>OY997274.1:441681306-444240473 GCA_963921465.1 Triticum timopheevii | reverse complement strand
GCCCAAATATGGTGAAGTGTCATGCAGTCAGCGTTCACATAACACCTCTAAGGGAAACGACAACATACATATCATCAAAATACCGAACGAATACCAAATTCACATGATTACTTATGACAAGACTTCTCCCATGTCCTCGGGAAAAAAAGTAACTAATCACAAATCATATTCATGTTCAATATCAGAGGGGTATCTAATAGCATCAAGGATCTAAACATATAATCTTTCACCAAATAAACCAACTAGCATCAACTACAAGATGTAATCAACACTACTAGTAACCCACAAGTACCAATCTGAGGTTTTGAGACAAAGATTGAATATAAGAGATGAACTAGGGTTTGAGATGATATGTTGTTGGTGAAGATGTTGATGAAGATTGGTCCTCCCACGATGAGAGGGTTGTTGGTGATGACGATGGCTTTGATTTCCCCCTCCCGGAGGGAAGTGTCCCTGACAGAACCGCTCCGTCGGAAAGCAAAAGTGCGAACGCCCAAGTTCCACCTCGAGATGGTGGCGTTCCGTTCCAAAAGTATGCTCCTTATTTTTTCTAGGGAAAATGGGATTATATACCAGAAGATGGGCACCGGGGGCTGGCCAGGGGCCCCACAAGCCACCAGGGTGCGCCCAGGGATGGACGCGCCCTGGTGCCTTGTGGGCACCTGGGTGGCCTCCTCTGGTATTTCTTTTCTTCAGTATTTTTATTTATTCCAAAATAATTCTCCGTGAAATTTCAGCTCATTTGGAGATGTGCAAAATAGGTATCTCTGACATAGCCGTTTCAGGTCCAGAATTCCAGCTACCGACAATCTCCCTCTTCATGTATATCTTGCAAATTAAGAGACAAAAGGCATTAGAATTGCTCAATCAAGTGTTATGTTGATCAAAAACATTATAAATAACAGTAGAAAAGCATGATGCAAAATAGACGTATCATTCTTCTTTTAGGTCCCTTTTTTTGCAGTTTTCTAGCAATTTTCCTCCTCCGTTCCAACATGCAAATTAAGAGAAAAAACATAATAATGATGTGATGATGTATAAAATATGGGCAATTATGATCAATTTATAATAATAAATAGTGATGGAAAATGGACATATCAACATGTTAGTGTGTGAGTGTTTGCCCACTGTTGATGCTTCTTATTTGGTCATGTGTCGGCTTTTGCAACTCCTTCCTCATATCTCCTTCTTGTTTTCTTCCAGTTTATTTATGTTTGTGGATGATTGTCAAAGTTATTTTCTTATTGCTTTCAATAGTGTAACATGACCACCATGTCGCGGGCATATGAAAAAAAGTGTGCACTCACAAGGAGGATCATGAGCCTTATTCATTTATGAGATAGTAATGCTTAATCAAATAGGTGAGTGTTTCAAGTTGTCCATTGTTCTTTTCACCCTATGCATATTCGACCGTAACAAAACAAATTTGACACATTTCTTTAGATGCAAATGATGATAGGATTGTTGTGCATGATTCGCATGAGACTAACGACAACATGTTACTGTTTGGCACATGTTCTCTGATGGCGCACATGGGAAAATCATTGTTGATGGACAAGCACATGAACTAGAGACCTCGAGGGGGGGGGGGGGGTAATGGATGTGTGAGGGTTTCGGTAAGAATTTGTGTGGGTTGGGGAGGGGAATGGAGGTTCCTAAATGATGATGGCGAGAAATGGTAGTCGCTCACTCGCATCAATAGGCAAGTATGTTTGTCAAACTCTAGGGTCTACCTGGCACATGTATCTTTGAATGCTCATGTAATAACATTGGACCAAAATGATATAGATGGAATGTACTACAATGGCGTATGATACATCATAATTCTCCAAGCAAGGAACCATATTGGTATGATCCTTGTTAGGAACCATGCCATAACAAGACATGTTTTATTACATTAATATGTACTTATGTACGTAGTACATATAGATGCATAATGATCTATTACATAATTTCACGAGAGATTACACAATTTTGCACGTTCAATCACTATGAACAACTTAAAATAGATTTGACTCCTATGAGACTATAATTGGTACTTTACAGATACTACTATAATTATTCAATAGATGCTAGTAGGTACATAATGCACTCACACCACTCTCTCTCTCTCTCTCACACACACACACACATTGACATCACCATACACACTTATAAATCTCCATGGGGCTAATAGGATATCCAATTTATCTCCATGTTCAACATATGCATTCTTCAATCTGGAAGAATTATTATATATAGATATTTTCACGTATCATTTCATCCTTTATTGCCTCGAGCAAACCTTTGACATCCTGGAAAAAAATATCAAGTATGATATGCCTTTCCATGCACAAATCATAACATAATCCATTGAATATAAGGGAAGTGTACAAAAACTATTCATGTGAATAATACAACAAAACACATTGATGTCAATTCACTTTGCCCTTTGGATTTGCATTCCAGCATACACATAAATAAGGTAATGTTAGGGGAAAATGATGGTTAGGAGCTAACAATCTAATTTACTCAACTTCATAATTGTGTGCATGATGATTAGTAGCAGCCATGATTTAGATTAATTCTGGTAAAGTAACATTTGGAAAACTTTACCTCTTGAGGCCAACCATCAACATTAAAAATGCTCAAACAAAATCCATCGGTTGTGGTGAAGATGTGAGCTTCATGAACATGAAATCCAACTCCATACATCAATGCAGATAACTGCACAATGAGTAATAGTATATAAGACCGAATGACGAATCTTTGAGTATACCTCATTAATAAAAAACATTCCACTTTCTACCATCTAGTTGTATCATGGAGTATCACCGAGGGCCCAATATACTTTCCCTTTTTCCCATCTTGTCATTTATTACACAATGATATATTGATCCGTAACTTAGATTACAAATCGGAATAACTTATAACAAGCATGAGTTGAATTAGAGTAAAAACTAATGGAATGTGTTTTTTCAAGAATAAATATAATATAAAATGATATTGCATTATAGTTTAAATGGCAATATCATGACAAAACAAGAAGAATCAATTTATTAGAGTTAATATAATGGATATATGATTTCTGTCAAGATTTAAGAAAATCTCTACAACTATTCTAGAATATATTTGACAAAGCATGTCAGTCAACTACCACATAGGTTTGACATGGAGGAACATTGTTAAATGAGGTAAATAATAGAGTAAAGCATAATTACCATGAGGTGACCATTTGGAGGAACATTATCTTTAAAAATCAACAATTTATTACGTGCACACTATGAAAATCATATCGTGAACTTAAAATTCACCACATATCATTAAGTTCCTAACGTTTCAAAAGCAGTAAGGTTGTACAAAATAAAACATACATTCTTTAAATTGCTTAATAGATTACCTGGCTAAGAAGCTTGGGTTTGTCGCGGGAAGCAAAAGTGATCTCATGGGTAAAGTTTTCATCTTGCATTGTACTTCTACTTGATCTGGATGCATAGAAAGTTCAAATTTCAATTAATTTCTGAAATGAAGCTAGGTGGCTAATAAACCTCAAAACTAGAGTAAATTTACTTTCTACCCCAAAGATCTGATTCTTGTAATGATGAGTAACTTATTTGAGATATTTATCAACAATATACCCCATTTAGCAGTTTATTGACATTGTACTCTTTTTAGCAAATTGAGTAGGGAGGAGATACAACCGGGAACAAGTACAAAGCGAATATGGTGTGAACATGGACATGGAAGTGAAACTTTGTTGGAACTCGCAAATCAGTTGGATCATACACAACCCACCAAAAAAAGATGTTCAATTGCGGACCATCATGGACGTTAGGAAGCGCGCCGATGAGAATGTGTGGATAACATGAGTGGGAGGCATGTAGGTGAAGGGAGAAGCATTGGAGTAGTGACGGGAATATATTATTTGACAGGATTCAGTTGGGTCAAGTGTATGTATGCTGGGCCGAGGTGGGCTACACAGACAAAAGATAAACAGGAACTTCAGATACGAAAAATCCATTTTCATATGAGTTCCACCAGAAAAGACCATTCCATTTCTATTTTCATATCTAAGAGAAACTTTCCGTCTCCGCTTTTGTTTGCGAAAACTTCCGGTTTTTTTTCATATGTGCTTTTCTTCTTCTCAGAAAAGACATGGAATTTACTCCCCATTTTTATCCATACACATATTTGTGAAATATGCTATCTAATTGCCAAAAGGGAACTCTTAATTTTGTCAATATAGCCAAACCGACTAGTTGTTTCGCTCATGAACCTCATTAACAAATCTCGATATTATCGCGGTCGGTGAGATTACTTGTCATGTGATATCCGGGGTGCGGATTTTCCAATACAAAACACCATGGACAGCCGGTGGCGAATCTAGGGAGAAAGTGAAGGGTGGGCAAGTTCACAGTTAGTGAACTAAACACGCTTTTATACAAAAATTCAGATAGGTTTAGCAAGATGCCCATTATTTTCTAGTCCTATTGTCCAATTAAGCTCAACACTTTCCAAATTACTTGTTGGAACGTTTACTAGAAAATTTTGTGAGTTTTTCAAAAAAAAGGAGCTAAATTTTAGATCTATTAAACAAAATAGTCATTATCTCTCGATCATGTTGTCCAAATAAGCTTAAAATTTGCAAGATTACAACCGAGATCATGCAATATTTATTAGAGAAAATAGAATTTTTATTATAGAAATTTTGTGTACTAATGCAATACCAAGAAGGGACCAAATAAAGTAATTTTCTGCAATATGACAAGTGTGAGCTAAGCTAGTTCGTTGGCACGAAGACACCAAGGCTTCTATCAGTTCCTACCAAGGCAAATTCGACCACTCCCAAATCCATTTTTTACTATTTCTCTGCACCATTCACCGTTGTAGGAAGGAAACTAGAGTGTGCAGATGGGCTGGGCCGAGAACAATGACAGCAGTAGGATTCTTTTTACTTATTTTGAAGGATAGACTTTAGCCTGTTGAAGTCGCTATTGAAATAGTCACTGCAGAGCGACGGTGGCGGCACCCGATGAATGACTCAACGTCAAGAAAGGCAGGTGCGAAAGAGGGGCAAAAAATGATATCTCAGGTCCATATGAATGGTCACTGTACTAGTACAACTTCGTATCAGGGACTAAAGTGACATGGTGCCCTTTGTCAAGCTAGAAAGTGCATTCCACGTGGCATGACTAGCTAGCCCGCTAGCCCTTTCTATAAGTTTAGGGGAACAAGTTAGGTACCTCCGATTTGAGTGTTAAATATATCCGTTCAATTTAAATGCTAGATACATCTATTTAAGCGACAAATAATATGAATCAAAATGAGTAGAGTTTATACCTCAACTCCGGCAGCGGTGGCTGAGCCCCTCGTGGATAGCCGCCGCCGTCATCGTCGTAGTGGACCTGAACACGGTGCATGAGGCGGGCGTGGGCGACGAGGCGCTTCTTTGCTTCGGTGTCGGCGAGGAGCTTCTGGTCGAGCAGCACGTCTTCCGGCGACCCCACACAGCGGGTGTGCAAGTAGCTCCGCGGCAGCCGATCAAAGTGATGGCTGAAGGAGGAGAGCGGCTCATGCGATTTGCCCGTCGCCACCAGCCGGTGGTGCATCATCCGCACAGCAGCCGCCTCCCCATCCTCCATTACGGCCTGCCGGCGGCGGCGGCGAAGGTATCAACTAATCGCGCGATCTTGGGTATGTACGTTGGCTCAAGTAAAACGGAAGATCGAGCTCGGTATGTACGTAGTGTCGACCTATAAATCAGGTGGATACCCTCTCCCAGCCACATATATTAACAAATGCATAAACGAGGTCGGCGTTCCATGGATCCATCGATCGATGGTAACGATGTGCTTGATAGATTCATTCACCCCGCAAAAGCGAAAAAGATTCATTCACCCGTTATACTATTTCATTCATATTCTTTTGAGCGTGACTGCTTCACATTTTTTAGGGTACTCGTTAATCGCTATGCAATCCCAGTCGGTGATCGCACAAAGAACACGTGGTGTGTGAGAAATCATCGAGGTCATCTACGGGACTACAGCTCCGGTGCTTAGTCCAACCGCTAGGATTTGGTTCCTCGTCATTTACGGTCGAATTCTGTCTGATCCCAGTATTCTCGCTTGCGCCCACGTCGTTTCTGACGTCGGGAGTCTCATACTCCCTCCGTCCAGAAATATTTGCCGCACAAATAGATAAAATTGAATGTATCTAGAACTAAAATACGTCTAGATACATCCATTTTCCAGACAAGTATTTTCGGACGGAGGGAGTACGTACGTGCGTTCAAATAGGTCCTCGCTATGGCAGAATCCTCAAATAGGTCCACGCCATGGCAGATTCCTCACTGCCAACAGACTCGCAGTTCGGAGATGGCCTCTTGACCCCAAGTGGCGGTGGCGGAGCTACCAAAAATATGTTAGACAGGCCGGATAGTATAAACAGTGCTATCAAATTAGAAATCATTGAATTATTGTGGGCAGAACTTCATGTAAAACTTTATTTCGCTCCAATCCAGGGGGGGCCATGCCCTTTCAGCCTTGCTGAAACTTCACCGGTGCCAAGTGGTAGCTTTGCCAACAGGCTGACAATGGAACCCTGACTTCTCATCCCCTATTCATGTGGGTCCTTGTTCTAGATTAACTAGATAATGACCCACAACATTGGTACGAAAATATATACCAATAAAATTATCAAAAATTAAATTAATATGATAGTGGAAAATATATATGGGGATACCGCACCATGTTGTCATCATATGATAGTAGAAAACCTAGAAATAAATGCATGCTTTATTGCCTTGTGATATTCAAGTTCAGTTATTTGTTGCTTAAAACATAAAAAATAATGATGGGCCTGTATGTGCTTGATGGCATGGAGGGTTTGCATGTGGTGAAAAGTGAAATGATTGCATGCACCCTTAGAGCATCTCCTGCTGTTGAGCCCCCCAGCAGGCATTTTTTTCGCCGCTTGGGGGGCTACCGGCGAAAATTTTAGCCCGGGGTGGAAAACTATCCACTGTTGCCCCCCACCCCCCAACGCACGTACCCCACCACCGCCACCACGAAGTGGCTAGCGAAGACGGACGGGGCGAGCAGGCAGGGAGCGGCGAGCACGGCGGTGAGCAGGCAGTGCGGCGAGGACAGGAGCAAGGCGACCAGCTCGGGTGGGACGGCAGTCGAGCGGCCGGGCGCGGAGGAAGCCGCGGGAGGGCGAGCGGGCGGAGCCGACCAGCCGGCGTGCGGGAGGCCGGCCGGGCGAGGCGGCAAGCGGGCAGAGTCGGCACGCGGGGCAGGTGGAGCTGGCCGCGGCAACTCGGCAGAGGACGAGCACTTCAGGGGCCTGGCCGGCTCCGACGCCGCCTCCCACCGCGGCCCGGCGCTGTTCCAACGCGGGACTACTACCTGGATGACGAGAAGAGCAGGCGCGACAAGCATCAGGGGAAGTGCCCACGGGATCCAGCCGGAGAGGCGGCGAGCTCGGTGGCGCGGTGGAGGCTGGCGGGGAGGGGGCCGGAGAGGCGGTTGCCAACAAGGTTGGGGAGGGCCGCGGTGAGGAAGAGAGGTTGGGGAGGGTTGCGGCGAGAGAGAGAGGTTGGGGAGAGCAGGGCGAGTACGTGGGAAGGCACGTGGGTGGGCCTCGGAGGAAAAGGTGAGGAGAGAGGGAGTGGGAGGCTGACGGCGGGCCCAACCGCATGCAACACACTCTCTCTCTCTCCTCCCCCAGCTGCCCCCCAGGATCCTGGGAATGGGGTGAGAGCGCCAGCCGTAGTTTTGGCCAAATCCGGCGATATTTGTGCTCCTGGGGGCGCGAGGGGAAACTTTTTTGACCGCCGGCGCTGGAAAAGTGCTCTTGGGGGCCTTTCTGGGGGGCGGGTGGAGATGCTCTTACAATGTGAAGGGCTTAAGTGGACTCATTACATGGGTTTGATGATGTGGATAACTTGCATGTGTATATTTAATTAGGATCACTTACTTCTTTGTAAATGTAAATAAGATCACTTGCTTAGATATCACTAGTAGAAAACAGGGCTTTGGTCCGAGCTCAATCTACACATTAGCCCCGGTTGCATTATGAACCGGGACAAATGTGAGCATTAGTCCCGGTTCGAGCGGCTAAGACCCCGGGCAGGCATTACTCCTAGTTCAAATGGGACCTTTAGTCCCGGTTTGAGACACCAACCGGGACTAAAAGTCATCTTTAGTCCCGGTTGGAGCCACCAACCGGGACTAACTTAGTCCCGGTTGGTGGCTTCAACCGGGACTAAAGGGGTTCTGAAATTTGTCTTTTTGTTTTTTCATTTGTTTTTTGTTTTTAGTTTCTGTTTTAAATTGCTTATATCTTTTAGGATATTTGATGTTTTGAGTGATTCTTTTTGCATTAGATTCAAAATTGTGTCTAGTTTCTATTTGTTCCATTAGTTTTCAAATTTGAATGAATTTGTTTAAATTTGCTTCAACCCCTAGATTGTGAAAATTTTGAGTTTAAAAATAGTTTTAAATTTAATTCTTTTTGCTCCTAGTCACATGTTAGATTGTTGTCACAGAAGGATTTATTTGGTTTTTTAGGATAATTTAAATTAGGATTTTAACTAAAAAAGTACTGTTTTGCTTATATTGTTGTTTTCAATTATTTTTAGTTAGTTCTTTCTTTAGATTTTAACATGTTGTAGTATGCTTTTGTTAGAAAATAGTAGATAAATTTTTATAATTAATTAATATTAATTTTGCTGCTGTTTTGTATTAATAGTTGTTTAGCTTTTAATAATAGTTGATAGGATTAGTTTTGCTATATTAAAAAGTAATTCTTTTTGCCACTTTAATAGAATGTGAGTCTGGCTTGGTTAATCTTAGTTGTGACTCTGGCTGGGACGGTGCTAGCAGATGTAGTCGGCGGTTGGATTGGATGGACATCATCCCGGACTAAAGGTGTTCTACAATTTTCAAACTCTACCCCCTATCGCCATTTCAGTTTTGAAAAAAACAAAAGAAAATGATAAAAACTTCACAAATTAAAATCCTTTGAGATGTAGTTATGTTACTACATCTACTAGTTAGGAAAATTAAAAAACATAAATTTTGACATGTTTTGCAAAAAAAGTGTTACGAAAAACTAAAACGGTTATAGCTTTTGCATACAATGTCAAAAAAAATGTATAATATATCAAAATGTTCGCACGAAAAGCCGGTTCGGATTTCGACCGCCATAGGTCGTTTTGCAAATTTTTAGAATCCTCAAATTCTTAAAGGAAAAAAATTTATCCTCAAATTTAATTTTTTGAATTTCTGGTCAAACTGTGGTCAAACTACTTATTCAAGAAATATTAGTGCTACTAAATAATTTTTTTTAGAATAATAGTTTCAAACTAAAAAACGTGTGACTTCATGCTCAAGTTCAACTCCTAAGGGTTAATAGGATTGATAGCTTACTATTGTGAGGAAAACAACAAGTGTAGACTTGGAAACTAGGGGGAATAGAACTCGGAACTTAAGCATGCTTAGTCTGGAGTAGCGAGAGGATGGGTGACCAGCCGGGAAGTTAGACGATTTGGAATGAGTGCTCCACACTTAAGCAGCGATGGGGGGTGATTAGAGATTAAATTGCCAAATAATTCAGAAATTTGAAAATCGAAAAAAATATTGAAAATAAATTCAATTTTTTTCAAAAAAAATCCTTTAGTCCCGGTACCAACCGGGACTAAAGGTGGAGCTCCAGACAGCGGCCACGTGGAGCTCCTTTAGTCCCAGTTCGTAAGCCAACCGGAACTAAAGGTTTTGGGCATTAGTCCCGCTTGTTTTGTCCCGGTTCCAGAACCGGGACTAAAGGCCGTTTTCTACTGGTGTATATACGATTTATTGTACTCTCTTTGTTTAACCAAGGGTCGTTAGGGCATCTCCAATGTTGACATACAGAAGGCCTGTAATATGTCTGGCCCGAGTTGTACAAACATAGTTTGCCATCCACTATGAACTCGTATTTGTCCGCGGACGCGCCCGCTTGTCCGAATTCATGCAAAACAGATGCAAACTGGGAGGGGGAGGTTTGCGGGCGTCAAGACCTCCGCCACATTGGACTCCGACACCCCCGGCTCAAATCCCCTCATGGGCCACTTTTCTTTCACTCTGCCCCTGCCCCTCCCCCCTTTATTCTGCACTCGCCCCCTCCTCGTCTGATGACATCGATGTACCTCTCCGACCACCGCCCAAGCATTGCCGGATGTCCGGAGGCCCCACCCACGCGCCTACCAGCCTTGGACTACGCCGCCTTCCATCCAGGATCCGTCTGTAGCCATGTACGCCCCGCCCCCTGCCGACGATGTCCATGGCGTACACCACGCCCGATGAGTGTTCGAACAAATGCCATTGAGCTTTTTTAGAACTTCTTGGTGTTTTCTAGAGTAAGCACGATGGTAGGGTACTCGGTGATGGAGGATGATTTGTTGTGTGATGCGTGGAAGGTCATATCTGCGGACTTTGTATATATGAAGCAAGGGGGCTCGATCTTTTTGGAAAAATATGCATGCTTCATTTCATGGGCAAATCCATGATGCACCCTATGGCTTGCACATGATCCACGTTCGCAATGTGAAGCCGTTAGCCCATCTACGATAAACCATCTCTAACTCTGTCATGAAGTTTTCCGGTGCGATTGCACAACTGGAGAGAAGGTGGCCTTCGAGCTCGCAGGCCATTGAGATTGTAAATTTTGCTTCTTTGGATTCTTAATGTTTAAATGCACATTACAAGCTTGAAGCAGAACTCAAGCAAACGATGTACCCCAGTGTAAGTGCATCTAGTGCCCCTTAGTGATTTTGGTGTATTGAAGACTTATAGGTTAAGGGACTGATGCCTTTGTGAGTGTACACAGGTCTATAAGTCTATGAGGAGTTTGATATTTACAGAGAAAGTCGACCCCTAAAAATGAAGTTCTTCGACTGAAGACTTTGATATTCTGAAGACTTTCTGAAGACTTTGAAAGTGAAGAAATTGGTGTGACCTTGAAGACTTGGTATTCATTTGAAGAACATGAAGCGTGAAGACTTTTGTTTTCGTAGTTTCATTTTCTCTTTCTTGAGTCATAGGAAACACCGTACTGTTAAAGGGGGTCGAGGAAATACTAAGGAAAAATTTCCATGTGATGCTCAACTCAAAATCCTACACCTACCAATCCCTTCGAGTGAAGCCATTGGAAATCTCATACAGTTCAGTCAATTTCTTCAGTGACAGAGACGCAGTTCTTCTGGTCACTGAGGACTTTGCTCTAACTGAGGAGTTAGGAATTCGCCAGTGCGAATTGCCTACACAGTGAGGAACATGATAGCCCTGAGGAATTTGAGAGTAAAATTTCCGACCGTTGCTGTGCTGCGCGCCGGCTGTCCCAAAATATCTTATCCACCCAACGGTCATATCATTGAAGGGCATTTATGTCTTATCATGTCGGGCTGCTCCCTAGGCTATAAATAGCCGCCCCTACAACCACTAGCTGGTTGGCTGCTCCGAGAGAACTTGACACTTGTCATTTGAGAGCAACCCATCCTCCGAGGACTTTGAGCGAAAATCATCAAGTGAGGAAAACCCAAAACCAAACCCCCACAAACCCAAAGTGATTGAGCATCACTGAAGAAATTGATCCTGCGTGGATCCGACGCTTGTTACCTTTGAAGACTGTGCTTCTTCCAGACGGTTAGGCGTCAAGGTCTAGAGCATCCAAGAGGAATTGTGGATCGCCGAGTGACCAAGTCTGTGAAGGTTTGGAAGTCACCTGAAGACTTACCACGAGTGATTGGACGAGGCCTGCGTGGTCTTAGTTCAAGGAGAATACGGTGAGGACTGGGTGTCCTGAGTTGCGGCTCGGTGACTGGGTGTCCGGGACTGCGTGTCCTCGAGTTTAAATACTCAGCCGCTCCAACTAGACGTACAACTGAGACAGCAGTTGGAACTGGTTTACCAAATCATTGTCTTCACCAACTAACTAGTTCTATCTCCTCAACCCTTTCATTTCCTCATTACTGTGTTGAGTGTTTGTTCATATCTGTGCTTGAAGACTTTGACTGAAGACTTTCTCAATTTCCTCAGTTCAATTTCTTCAGTCTGTTTGTCTTCACCTTGTGTTATCCTGTGATTACGCTTTCTGTACTCTGTGCTTGTCTTCATTCCATCATGATGACCATGCTTATATTCTGTTATGTTTACTTCTGAGTACTTATTCCGCTGCAAGTAGTTCTTCGCTAAGGAATTTCCTCACCGGCAAATTCCTCAGTGAAGAATTCATAAAAATCGCCTATTCACCCCCCCTCTAGTCGATATAACGCACTTTCACCCAGATAGAGTATAATCCCGAGGATTATTGCAACTTGCAAGGGTGTTCTGACCATGTCATCAGTTTTTTTAACATGCATGTCTACGATAAATAATGGATTTGCTTTTTAACTATTAATCTTCCAAGAACTATAATAACATTGATTTTCAATATTCAAACTAAAATAAGATTTGGTTTGAACAATTTCAAATCAGATTGTTCCTTAGTACTGCTTGTTTTTATTCTGTTAGCATAATCAGTATTATGCTACTAAGATGCAATGTTTAAAATTGCCTTTTGGCCTTTAGATCACAACTAATTTTGTTTTTCTTCGTGTCAAAGTAAAATTGAGCAGGGTGTGCGTCCTGTTGAAAGAATAAAGAAAAACAATGTTTCCTCATGCTGCAAAATATAGCTCAAAACTTTTTCATTTTTTTTACAATGGATAAAACACATCTCAGATTTGTGAGCTGCTTCCTACCGTTCATATTTATTGAACTATATGCAATTTTCAGCTGGACCTCTCTGATTTGTTATCTTTATTGTAGGAAGGGAAAATGATACATTTAAGAAATTTTAATTTTGTAATACAACGCATCACATGTCCTACAAACTAGACATAATTTCCCCGGCAGCTACGATGTTGATTTTCCGGTTATGCTAGCTAGCATATGTTCCAACATAAAAATGTCGATCAATTTCAATCTTGCAAACATAACAAATGCTTGAGAAGCTCACTAATCTGTAGAATATTAAATTTGATCATAATTTTTACTCATAAAATGTCTCTTATAATTTTGCTCAGATATTAAATTTTCTGTTATGAACAATACACTGAACAATAATTTTGCAGGAACAGATGTCATCTGAAGCAAATAAGTACCTTTGAAATAATTTAAGTTCCCTCGCCCTATTAATTACCTTGTTGAGTTCTTTTCCTTGATAAGAGAAATAAACTTAATTTTCTGTAAGCTAATTTAACAGCAGGAGCCTCTACTGCTGTCATTTCTAAAAAAAAATGAACTTAATTATGATAGTGTTTGCGCACACTTGCTGGAACTTAGATACTGCACAGGGCATGCATCTCAATCTCTTGTTTGAAGTTAAGGCCATTTGTACATACTTTTGGATGCACGTGTTGTTTTGAACCGACAAACTTAATGTTGTGTTTGTAGTGTTGGTTCTGGATTTCAAATCAATTTAAATTTGTGGGACGATGCCCCGTCAACCACAAACAGTAATTTGTAGTTTGATATTCTGTTGGTTAAAAAAAATGTACTTTCTGGTTTATGATTTCCGTCGATTGAATGTACATCCTGATTACTGTTTCAACCTGAGAATTTGTAAGAAAATGTTCAGCTTAAGGGAAAGTGCATTTTATCTGTTTGTATGTATCTGGTTTGATTAGCACCTGGAATCATGTTGCAATCCTGCACCTCCACCAACCGCTGCTTTGTCTATCAGTAAGAAGAAATGCAACTATCCTTCTAAATAAGATATTAGCTATCTTGAGGCTGGAAATGCATCCTTCTAAGTAAGATATTAGAAATCAACAAAAAATGACAACAATATTTTTGGAAACCAAAAACTGCAATATTGATATAAGGAAACAGAAAAGGAGGCGAAAGGATCACATGATATATATCATTTCATATACCATGGACGCAAAAACACAATGTGGTGGTCGCCCCCTGCAATACCAGTGTGCATTCATTGGCATCAGGAATCGACTTTGGACACATAGGAGGGGGCGGGGCGAAACTTGGGGGGGGGGGGGGGGGGGGGTAGGGAGACTACAGTGAGAGGAAACGCACATGTTGAATGTCATGGTATTGAGGGATGACAGTAGTGGCGGCGGCAAGGCCATGGCGAGGAAAGCAGGCCAGGGCAATGAGAATTCAGTGTGAGTGTTGTGTAGTGTGGTGATAGAGCGAGAGAGTGAATTGCTTCTTTTTTTTAAGATAAGAATAAAATGATTGGATGTTTGCATTCATTTTATAGGGAAAAGCACCACTTTGCTATGAGAGAAATGTCACATCCTTTTTTATGTTAGTGAAAAATATCACATACCCTAACAAGTCATTTCTAACAAGGATTGAGATGCGAATGCGAGAGTGGCATTTTGGCATATGGGAGTGCGCACTCCTGGTTTTTAAAATGTGTTTTAAACATATTTTGAAATGTCAAAAAATCCCAAACAAAATTTTGGCGTGTACATCTCGATATTGTACATGCTCACAAAGTCGTTTTGCGAAAAAGCAACAAGTTATGCGTAGCATGTAAAAAAGACAAAATCCGGTGTTAAAAAGTGCTTTTCACAATACATCTTTTTGTCTTTTTTACACAAGCCACAAAAATTGTTGATTTCTCCAAAACTTGATGTGCACACATATAATGTCGAGATGTATGCGGCGAATTTTTGTTTGGGATTTTTTCACACTTTCAAATATTTTTTCCAGTGGCAGGAGCGCGTGCTCTCAGGAGCACCAACGGATTTCCGATGTGAATCACTTTACTAAAAAGTACAATGCCGCTCACTCCCGACTAAAAACGGTCACATCCTCGCATTTAGCAACCAACTAATTGTATAAGGAGCATTTTTCAATATGAGTTTATTGCTCACTTTAGATCAGAGATAAATCCTCATGCCTTCGGATAATTCTTTGAAAATGTCGATTGACAAAGCTTTATGATGGATCGGACTGAAAACTTGTTGTGGTTTACAAAATGGGAAGAGATGCATAAAAATAAATGTTGTTCTTTGTATATTCCTTGCATGTATTTCTATATATTTTTAGTTTTGCATATGAGAGGGATGGAGATGGACAAAAGTAATCCACTAAAAGGGTGTCGAGGCGATGTTGTTGAAAGGGGCCAAAATTCATAAAGATTTACACACCAATACATGTATATATATGCAATCAAAACAAAATTGAAATGCCCGTGGCATTTATTTTTCTTTGTTCTCCCTTTTTTTCATTTTTGTATGCATCAAGAATATTTTAATACACATGTTTAACACTTTTTAAATGCATGATTAACATTTGTAAAAAATTACATTGTTTTGATGTCTATTTTTTCCTTACATATTGTATTTTTTGCATACATTACGAATATTTATTATACACACATTTAACGTTTTGGGAATACATAATTAACATTTCTGAAAACGTATTTTTTTACTACTCCCTCCGTTCACAAATATAAGATGTTTTAACTCTTGTGAATCAGATGTATATAGACATGTTTTAGTATGTTTGTTCACTCATCTCATACTATATGTAGTCCATATTAAATTGTCCAAATAATTTTATATTTGTGAACAGAGGGAGTATTTTTTTCATAACCATTATACATTTTTCATATACACGAGGAACCTTTTATGTATACATATTTAATATTTTCCCATATACGTGATTAACATTTTAAACATATTCTTTATGTCTATTTTTCCAAACACATTGTATGTTTTTTGTATACATCAGAATTTTTTCTATACCTGTTTAACATTTTCTAAAATACTTGATTAACATTTTTGAAAACTTATACTCCGTCCATCAGAAAATAATTGTCAGAAAAATGGATACAAATATATTATCTAGAACGAAAGTACATCGTTTTCTCTGACAAGTATTTTCGGAGGGTGGGAGTATATTTTTATTTCTATATTTTCCATTCACATTGTACATTTTTCGCATACATTGATTTTTTTTGTAGACATTTAACATTTTCCAAATAGATTATTAACATTTTTGAAAACTTATATTTTTATGCCTATTTCTCCATACACATTGTACATTTTTTGTATGCATCGTAACAATTTTTATATACGCGTTTAACATTTTAAAACGCATTATTAACATTTTCAAAATATATTTTTTATAATCTAAATATTTAGAATATTTGCAAATACAAAGAAAAGTTAAAAAGAAAAAAAACGTAAAAAAACGAGGCTCTGGCCTGCCAAGCGCTGGGCCGGGCCAGTCTCGCGCTCGCGCTCAGGCGAGGCTGCGCGAGCGACCTACGCGCGAAATAGGGATCGCCATGTCCGTGTGCAGCCGTTCCGTTCCAGTTCCACCACCCGCGCCTCATCCACAACCAAACGGGCGCGACATGTGCTCGACGTTTTCCCTCTGAGACCACGCGGCCATGGCGCTCGCCTTCCTCCCACCCGCGCCCGCAGTCCACCATCCGCCGCGCCCCCTCAATCCCCCGCCGCTCGCGTGCGCCACCAACACCGGCTTCTCTTTCCTTTTCCCACCGTCCTCCCGCTGGCCCTCCCTGCAGAGGGCCAGCTCCGCGGCAGCCGGTGATGGTGCCGGCTCGTCAGAAGCGCCGGGCGACAGCTCGCTCGACGCAGACCTCCTCAGGAGGGTCTCCGGGGTAGAGGACGCGGACCGAGCGTTGGACATTATCGCGGAGTCGCTGGGAGGCGGGGCTGGCTCCGGCTCGAAAGCGTCCCTCGACGCGTCCGACTGCAATGCGATATTAGCGGCGGCGCTTGACCGGGGCAACGTCGACCTCGCGCTCTCCGTCTTCGACGCGATGCGCTCCGGCCTGGCGCGAGGTGAGCCCGCCTTGCTCTTCTGCTGTTTTATCCATTCACGAGTTGCTTGACTGCTGCTGAGTCCGGTGTCCAACTCTGAGTTTGCAGTGGGGCGCTGGAGTTGGGCAAGGCCGGACGCGCGGACCTACGCGTTGCTGGTCCAGCGATTGGCGGCGGCTCTGCGCGTTTCTGACGCTATCAGGATAGTCGACTACGTGTCCCGTGCGGGTGTATCTTCTGCAGAGGAGGTGAGGTTTCGTGTTAGGAACTCATGTGCCAGAGCAATGTCGTGTGCTTATGTCATCTGTCGCATGATCCTCCAATCTGGTGTGCCAAGTATTTCTGACCCATGAAGTTGTGGTTTCAGAAACCCTTTTAACTGATAGATACTAGATACTTCGCATAACAACACAAAATATCTGTCTGCTATCTATCCCAGTGCTTACTTTCTTCATTTTTCTGCTTTGCAGTTTAATTCTATGTGGACCTAATTGACAACTTTAATCATCTTAATTTGTGATTTTAGATATGAATGAGTGCGATACAAAATGAGTCCCAGAATAATCATCTTGCCATCCCAATGTCGTAGCATTTCCATCAAGATATGAATAATTTCTACCAAGAAATTGCAAATAGAAAATTTAGCAGATAGCAATAAATGTACTTCAGAAGTGTTCATTTGACAAAGGATTCAGTGGGAAATCATTTATGTATGGCACTACTTTCTTTTTTCCTACCTTGGACTGAACAGCAATAAAGAAGGAATTAAGCGAGTTACATATTAAAACACATGGGATCAAGTTTGAAATTCGCAAGGTCAAGTACTCTTAGGTGCGGCCATCTGGCGATTTGCAGAAGGCACACCTTTGTTTGGAGGGCATAGCAAGTAAAATCAGCTCATGAACATTCTAAATATCCCAATTTATCCAGGACCTCCTTCGCCTCCTAGGGGTATCTTTGTTTGAGAGCCAACATATCAAACTTTGCATGTTGCATGACTTAGTATGTCTCGAATATATCTCCTTTGAATATTAACAGAGTAGAAAAAATATTATTATATTGCATAGTACTTAAAATCTTTTCTATGCAGTCTAATTTTGAACAGTTTGGCAGTATTAATATTACAAGATTGCACATTGCCACAACAATGCCAGTAGTTCTGAATATCTTAGAAATTTGATAGTTTTGGTGAAAATTGAATATCCAATGTTGACATGTGGGTGCCTTAGTGAATGGAATATATCTTGTGCACATTAAATTAGTGCAATTTAAGTGTTACAGTAACACATTTTAGTTACTGCAGGTCCCGTTTGGCATAACTGTTCGCTGTCCAACCTGCATGGTGGCAATTGCTGTTGCGCAGCCTCAGCATGGAACTCAGGTTCGATGTTGCAGAAGTACTTGCTTTACATCTCCCTCACATACCGAATACTACTCATTAGCTTTCAAAACACGAACTTCTAAACAATTTTCCGCAGCTGGATACATCATGAGACGCGAGACAAATGTGACTTGGAAGAATAAGACGGAAACAATGGGATGGGTAGCTTTTTTTTTTTTGAGGGAATGGGATGGGTAGCTGTTAGATATTGTTAGCACATGAACCAACATGCTGTCGCCAGTAGGTAGGAACAAAGAAGGGAGAGTCTAGGAATATAAATGCTTGTAGATCCACATGCAAATTGTAATTCTTGTAGGTGGGTCTTATTTTGTAATTCTGCCCCTCACTAGGGTTTAGTGACAATGGATGCTTTAGTAAACACTCCCTCCGTTCCTAAATATAAGACCTTTTAGAGATTCCAATATGGGCCACATACGGAGCAAAATGAGTGAATCTACACTCTAAAATATGTCTATATACATCCGTATGTAGTCCATATTGAAATCTTTGCTCTTTATGGTTGCACATTGCTATAACTTGAGATGGGAGGATTCAAATCCTAGTACTCGCCATAGAGAACTCCGCCGTTGCTCGCTCCGAGCCCGGCGGCCACCGCATACCGCCGTTGCTCGCTCCGAGCCCGGCGGCCACCGCATACCGCCGTTGCTCGCTCTGAGCACGGCGGCCACCGCCTTTCACCGTCGCTCACTCTGAGCTCCGCAACCGCAAACCCTAGTCCATGGCTGGCGACCTCAGGTACTCCTCGTCTACGACCGGCTGGCTCCCTCAGGTAGACATGCGCTTCGTGATGCTAACGAGTTGAGCTCTTTGACCCTCTCTGCTTTGTTTGATCTCACCAAGTCCAAGCTAACTTGCACCCTTCTCCGCTACCATTTAGTTGCATTCTGCTTCCGCCCACCTTACTACAAGTTGCATCCTGCATTTCTTGGCATCTCTTGCATTTAGCTGCACCTGCATTTCTTTTCGCTTTGAGCTACCTCGGCCCCCCTGCTTCTTCTTCCCCCGTACGCGGCTGGTACGCTGTTAGTTGCATGCTGTTGCTTTGTGCGACTAGTTCGTTCGCGCGATCGGACCTCTAGCTACGCGCGCCTGCTGGACGACGAGGGCGCCATGCGGCCACCTGATGAGTTGGGCGCTCGCTTTGAGGATCGCATGCTAGCCCTGTATGGCTCTGGTACGGTTGCGCCCGTGGCTGGCTCCCGCCAGGCCTCCTTCCTCGCCGGCCACCTCCTAACCCCAGGAGTTTTTTGCTCGCCGGAGTTCTTTGCAGGCCTCCTCCACCACTGGTTTGGCGGCTCCCCGGCCGGCTTCCGGGTCCGGCCGCTGACCGTTGGGCATTTCGAATTTCAAGTTGCCCATGCAGGTGTTGCATGGGAGATTGTGCGACGTGGCGCATGGCGCTGGGGCGCTCTTACTGTCAGCTTCTCTGTACGCCCATGACCCACTCGATGCCCCTCGCGTGCATTGGGCTGTCCTGCCATGCACGCTGCATGCCCAGGTCTCCCGTCGATACTAGGACCACACCCATGCTCGTCTCTGAACCACCCCCCCCCCTCGCGGGACGTGCGCGATCGATGCCCTCCGGGTTTTCTGCGATCTGCCGTGAGCAAGGCCGCCGGGTTGCATGCCCCATGCAACCGCAATCATGCCCCACCTGACTTAAATCCTTCTGCCACGCTGGTAACCGAACAACTCTGCCAATCAGCTTGGCCCGCAAGCGGGCACGCCGAAGACACGTGACCACCCGGACGAGTCGATGCTGACGACTGTTGCGATTACCAACCTAATGGCACAGCAGTTCATTGTCATAATTCCTACCTGCAGGCCCTCCTGTCTAATCTAGTCCCTGGGCAGCGCGCCTGTGCTGCACCTCGCCCCAAGATCAATGCTGCAAAGCGCTTCACAAAGCCAAAAGATCTGCATCTTTGATGCTTTAGATGCCTTTCTTACAGCCACCGAAGGAAAGATTGCCGTGATCCCATTGTTTGTTGGTCTTGCCGACAAGTGGGCCACACTGCCTCTCTTTGCCATGCCCACCACCCTGAGAACCAACGTAGCCTCCCGGCTCCTCGCGCCTCAGCCCCGACTACTTATAGCAGCCAAGAGCGTCTCCCACGACATAACGCCCCCAAGCCCCCCAACCTTCCTCCTTAGCGCACCACCAACCTTGCTCCAACGAGCTCATTCCCTTCACCGCCATGGAACCGGTCGTACGCGGACGCCCCACCTCCCTTGATGTCCACTACCCTCTCCTCCCCGACCAGAATGCACTAGTCTGCCTAGTCAACATCACCCCACCCCTACCCGGCTACCTCCCATGGCTTAAGCGCCTCTTCCGCGAACGCCTTCGCATCACGGACGTGCGCTACGCTGGCTGCACCACGGGCACTGTCTATGTCGTCTTCCTCCGGGAGTCGGAACAGGCAGCAGCCATGTCTGCCAGTCCTATCGAGACCGGCACTCGCCGCGTCGACATCCTCCCCCACAATGCCGGAGACAACGCTTTCACCTTCTCCTTTCGCCACATAGTCAGCCTCTCTCTTGAAAAAATGCCGCTTGAGCTGTGGGATCGCAAAGGGGTCTCGACCAGCGTAGCTGGCTTTGCAAGTCTCCTTGGTGTCAATCACCTTTGCCTCCATGGGAACGATTTCTCATGCATCATCGTGCTAGTAAAGGTTGAAGCCCTTCAGCACATTCCGCACCACCTCGCCTTCCACCGCATCGATGGGGCTGGCATCTATGCTGACGTCCTTATCAACGAGATATGGGATGTGGCCCGCACGCTAGGCTCCCCCTCCTCACCGCCCCTGCCACCTAGCTCCTCCCCCCCCCCCCCCGGAGGACGGCTATGCCCCGCCCCGCGGCTACCGCCGCGGGCATGCTAATCCAAGGGCCACGCGTGCTATGAATGAGAGCATGTCAGACCGCGCCTTCCGAGCTTTCCAATACCCACACCTCGCCACCTTTGGAGCCATGCTCAAAATCTCTGCAAAACCCACGCTACGCAAACCCACCACCTTCACCATCCTCACCATCCAAGAGATCACGCATGAGGATGAGGACCGCCTTTGCCTCAAGCCTGTGCTGCTTGCTGCGGAGATAAGGCGTCCCCATGCTCTGGCAGCCTTCGATGCTGACACCCTAACCTACACCTTCTCAGTTCGCCTGAGCAATTACCGAACCACGTCCGGGGTTGTTATGGTTGGGCAGGCCACCGCTAACCTTGGTCACTTCCCTTGCTTCGACCTCAACCTTGAGCGCACCGAGCATCACAGCTGCCGCTCCATCCTCTTCAAACTTTGGCCTAAAACTATCGCGGGAGAGTTCTGCTCCCACACCCTGCCCTTACTGCCCTCCGTCGAGTGCAAACACCCACCAAAATCCTTCGTCCCACACTCCTTGGTGCCAGACGTCGGCCCACTGCTCTCCCTTGATTCTACACAAGCCATCCCAGCACTTAATTTGCCTCTGGCCCAGATTAGGGTCCAAGCCCACCAGGTGCTCATCTCTAGGCCTATATGCACTAGGCCCATCCAGCCCATCCCTGGGCCTTTCGTCGGCCTGCTACCCACCAACTTCATATCCCCTGTTTCCTGCACTGACATGGAGCATGGAGCTTGCGCTATCCTGCCGCCGCAAATCGCCGCTAGGTTCTGTCACTGCCGCAAGCTGCCACCTGAACCCACTGCGGCCGAAAGGCGCTCCTCCCCAGCCACCAGGCAGCTCCTGGAGCCCGCGGTGATCCCCGCCTCCGGCGATCTGCCCGTGCCGGTTGCTGAGCAAGAGGGGGCTGCGCAGGAAGCCGCGATCCAGATCCTGCTGCTGCCACGAAGGGGGGTGGGGACGGGGGCACGACTGAGGCTGGACTTGCCACGGCTGCCTCCCCACGCCGCAGCTCGCGCATCCAGAAGCTCTATGACGGGGCGCGGATGGGCTCTGTGGAGCGCGCCTCCAAGCGCAAGGCCAGCTCTAGCGCATCTGACAGTGCCACCCCCCGTCGCCGCCCGGCGAATCAGCGGAAGAACAAGATGCTGAGGGCGGCGGACATCGTCGAGCTGCCGCTCAAAGACACCCCCCGGCCGCTCACCAGGGGCAAGGCCAAGCTCCTCGCGCGATGCTGTGACCTCAATGCGGATCTCGTCCTCTCTGACGCGTGCCACTCCGACGACACAGGTGGCGCCTCTGCTTCCTCCGAGTCCAGCAGGTCCACACATGACTAGGCTCCCCGTCATTGTCGATCGCTCAAAAGCTCCTAGTGACAGCATGCTAGCTAAGTTTGCAACCCTGTGTACCGCCCGTGTTTTAGTTCAGCACCATCATGTTTCGCCCTTTGAGGCTTTGTACCTGCATCGTAGTGCATGTTTACCTTTCAATCAGCACCTTTCCCTCTTCTTAGCTCATGTAAGCTCCTTTGAGCACCACAACTGCTATGGCATTGCAATGAGATGTATTTCCTTCCCATATGCGTATTTCTAGCTGGAATGTTAGAGGACTTGGTGATTCTGACAAATGCTCACTCGTCAAAGATGCTCTCTTGGCTAGTAGATCGAGTGTAGTTTGCTTGCAGGAGTCCAAGCTGCAAGAGGTAGACCGAAGGAAGGCTGCGGCCTTTCTCCCACAATGCCTGCGGAGTATTGTTTATATGCCAGCGTCGGGCTCTTCGGGTGGAATTATTGTGGCCTGGAATGACGATGATCTACAAGGGACTGAGGTTGCCAAAAACAGGTTCTGCGTTACCATACAACTCCAGTCCAGGAGCAACAATGTCTGTTTTTCTCTTTCGGCCATCTACGCTCCTTGTGACGACAGAGAAAGACCCCTTTTCTTTGATGCTATGAATGAGATGGCTGCTGAAATCACTGGACCCTGGATCTTGCTCGGGGACTTCAACATGTACAGATTTGAACATGAAAAATCACGAGGCAGGAGAAACTGGGCACTCATGGAGACTTTCAACTCCTGGATAAGAGAACATGCATTAGATGATGTGGATATTGCTAACCGCAGCTTCACCTGGTCTAACAAAAGGGAAGAACCAACACTCGTCAAGTTGGACAGAATCCTTGTTAATGCCGATTGGAACTTGGGCTTTGCGGACACCACAGCCACGGCCCTTCCAGCTGTTACATCGGATCATGTTCTTTTTGCCGTGGATTGCAGCAGAGAGGCACCCAAGTGCCCGTTCTTCAGGTTCGAGAACCACTGGCTGCATATGCAAGAGACATGCGAGCTGATTAGCACATGTTGGCAAAAGGGCACTAGAGTGTTCGCTTCAACGTCTTCTCTCTTTAACTTCAAGTTAAGGAGACTTAGGGCTGCAGTAAAGAAGTGGAAAAGGACCAAGAAACCAATGCAGCAAACCCTTGACAACTGTAAACATGTTATCCAATTTCTGGATGCAGTTGAGGAGAGAAGACAACTATCGAAGCTAGAGTGCACGCTCAGGAATCATGCGCGTGAGAAAGCACAACAGCTTATTCTTTGGCAGACTATGGCATGGAGGCGTCGTGCGAAAATTAGGGGCTGCACCCTCAGTGATGAAAATACAAGGTTCTTCCACGCCGCGGCCAACCAACATCACAAGAAGAGTAAAGTGCGGCTCCTGATCAAAGAGGGGATCCAGTTCTTTGGTGAACAAGACAAGTTACGCATTGCAACAGAGTACTATCAGGAACTGCTTGGGCAACCATCCCCATCCATGCCAACAATTGACCTATCCGAGCTGTATACTTCCTCTGATTTAAGGGCACTGGAAGAACCTTTTTCCTGGGCCGAAATTACTGCTGCAATACAGAAAAGTCCTAACAACAGGAGCCCAGGACCTGATGGTTTTACTAACGAGTTTTACAAATGTTTCAGAGAGCTTTTGAGGGAAGAGCTGATGAGCTTCTTCCAGGAGTTTTATGAGTTTGGCAGCAACCTGAATGGTATTAATGTCGCCAACATTGTGCTGATCCCCAAGAAGGACTGTCCAACAGACATCAAAGATTTTCGGCCAATCTCTTTGGTACATAGCCTGCCCAAGCTGCTTACCAAAGTGCTCGCTACACGGCTGCAACGACTCATTCCGGCCATGATTCATCAGCTACAGTCAGGCTTCTTGCCAGGTAGATGCATTATTGAAAACTTCGCATTGGCGGCAGAGTTAGTGCAGCAAGCATCCAGGAGAAAGAAGCCTATGATAGCGCTAAAGCTGGATTTTCGGAAGGCTTTTGATAGCGTCAGTTGGGAAGCTCTACAACAGGTTTTTACAGCAAGAGGATTCGGAAGTCGTTGGACTAATTGGCTTTCCCACATCTTCAACTCCAGCTCTTCCCAAATCCTTCTTAATGGACAGCTTGGAGAGAAGATTTACTCCAAGTGTGGCCTCAGACAAGGGGATGCAATATCGCCACCTATTCATTCTGTTGGCGGATGTTCTACAACAGCTATGCCATAAGGCACACCAAGCTGGCAGGCTCCAACACCCGCTTGGAGTTGAGGGACCTTACCCTGTTCTGCAATACGCAGACGACACACTTCTGCTTATACAAGGAAATACACAGCAGGCCATCATTATAAAGCAGATACTGGACTCGTTCTCGGCTTTCACTGGACTCACTATCAACTTCCAGAAGAGCTCCTTTGTCCCCATCTGCGTGGATCCGACGGTCTGCCAGGAGATCGAGCAAGTGCTACAATGTCAGTCCTCTGCCTTCCCATGCAGCTATCTGGGTTTACCACTATCTGCACACAAGATTACCCATGGACTGCTAATACCGGTTATTCACAAGGTAGACAAACGCCTATCAGGCTGGTTGGCTACCTTTCTGTCCTTGGGGGGGGGGGGGGGCGACTAACTCTGATCAATGCAGTTCTAGCAACGATACCAAGCTACTTCATGGGCTGCTTACTATGGCCAAAACAGTCTCTACAGCAACTTGAGCGGATCATAAGGGGGTTCCTTTGGCAAGGAAAGAACCAAGCAAAGGGGGGACAGTGTCTTGTGGCATGGGATTATGTGGTTATGCCACAAAAAAATGGAGGCTTGGGGGTACGGGATCTCGAAGCACACAACAAGGCAATGATATGCAAAGCAATGACTAAGATACTACAATCAAGCAACGTACCGTGCTATCAGTGGTTTGCCTCAACTTATTGTCGCACAGAATTACCACTTACAGCACGTAGTACAGATACTGCGATATGGCGATGCCTCAGATCATCGCTGCAGCTTGTTATCAGACAACCAACTGTGAGCTCGGGGATGGGAAGACGATATCCTTCTGGTTTGATCATTGGATGGAAACCGGACGACTATCTATGTCCTTTCCGACCCTGTTCACGTTCTCCAGAGCCAGGTACTGCACTGTCGCTTCACAATACGATAACGGCGTTTGGATGATACAGCTACATCCCAACCTATCCTACACCGCCTCGAGGGAGCTGGAAACACTGATGAGCCTCCT
Organism: Triticum timopheevii; assembly: GCA_963921465.1. Classification (NCBI taxonomy): domain Eukaryota; kingdom Viridiplantae; phylum Streptophyta; class Magnoliopsida; order Poales; family Poaceae; genus Triticum; species Triticum timopheevii. Next base: position 444,214,798 of record OY997274.1, on the reverse strand, counting down.
GATTGCCATCTCACCCACCCCTAATGCACCGGACATCAGGAAGCCCATGGCGCTGGATAGCAAGCTATCAACAGCATATTTCTATCGGCTACTCACCTTCAGAGGCATAGATTGCCCCTCGGCCCCATACATCTGGGATCATATTATACCCAAACGACATCGGGTATTTCTATGGTTGGCCATCAGGGACAGGCAAAACACTGGGGATAACATGGTGAGGAAGCAATGGACAAGAATTGCAAATCACAACGGGTGTGAAATGTGCCCGGCAGCTGAGACCATGCACCACATTCTACTCAGATGCAAGCTGGCGCACGCTGTTTGGGCCAAGATTGGACTCCTCGACTCGGCCACATCTGCTCAAACTACTGCAGACTTTCAGACCTCGGAGGCAGCAAGGGAAATGTATGGAACACTTTGGCACGTTCTCTTTGCTGCAGGTGCAGTGGCACTTTGGGATGCCAGGAATGCACGAGTGTTCCACAGCGTTTATTGGACAAATGCAAAGGTTACCACGGAAATTTCTCAGCTACTTATGCTATGGAGGTTGAGAGCACCAGAAGGAAACGCAAGGGAGGTCATAAGCTCATGGGCTAATGTCATGATGCAACAGTAGTTTATAGCTCCTGTCTTCTCTTCCTACTTCCCTTTTTTTCTCTTCCTTTTTCTCTTTCACATCCAGGCTTGGCGACGGCCTGCTGCACATTGTGTGCAGCGTTTACGTCGCCTTCATGTAAAACGACTCCGGTCTATCGGGCTACGGCCTGTTTTGAATGCATAAGGTAGAACAAGATCTACCTTTTCTTTCAAAAAAAAAACATTGCTATAACTTATAAGCACTTCAGCAGGACATTTTGATAATCTTATATAGGAAATGCATTCTTAACAGTTACCCTCTCAATTCTCAAGTTTTATATATTCTCCACTTCACCTCTAAAATAGGAACCAATTATTCTACTCACCTGTCTACCAAAACCAGTTCCTCTTGCCACTTTTCACAATGACACCCCCCACCCCCAGCCGCGTGCGCGTCTCTTACCATTGCCACTCTCCACGGTGGGGCATACACATCCCTCTTGCGTGTTGCCGGCTGCCCCTAAACTTCTCCACAGCCCATCTTTCAACACGCCACCACCTACCTCGCCCTCTTTCCTGTTTGTTCCATTTTCAAGGTTGCTATAATGTCGTCATCGCCCCTTTTCCGCTGGCAAGCTCTCCCAAGTGCTCTCATGGCTGTTGTTCTAGTTCGTGTGGAAATCAGTTCTTTTCCCCCTTTCTTTCTATATGTTTGTGTGACGGCCATGTCCTGCGACAGGCTATTTATCCCTCTTCAAGTCCTACAAGGATCTAGTTGTCAGGCTACACTGCCACCATGGATAGATTACCATGTTTGGAGGGTTACTTGGACTAGGTCTGATTCTTGCTGTCATCAATAGTGCTTGTATTTGTAGGAGGCCATTTGGCAGATATGTTATATATGTATATACATATTGAAGTGTATTAATACGCAGGAAACCCGTTCACAATGGGGAACTATGAACAACTATATACATGTCTAATGCCTTCCACCCCTCAAACTCATGGCAGATCAACAACATGAACACAAAGCCTGGAATATTTTTAGTTGGATGCTTTGAATTGCAAATTTCGTTATAGTTATTAGTTGGATGCCCTTCAGGTGGTTTCTTGTTCGAAGTGCCGGTACCAATATGAACTATTTTCTGGAGACGTTACAAGCATCGAGTCAGAAGAAGTGAGGTTAGTGACTGAAACATGTTTTATTCATCAAGCCGTCTCTTGGATATTTCTGTACCACCGTCATAATGTTGTTTATTACTCCCTCCATCCGTGTCAGAGAAATGGATGTATCTAGACCTATTTTAGTTCTAGATACATCCATTTCTGCGACAAGTAATTCTGGACGGAGGGAGTATAATTTAGTGTCCTTTTAGCCTTTTAGATATGGATTATGATCACTATTTTTCAAAAGCAACTAATAAGAACCTTTGCCAGCAACATCCTTGTAAACATGTATCTTTTTTGCTAACTGGGGGGGTGGGGTGCTGGAACTTTAGAGATACCTGATATCTTAATTAGGATTGAATCATAACGAGTCATTTAAAATGTTGAGCTGAATCAGTGATCCGGTTGTGGTCTGACTAATACCTTTTTCATGTCTTTTTGGGGGTGGTATGATGGGCAACTCAATGTTGCGCTAGTAATTGGTTTGCGGGGTGGTTCAATATTGTTCCCACAAATGTTGCTTTCCAGGATGCTGAAACGTTTAGACATCAAACTTAAATGTTTTATAACTACTCATTGTTCTTCGATGCAACTCTATTAACGCGGGTGATTTATGGGCCTTCCAATGGTTGTTCATCCTCTGCGTACTCTATAACACGGGTGATTTATGGGCCTTCCAATGGTTGTCCTTCCTCTGCGTACTCCTTTGCATTATGTAAATTGGTTAGTTTCTGTTGTTCTACTGTTATCTCACAATACAAATTTTAGTTCTTCATTTCAGTTTTCCAGCAGTTACTATACTTGATGTCGCTTCTAATATTATTTCTCTAAGGATCTTCTCCTGCCGAACGCAGCATGGATATTTCAGCTTTTGAGAAGGCCTTGCAATTTATAAATGTGATGAAAGATGATCTTCCAGCTGCCGTTCACTCTATCGTGGTAGCTTCCCTTTTCAAAAATGCATATTAGAAATTAGTCTGTTTATATGTTGATGCTATTTACTTTGGACGGAGTTTCACTTTGCTCTTCGTGACACGTGAAAATGCCTTAGGGCCTTGTATATCATGTAAAGGTATATGGTGAACTGAATGGAAGTGGAAGTAGATTTCTTCACATTTTCTGTTAAGATTGACGCAAGAATGTTTTGTATAGAATGTTTGAAATGTAAAGATGAGGAGGCAGTACAAAATTATCAACATGATGCTATGTCAAAAATGACAAACTGGTACCAGGATTTGTTTTAAGCCCCACATCAAACAACATGAACACATCTTGTCATAGTTATGGGAAAATAACCAAACACTTGTCAGTCAAGTCAGCATGACCAAATTTGGTCATAAAGAATTGGGAACTATCAACTCTGTAGTAAACAGTCCATTATGCCACATACCCAATGTTGCCCAATTCTTTTCAAGAACAAATGTTGCCCAATTCTTAAGTGCTGCTAAATTCGACTGTCAAGATCTAACTGCCATTTCTCATTGAATATTGATTGGCGTACAGAATTTTGTGGGCAGCATGCTGGGGCTTCAGCTCAGCCTTTCATGGATGATATCATCTTATTTTACAATCTATGCACAATACTGTTAACAGCTTATGTCAATTTGGTTTCAGTTTCTGATTACTGATATGTTTATCTGTCATTTGTGTTGCAGATCCGGACACCCTCAGGAACAGCCCGCACACATAGATTTGCTACCAGGACTGTTGAACTGCCTGCTCAAGGAGGAGAAAGAGTGACCATTTCCTTGGCTGCCCCAGCCAATGCTTATCGTCAGATGGGTCCCCTCAAGATTGCGGCACGCTCAAAAGGGTTTAGTCCAGGAGAACCCATGTGCCTCACTAACCATGTCAGTGGAGAGATCTCAAAGTTGCTAAGAGTGCCATCAAAGAATGCGGGACCATTGTTTCTTAGTCCTTATCTAGTTGTCGGTGCTGTTGCTTTGCTTGCTTCTGGAGATGCTGTTTCTGCATTCATTGATCCAAGTCTCCCTAGACTAATTACAGCAACTGTCATTGCATCGGCTGCTGTAGGAACAACACTAAATCAAGTGATCCTGCCAGAGACACGAAAGGTATGTTTGATTTCCATGTAACAAAAACATCTAGGATGTTTCTTTTGTCATGAATATGCAACTTGTATTACTAGGAGGCCAAAGCCATCATATATATGTACAAGAGGATGCCAAAAGGCTAGAATACAAAAGGCCAAAGGCCATCACCAATATAACTCTAACACCCCCCCTCAAACTCATGGTGGATCTACAACACTGAGTTTGGAGAGGTGAAATCTATGTTGCGCTCTAGTCTGGGCCTTCGTGAAGAAGTCCGCTAATTGTAACTCGGAGGGCACATACTGAAGAGCAACAACATGATCCTGCACAGCAGCACGCACATAAAAAGCATCAACTCCAATATGCTTGGTAAGCTCATGCTTCACGGGGTCCCGCGCAATACTGATAGCGCCTGTACTGTCGGACAAGAGGGTGGTAGGTGTAGTAACAGAAACACCAAAATCCTCCAGTAACCATCGTAGCCAAGTCACCTCTGCCGTCAGAAGAGCCATAGCTCTCAATTCGGCCTCTGCACTCGAACGGGACACTGCAGTCTGTTTCTTTATCTTCTAGGCAATGAGAGAACCACCAAGAAAAACACAGTAAGCAGAAAGTGAACGGCGATCCGAAGGATCACTAGCCCACGTAGCATCTGAATAGGCTTGGAACTGGAACGGGGAAAAAACAGACGATGAGAGATCGTGCCACGAAGATATCGTAGAACACGAAGAAGGTGACTATAGTGAACTGAAGTGGGAGCGGAAACAAACTGACTCAGAATATGGACAGGATAGGAGATATCTGGACGAGTTACAGCAAGATAGACAAGGCTCCCAACAAGATGACTTTAACGCGGTGGATCAGACAAGAGTTCACCATCAGAAGCGCGAAGGTTAACATTGAGCTCCATAGGAGTCTCAACAGTGCGCTCGTCACTAAGAGCCGCACGAGTAAGAAGATCCTGGACATACTTTTCTTGGGAAATAAAAAAGCCATCAGAGGTGGAGGAAACCTCAATCCCAAGAAAGTAACACAGAGGACCAAGATCAGACATAAGAAACTGCTCACTGAGACGAGCCTTGACAAAGACAATGTACTCAGAATCATCACCAGTGATGATCATGTCATCAACATATAGAAGAAGAGTACGACCACGAGAAGAAAGATGGACAAACAGCGCTGGATCATGAGCACTTGGCGAGAAACCAGCTGCAGTGACCACAAAGGCAAAACGCTCAAACCAAGCACGGGGGGCTTGCTTAAGGCCATAGAGAGAGCGACGAAGGCGGCAAACCATGCCATCAGGGACTAAATACCCAGGTGGTGGCTGCATATAAACTTCCTCACGCAACTCACCATTAAGAAAGGCATTTTTAACATCAAGCTGAGACACGGACCAGTGGCGAACAGAGGCCACGGCGAGAAGTGTGCGGACAGTGGTCATATGGGCCACAGGAGCAAAAGTCTCATCATAATCATGGCCATGCTCCTGCTGAAAGCCACGAGCTACGAGACGAGCTTTATAACGCTCAAGAGAACCATCAGAGCGAGTCTTAATCTTATAGACCCACTTGCAAGTGATAGGACGAACATGGGGAGGAAGAGAAACTAGATCCCATGTGCCGTTACGCTCAAGGGCAGCAATCTCCTCTGCCATGGCAAACTGCCATTCAGGATGAATAACAGCATCTCGATAAGAAGTTGGCTCAACAATGGTCGAAAGACCATAGCGAGAAGGAGAATATCGGTCAGGGGGCGGACAAGGCCGAGAACGAAGACCATAAGTCAGTTGAGAGGAGGAAGACGACACACCAGAAGTAGTGGGCACATCAGTAGACTCATCCACAACACGTCGACACGAGTGTAATGGAAAGGAAAGGAGGGGAGTGGTGGAATCACTAGAGGTGGAGAAGAGGAAGGTATCGGTGATGAAGGTGGAGAAGAGAAAGGTATCGGTGATGATGGTGGAGAGTCATGCGATGAGGGAGGAGAAGAAACCATAGGAGAAGACGGTGTCGGATCTGCAACAGCGGGACGAGGAGTAGGAATATTGGGCACAAAGGGAGGTGTATCCGGAAACGTAAGAAAAGAGATGTCCTCCGTGGAAAAGGCCGAGGAGGATGGACGTGGGTAGAAGGGACGAGACTCATCAAAGGTGACATCCCTGGAAATATGCATCCGACGACCGACAGGATCCCAACACCGATAGCCCTTATGCTCATCACTGTATCCGAGAAAGACACACTCAACAGACTGAGCGGTCAGTTTGGTGCGTTCACGAGGAGCAAGTAAAACATAGCAAACACAACCAAACAAACGAAGCGCCGAATAATCTGGAGAACGACCAGAAAGACGCTCAAGAGGAATACCACCCTGTAGAGCAGCAGATGGCTGAATGTTGATGAGATAGATGGAAGTGGTAACAGCCTCAGCCCAAAAGTGAGGCGGAAGAGAGGCGGCGATCATCATCGCACGCGCCGTCTCAAGAAGGTGACGATGCTTGCGCTCAGCCACACCATTCTGAGCATGAGCACCAGGACAAGAGAACTGAGCAAGAGTACCCTGCTCAGCAAGGAATCCTCGCAACGCATGGGAGATATACTCACCAGCTGAATCTGCACGAAAAACACGAATAGAAGTGGAAAACTGGGTATGAACCATGGCAGCAAATTTTTTGTATATAGACAAGACCTCACTACGAGAAGACATAAAGTAGATCCAAGTGTACCGGGAAAAATCATCTATAAAGATAATGTAGTAGCGATGACCTCCTTTCGAAGCGAAGGGAGCCGGACCCCAAACATCAGAGTGAATGAGGTCAAAGGGGCGTTCGGACACTGACTCACTATGAGGATAGGGTAGTTGAATCTGCTTACCAAGCCTACAACCCATACAATCCAACGAAGCGTTACCGGAGACAGACCCCAGAACACCACGATGAACCAAAGACGAGAGACGAGAACCGCATAAATGGCCAAGACGATGATGCCACTGCTGAAAAGAGCTGGTAGTTGCAGCAACAGGGGGGGGGGGTGAGACTGGCGGCGGTGGCAGCGAAGGGAAGACGAAGCCAGTCAAGCTCCCAGAGACCATCAGAGCGTCGAGGGCCAGCACCAAGCAGAGCGCCCGTGCGACGATCCTGAACAGAACATGAATCAAAGTCGAGAATGACCCTACAACTAGAATCAACAATCTGACCACCGGATATGAGCTGCATGGTAAGTCGAGGAACATGAGCTACAAAGGGAACATGAAATGAAGAAGTGCTAAGAGTGCCTCGACTAGCTACAGGGAGGGGAGTGCCGTCAGCCGTAAGAACACGAACATGAGACTCGACAGGTCGAATGGAGGTCAAAGTGGAAGAATCATAAGTCATATGAAAAGATGCTCCAGTATCAAGAATCCATGGGGATGTACCTGAATGGGTAGAAGGTGGTTTCTCGGTGCCAGAAGGGTCAGTCACAGAACCTGCAGAACCTGTCGGTGACGAATCCCAAGCAGCAAGGAGGCATCGCAACTGTGCAATCTCACGCGCAGACAGGGACGATGCGAAAGAGGTCGAGGTAGAAACACCTGCCGACGATGAGCAGTCGCCACTACTCGTGACAGCCGTGTGTAGAGTCGACGAAGAGCGGTCACTGGCGCGCGCGAAAGCCGCGAGAGGAGCCAAAGTAGAGCGGTCACCGGCGCGCGCGGAAGCCGCGAGAGGAGTCGACGTAGAGCGGTCACCGCCACGCGCGGAAGCCGCGAAAGGAGTCGACGTGGAGCGGTCACTGCCGCGGGTGGAAACCGCAAGAGGAGTCGATGTAGAGCGGTCACCCACGCGCGCGGAAGCCACAAGAGGAGTCGACGTAGAGCGTCCACCGCCGCGGGCAGAAGTCGCGACAGGAGTCGATGTAGAGCGATCACCGCCGCGGGCGAAAGCCACGACAGGAGTCGACGTAGAGCGGTCACCGCCGCGGGCGAAAGCCGCGAGAGGAGTCGACGAATGGCGACCCGCAAAGCATGCTGAAGACGCCATGGAGAGCAACGTCGAACATGGACGTGCACCGAGCACCGAGCGACGACGTATACGTGAAACTGGATCAGTATAAGGAACCTCGTCGAAAATCACCGCACAGCAAGGATGAGAGACCCGCCGTGACATCAAGCCGAACAATCCTCAAACCAACAGAAGCAGCCAACAGCCGAGCAAGCTGAGGACCCGCGGCAGGCAGCCGGCGGTGACTGAGACCGGGCGGACCAGGCAGCCGGCGGCGACGGTGACCGGGCAAAGCAGGAGAGCAGCCGGCGGCGGGAGGCCCGCGCGAAACAGGGCGACGACCTGCTGGGGCGGGACGCGTCGTGGCAGAGACGGCCGGCTGGATTGCGGCGCTGACCAGGCGAAGAAGAACTGGAGGTGAGGCGAGCTGAGATGACCTCCTCGAGCAGTGGATCGAAGCAGCCTGCAGGGACCCAGGCGTTTGACCAACGCGCTAGTCAGATCAACCGGAAGAAAGCAGCGGCAGCAGAGTGGGCAAGCGGACAGGGCTGGCGGCCGGCGGCGGCAGCAGTAGACGACCGGCGGGGAGCAACGGCTTGGGCGGAATCCGGGCGGGAACAGAGATGCTGCTCCCACTAGTCCTTGTCCAGATCGAATCCGATCTCTCGCAGACGACGATGGAGTCAGATCGAAATCGATCTCTCGCAGATCAGGTAGAGACGTAGAGCAGCGGCAGCAGAGAAACAACACGCAAGGGAATGCGGCAGCCAAGCACAGCAGCGGACGGGGTCGAGCAGCGCAGCCGGAAAAGAGGAACACGGTGGCGCGATTGGACTGAGCACGAGTTGCGGCGTGCGAAGAAAAAAGAACCTAAAGCTCTAATACCATGTCATGAATATGCAACTTGTATTACTAGAAGGCCAAAGCCATCATATATATGTACAAGAGGATGCCAAAAGCCTAGAATACAAAAGGCCAAGGCCATCACCAATATAACTCTAACATCTTTCATTAAAGAAATGAAACAAAGTGCAGACAATCTGAGCAGGTAGGTAAAGATCTAGTCATGTACAACAACAACACCAGAGCCTGTAGTCCCAAACAAGTTGGGGTAGGCTAGAGGTGAAACCCATAAGATCTTGCAACCAACTCATGGTTCTAGCACATGAATAGCAAGCTACCACGCATCTTTGTCCATGACTAGTTCTTTGGTGATACTCTAGTCCTTCAGATCTCTCTTTATGGACTCCTCCATGTCAAGTTCGGTCTGTCCCGACCTCTCTTGACATTATCAGCACGCTTTAGCCGTCCGCTTGCACTGGAGCTTTTGGAGGCCTGTGCTAGGAATTTGTGTTTCTCCAAGGCCCAAACCATCTCAAACGATGTTGGACAAGCTTCTCCTCAATCGGTGCTCCCCAACTCTATCTCGTATATCATCATTACGGACTGGGTCCTTCCTTGTGTGGCCACACATCCATGTCAACATGCACATCTCCGCCACACCTAACCGTTGAACATGTTGCCTTTTAGTCGGCCAACACTCAGCGCCATACAACATTGCGGGTCGAATAGCCGTCCTATAGAACTTGCCTTTTAGCTTTAGTGGCAATCTCAGAGATTGCCAGAAGCTTGGCACCACTTCATCCATCCGGCTTTGATTCGATGGTTCACGTCTTCATCGATGTCCCCATACTTCTGCAGCATTGACCCCAAATATCCAAAGGTGTCCTTCTGAGGCACCACCTGCCCATCAAGGCTAACCTCCTCCTCCTCTCGTGGCTAGTAGTACTGAAACTGCACCTCTATACTCGGTTTTTGTTCTACTAAGTCTAAAACCTTTCGATTCCAAGGTTTGTCTCCATAGCTCTTAACTTCCTATTGACCCCGTCCGACTATCATCAACTAGCACCACATCATCCGCAAAGAACATACACCAGGGGATATCTCCCTGTATATCCCTTGTGACCTCATCCATCACCAAAGCAAAAAGATAAGGGCTCAAAGCTGACCCTTGGTGCAGTCCTATTTTAATCGGGAAGTCATCAGTGTCGCCATCACTTGTTTGAACACTTGTGTACTTTGCTGGGACTTTGTGTTTCTCCAATGCTCACCACAGAACATTCCGCTGTATCTAGTCATGTATCATCGATAAATTTGTTTACTATTAATATTAGGCCGATCCATCTAGCTTTGTTGATGGGTTAGCTCCACTTGATCTTGCCAGTGCTTGTTGGCAATACTACCCATTTCGTTAGCATTTTTTATGGCAATGATAATTCTAATTATGTTCTCAACCATACTATCAAGTTCAAATTCTTTTTGGTGTTGAGTAATGTTTTTTGGAGGTAATCGTAGTGACTATAGTCTCGAATTAGAAACTGTGGTTTGTATTATCTATTTTGCATGATTTAACTCTTATGTTTGTCCAGCTTCCACAAAAGGCGGTAGACATAGTTGCCGTACAGCAGAAACTCTTATCTCAATATGACATGCTTCAAAGTCGTCTTAAGGATCTGAAACGGCTTGTTGAAAAAGAGGTTTGTCTGTTTAATCTCTGAAACCAGTAAATCTTCTGCTAAACGTAAAGTTTTGAAAAGCATAGTGTCCAGAATTATTCCATCGAAGGTGTGGATGCTTGCAAGAATGTGTCAGTTGGAGAACAAGATATTAGCAGTAGGCGAACCATCATATCGGTAATTTTTACAGAAGTTGCATGTTCTTGTATCATACTGGTTTAATTTACTTACTTAAAAAAGCACTGTTTTATTACAATAGTTCCATGTTCTACTGCAGTGTTTTATGAAGAGAATTGAGCATTGTACAAACTAATTTGCAGTGCTCGACGTGGTAGAGTGAAGAGGGTACGGAAAAGCTTGGAAACTACGCTGTTGGCAAAGATTGAGCTGATGGAAAGTTACGCAAAAGTAATACAAGAGACTGTAAATATAAATCTGTATACATTTCACATGTAATCTAGCTGAAATAAAATGTTGAATATGGCATTTCAGTTACGTTCTATGATTGAAATTGAAGTTGAAATGGACTCTGACGTTATCGTTGCTGAAGCAGCAACCGGTGCAGTAAGTTCCTATCAATGCATACAGTATATACTACCTAACGTACATTGTTTTTGTTTTTCTAATTACTTCCGGGCAGATAACTAATAATGAGTGTTACAATTCAGGAAAGAATATCAGAACAAATTGAACAGTTGATGGAGATTGACAGTCTTGAAGAGGTGGAAAACCTTCTGCCCGAAATTTCTATCGAGCATAACATCGTTTACGAGGAACTAACATTTGCTTCTATAACCATTTCAGCAATGGCGTATACAAGCTGAGGCTAATGATGAAGCAGAAAGGCTTCTTGGTTCAGATTCTTCAGAAGCATTGTCTGCTGAGCGTGTATGATGAAATTTTGGTAATATGGAAGAACATTAATTTGTTTCCCATTTTCCATATATCTCAGTTCAATATACATGTTTTACTTTCAAACTGAGAACAAAACCATACTCCACTAGGCTGGGCACAGTGACTTGTGAAGACGATGATTCCGATACAGAAGACAAATTTATTGCTGTGTAGAACCATGTATTCCCCCATAACATCGAAGTGAATATTGCAAAGAACTGAGATCTCTAGCACACACTTGACAGTACAGATCACGACAAGCTTATGGATGGAAGCAAATGAAAGATGTTTATACAGAGACAAAAGAATGTCAAAACCCTGAAGAGTCATGAGATGCTCGAGGCAGTTCAAGGACTGTGGCTTGGTTTTGTTAGTTGCTTTAGCATGCTCCTTGGAGTTGGCAAAAGAATCTGATGCTGGCTTCTAAATGGCTTCGTGTAACTTTTATAATTGTTGTGTTGAACGGTGGGACTGTAACTGTACATAAATGCGTAAATTGAATTGCAACACATTTTTGTCATGCCTATAGATAATTGCAGATCCTCTAAATTGATGTTTGCAGAGCATCCGTGTCTGTACAGGAGATATTGGTGTGCACGTGCTATCTGACAAGAAAAAACAAGACTCATGCGATGAACGCAAGAGCACGAGCAATAGCATTTCCAGTGGCAGAATAAAAAGTGGCCCTCAACTGAATAAGGAAAATCCCCTCCTGGACACGGGTTTGTGATGCTTTGTACAATCAAAAGGGGGTATTCACAGCAAAGACAACTAAATCATCCTCTCTTTGCTGCTGGCTATAATTGGTCTCAGTAATGTGTTGCCAGTGATGACCTTTGTTGTTGCAACCACGAAGTCATAGCCCATTCCTTCCTGTGCACCAAGAAATCGAAGCGCAGCAATCTCAGCAAATGTTACGCCACCAACAAACACAACCAGAACAACGGAGCGACGGCCAACCCTGTCGGCATTCTGTTGTGCCCCGGCTGGTAGTAGTTCTGATGAACCACTAATGGTTGAGAGATCTCTTCTCAAGTCCAGATGAGGGCCTGGCAATAATTTCAACACTTCTTCAATAGATTGCCATCCAGACTTCACCCCATGCTGAACAAGACGGACACTAAGAGGTGCGTATCCAGCAAGACGTATGATATATCATCAGGGGAATCAGGATCCTTTATATCAACTATAAGCTGGAGAGCTCTCCTAATAACAGCCCAATTACTCCTCGATTCCCGCCTTTTAACAAGGCCAGCTTTCTCCAGATTGTATAACAAGGGCATGTGTTCAAAGCCATAGCTGTGCAGTATCTCCCGCCTAAGGTAGTCGAAACTCTTCTTCGGCAGCCCAGCATTTGTAAGGGAAAACAACACCAGAAGGCGAAGTACAGTTTCAATAGGCTCTTGCTTCTGTATGATCTCCTCAATGTACTTGTAACAAGTTTCATAGTCCCGCGCCTCCAGTATTTTCTGCTCAATCTCTACTCGGGCATGAAACGAGGGTTTTCCAGCAAAGGATTGCAGATGGTGCGCCAAATTAACATGCCTGGTTATCTCCGGTAGCGAGTGTAACCTCTTCACAAAATCCTTGAGCTCAGAAACCGACTGCGTATTCGTGGATTTCACTTGCGCGTAATCTTGCTGAATAGACGTTGCCTTTTGGTGGACGACCCGAAGCACAACATGGAAGTTGAGGTCTCGAATCTCCCTGTACAACTTATCGCTCGAATTGAGCGGAACCTTGACCTTTTTCCCATCTTGTTGGGCGCCCATGATGCCGGCGTCAACTTGCACGGATCCGTCATGAATTTCCAGCATCTCGTCTAATAGACCTTCATACGTCAGCTGAGAGCACATTGGTGTCACCATATCCACCTCTCGATCTAGCAAGATAACGGTCTCTATCTCCGGAATCCCCATGTCATCCATGTCGACAGGGTCTTGGAGATGCATATGGTTGAGCAGCTGGGCAGCTTTGGTTGATGCCACACCCTTGGCTCTAACATTGGGGATGACTCCAAAGGCAAGCTCTAGCCTATGGATAGCTTCTGCAACGTGCCAAGCAGAGGTCGCCGTATCCCCTTCAATAAGGTGACATTCCTGCGAGGAATAGTCATCATCACCAAGCTCAAAGGAAAGAACATCCTCATCCAAAGGAACCAGATACAAGGGATATTCTCCGATTATTGCCAACTTTTGATGAACTTTCTCTTCCTCCAGAATCATCTCACAGGCAACTACACGACGTGGCACAAAATAGAGGTGGTATTCCCTCTGGAGCCCCTTGGATTCGTCCTTCTTGATTTGATTTGCCACGAATTTCATCAGGCTGAGCTGGGACCGAACCAGGTACACCACCTTGGGGCACTCCGTCTGCAGAGAGTCGGCGGAGAGGATCCGCAGCTCCGTGACATGTTCCTTTAGCACCGAGGTGTGCAGGATCAGCGAGAGGGTGCCCGCAAGCTTCGGATCGATGACCAGGCACTTCTCCCCCCTGATGCTCTTGATTATGCTGACGAGTTCCTTCTGTGACTGCTCCCTGAGGGCAGTGAGATTGAGCGGCGCGTTATCGAGGTTAGGAATCTGTGCCATTTGGCCCACACGATCGACACCTTGCGGTTTGGGTGTCGCGCCGGGATGCTGCTCGCGGCTCGGGCGTCAATGGCGTCGGGGTGGGGTGGGCTTCGATCTCCTAGCGATGAGGCTGCTGCTCCTGGCTGGCGGCGGGACTCGAGCGTCGACGGGACGGGGTCCGGCGGGGATGGGGCTTGGATGGTCGGATCTGCCGGCGAAGTAGTGGAGTCGGGCGTGGCGGCGCTGAGCCTTGCGTAGGGTTATTACGAGAGGGAGAGGGGTGGTGTGGGCGTGTGGGTAGCTATATAAGAGTTCGGTTATCGGAATCCGTCGCCGCAACGTACCCGGTGAGAAGGCTAGGTTTTAGTTCCTCGCGGTTACGTACGTGGGCGGCGATCGATCCGGCCTTTAGGGCCGGCCCTGGGGCATGGGCGACGGGGCGACGGCCCGGGGCCCTGGCGAGGGGGGGCCCATGATGGAGTATATACATATAGTATAGCCCAGCAAAAAGTAAAAAAAATATTTACAAAAGAATTAAAGAAAAGAAATAGGATGGCTAGGTCGCTAGGAGGTCCAGATATAGCTAGCTAGCTAGCGAATAGCGATCGCTGAATTGCTGATGGATACGCATACGCCGTGACTCACGGTCGTTTCTACCTTTCCTCGTCCCCCTCGCACGCCCGTCGCCGTCGGCCTTCTCGCTCGGCGCCTTGCCCCTTGGCCCTTGCCGCGTTGCCTTCGCCTCGCCGGCTCGCCGTCGCCGACACACAGCAGTCCGGCCATCCGGCATCTGGCACCGCGGCAATACGGCAATACGTATACGATATACGAGTACGCATCCAACTGGAAGTCAACAACAGGCCTGGTCAACAAGTACGCATCCATATTTCCTGTCCATCCCCAAACCTGAATTTGACAATCTCACTAATCACTATCTCAGTAGTTTATTTATTCTTTATTTAGTATGTATGTATTCTAATCCAATCTATCAAATTTTTGTCGTTCTATATAACATGTCTAGGGTTCCAATCATCCGATCTATAAATTCCTAATTCTTTGTATGCTCTTTTGATCTTTTCTTCATGATTTTAGGACATTAGCCTGCCATGTTACCTAAGAAGAAGCAATTGTCGGGTGCTGAAAAAAGGAGGAAAAAAAAAGAAAGTGATTTGAAAATTCTAGCACCGAAGGGTTCTTTGAATAACTTCTTTACATCTTCAAGCAATGTTGATGTCAGTGAAGAAGAAGGGCAAGAAACTACTTCTGAGCATGAAAATCCAGATGTTGAGGTGAATGAAGATGGTGCGCGCACAGGGGAGCAAATAAATTTTAAAGTTGATGCTGACAGTACAATGGAGGAGGAAAATTTGCAGCCTTCCTCTAATAATGAACAGGAAGATTCCCTTTCATTTATTTTTGATCCAAGAACATGGGAAGTTCTTGACAATAGCAAAAGGATTATTTTAATTGAGAAGGGACCTATTAGAGTACCGGATCTGGAGTTCGAGAAGGACACCATTGGTAGACACTTTTCATATGCTTTTTATTCTAGGAAGTTAAGTAATGGTGAGTTTGTTGACAGAAAGTGGTTGGTTTACCACAAAGGTGCAAACGAAGTATATTGTTTTTGTTGCAAGTTGTTCAAATCAAAACTGAAACTACTGAAAAATTATTTGAGGTCAACTATGTTGCAAGATAGATTGAATGGCCTGGCTATGTGCTCTATTGAGAAGGATATCTTGGACAATGTTGATCTTGATTGTGCCCTTAATGACTTCGCATCAAGAAATGCCTGAAGAAACTTTTTTTGAAGCACTGAAGTATTATTGTTGTCGATGGAGTCAGTCTAATTCGGTTCTTATTTGAGGTAATCATGTCACATTACTTTCATTTTGCGATCCTTTTAGTACCATTGTTTTTTATGGAGTCAGTTCAAATTTCGTTATTATTGTTCTCGATGGAGTCATTTGAATTATTATAGTCATATTTTAAACTAAAGATGTGTGATTGAAAGTTATTTTTAATAAGTTATATATATAACATATGCATACATATATATTGTCTTAGGACTTAGGACGTAGGGGTCCATGTGGTCGAGTTCGCCTAGGGCCTCCGGAAACACAGGGCCGACCCTGCCGGCCTTCAAGAGGTTGAGGCAGAGATCAGGGAGGAGACCGCGAGGGCGGCCGGGGAGAGTGAGACAATCGAAGCGGAGGAGATGAGAGACAGGACGGCGGTGGAAGCTGCAGGCGAGGAGGACTACGAGGCCGACATGGCTGCCAAGTTCCGCCATCGGTGGGAGGAACGATGGTCCGGCTATTTCGGCTCCTTTGAGGACACCAGTAAGTATAACAATTAACTTAAGCTGTATAATCCTCTTCCTAACCCTAACTGTTTCGTTCATGTAAATAGATTTTCAAACTTGCGACCTACATACATTATATAGATGCACATATGTATATGCAGCGCTTATTCCCCCGATGCGTTTCACGGATGAACCACCTGGGCCACGAGACTACGCGTGCTCCTACATGCATACTCTCAACGTCTTCTCGGTCAAGCTTGCTGGACTACACCGGGATTTGGCATGGCCATTGCATGTGTTCGGCATCGTCGCCGCACGCGACACTCTGGATCACAATCGCAATATCATCTTCCATCGCACCAGGGATAACTGTCAAATCATCCATCAGGAGGTTTGTGTTCGAATTAATTCGTTGCTTCCCACAAGATTCTTCTGGTACATCTTCGTCTTGTAATCTCTCTGGCTAACAAGCAATATGCTCATGTTCGCTGTGAATCATATAAGCATCTAACCTTGAGGCCAAACTGCACCATATAGTTCTCTAATTAAGTTGACTAAAGTTTGCATTTGAGTATGATCTTGGTGCATCTCTGGTGTCACTATGGTGCACGTTTTCAGGTATATATAGAGGAGTTTTATGGAACAGTAGTGCATGGCATATGCATGCACATTTTCACTCTTCATTTATTATATGTTTAAACTGGTTCTATATAGATCTAAAGGGTTATGAAAATTTAACATGCTTCAAGATCAAAATCAAATTCACGTCGAATATTGTGCCACATGGGTCATTTTTGTGTGGCCAGCATATTTCTAATTACCATTGTTCTAGTTAGTTTCACTTGATATATGTCTCATATTTTATTTTAACTTTTACGGGGACTTATACACGTCTTCTTATTAATTATTAAGGAGGAACTATATATCAACATTACTCAGTTAACTAATCATTTTGTGCATGCAGGATCCCTACCTAGAATTGACAGGTCCTATCCGTGGCATCGTGGTGATTGATCCCGTGAAATTTGAGGTTGTGCTGAAAGTGAAGGGCTCCACTGAATCCGAGGACAGAGATTTAAGCTTTCTGGTTGTGCGGTACTTCAGTGGCGGTAGTCAGAGTCGGTCACTTGTGATCAACAAAACCAGGACTAGCAAGCTTAGTACGCTAGAGTTGACATTCGGCCACATTGTTCGCTCTGTGGAGGCCACGATTAGTGTGAGAGTGATTGGCGGTTCATGGCCAGATGGGTTTCGAGGTGTATTTACCGCTACCACTGGCAGCATAAATCACATGAAGTTCTTGTTGCTTTCTTTTAGAAACTGTAAGTTTCCTGTCAAGTCTGATGGAATGATCTTGCTGTCACGCTGTGTTGTTTGCGTCGAACTCGATGGAGAGCTCGGGGTTTCCGTCATGGCACGGCACGAAGACGAGGAGAAAGCTGTTGATCAGAGCGATGATAACGTTTTTACACCTAAGAGAGCCGGTAGAAGCCATGATATCCTCAAGATTGGGCCGTGCGAGATGGAAGTCACCGTGGCCTGGTCCGTTTTCTCGGATCGTATACTTGTGCGTGGCGGATAGGCTGGTGCTAGCAGGAGCTTCGCCTCCGGGCATTCGTGATCATGTTTTTTCAATCGATGATTAGTTGCTGGAATTATAGGGTGTATTTGTGTTTACAACGCCATGTAATCAATTTCGGTTTGTCTGAATTGGTGCTTTGTACTGACTAATGATCATGATATTTTAGTTTTGATGCCTGTAAGCACAAATTAACACAGTGTGACGTGTTAGCGGGTCACCTCTTTGTGTAGTTCTTTTTTGCCACTCAGTATCAGCATGGGTAATTGTGGTGTCTTTGTTTCATACTTAGGTGGGAGTACGTATTCTACTGTACTCTAGTGGTACGCTGATGCGGAGCATCCTACGACCATCCCAATGTACACCATGACTACTCCCCAAGCTCTAAGTGGACATATGACGAGACCTCAAACATACGCCATTGGGCACAAGGTGAAACCGTTCCTAAATGCTTCCCCTTTCCACTCGTGCGAGACATGGTTGCTACCTAATGCAAAGACACTACGTGTGCTCAGGAACCAAGGAGACAACCATGGAGATGCTTGGAGCATAAGACAAGTCCACACGGAAGCGGATCAAGAAGTACCTCAAGTGGACTCGCCGCGGAGCTACAACGGCCGGACATTCGGCAGGAGCCCGGACATCCGGCGCCACCAACCAGAAGAAGACCAGAGATAGACGGACGCTAGGCGACTCTACAGCGGCCGGACATTCGGCGCTCGGCGAACAGCCGGACATCCGGCTCGACCCCCGGAAATCTGGCGCCCCATCACAGAAGCTGGACCCTGCCAGCCCGGACATCCGGCCCCAGCGCCCGGACATCCGGCGCCACCAACCATAAGAAGACCAGAGAGAGACGGATGCTAGGCAACTCTACAGCGGCCGGACATCTGGCCGACACCCGGACATCCAGCGCTCGGCGAACAGCCGGACATCCGGCTCGATCCCCGGAAATCCGGCGCCCCATCACAGAAGCTGGACCCTACCAGCCCGGACATCCGGCCCCAGCGCCCGGACATCCGGCGTCTCGGGAAGGCCCGGACATCCGGCACCCCTGCCTGCGTGCAGAGCATGTGGGTCGAGGCCCATGTACCCCTTCGCCCCTTAGACTATATATACGCCCCCTCCACCTACGTTTTAGGGTTAGCATAGGTTTAGCTAATTTGAGATAGAGCTTTGCTCATCCATACGGATCTACTCCTCGTGAGAGACCGCGGCCTCTTCGGAGAAGATCCATCTTGGATTCAAGACCCCATTCATGGGATGACCCTCAAGACCTCCTCATGGAGATGAACTAGCTACTTGTATCGTCCCTTGTTGGATTCAAATCGTGTATCTCTTTGTGTTTCGAGGATCTAGCATATGTGTGACCATACCTTGTTGGTTGAGTGATTTCTCTTGTGTTTCTCCTCGTGTTCCCCTCGTTTTTCCCCTCGTGTTCTTCGTGTTCTTCGTAAGATCCCCTCCAATCATGAAAGATCGGGCATCTAGGGTTCTACCCTACATCATACCCTTTCTATCCAGCTCTTGCGTAGGAACTGAGGTAAAATGGACAAAAATGACACGAGGTGAAAGAAACTCACAAAATGCACTGTGGGCGAAACTATTTCACCTGGCTAACCCTTTCGAGTAGCGCCCGACAGTTCGGCGCTACACTACACTGCTTGGCGCCCGTCTGACACGAGCTACACGCCTCGCCAGGGTCAGGAGGGGCCCCACCCCTAGTTAAGTAGCGTCTAGACCAAAAGCGCTATACTACCTTGTGTAGTGTCTAGCAAAAAGGCGCTACACATTGACTTCGTAACCGCCGCGAGCCGGCCCTCCCCCACCAAACTCATTCCTCCAAGGAACAGAGAGGGTCGTCCGCGGCTTTCTCCCTTCCCCCTCTCAATCCCCTCTCCAAATCCCCCCGATCTGAAGATTTCCTCCGTAGATTTCTGCCCCAATCACTACTGGAATCAGGGAATTTGCTGTCAGCTAGTTCTTTGCCGTCTGCTAGCGGACGACAAAGAAGGTCTTTGTCGTCCGCTTCCAAAAAACAGACAGCAAAGAACTGGCAAAGATACACTTTGCCATTTGTCAGTTCTTTGTCGTCAACCAGTGGACGACAAAGGGGCCAAAGGCAGATGACAAAGAGACACTAGTAAAAAAACAGGGCTTTGGTTCAGGCCGGGCCAGCCCATTAGTCCCGGTTCAGTCAAGAACTGGGACCCATGGGGGCATAGTGAAAGGATCGATATGGTTGACTAGAGGGGGGGGGGTGAATAGGCAACTAACAATTTTTAAGCTTTTCTTTACCAAATTAAACTTTGCAACAAATAGGTTGTCTAGATATGCAACTAAGTGAGCAACCTATATGATGCAATAACAACTAGCATGCAGGCAAACAAGAGATGTAACAATAAGTAAGCTTGCGAAAGTAAAGGCACGAAATAACCAAGAGTGGAGCTGGTGGAGACGAGGATGTGTTACCGGAGTTCCTTCCTTTTAAGGGGAAGTACGTCTCCGTTAGAGCGGTGTGGAGGCACAATGCTCCCCAAGAAGCCACTAGGGCCACCGTATTCTCCTCACGCCCTCACACGATGCGAGATGCCATGATTCCACTATTAGTGCCCTTGAAGGCGGCGACCGAACCTTTACAAGCAAGGTTGGGGCAATCTCCACAACAATCGGAGGCTCCCAACAACAACAACACCACGAAGCTTCACCACAATGGAGTATGGCTTCGAGGTGACCTCAACCGTCTAGGGTGCTCAACACCCAAGAGTAACAAGATCCGCAAGGGATAAGTGGGGGAATCAAATATCCTTTGGTGGAAGTGTAGATCGGGCCCTTTTCACCCAATCCCGAGCAAATCAACAAGTTTGATTGGCTAGGGAGAGAGATCGAGCGAAAATGGAGCTTGGAGCAACAATGGAGCTTAGAGGTGGAAGAGGTAGTCAACTAGAGGTAGAAGACATCCCTTATATAGTCGTGGAAAAAATCCAACCGTTATCCACAAGTTCTGCCCGCGACTCACGGTACTACCGCTCCAAGGAAGCGGTACTACCGTGACGCCGCGCGGTACTACCGTGGAAGACCACGGTACTACCGTGGCAACTGCACAGGCCGGAACAAGCCTGACGAAGGAGCAGTACTACCGCTTGCGCGGTACTACCGCGCCCCCTTGCGGTACTACCGCAAGGCAGGAGGGTCACGGCCTGGGAAGGGCGCGGATGAAATAAATTACATCCGTGCCTACTTCCGTAGAAACTAGGGTGGTGCAAAAACCCGACGCGGTACTACCGCCCGCGAGGCGCGGTACTACCATGGTCGGCGCGGATGTAAAAAATTACATCCGCGCCTACTACCGCGACACTGTGGTACTAGGACGAAGGGCCACGGTACTACGACTCCAAGGGAGCGGTACTACCGTGGGCCCCCGCGGTACTACCGCGCTGGACGAGCGGTACTACCGCGGGGGGCGCGGATGTAAAAAATTACATCCGCCCTACTACCGCACCGGAGCGGCACTAGGCCAGGGTGCCGCGGTACTACCGCACCAAAGGGGCGGTACTACCGTGAGGGGCGGATGTAAAAAAAATTACATCCGCCCCTACTACCGCACCAGAGCGGCACTAGGCCAGGGTGCCGCGGTACTACCGCACCAAAGGGGCGGTACTACCGTGACGCGCCGCGGTACTACCGCTTGTACCTGCGGTACTACCGCAAGTACAGCAGTAGTCGCCAGTTTTCCACACAACCAAGATAACGACGGGTAGCTCCAAAGTGCAAGGAAAGGAGGGACAAGTGTACGTGTGATTCCACCCTACCTTTCTGACGCGGACCCCCTCTTAATAGTACGGCTCTCCTACGACTCAACTCCACCAAAGAGAAACGTAGAACAACGCCGGCTTCAACATTCTCCGAGGGGCACCGAACCGTCTTGTGCCTAATGATGAAGTGTCTGAGGGACTCAAGGCACACGATTAGTCCGCACGAGTATTGTCATCAATCACCAAAACACTTAGGGATAAATATGCCCTTACAATATCCCCCTTTTTGGTGTATTGATGACAACACGGGATTTGCACATAAATAAGATAATTTAGAGCAGTGGCAAACCCCACTTCTCTAAAATATAGACGGGGCTCCCCCTAGATATGTGCACTTTAGATGAATGCTTTGAACTGCATGGCACACAAACTAGGATCAACACTCCCCCTATATTTTAGAGACCAAGACATGATAATAAGCATAGCATAGCATGAAAGTAGCACAATATAACACAAGCTAGCTAGGATAGATAGAGTGCATATGTCTTACACCATACGAGGTAAAATAACCAAGGTTCAAACGAGAGAAAAAAAACAGCAGAGAGTTCAACTGAAAGCAGCAAACACACGACACACAAACTCGCAAATCCCTACACTCTCTCCCCCTTTGGCATCGAGACGCCAAAAAGGCAGAGAGGACACCTACACACACAAGAGGTGGCTCAAGCAGAGAAGGCGTCCCACGCCTCTTTGTCAGACGCCTCTGCAGCTGGAATGGACTCCTCGACCTCCTCCTCAGAATCAGTCCACCTGTATCCTTACTTCTCCATCCACTCGGTCTCAGGAGTGATGCGCTCCTCAGACCCGCCAGACACATCCTCGCCATAGAGCTGCAAGACCTTGTTGTGCCGGCGACAACTCTCCTTGGACTCCACGTGAGCCCTGTACTGGCCCTTGGCTTGCATGCAGAAAAGAGACTTCATCTTATCCTTCAACTTCTTGGCCCAAGATGGCCTAGAGTCACTCTGAGAGGGCCTAGCAGAACGGCCCTCGGCGCCAGCAACATCCTCATCAACAGCAGCAGCCCTAGCAGCAGACGCCTCAGCACGAGTAGCGGTGTTAGCCCAGTTGGGTTTGACCCGCAGACAAATTGGCTCATGGCGAATCCAGTCAGGAGCCAGGAACTCCTCCTCAGGGTACATCTTCTCCCAAGTCTTCGAAATCAGCAGAAACAGGTAGGGCCCATAAATAGGCACCTTGCGGTTGAACACAGCAAACCGAAGCTCACACCACATGATGTGAGAGACATCAAGTGGCTGAGTCTGAGACGAGCGAGCCTCCTGGCAAATAAGCATCATGTCCACCATATAGGCATGAACCTTGTCTTTGTCACCGATGCGTGGGAACAAGGAGTTGCGGAAGATGCGGTACATAATATCCAGAAAGGGGTTGAGAACCAAAATTGTCTTGCTATTGGCGAGCGTCTTCTCAACCATGAACGGGGTGAGCTTGTCCTTGTCAGCAGAGTCAGCATTGCCATGAGGGCGAACGCCCACAGGAGTGTCAAGTCCATCATCAGCGACTTGAAGCAAATCCATGAACTCCTTCCAGGTAGCAGACAGCTTGCGGCCATTGGTCATCCAGGTCATCCTCCTTTCATCATTGGTGTGAAAAAACACTGAGGCAAAGAACTGACAGATGATCTCAGGGTCATAGTCCAGGTGGAAAGAGATCACATGCTCAATTCCAAACTGCTCCACCAAGTCCAGAGCCTCCCCAAAGTAGTCAAGAAACTTGTCCTTCCTCATGTGGTGCATATCAATCCACTTCACCTCCACATAGGTATTCTGCTTGTTCTTGATGACATCCAAGTAGATCTGGATTCGGGTCTTGTTTCGGAACAGTTCACACCCTCTGACAGTGGAGCGAGGGGTCACATAAGGGTGAAGCTGCCTGAGACGGACATACTCTATAGGGCCTATCTCATCCATACCCCTGGCGGGCTCCTTGTGCTTGCTAGCGGTGGTCTTGACATTGCGCTTGGACGCAGATGACCCCTCGGGAACTTCTCCAGGGTTGCGTAGACGCTTGGAGCCAGTGTCACGAACGGGATTGGCCCGGCGAGAGCCACCACCTGAGACACACACGCAAAGCACCAAAACAAAAGGCGAAAAGAATCAATGCAAAGGCCATAAGACAGCACATGAAACCCATAGAAGATAAACAAGAAAGTTGGCATGCGATAGATGTGAGCCACAGTAGATCTGCCATGGTTTGCGGTACTAAAGGCTTAGTACAGCTCCAGACGCGGTAGCACCGTGCGGTGTCACGGTAGTACCGTGGCTGGGGCAGTAGTAAACTTTTAGTACCGCACGGTGCGCGGTAGTACCGCGCCCTAGGGGCGGTAGTACCGTGCGAGCGGTAGTACCGCTCCCTACGGGCGGTAGTACCGCGCCGCGTCAGATCTAACAGGATTTGAATCTGAAAAAGAACCGCGAAGCCATGGCGGTGCTACGGTGATCAGATCTAGCGCAAGACACCAATACAAGTGTAAATCCTATGCAATACCACACTCCTTCATCCTACTCTTGCAGAGATTTAGTCTAGGAATCTCAAGAACATACAAGCCTCCCCCAAAACCTAGAAGAACCAAAACACAATCAAAAGGAAAAGGATTGGGGAAAAACCTTGGTCCATAGCAAGAGCACGTGGTGGGGAACGATCCCACCGGACGGAATCACGGGAGGGCAGCCGGTGGAGGAGATCCGGCGACGAACGCCGGCTCCGTTTGTGAGCACGGGAGAGGAGGAGACGGCGTGGAGAGAAAGAGGACGAATGGGTATGGGGAGTTAGAACTCCCCCTGCCTGCCCTTATCCCCACGCGCTCGAACCAGTGCGGTAGTACCGCGGGTCATCGCGGTAGTACCGCTCGGGCGGAAGTACCGCGCCGAGGCGGTAGTACTGCTCAACCAGGCGGCAGTAAAAGATTACTGCCGCTTGGGGACGGTAGTACCGTGCTCCCATCAGTGGTAGTACCGTGATTGGCCGTGGTAGTACCGTGGCCGACCGCAGTAGTACCGTGAGCTCACGACACCGAAGGTTTCAAACAAGAGAAAAACGCCTTTGCACCGAAAAACAGACACACACCCAAAACTATAAAACAAGCACATACCAAGGGAACAACAGGAAATCCCTAAGTGACAAAGCCTCTCGAGGAGAGAGGGCGGTGGCCGAAGCCACCTATGTTTGAGTTGGATGGTATGGCACCGCGAAGAATTATCCTTGGGCCCATGACCAAAACTCGTCTTTGAAGCACAAGTACCATAAAAAATGGCTAATGTGAAAGAGGTGATCTATTTATGCATAATGGGGGGAGGGAGAGTTCATTGAGAGAACACTCCCCCTATGTCCATGCCTACACCTAAACTAGACAACAAGTTGAGTGTGGTGGGGGGTGCACGGGTTCAAGTCACATTGCTCAAATCAATGATATTTAGCTCATGCCTTAACTCGCGAAATCTTGCTTCATCCAAGGGCTTCGTGAAAATATCTGCAAGGTTATCATGAGTGTTGACATACTTGAGCTCGATCTCCCCTCGCCTAATGTGATCCCGGATGAAGTGATATCGAATCTCAATGTGCTTCGTCTTGAAGTGTTGCACCGGGTTGAGAGAAATCTTGATGGCACTTTCATTATCACACCAAAGAGGCACTTTGTCACAAATGACACCATACTCCTTTAAAGTTTGCCTCATCCATAGGAGTTGAGCACAACAACTACCGGCCGCCACATACTCCGCTTCGGTGGACGAGAGAGACACACAACTTTGCTTCTTGGAAGACCAACTTACCAAGGAGCAACCAAGAAATTGGCACCCTCCGGAAGTGGACTTCCTATCCACTTTGTCTCCCGCCCAATCGGAATCCGTGAAACCTTCAAGCTTGAAGTTTGCTCCTCTTGGGTACCATAAGCCAAAGTTTGGGGTATGAGCCAAATATCGAAAGATTCGCTTGACCGCCACAAAGTGACTTTCCTTTGGTGCGGCTTGAAAACGTGCACACATCCCCACACTCAACATGATATCCGGTCTAGATGCACAAAGGTAAAGCAAGGAGCCAATCATGGAGCGATATACCTTTTGATCCACCGCTTTACCATTGGGATCGATGTCAAGTTGGCACTTGGTAGGCATTGGTGTAGTAGCCGGCTTGACATCACTTAGCTTGAATCTTTTAAGCATGTCTTGAGTGTATTTGGCTTGGTTGATGAAGGTTCCTTCTCTTCTTTGTTTGATGTCGAAACCAAGGAAGAACTTCAACTCTCCCATCAAAGACATCTTAAACTTGGAGGTCATGAGAGCGGCAAATTCTTCATTGAAAGCTTTGTTAGGGGAACCAAAGATAATATCATCAACATATAGTTGGCATACAAACAACTCCCCGTTGACCTTCTTAGTAAAAAGAGTGGGGTCGATTAGCCCTACTTCAAATCCACGATGTTGTAGCAACTCGGTAAGGTGGTCATACCACGCACGTGGGGCTTGTTTAAGGCCATAGAGTGCCTTATCGAGTTGATACACATGATCTGGAAAGTAGGGATCCTCGAACCCGGGGGGTTGCTTGACATAGACCAACTCATTAATAGGACCATTAAGAAAAGCACTTTTCACATCCATTTGTTGCAACTTAAAGTTGTGATGGGAAGCATAAGCAATCAACAAACGAATGGATTCAAGACGAGCAACAGGAGCAAAGGTTTCACCGTAGTCGATACCCTCGACTTGGGAGTAGCCTTGTGCTACCAATCTTGCCTTGTTGCGAATGATGTTCCCATGAGCATCTTGCTTGTTCTTGAAGATCCACTTGGTTCCAATGACGTTGTGGTTCCCGGATGGTCTTGGCACCAATCTCCACACCTTGTTGTACTCGAAGTTGTTGAGTTCTTCATGCATGGCATTGAGCCAATCCGAGTCTTCGAGTGCCTCATAGACCTTTTGGGGTTTGACACAAGAGACAAACGCGTGATGTTCACAATAGTTTGCCAATTGTCTACGAGTGCTTACCCCCTTTCTTAGGCTTCCAACCACATTTTCCATGAGATGGCCTCGGGTGGCGAGCTTGGAAGCAATCTTCGCGGCACGACGCTCTAATTCCTCCTCGGGTGTGGAAAGAGGAGGATTGACTTGATCATTTTGAGCGCCATCTTGAGCTTGTTCTTGATCTTGAGGTTGCTCTTGATCTTGAACTCGCTCGAGGGGGAGAACTTGACCTTGGGCATCATTTAGAGGTTCACCACCGTCTTGAGGTAGATCTTGCCCTTGGTCTTGTTCACAAGGTTGAGGGCCTTCACTTTGTTCTTCGGAAGCGTGTGGGTCTTGATGAGGTGATGACTCTACTTGAGTAGAGCATTGTCCTTCTCCTTCGGCCACAAGGGGTTCCTCAATGGGTAGGATTTGACCAATACCCATTCTTCTTATGGCTTGGGGAGGAATTTCATCACCTATATCACAAGTACCACTTTGCTCCACTTGGGAGCCGTTATTTTCGTCAAACTCCACGTTACATGTCTCCTCAATGAGTCCGGTGGACTTGTTGAGGACACAGTAAGCATGAGAGTTTGTAGCATAACCAACAAATATGCCCTCATGAGCTCTAGCCTCAAATTTAGACAAACGAACACCTTTCTTGAGAATGAAACACTTACAACCGAACACCCGGAAGTACTTGAGGTTGGGCTTGTTGTCGGTGAGGATCTCATAAGGAGTCTTGTTCAAGCCTTTGCGAAGATAGAGCCGATTGGATGCATGACATGCGGTGTTGATGGCTTCGGCCCAAAAGTTGTACGGAGACTTGAACTCCGCCATCATGGTCCTTGCCGCATCCATCAACGTTCGGTTCTTCCTCTCCGCAACACCATTTTGTTGAGGGGTGTAAGGAGCTGCATATTGATGCTTGATCCCCTCATCACTAAGAAACTCATCCAAGGTGTAGTTCTTGAACTCGGTGCCGTTGTCGCTTCTTATTGTCAAGATCTTTGCATCATGTTGATGTTGAGCTTCATTTGCAAAGTTGATGACGGTTTGTTGAGTCTCACTCTTCCTCTTGAAGAAGTATACCCAAGTGTATCTTGAATAATCATCCACAATCACCAAGCAATACTTCCTTCCTCCAAGACTATCAAAAGATGGAGGCCCGAATAGATCCATGTGAAGGAGCTCCAAGTGTCTCTTTGAGTAGATGATGGTTGAGGGAGGGTGAGCCTTTTCATGAAGCTTTCCTTCGATACAAGCACTGCAAGCACGATCTTTGGCAAAACTAACATTTGTTAGTCCAAGAACATGGTCCCCCTTGAGAAGACTTTGCAAAGATCTCATATTGACGTGGGCTAAACGGCGATGCCAAAGCCATCCCACGTCAACTTTAGCCATTAGGCATGTCGCGGTCTTAGTGGGTTGCTCCGAAAAGTTAACCACATAGAGGCCGTTCTCGACATGCCCAACAAAGGCTACTTTAAGAGTCTTGCTCCACAAGAGGGCCACGGTATCAATATTAAAGAATGTAGCAAAGCCCATGAGTGCAAGTTGACGAACGGAAAGTAAATTGAATGCAAGGGACTCAACAAGCATGACTTTCTCGATTGTTAGATCATGAGAAATGACAACCTTGCTGAGACCCAATACCTTAGAATGTGATGCATCACCCCACTCGACATTGGTGGGCATAGATGGAATCTCTTGCACGTCCACCACCAAGTCCTTGCTCCCGGTCATATGATTTGTTGCTCCACTATCGAGCAACCATGATCCCCCACCGGAAGCAAACACCTACACGAGATCAATGCTTGGTTTTAGGTACCCATTTAGTAATGGGTCCTTTGATGTTAGTAATAAGGGTCTTGGGAACCCAAATAGACCATTCAATGTACTCATAAGATGAACCAACAAATCTAGCATAGACATGTCCATCACTAGCACGACACAACACATATGAAGGGTTAAAGTCGCCGGCTTTGTTTGAGGAAATGCTTTTGCCCTTTTGGACATCAACTTCCTTCACTTTCTCCTTCTTCTTCTTGGAAGCACCCTCTCCCTCTTTCACAAATGTTTGTTTCAGGGGAGGAGGACGATTGGCCTTGTTGTTGTTCTTCTTCTTGCTCTTGGACTTGGGTGCAAACCCAATTCCTTCTTTGGCCACAACTTCCTTTCGATTGCTCAAAAGGTCGTTGAGGTTTTTCTCACCTTGAATGCAAGTCACAAGGCCTTTCTCAAGTTGATCCTTCAACTTGGCATTTTCCTCCACAAGATGCACATGCTCACAACAAGGGTTAGTAGCACATGCATTATCAATTAATACCATATGAGGAAAGGTGGCCTTTTCCTTGATTAGCTTAACTTGGAGTTGAGCATGAGACTCTTTGAGGCTAGCATGAGTACCCTTCAAGACCTTGTGGGCCTTGTCAAGTATCTCAAACTCCTCTTTGAGTCTAGCATGATCAACCCCAAGTTTAGCCTTCTCGGAGGTTAGCACACGAGACATGACAAGAGCATGATCAAGATCTTTCTTTAACTTAGCATGGTCATCATTGTGTGACTCCTCAAGAGTCAAACGATGCACACGCTCTTCCTCAAGAGCATTAGAGAGATCCGATATCTCATCGGCATAGTCACGACTATGACCTTCCATCTTGGAGATGGTTTCTTCGTGAGCCTCGATCATGTCATTGGCCTCACCAAGTTGTTCCAAGAGAGCAACAAAGTGCTTCTTGGACTTTCCCTTGAGCTTACTCATAAAAGACTCAAATTCATTCACTTCCTCATTAGACTCAACATGTCCATCAATGCAATCCTCCACGGAGGGATTAGTAATGATGGTGGTTGTGATGTTGGGGGTTACCTTGTTTGAAGCCTTAGCCATGAGGCATCTAGCGGTGATGTTTTCGTTGGGTGATTCGAAGAGAGACACCCGGGGAGTAGCAATGGCAATGGATGCCATGGCCGTTGCTTCTTCATTCTCATCATCATCGTCATCCTCTTGGTATTCTTCTTGAACCACCAACCCACAAGTGGGAGTCTTCTTGGCGAAGTTGTTCTTGTTGGGGAAGGACTTGGCTTTGTCTTTCCGAATGAACTTGCCACCATTGTCTTCCCGCTTCTCGTAAGGACAATCCGCAACGAAATGGCTCACATTGCCACAGTTGAAGCAAGTTCTAACTCGTTGCTTGCCCTTGACGCCACTTGAGTTGTTCTTGTTGAAGTTGGGTCTTGAGCTCTTCTTGCTCCAAAATTGTCTTGAAGCAAGGGCCATGTGCTCATGGTAGTCAAACTTGGTGTCTTCGGGGTTGCTTTCCTCATCTTCCACTTCTTCCTCTTCTTCCACAATAACCTTGGCCTTCAAAGCAAGGTTAGGCTTCTTTACTCTTTGAGAACGGAGCACCGCATTGTCGGCGGTCTTGTCCAAGATGCTCATTGCAACGAACTCATCCAACACTTCACTTGAGGTCATGGTGTGGAAGTCCGGTCGTTGACGAATGACGGAGGACATGGCTTTGTTGTAGGGCATCATGGCCTTGAGGAACTTCTGCTTGATCCAATTGTCATCTGTGTCCTTGCTTCCATGATCTCGAAGTGCCACCGCGAGTTTGGTCACTCTTTGAAAGAGCTCACGAGGTTCTTCATCTTCTTTCATTGCAAACTCATCGGCTTCATCTTGCACCACTTCATAGTTGGACCGTTGAATGCTAGCACTTCCATGATAGAGACCCTCGACACATTTCCATGCTTCTTTAGCCACGACATGGGGTCGAAGGTGAGGGAGATCTTCAGGAAGGATTGCATCTTGGATGATGAAGAGAGCACTCTCATTGAATTGGTTGTCCACGGCTTCTCGAGGGGTGAAGTTGCTTGGGTCATGAGGATAAAAACCTTCTTCAATGATTCTCCAAAGGTTAGTGTTCACATGTTTCAAATGACGCTTAAAGCGATAGACCCAATTATCAAAATCTTCATGTTTCTCATATTTAGGAGGTGGACCGGCATGATTCAAATGAGTGGAGGGGATAGGCCCTCCATAAACCGGGGGTTCCACATGGGCAAAGATGCCGGTGCCATTTCTACCACTAGTAGAAGGACTCTTTTCATTGTTAGCTTCCCCCTTGTCGGAGATAGCATCCGTCACCTTGTTAGTAGGATCACCCACTTTCATAGGCGCGGTAGATAGTTTAAGTCCCTCTAGGAAATCATTAAACATGCTTTTAACCTCGGCCGTCATGGAAGTTTTCAATGTGTCTAAAGCCACATTGAACTCCTCACGAGAGACCGAGGTTCCCCCTTTGGCCGAAGATGAGATGGGATTCACACCGGAGTGTTCCTCCGCACCATCGTTGGTGTCAACCATACTCTTCGGACGGCAAAGTCCTTAATAAAGAGACGAGGCTCTGATACCAATTGAAAGGATCGATATGGTTGACTAGAGGGGGGAGGGGGGTGAATAGGCAACTAATAATTTTTAAGCTTTTCTTTACCAAATTAAACTTTGCAACAAATAGGTTGTCTAGATATGCAACTAAGTGAGCAACCTATATGATGCAATAACAACTAGCACGCAAGCAAACAAGAGATGTAACAATAAGTAAGCTTGCGAAAGTAAAGGCACGAAATAACCAAGAGTGGAGCCGGTGGAGACGAGGATGTGTTACCGGAGTTCCTTCCTATTAAGGGGAAGTACGTCTCCGTTAGAGCGGTGTGGAGGCACAATGCTCCCCAAGAAGCCACTAGGGCCACCGTATTCTCCTCACGCCCTCACACGATGCGAGATGCCGTGATTCCACTATTGGTGCCCTTGAAGGCGGCGACTGAACCTTTACAAGCAAGGTTGGGGCAATCTCCACAACAATCGGAGGCTCGCAACAACAACAACACCACGAAGCTTCACCACAATGGAGTATGGCTTCGAGGTGACCTCAACCGTCTAGGGTGCTCAACACCCGAGAGTAACAAGATCCGCAAGGGATAAGTGGGGGAATCAAATATCCTTTGGTGGAAGTGTAGATCGGGCCCTTGTCACCCAATCCCGAGCAAATCAACAAGTTTGATTGACTAGGGAGAGAGATCGAGCGAAAATGGAGCTTGGAGCAACAATGGAGATTAGAGGTGGAAGAGGTAGTCAACTAGAGGTAGAAGACATCCCTTATATAGTCGTGGAAAAAATCCAACCGTTATCCACAAGTTCTGCCCGCGACTCACGGTACTACCACTCCAAGGAAGCGGTACTACCGCGACGCCGCGCGGTACTACCGTGGAAGACCACGGTACTACCGTGGCAACTGCACAGGCCGGAACAAGCCTGACGAAGGAGCAGTACTACCGCTTGCGCGGTACTACCGCGCCCCCTTGCGGTACTACCGCAAGGCAGGAGGGTCACGGCCTGGGAAGGGCGCGGATGAAATAAATTACATCCGTGCCTACTTCCGCAGAAACTAGGGTGGTGCAAAAACCTGACGCGGTACTACCGCCCGTGAGGCGCGGTACTACCGTGGTCGGCGCAGATGTAAAAAATTACATCCGCGCCTACTACCGCGA
The DNA here is from genome assembly GCA_963921465.1 of Triticum timopheevii. Lineage (NCBI taxonomy): Eukaryota > Viridiplantae > Streptophyta > Magnoliopsida > Poales > Poaceae > Triticum > Triticum timopheevii. The sequence continues at coordinate 444,182,820 of OY997274.1, read as the reverse complement.
CACTGCGGTACTAGGCCGAAGGGCCACGATACTACGACTCCAAGGGAGCGGTACTACCATGGGCCCCCGCGGTATTACCGCGCTGGACGAGCGGTACTACCGTGGGGGCGCGGATGTAAAAAATTACATCCGCCCCTACTACCGCACCGGAGCGGCACTAGGCCAGGGTGCCGCGGTACTACCGCACCAAAGGGGCGGTACTACCGTGAGGGGCGCGGATGTAAAAAAATTACATCCGCCACTACTACCGCACCGGAGCGGCACTAGGCCAGGGTGCCGCGGTACTACCGCACCAAAGGGGCAGTACTACCGTGACGCGCCGCGGTACTACCGCTTGTACCTGCGGTACTACCGCAAGTATAGCAGTAGTCGCCAGTTTTTCACACAACCAAGATAACGACGGGTAGCTCCAAAGTGCAAGGAAAGGAGGGACAAGTGTACGTGTGATTCCACCCTACCTTTCCGACGCGAACCCCCTCTTAATAGTACGGCTCTCCTACGACTCAACTCCACCAAAGAGAAACGTAGAACAACGCCGGCTTCAACATTCTCCGAGGGGCACCGAACCGTCTTGTGCCTAATGATGAAGTATATGAGGGACTCAAGGCACACGATTAGTCCGCACGAGTATTGTCATCAATCACCAAAACACTTAGGGATAAATATTCCCTTACACATAGGTCCCGGTTCGTCAGGCCAGTGGGTCGGCCGGGCCATCATGGGGCATTGGTCCCGGTTCGTCTGGCCTCTTTGGTCCCGGTTCCAGGCACGAACCGGGACCAATGTGCCTCGCTCCTGGCCCACCACCATTGGTCCCGGTTGGTGGCATGAACCTGGACCAAAGGGTGTCTTTTAGTCCTGGTTCCAGCCACACGAACCAGGACCAATGAGTTGCCTATATATAGTCCCTAACCCGCGAGCAGAGCACTCCACTGCTCTGTTTTCCTGGCCGACCGTTGGAGAGCTTTGTGGTGCTGTAGCTCACCTCCTATGCACATGAGGTGTTCGATGAAATGCCCGAGCCACACTTAAGCTTTCTCCTCTTGAAGCTCCTTGTCCAATCTCCATTTTCCTCGAGATTTGTCTAGGTTTGGCGGTCCGTCCTGTCCCATCCCCGTCCTCACCGCTGTTGATCGCCCGCGCCGATCTCGTCGCCTGCACCACCGTGGTGAGCCTCTTGATCTTATCTTCTTTCTAAAACAAAAAAGTTCTTACTTGTATGCTTTAGATAGATACTTGTGTATTTTTCTTACATATTATTGTTTGTTATTATAGAGTGCGATGGTTTTGGTATCCGCCTCCGTCGGCCCTCGTCCTGTCTATGATTTAGATGTGGTATATATATTTTCTTTTATAACTATTAGTTTCATTTAGTGACATAGATTTTTTTTATCTAGGAGGTATGTGAACCGGAAATTCCAACCGACCTTATTGTCGAGAGGTTAAATTTAGTTGAAGAAGAAAACAATTACTTGAAGGAAAAATTGAAAAAAATGAGGAGGATAAGATGATATTGGAGTTGCATGTTGCGGATGTCGTTGATGATCACAAGATCAAGATGGATGCAATGCGCTTGAAGATTAGAAAGATTAGAAAATATGCCATTCATATTGAGGCTTGGTATCATTATGTCATTGGATCAATTGTTACATTGGTTGCGGTTATGATCGCACTTGTTGTTGCATTGAAATGTTTTACGTAGTTTCAATGGATGGTTTAATTAGATGCTCTGGAGAGCTATATGTTGTTCAATGAGAACTATGTATGTACTTTGGGTTTAATGTGATGATGAACTGCTATTAATTTGGTCACTTATCTATTCATGATGTACGCAGAGATGAACTGGCAATGGATGTACGGTAACAGACGCACCTCCGAGTACATTAAGGGCATGAATAATTTTCTCGTAGTGGCTAGGCAAACAAGCATAATGGTTTTATGTGTTGTCCATGCCCTATATATGGGAATACGAGGTCTTACTCTGACTCGAAAACCCTTCACACCCACCTTCTTTATAAGCGTTTCATGCCACACTATAATGTTTGGACCAAGCATAGAGAAAGAAGGGTTATGATGAAAGACATCGAAGAAGAAGATGATGATGACAACTATGTGCCCCTGAATACGGTGATGCTACAACGGGGGAAGCTGAAGATCAAGAGGAACCAAATGATGTGCCCGATGATGATCTTCGCCGGGTCATTGTTGATGCAAAGAGACAGTGCGAAAGTGAAAAGGAGAAGCTGAAGTTCGATCGCATGTTAGAGGATCACAAAAAAGGGTTGTACCCCAATTGCGAAGATGGCAACACAAAGCTCGGCACCATACTGGAATTGCTGCAGTGGAAGGCAGAGAATGGTGTGCCTGACAAAGGATTTGAGAAGCTACTGAAAATATTGACGAAGAAGTTTCCAAAGGATAACGAATTGCCCGACAGTACGTACGCAGCAAAAAAGGTCGTATGCCCTCTAAGATTCGAGGTGCAGAAGATACATGCATGCCCTAATGACCGCATCCTCTACCGTGGTGCGTACAAGGATTTGAACGCATGCCCGGTATGCGGTGCATTGCGGTATAAGATCAGACGAGATGACCCTGGTGATGTTGATGGCGAGCGCCCCAGGAAGAGGGTTCCTGCCAAGGTGATGTGGTATGCTCCTATAATACCATGGTTGAAACGCCTGTTCAGAAACAAAGAGCATGTCAAGTTGATGCGATGGCACAGAGAGGACCGTAAGAAAGACGGGAAGTTGAGAGCACCCGCTGATGGGTCGCAGTGGAGAAAAATCAAGAGAAAGTACTGGGAGGAGTTTGCAGGTGACGTAAGGAACGTATGGTTTGGTTTAAGCGCGAATGACATTAATCCTTTTGGGGAACAGAGCGGCAATCACAACACCTGGCTCGTGATTCTATGTATCTATAACCTTCCTCCTTGGTTGTGCATGAAGCGGAAGTTCATTATGATGCCAGTTCTCATCGAAGGTAAGCAACCCGGCAACGACATTGATGTGTACCTAAGGCCTAGCTGAAGAACTTTTACAGCTGTGGATTGGAAACAGTGTACGTGTGTGGGATGAGCACAAACAAGAGGAATTTAACTTGCATGTGTTGTTGTTTGTAACCATCAATGATTGGTCTGCTCTCAGTAACCTTTTAGGACAGACAAACAAGGGATACCACGCATGCATGCACTGTTTAGATGGCACCAAAAGTATATACCTGGACAAATGCAGGAAGAACGTGTATCTAGGGCATCATCGATTTCTTCCGACCAACCATCAATGTCGAAAGAAAGGCAATCATTTCAAAGGCGAGGCAGATCACCGGAAGAAGCCCGCCATGCGTACTGGTGATCACGTAGTTGCTATGGCCAATGATTTAAAAGTAATCTTTGGAAAGGGTCCCGGTGGACTATCTGTTTCGAATGACGCTGAGGGACGCGCACCCATGTGAAAGAAGAAATCGATATTTTGGGACCTACCCTACTGGACAGACCTAGAGGTCCGCTCTTCAATCGACATGATGCACGTGGCGAAGAACCTTTGTGTGAACCTGCTAGGCTTCTTGGGCGTGTATGGGAACAAAAAAGATACACCGGAGGCACACGAGGACCTGCAACATTTGCACAAAAAATACGGTATGCATCCAAAGTAGTATGAAGGTCCTGCCAGCTATGCTCTTACCAAAGAAGAGAAGGAAATCTTCTTTGAATGCCTGCTCAGTATGAAGGTCCCGTCTGGCTACTCGTCGAATATAAAGGGAATAATAAATATGGCAGAGAAAAAGTTCCAGAACCTAAAGTCTCATGACTGCCACGTGATTATGACGCAATGATACGTCTCCAATGTATCTATAATTTATGAAGCATTCATGCTATAATATTGTCTGTTTTGGATGTTTACGGGCTTTATTATACACTTTTATATTATTTTTGGGACTAACCTATTAACCGGAGGCCCAGCCCATATTGTTGTTTTCTTGCCTATTTCAGTGTTTCGAAGAAAAAGGAATATCAAAGGGAGTCCTAACAGAATGAAACCTTCGGGAGCGTGATTTTTGGAACGAATATGATCTAGGAGACGTGGAGCTGAAGTCGGGGAAGCTTCGAGGAGGCCATGAGGCAGGGGGCGCGCCCACCCCCTGGGCGCGCCCTCCACCCTCGTCGGCCCCTCGTGGCTCCCCTGACTGACTTCTTTTGCCTATATAAGTCCATATACCCTAAAAACTTCGGGGACAACAATAGATCGGGAGTTCCGCCACTGCAAGCCTCTGTAGCCACCAAAAACCTCTCAGGAGCCTATTCCGGCACCTTGCCGGAGGGGGAATCCATCACCGGTGGCCATCTTCATCATCCCGGCGCTCTCCATGACGAGGAGGGAGTAGTTCACCCTCGGGGCTGAGGGTATGTACCAGTAGCTATGTGTTTGATCTCTCTCTCTCTCGTGTTCTTGACTTCACACGATCTTGATGTATCGTGAGCTTTCATATTATAGTTGGATCTTATGATGTTTCTCCCCCTCTACTGTCTTGTAATGGATTGAGTTTTCCCTTTGAAGTTATCTTGTCGGATTGAGTCTTTAAGGATTTAAGAACACTTGATGTATGTCTTGTCGTGCTTATCTGTGGTGACATTGGGATATTCACGTGATCTACTTGACGTATGTTTTGGTGATCAACTTGCGGGTTCAATGAACCTATGCATAGGGGTTGGCACACGTTTTCGTCTTGACTCTCCGGTAGAAACTTTGGGGCACTCTTTGAAGTACTTTGTGTTGGTTGAATAGATGAATCTGAGATTGTGTGATGCATATCGTATAATCATGCCCACAGATACTTGAGGTGACAATGGAGTATCTAGGTGACATTAGGGTTTTGGTTGATTTGTGTCTTAAGGTGCTATTCTAGTATGAACTCTATGATAGATTGATCGGAAAGAATAGCTTCATGTTATTTTATTATGGACTCTTGAATTGATTGAGCAGAAAGGATAACTTTGAGGTGGTTTGGTACCCTACCATAATATCGTCGTTTGTTCTCTGCTATTAGTGACTTTGGAGTAACTCTTTGTTGCATATTGAGGGATAGTTATATGATCCAGTTATGTTATTATTGTTGAGAGAACTTGCACTAGTGAAAGTATGAACCCTATGCCTTGTTTCCTACCATTGCAATACCGTTTATGCTCATTTCTGTCATTAGTTACCTTGCTGCTTTTATATTTTCATATTACAAATACCTATATCTACCATCCATATTGCACTTGTATCACCATCTCTTCGCCGAACTAGTGCACCTATACAATTTACATTGTATTGGGTGTGTTGGGGACACAAGAGACTCTTTGTTATTTGGTTGCAGGGTTGTTTGAGAGAGACCATCTTCATCTTACGCCTCCCACGGATTGATAAACCTTAGGTCATCCACTTGAGGGAAATTTGCTACTGTCCTACAAATCTTTGCACTTGGAGGCGCAACAACGTCTACAAGAAGAAGGTTGTGTAGTAGACATCAAGCTCTTTTCTGGCGCCGTTGCCGGGGAGGTGAGTGCTTGAAGGTATATCTTTAGATCTTGCAATCGAATCTTTTTGTTTCTTGTTTTATCACTAGTTTAGTCTATAAAATAAAACTAGAAATGGAATTAAGTTTGTCTCATGCGCTTCATCTTTTTAATATCTTTCGTGAGAATGATGGAAAGGAAAATTGTGCTCAATTGCTAGAAGAAGAATGCATTAAAATGCTTGGTACTAAATCTTTGAATGATGAGCATGATTGCAATGTTGTTAGTATGAATTCTTTGAATATCCATAGCACTAATGATGATTGCACTAGTTATGATGAAAATGTCTCCTATAAGCATGTCGATTTTTGTGGAGTACATTGGGTTTGCAAGTACACACCAAATAGGGAAAATAGATATTGCAATAGGCATAAGCATTTAGAAACTAAATGGTTGCAAGGAAGGCTTAATGTTAGTACTGAAAATTTAAAATATCTCGGCCGTACTTGTGAACTTTGCAATGAACATGGTCATTTAAATCTCCGATGCAAATTGTTTCATGATCGAATCGTGTCCAAAAATTGTGATGACTTTATTTCCCTTGCGCATCATAATGAACTTAGTTTGCTTTTGGGTTATGAAGAATTGAAACGTGCAACTAAGCTTATTCCAGAATTTAACCTTGAGAAATTCCTTGATATTGATCTAGAGGAGATTTATATGTATTGTGCGGTGAATTGCATTGAAAATCCTTATATTGCCAATTACATACAGAAAAGAAAGCAAATAGAAGATGAAAAGAATACTAATGAAAGGGAAGAGACTTCCCAATATCCTCCTATTATTTCTTATGATGAATCAGGTAACGAGGAGGAGCTTTCTATTCAACCAATCTCATCAATAAGGAGCTCAAAGAAGAAGGTTGAACCCACACATAATGTGAAGAAGAAAAAGAAAAGAAGGAGCAACAAAGGTAGAAAGGTATCTCTCCCAAATAATGTTGCTCCTACTACTCATTGTGATGATGATAAGTGCTATACTATTGGTGCTATCCAAACTATTAATGATGAGAGTGATTATGCTTATGATATGAAAAGACCCAAGCTTGGGGAAGCTATGTTTGATGAGGATGAAATATTTGAGAATATATTTGCTGAAGTTAATGTTTGTCCCAAGCTTGGGGATGCTACGTTTAATGAAGATGATATTTTTAGCCTCCCAAGTTTTGATATGCAAAGTTGTTATGATGATAGCATGCCTCTTACCTATGATGATTATATTGATGAAAGTGGGTTTGGAAGAGTGTCAACTTTAGGAAGTAGTGATCCCACTATTTTGGAGTATGTTGATTCTTATAATATATATGAAAGTGGATTTGGAGAGGTCATGACTTTATTTAGTGATGATTCCACTATTTTGGAAGAGGTTTCAATCGATTATGATGAGAACAAAGTTGCTACTTATGATGATTATTGTGATGAAACTTATGATATAAAAAGTAGTGATGATTATATTTATAAAACTTGTCATGATTATGATTACCCTTTTTCTGAACATTACTCTTTTAATGTGGAAACAATTTATAGTATTCGAGTCTCTTATGATACTCCCACTATTCTGAATGAGAAGAATTTTGCTTATGTGGAGAGTAGTAAATTTTCTATGCAAGTAGATCATGAAAAGAATGCTTTAGGTGCTGGTTATATTGTTGAATTCATTCATGATGCTACTGAAAATTATTATGAGGGAGGAACATATGCTTGTAGGAATTGCAATAATGTCAAGTTTCCTCTCTATGTGCTTAAAATCTTGAAGTCATGCTTGTTTTGCCTTCCTATGCTACTTGATTATTGATCCCACAAGTTGTTAGCTCACAAAATCCCTATGCATAGGAAGTGGGTTAGGCTTAAATGTGCTAGTCATATGCTTCATGATGCTCCCGTTATGTTTCAATTCTTATCTTTTATGTGAGCATCATTGTCATCATCATGCCTAGCTAGAAAGACATTAAAGAAAAGCGCTTGTTGGGAGACAACCCAATATTTACCCCTACTGTTTTTGTGTGTCCACATGATTATTCTACTGTAGTAATCATGTTTTATAGCTTTTGTTTCAATAAAGTGCCAAGTAAGACCTTTAGGATAGCTTACCGTGATAGTTGTGTTGATCCTGCTGAAAATTAGAAATTTTTGCACCCAGTAAATTAGTTTTGATAATTCACAGAAACTTTCCTTTGATCTTATTATTTTTGCTCTGGATTTTTACACAAATTGCTTAATACTACCTAATTTGGTAGGATTTTTGGAGTTCCATAAGTATACGTTTGATACAGATTACTACAGACTGTTCTATTTTTGACAGATTCTGTTTTCTATGTGTTGTTTGCTTATTCTGATGAATCTATGAGTAGTATCGGAGGGTATGAACCATAGAGAAGTTGTAATACAGTAGATATTACACCAATATGAATTTAGAATGAGTTCATTACAGTACCTAAGTGGTGGTTTTATTTTCTTATACTAACGGAGCTTACGAGTTTTTCTGTTGAGTTTTGTGTTGTGAAGTTTTCAAGTTTTGGGTAAAGATTCGATGGACTATGGAATAAGGAGTGGCAAGAGCCTAAGCTTGGGGATGCCCAAGGCACCCCAAGTTAATATTCAAGGACAACCAAGAGCCTAAGTTTGGGGATGCCCCGGATGGCATCCCCTCTTTCGTCCTCGTTCATTGGTAACTTTACTTGGAGCTATATTTTTATTCACCACATGATATGTGTTTTGCTTGGAGCATCATTTTATTTTGTTAGTATTTTCTTTCTGTTATTTATAATAATGTTTTGCATCTTTAGTTTCAATAAAAATATCAAGGATATCCTTTACCATGCTTATTTTACTAGTATACATGTTGCTGTTTGAAAACAGAAAGTTTACCGCTGTTGCAAAAATTCCCTAGAAAAGTCAGAGAATGATATAATGTTGAAACTTTTTGCATATTGAGATCTGATAAATCTTCTACAGAGTAGTATTTTTCTCATAATTTTTGGAGTTAGGTAAGTATGATGAATCTTGCATTCTTTGCAGACTGTACTGTTTTGGCAGATTGCTGTTATGTTTGCATTGCTTGCATATGTTTGCTTGTTTAATGATTCTATTTGAGGATAGGAGTATTAAATATGTAGAGGCATTTAGTATGAAATGTTGAATAATAATTTTAGTGATTTGTTACAGTATAAAATGATAAGGTTTTGCATTGGTTTATACTAACTTATCTCACGAGTTCTTGTTGAGTTTTATGTGGATGAAGTTTTTGAGAAATAGAGAAACCATGATATGAGAGGAATTAAGAAGACACAAAAGCTCAAGCTTGGGGATGTCCAAGGCACCCCAAGATAATATTCCAAGAAGTCTCAAGCATCTAAGCTTGGGGATGCCCCGTTAGGCATCCCACATTTCTTCTTCAACAACAATCGGTTAGTATCGGTTGAACCTAAGTTTTTGCTTCTTCACATGAGTTGTGCTATCCTTGCAATGTGATTTTGTCTTGCTTTGCTTGCTGTTTGAATAAAATACCAAGATTTGAAATTCTTAAATGAGAGAGAGTCTTCACATAGTTGCATAATTATTTATCTACTCATTGGTCTTCACTTATATCTTTTTGGAGTAGTTTGTCATTTACTCGTGTGCTTCACTTATATCCTATGAGTAAATGGTTGAATGAGTTGAATGTAATAAATATGAAATTATATATGTTTCATTTGCTTATCCCATGGGGAGTAATGACTTCACATCTAAGAAGTAGAGGTTGTAAATTTATTGAAGGTTAGCAAGCATTGTATTGGTCATTTGAACAATTCATGAAAGAATATTGAAGGAAGAGAGATTTCACATATAAATATACTATCTTGGACATCTTTCATAATTGTGAGCACTCATTAAGTATGACATGCTAAAGAGTTGATGTTGGACAAGGAACACAACGTAATGGGTTATGTTTTCTCACATCTCAGCTAAAGTATATTGTCATGGATCATTCAAACATGTTGAGCTTGCCTTTCCCCCTCATGCTAGCCAAAATTCCTTGCACTAAGTAGAGATACTACTTGTGCTTCCAAATATCCTTAAACCCAGTTTTTGCCATGAGAGTCCACCATACCTACCTATGGATTGAGCAAGATCCTTCAAGTAAGTTGTCATGTTGCAAGCAATAAAAATTGCTCTCTAAATTTGTATGACTTACTAGTGCGGAGAAAATAAGCTTTATACGATTGTGTGATATGGAAGTAATAAAAGCGATGAGCTGCATAATAAAGGTTCATATCACAAGTGGCAATATAAAGTGACGTTCTTTTGCATTAAGATTTTGTGCATCCAACCCTAAAAGCACATGACAACCTCTGCTTCCCTCTGCGAAGGGCCTATCTTTTACCTTATGTCTTTTACTTTATGCAATAGTCAAGGTGATCTTCACCTTTCCCTTTTTCATTTTCTCCTTTGGCAAGCACCTAGTGTTGGAAAGATCCTGATATATATATCCAATTGGATGTAAGTTAGCATAAACTATTATTGTTGACATCACCCAAAGGTGAATACGTTGGGAGGAAAAATTATAAGCCCCTATCTTTCTCAGTGTCCGATTAAAACTCCATAACCATAAGTATTGTGTGAGTGTTAGCAATTGTAGAAGACTATATAATAGTTGAGTATGTGGAGTTTGCTAAATCAAAGCTCTTACATAGACCCTTCCTGAAAATAAGATGAATTGCAATTGTTTGATGACTGAGAATGAAGTTTGCTAGTTTTCAAGAAATTTTATGGTCTATGCTTTAACATGTGAATAGCTTGTTACATGATCTTGAGAAGTTTTATGAGATGAACTACTGTTATGACAAATAATCATGCTAGAAAAGGTGATTAAAATTATCTTTGATCAAACTTGTGCACCTGCTAGCATTCACACTTCATAAATTCTTTCTTTTATCATTTACATACTCGAGGACGAGCAGGAATTAAGCTTGGGGATGCTGATACATCTCCAACGTATCTATAATTTATGAAGCATTCCTGCTATAATATTATCTGTTTTGGATGTTTACGGGCTTTATTATACACTTTTATATTATTTTTGGGACTAACCTATTAACCAGAGGCCCAGCCCATATTGTTGTTTTCTTGCCTATTTCAGTGTTTCAAAGAAAAGGAATATCAAACGGAGTCCAAACGTAATGAAACCTTCAGGAGCGTGATTTTTGGAACGAATGTGATCTAGGAGACGTGGAGCTGAAGTGAGGGAAGCTTCGAGGAGGCCACGAGGCAGGGGGCGCGCCCACCCCCTGGGCGCGTCCTCCACCCTCGTGGGCCCCTCGTGGCTCCCCTGACCGACTTCTTTTGCCTATATAAGTCCATATACCCTAAAAACTTCGGGGACAACAATAGACCGGAGTTCCGCCGCCGCAAGCCTCTGTAGCCACCAAAAACTTCTCGGGAGCCCGTTACGGTACCCTGCCGGAGGGGGAATCCATCACCGGTGGCCATCTTCAAAATCCCGGCGCTCTCCATGACGAAGAGGGAGTAGTTCACCCTCGGAGCTGAGGGTATGTACCAGTAGCTATGTGTTTGATATCTCTCTCTCTCTCTCTTTCTCTCTCTCTCTCTCTTGTTCTTGACTTCGCACGATCTTGATGTATCGCGAGCTTTGCTATTATAGTTGGATCTTATGATGTTTCTCCCCCTCTACTCTCTTGTAATGGATTGAGCTTTCCCTTTGAAGTTATCTTGTCGGATTGAGTCTTTAAGCATTTTAGAACACTTGATGTATGTCTTGCCGTGCTTATCTGTGGTGACAATGGGATATTCACGTGATCTACTTGATGTATGTTTTGGTGATCAACTTGCGGGTTCAATGAACCTATGCATAGGGGTTGGCACACGTTTTCGTCTTGACTCTCCGGTAGAAACTTTGGGGCACTCTTTGAAGTACTTTGTGTTGGTTGAATAGATGAATCTGAGATTGTGTGATGCATGTCGTATAATCATGCCCACGGATACTTGAGGTGACAATGGAGTATCTAGGTGACATTAGGGTTTTGGTTGATTTGTGTCTTAAGGTGTTATTCTAGTATGAACTCTATGATAGATTGAACGGAAAGAATAGCTTCATGTTATTTTACTATGGACTCTTGAATAGTTTGAGCAGAAAGAATAAGTTTGAGGTGGTTTCGTACCCTACCATAATCTCTTCGTTTGTTCTCCGCTATTAGTGACTTTGGAGTAACTCTTCGTTGCATATTGAGGGATAGTTATATGATCTAGTTATGTTATTATTGTTGAGAGAACTTGCACTAGGGAACGGTCTAGAATTAAAGTTTCCTCTATAAATATTGTTTCCAAAACTATTCCTACCAACAAAATTCACATCCATAGATTCATTATTATTTTCAATCAAAGTACACAAAGGCATATCATTGGGATCAAGAGGAGGATTTTTAGTAGCAAACAACTTCATAAGTTCATCCATCTTTCCACTCAAAACATTAATTTCTTCTATAGCATGCACTTTTTTACTAGAAGATCTTTCGGTGTGCCATTGAGAATAATTAGCCATAATATTATCAAGAAGTTTTGTAGCATCTCCTAACATGATTTCCATAAAAGTGCCTCCCACGGCCGAATCTAAAAGATTTCTAGAAGCAAAGTTCAAACCGGCATAAAATTTTTGTATGATCATCCATAAATTCAAACCATGAGTAGGACAATTGCGAATCATTGAAAGTGCAACTATCCCTAGGTGGTTTTGGTAATTCATAACAACATATAGCTCATTGAGCTAATTCTATTCCAAGACTATTATTTCAGGAAAGCTCAATGAATGGCATGGCATGGATGATGAAAGTGGATCCCTCAAAATACTAAGGACAAAGGATTGGCTCAAGCTCAAAAGCTCAAGACTCTTCATTTTATATTTTAGTGATCCAAGATCACATTGAGTCTATAGGAAAAGCCAATACTATCAAGGAGGGATGAGGTGTTGCTTAATGAGCCTCTTCCTTCATGTGCTTAGTGATATGCTCCAAAACCCTCAACTACTTTCCCACATCCACAAATGACCTAAACCCAAAGCCAAAATCGGTCACATCGATTCTTCCTATCCGGCGCCACCGATTCCAAAAGTCATAGCCACTGCCACAAACCATAAGCAAATCGGTCTTACCGATAGGGATCTCGGTCTCACCGAGATAGGGTTGTAATCTCTCTGTTTTCCTTCGTAACGTTTCGGTCTAACCAAAGTGAGCAATCGGTCCCATCGAGATTGCAATGTAAACTCTCTGTTTCCTTTTTGTAACATTTTGGTCTCACCGAAAAGAGCAAATCGGTCCCACGGAGTTTACCTGACCAACCCTCTGGAAAGCTTATTACCAAATCGGTCTCACCGAGTTTGTGTAATCGGTCTTACCGAGATTACGTTATGCCCTAACCCTAACCGAATCAGTCTCACCAAGATGCATGTCAGTCACACCGAAAATCACTAACGGTCACTAGGTTTACTAAATCGGTCCGACTGAGTTTGGTAAATTGTGTGTAACGGTTAGATTTTGTGTGGAGGCTATATATACCCCTCCACCTCCTCTTCATTCGTGGAGAGAGCCATCAGAACGAACCTACACTTCCAACTTACCATTTCTGAGAGAGAACCACCTACTCATGTGTTGAGGCCAAGATATTCCATTCCTACCATACGAATCTTGATCTCTAGCCTTCCCCAAGTTGCTTTCCACTCAAATCTTCTTTCCACCAGATCCAAAACCTATGTGAGAGAGTTGAGTGTTGGAGAGCCTATCATTTGAAGCACAAGAGCAAGGAGTTCATCATCAACGCACCATTTGTTACTTCTTGGAGAGTGGTGTCTCCTAGATTGGCTAGGTGTCACTTGGGAGCCTCCGACAAGATTGTGGAGTTGAACCAAGGAGTTTGTAAGGGCAAGGAGATCGCCTACTTCGTGAAGATCTACTGCTAGTGAGGCAAGTCCTTCGTGGGCGACGGCCATGGCGGGATAGACAAGGTTGCTTCTTCGTGGACCCTTCGTGGGTGGAGCCCTCCGTGGACTCGCGCAGCCGTTACCCTTCGTGGGTTGAAGTCTCCATCAACGTGGACGTACGATAGCACCACCTATCGGAACCACGCCAAAAACAACCGTGTCTCCAATTGCATTTGAATCCTCCAAACCCTCCCCTTTACTTTCTTGCAAGTTGCATGCTTTAATTTCCGCTGCCTATATACTCTTTGCATGCTTGCTTGAATAGTGTGATGATTGCTTGACTTGTCCTAAAGTAGCTAAAATCTGCCAAACTCTAAAATTGGGAAAAGGTTAAGTTTTTATTGGTCAAGTAGTCTAATCACCCCCCCTCTAGACATACTTCAAGGTCCCACAATCATCAATTTCATTCTTTCCCAAGATTGGGCAACATGCTCATGATCAAGTTGTTTAAAATTCATAATATCGTTCCTAAGAGTGATAATCTTAGCGGGAGGAAAATACTTAGAGATAAAAGCATCTTTGCACTTGTTCCAAGAATCAATACTATTTTTAGGCAAAGATGAAAACCAAACTTTAGCACGATCTCTAAGTGAAAACGGAAATAACTTCAATTTAACAATATCATGATCTGTATCTTTCTTCTTTTGCATATCACACAAATCAACAAAGTTGTTTAGATGGGTAGCGGCATCTTCACTAGGAAGGCCAGCGAATTGATCTTTCATAACAAGATTCAGCAAAGCAGTATTGATTTCACAAGACTCAACATCATTAAGAGGAGCAATCGGAGTACTAAGGAAATCATTATTATTGGTATTGAAGAAATCGCACAATTTGGTATTATCTTGCGCCATGGCAACAAGTAATCCAAAACACAAGCAAACAGAAAAAGGCAAGCGAAAAAGAGAGGAGAAGATTGGGAAAGAGAGGGCAAATAAAACGACAAGGGTGAAGTGGGGGAGAGGAAAACGAGAGGCAAATGGCAAATAATGTAAATGCAAGGGAGATGAGTTTGTGATGGGTACTTGGTATGTCTTGACTTGAGCGAAGACCTCCCCGGCAACGGCGCCAGAAATCCTTCTTGCTACGTCTTGAGCTTGCGTTGGTTTTTCTTGAAGAGGAAAGGGTGACGCAGCAAAGTAGCATAAGTATTTCCCTCGGTTTTTGAGAAGCAATGTATCAATCCGGTAGGAGGCTCCTTGATAACCCACAAGTGTAGGGGATCGCAACAGCTTTCGAGGGTAAAGTATTCAACCCAAATTTATTGATTCGACACAAGGGGAGCCAAATAATATTCTTGAGTTTTAGCAGCTGAGTTGTCAATTCAACCACACCTAGATAACTTAGTATCTGCAGCAAAGTATTTAGTAGCAAAGTAGTATGATAATAAAGGTAACGGTAGCAAAAGTAATGTTTTTGGGTTTTGTAGTGATTGTAACAGCAGCAACGGAAAAGTAAGCGAAAAACAATATGTGAAAAGCTCGTAGGCAATGGATCAGTGATGGATAATTATGCCGGATGTGATTCCTCATGTAATAGCTATAACATAGGGTGACACAGAACTAGCTCAAGTTCATCAATGTAATGTAGGCATGTATTCCGTAAATAGTCATACGTGCTTATGGAAAAGAACTTGCATGACATCTTTTGTCCTACCCTCCCGTGGCAGCGGGGTCCTAGCGGAAACTAAGGGATATTAAGGCCTCCTTTTAATAGAGAACCGGAACAAAGCATTAGCACATAGTGAATAAATGAACTCCTCAAACTACGGTCATCACCGAGAAGTATCCCGATTATTGTCACTTCGGGGTTGTCGGATCATAACACATAATAGGTGACTATAGACTTGCAAGATAGGATCAAGAACACACATATATTCATGAAAACATAACACGTTCAGATCTGAAATAATGGCACTCGGGCCCTAGTGACAAGCATTAAGCATAGCAAAGTCATAGCAACATCAATCTCAGAAAATAGTGGATACTAGGGATCAAACCCTAACAAAACTAACTTGATTACATGGTAAATCTCATCCAACCCATCACCGTCCAGCAAGCCTACGATGGAATTACTCACGCACGGCGGTGAGCATCATGAAATTGGTGATGGAGGATGGTTGATGATGACGACGGCAACGAATCCCCCTCTCCGGAGCCCCGAACGGACTCCCGAAAAGCCCTCCCGAGAGAGATTAGGGCTTGGCAGCGGCTCCGTGTCGTAAAACGCGATGAAACTTTCTCTCTGATTTTTTTCTCCCCGAACGTGAATATATGGAGTTGGATTTGAGGTCGGTGGAGGTCCAGGGGGGCCACGAGATAGGGGGCGCGCCCAGGGGGAGGGGGCGCGCCCCCTTGTCTCGTGGACAGGGTGTGGGCCCCCTGGTCTTGATTCTTTCGCCAATATATTTTATATTTTCCAAAAAGTGCCTCTGTGGATTTTCAGGACATTCCGAGAACTTTTCTTTTCTACACATAAAACAACATCGTGGCAGTTCTGTTGAAAACAGTGTTAGTCCGGGTTAGTTTCATTCAAATCATGCAAGTTAGAGTCCAAAACAAGGGAAAAAGTGTTTGGAAAAGTAGATACGTTGGAGACGTATCAACTCCCCCAAGCTTAAACCTTTGCTTGTCCTCAAGCAATTCAGTTGATAAACTGAAAGTGATAAAGAAAAACGTTTACAAACTCTGTTTGCTCTTGTTGTTGTAAACATGAAAAGCCAGCATTCAAGTTTCAGCAAATATTATGAACTAACCATACTCACAATAACACTTAGGTCTCATAATTACTCATATCAATAGCATAATCAGCTAGCGAGCCATAATAATAAAACTCGGATGACAACACTTCCTCAAAACAATCATAACATGATATAACAAAATGGTATCTCGCTAGCCCTTTCTGAGACCGCAAAACATAAATGCAGAGCACCTTTAAAGATCAAGGACTGACTAAACATTGTAATTCATGGTAAAAGAGATCCAGTCAAGTCATACCCAATATAAACCAATTATAATGAATGCAAATGACAGTGTGCTCTCCAGCGGGTGCTTTTTAATAAGAAGGGTGATGACTGAACATAAAAGTAAATAGATATGCCCTTCGCAGAGGGAAGCAGGAATTTGTATAGGTGCTAGAGCTCGATTTTAAAATAGAGATTGAATAACATTTTGAGCGGCATACTTTTGTTGTCAACGCAACAACTATGAGATGGCTGTATCTTCCATACTATATGCATTATATGCAGTTCCCAAACAGAATGGTAAAGGTTTATACTCTCCCAACCACCAACGAGTATCAATCCATGGCTTGCTCGAAACAACAAGTGCCTCCAACTAACAACAGCCATGGGGGAGTTTTGTTTAATTATTTTGATTTGCTTTGATCTTTTTGGATCATGGGACTGGGCATCCCGGTTACCGGCCCTTTCTCGTGAATGAGGAGCGGAGTCCACTCCTCTTGAGGATAACCCACCTAGCATGGAAGATATAGGCAGCCCTAGTTGAAACATGAGCTGCTCGAGCGTACAAAATAGAATTTCATTTGAAGGTTTGGATTTTGGCACATACAAATTTACTTGGAACGACAGGTAAATACCGCATATAGGAAGGTATAGTGGACTCATATGGAACAACTTTGGGGTTTAAGGAGTTTGGATGCACAAGTAGTATTCCCGCTTAGTACAGGTGAAGGCTAGCAAAAGACCGGGAAGCGACCAACTGAGAGAGTGACAACAGTCATAAACATGCATTAAAATTAATTCACACCGAATACAAGCATGAGTAGGATATAATCCACCATGAACATAAATATAATGAAGGCTATGTTGATTTGATTCAACTACATGCGTGAACATGTGCCAAGTCGAGTCACTCAATTCATTCAAAGGAGGATACCATTCCATCATACCACATCATAATCATTCTAATAGCATGTTGGCACGCAAGGTAAACCATTATAACTCATACCTAATCAAGTATGGCACAAGCAACTATAATCTCTAAATGTCATTGCAAATATGTTTACTTCATAATAAGCTGAATCAGAAACGATGAACTCATCATATTTACAAAGACAAGAGAGGTCGAGTTCATACCAGCTTTTCTCATCTCAATAAGTCCATCATATATCATCATTATTGCCTTTCACTCGCACGACCGAATGATGTGTATAATAATAATAGTGCACGTGCATTGGACTAAGCTGGAATCTGCGAGCAATCAACTCTAGAGAGAAGACAAGTAATATGGGCCCTAAGTTAAATAAACAATCATGCATATGACAGCCAGTAAACATTTTTGATATGGTATTCTCGACCCTCAAAGAAAAGAAAAGAAAAGAAAACTATTTACACGGGAAAGCTCCCAACAAGTAAAAAGAAGAACTAGAAATCTTTTTGGGTTTTCTTTTTATTTCTACTACAAGCATGGAAATTAAACTAATTTTTTTGTTTTTCTTAAGGTTTATCAAACACACAAGAAGAAAACTAGGAAAAGAAATTTAAACTAGCATCGATAATACAATGAAAGAGTATGAGCACCGACGACTAGTGTGTGAACATGAATATAAAGTTGGTGAGAATTACGTACTCCCCCAAGCTTAAGCTTTTGGCCTAAGTTGGTCTAATACCAAGGACCGCCTGGCTGATATCCGTAGTTGTAACTGGGGTCGTACTGAGATGCAGCAGCAACCGCCTCCTGAGCTGGGGCATGTTGGCGAGCTGCCTCCGCTCTCTGCTCGTGTTCAGCTGCTTCCTCCCTGGTGACAACATATCTTCCTTTTGCCTGATAATCAAAAAGGTAGGGAGCAGGAAGAGTAACAAGGACGATGTCGCGTCTGTCATAGATTAGTCAATATTGGAGGAATTGTTCATTCCTCCTAAGAAATTGATGATTGACCATAGCTTCAGAATCCAAATAAACAGGAGGTATAATCATATCTCCCTCTCTTGGGGCTATACCAAGATAATTAGCCACATGGGTTGCATAAATTCCTCCAAATAAATTTCCCTTTCTACTATTATTCTGCAACGTACGTGCAACTATTGCCCCCAAGTTATAACCTTTATAACCTAACACAGCACTCTTGAGGACACACAGATCAGGGACACACATTTTACATGCTTCATCTTTACCGTTAATGCATCTACAAATGAAGAGAGCAAAATAATGTATAGCAGGAAAATGAATGCTCCCTATGGTAGCTTGTGCAATATCCCTGGATTCTCCCATAGTAATATTAGCAAGGAAATCTCTAAATTCAGATTTGTGAGGGTCATTAATATTACCCCACTGCGGGAGTTTGCAAGCAGTTGTAAAATCCTCTAGGTCCATGGTATAAGATATATCATAAATATCAAATATGACACTAGGAGAATTACGCGCATAGTTATATTTAAACCTCCGCACAAAGGAATCAGTCAATTGATAGTACTGAGGACACTTATCTTGTAAGAAGTCCTCCAGCTCGGCATTACTCACAAACGCGTCAAATTCCTCCTTAAAGCCTGCTTCGGCCATAAAATTATCAGATGGCCACTCACAAGCTCGTACATCTGCGTCCCTCGGCAATTCAACATCTTGCTCACGTATAGCAATCCTGGGCCCTTTCTTCACCGAGGAACCACCTTGGTACATTCTTCTAAGCATAATTATTTTTCTGAAAAATTTCTGAAATTTTAGTAACTTCAAAATAAAAGTGAATAAAACTAAACAAGATTGATAGCAACTACTCCTACAAGTGCCTAGGGCCTATATCATGCATTAGAATTGCTTGGGACCTCATAAATTTAACATGCAAGCTCAAGAACATGGTCACCTATGCAACAAAAATTTGCAATGAATAAAGCACTAGAACAAAAACTAATTGGACCAATGGAGGAGTCACATACAAGCAACAATCTCCCAAAGCAGTTTTGTGAACGGAGCTTTGAGCAAGGAGATCGAAAATCGCAGCAAAATGAGCTAGAACTCGTGCTTGAGCTGGATGGGGATTTTTTTGGGTAGAAGATGAAGTGTGTGGGTGCTGGCATAAGTGGAGGGGGGCCACCTGGGGCCCATGAGACCAGGGGGCGTGCCCAGGTGGGGTGGGCGCGCCCTCCACTCTCATGGCCTGGTGCTTGCCCCTCCTGCAGTGTTTTCAGTGCCTAAAATTCTCAAATATTCCATAAAAAATCATACTAAATTTGTAGGGCATTTGGAGCACTTTTATTTTCGGGATATTTTTTAATGCACGAATAATTCAGAAAACAGACAGATAATACTATTTTTGCTTTATCTATTCTAAATAACAGAAAGTAAAAAGAGGGTACAGAAGGTTGTGCCTTCTAGTTTCATCCATCTCGTGATCATCAAAATGAATCCACTAACAAGGTTGATCAAGTTTTGTTAACAAACTCATTCCGAATAACACGGAACCGGAGAAATTTCGAATAACACTAAGTTACCTCAATGGGGATATGAAAATCCCCAACAATAAGAATATCATACTTTTTCTTGACAGTAGGGAGAGGAAATTCAAAACCTCCAATAATAATAGTTGGAACTTTTCCAATAGAATTGATGCTATGAACTTGAGATTGTTTCCTCGGAAAGTGTACCGTATGCTCATTACCATTAACATGAAAAGTGACATTGCCTTTGTTGCAATCAATAACAGCCCCTGCAGTATTCAAAAAAGGTCTACCAAGGATAATCGACATACTATCGTCCTCGGGAATATCAAGAATGACAAAGTCTATTAAGATAGTGACATTTGCAACCACAACAGGCACATCCTCACAAATACCGACAGGTATAGCAGTTGATTTATCAGCCATTTGCAAAGATATTTCAGTAGGTGTCAACTTATTCAATTCAGGTCTACGATATAAAGAGAGAGGCATAAGACTAACACCGGCTCCGAGATCACATGAAGCAGTTCTAACATAATTTCTTTTAATGGAGCATGGTATAGTTGGGACACCCGGATCTCCAAGTTTCTTTGGTATTCCACCCTTAAAAGTGTAATTAGCAAGCATGGTGGAAATTTCAGCTTCCGGTATCTTTCTTTTGTTTGTAATGATATCCTTCATATACTTAGCATAAGGATTTACTTTCAGCATATCAGTTAAGCACATACGTAAGAAAATATGTCTAATCATTTCAGCAAAGCGCTCAAAATCCTCATCATCCTTTGTCTTGGATGGTTTAGGAGGAAAGGGCATGGGTTTCTGAACCCATGGTTCTCTTTCTCTACCGCACTTCCTAGCAACAAAATCTCTCTTATCATAACATTGATTCTTTGATTGTGGGTTATCAAGATCAACAGCAGGTTCAACCTCTACATCATTGTTTTTGCTAGGTTGAGCATCAACATGAACATTATCATTAACATTATCACTAGGTTCATGTTCATCACCTGATTGTGTTTCAGCATCAGAAATAGAAATATCATTGGGATTCTCAAGTGTGTCTACAGTAGGTTCACTAGAAGCATGCAAAGTTCTATCTTTTTCTTTTTCTTCTTTTTAGAAGAACTAGGTGCCTCTAAATTGTTTCTCTGAGAATCCTGCTCGATTTTCTTAGGGTGGCCTTCAGGATACAAAGGTTCCTGAGTCATTCTACTAGTACTAGTAGCCACTCTAACAACAAAGTCATTTTTATTATTTAATTCATCAAGCAAATCATTTTGAGCTTTAAGTACTTGCCCAGCTTGAGTAGCAACCATAGAAGTATATTTGATAATGAGTTTAAGTTCACCTCTAACTCTAGCCATATTATCGCTCACGCGTCCTATCTCGAAAGCATTATTCTTTAACTCTCTACCAACATAAGATTTAAAACTTTCTTGTCTAGCCATAAAGTCATCAAATTCATCTAAGCACGGGCTATGAAATTTAGTACAGGGGATTTCAACTTTATCATATCTATAGAGAGAATTTACCTTTACTACCTGTGTCGGGTTATCAAGACAATGTGGTTCTTCAACAGGCGGTATATTAAGACCATGTATTTCTTCAATAGGAGGTAAATTCTTAACATCTTCAGCTTTAATACCTTTTTCTTTCATTGATTTCTTTGCCTCTTGCATATCTTCAGGACTGAGAAATAAAACACCTCTCTTCTTCGGAGTGGGTTTAGGAATAGGCTCAGGAGTTGGCTTAATTGGTTCAGGAATTGCCTCAGGAATTGTCTCAGGAAGAGTCCAATTATTTTCATTAGTCAACATATTATTCAACAGTAACTCATCTTCGTCGACTGTTCTTTCCCTGAAAACACAACCAGCACAACTATCCAAGTGGTCCTTGGAAGATCGATTAGTCCATTATAAAAGATATCAAGTATTTCATTTTTCTTGAGAGGATGATCAGGCAAAGCATTAAGTAACCGGAGAAGCCTCCCCCAAGCTTGTGGGAGACTCTCTTCTTTGATTTGCACATAATTATATATTTCCCACAAGGCAGCTTGTTTCTTATGAGCAGGGAAATATTTAGCAGAGAAGTAATAAATCATATCCTGGGGACTACGCACACAACCAGGAGCAAGGGAATTATACCAAGTCTTAGCATCACCCTTTAACGAGACGGAAATATCTTAAGGATATAATAATAGCTAGACTTCTCATCATTAGTAAACAGGGTAGCTATATCATTCAACTTGGTAATATGTGCCACAACAGCTTCAGATTCAAGGCCATAAAAAGGATCAGATTCAACTAAAGTAATAATCTCAGGATCAACAGAGAATTCATAATCCTTATCAGTAACCAGATAGGTGAAGTAGCAAAAGCAGGGTCGGGTTTCATTCTAGCATTAAGAGACTGCTGCTTCCATTTAGCTAATAATTTCTTAAGATCATATCTATCATTGCAAGCAAAGATAGCTCTAGTAGCTTCTTCATTCATAACATAACCCTTAGGAACAACAGGCAATTCATAATCACTGGGAGAATTTTCATCATCACTATCATCAATAATAGCATCTTCAATAATTTCATTCCCCCTAACTCTAGCAAGTTGTTCATCAAGAAATTCACCTAATGGAAAAGTAGTATCACGCACAGAAGTAGTTTCATCATAAGTATCATGCAAAGCAGAAGTGGCATCATCAATAACATGCGACATATCAGAATTCATAGCAGTAGCAGGTTTAGGTGTCGCAAGTTTACTAATAACAGAAGGAGAATCTAGTGCAGAGCTAGATGGCAGTTCCTTACCTCCCCTTGTAGTTGAGGGCAAAATCTTGGTTCTGTCGTCTTTCAAGTTCTTCATAGTGATCAACAGATATAAATCCCAAGTGACTCAGAGAATAGAGCTATATTCCCCGACAACGGCACCAGAAATTAGTCTTGAAAACCCACAAGTGTAGGGGATCGCAACAGCTTTCGAGGGTAAAGTATTCAACCCAAATTTATTGATTCAACACAAGGGGAGCCAAAGAATACTCTTGAGTATTAGCAGTTGAGTTGTCAATTCGACCACACCTGGATAACTTAGTAT
This sequence comes from Triticum timopheevii, assembly GCA_963921465.1. Taxonomy (NCBI): domain Eukaryota; kingdom Viridiplantae; phylum Streptophyta; class Magnoliopsida; order Poales; family Poaceae; genus Triticum; species Triticum timopheevii. Next base: position 444,159,818 of record OY997274.1, on the reverse strand, counting down.
CTGCAGCAAAGTATTTAGTAGCAAAGTAGTATGATAATAAAGGTAACTGTAGCAAAAGTAATGTTTTTGGGTTTTGTAGTGATTGTAACAGCAGCAACGGAAAAGTAAATAAGCGAAAAACAATATGTGAAAAGCTCGTAGGCAATGGATCAGTGATGGATAATTATGCCGGATGCGATTCCTCATGTAATAGCTATAACATAGGGTGACACAGAACTAGCTCCAGTTCATCAATGTAATGTAGGCATGTATTCCGTAAATAGTCATACGTGCTTATGGAAACGAACTTGCATGGCATCTTTTCTCCTACCCTCCCGTGGCAGCGGGGTCCAAGCGGAAACTAAGGGATATTAAGGCCTCCTTTTAATAGAGAACCGGAACAAAGCATTAGCACATAGTGAATACATGAACTCCTCAAACTACGGTCATCACCGAGAAGTATCCCGATTATTGTCACTTCAGGGTTGTCGGATCATAACACATAATAGGTGACTATAGACTTGCAAGATAGGATCAAGAACACACATATATTCATGAAAACATAATAGGTTCAAATCTGAAATCATGGCACTCGGGCCCTAGTGACAAGCATTAAGCATAGCAAAGTCATAGCAACATCAATCTTAGAACATAGTGGATACTAGGGATCAAACCCTAACAAAACTAACTTGATTACATGGTAAATCTCATCCAACCCATCACCGTCCAGCAAGCCTACGATGGAATTACTCACGCACGGCGGTGAGCATCATGAAATTGGTGATGGAGGATGGTTGATGATGACGACGGCGACGAATCCCCCTCTCCGGAGCCCCGAACGGACTCCTGAAAAGCCCTCCCGAGAGAGATTAGGGCTTGGCGGCGGCTCCGTGTCGTAAAACGCGATGAAACTTTCTCTCTGGTTTTTTTCTCCCTGAACATGAATATATGGAGTTGGATTTGAGGTCGGTGGAGGTCCAGGGGGGCCACGAGATAGGGGGTGCGCCCCCCTGTCTCATGGATAGGGTGTGGGGCCCCTGGTATTGATTCTTTGACCAATATTTTTTATATTTTCCAAAAAGTGCCTCCATGGATTTTCAGGACATTCCGAGAACTTCTCTTTTCTACACATAAAACAACATCATGGCAGTTCTGCTGAAAACAGAGTCAGTCCGGGTTAGTTTCATTCAAATCATGCAAGTTAGAGTCCAAAACAAGGGCAAAAGTTTTTGGAAAAGTAGATACGTTGGAGACGTATCACTCCTCAAAAGTCCCACGCACCTACACAAACAAACAAAGAACTCGCAACCAACGCAATAAAGGGGTTGTCAATCCCTTCACGGCCACTTGCGAAAGTGAGATCTGATAGAGATAGTATGATAAGATAAATATATTTTTGGTATTTTATAATATAGATGCGAAAAGTAAAGATGCAAATAAAAGTAGATTGAAAGCTTATATGATAAAAGATAGACCCGGGGGCCATAGGTTTCACTAGAGGCTTCTCTCAAGATAGCATAAGTATTACGGTGGGTGAACAAACTACTGTCGAGCAATTGATAGAAAAGCGAATAATTATGAGATTATCTAGGCATGATCATGTATATAGGCATCACGTCCGCGACAAGTAGACCGACTCCTGCCTGCATCTACTACTATTACTCCACACATCGACCGCTATCCAGCATGCATCTAGAGTATTAAGTTCATAAGAACAGAGTAACGCATTAAGAAAGATGACATGATGTAGAGGGATAAACTCGTGCAATATGATATAAACCCCATCTTTTTATCCTCGATGGCAACAATACAATACGTGCCTTGCAACCCTTTCTGTCACTGGGTAAGGACACCGCAAGATTGAACCCAAAGCTAAGCACTTCTCCCATGGCAAGAAAGATCAATCTAGTAGGCCAAACCAAACTGATAATTCGAAGAGACTTGCAAAGATAACTCAATCATACATAAAAGAATTCAGAGAAGATTCAAATATTTCTCATAGATAAACTTGATCATAAACCCACAATTCATCGGATCTTGACAAACACACCGCAAAAAGAGTTTACATCGAATAGATCTCCACAAGAGACGGGGAGAACATGGTATTGAGATCCAAAAAGAGAGAAGAAGCCATCTAGCTAATAACTATGCTCTGTGGTAAACTACTCACAACTCATCGGAGGGGCTATGGTGTTGATGTAGAAGCCCTCCATGGTCGGTTCCCCCTCCGGCGGAGCGCCGATGAAGGCTCCAAGATGGGATCTCGCGGAAACAGAAGGTTACTGCGATGGAAATTGTTTTTCGTTGGCTCCCTGGATGTTTTCGGGGTACATGGGTATATATAGGAGGAAGAAGTACATCGGTGGCTGCTCGAGGGGCCCAGGAGACAGGGGGCGCCCAGGAGGGGTGGGCGCGCCCTCCTATCTCCTGGCCGCCTCGATTGCTTCTTGACTTGCACTCCAAGTCCTCTGGATCACATTCGTTCCAAAAATCACGCTCCCGAAGGTTTCATTCCGTTTGGACTCCTTTTGATGTTCCTTTTCTTCGAAACACTAAAATAGGCAAAAAAAACAGCAATACGGGCTGGGCCTTCGGTTAGTAGGTTAGTCCAAAAAATGATATAAATGTGTAAGATAAAGCCCATAAACATCCAAAAGGGGTAATATAATAGCATGGAACAATAAAAATATATAGATACCTTGGAGACGTATCAAGCATCCCCAAGCTTAATTCCTGCTCGTCCTCGAGTAGGTAAATGATAAAAATAGAATTTTTTATGTGGAATGCTACCTAGCATAATTCTCAATGTAATTTTCTTTATTGTGGCATGAATGTTCAGATCCAAATGATTCAAAATAAAAGTTCATATTGATAAAATAAATAGTAACACTTCAAGCATACTAATCAAAGCAATCATGTCTTTTCAAAATAACATGGCTAAAGAAAGTTCATCCCTACAAAATCATATAGTTAGGCTATGCTTCATTTTCGTCACACAAAGATGTTCCCAAATTCTACACCCCCGATGACAAGTCAAGCAATTGTTTCGTACTTAAATAATCTCAAAAAATTTCAACTTTCACGCAATGCATGAGCGTGAGCCATGGATATAGCACTATGGGTGGAATAGAATATGATGATGGGGCTTGTGTGGAGAAGACAAAAAAGGAGAAAGTCTCACATTGACGAGGATAATCAACGGGCTATGGAGATGCCCATCAATTGATGTCAACATGAGTAGTAGGGATTGCCATGCAACTGATGCACTAGAGCTATAAATGAATGAAAGCTCAACAAAATAAAACTAGTGGGTGTGCATCCAACTTGCTTGCTCACGAAGACCTAGAGCATTTGAGGAAGCCCATCGTAGGAATATACATGCCAAGTTCTATAATGAAAAATTCCCACTAGTATATGAAAGTGACAACATATGAGACTCTTTATATGAAGAACATGGTGCTACTTTGAAGCACAAGATATGAGACTCACTATATGAAGAACATGGTGCTACTTTGAAGCACAAGTGTGGAAAAAGAGATAGTAACATTGCCCCTTTTTATTTATTTTCTTTTTTTCCTTTTTTTTTCTTTTTTTCTTTTTTTTCTTTGGCCTTTTTTTGGCCTTTTTTTTATTTGGGACAATGCTCTTTGGGCAATGCTCTAATAATGATGATCATCACACTTTTATTGATTACAACATATGAATTACAACTCAAAACTAGAACAAGATATGACTCTATATGAATGCCTCCGGCGGTGTACCGGGATGGTGCAATGAATCAAGAGTGACATGTATGAAAAATTATGCATGGTGGCTTTGCCACAAATACGATGTCAACTACATGATCATGCAATGGCAATATGACAAAAGTAATGTATGTCATGATGATAAACGGAACGGTGGAAAGTTGCATGGCAATATATCTCGGAATGGCTATGGAAATGCCATAATAGGTAGGTATGGTGGCTGTTTTGAGGAAGATATAAGGAGGTTTATGTGTGATAGAGCGTATCGTATCACGGGGTTTGGATGCACCGGCGAAGTTTGCACCGACTCTCAAGATGAGAAAGGGCAATGCATGGTACCGAAGAGGCTAGCAATGGTGGAAAGGTAAAAGTGCGTATAATCCATGGACTCAACATTAGTTAAAAGAACTCATATACTTATTGCAAAAATTTAGAAGTCATCAAAAACCAAGCACTACGCGCATGCTCCTAGAGGGATAGATTGGTAGGAAAAGACCATCGCTCGTCCCCGACCGCCACTCATAAGGATGCACAATCCAAGTACACTTCATGTTTCAATTTTTTTACACAACTTTAACCATACGTGCATGCTACGGGACTTGCTAACTTCAACACAAGCATTCTTTAAATTCATAATCACCCAACTAGCATGACTTTAGTATCACTACCTCCATATCTCAAAACAATTATCAAGTATAAAATTGATCATAGCATCCAATTCACTTCCTATGATAGTTTTATTATACCCAACTTGGATGCCTACCATTCTAGGACCAATTTTATAACCATAGCAAATACCATGCTGTTATAAAAGACTCTCAAAATAATATAAGTGAAGCATAAGATACTAGCAATTTCTACAAAACTAAGCCACCACCGTGCTCTAAAAGATATAAGTGAAGCACTAGAGCAAAAACTATCAAGCTCAAAAGATATAAGTGAAGCACATAGAGTATTCTAGCAAATTCTAATCAAATAGGTTTCTCCCAAATGGTGTGTACAGCAAGGATGATTGTGGTAAACTAAAAGGCAAGGACCAATATAATACATGACGCTCCAAGCAAAACACATATCATGTGGCGAATAAAAATACAGCTCCAAGTAAAGTTACCAATGAACGAAGACGAAAGAGGGGATGCCATCCCGGGGCATCCCCAAGCTTAGGCTTTTGGATATTCTTGAATATCTTGGGGTGCCTTGGGCATCCCCAAGCTTAGGCTCTTGCCACTCCTTATTCCATAGTCCATCAAATCTTTACCCAAAACTTGAAAACTTCACAACACAAAACTCAACAGGAAATCTTATAAGCTCCGTTAGTGAAAGAAAACAAAACCACCACATAAGGTACTGTAATGAACTCATTATTTATTTATATTGGTGTTAAACCTACTGTATTCCAACTTCTCTATGGTTTATAAACTATTTTACTAGCCATAGATGCATCAAAATAAGCAAACAACACACGAAAAACAGAATCTGTCAAAAACAGAACAGTCTGTAGCAATCCGTAACTAACACAAACTTCTGGAACTCTAAAAATCGTACCAACATAGGAAGTACTGGAAAATTTGTCTATTGACCAGCAGCAAAAAGAATCAACGCAAAAGCACGTTTCTGTGATTTAACAAAACTAATTTCGTGCGCGCAAAGTTTCTGTTTTTCAGCAGAATCAAATTAACTATCACCATAGGTTATCCTATAGGTTCTACTTGGCACAAACACTAATTAAAACATAAAAACACATCTAAACAGAAGGTAGATGCAAAATTTATTACTAAATAGAAACAAAAACAAAAAACACAAATAAAATTGAATTGCCTCCCAACTAGCGCTATCGTTTAACGCCCCTAACTAGGCATAAAAGCGAAGATAGATCTAAGTAGTGCCATCTTTGGCACTAAATTCATAAGTAGCCCGCATGATAGATTCATAAGGTAATTTGAATTTATTCCTTGGAAAGTGCTCCATGCCTTTCCTTGCTCCATGCCTTTCCTTAATGGAAATTGGAATCTAATATTCCCTTCCTTCATATCAATAATCGCGCAAATCGTTCTAAGGAAAGGTCTACCAAGAATAATAGGGCAATAAAGATTGCAATCTATATCAAGAACGATAAAATCTATGGGCACCAATTTCTATTTGCAACAATGAGAACATCATTTATTCTTCTCATTGGCTTTTTAATGGTGGAATCCACAAGGTGCAAATTTAAAGAGCAATCATCAAGATCATGGAAACCTAGAATATCACATAAAGTTTTCGGATTCGTGGAAACACTAGCATCCAAATCACACAAAGAAAAACACTCATGATCTTTAATTTTAATCTTTATAGTAGGTTCCCACTCATCATTAAGTTTTCTAGGTATAGAAACTTCCAAATTAAGTTTTTCATCATAAGATTGCATCAAGGCATCAACGATATGTTTGGTAAAAGCTTTATTTTTACTATAAGCATGAGGAGAATTAACAACGGATTGCAACAAGGAAATACAACCTTCTAAATAAAAAATATCATAATCAAATTCCTTGAAATCCGAGATAGTGGGTTCAATGCTATTTAAAGTCATGACCTCTCCAATCCCACTTTTACCAAATTTAGCATCAAGATCTAAAAACTCCGAATTGTTGGGACGCCTTCTAACTAAAGTTGACTCATCTCCAGTCCCATTATTATTAAGATTCATATTGCAAAACAAAGATCTAATAGGAGACACATCAGTGACTATAAGATCTTCATCATTATTTTCATGGAAACTAGAAGAACACGCCTTTACAAAGCAATCTTTCTTAGCACGCAATCTAGCGGTTCTTTACTTGCACTCATCAATGGAAATTCTCATGGCTTTGAGAGACTCATTGATATCATGCTTAGGAGGAGTAGATCTAAGTTTAAGAGAATCAACATCAAGCGAAAGTCTATCAACGTTCCTAGCCAAATCATCAACTTTGAGCAATTTTTCTTCAAGCAAAGCACTAAAATTCTTTTGAGAAATCATAAATTCTTTCACACTATTCTCAAAATCGGATGGCATCTTATTAAAATTACCATAAGAATTATTGTAGGAATTTCCATAATTGTTAGAGGAATTACTATGGAACGGTCTAGAATTAAAGTTTCCTCTATAAGCATTGTTTTCAAAACTATTCCTACCAACAAAATTCACATCCATAGATTCATTATTATTCTCAATCAAAGTAGACAAAGGCATATCATTGGGATCAAGAGGAGGATTTTTAGTAGCGAACAACTTCATAAGTTCATCCATCTTTCCACTCAAAACATTAATTTCTTCTATAGCATGCACTTTTTTACTAGAAGATCTTTCGGTGTGCCATTGAGAATAATTAGACATAATATTATCAAGAAGTTTTGTAGCATCTCCTAACGTGATTTCCATAAACGTGCCTCCTGCGGCTGAATCCAAAAGATTTCTAGAAGCAAAGTTCAAACCGGCATAAAAATTTTGTATGATGATCCGTAAATTCAAACCATGAGTAGGGCAATTGTGAATCATCAATTTCATTCTTTCCCAAGATTGGGCAACATGCTCATGATCAAGTTGTTTAAAATTCATACTATCGTTCCCAAGAGTGATAATCTTAGCGGGAGGAAAATACTTAGAGATAAAAGCATCTTTGCACTTGTTCCAAGAATCAATACTATTTTTAGGCAAAAACGAAAACCAAACTTTAGCACGATCTCTAAGTGAAAACGGAAATAACTTCAATTTAACAATATCATTATCCGTATCTTTCTTCTTTTGCATATCACATGAATCAACAAAGTTGTTTAGATGGGTAGCGGCATCTTCACTAGGAAGGCCGGCGAATTGATCTTTCATAACAAGATTCAGCAAAGCAGTATTGATTTCACAAGACTCAACATCATTAAGAGGAGCAATCAGAGTACTAAGGAAATCATTATTATTGATATTGGAGAAATCGCACAATTTGGTATTATCTTGCGCCATGGCAACAAGTAATCCAACACACAAGCAAACAGAAAAAGGCAAGCGAAAAAGAGAGGAGAAGATTGGGAAAGAGAGGGCAAATAAAACAGCAAGGGTGAAGTGGGGGAGAGGAAAACGAGAGGCAAATGGCAAATAATGTAAATGCGAGGGAGATGAGTTTGTGATGGGTACTTGGTATGTCTTGACTTGAGCGAAGACCTCCCAGGCAACGGCGCCAGAAATCCTTCTTGCTACGTCTTGAGCTTGCGTTGGTTTTCCTTGAAGAGGAAAGGGTGATGCAGCAAAGTAGCGTAAGTATTTCCCTCAGTTTTTGAGAACCAAGGTATCAATCCAGTAGGAGGCTCCTCAAAAGTCCCACGCACCTACACAAACAAACAAAGAACTCGCAACCAACGCAATAAAGGGGTTGTCAATCCCTTCATGACCACTTGCGAAAGTGAGATCTGATAGAGATAGTATGATAAGATAAATATATTTTTGGTATTTTATAATATAGATGCGAAAAGTAAAGATGCAAATAAAAGTAGATTGAAAGCTTATATGATAAAAGATAGACCCGGGGGCCATAGGTTTCACTAGAGGCTTCTCTCAAGATAGCATGAGTATTACGATGGGTGAACAAATTACTGTCGAGCAATTGATAGAAAAGTGAATAATTATGAGATTATCTAGGCATGATCATGTATATAGGCATCACGTCCGCGACAAGTAGACCGACTCCTGCCTGCATCTACTACTATTACTCCACACATCGACCGCTATCGAGCATGCATCTAGAGTATTAAGTTCATAAGAACAAAGTAACACATTAAGAAAGATGACATGATGTAGAGGGATAAACTCATGCAATATGATATAAACCCCATCTTTTTATCCTCGATGGCAACAATACAATATGTGCCTTGCAACCCTTTCTGTCACTGGGTAAGGACACCGCAAGATTGAACCCAAAGCTAAGCACTTATCCCATGGCAAGAAAGATCAATCTAGTAGGCAAAAAGAGTTTACATCGAATAGATCTCCACAAGAGAGGGGGAGAACATGGTATTGAGATCCAAAAAGAGTTAAGAAGCCATCTAGCTAATAACTATGCTCTATGGTAAACTACTCACAACTCATCGGAGGGGCTATGGTGTTGATGTAGAAGCCCTCCATGGTCGATTCCCCCTCCGGCGGAGCACCGACGAAGGCTCCAAGATGGGATCTCACGGATACAGAAGGTTACGGCAGTGGAAATTGTTTTTCGTTGGATCCCTGGATGTTTTCGGGGTACGTGGGTATATATAGGAGGAAGAAGTACGTCAGCGGTCGCTCGAGGGGCCCAGGAGACAGGGGGCGTGCCCAGGAGGGGTGGGCGCGCCCTCCTATCTCCTGACCGCCTCGATTGCTTCTTGACTTGCACTCCAAGTCCTCTAGATCACGTTAGTTCCAAAAATCACGCTCCCGATGGTTTCATTCTGTTTGGACTCCTTTTGATATTCCTTTTCTTCGAAACACTGAAATAGGCAAAAAAACAGCAATACAGGCTGGGCCTCTGGTTAGTAGGTTAGTCTTAAAAATGATATAAATGTGTAAAATAAAGCCCATAAACATCCAAAAGGGGTAATATAATAGCATGGAACAATTAAAAATTATAGATACGTTGGAGACGTATCAGCCCAACAACATCTACAAGAAGAAGGTTGTGTAGTAGAGATCACGCAACTACTTCTGGTTGCATTGAGGGGGCTTCTACCAGAAAACGTTCGATTAGCCATTGTGAAGCTATGTTCATTCCTCAATGCAATCTATCAGAAGGTGATCAATCCAGAAATCCTACCAAGGTTAAGGAGTGATGTGGCGCAATGTCTTGCCAGTTTTGACCTAGTGTTCCCACCATCCTTCTCCAATATCATGACACATTTCCTAGTTCATCTAGTCGACGAGATTGTCATTCTGGGCCTTGTATTTCTACACAATATGTTCCCCTTTGAGAAGTTCATGGGAGTCCTAAAGAAATATGTATGTAACCGCGCTAGGCCAGAAGGAAGCATCTCCATGGGCCATCAAATAGAGGATGTCATTGGGTTTTGTGTTGACTTCATTCCTGACCTTAAGAAGATAGGTCTCCCTCAATCGCGGTATGAGGGGAGACTGAGTGGAAAAGGCACGCTAGGAGGGGACTCAATAATATGTAGGGACGGGCATTCTCGAATGTGTTTCCCTTGTCAATCTCATTGCAAACGATCTATATTGTGGACTCAACATCAAGATTCGACATTATTGCACACAATTGGTTTCTTAACTGTGTGCCTTGTAGAGGGTAGAACTATCGCCCACGAGTGTCCATCATTACCTGTCTGTGTAACTTTGACCTCATCACCCATGGGTAAACTTATTGTCGAATGTGTGCGCTGCTTTAAGTCATTCCACACACTTCATTTTTGCAAAGCTTTTGCCAATAAACGCCCATGATTGACCCCTCTTCAAGCCGACGCATGGCCAAACGATTCGGGCGGAAGCTTGCGCGGTTGCACGGGAACATGCTCACCAATGATACATTTGGCGCCTCTTCGAGCCCACACATGGTCAAACGAAAAGCTTGTGGATGCTCAAGCGGGCACTAGAAACCTCCGCTAGGAACGCGGTGATAAGACGTGACGACTACAGGTCGTCCGGCGCCCATTGTTACAATGCCCATTTAACCCTTGTGTCTCTTCAACCTTTCGATCGTGTCCCAACATTGCAAGAAGCACACACACGACGACAAATACATAGAGGGTATCTTGCGCGACTCCAATTGCGCTCCCAGCGGCTGCCGACGACGAGCGGCAGTTCACCATGCATGCCATAGTGGACACCCACAGACGGTTCACAGAGCTCTCAGTGGTGTACACCAACGACCCAATCCGGGTGGAGAACTCCACCCACACTATGGAGCTGTTGCTTGCTGCCCAGAAGTACAAAGTGGCCGGGTTCGACCTCAAGTACACCCGCGCTCATGTCGGGTATCATTAGAAGGTCGCCATCGCCTAGATGTGTGTGCGCAATCGTGTCCTCGTCTAACACTACTTGCTATCCACAAGGCCTCGCGAGCGTTTTGCCAGGTTTGTCAACAACCCTCACTACAGGTTCGCTACGATGGACACTACCAATGATGTAAAGGTGCTTAAGAATTCAGGCATTGTCTACCAGAATCTTGTCAACATCCCAGGCCAACACAGGATCTAGGGCAGCAAGAAGTATGAGAAGGACTCACTGGTTCACCTCACTAAGGCCATCATCGACCCCTACTACAAAGACATGAAGGATGCCTGCAACAAGGACAAGCTTGCCTGGCACTCGACCTGGATGGAGAAACTAGACAAAGATCACATCGTGTACGCGGCCAAGGAGGCATACACGAGCTACGAGATGTACAGATGGACATGAGGAAGTGCCTCTTTCATCGCCAGAACAGTGAGGGGTCCAGTCGGAAGCAGAGCAATGGCAAGGGTCGTCACAACAAGAAGTAGATGATTAGATCGATGGCCATTTCTCCTAGTTTAGTAAGTGTGTATTTGTTTATTGATGTGTGTGTGAATGTTGTGTATAGTCACTTATGTAATTCGATGTTTAATTTGGTTATGCTATCATGCTCTTATACGTATATATGTTGTTCTTCTATAGACGAAGCAAATCACATCGCACACGGACCAAACTAGGGAACCCGTCGATGATGATTTGATCAATTGCTGACAATTGTATACCAACTAGTGTTTGCCCACAACACATAAGACTTACTAGGAGGAATCGTTTGTGTTATTATTTGTCTTTCCACACAATTATGAGTACTGACCTGTTCACCACGTATCACACACATCTTGTTAAGCTGAAGCGTTTGTGTTTATTTGGCTCATCACAAACAGTTCATCCGAGTGAACTGTATGCCATCTATCGCACACATCTTGATCTGGCTGATTATTTCTATTGTTTTGGCTCATCGCAAATAGTTCATCCGAGTGAACTATATGCCATCTATTGCACACACCTTGAGCTAGGTGGTCGTTTTTGTTGTTTTAGCTAATCGCAAACAGTTCATCCGAGTAAACTGTACGCCATCTATCACACACACTTTGATTTGGCTAACCGTTTGTGTTGTTTTATCTCATCGCAAACCGTTCGTATGGACTAACTATATGCCATGTATCGCACATGCAACTCTAATCTAAATTGTGCTTGATGTCTCCGCCATCGCACATAGTTCGTCTTATTGGTAACGGTTTTGTTACAATACCGTTTGCGATTCATGCATTGCACACAGTTTGGACAAAAGCTCTCTGACATGTGTCACGTTAGCACCATCCTGCACTAGTGATAGCAGTATCTAGATCTCTCTCTCTCTCTCTCTCTCTCTCTCTCTCTTTGATATTCAATACAATGATCTCCTCGGAGATTTATTTGGTGTAATTCTCGCGACGTGTTTGTTGGGATTCGATGAATTATGGGTTTATGATCAGATTATTCACTGAAAGTATTTGAAACCTTTTGAGATCTATTTATGTGTGATTTTATAGCCTTGTATTTCTCTCTGATCTATCCGTCTTTTTGGCCAAGTAGATTGATTTATCTTCAGTGGGAGTGATGCTTGGTGGTAGGTTCAATCTTGTAGTGTCCTTACTCTATGGCAGGAGGATTTGCAAGGCACGTATTGTATTGTTGCTACTAAGGATAAAACGACAGGGTTCGAACATATTGCTTGATCTTACTTTGTCAACACTATATCATCTTGCTTAAAGCGTTACTCTGTTTATCATGAATTGAATATGTTGAGATGCATTGCTGGATAGCGGTCTTGGGGTGGAGTAATAGTAGTAGATGCAGTTGGATTATACAGTCTATTTGTCATAGATGTAATGCCTATATATGAACCATGAAATGAAGAATCATCATAACTATGTGCTATTATGTCAATTAACCAACAATAATTGTTTTACCCACCGTTGCTATGCTTATGAGAGAGATGCCTCTAGTGAACCTATGTCCTCCGGGGCCATTCTTCATATTTACTGAAACCCTAAAAAATGTTCATTGTTTTATTTTGCTTTGGTTTTATTTTATTTTATTTTATTTATATTTCTACCATTATCAGATTTAATCCTTACAATTGGCGAGAACAATGGGATAAGCATTTGCTTTGTGTGTGTGTGCATGTACCATTCACATCGTTTGTGTGGTTTCTCCTATTGGTTCGATAAACCTTGGTTCTTAGCTATGGGAAATACTTTTTACTACTTCCCCGTCTGAAAATAAGTGTCTTAGTTGAGTGTCATGGTCATGAGCGTCATGGTTGAGCGTCAGTTGAGACTTGAGACACTTATTTTGAGACGGGGGGAGTACTATACTACATCACCCTTCCTCTTCAGGGAATCCCAACAATATCACAAGCAGCAAGCGTCATGGTCGTGCGCGTCTTATGGTCCTTTAACGCTTTGCAGACTGAATAGGGCATTATAGAAAGATATGGATTGATTAAAGCTCTATGGTTCTAATGATGTTCTTATGCGACTAGCTTGACCCTGACTTATATGGGTATTGGGATCTAAAGTTACATGTACTAGGTCAGTTAGGAGGAGCCCTCCGTACACTGCTTGTCTTGCCTTGTACTTCAAGCCTTCTGGGCCCACAACATTATGAAGTCATGGGCCGAGTTGATTGACCCATGACATAAATGACCTAGGGCACCAGGCTGGCCTAGTTAGGCCTGCTGTAAGTTGAGGCACCCCTAGTCCATAACACGGTCACCACATATAAGTACTTTCTCTTCTAAAAAAGACATATAAGCGCTTTCCTAGTAGTGATTGCACGTCAGGGTATTTTTAATATTAGTAGGTACAAACTATAATGAATAAATAAATCAAATTGATGAATTACTGAAGTTTTTTAGTCATAGTAACTTACTAGCAATATTAAGTTTCTATCTCCGTGCAACTTAACACAAAACTTTTTTGATAAGTAAAGCTAGTGTCACCCTTTTATTTGTTGTTAGATCCGAGATCAGAATATTTGCTACTAGTCAAATTGAATAAGTCCAAGTAAGAGTTCTCTGAAGAGAACAAGCGGGTAGAAGAACAAACAGCTAGCAGCATAACCATCAACAGTGTGATTCATCACGTAGCAAACAGATTCAAGAGGTCTAGCAACAAAAAAAATCTAAATAATCAGGTATAAACAGATTCAAGAGGTCTAGCAACAAGAAACATCAATGTAGATCAAATATACAACAAGAACCAACTTTTTGAGCAAAAGCTCCAGATATACCTCTGCTCCTGTTGTTAATGCCGTTGATGTATTTCAATCGCTGAGAAAAGCAAAGGTTCTCTGCCTTTTCTTCTACACAATTGCTCGTCCAAGACAAGTGTTCTTGGAGGAGAATAGGGTAATACAAGAATAGACAACAAGCAAGAAGAAAAGCACAACGAATTGTTTTGCACATCACTGATATTTCACTACATTATTCCCTCTTCATCCATTGTGGTGTGATACGTCCATTTTGCATCATGCTTTTATATCAATATTTATTGCATTATGGGCTGTTATTACACATTATATCTCAATACTTATGGCTATTCTCTCTTATTTTACAAGGTTTACCATGAAGAGGGGGAATGCCGGCAGCTGGAATTCTGGATTGGAAAAGGAGCAAACATTGGAAACCTATTCTGCACTGCTTCAAAAATCCTGAAACTCCATGAAATTTATTTTTGGAATTCATAAGAATTATTGAGCGGAAGAAATACATCAGGGGGCCCACACCCTGTCCAGGAGGGTGGGGGCGCCCCCCCTACTGGGCGCGCCCCCCTGTCTCCTGGGCCCCCTGATGGCCCTCCGGTGTCCATCTTCTGCTATATGAAGGCTTTTACCCTGGAAAAATCGTGGGCAAGCTTACGGGACGAAACTCCGCCGCCATGAGGCGGAACCTTGGCGGAACCAATCTAGGGCTCTGGCGGAGCTGTTCTGCCGGGGACACTTCCCTCCGGGAGGGGGAAATCATCACCAACGTCATCACCAATGATCCTCTCATCGGGAGGGGGTCAATCTCCATCAACATCTTCACCGACACCATCTCCTCTCAAAACCCTAGTTCATCTCTTGTATCCAATCTTGTATCAAAACCACAAATTGGTACATGTGGGTTGCTAGTAGTGTTGATTACTCCTTGTAGTTGATGCTAATTGGTTTACTTGGTGGAAGATCATATGTTCAGATCCTTAATGCATATTATTACTCCTCTGATTATGAACATGAATATGCTTTGTGAGTAGTTACATTTGTTCCTGAGGACATGGGTGAAGTCTTGCTATTAGTAGTCATGTGAATTTGGTATTTGTTCGATATTTTGATGAGATGTATGTTGTCTTTTCCTCTAGTGGTGTTATGTGAACATCGACTACATGACACTTCACCATTATTTGGGCCTAGAGGAAGGCATAGGGAAGTAATAAGTAGATGATGGGTTGCTAGAGTGACAGAAGCTTACCCTAGTTTATGCGTTGCTTCGTTAGGGGCTGACTTGGATCCATATGTTTAATGATGTTGTTAGGTTTACCTTAATACTTCTTTTGTAGTTGCGGACGCTTGCAATAGGGGTTAATCATAAGTGGGATGCTTGTCCAAGTAAGGGCAGTACCCAAGCACCGGTCCACCCACATATCAAATTATCAAAGTACCAAACGCGAATCATATGAACGTGATGAAAACTAGCTTGACGATAATTCCCATGTGTCCTCGGGAGCTCCTTTCTCATTATTAGAAATTGTCCAGGCTTATCCTTTGCTACATAAAGGATTGGGCCACCTTGCTGCACTTTATTTAATTTATTTATTTGTTACTCGTTACTTTTTATCTTATCACAAAACTATCTATTATATACAATTTCAGTGCTTGCAGAGAAAACCTTACTGAAAACCGCTTATCATTTCCTTCTGCTCCTCGTTGGGTTCGATACTCTTACTTATCGAAAGGACTACGATAGATCCCCTACACTTGCGGTCACCATTGTGCTGCCGATCCAGATCAAACTCAAGTATGGCACCATAGAAAAACTCGAGCAAGACTCTAAACATGGCCCCGCCCCGCGACTAGCTCTTCCCACGCTGCTGGCCACTCCGGCCCCGGCGCCCACCCACCCATGACGCTCGCTGCTCCGGCGCCGTCGTCCACCCTCCCCGATGGCCACCCCGCCCGCCGACCGCAGCCGCGAGCTGCGGTGGATGGAGTCGAGCCCATCCTCTGCTGGATCTGGTGCCCCCTCCTACCTCGACGCTCTCTGCTCCTCCCCTCCCTCGCCAGACCCCCTCCTCGCCCCCTCGCCAGGACCCCTCACCACCGGCCCCGCGTCTCATCCCCCGCTCTGAGGTCCACCACATGGACCAGGGCCCTGAGCCCGACTGGGACGATGGCTGGAGGATCGCCATGGGCGGCAAGAGGCCGCGTGATGACGCACAAGTGTAGGGGATCTATCATAGTCCTTTCGATAAGTAAGAGTGTCGAACCCAACGAGGAGCAGAAGGAAATGATAAGCGGTTTTCAGTAAGGTTTTCTCTGCAAGCACTGAAATTGTAGGTAATAGATAGTTTTGTCATAAGATAAATAGTAACGAGTAACAAGTAAATAAAGTAAATAAAGTGCAGCAAGGTGGCCCAATCCTTTATGTAGCAAAGGATAAGCCTGCACAGTTTCTAATAATGGTAAAGGAGCTCCCGAGGACACATTGGGAATTATCGTCAAGCTTTCATCACACTCATATGATTTGCGTTCGGTACTTTGATAATTTGATATGTGGGTGGACCGGTACTTGGGTACTGCCCTAACTTGGACAAGCATCCCACTTATGATTAACCCCTATTGCAAGCATCCACAACTACAAAAAGGAGTATTAAGGTAAACCTAACCACATCATTAAGTATGGATCCATATCAGCCCCTAACGAAGCAACGCATAAACTAGGCACTACTAGGGAAAACCTTATACACAGAACTTTAGCAGTAGCGTGGGTCAAAGAAGCACGCTGGTGCTAAGTAGCAGCAGCGCGCCTGCCGAAACCGCGCTGCAGATAACGTCGTAGCAGTAGCGCGTCTCGCTGCATACACGTTACTACTAAAATTCTCACGGCTTAGCCGATATGGTACACATAGTAGTAGCGATCTATATGGAACCGCGCTACTGCTACTTTCTTTGTAGCAGTGTGTTTTGCTCTAAACTCGCTACTACTAAAGGATATAAAATTAAATGAAAAGCAAATAGAAAGGTAATTGAAAATGAAAGAAATAGAAGAAGGTGAAAGGAAAAAATAAAATGTGAAGAAAAATAAATGAAAAAGGGAAAAAGGAGAAAGTAGTAGCAGTAGCGCGTATCCCAGAACGCGCTGTAGCTAATGTAGCAGTAGCGCGCTTTTAGGAACGCGCTACTGCTACTTCTGACTTAACCACCGCGTTCGTCCTTCCCCATGGCCACTTCCCCCCAAATCGAACTCCTCCGCTCTCGCCGCCGTCGTCGCCCGTCGGTCGCCGCGCGCTCTCCGCACACCCTCTACGCCACCCCGACCCCGGATTCAATGCCGCCCCCGCCCCCGACCTCAACGCCGCCCCGGACGCCGCCCCCGGCCCCGACCTCGACGTCGCCTGCCCCTCTCTCGCCGCAGGCACCCGATCGAGGTGAGCACGCCTGCTCCTCCCCCTCCCCTACCTCCGCCTAGATAGGGTTCTTCAAATTTTAGTTGCATCAAATAGTTAGGGTTCATCTATGGGTGGAAATGAATTGGAACAGATGCGGCTGGGATTTTTTCTTAGGTGATGTTTTCTTAGATGATGAATAAACACTAGTGTAATGCATAATAAAACGAGTAAAATTTGACCTTCTTCTATTTAGTTAGTAAGAACTAGTTAGTAAGAACTAGGTACTAATTAGGTGATTTTTAGTTAAAGCAATTTTTCCCGCCTCGACGTGGACGATGCCTATCCCGCATCCTCGTCGTCGAGTCGGCGGAGGACGACACCTGCTTGACCAGATCGGCCATGTCCGGGACTGGGCTCCGTCGGGGTGGTACTGGGAGGCGCTACCTACCGGGGGGCGCAGGCTGGTGAGGAGCCAGCCTGTCGTTGACCCGAACCTTCTTTGGTGGCGGTCGCGTGGGCCAGTGACGATCCAGAGGCTCGAGGACTCCGCGGAGGTGGTGCGTCACCGTGTCAGTGAGGAGGACGCGCACGTCCGTCGCTACTTGTTTGCGTTGGAGCACAGGCCGTTCTCCAATACCTGGCAGGTTCTCCGGGGATCTCACTGGAGCTATGATCCCTTGATGGTGCCTTCTCTGTGGGTGTCCACCGCCCGCGCCGATACCCGTCGTGTGCTAGAGTTTTAGTTGTATTAGCGATGTTATATGTATGACACTATTCGTGATGTATTAGTGATAATATTCGATGATGTACTGACGCATGAGATGATTTACTTTTGCTTGTTGAATGCATGCTAATTTGAGTCCTATAAGATATTTTGAAATGTATATCTTGTGTTGCTCAATATCCAAGTGGCCGGTCATGTTTGCAGGTTACACCTTCGAGTGGCCTATGTTTTGCCGGAGTGTTGATTCATTTCCGTTCCAGCAAATTTCAGGCGCTCGATATGTCCTATTTTAGCAAAGGTCATGCCGGATTTTTCCATGAATTTTGGCATGACTTGTGCCAGAATATGTAGGAAATATCGAGTGCCCCGGATTTATGTGTTGAGTATCTTGGTAGTTGTCTTCGATCGATTTTCAATTAATGTTTTAACTATGAACATAGGAAATGTCTAACGACGAAAAGGATTTCGGTATTTGCAAATACTGCGAAGACGAGCGCGGCCTGTGCGACGGAATCTTCCTAGATGATGATAGGCGCTTCAGCATCAAGCTGGACGAGAACTTCGAAGTGGATACAGTAAGTCACAACGACAAGTCTTTTTTCGTAATTAAGCATGACATCTGCTTCATTTGCTTCAACTTATATTTTTTTACTATTCTACTAGCGTATCCCCTGCCATGCAAGAGTTTTTGTATTGGATAAGATAGGTTTCAGTCATAGTATGGAGGAAAAGAAAGTTTACTTGAAGACCGAGCATGGTTATATTTTCCATGCAAAGTTATACAATTCAGACGACTACACCTATTTTGGATGCAAAACATGGCGAGCACTATGCAAGACTTATGCATTTGAGCCTGATATGGTTATCACCTTTGATATTCATCCGGAAGATGATATTGAAGGTAATACCGACATCTGGGTCGATGTGCAAATGCCTCCAGTTATACCATTATGTAAGTTTCTCAACCATATTTATGTCTTTGATATTGTTTATTCAAAAATAGTTAACAACTAATTTGTATTGTCAGCTTATTTCGGTGCAAGCAAACATGTCCAGCACTTGGTAGACAGGACCGTATACTGTCCTGGGGCTGAACTCAACTGCGAGGAGCTCAGTCATTATGTTTCATGGCTTGAGGATCTTGATATTGTCAAGACAAATTTTCTTCCTGCATTTAGAAATGTTAGTACTGAAAATGTGCGACCAATAGTGTTCGTAATGAACTATGGTCACATCTATTTAGGAAGGATGGTAAGATTTTTACTATTTGTCATCGGTGCATCTTTTCCATACATTATTTTTGAAGCTAAACTTCATTGCTAAGTATGTTACCGTACGATGTTCTTCAACAGGGACTCCCGATGAATGTTGTGCCTTATGGGATCAAGACTAAAGGTACCATGAGTATTATCAGCTTACGGCCAAGATATCCTATAGATTACTTTAGTGCATTCCAGATTAGCGACGGATGCTTAATAGTGCAAGACTGGACCAAATATGTGATGGGGGAGCGCAGAGAAGTACTAGGGGGCAGCAAACAGATGCGCTACCCACGATTAGGAGATAGGTTCATCTGCATGCTCTAGTTTGATCGAGGAGGAGAGCTATACATGTTTTATGTTATTTTACCTAAGAGAGAGCGGCAGGAGTGATTAGCTAGCTAGAAATGAGTTTGAGGATGATGATGTGCTACACTATTACTATGATGATAAAATAGCTAGTGTTGGTGGTAATGACTATGATGATTATTATTAGCTAGTGTTAGTGCTGATTAAATAAATACTGTTGGTGGTAATGACTATGATGATGATTAAATAGCTTGTGCTGGCGGATTAGATTCAAGTGGAGGCAACATGTGGTGCACATCGAAAGTACTACTAGTCCAAACTAGATCAAGTTTGGATTAGTAGTATACTTTTGACATGCACCACATATTGCCTCCACTTGAACCTAATCCACCTTCATTTGACACACTGTTATGGACATAATGATGTAAACCTCATAACAGCTAGTATTGTACCAATATTTGTATGATGGCGCATAAATACACTAAAAATAAAAAAATTAAAAAAAAATACTAGTAGCGATGGAAAGAAAACACGCTGCAAGTAGTTACCTTAGCAGTAGCGTGGTACTGAACAAACGCTGCAGCTATTTGTCCTAGTTGTAGCGCGTGCTGGCACGCGTTACTGCTAAGCAATAGCTGTAGCGCCTTATTAGTAGCGCCCCCCCCCCCCCCCCCCCCGCGCGCGCTACTAGTGGGCACAAAACACGCGCTACTACTAGGGTTTTCCCTAGTAGTGAGGGTTTAAGCTTCTGTCACTCTAGCAACCCATCATCTACTTATTACTTCCCCATGCCTTCCTCTAGGCCCAAATAATGGTGAAGTGTCATGTAGTCGACGTTCACATAACACCACTAGAGGAAAAGACAACATACATCTCATCAAAATATCGAACGAATACCAAATTCACATGACTACTAATAGCAAGACTTCACCCATGTCCTCAGGAACAAATGTAACTACTCACAAAGCATATTCATGTTCATAATCAGAGGAGTAATAATATGCATAAAGGATCTGAACATATGATCTTCCACCAAGTAAACCAATTAGCATCAACTACAAGGAGTAATCAACATTACTAGCAACCCACAGGTACCAATTTGTGGTTTTGATACAAGATTGGATACAAGAGATGAACTAGGGTTTTGAGAGGAGATGGTGCTGGTGAAGATGTTGATGGAGATTGACCCCCTCCCGATGAGAGGATCGTTGGTGATGACGTTGGTGATGATTTCCCCCTCCCGGAGGGAAGTGTCCCCGGCAGAACAGCTCCGCCAGAGCCCTAGATTGATTCCGCCAAGGTTCCGCCTCGTGGCGGCGGAGTTTCGTCCCGTAAGCTTGCCCACGATTTTTTCCAGGGTAAAAGTGATGATATAGCCGAAGATGGACGCCGGAGGCCCACCAGGGGGCCCAGGAGATAGGGGGCGCACCCTATAGGGGGGGCGCCCCCTGTCTCCTAGACAGGGTGTGGGTCCCCTGGCCTATTTCTTTCGCTCATAAATTCTTATTAATTCCAAAAAGTTGTTTCGTGGAGTTTCAAGACTTTTGGAGCTATGCAGAATAGGTTTCCAATGTTTGCTCCTTTTCCAGCCAGAATTCCAGCTGCCGGCATTCCCCCTCTTCATGGTAAACCTTGTAAAATAAGAGAGAATAGCCATAAGTATTGAGATATAATGTGTAATAACAGCCCATAATGCAATAAATATTGATATAAAAGCATGATGCAAAATGGACGTATCAACTCCCCCAAGCTTAGACCTCGCTTGTCCTCAAGCGGAAGCCGAAATCGAAAAATATGTCCACATGTTTAGAGATAGAGGTGTCGATAAAAATAAAATACGGACATGGGGGCATCATGATCATTCTAATAACAACAACATATATAAACTTTGTCATATGATTTCCTATGCTCAAGTAACAAGCAATTCACAATGTCAAGTATGGTTCAAAAACTTCATTGGGAACTAACAAACTATAATCTCAGTCAATGAAGCAACTGCAATTTATTGCAACATTAGAAAGAGTCAGTAATAGAGCTTTTCAGCAAGCTCACATACTCAACTATCTCGTAGTTTCCTATAATTGTTAACACTCACGCAATACTTGTGGTTATAGAGTTTCAGCCGGACACTGAGAAAGATAGGGGCTTATTGTGTTGCCTCCCAATGTATTCACCTTTAGGTGATGTCAACAATAATGGCCCAGGTTAACTTACATCCAATTGTATATATGCATCATGATCTTTCAAACACGAGGAGCTTGCCAAAGGATAAAATAAAAAGGGAAAGGTGAGGATCACCTTGACTCAAGCATAAAGTAAAAACATAAAGTAAAAGATAGGCCCTTCGCAGAGGGAAGCAGAGGTTGTCATGCACCTTTAGGGTTGATGCATGAAATCTTAATGCAAAAGAACGTCACTTTATATTGCCCCTTGTATGTGGACCTTTATTATGCAGTCCGTCGCTTTTATTACTTCCACAACAAGTTCGTACAAAGCTTATTTTCTCTGCACTAATAAGTCATACATATTTAGAGAGCAATTTTTTATTGCTTGCACCAATGACAACTTACTTGAAGGATCTTACTCAATCCATAGGTAGGTATGGTGGACTCTCATGGCAAAAATGGGTTTAAGGATAATTGGAAGCACAAGTAGTATCTCTACTTGGTGCAAGGAATTTGGCTAGCATGAGGGGGAAAGGCAAGCTCAACATGTTTGGAAGGTCAATGACAATATACTTTAACTGAGATGTCGGAAAACATAAACCATTATGTTGTCTTCCTTGTCCAACGTCAACTCTTTTAGCATGTCATACTTAATGAGTGCTCCCAATTATAAAAGGTGTCCAAGATAATATATTTATATGTGAAACCCTCTTTCCTTATCACTTCCTATTAATTGCAACGATGACCAAAACTACGTTCATCAACTCTCAACAATTTTTATGCCTCATACTTTCTATGTGTGAAGTTATCACTTTCCATAAGATCAATATGAACTCTTTTATTCTTTCTACTTTCTCAAGATGATAGCAACATATCAAAACCCTTGACTCAACACTAATCTTTATTATAGATAGCACACGGAGTCGATTACATAAAGAGATCACAAAGCAAAATTCAAACTACTTGATACCAAGACTTCAAACTACTAGATCAAGATACTACTAAAAGGATCGAACTAAATAAAGCGGTAAAGATAGGAGTGTGATGGTGATACGATACCGGGGCACCTCCCCCAAGCTTGGCAGTTGCCAAGGGGAGTGCCCATACCCATGTGATTATTTCTCCTTCTTCACAGTTGGTGTTATGATCTTCTTGGCGATGATTCCCTTCAGGATACGGTTCTCCTCCTCGAGCTTATTGACTTGTTGTTTGAGGTCCATAATTTCTTTACGGAGCTTGCCCGTAACGGCCAAAGCTCCTTTTACCTAAGGATGCTACATAGCTTCGAAGCAGGGGTAGCCAGGCTAGGAAGTTCCCCTATAGTGAATTCTGCTCGGAGACGAGAGGTAACTTCTTGACCTTCCTCCATGGCATCTATCCTTTTCAAATCAGCCTCCATCTCATCCTCCGTTGATGGTCCAAAGTGATAGGCATCTCTATTTGCTCCTGGACCTGGCGTTGGGTGAGGCACCCGGCTCTCCCCAACTGACTCCTGAGAAGACATCTTGCTTTATTCAGCAACATGAATAGCTCAAAACAAAAACAGAGGAAATTTGCGTGATACGGTGGTCAAAACCTTCGGGAGTATATACAATGAATTTTTACCGACCAAAATATGTAACATACAAGAAAACGGAGTCCAGGAGGCACATGAGGTGCCCACGAGATAGGGGGGCGCGCCCTACAGGGGGGCCCTCCACTCTCGTGGGAGCCTCATGTCCCTTTCGGACTACTTCTTTCTTCCTAAAATTCTTAAATAATCCAAAACTGATAAAAATTGCCATTAGAGTTGTTTTGTAGTCGGTTTACTTACCGTACCACATACCTATACCTTTTCGGAGTCTGGAACGTTCTGGAAAGTGTCCCTTATGTATTCCTCAGGGGTTATGGTTTCAATAATATTAGTTTCAACATTGATAGGATTACCTGAAATATAATGTTGAATTCTTTGACCGTTTACCACCCTCGGATTTGTGCCTTCGAAGTTGTTGATTTTTATAGCACCAGAACGATAGACCTCCTCGATAACGTAGGGACCTTCCCATTTTGAGAGAAGTTTTCCTGCAAAAAATCTTAAACGAGAGTTGAATAATAACACATAATCTCCTACGTTAAACTCACGCTTTTGTATCCTCTTATCATGCCAGCGTTTGACTTTTTCTTTGAAAAGCTTGGCATTCTCATATGCTTGGGTTCTCCATTCATCAAGAGAGCTAATATCAAACAACCTCTTCTCACCGGCAAGTTTGAAGTCATAATTGAGCTCTTTAATAGCCCAATATGCCTTATGTTCAAGTTCAAGAGGTAAATGACATGCTTTTCCATAAACCATCTTATAAGGAGACATACCCATAGGATTTTTGTATGCAGTTCTATAGGCCCATAATGCATCATCAAGTTTTTTGGACCAATTCTTTCTAGATCTATTCACAGTCTTTTGCAAAATTAATTTGAGCTCTCTATTGCTCAACTCTACTTGACCACTAGACTGTGGATGATAAGGAGATGCTATTCTACGATTGACATCATACTTAGCGAGCATCTTACGGAAGGCACCATGAATAAAATGTGAACCACCATCAGTCATAAGATATCTAGGGACTCCAAACCTCGGAAAAGTAACTTCTTTAAGCATTTTAATAGAAGTGTTATGATCAGCACTACTAGTTGGAATAGCTTCTACCCACTTAGTAACGTAATCAACAGCAACTAAAATTTGTGCATAACCATTAGAGGCAGGAAAAGGTCCCATATAATCAAAGCCCCAAACATCAAAGGGTTCAATAACAAGAGAATAATTCATAGGCATTTCTTGACGTCTACTAATGTTACCTATTCTTTGACATTCATCACAAGATAAGACAAACTTACGAGCATCTTTGAAGAGAGTAGGCCAATAAAAACCCGATTGTAGTACCTTATGTGCAGTTCTATCTCCCGCGTGGTGTCCTCCATAGGATTCAGAGTGACACTTACGTAGAATCTGTTCCTGTTCATGCTTAGGCATACAACGTCTTATAACACCATCTGCTCCTTCTTTATAAAGGTGTGGATCATCCCAGAAGTAATGTCTTAAATCATAAAAGAACTTTTTCTTTTGCTGGTATGTGAAACTAGGCGGTAAATATTTAGCAACAATGTAATTAGCATAATCAGCATACCAAGGAGTTGTACGAGAAGCATTGACAACCGCTAATTGTTCATCAGGAAATCTATCATTAATAGGCAGTGGGTCATCAAGAACATTCTCTAACCTAGACAAGTTATCTGCAACGGGGTTCTCAGCTCCCTTTCTATCAATAATATGCAAGTCAAATTCTTGGAGCAAGAGAACCCATCTAATAAGTCTAGGCTTAGCATCTTTATTTTCCATAAGATATTTAATAGCAGCATGATCAGTGTGAATAGTAACTTTGGAATCAACAATATAAGGTCTAAACTAATCACATGCAAACACAACTGCTAAGAACTCTTTTTCAGTAGTAGCATAATTTCTCTGGACAGTATCAAGAGTCTTACTAGCATACTAGATAACATTCAATTTATTATCAACTCTTGGCCCTAAAACAGCACCTACAGCATAATCACTAGCATCACACATAATTTCAAAAGGTAAATTCCAATCAGGCGGCTGAACAATAGGTGCAGGGATCAAAGCTTTCTTAAGTGTTTCAAATATTTCTACACAATCACCATCAAAGACAAAAGGAATATCTTTTTGCAATAAATTAGTCAGAGGCCTAGAGATTTTAGAAAAGTCATTAATGAACCTCCTATAAAAACCGGTGTGACCAAGGAAACTTCTTATACCTTTTATGTCCTTGGGACATGGCATCTTTTCAATAGCATCAACTTTGGCTTTATCAACTTCAATACCTCTCTCGGAGATCTTGTGCCCCAAGACAATGCCTTCATTAACCATAAAGTGACACTTTTCCCAATTTAGGACGAGACTAGTGTCTTCGCATCTCTGCAAAACTCGATCAAGATTTCTCAAACAATCATCAAAAGAGGATCCATAGACGGAGAAGTCATCCATGAATACCTCACAAATCTTTTCACAAAAATCAGAGAATATAGCCATCATGCATCTTTGAAAGGTAGCAGGTGCATTACATAAACCAAAAGGCATACGTCTATAAGCAAAAGTACCAAAAGGGCAAGTAAAAGTGGTTTTAGATTGATCCTTCGCTGATACAGGTATCTGAGAGAAACCAGAATAACCATCTAGAAAGCAAAAATGTGTGTGTTTGGATAGCCTTTCTAGCATTTGATCAATAAAAGGTAAAGGGTAATGATCTTTC
The DNA here is from genome assembly GCA_963921465.1 of Triticum timopheevii. Taxonomy (NCBI): domain Eukaryota; kingdom Viridiplantae; phylum Streptophyta; class Magnoliopsida; order Poales; family Poaceae; genus Triticum; species Triticum timopheevii. The sequence continues at coordinate 444,133,724 of OY997274.1, read as the reverse complement.
TTAGTAGCTTTATTTAACTTACGGAAATCAATTACCATCCTATAACCTGTAATAATTCTTTGTTGGATCAATTCATCTTTATCATTAGGAACAACAGTAATACCTCCCTTTTTAGGAACACAATGGGCAGGGCTTACCCATTCACTATCAGCAACGGGATAAATAATACCTGCCTCAGCTTTAGTATCTCCTTTCTTACCACTTCCTTCATCTTGGGATTTAATCGTCTTTGAGGATCTCTAACTGGTTTGGCATCTTTCTCCACTGAAATTTTGTGCTGACATAATGTGGGACTAATGCCCTTAAGATCATCCAGAGTATATCCAATAGCAGCTCGGTGCTTCTTCAGAGTTTTCAATAATCTTTCTTCTTCTTTCTCTGAAAGGTTAGCACTAATAATAACATGATATATTTCTTTTTCGTCAAGATAAGCATACTTATGATTATTAGGTAATGGTTTGAGTTCAAACACGGGATCACCCTTGGGTGGAGGGGGATCCCCAAGAATTTCAACGGGAAGGTTATGTTTCAGCATAGGTTCCTGTTTAAGGAACACTTCATCTATTTCTTCCCTTTCCATCATAAATGTATCGTTTTCATGGTCTAGCAAATATTGTTCTAACGGATCAGTTGGAGGAACAGCAATGGAAGCAAGACCAATAATCTCATCCTTACTAGGTGGTTCCCTTTCACGAGGTTGTCTAGTAAACTTAGCAAAATTAAACTCATGAGACATACCATCTATGCCAATAGTGATAATATTCTTTTCACAATTAATCTTAGCACTAGCAGTATTCAAGAAGGGTCTACCAAAAATAATGGGACAAAAATCATCTTGTGGGGAACCAAGAACAAGAAAATCAGCAGGGTATTTAACCTTCCCACACAAAACTTCAACATCTCTAACAATCCCAATAGGTTTAATGGTAGCCCTATTAGCAAGCTTAATAGTAACATCAATGTCTTCTAATTCAATGGGTGCAATGTCGTGCATAATTTCTTTATATAGATCATAAGGTATCGCACTAGCACTAGCACCCATATCACATAAGCCATGATAACAATGATCTCCTATTTTAACAGAAATAACAGGCATGCCTACAACAGGTCTACGTGTCTTAGTATCAGGTCTAGCAATATTAGCAATCTCACCCAAGAAAGAAATAACATGCCCATCTAAGTCCTCATCCAAGAGACCTTTAACCATAGCAATACTAGGTTCGACATTAATTTGCTCAGGAGGTGTATAAGTCCTAGTATTACTCTTACGAACAACAGTCAAAGCTTTAGCATGATCCTTTATCCTAACAGGAAAATGAGGTTTTTCAACATAAGCAGTAGGAACAATAGGATCACTATAGGTAATAATCTTTTCTTCGACTGTAATAGGTGCAACTACTTTCACTTCAACAGGAGGATTATATTTAAACCACTTCTCTTTAGGGAGATCAACGTGAGTAGCAAAAGATTCACAAAAAGTAGCTACTATCTCAGAGTCAAGTCCATACTTAGCGCTAAATCCACGAAAAGCATCGGTATCCATAAAAGATTTAACACAATCAAACTTAGGTGTCATACCTGACTCCTTACCATCGTCAGAACCCCAATCTTCAGAGTTGCATTTAATTCATTCCAATAAGTCCCATTTGAAATCAATAGTCTTCAGCATATAAGAACCAGCACAGGAAGTATCGAGCAGGTTGCGATTATCAAGAGAAAGCCGAGCATAAAAATTCTGAATAATCATTTCCCGAGAGAGCTCATGATTGGGGCATGAATATAGCATTGACTTAAGCCTCCCCCAAGCTTGAGCGATGCTTTCTCCTTCACGAGGCCAGAAATTATATATGTAATTACGATCACGATGAACAAGATGCATATGATAGAACTTCTGGTGAAATTCCAACTTCAATCGCTTATAATTCCAAGATCTCGTATCATCACATAGCCTATACCAATGTCAATGCATCTCCCTTCAAAGATAAAGGGAAGACCTTCCTTTTGACAACATCATTGGGAATACCTGCAAGCTTAAATATTCCACAAACTTCATCCACAAAGATAAGGTGTAAATCGGGATGCAATGTTCCGTCTCCTGCAAATGGATTAGCTAGCAGTTTTTCTATCATACCCGAAGGAATCTCAAAGTAAATATTTTCATAAAGTTCAGTAGGTTGAGGAGCAACTCTTTGCTCTTCTGGTTGGGGTGAAGATACCCCAAACAAGCCCCTCAAAGGATTAGTTTCCATAGTGACAAGTAACAGAAAATTTCAGCATGCTATATAAATGTTTCCTTACCAAGTTCCACTCACCAAAAGCGCTACACTCCCTGGCAACGGTGCCAGAAAAGAGTCTTGATGACCCACAAGTGTAGGGGATCTATCGTAGTCCTTTCGATAAGTAAGAGTGTCGAACCTAACGAGGAGCAGAAGGGAATGATAAGCGGTTTTCAGTAAGGTTTTCTCTGCAAGCACTGAAATTGTAGGTAATAGATAGTTTTGTGATAAGATAAATAGTAACGAGTAACAAGTAAATAAAATAAATAAAGTGCAGCAAGGTGGCCCAATCCTTTATGTAGCAAAGGATTAGCCTAGACAATTTCTAATAATGGTAAAGGAGCTCCCGAGGACACATTGGGAATTATCGTCAAGCTAGTTTTCATCACGCTCATATGATTTGCGTTCGGTACTTTGATAATTTGATATGTGGGTGGACCGGTACTTGGGTACTGCCCTAACTTGGACAAGCATACCACTTATGATTAACCCCTATTGCAAGCATCCGCAACTACAAAAAGGAGTATTAAGGTAAACCTAACCACAACATTAAGCGTATGGATCCATATCAGCCCCTAACGAAGCAACGCATAAACTAGGGTTTAAGCTTCTGTCACTCTAGCAACCCATCATCTACTTATTACTTCCCCATGCCTTCCTCTAGGCCCAAATAATGGTGAAGTGTCATGTAGTCGACGTTCACATAACACCACTAGAGGAAAAGACAACATACATCTCATCAAAATATCGAACGAATACCAAATTCACATGACTACTAATAGCAAGACTTCACCCATGTCCTCAGGAACAAATGTAACTACTCACAAAGCATATTCATGTTCATAATCAGAGGAGTAATAATATGCATAAAGGATCTGAACATATGATCTTCCACCAAGTAAACCAATTAGCATCAACTACAAGGAGTAATCAACATTACTAGCAACCCACAGGTACCAATTTGTGGTTTTGATACAAGATTGGATACAAGAGATGAACTAGGGTTTTGAGAGGAGATGGTGCTGGTGAAGATGTTGATGGAGATTGACCCCCTCCCGATGAGAGGATCGTTGGTGATGACGTTGGTGATGATTTCCCCCTCCCGGAGGGAAGTGTCCCCGGCAGAACAGCTCCGCCAGAGCCCTAGATTGATTCCGCCAAGGTTTCGCCTCGTGGCGGCGGAGTTTCGTCCCGTAAGCTTGCCCACGATTTTTTCCAGGGTAAAAGTGATGATATAGCCGAAGATGGACGTCAGAGGCCCACCAGGGGGCCCAGGAGATAGGGGGCGCGCCCTATAGGGGGGGCGCGCCCCCCTGTCTCCTGGACTGGGTGTGGGTCCCCTGGCCTATTTCTTTCGCTTATAAATTCTTATTAAATCCAAAAGGTTGTTTCGTGGAGTTTCATGACTTTTGGAGCTATGCGGAATAGGTTTCCAACGTTTGCTCCTTTTCCAGCCAAAATTCCAGCTGCCGGCATTCCCCCTCTTCATGGTAAACCTTGTAAAATAAGAGAGAATAGCCATAAGTATTGAGATATAATGTGTAATAACAGCCCATAATGCAATAAATATTGATATAAAAACATGATGCAAAATGGACGTATCACCGCGCTCTCTGCGTCACCCCCGTCACCGTCGCCACAGCCCTGGGACGTGTCGCGACCCTCCACCGCCGCCGCCCCCCGGCGAATGCCCCCGCTATCTCGGCTTCCACCCTTGTTCCGAGTGCAGGCACGATGTACACTGCCGACGATGCCGCTTCTTCGGCCAGATTGCCAGGAACTGCACCATGCCGCGCCCCAGATCCCCCGGCTCCCCTCAGAAGGCCAAGAGGCCGCGGACCTCTCCGCCCCCCGCGGGCTCCTCTGCCTCTAGCGTGGCAGGCCCAAGCCAGCCTGCATTTTCCAGGCCTGGCTCCTCGTCAATCACCGCTGCAGGCACCTCCTCCTTCTCCCCCCCTCAGCTGCGGGCACCACTCACCAGCTGCGTCCTTCCCCTCCGCATCTTCGTCGGCAACGGCCTTCCCTTCCACATATTCATAGGCAACAGCCTCCCCCTCTGCCTCCTCATCGCGCGGAATTTCCACAATGTCGGGGCACACCTCGCTGCATCCGGCGGGCACCGTGTGCTACTTTTCGTGCTCCAGGCACATCGAGGCGGCGGAGCACGACCTCGAGTTGGCGCTTGTTGCCAGCGTGGCCGGTAACCGCTCCGGCGTGTCCTCTGAAGACGTGGCCCGCGCTGTCTGTGCCCGTGTGCCGCTGCTGCACACCGACTTCATCGTCCACCCCACGCGCAATGGCGAGTTCCTCCTCCGCTTCGTCGATGCTCCCGCCAGGGCGCGCGCTGCCATTGCCACTATTCGCGGGCCGAACTTCCGCCTACTCCTGCAGCCCTGGAGCCGCCTGGCAGGTGCAGAGCCTCTCCATGTTTGCATTCACGTGGACAACAAAATCTACGGCATTCCGAAGCACGGGTGGGACGCCTCCTCCGCGGTTCAGCTGCTCTCGTCGTACTGCATGGTGGGACACCTTGCGTCGGAGACTGCCGATGGCAGCAACCTTTCCGTGTTCAAGCTCGAGGCTTGGACCGCAAACCCGGATGGCATCCCTCGGTCTTTTGAGCTACTCTTGGCGGAGCCCGACAAGTTCGCCAACGCCGATCCTGACCGCGTTGAGTGCTTCGCGCTACCGCTCATGCGGTTCCCGGTCACTATCCATGCCCGTTGCTCCGCGGACTACCGCTTCCTAGCGCCACCTCCACCGCCCCCTCCCGCCGGCCAGGGTTCAAACGACGCGCCGGGCAGAGATCCTCCTGCCATGATGCTTGGCCACACCGGCATGCCTTTCCGCGATCCACCAGAAATAGGTGCGCCCGCCGCTCTTTCGGCCATGGCAACACCAACCGTGGCACCGTTGGCCGCCACCACCGCCATGCCGCCCCGGCCAGTCATGATTGGCGGGGCGTGCTGGGTCCCTGCCCGTCCACTGGCCTGGCGCCACGTCGCACCCCTGTCCGCTCCCGCCTGACGACTAGCCCGGTGGAACCAGCTGCGCCCCTGCTACTGCCAGGCCAGGCTGCTGACCCGCAAACCACAACAGGCCAAATCGAAGTGCATGCCATGGAGGCGGAGATTCAAATCCTGCTCTTGACCGGGTCCAGCCCACCATGTGGCTCCTCCCCTCCACAACAATCGCTGGGCCCGCCTCGGATCCACCCCAACACAAGGTGACAACCAACACCCTCTGTGTCCGGTCTGCAACCAATGCTGCCAACCCTGCATCACCGCCTACGAAAGAAGCTACAGCGGATAACCCTGCAAAAGCGCCTCTGCAGCTGCTGTCAGCCCCACCCGTTGTGGATGGCCAATCCGCTACCTTGGATGTGGCCCCTGTTCTGCACTACACACCTCTCCCACTGGCGGCATTTGCCGAACTGCACCCCAACCAGGCGCAATTGCCCATCTCGGCTATTGGTCATCTTGATTCGCCTGCTGCGGATCCCCAGGGCTCTGGATTGCCCCCCCCCCCCGACCCCTTGTCCATGCAGCTGGTGGCGACCACTCCACCACTCATGCAGCTGATAGTGACCCTACCCATGCAGATCCCGTCACTAGCAGCCCACGTGGCGCACCCACAACCACAGATTTGCTACTCCCGCCATGCACGTCCAACGGCTCCACATCCAGCGCCGTCCCTCCCCACGTCCTGGAGTTCTTGGACTCGGTCAAGGCGCCAACGGCTTCCCTGCTAGCAACTCCCGTCCCCAAGCGTAAGCGCGGCGACATCTCGCCTAATTTCACCCCACGCCATAGCGGCCGCATTTCCAGGATGGACCAAGGCTACGACGCAGAAACTAAGGCCAAGCGCATTCTTCTTCGCAAGCTTGGCCTGCTGGGGAATGATGAGCCACTATATGACAAGATCCTCACCAAGTACTCACGGCTCTTCGACAAACAGCTGGCCACTGACGTGGTGCTCGCCTTCGCGGATTTCTTCGGCTAGCAGGTGCCACGGGAGCTCGCTGCTAGCCCGACGTGCAGCCAACACCTCCTTGTTGTCGTCTGACGAGACTTGTCCCTGTCCACCTAGCCCCCCCAACTTTCTATGGATAATCACAATAAAATAGTCTTTTGGAACGTGTGTGGCCTTAACAGCAAAGCCAAGCGCATCGTTGTCCGCACCGTGATTGCTTCTTCCTTCCCCTTGGTGGTCTATCTCCAAGAGACCAAACTGGCTGTGGTCACGCCCGCCATCGTCTTTGAGACACTTGTCACAAATTTTGCAGACTTCTACTTCCTTTCAGCGGTGGGAACGCGCGACAGTATCCTCCTCGCTTGGCGCAGTGACATGATTGCACTCCCAACCCCATCATTGGAATACACCATATTTCCGCGTCAGTCTCATCCCTATCGGGCAGCAACACGTGGTGGTTGACCGGTGTCTATGGACCTCAAAGCACTCCTGATAAGCTTGTGTTTCTCTCCAAGCTTCATGACCTACGCGATTCCATTTCTGGACCCTGGGTTCTTGGAGGTGATTTCAACATGGTCACATCAATCGCGGATAAAAACATGGGCCGCATCAACCAGTGGACCATGAACCAGTTCTGCTGTTTCATTGCCGACTCGGCCCTGCGCGATATTTACCTCCACGGCAGATGTTCACGTGGTCCAACGAGCAAGACAATCCTACTCTTGCCCGCAATGATCGAGTTCTCGCCACGCCTTCTTGGGAGACTCGCAACCCCCACCACATCCTGCACTGCCTGACCTCCGCGGCATTGGACCACTGTCCTCTTGTCCTCGACTGCTTGTCGCGCGTGGCGCACCTCGTTTTCATTTTGAGCGGTTCTGGACCAGACTTGAGGGATTTCATCAAACTGTCTCTACTTCCTGGAACTCCGAAGACCCCGACCCTAACCCATTCAGGAGAATCTACGCGCGGCTCAAGGCCACGGCTCGGGCACTATGAAGCTGGAGCTTGCGCACGACTGGCAGCATTTCGATGCAACTCCTCATCTCCCACGAGCTGATCTACCGCCTTGATATTACGCAAGACACACACCCACTTTCTAGAAGTGGAACGTGGCTTCAACGAGAACTGAAGCGCAAATACTTGGGATTAGCCTCTCTCGAGCGATGCATTGCGTGCGAACGTGCGCGGTTCTCTTGGCTTAAGGAAGGGGACACTAATACGGCATTCCTCAAAGCTCATGCCACACATAGGAGCCAGAAGAACTTCATCTTCGGCCTGCACCAGGAGGGCTCCTTCGTCAGCGACGGCCCTGGCATGGCCCGCGTGGCTTTCAACCACTTCAACACCACCATTGGCTCCCAGGTCCTGCGCGAGCACACCCTTGACCGGCGCAACCTCGATCGTCGCCGTTTCGACCTCCTGCCTCTCGAGGAGCCTTTCATCGAGGATGAGATATGGCACGCGGTCAAGATGATGCCCACCGGCAAGGCACCGGGTCTGGATGGCTTCATGACGGAGTTCTTATGTTCCTGCTGGGCCATTATCAAGGAAGACATGTGCGCCGCGTTCGACAAACTATACTCTATGAATGGCATGGGATTCTGAAGCTCAACGAGGCACTCCTCACTCTGCTCCCCAAGAAACCCGACGCGTCGATGATCGCAGACTACAGGCCCATCAGTCTTATCCACCTTATCACAAAACTCTTTGCCAAGGTGCTCTCCCTCCGGCTTGCACCGCGGCTCCACGACATGGTCTCTACCAACCAAAGTGCATTCATTGCTGGGAGAAGCATACATGACAACTTCCTTCTCGTATAGCAAACGACGAGGCTACTTCACAACCTCAAGGCGTCACGTGTTCTTCTCAAGTTAGACATTGCCAAGGCCTTCGACACGGTGGCATGGCCATTCCTTCTCGAGACACTCCGCCACCTCGGCTTCGGCCGACGATGGTGTGAATGGATTTTGATCCTTCTCTCCACCGCCTCCACGCGCGTCCTTATCAACGGCAACCCGGGACCGCCGATCGCCCATGCCCAGGGCTTGCGCCAAGGCGACCCAGTCTCCCCCATGCTCTTCACCTTGGTGATTGACAAGCTCAACTCACTCCTCGAATTCGCCACCCGGCAGGGCATCCTAAAGTGGCTCACTACTCGCCACGCCGCCTCGAGTATCTCCATGTTCGCCGATGACGTGGTGATCTTCTGCCACCCGGACACGCACGAGCTAAACATCATCAAGCTGCTCCTCGAAGCCTTCGACCACGCATCTGGCCTTCGGACCAACTTCCTCAATGCTCGGCATCACCCATCTGGTGCTTCGCTGACCAGCTCGCCACCATTGGGGCATCCATGTCCTGGCCGATCACGGTCTTCCCCATCAAGTACCTTGGACTAGCCCTCTCTACCCGCAAGGTGCCGGCTTCGGTGCTACTACCAATCGTTGGCAAGCTCCACAAGAAGCTGGCTACTTGGAAAGCATCCCTTCTGTCACGCGGCCAGCGCCTCGCTCTTGCTCGCCACGTCCTCTCTGCCATGCCAGTGCACATCTTGCTTGCCTTGGCGATCAACCCTTCCATTCTTAAGAAGATCAACCAGCTCATCCGCGACTTTCTCTGGCACGGCAACAAGGACACACATCATGGATCTTGCATCGTGTCCTGGCAAAAGGTGTGTCGGCCCCTATAGCTCTCGGTGGCCTGTGGCGATTTGTGACCTACACCGCACCGGTATTGCTCTACGCACGCGTTGGCTTTGGCTGCAACACACCGACCCCTCGCGCGCCTGGAAACACCTTCACCTGTCAGCCGATCCCGAGGCGTCTCAACTCTTCCGCGCCTCGACAGTTTGGACACTCGATGACGGTAACACCTGCAAATTCTGGCAAGATCATTGGCTCCAAGGCAAATCTATCCCGGAGATCGCTCCCACCTTGTCCTCCCTCATCCCGAGGCGTCGCAAAAGACAGAGACTTGTGCTGAAGCTCTTACCGATCGCGGCTGGATCGCGGACATACACGACATCTTAAACCCCCTGGCAGTCATTGACTACGTCCAGCTATGGGGTCTACTCCAGGGCATCGAGCTCTTCGACAAGCCGGACAGGCTGACCTGGAAGTGGACTGCCAACGGCAGCTACACGACGTGGTCTGCCCACCACGCGCTATTTCTCGGAGCTACCACCGCACCCCACTGGCAGCTCATATGGAAGACCTGGGGCCCCTCCAACGCAAAGATATTCCTCTGGCTTGCCTCCTTCAACCGCTGCTGGACCACGGACCGCCGAGCACGGCACGGCCTGCCACACGACCCTGTCTGTAAGTTATGCGGCCAGGACGACGAGACCCTCCCCCATCTCCTTGTCGGATGCGTCTTCTCGCGCATTGTCTGGCACGACATCTTGGCATGGTGCCGCACGCCCACATCACCCCCCTGACGGCAACACCGGCTTCTTCGAATGGTGGACCGCTACCAATGTCCCGACAAGCCTACGCAAGGGCATCAACTCCCTTTTAATCCTCACCTCCTGGGCCATATGGAAGCACCGCAACGCCATCATCTTCGACAACGCATCACCCAACCACAACACTCTTCTGGACGACATCAAGCAGGAGGCGAATCTCTGGGCAAGAATCGGCGCCAAAGGAGGCCCGTATAACGCTTTCTATATGTGTGTGGTGCGCTCGTAAATAGGAAGCGATATAGTAGTACTTTTTTGTGTGGGGCAGCACAACAATTTTTTATATGTGTGTGGTGCGCTCGTAAATGGGAAGCGATATAGTAGTACTTTTTTGTGTGGGGCAGCACAACAATTTTTTATATGTGTGTGGTGCGCTCGTAAATGGGAAGCGATATAGTAGTACTTTTTTGTGTGGGGCAGCACAACAATTTTTTATATGTGTGTGGTGCGCTCGTAAATGGGAAGCGATATAGTAGTACTTTTTTGTGTGGGACAGCACAACAATTTTTTATATGTGTGTGGTGCGCTTGTAAATGGGAAGCGATATAGTAATACTTTTTTGTGTGGGGCAGCACAACAATTTTTTTTGACACAAATAATTTCGCGAACTCTGCCACAAATCGACGGTCCACAATATGTGTCTCACCGATCCTGCGTGCAACAAACCCCCTCCTGCTTAAGGAGGCCCGTATAGTCTATTTTGTTGGATGATGTTTGGTTCTAAGCCTAGCATTGCCACACTTTGCCACACATTTTTGTCAAGCTTGCCTAAGGTTAGTTTATCAAAATAAAAGCCACAAGTTGACAAGCCTAAGGAAATCTTGCCACATTTTTTGTGTGTATACCATGTGAGAACCAAGTGTGGCTTGCCAAAGGTGTGGCTAGAACCAAGCACTTGCCTAAGTTGGTCAAACTTGCCTAACCTTAGGTGTGGCAATCTTTGACAAAGTTAATCACAAACCAAGCATATGTGACGAGTATTTTGAACTAGCCAGGAAAGAATAACGTGGTGTCGACATTGTTAATTTTTTCTCTTGACTCACATAGTCACATGTGTCGACAATGCTACGCACCTTGTTTCAAAAAAAAAAAAACAATGCTACGCACGTGGCTTAAAAAAGAGAGATTTAGCTATGTACGCCGCCAGACAAGCAGTAGCAGCTTGTTTGCGTGGCACTCGACATTGGGTGAGAGTCATCCACGGCCAGCTCTAGACGCTTCTGCTCCATATATGCATCGTCGTTACGAAGATTAGGAGCATAGCATTGACAAAAATGTCATAGACGCTGCAAAGAGCCAAAGATCATGTGTGGACAATCCATCTCACGGCATCTCTAAAGTCAATCTAAAGTGCAGGAAACCGATGCCCAAATCAATTATTATATTATATTATGGAAGAAACTTTTGCATATCACTGCAGGAAAATGGAATGTAAGTAACAAAAATTATAAACAGGTATGTGGACCACCTAGCAACAATTACAAATACATATTTAAAATTGATATTACTTGAACGGAGTAGTTAGCGAAAATAGAAAGATAGAGTAGGTACTTCCTCCGTCCGGGTTTATTAGGCCTAAAGACAACTTCTCTTAAGATCAAGATATATAGTAATTTGCGCACATTTATTCTTCCATTTCACTCCCGATGCACTCTGTCACATGCATGCAGCCAATGAAAAAACACGCATGAAGTGTATTAATTTCCCAGACATGGCACCAACAACAATGACTTTCAATGCAACCAATGAAATGGTTGCATGCATGCACCTTTTCAAAACGAGGCCTTATAAAAAGGGACATGCTTGTGATGCTGAGAGGCCTAATAAACCCGGACGGAGGGAGTACCTTTGCCAGATGGAGATCCAGAAAGTCATACGTGGCTTATCTAGTTACTACTAGCATACATGTACTGTTCATCGACGCCGAAGGCACCAATCAATACTCTACGCTTGTTATTTAAAACCACTCTAGTCTCATTTTGAAAACGTCTAACTCTACCCCTAGTCCCATCATGCAGGGAGGGGCGTGTGAAAGTAAGCAGAAGAGGATGAGATACCGCTGAATTGGCTTCTCTGTCTGTCTGCAGTGTAGACTAATCAGGCACTGGATTGGACCTTCTTCAATTTCCTTTGCGATTTCGGTCATCTACAACTAAATACAACATCAGGCTTTTCCGGCGAATCCAGCAAACTCGTTCGTGTAGTACGGTAAAAGTCGATCCGTATAATGTACTCGTAGCAGTCAGCAGCAGTGCACATTTGTATAATCGGAGTACCACAAAAGTACACGACGGCCGGCCAGCCAATGTGCTGGGCTGGTTGGTGAGGTGGTCATGTGAAACAAAACCTTTTTATTTTCCAAATTAAAGAAAAAAAGGAATCCTCTCACGATTTGCTCCCCTCCTCCCTCTCCGGTCTTCCTTCTCCCCCCTCCCCTACCGACCTCCAAACCAAGTCCCATTTCCCCATCTCATCAATCCCTCCATAAATCCCCTCGCCTCGCCTCCCGAATCCCCTCTCGCCTCCGGCCTCACCTCCTCCGTCCGGTGCCGTTTCAGCTCTTCCTGCGCATCTTTTGGAGCAAAGTTCGCGCCGGAAAGCCTTTTTCTCGCTCGAGGAGAAAGGTCGCGGGTTCAATCACAGGTGGAAAGCTCCTCGCTTTTGCTCCCCTGTCCGTCTTCTTTGGCTTCCGGGGGCTTTGCGGAAAGAGGAGGAGAGATCGCTCGCTGCTGGCCTCGGCCGCAAAAGGTTGGGATCTCCTCTCCGCGGAAGAGGAAGAATCTCTTTCAAGTTTTGGGTCGTCAGGTCGAGGAGCTCGATTTGGGGCCGGTGAGATGGCCGCTCCGCCTTCACTTGTTCCTCCTTCGCATTCACCAACGCCTTCATTTCTGGCCTTCAATTCCTCCACTTTTTGCATCAGACTTCTAGCATATAAGTTTGCAGCGCTCTGATTGTTTCATTCCTTGTTTATTTTCATTTGTTTACGCTTAGATGAATTGTAAATTCTTTTTCCCCTTCCATTTCACGGAGCATTTCACAACATAGAAGTACAGGTTTCTCTGAAGTTTCTGTAGATCTTGTAGCTGCCACAGTAGCAAAGAGATATACAGTACTATGCAACTGCACTGCAGGTCATAAAAAGGAAGGATAAAAAGGTCAAACTTTGTTCCTCTGAGAACAGTGGGTCAAAATTGTGGTGCCATGCCTGCCGTGTGACATGATTAGGTTTTATTTATACCAGTAAAATGGCGCCTTCTGTTAGCCTTTCGCCATCAGAGGGCTTTGTTTTTTCCATCCACCCATCGCCATCAGAGAGTTGGCTGTCCGTGTAGCCAATTTCCCATCATCTATCGTGCATTCAGTGCGCGACTAGAACCGCTAGCCCACTGACTCGAGACTATTCAAACCAGAATGCTATTAGTAACGAAGCTGTATTAGTAATCTCTAGTCCGCGATTCGTTAGTCTACACGCGCTGATTTGCTTTTCCTGGTGGATGATTATTTTACAGCACCACTAGATGCTAATCTTCCTCCTATTTGCTTTCCTTGTGTATATGCAGTGCCGGAAAGCTCATTCAGAAGACCTTGGCCGCTAGGAAATCGGTGAAGTTCTGGTTGTCATCGCAGAGTCTCCGGCAGATATGTCTTTCCGCAGCATAGTCCGCGATGTTAGAGAGAGCTTCGGAAGCTTGTCAAGGCGGGGCTTTGACGTGAGGATTTCAGGCCTCCCTGGTCTTTCCGGCCATCATCACCGGGGGAAGTCTTTCGGGCCACCGGGTGAGCTGCACGGCGGAGCTGTGGTGGCTGATCAGAATGGCTGGGTTGGTCTTCCCCCTGAATTACTTCGTGATGTGATGAAAAGGCTGGAGGAAGGCGAGAGCACTTGGCCCTCACGCAAAGATGTCGTCGCTTGCGCGGCGGTCTGCAGTGCGTGGAGAGAGATCTGTAAAGATATAGTTCAGAGCCCGGAGTTCTGTGGGAAACTCACTTTTCCGGTGTCGCTTAAACAGGTAAACATCCAAGTGAATTGACGATGAGTAGCTGTTTTTTTTTCTAATGTTATAGCCTAAATAAAAAATTGAAACTGGGAAACCACGGTCGCCTCAATCTTAAGAAATCAACATAATAGTAGTTGGTATGTGTAGCTAGTAGTATTTTGTAGCAATTTTCTGGTAGGCAATCAGAAAGTATGATATGCCTGCTTAGAAAAGTTTGCCTACTGAAAAGTAGCAGAGAGAGGCTTCTGAAGTGAGAAAGACATGCCTACATAGTACATATGGAAGTTTGCACATGTCTGACTCTGATTTGATGTTTAATCTACAGCCAGGACCTCGAGATGGATTAATCCAGTGCTTTATAAGAAGGGACAAATCAACACTAACCTATTATCTCTACCTGTGCCTTAGCCCTGGTAAGCATATCTGCTGCTTCTCTCATTAATCTCATACTGATCAATTCCTGTGTAGCATTGGTTTAGTAAGGTAGTCAACGATGCTGGATGCTGTGCTGATTATATGTTTTGTAACATGTAGCTGTGCTTAGTGAGAACGGTAAGTTCCTGCTAGCAGCTAAGAGGAATCGACGGACAACCTATACCGAATACGTAATTTCTGTGGATTCTAAAAACATCTCGCGGTCAAGCAACGGCTATGTTGGAAAAATGAGGTGAAGTACCTTACTTCACAACGTTCTTACTATCTAACCTTCAGTGATTTAGATCTGACATTGTATGTACACCAACAGGTCAAATTTCCTCGGCACGAAGTTCATCGTCTACGACACTCAGCCACCATACAATGCTGGGAGCCTCGTCCCATGCCAGCGCGGCAGCCGCCGCATCTCTTCCAGGAGGGTCTCCCCAAAGGTGCCCACCGGTAGCTACCCCATCGCCCAGGTGAATTACGAGCTCAACGTGCTGGGCACCAGGGGGCCGAGGCGCATGCAGTGCACGATGCACTCCATCCCGGCCTCTGCAGTCGACCCGGATGGCGTGGTGCCTGGGCAACCCCAGCAGCTGCTCCCCGGTCCATTCGACGAGTCCTTCCGCAGCACGAACGCCTCCTCCAGGTTCTCCATGGCAGACTTCAGCAGCTCTCGCTTCTCTAGCTCCCGATTCTCAGATGTAAGTGATGGGTTGCGGCGAGAGGAGGAAGATGGGGAGGCCAAGGAGAGGCCATTGGTTCTCCGCAATAAGGTGCCGAGATGGCACGAGCAGCTGCAGTGCTGGTGCCTCAACTTCCGAGGCAGGGTGACGGTGGCCTCCGTGAAGAACTTCCAGCTGACAGCAGCCGCGCCAGAGGTGACGGCTGCGGCCGTGCCGCCGTCAGAACCTTCGCAGCCGCCCCAGCAGCAGCAGCTCCAGCCATCAAGTTCATCGTCGTCATCGACGTCCGATCACGAGAGGGTGATCCTGCAGTTCGGTAAGGTTACCAAGGACATGTTCACCATGGACTACCGGTACCCGCTCTCGGCGTTCCAGGCGTTCGCCATCTGCTTGACCAGCTTCGACACCAAACTGGCCTGTGAATGAATAGACCAGTGCAGTGGCACAAGTATTTATGTGTTACAAGTACATCAAGATCTTTTTCCTTTTTCTATTGCTGTTGTTGATTTACTTGTTTATTTCCCCGAGTGTCAAGAATGGCAAGAAATATAAAGGTTTAGTCGTTGCTACGTTTTTCATGCCTCTGAACTTTTATGTACATTGTAACAGCAAAAGATATAAACATCTTTCAATTGTGCATGCATTTTTCTCCCCTGGCCAATGGCGTGTGCTCACATTAAGTCACCTGTAATAAATCATGCTGCAAACATTCAATAGGGATTAAAATTATGCATGTCAAACCAGCAAATGGCTTTCTGGGATCATCAGATGGCCGGTGGAAGAAGCATTTAGACAGGAAAAATAATTATACAGTTCAATGGTCTACACCTATGCAAATTATGTACAATTAACAATCCACAGTCGACTATCTTCTGATACTCTTCCTGGAATCTTGCAAAAAAAAGAAGAAGCCCTACAATCTCTTAAAACCTTCATAAAATGCATAACTGAGATGTTTACAGAAAGAGACCTATCACCAATCAATCAACATTCCCCAAATCCTACAAAAAGAAGGCAGCAGAGAGCATATGCCAAATTCGTCCAAATTTCAAACATCCCGCGGCCCTCACTGACGAGTGACGAGGAACTTGTTGGTTTGCGCCCTGAAAACTATTTCTCACTGCAACGGCACACTCATATACAATCAGCGGAGTTCATCGGGGAGCTGCCTCTGCTCAGGAGACGAGGGATGTGCAGCGTTGCTCACTGAATAGAAGTCCAGATCCCTAGTTTGATCGGAGCTCTCAGTAACGGTTCTGGTCATAACCGGAATCTCAGTGTCTGAATCACTTCTGCGATATCTTGCACCATTGCTTGTAGTGCCCAGCTCTAAGTCACTCAATTCATCTGACCGGCGCCGTGAAGTCTTCAGGATGTCGAGGCCCATCTCAAGGTCATCCTCCACTTTGGCTCGTGGACGGTGGGGCGTCTCATCTTCGGGCACACTGGAACGGCTGATTCGTGGCAGGGACGCAACATGTTCCTCTTGAACGATGGCTCGCAGGTTGATCCTAGAAGGCTTCCTTTTCGTGCACAGGACCTCGAAGCAATTGTGTATGCAACCAAGGTCGAACGCGTTGGGTTGGTTGCTGTACTTGTACTTGATATTCTCATATGTTGTCTTGAGAAAAAGGAAGTGAAAATTTAATCAAGTTTAATAAAGTTGTTATTGAAATAAACATAAAGTTCTTATTATTTCAGCAATGCATAAAAATATCTGCCATGGAAAAATCATCCAATGAGATTCACTACATTTCAGATTAGCCAGTGTAAGCATTATATCTTATCCTTATTTGAGAGTAGATAGCTGAACATAGGAACTTTCTACATTGTATCTCAAGGCAGTCCATGTACCAATGTTTTCGTGTGAGGTATGCCTTAACATTGACTTCATAGGTTTAGGGGACTAACCTTATTTGTTGCAATGAGGTAAGAGTGGAATCCGGTGAGACCACCAACAAACCAGAAACAAATGAAACAGTATCCCATGACTGCCACTGATGCTGGAGATGCTTTAATTGCCTCAACCACTGAACGATGATCCTTCATGAGAAGACTGATGTATAATGCAGACATTGTAAATACATAGAAACACAGGATTGCTGCCGAACAAACAAACCAGAAGAAGTAGCGGTAATTGCGCTGCAAAGGTGAACATAAATGCAGATAAGCTGAGATTGTTTTGACAGTAAGGGCTGTCAGGTAGCCAATGGTTAAATAACTAGTTTGATTCTTTGAGAAGGATAAATAAATCAGCACAACAAACCTGTCCAATACATTGACCAACCCAAGGGCAGTGGTGATCAAATCGCTCGACACAATTATCACATTTGGAACAGTGGGAGCAACGAGGAGGCCGATATAGCATGCAAGTTTCACAATATTTTACTCTCACGGGCACACCATTGACCATGATCTCTTTTATCCGAGGGAACTGGAGAGTATGAGGAGCTGAAGAATCATGAGAAAATTCCTCCACAGGTGGGTTTGAATTCCTTGGTACAATACCTGGATCTTGAGATGAGGTCAAGAAGAGCAGTAACAGTACCTAACAATCAGATTTTGCAGAGAGGATACTATAATTTGGCAGTTGTTTATAAAGTAGCATGAAGTAAAATTCACAAAATAACTTCTACTGTTGAGAGAACATAACTCATGGAGAAAGGTATCGTAAACAGATAAATTAGTTTGCAAGAGCAGAATATAGATAAAACTACTAGTGAATAGACCAAACCAACAACAAAACTGAGGCGTGGGTTTTCCAACACAGGAAATAAATATAGAACCATGCATGAAACATGTGTAGGTGAAAAAGGAAGATCAAAAGATCACAAAATGCTCTGACCAGTAGAGCCAAGTACAGTGTTTTATTGGCTGATGAGAGAAATTACAGTTTCACATATATTATGCAGTTACAAACAAAATTCAATTGATGTATCATCTATGCCAAGGTTGATCCACACTACTTTGTAACTAAGCGAAAAGGTATCATCCAAGGTTCCCTTGATAAGAGAAACTAGCTTCTTAGCATGTTCGCAACTATATCCACATCACAAAGCCTTAAATGCAATCATGGACAGAAGACAGCGATGGCTTTGTGCACTTTAACCATTAACTGCTGCTGTATGATCATAATGGTCTCGAACTAACTGCTAGCCACAAAACTACACCTTGCCAAACATGTTGACATGCAAGTGTGCTTAACTTTTACTAGTTAGATGATATCTTGCATCTGGCAAATTACTTTTACGTTGAAGCTCTCAGAAAATATGTCGCCATTCAGGACTTTTCTCCAACCGAAGGAAGCAAACACGTGATCTGTGGTGAACACAAATCCTACCAACCTATCCCAAACCCTCAGCATAACTCTGTAGTAGATAGGCGAAGAATGCTTACTCACATGAATTGTCAGGACTACGGTAACAACCAGAATTGCATACCCTGCGTTATACGCAGGAAAGATGTGTATGAGGTTTTTGCCCACAAAGATGCAGAAGACAACAACAGGGGCCACGATCAGCGAGAAAGATAGTAGAGTGGCCTTGGCATCTGGTCCAAAGATCAATCTCCCACCACACCAGATTATCTGAAGAAAATGAGAGACGTCATTGAAACATTCGATAGCTTCAGGATACAAAATACTACAACAAACAACATCATGAGCAGAGTGAAGATGTCAACAAAGTTTATCTCGTGCAAGCCCCCTCCCCGTTTGCCCCTCTAAATTGCCCTTCCCTTTCATTAAACCCTTGAACTGATGGAGTATGTTTGCAAGCCCTGGGCATGATTTTCTAAGCAACCTGAGCCCTGGTTGGATTAGCAGCAACAGGGTCTGCACAAAGACAAGAACCTGGACCTCCCTTCCATTGGATTATCTTATTGGGGAGAGGACGGTCGCCATTCACCACGGCACCCAAGCTCCAAACCGATCCACAATAGTTTATTCACCCGTCTCGTCAGCAGTGTATGTAGTTTAATATACAAATCACCCGCAAATCAATCCGCTAACCAGATAAAGATACGTGCCTTATCCAGGAGCAGTTACCCCGTTCCCACTTCTTCCTCACCAGGTAAGGTTAGACAGAAAGAAGACAACAAATCAGAAGGAGTAGCGGAGATGGCACTGCGGCGGCGGCGGCCACCGCCAATCGATCCGGAGCAGACGGATTTTCTGAATCCAACTATCCAAGAAGGGAGAAGGGGGGCAAGAATGAAGGGAGTAATCTAATCTCACGTACGTTGTTGCCTCTCCAGACTTGGTAGACCCGCAGCTGCTTGGCCATGGCCGCGCCGCCCGCCGCCGCCGCCGCCGCCGCCACCCCGGACCAAGAAGGGAAGAAATGGAATCCACCAGTCGCAGTCGCAGCCGCAGCCGCAATCAGCCCTTGTACTCCTCCGACGTCTCCCTCTCTCCACTGGGAGGAACTCTTCTTATCCCTCCCCACCTCTCCCTCTCTCGTAGATTTCGTCTAGAGAGGGTGAGGGAGAGGGGACAGGGCCACGGCCAGGGGGGCACGGGAGCGAGATGCCATCAATCGCCGCTGGCGCTGGCGCTGGGTCTTCTTCCTCGGTGTGACAGAGATGAGATGAGACGAGATATCTGGCTGGCAAAACCAAAAGATTTGATCTTTGGATGGGCTGTGCCTATGGGTCTAGACTCTAGACGAGGGGAGGAGGCAACGTCGTTACGCCGGAGTACCAAAGAATCTGTTCTTTGTTCCCTGGGACACTTTTCTCTCTTCTGCCTCTCTCTTTTTCTTTCTCTTTCTGATAATAATATATTACAGTAATAATAAATGCCATAATATTTTCTTCTGTTCATAATACCGAATGACATTATTAATAATGTCTAAACATTCGATCGATCATCCGGTGCTGGAGTAAAATGGCAATTTATCAGGCCCCTAAAAATAGCAGTTTCTGCGATCGATGGTACTATTGGAGTGGGGATCCGGCATAGCATAAGGATCACATTTTAGATCCCTTGATTAAGATCTACTGTGTGTCAACAACTATTCATGATACCCCGCGAAAAAAAAAATATTCATGATGATCTCTCTCTTAATTAGGGTCCGTGTTTCAATTATTCTTGACTCATATCATGAATATGGATGAAATTCTATGTGTCTGTTTTTTTTTTCATTTTCAGTTTGTTAGGAAGGGCAGTCCTGGCGTAGTGGTGAAGTACTCCCCCCTTGTGTCAAGAGTTTTTTGGTTCGAGGCAGCTTTGTATAATCCTTCCCCACACCCCACCTAACGTGGAAGCTTCTCACAGGGGGTCTGTTCTTTTTATTATTATTACTATGAAAATTATCAGTCACTATATGTAAACGTCAAGCGGCGAGAAGTTTTGCCTATCTGGCAAAATGCTTAATCACCTCCACAGTTTACACTGCCTTTTAGAAAAATTTCCATGCGTGGATCACACACGATCCTTGACGCTGGAAAGAATACCAGCACAAAGTAACGTATTTAAATCAAAACTTCAACAACACGTTCACGATGCCAATAAAAGTTTGATGCTACCTGGGAGGGAATATATGCTCTCAGTTTGATGCTATTCTCTTCCTGCCTACTGATCTACTAGAATAATCTGACATGTGTGTGAAGCTCATCTCAGACCAGATGATCAATGACCAGCGAAAACCGGGATTTCTCGGAGGATAAAGTGGACATTGTTCTTGCGTGAGTGAAAAATAGGCGAAATTAATCAATCAATCCCATGTGATGCGATGTAAATAGTTGGCACTGCTCACTGCACGATGCTGTCTGCTTGATTGGATGCTGTTCTGGATTTGGACCAGCTATTTCACCTGTCAGTCAGTCAGTCAGCCAGCCAGATCATGGGCCCTCCTCTCTTTCTTCCCCAGCACTCACTCAGATCCATCCATATGAATGTACTGCCTCTTCCGTCTCAAAATATATGAAGTTTTTGTAGGCTAAACTAAACTAGCCTAAAAAACGAAGGTAGCATTTTTTTTGGAATCTCTTATCTTTTTGTCGAGTTTTTTCCTTTCTTTCTAATCATCCTTTTGTTGAGTTATTAAGAGTTTTTCAACCATTTCTCCTAGCTGGGATGTAGTAATTTGATTTCTTAAGAGAAGAAAACGTATGAAAGCTAACTGGCCATGTGGAGATATATCAGAACTCTGATCCAGGCAGGATCTGCCCTAGATAACAAAAATGAAACATTTGATTTACAATTCACTGATCAGGTGGAACTTCTCTGTAAGCTAAGGGATGATTTACAGCTCGAGCAATCTCGTGACCAACAAATGAAACTGAAGTAGAAAATTTCTGCTCAGGATCGCAGAAGCACCACAAGGGCCACACCTAACTGAAGCAGACCGCCCTTAGGAGAGGAAGAGCAGAGCCAGAGACGTCAGTCCGAGGAAGCAGCTCCACTGGAAGGCCGGAAGCCGAGCCACCGCCGCATTGGGATCGCCGCCTGGGCTCGCACCCTTGGCCGGCGCCCTGGGTGGCGACGGCGGTGGGGGCGGGGGTATCACGCAGGTTCCGAATGTCGAGTTGGCCTGCAGCTCAGTCAGAGGTCACGACATCAGCATGCAGTAGTTGCAAGAAACACAACATTATCTTTAAAGAAGTTGTTGCAAAAGGAGATCAAAAAGTAGGTGGTAGGAAATGTAACAGGACTGAACACTGTTAGACAGAAACGTCCTTACCTTGCAGTAAGCAATGTTGTCACAACCACATACAAGATGGCCATTAGCCACATCGGTAGCCAAGGGAGCGCCTCCGCCATCACTCCTCTGCGTGATTTAAATTATAAGAAACCAATCTGATCGACGACTAAATAAGCTTCATTTAGATAGGATCTTCAGCATGTCAGCATACCATGTAGTAATCAACGGCGATGTAGTTGGGCCACCGATTGCCCGACAGATCATGGCAGGTCTTTAGCATGCTAACAAGTGGTGCTGAATTGTTCCCGCAAACCCCGGTGGGGTTCGGGTCCGTCGTGAAGAAGTTCATCAGAACAAGCGACTGGCTCTTGGAATCCATGGCAGGGGACTCCGCGCGATTCGGGCACTTGCCCTCCACCATACCCTCATTGCCATCTGCATGGATAAAGCAAAAACACATCAACAAAGAATGTCGCGAAGACTAAATTTTAAAACTTACATTCTGATTTTATTTTCTTCTTATGTTGGAATCCTACATTGGCTTTCTACAACGTAGTTCCACTCGAACGGAATCCCCTCGCTTGCTTCTTTTGCTTTCTTTGATGCGAAGACGAGCAGACGCTCATTCTGGCTGATCATGTCCTTGAGCAAAGGCCAGTTGCCACCGCTCTTGGGCATTTTTGCCACCGGGAACCAATACTTCATGAGGCCGGAAGCATTGAATACTTTTGGCAGGGAACCTGCAACGGTGTAGTCTTCCAGGAAAACCGTGATTACCGCTGAAGGGTTTGCTTCAAGGAACGTCCGGATTTCTTTGAAGACATTGATGGCAGGTTGCTGAACGGAACCAACTTAAGATTAGATATACAATAACAAGATGCTCTGACGACAGCATGGAAAGTGTTCAACTAATGATGAGATAATCTTACAAATGCTGTAATATTGTAGCATTTCCCACCAAATGAGTGGCACAGCCAGACATCATTGTTGAAATCGTAAGTGTCAAGCATCAAGCCCCTAACACCATTCTGCCCATAATCAGACAAAGATTCACATGGTTAATATTTTTCAATTAGCATCTGACGGTCCGCAATTCAGAGTATGAATGAACCACCACAAAGATAAAGCTTGGTGGTGTACAGAGAAAGAAGGGTAACTGAAAATTAGACAGTTATCTGTATAATCAGTAATTACCACAGTAGAATGTAGTTTGAAACCAATGGCATTTTGCAGAAGCAAATTTAAAATATCTGCACACTAGCAGCCTGCTAAATTGTGTTGGGTTGGCTTATTCTTTGTTTCTTTAGTTTTCTTTCTTTCAGTAAAAAAATAACTTTGGAAGTGTATACGAGTTATAGGGCAAGCAGAATACTTTAGGAACACTGGTTTGTTTCATAACTGCAACACAATGTTAGCCTACTTGTGAAGCGTGGCTAGAAATAACTACTCAAAAAACGTACTCCAATTCTCCAACACGAACACTGCATTTGTAAGATCTTTTTTATATGAAAAAGGTCTACTTTCAGAACACTGACTGAAAAAAGAGAGGACGGGATGGGCATGATAAGCCAAGTGAGTGTGGCCCTTCCCTTTCCTTAAGACCAAAGCAATCGACACCTTCGTAGCATAATACCAGAACTAGACATGATTACAACAAGGGCTGTTTGGCAATCAGGGACTTCAAGAATCAAGAGTCCTTTCATTTTCAATGCATTGAGCACCGAACCACCTAAAGAGGCAAAAGAAAATAAACAAATGAACCAAGTCTAAATTGCGACAAGTCACCCCCTTGGATAAAAGGGGGAAACACCAGTGTCTGAGGGTTTCGGCATCTTTATTCTACTACCCGTGAAAAACACTTTTTTGTTAAAAATGGAAGTGTAACAGAGTTAGTTCTGATGATTATGCTTTGAGCATCTTTGTGACTAATCACCCGATAAGCCTAGCCAGCCACCGCATGAATTTACTAAATTTGGGTACCGAGGCCAGTGGCCATACTTACAAGAATCTCTTTGAGGTGGCAACTAGACCAACCAAAGGCAAGTATGGAACATCTTCAGATTTGAGGTGGTGCCATCAGTTGTACCTAAATACTAGTGGTTGGCATGTGTGCTAACATATTTAAACAAATCTGGCAACAAGCGTACATTATTCATAGTAGCATAATCCACGGTGTGATGGGGCAGCACTACACATGGTGGTACGCAAAGAAAACTAAAAAACTATTTATACCTGGTACTCTCTTTTCCATGCTCTATTCTATTTGAAACAAAAAAGATTCATTTATACACATGTATACTTGCAATTAATTAACGTGTATTTGTCTTTCCAGGCTCTAGGATGATACGAGCCTTTGGGCAAGGGGCAGACATCTGAGTCTTTGTGGAAAAGGAAAACAGATGCCCATAACTGGATTGAATTCAAACGAAAGCAAGGGGAAAGAGGACAGAAAATAGTGGAGCAGTAGCAGAGCATGTGTAAGTGTAAAAAGAAGGCATTCTTATGTGTGCTGCGCAGCAAGCTTTTGTAGGTTTCACTGATATATATTCCCCCGAAAGGGAAAAGTTCGGGGAGGTAGGACAGTGAGACCTTGTGCCCTGCTCTGAGTTTTGGACTAAAGAGGCCCTACTTTGTCTGATCAAAGGGGAGGAGGGGCAGGTGGAAACTTAAGGAGGAAGGCACATTACATTACCCATCACCAGTAGAGAAATGAAATGATTCAGTTGACACAGCAAGATGCATAATTAAAGCCTCGGTACATAACTGCAAGATTGAATCCAGTACTGTACTGTAGTAGTTAATTTTAGAAGGTGGTGCCAATTTTAGTTGGATCAGTGAACAAGGGTAATCTTAGGGCATTTTGGCTTAGCTATGTATTGGATTTCCAAAGAAATGCCACCATCTAATCTGCACTGAGTCTAGTAATAATAGCATTTTCAGTAATTAGTTAATTTTATTTTATTAGGAGTAGGGGTAGGCATTGACCGAGCAGGTAAAAAGATGAGACAGAAAATGGCGTTGCGGTGAGATTTGGTAATGGTAGGTGGTGGCAGGCACGAGCACATGGACACTGGAAACGGGGCGACTCCACGGAGACACAGGCTGCCATGGGCGAGTCCCCGTCGACCCCTTGGTGTTGGGGGCTTGGGGCGGACGGAGAGACTGGAAATGGTAACAGAGTACTAGGGGGCGGCGGTGGTAAGAGTTGTTACCTTGAGCTGCGCGGTGACGGAGTCCTCCTGGTTGGTGGGGGCGATGATGGCGGCGCCGGTGGCGGAGGGGGCGCCGGCGAGGGCGAAGGAGTTGTGCGTGGTGAGCCAGGAGTAGTTGTTGAAGGGGAGGCCGGTGCCCTGCGACGAGAAGCGCGTACGTCAGCATCTATGAAACCAATCCGAAATGAAGCAGCGGCGGTTCTTCTTTGAATGAATGGAGGAACGAAGGAACGAAGGGAAACGAGCCGCCATTGCGAGCAGGAGGAGGGGGGCCGGCTTACGTGCGTGAGGGGGTCGACGGGGGTGGCGCGCGCGCAGACGCCGGCCCCGCCGTCGCCGCAGGCGGCGCAGTGCAGCCCCGAGCCGCAGCCTGCGCCGGCGGAGCACTCGTCGCCTACCCTGGCGTTGGCGGCGGCGACGGAGAGGAGGAGGAGGAGGGCGACGGCGAGCGAGCGGAGGCCGGTTGCGGCCATGGCGTCGCCGCGGTGGGCGGTGGCAGCCGTGCGGGAAGGGGAGCGAGGCAGGAAAGCTCGGTGGGTGTTGTTGGGAATGGGATTATGGGACGCAGTTAGCACCCAATCACTCTCTCGGGTCTTATGTGTAGCGAGACGTGGCTAATGGCTGAAAGATGGGTGGATCAATCAAAAACAACGGAGGCGATTAGCCAGCGTGGTGATCGACGCGGCCTAGTACTAAACTGGAATAATCAACCGTTCAACACGTCTCACCGCGTGTCCGTGTGTCTGTCCTCCCGGCCCACGAACGCGTCTTACAGTTCCAGTTTGACATGGTAGGTAACCTTCATCCGCGCCCACGATCTCTCCTCTCCGAGAAACGTTCTGTCAGTTTTCAGGGGAAGGGAAACCGTTTTCGCTTCGCTGTGCTCTTATTCGCACCTTCCTTCCATCCGTCGTCTGTCCCAAGAAGATTCAGTCTGCCATGCCAAGGTACAGAGCAGGTGGTTGGAACAGACATGGCAACCTGGTTTCTTTCAACAGGAACAACTCCAATTTTGTCAATGTGCCACAAAGTCAAGCTGTGTAATCCAGATTGGGGCGGCGAAACCCAGACCAGACCTACCACGCGCCTTGCCAAGTCTAACTCACCATCCGTAACCTATCAGGTCAGTAAACCTCCCTCGTAATTAACCAATCTCTACTACTAGGACCAATTCTAGAGCGGACCAGACACAGCACGCCAGCCAGACCAACTCCATAATCCCATCTACATGAGTCACATATACGTACAGTACCAGTGTTCAGGACTTCATGCTGGACTTGGACAACAGAGCAAAAGGTACTGTTAATTACACCACTAGCTCACATACTTCTTTACACACCATTCACACACCAGGCCCACACCAGTAGCGATTCACATTTGCATAATTACATTGGTGTAAATTCTCAGAAGCACTATGTATGTATTATATATATATATATATGTATATACTTTTTCATAAACCCTGTGTATTTTAGTATATACTTTTGGGGCTATTCTTTCCACTCTTCCGAGTAGCTTCTTCCCTTTGATCTTTCCACAAACCCTATGTACACACAAGCTTCAGATGGGCTTCCACACGCTGAGCACCTCCTTGAACATCTCCAAGGTGAGCTCGCGGTCTGCGTCCTGGAAGAACCCGCTGATCTCGTCCCGCACGTCGTAGATCTTCCCGAACACAAACAGGTACGCCAGGCACCCCTTCTTGAGCCGCTCCAGCTGGTACAGCCACGCCACATGGAGCCGCTCCAGCACGTTGCCCGAGCAGATGTCCTCCAGCAGGCTCTCTTCGCAGCACGCCTTCACCTCGCCCAGCCCGTACTTGTTCGCCGCAGTGCCGGCCCTGTGTTTCCGGAGGCCCTAGGCGAACTCGACCACATGGGCCCCTATGTTCTAAGTCCTAAGACAATATATATGTATGCGTATGTTATATATATAACTTATTAAAAATAACTTTCAATCACACATCTTTAGTTTAAAATATGACTATAATAATTCAAATGACTCCATCGAGAACAATAATAATGAAATTTGAACTGACTCCATAAAAAACAATGGTACTAAAAAGATCGCAAAATGAAACTAACGTGACATGATTACCTCAAATAAGAACCGAATTAGACTGACTCCATCGACAACAATAATACTTCAGTGCTTCAAAAAAAGTTTCTTCGGGCATTTCTTGATGCGAAGTCATTAAGGGCACAATCAAGATCAACATTGTCCAAGATATCCTTCTCAATACAGCACATAGCCAGGCCATTCAATCTATCTTGCAACATAGTTGACCTCAAATAATTTTTCAGTAGTTTCAGTTTTGATTTGAACAACTTGCAACAAAAACAATATACTTTGTTTGCACCTTTGTGGTAAACCAACCACTTTCTGTCAACAAACTCACCATTACTTAACTTCCTGGAATAAAAAGCATATGAAAAGTGTCTACCAATGGTGTCCTTCTCGAACTCCAGATCCGGTACTCTAATAGGTCCCTTCTCAATTAAAATAATCCTTTTGCTATTGTCAAGAACTTCCCATGTTCTTGGATCAAAAATAAATGAAAGGGAATCTTCCTGTTCATCATTAGAGGAAGGCTGCAAATTTTCCTCCTTCATTGTACTGTCAGCATCAACTTTAAAATTTATTTGCTTCCCTGTGCGCGCACCATCTTCATTCACCTCAACACTGGATTTTCATGCTCAGAAGTAGTTTCTTGCCCTTCTTCTTCACTGACATCAACATTGCTTGAAGATGTAAAGAAGTTATTCAAAGAACCCTTCAGTGCTAGAATTTTCAAATCACTTTCTTTCTTTTTCCTCCTTTTTTCAGCACCCGACAATTGCTTCTTCTTAGGTAACATGACAGGCTAATGTCCTAAAATCATGAAGAAAAGATCAAAAGAGCATACAAAGAATTAGGAATTTATAGATCGGATGATTGGAACCCTAGACATGTTATATAGAATGACAAAAATTTGATAGATTGGATTAGAATACATACATACTAAATAAAGAATAAATAAACTACTGAGATAGTGATTAGTGAGATTGTCAAATTCAGGTTTGGGGATGGACAGGAAATATGGATGCGTACTTGTTGACCAGGCCTGTTGTTGACTTCCAGTTGGATGCGTACTCGTATATCGTATACGTATTGCCGTATTGCCGCGGTGCCAGATGCCGGATGGCCGGACTGCTGTGTGGCGGCGACGGCGAGCCGGCGAGGCGACGGCGACGCGGCAAGGGCCAAGGGGCAAGGCGCCGAGCGAGAAGGCCGACGGCGACGGGCGTGCGAGGGCGACGAGGAAAGGTAGAAACGACCGTGAGTCACGGCGTATGCGTATCCATCAGCAATTCAGCGATCGCTATTCGCTAGCTAGCTAGCTATATCTGGACCTCCTAGCGACCTAGCCATCCTATTTCTTTTCTTTAATTCTTTTGTAAATATTTTTTTTACTTTTTGCTGGGCTATACTATATGTATATACTCCATCATGGGCCCCCCCTCGCCAGGGCCCTGGGCCGTCGCCCCGTCGCCCATGCCCCAGGGCCGGCCCTTCGCCGCCGCCAGCAGCGCCAGCCGGTGCTTCCAGAACTGCTCCTGCCGGATCGTCCCGTACACAAACCCCAGCAGCGCCGAGCACGACTCCACGCACATGTCCCCGATGTCGATCGTCGACGACGACTTCTCCTTGAGGTCGTGGACAAACATGCTCTCGAACACCGGGGAGCACGCCGCCAGCACCGACTTGTGCGCCTTCAGGACGCCGTCTGTCGTGTTGATGGCCACGTCCGCGTGGATGGACTCCGTGAGCATGCGCGAGAGGCAGCCCAGCGTGCTCTTGCTGGCCACGCCCTGCACCATGCCTTCGTTCGGCCAGATCGACGACGATGATTCAGTGCCCTGTCACCACATTAATTAAAACTGGATCACATTTTAGAAAATCCTGACAGAGGTTACTACTTACACATGCCTATAACATATAAACTCCCTCTGTCTCCAAATACGTACATGGCAGTAAGTTTATATGCCATGTATTTGGGGATGGAGGAAGTATATCCTACAAAGAAGGAACCATTTGAAGCTGATTCGAGGGGAAAAAGGAGAGAGGAAACTTGCATTGTTCGTGGCTATCTTCAGGTCCAAGAACTCGACGTCAATCGTAAAACGCCCATGGGACATCACATCAACTTGCCACACAAAATCGTCGCTGCTTCGGAGAAGCTGCTCGAAAACTATCACAAAGCGATAAGAGTTATTAAGTTTAGTGAGCCTGATACCATCATATCAGTAGTCATCACAGGGACAATATGACTAGGGAATTAAACAAGAAATGAATGACAGATGAGCAATCAAATGTTCATCCAAAAAATACTGCATTATGTTGAGATTATCGCCAAGCAGCTGGTCAAGATTCCATTTACAATTGCAAAGCACATTTGTTATTGTGGGCTTGTGGCCCTAGTTTGAGCTTCTTCTTATTTGCACGCTTCTTTAGATTCAGAATACAATGTTATATATGTTAGATACTTCAGAAAAAAAATCTCCTCTTCAAGGCTATTTATTATAGAGAAAAGTTCACTTTTGGTCCCTGAACAAACCAACTTGTTTGCTTTTCGTCCCTCAACTCCTAAACCAGACACCTTGAACTTCCAAAACCAGACAAGTGTTGTCCCTCTTTCGAACTAAAGCGGTTTCTCCAATGGCGTGGCGTGGTTTTCGGTCTTGACTGACACTTGTCTATGCTGGTGTGTCCTAGTGATTTTTTACTCATAGTCTATGTCTCTCATATGAGTTGGCCCCACATGGAAGATATTTCTTCAACCTCTCTCCCCTGCACTTTACAACCGACATGGTAGGCAGCAAGACAGACCACCATGCCTCCTCGCCCGTCCCACAGGAGGAGCTCAACCTCTTGCGAAAGGCCAGGTCATCCCCCGACATGGTGGTGTGCTCGAGCTCGACGAGAGAGAGCTAGAAATACAACAGCGAAACCGGAATAAGGAAAGCACTGGGAGAGAAACCCGTCATCCATGCCCCGCAGGCGGCAGACTAGAGCGGCGCGGAGGTGGTGTGGCATGCATGTGCGGGTCACTCGGGCAGTGCCGTGCACAAGAGGGGTGATAGCCGCGGCTGGCTCGACATGCCCACGCTCGCCGGCGGCTGCCCAGTAGCCGCTGTCGGTGGCTGTGACAAGGTAGACATGGCGCACGCCAACTGTTCGAAGAAATGTCCAATAGAGATGGGGGGAAGAAGGTAAACTGGCAAAATTAGAATGCCACATGTGCGCTTTGGTCAAAATCCATTCCACGTTATGAGCCAAACCGCTTTGATTGGGGACAGGGACGAAATTTGGCCGGTTTTGAAAGTTCAAGATGCAGAAGGTCTGGTTTAGGAATTGAGGGACGAAAACCAGAGAAGTCGATTAACTGAGGGACCAGAAGTGGACTTTTCTCTTTATTATATCTACGTCTTTGCCTCCAAATGGTAGTAGTAATTTAGCTGGTATGTGGGCAAAGTTCTCAGTTCACGGTTGGCATCAAGATGATCAGGCCATGCGTTCACATTGGAGCGTGAAAGCTGCGCAGCGAGCAGGCACTCACTGTATTAGCCTAATAGTTGGTGATCTTTGGAATTTCCTATGCAACCACACAGACAACTACTACTCCCTCCGTAACTAAAACCA
The DNA here is from genome assembly GCA_963921465.1 of Triticum timopheevii. Classification (NCBI taxonomy): domain Eukaryota; kingdom Viridiplantae; phylum Streptophyta; class Magnoliopsida; order Poales; family Poaceae; genus Triticum; species Triticum timopheevii. The sequence goes on along the minus strand of OY997274.1, from coordinate 444,103,371 downwards.
CGATAAGAATTATGGAACGCAAGGAGTGGTAAATAAAATGCAATAACCACATGGATTTGCTAGAAATGCACCAAAGCTTTTATCATTTACCGATTGGAGATGTGTAGCCTCCATTCCATAATTCTTGTCATGGTGTACGGATTATGGAACGCAAGGAGTGGTAAATAAAATGCAATAATAACCACATGGATGTGCTAGAAATGCACAACGCTTTATCATTTACCAATTGGAGATGTGTAGCAGAGCACTTGAAGAAGCAAACCTGGGGAGACGCTGGAGCGGCGCGGCGGGCCAACCCAGGAGACGCGGAGCACGAAGCGGGCAAGCGGCGGCTGCTCCTTGGCCAGCCGGCCGGGCTCCGGGAAGAGCCGCACGTACACCGACCTGCTCTTCTCCACCGACAGGTACCTGTTTTGGGGATTCATGACATCAGCCGGCGGCCAGCCTCGGGAAAACGACGTCTAATCGCGCCGTGTTTCGATCGAATTCCACGAGTTTATTGGGTTTAGGGGCGTGTAAGATTGGGGAACGGTGGTAGTTTGGGGGTGGTAGGAAGGAGGAGTGATACCAGTTCCAGATGCCGAGCTTGAAAGGGTCGGAGCGGCGGTAGGAGCAGGGGCCGAAGGTGTCGATGCGCCACTGGGCGAGGCGGGAGATGGTCTCCACGCGGGAGTCCGGCCCGCTCGGGCTGCCGCCGCCGCTCATGATGGTCCCGTCGCCGGAGATGGGGGCGCGGGTGCGGTGTCGCGTGAGTGGCCCAGGGTTTCAGTGTTGACGACAGACTGCTTTGCTTTCGAGTGATTACTGCATTTTTCTTTAATTTTAATAATGCCGCCTGGCACACTTGATTGAAGTCAGATGATGCAGATGGTTCACAATTTCTATGCAGGATATGTGTGAACAGTTCCACTCTTAGTTTAGGGAGAATTTCTTATTTGGCTCTTTTTTTAATTTTGGTTCCCTTTTTGGCCCAGGATTTTGTCCCCCGCCCCCTTTTAGAGGAAAAGGGCTCCTGGAAGCCCCGGCTCCATTTGCATTTAACAAAAGAAACCACCAGACAGTGATACCGATTCTGTTACAAGCATGCGCCGGGGGGGGGGGGGGGGGGGGGCAGCCAAATCGCTGCCCCAGCAACTGAAAGTAGAACTAGGCCACTAGGCCACTACGGGAATAAACTAGAGATGCTCCCAAACAAAGAAATAACGGCCGAAACAGCGCCCAATGTGAGGGCAGCTTTCCAGAAATCATCCGATCCAGCTCCGTAGCACGGTCGTCCAACACTTCAGAGCACTTCAGTAGTCCTAACGAGGGTCCGGCCAGAGCAATGGGAGGGGGGGAGGGGGGCTCGCGCCACCTGTTCCAGCTTCTGCACCAAGTGCAACATTCTTTCTTTGACAGGGCCAGAGCATCGGACCACCCAGCTGGCCAGGGTGGCAGCAGTCTTTCTCCACAGTATCTGCATACCGAGCCAGGGGACATGATTGAAACAAATGTTGTTACAGAGTCCATAAAACAACAGAATGTAATATACTATATGTCGGTCTGTTCTTGTTTCTGAACCACCAATCCAGCATATTATCTAGGGAAAGCCCAATATGCTTATTGGATATGTCAAAAACCACTGTCGGGGGTTTGGTGCGACATATGACAAGGGATGGCTTATCATGGTGGGAGCTAGTAAGACATCGACGGTGCCTGGAAACGGGATAAGGCGTAAACATGTACGCCGACGCATCTTACCCAAGTTCGGGGCTCTCCGAGGAGATAACACCCCTAGTCCTGCTCTGCGGGGTCTCCGCATGATCACTAGATCAACAAGTAGCTACAAGCTTGCTCCTTGAGCTGTTTGGCTAGAGGAGGAAGAAGGGCTAGGCTAGCTCTGTTCCTCTCTCTATGTGTTTGTATTCTCTAAGAGGATGAACCCTTTGCATGGGTGCCCTAGGGGTTTATATAGGCCTACCCCCAGGGGTACAATGGTAATCCGGCCGGGTGTAGGCCCGGGCCGTCAGTGTCTATGGTCACCGACTTCTCCGCCGGCTGCTGGGGCCCGCCGCCTGGTGGGTCCCGCCGGCTGCAGGGCTCTCGACCGGCAGGTAGGGCCCGCCGCTTGTGGGTCCTGTCGGCTGCTCATCACTGTAGCCCTGCCTCTGATGACGAGGGCTTGGTCGGGGAGAGCGTGGCTACAGTACCGCCACCTGGTGGGCATTCACTATAGCCACACCCCGTCCTATCTAGTTAATGGCGCACAAACTCCAAGGGAAGGGAAGGGCCGGCTGCTGGGAGTCGGCCTCCCCCCTGCCGACTGGCCTGGCCTCGCTGCCTTTTGGCATCTCACTGATAGGTAGGCCCGCCGCCTGCGGGCCGTACCGACAACCCGTCGTGAGAGCATGGCTGCCTCTGCCATGGGCGACGTCATGGGTAGCGTGGCAATAGTGCCGCGCCGCGCTAGGGATGGTCGTCCGGTACGCTGCACTATGGCCATGTCCGCCTTTGGTTTCGGAGGTGGCAGGCTGTACTGTAGCCACATCCCATCTCGTCGTTGTTATGTGGGTGCAAACTTTGAGGGCGCATGAGTGGGCCGCCTGCTAGGAGTCGACCGCTCTGGTGGCCGCCTGCTAGGAGTCGGCCGCTCTGGTGGCCGTTTGCTAGGAGTCGGCCCGCGTCTGGGCTGCTCTTTGGGCCCTGCCGCCTTCCTGCAGCCGGCCATCTGGAACATCTAGCCCTAAGAAGGCGGTTCTTTATCTTTGATGCTTGAGGGGCGCAGCCGGTCCTGATGTCTTGAAATATCATGGGGAGCAGATAGGGCTACCCGTGGTCATTTACTCCGACAGTAGTCTCCGAAGCTGGTAGGGCGTCGCGGCTGAAAGGGCAAGAGGCCTCAGCAGCTTCCTACTCCTAAGAGCCGACAGCTAGGAGTCGGCCGCGACCAAGCATGTCGTCTGGTGATTTCGAAATGCGAAGGCGGGATCTAGGTGGCACTTTTGTCGGGCACCGAGCCAGCCGCCTGCTGACCGTGCGCCATGCGGCGCCAGCCGGTCGAACCAGCCTGCCAGCCCACGCGCGCGACGGGACATCGCCATAGGCTTGGGCCCGCCACTACTAGGCCTTGGCAAGCGCGCGGATCTGTTGTGGCCGAGGTGGACGGTTGGCGTTCCCGGGCGCAGTGAATGCGCGCCATTACTGCGCGGTAAATGCGGGGTCGTGGGGTCGTGGGCGCAGTTAATCCCACGACCCCACACGCCCCGCCCCCTCGGCTCCGCCGCCAGGGGCTATAAGTAGGGGGAGGAGGGGAGTGGCAGACGCACGCGCACCCTCCTCTCCCTTCGCCATCTCCTTCTTCCTCTCTCTGCTGCCGCCGTAGTTCGCCGTCGCCGAGCCTATCCACCCTGCAGCATTGTTGCTCCGCCGGGGGCCGTGCTTCCGTCGAGCTCCAAGTGCTCATGGCGCGCGAGCGGGCAACTCCGGGGCTTGGGACGGCTCCAACGTCCACGAGGATCACCTCGACTTCCTCCGCCAAATGTGGCGGCTGTCCGGCGAGGGCTACGTAGAGGTACGCCTGCCGCCCAAGAGGGAGATCTCGCCGGCACCGGAGGAAGGTGAACGTGTCATCTTTCGGTCGCACTTCCTTCGCGGCTTTGGCCTGCCGGCGAGCAACTTCCTCCGCTCCTTCCTCCAATTATATCAACTTCAGCCGCACCACCTCACGCCGAACACGGTGCTGCTGCCGTCGGCCTTCGTGACTCTCTGCGAGGGTTACCTCGGCATCCTCCCCACCCTCGAGCTATGGGAGGAGTTTTTATACACCAAGCTTGGCACTGCCGCCAAGGGGAAGGCGGCTCAATGCGGAGCCTTTGTCGCAGTGCGGCGCCCAGGCGCCGATAATTGCTTCCTGGCCATCAGCTTGACACAGTTGGTCAAGCTGTGGCAAAAATCTTACTTTTACATCAAGAACGTCCACCCGGCGGCGGACTTCGTCAGCTTGCCGACTTATGTAGCCGGCCCGCCGGCTGAGCCCCGCACCAACTGGGCGTTTTCACCAAAGACGCTGTCGGCCGCATCCTCCGCCGCCATCGTGCGGCTTAAGGTGATGACGAAGGTAGAAGGACTCAAGGGGTCGGATCTGCTGACCGCCTTTGTGGTGCGCCGGGTGCTCCCCCTTCAAGGCCGAACTCATATGATCAGCCAGATGAGCGGGCATCAAGACCCGTGCCGGATGTGCACCAGGGAGATGCCGGCGTGGAGGTGGCCCATCAGGTGAACTACATCTCGAACTGCAAACTCTCGGAGGCGAAGTGGCAGTTCGGCAAGCAGCCGTACTCCCGCGCACACCCGCCGCCCGTGGTGAGTCCTCAAATCTTTCTTTTTTCTCTTTAGTTGTCGGGTTCTTCTTTGCCGCCTGACCAGTCGGTCATGATGCAGATCCTCACCACCCAGTCGGCAGCCGACGCCCTGGAGCAGGGCCACGAGTATCTGCCCGACCGGTCAGTGAGTGACGCGGACGACCCCGACTTGGGGGCGGACGCCCTGGAAGAAGACGACGCAACGGGTGGCGGTGGTGGAGCAGGCGGCTCTGAAGGTGGAGGTGGCCTCGACGATTGGATGGACGACGATGATGAGGAGAATGTGCCGCGCCGCCCGCCGGTTGCCGAACAGGTGGGCGCGAGCTCGTCAGCTGCGCTGACTGCCCCAGGCAGCGCACCAAAGCGTCGAGCCGGCTTGTTGCTGTACGACAGCCGGCCGAAGAGATCCAAGAGCTCGGCGGTGGCGACCAAGCGGGAGGAGGCCGCCGCGTAGGTGGCCCGATTTCATAAGACCGTGAAGCAGCCCCATATGTTGTCTCCGTAAGTGTTTGACTCCTCTCGCGTCCTTTCTTCTTTTTCCTTGCAACTTCATTCTGAATTCTTTTTTATTTATCTTGAATAGGGCTCTGCTCTCTCTTGAGCGGTCCGGCGCCGCCTCCGTGGTCGGGACGGTGGAGGGCTCTGCCAACACCCTCCGCGTGGACCCACACGCCGAGCTCCAGGTAGCGACATGGAGGAATGCGCAGGAGGCGCGCGAAGAGCGGGAAGAGGCGGAGCGGCAGAAGGTGGAGGCGGCCAAGGCGGCGCAGGAGGAGGCGGACATGGCCGCTAAGGCCCAGGCCGACGCCGCGGCCAAAGCGCAAGCGGAAAAGGCCGCACGCGGCCAGGCTCCGCAACTTGTCATCCCCCTTCGCGCCGCGCCACCCGCACCCGAGATCCCAGCGCCGGCTGGAGGAGCCGGCAACGACCAGCCAGCAATGGAGAGGGAAGGGGGCGACAGCACCACCCTGGGGGCGGAGATGCCCCCGCCAGTGCCGACCGTCGAGGACCGAGGCAGCCGGCCTGACGCACCACCGGTGCCGCCGGCTGGTGGCGAGCTGGTGGTGGAAGCGACCCCCGTGGTCCGCTCCCTGGCATGCCAGCGTGCGGTGAAGGCGGCTTTGGACCACGGCCACAGGAGGTTGGGGCCGCAAGCTTGTCGGCCCGGATGTGGAGGCCACCAGCGCTGGTTCACCGGAGTGGACGCCTGGGGGCGAAATGGCTGTTCTGAACGCGGCCGCGCAGGACGTCCGTGCCCGGCTCCAGGCTCAGGCCGCCGCCCTTCAGCATTATACACAGGAGTTCCTGGCATCGCGAGCGGCCATCTGGGTATGTTTCTTGTTTTCGATTCTTGTAATCTTCCGTGGGGGCGCGTCAGCGCACCCACTGGGTGTAGTCCCCAAGTTCCGGGACGAGTGCTGAGCAGGCGGCCTGGAATTTTCTAGTAGGCCCGAGTTCTAACTTGTTTTCTCTTATGTTATCTTCGTTGCAGGATTATCAAAACATCCACGCGGCTGCCTTCAACTCCCAAGTCCAGGAGCTGGCCCAGCGGACCGCTGATCTGACCGAGAGACGGAGTAAGCACTCCATCCTCTCTCTCTCGCGGGGGCGCGTTAGCGCACCCGCTGGGTGTAGTTCCCGAGATCTGGGCCGACTGCTGAGCAGTCGGGCCGGATCTCTCCAGCAACTTCTTGTCTTCTTTCTTGATTATTGACCATCTTTCTTTTCTTGTTACTGCAGGAGCCAAGGCCACCTTGCAGGAGCAGCTGGGCAAAGCCCAAACCGCGTTGTGCGCCAAGGAGGAGGAGTGCAACAAGGTGGCCCAGGGGTGCGACCGTCTGGTCCAGGAGCTGGCTGACCAGGCGGAGCTTCACAAGGCGGCCCTCGAGAAGGCGAAGGACGGCGAGGCCAGTCTCCAGGCCGAGTTCGAGACTCAGTGCTCAAACTGGGACGATACAGAGAGGGCGCTGAACGACGACTACGGCCAGATTGAGGACATGGTTAATGGTGAGTTGTCTTCTTCTTTCTTTTATCTGCCGATTGTTATATGATCCGGCTTCCGGCTTCATACTTCTTTTTACTTCTTGTGCATAGTACTTCCCTGGTTACACCGTTGCCGCCAACCAAGCCATCAAGGCTCGCCGTGAAGAGCGAAGGCGGGCTAGTGCGGAGATCGCGCCGAAGGCCCGTCGGTCGCTCGAGGAGCAGCTTCTTGCCATCCAGACTCGTCTCCAGCCGGCTCATCGAATGCTCCGCCGGCTGCAGCGTGTCGGAGCCCAGGTGATCACCGCCCCGTGGCCAGGCGTCCAAGCTCCGCGCACCCCCAGTCGGACTGCCGACTGGTTGGATGTGGCTATCGGTCGCTTCGAGGCGTGGAAGGGCTCCTCAGCTCAGGCAGGTGCACGACGGGCCTTGGAGTTCGTCAAGGCATGGTATCCTGGGCTAGATCTAGCCCAGTTGGCCACGTTCCGGCAGGAGGCAAACGAAGAGTTGGTGGTGGTGAGGCATGATCTCATTCATCGGGCCGCGGCGACCGCCGAGTATACAGAGACCGGCTTCTTCATCCCCGAGGCTGAACGAAGAGGGTGCTGAGGTGCCACCGGACTTGTTCAGGCTAGACTCAGATGATGGCGAGGACTCAGCGGAGGAGATCGCCTCCAGTGACGAAGGCGAGGACGAGGAGAGCGAGGATGGTGAAGACGCCGCGCCGGAAGACGGAGCGGACGGCCAGCCTCAACTCGACTGTGCCTCGAGCAAAGAGCCACGTGCGAGCGCGTCGACTGCTGCTGGAGACGACCAAACTGAGTCTCGCCAGCCGGCCACTCAACCAGCCGGCGCCGCCGACTCCACCAGCCTGCCGGACCTGCCTGCTGCTCCCTTGGCCTAGGCGGCCAACTTTTATCTTAACTTTTCCTGCTTTGTAATCTTTTGAACAATATCGTTAAATTCACGCAGTTCCACCCACTGGGGGTGTATTCAAACTTGTTGAATTCCGGCTTGAAAGCCTCGCTGTGTAAATATTATCTCGCATGTGCTGTGCTTGCGCCGATTTCCAACTTTTCTTGCTTTCTGTTCTCTTGGCTTTTTCCTTTGCCGCCCTCCCTTGGCTGCCACCTTGCCAGCCAGCGGCCGCTCTATGGACCGTGGCTGGTGTTGGAAATATGCCCTAGAGGCAATAATAAATTAGTTATTATTATTATATTTCCTTGTTCATGATAATCGTTTATTATCCATGCTATAATTGTATTGATAGGAAACTCAGATACATGTGTGGATACATAGACAACACCATGTCCCTAGTAAGCCTCTAGTAGACTAGCTCGTTGATCAATAGATGGTTACGGTTTCCTGACCATGGACATTGGATGTTGTTGATAACGGGATCACATCATTAGGAGAATGATGTGATGGACAAGACCCAATCCTAAGCCTAGCACAAAGATCGTGTAGTTCGTATGCTAAAGCTTTTCTAATGTCAAGTATTATTTCCTTAGACCATGAGATTGTGTAACTCCCGGATACCGTAGGAATGCTTTGGGTGTACCAAACGTCACAACGTAACTGGGTGGCTATAAAGGTGCACTACGGGTATCTCCGAAAGTGTCTGTTGGGTTGGCACGAATCGAGACTGGGATTTGTCACTCCGTGTGACGGAGAGGTATCTCTGGGCCCACTCGGTAGGACATCATCATAATGTGCACAATGTGACCAAGGGGTTGATCACGGGATGATGTGTTACGGAACGAGTAAAGAGACTTGCCGGTAATGAGATTGAACAAGGTATTGGGATACCGACGATCGAATCTCGGGCAAGTACAATACCGGTAGACAAAGGGAATTGAATACGGGATTGATTGAATCCTCGACATCGTGGTTCATCCGATGAGATCATCGTGGAACATGTGGGAGCCAACATGGGTATCCAGATCCCGCTGTTGGTTATTGGCCGGAGAGTTGTCTCGGTCATGTATATGTGTCTCCCGAACCCGTAGGGTCTACACACTTAATGTTCGATGACGCTAGGGTTATAGGGAATAGATATACGTGGTTACCGAATGTTGTTCGGAGTCCCGGATGAGATCTCGGACATCACGAGGAGTTCTGGAATGGTCCGGAGGTAAAGATTTATATATGGAAAGTCCTGTTTTGGTCACCGGAAAAGTTTCGGGTGTTAACGGTAATGTACCGACCGTCCCGGGGGTCCACCAAGTGTGGGAGGGGACCAGCCCCAGGTAGGCTGGTGCGCCCCCCACAAGGGCCCAAGGCGCCTAGGGTTTGGGGAGGGGGCTCCTCCACCTTGCTTGGGGGGCAAGTTTCCCCCTCTCCCTCCCTTGGCCGCCACCCTAGATGGGTTTGGGGCTGCCGCACCCCTTGGTGTGGGAACCCTAGAGGGGGCGCACCCCCTCCCTCTCCCCTATATATACTTGAGGTTCTGGGGCTGCCATAGACAAGAGTTTCCACCTCTCCCTGGCGCAGCCCTACCTCTCTTCCTCCTCCTCTCCCGCGGTGCTTGGAGAAGCCCTACAGGATTGCCACGCTCCTCCACCACCACCACACCGTCGTGCTGCTGCTGGACGGAGTCTTCCCCAACCTCTCCCTCTCTCCTTGCTGGATCAAGGCATGGGAGACGTCACCGGGCTGCATGTGTGCTGAACGCGGAGGTGCCGTCCGTTTGGCACTAGGACCATCGGTGATTTGGATCACGACGAGTACGACTCCATCAGCCCTGTTCACTTGAATGCTTCCGCTTAGCGATCTACAAGGGTATGTAGATGCACTCCCCTCTCTCTCGTTGCTAGTTACTCCGTAGATTGATCTTGGTGATGCGTAGAAAATTTTGAATTTCTGCTACGTTACCCAACAGTGGCATCATGAGCTAGGTCTATGCGTAGTTACTATGCACGAGTAGAACACAAAGCAGTTGTGGGCGTAGATGTTGTTAATTTTCTTGCCACTACTAGTCTTATCTTGCTTCAGTGGCATCGTGGGATGAAGCGGCCCGGACCGACCTTACACGTACGCTTACGTGAGACAGGTTCCACCGACTGACATGCACTAGTTGCATAAGGTGGCTAGCGGGTGTCTGTCTCTCCCACTTTAGTTGGAGCGGATTCAATGAAAAGGGTCCTTATGAAGGGTAAATAGAAATTGGCATATCACGTTGTGGTTTTACGTAGGTAAGAAACGTTCTTGCTAGAACACCTATAGAAGCCACGTAAAAACTTGCAACAACAATTAGAGGACGTCTAACTTGTTTTTGCAGCAAGTGTTTTGTGATGTGATATGGCCAAAGGATGTGATGAATGATATATGTGACGTATGAGATGATCATGTTCTTGTAATAGGAATCACGACTTGCATGTCGATGAGTATGAGAACTGGCAGGAGCCATAGGAGTTGTCTTTATTTTTTGTATGACCTGCGTGTCATTGAAGAACGCCATGTAAATTACTTTACTTTATTGCTAAACGCGTTAGCCATAGAAGTAGAAGTAGTCCTTGGCGTGACAACTTCATAAAGACACGATGATGGAGATCATGGTGTCATGCCGGTGACGATGATGATCATGGAGCCCCGAAGATGGAGATCAAAAGGAGCAAAATGATATTGGCCATATCATGTCACTATTTGATTGCATGTGATGTTTATCATGTTTTACATCTTATTTGCTTAGAACGACGGTAGCTTAAATAAGATGATCCCTCACAATAATTTCAAGAAAAGTGTTCCCCCTAACTGTGCACCGTTGCGAAGGTTCGTTGTTTCGAAGCACCACGTGATGATCGGGTGTGATAGATTCTAACGTTCGAATACAACGGGTGTAAGCCAGATTTACACACGCAATACACTTAGGTTGACTTGACGAGCCTAGCATGTACAGACATGGCCTCGGAACACGGAAAACCGAAAGGTCGAGCATGAGTCGTATAGAAGATACGATCAACATGAAGATGTTCACCGACGTTGACTAGTCCGTCTCACGTGATGACCGGACACGGCCTAGTTGACTCGGATCATGTAATCACTTAGATGACTAGAGGGATGTCTATCTGAGTGAGAGTTCATAAGATGAACTCAATTATCCTGAACATAGTCAAAATGTCTTTGCAAATTATGTCGTAATGCTCGCGCTTTAGTTCTACTGTTTCAGATATGTTCCTAGAGGAAAATTTAGTTGAAAGTTGATAGTAGCGATTATGCGGACTAGGTCCATAAACTGAGGATTGTCCTCGTTGCTTCGTAGAAGGCTTATGTCCTTAATGCACCGCTCAGTGTGCTGAACCTCGAACGTCGTCTGTGGATGTTGCGAACATCTGACATACACGTTTTGATAACTACGTGATAGTTCAGTTAAACGGTTTAGAGTTGAGGCACCAAAGACGATTTCGAAACATTGCGGAACATATGAGATGTTTCGAGGGCTGAAATTGGGATTTCAGGCTTGTGCCCACGTCAAGAGGTATAAGACCTCCGACGATTTTCTTAGCCTGCAAACTAAGGGAGAAAAGCTCAATCGTTGAGCTTGTGCTCAGATTGTCTGAGTACAACAATCACTTGAATCAAGTGGGAGTTGATCTTCCAGATGAGATAGTGATGTTTCTCCAAAGTCATTGCCACCAAGCTGCTAGAGCTTCGTGATGAACTATAACATATCAAGGATAGATATGATGATCCTTGGATATTCGCGATGTATGACACCTCGAAAGTAGAAATCAAGAAGGAGCATCAATTGTTGATGGTTGGTGAAACCACTAGTTTCAAGAAGGGCAAGGGCAAGAAAGGATACTTCATGAAACGGCAAATCAGCTGCTGCTCTAGTGAAGAAACCCAAGGTTGAACCCAAACCCGAGACTAAGTGCTTCTGTAATAAGGGGAACAGCCACTGGAGCAGAATTGCCCTAGATACTTGGTAGATGAGAAGGCTGGCAAGGTCGATAGAAGTATATTAGATATACATTATGTTAGTGTGTACTTTACTAGTACTCCTAGTAGCACCAGGGTATTAGATACCGGTTCGGTTGCTAAGTGTTAGTAACTCGAAATAAAAGGCTGCGGAGTAAACGGAGACTAGCTAAAGGTGAGCTGGCGATATGTGCTGGAAGTTTTTCCAAGCTTGATGTGATCAAGCATCGCACGCTCCCTCTACCATCGAGATTGGTGTTAAACCTAAATAATTGTTATTTGGTGTTTGTGTTGAGCATAGACATGATTGGATTATGTCTATCGCAATACGGTTATTCATTTAAGGAGAATAATGGTTACTCTGTTTATTTGAATAATACCTTCAATGATCTTGCACCTAAAATGAATGGTTTATTGAATCTCGATCGTAGTGATACACATGTTCATGCCAAAAGATATAAGATAGTAATGATAGTACCACCTACTTGTGGCACTGCCATGTAAGTCATATTGGTATAAAACGCATGAAGAAGCTCCATGTTGATGGATCTTTGGACTCACTCGTTTTTGAAAAATTTGAGACATGCGAACCATGTCTATTGGTGTATATGCATGAAGAAACTCCATGCAAATGGACTATTTGGACTCACTTGATTTTGAATCACTTGAGACATGCAAATCATAGCACATGGGCAAGATGACTGAAAGCCTCGTTTTCAGTAAAATGGAACAAGAAAGCAACTTGTTGGAAGTAATACATTTTGATGTGTGCAGTCCAATGAGTGCTGAGGCACGCAGTGGATATCGTTATGTTCTTACTTCACGGATGATTTGAGTAGATACTGAGTATATTTACTTGATGAAACCCAAGTCTGAATTATTGAATGGTTCAAGTAATTTCAGGGTGAAGTTGAAGATCATCGTGACAAGAGGATAAAATGTCTATGATATGATCATAGAGATGAGTATCTGAGTTACGAGCTTTGGCACGCAATTAAGACATTGTGGAAACTGTTTCACAATTAATACCGCCTAGAACACCATAGTGTGATGGTGTGTCCGAACATCATAGTTGCACCCTATTGGATATGGTGCGTACCATGATGTCTCTTATCGAATTACCACTATCGTTCATGGGTTAGGCATTAGAGACAACCACACTCACTTTAATAGGGCACCACGTAATTCCGTTGAGACGACACCGTTTGAACTATGGTTTGGAGAAACCTAAGTTGTGGTTTCTTAAAAGTTTGGGGCTGCGACGCTTATGTGAAAAAGTTTTAGGTTGATAAGCTCGAACCCAAAGCGGATAAAATGCATCTTCATAAGACACCCAAAACAGTTGGGTATACCTGCTAATTCAGATCCGAAAGCAATACGGATTGTTTCTTGAATCGGGTCCTTTCTCGAGGAAAAGTTTGTCTTGGAAAGTTGAGTGGGAGCATGGTGGAGACTTGATGAGGTTATTGAACTGTCACTTCAACTAGTGTGTAGCAGGGCATAGGAAGTTGTTCCTGTGGCGCCCACACCAATTGAAGTAGAAGCTTATGATAGTGATCATGAAGTTTCGGATCAAGTCACTACCGTACCTCGTAGGGTGACAAGGATGCGTACTACTTCAGAGTGGTATAGTAATCCTGTCTTGAAGGTCATGTTGCTAGACAACAATGAACCTGCGAGCTATGGAGAAGCGATGGTGGGCCCATATTTCGACAAATGGTTAGAAGCCATGAAATCCGAGATAGGATCCATGTATCAGAACAAAGCATAGACTTTGGTGGACTTGCCCGATGATCGGCAAACCATTGAGATAAATGGATATTTAAGAAGAAGACGGATGTGGACGGTAATGTCACCGTCTATGAAGCTCGACTTGTGGCAAAGAGTTTTTCACAAGTTCAAGGAGTTGACTACGATGAGATTTTCTCATTCGTAGCGATGCTTAAGTCCGTCGGAATCATGTTAGCATAAGCTGCATTTATGAAATCTGGCAGATGGATGTCAAAACGAGTTTCCTTACCAGTTTTCGCAAGGAAAGGTTGTATGTGATACAATCAGAAAGGTTTTGTCGATCCTAAGGATGCTACAAGGTATGCTAGCTCCAGCGATCCTTCCATGGACTAGAGCAAGCATCTCGGAGTCAGAATATGCGCTTTGATGAGATGATCAAAGATTTTGGGTTTATACAAAGTTTATGAGAAACTTGTATCTCCAAAGAAGTGAGTGGGAGCACTATAGAATTTCTGATGAGTATATGTTGTTGACATATTGTGGATCAGAAATGATGTAGAATTTATGGAAAGCATATAGGGTTATTTGAAAAGTGTTTTTCAATAGAAAACCTGGATTAAGCTGCTTGAACATTGAGCATCAAGATCTATGAGGATAGATCAAAAACGCTTAATGGTACTTTCAAATGAGCACGTACCTTGACATGATCTTGAAGGTGTTCAAGATGGATCAGTCAAAGAAGGAGTTCTTGCCTGAGTGGTAAGGTATGAAGTTAAGACTTAAAGCTCGACCACGGCAGAAGAAAGAGGAAGGACGAAGGTCATCCCCTATGCTTTTGTCATAGGCTCTATACAGTATGCCATGCTGAGTACCGCACCTGATGTGTACCTTGCCACATGTCTGTCAAGAGGGTACAAAGGTGATCAAGGAGTGGATCACCAGACAGAGGTCAAAATTGTCCTTGGAGTAATAAGGATATGTTTCTCGATTATGGAGGTGATAAAGAGTTCGGCGTAAAGGGTTACGTCGATGCAAGCTTTAACACCTATCCGAATGACTCTGAGTAGCAAACCGGATACGTATAGTGGAGCAACCATTTGGAATAGCTTCAAGTGGAGCATGGAAGCAGCGTTTACAATATGACCTAGAGATTTGCGAAGTACATACGAATCTGAATGTTGCAGACCCATTGACTAAAACCACTCTCACAAGCAAAACATGATCAAACCCCAGAACTCATTTAGTCTTAATCCCATGATGATGTGAACTAGTTTGGTGACACTAGTAAACTCTTTGGATGTTGGTCACATGGCGATGCGACCTGTGAGTGTTAATCACATGGCAATGTGAACTAGATTATTGACTCAGTGCAAGTGGGAGACTGTTGGAAATATGCCCTAGAGGCAATAATAAATTAGTTATTATTATTATATTTCCTTGTTCATGATAATCGTTTATTATCCATGCTATAATTGTATTGATAGGAAACTCAGATACATGTGTGGATACATAGACAACACCATGTCCCTAGTAAGCCTCTAGTAGACTAGCTCGTTGATCAATAGATGGTTACGGTTTCCTGACCATGGACATTGGATGTCGTTGATAACGGGATCACATCATTAGGAGAATGATGTGATGGACAAGAACCAATCCTAAGCCTAGCACAAAGATCGCGTAGTTCTTATGCTAAAGCTTTTCTAATGTCAAGTATTATTTCCTTAGACCATGAGATTGTGCAACTCCCAGATACCGTAGGAATGCTTTGGGTGTACCAAATGTCACAACATAACTGGGTGGCTATAAAGGTGCACTACGGGTATCTCCGAAAGTGTCTGTTGGGTTGGCATGAATCGAGACTGGGATTTTTCACTCCGTGTGACAGAGAGGTATCTCTGGGCCCACTCGGTAGGACATCATCATAATGTGCACAATGTGACCAAGGGGTTGATCACGGGATGATGTGTTACGGAACGAGTAAAGAGACTTGCCGGTAACGAGATTGAACAAGGTATCGGGATACCGACGATTGAATCCCGGGCAAGTACAATACCGGTAGACAAAGGGAATTGAATATGGGATTGATTGAATCCTCGACATCATGGTTCATGCGATGAGATCATCGTGGAACATGTGGGAGCCAACATGGGTATCCAGATCCCGCTGTTGGTTATTGGCCGGAGAGTTGTCTCGGTCATGTCTACGTGTCTCCCGAACCCGTAGGGTCTACACACTTAAGGTTCGATGACGCTAGGGTTATAAGGAATAGATATACGTGGTTACCGAATGTTGTTCGGAGTCCCGGATGAGATCCCGGACATCACGAGGAGTTCCGGAATGGTCCGGAGGTAAAGATTTATATATGGGAAGTCCTGTTTTGGTCACCGGAAAAGTTTCGGGTGTTATCGATAATGTACCGGGACCACCGAGAGGGTCCCGGGGGTCCACCAAGTGAGGCCACCGGCCCCAGAGGGCTGCATGGGCCAAGTGTGGGAGGGAACCAGCTCCAGGTGGGCTGGTGAGCCCCCCCAGAACGGCCCAAGGCGCCTAGGGATTGGGGAGGGGGCTCCTCCACCTTGCTTGGGGGGCAAGTTTCCCCCTCTCCCCCCTTGGCCGCCACCCTAGATGGGTTTGGGGCTGCTGCACCCCTTGGGGTGGGAACCCTAGAGGGGGCGCACCCCCTCCCTCTCCCCTACATATACTTGAGGTTCTGGGGCTGCCATAGACAAGAGTTTCCACCTCTCCCTGGCGCAGCCCTACCTCTCTTCCTCCTCCTCTCCCGCGGTACTTGGCGAAGCCCTGCAGGATTGCCACGCTCCTCCACCACCACCACGCCGTCGTGCTGCTGCTGGACGGAGTCTTGCCCAACCTCTCCCTCTCTCCTTGCTGGATCAAGGCATGGGAGACGTCACCGAGCTGCATGTGTGTTGAACGCGGAGGTGCCGTCCGTTCGGCACTAGGATCATCGGTGATTTGGATCACGACGAGTACGACTCCATCAACCCGGTTCACTTGAACACTTCCGCTTAGCGATCTACAAGGGTATGTAGATGCACTCCCCTCTCTCTCGTTGCTAGTTACTCCGTAGATTGATCTTGGTGATGCGTAGAAATTTTTGAATTTCTGCTACGTTACCCAACAGCTGGGTCAAGTACTTAGCCATTTGGGAGGACAAGTGCTTCGGCCGCTTAGGACGTAGCAAGGTAAGTAAGTAACCGGCCAGCCGGCTGCTCAGCAGCTGGTCAGCGAGGCAGAACGTCGGCCTATCTTATGTAAATGCTTTTTGTCCATAGCCGTTTTTCATGTGGGCATCGTTTCTTGCCTTTGACTCTTGCCAGCCGAACAGTCGCTGTGTGAGCTGTGGCTTGTGACAAGAGAGGGCTTAGATGCCAGCACATTACTTGTCTGACTGCAGGTAGCATTGACATAATTCAAGGCGGCTAGCCCCCGGGACGACTGGTCAAACCCGATGCCAGGCAAAGTAACACATTCATAGGCATAAAACTTATCATATAGATAGAAGGGTAGTCCCCAAGTGCTCCTCGGGAGACCCGATGTCTTGTTCTTAATACAAAAGATAGCATGGTACATACTGCATCAACTGTAAAATCTTCGAAGGAGGTTTGCATTCCATGGGCGCTCTGATTCCTTGCCGGAGTCGTCCCTCTTGCATGCCCTAGGCTTCTATGTGTTGATCAGGTAGTAGGAGTCATTGCCTAAGGCTTTGCTGGTGATGAATGTGCCTTCCCAAGGGGCCGAGAGCTTGTGCTGGCCGGTTGTTCGCTAGATCAGCCGGAGAACAAGGTCTCCCTCTTGGAAGGATCTTGGCTTGACCTTCCGACTATGGTAGCGGCGCAGGCTCTGCTGGTAGATGGCGGACCGGCTGAGTGCCAACAGCCGGCCCTCTTCCAGCAGATCGACGCCGTCTTCTTGTGCTTCCTTCGCCTCCGCCTCCATGTACATGGTGACGCAAGGTGAGTCGAACTCGATGTCAATTGGGATGACAGCCTCGGCCCCATACACAAGGAAGAAAGGAGTGAAGCCGGTTGACTTGTTCGGAGTGGTGCACATGCTCCAGAGGACGGCTGGCAGCTCATCGATCCAGCAGCTGGCCGAGCACTCCAGTGGCTCGACCAGTCGCGGCTTGATGCCGGAGAGGATGAGGCTGTTTTCTCGCTCGACTTGGCCGTTTGACTGCGGATGGGCAACGGACGCTAAGTCTAGACGGATGCCCTGCGTCGCGCAGAAATGGGCCAATGCTCCTTTGGCAAAATTTGTGCTGTTGTCGGTGATGATGTTGTGTGGTAGGCCGTACCGGATGGTGATATCTGCAATGAAGGTCACAACAGTCGGCCCATTCAACTTCTTAATTGGCTTTGCTTCAATCCACTTGGTGAATTTGTCCACGGCAACAAGTAGATGAGTCATGCCGCCGTGTGCCGTCTTGAATGGGTCCACCATGTCCAGCCCCTAGACGGTAAAGGGCCAAGTGAGGGGGATGGTCTTGAGTGCAGAAGCCGGCAGGTGTTGCTTGGAGCTAAATTTCTGGCACCCCTTGCAATGCTTGACCAAGTCCTTGGCGTCTTCTAAAGCAGTCGGCCAGAAGAAACCATGGCGGAAAGCCTTGGCAACAAGAGGCCGCGTGGTGGCCGCATTCGCCTTGGTGGATATCTTTGAGGATTGCCTTGCCTTTCTCTGGTTCTACGCATCGCTGGAACACTCTAGTGACACTGCGCCTGACAAGCTCTCTGTTTACTATCGTGTAGGCTCCTGCCCAGCGCTGCACTTGCCGGGACGAGATCTCATCAGCCGGCAGCTCTCTGTTTACCAGAAAGCTGAGAATGGGCTGCGCCCATGATGGAGCTGCGACTTCTTCTACTGTTAGTACGACCACTGCAACTAGGGTGGTTGGGTTGGGAGGTGGCGGGTTGGAGTCGACCACCGCTTGCTGTGTTGAAGTTCCCGGGCCGACTGCCGTAGTCCTCGGGCCAGGTTCTGAAGTCCCTGGGCCGGGTGCGGCTGCAGCAGTCCCCGAGCCGCCTGTCGAAGTCCCCGAGCCGACTGCTGAGGTCCCCAAGTCGGATCCAACTGTTCCTGAGGCAGCCGGCACGAAGATAGAATCTGATTCCGGCGAAGGCTTGATAGACGGCTTGAGGAGGCGCTGAAGGAAGACGCCGGTTGGGATGGCTTGCCGGTTGGAGCCGATTCGTGCCAGGGCATCTGCTTGCTCGATGTCGGTCTGTGGCACGTGAAGGAACTCGCACTCCTCGAAATATCCGCTGAGTTGCTGGATGAGGAAGCGATAGCTTGCCATGTTTGCGTCCTAGGCGTCCCAGTCGCCAGACGACTATTGGACCACCAAGTCCGAGTCGCCGTAGCACAGGACCCGGCGGATGCCGAGTGCTTTGGCCAGCCCGAGCCCGTGTACGAGCGCCTCATACTCGGCCACATTATTGGAGGCGGCGAAGTGTATTTGCAATGTGTATCTGAGCTTGTCGCCTTTGGGACAGGTAAGGACGATGTCGGCTCCCAGATCGGTGCGCATCTTGGAGCCATCAAAGTGCGTCCGCCAATGGGTGGAGTCCGGAGCTAGCGGCAGGTACTGGGTTTCGGCCCAGTCGATGAGGAAGTCGGCTAGTGCTTGGGACTTGATGGCGGTGCGAGGCTGGTAGAAGATGGTGTAGGGAGCCAGCTCGATGGCCCATTTGGCCACCCGGCCTGATGCATCTCGGCTTCCCATGATCTCGGCAAGTGGAGCAGTGCAAACAACCTTGATGGGGTGCTCTTGAAAGTATGTCTTGAGCTTCTTGGCGGCGAAGTACACGCCATAGCACATCTTCTGGTAATGGGGATAGTTCTGCTTTGAGGCTGATAGCACCTCGTTCAAATAGTATACAGGCCTCTGGAACGGTTGTGCCTTGCCGTCCTCTGGGAGCTGTACCACAATGACTGTGCTGACCACTCGGCTAGTTGCGGCGATGTAAAGAAGCATGGGCTCTTTGTCAGTCGGAGCCGCCAGGACAGGCCGCATGGTCAACATCTTCTTTAGCTGGAGAAAGGCCTCATTCGCCTGATCGTTCCACTCAAAGTGAGTGGTCTTCTTCATGAGCTGGTACAGGGGAAGAGCCTTCTCTCCCAGCCGACTGATGAAGCGGCTGAGGGATGCCAAGCACCCGATGAACTTCTGGACGTCTCGCAGTCGGGTGGGTATCTCCATCCTCTCGATGTCTTTGATCTTCACAGGATTGCACTCAATGCCACATTCAGAGACCAGGAAGCCAAGGAGCTGGTCGGCTAGTACTCCAAAGACACATTTCTCGGGGTTGAGCTTGATTTGAAAACGGTGTAGATTGTCAAATGTTTCCTTGAGATCTTCCAGAAGGGTATCGTGCTTCTCCGTCTTCACCACAATATCGTCTACATAGACGTGGGAATTTCTACCGAGCTGTTTGAGGAGGCACTTCTGCATAATGCTGAAAGGTGGCACCAACATTTCTCAAAGCCGAATGTCATGGTCAAGTAGCAGAAGGCTCCGAATGGCGTGATGAAGGCGGTCTTCAGGCGGTCGGCCGGGTTCAACTTGATCTGGTGGTACCCTGAGTAGGCATCCAAGAAACTCAACAGCTCGCATCCAGCTGTGGAGTCTATTACTTGATCAATCTGAGGCAAGGCAAACGGATCTTTGGGGCAAGCTTTGTTGAGGCTAGTATAATAAATGCACATGCGCCACTTTTTGTTCTTCTTCAGTACAAGGACTGGATTGGCAAGCCATTCTGGAAAGAACACTTCCATAGTGAAGCCGGCTGCTAGAAGCCGGCTATCTCTTCACCAACAATTCTTCTCTTCTCTTCTGACGGTCGACGGAGGGGTTGCTTGATTGGTTTTGCATCTGCTCTGACATGTAGCTTGTGCTCGGCGAAATCCGTCGGAACACCCGGCATGTCCTTGGGGGACCATGCAAAGATATCTCGATTCTCATGGAGGAAATCGACGAGCTCGCTTTCCTATTTGCTGTCAAGGGTGGTTCCTACAAGAGTCTCCGGGTGGTCCGGGTCCAAGGGTATCTTCTTGCTTTCTTTGGCCGGATGAAAGGAGCGCTGGGTCTCCGACTCCTTGGGATCTGGTGACAGGTCCGACTGCTTGCCGACCATGGCCACAACCCGGTCAAGGAGCTTCTTCTCTACGGCAATCACAAGGGACTCGGCCAGCCGACTGCTTATTGTAGCACAGGCAGATGACTTCTTGTAGTCTCCGACTATGGTGATGATGCCCTTGGTTCCCGGCATCTTCATCTTGAGCTAGGCGTAATGAGGTACTGCCATGAACTTGGCCAGAGCAGGGCGGCCAAGCAATGCATGATAAGTGCTCTCCAGGTCCACCTCAAACCAAATTGCTTCACGAAGGAAATGATCATTGTCTCCGAAGAGGACATTGTAGGATCGGAAGTATGTCTAGAGGGGGGGGGGGTGATTAGACTACTTGACCAAATAAAAACTTAACCTTTTCCCAATTTTAGTTCTTTGTAGATTTTAGCAACTTAGCACAAGTCAAGCAATCTCAATACAATTCAAGCAAGCATGCAAAGAGTATATGAGCAGCGGAAAGTAAAGCATGCAACTTGCAAGAAAGTAAAGGGATGTGATTGGAGTATGCAAACACAATTGGAGACACGGATGTTTTTGGTGTGGTTCCGATATGTGGTGCTATCGTACATCCACGTTGATGGAGACTTCAACCCACAAAGGGTAACTGTTGCGCGAGTCCACGGAGGGCTCCACCCACGAAGGGTCCACGAAGAAGCAACCTTGTCTATCCCACCATGGCCATCTCCCACGAAGGACTTGCCTCACTAGGGTAGATCTTCATGAAGTAGGCGATCTCCTTGCCCTTACAAACTCCTTGGTTCAACTCCACAATCTTGTCGGAGGCTCCCAAGTGACACCTAACCAATCTAGGAGACACCACTCTCCAAAAGTTAATAGATGGTGTGTTGTTGATGAACTCCTTGCTCTTGTGCTTAAAATGATAGTCTCCCCAACACTCAACTCTCTCTCTCGTAGGATTGGATTTGGTGGAAAGAAGATTTGAGTGGAAAGCAACTTGAGTAGGCTAGAGATCAAGATTCATATGGTTGGATTGGAATATCTTGGCCTCAACACATGAGTAGGTGGTTCTCTCTCAGAAAATGAATGCTGGAAGTGTAGGCATGTTCTGATGGCTTCCCTCACGAATGAGGAGAGGGTGGAGGGGTATATATAGCCTCAACACAAAATCTAACCGTTACACACAATTCAGCAAACTCAGTGGGACCGAATCAGAAAACTCGGTCGGACCAATTTAGTTTATAATGTGACCGTTAGGCATTTCGGTGGGACCGACACATCAACTTGGTGGGACCGATATCATTAGGGTTAGGGCATAACATAATCTCGGTTTGACCAATTACACAAACTCGGTTGGACCGACTTTGGTAATAAGCAAACCAGAGAGTTGGTCAGGCAAACTCGGTGGGACCGATTCGCTCGTCTCGGTGGCACCGAAGCGTTACGAAAAGGAAACAGGGAGTTTGCATTGCAGACTCGGTGGGACCAATCGCTCATCTCGGTTAGACAGAAATGTTACGAAGGGAAACAGAGAGTTTGCAATCCCATCTCGATGAGACTGAGATCCCTATAGGTTAGACCGAAGTGACTAGGGTTTCTGGTAGTGGCTATGTCAAATGAACTCGGTGGCACCGGATGGATCAAATCGGTGGGGCCGAGTTTGACTTTTGGTTTGGGACATATGTGGATATGAGAAAGTGGTTGAGGGCTTTTGGAGCATATAACTAAGCATTTTGAGCAAGCAAGCCGTTAAGCAACACCTCATCCCCTTTTAATAGTATTGGCTTTCCTATAGACTCAATGTGATATTGGATCACTGAAATAGAAAATGTAGAGTCTTGAACTTTAGAGCTTGAGCCAATCCTTTGTCCTTAGCATTTTGAGGGGTCCACATTCCTAATCCATGCCATGCCAATCATTGAACTTTCCTGAAATATTTATCTTGAAATAGCATTAGTTCAGTGAGTTATATGTTTTTAATCATTACCAAAACCACCCTTTTTGGTAATTGATGACAACATATGGATCAAAGCTTCGACAAATGATAATAAGATTGAAATACATCGTCACTTTGAGAAGTATGTGATAAGCAAGAGCTCCCCCTAAATTTGTGCATTATTTAAAATTTGCTTTGGACTGCAAATGCACAATCTGTTAGGATCATGGGTCACTCTTCCATGTCACATACATCTTGGTGGAGCGCTCAAAATGATAACAATTGAAAACATGCACTCATCACCAAGCAAAGTGAATGATCATAAATGGATATAAGGGATAATATCATTCAAGCACACATTAAAGTAGCATACGATCAACCACTTGATCATCCAAGTATCTCACAAAAGGACATAAAGTATCAAGCACACACACATGAAAGTTCAACCAAATAAAGTGCAAAGAGAGACAAAAAAGCAACACTCTCTCTCTCGAAGACTATGATCTATACATATTCCCCCCCTTTGGCAACAAGTTACCAAAAAGTTCAAATACGCATAGTGCTATGCGTCTCTCAGGCTTGGTCTCCATGAGGTGGTGTAGTGATGACTCCGAGGACGAAGGCTTCTGTTGATGTAGCTGGAGCTGGTGGAGTGGCTGCTGGAGGTGGCACTGAAGCTGTGGCTGCTGGTGCAGAAGTGGTTGCTCTAGTATTAGGAACAGACACTGCATCAGACCTCTGACCTCTTGGCACATGCACTCGCTAAAAAACATCTGTTTGTTGTCTTTCCCTT
Organism: Triticum timopheevii; assembly: GCA_963921465.1. Lineage (NCBI taxonomy): Eukaryota > Viridiplantae > Streptophyta > Magnoliopsida > Poales > Poaceae > Triticum > Triticum timopheevii. The sequence continues at coordinate 444,080,565 of OY997274.1, read as the reverse complement.
CTTCTCCTCTGCTTCCTCCTAGAGCTGCTCTACTACTGACTGAATCTCAGTTACTTTGACATCAAGATCATAGAACTTCTGCTCAATGATTCTCTCCATACTACTCCTGGTTTTGAGTCAGGGTGGCCAAGCCCTTCTCAATCCTCAAGGTGGATTGGATCAGATATCCAAGTTGATCTTGTTTGCTCTTTAGGAACACCTAAGATGCCTCTTCAGCACTTGGCATCTTTGCAGCTTTCTCTGCCCTTGCCTTTTCTCTCTTCTCATGTGCTTGCACTGATGAAGGATCTTTCTCATCCATGACCATAGTGTTATCCTCAAAATCTGGCTTGAGAGGTAAATGCTCCTTGTCCAACAAATAAGTGCATGTGCCCATCTTTGAGTTGATGAGCACCTGAATGTGTGGAGCATAATCACAAGACCTCTTCTGATCTGCTGCTGTCCTCTTGATTGTTTCCACAATCAGACTCATCACCTTGAACTTCTGAGGGACATAAAAAATGTGCAGCAGGTTGATGGAATGTCCTCTTATCTCCAGACTTGGGCAAAAGAGTATGCCTTAGGATAGTGTTGATTGTAGGCAAACCAGACAACAGAAACTTCACTGAGCCCAACTTATGAGTTTCCAGGGCATCATCAGGAATTTCCTTGTACATACTTGCCATTGAGTTGTTATATTTCTTCTTCTTGGCATACACACCCAAGCCATCCTCATGAGCTGCTGGGGCATTTATCAACCTGACCCATTCATCAATAGTGGATTGGTACCTAGTACCTTCTGACATCCAGACAATCCTACCATCAGGATAGAAGTGAGAAGTGGAGTAGAATTGCATGATCAGCTCATCATTCCACTTAGTGAGCTTCTGGCCAACAAACTTGTCCACTCCACAAGCCTTGAAGCTATCATAGACACCTGGAAAGTGATCTTCATTTTCTCTGATGTATGTCTAGTCAACCCATCTCATGTCACAGACAATTGGCTTCTTGTAAAGCAGAATGGTCTCATAAAAGTCTTGTTGTTCCTTAGTGTGGAACCTGTAGTCCACAATAGTTCTCCTACTCACAACATAAGGGTCACTTTTCCTCCAAAGTCTCAGACCTGCATCCTTCCTGATGCTCATGTCCTCTACCACTAGATGTGTGTCATTGTGGTCTGTGATTTTTGGTTTGAGCTTTCTTAGCACTTGGGCTTCAGCTTCTTCTTCTTCAGCTTCAGGCACTGGGGCCTTGTTCTTCTCCTCAGCAGGGATGTTTCTTGTGCTCCTCTTGGGTGCAGACTTGGTGGCTGGAGCAGCAGCTTTGCGAGCAGGTTTGGGCTTAGGAGCAGCCGCTGACTTGATTGCATCTCCCATAAGCTTTTGTGCCTTAGGTGCTGGAGCAGCATCCTCTTCCTCTTCCTCTTCATCAGAAGATGGATCTCTCACCATAGTTGATTTTCCAAGAACTTTAGCTGTAGTGGTTCTTGCCCTCTTCTTCTTCTTGTCCTCACCAGTTGCCTCTCCTTCATCTGATTCTATTTTGAATTTCATAGTTTGTCTTGTGGCAACCTTTCTTGGCTTGGATGTTAGGATTCTCCTAGCTGGTGCCTTCTTGTTCATGCCAGGCTTTGTGGATGCAGCATTGCCAAACTCCTTCACAACTTTCCTCTTTGAGATGGCCTCATCCTCAGCTGCAACATAGTCTTCATCTTCAGAATCTGAAGTTCTCTTCTTCCTTGCTCTAGTGGCTGCCTTGGGCAAGTTACTAGGTGTGCTCCTGCTGCCCTCATCATAGTTACTTGAGGGACTAGTGCCCTCACTCAAGTGCTCTTGCTGTTCAGATCTATTCTGGTTGTCACTCTGGTCAGACATCTTGGCAGGCAACTGACAGCAAACCCTGTGAATAGATTATAGATGAGCTAGAGTATGAGCATCACAAAGTACAGAGGTTTTTGCAAAACAAATGAGTCAAAAACTTAGTTTTAGTTCTCTACAGAAATGATCTCGGAGCTACCGAATTGACAAACTCGGTGATACCGAAGCAACACTTGGAACCTAAACTAGTGAACTCGGTCAGACCGAGTCACAGTTCGGTGGCACCAAGATTGCTAGGGTTTCATAGAATTTTGATCTCGGTCACACCGATTTGCAGTTTTTGGACAGACCGAAAAGCGCATGTGCAATGGCCTAAGCCGAATCGGTGAGACCGATTTCTACGATTCGGTCGGTCCGAGATGAGTTCTGCAGAGAGCTAACCCTAAAATTTTTGAATCAAACTAGGCCTAAGGAAGATTTAGCTGGATAGATCGATCTCATTCGTGGCACGAATCATGGCATTGTCCTCGTACTAGGAATTGGAGTTAAAAAGGACAGCACAAGGGGTCGAACACATACCCTAGTTTGGCGGGTGTTCGCTACGGTGGTGAAGGCGGAGCAGATTCTGTCAACGACGATAGAAACCAGCGGCGGGAGGTCAGTGTCGGCGAGGTGGCGATCCAGAGACCCGAGGAGGCAGAGCAGGACACGCATGGGTTGAGGGGTTTTGAAGTATTTTCCAAAGTCTCACCCATGGGTATTTATATCCCGTCCCTGTCGGTGTGACCGAGTGGAACAACTTGGTGGCACCGAGATTGCAGAATTGCAAGCGGTTGCTGCAACTCGGTGTGACCGAAGTGTTCAAATTGGTTGCAACGAGATGAAAACCTAGATCAACTTAGTGAACCCGGTTTGACCAAAATGAATGTCTCGATCATACCGAAATGCACAAAGAGGTTTTGGAAGTTTAAGTCTATGACAAATCAGGGACTCCGGGTGCTCCTCACACAGAGTGGTTCGAATTTGACTTGATCAAACTTTGTGATGTAGCATGAATAGAGTTTGAGACGAGAAAAGCATAGATATCTAGAGAAGGTTCTTAGGCATTCTTGTCCATCCACTTGGCAAAAGTAGAAAGAGCCAAACAATCAAAGCAACAAGTGGATGTCCTCGAATGAGTAAAATATGCAACCAACATGCTCACACAATAAAATGGCAAATGAAATATGTGGCAAAGCATGCACAATCATTCTAGTATCTATCAAGCAATTTGCGATGACTAGGTCATCTATATATGAGTATATTGACTTAGGAGTCAAATGAGAACATTTGATCATAGGTCATACTCATCGTTTAAGCACAAGTGGGGTTACCACTTTTACATAAAGCATTGTTGTGTTCACACCATTAGAGTTGCTTTAGCTCAATTCTTAGAGTAAAGCTCCCACTAGATGTGATATCCCCCCTAAGAGGGATGAACTAACCTTGGGTTTTGTCAATGATGACATCATGTAGGTGTTGAAGATGTGGATGCTCAATGTTGATTTAAATCTTTCGGAGCTATCCATTGGAGTGAGTTGCACTTTCAATACCTACATGGGTTAGTCCCAGAAGGAACAAACAAGGATATCCATAGACATAGAGTGAAGCACATACAAGATGATGTCCATGAAAACATTAGGTTGCCTTGTCCCTTGTCTTACCAACAAGAGGGTTTGTGACTCCTTGAACTAGTGCAAGATGTGGAAGTTGATTGCAGTTGTCCTTGCCAAAATGATATGAGTGAAGTGTGTTGGCGGAGTCACCATCAAGAACTCTCTAGTTCTTCTTCTTTGGGATCCACATCATCTTGATGGGAATCCTTCGGGTTGTAGTAGAACTTGATGAAGTAGAACTTGACGTAGTCTTGGGAATCCACTTGATTGCCTTTAAAAACTCATCTTGAGCTTGGGAGCTTCTTCAAATGCATCAATCTCCTTTTGAAGCTTGTCCTTGCCTTTTTGCTTGTGGTCTTGTGGTGGAAGATCATCTTGAGCTTGTGTCCCTTGAAAAGAAGTAGGATCATACTTCTCTTGTTGAGGAACAAACTTCGTCTTGGGGTATTGATCTTCTTCCCACTCAACTCCATTGGCATTGAACTTCCGTCCAAAACCAACACCTCGATTCTTCCGGTGCCTTCCTTGCTTGCGTACAATTTCCTCAAATTGCTTATTTCCGACAAGGCTCTTGTAAACATCTTTCTCTATAATTCCCTTCAACAAGCTATTTTCTTGCTCAAGTGTAACTTGGCTAAGAGAATCATTAGTGGAATCAAGAGAACTACTAGAAGCAACAATATTGGATTTAGCATGATTATGGTTACTACTAGAAGAAGAATCTTTCTTACTCTTGTTGCTAGATTTTACTTGAGGCATGTAATTAGATAGGAGTAAACGCTTGGCAATGTAAGAAGAACTTTTCTTGCGAAGATCATCATTGATTGCCTTTAAAAACTCATGCTCTTGCTCAAGGTTGAGCTTTTCAAAGCATAACTTGTCATGAGTCTTTAAAAGTTCTCGATGATCTTCCAAGGTAGTTTCATGAGCTAACTTAAGAGTGTTTAATTCTTTAGTTAGACGCTCAATCTTCTCCTTATCATTGTCATTCGTTTTATCTTGATTAGCATGCTTAATTGATGTTTCATCATAGTATTCATGACTAGAGTTGTCAACAAGTAAATCATCATCACCTAACAAGTCATCTTCATCATTATTGAAATCAACATACTAGGGGTGTGATACCTTTGGGCCTTTAGCCATGAAGCATCTTCCAATTCCTTCATTTGGTGAGTCAAATATGTCATAGGAGTTGGTTGACACAAGTGCTAGACCGGCAACACCTTCATCTTGACTATATTCGGAGTCGAAGTGATAACTTCTCTCGGAGTGATGGTCGGAGTCGGAGCCGGATATCCGTTCACCAACATGAGCTTGATGTCTTCACTTTGTGTAGCTCTTTGATGATTTGTCCTTCCTTTCTGAATCTTTGCTTCTCCAAGAGGTTCTTTGTTCATAACGATCATCTCTACTCCTTCTCTCTCTTGGTGGTTGTTGGGAATATAGCTACTCAGTGTAAACCGGCCAGGAGGGCCCGGTTCACCCTCAATTATGCCAAAGCCCATGAAGAATCCAGAAGATGGTGAAGTTATTAAACGAGCTTAGAGGCCTAAAAGCCCAAAGGCGGATTAGGGCCCATAATATCAAACCGCCATCGTTATGTAACTTGTGTTGTAAGTTAGGAAAGGAGACCGAGCCGAACCCTTGTATGAGCTGGCCTCGGGACTCTGTAGATCGGTCGGGTGTCAACCTGTGTATATAAAGGGACTACCCGGCGGCGGTTCAGGGACAACAGACAACAACTCGAGACTCAGGCAAGCATATTTGCTCCCTGGTCATCGAAACCCAATCAATTCCATCACAACTAGACGTAGGCTTTTACCTTCATCGAAGGGGCTGGACTAGTATAAACTCCCGTGTCCCTTGTCCGGTTTAACCCCTTTAAGCTAACCCGTTGCGATGGCTCCACGACTAAGTCCTTTCATGAGGACATCTGACGTGTTAATTCCATGACAGTTGGTGCCCACCATGGGGCTATCGCACGATGTTGTCAAGTTCTTGAAGGGCTGCTCTGAAGGAATTAAGGGGTACGTGATCAGCCGGATGACCAAGAGTCGTCGCGGCAAGCTCTACATCGACGGCGAAGGATGGGGCCCCGAGGCCGGCTCGATCGAGTACGGGTACCGGGTCCCCTTCGGCGGAATTCATGTCTTCATCGGCAAGGTCAGCGAACCGGGCCCTGAGCCGGACATCTGCACCAACCTCGTCGAGACGGCTCAGCGTGCGAGTCCAGCCCGGGTTAAGCCCGCCGTGAAGCGTGCATTCATAGGATGCGTCCATGGGATCAGATCTGAACCGGTGTCTGAAGGCGAGACGGCCGTATATTCCGACGGCGAGTCATCCACTGGCGAAACTGAGTCCTTGTACCAGATTCATAGCGGTGTGTTCGAAGGATATTCCGATGGCAACAGTATTCCGGACCTCCTTGAACCGCCAAGTCGGATTGCTGTTTACATGGCCGGAACACAACCCACGTTGCAGTCTTCATCTACCGCAGCAATGAATACCAGATCAGCAGCCGCGGCAGGAATCCCGGCGCGCCAACCGGCTCAAGTCCTCTCCAGATTGATGGATGCCTGGGCGACCTTGTTAACCACGACAGTCACCCCGGAGATGCGGGATTAGCACAATGCGGACGTTGCGAAGCTGAAGGACCAAATAACACAGGATAAGGAGGACCTGGCAGCTGAGGATACTAGGATGGCTGAAGAACGGGCCGCTTTGGATGCCCAGTCACAGCGGATACATGCACAGAATTACCAGCTCATGCTGGATCGGACCGCATCAGAGGATGTAATGCGAAGGAAGTACCGGTCTCGTCTGCCGCCGGTTTATGAAGGGTTAAATCTCTTTCAAACGTCAGGCGCTGGGCCGAGCAATCCGGCAGCTGCAAACCGGACTGATGCGCCTAGGATAGCTCCGGATCAACTACGGATAGTAGAGCCACCCCGACGAATAGATAACCCGCCGTAATACGTGTCTACACCACTGGGTCACTTCTCAAGTCCTCTGGACAACATGATTGCCGCAGTATCACGCCTGACAGCCATTCCGATGGAGGGTGATTCAATAGCAGCAATTGAAACACGGTGGGTGAGAGACCTTCTTGAAACTGCCGTGGTGCAGCAGCAGGCTTATTCATATAGCCGGGATAGAATTCATCCAACCCCTCGTCTGAGCCCAAGCTATAGCAGGCGTATGGATGAACCGGAGGTGTCTAGCAGCGCGCGGCATCATAATGCTCAAGATGTGGTGGATCATGGCAGGGCACGAAGGGATGCCGCTTTGGGTCGTTATCAACCCACCCCGGTTCAGCCAGCAGCGTCAGTTGACCGAGGCACCGGGCTTGCCTTCAGTTCCTGGGGAGTGCCGTGCCTCATTCCGGCTCTCCGTAATGTGCATCTCCCCAAAGATTTCAAGGGTCCACGCAAAGTACCTAACTACACGGCGGATCAGCCACCTGAGGCGTGGGTTGAGAGTTATGAGATGGCAATGGAGATGCTGGATGTAGATGAAGCGGCCTGTGCAAAGTACTTCACGATGATGTTGGAAGGAACAACCCGTACTTGGTTGAAAAATCTGCCAGCTAATTCCATCGAGTCATGGGATCAGTTGAAGGCCCGGTTTATAGCCAATTTCAAAGACAACATGCAAACAACCCATGTCCATTGTGGATCTGGATGCTTGTGTTCAAGGGGAGAACGAGTCAACAACTCATTGGGTACGCCGGGTTTCAGAAGTTTTGCACTCGTCCAACCGGATTAACGCTGGTCAAGCGATTATAACACTGGAGCGCAATTGCCGGTTTAAGTCACTGAAGATGAAGTTGGGACGGCTCAAGCGCCACTACAACGACATGGGAACCCTCATGGCGGCCTTGGTCAAGTATGACGATTCTGATAATACCAAGGATCCCGATTCTGATAATGAGAAACCGGAGAAGGGAAAGAAGAATGGCGGTGCAAAGGGACAACAGTACAACCAAGGAGGCCATGGGAATAACGGTAAGCGTAAAGCAGATTCAGATTTTGTGGCTAACGCTAATGTGCAGCGTCATAAAGGTAAACCGTCCCAGCACGGCGGGGCGATGAATCTGGAGCGTTTGTTGAATCAGCCCTGTCCAAAGCATGGAACCAAGGAGACTCCCGCAATGCATCTCTAGAACGATTGTAACATTATGAAGGAGTTCAAAAACTCTGATCTTTTTCGGTATGATCAGGGTCCGTCGGGCGGTTCAGGTCCAGGTTTTCATGGTGGCGGCGGTTCAAACTCTGGGTTTCAGAATAATCATGGCAATCAGAACAACCAAGGTGGTAATAACCAGCAGAATAATCAAGGGAATCAGCAGCAGTTGGGTTACCAGAGTCACCCAAAGCAGTTGAATGGTGGGCAGTATCATGTATTCACCACTAGTTTGTGCAAGCGTGATCAAAAGCTTCACAAGAGGGCAGTCAATACTATTGAACCGGAAGTTCCACGTTATCTGCGGTGGTCCGAACAGCCTATTGTGTGGAGTAGGGAGGATCATCCGCCCCGGGTTGACAATCCGGGTCAGCTGGCTTTGGTGGTGGCGCCTCAGGTGGGAGGCTATAAGTTCACCAAGGTACTCATGGATGGAGGAAGCAGTATCAACATTCTGTATCATGAGACCTTCCGTCGCATGGGGTTGACAGACAAGTCTTAAACCGTCCAACACTGTTTTTCATGGTGTGGTACCAGGCAAATATGCATATCCTGTAGGTAAGATCGCTTTGGAAGTTGTGTTCGGTGATGAACATGACTCCCGGTGGCCAATGCGGATGCGGCTTTTGAGGAGCCAATGCGGATTCTCACCACCTCAATGGGGATGATTTCATTTGGAGTGACGCAGCTAATGCAGCTTTTGAGGAGCTAAAGCGGTAGTTGGTTGAACCGCCGGTTCTTGCAGCCCCAGTTGATAATGAGCCTTTGCTGTTATATGTGGCTCCCAATGCCCGAGCAGTCAGTGTGGCAATTGTGGTTGAGCGTAAAGAAGCTGGGAAGGAATATCCGGTTCAACGACCTGTATACTACATCAGTGAAGTCCTGATCGAGTCAAAACAACGCTATCCACATTGGCAGAAGTTGGTGTACGGGTTTTTTATGGCCAGTCGAAAACTCAAGCAATATTTTCAAGGCCATCCCATCACAGTGGTTAGTTCTGCTCCTTTGGGCGATATAATTCAAAACAGGGAAGCAACTGGCCGGGTTGCAAAGTGGGCGATCGAGCTTGGTCCACACGGTTTAAAGTATGTATCTCGCACAACCATAAAATCTCAGGCCCTTGTGGATTTTATCAATGACTGGACCGAGTTGCAAGCACCAGAAGACAAACCGGATAATACATACTGTACTATTCATTTTGATGGATCCAGGCAGTTGGAAGGCTCGGGGGCTAGAGTTGTCCTTACTTCCCCTCGAGGTGATAAAATTAGCTATGTCCTCTGCTTGATGTTTCCTTGTACTAACAATGCAGATGAGTACGACGCTTTACTCCATGGTCTCCGTGTGGCCAAAGAGATGAACTTAAGTCGAGTTTGTTGTTTCGGAGATTCTGATCTGGTGGCTCAGCAAGTTTCTGGTACTTGGGATTCTAAGGATCCACTCATGGCGGCTTACAGGCGTGAGGTGGATATTGTGGCGGGTCACTTTAAAGGGTATCAGGTCGAGCATATCGATCGGCGCAAAAACGAAGCAACAGATGCTTTAAGCCGGCTTGGATCTCAGTGTAAACCGGTACCTCCTAATACCTTTTTAGATATCTTGCATAATCCGTCTGTTAAGTTGCCTACAGAAAAGGATTTGGCTGTTCCTGATCCAGAGGCTCAGTTGGTGGCCGCTTTACACATTGTACCGGATTGGACGGTTCCATATCTGGCGTATATGAACCGAGGCGAGCTACCAAATGATAAAGTCTTGGCTTGACAGATAGTCCGGCGATCCAAGTCCATGGTTATTCACAATGGCGAGTTACACCGCTGTAGCGTTTCAGGCGTATTTCAGCGTTGTGTTTCTCCGGAAGAAGGCCAAGAGATCCTACGGGAAATTCATGAAGGAGATTGTGGTCATCATGCCGGTTCAAAGTCCTTGGTTGCAAAAGCTTTTCGTCATGGGTTTTACTGGTTGACAGCTCATGCTGATGCGGAGGATCTGGTAAAGCGATGTGATGCTTGTCAAAAAATTTCGCGCAGAGCTCATGTTCCGGCTCAGGAACTACGGATGATTCCTATCACTTGGCCTTTTGCTACTTGGGGGCTTGATATGGTGGGGCCCTTTAAACGTTCCCAGGATAAGAAGACCCACCTGTTGGTGGCAGTTGATAAATTCACCAAGTGGGTTGAAGCGGAGCCTGTCAGCAAGTGTGATGCAACTGCGGCGGTTCAATTTCTCAAAAAGATTATCTTCCGTTTTGGCTTTCCACACAGTATTATCACGGATAATGGTACCAACCTTTCCAAAGGTGAGATGGAGGATTTCTGTCAGAGAGAGCACATCCGGCTTGACCTAGCATCTGTGGCGCACCCTCAATCCAACGGTCAAGCGGAGCGAGCTAATCAAGAAATTTTAAAGGGTCTTAAACCCTGGCTCATGATTCCCTTAAAGCGGACGCCGGGTTGTTGGGTGGAAGAATTACCTTTTGTGTTGTGGAGTATCAACACCACCCCCAATCGCTCAATAGGTTACACGCCTTTCTTTATGGTATACGGAGCGGAGGCAGTTCTCCCAAGTGATATACGTCATGACTCGCCCCGGGTTGCTAATTATGTTGAAGCGGACAACGAGCAAGCTTGCCAAGAGGCACTGGACCTGTTAGATGAGAAACGGGATATGGCTCTGGCTCAATCGGCGGTTTATCAACAAGACCTATGGCGTTATCACAGCCGCCGGGTTAGGACACGAACCTTTCAAGAAGGTGACTTGGTGCTCCGGCTCATCTAGGATCAGACCGACATGCACAAGTTATCCCCGCCTTGGGAAGGACCCTTCGTGGTCAGCAAAAATTTGCACAACGGATCATACTACCTCATTGACGTTTGAGACAACTCACGCAAATCTGAGGAGGAGACCCGGCAGCCGTGGAACATAGCTCTCCTCCGGCCTTATTACACTTGAGCCATAGGCTCTTCTTATGTACATATTTCGACAATGTATATATTATGATCAATAAATAAATCAGCATCCTTGCTCTAAGCGGGGCCTCTGCTATTTTTTCTCAAATATCCTTTGAGTTACATGGGGGCTTCAGCTGACAAAGCGGAGTACTACCTATTAAACCGGCTATCACGCCACAACATAGCTTGGGAGCTTCACACCCAAGGGGCCAAAGAGAGTCTGGCTGCTATGCACAACTCAAACATAGGCACCCAATGAGCACAACTCATCACGTTACTTGGGGGCTCCTTGTGTCAAATACCAAGGAGTTTGAATGGATCCTTGTAGCTGGGTATCGACCCACGGCTTGGAAGCCTTGTATATTTACCTAAAACCCCGGGTTAACCTGCCTTCATCAAGTAAGACACTCCTATCCAGGTCATCCTGGCACGGCCCTCCGAACGTTTGACAGTTACTCTCATTGAGACCCTGCACTTGTCAAAGTTAAAACGGTGATTGCTTAGTTGGAGGTCCATCTTAAAAGGCTTTGTTAAATAGTTCAACTCAGCGGCCTGGCAGCCCACAAAAGCCTCGAATTTGGGCCTGGCAGCCCTCAAAAAGCCTGGACTACACGGTTTTATTTGCGTTTTGCTGAATTTTATGTTAAACCGATTTTCTTGGCCTGGTTAGTCATCTTATTAGCCCGGTATTTTTTAAAACCGGCTTGGTTTGCAACTACATGTTAACAGACCTTATTCTTAAACCGGAGTTTGTTAACCCGGCCTGGCTTTGATTACCTGTCACCAACTTTGATCATCTGATGTTTATCATCTCCCGGTATGACTTATTATACGTGGTGTTATACAAGATTACAGATTTGGGTTTTCACCCTTATTACAAGGTTGATCAGCCAACTAAAGTGACATTACATCACAGGTATGAAAAATTTCATATTTTTATGGTTTGATTATCGATCAGGCCATTATCTTGGGCATTATGACCCGTCCGGCGGTAAACCGCCAGGACAAGTTCTTTTTATGCAGACATAGGGATTGCATACTATGACATATGAACCAACATTGAAATTAGCATGGCGGATCACATAAAGTATCTTCTACATGATGGCAGCAGATCAAAAAGTTTTTGCTACCCTATTACAAGGCACTCAGAGGCCCAAAATATGGAATTGTTTCACAACAGACAGTTTCTGACATATCAACCGGATTGACGGATTAAGCTTCATCGCCGGGTTGATGTGAAGTAGATGGGTCATCTGGCATCGGTTCAGCCTCCTCCTCCCCATCCAATGGCTGGAAGTCATTGGTGGTCCAGTCAATCCGGGTTAAGGCCTGAAAGACAGCCTCTTCACTTATAAGCTCAGCCGGATCAACGTCAGGGGCGTAAGTGTGCTTACGGATTGGTGGAACAAGGTTCTGCACTTCAGGAATAACAGCTTCAACCCATTTGTTGTTTGTGTCATAGAAGGATCGGTGAACCGTCAGGTTAGCTTCTTCTGCCAACTGACTCACCAGAGGACGCATCTCCCTTGTTACCCGTTTGAGGGCGTCATTGTCAAATACTTCGCTGTTTTCTTGTTCACTGGGGAAGCCCTTGGCTATATCAGCCGGATCAAGATCAGCTATCCATGCCTTGGCTCAAGTCAGTGCTAATAAAGTGCCAGCCCAGGCAGCGAATCGCTTCAACTCTTCTATCTGCGCTGGCGTCATAGATAGCCGGTCCAGCGTGTCCTTGATCAGTGTTGGAGCCGCATTGTCATAAGAAGTGGCACAGATAACCCGCTGGGCGCCGGTATACAGCTGTTCAATCAGCGTATACGCGGCCTTGAGTTTCTTCCGCATATCAGAACCCAGATGAGCAATGCGACTACCTATAGCGGTTTAAGAAGTTCATGTTAAACCGGAGAAATTTCAAAGCAGAATATTCGTAAAGCCTTGGCAAACAGTGCTTACCAAATATTGCAGAGGTCATGGCATTGACTTGGCGCTTTAATCCAGTAAGCTCTTCTGTCACCGGTTTAAGAGCTGATTCAGCGTCTTGCGCCCGCTTCAGCAATCCAGCCTTTTCGGTATCCCAGTTGGCCTGCTCAGACTTGAACCATTCCTTGAGCTGCTCCATGGTGGTTAAGGCGGTTCTCGATTCGTCCTTGGCCTTGGTGGTTTCTGCTTGTTGGGATTTCAGATGTTCTTGAAGGTCGGCAATTTGCGAGACTTGTTGGTTTATCTCACTCTGCAACAGTAAGAAGAGCATGTCAATATCTTTTTCAAAGTCCCAAGCATATAACCAGTTATACACTTGGCACTTGGGGGCTAATGCGGATCATTTTTTTCTGCTGATTATTGAAGTCCCAAGGATTAATACAAGTTTTAATCATGGCACTTGGGGGCTAATGTGTGTTTGATCAGAAATACACAAGGAAGATTCACAAAGGATAAAATGGAATATACAAAGTCCCAGTTTGACTTTCTAAAGACAAACCGTCCCTTGGGGGCTAAAATGAATGAAGGTACAGAGCAAAGATCAAACTGTTTACCTCACAGCGCTCCTTCATCAGGTTTACTAAACCAGCTTCATAATCACGGCTGGTGTAAAGCCGGTTCAAGAAACCGGAGTGAAGGTCTTGAGCAAAGAGATCGACATAAGCTGACAAGTCAGTCTTCCCCTTCCCCTTGCTCATATCAGTGAATTCATCCTTGGTAGTGTGCTTAGATAGAGCAACCGGATTACCAGGGGCGGTACACCTAGTGCCAGTAACAACAACATCATCATCTTTGGCCGGGCTTGATGGGTTGACATTTTTAGCAGGGCTTGGCGCCTTGGCAGCAGGGCTTGGCGGTTTGTTAATAGGGCTTGGCGGATCAGCAGTTGAGCCCCGCTGTTCAACTGTTGGACTTGGAGGAGCAGGAGGATGTGATGTATCAACATGTACATCCATGTCAACTTCTGGCGGGTCAGCATCAGCGCCTTGGTTTTGCGCAGTAGAGCTGTCTATGGAAATCTCAGGGTTTTCGCCATCATGCTCTGGGATCTTTTCCGGATCAACATCATCAGTAAGGTCGCTGGTCTTGGAGTTCTTGCTTAATCGAGCCTTGGCGCTACAACATCAAAAGGATTAGAATAATGATAAACCGACACATGAAGAAACAAGTTGAGGAGTAATGTACTTACCCAGCGACGACTTTGAGAGGAGGCACCTGAGTGGTTGATGAACCGCCAGACGAGTTGGAAGAGGCCTGGTAATTCGGGTCAGACGGATTGAGTGGGCATCGGAAGGAACCTTTCAAAGGATAACGTTTTTCAGGAGAACAAGTCACCTCTGGACGACGTTTCTGAGTTGGCGTATCTGCTAAACCGGACGAAGTGATTTGCTGACCACTATGCCGGGTTGTGCGACACTCTTCAACTTGTTGTGTCTTCAAAGAAAATTTTGGATCCAAATGAGAAACGGGGTGAGATTGTTTTACTTTCCGGACTGTGCGGCAAATTCTTTGAACCGGTACAAGATCTGAATCGGAAGAAAGAAGGATTACCTCAACATGTTCTGCATGGCTGGCTTCAGCATCATCCTGGGAATAGTCATTGTCAATAAGATATACGAAAAAGGAACCAAGTGAGTCAAGTTCTACCTCAGCGTCTGATTCCTCATCTTCTGGCGGATCAGAAGACTCGGTGGTTTTCTTCTTGCCAGCCTTCTTGGTGGCCTTGGTCTTTGCACGAGGAGCCCGGGCCAGTTTAGTCCGTTTCCAAAAGGAGCTGTTAGCCTGAAATCAAGACAAGGAAAGGTTAGTACACAGTTAATACAGAGGCAAATCAGTAAAGTATTCAGATGAACTTTACCGCTGGCGGTTTATTGGAGATGCAAAACGGAGGCACCCCGGTTTGGCTGCATGCAGAGATCGGTTCATCAAGCATTTTCTTCACAGATTCAGTAACTTCAAGATCGGTCATTACTATTTCGTGATATCGTTGAGGGTCTTTGACATCGCCAGTATATTCATGCATCAATCTGGGGCGGCGGCTTAAAGGCAAAATGCCCCAAGAAACCCAGCAGCGGACAAGATCAATGCCAGTCAAACCGTTGGCCATCAGAGCCCGGAGCTTGGTGAGTTGAGGTGCAAAGTTCTTCTGTTCTGCGGCGGTCAAACGTGAAGGTAATGGGTGGTCGTTGCTAAGCCGATGAGGGCGATAACCCGGCAAAGGATTTTCTCCATCAGGGGCAGTGTTCCGGCAGTAAAACCAGGTCTGGTTCCAATCTTTAGGATGGCTATGATGTTTTGCATGAGGGAAGTCGACTTCTTTCCTTTTCTGAATTGAAACGCCACCAAGCTCTGTGTTGGGACTGTCTGAGAATTCTGTATGGCGGTTCAGATGAAAGAAGTCCCGGAACAGCTCCACGGTTGGCTCTTCTTGAAGATAGACTTCGCAGAATACTTGAAAGTTGCATATATTGGACACAGTGTTTGGACCAATATCTTGCGGATGGAGTTGGAAGCTTGCGAGGACATCCCGGAAATTTTTTGATCCGGGCGGACTGAATCCCCGGTCTAAGTGTTTCATAAATACAATCACCTCTCCATCTTGAGGTTCAGGTGGACATTCTGATTCCGGAACCCGCCAAGGGAGAACCCTTTTTGAGGCTAAAGCGCCCGTGGTGACATAACCATTGATTTGTGTTTCCATGATCCAGGATGGAACCCAATTGCAAGCAGAGAATTGTTTGGTCATCCCGGAAGAGGGGAACTGAAAGAAAAAATAAATGCCGGTTTACAATTTAAACGGTTTAAAGTGTACAATTCAGTGATAAACCGGAAAATTACAATGCAAGGTTCAGTTGGCGGTTTAAGAGAGGGCTAATGATATATGGCGGATTGGCTATCAAAAGGTTAAATCGCCCATAGGCAGAAGGGCCAGGATTCAAAATTTCTGCTAAGTGTCGACAGAAACAGGTTTCACACAATGATCAAATCTATTTGGATCTACCGCACCTCCGTAAAGAAATTTTTTCTGTGATCTATAAAGGCGCTAAACAGATACAGAGAAGTCCGTGCATTCTGTCAAGGGATTCTGAACAAGAAGGAAGGCTTACTAAGTATTAAACGGGATACGGAGTGATTGCCGCACGAGATTAATACTATAGTTGAATCAAACAAGCTATGGCAGAAGCGAATACGAAGGAACTAGAGATGAACACCTATGAACGTAGGTGAAAACAGGAGCCCTAAAATTCAGATCTAGGGTTATGAGGAAGAAAGTTTACCGGACGCATAGGACAGCGGAGGAACACTGAAGGTCTCTGGTACAACCAGGTTGATGCACCGGCCTTTGTTGAGGCAGCGTAAGGTCGAGGACGGCGGCGGAGCTTCAGAGCTGGAGTGTTGCGAGGAAGAAGAAGGCGCATAAGGGGAAAAAGGGGAAAAGGGCCTTCGTGCCTTATTTATAGAGGAAAGAATAAATGGCAGGCGCGAGAATCAAGGAGCCTGAAACGGCAGAGTAGGCGCGCATGTCGCCTCGTTTTCGGGATAACCATTAAGTGAAGGGAATCTTTTTAATCTTTTTATACAGAGATGACGTCATGACGGACCGTTGCTATATCCCGAAGATGATGTCACGGCGGTTTAACAAGATTTACAGGAGAAGGCAATCTGGCGGTTTATGAAAATACAAGAGGACATATACAATATGTCTTTGAAGATGTTGAAGATTGACATGAACAGGTTCAAATCAAACTGGGGCCTAATGTTGGGAATATAGCTACTGAGTGTAAACCGGCCAGGAGGGCCCGGTTCACCCTCGATTATGCCAAAGCCCATGAAGAATCTAGAATATGGTGAAGTTATTAAACGAGCTTAGAGGCCTAAAAGCCCAAAGGCGGATTAGGGCCCATAATATCAAACCGCCATCGTTATGTAACTTGTGTTGTAAGTTAGGAAAGGAGACCGAGCCGGACCCTTGTATGAGCCGGCCTCGGGACTTTGTAGACCGGCCGGGCATCAACCTGTGTATATAAAGGGACAACCCGGCGGCGGTTCAGGGATAACAGACAACAACTCGAGACTCAGGCAAGCATATTTGCTCCCTGGTCATCGAAACCCAATCAATTCCATCACAACTAGACGTAGGTTTTTACCTTCATCGAAGGGGCCGAACTAGTATAAACTCTCGTGTCCCTTGTCTGGTTTAACCCCTTCAAGCTAACCCGTTGCGATGGCTCCACGACTAAGTCCTTTCATGAGGACATCTGACGTGTTAATTCCACAACAGTTGGTGCCCACTGTGGGGCTATCGCACAATGGTGTTGAGTTCTTGAAGGGTTTGTGACTCCTTGAACTAGTGCAAGATGTGGAAGTTGATTGCACTTGTCCTTGCCAAAATGATATGAGTGAAGTGTGTTGGCGGAGTCACTGTCAAGAACTCTCTAGTTCTTCTTCTTTGGGATCCACATCATCTTGATGGGAATCCTTCGGGTTGTAGTAGAACTTGATGAAGTAGAACTTGACGTAGTCTTGGGAACCCACTTGACCAAGGCCTTGGGAGCTTCTTCAAATGCATCAATCTCCTTTTGAAGCTTGTCCTTGCCTTTTTGCTTGTGGTCTTGTGGTGGAAGATCATCTTGAGCTTGTGTCCCTTGAAAAGAAGTAGGATCATACTTCTCTTGTTGAGGAACAAACTTCGTCTTGGGGTATTGATCTTCTTCCCACTCAACTCCACTGGCATTGAACTTTCGTTCAAAACCAACACCTCGATTCTTCCGGTGCCTTCCTTGCTTGCGTACAATTTCCTCAAATTGCTTATTTCCGACAAGGCTCTTGTAAACATCTTTCTCTATAATTCCCTTCAACAAGCTATTTTCTTGCTCAAGTGTAACTTGGCTAAGAGAATTATTAGTGGAATCAAGAGAACTACTAGAAGCAACAATATTGGATCTAGCATGATTATGGTTACTACTAGAAGAAGAGTCTTTCTTACTCTTGTTGCTAGATTTTACTTGAGGCATGTAAGTAGATAGGAGTAAACGCTTGGCAATGTAAGAAGAACTTTTCTTGCGAAGATCATCATTGATTACCTTTAAAAACTCATGCTCTTGCTCAAGGTTGAGCTTTTCAAAGCGTAACTTCTCATGAGTCTTTAAAAGTTCTCGATGATTTCCAAGGTAGTTTCATGAGCTAACTTAAGAGTGTTTAATTCTTTAGTTAGACGCTCAATCTTCTCCTTATCATTGTCATTCGTTTTATCTTGATTAGCATGCTTAATTGATGTTTCATCATAGTATTCATGACTAGAGTTGTCAACAAGTAAATCATCATCACCTAACAAGTCATCTTCATCATTATTGAAATCAACATACTAGGGGTGTGATACCTTTGGGCCTTTAGCCACGATGCATCTTCCAATTCCTTCATTTGGTGAGTCAAATATGTCGTAGGAGTTGGTTGACACAAGTGCTAGACCGGCAACACCTTCATCTTGAGTATATTCGGAGTCGGAGTGATAACTTCTCTCGGAGTGATGGTCGGAGTCGGAGCTGGATATCCGTTCACCAACATGAGCTTGATGTCTTCACTTTGTGTAGCGCTTTGATGATTTGTCCTTCCTTTCTGAATCTTTGCTTCTCCGGGAGGTTCTTTGTTCATAATGATCATCTCTGATCCTTCTCTCTCTTGGTGGTTGTTGGGAATATAGCTACTGAGTGTAAACCAGCCAGGAGGGCCCGGTTCACCCTCGATTATGCCAAAGCCCATGAAGAATCCAGAAGATGGTGAAATTATTAAACGAGCTTAGAGGCCTAAAAGCCCAAAGGCGGATTAGGGCCCATAATATCAAACCGCCATCGTTATGTAACTTGTGTTGTAAGTTAGGAAAGGAGACCAAGCCGGACCCTTGTATGAGCTAGCCTCGGGACTCTGTAGACCAGCCGGGCGTCAACCTGTGTATATAAAGGGACGACCCGGCGGCGGTTCAGGGACAACAGAAAACAACTCGAGACTCAGGCAAGTATATTTGCTCCCTGGTCATCGAAACCCAATCAATTCCATCACAACTAGACGTAGGCTTTTACCTTCATCGAAGGGGCCGAACTAGTATAAACTCTCGTGTCCCTTGTCCGGTTTAACCCCTTCAAGCTAACCCGTTGCGATGGATCCACGACTAAGTCATTTCAATGAGGACATCTAACGTGTTAATTCCACGACAGTTGTGATTCTTCTCTTCTACTTCTCCTTTTCGGTGAATCTTCTCTCGTTTTGTAAGGAGCCGTACACTCATTGGAGTAGTGTCCGGGTCTTCCACAATTGTGGCAATTACGTTCACGCCTCGAAGATCTTTTGTCATTGTAGGACCTTGACTTGTAACTTCTTTCCGTGCTTCTACCCTTGTAGAACTTGTTGAAGTTTTTCACCATTAGGCTCAATTCCTCATTGAAGGTTTGTTTCTCACTTGATGATTTAGGAGCATCACACGAGGCTTTGTAAGCACCACTTGACTTGTTGTGAAGCTCTTCCTTATCCTTGAGTGACATCTCATGAGCAACAATTCTTCCAATGACTTCCGTTGGCTTGAGATCTTTGTAATTGGGCATCATTTGGATCAATGTGCACACGGTATCATATTTTCCATCCAAGGCTCTTAGGATCTTCTTGATGATGAATTTATTGGTCATCTCTTCACTTCCTAAGCCGGCAATCTCATTTGTGATGAGAGCAAGCCTAGAGTACATTTCAGCGATACCTTCACCATCCTTCATTTTGAACTTCTCAAGTTGACTTTCAAGCACATCCAATTTGGATTCTTTGACGGAGTTGGTACCTTCGTGCATATCAATCAAAGTATCCCAAATTTCCTTTGCATTCTCAAGGCGGCTGATTTTGTTGAATCCTTCGGGGCACAATCCGTTGAAGAGGATATCACAAACTTGAGCGTTGTATTGCAGCATCTTCAACTCTTCCGCGGTAGCTTCACGTTTTGGTTCTCTCCCATCAAAGAATTCACCTTGAAAGCTGAGGGAGTCCTGGACTAGGGGGTGTCCGGACAGCCGGACTATCATTATCCGCCGGACTCCAAGACTACGAAGATACAAGATTGAAGACTCCGGCTCGTGTCCGGATGGTACTTTCCTTGGCGTGGAAGGCAAGCTTGGCGATACGGATATGTAGATCTCCTACCATTGTAACCGACTCTGTGTAACCCTAGCCCTCTCCGGTGTCTATATAAACCGGAGGGCTTTAGTCCGTAGGACAACATACATTACAACAATCATACCATAGGCTAGCTTCTAGGGTTTAGCCTCCTTGATCTCGTGGTAGATCTACTCTTGTACTACCCATATCATCAATATTAATCAAGCAGGACGTAGGGTTTTACCTCCATCGAGAGGGCCCGAACCTGGGTAAAAACATCGTGTCCCTCGTCTCCTATTACCATCCGCCTAGACGCACAGTTCGGGACCCCCTACCCAAGATCCGCCGGTTTTGACACCGACATTGGTGCTTTCATTGAGAGTTCCTCTGTGTCGTCACCGATAGGCTTGATGGCATCTTCAACCAACGACGTTGTCCAGGGTGAGACTTTTCTCCCTGGACAGATCTTCGTATTCGGCGGCTTCGCACTGCGGGCCAATTCACTTGGCCGTCTGGAGCAGATCGAAAGCTACGCCCCTGGCCGTCAGGTCAGATTTGGAAGCCTAAACTTCACGGCCGATGTCCGCGGAGACTTGATCCTCGACGGACTCGAGCTACAGCCGAGCGCGCCACACTGTGACGATGGGCATGATCTAGCTCTGCCGCCGAATAGTGCCTTGGTGGCCGCACACGGATCCGCTTCGGCCATTAGCCCGGAGCCGATCGCCCAGATCGAGGGTCGGTGGATAGGCGCCTCCCTGGGGGCTTCAACATCCACGGCGATGGAGCCGAACACTAATCTTGTCCCCTGCGAAACTCGTGATTCCGAGGCGCCGGACTCCTCGCCGGACTCCGAACCTCCCGCGCCCCTACCAATCGATCCGGATTGGGCGCCGGTTATGGAATTCACCGCCGCGGACATCTTCCAATGCTCGCCTTTCGGCGATATCTTGAATTCACTAAAACATCTCTCGTTATCAGGAGAGTCCTGGCCGGACTATGGCCAGGATGGTTGGGATACGGACGACGAAGAAATTCAGAGCCCATCCACCACCCACTTTGTAGCCACTGTCGACGATCTAACCGACATGCTAGACTACGACTCCGAAGACATCGACGCTATGGACGACGATGCCGGAGATGAACAGGAACCAGCGCCCACAGGGCACTGGAAGGCCACCTCGTCATATGACGTATACATGGTGGATACCCCAAAAGATGGGGACGGCGAAGAAACAGCGGAGGCAGATCCCTTAAAGAAACAGCCCAAGCGCCGGCGTCAGCGGCGCCGCTCTAAATCTCGCCACAGCAAGAATGGAGATTCCGGCACAGGAGATAATAATACTCCAGAAAGTGCCAAAGACAATCCCCTCCAGCAAGACTCAGCGCAGGAGGATGCAGAAGCAAGCCCTCATGAGGGGGCGGCAGATAAAGAGGTTGAGGATCATAATTATATGCCTCCCTCCGAAGACGAAGCAAGCCTCAACGATGACGAATTCGTCGTACCCGAGGATCCCGTTGAACAAGAGCGCTTCAAGCGCAGGCTTATCGCCACAGCAAACAGCCTAAAGAAAAAGCAGCAGCAGCTTCAAGCTGATCAGGATCTGCTGGCCGATCGATGGACCGAGGTCCTCGCGGCCGAAGAGTTTAAACTCGAACGTCCCTCCAAACGTTACCCAAAACGCAAGTTGCTCCCCCGATTAGAGGAGGAAGCATACGTACCTCCATCACCAGCGCACAATATGGCTGACCGACCACCCCGTGGTCGTGACAGAGAGGCATCCAGGCCCCCAGCCAAGACCATACCCCGGCATCGCTCCAAAAGTACGTAGCCAAGAGGGAACGCGCCGGACTTGCGAGACATATTGGAGGACAAAGCAAGGCAATCCAGATCCATCTATGGATCACGTGGGCGCCCTACGACCCACGACGAATACCGTCATGCCGGATACAATAACCCCGGCCGGGCCGAACACAGCAGACAGCGCTCTCTCGAGCTGCGTCGCGATATTGCTCAATATAGGGGCGCCGCACACCCGTTATGCTTCACTGACGAAGTAATGGATCATCAGATCCCCGAAGGGTTTAAACCCGTAAAATCGAATCTTACGATGGCACAACAGACGCCGCGGTGTGGATCGAAGACTATCTTCTCCACATCCATATGGCCCACGGCGACGATCTCCACGCCATAAAGTACCTCCCACTCAAGCTTAAAGGACCAGCTCGGCAGTGGCTTAACAGCTTGCCCGCAGAGTCGATTGGGTGTTGGGAAGACCTGGAGGCCGCATTCCTTGATAACTTCCAAGGCACATATGTGCGACCACCAGACGCCGATGACCTAAGCCACATCATTCAGCAGCCAGACGAATCGGCCAGACAATTCTGGACACGGTTCTTGACAAAGAAAAATCAAATCGTCGACTGTCCGGATGCAGAGGCCCTTGCAGCCTTCAAACATAACATCCGGGACGAATGGCTAGCCCGGCACCTGGGGCAGGAAAAGCCGAAATCCATGGCAGCCCTCACATCGTTAATGACCCGCTTTTGTGCGGGAGAGGACAGCTGGCTAGCCCGCAGCAACAATCTCCGTAAAAATTCTAGCAGTCCAGATACTAAGGACAACAACGGCAGGTCACGTCGAAACAAAAAACAAGCGCCGAATTAACGGCGACGATAAGGCAGTCAATGCCGGATTCCGAGGCACTAAACCCGGTCAGCGGAAGAAGCCATTTAAAAGAACCACTCCGGGTCCGTCCAATCTGGACCGAATACTCGACCGCTTATGCCAGATACATGGCACCTCTGAAAAGCCAGCTAACCACACCAACAGACATTGCTGGGTGTTCAAGCAGGCCGGCAAGTTAATTGCCGAAAACAATGACAAGGGGCTAAATAGCGACGACGAGGAAGAGACCCAGCCACCGAACAACAGAGGACAGAAGGGTTTTCCCCCACAAGTACGGATGGTGAATATGATATACGCGACCCACATACCCAAGAGGGAGAGGAAACGCGCACTAAGGGACGTCTATGCGATGGAGCCAGTCGCCCCAAAGTTCAACCCATGGTCCTCTTGTCCGACCACTTTCGATCGAAGAGACCATCTGACCAGCATACGCCATGGCGGATTCGCCGCATTGGTCTTAGACCCAATCGTCGATGGGTTCCACCTCACGAGAGTCCTGATGGACAGCGGCAGTAGCCTGAACCTGCTTTATCAGGATACAGTGCACAAAATGGGCATAGACCCATCAAGGATTAAACCTACAAAGACAACCTTTAAAGGTGTCATACCAGGAGTGGAAGCCAACTGCACAGGCTCAGTCACACTGGAAGTGGTCTTCGGATCCCCGGATAATTTCCGGAGCGAAGAGTTAATCTTCGACATAGTCCCGTTTCACAGCGGCTATCACGCTCTGCTCGGGCGAACCGCGTTTGCCAAATTCAACGCGGTGCCGCACTATGCATACCTAAATCTCAAGATGCCAGGCCCTCGTGGAGTCATCAGGGTCAATGGGAATACGAAACGCTCCCTCCGAACGAAGGAACATACAGCGGCTCTCGCGGCAGAAGTACAGAGCAGCCTTCTAAGGCAATTCTCGAGTCCGGCCGTTAAACGGCCGGATACAGCAAAGCGCGCCCGGAGCAATGCCAACCAAGACCACCTGGCGCGATCAGAGCACGCGTAGCAATGCGGCCCCAACCCTCGCCCGCATATGATCGCAAGAATAACACTCCGCATACATCATTATGCTTTGGAGATACCATGGGCACAGGGGAGGGGGCACGATCACAACGGACCCAGAGTGCGGTTCGACCACACCGGGGGCTCACAAATGTGCCCCTCTTTTTTTATTATTATTTTTCTTCCTTTTTGTACACAGGACTCTGTTAACTAGAAGCCCTGTCCGGCGGTGAACCTGCCGAATTCATGATGCAACAGTCAGGGACTAAAGAAGGCCGCGTCGAACACTCAGGTGGTCTCAATTACGAGCATTAAATTTAATTATATACACCAAATCCGCAGCTCATCCATGGAGGGGGACATGTTTATTTAGTCCAAATCCCTTGCTTGCCGCACTATTTGTATCAGTACGCTCTACTAGCAGACTTTTTCTTTCATTAATAATGCAGCACCTTTATGATCGCAATTGCATCACATTATATATATATATATATATGCTCATTATATGACAGCTGGCACCCGTATATTTTGGTACGGCATAATACACCAGGGGCTTACATTCCCCACTCTATGGTGTGATAAAGTCCGAACACTTTCACAAGTGCGGCACCCCGAACTTATAACATTATATGAATCGGCTCCGAATCATGTCTTGGGTCAATAGTTGGGTTTGCCCGGCTCCCATGTTTTGGTGCCTTACGTTCCGTTCTGTCGGCTAAGGTGGCACTGGGAGAACCACTGCGATTGCACCCCGGTTGAGCCGGGTTAACGCCTCAGTGGAGAAAGCTAAAACTGACTGGCATGATAAGGCGAGAGACTGGTCGCTGTTCGAGAGGTTTTTTCGGGTCCTTAAAGACTCACGCCGCTTCGAGCGAAGTTCTGGATAATGTCCGATGAAGGCATGGATAGCGCCCCGGATTCGGTGTTCCGAATACCAGGGGCTTCGCCGAAATTTAAAATTATAGAATTCTATGGCTAAGTGAGAGTGTTCAAGCATTATAAGTCCGGTTGCCTTGTTCGTCGTGTTGAGCGCCTCCCTAGATGGACCCAAAAATGGGAACAAGAGTGCTCAAGTTTATCCCGAACACCCCAGCACTTGTGGCTTGGGGGCTAAAGCCAATGACTTGCCATCTCTCAGATTTTATAAACGGCCGCACAGAAGGTAATATTTTAAATTAAACAAGCGTTGCTCATGGCGCATATGAACGAAGTTTTCAGCGCACAGGATAAATAAACAGCGAGTTCACTCAAAGATTACATTTCGGGAGCACTCATCTGCAATATCGCAGGCTCCCTTCAGGACAATTTTATAATACTTCTCCGGCGTGCGATACTCCTTGCCCGGTGGCGGTGGGTCCGTGAGAAGCTTCTCCGCATCCAATTTGCCCCATTGCACCTTTATGCGGGCAAGGGCCCGACGAGCGCCTTCGATACAGGCGGAGCGCTTGACTACATCCAGCCTGGGGCATGCATCTACCAGCCGCCGCACGAGGCCAAAGTAGCTACCAGGCATGGCCTGTCCAGGCCACAACCGGACTATGAGGCCCTTCATGGCCTCCTCAGCTACCTTGTGGAGTTCGACCAGCTGTTTCAGCTGGTCGCTTGGGGGCACCGGATGGCCGGCCTCAGTATACTGAGACCAGAAGACCTTCTCCGTCGAGCTCCCCTCCTCGCCATGATAGAATGCGGCGGCATCAGACGCACTACGCGGCAGATCTGCAAACGCCCCTGGAGAGCTCCAAATGCGGGTAAGTGTCAGGTAGTTCACATTAACATGCCTGCTTTGCATGAAAAACGCCTTACCCGCCGCTATCTTCTTTATGTCCTCAACCTCCTGAAGGGCCTTATGGGCCTCGGCCTTGGCGGACTTGGCACTTTCGAGAGCCGAGGCAAGCTCGGACTCTTGAGTCTTGGAGTCACGCTCCAAACTCTCATGTTTTTCCATGAGAACCTGGAGCTCTTGCCGAACTTCCGCCACCCGTGCCTCTTGCTTTTCTCGCTCAGCCCGTTCCGCGGCCGCACTGCGTTCACCGCGGACACAACATCCTTCAGGGCTGCCACCTCGTTAGTGGCCCCTGCAATACACATATTATCCTTGTTAATTTTATTTGCAACCAAAATCCTTTTCTGTAAGGTACTTATTCAAAGAGGTGTTACTCACCTTCTTTTTCCTCGAGCTGCTTCTTTGCATGGCCGAGCTCTTGCTCGGACCGCTCGAGATCCTTCTTTAGCACGTCAACCTCCGCCGTTAGTGCGGCAGAGGTCAGCAGCGCAGCCTGCAAACCCATATTGACATATTTTAGGCAACCCTGCGTATATCTTGTTAAAGATCCTTAGTCCGGCTTTTCTTTCCGAACACCGAACTAAGCATCAGGGGCTACTGTCTATGCGGCATTACATTACATAATTTTAACTTCTTACCTCAAAGCCTGTTAAAAGACTGCTGCAGGCTTCGGTCAGCCCGCTCTTAGCGAGCTGAACCTTCTCAATCACCGCACTCATGATAGTGTGGTGTTCTTCCTCGATGGAAGCGCCTTTAAGCGCCTCCAGCAGGTTATCCGGCGCCTCCGGTTGGACGGAGGCCGCCGGCGTCACGGTCCTGCCCTTCTTTCTAAGGGGCCGCTTGCCGGACTCTGGAACCACTGCGGGTTCCGATGTAGAGTCCGGCACGAAGTCCAGGAGGCTGCCTGACGGCGCCTCCAGAGCCTCCTCCTGATGGGTCCCTCTTTGGGATCCCACCTCGACGTCCTCGTCGGCGCGTGGGGTGGAGGCAGTCGGGATGGAATTCACATCCGACGAGGCCAATGACCCGCTCGATGAGTCGGGGAGATCATCATTGGCCGGACTACGGGCAGAATGCGGCGTTAGAAGGATACTACGCGACATAAAAGAAATTACACATCAAGGATCCGGATACTTACGATCTTGCCGGACGCCTGGCCCTTGGAGGCCACTCATCCTCACCAACGCTGATGTTGGCGAAACTGTCCGGGGGGATAGTTCTCCCCCTCTTGGACCCTTCGGCCTCCCCGATGGGGGAAGCCTTCCTTTTCTTCTCTCCCTCCTCCGGGAGAGAGTACTCCTCCTCCTCGGGGGAGGAATCCTCGTCGTCATCAGACGCCTGATTGCGGGAACTCTTTCGAGTCCCCGCGGCCACCTTCTTGGCCTTCTTCTCCGGCACCAAGTGCGGTGCCGGAACCAGCAGCCCTGTTAAACAGGCGTCCACTGGGTCTTCTGGCATGGGAGTCGGGCTGATGAGCAGCTTGGCCTTCTCCATCCATTCCTGTCAAAGGAAGAGGCAGAATGAAACCTCACTAGAGTCAATCTAATTATCACAAGTGTCCCGTAATGGGGTTGAATCACTTACCTCGTCAGTTGGATACTGCGAGCTGAATCCGCGGTCTTTGGTCGCGGACGCGGGGGCTTCGGCGCCCTTGAACAGCACCCTCCAGGCGCCTTCGTATGTTGTATCGAAGAGCCCGCTTAGCGCCTGGTGCTGTTCCAGATTGAACTCCCACAAATTAAATGCCCGTTCTTGGCATGGGAGGATCCGCCGGATGAGCATGACTTGGACCACGTCGACGAGCCTGAGCCTATTGCTCACCATCTTCTTGATACATGCTCGGAGTCCCGTCACCTCCATCGGATTCCCCCACTGCAAGCCCTTCTCTTTCCAGGAGGTGAGCTGCGTGGGGATGCCAGATCTAAACTCGAGGGCCGCCGCCCATGTGGATTTGCGTGGCTCGGTGATGTAAAACCACCCCGATTGCCACCCCTTGACGGAGTCCACGAAGGTCCCTTCCAGCCAAGGGACGTTGGGCAATTTGCCCAACATGGCGCCTCCGCATTCTGCTGGCGTACCCTTCACAACCTTCGGCTTGACGTTGAAGGTCTTGAGCCACAGGCCGAAGTGGGGCCGGATGCAGAGGAAGGCCTCGCACACGACGATAAACGCCGAGATGTTGAGGATAAAGTTCGGCGCCAGATCGTGGAAATCCAGGCCGTAGTAAAATATGAGCCCCCGGACAAATGGATGGAGCGGAAAGCCCAGTCCGCGGAGGAAGTGGGGGAGGAAGACGACCCTCTCATGAGGCCCGGGGGTAGGGATGAGCTGCCCCTTGTCGGGCAGCCGATGCGCGATATCGCCGGAAAGGTATCCGGCGCTGCGCAGCTTGGTGATGTCCTCCTCCTTGACGGTGGAG
This sequence comes from Triticum timopheevii, assembly GCA_963921465.1. Taxonomy (NCBI): domain Eukaryota; kingdom Viridiplantae; phylum Streptophyta; class Magnoliopsida; order Poales; family Poaceae; genus Triticum; species Triticum timopheevii. Next base: position 444,052,983 of record OY997274.1, on the reverse strand, counting down.
GCTAACCATTTACCTCCCGCTCCGGACATATTCGGAGAAGGTCGAGGCGAGATGCGCGAGCTCGGGCGTTGGAGCTTGAGTTCGCGGGGATGGATAAGCAAAGGAGGAAGAAGGGGTAGGTGAGAAGGTGGATCCTTATCCCTTATATATAGGCGGACAAAACTATACGTCCCCCACCAGCCTGGTAAAACTCGCTTATCTCCCAAGCGCCACCATCAATGGCGCGGTTGGGTTACCCACGCACGTATTGATGAGAATCCCGGAATAAGGGAAACACGATCTCTGCTTCGACAAGACGTGCCAAGGAAACCGCTTCGCTAAACATGCTGAGGTGGTATAGTAATTCAAACAAAGGCCTTGTGGCGGTGTGATGTCACGCCGCATAATACGTCAGCAGATTGAACTAAGTGTACATTTTATTCTCTCTACGGTGGAATGTGGAATTTATTTTGCAGAGCCGGACACTATCCTGGTGTTCATGATCTTCTCTGGATTATTCAAGAGAGGAACCCGCCTTGCAATGCCGAACATTGTACACGCCAGACTTATCGTCATTGAAGACTGGTTCAGGGGCTACTGAGGGAGTCCTGGACTAGGGGGTGTCCGGACAGCCGGACTATCATTATCCGCCGGACTCCAAGACTACGAAGATACAAGATTGAAGACTCCGGCTCGTGTCCGGATGGTACTTTCCTTGGCGTGGAAGGCAAGCTTGGCGATACGGATATGTAGATCTCCTACCATTGTAACCGACTCTGTGTAACCCTAGCCCTCTCCGGTGTCTATATAAACCGGAGGGCTTTAGTCCGTAGGACAACATACATTACAACAATCATACCATAGGCTAGCTTCTAGGGTTTAGCCTCCTTGATCTCGTGGTAGATCTACTCTTGTACTACCCATATCATCAATATTAATCAAGCAGGACGTAGGGTTTTACCTCCATCGAGAGGGCCCGAACCTGGGTAAAAACATCGTGTCCCTCGTCTCCTATTACCATCCGCCTAGACGCACAGTTCGGGACCCCCTACCCGAGATCTGCCGGTTTTGACACCGACAAAAGCCAATACACACAATAGCCCAAACGGCGGGGTTATATCCAAGAATATGCATTTTCATCTTATGCTTCCAACTAGCAAAATTAGTACCATAAAAGTAAGGACCTCTATGGTGGTAATTTCTCTCGCTAGATGCCATACTCTCCTAGGTTGTGAAACGAAGGCTATGATCACCAAAAGCTATGGATCAAGGCAAATGGAGACCAAAGCTCTAATACCAATTGTAGGATTGAAAGTATGTCTAGAGGGGGGGGGGTGATTAGACTACTTTACCAATAAAAACTTAACCTTTTCCCAATTTTAGTTCTTGGCAGATTTTAACAACTTAGCACAAGTCAAACAATCTCAATACAATTCAATCAAGCATGCAAAGAGTATATGAGAAGCATAAAGTAAAGCATGCAACTTGCAAGAAAGTAAAGGGATGGGATTGGAGTATGCAAACACAATTGGAGACACGGATGTTTTTGGCGTGGTTCTGATATGTGGTGCTATCGTACATCCACGTTGATGGAGACTTCAACCCACGAAGGGTAATGGTTGCGCGAGTCCACGGAGGGCTCCACCCACGAAGAAGCAACCTTGTCTATCCCATCATGGCCATCGCCCACGAAGGACTTGCCTCACTAGGGTAGATCTTCACGAAGTAGGCGATCTCCTTGCCCTTACAAACTCCTTGGTTCAACTCCACAATCTTGTCGGAGGCTCCCAAGTGACACCTAACCAATCTAGGGGACACCACTCTCCAAAAGGTAATAGATGGTGTGTTGTTGATGAACTCCTTGCTCTTGTGCTTAAAATGATAGTCTCCCCAACACTCAACTCTCTCTCATAGGATTGGATTTGGTGGAAAGAAGATTTGAGTGGAAAGCAACTTGGGGAAGGCTAGAGATCAAGATTCATATGGTTGGATTGGAATATCTTGGCCTCAACACATGAGTAGGTGGTTCTCTCTCAGAAAATGAATGCTGGAAGTGTAGGCACGTTCTGATGGCTTCCCTCGCGAATGAGGAGAGAGTGGAGGGGTATATATATAGCCTCCACACAAAATCTAACCGTTACACACAATTCAACAAACTCGGTGGGATTGAATCAGAAAACTCGGTCGGACCGATTTAGTTCATAATGTGACCGTTAGGCATTTCGGTGGGACCGACACGTCAACTCGGTGGGACCGATATCATTAGGGTTAGGGCATAACGTAATCTCGGTTTGACCGATTACACAAACTCGGTTGGACCGACTTTGGTAATAAGCAAACCAGAGAGTTGGTCAGGCAAACTCAGTGGGACCGATACGGTCGTATCGGTGGGACCGAAGCGTTACGAAAAGGAAACAGGGAGTTTGCATTGCAGACTCGGTGGGACCGATTGCTCATCTCGGTTAGACAAAAATGTTATGAAGGGAAACAGAGAGTTTGCAATCCCATCTCGGTGAGACCGAGATTCCTATCGGTTAGACCGAGGTGACTAGGGTTTCTGGCAGTGGCTATGTCAAATGAACTCGGTGGCGCCGAATGCATCAAATCGGTGGGGCCGAGTTGACTTTTGGTTTGGGACATATGTGGATATGAGAAAGTGGTCGAGGGCTTTTGGAGCATATCACTAAGCATTTTGACAAGCAAGCCATTAAGAAACACCTCATCCCCTTTTAATAGTATTGGCTTTCCTATAGATTCAATGTGATCTTGGATCACTGAAATAGAAAATGTAGAGTCTTGAACTTTAGAGCTTGAGCCAATCCTTTGTCCTTAGCATTTTGAGGGGTCCACATTCCTAATCCATGCCCCAATCATTGAACTTTCCTAAAATATTTATCTTGAAATAGCATTAGTTGAATGAGCTATATGTTGTTAATCATTACCAAAACCACACAGGGATAGTTGCACTTTCGGACATCTATCTTGATCTTGCCGATTGGTGAGCTGGAAAGGCCGAGAACAATACCCTAGAAAACAGTCCGGCTAGGCTGGAGTTGCTTCGCCTTGATGTTCAGCTTCTCCATGGTATCGCGGTAAAGGATGTTGATGCTGCTACCACCATCTATCAGGACAAACGATCAGCTTGCCTCTCTGTTGCGAAGGTGGCATCCAACACCAGGGCATAGGAACCCGAAGAAGGCATCACTTCCGAGTGGTCGGCTTGGCTCTAGCTGATGGGCTTCTCAGACCAGTGCATGAACTCTGGGAATTTAGACGCGACACCGTTGACTTCTTGGTGCTGTTGGAGCCGGCTGCGCCTATCATCGGCCTGGCTTGTGAAGACAATGTAGGCTCCATGTTCTTTAGGAAATTCATCTTGGATGGCACCGACTGCTGAACGGGCCGCCGATGGCTGAGGAAGCGGAGGTGGCTGGCCAGTAGGCGGAGGGGGCAGTGGCCCTTCGCCCTTGGAGATTCGAGTAAGCCAGTGGCACTTCCGGGTGGTGTGATTGGATGGCTTCATGCCACTGTGGAACTTTCAAGGTGCATCAAGGGTTTTTTCATAGGAGAAGGTGGGCTGCTAGGCCGGCTTGCCGCCTTTCTGACGCTTGGGTATGGGCTGCCCCTCTGGCTGCTGATCTTCGACTGTTGCCACCTGCCGGCTGGTGGAAGCCGGCATCGGGGCTTTGCACTTGTTGTTGTTCTGCTGCGGGCGCCGACTGGTGTCACCAGCCGGCGTTCTGCGAGTCGGAGGGAGCACTTTCCCAGACACGTCCACCCGAAGCTCCGACTTCATAGAGGAGTTGGCAGTGGCGTACTTGTCTGCTATTATCAGCAGCTCGTCGAGTGTAGCCGGCTTGTTGCCAAGGAGTCAGTGCTTGAGTAGGGTGCCTTCTCTGCACCCGGCGGTGAAGTATTCTATGGCTTGCACCTCGTGCACCCCTTTGCAGGAGTAGCGGAGTTCGGCCCACCGCGTCATGTAGTCGCGAGTGAATTCGTTCGGGCCTTGGACGCACAGAGAGATCTAGCGAGGCTTGGGCAGCCGCTTGTAAGTGCTGGTGAAGTTGTGGATGAAGACTTCGGTGAAATCTACCCAGCTGTTGACGTTGTGGGGCTTGAGGCTGTACAGCTAAGTGCGCACCGTGCCCTGAAGCATGAGGGGGACATACTTCACAGCAACGCGCTTGTTGCCGTTTGCTATGTTGACCGCGATGGAGTAGTCGACCAGCCAATCTTCTGACTTCATGGAGCCATTGTACTTGGGCGTATCTCTCGGGAGCGAGAACCCTTTGGGGAAGGGCTCGTCGCGAATGCGGGGGCCAAAACAAGGCGGACCAATCGCATCTTCTTCTTCTAGCGCCTGGGATCAAATCGGACGGTCGATCCGATGGCGGGTGTCATTTTCTCCAATACCTTCATGGCGGCCCAGTCGGCCGCTGAGTGTCGGGTGCTCAACAGGCGGCAGGGAGGCATACCTCTCCCTGCGAGGAGGAGGAGGCGGCGGACAGTCGTCTCGCCGCTCCACAGCTCGTGGGCGGCCATCTTGGCCGCGCTCGATGGTGAGGTGCGTCCAACTGCAGCTAGCAGCCGACTCTTTGCCTCTTCGGTCGCGGGTGCCGGCTATCGGTGTCCGGGAGGTCGCGCCTTGCTCTTAGCGGGGGGGGGGGAGGATTCTCGGCGTGCGTGCTGGTTTTTTGCTGCGCGGCAGCCGCGTCGATGAGCTGCTGAACGCGCTCTGTCATGCAGTGTCGCTCGTCACCCTCCTGGTGTTCTAGCTCGTCTGCGCCTGGGCAGTATGCAGGTTCTTGATGGGCGTGGCATAGACTGGGCGGTCGCCCCCCAGCATGCTGGCGATGGTCGCGTCGCGCTGTCGGACGATGCCCACGCGGCTAGGCTCGCCAGCAGCCGGCGTGCCACAGATGACACAATCGACCTCGTGCTGATAGGCTTTGGTGAGGCGTCTCATAGTGTCCAACCTCTTGCCGCTTTCGACAAGCGCGACACGGCAGGATTCCAATGTCTCGGCGTTGGCGTCGCCCGTGATGGGCACAGACGGGTCCCGCATCATCGCCTGTAGCGGGTCTTGGGCGTCCGCGCCGGAGGCTCCGCCATGGCTGATGACGAGCACCTCAGTGATGGTGCTGCCGCTGCTCTTTGCACGAGGGAGCGGGTCGTTGATGACCACCACGTTGGTGGGGAAGGCGTCGAGGGATGCCGTGTCGGAGTCGACAAGCATCGGGTCGGTGGAGCCGATCGACTCCAGGTCGGAGGCGGGCTCATTGGCAATGTCGAGCTTGCCAAGGAGGTCGATGATGCAACTCTCAGAGCTGGCCACGCCCGCACTTGGCACGGGCTTGTCAGAGAAGCGAATCTCACTGATGAGATCAGCGAGGCAGCTCGCCGCGTAGGCGACTTCTACGCCATGCAGCGCGTCCATGCAAACACCATCGGGCATGCTGGGCTGCCTGCGCTCGCCAGGGAGGAACAAGGTTCCCATCCAAAATAGATCTCCGGACGATAGTGCACCTAGCCCCACGGTGGGCGCCAAATGTCGGGGGTTTGGTGCGACATATGCCAAGGGATGGCTTATCATGGTGGGAGCTAGTAAGACATCGCTGGTGCAGGAAATGGGATAAGGCATAAACATGTACGCCGACGCATCTTACCCAGGTTCGGGGCTCTCCGAGGAGATAACACCCCTAGTCCTGCTCTGCGGGGTCTTCGCATGATCACTAGATCAACAAGTAGCTACAAGCTTTGCTCCTTGAGCTGTTAGACTAGAGGAGGAAGAAGGGCTAGGCTAGCTCTATTCCTCTCTCTATGTGTGTGTATTCTCTAAGAGGCTGAACCCTTTGCATGGGTGTCCTGGGGGGTTTATATAGGCCTACCCCCCAGGGGTACAATGGTAATCCGGCCAGGTGTAGGCCTGGGCCATCAGTGTCTATGGTCGCCGGCTTCTCCGACGGCTACTGGGGCCCGCCGCCTGGTGGGTCCCGCCGGCTGCAGGGCTCTCGGCCGACAGGTACGGCTCACCGCTTGTGGGTCCTGTCGGCTGCTCATCACTGCAGCCCTGCCTCTAATGACGAGGGCTTGGTCGGCGAGAGCGTGGCTACAGTATCGCCGCCTGGTGGGCATTCACTGTAGCCACACCTCGTCCTATCTGGTTAATGGTGCACAAACTCCAAGGTGAGGGGAGGGCCGGCTGCTGGGAGTCGGCCTCCCCCCTGCCGACTGGCCTGGCCTCCTCGCCTTCTAGCATCTCACAGACAGGTAGGGCCCGCCGCCTACGGGCCATACTGACAGCCCGTCGTGGGAGCATGGCTGCCTCTGCCATGGGTGACGACATGGGCAGCATGGCAACAGTGCCGCGCCGGGCTAGGGATGGCCATCCGGTACGCTCCACTGTGGCCATGTCCGCCTCTGGATTCGGGTGTGGCAGGCTATACTGTAGCCATGTCCCGTCTCGTCGTTGTTATGTGGGTGCAAACTTTGAGGGCACGTGAGTGGGCCGCCTACTAGGAGTCGGCCGCTCTGGTGGCCTCCTGCTAGGAGTCGGCCCGCGTCGGGGCCGCTCTTTGGGCCCTGCCGCCTTCCTGCATCCGGCCCTAAGAAGGCGGTCCTTTGTCTTTGATGCTTGAGGGGCGCAGCCGGCCCCGATGTCTTGAAATATCATGGGGAGTAGATAGGGCTACCCATGGTCATTTACTCCAACAACCACTCTCGAGAGCTCCATCGAGACAACACAACCAAAAAGTAGATGGTTAACAGACTCAGGTTCACTACAGAAAAGACAGGTAGCATCTTCTACATGTTGTCTTTTCTGCAGGTTATCTCTAGTCAAAAGTTTGTTCTTAGCTAGCAGCCAGAGAAAATCTAAATCCTCTGGGGGACATTAACTTTCCAGACAACAGGGAGGTTGCCTGGCTGCACCCCCCTGAAATTGATAAAACTATAAAATGATTTCACAGTGTAGATACCTTTGGATTCATAATTCCAGAAAACAGTATCCTCTCTGTCATCCGACACAACATTCTTAACTGTATTAAATAGATCATTCCAAGCAGTTAACATGTCTTGAGTCTCCTAAAAGTATTTTTGAGATTAGTACCATCCCACACTTCACTAATGGAAATGTTGTGGTCATTGGCAATGATATATAAGTCCCAAAACTGGGTAGCTAGGGTGGCAGAGCCTATCCACTGGTCTTTCCAGAATCTGACACTCTTGCCATTACCGATAATCCAGGAATATCCTACCCTGACAGCTTTAGTAGCCCATAGGATCCCTTGCCAAATAGGGGAAGCTCCATTATCAGGGCATGCAAAGATATTGGGGCTATGTGTTCTATATTTGGCATCAATAATTTGCTTCCAAATCTTACCCTCATCTAGGAAGTATCTCTTGACCCAAGAAGCTAAAAGGCAAATATTCATGTCAGCTATATTTGGGATGCCCAAACCACCATGTTGTTTTTTGAGGGTCACACTCCCCCAAGAAGCAAGGTGATATTTACGATGCCCCTCATAGTCATCCAAAAATAGTGGGCTAGTTGAGAATTGATCAACTTAATAGCTCTTTTGGGGAATTTAATAATTCCCATTAGGTATCCAGGAATACTAGCTAGACATGTTTTAACTAGGGTGGGCCTCTTGCCAGAAGAGAGTAATCTACCTCTCTACCTAGCCCCTTTTTTGATGATTTTATCAATAGTAGGTTGCAACTCACTTTTTTTTAGTTTTATATGGTGGAGAGGAGCCCCTAAATATTTGATAGGGAACTCACCTAATTAGCAACCAAGGATTTGAGCAAAAATATTAGCATCATCCCCATTTATATTAATGGGTACCAGGTCACATTTATGAAAGTTAATCCTCATCCCAGATAACTGCTCAAAGTAGGAGAGGATCCATTTGAGGTTTCTAGCATGGGAGAGGTTATTGCTCAAAAAAAGTAGAGTGTCATCAGCATATTGCATACTGATAATGCCAGCTGGATTAGAACTAGGGAAAAGACCTTCCAGTATATCATTCCTAGAAGCTTTAATAAGAATTCTAGTAAAGACATCTACTACTAGGTTGAAGAGTAGAGGGGAATAGGGGTCCCCCTGTGTGACCCCTTTACCAGCAATAAAGAAAGCACTGTTGTTGTCATTAATTCTAACCCCAACAGAGCCTTTAAGCAAGAGGGATTCCACTTTCTTCATCCATTTATTACCGAACCCTCTCTTGTGCATCATGTCCAACAGAAATTCATTGTTCATCATGTCATATGCTTTCTCATAGTCTAATTTAAAAACAAAACCAGACTATTTACTGGAGTGCACAGAGTATGTAATCTCATGAGCTGTAACAATACTCTTAGCAATATACCCGCCTTTTATGAAGGCTGTCTAATTCAAAGAGATTAAACCATTGCAAATGGGGCCAAACTTATTAGTGGCACATTTAGCAAAAAAATTAAAACTACAATTAATCATTGCAAGAGGTCTAAATTTCTCCATTCTAATGGCATCGGCCTCTTTAGGAACTAGAGTTAATAAGGAAAAATTCAATCTAAATAAGTCAAGATCTCCTTTCTCCCAGTCATTAAAGAATGCAAAAAGGTCACCTTTAATAAGGTCCCAGAATTGCTGGTAAAAAAGGAAAGGAAAGCCATCTAGCCCAGGAGCTCCTTCAGCATAAGAGCCAAAGACAACCTCCTTGATTTCCTGCTCAGTAAAAGGGGCATCTAGAATGATGTTCTATGCATCAGTGACCCTATCACCATCCTCCCAAAAGTCATCTTTCATGTTGATATTTATTTTATCTTGGAAGGCAAAAAGGATTTTGTAATAGTCAATAGCTACTTGCATGATACCCTCAGGATCAGAGATAGTACCTTTATCTCCTTCCAGCACCATAATATGTTTTTTCCTCCTCTTTTGGTTAGCTATAGCTTTAAAGTAGCCAGAGTTTAGGTCTCCTCCCAAGATGTCCCTCTCTCTAGATCTCTGCCTGGCCTTGATTTCTTCCTTCTTCCAGATATCCTCTAGGTCACCTACTATTTTTTTAATTCTTCTGTTAGTGTCAGGTGAAGGAGGGGTAGATTCAGAAATAATGTCAAGACAATTATACTCAGCCACCAGAGCTTGTTTGTGTCTGTTCTGCTCTGCCTCATAGTTGGCAATCCACCCTTTAATGGCTTTTCTGGACTTTCTAAGTTTAAACTTCCAGGCATCTATAGCTTTCTTGAAAGGGCATTTAGTGGTCCATGCTTTATGAACAACCTCTCTAAATCCCTCTACCTCAAGGCACCATTTCTCAAATCTGAAGAATTTCTCCTTAGGGATGGAGAAAGCACATGTGTTAACCACCAAAGGGGTGTGATCACTCCCTAGCCTAGGGAGGGCTTTAAGGTGGACACCAGGGAAAATAGAGGCCCAATCAGTGGACATGAAAACTCTATCAATAGTAGCCATCAGTAGATTGTCCTAATTGTTGCCCCAAGTGTACTTCACACCATTAATCTTAATCTCTAACAAGCCAAATTTATTAATCCAATCATTAAAGAGATCAACCCAGTGTTGGTTAATAACACCAGTGTTCTTATCACATGCCTCTCTAATAAGATTGAAATCACCACCAACTAGGGTAGGCCCAGCCGAACAAGTCAGTAGGTTATGGAGTTCATTAATAAAATCCATTTTAAATTGATCATAGGCAGAGCCATTATCAGAGACTAGTCTCCACATGGAGTGGTCTTGTTTATTTTTAAGTAAGCAAGAAACACTAGATGTGTAAATAACATTGAACAATGTCAAATATATCCACTCTAACACCAACCAAGATCCCTCCTGCAGTGTTATTAGCAGGGAGCCATTTCCATTGGAAATTAGAGCTGGGATCAAAGACTTCAAGCTGAAATACATTGAAGTCTTCTTTCTTGGTCTCAGAAATACAAATAAAATCAGGATTGTTGGCTCTAATGAGCTCTTTCAACTTGTCACTTTTAATGGGCCCCTTTGACATCCAAACTTCATTTTGTTCCCTATGTGACACCTCCGTCAGTTTTGGCTAGTAACGGTGTTAAGTCTCACCTAAAAAGACTATTTTACCCCTAATGTAGTATGTGAACAGATTATTTACATGCAAACACAAAGGTAATGTGAAATATTCTGTCCTGTTTGAATAAGTAAAGAAAACAAAATTATTTATGTGACAAATAATAATAATAATAATAATAATAATAATAATAATAATAATAATAATAATAATAATAATATGATGAGTGGAATAGTGACGAACCCATTTAGCCTCTACTGTGGCATATTTGTACACATTAATCTAGCGTGTGATAAGTTAGAACGCGACATGTCAATGGGTCATGTCGCACATATGTGTTCTTGCCTCAAGTGCTACACACACAGGCCATTGTGATACAGATCGGCTCTCAGGGATCGAGCTGCAATACATGGCGGGTTGTGTTGGCCCAGTACCGACTACGCGAGTACTTCGGCGACGGCAGCGTGCGACGATGATGATGACGAATGAAGCAACAGACTTTCGACCGAGACTAGCAAAGCTAGCTGCGCACGCCACACACGTACGTACACCGGCCATAGAAAGAAGCACCTCACACACGTATAAAACAATAGACTAATCAATCCTTGCTTGATGTTCTGCTATCTTTTCAGTTTTATCATGTCAGTCTTTACATGACATGTATTTTGTTTTTCATGATGTGAATGAGACACGTAGAAAAACATCCTGATAATAATAATGAAGTTTCTATCTCTAATGCTGAAACTCAATCTGGTAGTGAACACCCACCTCACTGGTACGCGTCGGTGCTATACAAACGGTTTTTAACCCCTTTCCGCGATGGCATTTGGAACCGTCGCCTAGTGAGTGACGGTGATAGGGGGTCCTTTCCACACGACCTAGAAATCGTTGGGGATAGAGACCCTACAATACTCCTTTTCATTTGTGGTCGCATTGCTATCGCAGTCGGTATTCTGTGGTGCTACGTTTATGATGCGCGGCCCATCACAAACGGTTCACTATTATAGAACGTTTATGATAAGCATACAATCACACGCATTAGCTTTTCACAAACCGTATGTGATAACTAATTAAGAAGATTAGCTAATCGTCGTACGAGAGTTGGATAGGATTACGATACGTCGGACCATCGTAACATCGTCGTACACGACAACTATCGCACACACTATACTATGGTGCAATGTTTATGATGCATACTTCATCACAAACAGTTCGTTGTTGCGAATCGTGTACGATAAGGCAACTATCGCACACGCTATTCTGTGGTGCAACATTTACGATGCATACTTCATCAACAACCGTTCATGGTTGCGAATCGTGTACGATAAGGCAACTATCGCAAACGGTTAGTTTGCCAGCACCGTTTGTGATATTGTCTGACATCGCACACGCTTTGCAAACGGCAACTGTGTGCACGCTTGCACATGTTTCCTCTCTGTGAACCATCTCGGATTATGGTGTATATCACAAACGTCTGTATTTTACCAATCCTGTGTGCCGTAACAACCTGGAGAGCGTAATTTCACCGTAATTTAATTGCTGCTATATCAAATTAAAATTGAAATTGAAATTCATTGTATGCTATAGCTTTATTCATATCCATCAGGGTCAGACAACCAATGCATTATTTGATTCATAGGGACACATCAAGAATTACATAAGAACCAAATAAAGAATGACGAACCATAGTTGTATACTTGTACTATTAAAGACGGTAAAGAAAGAGGCAAAATACATTATGTTGCTGAACAAGGTGAAGCGGAATGCCCATATTGTGCCCTCCTCCATGCAGAAGGCACACATGACGCTAGTCCAACCCCTTGTGATGGCCGACCGCCCATCCTTCACGGACTTCATGGAAACATTTAGATAATCATTGTGTTCTGGTAGAAATACTTTAACCTTTGCATGCCCACCAATCATGTAGTTTGAGAGGTAATCTTTAGTAAACTGCTTTGGGAACCACTGCAAAGGAAAAAAATTCAGACATTGTCATCTAATACAACTCATTATGGGCAGTAAAAAGAAGGCTGCAGAGTTCTTACTTACCATCCTGCAGTTCGCTGTTGTATTGGATAAAGTGTAAACAAATAGTTTAATTGCCATATTTTGACCCATTTTACTAACAATCTTTATCAGCTTCCTCCCTTGATGCTGGTTCATCGATATCTCATTTCCCCATACGCAGAAAGAGTCGAAGCACGGATCTTTACCGATGACATATGTACCTAAAAGCACCAAGTTAATATTAGAAGATAAACACCAATTGCACAATGATGTAGTACAACACTCTTTTATAATATCTTATAACATCCAATATACTCACATATTAGATTATGGGTCAGAAGGAGTTTATTGCATTCTTACAGATTATTGGCTGTAACTGCTATTGTATCCATGGGTTAGAGTTAGTTTGAGCTAGTTCAGGCTCACATAGCCCTAAAGTATATCTAAACATGAGGGCTAGTTTGAGCTAGTTGCATCTATAACCCACCCAAAAAAACTATCCAACCTAAGAGGTGCTAATTGGAGCTAGTTCTCCTAGTGCATTTATTGTCAATCTAAGTATGTAGCCCTGTCATCCAAACACCTCTTTGGATGCAGTTAGTTCAAGGTTAGTCATGAGCTAGAAACTAACTCTAACCTCTAAGCTAAGTTGATTATCCAAACAGGGTTGTGTTGTTGTTATTGTTGTTGCTGTTGCTCTTCTACGTGTATCTAGACATCATCAAAACATTAAGGTAGCACTCTTCCTTGTTGCTATGTAGCCTAGGATTGCATATGTAGACATTAAGTACAGTGCATGTTGCTATGTAGCCTCATATATATTACATATGGCCCTAGTTAACCCAACGATAAATGGGTTGCAGATATATTCAGTTAAGAGTCCGATTCATCGATTAGTCCCTTATCAGCCCCCAGCCTATATGGTACCAGCTACCAATATCCTGAACAGTGAGCATATATAAGCCATGGTATGAAACTAACCTTGATGGGAAATAGCAGTCGTTCCCAAAAATTTCCTGTGTAGGGACATCGAGAAGCATGTTAAGTACAACAGGCTAAACATCAACCAAAATTATCCATGGCAGACAAAATAATCTCCAAAAGATAGCTTCAGTGTGCATGTTTAAGCACGCTAGTAAAGCAAAACAAGTAAAAAGGTGTGTTAACTGCAACAGGCTTAACATTTAACAACAAGCAAACATAGTCATTCAAACTGGTATTGTGCCGGTCTAAGTACAGTGGTTATTGTTAAATAAAAATGGAAAGGCGCGTTTAACTACAGGATGTAGCAACTAAATGTAGTCATTCATGACCTGTTTGTTTCAGCTTCGCTTGGATTTTAATCACCTATGGATTTACTTCAGTGGCGAAGCTGTTTCTGCGAATCAGCTTCACCACCGAAGTACACTTTGAGGTGCTTCAGGAAATTGCACTAAAAATGACCCAAATCCAGATTCAGCTTCACTGGCAAAGTTGATTCCAAATAGCTGTTTGTTTTGGATTGCAGATTCGGCTTCACTGGAAAAGCTGAATCTGGTCCCTGAATCCAAAACAAACAGGGCCATAGTGGTATTGTTGAAACTGGTACTGATGAAATTGAACTGCACAGTTCATACTTACACATATAGAACATCACGTTGTGAATAACTGGAATAAACAAGGCATACTACGAACAACCAAAGATAGCATTTGAAACTGGACATATGCTAACTACAAACAACAGAACAATCAAAAAACTTTAAAAGAGGCATATGCTAGCTATAACAGGCTTAACAACAAGCAAATATATGCATTCCCTTCGGTATGTTTAAAACTGGATTGATGAAAATGTACTGCACAGTAAATAATTGCACATACAGAGGATCGCATTGCGTACAACTGAAATAAACAATGCACACTACAAACAACCCAATATAGCAATTAAAGTTGGACATATTCTCACTACACTACAAAAGGGACTCGACAAAACTAATCATGGGTTTCCCCCTGTGAAGAGGCACGGCCAAAAAAATCATGGGTTTCCTCACTTGTCACAGATGGGCTCGTTCCCGTGGGAAGAGCACGGACCCTAGATGCGCTCCATGTTGTCGCAGATGGGTTCCTTCCCCTTGGAAGAGCACGACTATAGGGTGCCCTCCCTGATGTCACAGATGGGCTCTTTCCCCTTGGAAGAGCAGATGGGCTCTTTCCCCTTGGAAGAGCCGGAGAGGGTGCCCCCTCGTGGTCGCCGTCGATGAGGTCTGACTTGGAATCTGTGGATCCCAAGCCAGCATTGCAGAACGTGTCCTTTAGAAATGACAAAAGGTGCTCGATGGCGATGTAGGATGGCAAGTTGTTGATAGAGAGCCAGAGGAGATCAGCGGCGGCGCCATGCATGAGATCGACGGTGGTTGAACCCGAGGTGTTGGGGTGGGCCACTTAACCCGTGACATAGACGACCTCAGGCCATCGCTGTTGATGACCTCGATGTTGTAGCCAACGGAAGAGACATGCCCTCATACTCTAGCCCGCTGCTTGAGTTCCTACCGCCAGTAATGGTCGTCAGCTTCCTTGGCGACGTCGGGTGAAGAGACCGCGATACACCTCTTTTGGGCCAGTCGCTCATCGACCTCCAGGGGAAGCGTAGCCGGGCTTAGGCTGCGACGCTCTGGAGTGGGGGATGGGGATGTGGATGGGGATCTCGGGGAAAAGGGGCGTTTGGCAGTCGTCATCTAACAAACTCAGGGCGGCCTTGGTATGGAGATCGGTGGGTAAGCCGCACGGGCAAACTGGTAGATGTTGACAATGGAGGTCTCTCGGCGGCGGTGGCAGCGGGGACCTTGCTAGGGTTTCGAGCGAGGGAGGGTGTGTGTGTGTGTGCGTGCGCGCGCCCGAGGAGGTTTTGGTGTGTGTGTGTGTGTGTGGAGGGGGGGCAGGGGGTGTGTTTGAGGAAATGACGCGGGTACTGAAAATTTTACAACGCGGGAGTCAAACGTCGGGGCTAATGAAAATTTTGATGATGGTGCATCGCACACGGTCCAGAGATAACAATTATGTGTTATGAAACGGAAAAACAGTCGAGGCGGGCAGATATTTTCTAGGGGCATGCGGGGAACAAGAAACATCGCACATGGTCCGGAGATAACAACCGTGTGTTATGAAACACAAAATATCTCCTCGAGGTGGGCAGATATTTTCTAGGGATGCAGGTGGGTTGGGAAGAAGAAAAATCGCACACGGTCTAGAGATAACAACCGTGTGTTATGAAACAGAAAAACCCTCGAGGCGGGCAGATATTTTTGAGAGGGGGAGCCTTGTGGAGCCTAATGTACTGTGCGGATGTGTGCGTGACAGGGGCACTAGCATGGCACACGGTTAGTTTGAGTGAACCGTGTCTGTTGCGTCATCCGACTTGTCTAATGTTCATAAATTTGGCGAAAAATGATGCGGGAGAGAGTCAGAACACGAACACACTTGCATGTGGACCAAATTTATATGTATGAAAAGGGTGGTTTGATTTTCAAATACCAAATGCAACTTCAATGTCGCACCTATCTCACAAAGTGCACGGTATTGCTTGCCCCCCTCATGTCGGCACGAAGGGAATCCTAAGCTATGAATGCATGCCCCGCCCCCGCCCCCAACTGAGGCTCATCTAGCAAAGTGCGAAGTAGCTAGCAGCCCCTCCTCCCTCGTGTCGGCACGAAGGGAATCCTATGAATGGATTGAGGGAGTCCTGGATTAAGGGGTCCTCGGCTGTCCGGCCTATTGACATGGGCCGGACTGATGGGTTGTGAAGATACAAGACCAAAGACTCTCACCTGTATCCGGATGGGACTCTCCTTCACGTAGAAGGCAAGATTGGCACCCGAATATGAAGATTCTGTAACCGACTTTGTACAACCCTAGTCCCTTCTGGTGTCTATATAAACCGGAGGGCTTAGTCCGTTGAGGCAGTCATAATCATATAGGCTAGACTTCTAGGGTTTTAGCCATTATGATCTTGTGGTAGATCAACTCTTGTAATACTCATATTCATCAAGATCAATCAAGCAGGAAGTAGGGTATTACCTCCATAGAGAGGGCTCGAACCTGGGTAAACATTCTGTCCCCCGCCTCTTGTTACCATCAACCTTAGACGCACAGTACGAGACCCCCTACCTGAGATCCGCCGGTTTGACACCGACATTGGTGCTTTCATTGAGAGTTCCGCTGTGACGTCTAAGACATGATTGATAGCTCGCCTTGTTGTCAAGGACAGTATCACCTCCGGAGGAGCCCTGGCCCCAGGTCAAACCCTTCGGCTGGGCGGCTTTACCATGACCACCCGTTCGGCCGTCAATCCAACGATGACTTATCGGGTCATCGAAAATCTCCTCCATGTTGACTCCGAACACTCCAAATGGATGGATCCGACGGAGTTGTCGTCTTTAAACAAACTCCTTGATCGCATCACCGCCCTAGGGGCCGCTACAGATTACGATCGGATTGGGCTTAAACCCGATCAGAGAGAAATCAAATCTCCACCGATCACCCATCAGGTAGCGGTAATCGAGGAGCAAAACAACAACTCTCGCTCTATATTGAGGACGAACTATGTTCGGATTTCCGGGCTTGAAGAGCCGGATACCCGTCTACGGAACGACACGCCCTGCCCTCCAAACTTAGAATCGGACAACGGGCCTGAAAAATCAGTTGATATCCCGGAGCCCGAACTATTAAGTTCAGAAGTTTCTCAGACTATGGATCCCAAATTGGGCCAGGGTTCGGACTTAAATCCACCCACCCACCCAGATACACGCGATCTTATGTACATACGACAGTAGTCTGAAGAAACAGTCCATCAATTTTGGGCGAGATTCCTCCTTGTCAAAGACAAGATCAAAGATTGCCGTGACGAAGACGCAATCTCACTATTCTGCAAAAATTGCACGGACGAGGGAATCCTCAATTCCATTAACCGCCGTCGCCTATTACACTTCGCTGACTTGGCAACCATAGTACAGAAGTATTGTGCAATGGAAAGCGCCTGGAAAACTCAGGCAGCTCCCTAGGAGCCACCAGTTTCCACTCAAACCCTCGTCCGGGCAAAAAGGATGCACCCTTGTGGGTCGCCTGATCCAATAGTAAAGAAATCGAATCCCATTACGGGACGCAGAACCGTTCTGGAGGGATGGATTGATAGGCCATGCAAAATACACACAACACCGGATACCATACCAACCCACAGCCTTGGAGCATGTTGGATACTCCAGCAAGTGGACAAGAGCGGCGAGGATCTCCTCACCAAAAATACTGCAGAGCAACACCCCACAGAAGACGACAACCTCAGAGTATTGACGGTCTTCGAGACTTTCGCCTCCAACAGTAGGCGCAAAAGGGCACTCCGCGACCTCGTGAAGTCTGCCAAGTAGCAGCAATGAACCCCTGGGACGACACGGCCATAACTTTCAATGCCGGTGACGAACCAAAATCAGGACAGTCCGGGCACTAGCCGCCTTGGTCCTCAGTCCAATCGTGGACAACTTTCGGCTTACCAAAGTGCTCATGGACGGCGGCAGTGGACTAAACCTCATTTACGAGGAAACTCTCAAGAAAATGGAAATAGACAGGAACCGCATTGAGCAAAGTAGCACGACCTTCCGAGGAATCATTCCCAGTCGGGAGGCGCAATACGTGGGAAAAATCACACTCGACATGGTATTCGGCACGCCGGAGAATTACCGGTCCGAAGAGATAACCTTCCAAGTGGCCCCTTTCAACAGTGGATATTACGCCTTATTAGGGCGAGATGCATTTACACGCTTCCAAGCTATACCTCATTACGGGTACATGAAGATCAAGATGCCCGGGCCCAATGGTATTATCACTCTTGCCAATGATCCGGACATAGCACTCCGCGCCGAAAACAAAACCGCAGCCCTGGCCCTCGAGGCATTGTCTGAAGCCCTCGCGGCTGAAGAGTTAACCGCACTATGCTCCACAGTGGATAGGGATGACGTGATCCTGGACAAGCGACCCAAATCCACCTCCTTTAAACCAGCAGAGGAAATAGTCAAATTTCAAGTCCACCCGACGGACCCCAAGAAGACAACATCCATTGTGGCACAGCTGGACCCAATGGTTGATGCCGCGCTACAAGAGTTCCTGTGCGAGAACTGGGACATATTCGCCTAGCACCCTTCTGATATGCCGGGAATCCCATGCAGGTTGTCTGAACACAGCCTAAACATACTGAAGGGATATAAACCGGTCAAGCAAACACTGCGACGCTTTTCCGAACCCAAATGACAAGCTATGGGGGAGGAGCTAGCCAAGTTAATTGAGGCCGGATTCATTAGAGAAATAAAACACCCGGACTGGCTGGCAAACCTGGTGATGGTGCCAAAGAAGGATAAATCCTGGCGCCTATGCATCGATTTCAAAGACCTCAACAAGGTCTGCCCTAAGGATCCATTTCCCCTCCCTCGCATCGATCAGATTATTGATGCTACAGCCGGACACGACTCACCGTGTTTCCTCGACGCATACTCCGGATACCATCAAATCAAAATGAAGGAGTCCGACCAAGCCGCAACAGCATTCATTACCCCATATGGGCCGTTCTGCTTCAACACTATGCCCTTCGGACTTAAAAACGCTGGCGCCACCTACCAACGCATGATTCAAACATGCCTGGAGAAATAGATCGGCAAGACAGTTGAAGCGTATGTGGATGACATCGTCATCAAAACTAGGCACGTCGAGTCATTAATAGACGATCTGCATCTCGCAGTCGACAACCTCCGTACATATGACATCAAGCTCAATCCGGAAAAGTGTGTGTTCGGCGTTCCTGCTGGAAAACTGCTGGGCTTCATCGTTTCCAATAGAGGAATTGAGGCGAACCCAGCTAAAATCCGAGCTTTGTCACAGTTGGCTACGCCAACAGACCTTAAACAAGTCCAAAAACTAGCCGGATGTGTGGCAGCTTTAAGCCGCTTTATCTCTATCCTAGGAGAAAAAACATTGCCATTTTATCGCCTTCTCCGACGCACCGATCACTTCGAGTGGATGGACGCGGCAACGGCAGGACCCATGTTATTATACATATCGGCAACACACCAGGTCGTGAGTGTAGTGCTCGTCGTTGAACGAAAGGAGGACAGACACAATTCCCGCTTCAGAAGCCGGTATACAACGTATCCACTGTCCTCGCACCATGAAAATCCTGGTACACTCATTACCAAAAAATAGCATACACGGTCTTCATGACATCCCGGAAGCTACAACACTAATTTCAAGAGTGCTCAATCATGGTGGCCTTCGAAGTACCACTCAGTGACATAATAAACAACCGTGATGCCATGGGCCGGATTGCCAAGTGGGCCATTGAGCTCCTCCCATTCGACGTAACATACAGACCGCGCCGGGCCATTAAATCCCAAGTAATGGCCGACTTCGTCGCCGAATGGACAGAGGCCGAACTCCCTAAAGAGTACGACACATATTCCAACTAGGTCATAGATGTCTACTACAAACCTTCTTCTTGTAGACGTTGTTGGGCCTCCAAGTGCAGAGGTTTGTAAGACAGTAGAAAATTTCCCTCAAGTGGATGACCTAAGGTTTATCATTCCGTGGGAGGCGTAGGATGAAGATGGTATCTCTCAAGCAACCGTACAACCAAATAACAAAGAGTCTCTTGTATCCCCAACACACCTAATACAATGGTAAATTGTATAGGTGCACTAGTTCGGCGAAGAGATGGTGATAAAAGTGCAATATGGATGCTAGATATAGGTTTTTGTAATATGAAAATATAAAACAGCAAGGTAACAAGTGGTAAAAGTGAGCATAAACGGCATTGCAATGCTAGGAAACAAGGCCTAGGGTTCATACTTTCACTAGTGCAAGTTCTCTCAACAACAATAACATAATTAGATCATATAACTATCCCTCAACATGCAACAAAGAGTCACTCCAAAGTCACTAATAGCGGAGAACAAACGAAGAGATTATTGTAGGGTACGAAACCACCTCAAAGTTATCCTTTCTGATCGATCTATTCAAGAGTCCGTAGTAAAATAACACGAAGCTATTCTTTCCGTTTGATCTATCCTAGAGTTCATACTAGAATAACACCTTAAGACACAAATCAACCAAAACCCTAATGTCACCTAGATACTCCAATGTCACCTCAAGTATCCGTGGGTATGATTATACGATATGCATCACACAATCTCAGATTCATCTATTCAACCAACACAAAGTACTTCAAAGAGTGCCCCAAAGTTTCTATCAGAGAGTCAAGACGAAAACGTGTGCCAACCCCTATGCATAAGTTCATTGAACCCGCAAGTTGATCACCAAAACATACATCAAGTAGATCACGTGAATATCCCATTGTCACCACAGATAAGCACGGCAAGACATACATCAAGTGTTCTCAAATCCTTAAAGACTCAATTCGACAAGACAACTTCAAGGGGAAAACTCAATTCATCACAAGAGAGTAGAGGGGGAGAAACATCATAAGATCCAACTATAATAGCAAAGCTCGCGATACATCAAGATCGTATCACCTCAAGAACACGAGAGAGAGAGAGAGAGAGAGAGAGAGAGAGAGATCAAACACATAGCTACTGGTACATACCCTCAGCCCCGAGGGTGAGCTACTCCCTCCTCGTCAAGGAGAGCGTCGGGATGATGAAGATGGCCACAGGTGAGGGATCCCCCCTCCGGCAGGGTGCCGGAACAAGGTCCCGATTGGTTTTTGGTGGCTACAGAGGCTTGTGGCGGCGGAACTCCTGATCTAGGTTATTTTCTGGAGGTTTCAGTATTTATAGGAATTTTTGGCGTAGGTCTCATGTCAGGGGGGGTCTCCGGGCTGTCCACAAGGTAGGGGGCATGCCCAGGGGGTGGGCGCGTCCCCCACCCTCGTGGGCAGCCCAAGACTCTCCTGGCCCAACTCTTTCACTCCAGGGGTTCTTTTGGTCCACAAAAAATCGTCACAAATTGGCACATCAATTGGACTCCGTTTGGTATTCCTTTTCTGTAAAACTCAAAACACGGAAAAAACAGAAACTGGCACTGGGCTCTAGGTTAATAGGTTAGTCCCAAAAATGATATAAAAGTGTATAGTAAAGCCCATAAACATCCAAAACGGGTAATATAATAGCATGGAACAATCAAAAATTATAGATACGTTGGAGACGTATCAAGCATCCCCAAGCTTAATTCCTGCTCGTCCTCGAGTAGGTAAATGATAAAAACAGAATTTTTGATGTGTAATGCTACCTAACATAATTCTCAATGTAATTTTCTTTATTGTGGCATGAATGTTCAGATCCATAAGATTCAAGAGAAAAGTTCATATTGACATGAAAACAATAATACTTCAAGCATACTAACAAAGCAATCATGTCTTCTCAAAATAACATGGCTACAGAAAGCTATCCCTACAAAATCATATAGCCTAGTTATGCTCTATCTTCATCACACAAAGTATTTAATGATGCACAACCCCGATGACAAGCCAAGCAATTGTTTCATACTTTTATGTTCTCAAACTTTTTCAACTTTCACGCAATACATGAGCGTGAGCCATGGACATAGCACTATATGAGGAATAGAATGGTGGTTGTGGATAAGACAAAAAGGGAGAAGATAGTCTCACATCAACTGGGCGTATCAACAGGCTATGGAGATGCCCATTAATAGATATCAATGTGAGTGAGTAGGGATTGCCATGCAACAGATGCACTAGAGCTATAAATGTATGAAAGCTCAACAAAAGAAACTAAGTGGGTGTGCATCCAACTTGCTTGCTCACGAAGACTAGGGCATTTTGAGTAATCCCATCATTGGAATATACAAGCCAAGTTCTATAATGAAAAATTCCCACTAGTATATGAAATTGACAACATAGGAGACTATCTATCATGAAGCACAAGTGTGGAAAAAGATAGTAACATTGTTCCTTCTCTCTTTTTCTCTCATTTTCTTTTATTTTGGTGGGCTTCTTTGGCCTCTTGTTTTTATTTGGGCTTCTTTGGCCTCTTTTTTTTTGTAAGTCCGAAGTCTCATCCCGACTTGTGGGGGAATCATAGCCTCCATCATCCTTTCCTCACTTGGGACAATGCTCTAATAATGAAGATCATCACACTTTTATTGATTTACAACTCAATACTTAGAACAAAATATGACTCTATACAAATGCCTCTGGCGGTGTACCGGGATATGCAATGAATCAAGAGTGACATGTATGAAAAATTATGAAGGTGGCCTTGCCACAAATATGATGTCGACTACATGATCATGCAAAAGCAATATGACAATGATGGAGCGTGTCATAATAAACGGAACGGTGGAAAGTTGCATGGCAATATATCTCGGAATGGCTATGGAAATGCCATAATAGGTAGGTATGGTGGCTGTTTTGAGGAAGGTATATGGTGGGTGTATGGTACCGGGGAAAGTTGCGCGACACAAGAGAGGCTAGCAACGGTGGAATTGTGAGAGTGCGTATAAAACATGGACTCAACATTAGTCATAAAGAACTCATACACTTATTGCAAAAATCTACAAGTCATCAAAACAAAGTATTACACGCATGCTCCTAGGGGGATAGATTGGTAGGAAAAGACCATCGCTCATCCCCGACTGCCACTCATAAGGAAGACAATCAATAAATAAATCATGCTCCAACTTCATCAGATAACGGTTCACCATACGTGCATGCTACAGGAATCACAAACTTCAACACAAGTATTCCTTAAATTCACAATTACCCAACTAGCATGAATCTAATATCACCGTCCTCATATCTCAAAACAACTATCAAGTACAAATTTCTCATAGCACCCAATTCACTTTCTATGATAGTTTTTATTATACCCAACTTGGATGTCCATCATTCTAGGACTAATTTTATAACCATAGTAAATACCATGCTGTTCTAAAAGACTCCTCAAAATAATATAACTGAAGCATGAGAGATTAATAATTTCTACAAAATTAAGCCACCGCCGTTCTCTAAAAGGATATAAGTGACGCACTAGAGCAAATGACAAACTACTCCGAGAGATATAAGTGGAGATCAATGAGTAGTCGAATAATTATGCAACTATGTGAAGACTCTCTAACATTTAAGAATTTCAGATCTTGGTATTTTATTCAAACAGCAAGCAAAACAAAACAAAATAAAATGACACTCCAAGCAAAACACATATTATGTGGTGAATAAAAATATAGCTCCAAGTAAAGTTACCGATAGACGAAGACGGAAGAGGGGATGCCATCCGGAGCATCCCCAAGCTTAGGCTCTTGGTTGTCCTTGAATATTACCTTGGGGTGCCTTGGGCATCCCCAAGCTTAGGCTCTTGCCACTCCTTATTCCATAGCCCATCGAATCTTTACCCAAAACTTGAAAACTTCACAACACAAAACTCAACAGAAAACTCGTAAGCTCCGTTAGTATAAGAAAATAAACCACCACTTAGGACTGTTGTGAACTCATTCTAAATTCATATTGGTGTAATATATACTGTATTCCAACTTCTGTATGGTTCATACCCTCCGATATTACTCATAGATTCATCAAAATAAGCAAACAACACATAGAAAACAGAATCTGTCAAAAACAGAACAGTCTGTAGTAATCTGTAACTCTCGAATACTTCTGTAACTCCAAAAATTCTACCAAATTAGGAAAACCTGAGAAATTTTTGTACCAATCCATAGCAAAAATAATCAGATCAAAATCACGATTCTGTGAATTATCAAAAGTAATTTACTGGGCGCAAAAGTTTCTGATTTTCAGCAGGATCAAAACAACTATCACCGTAAGCTACCCTAAAGGTCTTACTTGGCACTTTATTGAAACAAAATCTATAAAACATGATTACTACAGTAGCATAATCATGTGAACACAAAAAAACAGTAAAGGTAAATATTGGGTTGTCTCCCAACAAGCGCTTTTGTTTAATGCCTTTTAGCTAGGCATGATGATTTCAATGATGCTCACATAAAAGATAAGAATTAAAACATAAAGCGAGCATCATGAAGAATATTACTATGATATTACTCTCTACAAATCTGAAAATTTTGACATACTTAAATATTACTACGAAACTATGCTCATAATGTCCATGTCGAAGAATTTATTGAGAGAATGACCGTTGCTTTGGAAGAAAATAATGATATGCATGAATATATAGATAATTATGATTCCGATGATTTGATTGAAATATCCCTTGATGAACATGATGCTTGCTATTCTTGTGGCCATGATGCCAATATTTATGCAGATGAATTTGCTATAGTCCCTTATGTTAAATATGAGATTGCTGCTATTGCACCCATACTTGATTGTTCCTTCATGAAAAGTATGATTGCAATGATGTTATTATAAATTCTATTAATGAAAATTATGCTAAAAATATGCAAAACCCTAAGCTTGGGGATGCTATTTTTGTTATGTCCACTATTTGTTGCAATGATCATGATTGGGGTGATTCTTCTTATGGTCTTGAAAATTTATTTAAGCCCCATGATAAATATGAGATTGATAATAATGTTGCAATAATATTGAAAGTGGGTTTGGAAGAGTGTCAACTTTATATCCCACATATTTGGAGAATGGTCAATCTTATGAAATTTTTTATAAAAGTGGGTTTGGAGAGGTCATGACTTTAGTTAATGTTAATCCCACTATTTTGGAAGAGTGTCAACTTTGCATGCATGTGGATCGTGTTGAGAATATGTTTTGTGATAGCTATATTGTTTAATTTGCTTATGATCCTACATGTAATTATTATGAGAGAGGAAATTATGGTTGTAGAAATTTTTTATGTTACTAAGTTACCTCTCTTCATGTTGAGATTGCTATCGTCTCTTTCTTCTTCCTTGCATATGCTAGTTTTTGATTGCCTTAATAATTTGTTTGCTTATAAAATGCCTATGCATAGGAAGTATGTTAGACTTAGATGTGTTTGTCACGTGTTTTATGATGCTCTCTATGTGCTTCAATTCTTGTCTTTCATGTGAGCATCATTGAAATTATCAATGCCTAGCTAAGAAGGCTTTAAAGAAAAGCGCTTGCCAGGAGACAACCCAATGTTTTTCCTTGCTGTTTTTCCTTGAATAATTCATCTAGCCTCTGGTTAGATGTGGTTTTGTGTTTGAATTAGTGTATGTGCCAAGTTAAACCTTTAGGATAGCTTACGGTGATAGTTGTATTGATCCTGCTGAAAAACAGAAAATTTTGTGCCCAGTAAATAATTTCCAGGATTTTATTGAAACATGCTTTTGATCTCATTATTTTTTACCTGGACTGGTGCACAAATTTCCCAGGCCGTCCTAATTGTTCAGAATTTTTGGAGTTACAGAAGTATTCAAGAGCTACATATTTCTACAGATTGTTCTGTTTTTGACAGATTCTGTTTTCTGTGTGTTGTTTGCTTATTTTGATGAATCTATGGGTAGTATCGGGGGGGGGGGGGTATGAACCATGGAAAAGTAGGAATACAGTAGATATTACACCAATAAAAATAAAGAATGAGTTCACAACAGTACCTTAAAGTGGTGATTTATTTTCTTATACTAACGGAGCTTATAAGATTTTCTGTTGAGTATTGTGTTGTGAAGTTTTCAAGTTTTGGGTAAGGATTTGATGGACTATGGAATAAGGAGTGGCAAGACCCTAAGCGTGGGGATGCCCAAGGCACCCCAACGTAATATTCAAGGACAACCAAGAGCCTAAGCTTGGGGATGCCCCGGAAGGCATCCCCTCTTTTGTCTTCGTCTATCGGTAACTTTACTTGAGGCTATATTTTTATTCACCACATGATATGTGTTTTGCTTGGAGCGTCTTGTATGATTTGAGTCTTTGCTTTTTAGTTTGCCACAATCATCCTTGCTGTACACACCTTTTGAGAGAGACACGCATGAATCGTGATTTATTAGAATACTCTATGTGCTTCAGTTATATCTTTTGAGCTAGGCAATTTTGGTCTAGTGCTTCACTTATATCTTTTTAGAACACGGCGGTGGTTTTATTTTATATAAATTGATGAGCTCTCGTGCTTCACTTATATTATTTTGAGAGTCTTTAGAACAGCATGGTAATTTGCTTTGGTTATAAATTTAGTCCTAATATGATAGGCATCCAAGAGGGATATAATAAAAAGTTTCATATAAAGTGCATCGAATACTATGTGAAGTTTGATTCTTTATGATTGTTTTGAGATATGAAGATGGTGATATTAGAGTGATGCTAGTGAGTAGTTGTGAATTTGATACATACTTGTGTTGAAGTTTGTGGTTCCCGTAGCATGCACGTATGGTGAACCGTTATGTGATAAAGTTGGAGCATGATTTATTTTTTGATTGTCTTCCTTATGAGTGGCGGTCAGGGAAGAGCGATGGTCTTTTCCTACCAATCTATCCCTCTAGGAGCATGCACGTAGTACTTTGTTTCGATAACTAAAAATAGATTTTTGCAATAAGTATGTGAGTTCTTTATGACTAATGTTGAGTCCATGGATTGTACGCACTCTCACCCTTCCACCATTGCTAGCCTCTCTTGTGTCGTGCAACTTTCACCGGTACCATACACTCACCATATACCTTCCTCAAAACAGACACCATACCTACCTATTATGGCATTTCCATAGCCATTCTGAGACATATTGCGTTGCAACTTTCCACCGTTCCATTTATTATGACACGCTTCATCATTGTCATATTGCTTTGCATGATCATGTAGTTGACATTGTATTTATGGCAAAGCCATCTTTCATAATTATTTCATACATGTCACTCTTGATTCATTGCACATCCCGGTACATCGCCGGAGGCATTCATATAGAGCCATATTTTGTTCTAAATATCGAGTTGTAATTTCTGAGTTATAAGTAAATAAAAGTGTGATGATCTTCATTATTAGAGCATTGTCCCATGTGAGCAAAGGATGATGGAGGCTATGATTCCCCCACAAGTCGAGACAAGACTCCGGACAAAAAAGAATAGGAAAAGAGGCCAATAAAATGAGAAAGGCCCAAAAAAGAAAAAAATATAGAAAATAAATGAGAGAAAAAGAGAGAAGGGGCAATGCTACTATCCTTTACCACACTTGTGCTTCAAAGTAGCACCATGATCTTCATGATAGAGAGTCTCCTATGTTGTCACTTTCATATACTAGCGGGAATTTTTCATTATAGAACATGGCTTGTATATTCCAATGATGGGCTTCCTCAAATGTCCCTAGGTCTTCATGAGCAAGCGAGTTGGATGCACACCCACTTAGTTTCTTTTTGAGGTTTCATAAACTTATAGCTCTAGTGCATCCGTTGCATGGCAATCCCTACTCACTCACATTGATATCTATTGATGGGCATCTCCATAGCCCATTGATATGCCTAATTGATGTGAGACTATCTCCTTCTTTTTGTATTCTCCACAGCCACCATATTCTATTCAACCATAGTGTTATATCCATGGCTCACGCTCATGTATTGCGTTAAGGTTGAAAAAGTTTGAGAACATCAAAAGTATGAAAGAATTGCTTGGCTTGTCATCGGGGTTGTGCATGATTTAAATATTTTGTGTGATGAAGATGGAGCATAGCCAAACTATACGATTTTGTAGGGATAGCTTTCTTTGGCCATGTTATTTTGAGAAGACATGATTGCTTTATTAGTATGCTTGAAGTATTATTGTTTTTATGTCAATATTAAACTTTTGTTTTGAATCTTACGGATCTGAACATTCATGCCACAATAAAGAAGAGTACATTGATAAATATGTTAGGTAGCATTCCACATCAAAAATACTGTTTTTATCATTTACCTACTCGAGGACGAGCAGGCTTAAGCTTGGGGATGTGTAGGATCGGAAGTATGTCTAGAGGGGGGTGATTAGACTACTTGACCAAATAAAAACTTAACCTTTTCCCAATTTTAGTTCCTGGCAGATTTTAGCAACTTAGCACAAGTCAAGCAATTTAAATATAACTCAAGGAAGCATGCAAAGACTACATGAGCAGCGGAAAGTAAAGCATGCAACTTGCAAGAAAGTAAATGGGGGGGGGTTTGGAGGGAGCAAACACAATGTTGACACGGAGATTTTTGGCGTGCTTCCGATAGGTGGTGCTATCTTACAGCCACGTTGATGGAGACTTCAACCCATGGAGGGTAAGGGTTGCGCGAGTCCATGGAGGGCTCCACCCACGAAGGGTCCATGAAGAAGCAACCTTGTCTATCCCATCATGTCCATCGCCCACGAAGGACTTGCCTCACTAGGGTAGATCTTCACGAAGTAGGCGATCTCCTTGCCCTTACAAACTCCTTGGTTCAACTCCACAATCTTGATGGAGGCTCCCAAGTGACACCTAACCAATCTAGGGGACACCACTCTCCAAAAGGTAATAGATGGTGTGTTGTTGATGAACTTCTTGATCTTGTTCTTCAAATGATAGTCTCCCCAACACTCAACTCTCTCTCATAGATTTGGCTATGGTGGAAAGATGATTTGAGTGGAAAGCAACTTGGGGAAGGCTAGAGATCAAGATTCATATGGTAGGATTGGAATATCTTGGCCTTAACACATGAGTAGGAGGTTCTCTCTCAAAAAATGAGTAGTGGAAGTGTAGGTTTGTTCTGATGGCTCTCTCCATGAATGAAGAGTGGGTGGAGGGGTATATATATCCTCCACACAAAATCTAACCGTTACACACAGATTCACAAACTCGGTGGGACCGAATTCGAATCAGCAAACTCGGTCAGACCGATCCAGGTAAAAATGTGAACGTTAGGATTTTTGGTGGGACCGATATAGTCATCTCGGTGGAACCGATATGCTAGGGCTAGGGCATAATGTAATCTCGGTGTGACCGATCGCATAAACTCGGTTGGACCGACTTCAGCAATAGGTACACAGAGGGTTGGTCAGGCAAACTCGATGGTACCGATTCACTCACTTCGGTGGGACCGAAGAGTTACGAAAAGGAAATAGGGAGTTTGCAATGCAGACTCGGTGGGACCGATTTGCTCATTTTGGTGAGACCAAAATGTTACAGAAAGGAAATAGAGAGTTTGCAATCCCATCTCAGTGAGACCGAGATACCTATTGGTGAGACTGAAGTAACTAGGTTTTGTGGCAGTGGCTATGTCAAATGAAACTAGGTGGCGTCGGATAGATCAAATAGGTGGGGCCGAATTTGACTTTAGGTTCACTAGTAGAAAAGGGGGCAATGGTCCAGGCAGGGCCAGCCCATTAGTCCCGGTTCAGTCCAGAACCGGGACCAATGGGGGCATTGGACCCGGTTCGTGAGCCCCGGGGGCCGGCCGGGCCACGTGGGCCATTGGTCCCGGTTCGTCTGGACCTTTTGGTCCTGGTTGGTGGGACGAACCGGGACCAATGGTCCTCGCTCCTGGCCCACCACTATTGGTCCCGGTTGGAGGCATGAACCGGGACCAAAGGCTGCCCATTAGTCCCGGTTCATACCACCAACCGGGACTAAAGGGTTGGTCCTCGTTGCGGCCAGAGTTTAGTCCCACCTCACCAACCGAAGGGGGCTCACACCGGTTTATAAGCCCCTCCCTCTCTGCCTTGTTGAGCTCCTCTCAAAATGAAAATAGATGCCCTTATACAGGGAATTTGACCTAAATTCATACCGAATTTCTCTGAAGTTAGTAGAAATTTATTATGAATTTAGGTTGAATTTTCTCTATAAGCGCATCTATGCTCATTTTTTTAGTAAAGTTAATCACAACTATTTTTTTCTTCTATTTATTTCTGAGTAGTTTTTTATATATTTTTTTCTATTCTGCTATATTTATTTTTTTCTTTTTATTTCTAAGTTGTAATAAGTCATTAAAAGTAAGCATCTATGCTCATTTTTTAGTAAAGTTAATCACAACTATTTTTTCTTCTTTTTATTTCTGAGTTGTAATAAGTCATTAAAAATAAGCATCTATGCTCCTTTTTTTAGTAAAATTAATCACAACTATTTTTTCTTCTATTTATTTCTGAGTTGTAATAAGTCATTAAAAATAAGCATCTATGCTCATTTTTTTAGTAAAGTTAATCACAACTATTTTTTCCTATTTATTTCTGAGTAGTTTTTTATATCGTTTTTTTCCTTTTCTGCTATATTTATTTTTTTCTTTTTATTTTTGAGTTGTAATAAGTCATTAAAAATAAAAAATAGGCGCATTGCTCGTTAATTAGCTTCAAGCCTTTCAGAATAGTGTAAACTGCACTGCACATAGCTCCGTGCAGTCTAGCCTAATCCTCAAGGCTTGAAGCTAAGCAACGTGCAGGTGAGCATTGAGCCTCTTCTTCATCGTCTCTGCACTCAGGGCTTATAAACCGCTGCGAGTGCCTCTCGCTTGGCAAGGTGGGACTAATTAAAAACAGCTGCAGAAAGAATCAACTAAAAAACAGCTGCAGAAACTAAATAAGTAATTAGACGGGTGCATTGGTACCGGTTGGTGCACCAACCGGTACCAATGTCCCTCTTTGGTCCCGGTTGGTGGCACCAACCGGGACCAATGCCCCTCTTTTGTCCCGGTTGGAGCCACCAATCGGGACCAAAGGTCTTCGTTTCCCGCCCTTTGGGCTGCTGAAAAGAGGCCTTTGGTCCCGGTTGGTGGCACCAACCGGGACTAAAGGTGGCATTGGTCCCGGTTTGTGGCACGAACCGGGACCAAAGCCTTTGCTATATAAGTAGCACTTAGCAAAATTTGAGAACCACATCCCCACTTCGATCTCTCCTCCTCCTCTCCCGACGCCGCGCGTCGTCCCCTGCCGCCACCTCGCCGTCGCCGCCCCGCCCCGACGCCGTCGCCGCCCCGCCCCGCCCCGACGCCGTCGCCGCCCCGCCTCGCCCCGCGCCGTCGCCGCCCCGCCCTGCCGCCCTGAGGTCACCGCCCCGGCCCGCGTCGCCTCGCCGCCATCGCCGCCCCGCGCCGCACCTCGCCGTCGCCGTGAGCAACTTTTTATTATTTTTGTTAGATTTTTTTTAGATTTTTTTGTTAGATTAGATGTGTATTAATTTAGATATGTAGTTCATAGTATGTTAATTTAGATTGTGTAATTAATTTGTTCATATTGTGTTAGATTTTTTTTAGATTTTTTTGTAGTTCATAGATTTTTTTTGTTAGATTAGATGTGTAGTAATTTAGATATGTAGTTCATAGTATGTTAATTTAGATTGTGTAATTAATTTGTTCATATTGTGTTAGCTTTTTTTAGATTTTTTTGTAGTTCACAGATTTTTTGTTAGATTAAATGTGTAGTAATTTAGATATGTAGTTCATAGTATGTTAATTTAGATTGTGTAATTAATTTGTTCATATTGTGTTAGATTTTTTTTTCTGTTAATAGATTTTTTTGGTGATATTATTGTTGAATATGCATGTTTGGTGATATTATTGTTAATAGATTTTTTGGTGGTATTTAGATTGTGTAATTAATTTTGTTCATAGAATTTTAATGATTTTTTTGTTCATAGTATTTAGAAAAAGGAAAAAAATAAGAAGAGAAAGTGTTTAATATAATTAGTTAGAAAAATACTAGTTTATTTTTAGTAAGTACCATTTTATTTTATTTATAGTAAGTGCTTCATATATAGTTGAACTAGCTAGTTGATTTAATAAACTAATTTATTTTACTATATATAGAAGTAGTTTGTTTTTAGTAAGTACTACTTTATTTATTTATAGTAAGTGCTTAGTAGTTGAACTAGATATAGTTGATTTAATTAATAAAACTACTTTATTTAACTATATATAGAAGTAGTTCCCGCATCGACGTCGGCGATGCCTATCCCGCATCCTCCTCGTCGTCGACTCAGCGGTGGCGGCCTGCTTGATCAGGGCCATGTTCGGGATTGGGCTCCGCCGGGCTGGTATTGGGAGGTGCTACCTTCCGGGGGACGTAGGTTGGTGAGGAGGCAGCCCGTTGTTGACCCGATCCTTGTTTGGTGGTGGTCGCGTGGGCCAGTGACGGTGCTGAGGCTTCCGGACACCGCGGAGGTGGTACGTCACCGTGTCAGCGAGGAGGACGAGCACGTCCGTCGCTACATGGTTGCATTGGAGGGCAGGTTCGACAATACCTGGCAGGTTCTTCAGGGATCTCACTAGAGCTATGATCCTGTGATGGTTCCTATTCTTTGGGTGTCCACCGCCCGCGACGATACCCATCGGGCGCTACGGTTCTAGTTGTATTAGTGATGCAATATTAGTGATAATATTCGATGATGTACGGACACCAAGAGATGATGTACTTTTGCTTATAATTATTGAATGCATGCTAATTTGAATACTAATTTATTTTATGATTTGGTTTTGCTTATTTTATGATTTGGTTTTGCTTATTGAATGCTCATATTGGATAAGTTCTTCATTCCCGTGTGCTAGACAATTTGGTGTAATAATGCACTCGGGAATGAAAGGAGGAGCTACGTACATCACCGATAGTCAACCCGTGATTAATAATAATGATCTAGTTTAATATTTGAATTATGAACATAGGCCGGAAATGTCGTACTCGGACGACGAAAACCGCCCGGGGGAGTGCGATTGGTGCCACGACGACCGAGGTATGTGCGACAGGTTCATTGAGCTGGACGAAGATCGGCGCTTTAGCATTAAGCTCGAGGAGACCTTCGATGTTCATACGGTACGCAACAACGACAATAGTTTTTTTCGTAATTAAGCATGACTTCAACTATTTTAACGTGTATTTTTCATCTTTTCCAATTCGACTAGCTAAACCCATGCTTTGCAAGACGCTATGTCTTGGAGAGGATGGGTTTTGAAGACCATGAAAGTATGGAAACCAAAAAAATTATCCTAAGTACTCATCATGGTGTGGATTTTCAAGTAAAGTTGTACAATGCTCAGAGTGTAACCCATTTTGGTTGCAAAAATTGAGAAGCACTTTGCAAGATGTATGGTTTTGATGAGGGTATGCTTGTCACCATGGATCTTGGTGATCCTACAATCGAGCAAGAGAGACCTTCGATTTGGGTCCTTGTGGATACACCTCCAATTCTTCCCCCATGTGAGCTTAACATAGTTATTAAGTAATTTATATTGTTTATTTCAAAATAGTTGACAACTTATTTCCATTGACAGCTTATTTTCATTCTTCAAAGAATGTGCGGAAGATGGTAGACAAAACCTACTACACCGAAGGCTCAGAATTAACTTATCAGGAGAAAAATCATTTGGTCGCATTTTGTACTGATCTTGAGAATTACAATATCTACAATCAAACTCCTCAACATTATGGTCAATACATGCCACTAGTGCACGTGTTGAACTACGGTAACTACCATGGAGATACCCTGGTAAGATTTTTTATTATTACGACATCCTTGCATCTTTTTGCACACTTCTAAAACTAGTACATCATTGCTAACTACGAAGTTATTACTATGTTTTTCAACAGATAATCCCGAATGATTGTGTGCCTCATCTGATGTATACGCATAGTACCCTTCATGTTTTGAACATACAACCAGGTCTTCCTATGAATCTCAACTATCCATACCGGGTTTCTAAAAGAAGTGGAGACATGACAATCAAAGAATGGAAAAAATGTATGGACAGTCGTAAGGAGCTTCTTGGAAGCAAAAGGCAGCGAAGGGCAAGAATTGGAGACAGGATGATCGCCATTCTTCATAATGGAGAGTCAGGGTCTATATTGTTTTATGCTATTTTACCTTAAGGGTGTTTAGGTCCTACCTGATACTGATGATCATGTGCTAAGAACAATTATGTAGGGTTGGGTTCGATGACTATGAGGATGATGATCGCATGACTTATTATTAATAACGAGTAGAAGTTGTATGATGATGCATGATTAGTAGGACTTGTTATTATATATGATGATGTATGACGCGAGCATGCATGAGTTATTATATCAGCGGGTGAAATGAACATAGCAGCAGCGTTGGTAAACCAAGGATGAAGATATAAGAGAGGACACTTCTCTCTATTAGCTAGCTAATAACAACCCAAAAATAACCCCCAAAACCCCTAAAGCAGCCACTTTTCTAAAAAACATGGACTTTTGGTCCCGGTTGGTGCCACCAACCGGGACCAAAGGCCCCCCCTGACTGGGCTCGGCGGACCGGCCACGTGGAGGCACATCTGTCCCGGTTCGTGTTTGAACCGGGACTAATGGGTGGAGGTATTAGTAACGACCCATTAGTCCCGGTTCATGAACCGGGATTAAAGGCCCTTACGAACCGGGACTAATAGGTGTTTTTCTACTAGTGGTTTAGGACATATGTGGAAATGAGAAAGTGTTTGAGGTTTTTGGAGCATATCACTAAGCATTTTGAGCAAGTAAGCCATTAGGCAACACCTCATCCCCTTTTAATAGTATTGTCTTTCCTATGGACTCAATGTGATCTTGGATCACTAAAATGAAAATGTAGAGTCTTGAGTTTGTTGCCAATATATGTCTGTTGCATTTTGAGGGGTCCACATCTCTAGTCCATGCCATGCTAATCATTGAACTTACTGAAATGATTATCTTGAAATAGCATTAGTTCAATGAACTATATATTGTTAAGAATTACCAAAACCACCCAGGGATTAGTTGCACTTTCAATCTCCCCCTTTTTGGTAATTGATGACAACATATAGATCAAAGCTTTGATAAATGATAATAAGAATGAAGTACATTGTCGCTTTGAGAAGTATGTGATAAGCAAGAGCTCCCCCTAAATTTGTGCATTGTTTAAAATTTCCTTTGGACTGCAAATGCACAATCTGTTAGGATCATGGGTTACTCTTCCATGTCACATACATCTAGGTGGAGCGCTCAAAATGATAATAAATAAGAACAAGCACTCACCACCAAGGCAAAGTGAATGATCATACAAGAGATAGATAATGTCATCATTCAAGCATAAGCAAAAAGAGTCATATGATCAAGCACATGATCATACAAAGTATCTCACATACACACACATAATGTATCTTAACCAGGCAAGCAAAGCAAATAATTAGCAAAAAGAGACAACTCTCTCTCTCTCTCTCTCTCTCTCTCTCTCTCTCTCTCTTCGAAGCCTATGATCTATACATTTTCTCCCCTTTTGGCAACAAGTTACCAAAAAGCTTGAAAATGCATAGTGCTATGCGTCTCTCTAGGCTTGATCCTTGGAAGGAGGTGTTGAGATGACTCCAAGGACGAATGCATCTATAGATGATGTTGGAGCTAGAGGGGTTGCCACTGGAGGGGCAACAGGAGCTGTGGGACCTGTGGCTGCAGGTGCTGAAGTTGTAGCTCTAGTATCTGTCACTGGCACTAATGCAGACCTCTGTGCCCTAGGCACTCTATGGAACACATGTGTAGTAGCTTTGCCCTTCCTCTCCTGAGCTTCTTCCTGGATTTCTTCAACAGCTATCTGAATCTTAATCACCTTCAAGTCCAAATTATAGAATTTTGTCTCTATTATCCTCAACAAGCTCTCCTGGTTCTGAGTCAGGGTAGCTAGTCCTTTCTCAATCCTCAGGGATGCTTGAATTAGAAATCCAAGCTGGTCTTGTTTTGACTTGAGAA
Organism: Triticum timopheevii; assembly: GCA_963921465.1. Taxonomy (NCBI): domain Eukaryota; kingdom Viridiplantae; phylum Streptophyta; class Magnoliopsida; order Poales; family Poaceae; genus Triticum; species Triticum timopheevii. The sequence goes on along the minus strand of OY997274.1, from coordinate 444,017,416 downwards.
AGACTTTTGAAGCCTCTGTTGTACTTGGCATCTTTGCTGCTTTTTTTGCTCTGGTTTTCTCCTTCGTCTCATGAGCTGCAACTGAGGATGGATCTTCAGCATCCATGACAACTGTGTTGTCCTCAAATTCAGGAAGCAAAGGAAGATGTTCTTTGTCCAAAAGATACACTCCTTGCTTCATCTTGGAATTGATTAGCTCTTGGATGTGTGGAGCATATCCACAAGATCTCTTCTGGTCAGCTGCTGTCCTTTTGATTGTCTGAACAATCAAGCTCATGACCTTGAACTTCTGTGGCACAACATCAAACAACTGCAACAAGTTGATGGAATGGCCTTTGATCATCCTGTGATCTCCAGATTTGGGCAACAAAGTGTGCCTCAAGATAGTGTTTATGGTGGCCAAACGAGACAACAAATAGTAGACTGATCCAAACTTATGTGTTTCCAAGGCCTCATCTAGAATTTCCTTATATATATTGGCCATGGTGTTGTGATCTCTCTTCTTCTCAGCATGTATATCTATGTCATTTTCGTCTTCTTCACGGGCATTTATGAGCCTAGCCCACTCATCAACAGTTGATTGGTGCCTCTGCCCTTCTGTCATCCACACAACTCTTCCATCTGGATAGAAGTGAGTTGTCGAATAGAATTGCATAATGAGCTCATCATTCCATTTGGTGAGCTTCTGACCAACAAAGTCATCAACACCATTTGCTTTGAAGCTTTCATGCACACCTGGGAAATGATCAGCATTAGCATCAATGAATTTCCAGTCCACCCATCTCATATCACTGATTATGGGTTTCTTGTCTAGCAACACTGTCTCATAAAAATCATGCTGCTCTTTGGTGTGGAACCTATAGTCCACTATAGCCCTCCTCCTCACAGCATATGGATCTGTTTGTCTCCATTTCCTGAGACCAGCATCCTTTCTTTCCTTCATATTTTCAGCAACTGGGTGACTGTCATTATGGTCTGGAATCTTGGGCTTGAGCTTCCTAAGCACTTGGGCTTCAGCTTCTTCTGCAGCTTCAGGCACCGGGGCCTTGTTCTTCTCTGTTGCAGGTATGTTCCTGGTGCTTCTCTTTGGAGCTTGAGTTGGATCTGGAGGTTTGGGGGTTGTCTTGGGCTTAGAAGGAGCTACCCAAGACTTGATGGCATCCCCCATCAGCTTCTGTGCCTTAGCAGGAGGTGCTTGAGCAGCAACCTCTTCTTCCTCTTCCTCTTCACTTGCAGAATCCTTCCTCATAGATGGGTTTCCAATCACTCTAGTTGTAGTTTTCATGACCCTCTTTTTCCCTTCTTCACCTGCTCTTGGCTCAAGTGTGAAGAGCATAGTTTCCTGAGTGGAAGTTCTGGCCTTTGACATGGGAACTCTCTTGGCAGGTGCCTTCTTGTGCATACCAGGTTTTGTTGCAGTAGTAGTTCCATATTCCTTTTTCAGCACTTTCTTCTTGGAGCTTACTTCCTCCTCAGCAGCCATATAGTCCTCATCCTCTGAATCTGAGGTTCTCTTCTTCCTTGTCCTTGTAGCTGCCTTGGGCAAATTGATTGGAGTGCTCATGTTGCCATCATCAGAGCTGCTAGAGGGACTAGTGCCCTCACTCATGTTCACTTGCTCTTCTGATTTGTTCTGGCTATCACTCTGGTCAGACATTCTGGCAAAGCAAACTGATAGCAGACCCTGTGAATAGATATAGATGAGGTAGAGTAGATGAGCATCACAGAGTGCAGAGTTTTTGCAAAAAGAATGAGTCAAAAACTTAGTTTCAGTTTTCTACAGGAAGCATTTCGGAGCTACCGATTTGTAAAATGCGGTGACATCGAAGCAACTTTGGAGTCTAAACATGTGGAATCGGTCAGACCGAGACACAGTTCGATGACTCCGAGTTTGCTAGGGTTTCACAAAGTCCTGGTATCGGTCACACCGATTCGCAATTTTTGGTCTGACCGAAAATCACTTGTGCTTTGGCCTAAGCCAAATTGGTGGAACCGATTCCTACAACTCGGTCGGTCCGAGATGAGTTTGGCGGAAACCTAACCCTAAATTTTCAATTCAAATCTAGTCTAATGGACATTCTCTGTGGATGGATCGATCTCATACGTGGTAAAGAACATGGCATTGACCTTGTGTTCGGAATTGGAGGTAAAAAGAGTGCACAAGGGGTCGAACTCATACCCTAGTTCAGCGGTGAGTTTGCTACGGAGACAATAGTGGCGAAGAAATCCGTCAACGGCAGTGGATACTAGTGGCGGGAGGTCGCTGGCGATGAGGTGACGATCCGGAGACCCAAGAGGTAGATCAGGACATGCGCGGGCGAAGAGGTTTTGAAGTGATTTCCAAAATCTGGCCCGTCAGTATTTATATCCTGACACGGTCGGTGTGACCGAGTGGAACAACTCGGTGGCACCGAGATACAGAATCACAAGCGGTTACTACAACTCGGTGAGACCGAAGGGCTCTAATCGGTTGCACCGAGATTGAAAACTTGATCAACCCAGTGAACTCGATGTGACCGAAATGGAGGAGTAGGTCAGACCGAAATACACGGTGAGGTTTTGGAAGTTTTAAGTCTATGACAAAACGGGACTCCGAGTGCTCCTCATACAGAGGTTTTGAATTTGACTTAGATCAAACTTTGTGATATAGCACGAATAGAGTTTGAGAAGAGAAAAGCATAGATAGCTAGAGGGAGTTCTTAGGCATTCTTGTAAATCCATTTGGCAAAAAGAAGAAACTCCATACAATCAAAGCAACAAATGGCTGACCTTGATGACCCACAAGTGTAGGGGATCTATCGTAGTCCTTTCGATAAGTAAGAGTGTCGAACCCAACGAGGAGCAGAAGGAAATGACAAGCGGTTTTTAGTAAGGTATTCTCTGCAAGCACTGAAATTATCGGTAACAAATAGTTTTGTGATAAGGTAATTCATAACGGGTAACAAGTAACAAAAGTAAATAAGGTGCAGCAAGGTGGCCCAATCCTTTTTGTAGCAAAGGACAAGCCTGGACAAATTCTTATATGAAGGAAAATGCTCCCGAGGACACATGGGAATTATCGTCAAGCTAGTTTTCATCACGCTCATATGATTCACGTTCGTTACTTTGATAATCTGATATGTGGGTGGACCGGCTCTTGGGTGCTACCCTTCCTTGGACAAGCATCCCACTTATGATTAACTACTCTCGCAAGCTTCTGCAACTACGAAAGAAGAATTAAGGTAAACCTAACCATAGCATGAAACATATGGATCCAAATCAACCCCTTACGAAGCAACGCATAAACTAGGGTTTAAGCTTCTATCACTCTAGCAACCCATCATCTACTTATTACTTACCAATTCCTTCCTCTAGGCCCAAACAATGGTGAAGTGTCATGTAGTCGACGTTCCCATAACACCACTAGAGGAAAGACAACATACATCTCATTAAAATATCGAACAAATATAAATTCACATGACTACTTATAGCAAGACTTCTCCCATGTCCTCAGGAACAAACGTAACTACTCACAAATCATATTCATGTTCATAATCAGGGGGTATTAATATGCATATAGGATCTGAACATATGATCTTCCACCGAATAAACCAACTAGCATCAACTACAAGGAGTAATCAACACTACTAGCAACCCACAGGTACCAATCTGAGGTTTTGAGACAAAGATCGGATACAAGAGATGAACTAGAGTTTGAGAGGAGATGGTGCTGGTGAAGATGTTGATGGATATTGACCCCCTCCCAATGATAGGATCGATGGTGATGACGATGGTGACGATTTCCCCCTCCCGGAGGGATGTTTCCCTGGCAGAATAGCTCTGCTGGAGCCCTAGATCGGTTCCCCCAAGGTTCCGCCTCGTGGCGGCGGTGTTTCGTCCCGAAAGCTTCTTCTTGATTTTTTCTAGGGAGAAAGACTTCATATAGCCAAAGATGGGCACCGGAGGCCTGCCAGGTGGCCCACGAGGCAGGGGCGCACCTAGGGGGGTAGGGCGCACCCCCACCCTCGTGGACGGTGGGTGGCCCCCTCTGGTATTTTCTTCGCTCAGTATTTTTTATTAATTCCAAAAATAACTTCCGTGGAGTTTCAAGACTTTTGGAGTTGTGCAGAATAGGTCTCTAATATTTTCTCCTTTTCCAGCCCAGAATTCCAGCTGCCGGCATTCTCCCTCTTCGTGTAAACCTTGTAAAATAAGAGAGAAAAGACATAAGTATTGTGTCAATGAGTAATAACATCCCATAATGCAATAAATATCAATATCAAAGCATGATGCAAAATGGACGTATCAGCCCTCGAATGAGAAAAGTATGCAACCAACATGCTCACACAATAAAATAGCAAATGAAATATGCGGCAAAGCATGCACAATCACTCTAGCATCTATCAAGCAATTGGTGTTGAGTAGGTCATCCATATATGAGTATATTAACTTAGGAGTCAAATGAGAACATTTGATCATAGGTCATACTCATCGTTTAAGCACAAGTGGGGTTACCACTTTTACATAAAGCATTGATGTGTTCACACCATTAGAGTTGCTTTAGCTCAATTCTTAGAGTAAAGCTCCCCCTAGATGTGATATCCCCCCTAAGAGGGATCAACTAACCTTGGGTTTTGTCGATGATGACTTCATGTAGATGTTGAAGATGTGGATGCTCATTGTTGATGTAGATCTTTTGAAGAAATCCATTGGAGTGAGTTGCACTTTCAATACCTACATGGGTTAGTCCCACAAGGAACAAACAAGGATATTCATAGACATAGAGTGAAGCACACACATGATGATGTCCATGAAAGCATTAGGTAACCTTGTCCCTTGTCTTACCAACAAGAGGGTTTGTGACTCCTTAAACTAGTGCAAGATGTGGGAGTTGTTTGCACTTGTCCTTGCCAAAATAAATATGAGTGAAGTATGTTGGTGGAGTCACCCTCAAGAACTCTCTAGTTCTTCTTCTTCGGGATCCACATCATCTTGATGGGAATCATTGGAGTTGTAGATGTACTTGACGAAGTAGAACTTGATGTAGTCTTGGGAATCCACTCTACCAAGGCCTTCGGAGCATCTTCGAATGCATCAATCTCTTCTTGAAGCTTGTCCTTGCCTTTTAGCTTGTGGTCTTGTAGTGGAAGATCATCTTGAGCTTGTGTCCCCTTCAAGGAAGTAGGGTCATACTTCTCTTGTTGAGGAACAAACTTCGTCTTGGGGTATTGATCTTCTTCCCACTCAACTCCATTGGCATTGAACTTTCATTCAAAACCAACACCTTGATTCTTCCAGTGCCTTCCTTGCTTGCATACAATTTCCTCAAATTGCTTACTTCCGGCAAGGGTTTTGTAAACACCTTTCTCTATAATTCCCTTCAATAAGATATTTGCTTGCTCAAGTGTAACTTGGCTAAGAGAATCATTAGTGGAATCAAGAGAACTACTAGAAGCAACAATATTGGATTTAGCATGATTATTGTTACTACTAGAAGAAGAATCTTTCTTGTTCTTGTTGCTAGATTTTACTTGTGGCATGTAAGTAGACAAGAGTAAATGCTTGGAAATGTAAGAAGAACTTTTCTTCTGAAGATCATCATTGATGGCCTTTAAGAACTCATGCTCTGGCTCAAGATTGAGCTTTTCGAAGCATAACTTCTCATGAGTTTTTAAAAGTTCTCGATGATCTTCTAAAGTAGTTTCATGAGCTAACTTCAAGAGTGTTTAGTTCTTTAGTTAGACGCTCAATCTTCTTCTTATCATCTTCATTCGTTTTATCTTGATTAGCATGATTAATCGACGTTTCATCATAGTATTCATCACTAGAGTTGTCAACAAGCAAATCATCATCACCTAGCAAGTCATCTTCATCACTATTTAAATCAACATACTTGGGGTGTGTTACCTAGGGGCCTTTAGCCATGAAGCATCTTCAATTCCTTCATTTGGTGAACCAAATATGGCATAGGAGTTGGTTGACACAAATGCTAGACTGGCAACACCTTCATCTTGAGTATTCGGATTCAGAGTGATAACTTCTCTCGGAGTGGTGGTCGGAGTCGGAGACAGATACCCATTCACCAACATGAGCTTGATGTCTTTGTTTTGTGTAGCTCCTTGATGACTTGTCCTTCCTTTCCAAATCCTTGCTTCTTCGAGATGTTCTTCGTTCATAACGATCATCTCTACTCCTTCTCTCTTTTGGAGGTGATTCTTCCCTTTTGCTTCTTCTTTTAGGTGAGTCTTCTCTTCTTTTGTAGGGAGCCGTACACTCGTTGGAGTAATGTCCGGGTCTTCCACAATTATAGCAGTTTCGCTCACGACTAGAAGATCTTTTGTCATTGTAGGACCTTGACTTGGAACTTCCACTACAAAAAAAATACACTTCCGTGATGATACGTGTTTGTCATAGTAGGTCGCGTTTTTTGTCATGCATGTACATCCATGACAAATTTATGACAGAATCAAGATAGTCATACCTGTGCTGTCGTAGAAGTGTTCCATGACATTACCAAAATTATCATCACGGAAGTGTCAACTTCCATGCCGATAAATCACGCGTCACAGAAGAGCTTTCGTCAAGGGTGACCGACACGTGGCATCCACCGTAACGGAACGTCGTTAAGCTATCGAGTTGGATTTTGGATCCGATAACCCGTTAACAGCCACGACCAATGTCGATTTTCCACGTGTAAAATTCTCATTGGCTAACGGATCCACGTGTCAGCTCCGCGTTGGCAGAGGTGTCACTCATCCAACGGTCGAGATGGGCCTATGATATGTTGACATGTGGACCGGCCCAAAAGTGGCCCACAAAGTTTAAATGGGCCGGCCCAACTGAAGGCCCATAAGATTTAGCGGACCATAATGGGCCGGCCCAGCTAAAGGCCCACAAAAATTAGCGGACCATAATGGGCCGACCCAGCTGAAGGCCCACAAGATTTTGCGGACCACAATGGGCCGGCCCAGCTAAAGGCCCACAAGATTCTGCAGACCATAATGGGCCGGCCCAGCTAAAGGCCCAACATTCTCTGTCAAATCGGCCCGTCAACGGCCTGGTCTAAACTTGTCATCAATGCGGCCCATGGTCACTTCTGGCCCGTTAACAGTCCGCTAAGTAATTGGGCCGAATTACGACCCGGTGTATTTCTGGCCTGTTAAAAGTCCGGCTTCATTTGGGCCCATTTACAGGCCATCAAAACTTTCGGCCCATAAACGACCGTGAAGGCCCACTATAGATTTGCGCCACTTTCGGCCTGTTAACGCCGGACGTAAACCATGGGCCATATGTGGCCCAACGTCATATTGGGCCCATTAATGGCCCATATAAAAATGACGATAATCTAGCCCGACCAAAGTTCCGGCCTGTTAAAGGCCCGTGTATTAGGTCGGTGCATTTACGGCCCGTCCGAATTTCGGCGTGTCAAATATCCGCATCGTAAATGGGCCACCATTTCGGCCTGCTAAGTCCAGTGGGTTATTTGGCACAATCAGGGCCCAATCTCACTTTCGGTCTATTAAAGGCCCATGTTTTTTATGGGCTCAAGATATTTACACCTGTAAACGGCCTATTTTTACTGAGGGCCCAAATTATGTTTAGGCCTGTTAAAGGCCCACTATGGGCACATGCCTAACAGAAAAATTTGAAAGCTTATGCTAATTTAAGGCCAGATATTTTTAGTTGGCTACATGCCAATTTCGGCCCGTAATCGTTTTTAGCCCAATTGGAATGGGCCCGACAAATGTTGGCATGTTGGGCTCCTACGAAGCTTTCGGTCGAATACATTACTAAGATAAACCTACACTACACAAAAATAGCGTCATAATTACTGCAGCCTGTGGTAGCATCGTAAATGTTGTATCACAACAAAATAAATTCCAATCATACAACAAAAGGCCTGTTGGCATAAAGTTTACAGTCCTTCCAGATAAAAGCACCATCATATGTATAGAAGCACAGATCATTTGACCTGAGTGCTAATGTTTCTGGCTGTAGAATCTGATGGAGCAGCACGATCTCCACCTTTTTTCCGCCATTGCTCTTCAACAACGAAGCAAATGTCTGATAGTCTGGTTTCAAAACCATTCATATCTTGACGACATTTCTCAACCACTATTCTTGTTTTCGAAACAACGTCCATTAGGGATTGGACTTGTGTCTGGAGCACAGATATATCACTCTGTCTAGCAGGAAGATTTTGTTCAGTAGGCGATTTGGACGAGGTTACCTTGACAACCAACCCAAAATTACGCAGGAAGGTGCTTTTTGCACTGTTAGTGGAGAGATACTGACGCACTGCAGCAAGAGGTGACATTGTGCCTGTAGTAGCCTCGTCACCTTCAGGTGGTTGTGGCTGTTCAATCATTTGTTCCATAGGTTCCTGAAAGTTTGAACTTGTAGATTAGTGTACCAGCTAAGTTACTAATGAGACAAAAACAAACAAAGTAGGTTAAACGTTTATACATAACTTATTTGGGTGAACTATTGTAATACATTAGCATGTATTGTAGTGCCAACTACATAATAAAATCACTTTCGGAACATATGTCCATGTAGCATGCCTACTGTATTGTCTATTTCCTCACATTCGTTGACATCTAAGGATAAAGAGACATGGTTTAAAGTAGGATGAACATAGTATGACATCATTCATATCATGGGCAAACAGATATAAAACAAACAGGCTATTTTATCATTGTGTGCGCACGTGAACATAACAACTAGATTAGAGATCAAGACCAAAAGAATATCCTTCATCTCTTTTAAACCATGTAAGGTGAAATGATACGTTAAGACAACCGTGTATAAAAGTGAACAGAGTAACTGACATTGGCTGCAAACCAAGTAGTTAAATGAACACATCACAATACCAATCAGTTCAAGGCAGGAGGAGTAAGGACTTACAACAGCGGCTTGAACTGGTGTGCGCATGCCCTTCATCTTGCTGGTGTGGCAATCCTTGAAGATTTGCACTGCATTCGGTTCAGGTTCTTTTTGGTCCGCACGGACTCTCCTCTATATTTGGAACAAGTCAATATAGATACGATAATATGGCACAAAAAAAGAAGGAAGTAGAAGCTATTTACAAGAGCCTCGCAGTGTGCAATATAGCTACGAGATCCTGTTGTCTGTTGGAATTTCACTTTAGAACGGTTGGTTTTGTTCTTCAAACAGTTAGCCTAGAAGAAGATACACTTGTGAAAGTGCATTATATCGACTAGAGGGGGGTGAATAGGCGATTTTTATGAATTCTTCACTGAGGAATTTGCTGGTGAGGAAATTCCTTAGTGAAGAACTACTTGCAGCAGAATAAGTACTCAGAAGTAAACATAACAGAATACAAGCATGGTCATCATGATGAAATGAAGACTAGCATAGAGTACAGAAAGCGTAATCACAGGATATCACAAGATGAAGACAAACAGACTGAAGAAATTGAACTGAGGAAATTGAGAAAGTCTTCAGTCAATGTCTTCAAGCACAGATATGAGCAAACATTCAACACAGTAATGAGGAAATGAAAGGGTTGAGGAGATAGAACCAGTTAGTTGGTGAAGACAATGATTTGGTAAACCAGTTCCAACTACTGTCTCAGTTGTACGTCTGGTTGGAGCGGCTGAGTATTTAAACTCGAGGACACGCAGTCCCGGACACCCAGTCGCTGAGCCGCAGCTCAGGACACCCAGTCCTCACCGTATTCTCCTTGAACTAAGGCCACATAGACCTCGTCCAATCACTCGTTGTAAGTCTTCAGGTGACTTCCAAACCTTCACAGACTTGGTCACTCGGCGATCCACAATTCCTCTTGGATGCTCTAGACCTTGACGCCTAACCGTCTGGAAGAAGCACAGTCTTCAAAGGTAACAAGCGTCGGATCCACACAGGATCAATTTCTTCAGTGATGCTCAATCACTTTGGGTTTGTGGGGGTTTGGTTTTGGGATTTTCCTCACTTGATGATTTTCGCTGAAAGTCCCCGGAGGATGGGTTGCTCTCAAATGACAAGTGTCAAGTTCTCTCGGAGCAGCCAACCAACTAGTGGTTGTAGGGGGCGGCTATTTATAGCCTAGGGAGCAGCCCGACATGATAAGACATAAATGCCCTTCAATGATATGACCGTTAGGTGGATAAGATATTTTGGGACAGCCGGCGTGCAGCACAGCAACGGTCGGAAATTTGACTCTCAAATTCCTCAGGTCTATCATGCTCCTCACTGTGTAGGCAATTCGCACTGGCAAATTCCTAACTCCTCAGTCAGAGCAAAGTCCTCAGTGATCAGAAGAACTGCATCTCTGTCACTGAAGGAATTGACTGAACTGTATGAGATTTCCAATGGCTTCACTCGAAGGGATTGGTAGGTGTAGGATTTTGAGTTGAGCATCACATGGAAATTTTTCCTTAGTATTTCCTTGACCCCCTTTAACAGTACGGTATTTCCTATGACTCAAGAAAGAGAAAATGAAACTACGAAAACAAAAGTCTTCACGCTTCATGTTCCTCAAGTGAATACCAAGTCTTCAAGGTCACACCAATTTCTTCACTTTCAAAGTCTTCAGAAAGTCTTCAGAATATCAAAGTCTTCAGTCGAAGAACTTCATTTTTAGGGGTCGACTTTCTCTGTAAATATCAAACTCCTCATAGACTTATAGACCTGTGTACACTCACAAACACATCAGTCCCTTAACCTATAAGTCTTCAATACACCAAAATCACTAAGGGGCACTAGATGCACTTACAATCTCCCCCTTTTTGGTGATTGGTGACAACATAGGTTAAGTTTTGAACGGGGATAAACATATGAAGTGTAAATACTGATATTGAGGAATTTGATTGCAAGATATAGAAGAACTCCCCCTGAAGATGTGCATAGTGAGGAATTTGCTTTTGAGGCAATGCACATTTGAAGAGTTGAATCATGGAGAACTCCCCCTATATCTTGTAATTCATACACGCATTTGATATATAATATGAAGAATTTGAAATGCATGATGAAATATGGTGCCTGATGAAATTCAGCATGCGTGCAATAACATTAACGAGGAATAAGCATGCAGAATAGCACATCAAAAGTATCAGAGCACAGTGCATCAAAAGTATCAGAGCACCGTCCAGAAGTATCAGGACACCATCGGGTTTAAGATTACAACTCGATCCAACAAAAGTTTCGGAAGAATGAGAGTTGTAACTTACAAAAAAACGCCCTTAATATAGACCCGCTTGAAGACTAACTCAGATTTCTCCCCCTTTGTCATCAAATGACCAAAAGGAGTGAAACTGAGGACTAACGCCCCTAAAGAATTTCAAGTTGATGGAGGAGCGCCAGCATTGTCGGGGTTGTTTGTTGTAGCAGGGCCTGCCACAGTGTCGTCCAAATCTTCATATTCATCAGTGTCACGCGATGAAGAATAAGAGCTGGCCACCAGATCAGGAACTTTGACCCTCTTGAATTTCTTCGGAGGAGGTGCAGACCAGTCAAATGCTTCCTTGAGACCCATAGTCTTCAGTTCTTCAGCGCTATAGACATGAGTGAGAACAGCCCAGGTGCGGTTGAGGGTTTCATGAAGGTAGTAATAGTGTTTCTTCACTGCATTGTGCGTTGAGGTCATGTTGTGAAGAAGCGCACCAAACTGACGCTTTACCCATTTGTGATTGCGATCAACCTTCTGATGAAGACTGAGGAGTAACTCACAGTCAGTCATCACCCTGGGTGCTGTGGCTTGAGGATTTTGCTTAGCTGAGGTATTTGCGGCAGTGTCATGTGTGGCAGAATCGTCATTGGTAGAGTAAGATGTAGCCAGGCGAAATTGACCATCCAATGGACGAATGCCTTCATCGATCACAGCAACTGCCTTGCCTTTATCATCAGATGATGAAACTGGCCGCTTGAGGACTTCAATGGGAGGCAAGTAGCTACCGTGGTTCAGAGTGTCAGCTTTGTAATTCAGTGAAGATCTTGCCCTTATGAATCCCATAATCCAAGGCGCATAGGGCTTCAGCTCAAAAGGTGACATAACAACATTTGCCAGAGTCCTCATGAAGAAATCATGGAAGTTGACGGGAACGCCATGAATGATGTTGAAAAGCATATTCTTCATGATGCCAATGACATCTTCATCATTTGAGTCGTGGCCTTTGATAGGACTCATTGTCTTCGTTAGAATGCGATAGACAGTCCGGGGCACATAGAGCAATTCCTTGACGAGGAATTTGGTTCGTGGGGCCTGCCCAGGCTTCAAAGGCTTCATGAGTACTTGCATATAATGATTTGTCAGTTCAGGGTCATTGTAGATGCAACGTGCACTGTCATGGGGAGGATCAAGAGGAAGGACACGAAGCAATTCAGTTGCCAGTGCCTTGTAGTGAGTGTTTTCGGTCATCCAATCCAACACCCATGAATTGACATCTTCAGCGTCTCCAGTGATATGCAGTGTGGCGTAGAACTGAAGAATGAGTTCTTCATTCCAATCACAGATGTCATTGCAGAAATTGAGCAATCCTGCATCATGAAGAACACTGAGGACTGGCTCGAAGCATGGCAGAGATTCCATATCCACGTGAGGAATATGTTCATGATCGAAGATTTTGTCCTTGTCAAACAGCACTGAGGAATAGAAGTTGGCTTGACTAGCAGTCCAGAAACGTCTCTTCCTTATGCGAGCAGAGTCATAGGGGTTGTAATCAGTGAAGAACACATGCTCGGAAAAGAAGTCTTCAGCCTTGAACTTCTGTTTGCTTGAGAACGGATTCTTCGGCTTTGGCAGAGGGGTGTCAGTGATTTGCAGTACCACCTCAGGAATCGCGAGCTCAGGTGCTTCAGGCTGAGGAATTTCTGGTTCCTCTTCTTGTGCAATCTGAGGATCAGCAGCAGCAGGTTCTTCAGCACTAGTGGCTGGAATTTCTTCATGAACAGAGGAAGTGGGATGAGTTTCTTCAGAGCCCAGTTGAACTATTGTTGCCGGAGACTGAGGAATCTGTTGGATAGGTGTGAAGAGAGGAGTATTGGGATGCTGACTTTCCCAAAAGTCATCATTCATCACAGGTGTGGAGCATCCAATATCCACATCTTCATCTTCAATTTCCTCAACACCAGCCTCTTCAGCTGTGAACTGAGGCATAGGTGAGGAATTGACTGTCGTTGAAGGGATTGTATCCACTTCAATTTCTTCATCAATCTGCTCTGACGAAGCAGCAGAATGATTTTCTTCATCAGATCCGCTTGGAATCTTGTAGTCTTCTCCAAAAGGAACAATTTCCTTTGATGACATGGAGGAAATTGGAACGACATCAGTTGGATGTTCAAGAGAGCTGGTCATAGGCTTCATTTTCTTCGCAGCCGAAGAATGTGACGTAGCTGATGCCTTCCTTTTCTTCACTGCAGCTTGCTCTGCAGCCTTGGTCTTCTTCACTTCATAGGCAGAAGGAAGAATTGGAGTTGGTGTAGGCGCGGGAGGAGCTGAGGAATCTGGTTGATTTTCTTCAGGCGCAACCGATGCAGTTGCCTTGATCTCTTCAGTTTCTTCAGGCGCACCACTAGTGGATGCTCTGGCAATTTCTTCAGCGGCTGGGATGGAGTCATCAGCCCTGGAACTTACATTTTCCTCAGCAGGCTGAAAGTCATCAGCGGTGCTGGCATGTTCTTCAGCAGGCTGAGCAGAGTCTGCAGCCTGAGGATTTTCTTGTTGCGATGGGGCTGCAACAGTTATCATTTTCTTCGTTAGGTTGACGAATCTCACTTTGGCTCCTTGCCAATCAGCATAGTATGCATCGAAGTCTTTGCTGAGGGCTTGGATTTCAGACTGAGCCTGGAGAAGTTCCTCAGGTGTCATTCTGACAACATTTTTCTTCAGGAGCTTCTCCTTCCTGTATTGAGCCTTCTTGATTTCACGTGCCTTTTCAAACTTCCATTTCTCTTGAGTGATGAAATGGGTCAGCATGTGACTTTGACCAGGAGTCAGTTGAAAATCAGGCATGGGGGTGTTTGGATCCTTGTGCCAGAGGTCAATGTAGTCGAGGATTTTCCTCGGATCCAAAAGCAGTGGCACAGATGTGCCTTTGGCTCTAGCGGCCTTCACTTGCCTGTCTCTGATGATTTCTGCAAGTTCTTCATCAGAAGCTTCATCATCAGAGGGCACTTGGAATGCAACCTATTTCTTCCTTGGACTTGGCCGAGGACCGCGTCCAGCTGTTGCTTTAGTCTTCAACAGTGTGGGGCCTGATGAGGACATTGGTGCAGCTGAGGAACTTGCTGAGACACCAGAAGCAATAGAAAAACCCGTAGTCCTTTGACATGTAGCCAGATGCACAGGAGTTGAGGACTTTGGTGGAGCAGTAGCAGTCTGAGGAATTTGCCGTGAGGGCATAGCTGAGGAACTTGGCCGTGAGGGCGCTGTTGGTGAAGCACTTGGCTTGCGAGCAGGCTTCTTTGGCATTGATTTCCTCGGCTTGACCGAGGCCTCAGTAGCAGCAGCAGCAGTAGAATCCTCATTGAATTTCCTCACTGCCTCCTTGGCTTGTCTTGCCAATTTAGCTTGGCGCCTAGCCCATTCTTCAGGAAAGTCCTCAGCACGCTTGATGCTGGTGGGATAAGCTACTTGGCCAGGTGCCAATGGAGCTCATGGGCATGGAGGATTGAGGGCAAATTTCTTCATGTACTTTGGAGTAACATATCGATATTCCCTCCATTCTCTTGCCCATCTCCGTTCAATCCTCTGAATGCGCACTTTACGCTGATTTTTGTTCTCTTTGCCAAATTTGGCTTCATCAGGTGTGCAATAATCCTTGTATATGTCATCAGGGATCTCGAAAGCAGTCATGACCTCAGGCTTCTTTCCTCCTTTCCGCGGTCTCTTTCCTTCAGCCATATTCTTCAGATGAGGAATTTGAACAATTGAACACTCTGAAGAAGTATGCAGTTTTTCTTCGAGGAACGCTGCAAATGAGTTAAGTTGATGAGAACCTAGTGATTCAGCAGCGGACATGAGTACCTGTGAACAGAGTGTAGGTGCGAGGAATTTGGAGAGGTCATATGCGTTCTCAGAAGGTTTTTCGAAAAGACAAGTTTTGAGGAATTTGACCAGTTGAGCCTTGAGGAATTTCACTAAGCGTTCTTGTCTTAGGTTCCAGATGTACAGATCGAAGATCCACACAGTTGAGGAATCTTGAAGAAAATGAGTGCTTAGAGAAATGGATCAAGAGCATACAGTGTGTGAGGTGTTCATATGTGTGAAGATTTGAAGAATAAAACACCTTTGAAGATTTTCAGGAAAGCTCGAGAATCAAAGTGAGTAATAAAAGTAACTTTTAATTACCCGAACTGAAGAACGCGACGAACTGAGATGAACAGAGGTGAAGTTCGTCAAGTTAGATCTCCCACGCCCTAACTTGGCAAAGGGAGACAGCTACGGCGGCGGCGGAGTGAAGATTTCCACAACCAGCGCGAGTACGACGGTGATGAGGTCGAGGCAGCGAAGCTCTTCCTCACCGGCGACGATGGAGTAGCGGCGGCTCTAGGGTTTGAGGAGCTCGAGCGAGAGAGAGCGCGGTCGAGCGGAGTAAATGAAGTGAGGAAGGGGAGAGGGGTATTTATAGACACGGTGAAAAACTGTTCGCCCGAAGATTTTGGGACGAACATGCCCCTGCCCTTTCTCCTTCACGCGACATGTGTCACCCACATACTGTGCAGATGAGATCGTGTAAGATCGTGGGTGAATATAATAATGCATCGTGGGATGCGGAACGGTTTGAGCGGCAAAACCGAAAATCTGGATAAGATTTGTTTTAAAGTTTTGTTCGCAATTTCTTCAGCTGACAAGGACACAGTGAAGACTTTGAACGAGTTTCAATTAGAACGCACATGAAGAATTTGTGAATAGATTGGGTTGAGTATAGCATAGAGGGGGAAGGGTCCGATCACATTCACTTAGCAGAAAAAACAACCGTAGGCAATGTCAGCACACGTCTTGTTCCAACAACCGTACGCACTCGTTATTACCATCGCGCATGCTTCTTTTAATTAGAATGTGTGCCCGTCTAATGCACACACATTGATCTGTCTAACTGTTTCTTTTTGTTGTGGCTAATCGCAAACAGTTCATCCGTGTGAAGTGTATGTGGTCAATCGTAGACACTTTGATCTAGCTGACTAATCGCAAACAGTTAATCCTTCTGAAGTGTATGCCCTCGATGGCACACACCTTTATCTAGCTGCCCGTTCCTGTTGTTCCGCCTCATTACAAACAGTTAATCCGAGTGAACTGTATGTTGTATATCACACACGCCTTCATCTGGCTGCCCGTTTCTGTTCTTCTTCCTCATTACAACAGTTAATTAAACTAAACCGTAAGCCCTGCATCGCACACACAACTAAAATCGGACCGTGTTTGATGGCTCCGCCATTGCAAACATTTTATATCTTTTTTTACGGTTTTTTACATCACCATTTGCGATTAATGCATCGAGCAGAGTTTTGTCAAAGGGTCTCTCATCGTAGTGTCGCGTTAGCAGCATCCTGTAGTAGTGGCCCAAAATAAGTTTTTTGTTAAGGACCTACCATATATTTGTTGCAAAATTGGATCAAATCAATTTTCTAAAATACTAGGCCATATTTAATGCACAATTGGCCAAATGGTTGGGTGTCAAAAGTTTTGACCCACCACTGGTGAAAAACACAAATTTCCGCCGATTCAGCAGGAAGCGAGTCAAATTTGAACCGCAGCTGCCTCATAGTTTGCTCTTTATTTTTCCAAAAATCATTTCTAGGTACATAAGTATCTATTTAATCAGAGAAACACCAAAATTTTTCCAAGATTCAACCACTAGCTAGGAACAGTCGTGCCCGCCGTTTTGACCGCATTTTGAAACAACCATAAAAAATTCAAATAAATCAAAAAATTGGAAAACCTTTGCATTGTGTCATTATATGTGACAAAGTTATTAGGAAAAATAATAAACTTGTAACAAGGCAATTCTTTAAAAAAGTGTTATTAGAAATGAGTTATCATGTGTGAAGATTATATTCATGGCTTTCAAGCCAAATGATAAATCTTATGGCCACATTCATGGCATAGTTTATTCAAATGATCTCACATTGTGCACAAGGGTGCATCTTGGAATGGCAAACGATGTTTCCTAAGGGATTTTTCATTTTCTTTGGACGAAAAATCAGTTTTCCATTTTTCGAGTGCCCAAAATGAGTTTTTTTTTGTGAAGGACCTACCATATATTTGTTGCAAAATTGGACCAAATCAATTTTCTAAAATACTAGGCCATATTTAATGCACAATTGACCAAATGGTTGGGTGTCAAAAGATTTGATCCACCTCTGGTGAAAAAGACAAATTTCCGCCGATTCAGTAGGAAGCGGGTCAAATTTGAACTGCAACTGCCTCATAGTTTGCTCTTTATTTTTTCCAAAAATCATTTCGAGGTACATAAGTATCTATTTAATCATACAAACACCAATTTTGTTTCCAAGATTCAACCACTAGCTAGGAACAGTCATGCCCGCTGTTTTGACCGCATTTTGAAACGGGCATAAAAAATTAAAAAACAAAAAAAAATTGGAAAACCTTCACATTGTGTCATTATATTTGACCAAGTTACCAGGAAAAATAATAAACTTGTAATGAGGCAATTCTTTAAAAAAGTGTTACTAGAAATGAGCTATCATGTGTGAAGATTCATGGCTTCAAGCCAAATGATCAATCTTATGGCCACATTCATGGAATAGTTTGTTCAAATGATCTCATATTATGCACAAGGGTACATCTTGGAATGGCAAACAATGTTGCCTAAGGGATTTTTCATTTTCTTTGGACGAAAAATCAATTTTCTATTTTTCGAGTGCCCAAAATGAGTTTTTGTTGAAGGACCTATCATATATTTGTTGCAAAATTGGACCGGATCAATTTTCTGAAATACTAGGCCATATTTAATGCACAATTGACCAAATGGTTGGGTGTCAAAAGATTTGATCCACCTCTGATAAAATAGACAAATTTCCATCGATTTAGTAGGAAGCGGGTCAAATTTGAACTGCAACTGCCTCATAGTTTGTTCTTTATTTTTTCCAAAAATCGTTTCTAGGTACATAAGTATCTATTTAATCATAGAAACACCAAATTTTTTCCAAGACTCAACCACTAGCTACGAACGGTCATGCCCGCTATTTTGACCGCATTTTGAAAGAGGCATAAAAATTTAAAAAAAAATAAAAAATTAAAAACCTTCGCATTGTGTCATTATATGTGACCAAGTTACCAGGAAAAATAATAAACTTGTAATAAGGCAATTCTTTAAAAAAAGTGTTTTTAGAAATGAGTTTTCATGTGTAAAGATTCATGGCTTTCAAGCCAAATGATCAATCTTATGGCTACATTCATGGCATAATTTGTTCAAATGATCTCATATTGTGCATAAGGTTGCATCTTGGAATGGCAAACAATGTTGCCTAAGGTATTTTTCATTTTCTTTGGACGAAAAATCAATTTTCCATTTTTCGAGTGCCCAAAATGAGTTTTTTAGTGAAGGACCTACCATATATTTCTTGCAAAATTGGACCAAATCAATTTTCTGAAACACTAGGCCATATTTAATGCACAATTGATCAATTGGTTGGGTGTCAAAAGATTTGATCCACCTCTCGCTAAAAGACAAATTTCCGTCGATTTAGAAGGAAGTGGGTCAAATTTGAACTGCAGTTGCCTCATAGTTTGCTCTTTATTTTTCCAAAAATCATTTCTAGGTACTAAGTATCTATTTAACAAGAGAAACACCAAAACTTTTCCAAGATTCAACCACTATGTAGGAATGTTCATGCCCACCGTTTTGACCGCACTATGAAACGGGCATAAAAAATTTCAAAAAGAAAAAGAAAATTGGAAAACCTTCGCATTGTGTCATTATATGTGACCAAGTTACCAGGAAAAATAATAAACTTGTAATAAGGCAATTCTTTTAAAAAAGTATTATTAAAAATGAGCTATCATGTGTGAAGATTCATGGCTTTCAAGCTAAATGATTAATCTTATATGGCCACATTCATGTCATGGTTTGTTAAAATGATCTCATATTTTGCACAATCGTGCATCTTGGAATGGCAAATAATGTTTCAAAGGATTTTTCATTTCCTTTGGATGAAAAATCAGTTTTCCATTTTTTGAGTGTCCAAAATAAAAATTTTTGTGAAGGGCCTACCATATATTTGTTGCAAAATTAGACCAAATCAATTTTCTAAAATACTAGGCCATATTTAATGCACAATTGTCCAAACGTTTGAATGTCAAAAGATTTGATCCACCTCTGGTGAAAAAGACAAATTTCCGTCGATTTAGGAGGAAGCGGATCAAATTTGAACTGCAGTTGCCTCATAGTTTGCTCTTTATTTTTCCAAAAATCATTTCTAGGTACATAAGTATCTATTTAATCGTAGAAACACCAAAAGTTTTCCAAGACTCAACCACTAGCTCGGAACAATCATGCCCGCCGTTTTGATCGCATTTTGAAAAGGGCATAAAAAATTCAAAAAAAAATCAAAAAATTGGAAAACCTTCGCATTGTGTCATTATATGTGAACAAGTTACCAGGACAAATAATAATTTGTAACAAGGCAATTCTTTAAAGAAGTGTTATTATAAATGAGCTATCATTTGTGAAGATTCATGGCTTTCAAGCCAAATGATCAATCTTATGGCCACATTCATGGCATAAATTGTTCAAATCATCTCATATTGTGCACAAGGGTGCATCTTGGAATGGCAAACAATATTGCTTAAGGGATTTTTCATTTTCTTTTGACAAAAAAAATCAATTTTCCATTTTCCGAGTGCCCGAAATGAGTTTTTTTGTGAATGGCCAACCATATATTTGTTGCAAAATTGGACCAAATCAATTTTCTGAAATACTAGGCCATATTTAATGCACAATTAACCAATTGGTTGGTTATCAAAAGATTTGATCCACCTCTGGTGAAAAAGACAAATTTTCGCCGATTTATAAGGAAGTGGATCAAAGTTCAATTGCAGTGCCTCATAGTTTGCTTTTTATTTTTCCAAAACCATTTCTAGGTACATAAGTATCTATTTAATCAGAGAAACATCAAAAGTTTCCAAGATTCAACCACTAGCTAGGAACGGTCATGCCCATCGTTTTGACCGCATTGTGAAACGGGCATTAAAAAATTTCAAAAAAATAGAAAATTGAAAAACCTTCGCATTGTGTCATTATATGTGACCAAGTTACCAGGAAAAATAATAAACTTGTAATAACACAATTTTTTAAAAAATGTTATTAGAAATGAGCTATCATGTGCGAAGATTCATGGCTTTCAAGCCAAATGATCAATCTTATGGCTACATTCATGGCATAGTTTGTTCAAATGATCTCATATTGTGCACAAGGGTGCATCTTGGAATGGCAAACAATGTTTCAAAGGATTTTTCATTTTCTTTGGATGAAAATTTAGTTTTTCATTTTTCGAGTGTCCAAAATGACTATTATTGTGAAGGATCTACCATATATTTGTTGCAAATTAGACCAAATCAATTTTCTAAAATAGTAGGCCATATTTAATGCACAATTGAACAAATGTTTGAGTGTCAAAAGATTTGCTCCACCTCTGGTGAAAAAGACAAATTTCCATCAATTTAGGAGGAAGCAGGTCAAATTTGAACTGCAGCTGCCTCATAGTTTGCTCTTTATTTTTTCCAAAAATAATTTCTAGGTACATAAGTATCTATTTAATCAGAGAAACACCAAAAGTTTTCCAAGATTCAACCACTGGCTAGAAACGGTGATGCCCGCCGTTTTGACCGCATTTTGAAACGGCCATAAAAAATTCAAAAAAAAAAGAAAACCTTCGCATTGTCTCATTATATGTGACCAAGTTACCAGGAAAAATAATAACTTGTAATAAGGCAATTCTTTAAAAATGTGTTAATAGAAATGAGCTATCATGTGTGAAGATTCATGGCTTTCAAGCCAAATGATCAATCTTATGGCCACATTCATGGCATAAATTGTTCAAATCATCTCATATTGTGCACAAGGGTGCATCTTGGAATGGCAAACAATATTGCCTAAGGGATTTTCAATTTTCTTTGTACAAAAAAATCAATTTTCCATTTTTCGAGTGCCCAAAATTAGTTTTTTGTGAAGGACCTACCATATATTTGTTGTAAAATTGGACCAAATCAATTTTCTAATATACTAGGCCATATTTAATGCACAGTTGACCAAATGGTTGGGTGTCAAAAGATTTGATCCACCTCTGGTGAAAAAGACAAATTTCCGCCGATTTAGGAGGAAGCGGGTCAAATTTGAACTGCAGCTGCCTCATAGTTTGCTCTTTATTTTTTCCAAAAATCATTTATAGGTATATAAGTATCTATTTAATCAGAGAAACACCAAAAGTTATCCAAGATTCAACCACTAGCTAGGAACCATCATGCCCGTCGTTTTGACCGCATTTTGGAACGGGCATAAAAAATCAAAAAAATCAAAAATTGGAAAACCTTTGCAATGTGTCATTATATATGACCAAGTTACCAGGAAAAATAATAAACTTGTAATAAGGCAATTTTTTTTTAAAAATGTTTTTAGAAATGAGCT
The DNA here is from genome assembly GCA_963921465.1 of Triticum timopheevii. Classification (NCBI taxonomy): domain Eukaryota; kingdom Viridiplantae; phylum Streptophyta; class Magnoliopsida; order Poales; family Poaceae; genus Triticum; species Triticum timopheevii. The sequence continues at coordinate 443,995,829 of OY997274.1, read as the reverse complement.
ATCATGTGTGAAGATTCATGGCTTTCAAGCCAAATGATCAATCTTATGGCCACATTCATGGCATAGTTTGTTCAAATCATCTCATATTGTGGACAAGGGTGCATCTTGGAATGGCAAACAATGTTACCTCGGTGAGTTTTCATTTTCTTTAGACAAAAAATTCAGTCTCTATTTTTCGAGTGCTCAAAATGAGTTTTTTTTGTGTGAAGGACCTACCATATATTTGTTGCAAAATAGGACCGGATCATTTTTGTAATATATTAGGCCATATTTAATGTACAATTGACAAAATGGTTTGTTGTCAAAAGTTTTTATACACCTCTGCTGAAAAAGACAACTTTCCGTCGATTTAGTAGGAAGCGGGTCAAATTTGAGCTGCAGATGCCTCATGTTCGCTCTTTAATTTTTTCAAAAATCATTTATAGGTACATAAGTATCTATTTAATCAGAAATACATGGTTTGGTGACGATACGTTGAGATTTGGATGGTGGCCAATGGCCCCAACTCCAGAGCGCATAAACTCGCATGCCCGCCGCGTGGTCATCGCGTGACCATGGCGTTGCCACGCGTCCTGGGCAGCCTAGACATGTCTAATGGGTTGGGCACTCCTCCGGTAGGTGTTAGGAAGAAGAAGGCAATAGAAGAATCTCACGAGGAGACTGAACTAAGCTCAAATATGAATTAGCAACCTAGTGTTTGATTAGTGATAGGGAAAATGCACATGGCCAATGGGCCTGAGGTTTGGCCGAGGATAATCATCTACTAAGGACACTTTCTTGGAAAATTTGCAGCTCAAATGGAGGAGCCTAGGTGTCACTTGCTTTGCAAAGCACCACACTAGACAGAAATATGAATGTTGAAGCTCGACTCAAATGAATGAATGGATTGATCTGAAATTTGGAGGAGGACGATAGTTTGGGCATATGAAGGCACTGTAAAAAATTTATACCATTTGGATAAATAAAAATGGTACTTCCTTCACAGTGCTCTCCACTATTCAAAAAATTAGGAAAAATATTGAGGGACATTAGATAGATTAAATGAGCTAAAATTTGGTGGAGAGAGGTTATATGGGTAGGGTCATGTCTTGGTAAATTTTCAGCAATTATAAATTAACATAAAATATAGTTGCTTCACAAACTGAAAATATTATCGGAAACAAAGATTGGGTGGCGAGCTCACATGGATTGTTAGATGTGGCTCAAATTTCGTAGAGAGATATGATTTGGGATTAGAGAAGATGTGACAAAAATTTAGCTCATTAGGATATGTCTAGCTAGTACTTCCTTTACAACGGTTCTAGCTGAACAGAAACTTTGGAAATTTACCAAGAAAGATTTACCAAGCAAATGGAGCTGAATATTGTCACGAGGCAATGGTTTGGATAGTAAAGAATGCCCATTTTTTTGGGATTTTTGGGAATGATAGAAATATAGGATGCTTCACAACCTAGGGCAAAATTGACACATAGACATGACACATAGGCTAAACTGATGAGGTGGCGCCTAGTCATAGGAATACACCACAATTTACAAGGTATGACCATCTATATTGGTCGTTATCAGCTAGAAATAAGGCAACGGAGCAGTGTTGTTTGCTTTACGACCATTTCGTGTAAGGAAATTACGACATTTCTAACCAAAATAGTCGTTATAGTTTAGGGTTTGGAGCCCCCGAACAGTTTTTGACCAATTGGTCTCAAATTGTCGTAGATTTATGACCAATTCTTTTAGGGTCACTTACAGAAGATCACAAGTTGACATATTTCTTGTATTGGTCGTCGGACCAAATCTCGGCGGGAAGGCGCCTAACGGGCGCGCGCGGACGCCGCGGTAGCCCAAAACTCCCCGGCGGCGCGGTGGCATGGTGGCGCGTCGGCGACGAGGCGAGAAAGCGGCAGAGCAAGCGATGAAAGAGCGGCAGAGGGCACGTGGTGAGGTGGAGAGTGATGGGAGGGCGCGTGGCGGGCACAGCATTTTGTAGGCGCCCCGAAAGCGGCGCGCCAAATCTAGCGCGCGACCGCCTGCTTTTTCCCACACGCCTGATTTTCCCGCATATGCTGGAGCACGCGAAACCATCCCGCGTGTGCTAAAATCTCATTTTACCCCGCACGCGCGTGTTTTTTTTTGCAGCCACTGTCGTGGTTCTAAGTCTGACAGTAGAATGGGGGGTAGGTATGGAGAGGCAAGATCCTAGCTATGGGGCAGTTGTACAGACAAGGGATTTACGAGTTCAGGCCCTTCTCGGAGGAAGTAACAGCCCTACGCCTCAGAGCCCGGAGGCGGTCGACTGGATTATGTGTGCGTAGATTACAGGGGTGCGAACCCTTTACACTAAGGAGGGGGGTGGCTTATATAGTGTCCGCCAGACCCCTCCAGCCCTCAGTTATGCAGGGTTTAAAGTACACAAAGGCTTGGCGTTACATGAAAACGCCCTATATAAAGTGTCATCAATGCCATAAAGACTACTTAATTACAGACCATTTGGATGTAGAGTGACTCTTGATCTCTTGGTGGTCGAGTGAGTCTTCATGGTCGAGTCCTTCGAGTGCGTCGAGTGAAGTCTCTCTTGGTCGACTGGAAGGCAGTTTCTTCTGAGGATGTCCTTGGGAATGGTACTTAGGACAGGTCCGTGACCCTACCCTAGGTACATGACCTCATCATTAGCCCCCGAATCGATCGAGGTTTGAGTGAGGAAGGAGTTGATAATCTTTCCGACCTGTTTTTCGTGTTCTGAACATGTCTCATCTTGGACTAATAATAATTTTCCTTTTAATGGTGACAGCAACTTTTCTTTCAGTCGCCTTGATCCATTCCTTTCTTTTGTCAAGTGAACTTTTGAACCTAGTAAACTCCCGAGCGACGGATTGCAGGAAATCTACCGTCTGACAGATTGATCTGCAGTTAGCGGATTTTGTGGGATCCAAATTTTGGGAAGCGCGCGAAGCGGGGCGGACTGCGGCGCTCGGATGGGATAAGGCGTAGACGCCTCGATTTCTGCGCCGCCTTTTCCGCCACATATCACGCGTGCGTGACTGTTTCGGGATGTGACAGGATCGCCCGGGCCTACTTGTCAACCACTCAGAAGCGTCCTTATATAAGGCGCCGGGCGAGGGTTTTTGAACAGTGCCTTCTCATTCCCCTCTCTGCCCTCTTCACGTCCGCCCGCTGTGTCTGCTCTCGCCTCCGCCCATCTAGTCCTCGCGTGTTTCACCGGCGACAATGGTGAAGTAGAAGAGGGCGGCCTTGGAGCATGCGAAGAAGGCGACGGCGACGGGGAAAGCGAAGGATAGGGCGTCCAGTCGGGGCGGATCTTCGTCGAGGTCCCGCCTGCCGCAAGGCTGGGTCCAAGGGGATTGGATCCGTTCGACCATCATCGAGGCGGATCTCAACGACCTGGCCAATGAGGGTCTGATCCCCCACGGGTCAGCAAGGCTTCCGGGGACCGAGTGGCAACCGCAGCCGCAGGAGGGTGAGTGCGTTCTCCTAGCCACTCATGTAGATCGTGGATTCTCTCTGCCGCCGAGTGTTTTCTTCCGAGGGTTTTTGAACTTCTTTGGGGCGCAAGTCCACCATTTCACTCCCAATTCCATTGCCTATCTTGTGGCTTTCGTGTCCATGTGCGAGAACTTCCTGGGTTGTCGACCACACTGGGGTCTCTTTAAGCACATATTCACCTGTCGCTCACAGACGGTGAAAAAGGCGAGTCCGGATGATGAGAGGACTAAGGTTATTCAGATGTGCGGGGGTCTTGGGATTCATATGAGGAGTAAGAGTACTTTTCCGGCCATGACTCTTCCTGAGTCGGTCAGAGGGTGGCAGTCGACCTGGTTCTACTGCCAAGACGAGTCGACGCCGGGGCAGTCGACTGGTCTCCCTCCATTCTCCATGGACCGAGTGAACAAACCCCCTTCTCCGAAGGTGCTTCCTGAAGAGAAAGCTCAAGTAAAAATGTTGATGGAGCGCGTAGTCCAGCTCGTTCGGGACGGAGTGACGGGTATGGACCTTCTGGAGGTCTTCCTTAGACGGCGCATCCAACCGCTTCAGTACCGAGGCCACCCGATGTGGCTATACTGTGGAACCGAAGATGACACTCGGGTCCACCCAGAAGCAGTCGACGACGCCACACTGGAGAGGTGGATGACCGCAATCACTGGGAATAAGGACAACCCTCGAGGGGCTAGGAGGATCCCACCACTCGACCATACCTACACGCCGGACACGGTATGCCCACTTATCCTCAATTGTAATCTTGCTTTATTCATTCTGCTTTGCTGCAAATTGGTCAATTGACCTTTGTTTTGTCTTGTTATCTGTCAGGCCACCACTGAGTTATACTCGATGCCCAATGGCGCGCAGACGCCGACTGAGGAGGAGGAAGGAAGTGGGGGCGAAAGCCCGGAGGAGTGGGATTCGGATGCTAATGATGATGATGAGGGTGATGACTCTGGTGAGGAGGAAGAGGAGGAGGAGGAGGAGGAAGTTGCACCTCCTCGCTCGGAAAGACGCTCAAAGCTTGTCCATGATCCTGCAACCGAGTGTGGTAAGAGGGTCGCGACTGTCGCGCAGTCGACTAAGCGCCCTCGGACCACTTCTCCGGCGCCGACTGAGAAAGCTCTGAAGCAATCTCGAGTGGCGCCGTCGAAGCCGGCGAAGGTCTTGCCGAAGATGAAGATGGTGATTCCCACTATATTAGGGTAATGGTGCTACTTGAGTCTTCTTGTTCCACATGAATTTATTCTTGGTTGACTCATGAGTCAACCGACTGACTTCTGGAATTGCAGCGCTGCTACTTCTGATACTTCGGCCAGGGCTGAAGATCATGAGATGGAAGACGCTGCCACTTCTAAACCTGGTATGACCTTCATAGTTCCGTCTTCAGTCGATCGGCTCGTTGTCTCTAATTTTGATTCTTTTCTGCAGCTCCATCTAACGTCGTTATTGACCTTCCTGACGATGACGATGAGGAACCACTGAGGCAGAGGAGGAACAGGAAAACATCTGCTGGCAAGGCGACTCAAGACGTGCCAGCACCCGAGATACTGGTCGCGGAGGGAGAGAACGTCACTCGGCCTACCGTATCTTTTGCGGTGCCGTTAACGAGTGCTCGCCCCTCGTCATCGAGTGCTGCACAGCCTTCACTTTTCTCGACCCACTACGTCCCGGAGGACCAAGCCAGTGCTGCGAAAGAAGCAATACGCCAGGCGGGAGTCATGATGGAGCAAGTGAAGGCCATCCGAGAAGCCAGCCAGGCAGCCTATGACGCCAGTTCAGCTCTCCAGAGTAATGTTCAGGTCAGTCGGTAACCACCTGTTCTGTTAGGATATGATATATGAAAATTCTTCTTTCTGAAATTCCTAGTGATTGTCCTACACCTACTGGGTGTGTCGATTGAAATTCCGGGTTAGTGGGGGCACGCTGAGTGCACCCACTGGGTGTAGTCCCCAAGGCTATGGTGGACTGCTGGCAGTCGACCATAGTCTTTATGTCTTAAGTTTTTCCTTTATTCGACTAGGTCGAATGGATTCATAGACCGGTGGGGGCACGCTGAGTGCACCCACTGGGTGTAGTCCCCGAGACTATGGTCGACTGCTGGCAGCTGACTACAGTCTGAAGAACATCTCCCGTTTTTTTTTTTTGTTGGTCGACTGGTCGACTCTAACTTGATAGAACTAGTGGGGGCACGCTGAGTGCACCCACTGGGTGTAGTCCCCGAGACTATGGTCGAATGTTTGTATTCGACCGTAGTCTTAGAAACGCTATAATTTTTCCTTAGTCACTCGGAAGTGAATTGTCTTTGACATCTGTCGATTGGTTCTTCGTAGAAATCCTGCGACCTTGCGGCTTGTTATACTGAGTTGGAGAACAAACACATCCAGCTCGAGCTTGATCTGAAGCTGGCCCAGGAGAACTTAACGAAGGCGAAGGAGGAAGCTAAAGGTATGTTTGGTGAGGCCCTCGACGACTGCCTTTGCCCCTCATTTGTTTCAGTCTGATCTCGCTGTAACTTTGCAGACAAAGTGAGGGATGCCCTGAAGAAGAAAGACCTTGACTTGGCTGAAATGCAGAAAGTGGCTTTAGAGAAGACCAAGCTCGCAGATGAGAAGCTGGCTTCAATCACCAAGCTCGAAGAAGAAAACACCAATCTGGAAGCTGCTCTTGATGCTGCCAACAAGGAGGTCAGTCGACTGAAAAGTGATAAGATTGCCCTGAGTGACAAGGCCAGTGAGTTGGTGGGAAAAAAGAATGATCTGGAGGCTTATCTGGGTGGACTCGCCAAGAAGCTATTCCTCATGCTTGAAGGTAATCTTTTGTATCAAACAGATATTTTAACTGTGATTTTTTCATCCGACTGTTGTCTTGACTCGGTGGTTGCGCTTGCAGAATTTTGCCAAAACTTTGAAGAGAAGACTGGTCGACTGGAAATAAACCTGGATCCCATCAACTCTCCTGTGAAGGATGAAGTTGCCATGAATGTGCTCCGGCTCGAATCTCGTGTTGCTACCGTCATCGATTATCTCGCAAGGCTGAAGGTCGCAACTTCCCGCATCGACACAACACTCTAGCCTAGAGAGACGCTCCAGAATGACCTCGAGTCTCTGATGACTCGACTGAACACAGTCCCAAGTCAAGTGCAGGAGTGGAAGAAGTCTTCTGCCAGGTGTGGCGCAGACGTTGCTCTATCTCTGGCCCGCGTTCACTGCAAGGATGCATGACAGGACAAGCTGGCGGCTCTTAGGGTGGCTAATACCAAGAAGCACGATTTCCGGTCTTTCATGGAGACCTTCATCGCCGCCGCCACTCGGATCGCAGACGGAATCGACCTGGATGAATTTGTTGCACCTTCCAGCCCTCCACAGGAGGGGTAAAAAACTTCTGAGCTTGATACCTTAAATTTGCCTCGGTATGCCGAGTGATTTTTGTAACCGACAAACCTTAACAGGCTTAGCGCCTGAGCACTACGCCTGAGCACTTTTGGTTCCATTAGGTGTTATCCGAACTTGGATTCGACGTTTAAATATGTTTGCATTTGGTTTGAGGTGTCTTTTGCAGGCTAAAGCGAGGTGCTTATTGCAATCGACTTGTTCCCCAATACACTTAGGCGAGCATTGGGCTGCAGCTAAGCCCCCGAGTGGGAGGTCTGCTCTCCACTCGGTAGGATTTTCAAAACTTAGGCGAGCACTGGGCTGCATCTAAGCCTCCGAGTGGGAGGTCTGCTCTTCACTCGGTAGGATTTTCAAAACTTAGGCGAGCACTGGGCTGCAGCTAAGCCCCCGAGTGGGAGGTCTGCTCTCCACTCGGTAGGATTTTCAAAACTTAGGCGAGCACTGGGCTGCAGCTAAGCCTCCGAGTGGGAGGTGTGCTCTCCACTCGGTAGGATTTTCAAAACTTAGGCGAGCACTGGGCTGCAGCTAAGCCCCCGAGTGGGAGGTCTGCTCTCCACTCGATAGGATTTTCAAAACTTAGGCGAGCACTGGGCTGCAGCTAAGCCCCTGAGTGGGAGGTCTGCTCTCCACTCGGTAGGATTTTCAAAAACTTAGGCGAGCACTAGGCTGCAGCTAAGCCCCCGAGTGGGAGGTCTGCTCTCCACTCGGTAGGATTTTCAAAAACTTAGGCGAGCACTGGGCTGCAGCTAAGCCCCCGAGTGGGAGGTCTGCTCTCCACTCAGTAGGATTTTCAAAAACTTAGGCGAGCACTGGGCTGCAGCTAAGCCTCCGAGTGGGAGGTCTGCTCTCCACTCGGTAGGATTTTTATGGCGTCTCTCTAAAGAATAAGGCGTTAATCGACCTTGTCTTTCTTATGGAGAGCACATTATACCTGTGGCGTAGTTCGGAAGGAGAGGGTGGCAGTCGACCTGCACCTCATCCTCCTTTCGGAGCGCACGTTGTACTTGTGGCGTAGCTCGGAGGAAGAGGGTAGCAGTCGACCTGCACCTCGTCCTCCTTGTGGAGCGCACGTTGTACTTGTGGCATAGCTCGGAGGAAGAGGGTAGCAGTCGACCTGCACCTCGTCCTCCTTGCGGAGCGCACGTTGTACTTGTGGCGTAGCTAGGAGGAAGAGGGCAGCGGTCGACCTGCACCTCGTCCTCCTTGCGGAGCGCACGTTGTATTTGAACTTAGGCGAGTGCTTAGACTGCAACTAAGACCCCAAGTGGGAGGCTGGCTCACCACTTGGTAGGATTTTATTGAAACTTAGGCGAGTACTTGGACTGCAGCTAAGCCCCCGAGTGCGAGGCTGGCTCACCACTCGGTAGGATTTCATTGAAACTTAGGCGAGTACTTGGACTGGAGCTAAGCCCCCGAGTGGGAGGCTGGCTCACCACTCGGTAGGATTTAATTGAAACTTAGGCGAGTACTTGGACTGCAGCTAAGCCCCTGAGTGGGAGGCTGGCTCACCACTCAGTAGGATTTAATTGAAACTTAGGCGAAACGGATTCACAGCTAAGCCCCCGAGTGGGAGGCTGGCTCTCCACTCGACAAGGATTTTTTTAAAAAACTTAGGCGAAATGGATTCACAGCTAAGCCACCCACTGAAGGGAAATTTTATTGAACAAATAAAAGTGACAACAATCATTGGGGAAATTATGACACTATTATCTTGTGAAAACATGAACTACAAAAGTACTTTTATTACAACTCATCCGAGTGAATACTTAGGTGTAAAAGGGGCGGAGTAGCTCCACATTCCAAGCTCGGGGCACGTCGCTGTTGTGCTCGACGTTGTAAAGACGGTACGCTCCGTTATGGAGAACCTTGTTGACGATGAAAGACCTTCCCAAGAAGGAGCAAGCATGTGTGGTTTCTGCTGATCCACTCGGAGAATCAAATCTCCTTCCTGGAAGGCTCGACTCTTCACGTTTTTGGCGTGGAAACGGCGCAAGTCTTGTTGGTAAATGGTCGATCGGATCAGAGCCATCTCCCTTTCTTCTTCTAAAAGATCGACTGCATCCTGCCGTGCTTGTTCAGCTTCAGCTTCGGTGTAGAGCTTGACCCGAGGAGCATTGTGGAGCAGGTCACTCGGCAAGACCGCTTCAGCTCCGTAGACCAAGAAGAATGGAGTTCTTCCAGTCGACCGGTTAGGCGTGGTCCTTAGCCCCCAAAGCACCGAGGGAAGTTCGTCGACCCATGCTCCAGCCGCATGCTTGAGATCACGCATCAGTCGGGGTTTCAACCCTTTGAGAATCAAGCCATTGGCCCGCTCTGCTTGTCCATTCGACTGGGGATGGGCGACTGAAGCATAGTCGACTCGTGTGCCCTGAGATGTGCAGAACGCCCTGAATTCCTCCGAATCGAAGTTTGACCCATTGTCAATGATGATGCTGTGCGGGACTCCATATCTGAATATCAATTCTCTGATGAAGCTGACAGCAGTACCGGCGTCAAGGTTCTTGATGGGTTTAGCATCGATCCACTTGGTGAACTTGTCGACTGCTACCAGCACATGTGTGAAACCGCTTCGGCCTGTTCTCAAGGGCCCAACCATATCCAATCCCCATACTGCAAAGGGCCAGACGAGTGGTATGGTCTTCAGAGCCGATGTAGGCTTATGTGACATGTTGGAGTAAAATTGACATCCTTCACACTTGTCGACTATCTCCTTTGCCATTTCATTCGCTCTTGGCCAGTAAAATCCGGCTCGGTATGCTTTGGCCACGATGGTCCGAGAGGACGCATGATGGCCACAGGTTCCCGAGTGGATGTCATCAAGGATCATCCGACCTTCTTCTGGCGTTATGCACTTCTGACCAACTCCAGCCGCGTTCTCTCTGTATAGTTGTCCCCTGATCATAGTAAATGCTTTGGATCGGCGGACGATCTGTCGAGCCTCTTCCTCGTCCTCCGGGAGCTCTTTCCTCAAGATATACGCGATATATGGTACTGTCCAATCGGGAGTGATCACTAACGCTTCCATGATCAGGTCGACCACTGCTGGAACTTCAACCTCAGTCGGATCTGTGATACTCTTGGGCTGCGGAGCTTCTTCTGTAAAAGGATCTTCTTTGACTGATGGAGTATGGATATGCTCCAAGAACACATCACTGGGAATGGCTTCTCTCTTGGATCCTATCTTTGCCAAATCATCAGCCGCTTGATTTTTCAGTCGGGGTATATGATGGAGCTCTAACCCTTCGAATTTCTTTTCAAGCTTCCTCACTGCATTGCAGTATCCAGTCATGGCTGGGCTTCTAATGTCCCACTCTTTCATCACCTGATTGACCACCAAATCTGAGTTGCCATAAACCATAAGGTGACGGACGCCGAGTGAAATGGCCATGTGCAACCCATATAAAAGTGCCTCGTATTCTGCTTCATTGTTGGAGGAATCAAAGTGAATCTGGAGCACATATCTGAGCTTATCTCCTCTGGGGGAAACCAAAACTACCCCAGCACTGGAACCATTTAACATCTTAGAGCCATCAAAGAACATGGTCCAATGCTCCGAGTGAACTTGAGTCGGCTATTGTTGTTCAATCCACTCGGCAAGGAAATCTGCTATTGCTTGGGACTTAATGGCTTTCTTTGCCTCAAACTTGATATCAAGGGGAAGGAGTTCAATCGCCCATTTTGCCACTCGACCAATTGCATCTCTGTTGTGTAGAATCTCTGAAAGTGGGGCGTCGCTGACGACTGTAATGGAATGATCAGAGAAATAATGAGCAACCTTCTTTGTGGTCATGTAGATCCCATACACAAGCTTCTGATAATGAGGATATCTTTGCTTTGATGGAGTCAAAACTTCAGAGAGATAATACACTGGGCGCTGAACTTTGAAGGCTTTCCCTTCTTCTTCCCGCTCGACCGTAAGCACTGTACTGATGACTTGTCCTGTGGCTGCAATATAAAGCAACAGAGGCTCTTTGCTGATTGGAGCAGCAAGCACCGGCTGGGTGGAGAGCAGAGCTTTTAGCTCGGCAAACGCTGCATCAGCTTCTGGAGTCCACTCGAACTTGTATGCCTTCTTCATCAGTCGGTAAAGAGGCAATGCCTTTTCACCGAGGCGAGAGATGAATTGACTTAACGCGGCCAAGCATCCAGTAAGCTTCTGGACATCGTGCACCCGCACAGGGCGTTTCATTCGGAGTATAGTGCCAACTTTTTCTGGGTTAGCGTCGATTCCTCGTTCGGAAAGGAGAAAAGCGAGTAACTTTCCACCAGGAACTCCGAATGTGCACTTTGATGGATTGAGCTTGATATCATACCTCCTGAGATTGGCAAACGTTTCAGCGAGGTCAGTCAACAGGTCGGAACCCTTTCGTGATTTGACCACAATATCATCCATGTACGCTTCAAGGTTCCGACTGATTTGAGTGAGTAAACACTTCTGAATCATCCTCATGAACGTGGCTCCGGCATTCTTGAGGCCGAATGGCATGGTGACATAGTAGAAGCACCCGAATGGAGTGACGAAAGCTGTTTTGATCTCATCCGGTCCATACAGACGGATCTGATGGTATCCGGAATAGGCGTCCAGAAAAGACAATCTCTCACATCCCGCAGTCGAGTCGACAATTTGGTCGATGAGAGGGAGAGGAAAATGATCTTTCGGGCAGGCCCGATTGATGTGTTTGAAATCAATGCACATGCGGAGTGACTTATCCTTCTTGGGAACCATGACGACATTGGCGAGCCACTCGGAGTGGTATATCTCTCGGATAAACTCTGCCGCCAACAGTCGAGCCACCTCCTCGCCAATGGCCTTTCTCTTCTGGACGGCGGACCGTCGAAGATGTTCTTTGACAGGTTTTGCTATTGAGTCGACTCTAAGGCGATGCTCAGCCAGCCCCATGGAAACACCCGGCATGTCAGCAGGCTTCCATGCAAAGATGTCCCAGTTCTCACGGAGGAACTGGATGAGCGCTTCTTCCTATTTAGGGTCGAGTGTTGTGGAAATATGGGTCGGAGCTGCATTGGGGTCAGTCGGGTGAATGTGAACGGGCTTCGTCTCACCGGACGACTGAAATGCTGATTCTGTGGCAGGCTTCTTGGCCCGCAACAAATCACTCGGATCTGCATTTTTCTTGTATCCCTCCAGCTCTACCATTGTTATCTGGGAATCGGCAATTTTCGAGCCTTTCTGAAAACACTCTTCTGCCTTCTTCCGATTGCCAGTGATAGTGATCACGCCCTTGGGGCCGGGCATCTTCAGTTTGAGGTACACGTAACATGGTCGAGCCATGAACCGTGCATAAGCTGGTCTCCCCAAAATAGCGTGGTAAGCGCTCTGAAAATCCATGACTTCAAATGTCAGCCTCTCTTTGCGGAAATGCTTCGAGTCACCGAACACCACGTCCAGAGCTATTTGGCCGAGCGACTCGGCCTTCTTTCCAGGTATAACTCCATGAAAACTCATGTTGCTGGCGCTCAGTCTGGACATCGGAATGCCCATTCCTTTAAGCGTCTCCGCATACAGTATGTTCAGTCCACTACCACCATCCATTAGCACCTTTGTCAATCGAGTGCCTTCGACGACCGGGTCAACCACCAAAGCTTGCCTCCCAGGGGTGGCTATATGAGTCGGGTGATCGGACTGGTCGAATGTAATGGGAATTTGAGATCATCTCAAATAGCTTGGTGTCGCCGGGGCGACCATATTTACCTCACGATTGATAACCTTCAATCGGCTTTTAATCTCCACATCAGCAAAGATCATCAGAGTGGAATTAACATGAGGATATCCTCCATCACTGTCCTCCTTGTCCTCAGCTTTGCCCGACTCCTTTTCCTTGTCCTTGGGCTTTTTACCTTGGAACTGTTGGATCAAGAGCCGGCACTGGCGAGTGGTATGCTTCGGGTAGATGAAATTACCCTCTTCGTCTTTCTTCGTGTGGATGTGACACGGCAGATCCATCGCGTCATTTCCTTCCTTATCCTTCACCTTCTTGGGGTTCCAGGATCCTTTGGGCTTTCCTTTGAATTTGCCCTGAGTCACGGCCAGAGCCTCTCCAGGAGCCGCTGGCTCGGCCTTCCGCTTCTGCTTCCGACTGGAGTTTCCTTTCTCCGACTGACTCGGCTTGTACTTGCCACTCTGGAGTCGGTCCTCCTCTTCACCATTGGCGTACTTGGTGGCAATTTCCATCATTCGACTCAGGGTCATATCTCCGGTCCGACCAAACTTCAAACTTAACTCTCTGTTCTTAACACCATCCTTGAAGGCGCAGACTGCCTGATGATCAGACACGTTCTCCACCGTATGATGCAAAGTAATCCATCTCTGAATGTAATCTCTTAAGGTTTCATTCGACTTCTTCACGCAGACTTGCAGCTCTGTCAATCCAGCTGGTCGCTTGCAAGTTCCCTCGAATGTCCTGACGAACACTCGGGAAAGATCTTCCCAAGTGTAAATGCTGCTAGGAGCTAACTGATTCAACCACGCCCTGGCCGAACCTTCCAGCATGAGTGGTAAATGCTTCATAGCCACCTCATCATTCCCGCCGCCAATCTGTACCGCCACTCGGTAGTCCTCAAGCCAGGTTTCAGGCTTGGACTCACCGGTGAACTTACTTACTCCAGTCGCCAACCTGAAGTTGGGGGGAATAACTGTAGCTCTGATAGCCCTACTGAAACATTCTGGACCTGAAACATGGACTCGACTGCTAGTGGGCGCATCTCTGTCATGGCCACCTTGATGAGCTCTGTTCCGATCGACCAGACCTGGCACGATGATGGACCGCGCGTCAAAGCCTGGTTCCCTGGGGTCGACCGAAGCTCTTCGCACAACACTAAGCTGGCGCCTGTCATCTTGCTGTCAATGGGCGTAAGACCCACCTCTTGGGGGAGAAGTGGGCACTCGACGCCTATCATCACGATCGAATCGGTCACCGTACTGGTCACGTCGACCTTCGCGTCCCTCACGCCGCGGAGGCGATCTTGGGCTGTGAGCCGACTGAACTGTATTCGCAGCGACGGATCGACTGTGAATCCTGTTGCGTGACTGTGACACAGCTGAATTCTGATCTCCTGCTGCTCGGAGCAAATCCCTGATCTGCATCAAGCCTTTGCCAGCCTCCGACTGAGAGGGCTGAATTGACTCTGCTATACGGGCTGCAGCTACTAAATTCTGAATCGGGGTTCGATATACCTGAGTCGGCTGTGGGAAGAGTTGACATCGACTGGAGTCAGGTACTCGTTGCCACGCGCGCTCGTCGAGTGCTCGCTGGAGGTTCTCCAGTCGAGTGCGTTCAGCCAAGTTGGCCAAACGTGCCTCCTCCAAGGCGCGAGCCTTGGGGGTTTCTCCCGCGATGGGAGTATGCAGGGCATCCATGTTCCGGCGACGAAGATCTTCTCTCTGCAGGGAAGTGAGTGGCTCGGGCTAATATTCTTCGTGGGCCTGTGCGGGGTCGCCTCCGCCGTCTATCCCGTCGGTGCGGGGGAAACCGGGAGGACTACGAGGCCCATTGACCATCAGAACCTCAGCCGCCGGGTCGTTGCTGTCGCACTCGGATGCGGTCTCTACGTAGCCAGTCGACGGATCGAACAGGCCGTAGAGAGATTCGTCGGGCTCGATTGCCGCGACTTGGGTGGTGGCCGATTGGTGAGCCACTGCGTGCCTCACCCACCGCTGGAGCCTCGACCGACCAGAGCGCTTGCGCTGGCGGGAGACAGGGAGGGAGGACGACACGGGAGTCGACCTATACGGAGTCGACGGTTGCCGCAACAAGACGCCGCGGAGACACGCCCGAAAATGCGTCGCACCGCGGACGGGGAGCGCATCGATGTCGAGTGGAGCTTCCTGGAGCCAAGCGGAGTCGTCGGCGACGAAGGTGAGCGCGCCGAGACGGATCTCGCGGCCCTCGACCAAAACTCCACCTGAAACCATGATGAAAGCAATCGGAACGATCGCAACTTCTCCAAAAATCGCTAAGACACCTGCCCCACGGTGGGCGCCAACTGTCGTGGTTCTAAGTCTGACAGTAGAATGGGGGGTAGGTATGGAGAGGCAAGATCCTAGCTATGGAGCAGTTGTACAGACAAGGGATTTACGAGTTCAGGCCCTTCTCGGAGGAAGTAACAGCCCTACGTCTCGGAGCCCGGAGGCGGTCGACTGGATTATGTGTACGTAGATTACAGGGGTGCGAACCCTTTACACTGAGGAGGGGGTGGCTTATATAGTGTCCGCTAGACCCCTCCGGCCCTCAGTTATGCAGGGTTTAAAGTACATAAAGGCTTGGCGTTACATGAAAACGCCCTATATAAAGTGTCATCAATGCCATAAAGACTACTTAATTACAGACTGTTTGGATGCAGAGTGACTCTTGATCTCTTGGTGGTCGAGTGAGTCTTCATGGTCGAGTCCTTCGAGTGCGTCGAGTGAAGTCTCTCTTGGTCGACTGGAAGGCAGCTTCTTCTGAGGATGTCTTTGGGAATGGTACTTAGGACAGGTCCGTGACCCTACCCTAGGTACATAACCTTATCAGCCACTGCTGAAGATGCTCTAAGGGTCTGATTCTAAAGTCGAGTGACAACTTCCTATCTAAAAAAACCTGTGTATTTTATTTGGCAATGGCATCACAATATTAGAAACTAGTGCCAGAGCCCAAAAAATGAATTTGAAAGACATTGCGAGCGCCTAAGGACCTCATTCTAAAGTCGAAGCACGGCTTCCTATCTAAAAAAAGCATAAATCGACTGTAAATACTTTTCATTAGCAGCACTAAAAGTACAAGTCCATGGGGGCGAAATAGTGGCAAAAGGAAAGTGGGAAAAAATGGAAGTCATATGAATAACAAGAGTAAAAAGAAAAAGGGCGCATGGTGGGCGCTGCATTTTATAGGCGCCCCGGAAGCGGCGCGCCAAATCTAGCGCAGGACCGCCTGCTTTTTCCCGTGTGCCTGATTTTCCCGCATATGCTGGAGCGTGCGAAACCGTTCCGCGCGTGCTAAAATCTCATTTTTACCCCCCGCGCACGTTTTTTTTTTTTTTGCGGCCACTGTTGGAGATGCTCTAAGGGCCTCATTTTAAAGTCGAGCGACAACTTCCTATCTGAAAAAGCTGTGTATTTTATTTGGCAATGGCATCACAATATTACAAACTAGTGCCAGAGTCCAAAAAATGAATTTGAAATGCATTGCGAGCGCCCTAAGGACCTCATTCTAAAGTCGAAGATCGGCTTCCTGTCTAAAAAGAGCATAAATCGACTGTAAATGCTTTTCGTTAGCAGCACTAAAAGTACAAGTCCATGGGGGCGAAATAGTGGGAAAAAAATGGAAGTCATGTGAACAACAAGAGGGATTCGAACCCAGGTCGCCAGATTCAAAGTCTGGAGTGCTAACCACTACACCATAGAACCTGGCTGATTAATTATTATTTTTACTTTATTAGTACGAAAATTGTTCAGAAGCTATTGGTTGCACACGCCCAAGCATCCTTTCTCTAACTTACCGACAAAAACAATTGCTGATCTTGTGTTTGCTTCTTGTTCTTAATCATTTCTCTTCTATATTCTAGATGGAAAATTATGTCTCACACAAAAAAAATGGCGGAAAAACTTTCAATCTATTTTTCATCAATCACGACAGTACAACAAACACCAGAAATAACAAAAATTATATCTAGATCTCTAAAAAAAATAAAGAAAAAAGGAACTAGAAATAAAAAAAATAGGAAAATAGATAAAGCCAGCTGTGATTCATGATTGGAATTCTTCTTCATCAGTTCTCTTACTTCACTCTGACTACTCTGCCTTAGGAAGTTTGACCATCACTTGTATGATTCTTCTAATATGGTAGAGTCATGCAACTGGAAATTAGTCTTTTGAGTGATGGGTCCTGTATAAATCAACACGTGAATCACGGAAGATCAAAATCGATCATTAAAGAAGGAGTACCATCTGGTGTTATGATTAGTGGATGTTGCTATCGCGGCCGCTCCAATCTCTCAAGTCACGCAATATGCAAACTAGACTGATTACTCGTGCACTTGCACGGCTAGGTTCTGCGCACCATACGGACAAGGACATGCATAGATATCCAAGAATATATATTTTTAGATTAGATGATGGAATAGAAGCCATCTACCACCCTATAGGCTTAAGGTGCACACGACACAAGCACTTGGATATGCAATGCAAAATGATGTACGTATGTGTTATGTAAGCCTTATTTCCAAAAGAATGGCTAATTTACCCCATCCTCAGAGGATACACACAAACACATAATATTAAGTTCAGAGTATCAAGCATGCATAAATTGCATACATATTCATCTACAAAATACAACCAGGTTCACTCATTTCAGTGATAATTAATTTCGAACGGAGTTCAGATTCACCCATTTCAGTGACAGTTAATTCCGAACAGAGGCAATAGAATCATTCATATAACTAAATAAATAAAGCTGAAAGCTCCAAGCAACCAGGTTCCAACAAGATAAAATAACTTTGTCACATATCCCATCGGTGGATCTCCAGACGGTTGCGCCCAAAGTTCATGGATCCTCTGTCCTCCACACAAATGCTATTTAAGCTACACAAACAACTTAATAGTACATATGCTGAAAGATCGATATAAGTCTACAATAGTATATGTAAGTTGATTGAATTTGTAATTTTCATAAGTCGATATTGTGTGAGAAGGAACAGTTGAAGAAGGAAAAAAAAAAGGAGTAAGAAAGAAAGACAGACAATATATAAGTCATACTGTGCTGACAAAATTCCAAACAACTCAATAAAATCGCTCTTTATACGTACCAATGCAAGTATAAATGATAAAATACTATTCCCTCCCTCCCATAATATTAAAATGTTGTGTCAAAAACGTTCTTATATTATGGGATGGAGGGAGTAGTTTTTTTTTTGCGGGGAGTAGTTAGCTAGCTAGGGTTGATCAATCCTGAGTTCCAAATCCCATTACTGAAATTACATATATATATATATATATATATATATATATATATATATATATATGTGTGTGTGTGTGTGTGTGTGTGTGTGTGTGTGTGTTGATGTATTGTAAGTATATTTGTATATATCATCCTATGACCTAGAATCAAAGTGGAAACTAATTAGCCACATGTAAAAATGGCAAGTAGTCGTCAAACATACATACTCTCCGTCATATGATCAAATTGTCAACAATTAATCAGTCAAGATACTCTGGATCCTCTGGATCAAATATAAATCGTTAAGTGTTCTTGGAGGAGCTCGAATTGGCTGCCGGCGGCGGCGTCATTGTCTGGCCGTGGAAGAGCTGTGGAGCCGTGGACGGCAGCAAGCTGCTCCACAGGTTCCAGTCGATCGTCCCAGCAGCAGCCGCCAGCTGCTGATCCGCACTGCTACACCCACCGCTGATCTGCGAGATGTCGCCCTCGCCCTCGCCGTCGAAGGTCGGGCTCTGGAGCGGCGGCGGCAGGTCGGAGGGGAACAGCTGCACCTGCTGCTTGGACTCCGCCGCCAGAACATGCTGATCATGTGGTGGACCCCCGCCGGCGACCATCAGGCGCGCGTTAGGGTTGTCGTAGTAGTAGTAATTAGAGGCGGAGCTGTAGCTGCCGTTCATCGTCGGGTACCCGCCGCCGCCGTAGGACATCCTGTGCTGCTGGTTGGGCACCGGCTTCACGAACGCGCGGCACACCACCCACCCTTCCTCCTGAACGATCAAATTAACCCACAAAATTAGTACAGTACTGGTACTACAATTCTACTGCAAAATTCGTTGCTGAATTAGATCGACGAGGCAGGCAGAGAAGAGAAACTAGTCCATGCATGCATGGATGGAGATGAATCTTGAGTGAATGTTAATTGATGTTTGCATGCCTGTGTGGGCGCGTGCTCGTTGGACTGGAGGCGGTACTCGTGGATGATCCAGTCGGTCTTGCGGCCGTTGGGGGCGCGGCCGCGGTAGAAGACGAGCGTCTTCCTCATGCCGATCACGGACGCCGGAGACGACGAGGACGAGGACAGCACCGGCTTGTCCCTCCCGGTGGCCTTCCAGAAGCCGGCGGCCGTGGCGCGGTTGGTGCGTGTGCCGCTGGGGTACTTGCGGTCCTTGTAGCTGAAGAAGTAGTACTCCGTCGTCGGATCTTCCTGCCCTCCGCCGCCGCCGCCGTACTTGCCGCACCTCTCTGCCATCAATCAACACACACACAGCTCGATCAGCCTCCATTAACCACTGCAAACCACCGAGTTCTGCATGCAGGATGGACGAAGCGGCCAACGAACTACGTACCTTGGAGATCCCACGGCTCGATCCGGTAGAGGTCGACCTCCTGGATGATGTCGAGGTCGATCTTGTGGGAGGAGACCTTCCTGGCGAGGTAGTAGCCGACGAGCTCCTCCTCGGTGGGGTGGAACCTGAACCCCGGGGGCACCGTGTTGCAAGAGGACTCCTCCATTGGCAGACCACCCCGATCGCCCGATCAGACGACGATGCTAGCTCTCTGCTCTAGAACATGCAAAAGCTAGCGGGTTCAGGTCTGAGCGAGCATGTGCATGTGTATCTGAATGGGCCAGGCAGGGAGAGAAAAGGCCCTAGAAATAGGGAGGCATGCACTGCACTCCTCATGCAATGGGATTCAGGATGGCATGCCGACCTAATTAGTTGTTGCACCACACCTAAAGGAGTCGTACCCGTACATACAATACATACAGACAGGCATCATTCTTTTAGGAGAAAATCTAGGTAGCTATCTAGACAATCCGTGTATTGTACAGTACTGTACCACCTAATAGCTACTATTTCGGTTTCAGACATGAGAGACATGGACTGGTCAGTTAATTAGGACGGCAGGCTCTATCAGCTTGTGACATACCAAAGCAGGAACGAAATTTAGTGCAAATCCGAAGTGGTACTAGTTTTTGGACGGTGTGTAGTGAAGCTTAGCTTTTTGGAAGGTAGAGAGGCCAGCCTCCTAGCTAGCTAGCTTGGAGTGCACTTCAGGGCTGATCTCACTCACATCCACCATCCAGATACTAGCAGATAGTACTGACCCTTCTCTGTCACCTACAGCCTTCAGGACCTCCCACATAACATAATACATGTACCAATAAAAAGGGACTATGTATGGCTGCCATGCATACACCGCAGGTTGATGGATCAGAGATATGAGCTATGATTATGACAGATGTTGCAACAAACGATCCGATCATGACTATAACAAAACAAAGGCATGTTTGTACTTGGGTATATATGTTTAAACTCACAGAATTAAGAGCTACTCCCTCCGTCCCATAATGTAAGACGTTTTTTGACACTAAACTTTTTTGACACTAGTTTAGTGTCAAAAAACGCCTTACATTATGGGACGGAGGGAGTAGATGATACCCGTTGATGCTAGGCCTGGTTGCTAGAGGAGCTTTTTAAAAAAAAAATGAACTAGAGGAGCTTGTGAGAGACAGGTGTGGTCAAGAACTTGAACCTGATGTAAACATGAGGTCCGCATGTTACAGGCACGCGTGGAGTGGAGATCTGCGCGTGTAGAATCTATCTAAAGAGAGACAGAGATCGATGGAGAGAGAGAGAGAGAGAGAAGCTTGCTTAGTCGGTTAATAAGTCGTCAACAAGCGACCACCACCAGTCCACCACCATCACTGCGAAAGCGACGCGCAGTTTCCAGTTGAGAGTTGAGCAAATTTGAGTGTACATATATGTGAAAGCAATTACCTTTTCCCGAAAAGGAAGGGGGTTGTGTTCTAACCCAAGCCACCCCCGCTCTCCCCTCATCACCATCCCACCTATTGCCCCCAATTTTCTTGGGCCGTAGTGTTGCATGGGTGGTGCCAACTTTGGGGATCTACAATGGGTTGTGTCGTCCTCGGCATTGTAATATATTTCTGCTTAATGAAGTACATGTATCTCCTGTGCTCTCGTGCATGGTTTGAAAATAGAGAGATAAGGGAGTGCGCTTGGCCTCTACAACCGTTTTTATTGAAATCCTTTATTATGAAACATCAAAGTCATCCACTTACTAGTATTTGTTTTCTATTTCCTTTTCTATATTGGAAAACTAGGGAGCGAACATTTCGATTGTGTGCTCAGGGCGCGACACGCTGTGATGTTATATAGGGAGGAGATGAGCAGTAGAGAAGTAGGCAAGGAGAAGATCAGAGGAGAAAGACAGAAGGGGGGGAGGGGGCACAAGGGATGAGGAAAAGAGAGATCAGAATGGCTACTCGAGCGAGGTAGGAAGTTGGCCCGAGGACGCCCATGCATCACGAGGGGCTGGCCGGGGGTGAGCGGTAGGGAGCGCATAAAGAAATAAAGGGTGGAGTGACGTGCCATAAGGTTCAGGAATGGACTCCACGCAACATCAACTCAAACAAAATCACTATATATGTTCCAACCAAACTACCGTCTCAAGTAACTGAAAGAAAGTGAACCAATCATAGAAGTTAGAACACATGAAACCGAGTATTGGAGAGGCGATTCTTTAGACGACAAAGCCATCCAAATAACATTCAGAGCTCCCTACACAAACATATCTCACCCCTTAAATTTGACGAACAGCAGCTAATACATGTGTAAAACCGTGTGCTTGGGTACCAGAGACCAAACGCGAGACCATCAAATCAAAATCAAGGACTAATTAACTTTCCACTTTACTGTTCAATCAAACTTCTCCGTTAGATCAGCAGCTTAATCCCCTACCGCACAACAGATCCGCAGTTCAAGGGCAGGGCAGCAGCATCACTCCTGCTTGCTGCGGGCCTCGCGAGCGCGGTGCTTGAGCTCGGCCCTTTTCCACCTTACCATCAGCATGCAGAGCGTCACAAGAGTGTTCACCTGCGGAACAAGCACAGAGGAGGCAGCTACGCATAAGGAAGGCTGAAGGGGATGCAGACTGACACGGTGAATGAGACTGACCATGCGCTTACCAGAATAAGTATCGTAATCAGGAGCAAGGGACCGGACCACATGACCGAGATGAAGAGGCCTTGGGGATCAAAGTAATTCTGGCTTGAGAAGCTCTTCCAGTTTTGTCCTAAGAACGTGTTTAGTTTCTCGGCAAGGAATACACCAGAAACTGCAATGAGTCAAGTACATCAGGTAAGCAAAGGGGGTAATCTAGCGTATTACAAAAGCTATTGCTTGCTGGCGCTTTGCCTTTAAATCCCGACTTGCATCGGAATGGAAAGAGGAAACATTATCTCTCAATGTCAAGGTTACATTTACTAATTACTTGTTGAAATATTCAAACTACTTGTGTGGTTAAATTTTATACTGATGTAAAATAACTGGGACAAAAGAAAAGAAGGTGAAGTTCTTCTCACATACAGTACACAATTAGGAACCGGAGAGGAAAAAACTACACTGAAACCTCGCTGACATGATTAAAACAATATTTATACAGGAGTTGGAAGTAGCCAGTGCCCCTGCAAACTAGGGGTCAGTTCTTTTGGCGGCTTATTAAAAATAAGCCACCTATCTCATTCAATGAGGTTTCTGAACTAGTTATGGGATAACTAATTTTGAAGCCTCAACAAATTTTTAGAGCGGCTTATTTTTAAAGCTGGGGAGAGGCGGCCGCCCAAAAGAACTGGCCCTAGATAAGCTTTACAAAGTTGACATGTGCAGTGTGATTGTTTTGAAGGTGTCAAGGAGACACAAGACACTAAAATAAAACTGCTAAGCTCAGCAAGCATAAATAAATACTGATACTTATGGTCAGTATAGCATGACCTTCAAAACTAGTACTCCCTCCATCCCAAAATAAGTGTCTCAACTTTGTACTAGCTCTAGTACAAATTTGTACTAAGCTCAAGACACTTATTTTGGGACGGAGGGAGTATGACATTAATGATGTACACATTCTATTAACATTGGGTAACGGTACTAGAAGTCCGAAGGCCAAATAAAAAGGAAGAATAGGAAAATAACACTCACATGTTAAGGCTGACAAGATAAGTTGGAAATTGATGTTCCTCCTGGAGATGATGGTTACCAGTAGCAGAATGGCATGGAAACTTATCATGCCGATCAACCAAGGTTCCTGAAGACACAGAAGGAACAGATCAGTCAAGGTAAGAACAGGGACAACGATTACTCATCAGATGAGGCGAAGTTGATTATTACAAAATAAAACATGAACCGAGATACAGCGGTTGATTCAGGAAAACAGTGATATATGACTACACAGAAGTACTACCTCCGTCCGGGTTTATTGGTCCCCATTGTATTTTGTGCCAAATTTTGACCATAGATTAAACTAACAAAATGTTCACGCATGTCACCAAACATTATATTTTTGAGAACTATGTTCAAATACGAATCCAATGAGATAATTTTTCTTGACATGCATTAACATTTTGTTAGTTAAATCTTTAGTCAAAATTTGGCACAAATTACAAAGGGGGCCTATAAACCACGACGGAGGACAGGTAGTACTAGCTACTGAGTTTCATGTGGTAAACCATCAACATGGAAGCTCCGAAATTGGCTCACAAGCGGCATTAAGTAACTTGCATTCTGTTTTAGACTCTACTCTTAGATGCGGCGCTGTGGTGTTCGATTGATTTACTAGTCCACAGGAATGAGGAGGCAGTGGAATCGCGCAGAGATGAACCACATGAAATTGTTCGTCCTACGTAGCATAACTACCCAGACCATCTCTGCCTCTCAAGAGAGATCCAGGCGAGGCCGGCGGTGAAAAATCCGCGGCGTTCGTCGGCTCGATTTAGTCGACAACGAGCACACTGAAGTCGGCGGTTGCCGCAGCAGCTCCTGCTTCCCGGTGGACTAAATCCTAGGGTCAAGCGAGCAAAGCAGGGGGTGAGGGAAAAAAGACGCACCTTCCAGTCGACGGCGTGGAAGAAGCCGACGAAAGTGTCGACGGCGGGGCCGAACCCGCCGCGGAGCTCGGTGGAGACGCGGCCGAAAAGCTCCGCCACCACGTCAGCGTGCTCGTTCAGCGCCGAACGCACCTCCTCCACCGCTCGCCCAACCGCCGCCGCCGCCGGGGAGGAGGAAGACGCCGCCATCTCGTCTCGTGATCTGATCTCCTCTGCACTGCTCTCGTCCTTTCTCTGCAAGAGACGCAAAGGCAAAAGGTCGTTCCCCTTGCTAATTCGGGACCACACGTCAGTGACTTTAAACGCTGGAAACACTTGGGCCGAGTTCTTCCTTAACTGGGCTGGGCTCGCACCTCCTTTGATTTCCAATATATATATAATGGAATACGAAACAATCAATTTGATTTTAAATCAAATTCCAATAGAATTTAAAAATTATTACTAAAATGAATAATAAGTTTAATATTTGTTTCTTGATATTACATAAAATGCAAACTATTTAATTTTTAAATTTTTGGTACTCGTTGGGGTCCAAAAAAAATGGTACTCAAAATTTTAATCCCTTGTTCACGCTTTTTTTCATGTGTATCGTTCATATCATAAAGATCATAGTGCAAGTCATGTAGGCATCAACCTAAGCAAAATAAAATCCATGTTGACGGCCTCCTTCACCGCAACTTCCTTTCTTGCGGCTTCGTGGGCGCGTCGCTCCCTCCGGGTGACGGTCTCCGTCTTGCTCGCGATGGTCAGGACTCAGGACCCCCCACGGTCTTCGTTGAGCCATCGTCCATGGCAATGGGGGACAATGTATTGGGCATCGACATCTAGGACAACGATGTGGAGGCGACGCAAGAGTGGAAAAGGGGCTATGGCTCGAGGACGGGAAAAGGAGTACGAACGCAGGAGGGAGAACGGTTGATTTGGTGGAGTTGATCAATTTAGAGAGATTTTTTTAAAGAAACTTTAGAGAGAGATATGTAGTAGATCCAGCCTGTCAGGTCCGCCGTAGCGGCCACGCCTGGCACGTGTCGGGGACCTTGAAACCCACCACACATATGGGTTGGGTTTGAGGGGTGACTATGGGTTGGCTTTAGAACATCTCTAATAGATGATGTAAATTTGAAGATGTAAAAATGGGTGTTGTATAATTTACATCATCAAAAAATGCATTTTACATCTTTTAAAAAGTCTTAACTCCAACAGATGATGTATATCTGGTGATGTAAAACTTCAACTCCAACACATGATGTAAAAACAGCTAAACGGTCGAACGGTACCGTCGTACAGTAGTAGTTCACCCGCTATAAAGTAGCACACCAGCCGCACAATTTAAAATAAAAACATCCCAAATTAAAACTTAAAATTTTCATCAGTCCACAATATCAAATTATTACGTAATTCATCAAATGTGACGCAAATACAATAAAGTTCTTGCACAATACAACAAACAAATAATGAAACTAGGCGGTTCTTTCACCAATGCCATTTCTAGTACTCCTCCATCAAATCTTTCTGAAGTTCATCGTGTGTATTGGAGTCTCTAATTTCAGTGTAGACCTTCATGAAACGTCTGATTCGCTCCTCTTTTGCATAACGCGTACGCCCATCAGATCAGAGAAGGTGTATCTAAATCATGTTCACGCTCATTCTCAATGATCACGTTATGCATGACCACGCAAGCAGTCATGATGTACCAAAGATTTTTTTGATCCCAGAATCTAGATGGCCCTCACACCATAGCAAATTGGGATTGTAGAATCTCAAATGGCCTCTCAACATCTTTCCTAGCTGCCGCTTGAGCATTGTGAAAGTAGAGTTCTTTTTTTTACCTTGGGGGGGGGGGTGGATTGGCATGAGAAAAGTATTCCACCTCGGGTAGATCCCCTCCACAAGATACTACCCAGAGTTGTATGTGTGACCATTTGCTTCGAAGGTCACTGGTGGATCTTCTCCATTGGCTAACTTGGCAAAAGGAGGTGAACGGTCGAGCACATTGATGTCATTGCAAGATCCAGGCATCCCAAAATATAAATGTCAAATTCATGTTTCTTGATCGCCAACGGCCTCAAGAATGATGGTGGCATCCTTCCCACGACCCTTTTAAATTATCCATGCCATGCTTTAGGACAATTCTTTCACTTCAGTGCATGCAATCGACTGACCCTAGCATACCTCGAAACCCACGTGGTTTGCTCATCTCTAAAAGCCTCTAAGTGTCTTGAGCATTGGTTGCTCTCAAGTACTGTGGACCAAACACTTGTACCATAGTCTTTGCAAAATGTTTGACATAGAAGATAGAGGTGTTCTTTGCCATCACCAATTTGTCATCAATGCAGTCTGCCGGAACACCGTAGGCCATCATGCGCAAAGCGGCAATGACCTTCTGCTCAGTGCTATGTCCAAGCAACCGACACAATTCCTCCTCTGTTGGAAGGATCGGTCATGCTGCTTCACGGAATTCCAAATATGGATAAACAAATCTTTGGACATCTTGATCCGACGTCGGACGTACCTCTCTGGAAAAATGGAAGGTGTGCCAAAATAGTTGTACATCAACCTCTTGTGCGCTGAACCCGTTCTCTCCGGATGAACTCACGACCAAACACGGAACCGCCGTGCTTCGGCTTCTTCCTCTTGTGCATCGCCACTAGCATAGTGATGTCCTCTTCTTCGATCAAATCAAATTTCTTATCAGACGAGAAATCGTCCACGGAAGAGGAGTCACATGAGCTCATCTACAATATGGAAATCACTGTCGAACTATATCTTCACACCCGATAAAAAACTCGTAGTTTGCACGTTTTTTTACCTTGGGAGAATTTGCTCGAACACGTTGCGTGCGAGGTGGAAGAAATCGGCCGACGGCGGGTTGGACAGTTGATGGGCAGCAGTTGGTGTGGGCGGCGGCTGCAGACGACCTATGGAGACCGCGACGCTACAGGAGAACACCGCTCGCAACAACACGTCGGCGGCGGGAACAACCAAGATACCGACGGAGGCTCCGCGCATGGGCGGGCATCGCAAGGCTCCCCTAGCTCCGGCGGCGGGCCATGGCTACCAGAAGCACGAGCGTGTCCGTGACCACACCTTCGACGACATTATGGCAGCCAGAGCTCCGGGGAATCTCCGAATTGGTCGTGAGCTCGTTAGCGGGGCAAAACCAAATCAGCGGCGGCTATGGCGGTGAGGTAGGCAGCGGGGCGCGAAGATGGATGGACGGGCGGTGGCGGCGGCGTTTCTAGGGATAAATCACCGGCGGCAAAGGGGCGGCCGCCGGGTGGGCGGACGAAAACGAAATGAACAACGGTTAGGCGGTATATCACTTGAGAAGTGGAGATGCAAATTATTTGCATCTCCTATTGAGGCCTCCTTTGTTTTGTAGAAATTTTATAGGAATTTCATATGATAGGATTTTCAAAGAAAAAAATCCTATGGAGCCCTTTGGTTTGTAGGAATGAATTATGCAGGATAGGGTCCAATCCTTCACATTTTAAAGGAAAAAAACATTAGCTTAGACTCAAACACCTGTGGTCGTATAGACGCGCATACACACGTGTCTGAATTCCCTCCCACACCCGTGATCAGCTCGCCGCTGGCCTGAATGTGCCGGATGAGACGATAATACTGCGTCGGTGGCTTCGTTCGACAACACTTGCGATCAATTCAGAGCCGCAAAAAGAGATAAATACACTCACGGTCACTGTAGTTGCGTCGAAAGCCCGATACGGTCACTGAACTTAGAAATACAGCTATTACAGTCACTATATACGATGTGACATGAATATACGGTCACTGTTGGTCGTATGCAGTGAGTAGTCGCTCCCTTGACCACCTGTTGACCGCCACGTTCTCAGCTCTGATTAGACCAATCTGGCGGCGAGGGGTTAAGTGTAAAATCGCCGCACCACCCCACCGCTGTCCGCCCCGCTCCTCTATCTCCCTGCTTGCTCCTCTCTCCCCGTCAAATCCCTAGCCCTGCTCCTCTCTCTCCCCGCTCCTCTCTCTCCCCGCTCTTCAATCCCCAGCCAGCACCGCCGCCGCCGCCGCAAGATCTGCCCATGTCTGCCGCAAGCTCCTCTAGCGCCGCTGTCCGCCGTAGGGCAATGGCGTTGCCCCTGGTCTCTTGCCCCAGCTGCAAGGAGAAGGTGCAGATGTATGTATCGACCACTGAGAAGCACGACGGGTGGGTCTTCTACAGATGCCGCACCCATGGGGTTAGTTCTTCATTTCATTTTTGTATTCGTTGTGTTTGATTTTGATGGAAAGATGCAAGTTTTTGACCTCTGCTACCCCAATTTTTGGATAGGTTTCTTGTGATTTCTGGTGTTGGGAGTTGGAGTATGTTGAGTATCTTGTTGACAAACATTACCTCATCGGAGATGCCGCCGTGGATGCTATTGGTGAGGCGGAGGAACGAAGGGAGCATCTGATTGCTGCACAGGAACTGGTGCAGATGAATGCACCCATCAGCAGGTCCAACCAGGCTGCAAAGAAGGAAGGAAGTTGTGGGATGAGCAGGCAGCAAGCAATTGCACTGATGATGTTAGGGAGGGAGGTGGTGAAGCTGATGAAGATGTTGTTTGTTGCAGTGGTGGTGCTAGGTGTTGCTGTTGTTGGGTTGATGCTGAAGAAGTGAAGAATTGAAGTGGTGAAGATGTTTATTTTGGGGATGTTGCTGCATTGATGCTGTGTTGAAGATGTTGAAGATGCTACTTTTGGGTTCTTGCTGTTGCAATGGTGTAATAGTGGTTGGTTAGTAGATGATCTCTTAGTAGATTATCTGATCTAGTAGTGGTAGGTTAATTTGTGTTGAGGACATGTAATGGTGTGTAAGCCCAAGTGGATATCTTGATCAGAACCTGTGAATCTATCTATCTATCCTATGCTATGTCATGTGATGGTATTTTGCACTTCAACTTTTATCATTCTATCCTAGTTATATTGATGTTGGAGTTTTCAGTAAAAATGATGCAATGATGTATGATATCAATCTATCTGCACTTAACAGTTGAATTGAATCTTGATCAGAAACTGAGAATAAGTAATGGGCATCATAGATCAACATATTATTATCAGGCAATGTATCATATTACCATCCATCATCCATAGATAACCAAAAGAGAATACAGTTTTGAAGTACTTTCTTACAATCATCCATCATCCATACAGAACCAACATAGATTATTGCAGTACATAGCCTAAAGAAAAACAAGTTGGCACCATTCATGATCATATGAATAACAAAGACAGTATGATCAGGAAGGTACCAAACACTTTTACTTTGGCAACCTACCTAAAGATATCAAACATTGATGATTTGACAGTCTTTCTTGGACATTCAGCTTCATTCTGGCTAGCTTTTCTTTTGGCAGCCAACCTTTTCTCCTGTTCTCTCTGTGCAATTGCCATCATTCTCTCCTGTGCAGCAGCAAGCTTCTTATCTGCTTCTCTTTTAGCAGTAGCCAGTCTCTTCTCCTCTTCTTTTTGTGCAGCAGCAAGTCTCTTCTCCTCTTCTTTTTTTGCAGCAGCAAGTCTCTTCTCTTCTGCCTTCTGTGCAGCAGCAAGTCTCTTCTCCTCTTCTCTCTTTGCAGTAGCTGCTTCCCTCTCTGCCCTCTTTTCTGCCTCCTTCTTCTCAGCAGCAGCTTTCCTCTCTGCTTCTTGCTTGGCTTTCCTCTCAGCAGCTATTGTTTTCTTTGTCTCTTCAATAATTTTTCTTGTCTCAGCTTGAACCTTCTTGTTCAATTCTGCTTCTTCTTTCTTCTTGGCAGTTCTCTCCAATGTAGCCAACCTTCTTCTCTCTGCAAGCTCAGCTTTCCTCTGTGCAACCTCATGTTTCCTTTTTGCTATCTCTTCAGCTCTCTTCAATTCCTCTTCTCTTCTAGATGCAAGTATTGCCTTCTTCCTCTCCTCTACTTCCCTATCTTTCTGATTCTTCATGGCCTCCAATTTCTGTGCCAACTCACCTGGCCTTATGGTGCTTGAACTAGCTTGGCTCCCTTGGCTTCCATTACTCTTGTTGAGCAGCACTTGGGCAGCAGTAAGGAAAGCAGAAGCAGGTATTGGCCTTTGTTCCACAACCCTTGCTGTTGGCATCTATGAAGAATGTACATTTGATGAGAACAATAGGACATTCATCTACAAAGAATGTACATTTCATGAGGAGATCAGTAGTACCTGGGCAATCATGTTGTCAACCATGAGATCACCATATGGAGGAGCCACATTTGTAGGAGTCACATTGGCACCAACAACACCTTCATTTGTAGGAGTGACATTGACACCAGCAGTACCTTCATTTGGAGTGACATTGACACCAGCAGTACCTTCATTTGGAGGAGGCACATTGACACCAGCATTACCTTCATTTGGAGGAGGCACATTTGAAGATGGTTGATCATTTGGTGGATGCACATTAGGTGGTGGCAGTCCAGCCTTCAAGGTCTTGCACCCCTTCCTGTTGTGATCTGCATTACCACAATAAGAACAATGCATAATGACACCATGCCTTGTGATTTTCTTCCCTCCCCTTCTATGATCAACCTCTCCAGGTGCCTGTCTCCTTGTAGTACATGGCCTTCCAACATGCTTCTGGTACAATGGTGGCATTATTGGAGGCCCATGTAAGTCTTCCCATTCACTCCTATCTCTACAAGGATAGATAATATTGCCATATGCTTTCTTGAACATATGTTTTGAGTAGCAATGATCAACCATGTTCAAAGGATCAACTCTATCATTCCTGCAGCAGGCTACCACATGAGAGCATGGAATGCCTGCTTTCTGCATTCTTCTACATGTGCAGGTTTTCTTGTGCATGTCCACTATGTAATCCATTCCTCTATCACCTGCTAGGAATAAGCCATCTCCTGATCCCTCCACATAGCATGTGTTTGCAAATTCTGTTACCTTCTCAACCTTCTTCCTGATCTTTGGACATACATCTCCTTGCCATTTATCTGACTCCAGCTGTTTGTTGTAATGCCTTGTCATAAGTTGCCTGTAAATCCTGTCAACCATGCTAAGTATTGGTAGTTCCCTTGCTTCCAGGATATACCTGCATTTAACAGCAAACCATGGTAAGTATTGGTAATTCACTACATTGAAAAGTATTTTGGCAAACTTCACAAATTTACCTGTTGAAAACTTCACAAATGTTGTTAAGCAAAATATCACATTTTGGCAAGTCACTTTGAAAAGCCTTAACCCAAGTTTGTGGTTCTAGCTCATGCAGCCATTTGTATGCCTCAACATTAAGAACCTTCATCTCCTCCATGCCCTGTTCATACAACTGCACTGTATTGCTCCTAGCTATCTTCTAGAGTTGATTCTTCAAGATGTCACCTTTGAAATGTTGTTGAAAGTTTTGCCACATGTGCCTAACACAATATATGTGTTCTGACTCAGGGAACAGTTCTTCAACTGCATTGATGAGCCCCTACAATTGCAAAGCAACATAACCATTCAGAAGCTATTCACAACCATTCACATAGTAATGACACATAAACTTTGAAAAAGGAAGATGGTACTTACCTTTTGTTTGTCTGACATGATAGTCCAAGGTTCAGTGTTTATGATGCCTAGGTCCCTTTTGAGTGTGTCAAGAAACCATGACCAGTTAGGGGTGTCCTCAACTTCAACCACAGCAATGGCAATTGGAAATATGCAGTTATTTGGATCTACCCCAACAGCTGCAAGCAGTTGTCCTCTGTATCTAGTTTTAATGTGGCAACCATCTAGAAAGATGACTGGTCTACAACCCTCCAGAAATCCTCTCTTGCAAGCATCTAGACACATGTACAACTTGCTGAACCTAGCATTTTCATCTAATGAAACATAGAAGGATGAGCCAGGGTTGCTTCTCCTAACCTCATTAGCATAATTCCATAGCAGCTTGTACTGCCCTTCCTCATCACCATAAATAATTTTCATAGCCATTCTCCTTGCTCTTTGAAGTTTCATCCTAGTGGGTGTCATATGCCATTCTTTCTGAACAGCCCTTGAGAAATTCATCAAGTTCATATCTTGATCAGCCCTAAAGCTCTCTAGGTATTTCATTGCTAGGAACCTTGATGTGAAAGCCCTAATCTTCCACTTCTTGCTGCATGTGTGCTCATGCACATATCTCTTCACCATGAAAGCCTTAGTTCTGCTATCATATGATGCCCACAAGTACCATGTGCAGTCTTCATCACATTTTGCTTTCACTCTTTTCCTATCATTGATAGGAAGCTTGATATCAACTCTATTCTGGCAGGAGTACTCTTTAATTGCTTTCCTTAGAAGCTCCACACTCTCAAAAACCTGCCCTACATGGAATTTTGGCCTATGAAGATCCTCTGCTCTGAAAGTTTTGAACTTTAAATGCATTTCCTCATCATCAGAATCAGGTGCCCACAAATCTTCACCTTCAGACAAGTCTTCATCTGAATTGTACTGCTGCTTGCTTTTGTCTTCATCTGTAGGTTTCCCATGCTTGACTTGCTCCTTTGAATTGTTCTTATGCTTCGTTCTGGTTCATCCTCATCAACATTATCTGCAAACAAGTCATCATCTTCAATGCCTATCTCATTGTCACTGTCCACAAGTACACCTGGGTCATAGTCCTCATCATCTGTATCACTTGCATCATCCTCTGCTTCCATATCATGACTGCTTTTGGTCCTCCTACTTGATGTGCTTCCTCCAACATCCTCATTTGCAACAGCTTGTGCATCTTTCCCTGCTTCCACTTCAGGGTATACAACCTGGAGAGGAGTAGGTTCTGCCTCTGCTTCCTCTGTTTCTGCAGTCATGCTGCTGCCCACTCTCTTTGCAGGACTAAATACTGGAGGCAAAGTGGCTCTAGGATAGTTCACAACATCATCCTCACTTAGGTTTGCTTGTAAGCTCTCATCATGATCAAGATATATACTAAAGTAGTGGTGCCCAATATCAATAAACATCAACATTCTATCTGTCTGCTCATCATCACTAAGCTGCCTGAGACCATTATTACTGAGTGTAAGGATGGGGACACAATAGTATACCTTCAACCTCCCTGCCATCTCATAACCAATCTCCTCAATAAGGTGTTCAATCATAATTGGTGACCAGGTGACCTTCTCCAGATTATCGTACCAAATGGCACGACCATTAACATAAGCACGATTACTTCCATGCCCAACAAAAAATCCACCATGGTTGATTTGCACAGAGAAGTTGGTGCTTCGAGGGCCTGATACACAAGACAGAAACATCATGCATCATAATTGACTACAACATCATTTCATTTGAGTATCTAAAACCCTAACCCCCAAAGACCATCAAATCCAATACCGAAGCTCCAGTACAATCCATCAAAACTACCAGCTGCATACCATCTATAATGAAAATGCGGGCCAAAAAGGAGTGTCTTTGAACATCAAAACGCAAAAAAAGTCGAATTTACGCAAGACGAAACTTACTGTACACGGGGGGAGGCGCCCCTTCTGCGCGACGAACAGGGGCGATCGCCACCACCTACCGCCGGTGGAATTGACGCGGCGGCTGATGGAGTCATGTACCTAGGGTAGGGTCATAGACCTGATCTAAATACCCTACCCAAGGACACCCTTAGAAGAGATCACCTTCCAGTCGACCTGCGAAGTCTCCACTCGACACACTTGAAGGACTCGACCATGAAGACTCACTCGACCACTAGAAGGTCAAGAAGCACTCTGTACCGCAACGGTCTGTAATTAAGTAGGCTTTATAGTATTTAAGACACTTTATGTGGGGCGTTACCAGTAACGCCCCAGACTTAATGTACTTTAAACCCTGCATTACTGAGGGCCAGAGGGGGCTGGCAGGCACTATATAAGCCACCCCCACCTCAGTGTAAAGGGTTCGCACCCCTGTAATCCATACTCATATAATCCACTCGACCGCCTCCGGGCTCCGAGACATAGGGCTTTTACTTCCTCCGAGAAGGGCCTGAACTCGTACATCTCTTGTGTTTACAACCTCTCCATAGCTAGGACCTTGCCTCTCCATACCTACCCCCACTCTACTGTCAGACTTAGAACCACGACAGTTGGCGCCCACCGTGGGGCCGGTGTTTTAGCGATTTTTTTGGAGAAGTTGCGATTCTTCCGAGTACTTTCATCATGGTTGTTGCTGGAGTTTTGGTCGAGGGCCGCAGATCCGTCTCGGCGCTCTCACCTTCATCGCGGACGACTCCGCTTGGCTCCAGGAGGCTCCACTCGACGTTGATGCGCTCCCCGTCCGCGGTGCGACGCATTTTCGCGCATGTGTCTGCGGCGTTCTGCTGCGACAACCGTCGACCCCATATCGGTCGACTCCCCTATCGGCCACCCTCCCGGTCTCCCACCAGCGCAAGCGCTCTGGTCGGTCGAGGCTCCAGCGATGGGTGAAGCACGCGGTGGCTCGCCAGACGGCCACCGCCCAGGTTGCGGCAATCGAGCCCGACGAATCCCTCTACGGCCTGTTCGATCTGTCGACTGGCTCCGTAGAGACTGCATCCGAGTGCGATAGCAGTGATCCGGCGGCGGAAATCTTGATGGTCAACGGACCTCGCAGTCCTCCTGGCTTCGCCCATGAGGGCGGGGCAGGCGATCCCGTACGGGACCACGAAGAGTACCAGCCCGAGCCACTCGACTCTCTGCAGAGGGAAGAGCTTCGCCGCAGGAACATGGATGCCCTGCATACTCCCATCACGGGAGAAACCCCCGAGGCTCGCGCCTTAGAGGAGGCACGTTTAGCCAATTTGGCTGAACGCGCTCGTCTGGAGAACCTTCAGCGAGCACTCGACGAGCGCGCGCGGCAACGAGTTCCCGACGCCAATCGACGTCAACTCTTCCCGCTGACTCAGGTATATCGAACCCCGATTCGGAATTTAGCAGCTGCAACCCGTATAGCAGAATCCATCCAGCCCTCTCAGTCGGAAGCTGGCAGAGGCTTGATGCAGATCAGAGATTTGCTCCGAGCAGCAGGAGATCAGAATTCAGCCGTGTCGCAGTCGCGCAACAGAATTCACAGTCGATCCGTCGCTGCGAATACGGTTCAGTCGGCTCACAGCCCTAGATTGCCTCTGCGGCGTGAAGGACGCGAGAATCGGCGAGACCAGTACGGTGACCGACACGATCGTGATGATAGGCGTCGAGTACCCACTCCTCCTCCGAGAGGTGGGTCTTACACTCCTCGGCAGCAGGACGACAGGCGTCAACTCAGTGTGGGGCGAAGAGCTCCAGTCGACCCCCGGGAACCAGGCTTCGACGCACGATCCATCATCGTGCAAGGCTTGGTCGACCGAAACAGAGCCCATCGGGGCGACCCCGACAGAGATGCGCCCACAAGCAGTCGAGTGCATGTTTCTGGTCCAGAATGTTTCAGCAGGGCTATTAGAGCCGCGGTGATTCCCCCCAACTTCAGGTTGGCAGCCGGAGTAAGCAAGTTCACTGGTGAGTCTAAGCCCGAAACCTGGCTTGAGGACTACCGAGTGGCAGTTCAGATTGGTGGTGGGAATGACGAGGTGGCCATGAAGCATTTGCCCCTCATGTTGGAAGGTTCTGCCAGAGCGTGGTTGAATCAGTTACCTCCTAGCAGCATTTACACTTGGGAAGACTTGTCCCGAGTGTTCGTCAGAACATTTGAAGGAACTTGCAAGCGACCAGCTGGATTGACAAAGCTGCAAGTCTGTGTGCAGAAGACGAATGAGACTCTCAGAGAGTATATTTAGAGATGGATCACTTTGCATCATACCGTGGAGAACGTGTCTGATCATCAGGCAGTCTGCGCCTTCAAGGATGGTGTCAAGAACAGAGAATTGAGTTTGAAATTTGGTCGAACTAGAGACATGACCCTGAGTCGGATGATGGAGATTGCTACCAAGTATGCCAACGGCGAAGAGGAAGACCGACTCCGAAGCGGCAAGTACAAGCCGAGTCAGTCGGAGAAGGGAAACACCAGTCGGAAACAGAAGCGGAAAGCCGAACCGGCAGCTCCTGGAGAGGCTCTGGCCGTGACTCAGGGAAAATTCAAAGGGAAACCTAAAGGATCCTGAAACCCTAAGAAGGTGAAGGATAAAGAAGGGAACGACGTGATGGATATGCCGTGTCACATCCACACGAAGAAAGATGAAGAGGGCAATGTCATTTACCCAAAGCATACCACTCGCCAATGTCGACTCCTGATCCAGCAGTTTCAAGGAAAATAGTCCAAGGACAAGGAAAAGGAGTCGGACAAGGCCAAAGATAAGGAGGACAGTGAGGGAGGATATCCGCATGTCAACTCCACTCTGATGATCTTCGCAGATGTGGAAAGCAAGAGCCGACTGAAGGTCATTAATCGTGAGGTGAACATGGTTGCCCCAGCGAAACCAAGTTATTTGAGATGGTTAAAACCAAACCTCAAGTTTCCCCGAGGTGGCACTGCAAGTGGCTCTAGTTCGGACCAGCACTTAGAGAAGCATTGGCCCAGGGGGGCTGAATAAAGATGAACCTCGAGAGAGCAACTCCCAAGGGAAAAGTAGGTGGTGGTGAGGCAAATGGTAAAACCAAGGTTGGGCCTTGCTGGAGGAGTTTTATTCAAAGCAAACTGTCAAGGGGGTCCCATAAATCACCCAACCGCGTAAGGGACGCAAAATCTGGGAACATAACACCGGTATGACGGAAACTAGGGCGGCAAGAGTGGAACAAAACACCAGGCATAAGGCCGAGCCTTCCACCCTTTACCAAGTATATATATGCAATAATTAAATAAGAGATATTGTGATATCCCAACATCATCCTGTCCATCATGGGGCAATCTTCAACTTCACCTGCAACTAACAACGCTATAAGAGGGGCTGAGCAAGGCGGTAACATAGCCAAACAACGGTTTGCTGGGAAGGGTGAAAAGGTTAGAGGCTGACATGGCAAATTGGGGAGGCTTGAAGAACAAGTGATAGGAAGCGCAGCATAGCGATAGAACGAAGCAACTAGCATAGCAATGATAGTAGTGAGATCCAAGGTGACGGTCATCTTGCCTGAAATCCCGCTAGGAAGAAGAACGAGCCCATGAAGAAGACGAACGGGAGTAGTCGAACGAATCCTCACAATCGCAACATTACCGGAACTAAGAAGCAACACCGGAAAGAAACAAACAACATGGTAAACAACCATCACATAAACATGGCACGAAGCACAACCAAGTATGATGCATGTCCGGTTTAAAGAGGCATGGCATGGCAAAGTGCAACAAACAATACTACAAGTTAAGTGGAGCTCAATATGCAACGAGTTGCATATTGACGAAACACCACATTCGAGTTATTTAGATTCGCTCTCGTTTAGGTACACAACAATATTAAATGTTTTTTAACATGGCAAGAGGTGAAACATAAGTAAACTAACTATCTAGGCAAGTTTAAATGAGGCCGGAACAACAAACAACAATTCCGAAAAATCCCCATATGCATATTCGAATTTGGTACTGTTCTGTCCTATACACAATTTTAATGTTGTTAAACAGCAAAATAAAGTGCAGCAAGTTAATCTATGCATTTTTCCACCCCATTTACATATAAAGTTTATTAAAATTGGAGTTACGGTTATTTAGTTATGAAATAAATCATTTTAACATGGCATTTATGCAAAAATAAAGCAAACAACAAGTTTAAGGATTTTAAACATGGATGAAAGTGGCATAATGTGGAACTAGATGAAATTCTAAGCATTTTACATATATGACATGATCTATTTGGATGCATGGATATTTAGCTATGCACAATTGAAAATGATGGCATTTCTGTAAATATGCATGCACTGGAAAATGCTAAAACCACACAGCAGGAAAAAAACACATACGCGATCCAGAAGCAACATAGTGCAGCGGCCCAGAACTGGAACCACTGGGCTAGGTTAGTGTTTGTGATACAAAGGGGGATCGGACGCAGATGAACATTGCTCTTATACGGCTGGGAACAGAAGAACATCAAAACAAACTAATTAAACAAAAGGGGATTGCCTGGGATTCGAACCCCGAACACATAGATAGACGGGCAGAGTACTAGCCAGATGGGCTAATGCGATATTTGTGAAATGGAATGGTTCTGGAGCTAGATCACACATGAAGTCGAGTTATCTGAACCATACTGAAGAACAATGACAGAGACAGATTGCTATCTCTGCCGCCGTGGCTGGGCACGCATGGCAGCTTGCGCGTGAGGATGCGCCTGTGAGGAGAGGTCGTGCAAGAGGCTTGGGTGCACGGGAAGACTCGAGGATGAGCTCGAGGTCGCCTCGGCCATGGCGGCGGCAAGATGAAGC
Organism: Triticum timopheevii; assembly: GCA_963921465.1. Lineage (NCBI taxonomy): Eukaryota > Viridiplantae > Streptophyta > Magnoliopsida > Poales > Poaceae > Triticum > Triticum timopheevii. The sequence continues at coordinate 443,957,824 of OY997274.1, read as the reverse complement.
AGGGCCACGGGCTCGCAATCGAGCGTGTCTGTGCGCGTGTGCAGATGCGCGTGCATGGAGGTGTGCAGCGAAGCTGCAGCAAAACGACGAAGCCAGCAGCATGTGTGGGAGCAGGAGCTTGCGGCCATGGCGGCGATGCATGGCGGGGCAGGAGCTACAGCGGCGAGCGAGCGGCAAGCAGGGAGTGGCACGATGAGGCGGCGTGTGCGAGAGAGGACCTAGAGCGGGGCGAAGCGCGAGGAACCACGGCGACTACTACAACTACACAACAAAATTCAGAACTCATTGGAGCACTGAGAACACAAAGATGGCATGGACCTAGCGACGACTCCGGTGATCGAATCGCAATAGAAAAGAGCAGAGATGGATTTGGGTATACCTAGTATACCTGTGAAATGAGGATGAGGTCGGGGACGTAAATTATCGACGAAGAGGAGGCGAGGAACTCCGGTGGACTTGCTGTCCGTGAAGAAGATGAAGCAGAGGACAAAGAGGACGTCGGGGAAGGCGTCCTTGGGCTCGGATCGACGTCAGAACAGACTCGGGGAGGCGCTGCGGTGCTCGGGGTCGTCGGAGGGGAGGCCGGCGATGCTCCTACTCCGGTTCTAGGCTCTTGCTTGGGCCGGCCATGGTGGCTGCAGGGAGGAGATGCAGTAGGGAGGAGCTGCCCTCATGGGTGGCGGCGGCGAGGAAATCGAGAGGGAGAAGGGGGAAACCCTAGGGCGTGGCTACTGGCTTAAAAGGAGGGGAGAAGACGGCGCGACCTCGGCGTCCGTGAAGCTCACGGCGCGAGCGCAAGCGCTCTGTCTCTCGAACAGAGACAGCGATGCAACAGGGCAGGTGGCCGTGAACAGAGTTGGGCCAGGTGGGCCGCGTGGGAGGTGAGCTGGGCTGCGGCTGCTGGGTTGCTGCAGCTCCTACTGCTTCTGCCTTCTTTTATTTCTTCAACCAGAATAAAAGAGCAAAAAGCACGGAGGAAAACGAGAGGTATGAGGAAGAAATGAATATAGCCCTAGAGTCCATGAATTATGTAGTACTCCCTCCGTTCGGAATTACTTGTCTCGGAAATGGATGTATCTAGAACTAAGATACGTCTAGATACATCCATTTCTGCGACAAGTAATTCCGAACGGAGGGAGTATTTAATAAAATTGAGTTGGCCATTTTTAGAAGTAGAAAAATAATCCATGTTTGAATTAAATTCAAACTTGAGCCATTTTTGAACCCAACCAAAACAACTCCAAAATGGATGAAATTTGATAGAGAGGGTTTAGGCATGGTTTAAGATTAATAGGGAAAGAATGAACATTTATGGAGGAAGGGAAAAGGTCACTTGCAATAAAGGGGGAATTTGAAAGAAGGAAGAAGTGAAATGGTTTGCACTTGGAGAAGGGCCTTGGAGAAAAGATGAAGAGACAAACAACCATAGGAGGAAGAGGGGAAGATGGAGAGCACATAACCAACACATCAACATAAATAATGCAACACACATGATGATCATGATATAATGCAATAAAAAAATGACAAGAGGCACATCCATATCATGTAGCATATAACAAGGTGAGATGAACATGGCAAACAAACAAAGATGGCGCAAAACAATATAATAAAATATGAACAAGATGCAAGAAGCAAAATATGGCAATGGCACTCATCATGGTCATGGCATCAACATAGAGGAATGAAGGATGCAAAACAATTTATGATAATGCAACAAACATAATAAACACACGGCAACAACTAAGACGAAATAGAAGGCCTCTGGAGCATCGGTCTCGGGGCGTTACACTGAGTCTGTCGCCGTCTCTCGTGCTGCTGTTGCTTCAAAAGAAAGTAAGGATCCAGATGAGCTAAGGGGTGTGAAAAGCTTGCTTTCCAGGTTACTCTTCGAATTTTCTGTCCTGGCAAGGGCTCGGAGCCGGAGGAAATGATAGTTACCTCTTCTTCGATCGCCTGACTCGTTCCAGTGTCATCCTGGTGATAATCAGTGTCAATAAGATGGTTGAACAAGGAGCCAAGAGAATCAAGGGCTACCTCCGACTCAGAGGTGTTGTCCAGTTCAAGCAGCTCAGAAGCACTTGGTTTCTTTCCCCTCTTCTTGGTGGTTCTCTTGGCGGCTTTCTTGGCCTTCCTGGCACTTTTCGCAGCTTCATGGTCATATTCCTTCTTCCAAAAGTCGTCATCAGCCTGTGAAAGTCATCAAAGTTGAATTAAACAAAGTATTAAGGATGAAGGTAAAGTAACTAGTTTGGTGGCTTACTTCTGATGCCGGATTAGATTTGCAGAAAGGGCTTAGGCCCACCATGCTGCAGTCAACCGGACTTTCATGCAGAAGAGACTTTGTCATCTCATTGATGGTGTCATCAACTAAATCCTCGGAGTTGTGGCGCAGTGGATCCTTTTTGCTACCCGTATAGGTGCAAATTAAGCCGGTGTGGCAGCTCAAGGGGATGATCCGCCATGCAACCCAGCATCAAACCAAGTCAATGCCAGTTAAGCCGTTCCCCAACAGAGCCTTAACCTTGGCAATGGTAGGGGCGAGTTTCTTGCGTTCAACGGCTGTCAGCTTGTTAGGCAGAGGATGATTTGATTGAAGACGGAGGGCGTGAAAGCCGGGCAGTCCGTTCTCGTCAGCCGGGGAACTATCCTTGCAGTAGAACCATGTCTGATTCCAATCCTTGGGATGACTCGGCAGGTGTGCATAAGGGAAAATAGCGTCTCTCCGTCGCTGAATTGAGATCCCACCAAGTCCCAAGCTGGATTTGTTTGAGTACTTGTTCTGGCGGTTCAAATAAAAATACTCTCTAAATAGCTCCACACTGGGCTCCTCTTGAAGATACACCTCATAGAAAACTTGGAAATTGCATATATTTGACACGGAATTGGGTCCGATGTCTTGAGGGTGAAGGTTGAAAAAGTGTAAAACGTCCCGGAAGAACTTAGAGCCGGGCAATGCGAAGCCCCGGTTCATGTGATCGGTAAAGACTATGACTTCATCATCTTTTGGTTGAGGTTTCTCTTCTTCCGGCTTGGGGGCGCGATAATGCATGATAGTCTTCTTGGGCAAATAGTCGGTTTTCACAAAGTCCTGGAGTGTGTTCTCAGTGATAATGGAGGGGACCCAGTTACAGGAAGTGGCTGTCTTTGGGGCCATTGTAAAGAAGCCTAAAAAGAAAAGAACAAGTTTGCCGGTTCAAATTAAGCCGGAGGGAAAGTATTATAGTACATATTCAGAATGGCGGCTTAAAAAGGGGCCTAATGGTATATGACTAGCTACAGCGGGTTATGTAAGCCGCCAGGAACACATTGATATCCATCAAAAAGTGAAGCTTGCTAAGGTATTGAAGCTAACTACAACTAATAATGTAAGCCGCCATGACCAGGTGGATCTATCATGAAGCAAATTTTTTCTAAGTACTGGACAAACAGTTTTCACAGATTGCAACTATTATTCTGGATCAGTGGCAGTTCAGAAAAAGAAAATAAATCAAAACCTAAAAGCAGAACAAGGGAGTTCATAGGTTCTAAGGAGATCTTATCTCAAGGAAAAGGGTCCACTGGTATTGAAAGCAGGGCAAAACTACTACCGCGCAAGATATATGCTATTTCTAGATCAAATGATGCTCAGGTTGGAGATAAACTACGAACAGCTATGAAGAACTTGAAGAACTGCGGAAACCCTAATGCGATCTGGAGCATGGAAGGAGAAAACTTATAGAGGCAGGTGGACTGCAGTGGAGTGCGATCGTTCTCTGGTCCTGTTCAGGGTGATGCAGCAGCCAACGACGAGGAGGACGGTGTGCTTCACGGGGGCGGGAACTCGAGTGACAGAGAGTCATGAGAGAAGGAAGACGAAGGAAAGGGGGGAGAATGAGAAGAGGCAGTTTGACCCTATTTATAAGGAGAAGGCTGATAAGTGGGCGCGAAAAACGAGGAGGCCGAAACATGGTTATCCAGCTGTTCGGGCGCCTCGATTCTCAGGATAAGTATTAAAGATAAAGATCCATTGAGATATATTGGATATTGTGTGAATTAAGGATAGGTGACGTCATGGCGGGTTATCACAAGTCCAGGAGATGACGTCATGGTGGGTTATGAATTCTCGCACAGAAAACAAAGGGAGGATTTTTCTAAGTGTTGAAGATTGACATGAACCAGTTCAAATCAATCTGGGGCCTAATGTTGGGGATATAACTATTAGGTATGACCCCCGAGGAGACCGGGTTATACCTATAGCGACTCATGATATGAAGCTCGTGAAGACATTGAAGATGGCAGTTATAAGGCGAGGGCCCAAGGCCCAAGGGCGACTCTAGGCCCATAGAAGTAAACCGCCATACGTGTAAGACTTGCATTGTAAGACATGTATAGATAGTCACCGAGCCGGACACGTTATCTATGAGCCGGCCGGGACTCCGTGAGCTGCTGGGCGTCAACCTGTGTATATAAAGGGACGACCCGGCGACAGTTCAGGGTAAGAGACAACAGATCGAAAGCTAGGTCAAGCAGACTCGCTCCCTGGTAACTGATGTTGGAAATATGCCCTAGAGGCAATAATAAAATGGTTATTATTATATTTCCTTGTTCATGGTAATTGTCTATCGTTCATGCTACAATTGTGTTATCCGGAAATCGTAATACATGTGTGAATACATAGACCACAACATGTCCCTAGTGAGCCTCTAGTTGACTAGCTCGTTGATCAATGGATGGTTACGGTTTCCTGACCATGGACATTGGATGCCATTGATAACGGGATCACATCATTGGGAGAATGATGTGATGGACAAGACCCAATCCTAAGCATAGCACAAGATCGTGTAGTTCGTTTGCTAGAGCTTTTCTAATGTCAAGTATCATTTCCTTAGACCATGAGATCGTGTAACTCCCGGATAACGTAGGAGTGCTTTGGGTGTACCAAACGTCACAACGTAACTGGGTGGCTATAAAGGTATACTACAGGTATCTCCGAAAGTGTCTGTTGGGTTGGCGCGGATCGAGACTGGGATTTGTCACTCCGTATGATGGAGAGGTATCTCTAGGCCCACTCGGTAATGCATCATCACAATGAGCTCAATGTGACCAAGTGGTTGGTCACGGGATCATGCATTACGGTACGAGTAAAGTGACTTGCCGGTAATGAGATTGAACTAGGTATTGGGATACCGACTATCGAATCTCGGGCAAGTAACATACCGATTGACAAAGGGAATTGTATACGGGATTACTTGAATCCTCGACATCGTGGTTCATCCGATGAGATCATCGTGGAACATGTGGGAGCCAACATGGGTATCCAGATCCTGCTGTTGGTTATTGGCCAGAGATTTGTCTCGGTCATGTCTGCGTGATACCCGAACCCGTAGGGTCTACACACTTAAGGTTCGATGACGCTAGGGTTATTAGGAAGACTTGTATGTGATTACTGAATGTTGTTCGACGTCCCGGATGAGATCCCGGATGTCACGAGGAGTTCCAGAATGGTCCGGAGGTGAAGATTTATATATGGGAAGTTATCATACGGTCACCGGAAAAGTTCGGGGGCATATCGGTATTTTACCGGGGCCACCGGAGGGTTTCCGGGGGTCCACCGGGAGGGGCCACCTCTCTCAGAGGGCATCATGGGCCGTGGGGGAAAGGGAACCAGCCCTTGGAGGGCTGGGCGCATTCCCCTCTTGGGCCCATGCGCCTAGGGTTGGGAGGGGGGACCCTAGAGGGGGCCGGCCCCCTTCCCCCTTCCCCTATAAATAGAGGGGCAAGGGGAGGGCTGCACACCACATCCAAGGCGCAGCCCCTTCCCTCCCCAACACCTCTCCTCCTCTGATTAAGAGCTTGGTGAAGCCCTTTCGGAGTACGGCCACTCCATCACCACCACGCCGTCGTGATGCTGTTGGAGCTCTCTTCCTCAACCTCTCCTTCCCCCTTGCTGGATCAAGAAGGAGGACACGTCACCGCTCCGTACGTGTGTTGAACGCGGAGGTGCCGTCCGTTCGGCGCTAGGATCATTGGTGATTTGGATCACGACGAGTACGACTCCATCAACCCCATTCTCTTGAATGCTTCCGCTCGTGATCTACAAGGGTATGTAGATGCACTCCTCTCTCTCGTTGCTAGATGACTCCATAGATTGATCTTGGTGATGCGTAGAAAAAATTTATGGAGTCTCTTGATTATGAATCATTTGACACAGGCGAACCATGCCTCATCGGCAAAATGACCAAGACTACGTTCTCCGGAACAATGGAGCGAGCAACCAACTTATTGGAAATCATACATACTGATGTGTGCGGTCCAATGAGCGTTGAGGCTCGCGGAGGCTATCGTTATGTTCTCACTCTCACTGATGACTTAAGTAGATATGGGTATGTCTACTTGATGAAACACAAGTCTGAGACCTTTGAAAAGTTCATGGAATTTTAGAATGAGGTAGAGAATCAACGTGACCAAAAAATAAAGTTCTTACGATCGGATCGTGGGGGAGAATATTTAAGTCACGAATTTGGTACGCACTTAAGGAAATGTGGAATCATTTCACAACTCACGCCGCCTAGAACACCTCAGCGTAACAGTGTGTCCGAACGTCGTAATCGCACACTATTGGATATGGTGCGATCTATGATGTCACTCACCGATTTACCGCTATCATTTTGGGGACACGCTCTAGAGACAGCTACATTCACTTTAAATAGGGCACCGTCTAAATCCGTTGAGACGACACCGTATGAATTATGGTTTGGGAAGAAACCTAAGCTGTCATTTCTAAAAGTTTGGGGATGCGATGCTTATGTCAAGAAACTTCAACCTGAAAAGCTTGAACCCAAGTCGGAAAAATGTGTCTTCATAGGATACCCTAAGGAAACCATTGGGTATACCTTCTACCTTAGATCCGAAGGCAAGATCTTTGTTGCCAAGAATGGGTCCTTTCTGGAGAAAGAGTTTCTCTCGAAAGAAATAAGTGGGAGGAAAGTAGAACTCGATGAAGTACTACCTCTTGAACCGGAAAGTAGCGCAGCTCAGGAAGATGTTCTTGTGGTGCCTGCACCGACTAGAGAGGAAGTTAATGATGATGATCAAGGTACTTCGGATCAAGTTGCTACTGAACTTCGAAGGTCCACAAGGACACGTTCCACACCAGAATGGTATGGCAACCCTGTCCTGGAAATCATGTTGTTAGACAACGGTGAACCTTCGAACTATGAAGAAGTGATGGCGGGCCCAGATTCCAACAAATGGCTTGAAGCCATGCAATCCAAGATAGGATCCATGTATGAAAACAAAGTATGGACTTTGACAGACTTGCCCGATGATCGGCGAGCGATAGAAAATAAATGGATCTTTAAGAAGAAGACGGACGCGAATGGTAATGTTACCATCTATAAAGCTCGACTTGTCGCTAAGGGTTATCGACAAGTTCAAGGGGTTGACTACGATGATACCTTCTCACCCATAGCAAAGCTGAAGTCCGTCCAAATCATGTTAGCAATTGCTGCATTCTACGATTATGAGATATGGCAAATGGACGTCAAAACGGCATTCCTTAACGGCTATCTTAAGGAAGAATTGTATATGATGCAACCGGAAGGTTTTGTCGATCCTAAGAATGCTAACAAGGTATGCAAGCTCCAGCGCTCCATCTATGGGTTGGTGCAAGCATCTTGGAGTTGGAACATTCGCTTTGATGAAATGATCAAAGCATTTGGGTTTATGCAGACTTATGGAGAAGCCTGCGTTTACAAGAAAGTGAGTGGGAGCTCTGTAGCATTTCTCATATTATATGTATATGACATACTTTTGATGGGAAATGATATAGAACTTTTGGACAGCATTAAGGCCTACTTGAATAAGTGTTTTTCAATGAAGGACCTTGTAGAAGGTTCTTACATATTAGGCATCAAGATCTATAGAGATAGATCGAGACGCGTCATAGGTCTTTCACAAAGCACATACCTTGATAAGATATTGAAGAAGTTCAATATGGATCAGTCCAAGAAGGGGTTCTTGCCTGTGTTGCAAGGTGTGAAATTGAGCTCGGCTAAATGCCCGACCACGACAGAAGATAGAGAAAAGATGAGTGTCATCCCCTATGCCTCGGCCATAGGGTCTATTATGTATGCCATGCTGTGTACCAGACCTGATGTAAACCTTGTCGTAAGTTTGGTAGGAAGGTACCAAAGTAATCCCGGCATGGAACACTGGACAGCGGTCAAGAATATCCTGAAGTACCTGAAAAGAACTAAGGATATGTTTCTCGTTTATGGAGGTGACGAAGAGCTCGTCGTAAAGGGTTACGTCGACGCTAGCTTCGACACAAATCTGGATGACTCTAAGTCACAAACCGGATACGTATATATTTTGAATGGTGGGCAGTAAGCTGGTGCAGTTGCAAGCAAAGCGTCATGGCGGGATCTACATGTGAAGCGGAATAAATGGCCGCCTCGGAGGCAGCACATGAAGCAATCTGGATGAAGGAGTTCATTACCGACCTAGGAGTTATTCCCAATGCGTCGGGGCCGATGACTCTCTTCTGTGACAACACTGGAGCCATTGCCCTTGCCAAGGAGCCCAGGTTTCACAAGAAGACCAGGCACATCAAGTGTTGCTTCAACTCCATTCATGAAAATGTTCAAGATGGAGACATAGATATTTGTAAAGTACATACGGATATGAATGTCGCAGATCCGTTGACTAAACCTCTTCCGCGAGCAAAACATGATCAACACCAGAACTCTATGGGTGTTCGATTCATCACAATGTAACTAGATTATTGACTCTAGTGCAAGTGGGAGACTGTTGGAAATATGCCCTAGAGGCAATAATAAAATGGTTATTATTATATTTCCTTGTTCATGGTAATTGTCTATCATTCATGCTATAATTGTGTTATCCGGAAATCGTAATACATGTGTGAATTCATAGACCACACAATGTCCCTAGTAGCCTCTAGTTGACTAGCTCGTTGATCAATGGATGGTTACGATTTCCTGACCATGGACATTGGATGTCATTGATAAAAGGATCACATCATTGGGAGAATGATGTGATGGACAAGACCCAATCCTAAGCATAGCACAAGATCGTGTAGTTCGTTTGCTAGAGCTTTTCTAATGTCAAGTATCATTTCCTTAGACCATGAGATCGTGTAACTCCCGGATAACGTAGGAGTGCTTTGGGTGTACCAAATGTCACAACGTGACTGGGTGGCTATAAAGGTACACTACAGGTATCTCCGAAAGTGTCTGTTGGGTTGGCGCGGATCGAGACTGGAATTTGTCACTCCGTATGACGGAGAGGTATCTCTGGGCCCACTCGGTAATGCATCATCACAATGAGCTCAACGTGACCAAGTGGTTGGTCATGGGATCATGCATTACGGTACGAGTAAAGTGACTTGCCGGTAACGAGATTGAACGAGGTATTGGGATACCGACGGTCGAATCTCGGGCAAGTAACGTACTAATTGACAAAGGGAATTGTATACGGGATTACTTGAATCCTCGACATCGTGGTTCATCCGATGAGATCATTATGGACCATGTGGGAGCCAACATGGGTATCCAGATTCCGTTGTTGGTTATTGGCCGGAGAGTTGTCTTGGTCATGTCTGCGTGATTCCCCAACCCGTAGGGTCTACACACTTAAGGTTCGATGACGCTAGGGTTATTAGGAAGACATGTATGTGATTACCGAATGTTGTTCAAAGTCCCATATGAGATCCCGGACGTCACGAGGAATTCCGGAATGGTCCGGAGGTGAAGATTTATATATGGGAAGTTATCATACGGTCACCGGAAAAGTTTGGGGGCATATCGGTATTGTACCGGGGCCACCGGAGGGTTTCCGGGGGTCCACCGGGAAGGTCCACCTCTCTCGGAGGGCCTCATGGGCCGTGGGGGAAAGGGAACCAGCCCTTGGAGGGCTGGGCGCATTCCCCCCCTGGGCCCATGCGCCTAGGACTGGTGGGGAACCCTAGAGGGGGCGCCCCCCTTGCTTGGGGGGCAAGCCCCCTCCCCTTGGCCGCCTCCCCCCTCTAGATCTCATCTAGAGGGGGCCGGGCCCCTTCCCCCTTCCCCTTTAAATAGAGGGGCGAGGAGAGGGCTGCACACCACATCCAAGGCGCAACCCCTGCCCTCCCCAACACCTCTCCTCCTCCGATTAAGAGCTTGGCGAAGCCCTGTCGGAGTACGGCCACTCCATCACCACCACGCCATCGTGCTGCTGTTGGAGCTCTCTTCCTCAACCTCTCCTTCCCTCTTGCTGGATCAAGAAGGAGGAGACGTCACCACTCCGTACATGTGTTGAACGCGGAGGTGCCGTCCGTTCGGCGCTAGGATCATCGATGATTTGGATCACGACGAGTACGACTCCATCAACCCCGTTCTCTTGAACGCTTCCCCTCGCGATCTACAAGGCTATGTAGATTCACTCCTCCTCTCTCTCGTTGCTACATGACTCCCTAGATTGATCTTGGTGATGCATAGAAAATTTTTATTTTCTGCAACGATCCCCAACAACTGAGACATAAGCAATACCACCTCAAAACTGGAGTAGGCCTTTACCTTCACCGCAAGGGGCCGAACCAATATAAACTCCCGTGTCCTTTGTCCCGTTTAACCCCTTTAAGCTAACCTAGTTGCGATAGCTCCACGACTAAGTCCTTTCGCTAGGACATCTGCCGTGACTATTCCACGACATGATGCCTATGTAATGATCATTTCCTAGATATCGTCATGATTATTTGAAGTTCTATCAATTGCGTAACAGTAATTTGTCTACCCACCGTTTGCTATCTTTCTCTAGAGAAGCCACTACTAAAACCTACGGCCACCGGGTCTTCTTTCTCATATATTTGCTTTGCGATCTACTTTTCCTTTGCATTTCTATTAAGATCTATTAAACAAAAAAACAAAAATACCTTGCTACACTTTATTTTAATTACGATCTATTATTTCAATCCAATACAATTTTCTCCTGTCCGTTTGCCTATCTTGAGGCGCCGTACCCCGAAAGGGATTGACAACCCCTTTAACACATCGGGTTGCGAGGTGTTGTTATTTTTGTGCAGGTGCTTTTTACGTTGTGATTGCTTGGTTCTCCTACTGGTTCGATACCTTAGTTTCATAACTGAGGGAAATACCTACCGTTGATGTGCTTCATCATCCTCTCCTCTTGGGGGAAATACCGACGTAGTCTTAGCGACACCATCAAGTAGAATTTCTGGCGCTGTTGCCGGGGGGGATCTTCAACATATACCAGGTTCCTAATCACAAATCTCATCTCCTTGCAATTTACATCATTTGCCATTTGCCTCTCGTTTTCCTCTCCCCCACTTCACGAAAATTTGCCGTTTTATTCGCCCTCTTTTTCGTTCGATGTTTTCTCGCCAGATCTCTTGTTTGCTATGTTTGCTTGTGTTGCCATGTGTCTTCTATTTGCTTGCATCTTCACTTGCTAAAAATCTATTGCTATGGATCCTCATCCACTAGCTAATCTTTTTAAGAGATCTAATTATGCTGAACCAGTTGCTAGTGATTTGAGTGCACTTGATTATCTCTATGAAGTTTTGATTGAGATTCGTGAATCTGAAAATTGTGATGAAGAAATTTATGAAGTGATTCATGATAGCTCCTTAAATGAAAAGCATGATTGCAATGATTTTCTTATAAATTCTATTAGTGTCAATTTTGCAAATAATATGCAAAACCCCAAGCTTGGGGATGCTAATATTGCTATGTCCACTACTTATTGCAATGATCATGATTGGGGTGATAATGTTTCTTATGATCTTGAAAATTTATTTAAACCTCATGATGAATATGCTTGTGATAATATTAAAAGTGGGTTTGGAAGAGTGTCAACTTTAGGTATTAATGATCCCACTACTTTGGAGAATTATCAATCTTGTGAATTTTTTGATAAAAGTGGGTTTGGAGAGGTCATGACTTTATTTGATGATAATCCCACTATTTTGGAAGAGTGTCAACTTTGCATGCATGTGGATCATGAAGAGAATATTTTATGTGATAGTTATATTGTTGAATTTGATGATGATCCTACATGTAATTGTTATGAGAGAGGAAAATATGGTTGTGGAAATCCTCATGTCATTAAATTACCTCTCTTCATGTTGAGATTGTTATTGTTTCTTTCTTCTTCTTTGTGTATGCTAGATATTGCTTGTCTTGCTAATTTGTTTTCCTATAAAATTCCTATGCATAGGAAGTATGTTAGACATAAATATGTTTGTCACATGTTTTATGATGCTCTCTTTGCATTGCAATTATTATCTTTCATGTGAGCATCAATAAAATCTCAAGCGTATCTCGATGGCTATAAAGAAGGAGCTTGTTGGGAGGCAACCCAATGAATAAATTTTATTTTTGCTTTTTGCTCTCTGTTCTTGTGTGTTTACACAATTATTCTACTGGTATGATTGTGTTTTTTGTGTTTTAATTAGTGTTTGTGCCAAGTAAAACCTTTAGGATCTTCTTGGGTGATAGTTGTTTGATGTTGCTGAAAAAGACAGAAACTTTATGCCCATGAAAATAATTTTCATAAATCACAAAAACGAGATTTTACTCTGATTCTTCTTTGCATAAGATTAATATACAAATTACCCTGGTCGTTCTAATTTTTCAGAATGTTTGGAGTTACATAAGTTCTCAAAAGTTCCAGATTACTAAAGATTGATCTGTTTTGACAGATTCTGTTTTCTTTGTGTTGTGTGCTTATTTTGATAACTCTATGGTTTTCTTTGATGAGTTTTGGCCATAGAAAATCTGGAATATAGTAGATATAATACAAAAACAAAATATCAATTGGTTTTACACAGCACTTATAGTAGTGGTTTGCTTTCTTTTACTAACGGATCTCACGAAGGTTTTGTTGAGTTTTGTGTGATTGACTTACGATGGATGAAAGAAGGATAGAAGAGCCTAAGCTTGGGGATGCCCCAGCATCCCAAGCTATTATCCAAGAATGAGCAACCAACTAAGCTTGGGGATGCCCTCGAGTGGCATCCTCGCTTTATTCTAACGACCATCGGTATTTTACTCGAGGCTATATTTTTATTCGTCACATGATATGTGTTTTGCTTGGAGCGTCTTGTATGATATGTGTCTTTGCTTGTTTTATGTTGTGTTTTAAGTCATCAATCCTTGCTGGACACACCTATTTGAGAGAGCCAAAATTATGTCATGACTTTTTAGAATTGCTCTCTATGCTTCACTCAAATCTTTTATGAGCTAGGACTTGCTCTAGTGCTTCACTTATATCTTTTTGAGCACAGTGTGCTTAGTATTTTTTAAGAAATGCTCTCTTGCTTCACCTAGATTTATTTGAGAATTAGTAAAATTTTGAAGAAATTCTCTCTTGCTTCACTTAAATTATTTTGAGAGAAAGAATTTTTTTTGCTCATGATCTTCACTTATATTTGTTTGAGCTTATGAAAAGCAACACATAAAAGTTAGTCCCAAAGTGATAGACATCCAAGAAGGATAAAGTAATAAAAAAATGTTGTGAAGATCATTGGACAAAATAAACTTGATTCTTTGTAATAGTTTTGAGATATGATGATGTGATATGTGAGTTATGTTGATGAGTAATTGTGCTCTAGTAAGAATGTTGGTGTTAAGGTTTGTGATTCCCTATGCATGCACGAAAGTCAATAATCATGCGATGAAAATTATATCCTACTTGTGGTGCATTATTCGGTGTTACTTATGCTTAATGCTTGCTTTACGAAATTATTCGTTTCTTGGTTGGTCGCTTCTCAATCTTTTTGCTAGCCTTCATTTTGCACTAAGTACGATCTCTACTTGTGCATCCAAAATCCTTTAAACCAGTTTTGCCACATGAGTCCACTATATCTACCTATATGCGGTATTCATTTGCCGTTCTAAGCAAATTTGCATGTGCCATCTCTAATTTTCAAATTAAACTTCTCTTTTGTGTGTTTGTTTCGCTCGCGTTCCATGTTGGATGTGTTATTCTCATGATGTGTGTTTATTCACTTGTCATTGCACGAGAGTAAGGCAAAGGTTTTAGGGATTCCCAGTCTCGAAATGCAAAGATGAATTTACTTTATGTTGTCAAATAATAAATTCCTTGGAAAGTGTTGGTATGGAAGGCACCCGTGGATACGGTTAGCCATGGAAAGTGAAAGTATGGTAGAAAAGGAATAACCTTTATTTTCTATTTGGGAACCGCCTATGGCATATCTAGCATGGAAATTGTTCGGAACTCTGCGTCGTTTTCGTTGGTGGGATGGATACACCTCCCAAAATGTTTTTACCTCTATTTTCGCTTTGAGCTCTGGCACCTCTACAAATCCCTACTTCCCTCTACGAAGGGCCTTTATTTTACTTTATGCAATTTTTACTTTTGAATTTGAGTCTCCATATTCTCTTACAAAAGCGCCAACTAGGAGGCAATATGATTGTGAGTAAGTATTGGGTGTAGCTAATATGCGAGTGTGTTTCATGAATGGATCAATGTTTGAGCATGATGGGCTAGGGATAACTTGTTTTAGCATTGATATTTTGAAATACATGGTTGCTTGTTGATATGCTTGAGTATCTAAATCGTTATGTCAAAACTAGACTATTGCTTTGAATCACATAAAAGTCAAAATGTCCATGCTATGAAGAAAAGAATATGATATGACTTGATGAACAGCACTCCACATCAAAAGTTCTGTTTTTATCACTTACCTCCTCGAGGACGAGCAGGAGTTAGGCTTGGGGATGCTGATACGTCTCCAACGTATCTATAATTTTTTTTGTTGTTCCATGTTGTTCATTGTCAATCTTGGATGTTTTATAATCATTTTATATCATTTTTTGGTACTAACCTATTGACGTAGTGCCAAGTGCCAGTTGCTATTTTCTGCATGTTTTTTACATCGCAGGAAATCAATACCAAACGGAGTCCAAAGGCAGCAAAACATTTTGTGGATTTTTTTTGAACCAGAAGACATCCAGTGGGCCAAAGAAGTACCAAGGAGGGAGCCCGAGGTGAGCACAAGACACCAAGGCGCGCCAGGAGGCCCAGGCGCACCCTGGTGGGTTGTGCCCACCTCGGTGGCCTCCCGCGCCGCCTCTTTCCTCTATAAATACCCCAATATTCAAGAAACCCTAGGGGAGTCGACAAAATATTCATCCAGCCGCCGCAGAGTCCAGAACCACCAGATCCAATCTAGACACCATCATGGAGGGGTTCACCACTTCCATTGGTGCCTCTCCGATGATGCGTGAGTAGTTCGGTCTCTTGGAGATCCATATGATGTAAGTGAAGGAAATTTGCCCTAGAGGCAATAATAAAGTTATTATTTATTTCCTTATTTCATTATAAATGTTTATTATTCATGCTAGAATTGTATTAATCGGAAACTTAGTACATGTGTGAATACATAGACAAACAAAGTGTTACTAGTATGCCTCTACTTGACAAGCTCGTTGAATCAAAGATGGTTAAGTTTCCTAGCCATAGACATGAGTTGTCAATTGATTAACAGGATCACATCATTAGAGAATGATGTGATTGACTTGACCCATTCCGTTAGCTTAGCACTTGATCGTTTAGTATGTTGCTATTGCTTTCTTCATGACTTGTACATGTTCCTATGACTATGAGATTATGCAACTCTCGTTTACCGGAGGAACACTTTGTGTGCTACCAAACATCACAACGTAACTGTGTGATTATAAAGGTGTTCTACAAGTGTCTCCGAAGGTACTTGTTGAGTTGGCATATTTCGAGATTAGGATTTGTCACTCCGATTGTCGGAGAGGTATCTCTGGCCCTCTCGGTAATGCACATCACTACAAACCTTGCAAGCAATGTGACTAATGAGTTAGTTGCGGGATGATGTATTACAGAACGAGTAAAGAAACTTGCCGGTAACAAGATTGAGCTAGGTATTGAGATACCGACGATCGAATCTCGGGCAAGTAACATACCGATGACAAAGGGAACAACGTATGTTGTTATGCGGTTTACCGATAAAGATCTTCGTAGAATATGTGGGAGCCAATATGAGCATCCAGGGTCCGCTATTGGTTATTGACCGAAGATGTGTGTCGGTCATGTCTACATAGTTCTCGAACCCGTAGGGTCCGCACGCTTAACGTTCGGTGACAATTTATATTATGAGTTATTATGTGTTATGATGTACCGAAGGTAGTTCGGGGTCCCGGATGAGATCGGGGACATGACGAGGAGTCTCGAAATGGTCGAGACGTAAAGATCAATATATTCACTACAAAAAAAAGACACATCCCTGACACTTTGGGCCAAACGAAATATTTTTCTGTCATACATATGACACTTCTATGACGATAATTGTGACAAAACCCGGTATCATCATAGATGTGGTGGGTTCCTACTTCTATGAAAAAAAATCTTGACAGAAAATGGGCTTTTCGTCCTGGCTGGGCCGGAGACGCAGCTGCATGACATTCTTTGGGCCGTCCATGACGGAAAAAACTGTGGTAGAAGCGAGGGGGAGGACAATTTCGGGGAGTTGCCGGTTACGGTGGGAGACCGATGCGCGTTTCTCTCATACATACGTGCGTGTGTGCGAGGCATTGGCTCTAACTGAAGCCGAGCGAGGCGTTGGGCTCTAACTGAACCCGAGTGATTGCACTGCAGGCTACGCGTTACTGAACCCGAGCAATCGATCGATGGCTTTTAACAGAACCCGATGGAGCGATTCCTTCGCTACTGCTGCTAACTGAAGCCAATTGATGTTGCCTCTGGGATGAACAGTGAGTGTTGCGGGGGGGTTTGGATGAACAGTGAGCGGTGGTGTTGCCTCTGGATGAACAGAAACCCATGGTGTGGAGGGCTGGATGAACAGTAGACAGTGGAGGGGTGGCCGTGGAGGGGTGGTTGAACAGGACCCCGTGGTGTAGAGGGCTGCATGAACAGTAGACGGTGGAGGGGTGGCCATGGAGGAGTGGTTGAACAGGACCCCGTGGTGTGGAGGGCTGGATGAACAGTAGACGGTGGAGGGGTGCCCGTGGAGGGGTGGTTGAACAGGACCCCGTGGTGTGGAGGGCTAGATGAACAGTAGACGGTGGAGGGGTGCCCGTGGAGGGGTGGTTGAACAGTAGCCGGTGGAGTAGCGCACGGTGGAGGCTGGATGAACAGGAGCCCGTGGAGGCTGGAGGAGGTCGACAGTGGAGATGAACAGTATCCCGTGCAGTCCCATTTGCGGTACGCCACACCCCCTCCCCCCCCCCCCCCCCCCGTTTCGACCATAGCGCTCCAACACAAGTATGTTTCATCCGTTTTGCGGTACGCCACACCCCCTCCTGATCAACAGGACCCCCGTTTTGACAGTAGGAGGTCTGTTTCCTCCGTTTTGCGGTACGCCAGGCCCCTCCCGATCAACAGGACCCCCGTTTCGACCGTAGGAGGTCCGTTTCCTCCGTTTTGCGGTACGCCAAGCCCCTCCCGATCAACAGGACCCCGTTTCGAACGTGGTCGGTCGAACGCAAGGCCGTTTCCTCCGTTGTGCGGTACGCCAGGCCTCGTTTCCATCGCCTGTTCCGTCCAAGCCCTCCCGATGAACACGACCATGCATTCCGTTCCGACCCAGTCGGTTGGCTCCCACGCGTTCCGTTGCCTCCCGATGAACACGACGCATTCCGTTGCCTCCCCATGAACACGACGACGACGCTGTTTCTCCGTTCCGACCCAGCCATGTACGTATGCGCGAGTAGGCATTCGAGACCCTGCCCAGGTATGTGGCCGTATTTTCTTTCTTGCACCCTCACCGCTGTACGTACGTGTACGTGCACGCCTCTACTACGACCAGTATGCACGTACACGTATGCTTCGACCAGGTGGGTCCCGATTGTCAGGCACTTCCTTGCGTGCGAAGATGTAGCTGGTGGGTCCCAGCAGTCAGGGGGGCGAATCGTTTTTTTTTTGCCCGGACGCACTTCCTTGCATGCGAAGATGTAGCTGGTGGGTCCCAGCGGTCAGGGGGGCGAATCGTTTTTTTTTTTGCCCGGACGTACTTCCTTGCGTGCGAAGGTGTAGCTGGTGGGTCCCAGCAGTCAGGGGGGAACTTTTTTCGTGAAATATGGTGGCCCGTCCGATGGGTCCCCGCTGTCAGGTGGAGGAATAATTATTTTGTGCGTAATAAGGAGGCACTTCCTTGCTGCGGCCCTGGACCCAGCTGTCAGCCTCTCCATGTACAGTCCACGTCCGACGAAAGCCGTTCCTTGACCATGTTGACCACGCCGCGCCGAGAGCACCAGGGCGGTGGACGATGGCGAGGCCTAGGAAGGGGACGACGCGGAGTCAGGGAAGACGCGGCAGTGGATGCCCACGCGTAGAGGAGTACGAGGGTTCACTGGTTCGCTGCGGTGTGAGGTTGCCGTCGCCGCAGAATAACAGGGGGTGTGGGTGAGTAGAGGGATGGCCTGGCCAGCGGTGGGAGTAGTAGGGGGCGGTGAGGCCTCCGCGGCATCACAGCCGGCCACGGGAGGCAGGAGCACGCGGCACGACCGACGCTGCTTTGGGCGGCTGGAGCACGAAGACCAAAGGTTCAAGAAGAACTACGGCCGTTGGATGGACATCGTATGGTCACTGGATCTGGAGTCGTTCATATTGACTAAGTTGACAAAGCCCTCCGTCCCTGTAAACTTAGTAGGCCCACAAGTCAGCCTCCCACCAAGGTGAGTCCCAGCTAGCAGGGGGAGTATTCATTTTTTTGTGCGTAATAAGGAGGCATTTCCGGTGGATCCGAGCTGACAGCGGGGGGAACATTTTTTCATGAAATACAGAGACCCTTCCGATGGGTCCCAGCTATCAAGTGGAGGAATCATTATTTTGCGCATAATAAGGAGGCATTTTCCTGTGTGGGCCCCTACTGTCAGCCTCTTCCGATGGCTGTTGTTTGTTGACCATGTTGACCTCGCCGCGCCGAGAGCACAAACGCGGTGGACGAGGGCGGGGCCCAGGAAGAGAACCACCCGGAGCCGGCGAAGCCACCGCAGCGGATGCCCACGCTGAGGGGAGAACGAGCGCTGACTGGTCGGCTGCGGGGTGAGGCTGACGTCGCCGGAAAATAACAGGATGTGTGGGTGGTTAGAGGGATGGCCTGGCGGCAGCACAGCCAGCCACGGGAGGAGGGAGCAGGCAGTCCCGCCGGCGCTGGTTTGGGCGGCTGGAGCAGGAAGATCAGAGATTGAAGAAGCACGGCGGCCATTGGATGGACATCCAACAGTCACTGTTGTGTGTTGACTAAGTTGACAAAGCCTTGCGTACGCGTCAAAAAAAAATTAGGACAGCGTCATCGTCAACCTAGTAGGCCCAGAAGTCAGCCTCCAAATCTGTGGAAAACAGCATACAGCCCATTAGCCATTATTTTCAATAATTTACAGCCCATTTGCTAATTCTTAAGGATATTTGAAGCTCATATTCTTTTTATTAGCATTACAGACCATATATTCTGGGCACTGCTAAAAAATTCAACAAAATTTTGCATATTTCGGTGGGGTCCGAACTCTTTTAATCACGAAATTTCGAGTCGTTAAAAATATTTTTCAAAAAATTATATCAAAATAAAATTCAAAAAACAATTCTCCGCGAAAAAAATGAATGAAATTTAGAATCTTAACTGGCAAGATGCCCGTTCGTTGCACGGAACATGAAGATGCATTTGTATGAGTAGTTTATCTTGTGGGTGAAAAGATGATATTTTAATGTAATTGCCAGTTGGCTTTGGTTTTTATAAGAGTAGAGAGTAGAGAAATCCTAAAAAATGATATTTTAATGCAATTGCCGGTTGGCTTTGGTTTAAAAATTTATAGCCCATTTCTTACAACTTATAGCCCGTTTTCTGGGGAAGCCCATTTCTTATCCCTCCTCGTCTTGAAAGATTTGCAGCCCAGCAGGGCTGAGAAAAGCAAGTAGTCCTCCGTTTTGGTATTCTCCAAAAAAAAGAACTGGGCTAGCCAATTTCAGAAAGAAAAAAATATCAACTGGGCTCGTCATGTGCTTAATAAAAGCGTAAGCGTGGGCTAGACGGGCCACAGCCCCCGGACAGCGCGCAGTTGAGCTCCGTCTCTGAAACTGAAAAACAACTGGGCGAGCTGCTGGGTCCCTGGTGTTATCCGCTTGTTATGTAATTTTCTCGTTTATTGACTACATTGACAATGGCGTGGAACCTAGTTGTCAAACAATTAGGAGGAAGTATTGTTTTGGCTTGTAATAACGAGGCACCTGCTTGCGAAATGCAATGACCCTGGTGGGTCCCTACTGTCAGCCTCTCCACATACAGTCATCTCCTGATTCCTCTTGGTTGTTGACCATGTTGACAACACCAGACGGCAGCGAGCACAGCGAGCTAACCAAGGCGGAGAACAACGGCAAGGCCTCGGATGGGAACGAACAACAACCATCAAAGATGCGGCAGTGTAGTGGCAGGTCGAGGGGAGTACGAGGGCAACAACATGCAAGTCAAGCATACAAATGGTACAAAAAGCCCAAGGATTAATTGTTCATCAAATTTTTAGACAAAACCCAGATTGAACATGACAGTAACATCTAACCCAACCACTCTTTTTTGCAGTCATAAACAAATGGATCGGTCTGATCCATAAAATCAACATCCTGTGCAAAAAAAATTATTTCAGGATGTCTACACCTTATTGTAAATATAAGCCGAGCACGTTTAGAAGCCCATTTGTCCACCTGAAACTTCTTTTTTTGCTGTTCAACATGTTCGTCCGTGAGAAATCTCTTGCTGTCAAAATTAAGCCTCATGGACAATAGTAACCTCGCGTTCAACAGGAAGAATGTGACAAAGCTTCTGTTTGCCTGATTGGATGCATATCGTCCCATCATTATTGTCCTCAAACGAATGTCATAAGAATTGAGAAAATCCTTGTGCTTATTACGCCAATGATTGGTTATATGTTTTTGTCCATGTGGTTCTCCCTAAGTAGACATGAAGATTGAAAACAGTTAAGGTCTGAAAAAAGAGTATGTCGAAAGAACGACAGCTGAACAGTTAATTCTAGTACAATATATACGGGCTTTCAATGTGCATGAAATCATCACCTCTATGTATAAATTCTCCAGAGATCGAAAGCATCGCAGCAAGCCAATAATTATGTCCAGATCAAAACTATACATTCTGATATATATGATCTTGACAGAATCCACCAGCATTGATAGGCTATCAATGGACGAACTCTTCATTGAGCATATAACATAATATTAGTACCCAAAGTGTACTCCAAGATGATATAAAACTTATGCGCACAAATGAAAAATGCAGCATATGATGACAAATGTGTAGATGAAAATATACAGTACCTGAAAAACTGAGGAGCCAAACACCAACTCCTTGTGATTATTAAACGGGTCACGAATTACACCCAAGGTCTCCAGTTTGGGCGCAGAGACGACAGTTATTTCTGAAGGTGTATAACAACTATGAAGTTGCAACCTTTCAAGTGAAGGGGCATCTTCGATGATGAGCTGCTGTCCTTTAAAACAATTTCCAATGCTTTTAAGGTGAGGCGACTTTATTTGGAGACAACTGATACCGATTTCTATTCCCAAAACAATCAGCAAGCGCTCGAGGGCAGGGCAACTGGAGTGGATGATGTTGTGCAGTGAGGCCTCCGACAGATAAACCACCACAAGCGAAAGTTTTTTTAGCAGTGGGAGTCGAAGCATTTGTACCAGATCGTCTGGTAGATGGCACTGGGCGAAGGTGGCGGTGTGGAGAGAGGAGGAAAACTGCAAGATGGACAACGGTGGTGTGGGCACGAATTCTTGGTATGTTCGTGGTATGAAACTTTCGTGGTAATGGTAGAACTCAAACTGCTGGAGTTTTCCGAATTCAGGGGATGTCAGCCAAGCGTCCACCTTGCCGGGTATGGACAGCAGGTAGCTTGTCGGGATGCAAAGGCATTGAACGGGGCCCTGCTGGTGAGAAGAGACGATGGCTCTGATGAGATCAAATTCAGGAAGGACAGATATCTGACGACAGTCGAGATTGAGGGGCGCGGTGCGCCATAGAGGGCGCCACCGAGTTGACAGGACTTGTGTGCGGCAGCAATCCTTGGTGGGGAGAAGCGAGATGATCTCCTCAAGGATTACGTGCGGGAGATCGCTGATGCGGTCCACCGGAGATTCTATCGGTTCCTCAGATCCGGGTGGGGGGGCTCGCCGCTTCTCCCCGCGCTACCGGGTGTGGGTTCTACAACCGACGTCGCCGCTGGCAGGAGCCTCATCTTCTTGGCGCTGGGGCCAGCCGACTCCATTTTCCTTGTGGGCGTCGTGCCGAGCTCACGGGTTTGAGCAGAGTAGCCAGAGACGAGCCTAGTGGCAGTGCGAGTGGGGAAGAAGGAGGGTTGGGGATTTCTGTATAGGAGTGGAAGAAGAGGAGCAGGCGTTTTCTGTACGAGTGAGGAAGAAGGTGAGCGAGGTTTTTTGGACGAGTGAGGAAGATTGGGGAGCAGGGAGAATTGGGTGGGGAGACGGAAGCGGGAGAGCGAGTTGTTCGTGTTTATATGGCACGCTGCACTAACTACTCGCTTTTTCCCAAGAACCGCCCTCTTCTTTTGCGTTGCTGCATGACTGGCCATGCATGCAGGATGCATGTGCCCGCCGGCCACTGCATGCGCCTGGTTTGTCACTAGGCCTATTTAATAGGGTGGTTATGGAGTAAATTAAGGAGATTTATTTTCTTTGTGTGCATCCACCAAATTAGAGGATGCGGTACTGGATGCAGACACTCATATTAAACTAACATTCAGAAGAACAAAAGTTCAGCATGTCTATGCATCTCAATGATTCACCATACTATAACCAATATACAAAACTGTGAGAAGGTGTGGAAATAAAGAAAATCGGTCGATGCTTCTCTGAGCAAAGGGCCTCCCTGCGCACGCATTAATTTCCTGGGCATGCTTGTTTCTTCTCAATGTTGCGAGCACTTTGAGCATGTTGGCAACTCCACAGCTATCTAGCTGCCTTATCTTGCAATTGATGCTGACACATTTGCAACAAACACATGAGGCAATAGAGATGACTTAACATGGGTCCATATTGTGCAGTTCCCCTGATATCCTATTCATTGTCCTGAATCTGAAAAGATAGGAAAACAGTAGCTATACTTAAACGGTGTTGCAAAACAGTAGCACATATCAATAGCTCGGCATGACCAAACACGATCATCTAGACGAAGGGGATACTGACCTGCCTGAGGAAGATTACACATAATTTCATAAGTCCTTGGTTGATTTCCACCTTCGGCTGCACTGGTTGTTTGCTCCTCCAGACATGACAGGATTGTTCCGCACTGCATTCAGCAAGTCAACGTACGAATAAGCTAATTTCATCTTGCGGTGGTCATTGTACCTAGTTACGAATGTAGGAATACCTAGAGCACCATGAGGTTAGCTGACAGCAGGTAGATGCAGCCATATAAATTTTGTGTGGTGCTACCAAAATTGAGGTTTGTATCCCTTCCCGTTATGAGAATTCTTCTTGAAGTTGGTAGAATGTGACGGCTTGTTCTTTGCATCAAACTTGCCTTTCCCCTGAGATTTGTTCTTGTTGTTTTGGGGCTGGTTGGGCTGGAAGTTCTTCTCGTGTACCATGTGGGCACTAGAAGCTCCCTCGGTGACCCGAGCACGTGTGTCTTTTGCTCTCGCCTTCTCCTCAAAATCAAGAGTGCTAATGAGATCCAAAACAGAAAACTCATGTCTCTTGTTTTTCAGAGAAGTAGCAAAATCGTTCCACGAAGGTGGAAGCTTGGCAATTATGGTCCCAGCAACAAATTTGTCCAGCAACACACACTTAAAGTACTCAAGTTCCTTAGAGAGTGACTGTATCTCATGAGTCTGCTGAACAACAGAGTGCTCATCAGTCATCTTGTAGTCACAGAATTGCTCCATGACGTACAACTCGTTGCCAGCGCCCGAGGGCCCAAACGTGGCCTCGAGCACAGCCCACATGTCTTTGCCGCTGTCAAACAACATATACGAATCCACAATGGAATCGTTAAGAACACTCAGCAGGGCGGCTTTGAAGAGGGTATCCATGTTCTGAAAAGCTTCCTGCTGTGTAGGATTAAGATCGCCCTCAGGCTTACCCTTAGTGGCGTCATAGCAGCACATGATCTGAAACCAATATACTGCTCTTGTGCGCCACCTTTTATATTGCACCCCCTTAAAAGTAGGCGGCTTCAAAAGCGTAGCAAAACAACTCGGAGTAAATTGCTTGTGATCAAGTTTTTGGATTGGATTGTTGAATATATGAGCAATTTAGTATGAGATTTAATCCGAATCAGCAGTAAATAGATCATGACGACAATTGCAAACATCAAAGTAATGATGCGGACTAAACCAGGAGGACAGAATCACATACTGTACAGCGGGAGCAGAACCGATGTGGTTGATGTTGTCACTCATGTCGTTGATGAAGAGGTTACCGAGGTCGGGGAAGAAGGCTGTCATTGAGGAAGTCATCGCTGGCAGTAGTCACAGGAGTGTGCTCCCCAAAAACCTGATCGCCCCTCTCCCGTACAGGATCACGAAAGGCAGGGTTCGGAGGACTGTTGTCCCTTCTCGCGGTGCACGCCGGAAGGAGGGCTGGAGAAGAATTGCGTGGCGGCGCTAAGATCCGGAATGGTGCGAAACCATATTATACAGCGGCGGCTAGGGTAGAGCATGTCAGGTCGGAGTATAATAGTAGGCCTTTGGCCCCCAAACCGCACGTCCAAGTCAATAATAGCTCAAAAAAAGTCAATAATAGCCCCACCAAGGTTTGTCTAGAAAAACGGAGTAATTAAGGCGTCCGTTAGTCCCTTTAGTATAAATACAATATCATTAATACTGGCCCCACCTTTTGTCTCACAAAGTAGAGTATGTTGGAGTACAATCGGCTACACGTTTACAATCCGCTTCTCTTCTCTCTCCTTCAACTAAGCACAAATACTATATTTAAATCCTTATAGCCTACTTATGTCATCTAATTATAGTAGTACTTGCTCTAAAAGTTACTATCCACTGTGTAGTCTGAAATGTCGGGCGTGCAGCAGGCAGTGCCCTCGGTCGGCGTGCCGCTTCAACGGCGGAAGCAGTGAGAGGTCGTGTCGCCCTGACTTGCCATCAATGTGGAGCGGCGGGCTCATCTGGCGCCGGGCGGGAAGCGCGCGCGGGAGGGGGGAGGGGTTTTTGTTGGGCCAAGAAGGTGAGAAGCCAACTTGGGATCGGTCCGGACAGGGAAATATCATGTGCTCCCATACTCTGCATATGACACTAGTGTGTGTTACTACTCCCTCCTTTCCGGTTTATAGAGATGTTTAGAGTAACATAGTAATATGTTATAGTACAAGTTACTCCCCGCTATGACCAGCCTTGGCCTCTCCCAGTGCTCCACCATGTATAGCTGCTAAGCCTGCGACGTAGGCATAAAATATGATGTGGCACCAATAAACTAAGCACCTATGCATTGAACAATTGAGTTACTAAGCCATTTAATGTACTTAGCACCTCATCTAAAGAGCATTAATAGTATAGCCAACTGCTGGCTATAAGCCTACAACCCATCTTATAGTCAACATGTACTACAAAGTGCCTAGGAGCACGTGCTAGAGCTGGCTCTTCACGAAGAGCCCGCTTACCTTCTCTCTCCTCTTCTCTTTCCTCCAACTAAGCAGAAATATACTAGTACTATTTATTCCTTATAGCCCGCTGGCTCAGCTCTATTGTACTTGCTCTAAGCACATCTAAGCACTTGCTAGCACCCCCTTGACCGTGGACCTTGACGGTGTACGTCACCTTGTGTCTCATAATTTTCCACGTCATCATCTGAGTCCTAGAAGATCTCACCCACATCATCATTAGCATGCAGCCGCCTTGATAGACAACGTGCGCAGAAGGAGTAGAGGCGACTGGGGACGCACCACCACCACGTCATGGGCACTCCGTATGTGCTCATGTGCGTGCAGCGTGCGTGTTTTTCCATCGGTGCTAGCTCTAAGGCCGAGGTTGCGGTCATCTTCGTCTCCGACTAGTAGTTGAGCAACGACGGCAAAGAGGTGCTGCAAGAGATGCGTATGCGCCGTTGCATGCGAGCTTCGCCGTAGCACGACCAACCGGACGTCGCCATGGATGGCGCACGCCTCCATGCAGCCGAGTGTGTGCGCATGCATGTGTTATTCACGTGCATTCTGCGGCCGAGCGTGTGTGTATGCACGTCTTGTGTACGTGCGTTGTGTGCTCCATGATGTGCGTGTATGTGCATGAGTTGGATCGGATGGAGTAAGTGTGTTCGCTTGTGTACATATTTTAGAGTGTAGATTCACTCATTTTGTTTCGTATGTAGTCCCTTATTGAAATATCTAAAAAGACTTATATTTGGGAACGGAGGGAGTATAAAACATCTTCAACTTAGCATCCTGATGTATCGTTTCTAGTGGTTAGCGAAAAGTTCATGTTCTTTTAGTTGTTTATAGGTGGGCAGGCGGCAAAAAACAGGGGGAAACGCGCAAGGTTCCTTGCAGACGCTCCACCGTGAGGTTCCTTGCTCCTCCTCGGTCGTCGGGAATCTATGCTCTTCAACTCTTTTCTTTTACGTGAGCTTTGTTCATCCTTTTCCCAACACGCGAGACATCTAGCATCAAGGTGCACGTGTCATGCAAGAAAATGGAGATAATCAGATAAGCAGTGGTGAGTGACTCGTGCGGGGGGGAAAGCAGGGGGAAACCCTTTTCCGTAAGTGAGTCGTGCACTTCGATGGCACCTACGCAATATTTTTTCTCCTCGATGGCACGTGAATGGCACGTGAATAGTGCACGTACTCAACGACGGAGCACGGGATGGTAGCAATGACATGGTCAACCCTTTTTTGGAGAGAGTGCGTACTACTAGTAAATAACTTTGATGTGTCCCGTCAACTTGCAGAACGACGAGAAGCTAGATTATGCCTTCTCCCTCGCCAACGCGTGCGCGGTGGCTCGCAGCACAAGGAGAAACTTTAGCTTACAAGCGGTGGACGTGCAGCAGTTCATTTGGTGTCAGATTGCCAGAAGCACTACTGTAGAACCATCGACTTCCGGAAGAGGCGAAGAGCCAAGCGCAAGGTCACCTACTAACCTTAGGCTAGGCGTAGTGGGAGTAACATAAGTAGAGGTATCTCCTTTTTTTTATTCTAGAAACAACCGCATGCGAATATCAAGGTGTTGGTTACGTAGAACAAATTTCCTGCAGTCCGTGCTCATCACTCCTCTATCTCTCTTCTCAGCCAGCCAGCGGACGCGCGGAGCCCATCATCTGTTTGCTCACATGCGGCCCCACATGTCAGTGAAAACGCAAGCGGACCCACTGAACCTGCACATCTTTCACCTCGACGTGCTGGTGATGAAAAACAAATCCAAGAAAGATCTTCGGTGGCCGCTTTTGGAGTTACTCAAGAGTAGTAAGATTCTATTTACAGTTTAACCCAAGATGCACATCTCGTGGCTTCAACTTATCAACTACTCCCTCCGTCCGGAAATACTTGTCATCAAAATGGATAAAAGGAGATGTATCTAGACATATTTTAGTTATAGATACATATCTTTTTATCCATTTTGATGACGAGTATTTTCGCACGGAGGGAGTACCACTCTATTTTCTTTCATGACACGACCTGGATGCTGGATGTCCCACATGTCGGCAAAAGGAGGAAGAACCCGACCAAATCTTCGGTTGTGCTCTCGGATTAGACTAGTTGTGCTAACTTAAAATTTTTATTGTGTACTCCCTCCGTTCCAAAATACTTGACTTCCATTTGTCCAAAAATAGATGTGCCTATATACTAAAACATGTCTAGATACATATATATTTTGACAAACATGTCTAGATACATGTGTAGAAGCCATGTATTGTGCAACGGAGGGAGTAGAATGGATGCAAGTTTTTGTATTGGGAAGAAGAGTACATCCATATATTAATAGAGCATTGGAGTTGGCCTTACAAGTGGGACCGCAGTTGAGGAAACCGACTATCGGCAAACCCCCACCTCGCCCGCCGCGCGATGGCTGAGTTAGAGAAACGATGAGGTTGAAGAGATTGCTCTAGCACGGACTCCAAGAAATTTGGTGTCAGATGGAAGTCGTGCTGGTGGCGTGTGCCGTACTCCTGGATGTGAATGCTTGTTCTAGCCCATGCCACCCTACTACTCCTACTACTTACTAGTATATAGTACTACTAGTATCGAGGATTCGAGGTGTTGGTTACGTATGGCTACAGTAAAAACACCCGCACGACGCGCGAAGCATGTGAAGCTAGTACTACAAATAGTGTACTACTATTGTTGATGATTGGCCTCATCCGATAACCTATTGCAATGCACGTACGATTATGTATTCCGAAAATATTTTTTTGCCTCGTCGCACCACTCACTCACAGAAGCAACTCGAAAGCCATTCATAAATTTAGTAAGTTTATCACAGGCATATCATTTTATTACATACAACAGGTCATCAACCCACATCGACAACGAGGATACATTATAAATACTAAAGTTTTCACCACACAACAAATAACAAGCAATGAAATGAACTTCAACTCAACCATTCCTCGGTGTTGGAAACGCTTGCTTTGAACCACAAGTGATTCTCTGGGACGGGGCATCTATTGTCGATCTTGAGACCAATGCAGGACTGATCATCCAGGCTGAAGAGGCCTACTATATCAGTACCAGGGTGGGGAACCACCCAAATGTCCGAGGTATAGACATAGTTGCTTCTCATAAATGGTGCTAGTAACGTTGTGTCAACAGCAGTTGGATCACCTTTCACCATCATCGGATAGTTTTGTCCAAGGAAGAGCGAGTTTTCTCCAAGACTATCAATTCTGTACCAGGGAGAAGGTGTTGGCACTAGCACACTAGTATCCATCCGGAATACCATGCAACGGGTGTTGGAATAGGTCCGGAGAGTGCGACCATGGGAGACAACACCTGCTTCCTTAGCAGTAACATCATCAGTGGGCTGTATACACACGAGAAGAGGTGATCCATCGGAATTAGTTGCCAGGCGCCAACGAGTATACGGGTGCTGCTCGTCCTCATGCTCGTGATCATCACCATCGTCATCTCCCCCTTGTTTATAAAAATTTTCAAGTATAGGTGGTGGAATTTTCATAGGACCTTGGAAACACAAGAAGAAGGTTAATTAGTAAAGGGAAACTTGCTAACACGCATGCATGTGGATGAAACAATTATAATTATGGTGGAAGACAAACGTACCGAAATCATAACGATTCCATGCAAAAACAGTGCCACGAGTGGTGGCAGCAAACACAAGGCCCTCGTATTCAATTGCATCATAGTACTCATCCGTGTACAGAAACTGATTTTTGAGCAATGTCCATCGAGTCAAACCAGCAACGACGGCAACAAGCTTGTCAAAGATAGCAACAACTTCATAGTTGTTGTAATTCCAAGAGAGGGTGGGGACTCGAGAAATTGCTATCTTCCGTAGAAGACAGTCACCATGATTGTATTTGAACGTGCGTACAATACTGGTGTGCTCAACCTCTGGGCAGTCTGCTGAGATTTTTGGAAGTGGAACCCGGTCACGAGTGTACACATTCACAAGTTCCCACTTGCAGTTGGACCCAATCTAAACAACCCAATCTCCATTTGCGCCTGCCCAGGCCTTTCCCTCAAGCGATGGCATCTTAATATCATACGTATCATTATCAAGCGGTATCAACTTGCACAGGGCGAGGCCTCCGTCGTGACGGCGCCGGTCATCAGGGTCACGACGAAGAAGATAGGGGAGATCAAACCGTTCCTTGACTCTTGGGTTCCTTGTAATGATGTTATTAGTTGAGTCAAGAATGGGCTTGAACGAACCTGCCATGCTAGCCGAGGTGATCACGTCGCACCGATCAATGAGTTCCTCCACCACATCATCTTTCAGATCAGGGCAAGAATAACGGGGTCGTTTCTGTCCTGTTCCCTCCATGGAGAAGACGATCGAACAATGGCAGAAGAAAGCGTGAAGGGCTGAAGGAAAATGGAGGAGGGAGAGGAAGAGCGTGCGACAGCAGTTCCAAATCGGGAGGGAAAGGCGAAGCGTTGGTGGACGGTTGCCAGTTTGCCACGGTTCACGAAGGGGCCCCGGCCTACACGTCGGTTCGAAAATACTCCTACTACTCGCCGTCGTCTCACTGATATGTGGAACGGGACCACATGTTAACGATACATGGTGTGTAATTTCTCGTGCAAAATGCGATCTGGCCGCGTTGGTCCGAAGTGCCGCATTAGTTTTTTTTTTTTGAAAGTTTGCCGCATTAGTTATCGACCTTTATTTTTTTAACATGCAATCTGAATGGTTAGCTCTTGTGGTCATCACACGTGAGAGGATATAGTGATGGTTGATTCGCCTGAGCAACTTTACTGTGGGAATATGGGAGTACCAGCGGATTCAAGGAACATAGAAATGATGGTTGCTTCGTCCGAGCAACTTACTGTGGCGAAGGTGGAGCTCTGTGATTTGACTGCTCACTAGTCATTACTACTGCGGTGCAACGACCGGGGTGAATCTTTCACTGAAGTTGTGCTGTGCACTCAATATTGCTGCATGGCAGGTGGAGCCGGATGAAGGATGTCCAACATGTCGGCGAAACGAAGTTGAATTGTTTCTGGCATTGCTATCAATCCTTCAGGATTTGTTTATATGTACACATAATTTTGATGAAATTGTACTGTGATGCTATGAAGGTTTCAACTCTGGTTCCCGCAGGAAAAAAAAGGTTTCAACTTAGGATTCATGTGTCTTGCCTCGAGATTATCTCGTTACAACATTCCATCAAATACAAATGAAACTACCATGGCTAATGCATCTCAATGGTTCACAGATCAGCGCCAATATTCACATCACAACTGAAGACAAAGTTGTGAGAAGGTGTACAAATAAAGAAAAAAATATAATTGATCGATGCTGTTCATAGGCATGGCTCCATTTCCTTGGCACAGTGACATTGCTTGGCAGCTAGTTTCACCCAGCTCTGTAGCCAAAAAAGAGGTGTATGAAGGACACCACAATCCGATCATTTTGTGCAGCTCCACTAAAATCGGGCGGACCATCCCTGTTTGCAAAGATATCCAGTCAGTGTGATTACAATAATAGTGGAACTAGATGATGAAACATAACACACATAAATAGAAGCCGATCACCTCTACGATCTCTCTTTGGGACTAACTTCTTGTCGGAGAAGATTAGGCACGGAGTTGGATGAGGAGGATAGCAAAACCAATCTCCCTTTCCGCAGTCCCACAGAAATGTAAAAACATTGCCCGTGTGACATTTTGGCGGAACTGCACAAAACAATCTTCAAAAAAGTGATTTGTGCAGTTCACCAAAAGGTCGCAATAGCAACGAGGTGAAAATGGATAGCCCTGTTTGCACAAGGAGGTCGAAAGGAAACAATTACTGCCAATAACACGAGTTGAAGACACATACGCCGACAAAAAAGAAGCATGTTCCATGTAAAAAGGGAAAGATAGCACATGGTGGTTTATCAAAATTGGTTTGAGGACGAGATTGCAAGATGGAAAGTACGCCGGCTGAGATACGATTTAAGCAAACAACTAAAGAAGATCCACATGCAGCAACGTGCGAAGATGGGCAGTGGAGCAAGGCCGGAGGAAGCTGTACCTGAGGGTCGTCAAGATGTTACTAGGAGGGCGCCGGCGGCCGAGATCTGCCCATACTACGGCAGCGAGCAAGTGGCGAAGGCCCTACCGCACCGGATCTTGGTCAGAGAGAACGGCGGGTACCGCAGATCGGGACGAGCTGCCTCAACACCGTCGAACGGAGAGACGATGCACATCCTCCCTTTCCGCCGGCGGACGGGATGCGGCCGGATCACTGACCAACGCTGAGAGAGAGAGGCCACGGTGGCCTTGTGTGAGATTGTGTGACGAGACTCACGAGAGAAACCCATTTTTTCATTTTCCCCATGGCAATCATTTTATATTCTGGGCGTGGTACCCGACCCTCCTTCGAGTAAACAACCGCTACACGCGTCAAATTATCACGTGGGCTGCTTTTTCGTACAGAAACGAACTCCACCGTGTACCCGCGCGGGTGTGGCCGGGAACGAGACGTGAGTACGTGCGTCCTGCGTGCACTTCTTCTTTAGGTGCAGGTACGTACGTGGGTGAAAAACGTGACGTGAGTACGTACGTACGTGGCCGGGAACGAGACGTGAGTACGTGCGTCCTGCGTGCACTTCTTCTTTGGGTGTAGGTTTGTGCGAAACAGAGGCAATGTGTTGATGATATCTCAATCAGAAAAACATAACATATGCAATGTGTGTGAAACGGAGTCATGGACGTGAGATATCGATAGAATTGAAAACAGGGATGAAGTGTGTGGTTGCATGATCGATAAAGAGTGCCCACGTCAAAGATACAGGGCGGCTAGCCTACTGGAATTTGAGAGGGCAGAGGTGCAGTTCTTCTCTGTGGCATGGATACCTACCTACAACGTTCGACTATCGGTGTGTGGGGGGGGTCGAGACCAGTCGACTAGTATATGTCTGGGGAAGGAGAGAGAGACCTAGCTATGTATTGAGGGAGATCGATCGACATCCATGGATATGTGTAGCAGAGGAATAAGGTTGGGAAAAAGACAAAGGTAGAGCGTCGGAGGGTTGGTGGTGGAGTGGCGTCTCACAAATGGTGGGAGAGGCCTGCTAGACAAACGGAGGGTATGAGTGCAATATCAATAAGAGAGGGCGGGGGATGCATGTCTGTTTGTCTATGC
Organism: Triticum timopheevii; assembly: GCA_963921465.1. Lineage (NCBI taxonomy): Eukaryota > Viridiplantae > Streptophyta > Magnoliopsida > Poales > Poaceae > Triticum > Triticum timopheevii. The sequence continues at coordinate 443,925,024 of OY997274.1, read as the reverse complement.
ACGTGCGTGTGAGAGACGGGTCGGGAGGTATTCAAGGATGATGAGGGGAGAAGATATGTTTGTGGTAAGCATGCGTAACTACATAGGAAGATCAACTGTCGTGTGTCCGAGAAAAGGAGAGACATAACTAGCAAGGTAAGTGTATCAGTGCTTGGTGAAAACGAATTATAGTCGACCTGGATATATGTAGGGAGATCAGTTCATATACATGCCTGCATGTGTTAGAAGCAAATAAGGTCCGGAGAGGCAGACAGGGGGAGAGAGTGTGGCTAGGAGGTGGTGCGAGAGGCCTACCATGTCGAGGGGGGAGGAGTGTGCGAGCATGTGACTAATGAAAAGAGGGGCGGGAGTGTGCACCTGCGTGGAATCGTATTGGACATATGGGGGCATGGACGGTGAGAAGAGAAGAGGGGAAGTATATATGTGTTTGTTGTAGGCACACTTGGCTAGAGAGGTATATCGACCGGTGTGTGCCAGAAAGAAGGAGCCAGGGGCCTACACACACCGCTGGTGGACGACCTAAAGAGAAATAATGAACGTGCGCGATGGAGGGGACGCTAAGGGTGTGTGAGGGGGGCGGGCGTGTGCATGCACGATAGAAAGTTAGCGCTAGCTAGCTACAAATATAAGAGGATCGTGAAGGTGTAAAAGACGAACAAAGATCATAATTCATTATAAAAAGGTGGATACGGATACTTGAAGAAGATATCATAATGTACAACATTGATTATAATTTGGGCTAATGTGTGGCTTTTGCAACTCAGGTCTAAATACTTGTCATAATGTAGGGGGCGGGGCACTATACTTTGTGTGATAAACACGGTGTACGTATGGAACATGGTTTAGATTATGAATATATAGTTAGTACATCAAATGTGCTATTATTTGGAATCAAAATCAAGTGTATTCAAAAAATAGAATTTGTGTTCATGTAGTACACATAGTTCATATCTATCTCTATAGTAATCATGTGGTGTGTTATTAAGGTAATACACGAATGATGGTTGAAGTTGGCAACAATCATGATTGTAGATTCTTATTGAAATAGAGAAACGAATTCAATTTAGTTCGAATTGCAGCGGTAGTATAGACATTTGGAATGCACTAAATGTTGGTATGAGTAGGTTACATGCATTATACAGCAAAGCAAAAAAATTAATCGGACATAACATGGATTCATACTCCCTCCTTCCATCTATATAGGGCGTAATGAGAGTTTTAAGACCGCTTTGACTATTGACAAGATTAATAGTACATGACATGCACAATGTGAAAATTATATCATTGAAAGAACCTTTCACAGACGAAGTTAACGGTGTGCTTTGTGTAAGTTGCATGTCATATATCATTGCTCTTATATTTGGTCAAAGTTAGCATCGAAAAACGCATTAGGCCCTATATAGATGGAAGGAGGGAGTAGCTTTGAATAGCATTTGTATAGTAAAACGGGGCAAGACTCTCTCTTTGTGTGGTGTGAATAGTTTTATTTTTTTCGTTTTCTTTTTGGTTGAGGGAAGTGCGAATTGATTTGGTACGTACAAGTACAATATTACTATGCAGTCAAAAAAAAGTACAATATTACTACACGTTAGGCTTGTCCCTAAAATTCAACCCGCGTCTTGTTATATCCCGAAAATTCAGATATCGTGCACCCAAAACTGGCGCCTTGCTATCCCAAAATTACAACGCACGCGAAAACTCCCTCCAGCTGCCAAATCCCGACACGCGAAATCCCCCTTCTAACCCTGAGTCGAAAGGGCCGCTAGTTCAAATCGGTGGGGGGTACTTTTGTAACACACCCTACATTTTGGACAAGCGCGTCCCTAAGTCATGCTTCACCCCCTCCCATCGCCCCCTTTTCGCCATTTGAAATCCCAGGCCGCCATAACCTCTCCGCTCCAGCCGCGAAACCCCACCCTCCTCCGTCTGCCACGTCACCGCTCCCTAGCCGAAGCCTCTTCCCCAACGACGTCGTCCACCGCAACAGCTCGACGTCCCTCGTCCACCTCCCCGGATGAGGATCTGTCATCCATCTCGCCATCCCGCCGGTTCAGCCGCCCCGTCCTCCACCTCCAAGGAGCTACTCCGACGATCGCCTCTTCTATCGCGGCTGCTCCATCCCCACAGCGCCACCTTAACCTGCTCCACCGGAACCGCAGCATCCTCACTGACTCCTTGGACGAAGCCGAGGCCTACTCAGCGCCACCAAAGAGGTTGTACACTCATCGCATCGCACCTTCTCCTTAACTCGACCTCCCGGCACCGATGGTGCTCCATCCCACACCCCCATGGAGCGCCTACCTTGAAGCCGGCGCCGCGGGCGACATCTCCACGGCGGCTCTCCCCCAGTGCGAGGCCCCTTCGGCGGCAGCGTCCATACCAGTCGGATCTGCTGCTACTGCTCCGGCTCTTGCTCACTCGCTCGCGCTGCTGCTGCTGCTCCGGCTCTCGCTCGCTCGCTCGCGCTGCTGCTGCTCCTCCGGCTCTCGCTCGATCGCTCGCTCTCCCAGCTGCTGCTGTTGCTCTCCCCCTCGCTCGTGCTGCTGCTCTGCTCCGATTAAGCCACACTTCAGTCGACTGAATCGACTTTTGGGTCAGTCGATTTTCAGGGGTTGGGGGGCTCATCGGAGTTAAGGAAGAACCACCCGCAGCGGGGACGGGGGCTCGCCGGAGAGGTACCCCACTATCTATCTTAGGGTTCAGGGTCGGGGCAGGGGGCCTAGAGGGCTGGTCGGGGCGGCGGTGGCGAGTTGTTTTGGGGCGGTGAGGCGGCGCTGGGGCCGGCGGTTCGGCCGGTGGTGGCAGGCGGCTCAGGGGTGTGCAGGTTGAAGATGAACTGCAGGCCCTCCCTAAACTACATGTCAAGTGTCTCTCTGCTACCATTGCGTTCAGTTTCGACAGTAGCATTCAGATTCCACAGTTAATTTCAGTTTCGATAGTTAAGTTCAGAGTCAACAGTTTTTACCTCATCTGTTGTAGTCAGGTGGTTTTTGGTGATGTTAATTTTACATCCATTTTTCATCATCTATTGGAGATGCTATTAGAATCCCACTTGAGATTGACGATGTTTGTCTTGTGCTGCTTCAGCCTTGACGTCTTACGGCTCACCGGAGCTGCTCCAACGATAGAACGATACATCACAACAGAGCAGTGCCCTGGACGCCGTCTACAGATTCCTCAGATCTTCCTCCACACCTCCGACAGCCACCTCTGCCTCAACTGCTTCAGCGACCAACCCAATGATGCTGAGGTCGACACGGCTACGGCAAAGAGGTTGTACACTTGTTGTGTCACTTATTACTATACATTCACGTCGATCCATTAGGGCTATTTTGGTTCAATGGAAAAACATAGCAATAGGGGATTTTCCAATGGCACTCTACCATTCAATTATTCATGCATTTTGTTGAAAGGAATGAAGCAAAACATCCACCTGGACCTACTTTTTGAAATCCTATGCATGACCAAGTGCATTAGTGCCAGAATAACATTCTAACTGTACACGCTTTCATATGGTTTCTCTTTATTTTGGCCATGTTTCTTTGCATTCCTCTGCTCTTCCAATTCTTGTAAACCAAACACCCAAGTTGATAGAAATCCTGTGTTTACAAATGCTCTGTTTACCATGTGCATTTTCCTATCCTATTCTGGTGTTTTTCCTATCCCTGCGTTTTAAGAATCATGCAAGCCAAATGAGCCCTTACAGAATTATTTCAGTTACAGGTACGTGTCGAAGAGAACTTTGTGTGGTTTGTCCTGCTCCTACCGCGACGTCGTCCACCTCACCTGAGCTGCTCCATCGACAGAAGCATCCACCAAACCAGACATCACGACTCCTGACCGTCTTTCGCCGCCTCAGATCTCCTTCCCTGCCGTCGGCACGCACCCCAATGGCATCACCATCATCGACTCAGTAGATGAACCTGAGGAGTACACGGGTCCACAAGAGAGGTCGCACTCTTTTGTTTCTGCTTATGTTATGCATTGCTTAAACTTACCTGCTACTTCATCGTCCTATCCAGCTCTTGGACTCCCAACTCAGGTCCAAATTCATGTTCAAACTTGAGTTCTAAATTAGTTGTGGGGCACATATCGAGGCAGCAATGAATAGTATGTCTGTCTAATATCTGGTTCACCTAGGGTATGCCTATGTTGTTCATCTTGGGTGGGAAACAAATAATAAAGCAATCATCATCTGTCTTTTTATTAATTTAAAGCAATCATCAGCCTGCTATCATTATTTTTGGATCCATCCACTGGTTGTTACCATCACCCTAAATTTCTGCATGCTCTCCTTACATAATCTCACCATATTTTTTCGTATGCATGTCAGATATTGTACACAGTCATGCTGAACATGTAGAGAAAAAGAGAAGAGTTTTGCGCGGCAATACAATGTCATGCAGACATCGCTCCATGGTGGGTTCAATGGCAAACCCTCCCCACCCCTCTCCAGATTGTAATCCAGAGGAAGATATCTGTTCTGAGGCGGATTCAGACGCCGCTAACCACTCCTATTTACCCCCCAAGGTGTTTGCTCTACCTTGGCATGATGATGTTAGTCATATCATGCATATGTTGCCTTGCAGTGCCTACTTTTGACATCATATAGGTCATCTGCTTAGTTTAGACATGTTCTGTAATGCCACCTATTTAGTTTCTATATCATATATGGGAATTATGCAGTCTCATGTCTTTTAGCCAGCCATAATATATGTGAAATGTGCAATGCCATCCTGTTTAACCAGGCATCATATATTTGAATGATATCTTGCCCATCCTTTTCTTCATTACATTTCCATTTGTCGACAATGTTTGTACATTAAACTACTCTTCCTGTGAATCAGCCATTTGGGTGGGAGATGGAAAAATCTGGAGTGAAAACAAGGCCTTCAGAGCAGACAGTGCTACCTGTCAAATCAGATCTCTTGTTGGGTCCCGATAGCTCCTCAGAGATGGATTCAGAGACAGATGACCAGTCCTATTCCCCTACTGAGGTGTATGCTCTAACTTGGCACTGTTATACTGCTCATATCATGCGTACGGTGTCTTGCATTGCATAGTTTAGACATCATATACACAATATTCAACACCATGTTCTTAGTTCAGACATCATATCGAATGTCCTCTATTTAGCATATAAATCATATATGTGAATTAAATGATGCGATCCTGATTACTTAGATAACATGAGGTGAATTATGTCATGCGATCATGTTTTGTTATTCATCATATCTTTGAATTATGTTATGCTATGCTATCCAGTTTAGATAGACATCATATATGTGAAATTATGTCATGCTATCCGTTTTAGTTAAACAATATACATGTCAACTATTTCATGCCCTCTTTTTTCCACACTATCTATTGCATCTATCTGTCATACAATGTCTGTACATTCAACTATGTTTCCTGTTTATCAGCCATTTGAATTGGAGCGGGTGATCCCAGTATCTAGCGGAATAAAAACGCGGTCTTCAAATAAAACAGTGCTACCTATTGGTGGAGATAGCACCCCGGTTGTACATGCACAAGAACCAGCCCTACCACACATAACCCAAACTCTCGCAGATTGTACCCCTACTGTGATGGACAGAGAACCAGCTTGACCCAATCTAACCCCAACCCCAGCCGATAGTAACCCAATTCTTGTTGACACATCACCTTCTCCACCACAGAGCTCCCAAACAAGAGCAGTTAGTAAGGCACCTCCAGTGCCCAAAGGGCCAGTACTATCACGGCGAACCCCAGCTCCACCAGTTAGTACGCCTATTCCCGTGGAGGAAGCACAACCAGCCAGTCGTAGTTTAGCATCTATCGCATTTGATGTTGTTAAATCGTATGTGCGTATCTTCCCATCTTGGAAATATTATACTGAAGATGAAGGAAAATGCCAGTTGCAGGTGTTTGTCCAGGAGTTATGTGTAAGTAATGTTATTCATGGCAATTATTTTGCTTCTTCCCATACATCCTACCTCCATGATGGTTATAATACAGCAAATTTTCCCATTTTTCTCTATAGAGAAGGACCGATTTGGAAACTCGGGATGAGGTAACATGTGCTAATACCTCTGCTATCTTCAAGAATGCTTGGTGGCAGTATCGGAATTACCTGAAGAAAACGTACTTCACCGGCAAAGAAACTCATCAAATTCCCTTACGTTCTCCTGAGACACATTTACTGGACGATGACTGGGAACGCCTTGTTCTGTACTGGTCCCGAACCAAGAATGTAGTAAGGTCTATGAGCTCATTTTCTATTTTTAAGTATTATATTCTTGCGTCTTACTGTACTCTGTGCATGTGGAACAAGTGCCTAAACCTGAAGAACAACTGTTCTAATTTAAGATTCCATTGCTATCATAGTTCAAAAAAGTGCTAGGCGTTAATTGTGCGTTTTGCCACCGCCTTGCACTTTACTGACCAAAGCGCGTGCTTATGCGCAGTTATGCACAGATTAAGCATAGTTATGCGCAATGCATTTTGCCAACGCCTAGAGCCTAGGCGCGCTTAAGCGCTCGCTTAGGCGCGCCTTTTTTAACTATGATTGCTTTGCTCTTGTATCATTGTATTTACTCATACAAACTTATTTTTAAATTGAAGGATCCAATCGAAACTCCAATGGCACGGCGGGTATGTTCACGCATGTTTCTTTAACAGGTTTGCTCTTATCAATAGCTCTTTTGATTTCAATTTCAATTGTGTATACAGTTGACTTTCATATCATGCACATTACTAGCATCACAACAGAGCCAATAGTGTTATTTTACATGTAGACCCATGGTACCCATCTGAAATCTTGTTGTGCCATGTAGTTTCCCACGCTTTGTATTCTTTCACTGCTGCTTTGTCTTCAACTGATATGATTTGAACCGTGTCTCTATTCTGTTTTGGCAAGACAATGCAGTGACCATAGGACATAGATATATGTTTGTTTGATGCTTTTATTATGTACTAGTACTTGGCAATAGAAGACTTGGTAGTTTAATCCTGTCCACCTTACTAATGAACTGGTTTACCGAAATGAGTTTCATATACTAGTACATGCTAAACTTGTTATGTGTCTGCTTGTTTCTTCTTTTAGAATGCTGACAGAATATTGGGGAAGAGTGCCTTATTAAGCAATGGTAAAGGAAGTAATGCAGATAAGGTTCAGGATAGTGACACATCCTTGTTGATCTCCAACAAAGCTGATAAAACAGCTAAGGAAGACTATCTTGAAGACAGCGAGACAACCCCAAAGTCCTGTCTTGGTTTAGTGTTCGAGTTACTGGCCACTACCGCTTGCACAAGCTATTCAAACTCACTGTCTGAATCAGTTCGGTTTCTTGAGTCTCAACTACAAGCTGAAAGACATCGATTAGCTGTGCTGCGACAAGAAGCGGAAGGACTGCGGAAGTCCCTGGAGCATTCAGATGCATACTTTCTGGTGCAACAGCAAGCATTGGAGGATTTTAGCGCCAAACAGGACAAAGCTAATCAGCTTGCTAAGCTTATTGCCAGCATGGTGGATACCCAGGATAACGTTTCTTGAGCTCTTCTGAAGTTGTTTCAGTTATGCTCTTGTTTTGCTGCCGCGTTTATTTGCACTAGTGGCCAATTTTGATGGCCAAGTGTATGTAATATGCTGCTTTGTTCCCTATATTTGCACTGGTGGCGAACTTTGATGCCTAGTGGATGTAATATGTGTAATAGCGATAATAGGCTAGCCTTAATTGATTGCTTACTTATTTCCTTATTGTCTTGTTTAGTTGTTTGCTTGTAGTCACTGCAGTTCTTTTTCTGTGTTTTTCTAGTGGCCACAATAGCCTATATTTGGTAACTAGGCCAAAATAATCATGACAACACACGGACTGTTGTAACCATGGGCCTCCTGCAGGCCGTATGATCCATGGGCCTTCGTTCGGCCGTAGGAGCATTGGCCTTCTATACGGGCCGTAGGATCCATCGGCCTTTTATACGGGCCTTAGGGATCAATGGGCCTTCTATACGGGCCTTAGGGATCAATGGGCCTCCTACGGGTCGTAGGGTCCATGGGCCTTCTACGGGCCGTACTATCCATGGGCCTCATACGGGCCGTAGGATCCATGGGCCTTTTACGGGGCGTATCATCATTTCGCCAATCATGGGCCGTACTATTCGTGGACCATAACGGGTCGTTAATAGGTCGTATTTGATAACTCTATGAAAACAGCCCAACGGGTTTTTTTGACATGAAAACGGCCCAACGTATTAACAGACCGCAAACGGGCCGACTGTAACGACGGGCTGAATTTGGCCCACAAGCAGAAAATGGCAGTAACAGGCCGTATGTAACCGAATGCTGCAAATGAGCCCAAGAATCAATGGGCCCTCAGAAGGCCGAAAGATAACTTGGGCTGGAAACGGCCCAATGGAATAACGGGCCATTAATGGGTATAAAGTGATACACTATTCATTACGGGCCAGTTTCACCACGGGCCGTTAATGGGCCAAGAGTTACAAAGGTCCTCATATGGGCCGAAAGAAGTCATGGGCCACACACGGGCCGGAATTTAAAACGGGCTGAATCATATTGGACGGCCCAGAAGACGCTACTGGGCCTAATTCGGATAGGGCGTAACGGGCCCTGGGTTAGCGGGTTGTAAATGGGCTATATGCGAACAGGCCGTTAACAGGCTTTCCGTGGGCCGGCCCGCCACCTTTTGACCAAGTCAAACGGGCTGGCCTTTTCACATGAATGGGCCTTTGTTGGGCTGTGCCACGTATCGCCGTATCATAGGCGCCTTTGGTCCAAAGAGCGGGTGACATCTGTCCCAACGGTGAGCCGACACGTGTTTCCTCCAGCCAATGATGATTTTACACGTGGAAAATCCCCATTGGTCGGGGCTGTTAACGGGTTATCGGATCCAAAACCCGACCCGATAGCTTAACGGTGTTCCGTTACGGTGGATGCCACGTGTCGGTTACCCTTGACGAAAGCAGTTCTGGGACGCGGGATTTATCGTCATGGGGACACTTCCGTGATGATACTTTTGGTAATGTCATGGAACACTTCTACGACAGCACAGGTATGACTATCTTGATTCTATCATAAATTTGTCATGGATGTACATGCATGACAAAAAATGCGACCTACTGTGACAAACACGTATCATCACGGAAGTGTTTTTTTTGTAGTGATTGGACGACTATATTCGGACATCGGAAAGGTTCCGAGTGATTTGCGTATTTATCGGAGTACCAGAGAGTTACAGGAATTCGCCGGGGAGTATATGGGCCTTATTGGGCTTTAAGGGAAAGAGAGAGAGGCAGGCCGTGCGCCCCCCAAGGCCTAGTCCGAATTGGATTAGGGGGAGGGGCGGCGCCCCCTCCTTCCTTCTCTTCTCTCTTCCCTTTCCTTGACTCCTACTCCTACTACATGGAAGGGGGGGAATCCTACTCCCGGTGGGAGTAGAACTCCCCAGGGCGCGCCATAGAGAGGGCCAGTCCTCCCCTCCTCTACTCCTTTATATACGGGGTAGGGGCACCCCATGGAGACACACAAGTTGATCTATTGATCTCTCCCAGCCGTGTGTGGTGCCCCCCTCCACCATATTCCACCTCGGTCATATCGTAGCAGTGCTTAGGCGAAGCCCTGCGTCGATAGCAACATCATCACCGTCATCATGCCGTTGTGCTGGCGGAACTCTCCCGTGAAGCTCTGCTGGATTGGAGTTCACGGGACGTCATCGAGCTGAACATGTGCTGAACTCGGAGGTGCCGTACATTCGGTACTTGGATCGGTCGGATCGTGAAGACGTACGACTACATCAACCGCGTTGTGCTAACGCTTCCGCTTTCGGTTTACGAGGGTACGTGGACTCACTCTCCCCGCTCGTTGTTATGCATCACCATGATCTTGCGTGTGCATAGGACTTTTTTTGAAATTACTACGTTCCCCAACAGTGCTATCAGAGCCAGGTTTATGCGTAGATGTTATATGCACGAGTAGAACACAAGTGAGTTGTGGGCGATACAAGTCATACTGCTTACCAGCATGTCATACTTTGGTTCGGCGGTATTGTTGGATGAAGCGGCCCGGACCGACATTACGTGTACGCTTACGCGAGACTGGTTCTACCGACGTTCTTTGCACACAGGTGGCTGGCGGGTGTCAGCTTCTCCAACTTTAGTTGAACCGAGTGTGACTACACCCGGTCCTTGTTGAAGATTAAAATAGCACTAACTTGATGAAATATCGTTGTGGTTTTGATGCGTAGGTAAGAACGGTTCTTGCTCAGCCCATAGCAGCCACGTAAAACTTGCAACAACAAAGTAGAGGACGTCTAACTTGTTTTTGCAGGGCATGTTGTGATGTGACATGGTCAAGACGTGATGAGATATAAGTTGTTGTATGAGATGATCATGTTTTTATCGGCAACTGGCAGAAGCCTTATGGTTTTGTCTTTATTGCATAAGATGCAAGCGCCAAATAATTGCTTTACTTTATCGCTATGCGATAGCAATAGTTGTAAGAGCAATAGTTGGCGAGACGACCATGTGACAACACATTGATATAGATCAAGATGATGGAGACCATGGTGTCATGCCGGTGACGATGGAGATCATGACAATGCTTTTGAGATGGAGATCAAAGGCACAAGATGATGATGGCCATATCATGTCACATATTTTGATTGCATGTGATGTTTATCTTTTATACATCTTATTTTGCTTAGTTTGATGGTAGCATTATAAGATGATCTCTCACTAAATTTCAAGGTATAAGTGTTCTCCCGGAGTATACACCGTTGCGAAAGTTCTTCGTGCCGAGACACCATGTGATGATCGGGTGTGATAAGCTCTACATTCAAATACAACGGGTGTAAGATAGTTTTGCATAGGTAGAATACTCAGGTTAAACTTGACGAGCCTAGCATATGCAGATATGGCCTCGGAACACTGAGACCGAAAGGTCGAGCGTGAATCATATAGTAGATATGATCAACATAGTGATGTTCACCATTGAAAACTATTCCATCTCACATGATGATCGGACATGGTTTAGTTGATTTGGATCACGTGATCACTTAGATGATTAGAGGGGCGTCTATCTAAGTGGGAGTTCTTAAGTAATATGATTAACTGAACTTTCATTTATCATGAACTTAGTCCTGATAGTATTTTGCAAATAATTTTGTAGATCAATAGTTCGCGTTGTTGCTTCCCTATGTTTTATATGTGTTCCTAGATGAAACTAAGTTGACAGATGATAGTAGCAATGATGCCGACTGGGTCCGTGATCTGAGGTTTATCCTCATTGCTGCAGAGAAGAATTATGTCCTTGATGCACCGCTAGGTGACAGGCCTATTGCAGGAGCAGATGCAGACGTTATGAACGTTTGGCTAAGCTCAATTTGATGACTACTTGATAGTTTAGTGCACCATGCTTTACGGCTTAGAATCGGGACTTCAAAGACGTTTTGAACGTCATGGAGCATATGAGATGTTCCAGGAGTTGAAGTTAATATTTCAAGCAAATACCCGAGTTGAGAGATATAAAGTCTCTAACAAGTTCTATAGCTAAAGATGGAGGAGAATAGCTCAAGCAGTGAGCATGTGCTTAGATTATCTGGGTACTACAATCTCTTGAATCAAGTGAGAGTTAATTTTCCAGATAAGATAGTGATTGACAGAGTTCTCTAGTCACCATCACCAAGTTACTGAAACTTCGTGATGAACTATAGTATGAAAGGGATAACAAAAATGATTCCCGAGCTCTTCGTGATGCTGGAATCGACGAAGGTAGAAATCAAGAAAAAGTATCAAGTGTTGATGATTGACAAGACCACTAGTTTCAAGAAAAGGTCAAAGGGAAAGAAAGGGAACTTCATGTAGAATGGCAAGAAAGTTGACACTTCCGTGAAGAAGCCCAAAGCTAGACTAAAGCCTAAAACTGAGTGCTTCAACTGCAAAGGAAATGGTCACTGGAAGCGGAAATGCCCTGAATATTTGGTGGTAAGAAGGATGGCAAAGTGAACAAGGGTATATTTGATATACAGGCTATTGATGTGTACCTTACTAGTGCTTATAGTAGCCCCTGGGTATTTGATACTTGTTCGGTTGCTAAAAGTTAGTAACTCGAACCAGGAGTTACAGAATAAACAGAGAATAGTTGAGGGTGAAGTGACGATGTGTGTTGGAAGTGGTTCCAAGATTGATATGATCATCATCGCACACTCACTATACTTTCGGGATTAGTGTTAAACCTAAATAAATGTTATTTGGCGTTTGCGTTGAGCATTAATATGATTTGATCATGTTTATTGCAATACGGTTATTCATTTAAAGTCAGAGAATAATTGTTGTTCTATTTACATGAATAAGACCTTCGATGGTCATACACCCAATGAAAATAGTTTGTTGGATCTCGATCATAGTGATACACATATTCATAATATTGATGCCAAAAGATGCAAAGTTGATAATGATAGTGCAACTTATTTGTGGCACTGCCGTTTCGGTCATATCGGTGTAAAGCGCATGAAGAAACTCCATAAAGATGGATTTTTGGAATCACTTGGTTATGAATCATTTGATGCTTGCGAACCGTGCCTTTTGGGCAAGATGACTAAAACTCCGTTCTCCGGAACAATGGAACGAGCTACTGACTTGTTGGAAATAATACATACCGATGTATGCGATGCTTGATACGTCTCCAACGTATCTATAATTTTTGATTGTTCCATGCTATTATATTACCCCTTTTGGATGTTTATGGCTTTATTTTACACATTTATATCATTTTTGGGACTAACCTACTAACCGGAGGCCCAGGCCATATTGTTGTTTTTTTGCCCATTTCAGTATTTCGAAGAAAAGGAATATCAAACGGAGTCCAAACGGAATGAAACCTTCGGGAGCGTGATTTTTGGAACGAACGTGATCCAGAGGACTTGGAGTGCAAGTCAAGAAGCAGACGAGGAAGCCACGAGATAGGAGGCCACGCCCCCCCCCCCCCCCCCGTAGGGCGCGCCCCCCTGTCTCGTGGGCCCCTCGGGCGGCCACCGACATACTTCTTCCTCCTATATATACCTACGTACCCCGAAAACATCCAGGGGCACCACGAAACACAATTTCCACCACCGTAACCTTCTGTATCCGCGAGATCTCATCTTGGAGCCTTCGCCGACACTCTGCCGGAGGGGGAATCAACCACGGAGGGCTTCTACATCAACATCCCTGCCCCTCCGATGAGTTGTGAGTAGTTTACCACAGACCTACAGGTCCATAGTTATTAGCTAGATGGCTTCTTCTCTCTTTTTGTATCTCAATACAATGTTCTCCCCCTCTCTTGTGGAGATCTATTCGATGTAAACTCTTTTTGCAGTGTGTTTGTCCAGATCCGATGAATTGTGGGTTTATGATCAAGTTTACCTATGAATAGTATTTGAATCTTCTCTGAATTCTTTTATGTATGATTGAGTTATCTTTGCAAGTCTCTTCGAATTATCAATTTGGTTTGGCCTACTAGATTGATCTTTCTTGCCATGGGAGAAGTGCTTAGCTTTGGGTTCAATCTTGCGGTGTCCTTACCCAGTGACAGAAAGGGTTGCAAGGCACGTATTGTATTGTTGCCATCGAGGATAACAAGATGGGGTTTATATCATATTGCTTGAGTTTATCCTTCTACATCATGTCATCTTGCTTAATGCGTTACTCTATTCTTATGAACTTAATACTCTAGATGCAGGCAGGAGTCGGTCGATGTGTGGAGTAATAGTAGTAGATGCAGGCAGGAGTCGGTCTACTTGTTATGGACGTGATGCATATATACATGATCATGCCTAGATAATCTCATAACTATGCGCTTTTCTATCAATTGCTCGACAGTAATTTGTTCACCCACCGTAATACTTATGCTATCTTGAGAGAAGCCTCTAGTGAAACCTATGGCCCCCGGGTCTATCTCTTATCATATTTGCTTTCAATCTACTTTTATTTGCATCTTTACTTTTTTCCATCGATATTATAAAATACCAAAAATATATTTATCTTATCATATTATCTTTATTAGATCTCACTTTCGCAAGTGGCCGTGAAGGGATTGACAACCCCTTTATTGCATTGGTTGCGAGTTCTCAGTTTGTTTGTGTAGGTGCGTGGGACTTTTGAGGAGCCTTCTACTGGATTGATACCTTGGTTCTCAAAAACTGAGGGAAATACTTACGCTACTATTGCTGCATCACCCTCTCCTCTTCAAGGAAAACCAACGCAAGCTCAAGACGTAGCAATGCTCATGGCGGGTGTCGTTATTTTCTGACCTTCACGGGTGATTTGAGCAGATATGAGTATATCTACTTAATGAAGCACAAGTCTGAAATATTTGAAAAGTTCAAAGAATTTCAGAGTGAACTGGAGAATCATCGTAACAAGAAAATAAAAGTTTCTACAATCTGATCGTAGAGGAGAATATTTGAGTTGCGAGTTTGGCCTTCATTTAAAAACAATGTGGAATAGTTTCACAGTTCATGCCACATGGAACACCACAGCGTAATGGTGTGTCCGAACGTCATAACCGCACTTTATTGGATATGGTGTGATCTATGATGTATCTTACCAATTTACCACTATCGTTTTGGGGTTATGCATTAGAGACAGCTGCATTCACTTTAAATAGGGCACCATCAAAATCCGTTGAGACGACGCCTTATGAACTGTGGTTTGGCAAGAAACCAAAGTTGTCGTTTCTTAAAGTTTGGGGCTGCGATGCTTATGTGAAAAAGTGTCAACCTGATAAGCTCGAACCCAAATCGGAGAAGTGCGTCTTCATAGAATACCCAAATGAAACTGTTGGGTACACCTTCTATCACAGATCCGAAGGCAAAATATTCATTGCTAGGATGGATCCTTTCTAGAGAAGGAGCTTCTCTCGAAAGAAGTGAGTGGGAGGAAAGTAGAGCTTGATAAGGTTATTATACCTTCTCCCGAATTGGAAAGTAGTTCATCACAGAAATCAGTTCCACTGATTGCTACACCAATTAGTGAGGAAGCTAATGATGATGATCATGAAACTTCAAATCAAGTTACTACACAACCTCATAGGTCTTCTAGAGTACGGTCCGCACCAGTGTGGTACGGTAATCCTATTCTAGAAGTCATGTTACTAGACCATGATAAACCTATGAACTATGAGGAAGCGATGATGAGCCCAGATTCCGCGAAATGGCTTGAGGCCATGAAATCTGAGATGGGATCCATGTATGAGAACAAAGTGTGGACTTTTGTGGAGTTGCCCCATGATCGGCAAGCCATATTGTATAAATGGATCTTCAAGAGGAAGACGGACGCTGATAGTAGTGTTACTATCTACAAAGCTTGACTTGTCGCAAAAAGTTTCTCGACAAGTTCAAGGTGTTAAATACGATGAGATTTTCTCACTCGCATCGATGCTTAAGTCTGTCCGAATCATGTTAGCAATTGCCACATTTTATGAAATCTGGCAAATGGATGTCAAAACTGCATTCCTTAATGGATTTATTAAAGAAGAGTTGTATATGATGCAACTAGAAGATTTTGTCAATCCTAAAGGTGCTAACAAAATGTGCAAGCTCCAGTGATCCATCTATGGACTAGTGCAAGCATCTCGGAGTTGGAGTATACACTTTGATGAGTTGATCAAAGCATATGGTTTTATACGGACTTATGGAGAAGCCTGTATTTACAAGAAAGTGAGTGGGAGCTCTGTAGCATTTCTAAAACTATATGTAGATGACATATTGTTGATTGGAAATGATATAGAAATTCTGGATAGCATAAAAGGATACCTGAATAAGAGTTTTTCAAAGAAAGACCTCGGTGAAGCTGCTTACACATTGAGCATCAAGATCTATAAAGATAGATCAAGACGTTTGATAAGATTTTTCAATGAGTATATACCTTGATAAGATTTTAAAGTAGTTCAAAATGGAACAATCAAAGAAGGAGTTCTTGCCTGTGTTGCAAGGTGTGAAGTTGAGTAAGACTCAAAACCCCACCATGGCAGAAAATAGAAAAAGAATGAAATGCCATTCCCTATGCCTCAGTCATAGGTTCTATAAAGCATGCTATGCTATGTACTAGACCTATTGTATACCTTACTCTGAGTTTGGCAAGGGAGTACAATTTTGATCTATGAGTACATCACTGGACAGCGGTCAAGAATATCCTTAGTAAGGACTAAGGAAATGTTTCTCGATTATGGAGGTGATCGAAGAGTTACATCGATGCAAGCTTTTACACCAATCCAGATGACTCTAAGTCTCAATCTGGATACATATTAAAAATGGGAGCAATTAGCTAGAGTAGTTCCGTGCAGAGCATTGTAGACATAGAATATTTGGCAAAATACATACGGCTCTGAATGTGACAGACCCGTTGACTAAACTTCTCTCACGAGCAAAACATGATCACACCTTAGTACTCTTTGGGTGTTAATCACATATCGATGTGAACTAGATTATTGACTCTAGTAAACCCTTTGGGTGTTGGTCACATGACGATGTGAACTATGGATGTTAATCACATGCAGATGTGAATATTAGTGTTAAATCACATGGTGATGTGAATTAGATTATTGACTCTAGTGCAAGTGGGAGACTGAAGGAAATATGCTCTAGAGGCAATAGTAAAGTTATTATTTATTTCCTTATTCATGATAAATATTTATTATTCATGCTAGAATTGTATTAACCGGAAACTTAGTACATGTGTGAATACATAAACAAACAAAGTGTCACTAGTATGCCTCTACTTGACTAGCTCGTTGAATCAAAGATGGTTAAGTTTCCTAGCCATAGACATGAAGTTGACATTTGATTAACGGGATCACATCATTAGAGAATGATGTGATTGACTTGACCCATTCCGTTAGCTTAGCACTTGATTGTTTGGTATGTTGCTATTGCTTTCTTCATGACTTGTACATGTTCCTATGACTATGAGATTATGCAACTCACGTTTACCGTAGGAACACTTTGTGTGCTACCAAACGTCACAACGTAACTGGGTGATTATAAAGGTGCTCTACATGTGTCTCCGAAGGTACTTGTTGAGTTGGCGTATTTCGAGATTAGGATTTGTCACTCCGATTGTCGGAGAGGTATCTCTGGGCCCTCTCGGTAATGCACATCACTATAAGCCTTGCAAGCAATGTGACTAATGAGTGAGTTGCGGGATGATGTATTACAGAACAAGTAAAGAGACTTGCCGGTAACGAGACTGAGCTAGGTATTGAGATACCGACGATCGAATCTCGGGCAAGTAACATACCGATGACAAAGGGAACAACTTATGTTGTTATGAGGTTTGACCTATAAAGATCTTTGTAGAATATGTGGGAGCCAATATGAACATCCAGGTTCCGCTATTGGTTATTGACCGGAGACGTGTCTCGGTCATGTCTACATAGTTCTCGTACCCGTAGGGTCCGCACGCTTAACGTCCGGTGATGATTTATATTATGAGTTATGTGTTTTGATGTACCGAAGGTAGTTCGGAGTCCCGGATGAGATCGGGGACATGATAAGGAGTCTTGAAATGGTTGAGACATAAAGATCGATATATTGGACGGCTATATTCGGGCATCGTAAAGGTTCCGAGTGATTCGGGTATTTATCGGAGTACCAGAGAGTTACAGGAATTCGCCGGGAAGTATATGGGCCTTATTGGGCTTTAAGGGAAAGAGAGAGAGGCAGACCGCGCACCCCCCAAGGCCTATTCGGAATTGGACTAGGGGGAGGGGCGGCGCCCCCTCCTTCCTTCTCTTCTCTCTTCCCTTTCCTTGACTCCTATTCCTACTACATGGAAGGGGGAGAATCCTACTCCCGGTGGGAGTAGGATCTTAGGGCGCGCCATAGAGAGGGCCGGCCCCTCCCCTCCTCTACTCCTTTATATACGGGGGAGGGGGCAACCCATGGAGACACACAAGTTGATCTATTGATCTCTCCCAGCCGTGTGCAGTGCCCCCCTCCACCATATTCCACCTCGGTCATATCGTAGCGGTGCTTAGGCGAAGCCCTGCGTCGATAGCAACATCATCACCGTCATCACGCCGTTGTGCTGACGGAACTCACCCGTGAAGCTCTGCTAGATCGGAGTTCACGAGACGTCATCGAGCTGAACGTGTGCTGAACTCGGAGGTGACGTACATTCGATACTTGGATCGGTCGGATCGCGAAGACGTACGACTACATCAACCGCGTTGTGCTAACGCTTCCGCTTTCGGTCTACAAGGGTACGTGTACTCACTCTCCCCGCTCGTTTCTATGCATCACCATGATCTTGCGTGTGCGTAGGAATTTTTTTGAAATTACTACGTTCCCCAACAGTAAGTCCTTTTTGCGATGTGTTTGTTGGGATCTGATGAACTTCGAGTTTATGATCAGTTATACCTTTTTATATCCATGAAAGTTATTTGAGTTTCTTTAATCTCTTATATGCATGATCTCTTATAGCCTCGTATTTCTTCTCCGATATTTGGGTTTTGTTTGGCCAACCTGATCTATTTATCTTGCAATGGGAAGAGGTGCCCGGTAGTGGGTTCGATCTTACGGTGCTTGATCCCAGTGACAGAAAGGGAACCGACATGTATGTATCATAGCTACTAAGGATAAAAATACGAGATCTATATCTACCGCCATATAGATAAACGGATCTTGTCTACATCATGTCATCGTTCTTATTGCATTACTCCGTTTTCCATGAACTTAATACACTAGATGCATGCTGGATAGCGGTCGATGTGTGGAGTAATAGTAGTAGATGCAGGCAGGAGTCGGTCTACTAATCTTGGACGTGATGCGTATGTAATGATCATTGCCTGGAATTGTCATGATTATTTGAAGTTCTATCAATTGCGCAATAGTAATTTGTCTACCCACTGTTTGCTATCTTTCTCGAGAGAAGCCACTAGTGAAACCTACGGCCCCGGGTCTTCTTTCTCATATATTTGCTTTTTGATCTACTTGTCCTTTGCGTTTCTATTCAGATCTATTAAAAAAATACAAAAATACCTTGCTGCACTTTATTTTATTTGCGATCTATTATTTCAATCCAATACAATTTTCTGTCGTCCGTTTGCTATCTTGAGGCGCCGTACCCCGAAAGGGATTGCCAACCCCTTTAACATGGCGGGTTGCGAGGTGTTGTTATTTGTGTGCAGGTGCTACTTACGTTGTGATTGCTTCATTCTCCTACTGGTTCGATACCTTGGTTTCATAACTGAGGAAAATACCTACCATTGTTGTGCTACATCATCCTCTCCTCTTGGGGGAAATATCAACGTAGTCTTAGCGACACCATCACTGTGTTGCATCATCCCTTCCTCTTTGGGGAAATACCAACGTAGTTCAAGCCGCATCAAAACGAATTTCTGGCGCCATTGACGGGGAGATATCATCAACATCTACCAGGTTCCTAATCACAAATCTTATCTCCTTGCAATTTACATTATTTGCCATTTGCCTCTCGTTTTCCTCTCCCCTGCTTCACAATTTTTTTTTGTTTTATTCGCCCTGTTTTTCGTTTGCCGTTTTCTCGTCAGATCTGTTTTTTGTGTGTGTGTTCTTGTTTGCGTAGTCATGATGCCTCAAAGAAAATATTATGATGCTCCTTACCCCAATATTTTGCTTGAAATTGAGAAAAATACTAAGGAATATATCACTACACAATTTGAGCACAATAAATATTTTACCGTAGAACTTAAGGAGCACTCCGTCGTGCTAGAAGCTATAACAAAACAATTTGATCTTGTTGAAAAACAGAAACTTTTATGCCCAGAAAAATAATTTTAATAAATCACCGAAACGTGCTTTTGCTCTGAATTTTTTACAAAAGATTGATTTACAAATTTCCCACGTTGTCCTAATTTCTCAGAATTTTTGGAGTAACATAAGTATTCGAAGTTCCCTGATTGCTACAGACTGGTCTATTTTTTGACATTCTGTTTTATTTGTGTTGTGTGCTTGTTTTGATGATTCTATGGTTTTCTCTGAAGAGTTTTTGCCATAGAAAAGTTGGAATACAGTAGATATAATGCAAAAATAAAATATGAATGGGTTTGTGACAGTACTTATAGTAGTGATTTGCTTTCTTATACTAACGGATCTCACGAAGGTTTTGTTGAGTTTTGCGTGATTGAAGTTTTCAAGTTTTGGGTGATATTACGGTGGATGAAGGAATAAGGAGTAAGAAGAGCCTAATCTTGGGGATGCCCATGGCATCCCATGCCATTATCCAAAGAAAAGCAAGCAACTAAGCTTGGGGATGCCCGAGTGGCATCTCATCTTTCTTCTAGCGACCATCGATATTTTACTCGAAGCTATATTTTATTTGTCACATATTATGAGTTTTGCTTGGAGCGTCTTGTATGATATGAGTCTTTGCTTGTTTTGCTTTTTTTTATTTTAACTTTTGAATCCTTGCTGGACACACCTATTTGAGAGAGCCAAAATTATGCTATGACTTGTTAGAATTGCTCTCTATGCTTCACTTAAATCTTTATGAGCTATGGAATTGCTCTAGTGCTTCACTTCTATCTTTTTGAGCACGGTGTGCTTTGTTATTTTTGAAGAAATGCTCTCATGCTTCACTTAGATTTATTTGGGAGTTAGTAAATTTTTTAAGAAATTCTCTCTTGCTTCACTTAAATTATTTTGAGAGAAAGAAATATTATGCTAATGACCTTCACTTATATTTGTTTGAGCTTATTCAAAAAGCAACATATGAAACTAGTCCCAAAGTGATAGATATCCAAGGAGGATGTAATAAAAACTTTCATGAAGATCATTGGACAAAATAAACTTGATTATTTATAATAGTTTTGAGACATGATGATGTGATATGTGAGTCATGTTGATGAGTAATTGTGCTTTAGTAAGAATATTGGTGTTAAGGTTTGTGATTCACTATGCAAGCACAAAAGTCAATAGTTATGCAATGAAATTACATCCTACTTGTGGTGCATTATTCAGTGTTAATTATGTTCAATGCTCGCTTATGAGATTTTTTTTTCTTGGTTGGTCGCTTCTCAATCTTTTTGCTAGCCTTCATTTGCACTAAGTATGATCACTACTTGTGCATCCAAAATCCTTTAAACCAGTTTTGCCATATGAGCCCACTATACCTACCTATATGTGGTATTTCCGTGCCGTTCTAAGCAATTTTGCATGTGCCATCTCAAATTTTCAAAATAAACTTCTCTTTTGTGTGCTTGTACCGCTCATAAAACGGTAGGGGTGGCTAATATATTTCCATGCTAGATGTGTTATTCTCACGATGAGTGTTTATTCACTTGTCATTGCACGAGAGTATGGCAAAGGTATTATGGATGCTCAGTCCCGAAATGAAAAATGAATTTACTTTATGTTGTCAAATAATAAATTTCTTGGAAAGTGTTGGTATGTAAGGCACCCCTAGATACGATTAGTCATGGAAAGTGAAAGTATGGTGGAAAAAGGAATAAACTTTATTTTCTGTTTGGGAACCGCCTATGATATATCTAGGATGGAAAGTATTGAGAACTACTCGATCGTTTTCATTGACAGGAATAGCATGCCTCCCAAAATGTTTTATCTATCTTTTTGGTTTTGAGCTCTGGCACCTCTACAAATCCCTACTTTCCTCCGCGAAAGACCAGTTTTGTAGGTGATGAGAAGAGGTACTGTGAAGTAATTTTTGAGTGGGTAGTTTTTATAGCCCGGTGCTAAGTGTGAACATATATTAGTTTGATAGTTGTTGCAATTACTTATTGCGTTGTAATCTGCAATGTGACGAGAAACAAGGTCAAAATTTATTGATGGTTCTAGGCCTACAATGCCCGGTCTGTTGTTCTGGCTCATCGCAAACAGATCTTTTGGATCAATCGTATGCCACGCATCAGAAGCCCGAAACGTGGGCCCACGTTCTCGGATGTACGTGTACGTGTCTGCCCACTATTAGACACGGTCAAGATATCACCATCGTGTCCTATGGATGCGCCATCATGCCTCCCACGGGGTGCCAGAAGGTTGACCACGTGGTTGCTCGCTGTTGAGGCGGCCGCAGCGCGCTCTGCTCCTCGTTGAGGCGGCCGCGGCGCGCTCTGCTCCTCGTTGAGGCGGCCGCGGCGCGCTCTGCTCGCATTCGTCCATGCGTTTTGCTCGACATTGAGGCGGCCGCGGCGCGCTCCGCTCTGGCGTCCCTGCGCGTGCTCTGATCGTCGTTCGGAAAAATTTACAATAGCAACGGTTAATAATTGTCTTAGATATTCAGAATAATTTGAAATGCCACATGTGGCACGGCTCGGGACACTCACGACCTACATATGCATACAGTTATAATAAAATATAGGCTAAAAGGCTGAGCTGGCGGCCTTTCGACGACGGTCTTCTCGAACTCCATGATCAGCATAGCATCCTTGTGGCCGTTCACTCCAAGTGTCCCGACCCGCCTCCGCCTATGGAGCTGCTGGTGCTGGGAGGCTCTTGGGGCTGCTGGGCCTCTTCCAGAAGAGCTTGACAACGTGCAATCGCGCGCATGATATCGGAACCGCTCCATTTCCCTGTCTCTGGCCTAGTAGCAAATTCCGTCCATCACGTGCATCCTCAAGTTATCACGTTGGCGATGTTCAACTTCGTCGGGGACGTCAACTCCAGCAAGGATGCGCTCGAGCCTGGCCACCACATCATCGGGATCGAGATTGACACGGCTGCCGCGGGCAATGATGAAGCCGCAGGTTGCCTGTGTCTTGACTGAATCGCAGAGGTCCTCTGCCAATTCCTTGCGGGGCATCAGGCTCTCGATGAGCACTGCTGACGGCGGCTCTTCGGGTGGGTCGTCGATCATGCCGCCGAGCAGCTCTTGATCTTTTGCACGGTGGATGGCAAACTGCTCATCACACCTCCTCTGCAATATGTCGATTGTGCGCCCAAGGACTGTCACGCCGATATCGCTGCCGATGGGCCATGGTGCCTGCAAGGATATGCGATACTCCTAGCCACCGCAAGGAACTAGTTTGCATTTTTTAAAGTTTTTTGTGCGAACAAAATCGCATACGAATTAACTATAGTAATCGTTTGTGTTATAATTTCTCATTGCAAAAAGTTCATCCGAGTGGGCTGTTTGCTGCGTATCACACATATCTTGTTTACATGAATCCTTTGTGTTCTTTTGGCTCATCGCAAACAGTTCATCTATGTGAACTGTATGCCGCATATCACACACATCGTGTTAAGTTGATCCGTTTCTGTTCTCTTCCCTAATCAAAAATAGTTCGTCCGAGTGAACCGTATGCCGTATATCACACACACCTTGATCTAGCTGACCGTTTCTGTTGCATTTCCTAAGAGCACACGGTTCATCGGAGCGAACTGTATGCCGTATATCGCACACACATTGATATGGCTGTCCGTTTCTGTTGTTCTGTCTCATCGCAAACAGTTCTTCTAGATCAATTGTATGCCCCACATTGCACACGTAACTAAAAACTGAACCGTGTTTGATGTCTCCGCCATCGCAAACGTTTTACATCTTTTTCTGACAGTTTTGTTACATCCACGTTTGCGATTAGTGCATCGCACACAGTTTCGTCAAAGGGTCTCTGATCGTAGTGTCGCGTTAGCAGCATCTTGCAGTAGTGAATAGACTTCCTTTCGAAATCCTTTCTCTCAACTAAGCTAAGTTTATGGGGCTTCTATGCGAGGCACAACTCCCACAAACAAGCTAGGTCACAATGTGTTCAACCGCCTTTCTAGAAACCATTGAAGCATCAAATACAAGATTATATGTTCATTAGGGAGATACTACATTCAGTTCGTCAGAGTTTGTGTAGCGTTCCTACGTGAATGGTTTGACTCATATATATGTGACATGCACGCGTAGTGAAACCTTAAGACAGAATGTCGGGAAACACAAATCGATGGCTAACTATATTAGATCCGGAAACATCCATCCTCTTTTTTTTATCATAATAGTGATTTTACAAACCCCCGACATGTTGTGTTTGGCGTGTACACCGTAATAGATTGATGGGCCTACCAAAAAAATAATACAAATGCTAGGGATGTACGCCTCGGTTTTTGTTTACTCCGCATATTAGTTTGACTGAAGTCGAACTTTACAAAGTTTGATCAAGTTTGTAGGAAACAATACGAACATTTAACATAAAAAACCTATGTCATGCGAAAATATATTCAATGATGAATCTAATGGTATTGATTTGGTGGTGTATATGTTGCTATATTTTTATACCACCTTGGTGAAAGTTTATAAAGTTTAATTTTACACAAAGCTAATATGTAGAGTAAATAAAGACGAAATTGGGTGGGGGAGGGGGGGTGGGTTGATGACAAACCACGACATTCTAGAGCATCCTTTAACTAATGTCATCTCGTTAAGTAATACTCTGCCCCTAAGATTCGCGGGATTCCAAAGGCATGGGAATGAAAAGGTACATACAAGTACAATGCGATGTCCAACTGAATCATAAAACATTTGTTAATTTTGAACCAAAGTTTGCTTGATTGTACTCCCTCCGTTCCGTATTAGTTATCGTTGATTTGGTAGTGGAAAAGAACAAAATGATTCCTTTCAAGTTGTTTGAGTGAATGCAAATTTCTTATATAATGCAAGCACAATGGACAAATTCCAATAGGATATTACCATTGGGGATCAAATAACAACCATCACAAAAAATTATATGAAAATCCTCCGAATGAAAGAGGCCCATCAATTTAGAAATTCGTTGCAATATACCACCTAACACTCTTATATATATTTACAGAGGGAGTATAAGGCTAGCTTTTTTTCTCTTAAAAAGATAAATGGAGGAGAAGGAGGGAAGCTGGTTGGTGAAACACGTCACAAAATTATTTCAAATTAATCTGTAACCAGAATCTCAATGCAAAATACCCCAAGCATACAACCAAGACCACGCATGCACCCCATCGCATGGCCTCCACACGCCTTGTCGATATCCATGGTGGCATCTAGCGCCGGCCGGGTGGCACGGATCCCCCTTCACTCCCTCAGCGTGTGAACGTGGTCGCTCCAACCCAACCGTTCCCCGTGTTCAGGATAAGCTGCCCAGCTCGTCCGCCCTTCTTATTGCCGCTGCTTCTCATCTCACACGCTCCAACACCATCCTCTCCTCCACCGAGTATCCGCCTACGGAGTAGTACCTCCCAAGCTAGCTCGCAGCTCCGCCGCAATGGCCACCGTGGTGAGCAGCCTCCGCTTGCCCTTCTCCGTCTGCCGCGCCGCCCCTTCGGCGCCCATGGCGGCATCCCGCGTCGCGCTCCCGCTGTCGTCGACGGCCGCCAGGGGCATGAGGCTCCGCGCGCAGGCGACGTACAAGGTGAAGCTGATCACGCCGGAGGGCGAGGTGGACCTCGAGGTCCCCGACGACGTCTACATCCTCGACCACGCCGAGGAGGAAGGGATCGACCTGCCCTACTCCTGCCGCGCCGGCTCCTGCTCCTCCTGCGCCGGGAAGGTGGTCTCCGGCCAGCTGGACCAGTCCGACCAGAGCTTCCTCGACGACGACCAGATCGAGGCGGGGTGGGTGCTCACCTGCGCCGCGTACCCCACCTCGGACCTAGTCATCGAGACCCACAAGGAGGAGGAGCTCACCGCTTGAATTCACTGATTTTGTTTAGTTCGGCCCGTTTCCATCGTGCGCGTGTACCATGCACGACGTACGAACTGTATCAGGATATTGAGGAGTTACAAAGTACGTAATTAGTACTTGCTGCTGTGGTCGGATTTTTATTGCTTTTGCTTATTAATGCCTAGTGTTAATTTTCTCAAGTCAATCAAGTAATAAAAAGAGATGAAATTGTACTCCATGTCTCCGTTACGCGTGCCTCGCAATTTACTTAGGCTAGTCATAGTGCATAGTAACTTAGACTAGTAATATGCATATGTTACTAGTCTATGTTACTACCATCATAGTGGATAGTAACATAAGTGTAGTGTCATGCAAGCTTTCATTTATTATGTTGTAGACTCATTTTGCATTGGGGTGCGTTATATTATGGTAACATATTATGTTACCACAAGCACTTATCTTCTCATTAACTTCATGCCATGTAAGCATATATGTCTTGGGATGTGCTATGTTACTACCTAAGTTACTCCCACTATGGCTAGCCTTATGATTTACTCCCTCTATCCCAAAATATAAGAACATTTTTAACACTACATTGCTAGTATTCCTTCTTACTTAATGTCCATTATGAAATTCCCTAAGTGGGCAATTGATGCTATTACTTCTCTAATGTCTCACTTTTTCTTGGTGATGTTGGGGATAATCATAAATATCATCTAGCCAAACGGGGGCTGATCTCTCAAAAAAAAGGTGGGGTGGTTTGGGTGTCCCTAATCTTAGGGAGTTTAATATGTCTCTACTTGCTGCTTGGAGCAAACGTTTCTTTGATGATAGAGATAGTGAGTGGAAGAAACTGCCTAGATATAAATATAATGTGGACAGGCCAAATATCCTTTGGTCCAGAACTGGGGTGGGCTCTCCTTTCTGGAAGAGCTTTACCTGGGTCTTTTCTGCTGCCAAGTGTGATTAAAGGTGTTGCTTTATCCAACATGGCTGATAAGCCTGTGTGGACTTTAGAAAGTAAAGGGGTGTATTCAGTGAAATCTATGTATAAGATGATCAATCGGGGGGGAGTGGTCTCTATCTGGAGAGATTTTATTTGGAGAATTAGAGTCCCACCTAATATCCATGTGTTCCTTTGGTTAATAGTGCATAACAAGAGTCTAACCGGGGATAATCTGGCTAAACGCCAACATGTGGAGGACCTGACGCGTGTCTTCTGTGGTGAAGCCGAAAGTATCCATCACCTATTTTTTGAGTGTGTGGTGGCCCGACAAGTGTGGTTTGTGATTTATAATTGCACTAAGATGCCTGTGCCTGAATCGTTTGAATCTTTTATTCCTTTTTGGAAGAAGAAAAAAAATGCTATGATGCACTTAATCTGATCTCTGCTGCTACCTTATGGAGCTTATAGTTGTTTCGGAATGAATTTGTGTTTCAGGGGAGAAAATGACGAAGTATCAAGTGTGTGCTGAAACTGGTGGGGAGGCATATCCATCAATGGAAGATCTTGTGTGTGGACTCCCAAGCTGTGCTACTCCTCAAATGCTTGAAGCTGCTCGACCATCATCGCGGGGAGTTGCTTAGGATTGC
Organism: Triticum timopheevii; assembly: GCA_963921465.1. Lineage (NCBI taxonomy): Eukaryota > Viridiplantae > Streptophyta > Magnoliopsida > Poales > Poaceae > Triticum > Triticum timopheevii. The sequence goes on along the minus strand of OY997274.1, from coordinate 443,897,846 downwards.
CTGGCGTGTAGATGGCCCTATGGGGATTTCATAGCTTGTGCTTTGCTTTTCCTGTAGGGGCCTGAAACTCAGTTATGTTGTGTGTGTGTTCAGACTTTTAGTTGCATCATCTGTAATAATTCTGCTGCGGCTACTTTTGGCTGGAGCTGAGAGCTGTTAACAGTATGCTTTGGTTGCCTTTGCTTTTTCAATAAAAAGTTGGGGCAGGGGGGCAACCCCTTTCATTTCAAAAAAAAATTAACACTACACTAATGTCAAAAACGTTCTTATATTATAGGACGGAGGGAGTAGATACACTGATACATCCTCGGTCCTTTTTAGTTCGCATATAAGTTTATGCGAAGTCAAAGTATCTCTACTTTAATCAAAGAGGTAAATGCACTGTTCATACATGAAGTTGCACAACATATGCAGTTTGGTGTCACAAGTTGAAAAATACGGAAAGCTAGTTACAGAACTTGTCTCAGAGTGCATATACGGTCCTCGTATGTAGCTGTGTATGTTGCTTCCATGGCATGACAGGGTGGCGTCATGCCTGCTATCAGTGACTAGGTGGAGCTGGAGTTGGAGCGACGCTTTTTTGCAGAACACCCCTGAATTAATAACAAATTTTGTACAATACCCCGACCCGTCAAGAAACAGCACAAAGGGAAAGTTCATATGAAAATAGTGCCGACGCATGTTCTCACTACAAGCATGGTCCTGCTAGTCAACGAACTAGTTCAATTTCCTTGTCCATCTAAGATTTTTATTTGAGGAATAAGGCCTTTTTATTACTCAAAGTTCACAAGATGTGGGATATAAACTTGGTCATGTGGCTGGCCTAACCACACATGACGCCTGGCAGTAAAGACAATGCATGTTTAGCTAGCTTATGAGCTTCAACATTTGCCTCACGCCTTTCAAAAGAAAATTTACAAGTAGTAGGTGATCTTAATCTGATTTCTCTAATGATGACTCCATAAACTCCCTGACTCCCTTTAGCAATGTCTTCTATTACCTGTTTGCAATCGGAGGCCACAACTTAGTGTTGTAGGTTGAGATCTTCCGCCTGTGCGACAGCCTCACGACATGCAATGGCTTCCAACTTCGCAGGATCGCTCACCCCAGCTATTACTATGGCTGAGCTGCCCAGAAATGATCCATGGCTATCTCTGCAGATCGCTGTAGCTGATCCTCCTCTGTTTGGCCGTATACCAGCGTCTACATGAATCTTAGCATAGTTTGGTGGTGGTGCCTTTGGTCTGATGGCCAGCGTCGCTCCCCTCACCGCCGCTCGTCGTTGCTTCGTTGGCTTCCGGACTGCCTCAAAATCTTGCATGTAGCGTGTTATGAAGGCCTTTATCGCATGTGGAGTCTAAAATATTGCTTCATGTATGGCCTTTCTTCGAGACATCCAAACAGCCCACAACGTTACTGCCATTAGAGTAAACTGCTCATGCGAGAGAGACACCATTAGGTTGAATAGCCAGCTCTTAGCACGGTTCTCGTTTGTGGCCACCAAGGTACTGCCCAAATCTTCATCAACGATCGCACAGGTACATCTGGACACGGTGCACTCAAGTAGGGAGTGTCGTCAGGAGTCCTGCGCGCCACAAAACCCGCAGGAGCTGGTAGTCGACATCTTTCGGTGAGCTCGCACGTCTCCCGCTGGCAAAGACTGCTTTGATAACCTCCACAAAACCCACAGGAGCTGGTTGTCCATCTAAGATAACTAGGCTTATTGTTCTATACACCAACATGCACCCGGCTTAAATGGGCTGCAGTTACTGTAGCCCATTTGCCATATTTTAGTTATTTTTCTTTTTATTTTTTGTAAAAGTATATAAATCTTAAACACAATAATATATAGAGTTAAAATATTCATGTTCATATATTTTTTACAGTTTCATAAACAAGTGTTCATATATTTAATAAAAACTATTAACACCATGTTTGTAATATATTTAACAAAAATATACATGTATTATTTTAAAGTATCATATAACTAAAATAATATTTAAGACTTTTCATTTGAGCGGTCTAGGGATTTACAAGGCTCATATTTATCTTCCCGTTAGTATATAATTATTTTTGTAATGTCTAAGAATGTATAAATATTTTCACAAACACACAAAATTTATAGAACATGTGAACACTTTTTAAAACAATATAAAAATTTCTTATATCCTACAGGAATTAAAAATTTAACACCTTCCAAAATGATATGAACATTTATTCAAATATAATATTTCAGTCATACTTTATTAAGTATATGTTTACTTTTTAAAATTGTACAGATTATTTTAGTTCATAAATATTGTTTAAGCAGGTAATACGTAATAATTTGTATAGTTACATGAAAATTCTTTTAAATAAGTTATTTTTTCTTCCTATTAATTATAACACAAAATATTCTATTTTTATTTTTTACTCTGATTATAATTTACATATTTTCACCAAATTATAAAAAAGAAAAAAGACTAACATATTTTCACCAAACTATATGTCATTAAGCTTCGTTATCATATGTGGAGAACGAAACTCAAACTTGTCTTGTGGCTAGAACAGCCGGCCTTGTAGAACAAGGTCTCGGATTCGAACTCAGTCTGCGTTATTTTTCATATTAATTTTCCCTTCTACTATTTCGTAACAATGGGCCTTTGTCTCTAGCATACAGACATGTAGTGGCATTTCATGGTTTTTTTTACAAGATTTATTACTAAATTCAGAGGTGTTTCTGTAAAAATGGGTCGCTCCAGCTCAGCCCACTCACTGACAATGGGCCTAGCGCCACCCTGTCATGCCATGCAAACGGCATATACAGCTAAGTGAACCATATATGCACATTGAGACGAATTCCGGCGCCAATTTTCCATATTATTTAACTTGTGACACCAAACTACACATATTATGCAACTTGATGTATCAGCAGTGCATTTACCTCTTTCCAATCCGTAGCGAGCCAAAGGGGCCCAGTGAACCTCCTGTCCCATGCCGACGACCTTGGAGATATGGAAGGAGAGAAATGCATGCGTATTCAACAGCAAGCTGCCCCATGCCGATGACGTACTGCACGCCATCAGAAACACGATCGAACTATGGAGAATGGCGGGAGCAAGATGCCTAGAGCCCCCTTTTGGGGAGTATGTAGCGAGAGAATAGCCCGAGGGCAATGCCGGTCACCCTGTATCTCTCTGTTTCTTTCTTCTATTGTACCCATAATCGTTTGATCACCCCCTGTTCTTCCGTTGCTTTCCTAAATCAATGAAGCCGGAAACCCCGGATCTTTCAAAAAAAAAAAAAACCTCCTGTCCAGATTTGCATCGTCGCATCGGTGCATCATACTACATGTTACATCACCGACGCTCGTGCGCGCACAACGCACTACATGAGTGTCGCATTGTAACCATCATTTATTTAAGAACAGTAAAACTGCAGCTAATCCCTGCTCTGTCACGAATTAGGCGTTTCTGGCCGTTAGATTTCATGTGTTAAACGTTCTTGACCGTCCGATTTGAAGTTAACGCTAAGTTTAACGTGAACTGGGCCTAACGTGGTAAGGGCAGCTACTTAGCCATGTGGTTAATTGGGCCAGTTTCCCTGCTCGGCCCAAGTCAGCGAAGACCATCCCCTACGAGCGCTCCCGTTCCGTAAAAGAAAAAAAACTCGCTCGACACACGAACGAATTGGGGGCGGTTGAAAGAGAGCGGATGCGGCGGCCGCTCGATTCTGGCAAAGCGGGCGACACGGGTGACCTGCGGTGGGATCCAACCTACGCGCGAGTGGATCCAACCAACGCGCGCCGCTGGCGAGGATCGAGAGGGATCGCTAGACGTGGGTGAACCGAGGGCCGGCCGATCCGCCTGCAAGGTACGAAAGGGTGAGGGGCACGGGCGATGATGGCGCCTTATCTTGTGGAAACTGCTCCACTCGGTCTTAATAATAAACACAATCATACTTCAGTTTTTATTAAGCAGGCATTCTTGCCGGGGCCAACGTCTCTTCTGTTGCACACTTCAGTTTCCATCTGGTGCGTGTATATATGCTTCGTTCCCGGCCATTCTTCGTTCACCCTCTCTACTCCAGCAGCACAAAATATTCAGCATCGTGCTCGGGTAGATTTCCATGTATTCTTCCTTAAGCCCAAGTGCCGTGGAGTTTGCTGCCCCAAGGTGAGCAGATAATATCTTATTTTGTGGTATCCCATCAGTTCTTGTAGTACTACTATATGGTAAAGATGGTGAATGCCAATTCTTCGGTTTTGATCAAGATATGAAACTAGCATATGTTCCGGCCTCCATGTGAAAATTTGTTTAACTGTCAACTTATTAAGTTTGATACCTAGGTCCGTTCAAAGCTTACGCGTTAAGCTGTGTATAAGTAACTGTTTACTTGTACTACAACCGATGCTAATTAAGCCAAAGGATTTTTGAGTCGATCTGTAGCAGGTAGAATTGTTTTGTGAAAAGGGGTAGTAGGTAGATATGAACTCCTGGAATATTTTTACAAGTATGATTTCATCCTCTCCGATGACTAACGAGTCTTAAGATATTTAGTCATATAGACATCTTAACTGAAACAAGTAGATAGGATACTATTTTCTGTCCTTCATCCGTGTCATCCTAAAATCTGCTCAAGACATAACAAACGTACATATTGTGAAAGAATGTAGGATCCATTTCCAGTTTTCCTGATGGTGCATTTTTTTACTGTCCTAAATTTCTTCAGAGTTAGTTTCATGTAATTTAGGCCTGATATATTCAAGGTTTTCTGGTTAATATTATTGATTATTCATTTCAATGCAACTATTTGTATACTTCACACGCACAAAAAGAGACGATCATGTCAGAACATGGTGATTTTCAGAACCAAATTAAGATTGGGCTCGTACAAGAACAACACTTGGGAACTTCGAATGTTGGTTGTAAGCTCGTCCACCCGCGTTTGATCCACATGGCCCCAATCACCTGAAATTGTTGTTGCTTCCAGATAATGATTTGTTGGCTTGAGCGCATGGTTTTAAGCTCGCCCACCCATGTTTGATCCACAAGGGTGCATCTTCTACCTAATAACGTACAGTCAAGGGAGGGAACTTTCCCCTTTAACCACGTTTTTGTGTGTGTTTCCAGTCACTTGCGCGAATGAAGTTTGCCTTGGTGAAAATATGGTACTGATGTTTTGTGTGATGTGTTTTGTTGCTTATGAAGGGGAGTTTCATGGGTTCAGAAAGCTTGAAAATTATACAACTACCTTTATGCACCTTTAACCTGGTTACCAAGGTTCACATGAATATATTTTTTTTCCTTTCTTTGAACAGGCTGAAAACATCAAGTTCACCTTGGAGCAGAAGTTGGTGTTTTTGGCTTGAGATTTTTTTTTGATGGTAGACGATATAACTCCAATCAAGACTGAACTTCAAATGATCTGCCTAAGAACAGATGCAGTAGCAGTTGACATATATTAAAGCTTACACTTTTACTGGTGGTGTGGCAGGGGGGTAGATCAAAGTTTTGTTGATGTATTATTGTTTACTTTTTAAAGGTCTCTTTGCGTGCTTGATTTGGCAGCACGGCCTGTAAAAAAAACACTGAAATGTTTGATGTCTTTTGAAGCCTCGCAATTCAGCAAGCTATTTGCAGATCTTTATTTTGCATAAAGGCTGGAGTGAGCTTTATATTTATTGCATGATACATATTTGACAAGGAAAATTTGTAGCACTAATTCATCTTAAAGGAATCCGTCACAACGATATATAATTACTACTTCTCACTTGAATATTTTGCCCTCCGAATTTTGATATTTAGTTCTCGGTAATTGTACTATGTTATTGCTGCAATTCTTATAAGTATAATCCTAAACCTTCCAGTTCTGGTTAATAATACACCAAAGGATTTAGTATTAAGTACATACTATCATTATACTGTAACAATGGATGCGCGCGGCAACGCGCGCCATGTTTGTTTAGGTGTTAAAAAACCAATGTTTGTTTAGTCGGCCATTTTGTGCACCACGTCGAGTTTTCCCCCCTACATTTACGTGTAGATGACCTCACACTGGATCGAGTGCCTAAAATATGTTGACACAAGATCCAGGCCTTGGCAGTGGCGCCCGGGGGATCTTACAAGATTCCAGTGGTCTAAACAAAGTCAGATACTTCCAGTGGTCTAAATAAAGTCAAATACAGCTACCTGTGGTTGGATGGTTAGAGGGACTCTGGTATCCTCAGCCTACTAGGGTTCAAGTCCTGGTGCTCTATTTATTCTTGGAATTATTTCAGAATTTCCGGCGATGCGCATTCAATGGGAGGAGACGCCGACTCTGAAATTATTTCAGAATTTCCGGCGATGCGCATTCAGTGGGAGGAGATGCCGACTTAGTCTTTTGGAGGTGGTCATAGGAGTAGGGGGTGTGTGTGTGCGTTCATAGGGGTGAGTTTATGTGCGTGTATATGAGCACTTACGTTAGTGCATGTCAACCAAAAAAATATCGTTGGATTCGTATTTAAACATGGTTTTCAATGATATAGTTTTTGGTAACATGCATGGAAATTTTGCTAGTTAAATTTATGATCAAAATTTGACATTGATTATCATGGGAATCAATAAAGTAGGACCAAGATAGTACAATACAAAACAGAGGAATATCTCTCTTTTGTTATGCTAGTTCTCGGCCGCACTTCCACCCATACGAGCTCGTGAGCAGACCAGGCTTGTGAGCAGAGTTTGAACAAACACATCACTTTTGAGCAGAGCCATCAAGGGCGCGTTTGGTTACTTTCTTCCCAGGGCCTAGTTGAGAGCAAAAAAACGAGCCAGGCTGAAAAGGGCCAGGCTGAGGAAATACAGGCTAAATAATTGCGTTTGCATGTTGTTTGATTGCCTGCACGTCGGGTCTTGTCATGATAAAAGCAATTTTCACCATGGTGTTTGGTTGTTTGCATGTATGGCGATTAGGAGTTAAACCACCCACTACTAAGCGTTCACGGTGGCGTGCGCGTTCGCATGGGCCTGCCGATTGCGCTCCGCCGACGGTGACGCTCCCGCCTCCGAGGAGCGCGAACACCTGCTGTTCTTGGTGGAGTATCGGCGCCGCTTGTCCCCGCCGGTGCCATAGGAGTACCTAGGCAACTGCCTGCGGCCCTGCTTCGTTGAGGTCGGCGCGCGCAACCTGCTCGGCGCGGACGGCGTGACGACGGCCGCCGCGGTGATCGGCGCGGCCATCCGCGCGCTGGACGGCGACGACGTGCTTGCGGGCGCCGAGGGGTGGTTCCAGAAGATCTTGTCGCTGGTGCCACGGTGGCCCATGTCCGTGGGCGGCTCGCCGCGGTACGGCGTGTACGACACCGACTTTAGGCTGGGCCGGCCGAGCAAGGTGGAGCTGGTGTCCATCGACAAGACGCCGGGCACGGTGTCGCTGGCCGAGGGCACCACCGACGGGCGGCTCGGGATCGAGGTCAGCGTTGCGCTGTCGGAGGCTGACATGGCGCGGTTCGCCTCATGCTTCTCCGATGGCCTGCACCAGCTATGATAAGGGAGAAGATCTTTCTCACCATCCCCACCTCCACCACCGCTGCCAAGAAGAGCAGGGGAGCACGTGGGGATCTCGAATCGAGCTCCCTCCCATGGCCAACAGGGTCCTCGACACGCTCGCCGTCGTGGCGGAGGATGGCGGGGGCGAGGGTGTGCTGCCGCTCACCTTCTTCGACGTGCCCTAGATCTTCACCGGCCCCGTGGAGCGCATCTTCTTCTACCCCTACTTGCACCCGGCCGAGCAATTTTGGGCCGCCCTCCTGCCCCGCCTCGTCTCCTCCCTCTCCGCCGCGCTGCGGGCTTTCTACCCGCTCCTCGGCCGCGTCCTCCCCTGCCCGGACGGCGGCGAGTACGAGTTCTTTTGCCCCGCGGGAGGAGGGGGTAGTGACACCGTCGAGCTCACTGTCGCCGAGAACGAGGACAACTTCGACGAGCTCTCCGACGACGGGCCCGGGGACGTTGCCCGACTCTAATCGCTCGTGCCGCGGCTTCTGGTGGTTGAGGGGAGCGGGGACAACAGGTTCGTGCTCGCCGGCGGCGGAGCTTCAGCCATGATGAAGGAAGAGAGGGAGAGAGGTTAAGGATAGGTGATTAACCGCTAACGCATTCCCAGCAAGCCAGGCCCAGAGCTACTTAAGAACCGTGCCGTGCAGGCCCAATGGTACTTGCATGTAACCAAACAACCCAGTACAAAAAAGATGCTGCATGCGGCGGGCTTGGTTGCGATTTTGTGGGCAACCAAACGCGTCCCAAGTTCATTCCATGCTCTCTCCTCGCGTTGGCCGTCCTCTTCTTCGCCGCTGACGGGCAGCTCCGGCCAGACATCTACGCTGCCACCTGCACCAACTTGGCGAGCATCGTGCGCGGCGCCATGGTCACAGCCGTCAGCGTCGAGCGACGGATGGGCGCGTCTGTGCTGAGGCTCCAGTTCTACGATTGCTTCGTGCAGGTACGCACCGATAAACTTTTCTGCTCGTCCCGGTTGGCTGGCTGGCTGGCTCAGATCGATACATTATGTAACGTGTCAGGTAGTTGCGGAGCTAGGCATGAATGTCGGGGGGAGTCAAAACATGAACAACTAAGAGGACAAAGATTGATCTTTTCCTTATCTAATCCCCACACAATAAATTTTCTTCACTAATTTGCCCAAGGCCGGGGGGGCAGGGCCCCCTCAGGCTTGCACTAAGCTCCGCCACTGCTGTCAGGGATGCGACGCCTCGGTACTCTTGGACGACATGCCAAGTTTTTTGACGAGAAAACGACATGCCATCTTCTCCGCGCGCTTCGGCTTTTGTCGGCGAGAAGACGGTGTTCGGCAACCTGAACTCGCTCCGTGGCTTCGAGCTCATTGATGCAATCAAGGCGAGCGTGGAGGCTGTTGGAATTGCGTGTCGTGCAACTATATTCAAATTATTGAGAATTACTAATATTTAAAATATCTCATTATAGAATTATACATATGTTTATGCATGGAATTAATTTACATGGTTATTATAGAATTATCACTTATTGGAACACACTTAGATTATATGCTTAAGTAAATTGGTCGATTATCATTGGAATACAATATATTATTTATATTCAAAAGACTACCCGGCTACAGTGATAATCGGAAGGAGTTAGATCCTATAGTTAAATTATAGCTCTAATGTTGATTTATATAATTAAAGGAATTTACACTCTATTGTAACGCGTTGCTCACAGGCGCGGAACAGCTCCGGTGACACAAGGGATAGAATACGTTAACAGACAAATTAGATAGTTGTTGGTAATTTGATCTGGAGTCTATCCCGGTAAACTAGTTGAAAATACTAGAAATTTTATCTGTATAAAAGATGAATTTTTTTGAAAAAACAGTATAAGAAGATCCTTACCCCTAGTCTCTGTATTACAAATTGTGAGCGGGCACAGAAAAATGAAGGGTAGACCACAGACCCTAAGAATTTCTAATATCGGTATCGTGAGCAAAGGTTCGACCGCCACCAACTCTGCCGTCATCGTCTGTCGGCGCTCGTGATTGCTTCCGCTGCACAGCTGTGCGGCTGTGCCGTCGTGGCCTTCTTCGTCACTGCAAGTCTTGCTTGGAATTTTCTTCTGCTATATTTTGCGAGGATGCTGCCTCGATTGTTGGTCCAAGTTCCTGATTCTTGCGTGTTCATGTGGATCAAGACGGAGGAAATCAAGTCTGTCAGTTGAGTCGCTAGTACTATACAGGAATCAATGAAGCTCTTCTAAGTATCTTTTCCTTCGTGGCCGGTCGCCCGTGCTACTTCGGCGAGTAGCATGCTTTGGCTGATTCGATCGGCTGATGGCGCGTAGGAATATCGTTGGCTGATTGCATCTGCTTCATATGGATGATTTTCTTTTTTTTGCACGTAACTTGCCACGCCATGAACTCTTTATCGAACAAATCAGTTTCTATCCATTCCATTGACATCTGTGACTCACCGGTCTTTGTCAAAGTCAGCTGCGGTCGTCAACTCGTCGCCAATCATCGTTACGTTCCTGCTACGCCCTGTCGCCCGAGCTCCTCCACGCGATCCCATCGCGGAACTAGGTACGTCCTCCGCTTCATGGGAGTTCAGGCCGCGACCAGCTCGCCACCACGCCACATGCCCCAAGCCGGACACGTTGGCCAGCCCTCGTCACCTCGGAACCTTGTGGATATCGCTGAACCTGACCTTCCTGCGGCGCCTGCTTGTCCGATGACTCGCCAAGCCAAACGAGCTTGCTGCTCGGAAAACTGCAGGTCGCGCCCACGCATGCTCCCCCTGCTACAACCTACGAGTCTACGTCACGTGTTGCTTGTTATGCTGCCAAGTACAGCTATGCTAGCCGACTAGACCACATGAACTCGTGCGGAAGTGCTTGCCATGAGGGAAGTGATGTTACTCCCTCCGGTTCTTTTTACTTTGCATATTAGGTTTGTTTGAAGTCAATCTCATCCAACTTTGACCGAGTTTACATAAAAAATTATTGACATTTACATAACAACACCAATATCATTAGATTCATCTCGGAATATATTTTTATATTACATTTATTAAATATTATAGATGCTAATAATTTCTAATATAAATTTGGTCGGCAAATCCAATGTGCAGAGTAAAAAGGAGCGGAGGGAGTAATTAGGAGTGTTTGACAAAAAACTACCATAATTGAGGTTCGCGTCCCACAGAATTACCACTTTTTAAAAAATGACTGATAACTACTAAAAAATTGGAATCTCGTGACTAAAAACTACCACTTTCGGAAAATGACCCGTCTAGAAGATTTAAATGTGTTTATGACATGCGGGGCCCGTCTGTCAGGGCTGACGTGGCGGAAAAGTCAACTCCGTTTATTTTTACCGTTAAGTTGACCGTTATGACTGGTGGGCCCCACATGTCAGTATCTATCTTCTTCTTCCTCCTATATCTCTCTTAGGCATTTCAACAAACACCTCGTCGGCGAGCACTGTTGTCGTCCATGTCGCACACCTAGAGGCTGCCGAAGTCGACGATGACGGAGGCAGCGCCGGAGCAGGCGCGAGACGGCGACCGCGAGCTCCTCGGCCGCCTTCTTCCCGGGCACACGAGGCGCCCCGCCATGCCGATCCAGCGCCTGGCCGTGGTGATGCTCCGCTGCCCCCACAACGCCCGCGCGGTGGATCTCGTCGCCCACGGCGGCCGCCGCTCCTCGCACTCTTGCTCCGCCGCCCCACAACGCCCGCGCGGTGGATCTCGTCGCCCACGGCGGCCGCCGCTCCTCGCGCTCTTGCTCCGCCGCCCCACAACGCCCGCGCGGTGGATCTCGTCGCCCACGGCGGCCGCCGCTCCTCGCGCTCTTGCTCCGCCGCCACTCCTCGTGCCTTCCCGCCGCAATCGGCCACCGCATGCCCATGCGTCGTCGCCGCATCTGCTGCCCGCGTAGCCGCCGCGGCGTGCTCGTGCGCCGCCGCCACGGCTGCTTCTCGTGGCAGTAGGGCCGCCGGGGAACATCAGGGTGGGGGCAGCAGCAGCTGATTGTGGCTGTACATGGCCTCTACGGCTGTTCGTTGCCGTGTGCGGCCACAGGTGCTGCTACTGCTTGTCCCTATGTGTGCCCCTGTCGTTGCTAATTGCGGTGACCTTCGCTGCTGCTCGCCTTTGCTAGCCATGAAGTTCGGGAGGCAGCCTTTCTTGCCGGCGGCCTGCGGAGATGCTCGAGATCTGCCGTGTCCAGCAGCCGCACTTGCCAGTGGCCTCAGCTGCCTCCACGCCCGGCGCAATGGTGAAACTCTCCTGCTTTTCTCCCATGCACGGAAGGTGTTCGAGGAAATGCCAAAAAGAAAGAGAGGATGAGGAAGAAGAAGGTTGATGCGGGGCCCACCTGTCATAACAGTCAGCTTAACGGTCAAATAAATGGAGTTGACTCTCCCGCCACGTCAGCCTTGACAGGCAGGCCCCGCATGTCATAAACACATTTAAATCTTCTAAACTGGTCATTTTTCAAAAATGATAGTTTTTAGTCACGAGATTCCAATTTTTTGGTAGTTATTAGTTACTTTTTAAAAAGTGTTAGTTGTGTGGGACGCGAACCTCAATTGTGGTAGTTTTTTGTCAAACACTCTGGTAATTAGCGATCCTAGCTAGCATGTACTCCCTCCGTCCCAAAATAAGTGTCTTAACTTTATACTAGCTCTAGTACAAAGTTATACTAAGCTTGAGACAGTTTTTTGGGACGGAGGGGGTATTAATTAGTTTAATGGACAAACTTGTTTGGTTGCTAATCCACTGCATGTAAATCGAAAAGGTATTAATCGAAAATTTTGCTACGAAACCCCCTTGTGGAGGAAAAGTATTATTGTTATAGGACACTCTATGAAACTTCGGTGTGAAGGATTTAATTTATTATTTTATATTTAAAAACATTGATTATGAAATACTTTTTGGAAAAGGAAGAGAGGGAATATTACTCGATGATAAAATTAGTGCCATGGAATTTCACACAATGCTCTATTCTTTCTTGATGGTCCATTAGAAGTTAGCAACCCAAATTGTTATTTGGGGAAGATAACTCCATCGAGAGGAATACTGATAATGGGAACACATGCTTGGAGTTTATTATTTTTTTGTCATGACGACTTGTTCACATATCATGGAACTGGATCGAGTGGCTTACTGATTCTGGAATTCAAAACGTTAGTGGGAGAAATTTGGTTTTTCTGAATCGCATATATAATGTGCATTTGACTTGCACGCCTTTTCTTAAGGTGGAAGGACATAAAAAGTTTCACAACATTTTTTGCTTCTGATATACTTATTGTATCTTTTGGACACTCCCACTAGAGGTAGATTGTTTATTTCAATTCACTCATCGATGATTACACTTTATATGGTTATGTTTACCTTTCATTATACAAGTCAGAATGTCTTATACTGCTAGTCACATATTGTACTGAAGTAGAAAATCAATTGATTAAAGATTACCAAAGTTTTAACAACCGATTGGTGGGGGGAGTACGCCTCAGTATTATATCAATTGAACATGTAAAGAGCATGGAATTATTCTACTATAATACACCGTACACTCCACAATTGAATGGAGAAATTGAGGGTCTTTTGTACCCCCTTGTTTTTTTTTTGAAAGAAGCATTGCCTACTGCCGTTTGTTGATATTATTCTTCACCTAGCACAGTTACTATATGTCTTTTAGACTGGAAGGAAATCTTATATTTTGGCAGGTAATTCTCAGTTACTACAGAGCACACGCCAGGAATTTTTCATGGTTATTCTAGTGGATCAAAGGGTGTTTAAAAAAAGGAAAACTGGTGGAAACTAAGAAAACAATTATTTTTATGATCAAGGGTGGAATTATTGACAATCATATTGGAATATAATCTTGACCCCAAAGGAAACTACAAGTGAAACTCCCGACACTAACATGCTTAGGATAAGTGGGAGGAATTAGCTTGGAATATCATGTCTGGATAATTGTTATGTGATGTTGGGGGATGTCACTCTAAATTTTAGAGGAATCACTAAATTCTCTTAAGAAAGTTCTTTTTTCATCAATGCCAACTATGGGTGTAAAAATTGTGGGAAGGAATAAACTCAAATGAGGAAGAGCATAGTTTGGGAACTTAATATCATACAAAATAACTACAGGCTTATTCTCTGGAAGTGATTTTCTTAAAGAAAAATTGGCTCACTGAAATATTATAATGTCACTCTTGTTATTCAATTCTTCACACAAAGGAAAATATACTTTGTGGAAACTCTCTCTCCTGGAATTTTGGAAAGAGGAACTAAATACATGGTTTGCTAATTGAATATATTAATGTATGATCTTATAACAAGCTTCACATCAATGGAATAACATGTCATATGGTTTTCTAAATGAAGCAAGGCGATCATCTACAAATGTAATTGTAAAATATTTTGCATTATTATTGTATACGTTAACATTGTTTTGTTTGTTTGTAATGATAAAGTCACATTGATGGAAATGAAAGCTTGGTAGTGTTTTAACTTTCATATGAAAGAAACGTTTGAAGCTTCCTATGTTTTAGAGGAGAAACTACATAGGGTATGTTTTGAAACTTTTCCTATGGAAAATTGCAAACTTATTAAAGTACCCAAACTCAGTGAGGAATTATGTTTGAACTCTTGAGGACAAATGGATAATAATGGTGTTTGAAATATACTATATCTTTGTTATACAATCATACCTTAGCTTTCAGAATTTTGTGCCACATTCAAGCAGTGCGAGGAAAGACGAGCAACTAAGAGAATCTCACACATCATATAAGATTGTGGAAAGTGCATCACAACTTGCCGGTTGTCTCGAAATTATATTAAAGGTAAACACATTGAGGAAGCTATTACTGTATCTGCGAGATGAGAAATAAGTCCAGGTACGCATATTCAATTTCTTTCTGTAGTACTAATATGGTGCAGGTTCACAGACAAAAGTTAGGAATTTCTTTCAAACATGGTTACTTATGGAACTTCATTTTCTAAATCGATTTGATATTTATGTGGTTTTGGAAACTTTATTCAACATGGTTATCTTCTATTTTACTCGATGTGGAATTAATCATATTATTGATACATGTGATGGTAATTGATGCGGAATTTCACTTGAGGAAGCAAAATACTAAAGGTGCCTATAAAGGTGGAATTACATTCGAGGAAATAATACTCGAGGCGCCAAGGACAACTAAGCTGGAATAATCAGGCGGAAACTAAAGGTCTCGCGTGATCTTAAGTGTCACAGCAGGGAAACATATTGAAGGGAAGTATCATCGTATATATTTTTTGTGGTTTTTCAATGTAGTGTTAACGTGGTTGTTGATCCCTTGACAAAGCCTCTTAGTCAAGAGGTATTTGGCAAGCATGTTAAGGCTATGGGTTTACGAATATTTGAATGGTCGTTTCGGATAAGTGGGAGATGTTGGAATTATGTGTCATGCAACTATATTCAAATTACTAGGAACTACTAATATTCAGAATACCTCAATTTGGAATTATACATGTATTTATGCATGAATTACTTTACATGATTATCACTGAATTATCTGTTGGAACGCACTTGGGATATATGCTTAAGGAAGCTGGTCAATTGTCAGTGGAATACAATATACTATTTATATTGGAAAGACTACCCGGGTACGATGATAGTCAGAAGGAGCTAGATCCTACAGGTAGATTACATCCCTAATGTTGATCTACATAATTAGAGGTTTACACTATATTATGACGCGTTGCTCACAAGCGCGTGCTCCGGGGACACAACGGGTAGAGTCCGTTAACAGACAAATTAGAGCGTGATTGGTAATTTGATCTGGAGTCTATCCTGGTAAAATAGTTGAAAATACCAGGAATCTTATCTGTATAAGAGGTGGACTCTTTCCAAAGACACTATAAGAAGGTCCCTACCCCCTAGGCTCAGTATTGAGAATTGTGAGCGGCATCACAAATAAGCGTAGAGGAATAGGGGATAGACCACAAACCCTAAGAATTTCTAACAGAGGCCGCGTGCCCTAGCGTCGTCTCCTGTGCCGACATCCTCGCGCTCGCCGCACGGGACGGCACCGTCCTGCTCGGCGGGCCAACGTGGGCGGTGCCGCTCGGCCGGCGGGATTCCACCAACGCTAGCCTCAACCTAGCGAACGTGGACCTCCCGCCACCGTCCGCCAACGTCAGCAGCCTCATCGCGGTGTTCAACAGGAAGGGCCTCACGCTGCGCGAGATGGCCGCGCACACCGTCGGCTTCGCGTAATGCCGGAACTTCCGGGATCGTGTGTTTCTCGCCGACTTGCAGCTGCGGTGATCAAGATGGGTAAATCAACCCTTTGACCAGAGCTGCTGGTCCGATCAGGGCCAAGTGCAAGTTGGTCAACCACTGATCAGCGGGACTACCAATTCTTCGTGCCACTAGCGGAGCTTGAGGAGAATCGAAGGGGGGCCAAAGAGAAAATATGCATATTGGGGGGGGGGGGGAAATGCCCGCCTAAGAACTACGCTGGCTAGTCCGGCGGGATTTCACGAACGCCAGCAGCCTCATCGCGGCGTTCAGCGGGAAGGGCCTCACGCTGCGCGAGATGGCCGCGCACATCGCCGGCTTCGCGCAATGTCGGAACTTCCGGGAATGTGTCTACAAGGAGGCCAACGTCAACCCCGTCTTCGCCGACAAGCTCAAGGCCAACTGACCCGCCTCGGGCCCCGTCGGCAACAGCTTCTTGGCACCGTTCGACCTACTGACGGCGAGTGCGTTCGACAACAGCTACTACGAGAACCTCACCGCCCGGCGCGGTCTGCTCCACTCGGAGCAGGAGCTCTACGGCGGCAACGGCACGTAGTCGCTGGGCATGGTGGATTGGTGGTGAACCAATACAGGGGCAACAACACTTTATTCTTCGCCGACTTCGCAGTTGCGATGATTAAGATGGGTAACATCAACCCTTTGACCGGAGCCGCCGGGCCGATCAAGGCCAAGTGCAAGTTGGTCAACCACTCATCAGCTAGACTACCCCCCCCCCCCCCCCCCCGAACTACACATAGCTCCGCCGCTGGTTCGTGTCACACAAAAGTGGCACGAAGATGAATCATGGTTCAGAGCCAACAATCAGTAGAAAAAAGAAAAGGAAGGTGAATATAAGTCAGTTTGTTGTGAGCATGTCATGATGTCGATGTTCAACATTATGATTTTTTTGCATGGTCTTGTAGTTCCAGAAACATGAAAGATCATGGTCTTCTATGACAAGCATAAAGGCTATTTGGCTCCACAAAAAGTGTGGACACATTTCTCATGTTTAATTATTTATGGTTTTCCCAAAAGTTCCTTTATATTGCTCTAATTCTTGATTTTATCTGTCCACTGGGCAGAAAGAAATCATGATGTTTACAGTTGGCATACCAGGTGATAATCGTACTCTGAATGTTTATTCTGCTGTTGGAGGATAGAACTATCTCTTAGGTATACAGTTTGCATATTAAGATCATACTCCCTCCGTCCGGAAATACTTGTCATCAAAATGAATAAAAGGGATGTATCTAGATGTATATTGGTTCTAGATACATCTTTTTTATCCATTTTGATGACAAATATTTTCGGACGGAGGGAGTACTATCCATATTGTTCATCTGATATGTTGAGTTTGTCAGTTTGCTATGCTGGTAGCATGTGATATTTCAAATGCTCAACGGGAAAATACATGGGAGTCTTAAGTATACTTTACTACTGGTGCGTATGAAATCCATCAGGTTGTGATTAGTATATGTACACATGCACCTAGAGGCCCCGGAGCATCGTATCACCCCACGGGCTGGACTGGATATTTTCCCCTATCAAACTTGCGAATGTTTTGTCCACGAGAAATTTGAATATTTGCCGCTTTCAATAGGTGGCTTCTCAAAATTGCCATTTTTAAGATTGGCTTCGTAAAATTGCCACTTAGCTCATCGACTCTTTGATTAGCATTGCCATTTCGCCTTTTTTTATTAATTCCCCTTTTCTTTTCTCATTTATATGCACCGGACAAGACCGAACTGCCCCTGAGGGTATGTACACGTACTGATTATCCGTGTTTATGCATCTGGTATTCTCGTTCGACAGAGGTGAACAAGCGGCACAATTTCTGGTCGTCAATAAGAACGGCTGCTGAAGCAGCCCGCCGGCACCGGCCACTCGGCTGCTTGATGCTTTCTCCGCCTGACTGCCATCGCCGCTCGCCCCGTCTCCCCGCGCGCCATAGCTGCTCAGCCCGCCCGTCCGCTCGGCGCTCGTGCCACCCATACCGGTCGCCCTGGCCATTTGGGTGGGATGAGGAGACGTGCAAGGAGAGATCAATTGCTGCAGGATTCTTGAACAAAGCAAGGATAAGACTCAACATATTACCGTCCAGAATCCATGCACATGCGCGTCGGCGAGATCGGCGGCACACTGGATCTAAGCGATCCGCGGCATGGGACGTTTGAGAAGATCCGCGGCACGCGACTTCTAGACAATCCGCGGCACTCTGCGTCAAGGGGATCGGTGAGGCACTCTGCATCGAGGAGATCCGTGAAGCAACACACACGGTATTCTCGGCGGCTGATACGCTCACGTCCGCTTCAAGTGTCAACTGAAATTTGGATAGTACATGTATATGCATCAGGGGTAGTTTGGTCTTTTCCAGTGCTCATAAATGGAAAAGGAAAATGAAAATCAATAAAAGGAGGAAGGTGGCATGAAAATCAAGGAGCCAACGAGCTGAGTGGCAATTGTGCCAAGCCAATGTTGAAAGTGGCAATTTTGAGAAGCCACATACTCCTTCCTTTCCGGTTTATAAGGCTCAATTGAAAAATCTCATCAACCAAGGTAGATGGTGAGTGGTGGAATACTTTTTGTAGTTTGCAAAAGCACCCAATTAATGTTCTTGTTTTTCTCAAAAAAATATGTTTACCAATGCATTAATTGCGATGCATGCATGCATAAATTACATGCATTGGTTAATTTTCTCTTAATACTTGCATACAATGATTTAATGCACTTTGGAATTTGAACATGTGATGGGAAACAACTAAATTGAGCCTTATAAAATGAAAAAACTAAAATATTGAGATAAGCCCTATAAACCGGAAAGGAGAGAGTATTGAAAGTGGCAAATATCCAATTTTCTCGTTGTCCACTCGTTTGGCTCTGCTCAGCTGGTAGCCTTCCTTCACCAATGCCGCCAATTCTTCCTCCTCCAACCCCGTGCGCTGCCCATTCGACCTCCCGCCCCGCCGGCGACGCTGTTCCTCACGGGAATAGAAAGCCGACAACGCGCCGCCAACGCTGCCGCATCAGTGTCACCACCTCGTCCTCTTCATCGGCCTTGTCCGCCGCCCCGGCCCTCATCTCCAACGCCCCCACGCCCCGCGCATTCTCCGCGCTTTTCAAGGCCGCCTCATCCTCCTCCCCCTCACCCTCCCTGGGCTCGCAGCTCCACGCGCAGGCCGTGGTGCGTGGCTTCTTGGCCGACGGGGATAACACCATCCTCTCCACCGCTGTCCTCAACTTCTACGCCTCATGCCGGGAGCCCGACCTCTCGCGGCGGGTGTTCGACAGAATGGCAAGCAGGAGCGCCGTCACCTGGAACGCGCTCATCAAAGGGTACGCGCAGGCGGGCCGCCGGGGCGAGGCGCTGGCGCTGTTCCGCTGCATGAGAAGGCAGGACCGTGTCGCCCCCGACAAGTACACGTTCCCGGCGCTGCTGACCGGCATCGGCAGGAACCGTGGTGGCGGCTGCGTGCAAGAACTCGGGGGAGCCGTGCACGCGCAGGTCATCAAATCCGGGCTGGACAAGGATCCGTTTGTGGGTGCTTCACTCGTTTCCATGTACGCGGCTACAGGAGCACTGGAAGATGTGAAGGTCGTCTTTGATGATATGGATACTTTGGACCCGGTTGTCTGGTCTTCTATGATCTCCGCGTATGTCAACTGCAAGGAGGAAGAAGCCGCTCTCCTTACATTCTACAAGATGTTGTGCCAAGATATTAAGCCGAGGCAGTTTGTCTACTCCAGCCTGTTTGCCATCTGCGGGAGCATGTCGATGCTGGAGATGGGCAGGCAAGTTCATGCCCACAGCCTGAAGAATGTAACTGACAAGGATGCCGCCATGACAAATGCACTTTTAACCATGTACTCGGATTGTGGATGCATTAATGATGCATGGAGAGTCTTCAATTCGAACGACATTGTAGATGTAATATCCTACAATTCCATGATTTTGGCTCTTGGGCAGCATGCACGACCGATAGAAGCAGCTGAACTTTTCAGGCAGATGAAGTTTTCTGGCTTGATGCCTGATGAGGTCACCTTACTGAATCTTCTTTCCGCTTTCAACCATGCTGGTCTTGTTCATGAAGGTTTGCATTTGTTCGATTCCATGTTGGATATGGAAGGCATAAAACCGACGTATCAACATTATGCCTGTGTTATTGACATGCTGGCGCGATCAGGAGAAATCGAGGAATCCATGAAAACAATTAAGGAAATGCCCTTTGAAGCTGAGACATCGTTATGGAGGATTGTTCTTGGTGCTTGTAGCAAACACGGTGACATTGAAACTGGCATGAAGATTGCAGAAATGCTGTTTGAGATGGAACCTTACGAGCCAACTAATTATATACTACTTGGTAACATCTGTGCAAGATTAGGAAGGTGGACAGAAGCAGAAAAGGTTAGAAGTTTGATGGAAAAGAGAGGTATAGATGGGGATGATGCCTTTAGTTGGATCGAAATGGGCCAAACGACACACAGATTTGGTGTTGATGACCGTTCACACCCCATCTCCGAGGAGATATATAGGAATTTGGATAGGTTGATAGGTAGTATCAAGGCTGCAGGTTATGTGCCTGATACCAATTTTGCCACACACAGCACAGAAAAAGACAGAAGAGAAGAATCACTATGTTATCACTGCGAAAAGCTGGCCTTTGCTTTTGGGGATTTGGCTTCTCCTTCTGGAGACACACTCCGCATCATGAAGAACCTCCGTGTTTGTGGTGATTGCCATTCTGCATACAAATACTTCTCCCTCGTCACAGGAAGAAAAATAGTACTGAGAGACAACCACAGGTTTCATCATTTCTATAATGGGGCTTGTTCATGTGGTGATTATTGGTGATGGATCAGTAAATTATTCTGTTATACTCCAAAAATGCATTGTAACATTGATATAATCATCTAGTACTGCCTAGCATACAACAGAAGTGTAACATGTCTTGAGGTTTCCTTCGACAACTAGATTACTCAGAAGCCCCTTGACAACACGGACTGCAACACCTGTGGAGTACATATTTATCCCTTTGACCCTTTCTACATTGGTCAATATTTTCTTGCTGCATATTAATAATATGTTAACATCTGCCGTTACGATTGCATTTACTTGAAGAATTGCTAAGAAAAAATTGGGAAATTTTCTTGAGAAGGTCGTGTTTACGATAGGTTTGGCATGCTATTAGAATTTACATGATATCTTGGGTCTAAGCTCTTCCAAGATTTTAGGAGAAAATGAGAAGGCATATCATAAAGTTTTTATTGACAAAACTGGAAATCACAATCTTTGTTGTTTCGAGGGCAACATAATTCTTTGCTAGAGTTGAAAGCATGCCTCTTCAATATATAATTTTGGCTTGTTTTCTTTTACTTTATCACTCAATATGCAGTAGACTTATTTTTCATTTATGCAAGTAAATAATCAGTTACTAGCTGAATAGTTTACTGTGGTTTCAAGCTATATTTTTCAATAATATTTTTGCAGTGCTGTATTTGTTGTTGCCCGAAAATGTTTAAAGCTCCAAGCTTTAATCCCCAACGATTTCTTTACACGAAGGTACATAAATTTTTTCCATGGTAATTAGTAATGTCCTTTTTATTTATTAAAATGATATGGTATGACCATTAGTTTCAGGTCTTTTTGAGCTTGATGTCTTCCACACTGGAACAAAGTATTCTGCAACCATATACGCAGTGTAAACAATCACTGAAAAGGCGGATGAGAGGAAAATAAGATGAACATACAGAAGTTTGGGATTTGTTGAGGACTGGATGTTAACATATAATGGATCTGTGATCGATGTTGTGCTAGAGAAAATTGTTTATATGTAGCTGTTTGGAAGGTGAATAATATGCATGCAGTATTCACAAGTTAAGAATATTTTGCATTGTGATAATCTTCTTTTTTCTATTTCATATAAGCATACTGTTGCAAAAGTAAGTTTCTGAACCTAGAAGTTTTTTTTTTTTAGATCTAGAAGTTTCATATTCGAGGCAGATACATGACAGTAGATTTATGGATTAAAAAATTCACATCATCTATTGGGTAAAGTTTGCTAGTCTCTATCTCTACTACCTAAAAAAATCGTAACGTTCCTTCTCCCGTCCTTCCCCTTTCACCAGTCCCCTTCCACTGGTTTTTTCGTCTGCCCGTGAAAACCCCGTGTATCCTAAATATGGTAATTACGGTAATCAATCAATTCACATATGGTAAGACCATAAACTCACGATAACCTCAAATATGACAATTATGGTAATCAATCAATTCACGTATGGCAAGGTTATAAACTCACGAAAACCAAATAATCAATCAACCTCTGCCATAAACTCAGTGAATCTCTTATGTATAAGGCCATAAATCATTATGTTATTCAGATGTGCTTCATACCTACCAAAAATCGTGAGTTTCAGCTAGAAATATTTACGTTGAGCTGTGGTTGTAGACATACACGATTGATGTTATACTACTGGAATATATATATGGTCCTGTTGCAATGCACGGGCAAATAGCTAGTTTGAGTAAAAGATGCATGTACGCTTACTGCAGTCTGCCAGTTTTGAAAGTTTGAATACAAGCTTCGGAATGCATATCAGTCTTTGTATGAGCTTCATCCCAGGGCCTACAACTGCTTGGGTTCATGGCTACAGTATTGTTTGTTCACAGTCATCTGGGTCATTCTTAGCACTAGGCCCTACTAGTAATTTGTAGGTGCGTTGCACGTTCAATTATTATGTGTAATCACAATACTGAATATCCTATGTCATAAAAATCACGGTACCACAATGAATTTCTATATGAAGAATGCATTAGAAAAAAACATATATTTTTATTCCAAAAGAAATGTTATTGGCGTGTTTGTGAAATCTTTTAGTTATTCAAATTCAGACTTGACATATAGATAAAATTTGTTTGATGTTATAATTTTCATCTTTCCACACCTTCAAATCAGCATTTCTAAAATTTATACTGGGTTTTCTTAATACCTCTCTCAACGAACATCAATATTGCCATGCGAACACGTTTTTCTACAGTGTGCTAATTCTTTTGAGAAAAAATAAATGCTTCCGTGGATGCATTCAACGGTACTCATGTCAGGAGCAAATTGCTAATGTAGGCTGCTAGCCTCTACATGCACACTTGTTTAGATGCTTCTAGCCTATACTGGAGTACTACTTTTTTTGTCACGACCAGTTCACAACACGATGCTAGCTCCTCACGTGAAAAATCTAAAAAGATTTTCCCAGCCTCGTTTTGGCGCCCAGCCGTGGGAGCGAATCCCAGAAACCATGACCGTTGGATCAGTAGAGTTCCAACATTGATAAATGGCAGCGATTCACCCCGTGAAAGAAATCAACGGCTAACAGATGCTCATGCATCACTGCGAGTGGCTATCCAAAGTTTGAAAATTGCTATACTATAGTAGTAGAAATGAAATGTACTAGTGACATGACTTGACGAACTAAAAACATTATGTAACTCGGATACACACAAAAAATATGTGCTTTTCAACACATGCATTTTCATTCTCAAAGTCCATAAATTTCTTTTGTGCGGCTCAACAATCAAGTTATTTCATGTGTGTGTGAAGGGGGGGGGGGGGGGGGGGGGCACCGCCCCCAGCCCAAGAAAATCATTATAGAATTTTCTTAGGGGACTTAGGGTGTGTTCGCAAGCCCTCCCGCTTCTCAAATCCTCAACTCCAGGTTGGGATTTGTTAGAGGCCTGAATAATTGATCTTTGATCTATGTGGTGCTGAGATTATTTTTCTTCTATATGTAGTTGTTTGGACCTGGGTGGGAATCATAACCTCCTGAAATAATTATGAATGCAAGATGTACCAGTGGTGAATAATATGCATACAATATTCACAA
This sequence comes from Triticum timopheevii, assembly GCA_963921465.1. Classification (NCBI taxonomy): domain Eukaryota; kingdom Viridiplantae; phylum Streptophyta; class Magnoliopsida; order Poales; family Poaceae; genus Triticum; species Triticum timopheevii. The sequence continues at coordinate 443,874,195 of OY997274.1, read as the reverse complement.
GTTTGGAAATATTTCCATTGTGATAATCTTCTTTTTTCTGTTTCATAAATGTACTTTTGCAAAAGTAAGTTTCTGAACCTAGAAGTTCCATATTTGAGGAAAATACATGACATTAGATTTATTATGGATTCAAAAGTTCAAATCATATTGGGTAAAATAGGATTACTAGTTCCATTAAAAGGTACCTATACTACTTAATTTGCTCCTAAATATAAGGTGTATTGTTTTTTTCAAAAGTCAACCTTGTTAAATAAATAAAATCTTAAACTATGTATTTCATGACGATTGTAGTGATAGTGATTTAGTATGCTAGACAATGATGTTTTCTTCTATAAATTTGGACAAAGTTTGAGAAGGGTGACTTAAAAAAATGATACATCTTATATTTTAGAACAGAGGAGAATTATTTATCTGTAGTGTGCCATTTATTTTTGGAAGTTTGATTGAATACGTACAAGCTTCGGAATGCCATTATGAGTCGTTCAATGGGCTTCATGCGGGCCATGCTTTAGAGGGTTCGAGAGCGAGCTAGGATGGCATGCATGCAGCCACGTCACGGCGCGGCGTGTCCTCTTCACGCGAAGCTTCACCCCACGTATATATACCGCAGTGCACCGCAGGGACGACGAGGCGTACACGGATCGGAGAAACAGAGACACACCCGCACCAGTCACTCAGCTCATCTGTAGCCACTAGCGAGGGACATCGGCGAGAGCCATGGCGACGAGCAAGGAGGACATCAAGCACGGCACGGCCCAGGCGAGGTTGACCGAGGACGACGAGCTCAGGACGGGCTACTTCAACGGCACGAGCTCAGAAAAGGCCATGGAGCGGACAATGGCCCTCGGAATAATTAAAATAAAATTTAGGTCGGGCATAAACTGGAAATGGGCAGCTTATTTTCACTGCCGGACATAAAGTCCCGAAAGAAATGGTCTTAAGATCTAAGACCTCTCTAGAAATAGAGGCCCTGAATGCCCCCTGCTATCCTTACAATACTCCCTCCGTTTTGAAATAGATGACCTAATTTTGTCATCTATTTTGAAACGGCAGGAGTACTATAGAAACTTGTCATCTATTTTAAAACGGAGGAAGTACTAAATAGAGGCAGGAGTACTATAGAAACGGAAACGGAGGGAGTACTAAATAGAGGCCGTTTTCAATTACTAAGTGGATAATTAATTTGATGCTCTTAGTTGTGTCCCACTGGACAGGTTTGCCCCTAGTTTTTGAAACACTTGTTCCTGCTTAAACCATTTTGCTCCTCCTGTTTTGACGTTTGACCATCACTTTGAAAAATTCATAAAAAATTCATACTAACTCAAAAAATTCAAGTAAGATATCAAAATGTTCAGAAAAGCATCACCTATGTGTGCATATCATTTGCAATCATAAAAAAGTGTTGGCCAGTCCCATCTCAGTTTTAGCTCATATGATCGTAGCATGAATTATTCACCAATGTTTTAGGTGCTTGTCAAGTTTCATAAAAGAATGACATTCGTGGAAGTTAGGTTTTTGGTTTTTTGCCACGACTTCCACGTATGTCATCCCCTTATAAAACTTGGCAAGCACTCAAAACATTGGTCAAAGTTTGCCACCAATTTTTTTTAGAATTTTAGAATTTTCTTTAGATTTTACTATTTATGCTAAGATCATATGAGCTAAAACTGAGATGGGGACTGGCCAACACTTTTTTCATAACTACAAATTACATGCATATATAGGTGATGCTTTTCTGAACATTTTGATATCTTATTTGAATTTTTCTGAGTTAGTATGATTTTTTATGAAGTTTTTAAAGTGATGGTCAAACGATCAAAGGGCAAAACCATAAGAGGAGCAAAGTGGTTTGGGCAGGAAAAAATGTTTTCAAAAACTAGAGGTAAACCTGCCGAATGTGACCCAACTAGGGGCATAAAATCAATTATCCCATTACTAAGCTCTCGTAGAGGAGAACTTTAAAAGCTCTCAACTATCCTTACGATTACTAAGCTTCCTAGAAGGGGAAGCTCGAAGCTCCTTAGAGGAGAACTTTAAGGTTTATCCTAGAAGGGAAATCTTGAAGCTCAGAAGAACTTTAAGGTTTATCTTCGAATACTAAGCTTCCTAGAGGAGAACTTTAAGCTCGAAATGGATTGTCTAGCCGAATCGTGGGTCTCGCGGTATAGTATAGGAACTACGAATTGACATTCTATTATAACACTTTCCAAAAATTAGAGAAGATACAATATATTTTTTTTGTGAATTTTCAAAAATGTTCAGAAATTTTCAAAACATTCACGTATCTAAACAATGTTCATAAATTTAAATATTCTTAAAAAGTGTGAAGAATATATTAATGGATTCTAAAAAATGTTTGCAAGTTTAATAATTGTACACGATTTTTAAAAATATATAAAAAAATTCATGAATTTAAATAAATATGTTTAATTTTAAAAATGTTCACAAGTATGAAAAACCTTCACAGATTTTTAGAAAATGTTCATAACTTAGAAGAAAGTTTTAGGAATTTAAAAAGTGCTCAAGAATTTGAACTATGTTCCGGAATTTCCTAAACCTTGGATAAGCCATGAAATACTTCCTCCGTCCTAAAATAAATATCTCAATCTTAGTATTAATACAAAATTAGAACACTTACTTTGGAACAGAGAAAGTGAAAGCCATGAAATACTTCCTCCGTCCTAAAATAAGTGTCTCAATCTTTGTATAATTATGTACTAAAATTAATACAAAGTTAAGACTCTTACGGAAAAAGTAGAAGATAAGCTTAACAGTTTATTTATACCACAACTTCAGGGTATTACAATTAGGGAGTTAAGAGTATACAATTATGTGTGTTATACATCTCCTGTGGTCCATATATCATTGTAATAGAAATACATTTATTTACTTATTTAAATATTAATGAGGCGAGCCATGGCCAAGAGGTACTATCTCTCACTCATGACTAATCAGATTATCCATGGTTTTGCCCGTCGATGAAAAACCTACACATATCCTTGCTATGCAAGTCGGTTAACCCTGCATATTCAAACCCATGGATGAATTGATATCTTAGCCAACATGCCACAACCCAAAGAAAAATAAGTGAGCTCTTCGAAGACACCTTTCAAAAGAAAATGAAAAAACGACAAAAAAAAACGACGCTCGTAGACGTTATCATCACAGGCATGAAACCACATAGAAGACTTTAAGCATTCATCCGTAGCTGCCCATGACAACCACACCAATGTTAGGGAACGTAGCATGCAATCTCAAAAAAACTCCTACGCTCACGCAAAATCTATCTAGGAGATGCATAGCAATGAGAGAAGGAGAGTGTGTCCACGTACCCTAGTAAACCGAAAGCAAAAACTTTTGACAACGCGGGTTGATGTAGTCAAACTTCTTCTCGTTCCGACCGATCGAGCACTGAACGTACGGCACCTCCGAGTTTAACACGACGGTGTGGTGGTGATGGAGCACCGACAACGCTTCTCTAAGTGTCATCGGGGCGAGGCGGTGAAACTACGGAGTAACGGGAGAGAGAGGGGTGCCAAGGACTTTGTGTGTCCTTTTGGGGCACCCCCTCCCTTCTATATATAGGTGGAGGGGCATGGCAACAGCCCCTGCAAAGTCCAAGGCGCAGCCAAGGGGGAGGAGGACTTGGAATCCAAGTCCAATCCTATTCCTACTATGACTCCTTTCTTTTTTTTTCCTTTCCCTAGCCACATGTGCTTTTGAGGATTTGGTTCGCCTAGCCTAATAAGGCTAGGGCACCTCCCCGCAGCTCATGCTAGTCCTTGGGTCGTGGTGAACCCACTTGTGGACTTCCGGACCCCTCCAAAATCCTCTGAAACCTTCTAGAAGCTTCACAGTAGAATACCGGAAAAACTTCACCTTTTTCCGGAACCCAAAATATGACTTCCTATATATAAATCTTTACCTCTCGACCATTTCGAGACTCCTCATGACGTCCGGGGTCTCATCCGGGACTCTGAACAACATTTGGTTACCATTCATCAAATATCCCAATACTACTCTAGCGTCAACAAACGTTAAGCATGCGGACCCTACGGGTTTGAGAACCATGTAGACATGACCGAGACACCTTTCGGGTCAATAACCAATAGCGGAACCTGGATGCTCATATTGGCTCCCACATATTCTACGAAAATCTTTATCGGTCGAGCCGTTATGACAACATACACAATTCCCTTTGTCATCGGTATGTTACTTGCCCGAGCGATCGTCAATATCTTCATACCTAGTTCAATCTCGTTACCAGCAAGTCTCTTTATTCGTTCCGTAATACATTATCCAGCAACTAACTCATTAGTCACATTGCTTGCAAGGCTTCTTATTATGTGTATTACAGAGAGGGCCCGGGGATACCTCTTTGATACTCGGAGTTACAAATCCTAATCTCGATCTATGCCAACCCAACAAACACCTTCGGAGATACCTGTAGAGCATCTTTATAATCACCCAGCTACGTTGTGATGTTTGATAGCACACAAGTCATTCCTCCGGTATCCGGGAGTTGCATAATCTCATAGTCGAAGGAATATGTATTTGACATGAAGAAAGCAGTAGCAATAAAACTGAACGATCAATATGCTAAGCTAATGGATGGGTCTTGTCCATCACATCATTCTCCTAATGATGTGATCTCGTTCATCAAATGACAACACATGTCTATGGCTAGGAAACTTAACCATCTTTGATTAACGAGTTAGTCAAGTAGAGGCATACTAGGGACATGTTGTTTTGTCTATGTATCCACACATGTATCAAGTTTCCGGTTAATACAATTCTAGCATGAATAATAGACATTTATCATGATATAAGGAAATATAGAATAACAACTTTACTATTGTCTCTAGGGCATATTTCTTTCAACCAAACCATGGGGAAAAGCCAACCACATCAACAACCACACATGACAAACCTAAGAAACGACCAATCAAGGTCTAGTGAAGAGGGGAAACCTTCATCAAAAATAAGGCTTTCGCCCAAATCCCTAAGCCCTCGACCTCCTGAGCCCCGGGGCCCAACCACTGCCAATTGAGAGTGAACCATTACCTGCATCGCGCTGATAGTACCATGGCCGTCAAATCTGAGTTCTTTGATTGAGCCATGACGACACCATGGAGGCGAGTACATGTCCACACGGAGGCACAACACCACCCCAACCGAACCATGAGGCCATTGCGAATGCCTAAGCACCTGCGCCACCACTAGGACCGTCCCATCCACCCTCGGCCATCGCGAATGCTTAAGCACCTGCGCCACCACTAGGACCGTCCCCATCCACCCTCGGCCCACCATGCCACCTTGTGCCTCCGCTCCACGCTGCCGCGTGCACTAGCGGCCCGGCTCCAACGCTGGAGCGAATAGATTGGGTTGGGCCCTCAAGCCCGTACACATGTGACTATCGCCGCAACTGAGCCACCCCAAGATAGCGTCAACTGCGCCCACTACACATGTAACCACGAGGGTTCTGTGTCGACTGCCAAATGTCATTGTAGACTCCCCAGTCCATCAGCAGAAATTAACTATGATTTGCTCAACTTATGTATAATAATCTATCACAAAATATATATGACAGCTATCAAAAAATAAACTATCCTAAACTGAGAAGATAAACCAAGTCTAGCTCACCTGCTGAAGGAGTAGATGGGTAACCCATCATCTAAGTTCAAGTTATCCTGAAATTCCATTTCCTACCCGCTTTTTAGGAAAACCGATACGTTTAGAGCAAGTCTAGCAGAGTCGTCATAATGGTGAACTCCATATGCATGGAGTGCATTCCATATGCATTGTGCATGCCGTCAAGGCAAAGCGCAAAGTCAACATCGCCATATGAATTGCCCCAAAAATATCCATGTGGAGCCCGTTTATCAATGGCTAGAAGACATCTTCATTCCCCACAATAATGAAAGTTTTTCTTTCAACATCGGATTTCAACTAAAACATGAATTTCAAGAAGGATTACAACTAGGATTTGAACACTTCTCTACCAATTGAACCACTGGCTCTTCCTCTTGGAAGTGATCTCATGGGCGGGGAGGCTTCGGCTTCCCCAATCTTTTTTTTAATCTCTTCTTCTACGGTGTACTTCTCTAGTTGTATTTTGTACTGCATTGCCTTCTTTATGTCGATTTTTCGTCAAAAGAGACCACCTGCCGGATTAAAATGACAAAAAAGACTACCCCTGAGTCAGGTTGACAAAAGAGACCACCCTTGCCGTGGCGGCAGGCGCGCCAGCCGACACGTGGCACCTGCCGCCACGCGCGGAGGCGGCCGGCCCCGCCGCCACGCTGTCAGGCGGCCAGTGGCTCGCAACAGGATTCCAGGCCGGCGACGGAACAGGGACGGGCGAGGTGGGCCCAGCCGCCAGCGTATGAGGCGGCCACACTCCGACTCATAATTTGGCATCCTGAGCAGATTGCATTCAGCAAGTTAGTTGGGTGACTGTTGAAAAATCGATGCATGCGCGTCTTGTCCTATTGGGTCACTGTTGAAAACTCGGTGTCAAATTGGCTCACACAGTCTTCTCAGGATGCATGCGCGTCTTCTATTGTCTCACCTGCTCGTCACAAGGATGGCAAGTTACGAGTCCAAGTGCGGCCGCCACAGTGCGTGGCGGCAGGGCCCGCCTTCTCGTCACGCGTGCAGCAGTGCTGTCAGCTCGCAGCAGTGCGGCTGGCTCATACAGTGGCGGCCATACCCACCTCGCCCGTCCCTGTTCCGTCGCAGGCCTGGAATCCTGTTGTGAGCCACTGGCCGCCTGGCAGCATGGCGGCACGGCCGGCCACCTCCGCACGTGGCGGCAAGTGCCACGTGTCGGCTGGCGCGCCTGCCGCCACGGCGAGGGTGGTCTCTTTTGTCAATCTAATTCAGGGGTGGTCTTTTTTGTCATTTCAATCTGTTAGGTGGTCTTTTTTGACGAAAAATCCTTTATGTCTGGTTGGTGCACGCTAGCATTGCTGTATTCTGTAATGCTTAACAAAAAAAAAGGAAAAACTCCAATAGAAGAAGAGATTAAATACTACCAACTAAAAGCCAAACCAACTGAAAAACTCCAAAAAAAAAAGGCGAAGACAACCAAAAACAAATACTACCAACTAAAAGCCAAACCAAAAAACAATAACAAGAAACATACTCCCTTCATTTTTATATACAAGGCCATTATCAAAATTACAATTTGCAGTTATACAAGGCCACGAACACTTATCGAGACAAAATTGATGGTGTTTGCCTCCCACTAGTAAAGGAGGGCATTAATTATCCCTTGCATGCATGTGGGTGTGAGAAGGTTGGCTTGTATACGCCTCATTAATCAACCAAAAGGAGTGAGAGCATTGGCTTGTTGTGGGTGGAACAGAAAATATGCATTAATTAACACGACAAACACGGAGACAAGCTAGCTTGCAATAATGACTTAAACACACATTTACTTTTGCCTTGGTAACTGTAATACGGGTTTGTGGCCTTGTATACAAAAATGGAGGGAGTACAAGTAGCATAAACATGATTAAAGGTCCACCAAAGATACCAATAAACCATTAAAAACAAAGCCAGAAAGATCAAGATTAATATATTTCTCTGAAGGATTCATGAACATATATACGTCATCTTACTAGCACAAGGCATTTCTGACTGCAACTAACAGTAGATCCCTATAAACTGCAATAATATACACTCTTGGCATCATCAGTAGCACACACGCCTCAAGACAATCCTTGCAAACTCAGTGTGGTCAGCAGAGTCATTTCCAGTCTTCAAGGTTCCGAGCTAGTTGGTCAGATTAAAGGTCACCGGTTCTAGTATCTTCTTCCAGGCAGCTCCCTTCTGCTCATTCAAATCCGCTTCACTATGGTGCCGCCGCTGAACACTTCATGGAGAGCTTATTCTATGGTAACAGGTCTAACTGGACTTCAATGGTGAACCTGTAAGGGCAATCAGCACCCTGGCAGCGACTGGGCTGACGTCGCAGCAGATAAGCTCACATCAGAATCAGGGCAATGCTGCAGGTAGGCCTGACGGAGCGACTGGGTTGATGCTGAAGCTGATAGACTCCTCGCCGAGTCGCCACCATCCTGCAGCTGGGTCTGTTGCGGTGACTGGGGCACCATGGTAAATAAGCTCGGCCCTGACTCCGTGCGATGCCTCAGGTAAGAGTACTGCTGCCCTGAAGAGCCAGGATAATAGCTTGGAGACCCGTTCTCGGAACGGGGGATGTGGGGTGAACCTACAAATTGTCCAGAAAATCTGTAACCGAAAGGGGAGACATGTGGTGATGAGTATCTGATGCTGATCGGCGGAGAAAAATGCCCTCCGCCCAGGGAGTGCCCGGATGCAAGGTTCGGAGTGTTAGACCATGGCGATGACATGTTTGCAAGGTCTACACTGCTCCTACTTGTACTGATAGCAGGTGAGTTGGAACAGCATCTGCATGGGTTACGGATGTGGAGGATACTGGAATTGGAGTTAGTGCGGGACATGGACTGCCATGAAGGATGCCGGCTTATTGTCCTTGGAGGAGATGCTGCTACCATTGAACGAAAAGAAGACAAAGCTGTCGATTCAGCTGGCAAGGGAATAGCAGAAGAAAGCAAAGGGGTAGACTCTGATGGAGGGAGATTTGACATTCCAGCATTTGCATCTCGCTTGCATACAGGGCAGAATGTCCTCCATGATGTGAGCCACAGGTCCACACAAGCAGCATGGAATTCTGTAAGATGACATAGCCAAGTATTAGTGCACTGGTTGAAAAATAAAGAAAGCTTGAGATAACAGAGGATTCAGTAGCACTGCAACACTTAATTTTCTGATCTCATAGTGTAGGATTCGTTATGTAGATTTATCTACATTAAGTGACCAGGAAACATAGTAAGACCATATTCAATCGAGTTTGTATTTCAAACCGACAAAGGGATTATGTGGAGTTATCGTGATTTTGATGTAAGTTTAGATCAGTGACACCATTCTCTTCCTACTATTCTAGCAGTAATACAGCAGGTAAATTCGTATTTCCTAACTTTAAATCAGCAATGACTACTAGAGACAGATTAATCTGGTTGTACATAAATTGCACAGGCATCGAGATCCCAAACCATCAGGTCCTATTACAAAATAACTAGAAAATAGTTGTTATCTTTAAATGTGAGAAGAAACATACTGTGATGACAAGGCAGCACCCTTATCTTTTCACCAACACTGTAGTCTTCCAAGCAAATGGCACATGTAGACGAAGTACAATTGTCTTCCTGGACTTTTGTAAAAATAAGACTCGGCATTGCCTTGACTAATTGACCCTCATTCCATGAAATTCTCGTGCTGCAGGTATTCGAGCCCTGTCCCGTCTCATCTGGTGTCTTCTCACAAAGAAACAAGTGGCCAGAACAGCAGACATGGCAAGCAGTGCTGTGAAAGATATTGCCATGATTGACAAAGCTGAGTTATCACGCGTTGATATTATCCACACCTGAGCATCACTTTGACCTGAATATTGTTTCAACACCTCTCCTGACGTCTTAGAGATGAAGACCGCATATATGTCGATACCGGATGAGCTTCCAGCCACTGTTAACACTTCCTAGTTAAATACTGTTGAAAATACGTGCACTGAATAGATAATATTGGAGAAAACAAAAGGCTATTGAAGAAAAACACATGTCAATTGTCATAACATTTTTATGCCAGATCAAGTTTTACAATTGATTTCTGCTTCGTTTTTTCTTAGTGAGATGTAGTCTGAAAAATGTTTCAGGTGCGTCTAACCATTTAAATTTCATGATACAGGATTAGATATTTGCATACCTATACTTTTGATTCCTCTCACCTCTCTAATGTTTAGCTACCAAAGCATCATGAATCACCCATCTTATATGCGGTGATCATGAGCGACACATTATTAAAGATATACAGACTAAAAGAAAAACAAACGATTTCAGGACCAAAAGAAGAAGTAAAGAAACGTTACTTGAAACAAGGACACCGTGGTCTTTGTTATCATATACTATCACAGCCTTGAATCCGGCATCCTGAGCATTTCTAACTTTATCATCAAATTGGCAGCCGCCTCTTAAAATCAATGCAAATGGTGACGCGGGACCTTCAACTGCTTTCTTTGTCAGAGGACTGCAAGCATCAAGAGGTTCCACGGTGTAAATTACACCATTTAAACCTGAACCTTTCACTTCTGGAGCTGCAAAATGGTGAAATACCAATAAGTTCTTCTTCAACACATATAGATTTGGTCAAACAGCATCAACTTAGCTTGGCACATTATAAAGCATGTGTAAATTGCCATACAAGAGGTAATGAAAGTAGCACTGCCAAACACCGGTCTAACTAGCAAGATGCAGGTCAAGCAATCAGTCCATTCATCGGTAATGACTCAAATTATGGATTCAGGATGATAAAAGCAAATGTACAGTAACAGCAAAACAAAATAGTAGGGAGTTGATAATTGATCGGTACTGAAACAGAAGGGTGTTGGTTAATTTGTAGCACTCACTAAATGTTGCCTCGACGTCACTGAAAGACAAGGTCGTGTTATTCGCCATCAGCACCACACTGCAAGCTCCCAGCTGAGCCATGAGACAAACCACTGCACATAACCAGAGGGAAAATAATCTCCATCCTCTTCTTGCATGGTTCATCTTGTCCTTTCCTTTGGTGCAACCAAGAGAAGAGCAAACACCGGCCCGCCAAATGAGAACTCAAAACCTGCGAGACAACACTCTCTCGCTCCAAAGCACCGATCCTCTACTAGCCCTGCAATCGCATTCCAAAAAATGAGCCATCAAACTAATAACCAGTAACTGTGCAGTAGCAGGAACAATATCTATCTTTTATAGCATTCATTCAAATGTACTCCCTCTATAAAGAAATATAAAGAGTGTGTAGGTCACTACTTTAGTGATCTAAACGCTCTTATATTTCTTTACGGAGGGAGTAGCACACAAAGGAGAAACCTCTAAAATTTAGACAAAAGAAGATGTTTTCATGGGAGGACGCAACCTGGCCCCAAAACCTCGGTAGACTCCAAAATTATGCGGAGAAGAAAAGGATCCTACCAATCCGTGGCTGTGAAATTACCACCCAGTAACTTAGAGAGAAAAGCAATTGGGCCAAAGGATTGCAGTTTTAGCTGGAATTCAGCTGAAAAGAAACTAATAGCGGCGGCATCCGGCGACTCCGCTATAAAAAGTTGGCCAAAATTTAGCCTGGCTTTCGAATCTAATCTTTAAAAAGGAGGGATTTTTCACCTGGAAACAGAGAAGACGAAGGGGGAGAACCGGCGGCGTTACTGGGTGCGCGGCTGTGAGGAGAGCAGAGGGCAGAGAGGCGGCGCTGGGATGGAGACGTCGGCTGCCATGGGAGGGGCGGGAAGGGGGGAACCGGCCGCGGGATTACGCATAGGTGGCGAGGTTGACGGCGAATTCAGTGGGGAGGAGACAGGCGGGGGGGAGGGGCGGAGGACAAGTCGAGATTGGGAATTGAAATCGCAGGTTTGGTGGAGGTGCCCCGCTCGATCCGATATTTCAGTGCGTATGATGTTTTCCGCACATCCATCTCTATCCGTGGGGATTTTTAACTAGGCCCTGCGGTTGTTTACCATGGCTGTCGGCATCGGCACCCGACCTCGTCCTGGACTGGATCCGGAACCAGCGGCGGTGCCTCTAGGGATTGATCTGTGTGCCGCTCCAGCTAGCTAGATGTCTGTCACTGGTGGCCCTGCAAGAATCTTGTTGCACTTCTCCTCTTCTGGTTTCGTCCAAGCAATGGGTTTTTCTTCTTTTGCCTCACGTCGGCTTCATGGTATGTTGACGCTGATAATTTTTGCGGGAGATAAATACACTCACGGTCATTGTAGTTGTGTCGAAAGCCCGATACGGTCACTGAACTTAGAAATACAGTTGTTACGGTCACTATATACGATGTGACGTGAATATACGGTCACTGTTGGTCGTATGCGGTGAGTAGACGCTGCTTTGACCACCTGTTGACCGCCACGTTCTCAGCTCCGATTAGGCCAATCTGGCGGCGAGGGGTTAAGTGTAAAATCGCCGCACCACCCCACCGCTGTCCGCCCTTCTCCTCTATCGACGCCTCTTCGTCTTCGATTGGAGACAGGGAAGGCGCTGCATAGGCGCCGCCGCCCCGGCGATCATCGGCCTACAGGCGCCGCCGCGTGCTGATTTCTTCCGTGGCTGGAGAGGCGCCGCCGCTGTCGTGGTTCTAAGTCTGACAGTAGAGTGGGGGGTAGGTATGGAGAGGCAAGGTCCTAGCTATGGAGAGGTTGTAAACACAAGAGATGTACGAGTTCAGGCCCTTCTCGGAGGAAGTAAAAGCCCTACGTCTCGGAGCCCGGAGGCGGTCGAGTGGATTATATGAGTATGGATTACAGGGGTGCGAACCCTTTACACTGAGGTGGGGGGTGGCTTATATAGTGCCTGCCAGCCCCCTCTGGCCCTCAGTAATGCAGGGTTTAAAGTACATTAAGTCTGGGGCGTTACTGGTAACGCCCCACATAAAGTGTCTTAAATACCATAAAGCCTACTTAATTACAGACCGTTGCGGTACAGAGTGCTTCTTGACCTTCTAGTGGTCGAGTGAGTCTTCATGGTCGAGTCCTTCAAGTGTGTCGAGTGGAGACTTCGCAGGTCGACTGGAAGGTGATCTCTTCTAAGGGTGTCCTTGGGTAGGGTATTTAGATCAGGTCTATGACCCTACCTTAGGTACATGACTCCATCATTAGCCCCCGAATGGATTGAGGCTTGAGTGAGGAAGGAGTTGATGTTATTTCTGACTTGCCTTTGCGTGCTGGGTATGCGTTGTCTTGGATCAGTGATCTCTTCGTTGATAACCAGCAACTTTCTTCAGTCGACTCGATCCATTCTTTTCTTTCGTCGAGTGACCTTTTGGACTTAACAATTCCCGAGCGACGGATCGCGGGAGATCTCGCGCTTGACAGATCGATCTGCCATTCGCGGATTTTGTGGGATACGAAATTTGGGGAAGCGCGCGAAGCGGGGCGGACCGCGGAGCTCGGATGGGATAGGGCATAGACGCCTCGATTCTCACGCCACCTTTTTCGCCACGTATCGCGCCCGAGCGACTGTTTCGGGATGTGATTGGATCGCTCGGGCCCACCTGTCATCCACTCGGAGGTGAGATTATAAAGGCGCCCAGCGAGGGTCCTTGAACAGTACCTCTGCATTCTCTCTCTGCTCTTCCTGCCTCTGCCCACTGCGCCCGCTCTCGCCTCCGCACAACCGCTCCTCGCGCGCCTCGCCGGCAGCCATGGTGAAGGAGAAGGCGGCGGCGCTGGAACGCGCGGAGAAGGCGTCGGCGACGGGAAGGCGAAGGGGAGAACCACCAGTCGCGGCGGGTCTTCGTCTAGATCTCCCCTGCCGAACGGCTGGGTCCAAGGAGATTGGATCCGGTCGACCATTACGGAGAATGACCTCACCGACATGGCCAACGACAGTCTGATCCCCCACGGAGCAGCAAGGCTCCCGGGGAACGAGTGGCATCCCCAGCCGGAAGAGGGTGAGTGTGTTCTTCTGGCTACCCACGTCGACCGAGGGTTTTCTTTGCCACCGAGTGTTTTCTTCCGTGGTTTCCTGAATTTCTTCGGAGCGCAACTCCACCACTTCAACCCAAATTCTATCACCTATCTTGTTGCCTTTGTATCCATGTGTGAAAACTTTCTGGGTTGCCGACCGCACTGGGGTCTGTTCAAGCATATATTCACGTGCCGCTCTCAGACCGTGAAGAAGGCGAGTCCAGATGATGATAAAACCAAGATTATTCAGATGTGTGGAGGTCTGGGAATCCAGATGAGGAACAAGAGCACCTTCCCAGTGATGACCCTCCCTGAGTCGGTCAGGGGCTGGCAGTCGACTTGGTTTTACTGCAAGAACGAGTCGACGCCGGGGCAGTCGAGTGGTCTCCCTCCGTTTACCATGGACCGCGCCAACAGACCTTCTTCCCTGAAGGTGCTCCCGGAGGAGAAAGCTGACGTGAAGATGCTGATGGAGCGCGTAGTTCGGTTGGTTCGGGAAGGAGTGACGGGTATGGATCTCCTGGAGGTTTTCCTTAGACGCCGTATCCAGCCTCTCCAGTACAGAGGCCATTGCATGTGGCTGTACTGCGGGACCGAAGATGAGACTCGGATCAATCCAGAAGCAGTCGACGATGCCACGCTGGAAAGGTGGTTGGCTGCGGTCACTGGGAACAAGGATAACCCTCGTGGGGCTAGGAGAATTCCTCCACTCGACGACTCCAGCACTCCAGACAAGGTATGCTCATTTTACCTCCAATTGTATTCTTGCTACATTTATTTCTGTTTTCGCCGCAAATTGGTCGATTGATCTTTGTCTTGATGTCCGACAGGTCCTCACCGACCTGTACTCGATGCCCAATGGAGCGCAAACTCCGAGTAACTTGCCACCAGGAACTCCGAATGTGCACTTTGATGGATTGAGCTTGATATCATACCTTCTGAGGTTGGCAAATGTTTCGGCGAGGTCAGTGAGCAGGTCAGAACCTTTTCGTGACTTGACCACGATATCATCCATATACGCTTCCACATTCCGACTGATTTGAGTGAGCAAGCACTTCTGAATCATTCGCATAAATGTGGCTCCGGCGTTCTTGAGGCCGAATGGCATGGTGATATAGCAGAAGCACCCGAATGGAGTGATGAAAGCTGTTTTTATCTCATCGGGTCCGTATAGACGGATCTGATGGTACCCGGAATAGGCATCTAGAAAAGACAATCTCTCGCATCCCGCGGTCGAGTCAACAATTTGATCAATGCGAGGGAGAGAAAAATGATCTTTCGGGCAGGCCCGATTGATGTGCTTGAAATCAATGCACATTCGGAGTGATTTGTCCTTCTTAGGAACCATGACGACATTAGCGAGCCACTCGGAGTGGTATATCTCTCGGATAAATCCTGCCGCCAACAGTCGAGCCACTTCCTCACCAATAGCCCTTCTCTTCTGGACGGCGGACCGCCGAAGATGCTCTTTAACTGGTTTTGCTGATGAGTCGACTCTAAGGCGATGCTCAGCCAGTCCCCTGGGAACACCTGGCATGTCAGCTGGCTTCCATGCAAAAATGTCCTAGTTCTCACGGAGGAACTGGATGAGCGCTTCTTCCTATTTCGGGTCGAGTGTTGTGGAGATGTGGGTCAGGGCTGCATTGGGGTCGGTCGGGTGAATGTGGACAGGCTTCGTCTCACCGGACGACTGAAATGCAGATTCTGTGGCGGGCTTCTTGGATCGCAACAAATCACTCGGATTTGCGTTTTGCTTATATTCTTCAAACTCGACCGCTGTCACCTGGGAATCGGCAATCTTTGAGCCCTTCTGAAAACACTCTTCTGCCTTTTTCCGATCACCGGTGACAGTGATCACTCCTTTGGGGCCGGGCATCTTCAGTTTGAGGTACACGTAATATGGTCGAGCCATGAACCGTGCGTAAGCTGGTCTCCCCAAAATGGCGTGGTACGCGCTCTGAAAATCCACGACCTCAAACGTCAACTTTTCCTTGCGAAAATGTTTTGAATCACCAAACACCACGTCCAGAGCTATTTGGCTGAGTGACTCGGCTTTCTTTCCTGGTACAACTCCATGAAAGCTCATGTTACTGGTGCTCAGTCGGGACATCGGAATGCCCATTCCTTTCAGTGTGTCTGCATACAACAAGTTCAGTCCACTACCACCGTCCATCAGCACTTTTGTCAGTCGAGTGCCTTCGACAACTGGGTCGACCACCAAAGATTGCCTCCCGGGGGTGGCAATATGAGTCGGGTGATCAGACTGGTTGAATGTAGTTGTACGTAGTGTTCATCCAGTGTTGCCCTGAGAACGAGATATGTGCAGCTCCTATCGGGATGTCGGCGCATCGGGCGGTCTTGCTGGACTTGTTTTACCATTGTCGAAATGTCTTGTAAACCGGGATTCCGAGACTGATCGGGTCTTCCTGGGAGAAGGAATATCCTTCGTTGACCGTGAGAGCTTGTGATGGGCTAAGTTGGGACACCCCTGCAGGGTTTAAACTTTCGAGAGCCGTGCCCGCAGTTATGTGGCAAATGGGAATTTGTTAATGTCCGGTCATAGATAACTTGACACCAGATACGAATTAAAACACATCAACCATGTGTGTAGCCATGATGGTCTCTTTTCGGCGGAGTCCGGGAAGTGAACACAGTTTTGGGTTATGTTTGACGTAAGTAGGAGTTCAGGATCACCTCTTGATCATTGCTAGCTTCACGACCGTTCCTTTGCTTCTCTTCTCGCTCTTATTTGCGTATGTTAGCCACCATATCATGCTTAGTCGCTGCTGCAACCTCACCACTTTACCCCTTCATTTCCCATTAAGCTTTGCTAGTCTTGATACCCATGGTAATGGGATTGCTAGTCTTCGTGGCTCATAGATTACTACAACAACAGTCGTAGGTACAGGTTATGCGATGATCATGACGCGAGAGCGGTGTTTGCTTGTTTTGGAGTTCTTCTTCTGCTTCTTCTTCGATCAGGGATAGGTTCCAGGTCGGCAGCCTGGGCTAGCAGGGTGGATGTCGTTTGAGTTTCTGTTTGTGTTTCATTCGTAGTCGGATGGTGCTCTTATGTAAGATGATGTTGTATTCGTGTGGTATTGTATGCCTTTTGTATGTATCCCCATCTATTATGTAATGTTGATGTAATGATATCCACCTTGCAAAAGCGTATCAATATGCGGTTCTATCCTTGGTGGGACCTTCGAGTCTCTTTAGGATAGTATCACATATTGGGCGTGACACTCGGACTAGAAGGGATGAAGAATTATCCTTCGGCTTACCGAACACTCCGAGGAAGCGTCGAAATGAGGTCACCCCCGACGTAAACTCTTTTTATCCTCTGGCGGGTCTCATCCGCCAACCACTTAATTCTTTTGACTCAAATTATTAGGAAACGTCTCATTCCTCCTCCGGCAACTCATCTCAATCTCATCTGCCAGCTTTCAAGACTGCTCCCAGGTAATAACAATTTACTTATCATTTACTCATTATGATCCTTTTATACTTATACTGACCTCTTATGACTCATGAAGTGGAAAAGCCAAGCCTAGCAAGAAGGCAAAGGTGACTGAGCCGGCTGAAGACCCAAAAGTCAATAAGCCGGAGTAACAAACACCAGCACCTGAGATCTCCGTTCCTCAACCATCGGAGCTGGTTCTTGACATTCCACCAGTGACTTCTGAGCCTCCTGTTGATCAAGCCAGTGACAACCATTTAAACCCTGAAGCATCACGCCCAGTCAAGACGACTGATACACATGATGATGACGTGGTGATCACCAATACCGGCTTTAGAGAGCCGGGAAGGCCTACCGTCTTGGCCAAACACTCTGCCAAGGAGGGGCACATTGAACGACGCAAAGTAAGATTTGATGTTGCTGACTACTCCCAATTAAGCATTGGCGAAGTGTATTCTGGTTATCTCAGTCAAGTACACAACAGCCGTGAACTTGAAGTTGACATGGTGAAGCAAATGCACCAAAAGTTTGAGGTGTGAACTCTTCCTTTATTGAGTTATGCACATCCTGTCAGCCCCCAAGTCTAATGTTTATGATGAATATGTTGTAGACTTAGATTAACCATGAGCATAAGTAATATCCTTTGATAGAATCCTTTAAAAATCTGGCTTAAAGCATCTAGCTTAAAGTATAGCTGTAATGGTTAACACTGAGTCCATAGCCCCCAAGGGCCGGTTTAATTAGCATGAATGAGCCGGTCCTTTATATTCTTGTGTAGAAGACAATACTTACTTGTGTAGTTCTCATGAGCCATGTATGACCGTGTGCAGCACAACCGGGTCACTGTAAAGTAGTAAGAAAGCAAGAAATATGCATTAGCCCCCAAGTGCCAAGTATTCTTGCTCACAAAGTGCTTGGGACTTATTCATATAAGCTGTTGCATGAGTAGTTTTTCCGGCTGACATTAGCTCCCAAGTGCCAAGTGTTGCTGCTTGCAAAAGGCTTGGGACTTCATGTTTTTAGCTGACTTATGATTTTTATTCGGTGTATGTATAGACCACCACTGCTCAACTTCAATCAGAGCTGTCTAACTTGAGACTCGTCTGGAGCTACAAGAATCTGAGACCCAGAAGGCGAACTCAAAGTTCGAATTCAGTGTGACTGAAGCAGAAAAATTGAAGGCCGGCTATGAAGTTGAAAAAAGCGCCTGGGCTGAAGAGAAGATTGCCTTAACACAACGGGCTGAAAAGGCGGAGGCGGCTCTTGAGGAGGTGACCACTGACCTTTTCGGCTTAAAACGCCATGTGTCTCAGATGGTTTCGGCTATCTTTGGTAAGCCACCTTATGATTGTCACAGTTAAAATTCTCGATGATATGAACCGCTTTTGATCCATCCATGATTATTTTGCAGGCCCCAGGAGCACCAATCTCAACCAAGATATGCTTGTGAAGCTAAAGGCGGTTTACACACTTGTGGAGCAGCTTTACACTGGTGCTCAGCGCGCATTGGCCACAATTTCTCCATCTAATAAAGCCCCCACTCTCTTGGTTTATGTGTTAAGGAAGTTTTCTGTTCCGCCTGAGAGGTTTAGTGAGATGAAGTGATCATCTGCAAGAGCCAGAGCTATGACTGCTTTAAGCCGGGCCAAAGCATGGTTACCGGAGCTAGACCCGACCGATATCTCTATCGGGTATCCAAGCTTTAAGGAAGACGGCACCACATTTGACAAGAAAGACTTTGCTGCTTGCATGAAGGACATACGACCTCACCAAGTATCAACCAGCTTATGACTTGGAAAATCAGAAGATGCCAACGCCGTCTTACAAAGTGAAGGACCTTATCCCCCCAATCCGTAAGCACATTTTTGCTCCTGAAGTTGACCCGTCCAAGCTTATTGATGATGAAGCTGAGTTCCAAGCTTTGAATGGCATTGACTGGTCATCACCAACCTTCCAGGAAGTAGAACAGGACGAAGAAGCGGAGAGGGATGATCTGGAAGCGTCAGGCCATCAGAATCTAGAAGATTGTTCTGCTGGGCGGTTCATATTTGTGACCTTCTGAAAACAGTTAATCATTTGGACTCTTGGAGTCATGTAATAGGGTAGCAATAACTTTGCTCTATCGTGCCATCGTGCACGTTCATGTTGTGCTCAACGCTGTTAAGCAGCCACTTGATAGTTATCCTTTTAGATTTATCATGATGTTGAGTGGTGCAGATGAAAATTTCGAATTATCCTGCACACAAGTTGATCAAAAGAGCCCTTGGCGGTTTACCGCAGGGCGGGTCATAATACCTCACATATAACTACTGGTGTTTAAAACAGTTATAGATAAGGCTAGTTTAACCAGAATTTAGACATAATAACAATATCATACCTGTGATATTGAATCGTACTGCCAGTTTACGATACCTGTGTAGTAAGGGTGAGCACCCAAAGCTTTTAGGATCCAAGACTTGAAGTGCTTGATATCATCATGTATGAGCGACTTGCCGCCTCTCATTAAGTCGGGTAATAGAAACCACGGGTAAGCTTCAAATATGAGCTGTGAGAGTGAAGGCTACATGGCCGAAATCACTTTAAGCCAAAAAGCAAGATAATATCAAGAAGAACCAAAAAAAATCTTCAAAAAATCAAGCCAAATGAGAAAAAGCAAGGCTATGCTTCGAATACGAGCAGGAAGCCGGAGCAAAAGGGCTAATAGCTATGATTCGAATACGATCAAGAAGCCCCCAAATGGTTTTTGGCACTGCGCTGATCAAAGGGGTACCGACAGCTATGATTCGAATATGATTAGGAAGCCCCCAGTGACCATACTGATTAATGGCTATGGTTCGAATACGACCAGGAAGCCGGACCAAGAGGGTTAACGGCTATGATTCGAATACGACCAAGCCCCCAAGTGGTTTGTGATGTTTAACGGCTATGGTTCGAATACAACCAGGAAGCTGGACCAAGAGGGTTAGCGGCTATGATTCGAATACGATCAAACCCCCTAGTAATCAAAGTATTTTAATGGCTATGGTTCGAATACGACCAGGAAGCCGAACCAAGAGGGTTAACGGCTATGATTCGAATACAACCAAGCCCCCAAGTGATCAAAGTGTTTTAACGACTATGATTCAAATACGATCAGGAAGCCGGACCAAGAGGGTTAATGGTTGTGATTCGAATACGACCAAGCCCCCAAGTGATCAAAGTGTTTTAACGGCTATGATTCGAATACGATCAGGAAGCCGGACCAAGAGGGTTAATGGATGTGATTCGAATATGATCAAGCCCCCTAGTGATCTTGAAATTATGATGAAGAAGACTCATTATTCTTGAAGATGAAACAATAGAGGCCCTGCTTTATTATAATCATCATAATATATACATCGTCAAAATATGTACATCATAAGAGCTGGTGGCTCAAGTGTAGTAAGGCCGAAGATGAGCAATATTCCACGACCGGCTGGTCTCCTCCTCCGACTTATGTGAATCCTTGTGCTCTCGAATATCGATAAGGTAGTATGACCCATTGTTCAAGTTCTTGCTAACCACAAAGGGTCCTTCCCAAGGTGGGGATAATTTGTGCATGTCAGTTTGATCCTGGATGAGCCGGAGCACGAAATCACCTTCTTGAAAGGTTCTGGACTTAACCAGGCAGCTGTGGTAACGGCACAGATCTTGTTGTTAAATCACCGAGCGGGCTGCCGCAAGGTCTCGCTTCTCCTCTAATAGGTCAAGTGTGTCTTGATGTGCTTGTTCTTTATCAGCTTCAACGTAAGCCGCTACACGGGGTGAGTCATGACGGATGTCACTAGGGAGAACCGCCTCTGCTCCGTATACCATGAAGAAAGGCGTGTAACCATTAGATCTGTCGGGGGTAGTATTGATACTCCATATCACTGAAGGTAACTCCTCCACCCAACAACCCGGCGTCCTTTGCAAAGGAACCAAAAGTCGGGGCTTGATGCCTCTCAAAATTTCTTGATTGGCTCTTTCAGCTTGACCATTGGATTGGGGGTGAGCTACTAGCGACACGTCAAGTCAAATATGCTCACGTTGACAAAACTCTTTCATGGCTCCCTTGGACAGGTTAGTGCCATTATCAGTTATGAAGCTGTGAGGAAAGCCAAAGCGAAAAATCACCTTTTTAATGAATTGAACCACCGTTGCCGCATCACCCTTAGTGACCGGCTCTGCTTCGACCCACTTTGTGAATTTGTCAACCGCCACCAAAAGTTTTATCCTTGGACCTTTTAAAAGGCCCAACCATATCAAGCCCCCAGACAGCAAACGACCAAGTAATTGGAATCATCCTCAATTCTTGAGCCGACACGTGAGCTCATCATGAAAATTTTTGACAACCATCACATTTACCAACCAAATCCTCTGCATCAGCATGAGCCGTCAGCCAATAAAATCCATGACGAAAAGCTTTGGCCACAAGGGACTTTGAGCCAGCATGACCACAATCTCCTTCATGAATCTCATGGAGAATCTCATGACCCTCCTCGGGAGAGACGCAACGCTGAAATGCCCCAGTAACACTGCGATGGTGTAACTCGCCATTGGCAATTGTCATTGACTTAGACCGCCGGTTTATCTGTCTGGCCAAAGTTTCATCCTCAGGTAACTCACCCCGGGTCATATAAGCCAAATATGGTATTGTCCAATCTGGGATAGCATGAAAAGCCGCCACCAATTGTGCCTCCGGGTCAGGAATAGCCAGATCTTCTTCTGTAGGCAATTTGACAGAAGGGTTATGCAGAACATCCAAGAAAGTGTTAGGTGGCACCGGCTTATGCTAAGACCCCATCCGGCTTAAGGCCTCAACCACCACATTTTTCCTGCGATCAATGTGTTCCACTTGATAACCCTTGAAGTGCCCAGCAATGGCATCAACTTCGCGGTGATAAGCTGCCATGAGTGGATCCTTAGAATCCCATGTGTCTGAGACTTGTTGAGCCACTAAGTCTGAGTTGCCAAAACATCTCACCCGGCTTAAGTTCATCTCCTTAGCCACCCGAAGACCATGGAGCAAGGCTTCATACTCAGCTGCATTGTTAGTACATGGAAACATCAACCTTAGAACATAACAAAACTTGTCACCTCAAGGGGAAGCTAAAGACAACTCCAACCCCTGAGACCCCCAATTGCCTGGACCCGTCAAAGTAATAGTCCAATATGTGTTATCTAGCTTCTCTTCAGGCATCTGCAGTTCTATCCAGTCCTTGATGAAATCCACAAGTGCTTGAGACTTGATTGCGGTGTGTGGCATATATTTTAAACCATGAGTACAAGCTCAATGGCCCACTTGGCTACCCGCCCAATGGCTTCTCTATTTTGAATAATATCCCCTAAGGGAGCAGAACTGACCACAGTGATGGGATGACCCAGAAAATATAGCTTAAGCTTCCGGCTGGCCATGAACACCCCATAAACTAGCTTCTGCCAGTGTGGATACCTTTGCTTGGACTCCATAAGCACCTCACTGATAATAGTAAACTGGCCGTTGAACCGGATATTCCTTGCCAGCCTCCTTCCGTTCCACCACAATGGCTACATGATGACCCGCAAGTATACGAGATAGTTATAGCCTCTTTCGATAAGTAAGAGTGTCGAACCCAACGAGGAGCTAAAGGTAGAACAAATACTCTCTCAAGTCCTATCGGCCACTGATACGACTCTACGCACGCTTGACGTTCGCTTTACCTAGAACAAGTATGAAACTAGAAGTACTTTGTAGGTGTTGTTGGAAAGGTTTGCAAGATAATAAAGAACGTGTAAATATAAACTAGGGGCTGTTTAGATAAAGAAGCAATAAAGTAAATATAACGAGTGTGGAAAAGTGGTGGTAGGAGTTGTGGAATTGTCCCTAGGCAATTGACTACGTTACTAGACCGGTAATCACTATTGCAATTCTATTTGAGGGAGAGGCATAAGATAACATACTTTCTCTACTTGGATCATATGCAGTTATGATTGGAACTCTAGCAAGCATCCGCAAATACTAAAGATTCATTAAGGTAAAACCCAACCATAGCATTAAAGTATCAAGTCCCCTTTATCCCATACGCAAACAACCTACTTACTCGGGTCTGTGCTTCTGTCACTCACGCCACCCACCATAAGCAAATCATAAACATATTGCAAACCCTACAGCGGGAATCCCTCACGCTTGCACGACACGGAGGGCACAATAGGACAGCACCAATAATAAAACATGCAACTCAAACCAATCATAGCAATTCATCAATCACCGACAGGACAACGAAAATCTACTCAGACATCATAGGATGGCAACACATCATTGGAAAATAATATGAAGCATAAAGCACCATGTTCAAGTAGAGGGTACAACGGGTTGCGGGAGAGTGGACCGCTGGATATAGATGGGGGAAGGTGATGGAGATGTTGGTGAAGATGACGACGGTGTTGGTGAAGATCGCGGTGATGATGATGGCTCCCGGCGGCGGGGGAGAGAGCCCCCCTTCTTCTTCTTCCTTGACCTCCTCCCTAGATGGGAGAAGGGTTTCCCCTCTGGTCCTTGGCTCCCATGGCGTGGGAGGGGCGAGAGCCCCTCCAAGATTGGATCTATCTCTCTGTTTCTGCGTTCCCGAATCCTTCCCCTTCATCGTTTCTTTTATATCTGGAGATCCGTAACTCCGATTGGGGTGAATCTTTCGCCCAGATTTTTCTCATAAAATTAGCTTTCTTGCGGAATAAGAAGAGCGTCAACCGCCTTACGGGTGGCCCATGAGAGTCCAGGGCGCGCCTAGGGGGGGCCTGTCTCGTGGCCACCCCGGACACCGTTTCGCGTTGATTCTTCCTCCGAAAAATCCAAATATTCCAAAATAATTCTCCATCCGTTTTTATCCCGTTTGGATTCCGTTTGATATTGGGTTTCTGCGAAACATAAAACATGCAACAAACAAGAACTGGCACTGGGCACTGGATCAATATGTTAGTCCCAAAAATAGTATAAAAAGTTGCCAAAAGTATATGGAAGTTGAAGAATATTGGCATGGAACAATCAAAAATTATAGATACGATGGAGACGTATCAGCATCCCCAAGCTTAATTCCTGCTCGTCCTCGAGTAGGTAAATGGTAAAAAAGATAATTTTTGATGTGGAATGCTACCTAGCAAAATCTTGATCATATGTCTAATCATGGCATGAATATTAAGACATGAGTGATTCAAAGCAATAGTCTATCATTTGACATAAAAACAATAATACTTCGAGCGTACCAATAAAGCAATCATGTCTTTTCAAAACAACATGGCCAAAGAAAGTTATCCCTACAAAATCATATAGTCTGGCTGTTGCTCTATCTTCATCACACAAAGTATTTAATCATGCACAACCCCGATGACAAGCCAAGCAATTGTTTTATACTTTAATAATCTCAAACATTTTCAACTTTCACGCAATATATGAGCGTGAGCCATGGACATAGCACTATAGGTGGAATAGAATATGATGGTAGGGGTTATGTGGAGAGGACAAAAAAGGAGAAAGTCTCACATCGACTAGGTGTATCAACGGGCTATGGAGATGCCCATCAATAGATATCAATGTGAGTGAGTAGGGATTGCCATGCAGCGGATGCACTAGAGCTATAAGTGTATGAAAGCTCAAACTGAAAACTAAGTGGGTGTGCATCCAACTTGCTTGCTCATGAAGACCTCGGGCATTTGAGGAAGCCCATCATCGGAATATACAAGCCAAGTTTTATAATGAAAATTCCCACTAGTATATGAAAGTTAAAGCATAGGAGACTCTCTCTATGAAGAACATGGTGCTACTTTGAAGCACAAGTGTGGTAAAAGGATAGTAGCATTGCCCCTCACTAGTAGAAAAGGGGGCAATGGTCCAGGCCGGTCTAGCCCATTAGTCCCGGTTTAATCCAGAACCGGGACCAATGGGGGCATTGGACCCGGTTCTTGAGCCCCGGGGGCCGGCCGGGCCACGTGAGCCATTGGTCCCGGTTCGTCTGTACCTTTTGGTCCCGGTTGGAAGGACGGACTGGGACCAATGGGCCTCGCTCCTGGCCCACCACCATTGGTCCCGGTTGGGGGCACGAACCGGGACCAAAGGCCGCCCTTTAGTCCCGGTTCAGGCCACCAACCGGGACCAATGGTTGTGCCTATATATACCCCCTGCTCGCGAGCAGAGCACTCCCAGTGCTCTATTTTTCGTGGCCGGCAAGGGGAGAGCTTTGTGGTGCTCTAGCTCACCTCCTATGCACACGAGGTGTTTGATGGAATGCCCGAGCCACACTATTTAAGCTTTCTCCCCTCCAAGCTCGACCGCCAAGCTCCATTTTCCTCAATATTTGTCTAGGTTTAGCGGTCCGTCACGCCCCGTCCCCGTCTTCACCGTCGTCGATCACCCGCGCCGATCTCATCGCCGGCACCACCGTGGTGAGCCTCTTGTTCTTATCTTCTTTCTGAAAGGAAAAATATTCTTACTTGTATGTTTAGATAGATACTTGTATTATTTTCTTACTTTTATTATTGCATCTTATATAGTGCGATGGTTTTGGTATCCGCCCCCGTCGGCCCTCGTCCTGTCTATGATTCGGATGTGGTATATATTATCTTTTCATAACTATTGGTTCATTTATTGTTTATGACAATTATGCCGACCAACGTGACATAGATTTTATTTATCTAGGAGGTTGTTGAACCGGAAATTCCAACCGACCCTATTGTCGAGAGGTTAAATTTAGTTGAAGAAGAAAACAATTTCTTGAAGGAAAAAATTAGAAAAATTGAGGAGGAGAAGATGATATTGGAGTTGCATGTTGCGGATGTCGTCGATGATCACAAGATCAAGATGGATGCAATGCTCTTGAAGATTAGAAAGATTAGAAAATATGCCATTCATACCAAGGCTTGGTATCATTATGCCGTTGGATCAGTTGTTACATTGGTTGCGATTATGATCGCATTTGTTTTCGCATTGAAATGTTTTACATAGTTTCAGTGTATGGTTTAATTAATTTAGATGCTCTGCAGAGCTTTATGTTGTTAGATGAGAACTATGTATGTACTTTGGTTTTAATGTGATGATGAACTTCTATTAATTTGGTCACTTCATTATATAATGCACGCAGATGAACCGGCAATGGATGTACGGTTCAAGACACACTTCCAAGTACATTAAGGGCGTGCATGATTTTCTCGAAGTGGCTGAGGCAAACAAGCAGAATGGTTTTATGTGTTGTCCATGCCCTGTATGTGGGAATACGAAGTCTTACTCTGACCGGAAAATCCTCCACACCCACCTGCTTTATAAGGGTTTCATGCCACACTATAATGTTTGGATGAGGCACGGAGAAATAGGGGTTATGATGGAAGAGGGCGAAGAAGAAGAGTACGATGACAACTATGTGCCCCCTGAATACGGTGATGCTCCTAAAGATCAAGAGGAACCAGACGATGTGCACGATGATGCTACAACAGGCGAAGCTGCTGAAGATCAAGAGGAACCAGACGATGTGCCCGATGATGATGATCTCCACCGGGTCATTGTCGATGCAAGGACGCAATGCGAAAGTCAAAAGGAGAAGCCGAAGTTCGATCGCATGCTAGAGGACCACAAAAAAGGGTTGTACCCCAATTGCGAAGATGGCAACACAAAGCTCGATACCGTACTGGAATTGCTGCAGTGGAAGGCAGAGAATGCTGTGCCTGACAAAGGATTTGAGAAGCTACTTAAAATATTGAAGAAGAAGCTTCCAAAGGATAACGAATTGCCCGACAGTACATACGCAGCAAAGAAGGTCGTATGCCCTCTAGGATTGGAGGTGCAGAAGATACATGCATGCCCTAATGACTGCATCCTCTATCGCGGTGCGTACAAGGATCTGAACGCATGCCCGGTATGCGGTGCATTACGGTATAATATCAGACGAGATGACCCTGGTGATGTTGACGGCGAGCCCCCCAGGAAGAGGGTTCCTGCGAAGGTGATGTGGTATGCTCCTATAATACCACGGTTGAAACGTCTGTTCAGAAACGGAGAGCATGCCAAGTTGATGCGATGGCACAGTGAGGACCGTAAGAAAGACGGGAAGTTGAGAGCACCCGCTGACGGGTCGCAGTGGAGAAAAATCGAGAGAAAGTACTGGGATGAGTTTGCAAGTGAGCCAAGGAACGTATGGTTTGCTTTAAGCGCGGATGGCATTAATCCTTCGGGGAGCAGAGCAGCAATCATAGTACTTGGCCCGTGACTCTATGTATGTATAACCTTCCTCCTTGGATGTGCATGAAGCGGAAGTTCATTATGATGCCAGTTCTCATCCAAGGCCCTAAGCAACCCGGCAATGACATTGATGTGTACCTAAGGCCATTAGTTGAAGAACTTTTACAGCTGTGGAATGGAAACGGTGTACCTACGTGGGATGAGCACAAACAAGAGGAATATAACCTAAAGGCGTTGCTGTTCATGACCATCAACGATTGGCCCGCTCTCAGTAACCTTTCAGGACAGACAAACAAGGGATACCACGCATGCACGCACTGTTTACTTGACACCGATAGTATATAACTGGCAAGCTGCAGGAAGAATGTGTACCTGGGCCATCGTCGATTTCTTCCGACCAACCATCAATGTCGAAAGAAAGGCAAGCATTCCAAAGGCGAGGCAGATCACCGGAAGAAGCCCGCCATGCGTACCGGTGATCACGTACTTGCTATGGTCAATGATTTACACGTAATCTTTGGAAAGGGTCCCGGCGGACTAGCTGTTCCGAGTGACGCTGGGGGACACGCACCCATGTGGAAGAAGAAATCTATATTTTGGGACCTACCCTACTAGAAAGACCTAGAGGTCCGCTCTTCGATCGACGTGATGCACGTGACGAAGAACCTTTGCGTGAACCTGCTAGGCTTCTTGGGCGTGTATGGGAAGACAAAAGATACAACTGAGGCACGGGAGGACCTGCAACGTTTGCACGAAAAAGACGGCATGCCTCCAAAGTAGTATGAAGGTCCTGCCAGCTATGCTCTTACCAAAGAAGAGAAGGAAATCTTCTTTGAATGCCTGCTTAGTATGAAGGTCCCGACTGGCTTCTCGTCGAATATAAAAGGAATAATAAATATGGCAGAGAAAAAGTTTCAGAACCTAAAGTCTCATGACTGCCACGTGATTATGACGCAACTGCTTCCGGTTGCATTGAGGGGGCTTCTACCGGAAAACGTCCGATTAGCCATTGTGAAGCTATGTGCATTCCTCAATGCAATATCTCAGAAGGTGATCGATCCAGAAATCATACCAAGGCTAAGGACTGATGTGGTGCAATGTCTTGTCAGTTTCGAGCTGGTGTTCCCACCATCCTTCTTCAATATCATGACACACGTCCTAGTTCATCTAGTTGACGAGATTGTCATTCTGGGCCCCATATTTCTACACAATATGTACCCCTTTGAGAGGTTCATGGGAGTCCTAAAGAAATATGTCCGTAACCGCGCTAGGCCAGAAGGAGGCATCTCCATGGGCCATCAAACAGAGGATGTCATCGGGTTTTGTGTTGACTTCAGTCCTGGCCTTAAGAAGATAGGTCTCCCTAAATCGTGGTATGAGGGGAGACTGACTGGAAAAGGCACGCTTGGAAAGGACTCAATAATATGCAGGGACGGATATTCTTGGTCTCAAGCACACTACACAGTTCTACAGAACTCTACCTTGGTGACCCCGTATGTCGATGAACACAAGAACAGTCTGCGCTCCAAACACCCGGAGCAGTGCGACGACTGGATTACATGTGAACACATCAGGACTTTCAGAAGTTGGTTGGAAGCACGTATCAGAGGTGACAACACTGTTTGTGATGAGCTGTACTTGTTATCCAGGGGACCATCTTTGACTGTATTGATTTGGAAAGGATACGAGATAAATGGGAATACATTTTACACGATTGACCAAGATCAAAAGAGCACCAACCAAAACAGCGGTGTCCGCTTTGATGCAACAACCGAGAGGGGAAAGGACACATATTATGGTTACATAGTGGACATATGGGAACTTGACTACGGACGTGATTTTAAGGTCCCTTTGTTTAAGTGCAAATGGGTCAATCTGTCAGGAGGCGGGGTACAGGTAGACCCACAGTACGGAATGACAATAGTGGATCTGAAAAATCTTGGGTACACTGACGAAACGTTCGTCCTAGCCAATGATGTGGCACAGGTTATCTATGTGAAGGACATGTCTACCAGACCGAGAAAGAGAAAAGATAAGGAAGCGAATACATCATACTATGAGCCAAAGCGCCACATAGTTCTTTCAGGAAAAAGGGACATCGTGGGAGTGCAGGACAAGACAGACATGTCTGAAGATTATGAAAAGTTTCATGAAATTCCTCCCTTTAAAGTCAAGGCTGACCCCAGCATCCTGATAAACGATGAAGATTATCCATGGTTACGGCGCAATAAGCAAATGACACAAGCGAAGACTTTCTCCCGCAACTATTATGATGATACCATGCCAACTTTGTAACTGACGAGTATGATACCATTGTCCGTTTTGTACATGCACATGCTATGTGTGGGTCAATTTATGATACCATGCCAACTTTCAACTTTTTCAGAGTTCATTTGAAATGCTTTAATGTCTTATGGTTCGGCCCTCGTAATAATTAAAAATAGCAACAATAAATATTTTGTTGTAAGTAGAAACAAAATAAAATAAATAAAGCAAGAAAGAAAACAAAAAAAACAAAAAAAGTGGAAAGTTTATAATTTTCCTAAAACTAAAAGCAAAAAGAATTAAAAAATAAAGCAAAAAACAAAAGAAAATAAATAATGCAGAAAACAAAACAAAAAAACAACAATAAGTATTTTGTTGTAAGTAGAAACGAAATAAAATAAATAAAGCAAGAAAGAAAACAAAAAAAAGTGTTTTCAAATTTGAAAAGTAATGGCACTAAAAGAAAGTTTATAATTTTCCTAAAACTAAAAGCAAAAAGAATTAAAAAATAAAGCAAAAAACAAAAGAAAATAAATAATGCAGAAAACAAAACAAAAAAAAACAATAAGTATTTTGTTGTAAGTAGAAACAAAATAAAATAAATAAAGCAAGAAAGAAAACAAAAAAAAGTGGTTTCAAATTTAAAAAGTAATGGCACTAACAGAAAGTTTATAATTTTCCTAAAACTAAAAGCAAAAAGAATTAAAAAATAAAGCAAAAAACAAAAGAAAATAAATAATGCAGAAAACAAAACAAAAAAACAACAATAAGTATTTTGTTGTAAGTAGAAACAAAATAAAATAAATAAAGCAAGAAAGAAAACAAAAAAAAGTGTTTTCAAATTTGAAAAGTAATGGCACAAACAGAAAGTTTATAATTTTCCTAAAACTAAAAGCAAAAAGAATTAAAAAATAAAGCAAAAAACAAAAGAAAATAAATAATGGAGAAAACAAAACAAAAAAACTGGAAAAAAATAAAAATAGCAACAATAAGTAAAGAAAAACAAAAAACAAAAAATGCCCCCTACTGGGCCCCCACGGCCTGAATACGACTTGAATCCCTACTTTGGGCCAGGATTCAGGCCCGCAGTACGCCCAGAAGGCCCATCAGGCAAAGCAGTAGCAAGTAGGCCCATAAGCCTGCAGTAGAGAGGAGTTCGAGAGGGGTGCGGCAGTGGGGCTTATAAACCACTGCGCGCCCCTCTCAACTAGCGAGGTGGGACTAAACTTTGGCCCCGATGCGGGCAGCACAGGGGCCTTTGGTCCCGGTTGGTGGCTCCAACCGGGACTAAAGGGGGTGCATTGGTACCGGTTCGTTGCACCAACCGGGACCAATGCATCCCCTTTAGTCCCGGTTGGAGCCACCAACCGGGACCAAAGGCCGCAGCTTCGGCCTTTGGTCCCGGTTGGTGGCTCCAACCGGGACTAAAGGGGGCATTAGTCCCGGTTGGAGCCACCAACCAGGACTAAAGGCTGGGCTATATAAGCAGCACTTAGCAGTTTCCGGCCAAATCGCCCACTTCTCCCCCGACGCCCCCAGCTCCTCCTCGTCGCCGTCGCCGCCCGACGCCCCTGCTCCACCTTGCCGTCGCCGCCGCCGACGCCATCAGGCTGCTCGCCTTCGCCGTCGCCGCCGCCCCCTGTGAGCATAGCCTGCTCCCGCGCCCCTCTCGTCCCGCGCCCCTGCGCGGCCACCACGCTGCCGCCCCTACGCGGCCGGCGCGCGCCGCCCCTGGCCTGCGCGGCCGCCGCGCCGCCGCCCCTGCCCTGCGCGGCCACCACGTGCCGCCCCTGTCCTGCGCGGCCGGTGCGCCGCCGCCCCTGCCCTGCGCGGCCGCCTCGCGCGCCGCCCCTGCCCTGCGCGGCCGCCGCGCGCGCCGCCCTGCCGCCCCGGCCCTGCATTTTCCTCGATAGCATTTTTTTTGCATTTTTTTGTGTATATGTGTTTGTATGTGTATATATGTGTACATGTTCATAGTATTTTTTTCATAAGTGTATTTTTTTTGTTCATTGCATTTTTTTCATATGTATAATTTATATATGTATGTGGTAGCTTTATATATATGATGAATGGATGTGGCTATATATGTATGTATGAATATAATGTTCATAGCATTTTTTTTGTTTATATATGTTTTTTCATATATGTATTAATTTTATATTTAGGTTGTTAGTAGATATCGATCGATTTTAGGTTAGTGCATTTTAGGTTAGTGTAGAGGAGAAAGTAAAATAAGGAAAAGGAAGAAAAGAGGAAGAAGGAAGAAGGAAGAAGAAGAAGAAAAAGAATGAGAGGAAAAAGGAAAATAAGAAGAGGAAGAAAGGAGAAAAAGAGGAGAGGAAGAAGAGGAGAAATAAATTAGAAGAGGAAAAAAGAAGAAAAAGAAGAGGAGAAGAAGAAAGGAATAGAGGAGAAGAAGAAAAAATAGAAGAAAAAAAATTCTATTTTTTCTTCTTCTCCTCTATTCCTTTCTTCTTCTCCTCTTTTTTTTTCTTCTTTTACTTCTTCTTCTTCTTCCTTCGTCCTTCTTCCTCTTTTCTTCCTTTTCCTTAATTATTTTCCTTTCTCGAGGGAGAAGAAGAAACAGAAGAGGAGAAGAAGAAAGAATGGAAAGGAGAAAGAAGAAACTTCAACACGAGGGGGTGGTACCGATACCCCCTCCCCGATAACATTATTTTCCCATGTATATGTATGTCGCGTCGTTGTCGATATAACCCCCTCTAGATAACTTCGACATGAGGGGCGGTCGATATATATACCCCCTCTCGACTGTGATAACTTATACAACTGCAGCACCCACGTCGGCCCTCTCGCTCGACCAAAACTCTCGAGGACACCCAAACCCTAGAGAGAAAACGATGTTGGTCTCCTACCCCCTCCCGCCGCGCCCCTACTCGACAAATTAACTCTCTCGAGGCCACCCAAATTTATCAAGTTAAAAGAGCGTTATCGTCGAGGCCACCCCAAACCCTTGAAGCTTTGTGTCGAGGCGACCCCAAACCCTAGAGAAGCAGCGTTGAGGCCACTAACATGATTCCTTATTGTGATTAGCTAGCTAGTTCTACGTTTGCCACTATGTACCATGTTTGAATAATAATTGACATGTTGTAAATATTTGCAGAAACTATGGAGCACTCCCGACACGAAGAAACAGAAGCGATGTTGGGGGACATAATCGCAAATGGAAGTGATGATGTTGCGTCATTTCTCATCGACACCGATGGTCAGCTGGATGAAGAAGAGGGCTATGTTTATGATGGCTTCGACCCATTAATGCTGGTACAAGAGGAGGACTATGTTCATGATGGCTCCGGTGACACAATGGAGGTACAAGACGAAGCAGACCGTGCTGACTGCTCCGGTCACCGAACCGAGTCCGGCCAGGTATATATATATTAGTTAAGCCCGTGTTGACAAGTTAATTGATGCATCCATTAATTGTTTTGGTATATGTACACATATTAATTACTGTCGTCTTTCTTCCTTATAATTTCTAGCCCTCCGGATCGAGCACAACTTCGGTAAGGAGACGAGGCCCGAAGAAAAAGTTGAGCTCAGATGAAAAGTTTGAGATCATAGAAATCGCGCCCGACAGCGAACCGATTGAACCCATCCGGACAAGGAAGGCATTTTCAGCTCAGTGCGGGGTTCTTGTTAGGGACAGGATCCCAATCAGCATCCAGCAATGGTATAAGCCTGCTAAGGATGAAGACGCTGAGGTGTCTTATGTCAATGATATGCAGAAAGAAGATCTTTGGACTGAGCTGAAGGCAAATTTCACCCTACCGCCAGAGGAGGATCTGGAGAAGCCAGTTAAAGAGCAATTAATCAAGTCTTGTGCTCTTAAGAAGATGGCAGGCCTAATGAGGAGGTGGAGGAAAGAGCTGAACCAGTTTGTCAAGAAAAAAGAGACACCAGAATTCATCGGCAAATATGAGAAGATAAAAGATCACTGGCCCGCATTTGTGGCCCACAAGACATCGGAAAAGAGTAAGAAGATGTCGGAGACAAACAAGAAAAATGCTACGAAGAAGAAGCTTCACCATTGCACGGGGTCAGGTGGCTACCTCAAAGCCCGGCCTAAGTGGTCCAAGGATGAGCATGATCTGCTTGAAAAAGGGATCGAACCAGAGAAAATGCGCTGGCCAGACCATTGCCGGACTTGGTTCTTCGGGGCTGGCGGAACCTTGGACCCTGTAACAGGGCAGTGTCAGTGGACGGACGAGCAACTGCAAACACCAGTCAAGAACCTTCGACACTATATCGATGCAGCGCAGCGAGGGACGTTCCTTCCAAACAGGGAGAAGGACAAGCTCACAATGGCCCTTGGGAATCCCGAGCACCCTGGATGGACACGAGGCACACCAGGCTCCATTCCGTGGACGGTTGGTTTTCCGGACGCAGGGGGTTACAAAACCCACGAGAGGAGGAAGAAACTGGAGCAGGACCAAATGCAGGCGCTGCTTGGAAGGGTAATGGGGCTAGAGGATCGAGAAGAGGAATGAGAAGCAGCAGATCGCAACAAACGACATGCCGAAGCTTCCCCCGAAGCTACCCCGCCATCTCAGCGGAGAAGCAGCGTTGCTTCCACCGAGCTGCTTCAGCCGGAGCATGTATTGGCGGCTCCTGCCAGCTATCCCGTGGATGGTATCACGGAGTCTCAAAATTGCCACATTATGGCGCGATGGATGAATTTGAAGGTCAAGGCGGCTGTTGGCCAAGTTTATCCTAGTGGACCCGGCACAACTTATCACTGCCAGCCGATTCCAGAAGGATTTGCTAAGGTGATGGTGGATGAAATAACGGAGGGATTTGAGGACCTCACGCTTGAGCACCCTACCGGTGAAGGGGAGACTAGGCTGGGTTCTTCTCTGAAGACTCCATGCCTATGGCGGAAGGAGCTCATCAACCTTCTGAACTGGACGCCTCCTCCTCCTCCTCCTCCTCCGGCGAGTCAGGGCACCCCACTCCTCCACCGCCTCCTGCTCCGGCGAGTGACGATCAGGGCACGCGTGGCGGCACTCCGCCTCCTCCACCGTCTCCTCCTCCGGCGAGTGACGATCAGGGCATGCGTGGCGGCACTCCACCTCCTTCTCCAGCGCGTGGCGGCACTCCGCCTCGCCAGCAAGGGCGGAAGAGACCCGCCGCCGCCCCAGCTGCTCCGGCGCGTCGTAGTCCTTCTCCTCCGCCTCGTAAGCAAGCACGAAAGAAGACAGACGCCGCAGCCGCTCCGTCTGCTCCGGCGTCTAGCAGCACAATAAGAGAGAGGCAATACAGATGCGGCCCACCTCTAAAGCCTGTAGAGAAGTTACCGTACAAGAGGACCAAGGAGGAAAACAATACGATCGTGCAGGCCCAAGTGAAGGAGTTCTTTGAAGGGGTGAAAGCAAAGATACATCCACCTCCGGAGGAGAAGGTAGATCCGGTGAAAGCAAAGCGCACTCTCGATGCCCTAAGGAAACCACCAAAGTCTCCGCCGAGAACCAACTATGAGTGCATTACTGAACAGACGTATCTCCAAGCCAAGCGGTCGGGAACTACTGTCAGTGATAAAAGGTCAAAAGAACAACGAGCAAAGGGGAAAAAAATTGCCCAGCCCGGCGAACAAGCACAACAATCGTGCCCCCCGCTCAATGTGTCTAATCCTCCGGGGACGGTGGCCGGTTATGGCAATCTTGAAGATTACCTGCCTGACGATGCACTTCCTGATTTCATGGAGGTGGACGTATTCAGATACGAGTACGGGAAGCCTCTCGTCAAAGATGAAAAATCTCTGACAACAATGATGCGAAGAT
Organism: Triticum timopheevii; assembly: GCA_963921465.1. Classification (NCBI taxonomy): domain Eukaryota; kingdom Viridiplantae; phylum Streptophyta; class Magnoliopsida; order Poales; family Poaceae; genus Triticum; species Triticum timopheevii. The sequence goes on along the minus strand of OY997274.1, from coordinate 443,838,910 downwards.
TCCATAGTTGGTACATGAAAACTTGCAGAGAGTCTGAGGGGACGAACAGTTTGTATCTGAAAATTAAAGAGGAGCACGACCTCGTTTCAAATGATGTGTTGTGTGTTCCATTTGAGGAGTTCTTCAAGTTCTTCAATCAAAAGGCCCTCGATAAATTAATGGTCTTTTGCTACTGCCTATAAGTACTATTTCTGTCATTAGTCTCTATATATAGCTCGGCTCTTTCATTGCATGTATTTATAATTAAGTATCCTCAATATATTATGCAGATTGAAGATCGTTGAGTGCAAAAAAATGAAATCTATGATATTGGGTTCATTAACACAAATATCATAGATGTATTTCTGGTTGAAAAGAACGTCGAAGAGGCCGAGGACAACTTGCTACAATCGTTAATCAAAAATTAAAACAAAGATACCATACTCTTTCCTTACAACGGCCCGTGAGTGTTACTGTCGTGTGCATATTCGGTTTCCCTTATTACTCGAGCGAGGTTAATGTAATTGATGAGTTATGCATGCGTGTGCAGGTACCACTATATTCTTCTGGAGATTAAGCTTGAGCGTGGACTAGTAACCGTCTTAGACTCCAGACGGAAAGATCCCAGCACCTATGCGGACATGACTGAAATGCTCAGCAAGTAAGTTCAATCGATCATTATCGCACCATATCGGCAACTTTTTGTTCATTTCCTGATATCTCAAGTAATAATAATTATTTTATTTGTCTTGCAGGGTTTGGAAACAGTTCACCGCACAAGCTCCGGGACTGCCGAAGGAGCTGCGATATGTATACCCGAAAGTAAGTACTACTGGCGCGCATCTCCTGTTGATTCTATAGCTATACTTTCATCAATGCCATTTATATAATGCTTCATTATCAGTTTGATTGACCTCTATTTCTCGTAAAGTGCTTGTGACAGGAGGAAGGGAATGATTTCTGTGGATACTACATGTGCGAGTTCATCCACAACGCGACTTTGAAAAACAAGCAGGGCTACTCTAGAAGACAATATGAAGTGCGTAAGCAATAATATTCACAATTTCATTTTATTACACCATCATTTCTGTTGAGTTTCATTCATATATATGTATTAATTAACCCCCTTCTTCAAATTAATTAGACGTGGCAGATGCGGGATGAACTCTTAGAACCAGATCGCATGAAAGCAATTCGAGAGGAATTGGCGGGATTCTTTCTTGAACACGTCATCAGTAAAGCCGGAGAATACCATGTGGAACTTCATTTCAAATGCTAGTGGTTTGTAATTAAGAGATCTTATACATGTATGTAGCCAGTAAAAAACTTGTTGTTCGACCAATCTCTCGGAGAAGGAGAGGTCGATCGATCTTCTCTCGGTATGCATGACAAACTTCTGTACTGAATGGTTCTCTCGATCACTTATGTATATATACTACGTAGCGTCGACCAAGCAAGGACATAAGAGAGGACACTTCTCTCTATTAATTAGCTAGATAACACAATATACGAAACACCTAAATTAAACCCCCAACCCCCCTCCTTTCAAAAAAAAACCCCAGCCACTGGAATGCAGACGCGTGGATGCCTTTTGGTCCCGGTTGGAGCCACCAACCGGCACCAAAGGCCCTCTGAGTGGGCTCTGCGCACAGGGCCACGTGGAGGCTCATTGGTCCCGGTTCGTGTTTGAACCGGGACTAATGGGTGGAGGCATTAGTAACGACCCATTAGTCCCGGTTCATGAACCGGGACTAAAGGCCCTTACGAACCGGGTCTAATGGGTGGTTTTCTACTAGTGCCTTGTCTCTTTTTCTCTCATTTTTTTATTTTCTCTTTTCTTTTTTTCCTTTTTTTATTTTTTGGTGGGCTTCTTTAGCCTCTTTTTTTATTTGGGCTTCTTTGGCCTCTTTTATTTTTCATAAAGTCCGGAGTCTCATCCCGACTTGTGGGGGAATCATAGTCTCCTTCATCCTTTCCTCACTCGGGCAATGCTCTAATAATAATGATCATCACACTTTTATTTACTTACAACTCAATATTACAACTCGATATCTCGAACAAAGATATGACTCTATATGAATGCTTCCGATGGTGTACGGGGATGTGCAATGATCTAGCATAGCAATGACATCAAAAAACGGACAAGCCATGAAAACATCATGCTAGCTATCTTACGATCATGCAAAGCAATATGACAATGAATGCTCAAGTCATGTTTATGATGATGATTGAAGTTGCATGGCAATATATCTCGGAATGGCTATGGAAATGCCATGATAGGTAGGTATGGTGGCTGTTTTGAGGAAGATATAAGGAGGCTTATGTGTGATAGAGTGTATCATATCACGGGGTTTGGATGCACCGGCGAAGTTTGCACCAACTCTCGAGGTGAGAAAGGGCAATGCATGGTACCGAAGAGGCTAACAATGATGGAAGGGTGAGAGTGCGTATAATCCATGGACTCAACATTAGTCATAAAGAACTCATATACTTATTGCAAAAATCTACAAGCCATTGAAAACAAAGTACTACGCGCATGCTCCTAGGGGGATAGATTGGTAGGAAAAGACCATCGCTCGTCCCCGACCGCCACTCATAAGGAAGACAATCAATAAATAAAATTGTGCTCCAACTTTATCACAAAGCGGTTCACCATACGTGCATGCTTCGGGAATCACAAACCTCAACACAAGTATTTCTACTAATCCACAATCACCCACTAGCATAACTCCAATATCACCAACTTTATATCGCAAAACTATTGCAAGGAATCAAACATATCATATTCAACGATCTACAAGATTATGTAGGATTTATGACTAACCATGTGAATGACCAAGTCCTGTCATCTCTCTAAATAGATATAAGTGAAGCAAGAGAGTTTAATTCTTTCTACAAAATATATGCCCACGCTCTAACAAGTATAAGTGAAGCAAAAGAGCATTCTACAAATGGCGGTTTTTTATGTGAAGAGAAACATGCAATCCAAACTTCAAATGATATAAGTGACACACATGAAGCATTATATAAAGCCATACTCAAAAGATTTAAGTGAGGTGGAATTTCTATAAATAAACCAAGGACTATCTCATACCAGCATGGTGCATAAAAGAAAAATGAAAACTAAATGCAAAAGACACTCCAAGACTTGCACATAATGCACAAACGAAACGAATACGAAAACATACCAATACTTGTTGAAGAAAGAGGGGATGCCTTCCGGGGCATCCCCAAGCTTAGACGTTTGAGTCTCCTTGAATATTTACTAGGGGTGCCTCGGGCATCCCCAAGCTTGAGCTCTTGCCTCTCTTCCTTTTCCTCATATCCAGACCTCCTCGTTTAGACACTTCATCCACACAAAACTTCAACAGAAAACTCGGTAAGATCCGTTAGCATAATAAAGCAAATCACCACTCTAAGAACTGTTGCAAACCAATTCATATTTTGTTTTTTCATTGTGTCTACTGTAGTATAACTTTTCTATGGCTTAATCCACTAATATAAATTGATAGTTTCATCAAAACAAGTAAACTATGCATCAAAAACAGAATCTGTCAAAAACAGAACAGTCTGTAGCAATCTGAACATTCACCATATTCTGGTACTCCAAAATTCTACCAAAATTAGGAAAAATAAACAAGTTGTACAGAAAGACAGTGCAAAAAGAATCAAAACCAATTGACGTTCCAGTTAAAAATGTAAAATTGCGCACTACAGCCAAAGTTTCTGTCCTGCACCGTACAAACCAACAAGCAATGTAAACATCCTAAAGGCAAACCTTAGAACAATATTTTTATAATACAAAGGAATTGTACAAGGGGACAATTATTTTTGATGAAAAGTTTCTGTAATCAAGATGCACAAAGTTTCCATGAGCATGAACAAAGTTCAAGGAGCTCTCCCACTTCAATAATTCTTGTCTTTCTTACTTTCACTCCCCTTTTTGAAAAGTTTTTAGGCTCCCCTCTTTATTTTTTTGTTTTTAAACTATATGAAAGCACTCAACAGAAATAATGACTCTCTAAAACTTCCGGGTTGTCTCCCTGGCAGTGCTTTCTTTAAAGCCATTAAGCTAGGCATTTAGTGCTCAAGTAATGAATCCACCTGGATCCCAAGGTATATCAAAGTCAATTTTAATTAACAATGATTTGTAATTTAGTAGTGAGCACAGAGTAACATATATCATGCAACAGCAAAGTATAACTCTCTTCCAATGCATCAGCATGTCATAAAAGAACAATTCATGCACACCAAGTAAAGGCCAATGCATACTATAAACAATTTCTTGCAATTCTATCGTGTTGGAAACATAGAGAGGTGGAGACATAGTTCCTCTCATAATAATTGCAAGTAGGAGCAGCAAGCACATGCATATTACATTCATCAAAATCATCATGTGCAATGGTAAAAGGCAACCCATCAATATAATCCTTACTAAGCGCAAACTACTCCGATACAGTGTAGTTTGGAGAATTCAAAAAGATAATAGGACTATCATGTGTGGGTGCAATAGCAACAATTTCATGTTTAACATAAGGAACTATAGCAAGTTCATCTCCATAAGCGTAATTCATATTGGCATCTTGGCCACAAGCATAGCAAGCATCATCAAAAAGGGATATTTCAAGAGAATCAACGGGATCATAGCAATCATCCTTCGGTAAGCACGAAGGGGAATTAAACAATGTATGAGTTGAAGAGTTACTCTCATTAGAAGGTGGGAACGGGTGATCAATCCGCTCTTCCTCCTTTTGTTCTTTGCTCTCCTCATAATCTTTCTCATCCAATGAGCTCACAGTTTCATCAATTTCTTCTTCCATAGCTTCCTGCAAGATATTAGTCTCTTCTTGGACAGCGGAGACTTCCTCAATAAATGCATTCATATAGTAATTGTATTCATAATTTTCATAGAAATATCTAAGTATAGCAAGATTTTCAGGCCTATAAACACCATCATCATCAAAAGCTTCATACTTTTCAAACAAAGATTCAAATTCATAAGCAGCCTTAAAAGCAACAAATTCTTCTATTTGTTTAACATCATAGTAATCATATATACCATTAGCATAAGAAGCTAAGGTTTCATTATCATTAAATTTGCATGAAAAGGGAAGGTGTGGAGCCTTCATCCTAGAGCAACAAGTAATATCATATCTCAAGCATAGATCCCGGGCATACCAACGCAACATAATAAATTGGTCCCATAATAGTTTCCCTTTTTGTGTCAAGCGATAATCCCTAAAGTATTCACGTTGATCCAACATGTCTCCCATTATAAAGTTGAATGGGGTTTTCTCAGGATTATCAAAGTAATACATAATATCTTTCACATAATGAGAATCGAGGGTTTTAGGAGTTACCCCATCTCCAAGAGTAGCAAGTACACCTAATTTTTTGGTATTTTACGTTCCATATCCATAACTAAAGATAGAGAATAACTTAGAACAGCAAATAAAAATTACTTAGAGATAAAGCAAACAAGCACACACGAGAATATTCACCCCATGCTATGACTCCCCGGCAACGGCGCCAGAAAAAGGTCTTGCTGACCCGCAAGTATACGGGATAGTTGTAGCCTCTCTCGATAAGTAAGAGTGTCGAACCCAACGAGGAGCTAAAGGTAGAAAAAATACTCTCTCAAGTCCTATCGGCCACTGATACGACTCTACGCACGCTTGACGTTCGCTTTACCTAGAACAAGTATGAAACTAGAAGTACTTTGTAGGTGTTGTTGGAAAGGTTTGCAAGATAATAAAGAACATGTAAATATAAACTAGGGGCTGTTTAGATAAAGAAGCAATAAAGTAAATATAACTAGTGTGGAAAAGTGGTGGTAGGAGTTGTGGAATTGTCCCTAGGCAATTGACTATGTTACTAGACCGGTAATCACTATTGCAATTCTATTTGAGGGAGAGGCATAAGCTAACATACTTTCTCTACTTGGATCATATGCACTTATGATTGGAACTCTAGCAAGCATCCGCAAATACTAAAGATTCATTAAGGTAAAACCCAACCATAGCATTAAAGTATCAAGTCCCCTTTATCCCATACGCAAACAACCTACTTACTCGGGTCTGTGCTTCTGTCACTCACGCCACCCACCATAAGCAAATCATAAACATATTACAAACCCTACAGCAGGAATCCCTCACGCTTGCGCAACACGGAGGGCACAATAGGACAGCACCAATAATAAAACATGCAACTCAAACCAATCATAGCAATTCATCAATCACCGATAGGACAACGAAAATCTACTCAGACATCATAGGATGGCAACACGTCATTGGAAAATAATATGAAGCATAAAGCACCATGTTCAAGTAGAGGGTAAAGCGGATTGCGGGAGAGTGGACCGCTAGATATAGATGGGGGAAGGTGATGGAGATGTTGGTGAAGATGACGGCGGTGTTGGTGAAGATCGCGGTGATGATGATAGCCCCCGACGGCGTTCCGGCGCCACCAGAAGCAAGGGGGAGAGAGCCCCCCTTCTTCTTCTTCTTCTTCCTTGACCTCCTCCCCAGATGGGAGAAGGGTTTCCCCTCTGGTCCTTGGCTCCCATGGCGTGGGAAGGGCGAGAGCCCCTCCGAGATTGGATCTATCTCTCTGTTTCTGCGTTCCCGAATCCTTCCCCTTCACCGTTTCTTTTATATCTGGAGATCCGTAACCCCGATTGGGGTGAATCTTTCGCCCAGATTTTTCTCATAAAATTAGCTTTCTTCCGGCAAAAGAAGAGCGGCAACCGCCTCACGAGTGGCCCACGAGAGTCCAAGGCGCACCCAGGGGGCGCCCCCCTGTCTCGTGGCCACCCCGGACACCGTTTGCGTTGATTCTTCCTCCGGAAAATCCCAAATATTCCAAAGTAATTCTCCGTCCGTTTTTATCCCATTTGGATTCCGTTTGATATTGGATTTTTGCGAAACATAAAACATGCAACAAACAGGAACTGGCACTGGGCACTGGATCAATATGTTAGTCCAAAAAATAGTATAAAAAGTTGCCAAAAGTATATGGAAGTTGAATAATATTGGCATGGAACAATAAAAAATTATAGATACGACGGAGATGTATCACTACACTGACGGACCGGGCGTTAGCAGCCACATATAATAACAACGGCTCCTTATCAATAGGAGTAGCAAGTACTGGAGGCTCAGCTAGCTATATCTTCAAAGCCTCAAACGTGTCATTAGCAGCATCACTCCAGACAAAGTTATCTGTTTTCTTCATCATTTGGTATAGCGGTATGGCCTTCTCACCCAACCGGCTTATGAACTGGCTTAAGGCAGCAATACGACCCGCCAGACGCCGAATATCATTAATACACGCTGGCTTTGCCAGGGAGGTAATGGCCTTGATCTTCTACGTGTTAGCCTCAATGCCTCTGTTAGAAACCAGAAAACCCAAAAGCTTGCCTGCAGGCACACCAAAAACACACTTGGTCAGGTTAAGCATCATCTTGTAGACCTGGAGATTGTCGAAGGTCTCCTTCAGATCATCTATCAAAGTTTCCTTCTCTTTGGATTTCACCACAATATCATCCACATAAGCATGAACATTGCGCCCAATCTGACTGTGGAGACAGTTCTGCACACACCACTGGTAAGTCGCCTGGGCACTCTTAAGCCCAAAGGGCATAGACACATAGCAGAAGGCTCCAAAGGGAGTGATGAAAGCTGTCTTCTCCTGGTCCTTAACTGCCATCTTGATCTGATGATAACCAGAATAAGCATCCAAAAAACTCAAATGCTCACAACTCGCCGTAGCATCAATGATTTGATCAATACGACGGATATCAAAAGGATCAGCCGGACAAGCCTTATTTAAGTCCGTGTAGTCCACACACATACGCCAGGTGCCGTTCTTCTTAAGCACCAGCACTGGGTTAGCCAACCACTCAGGATGAAAGACTTCAACAATGAACCCAGCCGCCAAGAGTCGGGCCACTTCTTCACCGATGGCCTTACGCCTCTCCTCATTGAAGCAACGAAGGAATTGCTTGAACGGCTTAAACTTCGGATCAATGTTAAGAGTGTGCTCAGCGAGTTCCCTCGGTAGACCTGGCATGTCAGAAGGTTTCCATGCAAAGATGTCCCGGTTCTCACGGATGAACTCGATGAGCATGCTTTCCTATTTTGGATCCAGGTTAGCACTGATACTGAACTGCTTGGACGAGTTGCCAGGAACAAAGTCAACCATCTTAGGGTCATCGGCTGACTTAAACTTCAGCACGGGATCATGCTCTGTAGTAGGCTTCTTCAAAGATGTCATATCAGCCGGGTTAACATTATCCTTATAGAACTTCAACTCCTCTGTTGCACAGACAGACTCAGCATAAGCAGCATCACCCTCTTCATACTCCAAAGCTATTTTCCAACTCCCATGCACTGTAATGGTTCCTTTGTAACCCGACATCTTGAGCCGCAAATAAACATAACAAGGCCGTGCCATGAACTTAGCATAGGCCGTCCGTCCAAATAGAGCATGGTACGGGCTTCTGATCTTGACCACTTCAAAGGTTAACTTCTCGGCCCTGGAATCGTACTCATCTCCAAAGGCTACCTCTAGCTCAATCTTGCCTACAGGGTATGCCGACTTACCAGGCACCACTCCATGGAAAATAGTGTTGGACCTCTTAAGATTTTTATTAGTTAATCCCATGCGATGGGAAGTGTCATAATAGAGGATATTAATTCTGCTACCTCCATCCATGAGTACCTTAGTGAATTTGTATCCACCAACCTGAGGTGCCACCACCAAAGCTAAGTGACCCGGGTTATCAACCCGGGGCGGGTGATCCTCTCGACTCCACATAATGGGCTGCTCAGACCATCGCAAGTATTGGGGAACTCCCGACTAAATAGCGTTCACAGCCCTCTTGTGAAGCTTCTGGTCCCGGTTGCATAGACTCGTGGTGAAAACATGGTACTGTCCGCTATTCAACTGCTTCGGTTGACTTTGATATCCAGACTGTTGCTGATTCCCTTGGCCGGATTGTTGATTGTAACCACCCTCATTACCTTGATCATAACCACCCTGATTACCTTGATTATAACCACCCTGATTACTTTGATGGTGTTGGTGGCCCTGGAAGCGGGAATTAGAACAGCCACCTCCATAGCCTGGGCCATGAGAACCGCCATCACCGGAACCTGAGCCGCTGCCCGGCCCATGACTGATGTGAAACGAGTTAGAATTTTTGAAAGCTCTCATAATTGAACAATCTTTCCAAAGGTGAGTAGCTGGTTTCTCCTGCGTGCCATGCTTTGGACAGGACTCGTTCAACAACTGCTCAAGAGTAGGACCTAATCCACCGGTCCGAGGAAGCGGCCTTCCCTTACGATGCTGACTATTTCTCTATGCATTGGTGTTAGCTACAAACTCCGAGTTACCATCATCCTTGTGTTTGCCCCTCTGATTCGCCGGGTTATGTTGCGGACCCTTGGCATTGTGCTATGTCTTGAGCTTGCGTTGGTTTTCCTTGAAGAGGAAAGGGTGATGCATCAATAGTAGCGTAAGTATTTCCCTCAGTTTTTGAGAACCAAGGTATCAATCTAGTAGGAGCTTCCACAAAAGTCCCACGCACCTACACAAACAAACAAAGAACTTGCAACCAACGCAATAAAGGGGTTGTCAATCCCTTCACGGCCACTTGCGAAAGTGAGATCTAATAGAGATAGTATGATAAGAAAATATATTTTTGGTATTTTATAATGTATATTGGAAAAGTAAAGATGCAAATAAAAGTATATTGAAAGCTTTATGATAAAAGATAGACCCGGGGGCCATAGGTTTCACTAGTTGCTTAGCAAAAGTATTACGGTGGGTGAACAAATTACTGTCGAGCAATTGATAGAAAAGCGAATAATTATGAGATTATCTAGGCATGATCATGTATATAGGCATCACGTCCGCGACAAGTAGACCGACTCCTGCCTGCATCTACTACTATTACTCCACACATCCACCGCTATCCAGCATGCATCTAGAGTATTAAGTTCATAAGAACAGAGTAACGCATTAAGAAAGATGACATGATGTAGAGGGATAAACTCAAGCAATATGATATGAACCCCATCTTTTTATCCTTGATGGCAACAATACAATACGTGCCTTGCAACCCCTGCTGTCACTGGGTAAGGACACTGCAAGATTGAACCCAAAGCTAAGCACTTCTCCCATGGCAAGAAAGATCAATCTAGTAGGCCAAACCAAACTGATAATTCGAAGAGACTTGCAAAGATAACTCAATCATACATAAAAGAAGGAGATTCAAATATTTCTCATAGATAAACTTGATCATAAACCCACAATTCATCGGATCTCGACAAACACACCACAAAAAGAGTTACATCAAATAGATCTCCACAAGAGAGGGAGAGAACATGGTATTGAGATCCAAAAAGAGAGAAGAAGCCATCTAGCTAATAACTATGGACCCGAAGGTCTGTGGTAAACTACGCACAACTCGTCGGAGGGGCTATGGTGTTGATGTAGAAGCCCTCCGTGGTCGATTCCCCCTCCGGCGGAGCACCGACGAAGGCTCCAAGATGGGATATCGCGGATACAGAAGGTTCCGGAGGTGGAAATTGTTTTTCGTTGGCTTCCTGGAAGTTTTCGGGGTACGTGGGTATATATAGGAGGAAGAAGTAGGTCGGTGGCTGCCCGAGGGGCCCACGAGACAGGGGGCGCGCCAGAGGGGGTGAGCGTGCCCTCCTATCTCCTGGCTGCCTCGATCGCTTCTTGAATTGCACTCCAAGTCCTCTGGGTCACGTTCGTTCCAAAAATCACGCTCCCGAAGGTTTCATTCCGTTTGGACTCCATTTGATATTCCTTTTCTTCGAAATACTGAAATACGCAAAAAAACAGTAATATGGGCTGGGCTTCCGGTTAGTAGGTCAGTCCCAAAAATGATATAAATGTGTAAAATAAAGCCCATAAACATCCAAAAGGGGTAATATAATAGCATGGAACAATCAAAAATTATAGATACGTTGCAGACGTATCAAGCATCCCCAAGCTTAATTCCTGCTCGTCCTCGAGTAGGTAAATGATAAAATAGAATTTTTGATGTGGAATGCTACCTATCATAATTCTCAATGTAATTTTCTTTATTGTGGCATGAATGTTTAGATCCAAATGATTCAAAATAAAAGTTCATACTGATAAAAGAAATAGTAATACTTCAAGCATACTAATCAAAGCAATCATGTCTTCTCAAAATAACATGGCTAAAGAAAGTTCATCCCTACAAAATAATATAGTTAGGCTATGCTCCATTTTTGTCACACAAAAATGTTCCCAAATTCTACACCCCCGATGACAAGCCAAGCAATTGTTTCGTACTTAAATAATCTCAAACTTTTTCAACTTTCACGCAATACATGAGCGTGAGCCATGGATATAGCACTATGGGTGGAATAGAATATGATGACAGGGATTGTGTGGAGAAGACAAAAAAGGAGAAAGTCTCACATTGACGAGGATAATCAACGGGCTACGGAGATGCCCATCAATTGATGTCAACATGAGGAGTAGGGATTGCCATGCAACGGATGCACTAGAGCTATAAATGAATGAGAGCTCAACAAAAGAAAACTAGTGGGTGTGCATCCAACTTGCTTGCTCACGAAGACCTAGGGCATTTGAGGAAGCCCATCGTAGGAATATACAAGCCAAGTTCTGTAATGAAAAATTCCCACTAGTATATGAAAGTGACAACATATGAGACTCACTATATGAAGAACATGGTGCTACTTTGAAGCACAATAAATGAGACTCGCTATATGAAGAACATGGTGCTACTTTGAAGCACAAGTGTAGAAAAAGAGATAGTAACATTGCCCCTTTTTATTTATTTTTTTTATTTTTTTCTTTTTCCCCTTTTTTCTTTATTTTTTCTTTGGCCTTTTCCTTTTTTCTTTTTGGATCATCGCACTTTTATTGATTACAACACATGAATTACAACTCGAAACTAGAACAAGATATGACTCTATATGAATGCCTCCCGCGGTGTACCGGGATGGTGCAATGAATCAAGAGTGACATGTATGAAAAATTATGCATGGTGGCTTTGCCACAAATACGATGTCAACTACATGATCATGCAATGGCAATATGACAAAAGTAATGTATGTCATGATGATAAACGGAACGGTGGAAAGTTGCATGGCAATATATCTCGAAATGGCTATGGAAATGCCATAATAGGTAGGTATGGTGGCTGTTTTGAGGAAGATATAAGGAGGTTTATGTGTGATAGAGCGTATCGTATCACGGGGTTTGGATGCACCGGCGAAGTTTGCACCAACTCTCAAGGTGAGAAAGGGCAATGCATGGTACCGAAGAGGCTAGCAATGGTGGAAAGGTAAAAGTGCGTATAATCCATGGACTCAACATTAGTCAAAAGAACTCATATACTTATTGCAAAAATTTAGAAGTCATCAAAAACCAAGCACTACGTGCATGCTCCTAGAGGGATAGATTGGTAGGAAAAGACCATCGCTCGTCCCCGACCGCCACTCATAAGGATGCACAATCCAAGTACACTTCATGTTTCAAATTTGTTACACAACTTTAACCATACGTGCATGCACCGGGACTTGCTAACTTCAACACAAGCATTCTTTAAATTCATAATCACCCCACTAGCATGACTTTAATATCACTACCTCCATATCTCAAAACAATTATTAAGTATCAAATTGATCATAGCATCCAATTCACTTCCTATGATAGTTTTTATTATACCCAACTTGGATGCCTACCATTCTAGGACCAATTTTATATCCATAGCAAATACTCCCTAAAAAATGGATGTATCTAGACATATTTTAGTTCTAGATACATCCATATTTGAGACAAGTAATTCCGAACGGAGGGAGTACCATGTTGTTCTAAGAGACTCTCAAAATAATATAAGTGAAGCATGAGAGACTAGCAATTTCTACAAAATTAAGCCACCACCGTGCTCTAAAAGATATAAGTGAAGCACTAGAGCGAAAACTATCTAGCTCAAAAGATATAAGTGAAGCACATAGAGTGTTCTAATAAATTCTAATCAAGTAGGCTTCTCCCAAAAGGTGTGTACAGCAAGGATGATTGTGGAAAAATAAAAAGCAAATACTAATATCATACACGACGCTCCAAGCAAAACACATATCATGTGGCGAATAAAAATATAGCTCCAAGTAAAGTTACCGATGAACGAAGACGAAAGAGGGGATGCCTTCCGGGGGCATCCCCAAGCTTAGGCTTTTGGCTATTCTTCAATATCTTGGGGTGCCTTGGGCATCCCCAAGTTTAGGCTCTTGCCACTCCTTATTCCATAGTCCATCAAATCTTTACCCAAAACTTGAAAACCTCACAACACAAAACTCAACAGGAAATCTTATAAACTCCGTTAGTGAAAGAAAACAAAACCACCACATAAGGTACTATAATTAACTCATTCTTTATTTATTTTTGGTGTTAAACCTACTGTATTCCAAGTTCTCTATGGTTCATACCACTTAATACTAGCCATAGATGCATCAAAATAAGCAAACAACACACGAAAAACAGAATCTGTCAAAAACAGAACAGTCTGTAGAAATCTGTAACTAACGCAAACTTCTGGAACTCTAAAAATCCTACCAAAATAGGAAGTCCTGGGAAATTTGTCTATTGATCAGAATAAAAAATAATCAATGCAAAAGCACGTTTCTGTGATGTTACAAAACTAATTTTGTGCGTGCAAAGTTTCTGTTTTTTCAGCAGAATCAAATTAACTATCACCATAGGTTATCCTATAGGTTCTACTTGGCACAAACCCAAATTAAAACATAAAAACACATCTAAATAGAAGGTAGAAGCAAAATTTATTACTAAACATAAACAAAAACAAAGACACAAATAAAATTGGGTTGCCTCCCAACTAGCGCTATCGTTTAACGCCCCTAGCTAGGCATAAAAGCGAAGATAGATCTAAGTAATTTCATCTTTGGCACTCAATTCTTAAGTAGCACGCATGATAGATTCATAAGGTAATTCGACTTTCTTTCTTGGAAAGTGCTCCATGCCTTCCTTAATGGAAATTGAAATCTAATATTCCCTTCCTTCATATCAATAATCGCACCAATCATTCTAAGGAAAGGTCTACCAAGAATAATAGGGCAAGAAAGATTGCAATCTATATCAAGAACGATAAAATCTACGGGCTCCAAATTTCTATTTGAAACAAAGAGGACATCATTGATCCTTCCCATTGGCTTTTTAGTGGTGGAATCCGCAAGGTGCAAATTTAAAGAGCAATCATCAAGATCATGGAAACCTAGAATATCACATAAAGTTTTCGGAATCGTGGAAACACTAGCACCCAAATCACACAAAACAAAACACTCATGATCTTTAATTTTAATCTTTATAGTAGGTTCCCACTCATCATAAGTTTTCTAGGTATAGAAACTACCAAATTAAGTTTTTCATCATAAGATTGCATCACGGCATCAACGATATGTTTGGTAAAAGCTTTACTTTGACTATAAGCATGAGGAGAATTAACAACGGATTGCAACAAGGAAATACAACCTTCTAAAGAACAATTATCATAATCAAATTCCTTGAAATCCGAGATAGTGGGTTCAATGCTATTTAAAGTCATGACCTCTCCAATCCCACTTTTACCAAATTTAGCATCAAGATCTAAAAACTCTGAATTATTCGGACGCCTTCTAACTAAAGATGACTCATCCCCAGTCCCATTATTATTAAGATTCGTATTGCAAAACCAAGATCTAATAGGGGACACATCAATAACTTTAAGATCTTCATCATTATTTTCATGGAAACTAAAAGAACACGCTTTTACAAAGCAATTTTCTTAGCACGCAATCTAGCGGTTCTTTCCTTGCACTCATTAATGGAAATTCTCATGGCTTTGAGAGACTCATTGATATCATGCTTAGGAGGAGTAGATCTAAGTTTAAGAGAATCAACATCAAGCGAAAGTCTATCAATGTTCCTAGCCAAATCATCAACTTCGAGCATTTTTTCTTCAAGCAAGGCATTAAAATTCTTTTGAGAAATCATAAATTCTTTCACACTATTCTCAAAATCAGAGGGCATCTTATTAAAATTACCATCAGAATTATTGTAGGAATCTCCATAATTATTAGAGGAATTACTAGGAACGGTCTAGGATTAAAGTTTTCTCTATAAGCATTGTTTCCAAAACTATTCCTACCAACAAAATTCACATCCATAGATTCATAATGTTCCTAGCCAAATCATCAACTTTGAGCATTTTTTCTTCAAGCAAGGCATTAAAATTCTTTTGAGAAATCATAAATTCTTTCACACTATTCTCAAAATCAGAGGGCATCTTATTAAAATTACCATAACAATTATTGTAGGAATCTCCATAATTATTAGAGGAATTACTAGGGAACGGTCTAGGATTAAAGTTTCCTCTATAAGCATTGTTTCCAAAACTATTCCTACCAACAAAATTCACATCCATAGATTCATTATTATTCTCAATAAAAGTAGACAAAGGCACATCATTGGGATCAAGAGGAGTATTTTTAGTAGCAAACAACTTCATAAGTTCATCCATCTTTCCACTCAAAACATTGATTTCTTCTATAGCATGCACTTTTTTACTAGTAGATCTTTTGGTGTGCCATTGAGAATAATTAGCCATGATATTATCAAGAAGTTTTGTAGCATCTCGTAAGGTGATTTCCATAAACGTGCCTCCCGCGGCCGAATCTAAAAGATTTCTAGAAGCAAAGTTCAAACCGGCATAAAAATTTTGTATGATCATCGACAAATTCAAACTATGAGTAGGGCAATTGTGAATCATCAATTTCATTATTTCCCAAGATTGGGCAACATGCTCATGATCAAGTTGTTTAAAATTCATAATATCATTCCTAAGAGTGATGATCTTAGCGGGAGGAAAATAATTAGAGATAAAAGCATCTTTGCACTTGTTCCAAGAATCAATACTATTTTTAGGCAAAGATGAAAACCAAACTTTAGCATGACCTCTAAGTGAAAATGGAAATAACTTCAATTTAACAATATCATTATCCGCATCTTTCTTCTTTTGCATATCACACAAATCAACAAAGTTGTTTAGATGAGTAGCGGCATCTTCACTAGGAAGGCTGGCGAATTGATCTTTCATAACAAGATTCAGCAAAGCAGTATTGATTTCACAAGACTCAACATCATTAAGAGGAGCAATCGGAGTACTAAGGAAATCATTATTATTGGTATTGGAGAAATCACACAATTTGGTATTATCTTGCGCCATGGCGACAAGTAATCCAACACACAAGCAAACAGAAAAATGCAAGCGAAAAAGAGAGGAGAAGATTGGGAAAGAGAGGGCAAATAAAACGGCAAGGGTGAAGTGGGGGGAGAGGAAAACGAGAGGCAAATGGAAAATAATGTAAATGTGAGGGAGATGAGTTTGTTATGGTACTTGGTATGTCTTGACTTGACCGAAGACCTCCCCGGCAACGGCGCCAGAAATCCTTCTTGCTACGTCTTGAGCTTGCGTTGGTTTTCCTTGAAGAGGAAAGGGTGATGCAACAATAGTAGCATAAGTATTTCCCTTAGTTTTTGAGAACCAAGGTATCAATCCAGTAGGAGGCTCCTCAAAACTCCCATGCACCTACACAAACAAACAAAGAACTCGCAACCAACGCAATAAAGGGGTTGCCAATCCCTTCACGGCCACTTGCGAAAGTGAGACTAATAGAGATAGTATGATAAGATAAATATATTTTTGGTATTTTATAATGTAGATTGGAAAAGTAGAGACGCAAATAAAAGTAGATTGAAAGCTTTATGATAAAAGATAGACCCGGGGGCCATAGGTTTCACTAGTGGCTTCTCTCAAGATAGCATAAGTATTACGATGGATGAACAAATTACTGTCGAGCAATTGATAGAAAAGCGAATAATTATGAGATTATCTAGGCATTATCATGTATATAGGCATCACGTCCGCGACAAGTAGACCGACTCCTGCCTGCATCTACTACTATTACTCCACACATCCACCGCTATCCAGCATGCATCTAGAGTATTAAGTTCATAAGAACAGAGTAACGCATTAAGAAAGATGACATGATGTAGAGGGACAAACTCAAGCAATATGATATAAACCCCATCTTTTTATCCTTGATGGCAACAATACAATACGTGCCTTGCAACCGCTGCTGTCACTGGGTAAGGACACCGCAATATTGAACCCAAAGCTAAGCACTTCTCCCATGGCAAGAAAGATCAATCTAGTAGGCCAAACCAAACTGATAATTCGAAGAGACTTGCAAAGATAACTCAATCATACATAAAAGGATTCAGAGGAGATTCAAATATTTCTCATAGATAAACTTGATCATAAACCCACAATTCATCGGATCTCGACAAACACACCGCAAAAAGAGTTACATCAAATAGATCTCCACAAGAGAGGGGGAGAACATGGTATTGAGATCCAAAAAGAGAGAAGAAGCCATCTAGCTAATAACTATGGGCCCGAAGGTCTATGGTAAACTACTCACAACTCATCGGAGGGGCTATGGTGTTGATGTAGAAGCCCTCCCTGGTCGATTCCCCCTTCGGCGGAGCACCGGCGAAGGCTCCAAGATGGGATCTCGTGGATACAGAAGGTTACGGCGGTGGAAATTGTTTTTCGTTGGCTCCCTGGATGTTTTCATGCTACGTGGGTATATATAGGAGGAAGAAGTAGGTTGGTGGCCGCCGGAGGGGCCCACGAGACAGGGGGCGCGCCATCCTATCTCTAGGCCGCCTCGATCGCTTCTTGACTTGCACTCAAAGTCCTCTGGATCACGTTCATTCCAAAAATCACGCTCCCGAAGGTTTCATTCCTTTTCTTCAAAATACTGAAATAGGCAAAAAAAAATAGCAATACGGGCTGGGCCTCCGGTTAGTAGGTTAGTCCCAAAAATGATATAAATGTGTGAAATAAAGCCCATAAATATCCAAAAGGGGTAATATAATAGCATGGAACAATCAAAAATTATAGATACGTTGGAGGCATATCACGTTGCCATTCTTCTTTCCCTTTACCGGCTTGTCATCATCAGACTCGAGGTCCTTGTTACTATCAGAGTCGGCATAATTGATTAGAGCCGCCATCAGCTACCCCATATCATTGCAATCACGCTTGAGCCACCCCAGCTTCTGTTTAAGAGGCAAAAAACGACAATTTTTCTCCAACATTAAGACTACAGATCCGGCATTCATGTTATCGGATGAGTGTATGATAGCCTTCACCTGACGCACCCAATGGGTTGTTGACTCACCCTCCTCTTGGGCGCAAGTAGCTAAGTACACAATCGACATGGGTTGTTTGCATGTGCCTTTAAAGTTCTGAATAAACTGGGTGTCGATGTCAAAACCGGCGGATCTCGGGTAGGGGGTCCCAAACTGTGCGTCTAGGCGGATGGTAACAGGAGACAAGGGACACGATGTTTTTACCCAGGTTCGGGCCCTCTCGATGGAGGTAAAACCCTACTCCTTCTTGATTGATATTGATGATATGGGTAGTACAAGAGTGGATCTACCACGAGATCAAGGAAGCTAAACCCTAGAAGCTAGCATATGGTATGATTGTTGTAATGGTTATTCGTCCTACGGACTAAAACCCTCCGGTTTATATAGACACCAGAGAGGGCTAGGGTTACACAGAGTCGGTTACAATGGTAGGAGATCTACATATCCGTATCGCCAAGCTTGCCTTCCACGCCAAGGAAAGTCCCATCCGGACACGGGACGAAGTCTTCAATCTTGTGTCTTCATAGTCTTGGAGTCCGGCTGACGATGATAGTCCGGCTGTCCGGACACCCCCTAGTCCAGGACTCCCTCGATAGCCCCCGAACCAGGCTTCAATAACGATAAGTCCAGCGCGTATGTAGTCTTCGGCGTTGCAAGGCGGGTTCTCCTTTAAGTTCCACGTACCTGCCGAACAGTGTCCGGCTTCCTTATCAATATCGCGCTTCTTGGCTTCCACGCCCAATAATGGCCTTCTTCCACGCGTCGCACGAATGCGAAAAGCCAAGGTATCTTTTATGTTTTACCCCCTAACTGTGCAAATAATCTGCCTATAAGAGAGGCAAGAATCCAGATCCAAATCACACCATCTTCCTTCCGCGAGTACTCATCGGAGCGCTTCTGACCAAGAATCCATTCCATCATGGACCGTCGACGCGGCTCCCCTTCTCGCGCTCCCAGCCATCTGTCAGGAGATTGGAGGAGATGTTCTGTCCCGCACAACGAGCTGGTGATGCTCCAAGCGGAGGGATATCTCCCTCCGGCCTTCATGGTTCCGGTTCGAGCCGGGTTGGCCACCTACAAAGGCGGGAAGCAAGTGGAGGCTACCCCAATTCCCAACAAAGGGGAGCGGGTATGCTTCGTCCCCTATATGATAAGGGGGCTCAGATTTCCTATACATCCGTTCCTCCGCGGGCTCCTGGAGTTCTACAGACTCCAGCTCCATCACCTCACGCCCGCCTCTATCCTGCATATCGCGGGTTACGTAGCTCTTTGCGAGCTATTCCTGGGCGTCGAGCCCCATTTTGCGTTGTGGAAGAGGTTGTTCTGCCTTGTGCCCCGCTCTCACGAGCGGTCCATATATCAAGTGGGAGGTGCCGAAATATGGCGCATCGCCGGGACCGGATATCCATCCGGAACCCCTAAGAAGGCATCCGAAGACTGGCCTTCAGAATGGTTTTACATAGAAGACGCTCCTCTGCCGGACCCTGTTCGGATCGGCCTCCCGGAGTTCAGTAATGCTCCTTTGAAGAAACGCCTCAGCTGGCGCCCGCGGAGCCCCCAGCTGGAGGAAGACAAGAGCGTCCATTATTTGATGGGCCGGATAAGGTTACTGGCCCATTCCGGGTTGACCATGCTTGGAGTCATGGCAACGTGCATTATGCGGGGGGTGCAGCCGCTGCAGTACAGGGGCCACCCTATGTGGGATTTCAACGGGGAGGACGATGCCACCCGTCATGGCCGCAAAGGGCCGGGATCGGCCGAAGACCTAGCGAAGATCCTGTCCGGCCTGTACAAGGGGGAGAAGGAGGATTTCCTCCAGACGAGCCCGTTGAATGGGTTCTCCATGAATAACCCTCAGCGTTGGGTAAGCGAACACGTCGTGTGCCCGAACCATGCTTTCAAAGTTTAAGTTTCTTATATTATGCTTTCGACGCAGGAGCTGCGTCGGGTTGTGGAGGACATGCTTAGTCCAGCTCCGCAACCCGAGGATCCAGAGAGATCCCAGGATCCGGCCTCTGAAGAGGACCCGGACATAAAGGTGGAGCTAATCGACGGGGTGTTCCACCAGTTCAGCATGGATAACGCTTTAGTCGCCATTACAGCTGACTACCCCGGACTATATCCGGCTTCCCAGGTGATTGTGACCGAAGTCCTGACACCATTATTTCTTCCTTGCTCATTTCTGACCACCGTATATGATGGTGCTTTGCAGGAAGAGCCTTTAAGGCGGGAAGCCGAGCCTGCGGCGGCTGACCAACAAGGGTCAGTCCGGCCCAGTAGGCGGAAGAGGAGCGCGGCGCGGATTGAAACGTCGCCGCAAAGGTATATCTCACGGTTCGTTATTTAGAGCAACGTTCCTAGGAAGCGTTTGAATGCTCATGACTTTTGTAGGACAAAAAGCGCCCGCCGGACTGCGGGCGTGGAGGTTGCCAATCCAACCTCTACCAGCCAGGCTCCAGCACCTGGTCTGGAGGGGGAGGCGAGCGCAAGGCGCGAGCCGGATACTCCTCCACCGAAGGATGCCGACAGACTGTCCGCCACCAAGTCTGAGGTGGAGAGCACCATGAACCACAGGCACCGCCGGACAGTTTTTCGTGACGCGTGCTTCTCCCCTGAGGCGTTGAATGCCTTTAACGCGGGGGACGCGCACCTCCGTGCTGCTCAAGATGGTTTGACCAGAGCCACGGAGCAGTATGTAAAAGACATACGGGTAAAAGAATTTAATAGTTGTATATGCCAGTAGCCCCCGAGACTTAAAGTAGTTATATTAACTGATTTAAGGATCATTTGAAACGCAGGATCTTACAGAGAAGAATACCCAACTATCTCAGGAGCTGCAAGAGTGCAAGGCCCAACTCGAGGCCGCATTTGCTGCCGCAGGAGGAAACACAGAGGCCCCTCCTGGTAACACATTATTTTAAAAAGATAAGTGGTGTGCGGCGTGCGCGCAAGTCTAATAATGACATTGCAGGTGCTGCCGGACGAGATCCGGACAGGCAAGAACTACTGCGCTAGCTGAAGGCCGGCGAGAGGGTGCTGAATAAGGTGTAGCAGGAGAGGAACAAGCTCCAGGATGCCCACGCCCAGCTCGGAGAAGAGCTGAAAGGTGTTCAGGCCGAGCTATCTGGCTCCATTAAGGAGAATCAGCGGCTTCGTCGCGGCATCTATAGTAAGTGCTTGAGCGAACTCCTTTGAAAAGAAGAGTTCGGCGAGGAAGTCAATTGACAAAATATGTCTGTAGGTATACTCACAGGTCGCCCTGCGGAGGAGATGCCCGTATCAACGGGTGATCAACTTCCCGAGCTATTGCAGCTGCTCGAACGAGTTCGGCAGGCAATGAGCGGCGTCGTCCAGGCTTTATGGCCAGCCCTCTCCCTACCCGAGGGCCTTGGGGAGCTTGCGGAGAAGCTTCAAGGAGTGCGGCATCGCTTCCGTTTATGAAAGATTTCGGCCTGCCGCCAAGGTGCCAGGGAGGCCTGGGCCATGGTGAAGACGCGGGACAAGAAGGCGGATCCCAACCACATGGCCGAGGTCGGACCTGTGGGGCCCGATGGGAAGGAGATCCCTGTGAGTTTAGTATACGGCCAAGTAGAGTTGGCCGCTAAATTTTCCCAACGGGACTGTAAATTAGACAGCCTGTTAGACGGGATTGAGGAGGAATACAGTCAGTCGATTTGACAATGTATTTTAAAATGACATGTAAAATGCCTTCTAGCCGGATTGTAGATCGTTTGTCTTTGCCGACCTTTTCGCTTCAACCTCGGGACCCTAGAGTCCGAAGTGTGTCCGAATACCTTCTCGGTTAAGAAACAACCGGGGCATGCATGGAGACCAGGCGTAGGTGTCATTAGTGCTTTATCAGACAAGTGCCCGACTAGTTATGTTATATTAAATGGTTAGTAAGAAACATCTTCCAGGGAGAATAGTTCCGTTAAGGGTTCCTTTCCCTGGGAGGCATGCCCTAAAGTGCATGTCCAGACTGCGAAAAGAGCAGGAAAAACATCTGGGGGCAGATAAATAAGTAGGTAAAAAAATCATCTTTCAAGTCACCGACCGAATATTCCCTTAAGAACGCTAGCTTTCAGCTTCACCCAGTCTGAGGTACACATCCGGCTGACCCGGCAGTAACAATCGCAGAGGTGCTCCCTTTACCTCCTAGACGAACAATCGGGAACGTAGGGGTAAGCACAGGAGCCAGGCAACCCAGCTTGGCCAAAACTTAAGTCATATCGATGCATATAATGGTGAATAAAAGGTACATGTGGAAGTTTGACACATGTGTTGGGCATGAAGCCCTTATAATTAAGCTTCTGGTAAAGAAGCCCGCAGGTATAATGAGTGCGGATGGCACGTCAAGTGTGTGCGAACAATGCGCAAGTAGGCCTTTAAGGGCTTTTTAGGAAAAGGGGTGAGAGAAGAAAGAGAAACAAAAGACAGCTGAAGTGTAAAAATTTGGACGGGGGAAGGGGACGAACTCTTAGTCCAGCGCTAGGCATAGAATCTTCGGAGGCGGGCTGCGTTCCATGGGTTCGGCTTGAGTCGGTTGTCCGATGCATTTCGTAGACGGTACGCTCCGCCGGTCAAGACTTGATCGATAATGAAGGGGCCTTCCCATTTGGGCTTGAGCTTGTCCTTTTTCTTGTCCGGCAGGCGTAGAACTAGTTCGCCAACGTTGTAAGTCTTGGCCCGTACTTCTTTGCTTTGATATCTTCGAGCCTGCTGCTGATAGAATGCGGAACGAGCCTTGGCGACGTCGCGTTCTTCCTCCAATGCGTCCAAGCTGTCCTGCCGATCCAGCTCGGCCTCTCGTTCTTCGTACATGCGCACTCGAGGTGAGTCATGAATGATGTCGCAGGGCAGAACTGCTTCTGCGCCGTATACCATAAAAAATGGTGTGAATCCGGTAGTACGGTTGGGCATTGTCCGCAGCCCCCAGAGTATGGAGTCGAGCTCCTCTACCCAGTGTGTGTCAGATTTCGTAAGTGACCGCACTAGTCTGGGTTTGATGCCGCTCATTATTAGACCATTTGCTCGTTCCACTTGACCGTTGGTTTGAGGATGATAGACTGAAGCGTAATCGAGCTTAATGCCCATATTTTTGCACCATGATTTAACCTCGTCGGCCGTGAAGTTTGTGCCGTTATCGGTGATGATGCTGTGGGGGACACCATAACGGTGTACTACCCCGGATATGAAGTCTATCACTGGTTCGGACTCTGCCGTTTTAACTGGCTTGGCCTCTATCCATTTGGTGAATTTGTCCACCATGACCAATAGGTACCTTTGCTTGTGGGTTCCCCCATTAAGGGGTCCAACCATGTCAAGCCCCCAGACCGCGAACGGCCAGGTAATGGGTAAAGTTTTGAGGGCGGTGGGTGGCATATGGCTCTGATTAGCAAAGAGCTGACAACCGACGCATCTTTGGACTAAGTCCTGAGCATCTGCCCGGGCCGTCGGCCAATAAAATCCTGTACGGAATGCCTTTCCTACAAGGGCCCAAGCTGCGGCGTGGTGTCCGCCTAGTCCGGCATGAATTTCAGCCAGAAGGTTTCGCCCTTCCTCTTCGGAGATACACCTTTGAAGGACTCCGGTTGTGCTTTTCTTATAGAGTTCTCCCTCATGGACCTTGTAGGCTTTGGATCGCCGAACTATGCAGCGGGCCTCATTTTGGTCTTCGGGAAGTTCCTGCCTAAGCAAGTAGGCTAGGAATGGCTCTGTCCACGGGGCGATTACTGCCATTATGTCGTGGGCTGAAGGTGTTATGTCATCGGCTGAATCGCCGATTGTGTTAGATTGCTCTGTGTTAGTTGGTGCGGCTGCTTCTGGTTTGTTGTTTCCGGACTCCTCTTCCCATAGTATGGATGGCTTAAACAGCCATTCCAGGAAGATGTTTGGAGGGACAGCGTCACGTTTTGCGCCGATGTGTGCCAATACGTCGGCCGCTTGGTTATTGTCCCTGGCTACATGGTGGAATTCAAGTCCTTCGAACCGAGCTGACATTTTAAGGACAGCGTTACAATAGGCTGCCATTTTCGGATCCTTGGCGTCAAAGTCTCCATTTACTTGGGATATTGCGAGGTTTGAGTCCCCGCACACCTCTAGGCGTTGAATGCCCATGGAGATTGCCATCCGGAGGCCATGTAAGAGGGCCTCGTACTCGGCTGCGTTGTTGGAGTCCGTGTACATTATCTGAAGTACGTATTGGACTGTGTCCCCGGTTGGGGACGTCAATATGATGCCAGCCCCCAATCCGGCCAACATTTTGGAGCCGTCGAAGTGCATAATCCAGTTGGAGTATGTGTCATACTCTTTAGGGAGTTCGGCTTCAGTCCACTCAGCGACAAAGTCGGCCAAAACTTGCGACTTTATAGCTCGCCGATGTTTGTAAGTTATGTCGAATGGTAAGAGCTCAATGGCCCATTTTGCAATCCTGCCCGTCGCGTCGCGGTTGTTTATAATGTCATTTAGGGGTACTTTGGAGGCTACTGTTATCGAACACTCTTGAAAGTAGTGTCGGAGCTTCCGGGATGCCATAAACACCGCATATGCTATCTTTTGATAGTGCGGGTAACGGGACTTGCAGGGAGTTAACACAGTGGATACGTAGTACACTGGTTTTTGAAGAGGGAATTTATGTCCTTCTATCTCTCGTTCTATGACGAGTACCGCGCTTACAACTTGATGTGTTGTCGTGATGTATAACAACATTGGTTCGCCCAGGTTAGGCGCAGCCAGGACCGGATTTGTTGCCAATATGGCTTTTATTTCTTCGAGTCCGGCGGTGGCGGCATCCGTCCACTCGAAGTGTTCGGTGCGTCTGAGGAGGCGATAGAGGGGCAATGCCTTTTCTCCCAAACGGGAGATAAAGCGGCTTAGAGCCGCCATGCATCCAGTCAATTTTTGTATTTGTTTGAGGTCCTTTGGAATATCTAGCTGTGACAGAGCTCGGATCTTGGCTGGGTTTGCTTCAATTCCTCTACCGGATACAATGAAGCCCAGGAGCTTTCCGGCTGGTACACCGAAAACGCATTTTTCCGGATTCAACTTGATGTCATATGCTCGGAGGTTGTCGAATGTGAGCCTCAAATCGTCTACTAGGGTTTCGACGTGTTTGGTTTTGACGACTACGTCGTCTACATATGCCTCTACTGTTTTGCCGAGCTGGGTAGCCAGACATGTCTGAATCATGCGCTGATATGTTGCGCCGGCGTTTTTAAGTCCGAAGGACATCGTGTTGAAGCAGAATGGTCCATATGAAGTAATGAATGCCGTTGCGGCTTGGTCCGCTTCCGCCATCTAGATTTGATGGTAGCCGGAGTATGCATCCAGGAAGCACAATGAATCGTGCCCTGCGGTAGCATCGATTATTTGGTCGATGCGAGGGAGGGGGAAGGGATCCTTTGGGCAGGCCTTGTTGAGGTCTTTAAAATTGACACATAGGCGCCAGGATTTGTCCTTCTTTGGTACCATTACCAGGTTTGCTAGCCAATCCGGATGTTTGATGTCTCTGATGAATCCGGCTTCCAATAGTTTGGCTAGTTCTCCTCCCATTGCCTGTCTTTTGGGTTCGGAAAATCGTCGCAGAGCCTGTTTGACTGGCTTGAACCCTTTTAGGATATTTAGGCTATGCTCTGCCAATCTGCGTGGGATTCCTGGCATATCTGAAGGGTGCCAGGCGAAAATGTCCCAATTTTCCCGAAGGAATTCTCGCAGTGCGGCGTCTACATCAGGGTTCAACTGTGCCCCGATGGAGGCCGTCTTTGTCGGGTCCGTTGGATGGACCTGGAATTTTACTATTTCGTCCGCTGGTTTAAAGGAGGTGGACTTGGATCTCTTGTCGAGTATCACATCGTCTCTATTCACCGTAGAGTGCAGCGCAGTAAGTTCTTCTGCCGCTAGGGCTTCGGATAGTGCCTCCAGGGCTAATGCGGCTGTCTTGTTTTCGGCATGGAGTGCTATGTCCGGATCACTAGCGAGAGTGATTATTCCGCCGGGCCCAGGCATTTTGAGCAGCATGTACCCGTAACGGGGTACGGCTTGAAAAATTGTGAATGCCTCTCGTCCTAATATAGCGTGATATCCGCTGCTGAACGGGGCCACTTGGAACGTGACTTCTTCAGACCTGTAATTGTCCGGCGAGCCGAACACCACATCAAGTGTGATTTTTTTCGGTGCAGCGCGCTTCCCGGCTAGGGATTATTCCTCTGAAGGTCGTGCTGCTTCGCTCAATGCGGCTCCAGTCTATTTCCATTTTTTGAAGAGTTTCCTCGTAGATGAGGTTTAATCCGCTGCCGCCATCCATGAGTACCTTGGTGAGTCTAAAGCCGTCCACTATTGGACTGAGTACCAGTGCGGCTGGTGCTCGGGCTGTTCGGAATTTAGGTTCGTCGCTGGCGTTGAAGGTGATGGCTGCGTCGCTCCATGGATTTGTTGTTGCTACTTGGTAGACTTCGGCGAGGCTGCGGATTGTTCATTTCCGCATGTTATTTGATGCGGAAGTCTCAAAGACTGTTGATACCGTACCGGTATTGTTGGAGTGGTTTCCCGGGGCTAGAAGCTCCTCGCCACTTTTGGCCACCTGCCATAATATCCAACATGCTCGAAGGCTATGTATTGGGGTGGTGCCCTCTGTACAGTGAATTTTATAAGGTCCGCTAAGCCACCCCTCCAGTACGGTTCCGTGCCCTTTATGGGGTTTTTGCTTTTTGGTTTTTGTACCTGGTGCCTGAGTGTAATGCACCCTTTTGTTGCGGACTGGGGTTGTATTCGGGGCCGGATTGTCCCAAAACTTATTTTTGGTTTTTCGGAAACTCTCCATTGCACAGTACTTTCGTACTATGGACGCCAGGACGGCGAAGCGTGTAACTTCACAACGGCTGATGGCGTTCAAGATTCCCTCGTTCGTGCAATTATTGCAAAAAATTGAGATTGCGCTTTCCTCTTGGCAGTCCTTTATCCTGTCCATAACTAGGAGGAATCTGGCCCAGTAATGATGTACTGTTTCAGCAGGATCTTGCCGGATTAGAGATAGGTCGCATATGTCTGGGCGGGTGGGTGGAATTGAGTCCAGAACCCTACCCATCTCAAGGCTCAAGGGCCGAGAAGCTTCCGAATTTGGAAGCTTGAAGAGTGGAACCTTGTCCAACGAGTCCGGTCCGATGCCTGACTTTAGGTTCAGTGCTTGATCGAAGTTCGTCCCTCCACGAGAATCCGGCATGGAGGGTTCGGAAGCCCGGACATGACTAGTTTTCAATATAGGAGAAGAGTCGCCGTGATGTTCCTCTAC
Source organism: Triticum timopheevii (assembly GCA_963921465.1). Taxonomy (NCBI): domain Eukaryota; kingdom Viridiplantae; phylum Streptophyta; class Magnoliopsida; order Poales; family Poaceae; genus Triticum; species Triticum timopheevii. The sequence goes on along the minus strand of OY997274.1, from coordinate 443,811,348 downwards.
CACCTAGAGATGGTGGGTAACCTGGGGAGAGTTAATCTCTCTCAGATCGGTTTTAAGCCCAATCTGATTGTAGTCTGTAGAGACTCCTAGGGCGGCGATGCGATCCAAGAGTTCGTTTACGGACGAGAGCTCTGTTAGATCCAGCTGCTCGGCGAATTCTGAGTTGACGTGAAGATTGCTTTTGATGACCCGAGAGGTCATCGTCGAAGCGGTGGCCGGACAGGCGGTCATGAGAAAACCACCTAGCCGGATAGTTTGGCCAGCGGCCAAGGCTCGTTTGGCGAAGATACCGTCCTTGAAGAAGCGAAGAGGCATCCTTCCTATCGGTGACGGCACAGAGGAACTCTCAATGAAAGCACCAATGTCGGTGTCAAAACCGGCGGATCTCGGGTAGGGGGTCCCAAACTGTGAGTCTAGGCGGATGGTAACAGGAGACAAGAGACACGATGTTTTTACCCAGGTTCGGGCCCTCTCGATGGAGGTAAAACCCTACTCCTGCTTGATTGATATTGATGACATGGGTAGTACAAGAGTGGATCTACCATGAGATCAAGGAGGCTAAACCCTAGAAGCTAGCCTATGGTATGATTGTTGTAATGGTTATTCGTCCTACGGACTAAAACCCTCCGGTTTATATAGACACCGGAGAGGGCTAGGGTTACACAGAGTCGGTTACAATGGTAGGAGATCTACATATCCGTATCGCCAAGCTTGCCTTCCATGCCAAGGAAAGTCCCATCCGGACACGGGACGAAGTCTTCAATCTTGTGTCTTCATAGTCTTGGAGTCCGGCTGACGATGATAGTCCGGCTGTCCAGACACCCCCTAGTCCAGGACTCCCTCACTGGGCCTTTAGCTCAGCACATGACCCGATGGAATTGGCTGACAACCCTTTTAACCAAGTACGGGCCGTTCCATCCAGCATCATGGTGAAGTACTTAGGACACGCAGCATCACTGACCTCCAACAGTTCCATGGCCATCTCATAACTTTCAATCCATGTCTCAGGGGGTAAGTCGGCTGTGTAATTAGGCACCTTACGAGGTCCTATGAAATCCTTGGGCAAACGCTCATTACGCAGAGCCGACACCAAACAGGGTACACCTGTAGATCTAGAGGTCACGCCTGCCTCTATCGAAGTCGTTGGATAAACCGGAAGGGGCTGGTGAGCCGCCCGTTGAGCTGCCTGCTCAGCCTCTTGACACACTTTGTCCCGATCGACCAAGTTGTGAGCTTCATCACGCGCTGGGTCATGCACACGCGGGTGGTTACGGCGCTGGGCATTTCTTGAAACGTCTAGTGAGTCCATGTGCCTTCTATAACTCCGGCTTGGGCGAGGGGTCGAGTGAATCCTATCTCTACTGTAAGAACATGCCTCCTACCGCACCAATGTTGTCTGAAGAAGTTCTCTGGCCTTTCGTGTTTCAACCACCGCTGGAGAGTCACCATCCACCGGCAGAGCTGCCAATCGTGTCGCCGCAGCAATCATGTTTTCCAAAGGATTGCAATAATGACCCGGTGGTGTCAGGACATGTTGAGGCGGAGCACTATAAAATCAGGGGGTTCCGTCATGCGTGGTTGAACCGGCATTCCAACCCCAGGTGCTGCTGCCCTGTTTACCTCCGGCGGGTTACTGGTACCCGCTCCAGGCGTGCAAAATAGGTTTCTCGCCTCATAAACCGGAGGTAGACGAGACTGGTGCCTCCTCCTCATGATTTCGTTTGAAGCACTTTGACCCATCATAAGCCGGAAAGCCTCTGACTGAATCCACTGGGCCTAAGCATCTAGGGCCGCCCGCTCCACGGCCATCCTGACGTCCTCTGCCGCCAGGTTTTCCTTGGCTTGCGCTACCTCATCACGCAGCTTTGAAATTTTCGTGCTATGTTGAGCTTGATTTGCCGGGTTAACTTCTGGTGTTAACAGGGCTGTGAGTCTATCCAGCAACTCCGTCAACACCTGAGCCGATGGCCGAATAGGCCCTCCTGCCCCGGCTGCCGTCACCGCTGCTGACCCAAAAGTCATCGCTGACACAGTTGAAGAATTTTGCCCAGGCTGCGAACCAGCCATGAAGATCGCAACCCGGTTCGGCGGCTCATAAGGGTCCAGAATACTGTCGCCATCGGAACAACCCCCAAGCCTGCCATCTTGCAATTGGTACAAGGAAGTAGTCTCACCTGTAGACGACTCACCGTCAAAATAGATGGCCGTCTCACCACCAGATATTGACCCTTCATCAAATTCCGCTCCATGGATGAATATGAATCCCATGAAGGCACGCTTCACAGCAGGCTGAGCGCGGACAGGTCTCGCGCGCTGAGTCGTCTTCATGATGTCAGTGCAGATGTCTCGCTTAGGGCCCGGCTCGCCGATCTTGCCAATGAAGATGTGAATTCCGCCGAAGGGGACCCGGTACCCGTACTCAATTGAGCCGGCCTCAAGGCCACAGCCTGCATCGTCGATGTAGAGCTTGCTGCGATGACTCTTGGTCATCCGGCCCATAGCGTATCCCTTGAGCCCTTCGAAGCTGCCCTTCAAGAACACGAAACCACCATGCGCTGGCCCGACGGTGGGCGCCAACTATCGTGGAATAGTCATGGCAGATGTCCTAGCGAAAGGACTTAGTCGTGGAGCCATCGCAACTAGGTTAGCTTAAAGGGGTTAAACAGGACAAAGGACACGGGAGTTTATACTGGTCCGGCCCCTTGCGGTGAAGGTAAAGGCCTACTCCAGTTTTTAGGTGGTATTGCTTATGTCTCGATTACCAGGGAGCAACTCCGCTTGAGCTAGCTTTCGATCTGTTGTCTCTTACCCTGAACCGCCGATGGGTCGTCCTTTTATATACACAGGTTGACGCCCAGCGGCTCACGGACTCCCGACCGGCTCATAGATAACGTGTCCGGCTCGGTGACTATCTATACATGTCTTACAAAGCAAGTCTTACACGTATGGCGGTTTACTTCTATGGGCCTAGAGTCACCCTTGGGCCTTGGGCCCTCGCCTGTGAACCGCCATCTTCAATGTCTTCGTGGGCTTCATATCATGAGTCGCCATAGGTATAACCCGGTCTCCTGGGTGGGTCGTACCTAATGGTTATATCCCCAACACATCACATCCAAGATCATTAGACCGACTCCTGCCTGCATCTACTACTATTACTCCACACATCGACCTCTGTCCAGCATGCATCTAGTGTATTAAGTTCATGGCAAAATGGAGTAATGCAATAAGAACAATGACATGATGTAGACAAGATCCGTTTATCTATATGGTGGTAGATATAGATCTCGTCTTTTTATCCTTTGTAGCTATGATACATACGTGTCGGTTCCTTTTCTGTCACTGGGATCAAGCACCATAAGATAGAACCCACTACCGGGCACCTCTTCCCATTGCAAGATAAATATATCAAGTTGGCCAAACAAAACCCAAATACCATAGAAGAAATACGAGGCTATAAGAGATCATGCATATAAGAGATTAAAGAAACTCAAATAACTTTCATGGATATAAAAATGTATAACTGATCATAAACTCGAAGTTCATCAGATCCCAACAAACACACCACAAAAAGGACTTACATCATATGGATCTCCAAGAGACCATTGTATTGAGAATCAAAAGAGAGAGAGGAAGCCATCTAGCTACTAACTACGGACCCGTAGGTCTACAAAGAACTACTCACGCATCACCGGAGAGGCACCAATGGAAGTGGTGAACCCCTCCGTGATGGTGTCTAGATTGGATCTGGTTGTTCTGGACTTTGCGGCGGCTGGATGAATATTTTGTCGACTCCCCTAGGGTTTCTGGAGTATGGGGATATTTATAGAGCAAAGAGGCGGTGTGGGAGGCCACCGAGGTGGGCACAACGCACTAGGGTGCGCCTGGGCCTCCTGGCGCGCCCTGGTGTCTTGTGCTCACCTCGGGCCCCCCTCCTTGGTACTTCTTTGGCCCACTGGATGTCTTCTGGTCCACAAAAATCCACAAAAAGTTTTGCTGCGTTTGGAGTCCGTTTGGTATTGATTTCCTGCAACGTAAAAAACATGCAGAAAATAGCAACTGGCACTTGGCACTATGTCAGTAGGTTAGTACTGAAAAATGATATAAAATGACTAAAATGATTATAAAACATCCAAGATTGATAATGAACAGCATGGAACAATCAAAAATTATAGATACGTTGGAGACGTATCACACAGCAACGGTAGGTATTTCCCTAAGTGACGAGACTAAAGTTATCGAACCACTAGGAGAACCACGCAACACTACATGAACAACACCTGCACACAAATAAAAAATACTCGCAACCCGACGTATTAAAGGGGTTGTCAATCCCTTTTTGGCAACGACGCCAGAAATTGGCAAGTAGATGGGAGAAAGTTGTAATATATTGAATAAATAGATCTCGAATAAAATAAAGTGCAGCAAAGAATTTTTGGATTTTTGGATTAATAGATCTTAAAATAAAAGCAACTAAAAATAGATCGCAAAGGCAAATATTATAAAGAAGAGACCCAGGGGCCAGAGATTTCACTAGTGGCTTCTCTTGAAAAGCAAACGGTGGGTAAACGAATTACTGTTGGGCAATTGATAAAACTTCAAATAATCATGACGATATCCAGGCAATGATCATTATATAGGCATCACGTCCAAGATTAGTAGACCGACTCCTGCCTGCATCTACTACTATTACTCCACACATCGACCGCTATCCAGCATGCATCTAGTGTATTAAGTTCATGGAAAAATGGAGTAATGCAATAAGAATGATGACATGATGTAGTCAAGATCTATTTATGTAGAAATAGACCCCATCTTTCTATCCTTAATAGCAACGATACACACGTGTCGGTTCCCCTTCTGTCACTGGGATCAAGCACCGTAATATCAAACCCATCACAAAGCACCTCTTCCCATTGCAAGATAAAGAGATCAAGTTGGCCAAACAAAACCCAAATATCGGAGAAGAAATACGAGGCTATAAGCAATCATGCATATAAGACATCAAAGAAGACTCAAATGACTTTCATGGATAAAAACATAGATCTGATCATAAGCTCAAAGTTCATCAGATCCCAACAAACACACTGCAAAAAAGAGCTACATCATATGGATCTCCAAGAGACCATTGTATTGAGAATCAAAAGATTGAGAGGAAGCCATCTAGCTACTACGGACTCGTAGGTCTAGAATGAACTACTCACGCATCATCGGAGAGGCACCAATGAGCATGATGAACCCGTCTGTAATTGATTTTCGTCGACTCCCCTAGGGTTTCTAGAATATTGTGGTATGTATAGAGCAGAGAGGCAGTGCGGGAGGCCACCGAGGTGGGCACAACCCACCAGGGCGCGCCTGGGCCTCCAGGCACGCCTTGGTGTCTTGTGCTCACCTCGGGCTCCCTCTTTGGTACTTCTTTGGCCCACTGGATGTCTTCTGGTCCAAAAAATCCACAAAAAGTTCGCTGCATTTGGACTCCGTATGGTATTCATTACCTGCGATGTAAAAAACATTCAGAAAACAGCAACTGGCATTGGGCACTATGTCAATAGTTTAGTACCAAAAAATGATATGAAATGATTATAAAATGATTGTAAAGCATCCAAGAATGATAATGTAACAACATGGAACAATCAAAAATTATAGATACGTTGGAGACGTATCAGGCCGTCAGCTGGAAGATGTTGCATGAGCAGAGCACTGCCTCGGGGATGACACTGACAGCAGTCGTTGAGGAACTGAGGGGAGACTTGAGGAAGCTCCGGATTGAGCGCGAGCAGGAGGTGGAGGAATCTGTGGCTGCTTTCAAGCAAAGTCGTGAGGAATTGAAGAAGTAGCTGGAGGATGTCGTCGCCCGACGATCCATTGACGAGACAGTAGCGACCCAGATCGTTGTCTAAGATTTCCTTCTTCTCTTGCCCCCATGTCTTCTAGGCTTTACCGCATGTGGCATTTTAAATTATCTGGAATACGTAAGACAATTATTATCTGCACCACTGTAAATTTGTCATCGTATTATCCATTGCCATTTTATTTGTCATCGTATTATCCGTTGCCCTATGTGGCAATTTAAATTAGGACAGAATACGAGTTGAAAACACGAACAAAGCAAATGCTGCCATGGGATCACAAGCAAACACCCTCCGTCCAGGTGCTTTAATTAACCCATTAATGGAGAAGTTGTGAGCGAGGCGGGCGGCGGCTGGTGCATGGAGGTCAAAGAGCTTGCTTCCCAGTGAGCACGGGCGGCCTTGCTGCTTGCACATGTCCCGTCGGGCCTGCGAGGTGGACAGGATGCACGCGTCCCGTCGAGCCTGTGCGGCAGACTGCTCGCACGCGTCCTATCAAGCCTACACGGCGGACTTCTCGCACTCATCACATCTAATCAAATAGTTGCACACACGCCACCGAGTATGGTTAAATTTTGACACGATTCATATAATACAACCCTTTGCGATATTAACGTGTCAGCTATTTGTTTCAAAAAGGACTTTGTTGGCTATTAATGTGTGCGCCTTGTCTCAAACTGGAGGATTTTTCTTACCATGGCATATGTGTGCCATGTCATGAAACCATGCCAAGTTTCATGTTTTTTGGGTGAGTTTTTGATTTACTGGGATTTAAAAACCAAGATTCTCAATGTTTCAGGACGATGAGAAGTTTGTAATTCATTCCGATTCCTTAAATCCGACCTAAACATGCACCCAATGACACATGTACGATTTCCCACCCATTTTGCTTCACTAGAGCATGTGCTTGTAGTTCAAATTTGAATTATGGACTACATTAAATGCCTAGAAAACTTAATTAATATATACAATGGCCAAACAAACCCTGAATAGTTTCAAATTTCAGCACGACACTCCTGTTATTCTATGTTGCCTATAGAAAACAAAGTTCAAGGCGAGAAGAGGCAGCGATTATCGTTTCACCCACAAGAGGGGCATGTTTCCCTACCGGAACCATGAGGGTTGCGAGAAGCTTCGGTTTGTAAGAGGCTTGTAATATAGCTTCGCCCAATTTGGACAATTATATATACCATGTAGTGACACCATGTCAAGTTTCATGATTTCCTGGTGAGTTTTGGATTTACAGAGATTTAAAAAACGAGATTCGCAATATTTGTGGCCAAGCCAGGATTGCGAGACGGTTGAATTCATTCCCATTCATTCCATGGGACCTAAACATGCACCCAAGGACACATGTACGTTTTTATAGAATTTTGGTGCACTGGAGCATGTATTTGTAGTTCAGATTTGAATTATGGACATTAAATGCCTAAAAAACTCAATTAATGAATAAAAAGGTCAAACGAACCCTGAATAATTTCAAATTTCAGCGCAAATCTCCCGTTGTTCCATGTTGCGTGTAGAAGAAAATACGAGGCTAGAAGAGGGAGCGATTATCGTTTGGCCCACAAGGGGACACGTTTCCCTATCGAAACCACGAGGGTTCTTGCGACACGCTTCGGTTTGTAAGAGGTTTGTAATAAAGCTTGTCCCAAATTGGCAATGTTTTTACCACGACATATATGTGGCATGACGTGACAGCATGCCACCTTTGATGACTTTTTGATGAGTTTTGGATTTATGGGGATTTAAAACCGAGAGTCCAAATGTTTGAGGACGAGCTAGGACGCCGGTATGGTTGTAATTCATTCCCATTCCTGGCATGGGACCTAAACATGCACCCAAGGACACATGTATAATTTTTCTAGCCATTTTGGTGAACTGGAGCATGTATTTATAGTTCAGATTTGAATTATGGACATTAAATGCCTAGGGAACTCAATTAGTGTATAAAAAGGCCAAACGAACTCTGAATAAGTTTAAATTTCAGCATGGACATCCTGTCGTTCCATGTTGCCCATAGAAGAAAATACAAGGCGAAAAGAGGCAATGATTATGTTTCGTCACAAGGGGAACACGTTTCCCTATCGGAACCACGAGGCTTCTTTTAGAGAAGCTCCGGTTTGTAAGAGGTTTGTAATAAAGCTTGGCCCAAATTGGACAATGTTTTTACCATGACATATATGTGCCATGACATGACACCATGCCAACTTTTATGAATTTCTGGTGAGGTTAGGATTTACGGGGATTTAAAAATCGAGATTCCAAATGTTTGAGGACGAGCCAGGACGCCGGTACGGTTGTAATTCGTTCCCATTCCTGGCATGGGACCTAAGCATGCACCCAAGGACACATGTATAATTTTTCTAGCCATTTTGGTGAACTGGAGCATGTATTTGAAGTTCAGATTTGAATTATGGACATTAAATGCCTAAGAAACTCAATTAGTGTATAAAAATAGCAAACGAACCCTAAATAAGTTTAAATTTCAGCACAGATATCCTCTCGTTCCATGTTGCCCGTAGAAGAAAATACAAGGCGACAAGAGGCAGTGGTTACGTTTCGCCCACAAGGGGAACACGTTTCCCTATCGGAACCATGAGGCTTCTTTGAGAGAAGCTACGGTTTGTAAGAGGTTTGTAATAAAGCTTGGCCCAAATTGGACAATGTTTTTACCTCGACATATATGTGCCATGATGTGACACCATGCCAACTTTCATGACTTTTTTGTTAGTTTAGGATTTACGGGGATTTAAAAACCGAGATTCCAAATGTTTGAGGACGAGCCAGGACGCTGATACGGTTGTAATTCGTTCCCATTCCTGGCATGGGACCTAAACATGCACCCAAGGACACATGTTTAATTTTCCTAGCCATTTTGGTGAACTGATACGTCTCCAACGTATCTACTTTTCCAAACACTTTTGCCCTTGTTTTGGACTCTAACTTGCATGATTTGAATGAAACTAACCCGGACTGACACTGTTTTCAGTAGAACTGCCATGATGTTGTTTTATGTGTAGAAAGCAAAAGTTCTCGGAATGTCCTGAAAATCCACGGAGCCACTTTTTGGAAAATATAAAAAATACTGGTGAAAGAATCAAGACCAGGGGGGCCATGTTGGAAATATGCCCTAGAGGCAATAATAAAATGGTTATTATTATATTTCCTCGTTCATGATAATTGTCTTTTATTCATGCTATAATTGTGTTATCCGGAAATCATAATACATGTGTGAATACATAGACCACAACATGTCCCTAGTGAGCCTCCAGTTGACTAGCTCGTTTATCAATAGATGGTCACGGTTTCCTGACCATGGACATTGGATGTCATTGATAACGGGATCACATCATTGGGAGAATGATGTGATGGACAAGACCCAATCCTAAGCATAGCACAAGATCATGTAGTTCGTTTGCTAGAGCTTTTCCAATGTCAAGTATCATTTCCTTAGACCATGAGATCGTGTAACTCCTGGATACTGTAGGAGTGCTTTGGGTGTACCAAACGTCACAACGTAACTGGGTGACTATAAACGTATACTACAGGTATCTCCGAAAGTGTCTGTTGGGTTGACACAGATCGAGACTGGGATTTGTCACTCCGTATGACGGAGAGGTATCTCTGGGCCCACTCGGTAATGCATCATCATAATGAGCTCAAAGTGACTAAGTGGTTGGTCACGGGATCATGCATTATGGTACGAGTAAAGTGACTTGCCGGTAACGAGATTGAACGAGGTATTAGGATACCGACGATCGAATCTCGGGCAAGTAACGTACCGATTGACAAAGGGAATTCTATACGGGATTACTTGAATCCTCGACATCGTGGTTCATTTGATGAGATCATCGTGGAACATGTGGGAGCCAACATGGGTATCCAGATCCCGCTGTTGGTTATTGGCCGGAGAGTCGTCTCGGTCATGTCTGCATGTCTCCCAAACCCGTAGGGTCTACACACTTAAGGTTCGGTGATGCTAGGGTTGTAGAGATACTAGTATGCGGTAACCTGAAAGTTGTTCGGAGTCCCAGATGAGATCCCTGATGTCACGACGAGTTCTGGAATGGTTCGGAGGTGAAGAATTATATATAGGAAGTCCAGTTTCGGCCATCGGGAAAGTTTCGGGGGTCACCGGTATTGTATCGGGACCACCGGAAGGGTCCCGGGGGTCCACCGGGTGGGGCCACCTATCCCGGAGGTCCCCATGGGCTGAAGTGGGAGGGGAACCAGCCCCTGGTGGGCTGGTGCGCCCCCCCTTGGGCCCTCCCTGCGCCTAGGATTGGAAACCTAGGGGTGGGGGCACTCCACTTGGCTTGGGGGGCAAGCCATCCCCCTTGGCCGCTGCCCCCCCTTGAGATGGGATCTCTAAGGGGTCGGTGCCCCGCTGGCCCCTATATAAAGAGGGGGAGGGAGGGCAGCCGCATCCAAGTCCCTGGTGCCTCCCTCTCCCTCTGCAACAGTTCTCTCTCTCATAGAGCTTGGCGAAGCCCTGCCGAGATCGCCGTTGCTTCCACCACAACGCCATCGTGCTACTGGATCTCCATCAACCACTCCATCCCCCTTGCCGGATCAAGAAAGAGGAGACGTCTTCCCCAACCGTACGTGTGTTGAACGCGGAGGTGCCATCCATTCGGCACTAGGATCATCGGTGATTTGGATCACGACGAGTACGACTCCCTCAACCCCGTTCTCTTGAATGCTTCCGCGCGATCTACAAGGGTATGTAGATGCACTCCTCTATATCGTTGCTAGATGACTCCATAGATTGATCTTGGTGAAGCATATAAATTTTTTATTTTCTGCAACATTCCCCAACAGTGGCATCATGAGCTAGGTCTATGCGTAGTTTCTATGCACGAGTAGAACACAAACTTGTTGTGGGCGTAGATGTTGTCAATTTTCTTGCCACTACTAGTCTTATCTTGCTTCGGCGGCATCGTGGGATGAAGCGGCCCGGGCCGACCTTACACGTACGCTTACGTGAGACAGGTTCCACCGACTGACATGCACTAGTTGCATAAGGTGGCTAGCGGGTGTCTGTCTCTCCCACTTTAGTTGGAGCGGATTCGATGAAACGGGTCCTTATGAAGGGTAAATAGAAATTGGCATATCACGTTGTGGTTTTACATAGGTAAGAAACTTTCTTGCTAGAAACCTATAGAAGCCACGTAAAAACATGCAACAACAATTAGAGGACGTCTAACTTGTTTTTACAGCATATGCCTTGTGATGTGATATGGCCAAAAGGATGTGATGAATGAAATATATGTGATGTATGAGATTGATCATGTTCTTGTAATAGGAATAACGACTTGCATGTCGATGAGTATGACAACCGGCAGGAGCCATAGGAGTTGTCTTTATTTTTTGTATGACCTGCGTGTCATTGAATAACACCATGTAAATAACTTTACTTTATTGCTAAACGCGTTAGCCATAGAAGTAGAAGTAATCGTTGGTGTGACAACTTCATGAAGACACGATGATGGAGATCATGATGATGGAGATCATGGTGTCATGCCGGTGACGAAGATGATCATGGCGCCCCGAAGATGGAGATCAAAGGAGCAATATGATATTGGTCATATCATGTCACTATTTGATTGCATGTGATGTTTATCATGTTTTGCTTCTTATTTGCTTAGTACGACGGTAGTAAATAAGATGATCCCTTATAATAATTTCAAGAAAGTGTTCCCCATAACTGTGCGCCGTTGCGAAAGTTCGTTGTTTCGAAGCACCACGTGATGATCAGGTGTGATAGATTCTAACGTTCACATACAACGGGTGTAAGACAGATTTACACATGCAAAACACTTAGGTTGACTTGACGAGCCTAGCATGTACAGACATGGCCTCGGAACACAAGAGACCGAAAGGTCGAACATGAGTCGTATGGAAGATATGATCAACATGGAGATGTTCACTGATGATGACTAGTCCGTCTCACGTGATGATCGGACACGGTCTAGTTGAGTCGGATCATGTATCACTTAGATGACTAGAGGGATGTCTAATCTGAGTGGGAGTTCATTAAATAATTTGATTAGATGAACTTAATTATCATGAACTTAGTCTAAAAACCTTTGCAAAATGTCTTGTAGATCAAATGGCCAACGCTCATGTCAACCTCAACTTCAACGCGTTCCTAGAGAAAACCAAGCTGAAAGCTGATGGCAGCAACTATTCAGACTGGGTCCGGAACCTGAGGATCATCCTCATAGCTGCCAAGAAAGCATATGTCCTAGAAGGACCGCTAGGTGAAGCACCCATCCCAGAGAACCAAGACGTTATGAACGCTTGGCAGTCACGTGCTGATGATTACTCCCTCGTTCAGTGCGGCATGCTTTACAGCTTAGAACCGAGGCTCCAAAAGCGTTTTGAGCAACACGGAGCATATGAGATGTTCGAAGAGCTGAAAATGGTTTTCCAAGCTCATGCCCGGGTCGAGAGATATGAAGTCTCCGACAAGTTCTACAGTTGTAAGATGGAGGAAAATAGTTCTGTCAGCGAGCACATACTCAAAATGTCTGGGTTGCACAACCGCTTGTCCCAGCTGGAGATTAACCTCCCGGACGAGGCGGTCATTGACAGAATCCTTCAGTCGCTCCCACCTAACTACAAGAGCTTTGTGATGAACTACAATATGCAGGGGATGGTGAAAACTATTCCTGAAGTATTTTCAATGCTGAAATCAGCAGAGGTGGAAATCAAAAAGGAACATCAAGTGTTGATGGTAATTAAAACCACTAGTTTCAAGAAAGGCAAGGGTAAGAAGAACTTCAAGAAGGACGGCAAGGGAGTTTCCGCGCCCGGTAAGCCAGCTGCCGGAAGAAGCCAAAGAATGGACCCAAACCTGATACTGAGTGATATTATTGCAAGGGAAAGGGACACTGGAAGCGGAACTGCCCCAAATACTTAGCGGACAAGAAGGCCGGCAACATCAAAGGTATATGTGATATACATGTAATTGATGTGTACCTTACCAGTACTCGTAGTAGCTCCTGGGTATTTGATACCGGTGCGGTTGCTCATATTTGTAACTCAAAACAGGAGCTGCGGAATAAGCGGAGACCGGCGAAGGACGAGGTGACGATGCGCGTCGGGAATGGTTCCAAGGCCGATGTGATCGCCGTCGGCACGCTACCTCTACATTTACCTACGGGATTAGTTTTAAACCTCAATAATTGTCATTTAGTGCCAACTTTGAGCATGAACATTGTATCTGGATCTCGTTTAATGCGAGATGGCTACTCATTTAAATTCGAGAATAATGGTTGTTCTATTTATATGAGAGATATGTTTTATGCTCATGCCCCGCTGGTCAATGGTTTATTCTAAATGAATCTCGAACGTGATGTTACACATATTCATAGTGTGAATACCAAAAGATGTAAAGTTGATAATGATAGTCCCACATACTTGTGGCACTGCCGCCTTGGTCACCTTGGTGTCAAACTGTAAGTGCATCTTGTGCCACCCCTAGTTGGTTTTGGAGTATTGACGACAAATTTGGTTGAGGGACTAATGCGTTTGTGAGAATTGCAGGATAACGCAGGTAGTGTCCCTCATTGATTCGGTTTACCTACCGGAGATGACCCCTAAAAATGTATGAAGACATTAACGACAATGGTGGTATGTGAAGATATTCATATTGAAGACTATGGCATGAGAAGACATTGAGTGAAGACTATGGAGCGCGAAGACTGTGTCGTTTCGTTGTTTCCTTTTTCTTCTTTGTTGAGTCATAGGAACCACCGTACTTTTAAGTGGGGTCCAAGTGAACACAGTCAGAATGACTGAAGTGATGCTCAACCCAAATCCTATGTCTTTGAGCGAAGACAATGAGAGCAAATCTTATCCAGAGCTGGATGAGTTAGCTTTGCTTGTAGCCCAAGTAAAATTGTCGTGTGTGTTTGAAATCTGACCGTTGGAACACGTGTCAGTTCCTTAGTGACCCAGGGTCATTTCGGACATATTTGGTTGGGTTGCCTTGTGGCTATAAATAGCCCACCCCCTACACCATAAATTGGTGGCTGCTCAGAGTTAGTGCACGGCTTTTGTCGTTTGAGAGCAACCCACCTCGAAGCCTTTGAGATAGAGAGAAATCCTTGCGAGGACAAAGCCCAAACACCCAGAGCCAAAGAGTGTTAGGCATCACTGAAGTCTTTCTGTCTGTGTGACCTGAAGACTTATTACACTTGAGGACTGTGAATCCTCCAGCCGGTTAGGCGTTGTGTTCTGAGCATCCAAGAGTCATTGTGGATCGCCGGTGAACGAAGTCTGTGAAGGTTCGGAAGCCTACCTTGAAGACTTACCAGAGTGATTGGGCGAGGACTGTGTGTCCTTAGCTCAAGGGGAATAAGGTGAAGACGCGGTCTTCTGAGTTAAATCTCAGCCTCCCTAACCAGACGTACAGTTGTCACAGCAACTGGAACTGGTCCAACAACTCATGTGTCTTCAACAAGTGACTGGTTCTATCCTCTCCCTCCCTTTACTCAGAGTTTGTCTTCGTGAATTTATTGCCTATTTGTCGTACCTGTTTGACTTCATTGCTTGACTACTATCGTTGGTTGGCTTCATACTATCTTCCATCCTGATCCTTACTACTAAGCTGCTATTAGTCTTTGTACTTTCACATAATTGCATACTTGACTATGGTTTGCTTGTTGTAGTTTATCTTCCGTTGCATATCAAATAGGTCATTTCTATCGTTTGTCTTCGAAACTTCCACGTTTTGAAGACTTCCATAAAAATCGCCTATTCACCCCCCTCTAGTCGATAACTAGCACTTTCACAAACGCATGAAGAAGCTCCATGTTGATGGACTTTTGGAGTCTCTTGATTACGAATCATTTGACACGTGCGAACCATGCCTTATGGGCAAAATGACCAAGACTCCGTTCTCCGGAACAATGGAGCGAGCAACCAACTTATTGGAGATCATACATACTGATGTGTGCGATCCAATGAGCGTTGAGGCTCGTGGAGGAAATCGTTATGTTCTCACTCTCACTGACGACTTGAGTAGATATGGGTATGTCTACTTGATGAAACACAAGTCTGAGACCTTTGAAAAGTTCAAGGAATTTCAGAATGAGGTAGAGAATCAATGTGACCGAAAGATAAAGTTCTTACAATCAGATCGTGGGGGAGAATACTTAAGTCACGAATTTGGTACGCACTTAAGGAAATGTGGAAGCGTTTCACAACTCACGCCGCCTGGAACACCTCAGCGTAACGGTGTGTCCGAACGTCATAATCGCACTCTATTTGATATGGTGCGATCTATGATGTCACTCATCGATTTACAGCTATCATTTTGGGGATACGCTCTAGAGACAGCTACATTCACTTTAAATAGGGCACCGTCTAAATCCGTTGAGACGACACCGTATGAATTATGGTTTGGGAAGAAACCTAAGCTGTCGTTACTAAAAGTTTGGGGATGCGATGCTTATGTCAAGAAACTTCAACCTGAAAAGCTCGAACCCAAGTCGGAAAAATGTGTCTTCATAGGATACCCAAAGGAAACCATTGGGTATACCTTCTACCTAAGATCCGAAAGCAAGATCTTTGTTGCCAAGAACGGGTCCTTTCTGGAGAAAGAGTTTCTCTCGAAAGAAGTAAGTGGGAGGAAAGTGGAACTTGATGAAGTACTACCTCTTGAAAGTAGCGCAGCTCAGGAAGATGTTCTTGTGGTGCCTGCACTGACTAGAGAGGAAACTAATGATGATGATCAAGGTACTTCGGATCAAGTTACTACTGAACTTCGTAGGTCCACAAGGACACGTTCCACACCAGAGTGGTATGGCAACCCTGTCCTGGAAATCATGTTGTTAGACAACGGTGAACCTTCGAACTATGAAGAAGCAATGGCGGGCCCAGATTCTAACAAATGGCTTGAAGCCATGCAATCCGAGATAGGATCCATGTATGAAAACAAAGTATGGACTTTGACAGACTTGCCCGATGATCGGCGAGCGATAGAAAACAAATGGATCTTTAAGAAGAAGACGGACGGGGATGGTAATGTTACCATCTATAAAAGCTCGACTTGTCGCTAAGGGTTATCGACAAGTTCAAGGGGTTGACTATGATGAGACTTTCTCTCCCGTAGCGAAGCTGAAGTCTGCCCGAATCATGTTAGCAATTGCCGCATACTATGATTATGAGATATGGCAAATGGATGTCAAAACGGCATTCCTTAACGGCCATCTTAAGGAAGAACTGTATATGATGCAGCCAGAGGGTTTTGTCGATCCTAAGAATGCTAACAAGGTATGCAAGCTCCAGCGCTCCATCTATGGGCTGGTGCAAGCATCTCAAAGTTGGAACATTCGCTTTAATGAAATGATCAAAGCGTTTGGGTTTATGCAGACTTATGGAGGAGCCTGCGTTTACAAGAAAGTGAGTGGGAGCTCTGTAGCATTTCTCATATTATATGTAGATGACATACTTTTGATGGGAAATGATATAGAACTTTTGGACAGCATTAAGGCTACTTGAATAAGTGTTTTTCAATGAAGGACCTTGGAGAAGCTGCTTACATATTAGGCATCAAGATCTATAGAGATAGATCGAGACGCCTCATAGGTCTTTCACAAAGCACATACCTTGATAAGATATTTAAGAAGTTCAATATGGATCAGTCCAAGAAGGGGTTCTTGCCTGTGTTGCAAGGTGTGAAATTGAGCTCGGCTCAATGTCCAACCACGGCAGAAGATAGAGAAAAGATGAGTGTCGTCCCCTATGCCTCAACCATAGGGTCTATCATGTATGCCATGTTGTGTACCAGACCTGATGTAAACCTTGCCGTAAGTTTGGTAGGAAGGTACCAAAGTAATCCCGGCATGGAACACTGGACAGCGGTCAAGAACATCCTGAAGTACCTGAAAAGGACTAAGGATATGTTTCTCGTGTATGGAGGTGATGAAGAGCTCGTCGTAAAGGGTTACGTCGACGCTAGCTTTGACACAGATCTAGATGACTCTAAGTCACAAACCGGATACGTGTATATTTTGAATGGTGGGGCAGTAAGCTGGTGCAGTTGCAAGCAAAGCGTCGTGGCGGGATCTACATGTGAAGCGGTATACATGGCAGCCTCGGAGGCAGCACATGAAGCAATCTGGGTGAAGGAGTTCATCACCGACCTAGGAGTCATACCCAATGCATCGGGGCCGATCACACTCTTCTGTGACAACACTAGAGCTATTTCCCTTGCCAAGGAGCCCAGGTTTCACAAGAAGACTACGCACATCAAGCGTCGCTTCAACTCCATTCGTGAAAATGTTCAAGATGGAGACATAGATATTTGCAAAGTGCATACGGATCTGAATGCCGCAGATCCGTTGACTAAACCTCTTCTGCGAGCAAAAGATGATCAACACCAGAACTCTATGGGTGTTCGATTCATCACAATGTAACTAGATTATTGACTCTAGTGCAAGTGGGAGACTGTTGGAAATATGCCCTAGAGGCAATAATAAAATGGTTATTATTATATTTCCTCGTTCATGATAATTGTCTTTTATTCATGCTATAATTGTGTTATCTGGAAATCGTAATACATGTGTGAATACATAGACCACAACATATCCCTAGTGATCCTCTAGTTGACTAGCTCGTTTATCAATAGATGGTCACGGTTTCCTGACCATGGAAATTGGATGTCATTGATAACGAGATCACATCATTGGGAGAATGATGTGATGGACAAGACCCAATCCTAAGCATAGCACAAGATCGTGTAGTTCGTTTGCTAGAGCTTTTCCAATGTCAAGTATCATTTCCTTAGACCATGAGATCGTGTAACTCCCGAATACCGTAGGAGTGCTTTGGGTGTACCAAATGTCACAACGTAACTGGGTGACTATAAACGTATACTACAGGTATCTCCGAAAGTGTATGTTGGGTTGACACGGATCGAGACTGGGATTTGTCATTCCATATGACGGAGAGGTATCTCTGGGCCCACTCGGTAATGCATCATCATAATGAGCTCAAAGTGACTAAGTGGTTGGTCACGGGATCATGCATTACGGTACGAGTAAAGTGACTTGCCGGTAACGAGATTGAACGAGGTATTAGGATACCCACGATCGAATCTCGGGCAAGTAACATACCGGTTGACAAAGGGAATTGTATACAGGATTACTTGAGTCCTCGACATCGTGGTTCATTTGATGAGATCATCATGGAACATGTGGGAGCCAACATGGGTATCCAGATCCCGCTGTTGGATATTGGCCGGAGAGTCGTCTCGGTCATGTATGCATGTCTCCCGAACCCGTAGGGTCTACACACTTGAGTCCTCGACATAGTAGTATGCGGTAACCCGAAAGTTGTTCGGAGTCCCGGATGAGATCCTGGACGTCACGAGGAGTTCTGGAATGGTCCGGAGGTGAAGAATTATATATAGGAAGTCCAGTTTCGGCCATCGGGAAAGTTTCGGGGGTCACCGGTATTGTATGGGGACCACCGGAAGGGTCCCGGGGGTCCACCGGGTGGGGCCACCTATCCCGGAGGGCCCCATGGGCTGAAGTGGGAGGTGAACCAGCCCCTGGTGGGCTGGTGCGCCCCCCCTTGGCCCCCCCTGCGCCTAGGATTGGAAACCATAGGGGTGGGGGCGCTCCACTTGGCTTGGGGGGCAAGCCACCCCCCTTGGCCTCCCCCCCCCCTTGAGATGGGATCTCTAAGGGGTCGGCGCCCCCCTGGCCCCTATATAAAGAGGAGGGAGGGAGGGCAGCCGCACCCAAGTCCCTGGCGCCTCCCTCTCCCTCTTCAACACCTCCCCCTCTCGTAGAGCTTGGCGAAGCCCTGCCGAGATCGCCGCTGCTTCCACCACAACGCCGTCGTGTTGCTGGATCTCCATCAACCTCTCCCTCCCCCTTGTTGGATCAATAAAGAGGAGACGTCTTCCCCAACCGTACGTGTGTTGAACATGGAGGTGCCGTCCATTCGGCACTAGGATCATCGGTGATTTGGATCACGACGAGTACGACTCCCTCAACCCCGTTCTCTTGAACGCTTCCACGCGATCTACAAGGGTATGTAGATGCACTCCTCTATCTCGTTGCTAGATGACTCCATAGATTGATCTTGGTGAAGCGTAGAAAATTTTTATTTTCTGCAACGTTCCCCAACAGCCCACACCCTGTCCATGAGGGTGGGGGCGCACCCCCTCCCCCTGGGCGCGCCCCCTGTCTCGTGCGTCCCTTGAGGCTCCGCCGACCTCAACTCCAACTCCATATATTCCGTCTCGTGAAGAAAAAAATCAGAGAGAAAGTTTCATCGCGTTTTACGATACGGAGCCGCCGTCAAGCCCTAATCTCTCTCGGGAGGGCTGATCTGGAGTCCGCTCGGGGCTCCGGAGAGGGGGATTCATCGTCGTCGTCATCATCAACCATCCTCCATCACCAATTTCATGATGCTCACCGCCGTGCGTGAGTAATTCCATCGTAGGCTTGCTGGACGGTGATGGGTTGGATGAGATTTACCATGTAATCAAGTTAGTTTTGTTAGGGTATGATCCCTAGTATCCACTATGTTCTGAGATTGATGTTGCTATGACTTTGCTATGCTTAATGCTTGTCACTAGGGCCTGAGTTCCATGATTTCAGATCTGAACCTATTATGTTTTCATGAATATATGTGTGTTCTTGATCCTATCTTGCAAGTCTATAGTCACCTATTATGTGTTATGATCCGACAACCCCGAAGTGACAATAATCGGGATACTTCTCGGTGATGACCGTAGTTTGAGGAGTTCAAGTATTCACTATGTGCTAATGCTTTGTTCCGGTTCTCAATTAAAAGGAGGCCTTAATATCCCTTAGTTTCCGTTAGGACCCCGCTGCCACGGGAGGGTAGGACAAAAGATGTCATGCAAGTTCTTTTCCATAAGCACGTATGACTATTTACGGAATACATGCCTACATTACATTGATGAACTGGAGCTAGTTCTGTGTCACCCTATGTTATAGCTATTACATGAGGAATTGCATCTGGCATAATTATCCATCAGTGATCCATTGCCTACGAGCTTTTCACATATTGTTCTTCGCTTATTTACTTTTCTGTTGCTACTGTTACAACTACTACAAAAACCCAAAAACATTTATCTTTACTTCTGCTAACGTTACCTTTATTGTCATACCACTTTTGCTACTAAATACTTTGCTGTAGATACTAAGTTATCCAGGTGTGGTTGAATTGACAACTCAACTGCTAATACTCAAGAATATTCTTCGGCTCCCCTTGTGTCGAATCAATAAATTTGGGTTGAATACTTTACCCTCGAAAGCAGTTGTGATCCCCTACACTTGGGGGTTATCATGAACTGGAGCATGTATTTGAAGTTCAGATTTGAATTATGGACATTAAATGCCTAGGAAACTCAATTAGTGTATAAAAAGGCCAAACAAACCCTGAATAAGTTTAAATTTCAGCACGGATATCCTGTCGTTCCATCTTGCCCGTAGAAGAAAATACAAGGCGAAAAGAGGTAGTGATTATCGTTTCGCCCACAAGGGGGAAATGTTTCCCTATCAGAACCACGAGGGTTCTTTGAGAGAAGCTCCGGTTTGTAAGAGGCTTGTAATAAAACTTGCGCCAAAATGGGCGGAAAAAATTCCTCGAAATATATGTGCCATGTCGTGACACCATGCCAAGTTTCACGATTTTCGGGTGAGTTTTGGATTTATGGGGATTTAAAAACCGAGATTCTTCTCACGAAATGTTTTCAAATAGCACACGGTTCACTCACGAAAGCTGTGTGCCTACCAAACCGTGGCCGATGCCCCCCTCCCCCTACTACACACGCGATCTGAGTCGTGCATTTTGATTGGCCAGAACCCAAACCCCACAGATCGTACATCTACACCGTTGGATGCTCCCGGATCAAACGGCAACCCTCAGCCCTTTCGACAGCACATGCAGTACATGGGTAGGCACTGTGCGCATGTGTCATGCTAGCTCATGCTTCCTTCTCTACTACGCGTTTTAAACAGGCTACCGTTTCCCGTCACTCCTCTCATCGGTTTCCCGCCTCTTCTCCCATCATTTTCCCACTACCAGTGTCAATGCTCATTGAAGGCTAGGCGGCGACACACCGGCCATGTAAATATCGCATATAGTTTCTAAAAGCACAAATGTGCATGATAGGAGGGAGTAGGTCCCTTAGGGTAACCAGCGTGAAATGCCTTAAAGGCGAGGAGGCAATTCCTATCAGCAAGGGGCTGCTTCCCATCCGCTAGCCTAGTCGAATAGAACACAGAAGTTAAGCATGCTCGGGCTGGAGTAGTCCAAGGATGGGTGACCCGGGTGGAAGTTTCATATCTCAAGCTTCATTTAAATGCTATGACACGACTATGTTTTTATTGTTTTTTTGCTCTAAAAAATTAAAGAATGATTGACTCTATAGTGACCTATCATGGTGATTATATAAACCATTTTCAGGTCGCATGCAGGAAATAGGGGGCAGGGTGTTCTGATCGATCATGTCTTCCTTGTGTGGTTTATAGATGCTGCACATATCTGTGGGCTCCCCGAGGTATATATATTATCCTTTATTGACAATGAGGGGCCCCACACAATCTATCCCTTTGACCCAACAACAAGAAGGGTTTGACCATGATGGTTTCCTATTGATACTAGTAAGGTACACGTGCATTGCACGCATGAGATTTGTAACCAAATTATGAATAAATACCACACTATAGCATGTAAGCTTTGATTCATATGTGCATGATGTAGATGTTCATTTAATTCTTGTAGTTCATCTCATTCAAAATCAATTAGTTTTATAAAAAAAATCTAATTTAAGATTCATGGAATTATGCATTGTAAATCATAAAGTAAAACAAATAGTGACAATTCATTTAGAAAAAAGTTTGGGCAATTAAGATATGGAAGATTCTAGAACAAAGGAGAAGTGCTTGTGTTTGGAGGTTTGTACATTATGCTTATGTTCAACCATGGAGTCTTATAGATTGTACATGTGGCAGAATCTGGTGGAATGTAGATGATGTCCAACGGCCCGTAGTGCCCGGATTTGCCATCTCTGTACCGTCGGATTGGCTTCATCCAACGACCAACTTTCAAAGTTATTCACACACTATATTTTGGTATAGATGTGTGCCATGCTAGACCAAATAAAGTTTGAGCGCATGCGTGGGATGACACCCCCCCCCTCGGCCGCATCAAAGTTGGGAAACCAACATCGTACGTATTGAACCAGGCTTGGACTCGGGTAGGATGTTCAGTTTGTAATGTAGTTGGTGGCCCATCAAAGTTGTGCATTCGGGATTTAAACACATCACACACCACCATACCCATACATATTTTCGGGTCGCATGCAGTGTATACGGAGTATTCTGATCGACCACGTCTCCCTTATGCAGTTTTTTGTGATGACACGCACACCTGTGGGCTCCCTGAGTGTATATATATCACCCCTTTGACCGATAACAAGGGGTATGTGTTGGCCATGAATGGATTCCTCCTAGTTCGTGTTAGGGTCGGTCACCGTCATGTCGCTCAACCAAAGCTCGAGCTCATGCGTTGTTAGGATTCCCTCCCACATGCTTGGATTGCTGGGTTCGACCTACATCGTACCCTGCATATCTTGTCCTTAACTACCTTGCCTTCATGGTTGTTGTCTGTATCGAGAGGTAGGCACCACATCTAAATTGTACATTATTCTATATTGGAAACACGCATCATGCCTTCCCAACGTACATCATTTTGGGCAGGATGCAAGAGGTGCTGGTTTTGTGGTCCCTCTCGTGCAATTTTTATGATGGTTCAATCTATTGGTCCAAGCGGTTTATCGACAACGACAGTTCTCATTTGACCAAACGATAGATTCATTGGTCCGTCTTATGGTAGGTCATGGCGACATGCATGTATGATCAAATTATCGTTACGTGCATCCGCCCCCGCTGACACGAAGTGGGAGGTGGTGGGCCAAGCATCCTAGCTAGCTACGACATTATGTCATTATAGATATATCCAAGGGTGCTTTCGGGGCAGGTGCCACCAAAGTTGTGCATTCTGTATTTAAAGTTTTAAACATCACACCCAATATTCCAACATATATTTGGCCACTTCCAGGTGGTTCTTGACTTCTGGCCCCTCTCATCGATCTTCGATGACGCGCCCAACCGTTGGCCTGCGCGGTCAAAGTTGTGCATTGGAATTTTGAACATCACAGACCATCCTTTTCACTCATATATATTTGGGCCACATGCTGGTGTGGCTGTCTTCTGACCCTCTCTAACATTTTTTTCATCTCCAAACTCTCTGATGACGCTCAACAGACATGGGTATAATGTCTTAACCGTGTGCGATGCAAGTGCGCTATGAATCACGACGACTGCGCAAGCGCGAACAATGGTGGAGGTACTGGCTCAACCGTGTGCGATGCAAAGTGCGCTGTAAAGTTACCACGACTGCGCAAGCACGAGCCAAGGGTGGAGGTACTGGCTTAACCGTGTGCGATGCAAGTGCACTGTAAAATCACCACCTGCGCAAGCTAAAGGCGGGTAAGTTTATTTAGAAATTAGGACGTACCGTGTGCGATAGACCAGCTAGCTAGAAATATAAAATTCGGCGGTTCTGCCACTTTTCCTTATTATCATACACGCATATTCTTATTGGACTGTGCGCACTCTTGGGCACTCCCGCCCCGCATCAATTCCTTTACCCAAATTTTAGTAGCCGCCATACTTCAACCGTCGCCCACACTCCTCCAGCATCGACCTTATAGTAAAATTGCAGTAGCCGAGGCATTTGAACCGTCGCCCTCCCTCATCCACCACCATCTCCACCCACCAATACTAGAATTTTCAGTAGCCGTGGCGTATCCTCAAACACCACCACCCCTCCACAGTCCCCCCACCTGACCCCCTCCCCCCTCGAACCCTAGCTCGCCACCGCTACCGGCGCCACTAGCGCCGCCGCCAACCCCTACCGGTATGCCCATTCCTCCTAGCTTAGATAATAAAGGTTAGGTTACCCAGCGATTCCCATACCGTCGCCCCACTCCCCTGAGTTTTTAGATGAGGCCTGCGGTGTCCCTCCCTGCTAAATCCACATCCCCTGCTCCAGAATGTCGCAGCCTAAGCTCGACCACATATCCCGGGGAGCCCGACGAGCATTCGGCCAAGAAAAGGTTTATCATGGCCTCTCCGACGGACGTTGGCAAGGTGGCTGATAACCCACAAGTGTAGGGGATCGCAACAGCTTTCGAGGGTAAAGTATCCAACCCAAATTTATTGATTCGACACAAGGGGAGCCAAAGAATATTCCTGAGTATTAGCAGTTGAGTTGTCAATTCAACCACACCTGGATAACTTAGTATCTGCAGCAAAGTATTTAGTAGCAAAAGTGGTATGATAATAAAGGTAACAGTAGCAAAAGTAAAGATAAATGTTCTTGGGTTTTTGTAGTAGTTGTAACAGTAGCAACAGAAAAGTAAATAAGCGAAGAACAATATGTGAAAAGCTCATAGGCAATGGATCAGTGATGGATAATTATGCCGGATGCGATTCCTCATGTAATAGCTATAACATAGGGTGACACAGAACTAGCTCCAGTTCATCAATGTAATGTAGGCATGTATTCCGTAAATAGTCATGCGTGCTTATGGAAAAGAACTTGCATGACATCTTTTGTCCTACCCTCCCGTGGAAGCGGGGTCCTAGCGGAAACTAAGGGATATTAAGGCCTCCTTTTAATAGAGAACCGGAACAAAGCATTAGCACATAGTGAATACATGAACTCCTCAAACTACGATCATCACCGAGAAGTATCCCGATTATTGTCACTTCGGGGTTGTTGGATCATAACACATAATAGGTGACTATAGACTTGCAAGATAGGATCAAGAACACACATATATTCATGAAAACATAATAGGTTCAGATCTGAAATCATGGCACTCGGCCCCTAGTGACAAGCATTAAGCATAGCAAAGTCATAGCAACATCAATCTCAGAACATAGTGGATACTAGGGATCAAACCCTAACAAAACTAACTTGATTACATGGTAAATCTCATCCAACCCATCACCGTCCAGCAAGCCTACGATAGAATTACTCACGCACGGCGGTGCGCATCATGAAATTGGTGATGGAGGATGGTTGATGATGACGATGGCGACGGACCCCCCTCTCCGGAGCCCCGAACGGACTCCAGATCATCCCTCCCGAGAGAGATTAGGGCTTGGTGGCGGCTCCATGTCGTAAAACGCGATGAAACTTTCTCTCTGATTTTTTTCTCCCTGAACGTGAATATATGGAGTTGGAGTTGAGGTCGGTGGAGGTCCAGGGGGCCCACGAGATAGGAGGTCGTGCCCTACAGGGGG
This sequence comes from Triticum timopheevii, assembly GCA_963921465.1. Classification (NCBI taxonomy): domain Eukaryota; kingdom Viridiplantae; phylum Streptophyta; class Magnoliopsida; order Poales; family Poaceae; genus Triticum; species Triticum timopheevii. Next base: position 443,786,126 of record OY997274.1, on the reverse strand, counting down.
GCGCCCCCTGTCTCGTGGACAGGCCCTGGGCCCCCTGGTATTAATTCTTTCGCCAAAAATTCTTATAATTCCAAAAAGTGTCTCCGTGGATTTCCAGGACATTCCGAGAACTTTTCTTTTCTACACATAAAACAACATCATGGCAGTTCTGCTGAAAACAACGTCAGTCCGGGTTAGTTTAATTCAAATCATGCAAGTTAGAGTCCAAAACAAGGGCAAAAGTGTTTGGAAAAGTAGATATGTTGGAGACGTATCAACTCCCCCAAGCTTAAACCTTTGCTTGTCCTCAAGCAATTCAGTTGATAAACTGTAAGTGATAAACAAAAACTTTTACAAACTCTGTTTGCTCTTGTTGTTGTAAACATGAAAAGCCAGCATTCAAGTTTCAGCAAATATTATGAACTAACCATACTCACAATAACACTTAGCTCTCACAATTACTCATATCAATAGCATAATCAGCTAGCGAGCCATAATAATAAAACTCAGATGACAACACTTTCTCAAAATAATTATAACATGATATAACAAAATGGTATCTCGCTAGCCCTTTCTTAGACCGCAAAACATAAATGCAGAGCACCTTTAAAGATCAAGGACTGACTAAACATTGTAATTCATGGTAAAAGAGATCCAGTCATGTCATACCCAATATAAACCAATAGTAATGAATGCAAATGACAGTGTGCTCTCTAGCGGGTGCTTTTAATAAGAAGGGTGATCACTCAACATAAAAGTAAATAGATAGGCCCTTCGCAGAGGGAAGCAGGGATTTGTAGAGGTGCCAGAGCTCGATTTTAAAATAGAGATTAAATAACATTTTGAGCGGCATACTTTCGCTGTCAACACAACAACTATGAGATGGCTGTATCTTCCATACTACATGCATTATAGGCAGTTCCCAAACAGAATGGTAAAGGTTCATACACCCCCAACCACCAACAAGCATCAATCCATGGCTTGCTCGAAACAATGAGTGCCTCCAACATACAACAGCCCTGGGGGAGTTTTGTTTAATTATTTTGATTTGCTTTGATCTTTTTGGATCATGGAACTGGGCATCCCGGTTACCGGCCCTTTCTCGTGAATGAGGAGCGGAGTCCACTCCTCGTGAGAATAACCCACCTAGCATGGAAGATATAGGCATCCCTAGTTGTAACATGAGCTGCTCGAGCATACAAAACAGAATTTCATTTGAAGGTTTGGAGTTTGGCACATACAAATTTACTTGGAACGGCAGGTAAATACCGCATATAGGAAGGTATAGTGGACTCATATGGAACAACTTTGGGGTTTAAGGAGTTTGGATGCACAAGTAGTATTCCCGCTTAGTACAGGTGAAGGCTAGCAAAATACTGGGAAGCAACCAACTGAGAGAGCAAAAACAGTCGTAAACATGCATTAAAATTAATTTACACCGAGTACAAGCATGAGTAGGATATAATCCACCATGAACATAAATATCGTGAAGGCTATGTTGATTTGATTCAACTACATGCGTGAACATGTGCCAAGTCGAGTCACTCAATTCATTCAAAGGAGGATACCATCACACCATATCACATCATAATCATTCTAATAGCATGTTGGCACGCACGGTAGACCATTATAACTCATAGCTAATCAAGCATAGCACAAGCAACTATAATCTCTAGATGTCATTGCAAATATGTTTACTTCATAATAGCTGACTCAGGAATGATGAATCATCATATTTATAAAAACAAGAGAGGCCGAGTTCATACCAGATTTTCTCATCCCAATAAGTCCATCATATATCGTTATTATTGCCTTTCACTTGCACGACCGAATGATGTGTATAATAATAAGAGTGCACGTGCATTGGACTAAGCTGGAATCTGCAAGCATTCAACTCAAGAGAGAAGACAAGTAATATGGGCTCTAAGTTAAATAAACAATCATGCATATAAGAGCCACTAAGCATTTTCAATAAGGTCTTTTCGACCCCCAAAGGGAAGAAAAGAAAATAAAACTATTTACACGGGAAAGCTCCCAACAAGTAAGAAGAAGAACTAGAAATCTTTTTGGGTTTTCATTTTAATTTCTACTACAAGCATGGAAATTAAACTAACTAAATTTTTTTGGTTTTTCTTAAAGTTTATCAAACACACAAGAAGAAAGCTAGAAAAAGAAATTTAAAGTAGCATGGATAATACAATGAAAGAGTATGAGCACCGACGACTAGTGTGTGAACATGAATGTAAAGTCGGTGAGAAATACGTACTCCCCCAAGTTTAGGCTTTTGGCCTAAGTTGGTCTGGTACCAAGGACCGCCGCTACTCTCCCCGGTGTAATGAGAGGTGTAGTTAGGATACCACTGGTTGGTCATCTCCGGATCCCACTGGACAGATGATGCACGATAAGGGTCCGGCTCAGGTTCCGGCTCAGGTTCAGGTTCTGGAGTAAAAGCTTGAGCTCGATGATTGTTCTCCGCTTCTGGCGTGACAAGACGATTTTCTGCAAGCAAATCAAACAACAGAGGCGCAGGCAAAATAATAATCTCAATGTGTTTCTTATTAAATATAAGTTTATACAAGAGCATCTTCTCTTCATTGTCAATAATAAACTTGTGTGCTACCATGCTCTTGTAATCTAAGATGTGAGGATGCAATTTTATCTCATCCTCCTCATGGTGCCTAATGGGTATCTCAAAATGTTTAGCAAGACGTGCAGCATAGATACCTCCAAATATGGGGCCTTTTGTACGATTAAGGGCTAGCTATTTAGCAACGATGGCACCCATACTAAAAGTATTGTCTCCCAGCAAAGCATGTTGAAGAATAATAATATCTGGAACGCTCAAATTTCCACTATTTCCACGACCAATCAAGCATCTACTAGCAAATATGGCAAAGTAGCGTAAAACAGGAAAGTGTATGCTAGAGACTTTTGCCTCAGAGCCCTTCTTTGGCTCTTCCACAGGAATAGTTTTAACAAAGCCACCCACATCTTCACGATGGGGTTCCTCTAATTCTAATTCTCCCTCATAAGGTATCCTACATACCGCACAAAAATGACATAAAGACATTTCTTTGAATTCACCATATAAATGGAATGATACTGCGGGCGGTGATTTCTTAGGATAATAATAAAAGTTTTGCACGAAAGTATTGGTAAGTAAGAGATACTGATCGATTCGGTCGTTCATGAAACCGGTGAGGCCTGTAGTCTCGATTAAAGCATAAAAGTCTTCATGAATTCTGGCTTCTTTCAGGAAATCCTCGCATGGCCATTCACACGACCGTACTTCCGCTAAGCGAGGAAGATTATACTTGGTTTTTTCCTTCTCTTTGGTTTGTTTTTCCTGAGAGCTTTGGCTAGAAGAGCCCCTAAAAAGTTTCCTCAACATTTTCTGAAAATTTCTGAAATTTTAGTAACTTCAAAATAAAAGTGAATAAAACTAAACAAGATTGATAGCAACTACTCCTACAAGTGCCTAGAGCATATATCATGTATCAAAATTGCTTGGGACCTCATAAATTTAACATGCAAGCTCAAGAACATGGTCACCTATGTAGCAAAAATTTGCAATGAATAAAGCACTAGAACAAAAACTAATTGGACCAATGGAGGAGTCACATACAAGGCAACAATCTCCCAAAGCAGTTTTGTGAATGGAGCTTTGAGCTAAGAGATCGAAAATCGCAGCAAAACGAGCTAGAACTCGTGCTTGAGCTGGATGGGGATTTTTTTGGGTAGAAGATGAAGTGTGTGAGTGCTGGCATAAGTGGAGGGGGGCCACGAGGGGTCCACGAGACAGGGGGTGCGCCCTATAGGGGGGGCGCCCTCCTCTCTCGTGGCGTGGTGCTTGCCCCTCCTGCAGTAATTTCAGTGCCTAAAATCCTCAAATATTCCAGAAATAATCATATTAAATTTGCAGGGCATTTGGAGCACTTTTATTTTCGGACTATTTTTTATTGCACGGATAATTCAGAAAACAGACGGATAATGCTATTTTTGCTTTATTTATTCTAAATAACAGAAAGTAAAAAGAGGGTACAGAAGGTTGTGCCTTCTAGTTTCATCCATCTCGTGATCATCAAAATGAACCCACTAACAAGGTTGATCAAGTCTTGTTAACAAACTCATTCCGAATAACACGGAACCGGAGAAATTTCGAATAACACTAAGTTACCTCAACGGGGATATGAAAATCGCCAACAATAAGAATATCATACTTTTTCTTGACAGTAGGGAGAGGAAATTTAAAACCTCCAAAATGATAGTTGGAACTTTTTCAATAGAATTGATACTATGAACTTGAGATTGTTTCCTCGGAAAGTGTACCGTGTGCTCATTACCATTAACATGGAAAGTGACATTGCCTTTGTTGCAATCAATAACAGCCCCTGCAGTATTAAGAAAAGGTCTACCAAGGATAATAGACAAATTATCGTCCTCGGGAATATCAAGAATAACGAAGTCCGTTAAGATAGTGACATTTGCAACCACAACAGGCACATCCTCACAAATACCGACGGGTATAGCAGTTGATTTATCGGCCATTTGCAAAGATATTTCAGTAGGTGTCAGCTTATTCAATTCAAGTCTATGATATAAAGAGAGAGGCATAACACTAACACCGGCTCCAAGATAACATAAAGCAGTTCTAACATAATTTCTTTTAATGGAACATGGTGTTGGGGAACGTAGCAGAAATTCAAAATTTTCTACGCATCACCAAGATCAATCTGTGGAGACACTAGAAACGAGAGAGAGGGGAGTGCATCTTCATACCCTTGAAGAACGCGATGCGGAAGCGTTACAAGAACGCGGTCGGTGGAGACGTTCACGAAGTGATTCAGATCGCGGCCGAATCCGATATAAGCACCGAACAACGGTGCCTCCGCGTTCAACACACGTACAACCCGGGGACGTCTCCTCCGTCTTGATCCAGCAATGGGATAGGAGAAGTTGAGGGAGAGCTCCAGCAGCACGCCGGCGTGGTGGTGGAGCTTGCAGTTCTCCGGCAGGGCTTCGCCAAGCACTACGGAGGAGGAGGAGGTGTTGGGGAAGGAGAGGGATGCGCCAGGGGATGGGTGAAGCTCCCATGCGCCTCCCCACTATATATAGGGGTGGAGGGGGCTGGTTTCTTGCCCTCCAAGTCCATTTGGGCGTTGGCAAAGGTGGGAGGAAAGAAATCCCATCATTTCCTTCCCCACCGATTGTTATCCCCCCTTTTTAGGGATCTTGATCTTATCCCTTCGGGATATGATCTTATTCCTTCTAAGGGGGGATCTTGGTGCACCTTGACCAGGGGTGTGGGGCCTTGCCCCCACTACCCACGTTCATGTGGGTCCCCCCATGCAGGTGGGCCCCACTCCGATACCTTCTAGAACCTTCCCGGAACAATACCGAAAAATCCCGAACATTTTCCGGTGGCCAAAATAGGACTTCCCATATATAAATCTTTACCTCCGGACCATTCCGGAACTCCTCGTGACATCTGGGATCTCATCCGGGACACCGAACAACATTCGGTAACTGCACACTAATTCCCATAACAACTCTAGCATCATCGAACCTTAAGTGTGTAGACCCTACGGGTTCGGCAATCGTGCAGACATGACCGAGACAGCTCTCTGGCCAATAACCAACAGCGGGATCTGGATACCCATGTTGGCTCCCACATGTTCCACGATGATCTCATCGGATGAACCACGATGTCAAGGATTCAAGCAATCCCGTATACAATTCCCTTTGTCAATCGGTACGTTACTTGCCCGAGATTCGATCGTCGGTATCCCAATACCTCGTTCAATCTCGTTACTGGCAAGTCACTTTACTCGTTCCATAATGCATGATCCCATGACTAACTACTTAGTCACATTGAGCTCATTATGATGATGCATTACCGAGTGGGCCCAGAGATACCTCTCTGTCATACGGAGTGACAAATCCTAGTCTCGATTCGTGCCAACCCAACAGACACTTTCGGAGATACCTGTAGTGCACCTTTATAGCCACCCAGTTACGTTGTGACGTTTGGTACACCCAAAGCATTCCTACGGTATCCGGGAGTTGCACAATCTCATGGTCTAAGGAAATGATACTTGACATTAGAAAAGCTTTAGCAAACGAACTACACGATCTTGTGCTATGCTTAGGATTGGGTCTTGTCCATCATATCATTCTCCTAATGATGTGATCCCGTTATCAATGACATCCAATGTCCATGGTCAGGAAACCATAACCATCTATTGATCAACGAGCTAGTCAACTAGAGGCTCACTAAGGACATGTTGTGGTCTATGTATTCACACATGTATTACGGTTTCCAGTTAATACAATTATAGCATGAACAATAGACAATTATCATGAACAAGGAAATATAATAATAACCATTTTATTGTTGCCTCTAGGGCATATTTCCAATAGTCTCCCACTTGCACTAGAGTCAATAATCTAGTTCACATCACTATGTGCTTGTAATGAATCCAACGCCTGTTGGGTTTGATCATATCTCGCTTGTGAGAGAGGTTATTAGTCAACGGGTCTGAATCTTTCAGATCCGTGTGTTCTTTACAAATCTCTATGTCATCTCCTAGATGCAGCTACCACGTGCTATTTGGAACTATTCCAAATAACTGCTCTACTATACGAATCCGGTTTACTACTCAGAGTCATCCAGATTAGTGTCAAAGTTTGGATCGACGTAACCCTTTACGACGAACTCTTTTACGACCTCCATTATCGAGAAAATTCCTTAGTCCAATATTTACTAAGGATAACCTTGACCACAATGCTGTGAACCATTCCTGGATCACACTTGTACCCCTTGACTGACTCATGGCAAGGTACACTTCAGGTGCGGTACATAGCATAGCATATTGTGGAGCCTACGTCTAAAGCATAGGGGACGACCTTCATCCTTTCTCTCTCTTCTGCCGTGGTTAGGTCTTGAGTCTTACTCAATACTCACACCTTACAGCCAAGAACTCCTTCTTTGCCGATCTATTTGAACTCCTTCAAAATCTTCTCACGGTATGTGTTCATTTGAAAGTACTATTAAGCGTTTTGATCTATCCTTATAGATCTTGATGCTCAATGTTCAAGTAGCTTAATCTAGGTTTTCCATTGAAAATCACTTTTCAAATAACCCTATATGCTTTCCAGAAATTCTACATCATTTCTGATCAACAATATGTCAACAACGTATACTCATCAGAAATTCTATAGTGCTCCCACTCACTTCTTTGGAAATACAAGTTTCTCATAAACTTTGTATAAACCCAAAATCTTTGATCATCTCATCAAAGCGTATATTCCAACTCCGAGACGCTTACTCCAGTCCTTAGAAGGATTGCTGGAGCTTTGCATACTTGTTAGCATCTTTCAGGATTGTCAAAACCTTCTGGTTGTATCACATACAACCATTCCTCAAGAAAATCATCGAGGAAACAATGTTTTGACATCCTATCAGCAAGATTTCATAAATAATGCAGTAACTGCTAATATAATTCCAACAGACTCTTAGCATCGCTACGAGTGAGAAAGTCTCACCGTAGTCAACTCCTTGAACTTGTCAAAAAACATCTTAACGACAAGTCGAGCTTTCTTAATGGTGACACTTACCATCATTGTCTTTCGTCCTTTTAAAATCCATCTGTACTCAACAGCCTTACGACCATCGAGTAGTTCTTCCAAAGTCTATACTTTGTTTTATACATGGATCCTCTCTCGGATTATATGGCATTGAGCCATACGTCAGAATCCGGGCCCACCATCGCTTCTCCATAGCTCGTAGGTTCATTGTTGTCCAGCAACATGACCTCTAATACATGATTACGTACCACTCTGAAGTAGTACGCATCCTTGTCGACCTACGAGGTTTGGTAGTGACTTGATCTGAAGTTTCATGATCACTATCATCAGCTTCCACTTCAATTGGTGTAGGCGCCATAGGAATAACTTCCTGTGCCCTGCTACACACTAGTTGAAGTGATGGTTCAATAACCTCATCAAGTCTCCACCATCCTCCCACTCAATTCTTTCAAGAGAAACTTTTTCTCGAGAAAGGACCTGTTTCTAGAAACAATCACTTTTGCTTCCGAATCCGAAATAGGAGGTATACCCAACTGTTTTGGGTGTCCTATGAAGATGCATTTATCCACTTTGGGTTCGAGCTTATCAGGCTAAACCCTTTTCACATAAGCGTCGCAACCCCAAACTTTTAAGAAATGACAGCTTAGGTTTCTCTAAACCATAGTTCATATGGTGTCATCTCAACGGAATTACATGGTGCCCTATTTAAAGTGAATGCGGTTGTCTCTAATGCCTAACCTATAAACGATAGTGGTAATTCGATAAGAGACATCATGGTATGCACCATATCTAATAGGGTGCAGTTATGATGTTCGGACACACCATCACACTATGGTATTCCAGGCGATATCAATTGTGAAACAATTTCCACAATGTCTTAATTGTGTGCCAAACTTGTAACTCAGATATTCATCTCTATGATCATATCATAGACATTTTATCCTCTTGTTACGACGATCTTCAACCTCACTCTGAAATTACTTGAACCTTTCAATAATTCAGATTTGTGTTTCATCAAGTCAATATACTCAGAACCTACTCAAATCATCTGTGAAGTAAGAACATAACGATATCCACTGCGTGCCTCAGCACTCATTAGACTGCACACATCAAAATGTATTACTTCCAACAAGTTGCTTTCTTGTTCCATCTTACTGAAACCGAGGCTTTTCAGTCATCTTGCCCATGTGGTATGATTTGCATGTCTCAAGTGATTCAAAATCAAGTGAGTCCAAACGATCCATCTGCATGGAGTTTCTTCATGCGTATACACCAATAGACATGGTTCACATGTCTCAATCTTTTCAAAACGAGTGAGTCCAAAGATCCATCAACATGGAGCTTCCTCATGCAGTTTATACCAATATGACTCAAATGGCAGTGCCACAAGTATGTGGTACTATCATCACTATCTTATATCTTTTGGCATGAACATGTGTATCACTATGATTGAGATTCAATAAACCATTCATTTTAGGTGCAAGACCATTGAAGGTATTATTCAAATAAACAGAGTAACTATTATTCTCCTTAAATGAATGACCGTATTGCGATATACATAATCCAATCATGTCTATGCTCAATGCAAACACCAAATAACAATTATTTAGGTTTAACACTAATCTCGATGGTACAGGGAGTATGCGATGCTTGATCACATCAAGCTTGGAAACACTTCCAACACATATCGTCATCTCACCTTTAGCTAGTCTTTGTTTATTCTACGGCTTTTATTTCGAGTTACCAACACTTAGCAACCGAACCGGTATCTAATACCCTGGTGCTACTAGGAGTACTAGTAAAGTACACATTAATATAATGTATATCCAATATACTTCTATCGACCTTGCCAGCCTTCTCATCTACCAAGTATCTAGGGTAGTCCTGCTTCAGTGACCATTCCCCTCATTACAGAAGCACTTAGTCTCGGGTTTGGTTTCAACCTTGGGTTTCTTCACTAGAGTAGCAACTGATTTGCCATTTCATGAAGTGTCCCTTCTTGCCCTTGCCCTTCTTGAGACTAGTGGTTTCACTAACCATCAACAATTGATGCTCCTTCTTTATTTCTACTTTCGCGGCGTCAAACATCACGAATATTTCAAGGATCATCATATCTATCCCTAATATGTTATAGTTCATCACGAAGCTCTAGAAACTTGGTGGCAATGACTTTGGAGAAACATCACTATCTCATCTGGAAGATTAACTCCCACTTGATTCAAGTGATTGTTGTACTCAGAAAATCTGAGCACAAGCTCAACGATTGAGTTTTTCTCCCTTAGTTTGCAGGCTAAGAAACTCGTCGGAGGTCTTATACCTCTTGACGTGGGCACGAGCCTGAAATCCCAATTTCAGCCCTCAAAACATCTCATATGTTCCGCGACATTTCTAAATCGTCTTCAATGCCTCAATTCTAAACCGTTTAACATTACTGAACTATCACATAGTTATCAAAACGTGTATGTCAGATGTTCGCAACATCCACAGACGACGTTCGAGGTTCAGCACACCGAGCGGTGCATTAAGGACATAAGCCTTCTACGCAGCAATGAGGACAATCCTCAGTTTACGGACCCAGTCCGTATAATTGCTACTATCAACTTTCAACTAAATTTTCTCTAGGAACATATCTAAAATAGTAGAACTAAAGCGCGAGCTACGACATAATTTGCAAAAACCTTTTGACTATGTGCAGGATAATTAACTCCCACTTAGATAGACATCCCTCTAGTCATCTAAGTGATACATGATCCGAGTCAACTAGGCCGTGTCCGATCATCACGTGAGACGGACTAGTCATCATCGGTGAACATCTTCATGTTGATCGTATCCACTATACGACTCATGTTCAACCTTTCGGTCTCTTGTGTTCCGAGGCCATGTCTGTACATGCTAGGCTCGTCAAGTCAACCTAAGTGTTTCGCGTGTGTAAATCTGGCTTACACCCGTTGTATGTGAATGTTAGAATCTATCACACCCGATCGTCATGTGGTGCTTCGAAACAATGAACTTTCGCAACAGTGCACAGTTAGGGGGAACACTTTCTTGAAATTATTATGAGGGATCATCTTATTTACTACCGTCGTTCTAAGCAAATAAGATGTAAAAACATGATAAACATCACATGCAATCAAATAGTGACATGATATGGCCAATATCATTTTGCTCCTTTTGATCTCCTTCTTCGGGGCGCCATGATCATCCTCGTCACCGGCATGACACCATGATCTCCATCATCATAATCTCCATCATCATGTCTCCATGAAGTTGTCTCGCCAACTATTACTTCTACTACTATCGCTAACAGTTTAGCAATAAAGTAAAGTAATTACATGGCGTTATTCAATGACACGCAGGTCATACAATAAATTAAGACAACTCCTATGGCTCCTGCCGGTTGTCATACGCATCGACATGCAAGTCGTGATTCCTATTACAAGAACATGATCAATCTCATACATCACATATATTTCATTCATCACATCCTTCTTGGCCATATCACATCACACGGCATATGCTGCAAAAACAAGTTAGACGTCCTCTAATTGTTCTTGCAAGTTTTTTACGTGGCTGCTACGGGTTTCTAGCAAGAACATTTCTTACCTACACCAAAACCACAACATGATATGCCAATTGCTATTTACCCTTCATAAGGACCCTTTTCATCGAATCCGATTCGACTAAAGTGGGAGAGACTGGCACCCGCTAGCCACCTTTATGCAACAAGTGCATGTCAGTCGGTGGAACCTGTCTCACGTAAGTGTACGTGTAAGGTCGGTCCGGACCGCTTCATCCCACAATACCGTCGAAACAAGATAGGACTAGTAACGGTAAGCATATTGAACAAAATCAACACCCACACCAATTTGTGTTCTACTCGTGCAAAGAATCTACGTAATAGACCTAGCTCTGATACCACTGTTGGGGAACGTAGCAGAAATTCAAAATTTTCTACGCATCACCAAGATCAATCTATGGAGATACTAGAAACAAGAGAGAGGGGAGTGCATCTTCATACCCTTGAAGATCGCGATGCGGAAGCGTTACAAGAACGTGGTCGGTGGAGTCGTTCACGAAGCGATTCAGATCGCGGCCGAATCCGATCTAAGCACCAACAATGGTGCCTCCGCGTTCAACACACGTATAGCCCGGGGACGTCTCCTATGTCTTGATCTAGCAATGGGAGAAGAGAAGTTGAGGGAGAGCTCCGGCAGCACGACGGCGTGGTGGTGGAGCTTGAAGTTCTCCGGCAGGGCTTCCCCAAGCACTACTACGGAGGAGGAGGTGTTGGGGAGGGAGAGGGCTGCGCCAGGGGAAGGGGTGAAGATCCCATGCGCCTCCCCACTATATATAGGGGTGGAGGGGCTGGTTTCTTGCCCTCCAAGTCCATTTGGGCGTTGGCAAAGGTGGGAGGAAAGAAATCCCATCATTTCCTTCCCCACCGACTGTTATCCCCCCTTTTTAGGGATCTTGATCGTATCCCTTCGGGATATGATCTTATTCCTTCTAAGGGGGGATCTTGGTGCGCCTTGACCAGGGGTGTGGGGCCTTTCCCCCACTACCCACGTTCATGTGGGTCCCCCCATGCAGGTGGGCCCCACTCTGGAACCTTCTAGAACCTTCCCAGTACAATACCGAAAAATCCTGAACATTTTCCGATGGCCAAAATAGGACTTCCCGTATATAAATCTTTACCTCCGGACCATTCTGGAACTCCTCGTGACGTTCGGGATCTCATCCGGGACTCCAAACAACATTCAGTAACTGCACACTAATTCCCACAACAACTCTAGCGTCATCGAACCTTAAGTGTGTGGACCCTACGGGTTTAGGAATCGTGCAGACATGACCGAGACAGCTCTCTGGCCAATAACCAATAGCGGGATCTGGATACCCATGTTGGCTCCCACATGTTCCATGATGATCTCATCGGATGAACCACGATGTCAAGGATTCAAGCAATCCTGTTGGGGATATTACCACTGGGCGTGAACCGGCCTACCTGGGCCGGGTTAAATTCATTAGTAGTATAAAGGTGATTAAGAAGATGAAGGCCCAAGGCCTGTAGTCGGTTTAGAACCTATAGCCATAAACCGGCTTGATATGTAAACTTGTATTATAAGTTAGGAATAGAGAGAGACCAACCGGGATACGAATATGAACCGGTGTGGGACTCTATGGACCGACGGGCGTCACCCGTGTATATAAGGGGATGACCCGGCGGCGGTTCAAGGACAGACAACAACAACTCGAGGCCTAGGCGAAGCTTGTTTGCTCCCTAGTCATCGAAACCACATCAATCCCATCACAACTAGACGTAGGCTTTTACCTTCATCAAAGGGGCCGAACTAGTATAAACCCTTGTGTCTTTGTGTCCGCTTTAACCCCTTCAAGTTAACCCGTAGTGATGGCTCCACGACTAAGTCCTTTCACAAGGACATCTGTCGTGGCAAATCCACGACAGTTGGCGCCCACCGTGGGGCTATCGCACGACGGTTTGATGATCTTGGAGGGCAAGTTCAAAGGACTCGAAGGCTATGATGTGGGCCGGATGACCAAGAGTCATCGCGGCAAGCTCTACATCGACGATGCAGGATGGGGTCCCGAAGCCGGCTCGATTGAGTACGGGTACCGGGTCCCCTTTGGTGGCATACACGTTTTTATAGGCAAGATTGGTGAGCCTGGGCCTGAGCCGGACATCTGCACCGACCTCGTCAAGACGGCTCAGCGTGCGAGATCTACAAAGGTTAAACCGGCCGTGAAGCGTGCCTTTGTGGGAGTCATCCATGGAGGAGAGCATGAGGACGAGTCAGAATACGGTAGCGAGACCGTCGTCTATTCCGGCGACGAGTCCTCAACCGGAGAGACCGAATCATTGTACCAGTTGCAAGACGACCAGATTAGGGGCTGTTCCGATGGCGATAGTATTCCGGACCCCCCAGATCAGATCAACCGGGTTGGAATATTCATGGTCGGCACGCAGGCGGCGAATCACTCTTCGACCGCAGCAGCAATGCTCTCCGGATCAGCAGCGGTAGCGGCAGTAGGGGCAGGAGGCCTTGTGCGCCCACCGGTTCAAGTTCTATCTGACCTATTTGACGCACTAGCTGTACTTATGGCAGAGGCCAATCCGGCGGATCAGGAGGCCCATGATGCAGAGGTTGCAAAGGTGAGAGAGCAGATCGTACAGGCCAAGCCGACCTGGCAGCAGAGAAGGACAGGATGGCCGCAGAGCGGGCCGCTTTGGATGCCCAGGCCTATAAGCTCATGCTCGACCAGAACGCATCACAGGAGGTCTTGAAGCGGAAGCACATATCACGCCTGCCGTTAGGGTTCGACCCTAGAAATCTCTTTCACACTCCGGAAGCCGGAACCAGCAATCCGCCGGGGCACCGGGAGGTAAACCGGGTCGAGGCACTAGGGCCAGGAGCGACGGTCCAACCCCACTTGATGGAACCTCCTCGGCAGAACATTGTGATTCCTTCGCCGGTCCAGAAACCTCCGGGTCATTATTCTAATCCTATGGACAATCTTGTCGCAGCTGCTGCGCGATTAGAAGCTATCCCGGTCGAAGGAGACTCTCCGCAAGCAATAGAGACGCGCCGGGTTAAGGAACTTCTCCGGACCACTTTGATTCAGCAGGAAGCATATTCATACAGCCGCGATCAGATTCATTCCACACCTCATCCAAGCCGGAGCTATAGTAGGCGCATGGATGAACCGGCCGTATCAAGCAATGCACGGAGCCGTGAACCAGCCCGTGGCAATAACCCGGCAGGTGGTGTTCGCGATGCTCAGGATGTAGTGGACCTGGCCCGGGCACGAAGGGAGGCCGAGTTAGCAGCACAGAACGAGGCGGGTCAGCTTACACCGATTCGTCCTACCACCTCTGCCGGGCCAGGGGTCGCATCTAGCTTGGGAGTGCCCTGTTTAGTCCCTGCTTTACGCAATGTATGCCTGCCCAAGGACTTCAAGGGTCCGCGCAAGGTGCCGAATTACACCGCTGATTTATCTCCAGAAGCGTGGGTAGAGAGTTATGAGATGGCCATGGAGATGCTGGATGTGGATGAGACCGCGTGTGCAAAGTACTTCACCATGATGCTTGAAGGCACGGCCCGTACCTGGTTGAAGAGCCTGCCGCCTAATTCTATCAGTTCATGGGCCCAGTTGCGGGCCCGATTTATTCAGAATTTCAAAGATACGTGCAAGCAGCCTAAGTCCATCGTAGACTTGGCGGCTTGTGTTCAGGAGGACGGAGAGTCAACAACCCATTGGGTATGCCGCGTTTTGGAAGTCTTGCACTCGTCTGACAGGATCAATGCTGACTCTGCGATCTTAACCCTGGAGGGCAACTGCCAGTTTAAGCCTCTGAAGTTGAAGTAGGGGCGTATGAAGCGGTTCTGTAACGACATGGGAACTCTCATGGCCGCTCTAGTGAAGTATGCTGATTTTGATAGTACCAAGGATCCCGAGACTGACAATGACGAAGCAGGGAAGGGAAAAAAGAACAGCAATTCCAAGGGGCATCAACACAAACCAGCGGGCCATGGGAACGGAGGCAAGCATAAAGCGGATGGCAGCATGGACTTTGTGGCTAACACTAATGCGCAGGACAAGGGTCAGCGGCGCAGAGGTAAAGCGGCGAATCATAGTGGAGCTCCGGATCCTAACCTGGATCGCTTAAACTATTTGTTGAACCAGCCTTGTCCAAAACACGGGACGAAGGAAGCGCTGGCGAACCACCTTTCGAAGGATTGTTACATTATGCAGGAGTTTAAAAACTCTAATGCCTTCCGGTATGACCATGGGTCAGGTGGTGGCTCAGGATCCGGTTTCCATGGGCCGAGCCACGATGGAGCTTCCGGTTCAGGTTTCAATCAGGGCGGTCATAACAACCAGAATAATCAGAGCAGTCAAGGAGGTTACAACCAGCAGCAGCAGCAGCAGCAGTCGGGTTATCAGAGCCATCCAAAACAATTGAACAATGGGCAGTATCACGTTTTCACAACCAGTTTGGATAAGCGCGACCAGAAACTCCACAAGCGAGCGGTGAACTCTGTTGAACCGGCCGTACACGTTACTTACGTTGGTCAGAACAACCTATTGTGTGGATCAGGGAGGATCACCCACCTCGGGTTGACAATCCGGGCCAGTTGGCGCTAGTGGTAGACCCTCAGGTGGGAGGTTATAAATTCACCAAGGTGCTCATGGATGGAGGGAGCAGTATTAACATCCTGTACTATGAGACATTCCGCCGCATGGCGCTAACAGACAAAAATCTCAGACCGTCTAATACGGTGTTCCATGGTGTGGTGCCTGGCAAATCAGCATATTCTGTTGGTAAGATAGCCCTGGAGGTGGCTTTTGGGGACGAGCATGATTCCCGATCCGAAACACTAACCTTTGAGGTGGTGAAAATCCGGAGCCCGTATCACGCCTTGTTTGGGCGGCCGTCTTATGCCAAATTCATGGCACGGCCTTGTTATATCTATTTGCAGCTCAAGATGCCGGGTCACAAAGGGACAATAACGGTTCATGGGAGCCGCAAGATTGCTTTGGAATGTGAGGAAGGTGATGCAGCCTATGCAGAGTCGGTTTGTGCCACAGAGGAGTTGAAATATTATAGGGACAACGTTGATCCGGCGGACATGACCCCTTTGAAGAAGCCGACTATAGAGCATGATTCAGATCTGAAGTTCAAATCAGCAGCTGAGACCAAGCTTGTTGACTTCGTGCCCGGCGATTCGTCCAAGCAGTTCACTGTCAGTGCCAACTTGGACCCTAAATAGGAAAGCGCGCTCATCGAGTTCATCCGTGAGAATCGGGACATTTTTGCATGGAAGCCTTCTGACATGCCAGGTGTACCGAGAGAACTCGCTGAGCACACTCTTAATGTTGATCCCAAGTATAAACCGGTGAAGCAGTTTCTCCGCCGGTTTAACGAAGAAAGGCGCAAAGCTATTGGAGAGGAGGTGGCCAGGCTCTTAGCAGCTGGTTTTATCATTGAAGTGTTCCACCCAGAGTGGCTTGCTAATCCGGTGCTGGTCCTTAAGAAAAATGGCACTTGGCGTATGTGTGTGGATTACACGGATCTTAACAAGGCTTGTCCAGCGAATCCTTTTGCCCTCCCCCGCATTGACCAGATTATTGATGCCACGGCGGGTTGTGAGCGTTTGAGTTTTTTGGATGCGTATTCTGGGTATCATCAGATCAAAATGGTGGTTAAGGACCAGGAGAAGACGGCGTTTATTACTCCCTTTGGAGCCTTCTGCTATATATCTATGCCTTTTGGGCTCAAGAGCGCCCAAGCCACTTATCAACGGTGTGTACAAAACTGCCTGCATAAATAGATCGGCCGTAATGTGCACGCCTATGTGGATGATATTGTAGTCAAGTCAAGGCAGAAGGAGACGCTGGTTGATGATTTGAAGGAAACCTTTGACAACTTACAGGTTTACAAGATGATGCTTAACCCGGCCAAATGTGTCTTTGGTGTTCCGGCAGGCAAGTTACTGGGCTTTCTTGTGTCCAACAGAGGAATTGAGGCTAATCCGGAGAAGATTACGGCTATCACCTCCCTGGCTAAACCGAAGTGTATCAACGATGTTCAATGTTTGGCGGGTCGGATTGTCGCGCTGAGCCGGTTTATCAGCCGCCTCGGAGAGAAGGCCATCCCTTTATACCAGATACTGAGAAAAACAGATCAATTCATCTGGAGTCCGGCTGCTGATGAAGCGTTGGAGGACTTGAAGCGGCAATTAGCCAATCCGCCCATTCTTGCAGCTCCGGTCAACAAGGAGCCATTATTGCTATACGTAGCGGCCAATGCTCGCGCCGTTAGCGTGGCTATTGTGGTAGAACGCAAGGAGGCGGGCAAGGAGTATCCGGTTCAGCGGCCGGTTTACTATATCAGCGAGGTGCTTATTGAATCCAAGCAAAGGTAACCGCATTGGTAGAAGCTGGTATATGGATTTTTCATGGCAAGCCGGAAGTTGAAGCAGTATTTCCAAGGGCACCCCATCACAGTGGTCAGTTCAGCTCCCTTGGGCGATATCATACAGAATCGGGAAGCGACTGGCTGGATTGCCAAGTGGGCTATAGAACTTGGGCCGCACGGATTGAAGTATGTACCTCGGACGGCGGTGAAGTCTCAAGCGCTTGTTGATTTCATCAATGATTGGACTGAGTTGCAAGCACCAGAGGAGAAGCCGGATCACACATATTGGACTATTCATTTTGATGGATCCAGGCAATTGGAGGGCTCGGGGGCTGGAGTCGTATTAACTTCCCCACGAAGTGATAAATTTTGTTATGTTCTCCGCTTAATGTTCCCTTGTACTAATAATGCAGCTGAGTATGAAGCTTTGCTCCATGGTCTCCGGATGGCTAAGGAGATGAATCTAAGTCGGGTTAAGTGCTTCGGTGACTCGGACCTCGTGGCTCAACAGGTGTCTGGCACTTGGGATTCTAAAGACCCACTTATGGCTGCATATCGTCGTGAGGTGGATATGGTTGCGGGTCACTTCAAGGGTTATCAGGTGGATCACGTGGATCGTCGAAAAAATGAAGCGGCAGACGCTTTAAGCCGGTTGGGCTCTCAGCGTAAACCGGTCCCGCCTAATGTCTTTCTTGATGTGTTGCACAACCCGTCAGTCAAGCTCCTGGATGAAGCGGATTTGGCTATTCCTGATCCGGAGGCTCAATTGGTGGCAGCCCTGCATGTTATACCGGATTGGACAGTTCCTTATCTTGCGTACATGAACCAGGGAGAGTTGCCAGAGGATGAGACTCTAGCCAGGAAGATAGTCCGGCGATCCAAGTCTATGACCATTGTCAATGGCGAATTGCATCATTGCAGTGTATCAGGGGCGTTTCAATGCTGCGTCTCTCCTAAGGAAGGCTGTGAAATTTTGCGCGAAATCCATGAAGGGGATTGTGATCACCACGCCGGTTCAAAGTCTGTGGTGGCTAAGGCGTTTCGTCACGGGTTCTGCTGGTTAACAGCTCATGCTGATGTGGAGGACTTTGTTAAACGGTGTGATGGCTGTCAGAAATTTTCACGGCGTGCTCATGTGCCGGCTCAAGAGTTGAGTATGATTCCAATTGCTTGGCCGTTTGCCACATGGGGGCTGGATATGGTCGGACCTTTTAAAAGGTCCAAGGATAAGAAAACCCACCTTTTGGTGGCAGTTGACAAATTTACCAAGTGGGTTGAAGCGGAGCCTGTTAACAAGTGTGATGCAGCTACAGCGGTGCAGTTCATTAAAAAGGTGATCTTCCGGTTTGGCTTTCCACACAGTATCATTACTAACAATGGTACCAATTTATCCAAGGGCGCTATGAAAGAATTATGTGAGCGTGAGCACATCCGACTTGACGTATCGTCAGTGGCTCACCCCCAGTCCAATGGGCAGGCCGAACGAGCTAATCAAGAGATCTTGCGAGGCATCAAACCCCGGCTTCTAGTTCCATTGCAAAGAACACCGGGTTGTTGGGTTGAAGAGCTACCTTCTGTGCTATGGAG
The DNA here is from genome assembly GCA_963921465.1 of Triticum timopheevii. Taxonomy (NCBI): domain Eukaryota; kingdom Viridiplantae; phylum Streptophyta; class Magnoliopsida; order Poales; family Poaceae; genus Triticum; species Triticum timopheevii. The sequence goes on along the minus strand of OY997274.1, from coordinate 443,767,036 downwards.
TATCAATACTACGCCCAACCGATCTACAGGATACACGCCGTTTTTCATGGTCTATGGAGCAGAGGCGGTTCTCCCTAGTGATATCTGGCATGACTCGCCTCGTGTAGCGGCTTATGTTGAAGCGGACAATGAGACAGCACGGCAAGATTCTTTGGACCTATTGGATGAGGAGCGTGACATAGCAGCTGCCCGCTCGGCGATTTATCAACAGGATCTTCGTCGCTATCATAGTCGCCGGGTCAAAACCCGAGCTTTTCAAGAAGGAGATCTGGTGCTTCGACTCATCCAAGACCAGACAGATATGCACAAGTTATCCCCGCCTTGGGAGGGACCCTTCGTGGTCAGCAAGAATCTGCACAACGGGTCGTACTATCTGATTGATATTCGAGAACATAAAGACTCACGCACATCAGAGGAGGAGACCAACAGGCCGTGGAACATAGCTCATCTTCGGCCTTACTACACCTGAGCCATTTGCTCTATCTATGTACATATTATGACAGTGTATATATTATCTTTGATATAATAAAACCGGAGCCTCAGCTAAAGCGGGGTCTCTGTCCTTTCATATCATGTGTGGTTACATGGAGTTGTTCTGTCTTAAAGCGGCCTCCGGTTTACCCCTTGAAATTTGCTTTTCAAAAAAGCTTTGTGATATCACTTGGGGGCTTGGTCGTGTCCGAACCAATGCAACACCTCTTGATAGGCGAAAGCCACCAGATCACTTGGGGACATGGTCAAGTCTGAACCAGTCACGCCTTTTGATCGGCCTAAGGCCATAGAATCACTTGGGGGCTTGGTCGAACCCGAACCATTGCCATGCCTTTTGATCGGCATAAATGCCATGGTTTCATTTGGGGACCTGGCTGACTTGAACCATCGCCACACCTATTGGGGGCTTGGTCCTGTCCGACCATGGTAACACCATCTGATCAGCTCAGTAAAGCATGTTTTTGCAAACGGTTTTATTATTACCTTTGCTTCCATGATTCTTTTATGACTATTCTTCGATTTTTGTTGCGTTTTCTTTAAACCGACAACACTTTTTTAACCGGATCAGCTGACGGAATTTGGTTCATTTTTAATTCGGAGACAATGTGCCTGGTTTAACCTTCCTGTTAACATCATGGAGTAGCAGGGGGGCTTACAATGACCCAGCACGATTTACACGGCTAAGCCAACTTCATGCCCAGCGATGGCAGGTATTTTGTATCGCATATTTGATTATATGTCTTAAATACATTAACGATATATATATAAAGGTCATAAACCGGCTGGCGGTATAACCATCATCGCAGTTCAAGATTTTCTGATTGCAGGAAATATAAATTGAGGATTTCAAGCAAAAGCATCAGTACTTATGCACGAAGGCATATTTAAAGCAATAGTATTTGCTATTCTATTACAAGGCAACGCGGTGCCCAAATAAGATCATTGTTGTTCTGGCGGATCATAATAAAGCAGCTATTTAAACCGGCTTCCGGTTCAAGCCTGCTCATCGCCCCGGTCTGATGGTTGTGGGTTGTCCCGCGCCGCTTCAGCTTCCTCACCTCTATCCATTGGCTGGAAATCAACAGTGGTCCAGTCGATTCCCATTAAAGCTTGAAAGACAGCCTCTTCATGGATCAGAGAAGACGGTTCAATATCAGGAGCGTAAGTATGCTTACGGATTGGAGGAATCAGATTCTCCGCTTCAGGAATTGGTGCAGCCACTCGTTTGTTCTGATCATTATACTGAGCTTGATAATGCGACAAGTCTGCCTCTTCAGCCAATTGACAAGCCAGAGGGCGCACTGCACGGTTTATCGCCCTCAGATCATCTTCATTGAACTCTGAGCCATCTTCCTTCAAACTGGGATAGCCTTGAGTTGCTTCAACAGGATCGACATCCTGCACCCATGCTTTTGCCCGGATCAAGGCATTAATGGCTCCGGTTCGAGCAGCAGATTTTTTCAGTTCTTCAATCCGAGCAGGAAGCATTGACAACCTCTTCAGAGTATCTTGGATCAAAGTGGGTGCCGGATTGTTATGAGATGCAGTGGTGATGATCCGCTGCGCTCCGGTATACAACTGTTCAATTAAAGTGTAGGCAGCTTTCAACTTCTTCCGAACATCTGACCCTAAGTGACCAATGCGTGTACCTGCAACAATACAGGAAAGATCACAAACCGGATCTATTATAAGACGGCCAAAGTTGTCAAAGAAACCAAAAGGAACTTACCAAAGATAGTAGCGGTCATGGCATGCACTTGCCGCTTTACGGCGGTCAGCTCATCTACCATCGGTTTAAGGGCAGCTTCAGCGTTTTCAGCTCTTTTTATTAAAGCGGCCTTCTCAGTGGCCCAATCAGCCCGCTCCTTCTTGAAGCCCTCCTTCAGCTGTTCCGTGATGCTCAAAGCGCTGGTTAATTCCTCCCTTGCTTTGTTGGTTTCGGCTTGTTGGGTTTTCAAAGTTTCTTGCAGATCAGTAATCCGGTCCTCTTTGATCCTCACTTCAGCCTGCATCAAGACAGTGCTTGGCTTTAAACAAACGGTGCAAGAATTTGAAGTACCAACCACATAACAAGTTATACGCTTGATACTTGGGGGCTAATGCATCTTCAATCTTCATCTATTACTAAATCGCAAAGTCCCAAGCTCAATACAGGTATTCAACTTGGCACTTGGGGGCTAATGGCTATTTGCTCAGTTATGTTCTGATGTTAGAATCTTTATTGGAGTTCCGGTTTAACTATACTAAGTTGAACCGGCCCTTGGGGGCTACATTGATGGATTTCAAAATATTGAGGACTATATTAAAGTCCCGGCTTGAAGAAGGTTACAAACCGGCCCTTGGGGGCTAGGAGGATTAATAAGAGTGGCAGTAATTAAAGAAAGAAGAAGCACAAGGAAGTTACCTCAAATTTGTCTCTCATCATCTTCACCAGACCAGCTTCACAGTCACGACTAGTATATAGCCGGTTCAAGTAACCAGAGTGAAGATCTTGGGCATTCAGAGCAGCATACGTTTCCAGATCAACATCCCATTTGCCTTTGTTCATGGCAGAAAAATCTTCCTTGACAGTATGCTTAGCTAAAGTGACAGGATTCCCTGGGTCAAAGTGACCTACACCGGTAATTACAACGTCATCATCCTTGGACTCGCCGGTTTGCATTGGTGCTATCGGTTTGTCGGCAGGTTTGGAAGGATTGCGGGATTTTTCAATCCGGATGGGGCTGGCAGTCTGGTCAACAGGAGGATCATCTTGCAAGGGAGGATCATTGGGAACGTCTTCATGAACGAACGCTTCAAGATCTGGTGCTTTATCCTGTTCAAGGGCAGCATCTTCCTCGGCTGCTTTATCCAGGCGGGCTTTCTTGCTCGGTTTAGGTTTAGCCCTGAAAGAGAAACAAAGAGTCAAGAAATAGCATAAGTTATAACGCAGTATACCAGAAGCATATGTTCAGCCTAGCTTACCCAAGAACCGTTTTCAGTGGTGGCAGCTGAGTGGCCGATGATTCACCAGAGGATGAATGAGAAGTAACCTGATAATCGGAGTCGGACGGATTAAGAGGTTGACGGATGAAACCCGCTTTAGGATAGAAATTAATAAGAAGGTTGGAGACCTCTGAGCAGCGTTTCCGAACCGGACTGTTCGGTAAACCGGCGGAGGTAACTACCTGGCCGCTGTGCCGGGTTGTGCGGCGAGCTTCATGTTGCTGAGTCTTCATAAGAAATTTGGGATCCAAGTAAGCAAGAGGATGAGAAAATTTAACTTTCCGGTTTGCCTGGCGAAGTTTTGGCAAAGGCAAAGGATCTGAATCGGAAGAGAGAATAGTTACCTCAGCGACATCAGCATTACTGGCTTCAGCGTCGTCCTGACAAGTATCATCATCAATAAGGCGTGTAAAAAGTAAGCCTAGTGAATCGAGTTCTACCTCAAGGTCCGAGTTACCCACATCATCATCAACAGCCGGATCAGATGAAGCGGTGGTCTTCCTTTTTTGAGCCGGTCTCTTGACAACCTAAGTCTTTGGCCGGGTTGATCTTTCCGTTTTCTCTGGTTTTTCTTGTGGAAGCTTTTTGCTCCAGAACGGATTATCACCCTGATTAGGCAGCAGTTGATGTTATACAGAAATAGCAATAACAGGTTCAGTAAAAAACGACAAGCAATATCTTACAGCTGGCGGTTTGTTGGTAGTACAGAAGGGGAGCAGGCCGGTTTGAGCGCAGAGGTGTTTCGGTTCGTTCAACATTTTCTTCACAGCTTCTGTGACTTCGTCATCTGAGAGCTGGATATTAGTGTGTCGAAGTGGGTCATCGACGCTAACGGTATACTTGCACATTAAACCGGAGCGCCGGCTCAGAGGCAGTATGCTCCAGGATATCCAACAGTGTGCAAGATCTATTCCTGTCAAACCGTTGGCCATGAAGGCTCGGAGCTTGGACAGTTGCGGAGCATATTTACTTCTCTCCTTGGCACTTAACCTTTGCGGGAAGGGGTGTGTGTTGCTAAGCCGCTCCGGACGAAAGCCAGGCAAAGGATTTTCATCATCAGGGGAGGTACCTTTGCAGTAGAACCATGTTGAATTCAACTCCTTGGGGTGACTATGTAGTCTGGCGTGGGGATAAGTGATCTCTTTCCTTTTCTGAATTGCCATACCGCCCAATTCGGTATTGGGGCCATCATTGAATTCTGTGCGGCGGTTTAAGTGGAAACAGTCTCTAAACAATTCAACTGAGGGCTCCTCTTGAAGGTATACCTCACAGAGCACTTGGAAGTGACATAGGTTGGTAACAGAATTGGGGCCAGTATCTTGCGGGCGGAGCTGAAAATTGGCTAACACGTCCCGGTAAAATTTAGAACCGGGCGGCTTGAAGCCCCGGGCTAAATGATCTGCAAAGATCACAACCTCTCCCTCTTGAGGTGTGGGAGGACATTCATTACCAGGGACCCTCTAGTGGATAGTATCTTTGCTGTCTAAAGCGCCGATCAAGACTAAATTATCCAGCTGAGTTTCTGTGACGCGGGAAGGAACCCAGTTGCACTCATATACTTGTTTGGCCATGGTGAGATCTACAAAAGATAAGTGATTCCGGTTCAAGAATGTGTTGGATAAAAGAATGCGCTGGTAGGAACAATGTTAAACCGGAGGCAGTACATTTAAACCGGATTTCTATGAGGGCATAATATGACTAAAGAATTCTGGCGGTTCACCAAGGGGACTAATGGTACATACCGGTTTACTAATTGATCCTATATTAAGTTAAACCGCCGGATCTAAACATTGAAGGCAATTGAGGTTGTGTAAGTGCACAGAAACAGGTTTCACATAATCTCTCTGTAATAATGGATCTACAGCCAGTTCAGAAAAAAAGGGAAAAAATGTCTACAAGCTTGAAGCAGAACAGTATGGATTCAAGAAGCAGGAAGGTTGATGAGATCTATGGATTTGAGTATGAATCTGCAGACTGATGTTAAAAGGCCACCGATAGTCACAGCAGGGTGTCAAAGACCTATCCAGAGTCTCGACATGAGCAGGAACAGTACGCAAGAACAGCGGCAGGAACATGAAAACCCTAGAACAGATCTAGATCCGTAAAAGCAGAAATCTTACCGGAGCTCAGGGAGATGCGGAAGGGCGCCGCGGTTCTCTGGTACGGTCAGGGTGATGCAGCAGCCCAAGCTGGTGCAGAGGTCAATGACGGTGGCGGAGCTTCGAGGTTGGCGACGCGAGGAAGACGAAGAGAAAGAGACGAAGAGGGAGAAAAGGAAATGACCCTTCGGTCCTATTTATAAGGCAAAAGACGTGTGTCAGGCGCGCGAATCCAGGAGCCAAAAATTTCGGAAGTGGAGCTGCTGCGTTGGGTATCGCAGATCTATTAATAAAAGAAGACGTCATAAATGATAACTTCGTGATGACGTCATGCCGGTTTACAGCAACCAGAGATGATGACGACATGGCGGTTTACCAATTACCAGAAGATGTTGAAGACAAAGATTTTTGTGAAGGATTGACATGAACCAGTTCAAATCAATCTGGGGCCTAATGTTGGGGATATTACCACTGGGCGTGAACCGGCCTACCTGGGCCGGGTTAACTTCATTAGTAGTATAATGGTGATTAAGCAGATGAAGGCCCAAGGCCTGTAGTCGGTTTAGAACATGTAGCCGTAAACCGGCTTGATATGTAAACTTGTATTGTAAGTTAGGAATAGAGAGAGACCAACCGGGATACGAATATGAACCGGTGTGGGACTCTATGGACCGACGGGCGTCACCCGTGTATATAAGGGGACGACCCGGCGGCGGTTCAAGGACAGACAACAACAACTCGAGGCCTAGGCGAAGCTTGTTTGCTCCCTAGTCATCGAAACCACATCAATCCCATCACAACTAGACGTAGGCTTTTACCTTCATCGAAGGGGCCGAACTAGTATAAACCCTTGTGTCTTTTTGTCCGCTTTAACCCCTTCAAGTTAACCCGTAGCGATGGCTCCACGACTAAGTCCTTTCACAAGGACATCTGCCGTGACAAATCCACGACAAATCCCGTATACAATTCCCTTTGTCAATCGGTACGTTACTTGCCCGAGATTCGATCGTCGGTATCCCAATACCTCGTTCAATCTCGTTACTGGCAAGTCACTTTACTCGTTCCATAATGCATGATCCCGTGACTCTTAGTCACATTGAGCTCATTATGATGATGCATTACCGAGTGGTCCCAGAGATACCTCTCTGTCATACGGAGTGACAAATCCCAGTCTCGATTCGTGCCAACCCAATAGACACTTTCGGAGATACCTGTAGTGCACCTTTATAGCCACCCAGTTATGTTGTGATGTTTGGTACACCCAAAGCATTCCTACGGTATCCGGGAGTTGCACAATCTCATGGTCTAAGGAAATTATACTTGACATTAGAAAAGCTTTAGCAAACGAACTACACGATATTGTGCTATGCTTAGGATTGGGTCTTGTCCATCACATCATTCTCCTAATGATGTGATCCCGTTATCAATGACATCCAATGTCCATGGTCAGGAAACCATAACCATCTATTGATCAACGAGCTAGTCAACTAGAGGCTCACTAGGGACATGTTGTGGTCTATGTGTTCACACATGTATTACGGTTTCCAGTTAATACAATTATAGCATGAACAATATGCAATTATCATGAACAAGGAAATATAATAATAACCATTTTATTATTGCCTCTAGGGCATATTTCCAACACATGGTATAGTTGGTACACCCGGATTTCCAAGTTTCTTTGGTATTCCACCCTTAAAAGTGTAATTAGCAAGCATCGTGGAGATTTCAGCTTCCGGTATCTTTCTTTTATTTGTAATGATATCCTTCATATACTTAGCATAAGGATTTACTTTCAGCATATCAGTTAAGCACATACGTAAGAAAATAGGTCTAATCATTTCAACAAAGCGCTCAAAATCATCATCATCCTTTGACTTGGATGGTTTAGGAGGAAAGGGCATGGGTTTCTGAACCCATGGTTCTCTTTATTTAACGTGCTTCCTAGCAACAAAATCTCTCTTATCATAACGTTGATTCTTTGATTGTGGGTTATCAAGATCAACAGCAGGTTCAATCTCTACATCATTGTTTTTGCTAGGTTGAGCATCAACATGAATGTTATCATTATCATTATCACTAGGTTCATGTTCATCACCCGATTGTGTTTCAGCATCAGAAATAGAAATATCATTGGGATTCTCAGGTGTGTCTACAGTAGGTTCACTAGAAGCATGCAAAGTTCTATCGTCTTTCTTTTTCTTCTTTTTAGAAGAACTAGGTGACTCTAAATTATTTCTCTGAGAATCTTGCTCGATTCTCTTAGGGTGGCCTTCAGGATACAAAGGTTCCTGAGTCATTTTACCAGTTCTAGTAGCCACTCTAACAGCAAAGTCATTTTTATTTTTCAATTCATCAAGCAAATCATTTTGAGCTTTAAGTACCTGCTCTGCTTGAGTAGCAACCATAGAAGCATATTTGCTAACGCGGTGAAGTTCATCTTTAACTCTAGCCAGATTATCGCCTACGCGTCCTATCTTGAAAGCATTATTCTTTAACTCTCTACCAACATAAGCATTAAAACTTTCTTGTCTAGCCATAAAGTCATCAAATTCATCTAAGCATGGGCTATGAAATTTAGTAGAGGGGATTTCAACTTTATCATATCTATAGAGAGAATTTACCGTTACTACCTGTGTCGGGTTATCAAGACAATGTGGTTCTTCAGGCGGTATATTAAGACCATGTACTTCTTCAATAGGAGGTAAATTCTTAACATCTTCAGCTTTAATACCTTTTTCTTTCACTGATTTCTTTGCCTCTTGCATATCTTCAGGACTGAGAAATAAAACACCTCTCTTCTTCGGAGTGGGTTTAGGAATAGGCTTGGGAGTTGGCTCAATTGGTTCAGGAATTACTTCAGGAATTGTCTCGAGAAGAGTCCAACTATTTTCATTAGTCAACATATTATTCAATAATATTTCAGCTTCGTCAACTGTTCTTTCCCTGAAAACACAACCAGCACAACTATCCAAGTAGTCCTTGGAAGCATCGGTTAGTCCATTATAAAAGATATCAAGTATTTCATTTTTCTTAAGAGGATGATCAGGCAAAGCATTAAGTAACCGGAGAAGCCTCCCCCAAGCTTGTGGGAGACTCTCTTCTTTGATTTGCACAAAATTATATATTTCTCGCAAGGCAGCTTGTTTCTTATGAGCAGGGAAATATTTAGCAGAGAAGTAATAAATCATATCCTGGGGACTACGCACACAACGAGGAGCAAGAGAATTATACCAAGTCTTAGCATCACCCTTTAATGAGAACGGAAATATCTTAAGGATATAATAATAGCAAGACTTCTCATCATGAGTAAACAGGGTAGCTATATCATTCAACTTGGTAAGATGTGCCACAACAGTTTCAGATTCAAGGCCATAAAAAAGGATCAACTTCAACTATAGTAATAATCTCAGGATCAACAGAGAATTCATAATCCTTATCAGTAACATAGATAGGTGAAGTAGCAAAAGCAGGGTCGGGTTTCATTCTAGCATTAAGAGACTGCTACTTCCATTTAGCTAATAGTTTCTTAAGATCATATCTATTATTGCAAGCAAAGATTTCCCTCGCAGCTTCTTCATTCATAACATAACCCTTAGGAACAACAGGAAATACATAATCATTGGGAGAACCTTCATCATCACTATCATCAATAATAGGTTCTTCAGTAATTTCATTCCCCCTAACTCTAGCAAGTTGTTCATCAAGAAATTCACCTAATGGCAAAGTAGTATCAAGCACAGAAGTAGTTTCATCATGCATAGCGGAAGTGGCATCATCAATAACATGCGACATATCAGAATTCATAGCAGTAGCAGGTTTAGGTGTCGAAAGCCTACTAATAACGGAAGGAGAATCTAGTGCAGAGCTAGATGGCAGTTCCTTACCTCCCCTCGTAGTTGAGGGCAAAATAGTAGTTCGGTCGTCTTTCAAGTTCTTCATAGTGATCAACATATATAAATCCCAAGTGACTCAGAGAATAGAGCTATGCTCCCCGGCAACGGCGCCACAAATTAGTCTTGATAACCCACAAGTGTAGGGGATCGCAACAGCTTTCGAGGGTAAAGTATTCAACCAAAATTTATTGATTCGACACAAGGGGAGCCAAAGAATATTCTTGAGTATTAGCAGTTGAGTTGTCAATTCAACCACACCTGGATAACTTAGTATCTGCAGCAAAGTATTTAGTAGCAAAAGTGGTATGATAATAAAGGTAACGGTAGCAGAAGTAAAGATAAATGTTTTTGGGTTTTTGTAGTAGTTGTAACAGTAGCAACGGAAAAGTAAATAAGCGAAGAACAATATGTGAAAAGCTCGTAGGCAATGGATCAGTGATAGATAATTATGCCGGATGCGATTCCTCATGTAATAGCTATAACATAGGGTGACACAGAACTAGCTCCAGTTCATCAATGTAATGTAGGCATGTATTCCGTAAATAGTCATACGTGCTAATGGAAAAGAACTTGCATGACATCTTTTGTCCTACCCTCCCTGGAAGAGGGGTCCTAGCAGAAACTAAGGGATATTAAGGCCTCCTTTTAATAGAGAACCGGAACAAAGAATTAGCACATAGTGAATACATGAACTCCTCAAACTATGGTCATCATCGAGAAGTATCCCAATTATTGTCACTTCGGGGTTGTCAGATCATAACACATAATAGGTGACTATAGACTTGCAAGATAGGATCAAGAACACACATATATTCATGAAAATATAATAGGTTCGGATCTGAAATCGTGGCACTCGGGCCCTAGTGACAAGCATTAAGCATAGCAAAGTCATAGCAACATCAATCTCAGAACATAGTGGATACTAGGGATCAAACCCTAACAAAACTAACTTGATTACATGGTAAATCTCATCCAACCCATCACCATCCAGCAAGCCTACGATGGAATTACTCATGCGCGGCGGTGAGCATCATGAAATTGGTGATGGAGGATGGTTGACGATGAAGATGGCGACGAATCCCCCTCTTCGGAGCCCCGAACGGACTCCAGATCAGCCCTCCCGAGAGAGATTAGGGCTTGGCGGCGGCTCCGTGTCGTAAAATGCGATGAAACTTTCTCTCTGATTTTTTTCTCCCCGAACGTGAATATATGGAGTTGGAGTTGAGGTCGGTGGAGTTCCAGGGGGCCCACGAGATAGGAGGCCGCGCCCTATAGGGGGGCGCCCCCTGTCTCGTGGACAGGCCCTGGGCCCCCTGGCATTAATTCTTTCGCCAAAAATTCTTATTAATTCCAAAAAGTGCCTCCGTGGATTTTGAGGACATTCCGAGAACTTTTCTTTTCTACACATAAAACAACATCATGGCAGTTCTGCTGAAAACAGCATCAGTCCGGGTTAGTTTCATTCAAATCATGCAAGTTAGAGTCCAAAACAAGGGCAAAAGTGTTTGGAAAAGTTGATACGTTGGAGACATATCAGTGGCTGCCGTTCGCCCCGACCTGTCGATCCCGGAGCAACACGTCGCTGCAGAAGCCGGCGAAGACGTTGACTACGTTGCCATGCTGAAGGCTTCATGTCAGCGGGCTAGCGTATTTCTGTATCTCGGGAAAGCTGGCTACGACATCAAGCTTGTCGACAACAATGGCTTCACATGGGCCATGTCACAGGTTAAGTGGTCCATCCCCAACCCCTCTGGTTCAACCACCGTGGATCTCTTCGACGGCCCTTCCGTTGATCTCCTCTGCAAAGCGGTCAAGGATTTGCGATCCTTATACGCCATCGAGCCCATTTTGTCATTTCTGAAGGACACGTTCTATGGTGGCGGCTTGGGATCCTCAATTGCCAAGTCAGATCTCATCGACCATGACCACGACCACGACCACGAGGAGGGCACCCACAAAGGTCCTTTCAAGGTGAAACAACCCATTTGTGACATCAGAGAGCGCACCATGGGTCTGTGTTCTTCCAACTGGAACGATCCCATCCATGAAATGTGAGGCAACATCCTATCAGCAAATCTTACCTTTTCTAGCTTGCCAACCCGACCCTTTGTTGTAGTAGCATTTGTCGTGCGGTGCTTTAACTGTGCCATGTTTAATTATTTCAGTTATGCAAAAATGTATTGTTCAATAGGGCTATCTGATGTTTAAGTATGAATTGTCCACTTCAGTTTCACGAAGGGCTATATTTGGTTGTTTATAGTGAGTAGATGCCTTGTTCATTGTTAGGTTGGTTGCAGTGAGCATTTTTCCAGTTATCGAGCAGATGCCTTGTTTATATGTATTTGGTTCTTAGTTTGGTTGCAGTGAGCATTTGTCTAGTTATCAAGCAGATGCCTTGTTTATCTATATTTGGTTGTTAGGTTGCTTTTTTTAGCATTTGTCCAGTTTTCAAGCAAATGCCTTGTTTTTCTGTATTTGCTTGTTAGGTTGGTTGCAGTGAGCATTTGTCCAGTTTTCAAGCATATGCCCTGTTTATCTGTATTTGCTTGTTAGGTTGGTTGAAGTGAGACTCTGTCCAGTTTTCAATGGCTATATTTGGTTGTTATACTGATCATTTATGCCTTGTTTATTTCAGTCATTCACAATGTGTTGTTCATTATGTGCAAGTCGAAACTGTGCCGCTTGCCTGCATCAATACCAGTTTGAACGGCTATATTTGGTTCCAGTTATGCCTGGTGTAGTTAACACATGCCCTTTATTTCAGTTTTACACATTTATCCAATGTGATGTTTAAGCATTACATATGTTCTATTCATTTTCAACAATACCAGTTTGAATTGCAATATTTGATGGCTATTAAACCTGCTTTCGGTAACATTGTCTTCCATTTTATATCTGCTTTAACAGCATGCTGAAACCAACACATCAAGCTATCATTTGGAGATGATGTTGTTTACCTTTGCTATATTTGTTTGATGTTAAGGTTGTTGTACTTATCATGCCTTTCCACTACTTATGCAGGACAACAACGGGAGTGGCCACCATTTTCTGCCGAGGTTAGCTTCATCCCTCGGCTTGTACTCCCCCCCCCCCCCCGCGTCGTTCCATAATGTAGTGCATATAGATCCAGGCCTGGACGCTTGTTAGCTTCTAATATCGACTTGTTGCTTGTAGGTACATATGCCCTTGGCAAGGATCCACGCATGGACCCTTTTTGTGGATGGGGCAATGAGATATTCATGAACAAGCATCAAGTGAGGAAACTGATAAGGATTATTAGCAAAAAGATACGAATGGTGGCAAGCAAATTATTTGTTTATGCTCTATCCAACACAATAGTGAGCTATAGGATGGTAACTACAAACTCTGCGGCCTTCTCTTTTTACTGACCATTATGAGTTGGTAGACAACAATGTCTGAATCTTCTTCGTTCGCAGTGGTTCCTGAAGCAGTTCACTCAATATTACGTCGCAAAGTACATGATTTGTGGACACGCAATGAATGTTAATGTATTTCATCCAGACTGCAATGAGCATTGAGAAGTCATAATGAAGACAGTGAAGGATGGACGGGCAGCAATCACAAGGGATTGGCCTAGAGTCATGCGCGCATTACACATGGGGGAGGGCACAATCTGGGCATTCTGCTTCACCTTGTCCAGCAACCAGAATGTCTTTCGCTTATCTCCTTATAGTCTTTAGTACAACTGTGGTTCATCATTCTTTACTTGGTGCTTCTGTAGTTCTTCAGTATATGTAGATGTGCATCAAATTATGCATTCGTGGTTGAACCTATATTTGTAATAAACATGGTTGGATATGAAATAAGTGATTGCCTACTTTCAAATTCAAAATATGTGATTTTTAAATTAGGGATTAATTGGGGATTACACTGCACACAATTTGCAAAAGCGAAACGTCTGCGATAGACGTGGAGATCAGACACGTTTCTAGGATCCACTACGTGTGCGATCAATCTCCACTGCACACACAATCACACACGACATCCTCTTGAAAACTGTTTGCATTAGGCCACCTTGCGCAAACATTTACCACATATGTGTGATGGACAGCATTTGCCACACAGTTTCTTCTATGCACTGTGTGTGATGCATTCAATAACGCAAATGATAAAATTGTTAATATTGTGTGCAATGGCAACGCTATCACAAACGATTTAACGGGGAAAATTGTGTGTGATGTACCTGCAAATGGAAACATTTTCCTTAGAGAAATTGTGTGGGATGTACATACGAACGGAAATGTTTAGCGGGGACTGACTATGTGGGATGTACTTACGACCGAAATGATTTCGCCTGTATAATTATATTTTTTAGCACTATTGTACGTATAACCGTATTTGAGCGCTCGCCGGTCGCACACGACCTCATTTTGCCGAGCGTGCGTGCCAGGAGGGCATATCCCTAATGATTTCTGGGTCGTGTGGGAAGGACCCCCCTATCGCAGTCACTCACTTGGCGACGGTTCCGAACACCATCGCGGAAAGGGGTTTAAACCGTTTGTATAGCACCTCGTTGTACCAGTGATTATGTCGTTTGTCACAAAACCTAATAGTTCAATGGAATATTTCATTGTTATGGTTTACTTGAGATAAAAACGTTGAACTGATGCGTGAATTGATTGGATGCATATAACTTGCAATGCAGAAATAACTAGACAAATAAGTGTAGCCCTCCCTATTATATTCACGGATTTGGGATTCTTAATAAAATGACAGAAATTGATTCTTTCGGTGAGGTGGTAGGTAGGAAGTAAAGCATAGAAGGTGTTGTAGTTACTGCTTGACAAAAGTGGGACTAAGACTTGAGATTTTCAAACATCTCTATTTGGGATTTAGTCCTCAGTATCAACATTTTGCAATTACTGCTTATTTTGCTATAAGGTATAGATTATTATTAGCTTGCTTTCGAATCACAAAACATTGCTTCTAATACCCACACCGTAATTTCAATGGAGCATAGACAGAAGAAGAGTGGTAGCGTATAATGATTTGCCCCTCTCTTTTAGCTAGAGCTTTGGTGAATGAGATGGTGGTTTTGCATGGTTAGTTTACCAAAAAGCTGAAGCGTGTACTGTAACGGTAATAAACTTAGCATGTAGCTCCATTGCTTGTACTGCGACGGTAATTGTGCACTGCTCCTTCCCTTCTTGGAGACAACGTTGCTGGGGAATATTTCTCAGGGGTTGCCAATGGTGGTGGATGTGTTGGAAATATGCCTTAGAGCCAATAATATTTGTATTATTATATTTCCCTATTCATAGATAAGAGTTTATATTCCATGCAATAACTGCTATGATCCTGAAATATGTGATTCAGTGGAAAACTCATATGCACGTGTGGAATGATAAACGGAATAAAATAGGTTCCTGTCTCGCCTCTAAGACTGGCTCAAGTGTTGTTGGTGATCACGTTTTCTGGATATTAGGATATCGTTAAGTGTAACTATAGTCCTAAACCAACATTGAGGGTATGGCGTTAGAAGAACGATCATATTGAATCGACCCAATACTTGTCTGTTATACTATGTGATTATATCGTCTGAAATCATCTATTATAACACGGAGTGTTAGCATGTGTTTTAGTTCCTCACACCATGAGAGTGTCTCGGTCACTTCCTACCAAACGGTGGGCTGTGGGGTTGCTCAAATGTCATTTGTAACAAGGTGATCATAACAACAACTTTCAAGCACACCGAAAAGTTTGATAAGTGACCGAACAGCTCGAGAGTGGGATTTGCTCCTCCGAAGATGGAGAGATATTCTTAGGGCCCTCTCGGCACGACGGCATCCATCATCGTCTAGCCAGACACAGGTGACTACGTCACGGGGATGCCGGAACATGTCAACGAGAAAGAAGAACAAAACAGGTAATGGGAGCAACGGTATAGTGAGCATGGTGATGACTCAGGACGATACCGTTGCACACTAGGTTTTGTAAGGTATCGCGAAGCAAAGGGAACATCCCATGATAAGCAAAGGTTCACTCGAATATCATTTGTGTAATCATAGGGACCGATATGGATGTCCATGGTTCCGCTATCGGTCATTGAACGAAGGGGTTTCGTTCATGTCTATGGTTTACCGAACCTACCAGGTCACAAGCTTAAGGTAATCATGAACTGCTGAGTGTTAGTGGGATGGGAGTGATGAGAATATATTTGTGAAATTGTTTCATTAATATCGAAATATTTTTGAGAGGTTCCGGAAGCGTTTCGTGGTTGCGGGAAGGGTTTCGGCGAATATCGGGTATTACCGATTAATTATATATATGTGGAAATTTTTCCAGTGATGTTAAATTATATATAATGCTCTGAAATGTTTAGAACAAATACATATTTGATTTAATATCAATGGGCCTAATAAGGCCAAGTGGTGGAAGACCACTTGGGCCATAAAGGCCCAATAAGGGTGGCACCCCCTTTCCCCATGGAAAGGGCAGAGGGAGGTCGAATTGGAGGTGGATTCCCCCTCCCTTTGGCCGGCCACAAGGGGGAATTTCCTCCCTTGTGTGGCGCCCCCTCCTCTCCTCCCAACCTATATATACTAGAGGTTTCCACCCTTTTGGAACACATGTTTTGGAGCCTCCTCTAGTTGATCTAGTACTAGTTCTTGTCGATCCTAGTTGACGGGTTAGAGCTAGCCCTAGCCACCTCTAATCCTCATAATTAGAAGCCCCGTGTGGTTCTAAGCTCCTCCCTCTAATTCTCCGACAACAATTAGCTCTTGACGGCGAAGCACTGCCGGATCATGAAGACCGTACACTTGCAACCAAGTAGAGAGATTGTGCTTTCGGTCTTCCGTTCGAGGGATCGTTCGTGGGCAGTTTGAGGGATCGTCATCGACGTTTGAGGGACTTCAAGTATGATCTACACCGACTTGTCTACTTCCGATGCACTCTTGGAGTCGGTAACGATCGTTGATCACAACCCGTTATGCATCTTCATATTATTCCTGGGTGATCGTAGGGCGAATTGTTTTTGTTTTCTACTACATTTCCCAACACTGGCATCATTAGCGGTTCTATGAGTAGATGCATGTTTCAATCTAGATCAATGTCGATGTGAGGGTGATGTTCTTGCTATGCTTCCCTTGAGTGTTGCTTCGGTTCAGTTCATTGACGGCATGGTGTCACTTTTCACAAGGTTTTGACAATCATCGGCTCTGGCTGCTGACGATCTGCTAATAGTTCCTTGGGCTTCACCATAGTTAAGGATAGTGAACCATTGCATACGCAAGGGGGCAATGAAGATGGGTGATCTTCTAGGGGGTCACACGTATTAGACGAAGTTTAGTGTGGGGGAACGAGATTTTTAATTAAGTTTCTTCTTTCACACACCACAAATTTAATTTTCAGCAACAAGGATTATCACTTTATGGTGTGCACGTAGGTAGATAGGTTTATCTGCAAACCCTAGAAGCCACGTAACTAAAATTTGCCAAACCGATTAGAGAACGTCTAACTTGGTTTTGCAGGGTTTGCATATGATGTGGTATAGCCTTCATCATGATAATGAGTTTATGTATGAGATGGTTATATGTTGTAATGTTAAGCAACCTATGTGTAATGGCATGATGGCTGGAGCCACAAGATTGCCACCTTAATGTAAATATCATAGAGATAGGTTACATTTGATGGTGGCAAGACGTACACGGAAAAAACGGTCAAGGAGAAGGTCTATCTAGGCGCGATTCGAGGAGCTATATTTCGTGCCACGACGGAATTTTAGATTTTGGCGCCATGGCAACGGTTTTGAAACAATCACCGTGACAACGCTTTTTGAGATTGCCACCATAGTGACGTTTTTAAAACGGTTGCCACGGCAATGACATATTGGCCATCACGTTGCTTCAACTGAAGATTGAAGACGATCATGGAGAACTCCCGGCGCCCCGGGCTATACCATGTCATGCTTTTATGAATTGCCTGAGATGTTTATCCCTTTATTGTTTGCACCCTTTGATTGCATAGTAGTCAACTATTAGGGTGATCTCTCACAATAAATATCAAGATAAAAGGTGCTCTTCCCAGTGTTGCAACCATCTATAACACGTAGCATTCCGAAGTGTGTCATGTCCACATGAGTACAAATGGGACGTGAAGTGTAAGACGGGGATGGTCAGACCATGTATGCAGATAACACTCGCTTGTCTTGAAGTTCTAGCAGAATCGTTCTGAGCTCAGAGCACAAAGCATCGAAAGATGAACAAGAGTCATATGGAGATATGATAGGTAAAAGTTTGCCCACCGGTCAAAATTCTCGTCATAAGTGATGTCCACATCAATGGCTGAGAACTAGGCTTGGATCTTGAATCACTCACTATCAACTTTGAGAGATGTTGATTTGAGTGGGAGCATAATTATGTATTAATTATGTTTAATAACTAGTGCAAATTAATTATGAATAAATGTCGATCTGTAGTTTGCATTATAGTTGTAGAATTATGGCTCACGGTTCCACCTTTGTTGTTGAAATTGATTGACTGTTATTTATCTGGTTGAAACTTTATGTTTGAGAGGATCGTCCTCTAAAACTGCCAAGAAGGATTTTGTCCTACTGCATGTTTACAATACTCTCTTGCTGATGCTATGGATGACGAGACTCACGTCCTTCGATCCAAAAGCTAGAAATGCATTATGGTCTACTTGCTTTTGAGAAACCCGAACTTCAAAATGTTTGGGATAGTTATGTGATATTCTTGGAACCGAAAATTGTTTCAGAAACAAACAAAGGCTAAAAGGTATGCGATATCTAAAGAAGTGTTTTGTTTGCAAAGTCTAGTGAAGTGTTCAACTATGTTTAAGACTGTAATGTGTAAGATTCGAAAGAAAGCCAGTCATGTGTTGATGACGAAAACTTGTAGAGAAAGAGCAAAACCAAAGGATATAACGAGACTTACACGCCTAGGGAAGTTCGGGGATCACACCACTCTTAAAGTTGTTGTTTCTTTTGAGAGTAAGAGTAATATTGAAGTAAAACTATAAGAAGTAAAAGGCAGAAAGAAAAGAAGACTGGAATGTCCAGATCAGGTATGAATGTCATACAAGTCATGAGATGCAAAGGTGGTCGGCCAAGTAAAGTGTAGTTCTTGGGAAAATGATCAATTTGCTGATTCTTCGGTATTGTGGTTAAAAGGTTAATCACAAGGATATTGACTCAATTGCATATTATTGCAAATCGTTGCAACTTCGAATGGCCTAAATGACCAACAAATAATGAAGTTAAAATATTTGGATGGATTGTAAAAGGTTACAGTATTTCTATCAGTGTATTTCCTCTGCATTTATTATTATAATTCATTTTAGAGTTTTTTGTACTCTAGCCCATTGCATAGAAGTTGCAAGGAGGTTCTTCATGACAGAACAATAGTTGTTCGATGTTATGAAGGAGGTTGTCCGTGACAGGACAATAGTGTTGAATGTTATGAACAAAAGGGCATACTCTTATTGTGAATAAGATGTATGTTGTGAATATTGATAATAAAACTGAACATCCATAACACTGACGTTAAATGTGGCAAGACTAAAGAATACCACATATGTGTTGCACTGCATTTAGTCACATTGGAGAAACTAGCATGGAGAAATTTCATAGTGATGAATTTTGAAGTCATCTGATTAAGAATCATCTGACACTTACAAGTTTTGTCCAATTAGTGAAGTAAACTAAAATATCGTTCACAAGCCATAGAGAACGAGCAACAAAATAATTGGCAATATGCATATCGACGTGTGTAGTCCAATAAGTGTTGTTGCAAGTAGTGGATTTATCTATCTTCAAGGATGACTCAAGTAGATATTTATATTTACTAATTGTGACATAAATCTGGATCTTTTGAAGTGTTTCAAAAGGTTTTCTGAATGAAGTAGAAATTGTTGTATCAAGAAAATTATGTTTCTACAACAGGATTGCAGAAAAGAATATTTGAGTTACAAATTTAGCAAATGTATGATGAGCTATAAAAGAATTTTATAGCTTGCACCTCCTAGAAACACTATTGAGAGTAGATTGTTTTAAGGAGATGCAATCAAACTATGTATGACATGGTGAGATCAAAGATGTCATTAATTATTTCGCTAATATACTTCAAGAGTGATGCTTTAGAGACTGTGGCTTTCACACTAAAAAGGAGCACCATCAAATTTATTGAAATAAGTGCTACTTTGTAGGTTATCCCAAATAGTTGGGTATTCTTCTAACACTACGCTGAGGCAAAGTGTTTCCATAGAGTCCGGAGGTTTTGAAGAAAATGTTTTCTACAAAAGAGTGAGTGGGAGGACAGTGCAACTCGACAAGATTGCGGACTCTTCGTAATCGGCTCAAAGAAAAGAGACACTGGAAGTAATTCTAGAATTTCTTATTGCGACGGATACAAAAGCCTCTACATGAGATATAGAGACTAAGTTCGAACTTGCAGCTGAACTATATAGGTTGGGAAAATTCATGCAAACCTTTGTGGTATGCAGACGAAATATTGTTGGGCAAACAATGAACCTATAAATCACAGAGAAGCGTTGATGGGCCCTAACTCCGGAAATTGGCTATATGCCAAAATAATTTGAGATAGTATCCATACACATAATTCAAGTTTAGAACTTAAGAGACCCTCTGAATGAGTTAAAGTCTAAAGTGTAGTGATGGATCTATAAATTGACAAAGATAAAAGTGTTTTATAATGCTTGACTTGTTGCAAATAGTTTATGACAAGATCAAGGAGTTGATTATGACGAGATTGTCTCATCATAATAATACTTAAAGTTAGTTTGGATTACACTAGCAATTGCTAAATATTTCAGTTATGAGATATAATAGATGGATGTCAAAATGATTCCCATGAGATGGAAATAGAACCAAGGATGTATATTTGATAGGGTCCAAGGTAATTTTCTCGATCCAGAGGATTCTAGTAAGTGTGCAAACTTCAAGAGAAGTAAGCATAATGAGTTGGAATCTTTTATTTGATGAATTGATCAAATAATATGATTTCATCGATAGAAACAAAGATGCTTGTATTTACAAGAAAGTAAGTGGGAGAATGATAATATTTCTAAACATCATGTGTGCATGACACATTGTTGATTGGAAATTATATAAATTTCTTGACACGGATTAAGACTTTACTGAAAATAGTTTTTCAATAAAGTACTTAGGCAATATAGTCCTTGTATTAGACATAATAGTATATGCAGATGGTAGTGTATAATCGGGCTTAGCCAAAATACATATAGACGAAAGTACTAAAATAGTTTAGTATGAAAATGTCAAGAAGAGTTTTCTTGTCAAACTCACATGGAAAAAGTTCTTAGCAAGAATCAGTATCTTGAAATACTGATGAGTGAAATACGTGATTTCAATCACACTTGTGTTAATTACATGGTATGTAATAACCAGATATGTTCAAGTACTCCAAGTAAGTTGTGAGTAAATTTACCAGTATGGTCAAATTGTTGATCATAGGACAACAGTGAAAATATCGTTAAGTATTAACGACATGTTTCTTGCATATGGAGAGAATGAATAGATTGTTGTAGAGAGTTACATCAATACATGCTTGATGTAAGTAGTACATCGACAAAAATCTTCAATTGGTGCTCCATGCGAATTTCGATTTCAATTAAATGATTAATGGTGGTACAGTAACTTGGAATTGGTCCAAGAAAGTTACTATGGTAAATTCTATAACAGAAGGCTGAGTATATTGTTGCTTTAGAAGCAACAATAGAGGGCAAAGAATCTAAGGTTCATTTATGAAATCAGTATGGTTTCTAGATGATTGTGCAAATAGAACATTGTTCTCATATAGTGGTTATATGCCTCAATCTAAGGAATCAAAGGTCTTACCAGTGATTCAATATATACTAAGCTTGTTTCACATAAATTATGAATTCATGTGAAAGCATAACGGATGCATAGAAATGCAAATGATACACACGGATCTGAAGTTGTCAAATTCGATAGGACGAAGTCTATACCACAAGCAAAGCATGGACTTACACGGATTGTCATCGGTGTAAAAGTTAAAAGTGCTCACTAGATTATTAAATCTAGTGCAAGTGGGAGACTGTTGGAAATATGCCCTAGAGGCAATAATATTTGTGTTATTATATTTCCCTATTCATAGTTAAGAGTTTATATTCCATGCTATAATTGCTATGATCCTGGAATATTCGATTCAGTGGAAAACTCAAATGCACGTGTGGAATGATAAACGGAATAAAGTATGTTCTCGATCTCGCCTCCAAGACCGGCTCAAGTGTTGTTGATGATCACGTTCTTCGTATCTTAGGATATCGTTAAGTGTAGTGATAGTCCTAAAACAACATTGAGGGTATGACGTTAGAAGAACGATCATATTGAATCGACCCAATACTTGTCTGTTATACTATGTGATTATATCGTCTGAAATCATCTGTTATAACATAGAGTGTTAGCATGTGTTTTAGTTCCTCAGACCATGAGAGTGTCTCGGTCACTTCCTACCAGACGGTGGGCTTTGGGGTTGCTCAAATGTCATCTGTAACAAGGTGGTCATAACGACAACTTTGAGGCACACGGGAAAGTTTGACAAGTGACCGGACAACTCGAGAGTGGGATTTGCTCCTCCGGTGATGGAGAGATATTCTTAGTGCCCTCTCAGTGTGATGGCATCCATCATCGTCTGGCCAGACGCAGGTGACTACGTCACGGGGATGCCGGAACACGTCAACGAGAAAGAAGAACAAAACCGGTAACGGGAGCAACGGTATAGTGAGCATGGTGATGAATCAGGAGGATACCGATGCACACTGGGTTTTGTAAAGTATCACGAAGCAAAGGGAACATCACATGATAACCAAAGGTTCATTCGAATATCATTCGTGTAATCATAGGGACTTATATGGATGTCCACGGTTCCGCTATCGGTCATTGAACGAAGGGGTTTCGTTTATGTCTATGGTTTACCGAACCTACGGGGTCACAAGCTTAAGGTAATCATGAACTGCTGAGTGTTAGTAGGATGGAAGTGATGAGAATATATTTGTGGAATTGTTTCATTAATATCTGGAATAGTTTCGAGAGGTTCCGGAAGCGTTTCGGGGTCACTAGAAGGGTTTCGATGAATATCGGGTAATACCATGTATTACTGATTAATTATATATAGGTAGAAAATATTTCTAGTGATGTTAAATTATATATATAATGCTATGAAAATATTTAGAACAAATATATATTTAATTTAATATCAATGGGCCTAATAAGGCCAAGTGGTGGAAAACCACTTGGGCCGTAAAGGCCCAATAAGGGTGGCGCCCCTTTCTCCCCATGGAAAGGGCAGAGGGAGGCCGAATTGGAGGAGGATTCCCCCTCCCCTTGGCTGGCCACAAGGTGGTAACTTCCCCCCCCCCCCCCCTGTGTGGTGCCCCCTCCTCCCCTGCCAACCTATATATACTAGAGGATTTCCACCCTTTTGGAACACAAATTTTGGAGCCTCCTCTAGTTGATCTAGTACTAGTTCTTGTTGGTCCTAGTTGACTAATTAGAGCTATCCCTAGCCACCTCTAATCTCATAATTAGAAGCCCCATGTGGTTCTAATCTCCTCTCTCTAATTCTCCGGCAACGATCAGCTCTGGACGGTGAAGCGTTGTCGGATCGTGAAGACCGTACGCTTGCAACCAAGTAGAGAGGTCGTTCTTTCGGTCTTCCATTCGAGGGATCATTCGTGGGCGGTTCGCGGGATCATCATCGACATTCGAGGGACTTCAAGTATGATCTACACCGACTCGTACTTGGTTGTAAATCATACTTGTTTTGATCTGGCTCCAACAGCTTTTCACTTGTTATGATCTGGCTCCAAAACAAGTGAAAAGCTGTTTCCAGGGATTTAGTGTCACACATTTCACAATCATATTTGGGAAGCCAGATGGATTTTCTTGGTAGAAGCTCTCTTGAATTCAGTCTATCATGAAGGAGAAACTAGAAGAAAATCTTATATCGAAGGATTACTGAGCTCTTCCATAACAGGTTGAAGAGAGGTGGTGCAGGTGGGTTAACCCTAAAGGTTTTGTAAAGTTTGCAATAGAGAACTGAGAAGATCCCCAGATGTAAGACCATTTGTCTTTGGAGCCAGATAACTGAATATTATTCATCAAGTTTTGGAAACCTTGGAACTGCTGAAAAGAGTGGCTTATGGAATAGATCCTCCGGAGGGTTGATGCGCAATGCTTTCTCAAATGAGAGGTCATTCACGGCAAAAGAATGAAGCTCAAGGAATCTATCAATGAATCTGTTGCCATCCCAATTATCAAACCACAAAAGAACAAAGTTCCCTTGCCCTATGATGCGGGAAGAGATGGCTTTAAAATCAAGGATTAATTTGAGAACAGACTTCCACCAGAAGGAACCAACAGGTTCGACATGAGGAGGGGTGGAAGTATAGTAGGAGCTCCAGATAAGGTGCACCCAAGGGAGGTCAGAACTATTGAAAAACTTACGCAGATCTTTCATCAACAAAGCTTTGTTTTGAGTTTGCACATAAGAACTCCAAGTCCAGCAGCTTCCTTAGCAAGGCAAAGTTCGTCCCAGGAAATAAGAGCAGTACCTTTGGCTTCCATCCCATATTTCCTCCAAAAGCAATGTCTCAAGTATTTATTAATTTGGTTAACAACTCCTGTGGGAAGATGTAAACTGCCCATGAAGAAAGTAGGTAGGTTACTGAAAGGAGGCTTCACAAGAATGAGTTTCTGTCCATAGGAAAGCATTGTGGAGCAAACTAGCAAGTCTAGATCCAGTCCTTTTCATTAGAGGAGCAAAATCTTCAATCTTGGGTTTAGAAATGCCAAGAGAAAGTCCAAGGTAAGTAAAGGGGCAACTACCCTGGGCACAACCTAAAATAGCTGAGAGTTGCTGGATTTTATGAGCAGGTACATTAATGGGAACCATCATGGATTTGTTTTAGTTGATCCCGAGACCTGTGTAAACCCCCAAAATGCATTAATAGGTTCTGAACTTGTTGAATTTGCAAGGGACATGCAAGCAACATAATAATGATATCATCTGCATACTGGATTATAGGGAAATCTATGTTATTGTCAGTGATAATGGGCAAAGCTATCAAATTGTTGTCCAAAGCTTCATTGAAAATGGATTGGAGCAAATCAGCAGTGAGGACAAAAATGAGTGGGGAGAAGGGGTCTCCTTGTCGGTAAACAAAATAATGAGGAAATCTCATATTGAAACAAGTCGTAGCATGCACCTATTATCTGGATGTTCATCAAGTAATTCAGCAGTCTCTTAATTAAAAAGAAGATATTATTAATCAGAGAGACGCCTCAGCCATCAGGATTCATTTCAGTACGTCGAGTTACGTACAAGGTACACGCTAGTATTACGGCAGTAGTATATCTTACGGTACAAAAAGGTAATTCGAAGACATTATTACTTGACCAAATCATGCATCGAGCAATTCATTCGAGCACAAAACAAATCGGTGTATCTGGCGATGTCCATGCATGCATGATAAGGAGATAATATGATATCAGCTCGATCCTCTTGCAAAGAGAGATAGGTAGAAAGCTTATG
Source organism: Triticum timopheevii (assembly GCA_963921465.1). NCBI lineage: Eukaryota > Viridiplantae > Streptophyta > Magnoliopsida > Poales > Poaceae > Triticum > Triticum timopheevii. The sequence goes on along the minus strand of OY997274.1, from coordinate 443,741,986 downwards.
CGGTGAGCTCCTCCTCCTTGTGGGTCTCGATGACGATGTCGGACTTGGGGTAGGCGTGGCAGGTGAGCACCCACCCTGCCTCCATCTGGTCGTCGTCGAGGAAGCTCTGGTCGGACTGGTCGATCTCGCCGGACACCAACTTGCCGGCGCAGGAGGAGCAGGAGCCGGCGCGGCAGGAGTAGGGCAGGTCGATCCCCTCCTCCTCGGCCTGGTCGAGGATGTAGACGTCGTCGGGGACCTCCAGCTCCACCTCGCCCTCGGGCGTCACCAGCTTCACCTTGTACGTCGCCTGCGCGCGGAGCCTGGCTCCCCGCACCTGCTTGGCGGCGGCGAGGCTGAGGGCCGCGGGCGCGAGGGCCACGCGGGGCGCCGGTGGCGCCACGGCGCGCAGGGAGAAGGGCGCGCGGAGGCTCAGTGCGGCGGCCATTGCTAGCTAGCTGGAACTAAGATGCTCTAGGTGTGGCTGAGGAGGTGGAGAGGATAGGCGAGCGAGCTAGGGGATGGAGGAGTGAGGGGGGGCGGGAATAAGTAAGGGATTGGAGGGCGGGTGCCATGTGGAGGGAAGGGAGTGGGCGTCTTATCTTCGCTTGGATGGGCGGGGCGACGAGGATCACACGCTGCTCATCTCGTCGTCGTCGAGGGGCGTGTGGCCGGCGACATCCATCGGGGACATAAGTGGCCACGAGAGCCGGGTGACGTCGAGCGAGGCCAAATGAATAGCGATGGAAGATTCACGAAACTTTTAATTGGTTGGAGCCGCGTGAGTCGCTCCATGTGTGTGGCTAGTAGCTAGGAACTATTACTCCTACTTCTTTTGAGGTGCAATGTAGTACTCCCTCCGTTCGAAATTACTTGTCTCGGAAATGGATGTATCTAGAACTAAAATACATCTAGATACATTCATTTCTACGACAAGTAATTCAGAACGGAAGGAGTAGTTGTAACCTGTTTGAACGAAAAATGTAACAGTAACATCATCATTGATGTTCCAGCTATAGCCAAGGGACGGCATAAGAAAATCAGTCATCTCTACTACTATTAAATAAGCAAACATATTCTTCCCTAAGCGCACCCACAAGCACGTACACAGAATAACCGAGTGAAAATACCACCACACAATCCGGCCCAACTAATTAGATCTAATCGTCAACATAAAAGTTAACCCTTCCCTGTGTACGTTTAGCAATTTACGAGAGCGGACGAAACTCTGCAATAGCTAACGAACCCCTGTCGTCCGCTGAAAAAATAATGGAGCGATCAATTCCAGAAAAATAGGCACAGTTAACGGCAATTAACACGTCATCCCCTGCCGCGGACACTGGGCTTCTGTTGCGACGTCCACGAGATTCCCCTCAGCGTCGGCGTCCCTGGCGGCTGCACTCGCGGAGTCGTCCTCGGGATCATCCACCGGATCCGCTCCATTGAGCTCTCCGACCTTCCAAGTCCGAAGGTGAAGGCAGGGGAGATGGGAATGGGAGGTTGGTCCTGTGGTACGCGGCGGCGGCGAGGGATGAGGGCCTCAAGGCGCCGCTGCGGCGGGAGAAGAAAGTGCGGGAGCCGACGCCCGGGGAGCACCTGCTCGACCCTGCCGAGCTGGAGCGGCTGCGGCAGGCGTGATGGGGAACGGGTCGGTGCGGGCCAAGTAGTGCGGGGTGACGACGAGGTGAGAGGGCGTCTGCAGGGTGTGGTCCGGCTGCCAGGATCTCGCCGCCGTCTGGGTCGTCGAGCCGCAGTGCGGGGTGATGGAAGCCACGACAAACGCGCAGCAACCGGCGGTGGCTGCCTCCGGTAGGCGGCACACGGGCCCTCCTACCGGCGTCGCAGTCGGCAAGCGAGCCTGCGAAGTGGCGTGGTGGAGCGGACCCGGCGTTGTAGTCATCAGGTATGTTCTCTGCCCATATCTGTATTGTATGTCAACCTCAAGAAGTACCCCAACTCTCACCTCGACATCGTGGAACTCAACAAGATGTTTGTGGCCATGCTCCGCAGTAAACAACCTTCGGTGATTGATTCATATCTACCTCTATATCAGTTGACATGATTCTGCATCCAGTGTAGCATTATTTTCAAGATCTGATTTCTGAACACCTCTTGTTGTAATACAGGGCCTCCCTTAGCTGGTATCATGTGAAGTACAAGGCTGAGGAGATTGTCAAGGATTTGATCGCCATGACTCCCGAGTTCAATGACCAGCTGCGGTTGCCCAACCGCCGAGACAGACCACACCACATTCTCCCCATAGGATCCTGGTATAATCTGATCAATCTAAGTCATCACACCTTGCTACATTTCAACAAGTGTGTGACTGATCTTCAGTTCCAATATAATTGATGCATCTGTACTTTTTATAAGTTCTCACCGGAGGCATCATCAGACCAACGTATACATAATCAAATTTATTGCTTCAAATTATGTTCGGGTATGTGCTTTCACTGATTACCTTAATGCCAATAATTCTTGATTTTCGCTTCATATATGAAATGATTTTGCTGCTCCTGATGAATATCCTTTAGTACACCTGTAAGTTCTATAGCAAATGGTTGTAAGCAGTCTCAGTTCGACTAACAATATTGATGGATACCAAGTACTACTACCGATCATCAGTGTAAACTGTCCCAACTCTATATTGGTTCTAGCAAATAATCTATAGAAAATAATCAATTTCAGAAAAAATCTACAAAACTTGTAAGTTTATGCAATTCTGTTGTTTTAATCTTTGCACTAAGAATTTCCATGCCTATATTTTTATAGGTATTCTTAGCAATTCAGATTGTACACTGAAATTTAGGTGCTTTTCGAGAGCTTACTGTACTATAAAATGATCTACCTTGCAATATCATTTTTCTCAGAAATGAAGAAATTCAGAGCATCTGAGTCTTAAATTTATCTGCTAAAATATTGATATTTATACTTCATGTTTGGGGTTCTATTCATGAGCACTAGGCACTTCTCGATACTGCCACAATTATTCTAGAACCTCTTTAAATTTGCAATGCTCATCAGACCATGTCACGTGTCCAGTACAGGTTTTCCAGTCAACTATTCAGATTATCGATTGGGGACGACATTTTTAGTCCTACTGAGTTTGCAAAGGATGCGCTAAGCCAAGATTAATTATGATTTTTGTAAATTGCATCGGTTTACTTATGTACCTGCTCCTTAGATGATAGTGATTCAGTCACGAAAATTTCAGTGCTTTCTTCGACTGTTCGGAAAACTGATTCAACGCACGTTTGCGAGAATCTGTAGATTAGCAAGACTAACGCGCGTTGAGCATGTCAGTCTATGTGTGGGCAGGATTGAAACTGTAGATTATGATAGAGACGAGTTTCCAAAAAAAGTCTTCGAGACGGTGCTGCTGCTGCTGCTCCTTCTATGGCCAAAGTGGAGGCTGCAGTTCGAGGACTTCAAGGAGGAAAGGAAGACATGGTTTCTTCTTTGAGAGGTGAGTTGTTTCCTTGCAGAAAAATAAATCTCTAGAGTTGTTTAACTGAACGTTATGTTGAAATAAAAAAAACTTGCACGGATTGTTATTGGTCACTCAATCCCTAAGCTGTTGTTGGTTAATTTGAAATTGGATTGTACTCCAAGAGTCCATAAGATGTCATTTCCAGATGTGGTAGCTAATTTCAGAACTTAGCACCATTTTCTAAAAATAGGGCTGGGCAGTATGAGCCAACCACAGGGGAGGATATTTCAAGAGAATAAACTGATTGTAGTTGTCGAATCAGTATTAGTAAGTTGCTGTCCAACTTCCTACAGAACCACTGGGGTTCTTTTGTTATCTAAAAATGCTTCTAATGTGTAATTCATCTAAGGAGTGTTTTAGTGTTGTGATTCAGCCCTCCTGCAAGCGGTCATCTTGGAGCTTTCCATTGCCTCCCGCAAATGTCATCTCCCAGCTCGTGACCTTGCCCCCAAGTTTTTTCTTACCATAGTATGCTGCAAAGGCTTTGCTATTGGTTATTTTAAGTGATCACAATACTCCAAAGAGAAACCGTGATAATAAGATTGCCCCTTTTGTGTTTTCTGCATAAAGTAGCCTCCATGCTTCTCAAATCTGGGTGATGTTTTGTCCAGAGGCTTTCATTTACAGAGAAGCACATCGATGGAGAAAAAAGGTGTGGTGAAAGGCAATCTTTTTCAGGTACATAATCTGTACTGATTAATAAATCATATGAGCAAGGTTGCCAAAATGATATTCTATCTCAAAATGTTTTCTAAAACCTGGCCTCATAAATTTTGTTGTCTTATTAAGAAGTACCGTACATATTTGCTCTCTACGTCTTTTTGTCCATAGCTTTTGGTTTCATTCTCTTCATTGTGTTGGGATTTTAGAAGCATTGAACAGTCACATGGCAAGTACAAGGAACATCATCACTATAACAGAAGGTTGAAATAAGAAATTGAGATGATCAATCAAGGCAATAAATTGTATCATATTCTTCTGAATGAAGAAGTACATGTGCCCACTGTTTCAAAATCAAATATCGGAATGGTGTTTTGGTATTTTTACTATTATTTGTTGCAGCGCATGGCGATGATGACGAGCACTTGTATTTTTTTACATGTTGCACCCCTTTTTTTTTACTTTTGATTCATGTATATATGTAAATTCTATGGAAATTTATCATATGAAATGTGAATTCATAACTCAATGGTTGGTGTAATCTATATTATGTATATTCTCAATAATGAATTACCTATTAATATTATGTTCTTTTTTCATTGGTTTCTTATTATTCCTGACGGTTATAACAAACTAGGATATCACTCCCTGCTTTGCCAAACCATTTTTAAACACTATTTTGCCAAACCTGACACTCACATAACCCTTGCTCATGATTAGAACTATGAACTCATCACTTAAATATCCCACTAAGTTTTTCTTCGCATTGTTTGACGTGCATTGCACGTGCACACTTACTAGTAGTCTCTAAAACAAGCTTATTGAAATCATCAGTCCTCTTAAAATGGTTCTGCCATAAATCACCGAAACCATTAGGGTATCTCACTTTCAAACTATTACCAACTACAGAACGGACCCGCCACTAGGACTCCATGTCATCATGCTGACTTCCACCTCCGAACATGCCCCACGATGAACCCTAGTCATGGCTCGGTTAGTCAGCGAGGAGGTCCTATGGTCGTTAGTATCGCCTCCCACGGCTCCTCTGACCTAGAGAGAGCCCCTTCAGCTTCCCTTGCCTCCTCGTGCTCATGTGTCATCTTTTCCATTCCTCCGATCACTAGTAGAAAAGGGGGCAATGGTCCAGGCCGGGCCAGCCAATTAGTCCCGGTTCAGTCCAGAATCGGGACCCATGGGGGCATTGGACCCGGTTCGTGAGCCCCGGGGGCCGGCCGGGCCACGTGGGCCATTGGTCCCGGTTCGTCTGGACCTTTTGGTCCCGATTGGTGGGACGAACCGGGACCAATGTGTCAGCGCACCGGACCCACCTGGCGGTGGTGGACTTGGCTCGCCCACGACAAGGCCAGCGCGGGCTCGCAAGGCCAACTCCAGGGTAGTTGGACCAGAGTGGGTGTGAGCCGGCCCGGCCCAGGCAGCCACCTACTTATCCACCCACTCCATCCAGATGGAACCATCCAGAGGATCACGGCGGCGGCATCGGCTCTATTCCCCAATTCCCCTTCCTTCGCATGAACCCTAGTTTCTGTATCCAGAGATTGCCTGTAATCGCCCCCAAACTTGTACTCCGAGAGTGAATTGCAACTGTAATACATAGTTCCTATCCTACTCCTAACATCTGGTATCAGAGACCAGCCACCACCCTTCCTCCACGCGCGATCTGGCGCAGTTCGTCGAGACCCGTCGTCTTCATCAAGCTCGATTGCAGATCGAGGCCATGGATCCCACCATGAAGGAGTACATGGACAAGCTCACATCCTCCATGGACGAGTTCCGCACCGAGTTGCGCAACAACACCGCGGCTCTGCATGCCAACACCGCCAAGGTCAACGATCTCCTCGCGTGGCGGCTGGATCTGGAGCGTCGCATGGCCGATCTGAGTACTGCGGTAGCCGATCTCCAGCAAGGGCGCGTGCCTGCGGCGGCGGCGCCTGGTGTGGCAGCAATCGGGGCGTCGGCCCCCGCCCTCTCCCTCGCAGTGGCTGGGAGCCTCCTTGGCTCCGGCATCAACGCGCAGGAGCTGCCCCACGGGTCTGAGGACCACGGCGACGCATTCATCCACCGGGAGCAGGCGCCGGCCATGACGTTGGTGCCCCTCCGGGCATCGGTCAGTGTCCCGCATCCCCATCCCTGATCCCAGTGGCTTCTCCATTTTCTCATGCCAGCCAGCTCCTCGCGGGCTTGGGACAGGCACACCCTTCCATTTGTTTTCCTCAATTCACGGGCGAGAACCCCAAGCTCTGGAAAACTCTCTTTGAACAGTATTTCTCCATGTTTAACATCCAGCCCTCATTCTGGGTGCCCATGGCATCCTTGAATTTCTCAGGATCGGCCGCCATATGGCTGCAATCGATCCAGAAGAAGCTGGCAGGCTTCGATTAGGAGTCATTTTCTAGTCTCTTATGCACTCGTTTCGGACGCGATCGTCACCAGCTACTTATTCGTCAATTTTACACCATTAAACAGACATCTACGGTGGCTGATTATATTGAGCAATTCCAACTTGTTATTAATCATTTTGCTTCATATTCTGATGCAATTCACCCTTACTTCTACCTTACTCGTTTTGTGGAGGGGCTCCGTGCCGATATCCGGGCGGTGGTGCTGGTGCAGCGACCGCCCGATCTGGACACTGCCTGCTCCCTCGCGCTTCTTCAGGAGGAGGTAGCAGGGGGGGTGCATCATCCACGACCGCACTCGCCGGCGCCGCGCCCTCTGGACACGGGGCAGCGCTCTGGGGCTTTACCTTTGCCTCCACCCCCACCGAGACCGAGCGCTGCCGTGCCAGCACCAGCGGCCAATGACAGGCGCGGCATTGAAGGTGCTCGTGCCGACACCAGCAAAGTGAAAGCTCTCCGGGAGTATCGCCGCGCCCGCGGTCTCTGTTTTAAGTGCGGCGAGCGGTGGGGGAACGATCATACGTGCCCTGCCACGGTGCAGCTGCACGTGGTCGAGGAACTCCTGGAGCTTTTCGGTCTCGATTCCGTCTTCGACGGCGAGCAGCAGCCTCCGGCCGAAGCAGTGATGGCCATCTCCAAGCACGCGCTCACGGGTGACAAGTCGCCCAAGGCATTTCAGCTCCATGCGTGGCTGCAAGGGCACGAGATCCTCATGCTGGTGGATTCCGGCAATTCTACATCGTTTGTCGACGCCCAGTTGGCTACCCAGCTGAAGGGGGTCACGCCACTGGCCCGTGCGGGGCGCGTCAAGGTTGCTGGTGGCGGTGAATTGCAGTGCACGGCCACTATTCAGAACTGTAAGTGGGCTTCGCAAGGGCATGAATTCACCACCGATTTCAAAGTTCTTCCTCTGGGAATGTATGACACAATTCTGGGAATGGATTGGCTTGAGGAGCACAGCCCGATGACGGTGGACTGGAAAGGCAAGCATATCTCAATTCCGGAGGCAGCAGGCATTGTTCACCTCCATGGGCATCCATCTACACCTTCTTGCGAAGTCATTAACAGCATGCAGTTGAACAGCTTATGTTGCCAAGGGGCTATTTCACATATGGTGCAATTGTACCAAGTAGCACTGGGGACGGGGGAGGAGCAAGAGGTCACACCTGAGTGTATCCATGTTGTTCTGGAACAGTATCCGGATGTGTTTGGCGAGCCAACAGGGCTGCCTCCGAAGCGCAGTTGTGATCATCATATTCCTTTGGTACCCGGTGCTCAGCCTGTCAACATTCGGCCGTATCGACACAAGCCGGAGCACAAGACTGAGATCGAGGAACAGGTGGCTGAATTGCTCAGGCAGGGAGTGATTCGACGCAGTTCAAGCCCGTTTGCTTCACCAGTTATTTTGGTTAAGAAGAAGGATGGCACGTGGCGTCTATGTATTGACTATCGTCATCTCAATGCCATGACGTCAGTTGCTAAATTTCCAGTTCCAGTGATTGAAGAATTGCTCGATGAACTTCACGGGGTAGTATGGTTCTCTAAGCTTGACCTTCGAGCAGGATATTACCAGATCAGGATCGCCGAGGGCGACGAGTACAAGACTGCCTTCCAGACCCATTCGGGACACTTTGAATTCCTGGTGCTTTCAATGGGACTAGCAGGGGGTCCATCCACCTTCAACGGCGCGATGATTGATACTATGCATCCTCTGCTCCGCAAGTGTGTTCTGCTGTTCTTTGACGATATCCTAGTCTTCAGCCGCACGCTAGAAGATCATACAGCTCACCTTAAGCAAGTTTTCCAGCTCCTGCGAAGAGATCAGTGGAAGATCAAGGCTTCTAAATGTTGCTTTGGCCAGCAGAAGCTGTCTTATTTGGGGCACGTCATCAGTGCGGAAGGGGTTGCCACAGATCCTGGCAAGATTCAAGCCGTGACGCAGTGGCCTACACCGACTGATGTTAAAGAGGTCCGGCGATTCCTCGGGCTTGCCGGTTATTACTGTCGCTTCGTCCGCCATTTTGGCATCATCGCATGTCCGTTGTTCAACCTGCTCAAGAAGGGGGCACCATTTGTTTGGACGCAGGCAACAGAAGAGTCATTGCAGCTGCTTAAACAAGGTCTCGTCACAGCCCCAGTTCTAGCATTGCCTAATTTCTCTCAACCTTTCATCGTGGAAACAGATGCATGCGACGCGGGCGTGGGAGCAGTGCTGCAGCAGCAGGGATATCCGATTGCATAGATGAGCAAAGCATTGTCCCCCAAATTCCGAGGGTTGTCAACATATGAAAAAGAGTATCTCGCGGTGGTTGTGGCAGTTGAGCAGTGGAGGCCCTACTTGCAGCACAGCGAGTTCGTCATTCAGACTGACCAGAAGAGTCTCATTCATCTCGAGGAACAGAGACTGACTACGCCATGGCAGCAGAAGGCTTTCACAAAGCTGCTGGGTCTTCGTTATTCTATCAAATACAAGAAAGGAGTGGAGAATGGAGCAGCCGACGCATTGTCCAGAGCCACACATACGGACCAACTCCACACAGTCTCTTCATGCAAGCCAAGTTGGATGGAGGATGTTCTCAATAGTTACAATGCTAACCCACAGGCGCAAAAGTTACTGGAGCAGTTGGCAATCCGTCCGGATCCCAAAGGGCGTTTCACGCTAGAGCAGGGTATGCTTTGATTTCGAGGGAGGATATGGCTCGGAGGCGCGACAGCAATGCAACAGCAGATCATTGCTGCGTTTCACGACACTCCGCTCGGTGGGCACTCCGGGTTTCCAGTCACTTGGCGTCGAGTGCGCCGCTTATTTGCATGGCCCAAGATGAAGACTCACATCCAGCATTACGTCCAATACTGTCCGACGTGTCAACAAGCAAAACCTGATCGTGCTGCTTATCCAGGACTGCTCGAACCTCTGCCGGTGCCTAAGGAATCATGGGAAATGATAAGCATGGATTTTATCGATGGTCTACCTCTTTCTGGCGGGGTTAACTGCATTCTGGTCATAGTGGACAAACTGACTAAGTTTGCCCACTTCCTTCCGCTGGCTCACCCGTACACAGCCTCAAAGGTCGCTCTCCTGTACATGAATCAGATCTACCGGCTGCATGGATTCCCAGGGTCCATTGTGTCCGACCGTGACCCGGTGTTCACAAGTCATTTCTGGCAGGAGCTGTTTAAGTACGCTGGCACTGGGCTGCGCATGAGTTCTGCCAATCACCCGCAAACGGATGGGCAGACCGAGAGAGTTAACCAGTGCCTTGAAACCTATTTACGGTGTTTCGCTCAAGCATGCCCTCGTCGCTGGTGTTTCTGGATTCCTCTGGCTCAGTTTTGGTACAACTCGTCTCACCACTCTCATTGGTATGTCACCTTTCCGAGCCATGTACGGCCATGAACCACGACAGTGGGGGATAACAGCAACAAGCGCATGTTCAGTCCCAGCACTGAGGTCTTGGCTAGATGAAAGAGCAATAGTGCAGGACCTACTCCAGCAACACCTTAACCGTGCTCGACAGTGCATGAAGCAGCAAGCTGATAAGAAGCGATCATTCAGGGTCTTTGAGGTTGGTGATTCTGTCTACCTGAAGTTGCAGCCATACATTCAGACCTCGGTGGCTCGACGGGCCTGCCACAAGCTATCTTTCCGGTTCTTTGGTCCTTTCAAGATCATTGCTCATGTCAACAATGTTGCTTACAAGCTACAACTCCCAGAGCAAGCGCAAATCCACCCGGTCTTCCATGTCTCGCAGCTCCGGAAAGCACTCATCCCAGGTACTACGGCATCCAGTACGCTTCCTATCCAGTCTGACATTCCTGTGGTTCCTATGAAGATCTTGGAGCGACGCTGGCGCCAGCGCAGGGGGGCTATGGTGGAACAGATACTAGTCCGCTGGTCCAATCCAGCGGTTGTCGCAGATTCATGGGAGGATCATGCAGAGTTACAAGCTCGGTTCCCGGTTTCTGAGGCTTGGGGGCAAGCCTCGTCTCAAGAAAGGGGGGATGTCAGCGCACCGGACCCACCTGGCGGTGGTGGACTTGGCTCGCCCATGATAAGGCCAGCGCGGGCTTGCAAGGCCAACTCCAGGGTAGTTGGACCAGAGTGGGTGTGAGCCGGCCCGGCCCAGGCAGCCACCTACTTATCCACCCACTCCATCCAGATGGAACCATCCAGAGGATCACGGCGGCGGCATCGGCTCTATTCCCCAATTCCCCTTCCTTCGCATGAACCCTAGTTCTGTATCCAGAGATTGCCTGTAATCGCCCCCAAACTTGTACTCCGAGAGTGAATTGCAACTGTAATACATAGTTCCTATCCTGCTCCTAACACAATGGGCCTCGCTCGTGGCCCACCGCCATTGGTCCCAATTGGTGGCTTGAACCGGGACCAAAGGCTGCCCTTTAGTCCCGGTTCATGCCACCAACCGGGACTAAAGGGTTGGTCCTCGTTGCGGTCAGAGTTTAATCCCACCTCGCCAACCGAAGGACGCTCACACCGGTTTATAAGCCCCTCCCTCTCTGCCTTGTTGAGCTCCTCTCAAAGTGAAAATAGATGCCCTTATACAGGGAATTTGACCTAAATTCATACTGAATTTCTCTGAAGTTAGTAGAAATTTATTACGAATTTAGGTTGAATTCTCTCTATAAGCGCATCTATGCTCATTTTTTTAGTAAAGTTAATCACAAACTTGTGATTCACACAAATTTCAAAGAATTCAAATTTTAACTATTCATGCCACCAATCGGTTCATGCCACCAACCGGGACCAATGATATGCCTATATATACCATGCCAAAATGAAAGAGAGGCGCAATGCTCATCTGCATCTTGCTTAGCTTCAGGCCAACGTGCAGGTGAGCACTGCGCTTCTTCCTTCATCGTCTCTACACTCAGGGCTTATAAACCGCTGCGAGTGCCTCTCGCTTGGCGAGGTGGGACTAAAAAATAGCTGCAGAAAGAATCAACTAAAAAACTCTTTTACCAGTTCATGCCACGAACCGGTAATAAATAAGTAATTAGAATTCTGTTCAAAACATTAAAAGCAAAAGGAATTATCATAAAAGAAAATAAATAAGTAATTAGAATTTTGTTACAAACTTTAATAGCAAAAAGAATTATCACAAAAGAAAATAAATAATTATTAGAATTATGTTCAAAACATTAAAAGCAAAAAAGAATTATCATAAAAGAAAATAAATAAGTAATTAGAATTTTGTTACAAACTTTAATAGCAAAAAGAATTATCATAAAAGAAAATAAATAAGTAATTAGAATTCTGTTCAAAACTTTAATAGCAAAAAGAATTATCATAAAATAAATAAAGCAAAAAAGAAAACAAAAAAACTGGTAAAAATAAAAAAAAGTGCCACCTACTGGGCCACCACGGCCTGAATACGACTAGAAACCATATTGGGCCAGGATTCAGGCCCGCAGACGGACCAGCAGGCCCACAGGTAGAGACACAAGTTTAGGCCAGTAGGCCTGCAATAGTGAGGAGTTCAAATGGGTGGGCAGAGTCGCGCTTATAAACAGGTGCGACCCCTCTTCAGCTAGCGAGGTGGGACTAAACTTTGGCCGCGACGCGGGCAGCACAGGGGCCTTTGGTCCCGGTTAGTGGCACCAACCGGGACTAAAGGGATGTAATGGGACCGGTTCGTGGCACCAACCGGTACCAATTCCTACCCTTTAGTCCCGGTTGGTGCCACCAACCGGGACCAAAGGCCTCTGCTTCCCGCCCTTTGGGCTGCTGAAAAGTGCCCTTTGGTCCCGGTTGGTGGCACCAACCGGGACTAAATGGTGCATTGGTCCCGGTTAGTCTCACGAACTGGGACCAATGCTCTGCCTATATAAGCAGCACTCGAGAAATTTTGGTTCAGTTCGTTCTTCCCTGCCAGGACCGAGACCGTCGCCACCAGACTGCCCGCCGTCGCCGTCGTCGCCCCGCGCCGTCCCGCGCCGCCCCGAACGATGCCGTCGCCGCCCCCCGCCCCGCGACGCCGCCCCGCCCCTGCCCGTCGCCGCGCAGCCCCGCCCCTGCCCATCGCCGCGCCGCGCCGCCCCTGCCCGTCGTCGCGCCGCCACGCCCCGCGCCGCACCTCACCGTGGCCGTCGCCGTCCCCGACACCGTCGCCGTGAGCAACTGATTTAATTTGATGTTAGTAGTTAGATTTTGTTAGATTTTTTTTGTAGTTCATAGATTTTTTGTTAGATGTGTAGTAATTTAGATGTGTAGTTCATAGATTTTTTTTATATTGTGTAATTAATTTGTTCATATTGTGTTAGATTTTTTTATGATTTTTTCTGTTGTAATTTAGATGTCAAATTTTTATGATTTTTTTCTGTTATAATTTAGATGTCAAATTTTTTTCATATTGTGTAAGTAATTTAGATGTCAAATTTTTATGATTTTTTTCTGTTCATAGAATTTTTATTATTTTTTTCTGTTGTAATTTTGTTCATAGAATTTTAATGATTTTTTTATTCATAATATTTTCTTTGTGAATTTATTGTGTATGTATAGGAAAATTGTGAATGATATAAGTCATTTATGAATATGTTGATATTTAGAATAGAGGAAAAAGCAAAAAATAAGATGAGAAAGTGTTTAATATACTTAGTTAGAAAAATAATAAAACTATAGTTAAAATAGTTTATTTTTAGTAAGTACTACTTTCTTTTATTTATAGTAAGTGTTTCATATATAGTTGAACTAGATAGTTGATTTAATAAACTACTTTATTTAACTATATATAGAAGTACTTCCCACATCGACGTCGGCGATGCCTATCCCGCATCCTCGTCGTCGTCGACTCGGCGGTGGAGGCCTGTTTGATCAGGGCCATGTTCGGGACTGGGCTCCGCCAGGCTGGTATTGGGAGGTGCTACCTTACGGGGGACGTAGGTTGGTGAGGAGGCAGCCCGTTGTTGACCCGATTCTTGTTTGGTGGCGGTCACGTGGGACAGTGAAGGTGCCGAGGCTTCCGGACACCGCGGAGGTGGTACGTCACCATGTCAGCGAGGAGGACAAGCACGTCCGTCGCTACATGGTTGCATTGGAGGGCAAGTTCGACAATACCTGGCAGGTTCTTCAGGGATCTCACTGGAGCTATGATCCTGTGATGGTTCCTTTTGTTTGGGTGTCCACCGCCCGCGACGATACCCGTCGGGCGTTACGGTTCTAGCTGTATTAGTGATGCTATATGTATGATAGTATTCGAGGAGTATTAGTGATAATATTTGACAATGTACGGACACAAGAGATGATGTACTTTTGCTTATAATTGAATGCATGCTAATTTGAATACTATTTTATTTTATGATTTGGTTTTGCTTATTGAATGCTTATATTGGAAAAGTACTCCTACTTTGAATGCTAAAATTGGAGAGCACTATGCAGAAATCTAGGAGCCCCCTCCATCATCCACTCCGTCGTGGGGGTAGCTTCTCCTTCATTCCCGTGTGCTAGACAATTTGGTGTAATAATGCACTCGGGAATGAAAGGAGGAGCTACGTACCATCACCGATAGTCAACCCGTGATTAATAATAACGATCTAATTTAGGTTTTTAGTACATATATTTAATTGTACAAGTTTAATATTTGAATTATGAACATAGGCCAGAAATGTCGTACTCGGACGACGAAAACCGTCCGGGGGAGTGCGACTGGTGTCACGACGACCGAGGTATGTGCGACAGGTTCATTGAGCTGGACGAAGATCGGTGCTTTAGAATTAAGCTCGAGGAGACCTTTGATGTTCTTACGGTACGCAACGATGACAATAGTTTTTTCGTAATTAAGCACGACTTCAACTATTTTAACGTGTATTTTTCATCTTTTCCAATTCGACTAGCTTATTCCATGCTATGCAAGACGCTATGTTTTCTGTTGAGGATGGGTTTTGAAGACCATGAAAGTATGGAAACCAAAAAAAATTCTTCTAAGGGCCCATCATGGTGTGAATTTTCAAGTAAAGTTGTACAATGTTGAGAGTGTAACCCATTTTGGTTGCAAAAATTGGGAAGCACTTTGCAAGATGTATAGTTTTGATGAGGGTATGCTTGTCACCATGGATCTTGGTGATCGTACACTACAACAGAAACCCCCCTATAGCAACACATCAATGCGTTGTTTTAGGTTCGTATAAGCGTTGCGATGGTCTACACCAACGGATTAATATGCGTTGCCGTTGGTGGCGTTGCAAGGGTCTACAACAACGTATATACATCCATTGGTAAACGACATATAGAAACGTTGCTAGATAGCAATGTATATTGTTATAGTCTAACAACGGTACATATACATTGCTGACCACCCTCTCAATATGGGTTAGGCTTTCCAAATGGGCTCCAGCCCAATATGGGTTAGGGTTTTAGGCTTTCCAAAAGGGCACATATATATATATATATATATATATATATATATATATATATATATATATATATATATATATATATATATATATATATGTAGTATTTCCAACCAGCCCAATATGGGTAGATCAGCCCACATTTTTAGTAGGCCGTGACCATCTCTCCTATTTTCTATTGGAAAAAATCTATATAGTTATTAGTTAACCCAATTCCATATAGTCTAATTTTTCCATTCACCAAGCCCATTAACCAACACATGGTATTTTCACATCACATGACAATTAATTACTCTATAAACATCAATGTCAATTCCACATCACGGTTTATTGTTCACATTCCCCATAAGCCAAAATAACACAAGCTATATATCAACCTGATACAACATGTATCATCAACACACACTAAGAAATAGATTAACAGATGACGGTCGTCTTGATTCTTAAACATAATCATATAGCTCTCCTCTTCATCAAAATTGCATTTGTTGGAGGCCTTTTCTCATGTCATCTTGAAGATTTGTTGTATTGGTCTTCATTTGTCCATCCCAACTTCTTGAAAGATGAGCTGCATATCATCCCATCATAAGAATATGGCTAGAATTTGCAACAACGATGTAAACATATCAGTAAGCATGAGTTACAAAAGAATATCTACCATTGCAACAAATTCAGAGATTAGTATTAACCATGTTCTCCTGATTGTAGCTTATGCAAATATTACCTAACAAGACACTACTTTTCATAATATTCGATCATCATGACATTTTACGTATGCTGATAAGAGAACCATATACAAATGAAACTCATAAATTAAGTTAATGGCTCAAGATATCACCTTATCATCTAATCAAACAGAAGCCATGATCTTCCTCACACAAACCACCAAGATCATTACAATCAGGGATCTGCTTGTCAAATAGGGCTCCAATTTTTGAAGATCCATCTGTTCAAATGTGAGCATCCCTTAGCCTCAAAAACCACAGCTTGGGCCCCTAAAGACCAACCAAAATATTTATCAAGACGTATATGTTAAGAATATGGTCATCATGATAAAAAGGTAGTCTACTTTCTGTCTAACTCAAATACATACGTACATAGTCAGGACATCAAATTCATTGTTGTTGCAAATGAGGCTATAATTGTTGTTGAAGTTCTACGATGAAGTCTGCCGTCATCGTAGTCTTCGCTGAAAATAATTGACTTTTCCCTTGGCCTTTCCACTATGTTGGAAACGATTGTTTTGGCAATGCTTCACGATATATTGATTGATGCAAAGCGCACGTATATATGGAGTACAAAGTGGGCCACAACCTCAACTATACAAAGACTAGGAGGTGGGCCAGGCTATACAATATACATGCACAAACCTTATATTCAACACCCCCCCCCCCCCGCAGTCGAAGCGTCGCCGGAGACGCAAAGACTGGACCTGAACTCCTCGAAAACAGAAGTAGGCAGTCTTTTTGTCATGATGTCGGTGAACTGCTACGCCGTCGGGACATGGAGGACCCGGATGCGTCCAAGAGCCACCTGCTCACGAATGAAGTGTATATCGAGCTCAATATGCTTCGTTCGACGATGATGGACCGGGTTGGCGGAGAGGTAAACGGCGGAGATGTTGTCGCAGTAGACGAGCGTAGCCTTGTGAACATCACAAAGCAACTCCTGGAGCAGCTGACGGAGCCAAGATCATTCAGCAACGGCGTTAGCCACTGCTCGATACTCAACCTTGGCACTCGAGCGGGAGACGATGGGCTGTCGCTTGGAGGACCAAGAGATCAGGGATGGCCCAAGGTAGACACAGTACCCTGAGGTGGAGCGCCGTGTGTCGGGGCAGCCAGCCCAGTCCGCATCAGAGTAGGCGACGAGGTCGGTGGAGGCGGAGGTCGTCAACGTAAGTCCCAAGGACTGGGTGCCGCGTATGTATCGGAGGATACGCTTCACCAGAGTCCAGTGAGAGTCGCGCGGAGCATGCATGTGAAGACAGACCTGCTGAACGGCATACTGCAAGTCGGGGCGCGTCAGGGTCAGGTACTGCAGGGCGCCCACAATGGAGCGGTAGAAGGCCGCATCGGATGCAGGAGAACCCTCCAAAGCGGAGACCTTGGCCTTGGTGTCGACTGGCGTGGGAGCAGGCTTGCAGTTAAGTATGCCAGCTCGGTCGAGAAG
The DNA here is from genome assembly GCA_963921465.1 of Triticum timopheevii. Classification (NCBI taxonomy): domain Eukaryota; kingdom Viridiplantae; phylum Streptophyta; class Magnoliopsida; order Poales; family Poaceae; genus Triticum; species Triticum timopheevii. The sequence goes on along the minus strand of OY997274.1, from coordinate 443,724,901 downwards.
CTCATGGGCATAGCGCTGCTGATGCAGGAAGAACCCATCTAGCCGTCGAACCACCTCAATGCCAAGGAAATAATGCAGAGAACCCAAATCCTTCAGGGCAAACTCATCACGAAGACGAGCAGTAAGCCGCTGGAGGAGCGCGACAGTGGATGCCGTCAGTATGATGTCGTGGACGTACAACAGCAAGTAGGCTGTGTCAACTCCGTGATGATACACGAAGAGGGACGCATCGGAGCGAGTCGATGTAAATCCGAGCGTCTGCAGGAAGGCGGCGATGCGCTGGTACCAGGCTCGAGGTGCCTGCTTCAGCCCGTAGAGAGAACGAGAGAGCAAGCACACATGATCTGGATGCGTGGCATCGACGAAGCCGGTGGGCTGCTCACAGAACACCTGCTCAGCCAGGTGGACGTGCAAGAAGGCATTGGACACGTCCAACTGATGCACAGGCCATGCTCGGGACACGGCGAGCTGGAGTACGGCGCGGATCGTGCCCAGTTTAACAACTGGGGCAAATGTGTCGGTGAAGTCCATGCCCGCGCGTTGCCGAATACCCCAAACCACCCAGCGAGCTTTATAGCGCTCGAGAGTGCCATCCGGATGATTCTTGTGCCGAAAGACCCACTTGCCCGTGATAATGTTGGCACGGGGCGGCCGAGGGATGATACGTCTCCAACGTATCTATAATTTTTGATTGCTCCATGCTACTTTATCTACTGTTTTAGGCAATATTGGGCTTTATTATCCACTTTTATATTATTTTTGGGACTAACCTATTAACTGGAGGCCCAGCCCAGATTTGCTGTTTTACGCCTATTTCAGTGTTTCGAGGAAAAGGAATATCAGACGGAGTCAAAACGGAACGAAATCAACTGGAGAAGTTAATTTTGGAAGGAAACCAACCAGATGGGCTTGGAGTGCACGTCAGGGGATCCCCGGGCTGCCCACGAGGGTGGGGGGCGCGCCCCTCCCCCTGGGTGCGCCCCCCTACCTCGTGAGCCCCCTGGAGGTCCACCGACATACCCCTTTCACCTATATATACCTACGTATCCTAAAACTTCCAGAACAGAAAATAGATCGGGAGTTCCGCCGCCGCAAGCCTCTGTAGCCACCAAAAACCAATCGGGACCCTGTTCCGGCACCCTGCCGGAGGGGGATCCCATCACCGGAGGCCATCTTCATCATCCCGGCGCTATCCATGACGAGGAGGGAGTAGTTCACCCTCGGGGCTGAGGGTATGTACCAGTAGCTATGTGTTTGATCTCTCTCTCTCGTGTTCTCTCTCATGTTCCTCTATGGCACGACCTTGATGTATCCCGAGCTTTGCTATTGTAGTTGGATCTTATGATGTTTCTCCCCCTCTACTCTCTTGTGATGAATTGAGTTTCCCCTTTGAAGTTATCTTATCGGATTGAGTCTTTTATGAACACTTGATGTATGTCTTGTGTGGGATAACCGTGGAGACAATGGGTTATTCTATTGATCCACTTGATGTATGTTTTGGTGATCAACTTGCGGGTTTCGTGACACTTGGGAACCTATGCATAGGGGTTGGCACACGTTCTTGACTCTCTGGTAGTAGCTTTGGGGCACTCTTTGAAGTACTTTTATGTTGGTTTGATGAATCTGAGATTGTGTGATGCATATCGTATAATCATGCCCACGGATACTTGAGGTGACAATGGAGTATCAAGGTGACATTAGGGTTTTGGTTGATTTGTATCTTAAGGTGTTATTCTAGTACGAACTCTTTTATAGATCGATCCGAAAGAATAGCTTTGTGTGGTTTCGTACCCGACCATAATCTCTACGTTTGTTCTCCGCTATTAGTGGCTTTGGAGTGACTCTTTGTTGCATGTTGAGGGCTTGTCATATGTTCTATCTATGTTATTATTGTTGAGAGAACTTGCACTAGTGAAAGTATGAACCCTAGGCCTTGTTTCCTACCATTGCAATACTGTTTACGCTCACTTTTATCGCTCGCTACCTTGCTGTTTTTATATTTTCAGATTACAAAAACCCATATCTACTATCTATTTTGCACTTGTATCTTCATCTCTTCGCCGAACTAGTGCACCTATACAATTTACCATTGTAGTGGGTGTGTTGGGGACACAAGAGACTTTTTTGTTATTTGGTTGCAGGGTTGCTTGAGAGAGACCATCTTCATCCTACGCCTCCTACGGATTGATAAACCTTAGGTCATCCACTTGAGGGAAATTTGCTACTGTCCTACAAACGTGTGCAATTGCAGGCCCAACAACGTCTACAAGAAGAAGGTTGTGTAGTAGACATCAAGGGACGAGCTGCCAGGTACGGTTCCGCTGGAACGCATCGAACTCTTCCTACATCGCAGCGAGCCAATGAGGATCCCGAAGGGCGGCTCGAGCTGACGATGGGAGAGGAGACGGCTCAGAGGTGGAAGCAGCGAGAAGATACTCATCGCTGGGGTACCGCGTGCTCGGGCGAAGAGTGCCAGCCCGAGAGCGAGTCATCGGGCGGGGCAGCGGGTCCGGAGGGGAGGCGGGCGAGGACAAAGACGAGCCCGCCTCCGATGGGACCGCCGCGGGCGAGGCCTCCGCGGACGAGGCCGCCGGCGTGGCGGCGGACGAGGCCGCCGGCAGGGTCGAGGCCGGGGACATCATGGGCGTCGCGGGCGTCGAGGGAGGTGCAGCCCCTAGGGCAGCCAAACGGGGAGAGACTCGACCCGTGGCGCGAGGGGCACCCTCAAAGCCGGGAGGCGGCCCAAGAGAGGCACGTGGGCGGCCATCACCAAGAGTGGGCAAGGCCACATCATCTGAAGGTACCTGCTGGAACGGAAAAACCATCTCATCAAAGTAAACATGTCATGAAGTGATCACCCGATGAGAGATAGGATCATAGCATCGGTAGCCTTTGGTGTTAGGAGGATAGCCGAGAAAGATGCAGGCCACAGACCTAGGTGCGAGCTTATGAGGAGCGGTGGAAGCGATGCTGGGGTAGCACAGACAACCTAAGATGCAGAGCTCAGCATAGGAGGGTGGTGTGCCAAACAAGAGGTGATGAGGTGCGGAATTCCCGCGAGTGCGACAGGGACGAATGTTAATGAGTAGTGATGCGGTGGCAAGCACGTCGGGCCAAAAACGTGGTGGCGCGTTGGCGTGAAAGAGGAGGGTGCGAACGCAGTCATTGAGAGTGCGTAGCACGCGCTCTGCGCGGCCGTTTTTTTGCGAAGTGTACGGGCAAGTGAGACGAAAGATCGTGTCGTGTGTGGCGAGAAGGTTGCGGATCGCAAGGTTATCGAACTCCTTCCCGTTGTCTGTTTGCAACGCATGAATGGGACGTCCAAACTGCGTGGAGACATAGGAGTAGAAGGCGGTGAGAGTGGCAACAGAGTCCGACTTTCGCCGCAATGGGAAGGTCCACACATAGTGCGAAAAATCATCAAGTATGACAAGATAATAAAGATAGCCCGTGTTACTTGCAACAGGAGAGGTCCAGACATCACTATGAATTAACTCAAACGGGTATGATGCGACATGCGAGGAATTGCTAAAAGGAAGACGAACATGTCTGCCGAGGCGACAAGCATGACAAGTGTGATCGTCGATCTTATTACACGTGAATGAAAAACTCTGAAGAATATGACAAGGGTGGCGATGTTGGGATGACCGAGACGAGCGTGCCAAAGGTCCACTCCGACGGAAAGCGCCATGGGTGCAACAACGGATGAGGTAGGTGAGTGGACCGGGTAGAGCTCGTCGGGGCTGTCACATCGGTGGAGCACCATCCGGGTACGGGCATCCTTGACAGAAAAGCCAAACATGTCAAATTCAACGGTAACAGGATTTTCATGTGTAAGAGAACGAACGGAAACAAGATTTTTAATGATGTCAGGAGAAACAAGCACATTAGAAAGATATAATGGCATGGAGTTAGAAGGAAAAGCAGCATGGCCGACATGAGTAATGGGCATGGAAGAACCGTCACCCATGGTAATGCGAGCAGCGGTGTGAACGGGGTGAGCGGCAAGAAGGTTACCAGGGTTGGCGGCCATGTGAGCCGTGGCTCCGGTGTCCATATACCAGTCGCCACCACCAGTGTACTGCTGCGGCGTGGGGGCGGTGTGGAGAGCCGCTAGGAGCGCGGGATCCCAAGGCGCTGGCGGGAGGGCCGGGGCAGACGGCGCCGGCTGAGGCGGTGGCGCCACATACCCATAGCCCGAGGGGCCGTAGAGTGGCGCGGGCTGGTACACCTGAGGGGCCGCGTACAGGGCCTGATGAGGAGCCGGGCGGGCGCCAAAAGAACCGGGGACGGGGGCACGGGATATAGGCATGGAGTACGCGTGCACAACCCCCGTCCAAGGGTTCTGGCCGGCCTGCCAGGGCGCCAGCGGCAGCGGGTGCTGCGGCTGGCGGGACGCCCCGCCGTGGGCAGCGGGCTGCTGCGGCTACTGCTGCTTGCGTCCTCCGCGACCGCGACGCCCGCCGGCGCTGCTGCTGCTCGGCGGGGGGCGGAGGGGCCTGCGGCGGCGCCGGGTAGGGAAACCCGGGCGGCGGCGGCGCCTGGAAGGGGCCCGGGGCGGGCCGCGGCGGTGGGCGGCGCACCGCCACGGGTACCAGCGGTGAGGGCCGTGTGGGTGGCCCGGGTGCGTTACATCCGCATCCGCCGCTCCTCCAGCTTCAGGTACGTGACGATCTTGGGGAAGGTCGGGTTGGTGATGAGGGGGATGTTGGAGGCGGCGTTTCCGAAGTCATCGTTCAGGCCGGCGATGAGGGTGCTGAGGAGAAGCTCATCGGAGACCTTCTCGCCGAGGTCATGGAGCTCGTCAACAAGATTCTTGAGGCGCATGCAATAATCGTCAACGGACGACTCAAGCTGCTGGCACCCAAAAAACTCGTTATGCAAGAAGACCTTGCGTTGGAGCGCGTTGTCGGTGAAGAGGCCGTTGAGCTTGGTCCAAACGGCGTGAGCGTCATCGTCGGCGGAGACCACCGTGTGGAAGAGGTCCTTCGAGATGGTGGTGTAGAACCAACGGATGAGAGTGGCGTCGATGGCCGTCCACTCCTCATCGTCCTCCATGAAACGGGAGTCCACGGAGCCATCGATGTGATCCCGGAGATTGTACTCACGGAACACGAGGGAGAAGTACGTCTTCCATGCATAGTACGTGAAGGTGAGGTGGTCGAGGATGTTGAGATCGCGGATGACGACGGGATCGGGACCTTCGAACGGGTTGGTGCGGCGGCTGCGGGAGGTACCGGTGGAACCGGGGGAGGCCATGGCCGAAAGGGGGTGGTGCGGCGGCGCTAGAGCGGCGGCGCGGCAGGGAGGAGGGCGGCGCGGCTTGGGGGCGGCGCGGCAAGGAAGAAGGCGGCGCGGCGGTGGCTGGCGGAAGCGCGGGCGGCGGCGGCAGACCAGGGCGGCGGCGGCGGCGGCACGAGGTGGCGGCGGCGGCGGCGGCACGAGGTGGCGGCGGCGGCGGGTGGCGGCGGCGGCGGCGGTGGCGATGGGATCGCGGCGGCGGCGGCACGGGTTAGGGTTAGGATCGTAGGTATGATACCATGTTGGAAACGATTGTTTTGACAATGCTTCACGATATATTGATCGGTGCAAAGCGCACGTATATATGGAGTACAAAATGGGCCACAACCTCAACTATACAAAGACTAGGAGGTGGGCCAGGCTATACAATATACAAGCACAAACCATATATTCAACACACTATACTCCACATTGTGTAATTTATTATGTTAGCTTGTCACAAGGTATTTTTGTTGTCTTTGGAGATAACAGCCCATGTCCATAACCTGCAGTTCTATCAGTGGTGCGTTTGTCATGTATATATAATGCACTGCTGTTATTGTAGTAAACTAGGCAGTTTTGTAACCTATAAACTCCATACGGCGATCCAAAGCTACTACTTGGAAATATGCTAAACTGGGCCTGAATACATTTAGAAATCAACCAAACTAGCTGGGGATTCCCTCGTGGGTAGTACTTAGAGCATAGAATAGTACATATTTCGACACGTTCACTACTGGAATTCTGACGTACGCCGAGTGCCACGGACACTCGGCAAAGGGGCAAAAACCGTCGGCAAAGCCTTTGCCGAGTGTCCGTGTTTTAGCACTCGACGAAGAGCATAACACCCGGCGTACGTCAGAATTCCAGTAGTGGTTACATCTACCATTGAAAATCAATCAGATATGCATGCGCCTAGTCACTAGCTAGGATTTGACGCGCAGAAATCAATCAGACAGACTAGCTAGAGACTACAACATAAACTTGTGGAGAAGTACTACTATTACTTATTAGTACCTGGTGAGTATCCTGGGCGTACAAGAATTCAGTCATCTCACTAGGATGGAACTGCGATAGTAATTTGTAAAATATCCTCAGGAGTTCCTTTGGTCAGATTTGGATGACTTTGATGAAGCTAGCATTATGTATCTCACACCTCCTGTACCCTGCGAAGGAGAACAAAGCAGATTAGATGACGTAAAGTTTGCTGGGCACTAATTAGTTGCCCCTTGAGTAGAGGATAGTAGTGCCGAAGGGGATGATTATTAGTAGTAACTGGTTAGCAATTATTATTAGGTATGGACGAGGAAATTGCATCTCAGTATGCAGCAGTTAACAATTAAATTGGTGAATTAGTTAAATTGTTAACAAGCAATTAGACAAGCGGGCGACGGTGTAGAGGGTTGAGCAATACAGCAGCCTTAAGGTGGACTTACCATGCCGCACTACTAGGAAAAGGGCTACAGATATGACTGATTCTAATGGCGCACCAGGTAAGTAGTGCGCCACTACTATATACTAATGGCGCACCTGTGGCTCGTGCGCCATTAGAGTGGAAGACACTAATGGCGCACCGTGTTCACGGTGCGCCACAACTATTGATTTTTTTCCCATTTTTTCATACAAACTAATGGCGCAGGGATGGCAAAATGCGCCATTACTAGTTAGAACTAGTAATGGCGCATTACTATGACAGTGCGCCATTAGTATATAATTTTTTTTTACTTTTTTGCAAACCTACTAATGGCGCACTATGCCAAAGCCCAGTCGTGTTTATACCCAAAGCCAAATCCAAGACCGCGGGCGCAAACGTCACCGCGAAAAATGAGCCATGGGTACTGGCTTCCCAAGTGGACCAATGCTTCTTCATTACCGACCCGCCAAAGCCCAGTCGTGTTGTCGTGAGGAGAGGCAAAAGGAAGATCATCGGAATGGATGGAGTAGCCAATGAGCAAGACTTCGACAAGTACGGCGACCCGAAGATCGAACATGACGACGACGATGAAGTAGCAGCACACACCACAAGAAGAAGCAGGACCACCCTACCTAAAGAACGTCTGTTCCACAGAAGAACTCCATTTGCGAAAAAGAAGGGCAAGAAGATTATGAACAGATAGCTAGCTAAGATCGATTGTATTTAAATCGTAGTCTTCATTTCTCGATAGTATTTCATGGGCACTTTTTGATATCATGAATATTTTTAAATTTCATGGGCACTTTTTGAATTCATGAGGACACTTGATCTCGATCCCTCTCCATCTCGATCTCGATTCCCCCTCCATCTCGATCTCGATCCCCGCACCCTCCCCCACTCCACCGCCGCCGCCGATGATATTTTCAAGTAAGAAATTTGAACATATTTTTTAAAAAATTATTACTGTTTTTATAAAAAAATATTACTGTTATGATTTAAACAAGTTTGAACATATTTAAACATAAATAAATATAAAAACGGTATTTAAAATGCATAAAAAAAATATTGGGGAGCCTGGGAATCGAACCCAGAACCTCCTGGTGTGTGTGCTGCATGCTAACCAGTCAGGCTAGTGGGCGGGTTCTATTGTAGATAGGGTTAGGTTGTAGATATGGTTAGTGGGCTAGATTAAAACAAAATTCTAATGGCGCACCGCGGGGTGGTGCGCCATTAGAATAGTCATACTTATGGCGCACGACTGGAAGGTGCGCCATTAGAACCCTCCCCCTAGCTATACTCTCTCCCTCTCGCCAGATCCCCTTCGACACTCTCTCCCTCGCCACCAGATGCACCCGCGCGCTGCCCCGATCCACGCCGCCGCCCCCGCGCCTCTGTCTCCGTCGCCGCCCCCAGTCAGCCCCTGCCCTGCCCCCCATCGCTGTCCGCTCCCAATCCACCCCCTCCCTCGCCTTCCCAGCCCTCGAGCTCCACCGTGCGAGGCGACAGGCAAGGCGGCGGGCAGAATCTGCTTCAACACCGGGCTGGCGAGCCGCGGAACCAGGGCGCGACGGCGCTCGACCCCTCCACCCCCCCCCCCCCCCCCTCCACCTCTTCTTCCTAGGGTCGCCGCTGTCTTCCTCAACTTCGGCCACCTCTGTTGCTACTAAGCTGTCGCAGGGCCTCCTTGCGCCTCCCCGGTGAGCTCCGCCTCCTCTCCCCTCTTCCTTCTCGCGTGTCAAGAAATGCATAGCAAATATTTGCTTCACTTAGTCATTGATGGTCATTCAGTATGAAATTACAACCTGCAGGTATTGGTTGGAATGTGTAACTACAATTTACAGGGGAAATGTTTCCCGTTTGATAGCTCTGTATTTTCTAAGTATTTTGTGAATACTACAGTTTTTCTAAATACTATGGTTTGGTTACTTTGAGCTGTTTGGTCTCCACAAAAAGCTGTAATATTAATACTACAGTATTCCTCAAAATGCAGTATTTTCTCTGTCAAAAAACTGTAATATTAATACTATAGTATTCCTCAAAGTGCAGTATTTACTTTGAGCTTTGCATGGCCATTGGGTTTGGGTAACAGGGTAAGCAAGTAGAAGACGGCAAGCTAGTTATTAGGTGCGTCAATATATACAACACTACCAAACAGATCCAAAGTATTCCCAATACTTCAAAATAATGTGGTATTTCAAAACTGTGGTATCTTACACCTACATTCTAAAATGTTGTAGTTTTCAATACTTTGGTTTTTTCAATACTTTACTATCAAACACAGCCAAAAGTTATGTGGTTGGAAAGATCATGTGTCATTAGAAACTTGGAAGCTAAAAACATTGCGATCCTCACCATAAGGATGATTATATCTTCCATGCCTGAATAGCTCTGCCTAAATAATAAATAGATAAAGGTAAAACTAAACCATGCTCGGCGATGAGTGATGTCAACTGACAACCAAAGGAAACTTGTTCATCATTACAAAAGCAAACTTGTTCAACATAACAAAAGCAAACTTGTTCAACATAACAAAAGCAAACTTGTTCAACCACATAACTACAAACTGAGACACAGTAGTAGGGGTCATCCCAATACCACAAAGAACTCAATATCCCCAGTAGTAGGGGTCATCCCAATGATCCTCCGCCTCTTGCCAGAGCTCCAAACCTTCTTTGGTGATTTCGATTTTCTTCCATGCCTCGTAGGTGACGTACGCATCTTTCGCGGCGTACTCGATGAGGTTGTTTGGCAGTGGGCTGTCCCCCCATAGTAGGTGGTCCAATTTCCTGTCGATCTTCTGCTTCATTTCCTTATAGGATGGGTGGATGAGGCTGCCTGCAAACTCAGCCAAAGACTGCCACTTCTTTCCATTGTTTGGAACTCTCCATTTGCGCTGCAAGTCGACGTAATTGTCGGGGTTGATCTCTAAACCAGACAACTTCAGCTTCTCCTTGTCGCCTCCAATGCAGAAGCCAACAAAGGTGTACAACTTCTTCTCCTGCAGGAGCGGGCGGAGTTCCTTGGTCCCGCATCAAATTAATCTGGTGCATCAAATTCATCTACTTCAAAAACTTCAGAAACTATAGAATTAAAATGGGTCCAGTTGAAGCAAAATTCATTTAAAATAGTATCTTCAGTTCTGACCAAAATTCAGTTAAAACAGTATGATCACAACAACTACTAAATGATCACAACAACTACAAGACAACATTCTGTATGATCAAAACAGCAAGCATAACATCTCAATGATGTATTTTTTTGCAATCTTTTGCATTACAAGACAACAATCATTATAGCTACTAAGGCTGTGTTTGATACCAAAGTATTATATAAACCAAAGTATCAAAAACTATAGTAATTTTGCATGTAGGTGTGAGATACCATAGTTTTATCAAAACAGAGTATTTTGGAGTATTCACAATACATAGAACCTGTTTGGCTGTTGCCGCATAACGCTATAAATTTTGCTGTTTAGCCGTTGCATTTAAGCACTCAGCAGCTCTGTTTTTTTAAAAGAGGTTTGGGGTTCTTTTTTTTATGCAGAGAAAAAACTGTAGTTTGCCCAATACTACAATATTAAAAGCACAGTTGTTAGGGGCAACCAAACAGCTCATTGTAAATAAAATTATGATAATCTCAAAAACTTTAGTATTCTCAAAATACTTAGAAAATACTTTGCTATCAAACAGGGCCTAAATGATCACAAAAACTTCTAGACAACATTCTGTATGATCACCAAAAAACTACTAATTAAACAGAAACTTCATAACTTCAGAACTAGTATTGCATCTACTTCAGAACTTCATAACTATTGCATCTATTTAAGAAACTACTAATTAGACAGAAACTTCAGAACTGGATGTTTTTACCATTTGGTTGCCGCGGTGATGTGGTATACCAGGACGAGATCCTCCACGCATAACTGCAGAACTGCAGCAATTTGCGGAGGTTTGTCTTCCCTGGTATACTCGACATCAACGCCGATATTCCGACGAAGCATGCCGCCGAGCCTCCTCCTCATCTTGCGGATCATCTTGTCGGCTTCGTCTGGATTGCTGGTGCATACGACATCCAGTGGCTCCTTCAGGTGGATATCAACCTTGAGCGGCACGGTGTAGTCCTGCTTCTGCCCGGGGACTGGAACATCATCGTCGACCACCAGCGGCTCCTTGCCAGACGCTTCACCACAGTGATGCTTGGCAGACGGAGGGGAGTTGCTCCACGATGCCTCCGCCATTCTCTTGGCAGACGGAGGGGAGTTGCTCCACGATTCCTCTGCCATTGCCCTCCTGGCCAGCGATGGTGGAGGCAGAGGGCAGTTGCTTGATGCTGGAGGCAGAGGGAGGTAGAGGGAGGAAGATGGAGCGGCAATGGAATGAGGAGGGAGGCAGAGGGAGGAAGATGGAGCGGCAATGGAATGAGGAGGGAGGCAGAGGGAGGAAGATGGAGCGGCAATGGAATAGGAGGGGAGTTACCTGGACGTGGGAAGAAAACCCCCTCTGTGTCGTGGGGAGTTGCCAGTGGAGGGGATACGTGGGGAGTTGCCTCGAAAACTCAAACGTCCTGCCCTTTGGAGGGGAGACGTGGGCCGTCGAAAACTCTGGAGGGGAGACGTGGGCCCTCCTATTTCTGAAACGTCCAGGAGGGGAGACGTGGTAAAATTCAGTTATATCTGACGAAACTGACAGAGACTGAAAACTACACCTATATCTGACGAAACTGAAGGTGTTCTTCAGCAGCTGATTAAAATTCAGTTAACAACAACATCAGTAAAATTCAGTATGTATGTATGTATGCATTGTTTTTATGCATTGTATTTTATTTCCTTTGGAAAGTAAACGTCCAGTATGTATGTATGTATGTATGTATGTATGCATTGTATTTATGCATTGTATTTAACATCAGTAAAATTCAGTTAACAACAACATCAGTAAAATTCAGTTAACAACAACACCTATAGCTGATTAAGTATGTATGTATGCATTGTATTTTTATTTCCTTTGGAAAGTAAAGTTTATTTCCTGGCTGGCTAGCATGATGGCTCATGGATCCCTCAACTGCAGCTACAGTTGGAGCTCAATCTGATCTCATCTGAAATGAATCTATAAATACAGAGTGTAGTTAGTTACAGAGTAGCAGAAATAGTTGCTGGATGCAGTTACTTGCATGGGCCTGGCTGATGAAGAAAAAACTTTATATATATTCATACTGATGTTGACTCTATAAATCATACTTATTGGACTTGTTTTATGTGTTGATCCATCAATTGATCACATTGAGAAAGACCATCGTGTCTCCGACCATTTTGCAGAGGTCATGTCTCCGACCATCGTGTCGTGATGAATTTGTAGGTACCCCGAGAGGCCCTTGAGTTTGTCGGAATGTTGATTAACTTCCGTTCCGGCAAATTCGGGTACTCTATATGTCCTATTTTCAGCAAAGGTCATGCTGAAATTTTCCGTGAATTTTAGCATGACTTTGCTAAAAATAGGACATATGGGGTACTTGCGACTAATGCATGGGTCGGGGTATCTTAGTACTTAGTTAAGTAGGATCAACTGCCCCGCCATTCTTGCTGCATTAAACCATAGGTGGCAATAGAGCCAAGTGATTAGGCCCAACTTAGAATTCTCCTTAGCATCGATAAACCCTAGATGATAAACCCAATATAGGTGGCAATAGAGCCAAGTGATTAGTGCCAAGTGATTAGGCCCAACCTAGGGTGCCTCGGCATCGATAAACCCTAAATGATGAAAACTTAACTTGGCTGCCCCGGATGCCTCGGTGTCGATGAGAACCTAAATGATGTACGCTTAGGCTTTTAGGGTGCCTCGGCGTCAACAAACCCTAAATGATGAAAGCTTAGACAAACCCTAAATGATGAGACCATGATCTTGTTCCTTGACAATAACCAACTTTTTGACCAAACTTTTTTCTATTTAGAGCGAAACATGGCCCACAACGATGAGGCCGGTGGTTCAGGCGGCAAGCAATTCTGGGAGCTGTCCCAGGAGATGGAGGAACAACCTCATCGCTATGAGGACGCCGCAGAAGACACCGATCCTGATTACACATCCCCTAGTGGCGTCCGGGATGACACCACTGATGGTGCCGCCGAGGATGCCACCACTGATGATGGCGGCGCACACACAGATGGCAGCCAATCGAAGAAGCAAAGGAAGGACCGGCGTCTGAATGCGCTCCGCACCGTCTGCGTTGGAGGAACCAGATGAGGACCAGTTTGATCGCGATGATGCTCATCGTGATGACCACAACTCTCTTTTATGTGACGGTAGTTTAGATGATCGATATCGACTTGTAATGTGAAGACAAACTCGATACTCGCGGTCTTGAGACTTGTAATGTTTTATCTTTGTTCGGTCATTTGAATTCGGAGACTAATATGATGAATTGTATTCGGAGACCAATCTTCTATTGTATTCGATGAATCTGATGTTGCTGTGTGCTGCTGTATATATTCTGTCCAATAATATATTTTGTAACCTGTGCAAAAATCAGAAAAGCAAAAAAAAATCAAATATTCATACTAATGGCGCATCAAGGCAGAGTGCGCCATTAGTTTGCCAAAGGATACTAATGGCGCATCAAGGCAGAGTGCGCCATTAGTGTGACAAAGCACATGGTTACATATGGCCCCACGGGAGGCATACTAATGGCGCATGGAGTTACATACTAATGGCACACTGCCAGGTGCGCCATTAGTATACCAGATACTAATGGCGCACCAGCGGTGCGCCATTAGTAAAAAATTCTAATGGCGTGCTACTAATGGCGCACCGGTAGTGCGCCATTAGTAGGCAAAACCGGTGCGCCATTAGTAGGCCTTTTCCTAGTAGTGCCGGCGGTGCTGCCGGAAGGGAGGTAGGCGAAGCAACTACGAGGAGGCATCGGCGGTGGAGATACCTGAGGTGAACGGACGTGCCACAAGCGGTGCTGCTGGCCGGAGACCATTGAGGAGGCGATGTGGAGGGAGCTCGAACTTGACGTCGTCCCACATCGGTGGTTGCCCACCGGTGTGAACCTTACCATTGCTGCATGATCCAGGAGAATGGAGGGAGGTGGATCAGAACGACGGAGGCAGTGAAGGAATAGGTGGCGACCGAATTCCCCACGGTGCTCGTCTTCGTCTCCGGCGGCGCAAGGTAAACGAGCGGCGAGACAATGACGGGGAGGGGTTAGCCGGATGAAGAAGACAAACACCGGAGAGGCTAGATCCAACGGGGAGGAGAGCCGTGAAGGCGCAAGCAGTGGCGGGTCAGATGAGATCGGCGGCTCTAGTATAGTGGGCGGTTGCAGGGAGAGAGCCGGCGGCGTTGCGGTCGTGCGTTCGAGGGAATGAAACTTAGGGTTTCTTGGAGCTGGATTAATAAGTATTCATACTCAGGAAATTTCCAAGATCCCGCCACGCGTGTCAAAACATCTCGCGTCGTGCGCTCATTTTTTGGGTATATGTTGCACGATGTCTTTCTCCGTTGGGGTAGCTCGCTATTGGAACCCCCACCTTTCCACCTCATGACTTCCCACGTTACATTGTTACTTTGACTGATCTGCTTGGTTTGAAAATTCTAGGTGTACCACGTCACATTGTTCATCTCATCAAGTTTAACTAAATACTTCCTTCGTTCACTGATGTTCTAACTTATTTATGATTCAGATTGGATAGACGTATTTTAGTGTGTTGTTCATTTATTTTAGTTCAAGCGTAATATGTACTGAAATATCTAAAACATCTTATATTTTTGAAAAGGGGATACATATTTAGGGTATCCCCAACGCGGGCCCTTAAAATGTCTGCAAACGTCCGGACCGAGGTGTCCGGACGTAGTTTGTTCGTCCGCCCGCCTACCGGCATTAAATAGGCGCAGAGACCGGGAAACCCACTTCAGTGCCCATGTTCGTCGCCTGCTAGTTATATGTGGTCTCGCACGGCACAATCCACACCACACTATTAGATTGGCGAAAGCGTTCCTACTCCCTTGTAAGGGAGCCGCGGTTGTTTATTTATTGGGGCAAAAGCTTGCCGTGGAGTACATGAAGAAGGATTAGGAATCCTGCTATTACAAGGAGATAGAAGAGGATACGGGAGAGAGAGAGAGAGATAGTTTCAGATTACATGTATACTACTCAAACTCTAACACCCTCCCTTAATCTAAACTATCCTATGTTAAGATTCCTCTTGAATTCTTCAAAAGACTTGACCGGCAAAGCTTTAGTAAACCCATCTGCCACTTGATCCTTGGATGGAACGAATCTTATGTCCAACTTCTTCTCTGCCACTCTTTCCCGCACAAAATGAAAATCAATTTCAATATGTTTAGTCCTTTCATGAAAAACTGGATTAGCAGAGAGATAGGTGGCTCCCAAATTATCACACCATAAACATGGAACACGTCGTTGCTTAACTCCTAATTCATCAAGCAACGATTCCACCCAAATGATTTCAGCAGTGGCATTTGCTAATGATTTGTACTCAGCCTCTGTACTTGACCTTGACACTGTAGCTTGCTTTCTAGCACTCCAGGAAATAAGGTTCGAACCAAAGAATACCGCAAATCCTCTGGTTGACTTTCTGTCATATACATCCTGCCCAGTCAGCATCAGAGAAAGCACTAACAAGTGAAGAACTAGAACTTCTGAACTGAAGTCCCAAACTCACAGTGTGCTTAATATATCGTACAATCCTCTTGACAGCTGACCAATGAGTAGAAGTAGGAGCATGCAGGTATTGACAAACCTTGTTTACAGCAAATGATATGCCTGGTCTTGTCAAAGTCAAGTATTGTAGAGCTCCAACAGTGCTTCTATATTTTGTGCTTTCCTCTTCCTTAAGAGGTTCTCCTTCATGTGCTGAAAGTTGTTCTGAAGAAGACAATGGTGTGGGTGACGGCTTGCAATCCTTCATTCCCATACGAGTTAGAAGTTCAGTAGCATATTTTTCTTGACTCAACATTATACCATCTTGAACTTTCTTAACTTCAATGCCTAGGAAGAAGTGTAAATCACCAAGATCCTTCAAGGCAAATTCTGAACTTAAATCATGCAAGAGAGCATTAGTGGCATTTTGTGAGGAGCTTGCAACTATGATATCATCAACATAAATTAGCACAAACATGACAGTATTTGCTTTGCTATAAATGAAGAGGGACGTGTCAGCCTTGGATGCAACAAAACCAAGACTCTTCAATTGCAAGCTCAGCCTTGAGAACCATGCTCTAGGAGACTGTTTCAGACCATAAAGAGCTTTGTCAAGTTTGCAAACATAGTGTGGTGCTTGTTGATTTTCATACCCTGGTGGTTGCCTCATATAGACCTCCTCTTCCAGAACACCATGCAAAAATGCATTCTGAACATCTAGCTGTCTAAGGCTCCATCCCCTAGAAACAGCAATGGCTAGCACGAGTCTTATGGTAGCAGCTTTCACAACAGGACTAAAAGTATCCTCATAATCAATACTATACCGTTGCTTAAATCCTTTTGCAACTAGACGTGCCTTATACCTATCAATAGAGCCATCTGCTTTCCTCTTAATTCTATAAACCCACTTGCAATCAATGATATTTTTACCTCTTTGGCCCGGCACCAAATGCCATGTTTTATTCTTCATGAGAGCACCATATTCTTCATACATAGCCTTTTTCCATTTAGGATCTCCAAGTGCATCACTCAATTTTGCTGGTTCACCTGAAATACACAACATGCCATATGGTATAGTGCCATCCTTCCGTATTTTTGGATTTCTAATACCTTTTTGCAAACGGGTCATAACCCTTGAAGTAGTGGCAGATTGTTGTTGCGGTTGCGCAGAAAATGGCACAATCTGACTATCCACAGAAGATCCAGGCGATCCTTCCACATGTGCAGACTGGGTAGACGCAGCAGATCCTGTGGTCATCGGTGTGGCAGACCCTGAGATGGAGCTATCCTGGGCCACAATATTTCTACCTGCAGAAGATCCTACTGCTGCTGTCGGGTGCATGCGATCTGCAGAGACGCCCATTGGCTGCATGCGATCTGTCGCTGTCAAGCCCGTCGTTATCCTGGGCTGCACGCGCGTGGCCCGCGCACTCCCACCAACGGAGCGGCCCGCTGCGGTCGCTGTCACCTGGTCGGCCCGTCCGCCGCTGCTATTGGGCGAGGCGGGATCCGAGGTAGATCCGCGCGAGTGATCCAAGGCGATCAGGCGCATAGGTGTAGCAGGTGCTGCCGGATCTGCCTCGTTGTCTGCGCCAGCTTCTTCTTCCTCATTCACATGAAATAACGCCTGATTTTGATCATTTTGAACCAAATTTTCTTCAGGTACCTGCACAGGCATAACAGTAGGAGTAGAGGCAGGAATATTTTCATCAATTTGGTTAGCACAATTGTTATCACCCCCTTGATCAAAATCCGGTAGAAGCAATATTTCTTTTTGAAGGAGAGCGTCGGCATTTGGATGAAGAGACTCGAAAGGGAATACAGATTCATCAAAGATGACATCTCTCGAGATATAGACCCTACCGGTAGAGACATCAAGACACTTAACCCCTTTGTGCATGGGACTGTATCCTAAAAAGACACATTTTTTTGAACGAAACGCAAGTTTGCGTGTATTATAGGGTCTAAGATTCGGCCAACAAGCGCAACCAAAAATACGAAGAGATGTGTAATCTGGAGTGACACCAAAAAGACGTGTGACAGGGTTCTCAAATTTGATAACTTTGCTAGGACAAATATTAATAAGATATGTGGCACTAAGAAAGGCTTCATCCCAAAATTTAAGAGGCATAGATGCATGAGCTAACAATGCAAGTCCTACTTCAACAACATGACGGTGTTTTCGTTCAGCAGAGCCGTTCTGTTGGTGAGCATGTGGACAGGAGACATGATGTGAAATTCCAATTTTTTGAAAAAAGGAATTGAGTTTTTCATACTCACCACCCCAATCTGTTTGCATAGCAAGGATTTTGGAGTTTAATTGGCGTTCAACAAGATTTTGGAAATTTGTAAAGACTTGGAATACATCGGATCTTTTCTTTAGCAAATAAATCCAAGTAAATTTACTATAATCATCAATAAAGCTTACATAGTATGAGAATCTACCAACTGATGTAGGGGCTGGTCCCCACACATCTGAAAAAATAAGTTGCAAAGGAGCAGTAGATACACTAGTAGAGATAGGATATGGTAATTGATGACTCTTAGCTTGTTGACACGCATCACAAACTGACTCAACACTAGACTCATAAGGAAGTTTATTTCTACTAAGAACATGCTGAACGGTGGTTGAAGAGGGATGACCCAAGCGACGATGCCACTTTGTCGAAGATGGTTTGGTAACACTCCATGCTTGTTTATTGGAACGTGATGAAGAAACTGATGATATGAGTGGGTAGAGATCTCCCTCACACTTTCCTCTAAGAATGACTCTCCTCGTTGCCAAGTCCTTAACAACAAAAGAATAAGGATAGAATATTATGAGAACTTGGTTATCAAGAGTAAACCGATGAACCGAAACAAGATTTTTTGATGCATGAGGGACATGTAAGACATTATTAAGATGCAAATCTTCTTGGGGGTTTTAACAATTGAGTTACCAATATGAGAAATTTCCATACCCGATCCACTTGCCGTATGAATTTGGTCACCTCCATGGTACCTTTCTCTCATTGTCAATTTGTCGAGCTCCCCTGATATGTGCTCGGTAGCTCCGGAATCTGCGTACCAATTTGTATCAATCCCGTAGGAGTTGGTAATGAGGTTGGCCTTCTTCTTCTCTTCATGATCATCATCATAACGATGCCAGCAGGCCCTTGCACCTCCGGGATGAAATTTGTAGCAAATCTGGCACTCTGGATAGTCCCCATCATGTTGTTGCTGCTGCTGTTGTGGAGGTTGTTGCTGGCGTTGCTGGTAGCCCTGACGTTGCTGGTAGCCCTGGCGTTGCTGGTAGCCGCCGCCTCCACCGCCGCGAGAAGGAGAAGAAGAGGCGCGATCGCCACGGCCGCGCCCTCTGTTCTCTCGTCCGCGGCCTCCTCTATTGCGGTACTGGCCACGCCCTTTGTATATGGCGTTTGCAGACGAACGGAAACTTGATGGTCCATCGCCCAACATCTCCATCCTCTGATCGAAGGCTGAAATCTGTGAGAAAAGATCATCAACTGTGATTGAGTTTTTGATGGCGCCGACCGCTGCAACGATAGGATCGTAGTCTCGATCAAGGCCGGCGAGGATGTAATCGACCATCTCGCCATCGATTACTGGACGGCCTGCGGCTGCGAGCTCATCTCCGAGACTCTTCATCTTGGCGATGAAGGAGTTGCTTGACATATTACCCTTCTTAGTGTTGGAGATGGCAATTCTTAGATTTGTTATCCGGGATTGGGACTGCGCAGCAAATAGTGTGGTAAGAGCAATCCATAGATCATGAGTACTCTCCTTACCAATGACCCGCGCCAGGATTTCAGGGGTTAGCGAGTTCAACAGGTAGCTCAGAACCTGTTGATCTTTTGCCAGCCATGGTCCATATAGAGGATTTGGCTCAATCTTCGTGGTCTTGTCTGCCTTCGCGACCTCCACCGTTCTTGGCGGTGCGGCATCTGAGCCGTCGAGGAGGCCGGTTACTTGTGCACCTCGCAACGCTGGCATTACCTGCGCTTTCTAGAGAAGGAAATTTCCCCTCGTGAGCTTTTCTGTTGGTGGCACTCCGAGGTTGAGGGCGACGCTGCTGGAACCTGCCACGGCGATTGGATTTCTGACAATAACTTGGTTTCTGTTTCGCTAGATGAGGGGATCGCTAGATGTGGGAAGAGACTAGGCTCGTAAGGGAGCCGTAGCTGTTTATTTATTGGGGCAAAATCTTGCCGTGGAGTACAGGAAGAAGGATTAGGAGTCCTGCTATTACAAGGAGATAGAAGAGGATACGGGAGAGAGAGAGAGAGAGAGTTTCAGATTACATGTATACTACTCAAACTCTAACACACACCACATCCGCTTTTGCTGCTCCTGCGCACCGCCTCCGCCACGAGCTCTGTAGCGTGTTGTAGGAGTGACTCTCGACAGAGCAGAAGCACGAGGTGGTTGCCTTGTGGTCGGATGGCAGGCCTTTCATGCGCGATAGATAGAGGCATGCAGGCCAACGAGCTTGCCTTAAGTGAGCGATGGTGACCCAATGATGCCTGAGGTGAGCGATGGCAACTCGATGATGGGGGAGGCGTCCAACAATGAGCCAACACCTGCACCGGTCTATGCCGACTTCACCATGGAGTAGTCGCAAGCACACATCAATGTCGTCATGTTTAAGGAGCAACCGGCGCCGGGGTCGACGTTTCGGCTGGCGTGTGAGGACCAACACTACAACCTCGCCCTCCTCAGACATCACCGGATAGCGGAGGGCGAAATCAACGGCGAGTTGTGAGTGAAAGAGGCCATGGCGGCATGGTAGTGGAGGACCCAAACTTCGTCGACCAACGCCGTGCACTCTACGAGGCCGCATGTAGCACTCACGTCGGCTACAATGTGATCACATCGATGGCAGACGTGGAGGAGACGCTGGTGATCATGGACGGGAACATCGGCAGCTCTGCGTCGTTCGCGCTGTGTTGCAACGACCATGAGGTTGGATCGTCCATGCCGATCGTGGACCTCTCCTCGACCTGCGATGTCCACATGGAGAACTCCGAAAAGAGTAGGAAATGGAATGTCTCATGTCCCATGTGGGCCTCTGTCGGCGACCCGCACTTCACTTCCCGGGGCTCACGACCGTTGAGCTCGCTAGACAATGGAAGAACAGGATGTGGAACACAGACGACTCCACCAACAAAGCTTTAGACTACATTTTGAAAATTACCCTAAATCGATAGCACGAAAAAGAGACACCCGGAAGCGCCCTTGTCATACAAGGCTCTGAAACTACAATAGACACATGTCGATAGCAACGAGATCTATAAACCACGAAAGTAACATCCAGTGATAAATCACACCAGGCAACACATGCTTGCAGTGTTCACCAGTAACCCAG
Source organism: Triticum timopheevii (assembly GCA_963921465.1). Lineage (NCBI taxonomy): Eukaryota > Viridiplantae > Streptophyta > Magnoliopsida > Poales > Poaceae > Triticum > Triticum timopheevii. The sequence goes on along the minus strand of OY997274.1, from coordinate 443,704,190 downwards.
AGGGTTGGAGAAAACCAGGCAATGCTGCAAAATTAAGTAGAAGAAGTCAAAGATGTTGTACGAAGAGCCAACCAACTGTTTCCCTTCGTTGACACAACAAATAACACGATCCAGAGAAAAGAAACAAATACATATCCTCACAGGCTCTTTGTCAGTGCCAGATCAGGCATCATCCCTAAGGAGAGTTCAGAAAGTCCTTATCTCATGTGCCATTGTCGTCACCACCATGTCGACGCCACCAAGGAACCAGTACCCTTGGGAAAGCAATGAGATACTAGAACTTAGAACAGAGAAAGGGCAGAGTCATCACTCCTCAAGCTAACAACGAGGTCATCGGACCAAGGAGAAGAAGGGGACCGAGGCAGTAACAAGGAACTCTAGGCTTTTATATGTTTTTCAATCTTTTCTTTTTCATATTGAATATTTTTTATATATGAAAACTTTTAAATATATGATGAACTTTTTCTAACTACGCAATAAACAAATTAAAATATGTGATGAACATTTCTAAAGACACAATAAACCTTTTGAAATATAAATTAAACATGTAAAATACTTGATGACCATTTCGAAATACAAAACGAACACGTTTAAAATACACGATCAACTTTATTCTCAAATACATAATTTCCTTAATTTATGAACATTTGTCAAAATACACGATGAACAAATTTCAAATATACAGTAAACCTTTTAATACACTATGACTTTTTGATAATATAAGAGGAGCATTATTGAAATATACAATGAACAATTGCTAAGATAGAGCATGTAAATATTTAAAATAGATGATGAATATTTATCAAATACATGATAAACATTTTTTAAATGCATAATGAACATTTTAAAAATTCACAATGAATTTTTACCATTTTTTATTTTTAAAAATTCCATGTTTTCCAAGAAGTGCGAACACTGTTCAAAATTACAACAACAATTTTCACTACTTAATTTTGTAGCCCTAGTTAAATATAGATATTTTTATAAATAGATCCCTAATTTCCTAAATTTTCGGGTTTCAAGTGAACATACACGTACAAGTAGCAACTTTTGTTTTGAGAATTTGTACACATAAGATTAGTTTTTTTTAGGCAAACACATAAGATTAGTGATCGATATCAAAAATCATCGGCGGCCCGACTCGCTAGCCCCAGTGCGCATGTTAATGGGCCCCGACTTTCTAAGGCCCAGCTGAGGAGGCATTGTTGTTAAGGGAAAATCTGAACTGATAACACGTGGAACACCTGTCCCAGTTGGCTTGTTTGCCTCCTTTCTACCGGAAAGTGGCTGGTTCGAGTATCGTTTAGCGCTTTTTTATTTTTCAATCGTGCAATATAATAAATACTAACATGGACCTGCACAGTGCATCTATTGATGATGTCTAAATGATAATATTATCTTATAAATAAAATGTTACTCTATTTATCAAAAATGGCAACACACAACCTGCAACACAAAGTATTCGTTGTTGTTCACACAACAAGCAACGAATAGACTTCCCAACGCACATATCCGTGGCTATGGCACATCCTTTACAACACATACTTAAGGCGTTGCAAATCATGTGTTGCTATAGGGGGTTCTTCTTGTAGTGTTACAATCGAGCAAGACAGACCTTCGATTTGGATCCTTCTGGATACACCTCCAATTCTTCCCCCATGTGAGCTTAACATAGTTATTGAGTAATTTATATTGTTTATTTCAAAATAGTTGACAGCTTATTTCCATTGACAGCTTATTTTCATTCTTCAAAGAATGTGCGGAAGATGATAGACAAAACCCACTACACCGATGGCTCCGAATTAACTTATAGGGAGAAAAATCATCTGATCGCATTTTGTACTGATCTTGAGAATTGCAATGTCTACAATCGAACTCCTCAACATTATGGTCAATACGTGCCACTAGTGCACGTGTTGAACTACGGTAACTACCATGGAGATACGCTGGTAAGATTTTTTACTATTACGACATTCTTGCATCTTTTTGCACACTTCTAAAACTAGTACATCATTGCTAACTACGAAGTTATTACTATATTTTCAACAGATAATCCTGAATGATTGTGTGCCTCATCTGATGTATACGCACGGTAGCCTTCATGTTTTGAACATACAACCAGGTCTTCCTACGAATCTCAACTGTCCATACCGGGTTTCTAAAAAAGTGGAGACATGACAATCAAAGAATGGAAAAAATGTATGGACAGTCGTAAGGAGCTTCTTGGAAGCAAAAGGTAGCGAAGGGCAAGAATTGGAGACAGGATGATCTCCATTCTTCATAATGGAGAGTCAGAGTCTATATTGTTTTATGCTATTTTACCTTAAGGTTGTTTAGGTCCTACCTGATACTGATGATCATGTGCTAAGAACAATTATGTTGGGTTGGGTTCGATGACTATGAGGATGATGATCGTATGACTTATTATTAATAACGAGTAGAAGTTGTATGATGATGCATGATTAATAGGACTTGTTATTATATATGATGATGTATGATGTGAGCATGCATGAGTTATTATATCAGCGGGTGAAATGAACATAGCAGCAGCGTTGGTAAACCAAGGACGAAGATATAAGAGAGGACACTTCTCTCTATTAGCTAGCTAATAACAACCTAAAAATAACCCCCAAAACACCTAAAGCAGCCACTTTTTTTTAAAAAAAAAGGAAAACATCAACTCCAGCCAGCTGCTGACGCGTGGATGCCTTTTGGTCCCGGTTGGTGCCACCAACCGGGATCAAAGGCCCCCCTGCCTGGGCTCGGCGCACCGGCCACGTGGAGGCCCATCTGTCCCGGTTCGTGTTAGAACCGGGACTAAAGAGGGCAGGTATTAGTAACGACCCATTAGTCCCGGTTTATGAACCGGGACTAAAGTCCCTTACGAACCGGGACAAATGCCCCCTTTTCTACTAGTGGATCCCGACGAGATGGTAGATACATCCTTTAGTGTGAGTTTTTATTGTATATGGCATTGAGAGTATTCTTGTTAGCCATGACAGTGAACACTAATTATAGTATGCAAATAATAATAATATGGCATACTTGATATGATTGAGGAGGCATGTCTTTAAATTTGTAAATCTTCTGGAGCTAACTCATCTCTAAAAGAGGGAAACATGTTTGGTTCAAGGAGACCCTTTGCCATCGGTCATGTAAGACAACAATGTGCGGGTGTGGCCACCTTGAAAGACCTTATGAGTGCATTTTGTGTTAGGAGTTTAGACAGTATTTGGTAAGCCTAATTTAGATTAGCATCGTCACAAGGTTATTGACATGGCAAATCATAAACAATGGACTAAGAAACGTCAAGCACACATACACATATAAATCAAAGGTGCATGTCACCAAAAGAAAGGTTCATGACATATGAGAGCTCCATAAACTCCAATGCAACAACTTCATCGGTCATGGTGGTGCAGATGAAGAGGTCGTTGGTGTAGAGGAAGTAGGTGAAATAATGTTGAGGATCTAGTCGAACTTGAGCGAGCAGTTGCGTTCAAACATTCCTCAAAAATCTCATCATCTCTTACCTGGTACATGTTCTCAAGGGACGCGGTTTCAAAGGCCTGCTCTCTTGGACGGTTGTGCACGCAAATGCTGGGATGGGGTACGGTTGCCGGAGAGGCATTTCTGTTGGGGAACGTAGTAATTTCAAAAAAAAATCCTACGCACACGCAAGATCATGGTGATGCATAGCAACGAGAGGGGAGAGAGTTGTCTACGTACCCTCGTAGACCGAAAGCGGAAGCGTTAGAACAATGCGGTTGATGTAGTCGTACGTCTTCACGGCCCGACCGATCAAGCACTGAAACTACGGCACCTCCGAGTTCTAGCACATGTTCAGCTTGATGACGTCCCTCGAACTCCGATCCAGCCGAGTGTCGAGGGAGAGTTCCGTCAGCACGACGGTGTGGTGACGATCTTGATGTTCTACCGCCGCAGGGCTTCGCCTAAGCACCGCCACGATATTATCGAGGTGGAATATGGTGGAGGGGGGCACCGCACACGGCTAAGGAACAATCACGAAGATCAACTTGTGTTGTTGTGCCTAGAGGTGCCCCCTACCCCCGTATATAAAGGAGCAAGGGGGGAGGGGGTGGCCAGCCTAGGAGGGGGCGCGCCAAGGGGAGTCCTACTCCCACCGGGAGTAGGACTCCCTCCTTCCTTGTTGGAGTAGGAGAAGGGGAAAGAGGGGGGAGGAAGAAGGAAAGGGGGGCTGCGCCCCTTGTCCAATTCGGACCAGAGGGGGGGCGCAGGCCTCCTTCCTTTTGGCCTCTCTCCTCTGTTTCCGTATGGCCCAATAAGGCCCATATACTCCCCGGCGAATTCCCGTAACTCTTCGGTACTTCGAAAAGTACCCGAATCACTCGGAACCTTTATGAACTCCGAATATAGTCGTCCAATATATCGATCTTTACGTCTCGACCATTTAGAGACTCCTCGTCATGTCCCCGATCTCATCCGAGACTCCGAACTCCTTCGGTACATCAAAACCCATAAACTCATAATATAACTGTCATCGAAACCTTAAGCGTGCGGACCCTACGGGTTCGAGAACTATGTAGACATGACCGAGACACGTTTTCGGTCAATAACCAATAGCGGAACCTGGATGCTCATATTGGCTCCTACATATTCTACGAAGATCTTTATCGGTCAAACCGCATAACAACATACGTTATTCCCTTTGTCATCGGTATGTTACTTGCCCGAGATTCGATCGTCGGTATCCAATACCTAGTTCAATCTGGTTACCGGCAAGTCTCTTTACTCGTTACGTAATGCATCATTCCGTAACTAACTCATTAGCTACATTGCTTGCAAGGCTTATAGTGATGTGCATTGCCGAGAGGGCCCAGAGATACCTCTCCGACAATCGGAGTGACAAAACCTATTCTCGAAATACGTCAACCCAACATGTACCTTCGGAGACACCTGTAGAGCTCCTTTATAATCACCCAGTTATGTTGTGACGTTTGGTAGCACACAAAGTGTTCCTTCGGTAAATGGGAGTTGCATAATCTCATAGTTACAGGAACATGTATAAGTCATGAAGAAAGCAATAGCAACATACTAAACGATCAAGTGCTAGGCTAACGGAATAGGTCAAGTCAATCACATCATTCTCCTAATGATGTGATCCCGTTAATCAAATGACAACTCATGTCTATGGTTAGGAAACTTAACCATCTTTGATTAACGAGCTAGTCAAGTAGAGGCATACTAGTGACACTATGTTTGTCTATGTATTCACACATGTATTATGTTTCCGGTTAATACAATTCTAGCATGAATAATAAACATTTATCATGATATAAGGAAATAAATAATAACTTTATTATTGCCTCTAGGGCATATTTCCTTCAGTCTCCCACTTGCACTAGAGTCAATAATCTAGTTCACATCGCAATGTGATTTAACACCAATATTCATATCTGTATATGATTAATACCCATAGTTCACATCGTCATGTGATCAACACCCAAAGGGTTTACTAGAGTCAATAATCTAGTTCACATCGCTATGTGATTAACACCCAAAGAGTACTAAGGTATGATCATGTTTTGCTTGTGAGAGAAGTTTAGTCAACGGGTCTGTCACATTCAGAGTCGTATGTATTTTGCAAATATTCTATGTCTACAATGCTCTACATGGAGCTACTCTAGTTAATTGCTCCCACTTTCAATATGTATCCAGATTAAGACTTAGAGTCATCTGGATCAGTGCCAAAACTTGTATCGACGTAACCCTTTACGATGAACCTTTTTGTCACCTCCATAATCGAGAAACATATCATTATTCCACTAAGGATAATTTGACCAATGTCCAGTGATATACTGCTAGATCACTATTGTACTCCCTTGCCAAACCAGGGCAGAGTATACAATAGGTCTGGTCCATAGCATGGCATACTTTTATAGAACCTATGACTGATGCATAGAGAATGACTTTCATTCTCTTTCTATTTTCTGTCGTTGTCGGGATTTGAGTCTTACTCAATTTCATACCTTTGCAACACAGGCAAGAACTCTTTCTTTGACTGTTCCATTTTGAACTACTTCAAAATCTTGTCAAGGTATGTACTCATTGAAAATCTTATCAAGCGTCTTGATCTATCACAATAGATCTTGATGCTCAATATGTAAGTAGCTTTACCGAGGTCTTTCTTTGAAAAAACTCCTTTCAGACACTCCTTTATGCTTTGCAGAATAATTCTACATTATTTTTGATCAACAATATGTCTTTCACATATACTTATCAGAAATGTTGTAGTGCTCCCACTCACTTTCTTGTAAATACAGGCTTCACCGCAAGTCTGTATAAAACTATATGCTTTGATCAACTTATCAAAGCGTATATTCCAACTCCGAGATGCTTGCACCAGTCCATAGATGGATTGCTGGAGTTTGCACATTTTGTTAGCACCTTTAGGATTGACAAAACCTTCTGGTTGCATCATATACAACTCTTCTTTAAGAAAACTATTAAGGAATGCAGTTTTGACATCCATTTGCCAGATTTCATAAATTATGGCAATTGCTAACATGATTCGGACAGACTTAAGCATCGCTACAGTTGAGAAAATCTCATTGTAGTCAACACCTTGAACTTGTCAAAAACCTTTTTGCGACAAGTCGAGCTTTGTAGATAGTAACACTACTATCAACGTCCGTCTTCCTCTTGAAGATCCATTTTTTTTCTGTGGTTTGCCGATCATCGGGCAAGTCCACCAAAGTCCACACTTTGTTCTCATACATGGATCCTATCTCAGATTTCATGGCCTCCAGCTATTTTGCGGAATCTGGGCTCATCATCGCTTCCTCATAGTTCATAGGTTTTCCATGGTCAAGTAACATGACTTCCAGAATAGGATTACCGTACCACTCTGGTGCGGATCTTACTCTGGTAGACCTATGAGGTTTTGTAGTAACTTAATCTGAAGTTTCATGATCATCATCATTAGCTTCCTCACTAGTTGGTGTAGGAATCACTAGAACTGATTTCTGTGATGAACTACTTTCCAATTCGGGAGAAGGTACAAATGAAGGAAATATGCCCTAGAGGCAATAATAAAGTTATTATTTATTTCCTCATATCATGATAAATGTTTATTATTCATGCTAGAATTGTATTAACCGGAAACATAATACATGTGTGAATACATAGACAAAACTATGGTCACTAGTATGCCTCTACTTGACTAGCTCATTAATCAAAGATGGTCATGTTTCCTGACCATAGACATGTGTTGTCATTTGATTAGTGGGATCACATCATTAGAAGAATGATGTGATTGACATGACCCATTCTGTTAGCCTAGCACTTGATCGTTTAGTATACTGCTATTGCTTTGTTCATGACTTATACAAAGTTCCTGCAACTATGAGATTGTGCAACTCCCGTGTACCGGAAGAACACTTTGTGTGCTACCAAACGTCACAACGTAACTGGGTGATTATAAAGGTGCTCTACAGGTGTTTCCAAAGGTTCATGTTGAGTTGGCATAATTCGAGATTAGGATTTGTCACTTCGATTGTCGGAGAGGTATCTCTGGGCCCTCTCGGTAATACTCATCACTTAAGCCTTGCAAGCATGTAACTAATGAGTTAGTTATGAGATGACGTATTACAGAACGAGTAAAGAGACTTGCCGGTAACGAGATTGTTATGCGGTTTGACCGATAAAGATCTTCGTAGAATATGTAGGAACCAATATGGACATCCAGGTCCCGCTATTGGTTATTGACTAGAGACGTGTCTCGGTCATGTCTGCATTGTTCTCGAACCGTAGGGTCCGCACGCTTAAGGTTTCGATGACAATTATATTATGAGTTTATGTATTTTGATGTACCGAAGTTTGTTCGGAGTCCCGGATATGATCACGGACATGACGAGGAGTCTCGAAATGGTCGAGACATAAAGATTGATATATTGGACGGATATATTTGGACACCGGAAAGGTTCCGGAGAAGTTTGGAGCTCCGGGAGGTTACCGGAACCCCCCGGGAGGTATATGGGCCTTATTGGGCCCATGTAGGAGGAAGAGAGAAGGAGCAAGGGAAGGGGGGGCGCCCCCCCCAAGCCCAATCCGAATTGGGGAGGGGGCCGGCCCCCCCTTTCCTTTCTCCTTCCCCCTCTCTTCCTTCCTACTACTAGTACTACTTCCTAATACTAGTACTCCTTCCTTCCCCCTCCAAATAAGATAAGGAAAAGAGAGGGAAACCTACTTGGAGTAGGTTTCCCCCTCCCTATGGCGCGCCCCCCTTGAGGCCGGCCACCTCCTCCCTCCCTCCTTTATATACGGGGGTAGGGGGGCACCCTAGGACACACAAGTTGATCATTGATCGTTCCTTAGCCGTGTGCGGTGCCCCCCTCCACGATATTACACCTCGATCATATTGTAGCGGTGCTTAGGCGAAGCCCTGCGACAGGAGAACATCAAGATCGTCACCACGCCGTCGTGCTGACGGAACTCTCCCTCGGAGCCTCTACTGGATTGGAGATCGAGGGTGCGTCATCGAGCTGTACGCGTGTCAAGAACTCGGAGGTGCCGGAGTAACGGTGCTTGGATCGGTCGGATCGGGAGGACGTACGACTACTTCCTCTACGTTGCGTCAGCGCTTCCGCTTCGGTCTACGAGGGTACGTAGACAACACTCTCCCCTCGTTGCTGTATCATCACCATGATCTTGCGTGTGCGTAGGAAATTTTTTGAAATTACTACGTTCCCCAACAGTGGTATCAGAGCCAGGTTTTTATGCGTTGATGTTATATGCATGAGTAGAACACAAGTAAGTTGTGGACGATATAAGTCATACTGCCTACCAGCATGTCATACTTTGGTTCAGCGATATTGTTGGATGAAGCGGCCTGGACCGACATTACGCGTACGCTTACGCGAGACTGGTTTTACCGCCGTGCTTTGCACACAGGTGACTAGCGGGTGTCTATTTCTCCAACTTTAGTTGAACCGAGTGTGGCTACGCCCGGTCCTTGTGAAGGTTAAAACGGAGTCTATTTGACAAACTATCGTTGTGGTTTTGATGCGTAGGTAAGAACGGTTCTTGCTAAGCCCGTAGCAGCCACGTAAAATTTGCAACAACAAAGTAGAGAACGTCTAACTTGTTTTTGCAGAGCATGTTGTGATGTGATATGGCCAAGACGTGATGCTATATTTTATTGTATGAGATGATCATGTTTTGTAACCGAGGTTATCGGCAACTGGCAGGAGCCATATGGTTGTCGCTTTATTGTATGAAATGCAAACGCCCTGTAATTGCTTTACTTTATCACTAAGCGGTAGCGATAGTCGTAGAAGCAATAGATGGCGTAAACGACAACGATGCTACGATGGAGATCAAGGTGTCACGCCGGTGACGATGGTGATCACGACGGTGTTTCGGAGATGGAGATCACAAGCACAAGATGATGATGGCCATATCATATCACTTATATTGATTGCATGTGATGTTTATCCTTTATGCATCTTATCTTGCTTTGATTGACGGTAGCATTTTAAGATGATCTCTCACTAAAATTATCAAGAAGTGTTCTCCCTGAGTATGCACCGTTGCCAAAGTTCGTCGTGCCGAGACACCACGTGATGATCGGGTGTGATAAGCTCTACGTCCATCTACAACGGGTGCAAGCCAGTTTTGCACGCGCAGAATACTCAGGTTAAACTTGACTAGCCTAGCATATGCAGATATGGCCTCGGAACACGGAGACCGAAAGGTCGAGCGTGAATCATATAGTAGATATGATCAACATAATGATGTTCACCATTGAAAACTACTCCATCTCACGTGATGATCGGTTATGGTTTAGTTGATTTGGATCAGGTGATCACTTAGATGACTAGAGAGATGTCTGTCTAAGTGGGAGTTCTTAAGAAATATGATTAATTGAACTTAAATTTATCATGAACTTAGTACCTGATAGTATCATTGCTTGTCTATGTTTGTTTGTAGATAGATGGCTCGTGCTGTTGTTCCGTTGAATTTTAATGCGTTCCTTGAGAAAGCAAAGTTGAAAGATGATGGTAGCAATTACACGGACCGGGTCCGTAACCTGAGGATTATCCTCATTGCTGCATAGAAGAGTTACGTCCTGGAAGCACCGCTGGGTGCCAGGCCTGCTGCTGATGCAACTGACGACGTTAAGAACGTCTGGCAGAGCAAAGCTGATGACTACTCTATAGTTCAGTGTGCCATGCTTTACGGCTTAGAACCGGGTCTTCAACGACGTTTTGAACGTCATGGAGCATATGAGATGTTCCAGGAGTTGAAGTTAATATTTCAAGCAAATGCCCGGATTGAGAGATATGAAGTCTCCAATAAGTTCTACAGCTGCAAGATGGAGGAGAATAGTTCTGTCAGTGAACATATACTCAGAATGTCTGGGTATAACAATCACTTGATTCAACTGGGAGTTAATCTTCCTGATGATAGTGTCATTGACAGAATTCTTCAATCACTGCCACCAAGCTACAAGAGCTTTGTGATGAACTATAATATGCAAGGGATGAATAAGACTATTCCCGAGCTCTTCGCGATGCTGAAAGCCGCGGAGGTAGAAATCAAGAAGGAGCATCAAGTGTTGATGGTCAACAAGACCACTAGTTTCAAGAAGAAGGGCAAAGGGAAGAAGAAGGGGAACTTCAAAAAGAACGGCAAGCAAGTTGCTGCTCAAGAGAAGAAACCCAAGTCTGGACCTAAGCCTGAAACTGAGTGCTTCTACTGCAAGCAGACTGGTCACTGGAAGCGGAACTGCCCCAAGTATTTGGCGGATAAGAAGGATGGCAAAGTGAACAAAGGTATATGTGATATACATGTTATTGATGTGTACCTAACTAGAGCTCGTAGTAGCACCTGGGTATTTGATACTGGTTCTGTTGCTAATATTTGCAACTCGAAACAGGGACTACGGAATAAGCGAGCACTGGCCAAGGACGAGGTGACGATGCGCGTGGGAAACGGTTCCAAAGTCGATGTGATCGCCGTCGGCACGCTACCTCTACATCTACCATCGGGATTAGTTTTAGACCTAAATAATTGTTATTTGGTGCCTACGTTGAGCATGAACATTATATCTGGATCTTGTTTGATGCGAGACGGTTATTCATTTAAATCAGAGAATAATGGTTGTTCTATTTATATGAGTAATATCTTTTATGGTCATGCACCTTTGAAGAGTGGTCTATTTTTATTGAATCTCGATAGTAGTGATACACATATTCATAATATTGAAGCCAAAAGATGCAGAGTTGATAATGATAGTGCAACTTATTTGTGGCACTGCCGTTTAGGTCATATCGGTGTAAAACGCATGAAGAAACTCCATACCGATGGACTTCTGGAATCACTTGATTATGAATCACTTGGTACTTGCGAACCGTGCCTCATGGGCAAGATGACTAAAACACCGTTCTCCAGAACTATGGAGAGAGCAACGGATTTGTTGGAAATCATACATACAGATGTATGTGGCCCGATGAATGTTGAAGCTCGTGGCGGATATCGTTATTTTCTCACCTTCACAGATGATTTAAGTAGATATGGGTATATCTACTTAATGAAACACAAGTCTGAAACATTTGAAAAGTTCAAAGAATTTCAGAGTGAAGTTGAAAATCATCGTAACAAGAAAATAAAATTTCTGCGATCTGATCGTGGAGGAGAATATTTGAGTTACGAGTTTGGTTTACATTTGAAACAATGTGGAATAGTTTCGCAACTCACGCCACCTGGAACACCACAAAGAAATGGGGTGTCCGAACGTCGTAATCGTACTTTACTTGATATGGTGCGATCTATGATGTCTCTTACCGATTTACCGCTATCATTTTGGGGTTATGCTGTAGAGACGGCCGCATTCACGTTAAATAGGGCACCATCAAAATCTGTTGAGACGATGCCTTATGAACTATGGTTTGGCAAGAAACCAAAGTTGTCGTTTCTTAAAGTTTGGGGTTGCGATGCTTATGTGAAGAAACTTCAACCAGATAAGCTCGAACTCAAATCGGAGAAATGTGTCTTCATAGGATACCCAAAGGAAACTGTTGGGTACACCTTCTATCACAGATCCGAAGGCAAAACATTTGTTGCTAAGAATGGATCCTTTCTAGAGAAAGAATTTCTCTCGAAAGAAGTGAGTGGGAGGAAAGTAGAATTTGATGAGATAACTGTATCTACTCCCTTGTTGGAAGGTAGTTCATCATGAGAACCGGTTCCCGTGACAACTACACCAACTAGTGAGGAAGCTAATGATATTGATCATGAAACTTCAGATCAAGTTTCTGCTGAACCTCGTAGGTCTACCAGAGTAAGATCCGCACCAGAGTGGTACGGTAATCCTGTTCTGGAAGTCATGTTACTTGACCATGATGAACCTACGAACTATGAGGAAGCGATGATGAGCCCAGATTCCGCAAAATGGCTGGAGGCCATGAAATCTGAGATAGGATCCATGTATGAAAACAAAGTATGGACTTTGATTGACTTGCCCGATGATCGGCAAGCCATTGAGAATAAATGGATCTTTAAGAAGAAGACTGACACTGATGGTAATGTTACTGTCTATAAAGCTCGACTTGTTGCGAAAGGTTTTCGACAAGTTTAAGGGGTTGACTACGATGAGACTTTCTCACCCGTAGCGATGCTTAAGTCTGTCCGAATCATGTTGGCTATTGCTGCATTTCATGATTATGAAATTTGGCAAATGGATGTCAAGACTGCATTCTTGAATGGATTTCTAGAATAAGAATTGTATATGATGCAGCCGGAAGGTTTTGTTGATCCAAAAGGTGCTGACAAAGTGTGCAAGCTCCAACGTTCAATTTATGGACTGGTGCAAGCATCTCGGAGTTGGAATAAATGTTTTGATAGTGTAATCAAAGCATATGGTTTTATGCAGACTTTTGGAGAAGCCTGTATTTACAAGAAAGTGAGTGGGAGCTCTGTAGAATTTCTAGTTTTATATGTTGATGACATATTATTAATTGGAAATGATATAGAATTTCTGGATAGCATAAAGGGATATTTGAATAAAAGTTTTTCGATGAAAGACCTCGGTGAAGCTGCTTACATATTAGGCATCAAGATCTATAGAGATAGATCGAGACGCTTAATAGGACTTTCACAAAGCACATACCTTGACAAAATATTGAAAAAGTTCAATATGGATCAGGCAAAGAAAGGTTTCTTGCCTGTGCTACAAGGTGTGAAGTTGAGTCGAACTCAATGCCCGACCACAGCAGAAGATAGAGAGAAAATGAAAAGTGTTCCCTATGCTTCAGCCATAGACTCTCTCATGTATGCAATGCTGTGTACCAGACCTGACGTATGCTTAGCAATAAGCTTAGCAGGGAGGTACCAAAGTAATCCAGGAGTGGATCACTGGACAGCGGTCAAGAACATCCTGAAATACCTGAAAAGGACTAAGGATATGTTTCTCGTATATGGAGGTGACAAAGAGCTAGTCGTAAATGGTTACGTCGATGCAAGCTTTGACACTGATCCGGACGATTCAAAATCGCAAACCGGATACGTGTTTTTATTAAATGGTGGAGCTGTAAGTTGGTGCAGTTCTAAACAAAGCGTCGTGGCGGGATCTACATGTGAAGCGGAGTACATAGCTGCTTCTGAAGCAGCAAATGAAGGAGTCTGGATGAAGGAGTTCATTTCCGATCTAGGTGTCATACCTAGTGCATCGGGACCAATGAAGATCTTCTGTGATAATACTGGTGCAATTGCCCTGGCAAAGGAATCCAGATTTCACAAGAGGACCAAGCACATCAAGAGACGCTTCAATTCCATTCGGGACCAAGTCCAAGTGGGAGACATAGAGATTTGCAAGATACATACGGATCTGAATATTGCAGACCCGTTGACTAAGCCTCTCTCACGAGCAAAACATGATCAACACCAAGACTCCATGGGTGTTAGAATCATTACTATGTAATCTAGATTATTGACTCTAGTGCAAGTGGGAGACTGAAGGAAATATGCCCTAGAGGCAATAATAAAGTTATTGTTTATTTCCTCATATCATGATAAATGTTTATTATTCATGCTAGAATTGTATTAACCGGAAACATAATACATGTGTGAATACATAGACAAAACTATGGTCACTAGTATGCCTCTACTTGACTAGCTCATTAATCAAAGATGGTCATGTTTCCTGACCATAGACATGTGTTGTCATTTGATTAGTGGGATCACATCATTAGAAGAATGATGTGATTGACATGACCCATTCTGTTAGCCTAGCACTTGATCGTTTAGTATACTGCTATTGCTTTCTTCATGACTTATACAAAGTTCCTGCAACTATGAGATTGTGCAACTCCCGTGTACCGGAAGAACACTTTGTGTGCTACCAAACGTCACAACGTAACTGGGTGATTATAAAGGTGCTCTACAGGTGTTTCCAAAGGTTCATGTTGAGTTGGCATAATTCGAGATTAGGATTTGTCACTTCGATTGTCGGAGAGGTATCTCTGGGCCCTCTCGGTAATACTCATCACTTAAGCCTTGCAAGCATGTAACTAATGAGTTAGTTATGAGATGACGTATTACAGAACGAGTAAAGAGACTTGCCGGTAATGAGATTGAACTAGATATTGGATACCGACGATCAAATCTCGGGCAAGTAACATACCGATGACAAAGGGAACAAAGTATGTTGTTATGCGGTTTGACCGATAAAGATCTTCGTAGAATATGTAGGAACCAATATGGACATCCAGGTCCCGCTATTGGTTATTGACTAGAGACGTGTCTCGGTCATGTCTGCATTGTTCTCGAACCGTAGGGTCCGCACGCTTAAGGTTTCGATGACAATTATATTATGAGTTTATGTATTTTGATGTACCGAAGTTTGTTCGGAGTCCCGGATATGATCACGGACATGACGAGGAGTCTCGAAATGGTCGAGACATAAAGATTGATATATTGGACGGATATATTTGGACACCGGAAAGGTTCCGGAGAAGTTTGGAGCTCCAGGAGGTTACCGGAACCCCCCGGGAGGTATATGGGCCTTATTGGGCCCATGTAGGAGGAAGAAAGAAGGAGCAAGGGAAGGGGGTGCGCCCCCCCAAGCCCAATCCGAATTGGGGAGGGGGCCGGCCCCCCCTTTCCTTTCTCCTTCCCCCTCTCTTCCTTCCTACTACTAGTACTACTTCCTAATACTAGTACTCCTTCCTTCCCCCTCCAAATAAGATAAGGAAAAGAGAGGGAAACCTACTTGGAGTAGGTTTCCCCCTCCCTATGGCGCGCCCCCCTTGAGGCCGGCCACCTCCTCCCTCCCTCCTTTATATACGGGGGTAGGGGGGCACCCTAGGACACACAAGTTGATCATTGATCGTTCCTTAGCCGTGTGCGGTGCCCCCCTCCATGATATTACACCTCGATCATATTGTAGCGGTGCTTAGGCGAAGCCCTGCGACAGGAGAACATCAAGATCGTCACCACGCCGTCGTGCTGACGGAACTCTCCCTCGGAGCCTCTACTGGATTGGAGATCGAGGGTGCGTCATCGAGCTGTACGCGTGTCAAGAACTCGGAGGTGCCGGAGTAACGGTGCTTGGATCAGGCGGATCGGGAGGACGTACGACTACTTCCTCTATGTTGCGTCAACGCTTCCGCTTCGGTCTACGAGGGTACGTAGACAACACTCTCCCCTCGTTGCTGTATCATCACCATGATCTTGCGTGTGCGTAGGAAATTTTTTGATATTACTACGTTCCCCAACAACAAATTACCTTATCAAGCTCTACTTTCCTCCCACTCACTTCTTTCGAGACAAACTCCTTCTCTAGAAAGGATCCATCTTAGCAACAAATATCTTGCCTTCGGATCTGTGATAGAAGGTGTACCCAACAGCTTCCTTTGGGTATTCTATGAAGACGCACTTCTCCGATTTGGGTTTGAGCTTATCAGGTTGAAACCTTTTTCACATAAGCATTGCAACTCCAAACTTTAAGAAACGAAAACTTAGGTTTCATGCCAAACCACAGTTCATAAGGCGTCTTCTCAACGGATTTAGATGGTGCCCTATTAAACGTGAATGCAGCTGTCTCTAATGCATAACCCCAAAACAATAGCGGTAAATCAGTAAGAGACATCATAGATCGCATCATATCCAATAAAGTGCGGTTACGACGTTCGGACACACCATAACGTTGTGGTGTTCCAGGTGGCGTGAGCTGTGAAACTATTCCACATTGTCTTAGTTGAAGACCAAACCTCGTAACTCAAATATTCGTCTCCGCGATCAGATCGCAGAAACTTTATTTTCTTGTTACGATGATTTTTCCACTTCACTTTGAAATTCTTTGAACCTTTCAACTATTTCAGACTTATGTTTCATCAAGTAGATATACCCATATCTGCTCAAATCATCTTGTGAAGGTTAGAAAATAATGATACTTGCCACGAGCATCAACACTCATTAGATCGCATACATCGGTATGTATTATTTTCAATAAGTCAGTAGCTTGTTCCATTGTTCCGGAGAACAAAGTTTTAGTCATCTTGCCCAAAAGGCACGGTTCGCAAGCATCAAATGATTCATAACCAAGTGATTCCGAAAATCCATCTTTATGGAGTTTCTTCATGCGCTTTACACCGATATGACCCAAACGGCAGTGCCACAAATAAGTTGCACTATCATTATTAACTTTGCATCTTTTGGCATCAATATTATGAACATGTGTATCACTACGATCGAGATCCAACAAACTATTTTCATTGGGTATATGACCATTGAAGGTTTTATTCATGTAAACAGAACAACAATTATTCTCTGATTTTAAATGAATAACCGTATTGCAATAAACATGATCAAATCATATTCATGCTCAACACAAACGCCAAATAACATTTATTTAGGTTTAACACTAATCCCAAAAGTATAGGGAGTGTGCGATGATGATAATATCAATCTTGGAACTACTTCCAACACTCATCGTCACTTCCCCTTCAACTAGTCTCAGTTTATTCTGTAACTCCTGTTTTGAGTTACTAATCTTAGCAACCGAACAAGTATCAAATACTCAGGGACTACTATAAACACTAGTAAGGCACACATCAATAACCTGTATATCAAATATACCCTTGTTCACTTTGCCATCTTTCTTATCCACCAAATATTCAGGGCATTTCCGCTTCCAGTGACCATTTCCTTTGCAGTGTAAGCACTCAGTTTCAGGCTTTGGTCCAGCTTTGGTCCAGCTTTGGTCTTCTTCACGGGAGTGACAACTTGCTTGTCATTCTACTTGAAGTTCCCTTTCTTTCCCTTTGCCCTTTTCTTAAAACTAGTGATCTTGTCAACCATCAACACTTGATGCTCTTTTTTTTATTTCTACCTTCGTCGATTTCAACATCACGAAGAGCTCGGGAATCGTTTTCGTCATCCCTTGCATACTATAGTTCATTACGAAGTTCTAGTAACTTAGTGATGGTGACTAAAGAATTCTGTCAATCACTATCTTATCTGGAAGGTTAACTCCCACTTGATTCAAGCGATTGAAGTACCCAGACAATCTGAGCACATGCTCACTAGTTGAGCGATTCTCCTCCATCTTTTAGATATAGAACTTGTTGGAGACTTCATATCTCTCAACTCGGGTATTTGCTTGAAATATTAACTTCAACTCCTGGAACATCTCATATGGTCCATGATGTTCAAAACGTCTTTGAAGTCCCGATTCTAAGCCGTTAAGCATGGTGCACTAAACTATCAAGTAGTCATCATATTGAGCTAGCCAAACGTTCATAACGTCTGCAGCTGCTCCTGCAATAGGTCTGTCACCTAGCGGTGCATTAAGGACATAATTCTTCTGTGCAGCAATGAGGACAAACCTCAGATCACGGATCCAATCCGCATCATTGCTACTAACATCTTTCAACACAGTTTTCTATAGGAACATATCAAAATAAACATATGAAAGCAACAACGCGAGCTATTGATCTATAACATAATTTGCAAAATACTACCAGGACTAAGTTCATGATAAATTTAAGATCAATTAATCATATCACTTAAGAACTCCCACTTAGACAGACATCTCTCTAGTCATCTAAGTGATCACGTGATCCAAATTAACTAAACCATGTCCGATCATCACGTGAGATGGAGTAGTTTTCAATGGTGAACATCACTATGTTGATCATATCTACTATATGATTCATGCTCGACCTTTCGGTCTCCGTGTTCCAGGCCATATCTGTTATATGCTAGGCTCGTCAAGTTTAACCTAAGTATTCCGCGTGTGCAACTGTTTTGCACCCGTTGTATTTGAACGTAGAGCCTATCACACCCGATCATCACGTGGTGTCTCAGCACGAAGAACTTTCGCAACGGTGCATACTCAAGGAGAACACTTCTTGATAATTAGTGAGAGATCATCTTAAAATGCTACCGTCAAACTAAGCAAAAAAAGATGTATAAAAGATAAACATCATATGCAATCAAAATATGTGACATGATATGGCCATGATCATCTTGCGCCTTTGATCTCTATCTCCAAAGTACTGTCATGATCTCTATCATTATCGGCACGACACCATGATCTTCATCATCTTGAACTATATCAATGTGTCGTCACATGGTCGTCTCGCCAACTATTGCTCTTGCAACTATTGCTATCGCATAGCGATAAAGTAAAGCAATTATTTGGCACTTGCATCTTATGCAACAAAGAGACAACCATAGGGCTTCTGCCAGTTGCCGATAACTTCAACAAAACATGATCATCTCATACAACAACTTGTATCTCATCACGTCTTGACCATATCACATCACAACATGCCCTGCAAAAACAAGTTAGACGGCCTCTACTTTGTTGTTGCAAGTTTTACGTGGCTGCTGAAGCCTGAGCAAGAACCGTTCTTACCTACGCATCAAAACCACAACGATAGTTCGTCAAGTTGGTGCTGTTTTAACCTTCGCAAGGACCGGGTGTAGCCACACTTGGTTCAACTAAAGTTGGAGAAACTAACACCCGCTAGTCACCTGTGTGCAAAGCACGGCGGTAAAACCAGTCTCGCGTAAGCGTACGCGTAATGTCGGTCCGGGCCGCTTCATCCAACAATATCGTTGAACCAAAGTATGACATGCTCGTAAGCAGTATGACTTGTATCGCCCACAACTCACTTGTGTTATACTCGTGCATATAACATCAACGCATAAAACCTAGGCTCTGAATCCACTGTTGGGGAACGTAGTAATTTCAAAAAATTTCCTACGCACACGCAAGATCATGGTGATGCATAGCAACGAGAGGGGAGAGAGTTGTCTACGTACCCTCGTAGACCGAAAGCGGAAGCGTTAGAACAACGCAGTTGATGTACTCGTACGTCTTCACGGCCCGACCGATCAAGCACCGAAACTACGACACCTCCGAGTTCTAGCACACGTTCAGCTCGATGACGTCCCTCGAACTCGAATCCAGCCGAGTGTCAAGGGAGAGTTCCGTCAACACGACGGCGTGGTGACGATCTTGATGTTCTACCGTCGCAGGGCTTCGCCTAAGCACCGCCACGATATTATCGAGGTGGAATATGGTGGAGGGGAGCACCGCACACGGCTAAGGAACGATCACAAAGATCAATTTGTGTTGTTGTGCCTAGAGGTGCCCCCTACCCCCGTATATAAAGGAGCAAGGGGGGAGGGGGCGGCCGGCTTAGTAGGGGGCGCGCCAAGGGGAGTCCTACTCCCACCGGGAGTAGGACTCCCTCCTTCCTTGTTGGAGTAGGAGAAGGGGAAAGAGGGGGGGAGGAAGAAGGAAAGGGGGGCTGCGCCCCTTGTCCAATTCGGACAAGAGGGGGGGCGCAGGCCTCCTTCCTTTTGGCCTCTCTCCTCTATTTCCGTATGGCCCAATAAGGCCCATATACTCCCCGGCGAATTCCCGTAACTCTCCGGTACTCCGAAAAATACCCGAATCACTCGGAACCTTTCTGAACTCCGAATATAGTCGTCCAATATATCGATCTTTACATCTCGACCATTTAGAGACTCCTCGTCATGTCCCCGATCTCATCCGGGACTCCGAACTCCTTCGGTACATCAAAACCCATAAACTCATAATATAACTGTCATCGAAACCTTAAGCGTGCGGACCCTACGGGTTCGAGAACTATGTAGACATGACCGAGACACGTTTTCGGTCAATAACCAATAGTGGAACCTGGATGCTCATATTGACTCCTACATATTCTACGAAGATCTTTATCGGTCAAACCGCATAACAACATACGTTGTTCCCTTTGTCATCGGTATGTTACTTGCCCGAGATTCGATCGTCGGTATCCAATACCTAGTTCAATCCGGTTACCGGCAAGTCTCTTTACTCGTTACGTAATGCATCATTCCGTAACTAACTCATTAGCTACATTGCTTGCAAGGCTTATAGTGATGTGCATTACCGAGAGGGCCCAGAGATACCTCTCCGACAATCGGAGTGACAAAACCTAATCTCGAAATACGCCAACCCAACATGTACCTTCGGAGACACCTGTAGAGCTCCTTTATAATCACCCAGTTACGTTGTGACGTTTGGTAGCACACAAAGTGTTCCTCCGGTAAATGGGAGTTGCATAATCTCATAGTTACAGGAACATGTATAAGTCATGAAGAAAGCAATAGCTACATACTAAACGATCAAGTGCTAGGCTAACGGAATAGGTCAAGTCAATCACATCATTCTCCTAATGATGTGATCCCATTAATCAAATGACAACTCATGTCTATGGTTAGGAAACTTAACCATCTTTGATTAACGAGCTAGTCAAGTAGAGGCATACTAGTGACACTATGTTTGTCTATGTATTCACACATGTATTATGTTTCCGGTTAATACAATTCTAGCATGAATAATAAACATTTATCATGATATAAGGAAATAAATAATAACTTTATTATTGCCTCTAGGGCATATTTCCTTCGATTTCAACACGAGGAAATCAACATGCATGTGTGTGTGCGCGCGCATATGCCTGTGTATTCTGTTTGCAACCTCTCTCATGTGCATCTTATCTACATAGAGAGGACATGGGGGAAGGTGAATAGATGCAACTGACACGTGGTGAAAGAACTTTCTGAAAGTATAGAATGTGTCCACAACAAACTTGAGTATTGAGACGTACACTTAGAGCTACGTAGTGCACTGCCAAGCAAAAAAAAGTTCTCCCAACAAGGCACATAACATTAACCCAAACTCAAACCCGATTCACCAAACGCGACGTGCACATTATGTGGTGTGGCATGGTGTGATTGAGTGAGGGAGCGTGTGTTGTTTCTCTCTTGTCTCATTCTATAAGGAGTTGTAGAACAGCCCACCTTTTATATTGGGGCTACTCTTCCTCAACTAGCAGGAGGTAATCCCAACATATTTGAGGGTTCTTCTTATTGGACGCGGATCTTTGGAACATGAGACCAATGCACCTGAAATGAAAACATAATTTTAGAAAAAAAGTTGAAAATTTCTAAAACATTTTTGTAACAAACGTGGTCTAGCGTAATACTCGCGTGAAAAATTTCATGGAGGAATGACTCTTGTGGTATTTTAGGCGGAAAAAGCAAAATCGACACTATGTAAAATTCAGGGTTTTTGTAATCTTAAAACTTTTTTTTACCCTAGGGTCGGTTGCATCTACTCCTTCACGAAACTTTACACGAGTGTACTACTTGATCATGTTTGATATCAAGAAAGAAAGAAAGAAATCAATTTCTCCTCAAGGGAGATGTCAGATCAGATTTGTTTCAGGATTGTTAAATGATACTGGAACGTGGAATTATGCACTGTTACTGAGATATTTTTCGCTGCTGATGTTGCTGAAATAATGAAGATCCGGGCATCAATTAACCCAGATGATGTGCTGGCCTAGGGCCCTGGAAGGTTCGGTCAGTTCTGTGTTAAAAGCGCCTATGAGCTGGCGTTTGAAGAAGCTCACATGGGAAGTGCAGTTGGCTCTAGTACTAACCCGTCGGGATCATGCTCATGTTGGAAATTTATCTGGTCGAGCGACGTCCCGCCGATAGTACCAAACTTTGCATGGCGCTTGGTAACAAACTCTCCGCCGACTTGGCAGAAGAAACATAGAATTGGGTTGGAAACATCTAATGTGTGTCCAATATGTGCAAGGAAAGTGGAGGACAACTTTCACCCTTTCTTGGTGTGCCCTCTTGGCCTTCAATTATATGATAAGATGCCAAATGTTTGGTGTTTACCGGCTATGGAATCCATTAAGAACTCAGGGAATGAATGGTTGCTCCAAGTTCTGGCGCCCTTAGATCAAGTTACTAGGTGCATGTTGTTATTGACCTTGTGGAGATGCTGGTATGTGCGAAATGAAGTGGTTCACAATAAACCAACACTACTTGTGGAGATCTCTGTTCGGTTTCTGCAAAGTTACCTAGACTCAAACATAGGAATTAAATTGAATATGAACATTGAGTCAAGGAAAGGGAAGATGGTCATAGCTCGCGATGAGACTGCTGAAAACAACTGCGCGCCTGCTGCCTCAGGTGCTACTTCCAGGTGGCGACATCCAGCGCAAGGATGGGTCTAAGCTGAATTCTGACGATTCTTTCGTTTCGGATGGAGAAGCTGGCGCAGGCATGATTCTTAGAGATGATGTAGGAGCAATAATCTTCTCGGCATGCAGGAAGTTGTACTCATGTAGGGATGCATTAGATGCGGAGCTTAGCACATGTAAGGAGGGTTTAACTCTTGCTCTACAAAGAAGTGATTTGGCCATCAATATTGAACTGGATTCGGTCAATGCGGTGAACATGATCCAGAGCATGGAAGTTGATAGATCAGTCTATGCTCATGTAGTGCAGGAAATAAGGCAGCTTAGAAGCAGTTGTACTTCTTGTATTACTCACGTATCCCGGTGTCAGAATAAAGCAAGTGATAGATTGGCTTCTTTTGCTAGAATTAATGACAGAACAATGACCTGATCAGGGTCATGTCCAGATGAGATACTTGAGATAGTCAGAGATGATTGTAAAGATTGTTTGATTAAGTAATACAAGTCTTTTACTCGAAAAAAGAGGAAAAAAATTCGACTCTTTTTTATTTTTATATATTTTTTCAATTTATGTGCAATGGGACCCGAGACCCGTTGTATTTTCAGTCTTTTTTTTGACCTGGAACACCATGCATTCCAATTAACCAGTGGACACGGTTAAATCACCGGCCACGGCACTGAGTACATCAGGAGGTAAATCATTGAGCCAAATACGCTCACTACCCCTCACCATCCTAGAACCAAAACTAGCTAGTTTATGCGCAGGCATATTACATTCACGTGATTTCTGAACTAGCTTAAATTGAATGAAACCTATCTGTAATTGATACTTGGCCTCACGAAAAAGACTCCCCGGCTGTAAACGATCTGCATTACTGTCATCTATGGCTTGCTTCAAAGGTAGACAATCTGTCATAAATATCACCAGACCCATACCAAAATTCTCTGCAAAATTGATGGTCCTCATTAGAGCAAGTGCTTCTGCATGCAATGGATCAGGCACATCCACCAGGGGGGGGGGGGGCAGCTGCAACACATAAGACATCGTCGGCTGCATCTCTCGCTATACAGCCCCACCCACCGGTTCCCAAGCCCCCAATGAAAGAAGCATCAAAATTCAACATAACCCAGTCCTGGGGAGGGGGTTCCCACTGATTGATCTGCACTTTCGGGGGTCTGGTAGGTGGAGAATGGAACTGAGCATTGATATTTGTCTTGCAAATTCTGGCGGCAAAGTCGTACCCTCCCCATGTCTTCTTCTATTGCGTTCAGACCACCAACGCCACAGGAGGTAAATCACCTTTAGTTTCTTTTGCTCAGGAAATGCCATAATCCTCTCCAGCACCTCCAACGCCGTGGGAGCCTGCATAATATTTAGCCTTTCGTTTTCCAAATCGGCCGCTCGCCACATAGCTCTGACTGCCTTGCAACGGAAAAAGAAATGTCCACCATCTTTAAAATATTTATTGCACACCACACAACGTGTATCCAACTCTACACCCCGCCTAGCAATATTCATATTTAGCGGGTGACTATTATGTCCGAATCTCCACATAAAATGATGTACTTTCCCTGGGCAGTGCACTTTCCAAATAGCAGCCCACACTGCCTTTCTCCACCCCGACTCGGCGACGCTATCTCCTTGGCTGTTGTTTGATTGTCTCATCATCATATCTGTGTGCACACGATAAGCAGACATTACAGAGAAGAGCCCCTTTGCGTCAAAATGCCATGCAATGAAATCGTCATGTTGTTCAAACACCGGTATTGAAAGAATAATACTTGCCTCCATCGGAAGGAAAGTCTGCCGTACAAGCCCCTCATCCCATGTATGTGTGTTTGGATCAATCAGCTCGGAGACACGTGTGAGCAAGTGTGTTCCTTGTTGTGACAGCGTATGTCTTGACATTTTCCGCGGCAACCATGGGTCTGTCCAGATATTGATGCTTTCTCCCGAACCAACTCGCCAAATATACCCCTCTCTTACAATAGCGAGACCCTTGAGAATACTTCTCCAAGTATAGCTCATATTAGGGGTCGAAACAGCAGAGAGGATGTTACTACCAGAATAATATTTTGCTTGCAACACTCTAGCACAAAGTGACTCAGGAGCTTGAAGAAGTCGCCAAGCTTGACGAGCATTGACAAATTAAAAGAATAGAGATCTCGGAAACCAAGACCACCTTGTTCTTTTGAAAGCTTCATTTTATCCCATCCTACCCAATGCATCTTGTTCTCGTCACTTTGTTGCGACCATCAATACTTGCAAATCATCTTACTAAGCTCTTCACAAAGTATTTTCGGTCTTGTAAATGCTGAAACTGTGTAAGAAGAGCCAGAGTTTGGCAAAATGACGTCGTAATTGCCACCGCCAAGTTACGTACCCCTTCGCCCCCGAGCGCTCTCTGCCCCGACGCAGCCAAAGCCCTCTCCTATCGCCGTTTCCCCCCCAACCCCGTGCAACCCTAGTCACTACTGCCACCCCGCCGCTGGCCGTCGACCGCAGCCAACCTTCCCCGACCCTTTCCCTCCCCATACTCGGCGGCCAGCGACCGATCTCAGCAAGCTGCCCCCGTTGGCCAAGCTCGCCGTAC
The DNA here is from genome assembly GCA_963921465.1 of Triticum timopheevii. Classification (NCBI taxonomy): domain Eukaryota; kingdom Viridiplantae; phylum Streptophyta; class Magnoliopsida; order Poales; family Poaceae; genus Triticum; species Triticum timopheevii. The sequence continues at coordinate 443,679,052 of OY997274.1, read as the reverse complement.
TCCCCCGAGCTCACTCCGAGTCACTTTCCCGCCGCCGCCCGAACGAGTATTCTCCCCCAACCCCGAGGTGAGCTCGCTCTGCCCTTCACCGAGCCCCCCCCCCCGCGCGCGCGCTGGTTCTTCAACATGTTCGCATGGCAGCTGCTAGCCGAAATTTTGATTGTTGTGTGCTGTGTGGTGGCTGTTATGACATGATTTTGTATGAAATGGTGGCTGTTGTGCCATGATTTTTCTTTGTGTGCAAGTGGCTATGACATGATGAACACAGCTAGGCAAATTGTTGGCTAGTCTGCACCTTTCCTATGCTTAGGAAAAGAGGAAAATAGCAAGGCAATTCCTAGCAACGACACATTTTTTTTTTAGATCAAACGTATCCCCGCATTGGCACTTTTCAGAAATGCAGTATTTCCGTATCCGAATTGTCCCTATACTGATATGCATATCTGTAATGGTGCTTTTTAGGCTGAAGAGGCAGCGATGGCATCGTCAGTGCTGGAGGCAACGCGGGCGGTGCACGAGGACCTCGAGCGGTTAGACCGCCTGTTGGTGCGCGAGCTGCAGCGAGATCCTGCCAATGCCCGCGACCGCCTCTTCCAGTCCCACCGTGTCCGCCACATGCTAGACCTCGTTATCTCCACTTCCGACAAGCTCGTACGCCCGTCCTCTCTCTCGTTTCACGCTTGATTTAGTGGCTGTAGCTTTGCTTAATGCCTATCTGCCACAGCCAGAGCTCGGTGATGTCGCATTTCTGTTTTCTGTGGTTAGGATTCGTTTTCCAAATTTGCGATATCTTGAATTGAGATGCCTAGGTTGCTTATGTGTTAGCTCCACTAGTTATTGTCCTGGGGAATTCCAAATTGAAGCTAGAAAGATTGTTTTTTTGGCTTTATTTTTTTACAAGATATGCGCGAGGGTAGATAAAATCAGTGTATAATATTACAACTTTTATCATGCTGCTATTTCTCCCCTTTTTGTTGTGAGTGACTACAAAGCATGGACATGGTAGAAGTTGCCAAATCCCCATGCTGATACGGCCGGACACGGGGACACGCTCAGACACGCGGGGATACGCGTGTCCCGCCGTATTTCCCGAATTAAGAATTAAAAAAAGAAAGAAAGAAAAGGCAGGACACGGCTGGGACATGTAGGGGACACGAGGCAGCGCTGGATCTGGAGCACCCTCCTGCCGCCGTGCTGCTGCTGCTGCTGCGCCCTCGCCACCGTGCAGCTCTGCTGCATCCCCCGCTGCAGTGCTGGCCGTCGCTGCTGCTGCTGCTGCAGCGGCAAGAGGAGCACACTGGGAGGAGGGCGGTGGCGAGAGCTGCTGCGGGGGAGATGAGAGATCCATCGCTGGGAGGAGGGGCGATGGCAAGAGAGTGGCGGCTTGGTCAAAGCGTTAGGGCAGAGAGAGATAGGGCTTGAGTTTTGACGGTGCAGATTAATCTGTAGCGTCCAGTGGCTCTTGAAATGGCACTAGCTGGGCCGGCCCGACTACTAATGGATCATCTTCTTTGTGGCTCCTGATAATGGGAGAGGAATTTTCACTAGCTGTTCAGAGAGTTACTGCTGAATGGGGCGATCTCTTTCTCGTTATTTTTTGTCTTTAACTCTATATTACATGGCATATTTTTATTTATTTTTATATATACTCGCCGTGTCCCCGATGGTCTGTTTTTGAAAAATGCCGTATCCCGTGTCCCCGTATGCGGGTCGCCGTGTCCCTGTCCCTGTATCCGTGCTTTTTAGGTGAGCGAAGAAGTGCAGTTTGGGAATAGTCTGTTTCTCTTTATAAGGTGAATTTTGCTAATATGAGTTTCTTAATTAGGTTGAAATCTATGAAGACAAGGACGGTGCTAGGAAGGATGAGATCTCCACCCATCTTACCGCTCCGGTGCAAAGCGACATCTTCCCCAAGTACTATGAAAGGCTCAAAGAGGTACATAATCAAACTGTATCCAGCCTGACTCTACCCAGTAATCACTTAGGCATGCCATGGAATCAGAACAGTTGAAAGTGGCAGGGCGCTTGCCAGGCCGTCGATGCTGTAGTTCGTTCATGTACTGCGAAAAGCATTCCATGCTATTGTCGTTTAGTGGATAGTTCTTTTTAATAATTTTATCTCTGGACTCTCATACCAAAGAACTGGATGGTAGAAAACCAAATTACTCAATAACTTGCTAGGTTTTCTTACCGACATGTCAACCCTAAAAAGATAAAATATTAAGAGTAGAACAAGTTTTATTACGATCCTTGAAAATTAAACTACATACATACTAGTGAGTTTTCTGGTTATTTTACACTATGTTTATCTTGCACTTCATGCCAATCAGGACCCCCTGGTCGTCATATGTGATGCAAATCAGAACTCAGTTTTATTCAAAAACTTGAACTTCTACTCTTTATTCAGTGGTGATTATTCTTTCATTTACAGTTCGTTGCATGTTTGCAGATCCGTGATTACCATAGGCGGAATCACTCTGCCCGTTTCATCAGTGAAACTGACGATTATGAGGAGCTACTAAAGGAGGAACCGGCTATTGAATTCACTGGCGAGGTGCTGTCCAGTACAATTTTCACCTTGATAATCCTGCTTGAGATGATTTGTGCACTGTTTTATCCTAATGCATACCGTGGTTAATCTAATTCTCTTTTCTTGCATAGTTGCATATAATATCTTGACTACCCACAGATGCAAGTTTGTTGTAGTATACTTCCTCCGTGCCGAAATACTTGTAGTTGGGGGAAACCAGTACAAGTTCCCCCAACTACAAGTATTTCGGTACAGAGGTAGTACATACCTATGTTTATATATACTATTCTTGAGAAGAAAAATGCATGGCAACCTCATCATATCGCCTCTATCTAAATTGTCTAATCCTGCCTCACGCTTCCATAGTAAATTGATTATATTAAGTGCAAAAGTTAGGGTAAATCATCAATAAAGTCTGTCTGCTAAAAACATTGTAGAGCCCTGTAGCACCCTTGTCTTCCTTTTTGTTGCAGTAGTCTTGAACTCGAGGGTATCTCTATTGTGATACGTGTATTTTAATTTCTGCAGGGTTGTTTGATTCCTCTTGTAGGATCACGGTGCTATGCATGGTAAGATTTAGGTTAATGACAAGATACTGGATGGAGCATGATAACTTGAGAATCAATTACTGCTCATTTATTGTCATGATTCGCATTATCATGTAGTTCCAATCCACATTGCAAGTTCATCCCATTTGCACTGTTGATATTTTATATGCTGTTTTGGTCGCAGTTACTTATATTGCTAATGGTCTTGTTCTGCGTTTTGATAGGAGGCATTTGGCCGGTACTTGGACTTACATGAGCTCTACAATGAGTTCATAAATTGCAAGTTTGGATCGCTAATGGAATATTCAGCATACGTTGGCACTTTTGCTCAGACTGAAAAAATCTTGCATAGTCTAAAAGCTACCAGGTACGCTACCAGCATTTTCTCTAAAACCAAGAACATATCTCCTAGCATGAGCTTATCTCAGAATTCCATATCGATCTTAGATATATTTCCCTCCTTTTCTTCTTGGGCTGGTTAGGACTAGGATCGCCACTTCCTGACGAGACGGAACCCCAAAAGGCATACCTTTCCAGTCAATCCAGATTGATCGGTATTCTGTATGGTAGGAACGAAAGAACAAAATAATCATGTGTCGATGTTGGCTGCTGCTATAGTTTTGTTTCATAGGCCCAGCAGTGCCAGTTTATTTCTTGTGCGTACCCAATGCAGGAGCTGGGGTTACTGATTACTGGTTGTCTGGTTCATTACTTCACTGCTTCTTACATGTAGACTATAAATTTATCACTTGTAAGGGTTCATTACTTGGTCTCATTTGTTACTGTGTTATAAAGTTGTCATGTTGTTCGTTCCAGAATTCATAAGAGCAATACCCAAAATCTCTACCGAAATAATTTATTAATTACCTGTGAACTGTAATTTCTGTTACCTATCTATTGAACCGACAATACCGTGTTTACCTAACAAACTGAATGGACAACCTTGTTTGGGATGAGAGGAAACATAACAGGTAAGAGTGGTGGGGTCATAGTAAGGCCTTTATTGAAGTACATGTGATTAACCAAAATTTGCTCTTAACACGCCCAACATTTGTTTGATCAACTGTAGTTTTTTAAAGTGTACATACATTTCTGTAAAGATGATTTATGAACTTATCTTACGTTTTCTTCAATTTATCAGGCAATACAAAGAATATTTGGAGCATATTTTGGAATACCTGACGTCTTTTATGTATCGTACAGAGCCATTGCAAGATATTGAGAAGATTTTTACAAAGGTCAATCCTCTTGACTCTTGTACATTGTAGTATATTTTCTTTCTTCTGTATTCACACCTTGTGTTGTGCATCACTTAAGACTTGTGTTGGGATTGAGAATATAAGCAGATATTACTAATGATCTATCACTGATTCACTGTTATGATTAACTTTAGTGTTGCTGGTGGTGGGGTTGAGAATATATACTTAACATAGAACTAGAAATAACTACTATCATCCGCATATAGGTTCACACTTCCATGGTAAGCAACAACTGACTAGTAATAGTATCTATGCTTGTGCAGTTGCAAAGTGAGTTTGAAGAACAGTGGGCCAATGGCGATGTACCTGGATGGGAGAATAAGGGCACCGAGAAAGAATCTGAATCGCAAGAGTCTGCAGTAGACCTCGATTACTACAATACTGTTGAAGAGCTTGTAGAGCTTGGTCCGGAAAAGTTGAAAGAGGTATAATCTTCTAACACAGTGAGTGTTTTGTTTTATTTCATCCTTACTTGGCCTTATTTAATACTGAAACATTTTTCCAGGCTTTAACTGCTCATGGGTTGAAGGGTGGCGGCACTGTTCAACAGCGCGCTGAGCGCCTTTTCTTGCTGAAGGTGACTACTAAACACTCTTGCTAATCTTGTTTGCTTTGTGGCTATTTATCAGTTTTAAATTTGCTGCTGATGGTCATATTTTTTCAGCATACACCCTTGGAACAATTGGATCGTAAGCATTTTGCCAAAGGTGATGATTTGAAGAAGGAAATTGCTTTGGTTGAAGCGAAGATGAAGCGCTTATGTGAGATTCTCGATGAGGTCAGCTCTTACTCTTTTTATGTGTTCGCAATGACTTGTGCTTTCAATCACCCATTCCAACATGGGTAAGTTAGTCAAATCATGACCACACTAGTTTAGTTTGAGGAATGGCCTTGTCCTAGGACAGGCTAGTCCATTGCGGATGCTCCCACCATGTAATGAGACATCTATTGATTTATTTGGGCATAGTATTGCATGGCCATGAATAGAAGTACTGGGACCATCTTTTCATGGGAATTTTTATGAGTTGCCATGAAGTTTATCTGCTTTGGTCTTTTGCCTCAGACCTCAGTTGGTGTGACTGTCTACAAATGCCCAAAAGCCGAGCTGCCGTTTGATGATGTGTCCTTGGGTCGAAGGGGTTAGTTTCAGAATAATCTTTCCTGCAAGGGACATTACTTAACTGAACACGGAAACATATTGAGGTTTCCGTGGACAGGTGCATAATGCATTCCATTCCATTCATGACAGAGATCTGATCCTTGGATCAGAATCCGCATACCAGTATGGAGCTGGCGTCGACATCGGTATAGCGTGGGTCCCGTACTAATGGGACCCAATAGATGCCCGTCATGCTCAGCTTTAAACACAGGACGCGCTACCAAATCACTGCCTTCTTGTCTTTTGATGCTAGTATGAAGTGATTTCCGCAATATGAACTTACCTGAGACTTGAACCACCAAGCGGACAGATCTTATTGCACCTTCTCTATGTCGGTGCCCTGGCTTTGCGGCCTGGCTTATGCTGGCAGCAAGGCACCCACCGCTCTGTCCTTCCATTTTGTTGCACATGCTTTCTCGTTATTTTGATTGTTTGAGTCCTGCATTGAACCATAATTCTTGATTTGGGTTGACCTTGAGCGGGATTGTGGAGATCTGTACACCATGAAAACTCTTTTCTGATCATATGTTACCATGTTGAAGCTCTCAATCATTAAAAAAAAAACTGACCGTATAGATAGAACCTAAACTCGCGGGCTGAGGTCTTTAACACAGATGATGGGATGGTACATCTACTCCCTATCTCACTTCCTCTCATCTTCTAATTACTATTTAGGCATGTGAAATGTCGTGGTTGTCAATCCATCCTATTCCTCGAAATGAACATCAACATTAAGGACTTAAGGTGTCCACTGAGTTCATGACCTCATGTTATTATACTATCTCATATTGTTAACCTGGAAATTCCCTAACTTACCTTAGAATCTCAATGTTTATCAACCTATCTACGTTAGATCCTCAGAATGATGTGTAGCAAGTGAAGAAAAAAAGGATTGAACAACACCTATCTGGAAGAGAATAGCAAAAGTGGCCATCACCTAAGTGCTGCTGTCACCAATGCCTTGATGTACCTTTTCTATCACGTTCCTTACAGAAGTGATCATTGGTGAACCAAAAGCTCCAACTGTACCATAACTACCCTACAGCTAGATTTTAAACCAACATTTCCATGTGTATGGAATTCTATCATGATCTACTTTTCTTGGTGTGGTTTACAAAAGTTTCTTTTATCTTGGTATAGGACTACCAGTTATCGGTATTTTTCACGGCATGTTCTTCTAATTTTATGTCCATTTCAAATTTAACCTGGTTGGTAGAACCCAGGGTCCTACTGGTCCTGCTCCTTAGGTTGTAGGGGAAGACCGGGGGCTGAGAGGGGCAAGGGCGCGGCGGCCGGCGCACAGGCGCCGTCGCGAGATGGAAGGAGGGAGGCGGCGACTGAGAGAGGGAGGCGGCTAGGGTTAGGGTCCGGCTCCTCTGAGAGCCGGGCAATAGAATTCTTATTATTGCTTAAATCTCAAAATAGTCTTACAGCTAGTATATATAACCACGATGCTAGAAAATAAGATAACTTGTGGGCCAAGCCCCTAACTAAACCTGCCCGGTGGGCCTCCTACGGGCATAAGTCTGGCCGGTCAAAACATCTCTCCCCGCCTGTGCAAACAGCTCGTCCTCGAGCTGAAACTCTGGATAGTGTTGGCGGAACTCCTCGCGCTGCTCCCAAGTGGCGTCCTCTGCCGGAAGTCCAGCCCACTGAATCAGCACGTACCACACTCCTCGACGTAGCTGGGCCTGCAAGACCTTCGCCGGTCCAAGAAGAAGACGCCCGTCGGCGGTTGGAGGAAGCGCGGAAGGAGCCGCGGGTGGCTCCCCAAGGAAGGGCTTGAGCAGCCCCACATGGAAGACGTCGTGGATGCGAGCACCCGCCGGAAGCTGAAGGCGGTAAGCCACCTTCCCAGTGCGCTCCAGGACAGCAAAGGGCCCGGCATAGCAAGGACCTAGCTTCTTCGTGCGTGGGTCTAGTGATTGCGTAGAGCGGTGAAGAAGACGCAGACACACCCAATTGCCCACCGCGAACTCCGCCTCGCGATGATGACCATCGTAGTAGTGCTTGGCCAACTGCTGGGCTTGAAGGAGGCGTTGCCGGACCTCCGCCAGCATCTCGTCACGGCTCCGCAAAAGGTCCCCGGCCGCCTCGGTCCGAGCTGTGGTCGGATCAACAGGGAGAATCGCCGGGGGCGGCCGGTCATAGATCACCTCAAAAGGCGTGGCGCGTATGGCGGAGTGATAGGAGGTGTTGTAGCAGTACTCCGCCCACGAGAAGCCAGTCCACCCATGCACGAGGACGATCACCTGTGACACAACGCAAATACATGGCAATCACCTTGTTGACGACCTCGGACTGGCCATCCGTCTGAGGGTGGAAGGCCGTGCTCAGGCGTAGCTTCACGCCCGCCATCCGGAAGAGATCGCTCCAGACATGCCCCGTGAACACGGGGTCCCGATCACTGACGATCGAAGAGGGAAACCCGTGGAGGCGGACGATACCGTCGAAGAAGGCCCGGGCCACGGACGCCGCCGTGTAGGGATAGCCGAGCCTGATGAAGTGAGCATATTTGGAGAAGCGGTCGACCACCGTGAGAATGACCGATTTGCCACCCACCTTGGGGATGATGGATAAGTCTGTGTACTAGGGTCTTTGTGGGGCTGCAGCACATGGTCCTTGTGGCAGTTAGGAGGATAAAGTCCTGGACCATCAAGGACTGGCTGTTAGGATAGAGTTCTGTTCTTGACCATCAAGGACTGTCAGTTAGCATCTTAGACTAGCATCTTAGACTGGCATCTTAGCAGCATCTTAGCATATGCCTTGGCTGGCTAGCAGCCTATAAATATGTATCCCCAACCCCTCAGGTTGGCATGGCATTGTGTGAGAAATAAACCAACGAAAATTGTCCCAACTCTCCTAGTGTCATCCACAACTATCAATGCTCAGGCTGAAAGGTCTAACAAGTGGTATCAGAGCCTCGTTAACCTGTACCCTGAGCATTTCCTGTGAGCAGCCAAAGTCGGTAGCAGCAGCTGCTCCGTCTGCTTCTGGTTACCTTCCTCCCTCCGGACTGTCGAGCAGCAGCTCGTCTTCATCAGCCTCCTCTTCACGCAACAGCCCCCCTGCAGCGAGCCATGTCTGCAGGTCGCTCTCAGCACACAGCTACCTCGAGCATGCGGCGCCGGCAGGAGGCCGAGCGCGTCGTGGCAGAGGAGCGTGAGCGAGCGGCTGTAGCAGCAGCTGCTGCGGCGGCAAGGGTGTCGAGGCTGGCTGCAGCGGAGCTGGCAGCAGCCAGAGCGGAGGTAGAAGCAGCCAGGGCGGAGGTAGAAGCAGCAGCAGCAGCAGAAGCAGCCCGTGAGGCTACGGCGGATGCCAAGGCACTCCGCGGCAGCCCCGGCAGCTCCGCGCCTGCGGACGACGGCGCCGACGCAGATCGCACCAAAGTGGCGCAGGAGCGGACGGCGCAGTGGGCAGCCGAGCACGCCCGCGCTCCAGGTGGAGGCGCGCACCGCGACGACGGCTGCAACGACTAGGACCACGGCCTCTACGAGGTCCGGACTGTGGTCAGGGATGTTGGTTCCAGTGTTGGGTGGCCTACCCTCACTAAAACCAACTACGTCGAGTGGGCCGGGATCATGAAGGTCAGGCTCCAGGTGCGGCGCATGTGGGAGGCAGTCCAGGACAGCAACGTCGACCACCTAGAGGATCGACGGGCGCTGGACGCCCTCATCGCCGCAGTCCTGCCCGAGATGCAGTTCTCGCTTTCCAACAAGCGGACTGCCAAGGAGGCTTGGGATGCCATCGCCGCGGCACGCATCGGCAGCGATTGTGCTCGCAAGTCCACCCTGCAGGCACTCCGTAAGGAGTGGGAGAGCCCGGGGTTTCAAGCCAGGTGAGGACGTTGATGACTTTGCTCTCCGTCTCAACACTCTGCTGCAGAAGTTGGTGAAGTTTGGCGATGACACCTACACCGAGGAGAGAGCTGTCGAGAAGCTTTTTCGGTGCATCCCGGAGAAGTACAAGCAGATGGCTCGGTCGATCGAGTCTTTGCTGGACCTCTCCACGATGACGATCGAGGAGGCGATAGGTCGCCTCAAGGTCGTCGACACCGACGAGCCACAGCCTTCCTCGGGGCCCATCACCACCGGCGGGAAGCTGCTCCTAACTCGGGAGCCGTGGGATGCCAGCCTTGGTGACAGGAAGAAGGGGGAGCCTTCTTCCACGACGGGCGGCCGCAAGCGTGGCAAGCAGCATAAGGCGCGAAGAGGCCCCCCGGGCAGGGCACAAGGACGTGCCGAGGGTGACGCCCGCGGAGGCGCCAAGGACGGCGCCGCTGGCAAGCCCAAGCCGGCACAAGACAACAGTTGCCACAACTGTGGCCGGTTTGGCCATTGGGCCAATGAGCGTCGGCAACCACGACAAGGCCAGGCTCACGTCGCACAGGCAAAGGAGGAGGAGACGACTCTGTTCATGGCGATGCAAGCATTGAGCTACCTTCAGCGACTCCAGTCGCAAAGGCCTTCATCCACCTCGATGAGCCAAAAGCACATGCTCTTCTCGGCGATGGCTCCGGGAAGGACAAGACTACGGGGTGGTGCCTCGACACCGGCGCCACCCACCACATGACCGGTCGAAGGGAATTCTTCGCCGAGCTCGACTCCGATGCGCGAGGCTCCGTTAAGTTCGGGGATGCCTCCGCTGTGGAGATAAAGGGCGTCGGCTCCGTCATCTTCACCACCAAGACGGGAGAGCACCGGCTGCTCACCGGTGTCTACTACATCCCTGCGCTAAGGAACTCCATCATCAGCTTGGGACAGCTGGATGAGAACGGCTCACGCATGCTGATTGAGCATGGGGTCCTACGCATCTGGGATCGCCAGCATCGCCTTCTCGCCAAGGTACCCAGAGGTGAAAATCGACTCTACGTCCTTGATGTGCAGGTGGCACAACCGGTCTGTCTCGCTGTCCGTCGGGACGACGAGGCGTGGCAGTGGCATGAGCGCTTTGGGCACCTTCATTTTGAGGCCCTGAAGCGCCTAAGTGCCAAGGAGATGGTGCGAGGCCTGCCATGCCTTGACCATGTGGAGCAGTTCTGCGACATCTGCGTGCTGACGAAGCAGAGACGACTCCCCTTTCCCCAACAGGCGAGTTTTCGGGCCAAGGAGAAGCTGGAGCTCGTGCACGGAGACCTGTGCGGCCCGGTGACGCCAGCCACACCAGGAGGTCGACGCTACTTCCTACTGCTCGTCGATGATCTCTCCCGCTACATGTGGGTGATGATCCTCGGCAGTAAGGGAGAAGCGGCGGACGCCATCAGGCGCGCGCAGGTTGGTGTGGAGGCGGAGAGCGGCCGCAAATTGCGCGTGTTGCGCACTGACAATGGCGGCGAGTTCACGGCGGCTGAATTCGCGTCGTACTGCGCCGATGAGGGCATCCAACGCCACTACTCCGCGCCGTACAGCCCGCAGCAAAACGGCGTCGTCAAGCGGCGCAACCAGACGGTTGTGGGGATGGCTCGGGCTCTCCTCAAGCAGAGAGGGATGCCGGCTGTCTTCTGGGGAGAGGCGGTGCTAACGGCCGTCTACATCCTCAACCGCTCTCCTACTAAGGCACTCGACGGCAGGACTCCGTACGAGGCCTGGCATGGGCGGAAGCCGGCGGTCTCTCATTTGCGGGTCTTTGGCTGCCTTGCGTTCGCCAAGGAGCTCGGCCACATCGGCAAGCTCGACGACAGGAGCACTCCGGGAGTCTTCATCGGCTACGCGGAGGGGTCGAAGGCCTACCGCATCCTCGACCCAAAGACACAACATGTGCGCACAGCGCGAGACGTCGTGTTCAACGAAGGGCGAGGGTGGCAATGGGACAAGGGGGTGGACGACGGCTCGACGCCGACGTATGACGACTTCATTGTCGAGTACGCCCACTTCAAGGAAGCTGGGGGAGCAAGCAGCTCCTCTTCGCCGGGCATGTCTACCCTGGCCCCCAAAACTACATCGACTCCGGCGCCTGCTACGCCGACGTCGCCGACGACACCACAACCGGCGACGCCGCATACTCCAGCCCCGGCGGTCACCACTCCGGGCTCGTCTTCATCAGCACCAGCTCACGCAGAGCACAACCCGATGAAGTTCGCATCCCCGCTCACTCACGACGAGGAGCGTATCGACGCGTGGCATGACGGCGAACCGCTACGGTACCGTACGATGGATAATCTGCTCGGCGACTAGCCGGTGCCGGGACTGGTGCCACATGACCTGGAGGCGCAGCTACAGCTCGCGTGTGAAGACGGCGAACCACGGTCCTTTGCAAAGGCCGAGAGAGACGCGGCATGGCGCGCCGCGATGCAGTTGGAGATGGATGCGGTCGAGCAAAACCGCACCTGGGAGCTCGCTGATCTCCCTTGAGGTCACCGCGCAATCACCCTTAAGTGGGTGTTCAAGCTGAAGAGGGATGGAGCCGGTGCCATCATCAAGCACAAGGCTCGCTTGGTGGCCCGAGGCTTCTTGCAGCAGGAAGGAGTCGACTTCGACGACGCTTTCGCTCCCGTGGCACGGATGGAGTCCGTGCGACTTCTCCTTGCGCTGGCTGCCCAGGAGGGCTGGCGTGTCCACCACATGGACGTCAAGTCGGCATTCCTCAACGGCGACTTGAAGGAGGAAGTCTACGTGCATCAGCCACTGGGTTTTACGAGATACCCGGCCAGGAGGGCAAGGTACTCCGCCTGTGCAAGGCTCTCTATGGCCTGCGGCAGGCACCCAGGGCGTGGAACGCCAAGCTGGACTCCACGCTGAAGAAGATGGGTTTCGAGCAGAGCCCGTATGAGGCTGCCGTCTACCGACGGGGGAGTGGAGGAAATGCCCTGCTGGTGGGCGTCTACGTTGACAACCTGGTGATCACCGGCACCAAAGATGCAGAGGTGGCGGCGTTCAAGGAAGACATGAAGGCCACGTTCCAGATGAGTGACCTGGGGCTCCTCTCCTTCTATCTAGGGATTGAGGTGCACCAGGACCACTCCGGGATCGCGCTTCGACAGTCCGCCTACGCCAAGCGCATCGTTGAGCTAGCTGGGCTCACCGACTGCCATCCAGCTCTCACTCCGATGGAGGAGAGGCTGAAACTGAGCCGCGACAGCACGACGGAGGAAGTGGATGCTACGCAGTACCGACGCCTTGTGGGGAGCCTTCGCTACCTCACTCACACACGGCCGGACTTGGCATTCTCCGTCGGCTATGTCAGTCGGTTCATGGAGCGACCAACGTCGGAACACCAGCAGGTAGTGAAGAGGATCGTCCGCTACATAGCAGGGACCCTCGACCACGGCCTCCACTACCCTAGGTGTCCTGGGGCGGCACACTTCGTCGGGTACAGCGACAGCGACCACGCCGGCGACATCGACACCAGCAAGAGCACGAGCGGGATCCTCCTCTTCCTCGGCAAGTGTCTCGTGAGCTGGCAATCAGTCAAGCAGCAGGTGGTGGCCTTGTCCAGCTGTGAGGCTGAGTACATAGCGGCCTCCACCGCCTGCACTCAGGCGCTCTGGCTTGCTCGACTGCTTGGTGATCTTCTTGTTCAAGACACCAGAACGGTGCAGCTCCTGGTGGACAGCAAGTCCGCCCTGGCCCTGGCAAAGAACCCCGTGTTCCACGAACGGAGCAAGCACATCCGACTGAGGTATCACTTCATCCGCAGCTGTGTGGAAGAAGGGAGCATCGAGGCGAGCTACATCAACACCAAGGATCAGCTCGCAGACCTGCTCACCAAGCCCCTTGGGAGGGTCAAGTTCCTCGAACTTTGCTCCAGGATTGGGATGATTCAACTCTCCCACAAGACGACGTACAAGACTTAGGGGGAGAATGATGGATAAGTCTGTGTACTAGGGTCTTTGTGGGGCTGCAGCACATGGTCCTTGTGGCAGTTAGGAGGATAAAGTCCTGGACCCTCAAGGACTGGCTGTTAGGATAGAGTTCTGTTCTTGACCATCAAGGACTGTCAGTTAGCATCTTAGAGTAGCATCTTAGACTGGCATCTTAGCAGCATCTTAGCATATGCCTTGGCTGGCTAGCAGCCTATAAATATGTATCCCCAACCCCTCAGGTTGGCATGGCATTGTGTGAGAAATAAACCAACGAAAATTGTCCCAACTCTCCTAGTGTCATCCACAACTATCAATGCTCAGGCTGAAAGGTCTAACAGGGGAGGCCCTCGATGAAGTCCATGGAGATATCCGCCCAGACCTGAGACGGCACCTCCAAGGGCCGGAGCAGACCAGCCGGCCGTAGTGTCTCCGTCTTGTTGCGCTGACACGTCACACAAGACCGAACCCAGTCACGAACCAGGGCCCGATCACTAGGGATGTAGAAGTCGGCGCGGAGACGATGGAGAGTTTTCTGCACACCCTCCCGCCGAGTGGGCCAGCAGCAACACCTAGTGACGGAGATCATCATGCGCCGGCACGAAGACCCGGCGCCCATGGAGGAGCAGGCCGTCGATGAAGCGCCAAGGCTCCTCCAGCTCGCCCGCAGCCAGCTGCTGCTGAAGAAGAAGTGCGTCGGCCGCCGTCGCCCGGCGAATGTCGGTGAAGAGGCCGAAGGTCGGCCCGGAGCGGATGCAGAGCGCCGCCCCTCAGAATCGGCAACGGTGGTGTCGTGGTCGGCGTCTCGGCGAGACAAGGCGTCGGCCACGGTGTTAAGACGACTCGGGCGATACTCGACGGAGAAGTCGAAGCTGAAGAGCTTGCTGATCCACTGGTGCTGCGGCACGGTTGAGAGCCTCTGGTCCAGCAAGAACTTGAGGCTGTAGTGGTCCGTGTGAATCTGGAAAGACCGACCCCACAGATATGGCCACCAATGGCGCACCGCCTGCACCAAGCCAATGAGCTCCCGCTCATACACCGCGAGCTTAAGATGGCGCGGAGCAAAAGGCCTGCTGAAGAAGGCGAGAGGGCCATCGCCCTGATGAAGCACGGTGCCGAACCCCGCACCGGAGGCGTCACAGTCCACGAATGGGCGGTCAAAATCCGTCATCTGAAGAACGGGCCCCGTCGTGAAGGCCCTCTTGAGGGCCTCGAATGCCGCCGTCGCCTCGTCGTCCCATGCGAAGGCGTCGCGGCACAGCAAACGCATGAGTGGCGACGCGATGAGGCCGAACTCCCGGATAAACTTCCGGTAGTACCCCGCAAGGCCCAGAAAACCGCGAAGAGCCCGCGGTGAGTGCGGCGTTGGCCAAGCTGCGACGGCCGCCACCTTGTCGGCATCCATCGCAACCTCGTCGACCGAGATGACGTGGCCAAGGTAGGCGACTGACGGCGTCCCGAACGAGCACTTCGAGCGCTTAAGATTAAGATGGTGCGCCCGAAGCTCGTTGAAGACGATGGCGACGTGCTGAAGGTGCTCTGCCCATGAAGCGTTGTAGATAAGAATGTCATCAAAGAAAACGAGCACAAACCGCTGTAGGTAGGGCTAGAGGACGTCGTTCATCAGAGCCTGGAAGGTCGCTAGGGCGTTGGAGAGGCCAGAGGGCATCACCAAGAACTCGAAGTGGCCGTGATGAGTCCGAAACGCCGTCTTGGCGATGTCGTCCAGGTGCATGCGCACCTGGTGGTACCCCGACCGGAGATCGAGCTTGGTGAAGAAGCACGCCCCATGTAGCTCATCCAGGAGCTCATCGACCACTGGAATAGGAAACTTGTCCTTAAGTGTGAGAGCATTAAGGGCGCGGTAGTCGATGCAGAAGCGCCACGTGCCGTCCGACTTGCAGACGAGGAGGACCGGCGTGGTGAACGGCGATGTGGAGATCCGGATGATGCCCGCGGCGAGCATCAGTGCGCACTGCCGCTCCAACTCGTCCTTCTGCAGCTGCGGGCAGCGGTAAGGACGAACTGCCACCGTGCCGAGCCCGGCAGGAGGTGAATACGGTGATCATAAGCCCGGGCTGGCGGAAGGCCCTGCGGCTCGGTGAAGAGGTCGCCGTGCTGCTGCAGAAGATGATCCAATAGTGGGTGCTCGACCTCGGAGGTAGCCGCTGCCAGTTGAAGCTGCGGCGTCACCTGTGAGGCGCCCCCAACGCCGTCCTACCGGATGCGGCGGCCCAGCCGCCAGAAAGTCATCGTCAGAGCGTTGAAGTCCCAAAGGATGGGACCGAGGGTCCGTAGAAAGGCGACGCGAAAGATGAAGTTGAAACAGCCCAAGTCAATGCCCGCACAGGTGATGGAGAAGTGTTCGTCGCCGATGGTGATGGGCACGTCCCGTGCGAGCCCATGACACTGGAGACGATCGCCGTTGGCCACCGTGACCCGAAGTTGCTCCCCGCCTGTCGGCTGAAGCGCTAAGCGGCGCATGGTAGCCTCGGGCAGGAAGTTATGGGTGGAGCCTGTATCCACCAAAGCCACCAGACGCTCGTCGTGGATCATCACCGGCAAAAGCATGGTGCGCGAGCGGATGCCAGCGAGCGCATGGAGAGAGACGACGAGTGCCGTCGCCGGGGCGGCCGTGGGGGCGGCCTCAGCAGCCGCTGGGGGCGGCAGTACGTCGGCCCTGTCGGCCAGGGCGTCCTTCTCGATGTAGTCGGCCGTCTCCAAGTAGAAGAGGCGCGGGCAGACATGGCTCGGCGTATAGGGCTCATCGCAGTTATAGCAAAGGCCCTGGCGCCGCTGCTCCATCTGCTCCGCCGGAGCGAGCCGACGGAAGGGGCGCGTCGCGGCCGGTGTGGTAGTCGTCGGAGCGGCCGGGGGTGGCCGGCCCGGCGTAGGGGGCTGCCGGGCGGCCTGTCGGCCTCCTCGAGCCAGGGCTGCCGGATGCATGGCCTGGGCGCGACACTCGAAGGCGCGGGCGTAATACATGGCCGTCCGGAGATCCTGAGGTCTCCACACGGATGTGATCCGGAAGTCCACCGACGAAGAGGTCGGCCTGCTGTTGCGCCGTCACGCCTGACGCGTGGCACGCCAGGGCCTGGAAACGGTCGGCAAAGTCCTGCACCGTGGAGGTGAAGGGAAGGCGGCTGAGCTTCGCCAGGCGGCTCCCGCGGATCAGAGGCCCAAAGCGAAGGAGGCAGAGCTCGCGGAAGCGCTCCCAAGGGGGCATGCCGCCCTCGTCCTGCTCGAGGGCGTAATACCATGTCTGTGCCGCGCCGTGGAGGTGGTAGGAGGCGAGCCAGGTACGCTCCGATGTGAGGGTGCGCTGCCCGCGAAAGAACTGGTTGCACTGGTTGAGCCAGTTGAGGGGGTCCTCCGTCCCGTCATATGTGGCGAAGTCGATTTTGGCGAACCGCGGCGGTGTCTGGGTCGGAGCGCCGGGTCGCACTGGCTCGGAGGAGCGGAGCAGGGAGGCAGGTGGCGCCTGGTCGGAGTACTCCGGGTAGTGACCCGCGGAGCCGGATGGCCCGCCGAACTGCGGGAATGGGGTCGGCTGTTCGGGAGCCGTGGTGTAGACCGGTGATGGCGAAGACCCAGCCGCCCATGCTGGTAGTGGCGACGGGGAGGGCGGGAACCGAACCTGATGGATTGGCAGGCTGGCCGGCGAGGGCGCCCCTGAGCTGGGCAGAGGTGGCGCGGTTGCAGCGCCGACGGTGGAGGGTGGGCGGGCGCGACGAGTGATGCGGGGGCCGTAGTTGGCCACTGCGGCCAGAGAGGCGCCGTGGCTGGGGGTTGATGATGATGCAGCAACGGCGATGGCGGGCCGCTGGGGTGCCCCGCCTGGAACGGCAGCAGTGGGGGCCCGCCGCATGCAGGCGCGCCCTGGGGCGACCACGGCGGCGCGGGGGGGGGGGGGGGGTAGGCGGCGATAGGCGCAGCCGGCGGTGGTGCGTACGGCCCTGCCATGTACAGATGGAGTCCCTGTATGGCCGTCACGAGATCCCGCAACGTGTTGGTGACCTGCTCCGGCGTGAAGACGGCGGTTGTCGGCGGCGCGGAGGTGACTGGGGTCGGTGGCGTTGGGGAACCCGCGGTGGTGATCGGCCCCGGCAGCGTGGGGGTCCCGGCGGTGGTGACGATGGGCAGCGGCGGCGTGGGTGTTGATAAAGACATGATCGAACCCGAGTCTCTGGATACCAAATTGGTAGAACCCAGGGTCCTACCGGTCCTGCTCCTTAGGTTGTAGGGGAAGACCGGGGGCTGAGAGGGGCGAGGGCGCGGCGGCCGGCGCACAGGCGCCGTCGCGAGATGGAAGGAGGGAGGCGGCGACTGAGAGAGGGAGGTGGCTAGGGTTAGGGTCCGGCTCCTCTGGGAGCCGGGCAATAGAATTCTTATTATTGCTTAAATCTCAAAATAGTCTTACAGCTAGTATATATAACCACGATGCTAGAAAATAAGATAACTTGTGGGCCAAGCCCCTAACTAAACCTGCCCGGTGGGCCTCCTACGGGCATAAGTCTGCCCGGTCATAACACTGGTGCTCATGCCTTGGTAGATTTTATGTTTTTGGTTGTGCAGGTCATTGTAAGAACAAAGGAAAACGCGGAGAAGAAGCTCACTTTGACCTATGAAGAAATGGAAGCAGAACGGGAAGAAGTACTTAAGTTTCTCCCTTTCTTCTATTTACTAAAATACAGTTCTGTTTTCTGAACTTCATCTTCTTTAACTTTGTATAGGAAGAAGTACAAGCTGATAGTGAAAGTGATGATGAAGACCAACAAATCTATAACCCTCTCAAGTTACCAATGGGTTGGGACGGGAAACCTATCCCCTATTGGCTCTATAAGCTTCATGGTCTTGGTCAGGTACCAGCTTTGTCGTTAACACCTTAATTAATTATCACACCAGCCTTGTCGTTAACAGCTTAATTAGTTATTACTTTTTTTGGATCTTCGGTTAGAGGTCAATGACTCATCTTACTGTTTGCTGAATATTTCTATGTCACCATGTTAGTAAATTTTCTTCCTATATGAATGTATTGATCATCACTTTATTGTGACACCATTCTATTTGGAAAATAAATCAATTTCCATTATGTTCAGTGACTGCCAATTAATTGACTGATGGACAGTGGCAACTGGTATAAGGCATGTACGTTGGATAGCACAACATGCCACACTAGGTTAAACCTAGTTTGATTTTGTTAGGCTAGTGTCTGGTTTATTGCCAAACTTTTGCAATGCCATACTTTCTTAGTCTTGTAACCCCACATTCCGGTGGCACATTTCTAGGCAAACATTGCTTAAATGGTGGCCTTCAATTTGTTAGCTACAATTTTTGTGGCTTGCCACAGTTTATAACTGTTAGGTGTGGCGATTGTGGTAGCCATACAAATGTGCCCATATATCAACTAAATGATCTTGGCTCATTTTGCTGTGTGTCAACTTCCTCAAATTAACTGTTAGGAGTTATTATATATGTTCTGTAATTGGAGCAAGTGTTGACTGGCAAAAAAAGGTTTTACATTTCTCTCTTTCTCTAATGCTATTATCAACACAATGCTTGGAGCTACAAAATGGCATGTTACGGAAAATGAATGCTAAATCTTAATGTTCGATAGCTTGCACATAGTTTCACCTGTTATTTGTGTTTTGCCTGTGTCAAATATTAAACTCGACTTTGATCATCGATAACATTGTTGCTATTATATGCCCAGACATTACCATCGAGTTTGGTTGTAGACCACTGATGTTTTAACTATCTGTTGCCAGGAATTCAAGTGCGAGATATGTGGTAACCACAGTTACTGGGGGCGAAGGGATTATGAGCGCCATTTCAAGGAGTGGCGCCATCAGCATGGGATGCGATGCCTTGGTATTCCTAATACCAAGAACTTCAACGAAATTACATCCATTGAGGTACACCGTCCGCCATTTGCTATTGTCTTGTTCATGCGTTGTCTTGCTTGCCGCGAAGTTGCCTTGACATGCCTGATTTGTGTTGTCAGGAGGCGAAAGCACTGTGGGAGAGGATACAAGCAAAGCAAGGGCTGAACAAGTGGCGGCCAGACTTGGAAGAGGAGTACGAAGACAAGGATGGCAACATCTACAACAAAAAGACGTACACTGACCTGCAGCGCCAAGGCCTGATATAGATATGCGATTCTGGTGCTTTGGGGTTTGGAACGCGGCGCTAAATCCATTGAAACCTGCTGACCTTGATGGTCGCTGCAACTCTGTATTAGCTTGCATTACATGCCGCCGGATGTTACTTGGGGGCTCAACTTCCTTCTTCAGGTTACATTCCATATTATGCTCCATTAATTGGTCTATCTTACTCCGTGTTCTTAGGTCCTGTTTGGTCAAATCCTTTCAAGATTTCGCTTCAACGTCAACATGGAGAAAGAAATACTCCCTCCGTCCGGAAATACTTGTCAGAGAAATGAGTATAACTAGACGTATTATAGTTCTAGATACATCCATTTATATCCACTTTTCCGACAAGTATTTCCGGACGGAGGAAGTATTATGCAACAGTGTTGGAGTTTTTTTTTTTGAAACGGAGGCAAAAGATTTGCCTCGTCTATTAAATAAGGGATGAGTAGAGTTAAAAGTTTTACAAGAGCACTACATATACGACATGACAATTACTCACGTAAAAAAATGATCCCTAGTCTTTTAGCACCGGCGGTGATCCAGAGCTTTGCCTCCTTGATGATGTTGCTAAGTAGAATAGATGGCGGCGCACTCTTGTGGCGGAACACTCTTGCATTACGCTCGTTCCAAATGGTCCAGGAGACGAGCATAGTGAGGGAGGTCATAGCGCTCCGGTTGGGGATGTGATTGCCAGTTCTCTTGTCCCACCACTCGTGGACGGAATCATCCAGGTGCCAAACGGTGGTGTCCATGTGGGCAAGGCCAAGTTTTTCACTGATAGTCCTCCATAGCCGGAGCGTGTAGCGGCACTTGAAGAAGAGATGTGCACCTGATTCTTGCTCTCTTGAGCAAAGAGGGCATAGCCCACAATTTGTCCAACCCCGTCTCTCCAAGCGATCGGCGGTCCAAATCCAATCTTGGATAGCCAACCAAGCAAAGAACTTGACCTTGGGGGGGGGGGGGGGGGGGCAAGCCTTCCAAACCATGCGATCCATAGGGGAAAGAGTTAGCCCCAGGAACTGGGCTTTGTATGCAGTTGCCGCCGTGTAAATCCCGTCATTCGAGTGCTTCTAAGAAATATCATCCTCAAGCTGCTCATCGAGATGAACCTCGTTGACAAGCATCCAAAGAGTGAAAAATTCTCTAATGTGTTCGCCGGAGATAACAATGTTGTAGTTGATTTTGAAGATCCAGGCATTGCCCTTTAGAGCCTCTCTCACCTTCCAATTCTTTCTTCTTGAGGCCTCAAAGATTAGCGGTGCAATATCTTTGGGCTTGCGCCCGAGAAGCCAAGGTGAGTCCCAAAAAGGCGTTTTGGCTCCGTTCCCCACAGTGATGGTAGTGGAGGCATAGAAGAAATTGAGATCATCATCTGTGCAAGGATTGCCAAATCCCACCCATAATCTGTGAGGTTCCTTCCACTCATACCAAGGCCATCTTAGCCTTAGAGCACGTGCAAATTTGCAAGTATTAAGCACCCCAAGGCCACCATACCCCTTTGGCCTACAAACTGTATCCCAATTAACCTTGCATTTGGCACCCGTCATCTTGTCTGCACCGGACCAGAGAAAAGCTCTTTCAATCTTGTTGAGGTTATGAAGAGTGCTTGGAGGGACGATGAGGGGTGTGATGGAGTACACCGCTTGAGAGCATAATACCGACTTGACCAGGGCCGTGCGGCCAATGGTTGTGATGTCCTGGCCCTCCCAAGTAACTAGTTTGCCGGCCGCCTTATCCTTAAGATATTGGAAATCCACCTTCTTAAGTTGCCACACCGAGAGAGGTAGGCCTAAGTATCTCACTGGGAAGAACGCGCGGGTTGCCGGAATGCTCCCGAGAATGAAACCAAGGTTGAGGTGGTTGCATCTGATTGGCACAACCGAGCTCTTCAGAAAGTTGGTATGTAGGCCCGTAACCTCGCCAAACCCACGCAGAATCGACGCAAGGTTATCAATGTCTTGCTTGATAGGAGCGACAAAGACCGCGGCGTCATCCGCATAGAGAGATGTTCGCACCGTGGCTCCCCGGCCTCGAATCTTATGAAGAAGGCCTTTCCGCGTTGCCAAATCAAGGATCTTGTGCAGGGGGTCGATCGCAATGACAAAGAGAAGGAGGGACACGGGGTCTCCCTGCCGAAACCCACGGCCGTGCATGATCGGAGGACCAGGCAACCCATTAAGAAGGATGCGTGATGAAGATGTTGAAAGGAGAGAAGCAATCCAGTCACGGAATTTGGGTGGGAACCCCATACGCTGCAGGAGGTCCAGAATGTAACTCCACTTGACCGAATCAAACACCTTCTTGATGTCCAACTTGAAAAGCAACGCAGGAGTTTTGCACTTTTGTAGTCTCCTTGCGAAGTTTCGGACATACATGAAATTGTCGTGAATGCTACGCCTCTTGATGAATGCACTTTGAGCGTTGGACACTAGGCCATCCATAAGGGGGGCAAGACGAAGCGATAGGACCTTGGCGATGATTTTGGCGATGGCGTGGATGAGGCTAATGGGCCTGTAATCAGGGATGCCCTCCGCCCCCTCCTTCTTGGGTAGGAGCACGACATTGGCAGAGTTGAGCCAGTGTAGGTCGGATGTGTGGAGGGAGTCGAAACGCTCGATGGCCCTCATGACCGCGTGCTTGATAATGCCCCAACACTTCTTGAAAAAGATGCCCGTGAAGCCATCCGGCCCAGGCGCCTTATCACCGGGCATCTCCTTGATGGCTTCCCACACCTCGCCCTCGGTGATAGAAGCATCAAGGTCCTGCAACGCATGTTGCTCAATACCAAGCTCCACCCAATTAAAGTCCTTGTTGCTCGTGCAGCCCGTGCCCATCACCTCACGAAAGTGGTCGTGTATGATCTTCTCCTTTTCCTCATGTTTGGTTACCCACCCATGGTCATGCTTGAGCCAATGGATGTGGTTTTTTCTTCGACGGGCATTGATGCGTCGGTGGAAGAATTCGGTATTAGCATC
This sequence comes from Triticum timopheevii, assembly GCA_963921465.1. NCBI lineage: Eukaryota > Viridiplantae > Streptophyta > Magnoliopsida > Poales > Poaceae > Triticum > Triticum timopheevii. Next base: position 443,656,631 of record OY997274.1, on the reverse strand, counting down.
GCCGTCCCTCAAATTAGCAATCCTGGCGCACTGACTCTTCCTAGCTCTCTCTAGCACCGCCAGACTGATGACCCTGCGTTTAAGCCTAGAACGAAGGTCGCGTTCCTCTGGAGATAACTGTCTCCCCTCCTGCGCGATGTCTAGCTGAAGGATCACAAGATGTGCAGCATGAAGTTGGATCCTTGCCTTGGAGAACAGATTCTTGCTCCACTCGGTAAGGCGAAGCGCGGTTTTCTTTAGCTTGAGATGCAAAATCTTGCATGGCTCAGTGTGCCACACCCGCTCGGCCCATGCATTTTTGACCACCTCCTCAAATCCGGGCAAAGATACCCAGAAATTCTCGAACTTGAAAGCCCGTGGCCGCCTAGGCCCCCTGTCGTCGCAAGTAGAAGAGGACAATGGTCGGAGAGGGAGGACGATAAAGCATGCAACACATGTGTGTTGAAGGACATGTCCCAATCCGTGTTGCAAAAGAAAGAGTCGAGCTTGCAAAGAGTTGAGTTTTCTCCCTCATTGCTCCACGTGAACCGTCTGTTCTGAAGGTGAATTTCCTTAAGCTCACAATCCTGGAGAGCGGCACGGAACCGGTTGATCCGACCCCGGTTAATGTTTCTCTTATTCTTGTCCCTCGCCCTATATATCTGGTTAAAGTCCCCAAGAGTGAGCCAGGCCACACCCGGCAGGGGCTTGCTGGAGCGAAGCTCGTCAAAAAAAGCATCCTTGGATGCATGCTCAGTGGGCCCATATACGTTTGTGATCCTGAAGCGCACGTCATTTTCACGAATACGAACCAAGGCCGAGAGGCAAAATACCGAGGTTGTTATGTCAGTGACCTCCAAGACAGCATCATCCCATAGGAGGAGCATCCCACCCCTAGTTCCCATTGCCGGTCGCTGCGCGAAATTTCGCAGCCTATTACCCCCAAGGAAAGCAGTAGTAAACCTGTCGACGTTGCCCAACTTAGTCTCCTGGAGACAAACAAGCTGGCCCGAGGAGGACGCAATCGTCGCACTGACCGTAGCCCTCCTGTTCGGGAAGTTAAGGCCCCGAACGTTCCAGCTGAGCGTGTTGATGGGTTGCATGATCATGGGAAACAAGGTGTCGCACTTGGCCAGGCAAAGCCGTAGCAATTGGAAGCAGAGGTAACAATATGCAAGCCAACTGGAGCTTTGTCAAACTGGGAACAACTAGGACGAGAACACAACCAGCTCACACGGATACAACGCACACAAGGAAAAGCAACAGTGATACACACCCCTCTGGGCGATCTAGACAAGCTTGCTAACATAGAGAAATGGTAGTTCCCAGGGACGTTGAACTAGCAGGTCAGGCTGCATCCAGCGATGCACCTCCATGCAGCGCTGTGCCTTCCTGGGCAGAGGCCAGCTCCAGGGCTCCCTCTCTGCCGTGGTCGATAAGGGCGTCCTCCACATCGTTGACGACCTTGTCGTCGAGGTGAAAGAACTCACGCATGGCCATGATCACCTCAGGGGCCAGTTGCTCCTTGAACTTGGCAGTGAAGACTTCCAGAGTGGCTTCCGTCACGTCCTTTCCATCACGCGTGATACCCAGGCTGCGGCCGACCAGCCTCTCGGCAACCTTGGCCACCGGAGCAACATCCTGGCCACCAGAGCGCCCGATCCTTTGCAGCGACAGCCCTCCCTTGGTAGAAATCCGAACCCCAGCCAGCGTCTTCCTGCGAGCAGCCGGGGGCCTAGGAGGCGGCGAACCAGGCTGTGCCAACAGTCCGGGCTGACGCTCCGCAAAGATGGCCAACGCCACCGCATCCCCTTGCACCCCAAAAACATGCCCAGGAGGTGGGGTGCGCTGCACAATGCCATCACAGACTAACGGCGGCGTGGGAGATGCCTCGAAGCCAAGCGGCCTGGAGGGTGATGTCGCGGGCCGCTGAAGCGTGATAGGCGAGCAGTGACGGACCAGGGTCGCCTCAGCGTTGAGCAGGGGCGAGCTCCGCGCTCCAACGCGGTTTGACCTCGGGACCGACGGCAGCACCGATGTTGGAGAGTGCGGTGGGGACGCCGGCGGGGTGAGGGCCTCCAGAGAGCGTCTTCTGGCCGAGCGAGGAAAGGCCTGCCGAGCAGGGCTACGCCCGCGGGCATCCGCAGCCTCCCGACCCAGGACGGGCTAGAGCTCGCAGGCCCTTTCGGCCTCGCCGCTTTCAGAAGAGGAGCCATGCAGCATGCCGAGGGCATGCGCAGCCACTTGGCCAGCAGCCAGCGCGAGCTGAGTGCCGGAAGGGGCACCCGCGCGTCGGTGCCCACTCGAGCGGTCCCTGGAGCGGTCTTGGCCGCCCTCCCGCTGTCGGCCACGCGCATTCCGGGAGAGCGAGCGACGCACACGGGCGCCCCAACCCTCGCGAGCGCGGCCGTCGTCGCGCCCACGGCGCCCGTCGCGGTCGTCATCATCGTCGCGCCTGTCTTGACGACGGACTTCACGCACCGGCGCAGCCCGCCTGTCCCTTGGAACGATCGTGCCGTCGACGACACGCCTGTACCAAGTGAACTCGTGGACGTCCGGGGGAGGCGGATCGTCGTCGTCGTCGGCGGCCTTGGAGTGATCTTCAAGCAGGTCCAGATGGATGAGCACGCGGTGGCGAAGCCCTCGCCGCCCACGGCGGCGGTGACCACGGGCAGGCAGGGTGAGCCACTTCACCTTTGGGATGGCACTGGGGTCGGCTGTCCACGCCCAGAGCGCCAGGTCCCTCGTATCCTCCTTGCGACAAGAGCGGGGCTCGATGTAGTCCAAGGAGCAGCGCCGGCCGATGAGGAAGGTGGCGACGTACTCGTTCCAGCCGTGGAGGGGGACGCCCTCCAAGCACAGCCGGACATGTTGGAGCATGTCTTCGTTCTCGGCATGAGCTTCAAGTCTCCATTGCCGCACGAAGATGCGGTAGCCAGAGCCAGGCAGATGGTCTCGGGACGTGGCGTCGGCACAGTGGTGCTGGTGCATGAAGCGAACGAAGAACCTCTCAGGGTAGTGCTTGACCACCTCAACATCCTCCTTGCGCGCGCCCAGGGCCGCAGCGATCTCGCCCGCAACCTGCTGGCAGGAGACATCATGCCTATCGCCCTCGAGCCAGGCAACCGCCGCGTTGGTGGAGAGGAGGGCGGACTCCGCCTGCATCTCAGGCGTCGCCGGGACGACGACGAAGTCTTCAGCCGGCCTGAGGGAGGCGTCGCCCGGGCGCACCGCCATGACACCGGAGGGCGAGGACACCTCCCAGCCGCGACCCGAACGAGGAGGCGGGGCAGGACCAGAGGCAGCAGCAGGGCGGGGCAGAGGAGGCGGTGGAATAGCAGGACAGTCAAGAGAGCTCAACGGCATCTAGTGGTTGCGGCAGCCCCGCGATTTATGCCCATTCTGCAGGCAGCGGGAGCAGCGAATGGGATCCCGACAGGCCGAAGCCCTATGCCCAAGAAAGAGGCACCTGCAGCACCGCCCGAACAGCCATCTAGGAATGGGCGGCGGCTTGAATGCTGGGGCAGCCAAAGCCGGCCGGCGCGGGCCTTTACACGACACGACGAGGTGCCAGGCACCGGTCACCTCACCCTCGCGCCCCGCGCCGGCAGACTGCGAGGCCGGCATTGAAGGCTCAGCCACGAGCGAGCTTGAAGAGGCCAACTGCCCCGCCCTCCCGCAGTTAAGGCGCTCGCCGTCTTGAATGCGTGTGGAAGCCGCAGCAGGGGAGGGAGGCGCCGAGCCGACCAAGGCGCGCCCCGAAACCGCAGCGCCCGGCTGCGAATCCGGGACGAAATCCACGGAGACCGCGGTGCGGCTCGCGGAGGATGGATCTGGATCTGGAGCGGACGAGGGGCACCGAGGGGGCGGCTGCCTCCGCAGCAGCTCCAGCCGTGCAGGGCAACCAGCTGGGAGGCCAGCAGGAGGAGGCGGCAGGGGCATGAACCAGGAGCCGAGGCCTGGGCGGGGCGCTGCGGCTGACGCGGGCGCGGGCGCGAGCGAGGGAGCGCTCATGGCTGTGTGTCTACACCCGTTTAGTGATAGTGTTGGAGTTTGATATATAAGGAAAGAGCAAGACAGGAAGTAGGGCTTTTACACAGTCCGGGGCGTGAACCTGAGTAAATCGTGTGTCCCCCTTTATGTGTGTCTTACATTTACTGGTATCATTATCTGGCGTCCCCTTGGCAACAAATCCACGTGCTCGCTCTACTATGCTTCGATAATTCCTGAGACTTGGCATAGGTGCTTGTCTGGATGTATTTCATATTTTTTTGAGCTATTCTTTCTGTTGAGTATATTGTGTACGTGTATATGTCTGTGTAGGGCCCACCTTCTGTTTTCCTTGTATAGTTGAGGTTGTGGCCCACCTCTATACTTACATATACGTGCCTGGTGCACCGATCAATACATCGCGATTGCACAGCCCATAATCTGTCTTTCTACATGGTATCTATCGCAGTAAGGTCCTAACCCTAGCCGCCGCCGCCGCCGCCGCCGCGCCTCCGCGCCGCCGCCGCCGCCTCCTGCCGCCGCCATCACCAGCCGCCGCCGCCGCCGCCATACCCTCGGCCGCCGCCGCCGCCGCTAGTCACCGCCGCCGCAACCCGCCCGCCCCGCCCGCCGCCGCCGCCGCCTCCCGCCCCAAGGCCACCGCCGCCGCCGCACCGCTTTCGCTCCCTCCCTTCCCCGCGTCGCACCTCTCTCCCATCCACACCGCGCCGCCCACCCCCTCCTCCCAACCCGCGCCGCTCCCAACCCTCTCTGTAACCCGCGCCGTGCGCCCCCCCTGCAACCCGCGCCGCGCCCTAACCCGACCACTGCCGCCATCATGAGCTCCTCCTCCTCTACCGTCTCCAACCCGTTCGCCGGTCCCGACGTCACCCTCGTCCGCGATCTCAACATCCATGAGCGCGTCCCGGTCAAGCTTGACCACACCACCGCCTCCTACTCCGCGTGGAAGCGGTATTTTTCGCTCGTGTTCCGTGAGTACCTTCTTCACGGCCACGTGGACGGCACCGTGGACTCCGCGCTCATGATTCACGATGAGGAGTGGATGATCCTCGATGCCACCATCATCCGCTGGTTCTACCTCACCATCTCCAGCGACATCTTCCACACCGTGGTGAACGACGAGGACGACGCCCATGCGGTCTGGACCAAGCTCAACGGCCTCTTCACCGACAATCGGCTGCAGCGCAAGGTCCTCCTCTATGGTGAGTTTTACGGGTGCCAGCAACTTGACTCGTCCATCGATGATTTTTGCATGCGCCTCAAGAAGCTCGCCGATGAGCTCCGTGATCTGGGGGAGAAGATTGGCGACGAGCTCCTTATCAGCACCCTCTCCGGCGGTCTCAACGAGGACTTTGGGAACGCAGCCTCCAACCTCACCCTCATCCCGGAGCCCACCTTTGGCAAGGTGGTCGCCTACCTCAAGCTGGAGGAACGCCGGATGCGGGCGGCCCGGACGCGCGCCACCCACACCGCCCTTGTTGCCGGCACCCCGGGGGTTCGGCCCCGCCACAGCCCCGCCCGACGCCGCCCTCGCAGGAGGCGCCCGCCTTCCCGCCGGGCTTCTCGCCCGCCCCACCCGCCCCCTTCCCGCCGCCCCAGCCGGCGGCCAATGGAGGAGGCCGTCGCGGCGGCCGCCGGGGTGGCCGCAAGCAAGGAGGCGGCGGCGGTGGTGGCGGTGCTCAGGGAGGAGCGCCACGCCAGCAGCAGCCGGCTCCTCAGCCGGCGGCCCCGTGGTACGCCGGTCAGAACCCGTGGACCGGCGTCGTCCACGCCTATTCCATGCCGGTTTCACGGGCTCCCACTCCGGGTCTTCTCGGCACTCGGCCTCCGTCACACCAGGCGTATTACGCCGCACCGCAGCCCTATGCGGCGCCCTACGGGCAGCAGCCGCCGCCGCTGCTGCCCTTGACGTCTGCGCCGTCCCTTCCGCCGGCGCCGTGGGACCCGGCTCTCCTGGCGGCTCTCCACACTGCCCCCTCCCCGTCCAGCTACACCGGCGGCGGCGATTGGTACATGGACAGTGGCGCCACCGCTCATATGGCGGCGTACCCCGGTAACCTCCATACTGCTCACCCTGTCCACACCTCCAACCGCATCACCGTCGGTGACGGTTCTTCTCTTCCTATCACCCATATTGGACATACATATTTTCCGTCTAACTCCACTCCTATATCCATGTCTAATATTCTTGTTTCTCCTGATCTTATTAAAAATCTTGTTTCCGTTCATTCTCTTACACGTGAAAATCCGGTGACCGTTGAATTTGACGAATGTGGCTTTTCTGTTAAGGACGCTCGCACGCGGATGGTGCTCCACCGATGTGACAGCCCCGACGAGCTCTACCCAGTTCACTCAGCCGCCTCCACCACTTCCGCCGCCCCTGTCGCTCTCGCCACCGGAGTGGATCTCTGGCACGCTCGCTTGGGTCATCCTAATCATGCCACCCTTCGCCACATACTTCGGAGTTTTTCTTTCACGTGTAATAAGAACGAGGATCACTCGTGTCATGCATGCCGCCTTGGCAAACATGCTCGTCTTCCGTTTAGGGTTTCTTCCTTTGTTGCATCGTACCCGTTTGAGTTGATTCATAGTGATGTTTGGACATCTCCTGTTGCAAGTAGTACGGGCTTTCTTTATTACCTTGTCATCCTTGATGATTTTTCGCATTATGTGTGGACCTTCCCGTTGCGCCGCAAGTCGGACGTTATCTCCACTCTTGTCGGTTTCTACTCTTATGTCCGCACGCAGTTTGGCCGGCCCATTCTTGCGTTGCAGACAGACAACGGGAAGGAGTTTGACAACACCGCTGTCCGCGATCTTCTCGCCACACATGGCACGATTTTTCGTCTCACTTGCCCGTACACCTCGCAGCAGAACGATCGTGCTGAGCGCATCCTTCGCACTCTTAATGACTGCGTTCGGACTCTTCTCTTTCACGCCAATGTGCCCCCGCGCTTTTGGCCTGACGCTCTAGCCACCGCTTCCCTCCTCATAAACATCCGACCATGTCGTACTCGCGGGAACTTTACACCTCACCACCTTCTATTCGGTGCACCCCCCTCTTATGACGGGCTTCGCATTTTCGGCTGCCTGTGCTACCCTAGCATCGCTGCCACTGCGCCTCATAAGCTCGCACCCCGCTCCGTCGCCTGCATCTTTCTCGGCTACCCACCTAACACTAAGGGCTACCGCTGCTACGATCCAGTCTCTCACCATGTTTTCACCTCCCGACACGTTTACTTTGATGAGATGGTCTTCCCGTTTCGGCAGCAGGCACCCCTCGTCGTCTCGTCACCGCCGGCCACCGGCGGCCCATCGACGACCTCGTCAGGTGGACGAGCACGCCTGGTTCGTGGACCGCCTTCGGGCTTTGGCGCTCCACGGGCCCTACTGCCGGCGCCCTCCACGGCCGGCCCCGCCGTTGCGGCCGGCGCCCCGCCTTCACCCGCCGCCCCCGACTCGGGCGCCGCGGGGTCGGGCGCCTCCTCGCCGGTCCCGTCGTCGGCCGCCTCGCCGGTCGCCTCACCGGCCGCCTCGATGGCCTCGCCGCCGGCCGCCTCGCCGGCCCCGTCGCCGGCCACCTCGCCGGCTCTATCGCCGGCTGCGACGCCGGCCGCGACACCGGCGGTGACGCCGGCCTCCTCGCCGGCCGCCTCGCCGGCCCCGGTGGCCCCGTCCAGTCCCGTCACCCGTGCTCGCGCCGGCATTCACTGCCCGAGCCTCCGGTACTCGCGTGACGAGTACGTCCTCGCCGCCTCTGCCGCGGAGCCGTCACCCATTCCTGCGTCTGCCCGCGCCGCCCTACGTGATCCTCACTGGCTTGCGGCGATGCAGGAAGAGTTTGACGCTCTCCAGCGGAACTGCACCTGGACTCTGGTGCCCCGGCCTCCTCGCGCCAACGTCATCACCGGCAAGTGGGTCTTCCGTCATAAGACCCGCTCAGACGGTTCACTTGAGCGCTACAAGGCTCGCTGGGTGGTCCGCGGTTTCCGCCAGCGCGCTGGAGTTGATTTCACGGAGACGTTTGCCCCGGTTGTCAAACCGGGCACGATCCGCACTGTCCTCCAGCTCGCCGTCTCTCGCGGCTGGCTCGTTCACCAGATGGATGTCTCCAACGTCTTCCTCCACGGCCATCTTGAGGAGCAGGTGTTTTGTGAGAAACCCACCGGTTTCGTCGACGCCTCATTACCCGGCCATGTGTGCCTGCTGTCGCGCTCTCTTTACGGGCTCAAGCAGGCACCCTGCGCCTGGTACCAGCGGATCGCCGGGTCTCTTCAGACACTGGGCTTCAGCGTCACTCGCTCGGACGCCTCACTGTTTGTCTATCGCCACGGTGACACGACTGCATATTTGCTGCTTTACGTCGACGACATCATCCTGACAGCCTCCTCCGCAGCCGTTCTTCAGCAGATTACTCTACGGCTGCGTGACGAGTTCGCTATCAAGGACTTGGGTGCTCTCCATTACTTCCTTGACATTGAGGTTGTTCGGCGTCCGGACGGCTTCTTTCTTCATCAACAGAAGTATGCCCATGAGCTTCTTGAGCGCGCTGGCATGCTCAACTGCCATCCGGTTGCTACTCCTGTTGACGCGAAGGCCAAGGTTTCTGCTCTTGAGGGTTCGCCTGCGTCGGATGCTCCATTCTACCGGTCTATTGTCGGCGCTCTACAGTACTTGACTCTCACCAGACCGGATCTTCAGTATGCTGTCCAGCAGGTGTGTCTCCACATGCACGCCCCTCGTGACTCTCACTGGACTCTCGTGAAGCGGATTCTTCGCTACATCCGCGGCACGATGTCCCTTGGGTTGACACTCACGGCGTCCACTTCTCTGGAGATGGTGGCTTACTCCGATGCAGACTGTGCCGACTGCCCCGACACTCGTCGGTCCACCTCTGGCTACTGCGTCTACCTCGGTCCTTCCCTCGTCTCGTGGTCGTCCAAGCGACAACTCACGGTTTCGCGCTCTAGCGCCGAGGCTGAGTACCGAGCTGTGGCCAATGCTGTCGCCGAGTGCACCTGGCTTCGACAGTTACTTCAGGAGCTACATCACGATGTCTCCCAGGCTACGGTTGTCTACTGCGACAACGTCTCTGCGGTGTACCTCTCCGCCAACCCCGTTCATCATCGCCGGACGAAACACATCGAGCTGGACATTCACTTCGTGCGCGAGCAGGTGGCTCTTGGACGCATGCGGGTTCTCCATGTGCCGACTGCTCAGCAGTTCGCTGATGTGATGACGAAGGGACTGCCGACTTCCACCTTTGAGGAGTTTCGTTCCAGTCTCTGCGTCACTGGCGCCGCTTCGACTGCGGGGGGGTGTTGAGTATATTGTGTACGTGTATATGTCTGTGTAGGGCCCACCTCCTGTTTTCCTTGTATAGTTGAGGTTGTGGCCCACCTCTGTACTTACATATACGTGCCTGGTGCACCGATCAATACATCGCGATTGCACAACCCATAATCTGTCTCTCTACACTTTCAATCGTATGACGTGCTCGTTGACTATGAGGTGCTTGCGGCAACCCAAGAGGTAGAGGTAGAGTGTGCCATCGTGCGTCTACATACTTTTTAAAAAAGTATTTTAGTTGAAGAATGTATATAATTCTCTCTAAAATAAAAAGATTTATGGACCTCAATATTACTATGTTTGCTAACAATAGGTTCCTAGAGATGAAGAGGAGGGGCAGAGTGTCGAGGAAGAAGATAAAGTCGGTACAGGTGTCCCAAATGTAACCTGTCGCGTTAATTCCTTGGGGGAGGATGACAAGCTCGCAATACCGAAACCTGTTGATGACGCATTAACCACAACATTGTGTCTCTCACCACATTCTTCTCTACCCACGAACAAGCGGTTAGGGAGAGGCAGTTTTCCCCATAGTGTTTGCTGGCGAGGCCGCGGATACCTCCCCTCTCCATTTGCCGCCCTGGCAATGGGAGGGGGCGGAATCCCAGTTCTCTCCTGGCTTGCAAATATTCGTAGAGGTAGTGTGTGTTGTTGCGCCGTTGGGGTAGTGAGAGCGGCTCATGGGAGAATAAATCTGCATCAACTCAATTGGCACACTATCAACTCCATTGCCACACTGGCGGCGTACTCCAGGGCATCTTAGGGCTGTATGCCATGTTTGCTTGTCGATCCTTCATATCGGCGGGATTAGTTTCTCGACCGACGTTTGCGAGACAACGACGACGACATCTCCACTGGAAGTTTGTGTCCTCCTGTTTCGTCCCTATTGAAGTAGCGTTCCCTCCAACGCCGTTGACGAGAAGGATGACCTTGTTCAGGAGGTGGCTGGTGGTTACTACCTTTGGTGGCGGCGTTAGTGTACAAAACAAGATGACCTGGCTGAAACAAAGGATGAGGTTCGTAAATGGCGTATATGGTGGTCTTCCTTGATGGCATCGATGAATTTCCGGATCTAAAGTCGAGATGGCATGGGGACGATCCTTGACCGACATGCCACAAAGTCATGTGTGGTGCCGCGTACGATGGGCCTGGTCTTCAGTTCACAAAGCTCTGATGGCGGTGGTGCCTCCCTGCAACTGGCAACGATGGAGGCCTTTCTCCTCTAAAGTTGGAGGTTGGAGATAATCCATGGTTTTGGCGTGTGCAAGGAGCCCTTGTGATTTGTTTCTATTTTCCATTGCTCTAGGTTGTGTCATGCAAGGTTTTCAGGATAGTTGTCACGTTTCTTAGTTTCTTTTTTTGACACTTTTTAGTGTTTCTTTTTTTGACACTTTTGTTGTTTGATTGTTTTCATGCATGTGGGTTCCTCTAATCTCTTTGGTCTATTGGAATCAAAGCTGGCCGGCCCGGTAGCACGCCTAGCATGGCACGACACGGGCTAGACGGGTCGTGCCTGGAGGTTGGGCATGCGGGCCGACACAACACAACGCATTATTTATTTTATTTTTATTTGGAGTTTTTAACATATGTATGGTATAAAGAACAGCCCAATAGGCCAAATCTGGCCCAAAAAACAGCCTAGCAGGCTTGACGTGCCGTCGTGCCAGCCCGTATAGCAACTGGGCCGTGCCTGGGCTGAAGGACACAACACACGGGCCGGCCCAGCCTGGCTAATAATCGTGCCATGACGGGCGTGCCGTGCCAGGCTCAATTAGGGTGGGCCGGGCCGTGCCGATATTTATTTTTTGGAAAAAGCTTACCTTCTACCGGCTGATCGCGCGCGCCCATCCGCCGGCTCCGTGGCCATTTGATCGTGTGTTGATCAGACGGTCGACAGCGTCCCCGCGTCCGCCTAAGCCGCGTCTGTTTCCTGCAACTCACCTGTTGTTTCAATACAGTCATTCTTGCAACTGGGTAACAGTAGGGGGGTTTCAGGGCTCATCTGGGAGCCGCGTCTGTTTTCCTGCAACTCACTATTGTTTCAAGACAATCATTCCCGCAACCGGTAACAGTAGGGGGATTTCGGGGCTCGTCTGGATTAGAGGGCGAGCGGCTGGATTTGGGAGCCGGCGGACGGGCGCGGTGGCGCAAGGCGTTGGGCCACCAGGCCTTATCCATGGCGGTGGCGACGACTACTTGCTCAGATCGGCGGTGGCCGGCGACGACTCAAGCAGTTACGATTCAGAGATTGGCGGTTTCTGCAACAAAGATCTTGTTTCAGAAATAATCAAAAGATTCGATGGTGAAGTTTTTTCAGCAACAGAGTCAAGTTTTAGAAAGTTTCTGCAACACATGTCTTGTTTCAGAAAAAAATGGATCGGCGGCGAAGGGTTTTTTCTGCAACATGGGTCTTGCTTCAGAAATATAGCCCAGGTTGCAAAAAGCGTTGGAAGAGAACACAATGTTAGAGCGTATGAGGCCAAGCATTGCAACATGACACATGTTTCAGAAACATAGCTTCAGTTGTAGAAATCGACAAAGGAGTTCCCAAAGAAGGCCGCGACTGTTCTCAAAGAAGGCCCCCTCGGTGAGCTTGATTTGTGTCAGATCCAACCATGATGCGACATAGTGTTGCAGAAACTTCAATTTAGTTCCTGCACGCCGGCGACGGGCTGATTTTCGGTGGATTGGCGGCGGCACCACGCGAGGCGCAACTCTGTCGGAGCCAGGGGTAGTAGTGTTGTTTCCGCAACAGAGCGTTTGTTGCGGGAAATAACGAGTATGCATGCGGGGCGCGGACGCTAGATCGGACGGCGATCAGATGAGGCATCCAACGGCCGTTGAGGTGACGAATCAAATCTAAACATCAGCCGGCGGACGCGTAGCGTCGCCCTTATTTTTTTTTCCTGAAGAAAACCTACTAATTTTTTTACGAACCTGCCGCACCAAGAAGCGCCTACGTACGCACCTTGACGTAATACTAGAAGACGCCTTCACCTGAGATCCTGAAGGAGGCAAGGAGCTATGCTCCGTTTCCTGAAGTGCGGTGTTGCCGGCGCTAGAACAAGTTCCCCCAAGATCCAGTAGGAGGAGCAATGGCAGAAGCGGCCGTCGGCGGGCCTCACCTCCCTGAGGAGATCGTTACCTGGGAGATTCTCATCCGCCTGCCGCCGAAGCCACTCGTCCGGTGCCGCGCCGTCTGCCGCTCCTGGCACCGCCGCCTCACCTCCGACGCCAAATTCCTCCTCGCCCACCACCGCCGCCAGCCCTCGCTCCCTCTCGTCACCACCGGAGAAACCCATGAGAGAAGGATCGACGCCCTGGACCACCGCACCCGCGAGCGGCGCCCTGTCGCGCGGACGGCCACCGCCGAGGACCTCGACGTGCTCGCCTCCTGCGACGGCCTCCTCATCCTCGTCGCCTACGGCGGCCTCCACATCTGCAATCCGGCGACTCGCCAGCGCGCCCCTCTCCCGCTGCTTCACGCCGCCTGCATCTCCGGGCTATACCCTCACCGCCCGTCGGGGTCGTACCGAGTGCTGTGCTGCTTGAAGAGAGCCGAGGACGGCCGTGCCGTGTACCACGTGCACACCGTCGGATCCAGCGAGCTCAGGTGCGTCGGGCAGCCTCTCGATCCGTGGGCGTCCGGGCATCAGGTGCATGCGCTGCCGATGATGCTCTCTTGGCACCCGCTCGTGCTGGCAGACGGCAGATTTTACTGGCACCCCGTGCATTTGCCTGGTGGCTGCGGCAAGGTCAACGACATGCTGGTGTTCGACACCGTGGCTGAGTCTTTCCAGCATATGATTTCGCCCGTCGAGGGCCCCCTTCTTGAGCTGTTTGAGATGAACGACACTCTTGGATTGTATGCCTTCCGCGGTGGCACAGCTGATCTTTGGGTGCTGCAGGATCACCACAGCTGGGCCTGGTCAATGAAGCACCGGATCAAATTGCAGGTGGTGGCCTTCTCTCTAGTGCCGGACATCCAAGGAGATTTGCTCCTCCTTTCTCGAAAGGGAAAGACAGGCATTCGGTGGCAATATCTGCAGTATATTTCTGGTGCCGATGGCAGTTTGTCCAAACGGTATGAATGGAGCGTGTTTCTGAATCTTAAGAAACATAGGTTCAGAGAAAGCCTTGTTCCGCATTCCTTCTTCTTGATGGATGGCGATAATGGTGGTGGTGTGGATGGAAAGCCGTTGTTCGATGGGTTGTCAACTGTGGCGGTGCTTCCTGATGATAATTCGAGCTTCACTAAGGAACCCGTGATGGACAAGTCCGGTGAATCGTCGCAGGAGTGAGTCACTCGTGATGATTTGGAATTCTCATTATTTCTTAGCAGTATGTTTTTGCTATCTAAGTTTGGAAGGTTTAGAAGCAAAGATGAGTAACCTGATACCATGCCTCAAGTTTTCGGTGTTTCCCATCAACACATGATTGCCATGCAGAATAAAGTGCTTATGGTATCAGGCTTATTTAGTTTCTGCACTATAAACTTTGTAATAGGCTCTGCCAATTTCGCTGCTGACTTGTGTGCGAAGGAGGCAACATTAGCTAGGGCCACTTTGTTTCTCTGCAGGTCTTTGTATGTACTTCAGTGGTTGGATTTCTTGATGTTGTCCATTATTGGCATGAGCTACCGACAAGTTTAGTTGGAGCTTTGGCGAGAATTTGGAGGCATATAGTCATAGTCATAGTCTCCCTTTTGTTTAGGGTAGTTTTCGTATCCGTGGGTTCAATTTCCCTATATCTGATCGTATCCAGTGTTCTATTGATCTAATATAAATGAGATGCAATTTCAAAAAATAATGCTAGGGCCACTTGGTCATGGGATTCATGGTTACTAGTAGCTGCCTTTCTTACGTGCTGTTTACAGCATGTCTGTAGCCTGATTAATCAATGAAAGAGGAAAGCACTTGAGCTCAAAAAACAAAGTGGTTATGTTATCCCTTTATAGATTTGTGGTCTTCTATTTGTAACTCGTATATCTGGTAATCAATTGATGATGTATTGAGATTTTGATAAACAACCTTTTTATCTATTGCTGATACTTCAGTGTAAACTTATTTACTTGGCCTTCTTCCTGTAGGCCTTCTCAAAGTGAATGGTAGCAGTAAGATGGCAAGATTACATGACGATGGAAATACATTTCTCCCCCATCTTGACACCACTTCTTGTTTTGTTAATCGTGATGCAGTTATCTCTGGGGAATACACTGCTTCGCTGTGTAGACACATCCTAGAAACGTTCCAGAAATTTTTATCTATAGGACCATGTATGGTATATGCCAGGTACTCCCTCCGTCTCGTAATGTAAGACGTTTTTGCAAACTAACATAGCTTGCAAAAACGTCTTATATTGTGGGACGGAGAGTGCAAAAATGTCTTATATTGTGGGACTGAGGGAGTACCATTTTATCACTTCAGAAATAGATCTCTCAGAAGCTCTTTTCCAATCCTTTTTGTTACACAAAGAAAGATGTTTTAGGGATAGATCTAGTGACAACCTTACCTCTTTAAGTTGATGAATGAAGATTAGGTTAAAACACAAATAGAATCAATAGCAGAGGAATCCAAGGACAGTCCAGCCCTTGTTCTCAGTCCTCTTGGGTTCAACTATCTCATCTTGGATTATCCGTCCGCATTCCAAAAATAATTTGAAGTTCTAGCTTTGTTCTAAGTCAAACTTCTTTAAAATTTTACCAAATTTTATAAAAACAATGCATCGACGTTTACAACAACAAATTAGCTTCGTTAAATCCAACATGACTTTTTCTACTTCTTCAAAATATAGCTATTTGAAGGTGTAGGTGTTGATTTTCTTTTTACTCCCTCTCTTCCGGTTTGGAGGGCTCAAATCCAAAATCTCATCAATCAAGGTAGATTGTGAGTGGATGACATGAGTTTGTGGATAAAATACTACCCAATGAAATATTCCCCACCTATTCAACTCCCGAAGCAATAAGTGCATCACCCTTCTTCTCGTTGGACTGGCATGTTCTCCACCAAGTCCCTCTACCTGGCCATCGCCCCCCCCCCCCTCTCGATAGTGTGGTCCATCCGCCTACCTCTGAAAATCCGGATCTTCATGTGGCAATGGATTCGCGGTCGGGTTTCGTCCGGGGTTGAGGTCCGCAAACGGAATGGCCCGGGCTCGGGCATCTGCCCCCTCTGCGGTGTCCCCGAAGACTCGAATCACATCTTCTTCTCCTGCGTGTCCGCTCAGTTCGTTTGGAGCTGCTTTCGTGAGGTGGTTGGTGGGGATTGGTGCCACACCAACCTCCCCGACTTATTTGCCGAATTCCAGAACTCCCCCTTGTTGTCTCGCCATATTAGGTGGCTTGAGATTGGGGTCCTAGCCTGGACCCTCTGGACGATCCGCAATAAGCTTGTGATCCAGCGCACCCCTCTTCGACGAGCTACTGACGCAATCTTCAAATTCTCTGGTTTCGTGCAGCTTTGGCGGCCGCTTAGCCGCCCCCAGGACCGCGACGCCATCTCCGCCTTCATCGCCGACCTCCGATCGATGGTCGTCCGCCTGTCGCCGCCGGCCCCGCCGCCTCCGCCAGAGACTGATTAGGCGCCTTCCTCGCCCTTAGGTGGTTGCCTTGTTTTCTTGTTTCTTTTTTGTGGGCTTGTTGAGCTGTGCCCTTAGCAGAACCTATGTACTTTTATGTGAGACTTGGGTGTGTGCATGTGGACTAGTCCGTGTATGTGTGCTCTCTTGTGATTTGCTTTATTTATAAAGCGGGGCGAAAGCCTTTTTCGGTAAATGTGGCGTGAGACTCAAAACTCTTTAACTCAACTGGACTCAAAGTGAGCCTAATATAATGGAAATCTGAAATTTTTGAGATGAACCCTTTAAACCAGAAAGGAGGAAGTAATAAATTAGTAAATATGTATGTGCAATGCATGTTGATATTAGGCTACTATTAATCGCACATGGATATTAGGTATGATATTATTTGCATATTAATTATGTAATTAATGATGGCATCGATATTTGAAATGTAATTAATTGCATGTAAAACATGTTGTGCGTTCACCATTGGAGCAACTAGATTGTTGAATTGACCTAATTTGATGTTGAGATTAGTTGGATCAACTCCTTTGGGTCTTTTCATATTGATATAGGCATTTGCCCCACCCGCGAAAAAAAGATATAGGCATTTGCCCATGCGTTGCTATGGGGGCAATTATATTCTAGTGATTTAACACAAATTGTGTCAAACACACATCTTTACAATCCTCATGCATGCCAAGCAGCAGTACAAATTGGCAGTGTATGGCAGAAAGTTTGGGTTATGAATGCCCGGCGAAAGTAAAATTTTCGTATTGAAATTCCCCATGAAACTTTTCCATGCGGAGTCAATCTATCAAATAGACATATTAAAATCTCTCCCCTTGTCCGTCATGCAAAAGAGGAGCCGACGATTCCCTACATGCCTTGTTCCAGTGCCCGTCAACGGTACCGGTTTGGAGGGAACTTGGGTAGCATAACATAATTCAAAATGCATGCTTGATCTACAAGGCAGGAGAGAGTGTGCTCGGTTTTCTCCTAGAACAACCGAAACATGAGATGAATGGTTTGGAGCTAGTGAATGTGCATGAAAATGATAGCGATCACAGTTTGGTACTTACAGTGAGAGAGGAGGAAGCTTCGGCATGGCGAGAAAAATCAAAGCACTACACAAAATTCGTCTTCTATTCAAATTCTGACACTGAAATACACTACGGCCGCTGCTCCAAAGGCCAAGAGGAAAACAAGAGGTTGAAAGTTACCTCCTAGGGGACATGTAAAACAAAATGTAGATGCCTCATGCGATCATGATCTTCTTCAAGGAACAACAGGTGTTGATTTATCTTTTTCTTTCTTTTTCAAAATATTGCTATCTGATGGTTTAGGTGTTGATTTTCATTTTACTCTCTCTTCCGGTTTAGAGGGCTCAAATATGAAATCTCATCAATCAAGGTAGATTGTGAGTGGATGACATGAGTTTTGTGGATAAAAACTGCCCAATGAAATATTTCCCACCTATTCAACTCCCGAAGCAAAAAGTGCATCACTCTTCTTCTTGTTGGACTTGCGTGGTGCATGTAGAGATACATGCATGACCACTAATTCCCTCGTCCTCATTAAATGTGGCGTGAGACTCAAAACTCTTTAACTCAATTGGACTGAAAGTGAGCCTAATATAATGAAAATCTGAAAATTTTGAGATGAACCCTTTAAACCGGGGGAGCTGCTACGCGTCCGCCGGTGGATGTTTAGTAAACATCCACCACCTCGACAGCCGTCAGATCTTCGTGCGCGAGTCGTCCGATCTAACTCCTCGCACACGCGCGTCGCCTTACCCGACACATTAATTCCCGAAACAACAAACCAGTTGTAGAAACAACAGTTGTGTTGCAGAAACAATTCCTGAAACAACGATCGCGTTGCAGAAAACAATTCCCGAAACAATGACTATGTTGCAGAAATAACTACTATGTTGTAAAAATTTGGAGATTGCAAGAACAATTCCTGAAACAACGGCTGGGTTGCTGCAGAAACAACTACCATGTCGCAAAAATTTGGAGATTGGAAGAACAATTCCTGAAACAACGGCTGGGTTGCAAAAACAATTCCTGAAACAACGGCTGTATTGCAGAAATAACTACCATGTTGCATGCGTCAAAGCACGTCGCCGCCGACCGCAACAGAGCAGCAGCGCCGCCGCTCCTGCTGCTGCAGAAGCACGCCGACGAGTCGTGCCTCGCCTGAAAAGTGAGTTGAGATGAGCGAGCCCGCGGTTCCGCGTCGGAGCCTCGCCCTGCACAGATTTGCAACCTGGATGCTCCGCCACCTACTTGCTCCCTTACAACGGCGACTAGTCCGACAGCGCATATGAGGCTCTGTGATGGGCGATTGATGAGATATGAGAGGAAGGAGAGATGGAGAGATGGAGATGGTGCTAGAAAGGAAATGATAAGACGCGTGGATGTGGCTGTGAGCAATCGAACGCATCGAACGAGATAATAAGGTA
The DNA here is from genome assembly GCA_963921465.1 of Triticum timopheevii. Taxonomy (NCBI): domain Eukaryota; kingdom Viridiplantae; phylum Streptophyta; class Magnoliopsida; order Poales; family Poaceae; genus Triticum; species Triticum timopheevii. The sequence goes on along the minus strand of OY997274.1, from coordinate 443,638,270 downwards.
GCACGCGAAGCGGTGCGCGGGCACACTGGGACACGCGTCGTCCTGTGCGAGGCGGCGGATGCGGTAGAGAAAATCCACCGGTTGATCCTAAGCTTTTCCCTTAAACCGGAAAGGAGGGAGTAATAAACTAGTAAATATGTATGTGTTGTTGGGAAACGTTGCAAGGAAAACAAAAACGTTTCTACGCACACGCAATGATCTATCTATGGAGATGCATAGCAACGAGGGGAAGATTATGTCTACGTACCCTCGTAGACCGTAAGCGGAAGCGTTAAATAACATGATTGATGTAGTCAAACTTCTTCGCGTTTCAACCGATCAAGTACCGAACACACGACACCTCCGCGTTCTACACACGTTCAGCTCGGTGGCGTCCCTCGTCTTCTTGATCCAGCAAGACGTCGAGGTAGTAGATTAGTTTCGTCAGCACGACGGCGTGGTGACAGTGATGGTGAAGTGATCCTCGCAGGGCTTCGCCTAAGCACTACGAAAATATGACCGAGGGTGTAAACGGTGGGGGGGGGGGGGGCGTGGGCGCCGCACACGGCTAGACAATTGTCTGGGATGTGCTAGGGGTGCCCCCCACATATATATAGGTGTGAGGGAGAGGGAAGGCAGCCAGGTTGCGCCCCAAGTAGGATCCGAATCCTACTTGGGGTTTCCCCAAGTGGCGCCCCCCTTCCATAATACACCGGAGAGAAAAGGGAAGGGGGAAGAGAGAAGGAAGGGGGGGCGAACCCCCTCTTTTCCTTCTCCCAATCGGCATCCTTCCATAGGGGGGGCGCGCCACCCCTTGTGGGCTGGTGTGCTCCCCACTCATGGCCCATATGGCCCATATGTTCCCCCGGGGGTGTCCGGTAACCCCTCCGGTACTCCGATAAATACCCGATACCTTCCGGAACGCTTTCGGTGTCCGAATACTATCGTCATATATATCAATCTTTACCTATCGACCATTTAGAGACTCCTCGTCATGTCCGTGATCTCATCCGGGACTCCGAACAACATTCGGTCACCCACATAACTCATATAATATAATATTGTCATTGAACGTTAAGTCTGCGGACCCTACGGGTTCGAGAACTATGTAGACATGACCGAGACACCTCTCTGGTCAATAACCAATAGCGGAACCTGGATGCTCATATTGGCTCCTACATATTCTACGAAGATCTTTATCGGTCGAACCGTTATGACAACATACGTTATTCCCTTTGTCTGTCGGTATCTTACTTGCCCGAGATTCGATCGTCGGTATCTTCATACCTAGTTCAATCTCGTTACCGACAAGTCTCTTTACTCGTTCCGTAATACATCACCTCGTGACTAAGTCCTTAGTCATTTGCTTGCAAGCTTATGATGTGTATTACTGAGAGGGCCCAGAGATACATCTCCAATACTCAGAGTGACAAATCCTAATCTCGATCTATGCCAACTCAACATACACCTTTGGAGATACCTGTAGAGCATCTTTATAATCACCCGGTTATGTTGTGACGTTTGATAGCACACAAGGCATTCCTCCGGTATCCGGGAGTTGCATAATCTCATAGTCGAAGGAATATGTATTTGACATGAAGAAAACAATAGCAATAAAACTGAACGATCATTATGCTAAGGCAATGGATGGGTCTTGTCCATCACATCATTCTCCTAATGATGTGATCCCATTATCAAATGAAAACTCATGTCCATGGTTAGGAAACCTTAACCATCTTTGATCAACGAGCTAGTCAAGTAGAGGCTCACTAGGGACACGGTATTTGTTTATGTATCCACATATGTATTTAAGTTTCCGGTCAATACAATTCTAGCATGAATAATAAACCTTTATCATGATTAAGGAAATATAATAATAATCATTTTATTATTGCCTCTAGGGCATATTTCATCAGTCTCCCACTTGCACTAGAGTCAATAATCTAGTTCGCATCGCCATGTGATTAACACACATAGTTCACATCGCCATGTGACCAACTCCCAAAGAGTTTACTAGAGTCAATAATTTAGTTCACATCGTGGTACGTTTCCAACGTATCTATAATTTTTGATTGTTCCATGCTATCATATTATCCATCTTGGATGTTTTATATGCATTTATATGCTATTTTATATGATTTTTGGGACTAACCTATTAACCTAGAGCCTAGTGCCAGTTTCAGTTTTTTCCTTGTTTTTGAGTTTTACAGAAAAGGAATACCAAACATAGTCCAATTGACCTGAAAATTCACGGAGATTGTTTTTGGACCAGGAGAAGCCCACAGAGCATCGGAGATTGACCAGAAGAGTCCCGAGGCCACCACAAGGGTGGAGGGCGCGCCCCCTACCTCATGGCTGCCTCGTGGACCCCCCCTGACTTGTTCCCGATGCCAACACCTCTTATATATCCCCAAACTTCTAGAACAGAACCAAGATCAGGAGTTCCACCGCCGCAAGCCTCTGTAGCCACCAAAAACCAATCAGGACCCTGTTCTGACACCCTGCCGGAGGGGGAATCATCACCGATGGCCATCTTCATCATCCTGGCGCTCTCCATGACGAGGAGGGAGTAGTTCACCCTCGGGGCTGAGGGTATGTACCAGTAGCTATGTGTTTGATCTCTCTCCCTCTCTCGTGTTTTTGATTTGGCACGATCTTGATGTACCACGAGCTTTGCTACTGTAGTTGGATCTTATGATGCTTCTCCCCCTCTACCTTCTTGTAATGGATTGAGTTTTCCCTTTGAAGTTATCTTATCAGATTGAGTCTTTAAGGATTTGAGAACACTTGATGTATGTCTTGCATGTGCTTATCTGTGGTGACAATGGGATATTCATGTGATCCACTTGATGTATGTTTTGGTGATCAACTTGCGGGTTTTGTGACCTTGTGAACTTATGCATAGGGGTTGGCACAGGTTTTCGTCTTGACTCTCCGGTAGAAACTTTGGGGCATTCTATGAAGTACTTTGTGTTGGTTTGAATAGATGAATCTGAGATTGTGTGATGCATATTGTATAATCATACCTGCGGATACTTGAGGTGACATTGGAGTATCTAGGTGACATTAGGGTTTTGGTTGATTTTTGCCTTAAGGTATTATTTTACTACGAACTCTAGGGCTGTTTGTGACACTTATAGGAATAGCCCAATGGATTGATCGAAAAGAATAACTTTGAGGTGGTTTCGTACCCTACAATATTCTCTTCGTTTGTTCTCCGCTATTAGTGACTTTTGAGTGACTCTTTGTTGCACGTTGAGGGATTGTTATATGATCCAATTAAGTTATTATTGTTGAGAGAACTTGCACTAGTGGAAGTATGAACCCTAGGCCTTGTTTTAAAGCATTGCAATACCGTTTTCGCTCACTTTTGTTACTTGCTACCTTGCTGTTTTTATATTTTCAGATTACAAAAACCTATATCTACCATCCATATTGCACTTGTATCACCATCTCTTCGCCGAACTAGTGCACCTATACAATTTACCATTGTATTGGGTGTGTTGGGGACACAAGAGACTCTTTCTTATTTGGTTGCAAGGTTGTTTGAGAGAGACCATCTTCATCCTACGCCTCCCATAGATTGATAAACCTTAGGTCATCCACTTGAGGAAAATTTGCTACTGTCCTACAAACCTTTGCACTTGGAGGCCCAACTACGTCTACAAGAAGAAGGTTGCGTAGGAAACATCAAGCTCTTTTCTGGTGCCGTTGCCGGGGAGGTTAGTGCTTGAAGGTATATCTTTAGATCGTGCAATCGAATCTTTTAGTTTCTTGTTTTATCACTAGTTTAGTCTATACAATAAAACTACAAAAAAATGGAATTGAGGGTGCCTCATATGCTTCATCTTTTTAATATCTTTCGTGAAAATGATGGAAAGGAAAATTGTGCTCAAGTGTTAGAAGAGGAAGTCTATAAAAAGTTTGGCATACAATTTTTGAATGATGAGCATGATTGCAATGTTGTTAGTATGAATTATTCAAATATCCATGATGCTAATTATATGCAAAGCCACAAGCTTGGGGATGCTATGTTCGATGAAGATGATATTTTTTGTCCCCCAAGTTTTTGATGAGCAAATTTATTATGATGAAAGCATGCCTCCTACCTACGATGATTATATTGATGAAAGTGGGTTTGGATGAGTGTGAACCTTAGGAAGTAATGATCCCACTATTTTGAAGGGTGTTAAATATTATTGTGATAATGATAAAAGTGGATTTGGAGAGGTCATGACTTTATTGAGTGATGAATCCACTATTTCGGAAGAGGTTCCAATTGATTATGAGAACAAAGTTGCTATCTATGATGATTATTGTGATGACATGTATGCTATAAAGAATAATGATAACCATGAAACTTGTCATCTTGATTTTAATTTTCAATTGGATTATGCCTCACATGATAGTTGTTTTGTTGACTTTGCACCCACTACTATGAACGAGAAGAAATTTGCTTATGTGGAGAGTAATAAAATTTCTATGCTTATGCATCGTGAAAAGAATGCTTTATGTAATGGTAATATTGTTGAACTCATTCGTGATGCTACTGAAAATTATTATGTGGGAGGAATATATGCTTGTAGGAATTGCAATAATATCAAGTTTCCTCTCTATGTGTTGAAAATCTTGAAGATTTGCTTGTTTTGTCTTCCTATGCTAGTTGTTTCTTGTTCCCATAAGTTGTTTGCTCACAAAATCCCTATGCATAGGAAGTGGGTTAGACTTAAATGTGCTAGTTATATTATTCATGATGCTCTCTTTGTGTTTCAAATCTTATCTTTTATGTGAGCATCATTGAAATCATCATGCCTAGCTAAAAAGGCATTAAAGAAAAACGCTTGTTGGGAGACAACCCAATGTTTACCCCTACTATTTTTATGTGTTCACATGATTATGCTACTGTAGTAATCATGTTTTATAGCTTTTGTTTCAATAAAGTGCCAAGTAAGACCTTTGGGATGGCTTACGGTAATAGTTGATTTGATCTTGCTGAAAAATAGAAACTTTTTCGCTCACGAAAACAATTTTCATAATTCACGGAAGAATAATTTTAAGTGGATTCTTTTTGAAAAAGAATAATAAACAAATTTCTTAGGACTTCCTAATTTCTCAGGATTTTTGCAGTTACAGAAGTATTCGAGAGTTACAGATTACTACAGACTGTTCTGTTTTTTGACAGATTCTGTTTTCTATGTGTTGTTTGCTTATTTTGATGAATCTGTGAGTAGTATCGAAGGGTATGAATCATGGAGAAGTTGGAATACAGTAGATATTACACCAATATGAATAAATAATGAGTTCACAACAGTACCAAAAGTGGAGATTTATTTTCTTATACTAACAAAGCTTATGAGATTTTCTGTTGAGTTTTGTGTTGTGAGGTTTTTAAGTTTTGGGTGAAGTTTTTAAGTTTTGGGTGAAGTTTCGATGGACTACAGAATAAGGAGTGGCAAGAGCCTAAGCTTGGGGATGCCCAAGGCACCCCAAGGTAATATTCAAGGACAACCAAGAGCCTAAGCTTGGGGATGCCCCGGATGGCATCCCCTCTTTCGTCTTCATTCATCGGTAACCTTACCTGGAGCTATATTTTTATTCACCACATGATATGTGTTTTGCTTGGAGCGTCATTTTATTTTATTAGGATTTGCTTGCTGCTTGAATAAAATATTAAGATCTGAATTTCTTAAATGTTAGAGAGTCTTCACATAGTTACATAATTATTCAACTACTCATTGATCTTCACTTATATCTTTTGGAGTAGTTTGTCATTTGCTCTAGTGCTTCACTTATATCTTTTTAGAGCACGACAGTGGTTTTATTTTTAAGAAATTGATGAACTATCATGCTTCACTTATATTATTTTGAGAGTCTTAAACAGCATGGTAATTTTCTTAGGTTATGAATTTAGTCCTAATATGATGGGCATCCAAGAGGGATATAATAAAAACTTCCATATAAAGTGCATTGAATACTATGAGAAGTTTGATTGATTCCTTATGATTGTTTTGAGATATGATGATGGTGATATTAGAGTCATGCTAGTGGAGTAATTGTGAATTTGAGAAACACTTGTGTTGAGGTTTGTGATTCCCGTAGCATGCACGAATGGTGTACCGTTATGTAACGAAGTTGGAGCATGAAGTATTTTTTGATTGTCATCCTTTGTGTGGAGGTCGGGATCGCGCGATGGTTAACTCCCACCAACCCTTCCCCTAGGAGCATGCGCGTAGTGCTTGGTTTTGATGACTTATAAATTTTTGCAATAAGTATGTGAGTTCTTTATGACTAATGTTGAGTCCATGGATTATACACACTCTCACCCTTCCATCACTGCTAGCCTCTCTTGTGCCGCGCAACTTTCGCCAGTACCATACACCCACCATATACCTTCCTCAAAACATCCACCATACCTAGCTATTATGGCATTTCCATAGCCATTCCGAGATATATTTCCATGCAACTTTCCACCGTTATGTTTATTATGACACACTTCATCATTGTCATATTGCTTTGCGTGATCATGTAGTTGACATAGTATTTGTGGTAAAGCCACTGTTCATAATTCTTTCATAAATGTCACTCTTGATCCATTGCACATCCTGGTACACCTCCGGAGGCATTCAGAGTCATATTTTGTTCTAAGTATCGAGTTGTAATTCTTGAGTTGTAATTAAATAAAAGTGTGATGATCATCATTATTAGAACATTGTCCCAGTGAGGAAAGGATGATGGAGACTATGATTCCCCCACAAGTCGGGATGAGACCGTGGACGAAAAAATATAAAAAAAAAAGAGGCCAAAGAAGCCAAAATAAAAAAGAGGCCAAAGAAGCCCAAACAAAAAATGAGAGAAAAAGAGAGAAGGGGCAATGTTACTATCCTTTTTCCACACTTGTGCTTCAAAGTAGCACCATGATCTTCATGATAGAGAGTCTCTTATTTTGTCCCTTTCATATACTAGTGGGAATTTTTCATTATGGAACTTGACTTGTATATTCCAACGACGGGCTTCCTCAAATGCCCTAGGTATTCATGAGCAAGCAAGTTGGATGCACACCCACTTAGTTTCTTTTTTGAGCTTTCATACACTTATAGCTCTACTGCATCTGTTGCATGGCAATCCCTACTCACTCACATTAATATCTATTGATGGGCATTTCCATAGCCCATTGATATGCCTAGTTGATGTGAGTCTATCTCCCTCTTTTTTGACTTCTCCACAACCACCATTCGATTCCACCTATAGTGCTATGTCCATGTCTCACGCTCATGTATTGCGTGAAAGTTGAAAAAGTTTGAGAATACTAAAGTATGAAACAATTGCTTGGTTGAAACCGGGGTTGTGCATGATTTGAATATTTTGTGTGACGAAGATGGAGCATAGCCAGACTATATGATTTTGTAGGGATAAGCTTTCTTTGGCCATGTTATTTTGAGAAGACATAATTGCCTTGTTAGTATGCTTGAAGTATTATTGTTTTTATGTCAATATTAAAAAGTTTAAACTTTTGTTTTGAATCTTTTGGATCTGAACATTCATGCCACAATAAAGAGAATTACATGGATAAATATGTTAGGTAGCATTCCACATCAAACAATTCTATTTTTATCATTTACCTACTCGAGGATGAGCAGGAATTAAGCTTGGGTATGCTTGATACGTCTCCAACATATCTATAATTCTTGATTGTTCCATGCCATTATATTATCCATCTTGGATGTTTTATATGCATTTATATGCTATTTTATATTATTTTTGGGACTAACCTATTAACCTAGAGCCCAGTGTCAGTTTTCGTTTTTTCCTTGTTTTTGAGTTTTACAGAAAAGGAATACCAAACGGAGTCCAATTGACCTGAAAATTCATGGAGATTGTTTTTGGACCAGAAGAAGCCCACAGAGCATCGGAGATGGACCAGAAGAGTTCTGAGGCCACCACGAGGGTGGAGGGCGCGCCCTACCCCCTGGGCACGCCCCCTACCTCGTGGATGCCTCGTGGACCCCCTGACTTGTTCCCGATGCCAACACCTCTTATATATCCCCAAACTTCCAGAACAGAACCAAGATCAGGAGTTCCGCCGCCGCAAGCCTCTGTAGCCACCAAAAACCAATCGGGACCCTGCTTCGGCACCCTGCCGGAGGGGGAATCATCACCGGTGGCCATCTTCATCATCCCGGCGCTCTCCATGATGAGGAGGGAGTAGTTCACCCTCGGGGCTGAGGATATGTACTAGTAGCTATGTGTCTGATCTCTCTCCCTCTCTCATGTTCTTGATTTGGCACGATCTTGATGTATCGCGAGATTTGCTACTGTAGTTGGATCTTATGATGCTTCTCCCCCTCTACCTTCTTGTAATGGATTGAGTTTTCCCTTTGAAGTTATCTTAGCAGATTGAGTATTTAAGGATTTGAGAACACTTGATGTATGTCTTGCATGTGCTTATATGTGGTGACAATGGGATATCCACGTGATCCACTTGATGTATGTTTTGGTGATCAACTTGCAGGTTTTGTGACCTTGTGAACTTATGCATAGGGGTTGGCACACGTTTTCGTCTTGACTCTCCGGTAGAAACTTTGGGGCATTCTATGAAGTACTTTGTGTTGGTTTGAATAGATGAATCTGAGATTGTGTGATGCATATCGTATAATCATACCCACTGATACTTGAGGTGACATTAGGGTTTTGGTTGATTTGTGTCTTAAGGTGTTATTTTACTACGAACTCTAGGGCTGTTTGTGACACTTATAGGAACAACCCAATGGATTGATCGGAAAGAATAACTTTGAGGTGGTTTCATACCCTACAATAATCTCTTCGTTTGTTCTCCGCTATTAGTGACTTTGGAGTGACTCTTTGTTGCACGTTGAGGGATTGTTATATGATCCAATTATGTTATTATTGTTGAGAGAACTTGCACTAGTGAAATTATGAAGCCTAGGCCTTGTTTCGAAGCATTGGAATACCATTTTCGCTCACTTTTGTAACTTGCTACCTTGCTGTTTTTATATTTTCAGATTACAAAAACCTATATCTACCATCCATATTGCACTTGTATCACTATCCCTTCGCCGAACTAGTGCACCTATACAATTTACCATTGTATTGGATGTGTTGGGGACACAAGAGACCCTTTGTTATTTGGTTGCAGGGTTGTTTGAGAGAGACCATCTTCATACTATGCCTCCCACGGATTGGTAAACCTTAGGTCATCCACTTGAGGGAAATTTGTTACTGTCCTACAAACATCTGCACTTGGAGGCCCAACAACATCTACAATAAGAAGGTTGCGTAGTAGACATCACATCGCCATGTGATTAACACCCAAAGAGTACTAAGGTGTGATCATGTTTTGATTGTAAGAGAGGTTTATTCAACGGGTCTGTCATATTCAGATCCGTATGTATTTTACAAATTTCTATGTCTACAATGCTCTGCATGGAGCTACTCTAGATAATTGCTCCCACATTCAATATGTATCAAGATTGAGACTTAGAGTCATCTGGATCGGTGTAAAAGCTTGCATCGACGTAACTCTTTACGACGAACTCTTTATCACCTCCATAACTGAGAAACATTTCCTTAGTCCTCTTTAGGTACCTAAGGATAATTTTGACCACTGTCCAATGATCCAATCCTGGATCACTATTGTACCCACTTGCCAAACTCATGGCAAGGCACACAACAGGTCTGGTACACATCATATCATACTTTATAGAACCTATGACTGAGGCATAGGGAATGACTTTCATTCTCTCTCTATATTCTGCCGTGGTCGGGATTTGAGTCTTACTCAACTTCACACATTGTAACACGGGCAAAAACCCTTTCTTTGACTGATCCATTTTGAACTTCTTCAAAACTTTATCAAGGTATGTGCTTTGTGAAAGTCCTATTAAGCGTCTTGATCTATCTCTATAGATCTTGATGCCCAATATATAAGTAGCTTCACCGAGGTCTTTCATTGAAAAACATTATTCAAGTATCCTTTTATGCTTTCCAGAAATTCTGTATCATTTCCAATCAACAATATGTCATTTACATATAATATCAGAAATGCTACAGAGCTCCCACTCACTTTCTTGTAAATACAGGCTTCACCGAAAGTCTGTATAAAAACATATGCTTTGATCACCTCATCAAAGCGTATATTCGAACTCCGAGATGCTTGCACCAGTCCATAGATGGATCGCTGGAGCTTGCACACGTTTTTAGCACCTTTAGGATCGACAAAACCTTCTGGTTACATCATATACAACTCTTCTTTAAGAAATCCATTAAGGAATGCAGTTTTGACGTCCATTTGCCAGATTTCATAATCTAAAAATGCGGCAATTGCTAACATGATTCGGACGGACTTAAGCATCACTACGGGTGAGAAAGTCTCATCGTAGTCAACCCCTTGAACTTGACGAAAAACCTTTTTGTGGCAAGTCGAGCTTTGTAGACAGTAACATTACCACCAGCGCCAGTCTTCTTCTTGAAGATCCATTTATTCTCTATGGCTTGCCGATCATCAGGCAAGTCTACCCAAGTCCACACCTTGTTCTCATGCATGGATCCTATCTCAGATTTATGGCCTCAAGCCATCTGTCGGAATCTAGGCTCATCATAGCTTCTTCATAGTTCGTGCGTTCACCTTGGTCTAATAACATGACTTCCAGAATAGGATTACTGTACCACTCTGGTGCAGATCGTGCTCTGGTTGACCTACGAGGTTAGCAACTTGATCTAAAGTTTCATGATCATTATCATTTGCTTCCTCTCTAGTTGGTTAGACATCACAGGAACGGATTTCTCTGATGTGATACTTTCCAATTCGAGAGAAGGTACAATTACCTCATCAAATTCTACTTTCCTCCCACTCACTTCTTTCGAGGGAAACTCCGTCACTAGAAAGGTTCCATTCTTGCCAACAAAGATCTTGCCTTCAGATATGTGGTAGAAGGTGTACCTAATTGTTTCCTTAGGGTATCCTATGAAGACGCACTTCTCCGATTTGGATTCGAGCTTATCAAGCTGAAGCCTTTTGACATAAGTGTCGCAACCCCAAACTTTAATAAATGATAGCTTAGGTTTCTTGCCAAACCACAATTCATACGGTGTCGTCTCAATGGATTTAGACGGTGCCCTATTTAACGTGAATGCAGCTGTCTCTAATGCATAATCCCAAAACAATAGTGGTAAATCGCTAAGAGACATCATAGATCATACCATATCTAATAAAGTACGGTTACGATGTTCAGACACACCATTACGCTGTGGTGTTCTAGGTGGCATGAGTTGTGAAACTATTCCACATTGTTTTAAATGAAGGCCAAACTCGTAACTCAAATGTTCGCCTCCACGATCAGATCGTAGAAACTTTATTTTCTTGTCACGATGATTCCCCACTTCACTCTGAAATTCTTTGAACTTTTCAAATGTTTCAGACTTGTGTTTCATTAAGTAGATATACCCATACTTACTCAAATCAGCTGTGAAGGTCAGAAAATAACGATACCCACCGCGTGCCTCAATACTTATCAGACTGCATACATCAGTATGTATTATTCCAGTAAGTTATTAGCTCGCTGCATTGTTCCGAAGAAAAGAGTTCTAGTCATCTTGCCCATGAGGCATGGTTCGCAAGTATCAAATTATCATAATCAAGTGATTCCAAAATCCCATCTGCATGGAGTTTCTTCATGCGCTTTAAACCAATATGGCCTAAACGGCAGTGCTACAAGTATGTTGCACTATTCATTATTAACTTTGCATCTTTTGGTAACAATCTTATGAATATGTGTATCACTACGATCGAGATTCAATAAACCATTTACATTGGGTATATGACAATGGAAGGTTTTATTCATGTAAATAGAACAACAATTATTCTCTGACTTAAATGAATAACCGTATTGCAATAAACATGATCCAATCATATTCATGCTCAACGCAAATACCAAATAACATTTATTTAGGTTCAACACTAATCACGAAGATAGAGGGAGTGTGCGATGGTAATCTTATCAACCTTGGAGTCACTTCCAACACACATCGTCACCTCGCCCTTAACTAGTCTTCGTTCATTTTGCAACTCCTGTTTCGAGTTACTAATCTTAGCAACTGAACTGGTATCAAATACCCAGGGACTACTATGAACACTAGTAAAGTACACATCAATAAGATGTATATCAAATATACCTTTGTTCACTTTGCCATCCTTCTTATCCGCCAAGTATTTGGGGCGGGTCCGCTTCTAGTGACCATTTCCTTTGCAGTAGAAGCAATCAGTTTCAAGCTTGGGTCTAGCTTTGGGCTTCTTCATGGGAGCGGCAACTTGTTTGCCGTTCTTCTTGAAGTTCCCTATCTATCCCTTGCTCTTTTACTTGAAACTAGTGGTCTTTTCAACTATCAACACTTGATGCTCTTTTTTGATTTCTACCTTTGCCGATTTCAGCATCGCGGAGAGCTCGGGAATCATTTTCGCCATCCCTTGCATATTATAGTTCATCAGGAAGTTCTAATAGCTTGGTGATGGTGACTAGAGAACTCTGTCAATCACTATCTTATCTGAATATTAACTCCCACTTGATTCAAACGATTGTAGTACTCAAACATTCTGCGTACATGCTCACTGATTGAGCTATTCTCCTCCATCTTGTAGGCAAAGTACTTGTCATGGGTCTCATACCTATCGACACGGGCAGAGTCCGAAACACCAATTTTCAGCTCTTGGAACATCTCATATGCTCCGTGGCGTTCAAAACGTTTTTGAAATCCCGGTTCTAAGCCATAAATCATGGCGCACTAAACTATCAAGTAGTCATCACATCGAGCTTGCAAAACATTCATAACGTCTGCATCTGCTCCTGCATCAGGTTTGTCACCTAGCGGTGCATCAAGGACATAATTCTTCTGTGCAGCAATGAGGATAATCCTCAGATCACGGACCCAGTCCGCATCATTGCTACTATCATCTTTCAACTTAGTTTTTCTCTAGGAACATATCAAAAATATAAGGGAGCTAAATCGCGAGCTATTGATCTACAACATAGATATGCAAAACTATAAGACTAAGTTCATGATAAATTAAGTTCAATTAATCAAATTACTCCACTTAAATAGACATCCCTCAAGTCATCAAAGTGATACGTGATCCAAATCAACTAACCCATGTCCGATCATCACGTGAGATGGGGTAGTTGACACGTCTCCAACGTATCTATAATTTATGAAGTATTCATGCTGTTATATTATCCTTCTTGGAAGTTTTAGAATCATTTTATAGCAACTTTATATCATTTTTTGGGACTAACCTATTGACCCAGTGCCACTTGATGTTTTTTGCTTGTTTTTACATCGCGGGAAATCAATATCAAACGGAGTCCGAACACCGTGAAACTTTTTGGAGAATTTTTATGGACCAGAACACCCAGGATGGGCCAAAGAAGCACCTGGGGGGTGCCCCGAGAGGGGCACAACCCACCAGGGAGCGCCTGGGCCCCCAGGCGCGCCCAGGTGGGTTGTGCCCACCTCGGTGGCCTCCCGCACCCCCTCTTTGCCCTATAAATCATCAAATATTCCAAAAACCCTGGGGGTAACCCTAATCAGAAGTTCTGCCGCCGCAAGGCTCTGTCTCCATGAGAAACCAATCTAGAACTCGTTCCGGCACTCCGTCGGAGGGGGGAATCATCACCGGTGGCCATCTTCATCATCCCGGCGGCCACCACGATGAGGAGGGAGTAGTCCACCTTCGGGGCTGAGGGTTTGTACTAGTAGCTATGTGTTTAATCTCTCTCTCTCTCTCTCGTGTTCCTGATATGTTACGATCTTGATGTATTGCGGTCTTTGTTAATATAGTCGGATCATATTGTGTTTTCCCCTCTCTATCTTGTGATGAGTTGAGTTTTCCCTTTGAGATTTCATTTTATTAGATTGAATAATTATATGGATTTGAGAACACTTGATGTATGTCTTGCATATGAACACTCGTGGTGACAATGCGGTATCATATTGATTCACTTGATATGTGTTTTGGCACTCTACTCACGGATTCCCGAGGTGACATTGGGGCAATCTATGCATAGGGGTTGATGCACGTTCTTTCCTTTATTTTTCCGGTAGAAATCTTGGGGCACTATTTGAGGTTCTTTGTGTTGGATTGAGTATTATGAATCTGAAATTGTTTGATGCATATTGTATAATTAACTCACGGGTACTCGCACTGACATTAGAGTTGGTTGATATGTATCATATGGTGTTATTTTATTACAAACTCTTGATTAGATTGATCGGAAAGAATAGCTTGCTGATATTTTAGTACAAACTCTAGGATAGATTGATCGGAAAGAATAACTTTGAGGTGGTTTCGTACGCTACAAACAATTTCTTCTTATGTTCTCTGCTAGATAAGAACTTTGGAGTGATTCTTCATTGCACGTTGAGGGATGGTTATGTGATCCAATTATATTAGCATTGTTGAGAGATTGCACTAGCAAAAGTATGGACCCTAGGCCTCATTTTCAAGCATTGCAATACCATTTGTGCTCACTTTTGTTACTTGCTACCTTGCTGTTTTTATTGTTCCTATTACAAAAATTAATATCTACTATCATTACTACACTTGTATCACCATCTCTTCGCCGAACTAGTGCACCTATACAAATTACCATTGTATTTGGTGTGTTGGGGACACAAGAGACTTTTTGTTATTTGGTTGCAGGGTTGTTTGAGAGAGACCTCTTCATCCTACACCTCCCACGGATTAATAAACCTTAGGTCATCCACTTGAGGGAAAATTTCTACTATCCTACAAAACTCTGCGCTTGGAGGCCCAACATGAGTCTACAAGAATAAAGTTGTGTAGTAGACATCAAGCTCTTTTCTGGCACCGTTGCCAGGGAGGTTAGGTAAGCGGCACTCACATCCCATCAACGAAGCTCTTTTCTGGCGCCGTTGTCGGGGAGGTAAGTGCATGAAGGTATATCTTTAGATCTTGCAATTGAATCTTTTAGTTTCTTGTTTTATCACTAGTTTGGTTTATGTCGTGGGTTTGTCACGGTAGATGTCCTAGTGTAAGGACTTAGTCGTGAGGCCAACGCATGCATCTATGTGGTAGCTTGAGAGGGGTTGATCGGTATGAGAGATATGAGGTGGATCAACACACAAGAAAAGGATTTAGACAACTTCGGGCCACGGGAAACATCATCCGGTAATAGCCCTACATGTTGTTTGTGGCTAGGTCTCATTATGCTCATGAGGGAGTCGCCGCATAAACCGGCTCTCCTAATTGTGTCTAGCCTTAGATATTATTTTCTTCCCCTCTTGGGGTGCCCTACCCCTCCTTATATAAGTTGGAGGGGCGGGTTACATGTGGAGTCCTACCAGGATTAGGACTAGTCTATCTTCTAATACAAGCCGGATACAAGTCCGGGTCTTGATTCCTTGTAAGGGAAATATTACTCACACCTTTCCTCTTAAGCAGGCCCACCATCACATGAGCCGGCCTTCTGGGCCTTGTCGTCCGACTAACCCGCCCGCCGGGTCACCAGTGAGTCACAATGTCCAGGCAGGTTGCCCGTAAACCTCCAGGTCCGAGCGGGTCGCCATTGAGTCGCCAAGCTCCAGCCGGGCCATACATCCGGCGGGTTACACCGCGGGGTATATCCCTGACATTAGCCCCCAGTTTAGCTTGGATTTATCCATGGTAAACTTATGCTGCAAAATAAACAAGAGCAAATTTGACAGGTTGTGCTCCGGTTAAAAGTTTTCATGAGCCGGCACCTGATCATCCTTAAGTCCTTGTCATTTTAAGACTTGATGCGTGTCCATGATCTCATAGCAAATCTCTTTTGGCAGATATGTTCAAACTTTGCCAATGCAAAAAAATCAGGGCACTTCTTCTGAAAAATCTGGGTCAATAGGCCAGCTTCATAATCAATTCACTGACATTGGTTTCTTTTAGAGAAATATTATAAGAAATAATCCATTTGAGTCGGTTTCCAAAACTCCAGCTTAATAAACATATTGGACTCAAGATTCATCTGGTGATCTGTCAGTTTAAGGATGTAGAGGCTGGCAAGTTATAATTGCCAAAACTGTCGGTTTGTAAATATTGATAGCACGGGGTCATAACTGTTGCTAACGCCAAGCTTCAAAGTGTACTTCCCTTATATGCATATCACCTGTAGCCCCCAAGTCTTAATAAGGGAGCGTAGTAACAGCTTAAGACTTGCTTCCATATAAATATTGCAACCTTGAAGAAATCTAGGTTGTTCATCTAAATCACTAGTCAAAACTGAATATTCCACATATGTAACCCCCAAGTACCGGGTTGTCATACTTGCAGCAACCCGGGACTTGTAATTGCCTTATGCTCATAAAAACTTCAACCAGTGTAGCCCCCAAGGGCCGGGTCATTATGCAATAATGAGCAGGGACTTTGTAGATATGATCATGTAGACTTGAACATCAACGTGTAGCCCCCAAGGGCCAGCTCAGCAAGACAATACTGAGCTAGGACTTTATATATACTTCATTGACAATAACATCATATGATGTCACCCCCACCATGGGGCCCGAACCCACGTCCATAAGGTTAAGAGCCTTGTGCTCTACCAACTGAGCAATATATCCTTCAATATAATGGATTAAGGCTTGTGTACGTTGAATGTTTGACAGGACATGGGACTTCAATAAGGCAAGTGTAGCCCCCAAGGGCCACCTCATTATGATGTGATGAGTCGGGTCTTCAATAAGGCAAGTAAAAATGACCTTGCATTAGCCCCCAAGTGTCATGGTGCATGCTTGCAGCGACATGTGACTTCCATATTTGGTATAATCATGGTTTTGGATAATGTAGCCCCCAAGTGTCATGGTGCATGCTTGCAGCGACATGTGACTTCCATATTTGGTATAATCATGGTTTTGGATAATGTAGCCCCCAAGTGTCGGGTCATATGCGTGCAGCGACTTGGGACTAATCCTTTCGTTGTAGAATAAATCATATCCTCTGTCTGGATGATTTTGCTGAATGCTCTGCATATCAATATTTGAACCTTGCTCTCTGTTGTGAGCTGGTATTCTTGAATGAAGAAGTAATAACCATTACTCTGGAGCGGCTTTCAAAACCTCAATCACCCAATACTGTTTATGATAACCATAATGAAAATCCAGCCATGTTGGCTATTTAAATATTGGAATAACATAACCCAGTTTAAAAACCAGCGCCTGGAACATAAACCAATATATCCATGCATACATGATGTATGGTATGATGATGCGATGATGATGCAATGTATGATGATGTATGTGCATGATAACAGTGTATAAAAAATGTCAGCTTTCGAAGCTCGAGTCTTACTTCAATGAAACTAGCATGATAGCCACTGGTTTATCCTTGCTTTCTGTAAGCCGGCTCTCACATGACCCAATCAATGTTTTAACCTGGATAAGTTCAGGGTCTTATTTAAAAGATTGACTTATCGAGAGTACACGAGGTTCGGAGTAGCATCTTGCAAACAGGCAGGTTTAACCAAGTTTCAATGAAGGCGGCTTAACAGCCTTGGTTTATCCTTGTGCTATCCGTAAGCCGACCCTCACATGACAAACCACCATTTTAACCTTAACAAGTTCATGGTTTTATTTAAAAGATTGACTGTTAAGAGTACGACGGGTCATTCAGGATTACCTGGTGGAGAAGCATCTTGCATACAGGCAGGATAATCCGGAATTAGGCGTTTTATGCCTGGTCAAGAGGGTATGAAAGATAAACCCGTTGGGTTGGAAGCCCCCAATTGACCTTTAATAAGCCATCAAGGCAGGTTACCTATGTTTGAACTGCACATTATAGCAAGTTCTCTTTGGTAAAAGTTCAACTTGGGCAGAAAACCCCCAAGTTATTTGTAATCAAGGCGTCCAAGCCGGATCAGTAGGGTAGTCATAGCTATGCTCAATGAGCAGGAAGCCCCCATGTAATTTGTAATAAGGCGTACAAGCCGGATCAAGAGGGTAGTCACAGCTATGATCAATGAGCAGGAAGCCCCCAAGTGACCAATAATGCAATAAGCCAATAAGGCAGGATACCCATGTTTGAACTGCGCATCATGGCAGCAAGTTCTCTTTGGCAACCCTTAATTTTTCCTGAGAACTCAAACTTGAGAGATGTGGATTCTTTTTGAACCAGAATTTGAAACCGGATATTGAAAGCTTCAAAGCTTTGTGAGAGACAGATCTCCCTTGAGTCGGATTTTAAACCGGAATTCTTCATTTTGAGCCGGAAACTTTTTGGCGGCCTTTAAACTTCCATCAATTTGGCAGTAGTCTCTGAGGTCGGGTTATTTTTCCCTCCAATGACCCGGAGTTCTTGAATTCACTGATACCGGCCAATTCTGCCAAGTCATGTCATTGTAGCCCCTGAGTCTCAAGACGACTTGAGGAGTTGGCTTGAGATTCTTCATATTTAACCTTGATATAAACCGGTATGAGTCATTCAATAGCTCAGTGATATAATAGTGCCTTTTGCAGTAGACAACTTGTCTTGCATTGGAGAACCTGCAAGCCAGAGTAATTTCTCTCTTAAAGAAAGCAATATATAATATAAAAAATACACTGGATGGATTTCACATGATATGTCAGGCCAAAAATTATCCACCGTGGATTTGATGATCACCAAGTGAAGCTGAAATCAATCACAGCCGAGTCGGCCGCGGGAGCAGATAGATGAGTCGGCTGCAACATTGTAAGCCAGCGCGGACAGGCGAGGCAATCGCAGGCGCGGTAAGCCGTGCGAACGGGCGAATCAACCACGCCATATTGATGTAAATTGGGCCGTAAAAACGGCGGTTTGCACATATATTCGTCGAGCATCATGGCACGGTCAGATGCTAGCACGTGATAATGATGGCGCGAGCTATACATCCATGACACGAACATCGCTCTTGCAGCGAACAATTGTCCTGTATAAACAATATTGCAGACCAAGGCAAAGATAAACTGCTCTTTGACAAAAATAATATGTGCTAATAAGATAACCTTAAATGGATATCACCTGATTTGTTCGGATGATGGATGATCCGTGATGTGTACTACACAACCTTCTTCTTGTAGACGTTGTTGGGCCTGCAGTGCACAGGTTTGTAGGACAGTAGCAAATTTCCCTCAAGTGGATGACCTAAGGTTTATCAATCCGCAGGAGGTGTAGGATGAACATGGTCTCTCTCAAGCAACCCTGCAAGGCTGCAACCAAATAACAAAGAGTCTCTTGTGTCCCCAACACACCCAATACAATGGTAAATTGTATAGGTGCACTAGTTCGGCGAAGAGATAGTGATACAAGTGCAATATGGATTGTAGATATAGGTTTTTGTAATCTGAAATAATAAAAACAGCAAGGTAACTAATGATAAAAGTGAACGTAAACGGTATTGCAATGATAGGAAACAAGGCCTAGGGTTCATACTTTCACTAGTGCAAGTTCTCTCAACAATAATAACATAGATAGATAATATAACAAGCCCTCAACATGCAACAAAGAGTCACTCCGAAGCCACTAATAGCGGAGAACAAACGTAGAGATTATGGTAGGGTACGAAACCACCTCAAAGTTATTCTTTCGGATCAATCTATAAAAGAGTTCGTACTAGAATAACACCTTAAGACACAAATCAACCAAAACCCTAATGTCACCTAGATACTCCATTGTCACCTCAAGTATCCGTTGGCATGATTATACGATATGCATCACACAATCTCAGATTCATCCAACCAACACAAAGTACTTCAAAGAGTGCCCCAAAGTTTCTATCGGAGAGTCAAGAACGTGTGCCAACCCCTATGCATAGGTTCCCAATGTCACGAAACCCGCAAGTTGATCACCAAAACATACATCAAGTGGCACATGATATCCCATTGTCACCACAGATAATCACGGCAAGCCATACATCAAGTGTTCTCATAAAAGACTCAATCCGATAAGATAACTTCAAAGGGGAAACTCAATTCATCACAAGAGAGTAGAGGGGGAGAAACATCATAATATCCAACTACAATAGCAAAGCTCGGGATACATCAAGATCGTGCCATAGAGGGAACACGAGAGAGAGATCAAACACATAGCTACTGGTACATACCCTCAGCCCCGAGGGTGAACTACTCCCTCCTCATCATGGATAGCACCGGGATGATGAAGATGGCCACCGGTGATGGGATCCCCCTCCGGCAGGGCGCCGGAACGGGCTCCCGAGAGGTTTTTGGTGGCTACAGAGGCTTGCGGCGGCGGAACTCCCGATTTATTTTCTGTTCTAGAAGTTTTACGATACGTAGGTATATATGGGTGAAAGAAGTTACTATTAAGCTTGCTAATAGGGATACCATTAAACCCTTTGGTATTGTTAGAGATGTTGAAGTTTTGTGTGGGAAGGTTAAATACCCTGCTGATTTTCTTGTTCTTGGTTCCCCACAAGATGATTTTTGTCCCATTATTTTTGGTAGACCCTTCTTGAATACAGCTAGTGCTAAGATTGATTGTGAAAAAGATACTGTCACAGTTGGTATAGATGGTATGTCTCATGAGTTTAATTTTGCTAAGTTTTGTAGACAACCTCGTGACAGGGAACCACCTGTAAGGATGAAATTATTGGTCTTGCTTCCATTGTTGTTCCTCTTACTGATCCATTAGAACAATATTTTCTAGACCATGAAAACGATATGTTTATGAAGGAAAGAAGGGAAATAGATGAAGTGTTCCTCAAATAGGAACCTATGCTGAAACATAACCTTCCCGTTGAAATTCTTGGGGATCCCCCTCCACCAAAGGGTGATCCCGTGTTTGAACTCAAACCATTACCTGATAATCTTAAGTATGCTTATCTTGATGAAAAGGAAATATATCATGTTATTATTAGTGCCAACCTTTCAGAGAAAGAAGAAGAAAGATTATTGAAAACTCTGAAGAAGCACCGAGCAGCTATTGGATATACTCTGGATG
Organism: Triticum timopheevii; assembly: GCA_963921465.1. Taxonomy (NCBI): domain Eukaryota; kingdom Viridiplantae; phylum Streptophyta; class Magnoliopsida; order Poales; family Poaceae; genus Triticum; species Triticum timopheevii. The sequence continues at coordinate 443,617,317 of OY997274.1, read as the reverse complement.
ATCTTAAGGGCATTAATCCCACATTATTCCAACACAAAATTACAGTGGAGAAAGATGCCAAACCAGTTAGAGATCCTCAAAGACGATTAAATCCCAAGATGAAGGAAGTGGTAAGAAAGGAGATACTAAAGCTCCTTGAGGTAGGTATTATTTATCCCGTTGCTGATAGTGAATGGGTAAGCCCTGTCCATTGTGTTCCTAAAAAGGGAGGTATTACCATTGTTCCTAATGATAAAGATGAATTGATCCTGCAAAGAATTATTACAGGTTATAGGATGGTAATTGATTTCCGTAAGTTAAATAAAGCTACTAAGAAAGATCATTACCCTTTACCTTTTATTGATCAAATGTTAGAAAGACTATCCAAACACACACATTTCTGCTTTCTAGATGGTTATTGATACGTCCATTTTGCATCATGCTTTTATGTCGATATTTATTGCATTATGGGCTGTTATTTCACGTTATGTCACAATACTTATGACTATTCTCTCTTATTTTACAAGGTTTACATGAAGAGGGAGAATGCCGGCAGCTGGAATCTAGGATGGAAAAGGAGCAAATATTGAAGGACTATTCTGCACAACTCCCAAAGTCCTAAAACTCCACGGAATACCTTAGAATAAATAAAGAAAAATCGTCGCCAAAGATGAAGGCCAGGGGGCCCACACCCTGCTCACGAGGGTGGGGGGCGCCCCCCTGGGCGTGCCCGCCACCTCGTGGGCCCCCTGGTGGCTCTCCACGTCCATCTTCTCCCATATGAAGTCTTTCGATGAGAAAAAAATAGCAGAGAACCTTTCGGGACGAGACTCTGCAGCCACGAGGCGGAACCTTGGCGGAACCAATCTAGGGCTCCAGCAGAGCTGTTCTGCCGGGGACACTTCCCTCCGGGAGGGGGAAATCATCACCATCGTCATCACCAACGCTCCTCTCATCGGGAGAGGGAAATCTCCATCAACATCTTCACCAGCACCATCTCATCTCCAAACCCTAGTTCATCTCTTGTATCCAATTCTTGTCTCCAAGTCCGGGATTGGTGCTAGTAGGTTGCTAGTAGTGTTGATTACTCCTTGTAGTTGATGCTAGTTGGTTTATTTGGTGGAAGATCATATGTTCAGATCCTTTATGCACAATATTACCCCTCTAATTATGAACATGAATATGCTTTGTGAGTAGTTACGTTTGTTCCTGAGGACAAGGGAGAAGTCTTGCTATTAGTAGTCATGTGAATTTGGTATTCGTTCGATATTTTGATAAGATGTATGTTGTCTAACCTCTAGTGGTGTTATGTGAACGTCGACTACATAACACTTCACCATTATTTGGACCTAGATGAAGGCATTGGGAAGTAATAAGTAGATGATGGGTTGCTAGAGTGACAGAAGCTTAAACCCTAGTTTATGCGTTGCTTCGTAAGGGGCTGATTTGGATCCATATGTTTCATGCTATGGTTAGGTTTACCTTAATACTTTTGTTGTAGTTGCGGATGCTTGCAATAGAGGTTAATCATAAGTGGGATGCTTGTCCAAGTAAGGGCAGTACCCAAGCACCGCTCCACCCACATATCAAATTATCAAAGTACCGAACGCGAATCATATGAGCGTGATGAAAACTACCTTGACGATATTCCCATGTGTCCTCGGGAGCGCTTTTCCTATTATAAGAGTTTGTCCAGGCTTGTCCTTTGCTACAAAAAGGATTGGGCCACCTTGCTGCACTTTATTTACTTTTGTTACTTGTTGCTCGTTACCATTTATCTTATCACAAAACTATCTGTTACCACTTATTTCAGTACTTGCAGAGAATACCTTGCTGAAAATCGCTTATCATTTCCTTCTGCTCCTCGTTGGCTTCGACACTCTTACTTATCGAAAGGACTACGATAGATCCCCTATACTTGTGGGTCATCAAGACTCTTTTCCGGCGTCATTGCCGGGGAGTGAAGCGCCTTTGGTAGGTGGAATTTGGTAAGGAAAAATTTATTTAGTGTGCTGAAATTTTCTGTCACTTGTTACCATGGAAAGTAATTGCTTGAGGGGCTTGTTTGGGGTATCTTCACCCCGTCCAGTTGAGCCAAGAGTTGCTCCTCAACCTACTGAACCTACTGAATCTACTGAAAATGAAACTGCTTTTCAGATTCCTTTGGGTATGATGGAAAAACTGCTAGCTAACACTTTCGCAGGAGATGGAACAAAGCATCCTAACGAACATCTACGCTTTGTGGATGATATTTGTGGATTATTTAAGCTTGCAGGTATACCCGATGATGCCGTTAAGAGGAAGGCTTTACCTTTATCTTTGGAGGGAGACGCATTGACATGGTATAGGCTATGTCATGATACGAGATCGTGGAACTATAAAAGATTGAAATTGGAATTTCATCAAAAGTATTACCCTATGCATCTTGTTCATCGTGATCGCAATTATATATATAATTTTTGGCCTCGCGAAGGAGAAAGCATCGCTCAAGCTTGGGGGAGGCTTAAATCAATGTTATATTCATGCTCTCAAAATTGACAATTCTCCAGAATTTTTATGCTCGGCTTTCTGATAACAATCGCACCATGATCGATACTTCTTGTGCTGGCTCTTTTATGATGAAGTCTATTGAATTTGGATGGAATTTATTGGATAGAATTAAACGCAACTCTGAAGATTGGGACCTCGATGAAGGTAAGGAGTTAGGTATAACACCTATGTTTGATTGTGTTAAATCTTTTATGGATACCGATATTTTCCGTAAGTTTAGCACTAAATATGGACTTGACTCTGAGATAGTAGCTTCTTTCTGTGAATCTTTTGCTACTTATGTTGATCTCCCCAAGGAGAAGTGGTTTAAATATCATCCTCCCATAGAAGTAAAAGTAGCTGCACCTAGTAAAGTTGAAGAAAAGATTGTCACTTATAATGATCCTATTGTTCCTACTTCTTATGTTGAGAAACCTCCTTTCCCTGTTAGAATGAAGGATCATGCTAAAGCTTCAACTGTTGTTCGTAAAAGCAATACTAGGACTTATACACCTCCTGAGAAAGTCAAAGTAGAACCCAATATTGCTATTGTTAAAGATCTCTTGTCTGATAATATTGATGGGCATGTTATTCAGTTCACTTGTGAAACTGCTAGAATTGCTAAACCCTGTGATAGAGATAAACATAGACCTGTGGTAGGCGTGCTTGTTATTTCTGTTAAAATAGGAGACCATTGTTATCATGGCTTGTGTGATAGGGGTGCTAGTGCTAGTGTTATACCCATTGACTTATACAAAGAAATTATGCATGATATTGCACCTGCTGAGTTAGAAGATATTGATGTTACAATTAAACTTGCCAATAGAGACACTATATCTCCAATGGGAATTGTTAGAGATGTTGAAGTCTTGTGTGGGAAAACCAAATATCCCGCTGATTTTCTTGTTCTTTGTTCTCCACAAGATAGCTTTTGTCCCATTATATTTGGTAGACCCTTCTTGCGTACCATAATGCTATGATAGATTGCAAAAAGAATGTTGTTACTGTTGGCTTGGATGATATGGTTCATGAGTTTAATTTCTCTAAATTTAGTAAACAACATCGTGAGGAAGAATTGCCTAGTAAGGATGAAATTATTGGTCTTGCTTCTATAGCTATACCTCCTAGTGATCCTTAAGAACACTATTTGCTAGACCATGAAAATGATATGTTCATGAATGAAAGAAGGGAAATAGATGAATTATTCTTTACACAGGAACCTATTCTGCAACACAATTTGCCTGTTGAAATCCTAGGGGATCCTCCTCCACCCAAGGGTGATCCCGTGTTTGAGCTTAAACCGTTGCCTGGTAATCTTAAATATGCTTATCTTGATGAAAAGAAAATATATCCTGTTATTATTAACGCTAACCTTTCAGAGCATGAAGAAGAAAGATTATTGAAAACTCTGAAGAAGCATCGTGCCGCTATTGGATATACTCTGGATGATCTTAAGGGCATCAGTCCCACTCTATGTCAACATAAAATAAATTTGGAAGCTGATGCCAAACCAGTTTGTGATCCTCAACGACGTTTGAATCCAAAAATGAAAGAAGTGGTAAGAAAAGAAATACTCAAGCTTCTGGAGGCAGGTATAATTTATCCCGTTGCTGATAGTCAGTGGGTAAGTCCTGTCCATTGCGTCCCTAAGAAGGGAGGTATTACTGTTGTCCCTAATGATAAAGATGAATTGATTCCGCAAAGAATTATCACAGGTTATAGGATGGTAATTGATTTCCGCAAATTAAATAAGGCTACTAAGAAAGATCATTACCCCTTTTATTGATCAAATGCTAGAAAGATTATGCAAACATACACGTTATTGCTTTCCAGATGGTTATTCTGGTTTTTCTCAAATAATTGTGTCGGCTAAATATCAATCAAAGACTACTTTTACATGCCCTTTTGGTACTTTTGCTTATAGACGTATGCCTTTTGGTTTATGTAATGCACCTGCTACCTTTCGAAGATGCATGATGGCTATATTCTCTGACTTTTGCGAGAAAATTTGCGATGTCTTCATGGATGACTTTTCCGTCTATGGTTCCTCTTTTGATGATTGCTTGAGCAATCTCGCTCGAGTTTTGCAGAGATGTGAAGAAACTAATCTTGTCTTGAATTGAGAAAAGTGCCACTTTATGGTTAATGAAGGTATTTTCTTGGGGCACAAAGTTTCTGAAAGAGGTACTGAAGTTGATAAGGCCAAGGTTGATGCTATTGAAAAGATGCCATGTCCCAAGGACATCAAAGGTATAAGAAGTTTCCTTGGTCACGCTGAGGTTCATCAAGGACTTCTCAAAAATCTCTCGGCCTCTGACTAATTTATTACAAAAAGATGTACCATTTGTCTTTGATGATGATTATGTAGAAGCATTTGAAATACTTAAGAAAGCATTAGTCTCTGCACCTGTTGTTCAACCACCTGATTGGAATTTACCCTTTGAAATTATGTGTGATGCTAGTGATTATGTTGTAGGTGCTGTTCTAGGGCAAAGAGTTGATAAGAAATTGAACGTTATCCTTTATGCTAGTAAGACTCTAGACAATGCTCAAAGAAATTATGCTACTACCGAAAAGGAACTTTTAGCGGTTGTATTTGCTTGTGATAAATTCAGAACCTATATTGTTGATTCTAGAGTAACTATTCATACAGATCATGCTGCTATTAAATATCTTATGGAAAAGAAAGATGCAAAACCTAGACTCATTAGATGGGTTCTCTTGCTTCAAGAATTTGATTTACATATTGTTGATAGGAAAGGAGCTGAGAACCCCATTGCAGACAACTTGTCTAGGCTAGAGAACGTTCTTGATGACCCACTACCTATTGATGATAGCTTTCCTGATGAGCAATTAAATGTCATAAGTACTTCTCGTAGCACTCCTTGGTATGCTGATTATGCTAATTATATTGTTGCTAAATTTATACCGCCTAGCTTCACAAACCAACAAAAGAAAAAGTTTTTCTATGACTTGTGACATTACTTTTGGGATGATCCGCATCTTTATAAAGAAGGAGTAGATGGTGTTATTAGACGTTGTGTACCTGAGCATGAACAGGAACAGATCCTACACAAGTGTCACTCCGAAGCTTATGGAGGACATCACGCTGGAGATAGAACTGCACATAAGATATTGCAATCCGGGTTTTATTGGCCTATACTCTTCAAGGATGCTCGTCAGTTTGTTTTGTCTTGTGATGAATGTCAAAGAATTGGTAATATCAGTAGACGTCAAGAAATGCCTATGAATTATTCACTTGTTATTGAGCCATTTGATGTTTGGGGCTTTGATTATATGGGACCTTTTCCTGCCTCTAATGGTTACACTCATATTCTAGTTGCTGTTGATTACGTTACTAAGTGGGTAGAAGCTATTCCAACTAGTAGTGCTGATCGTAACACTTCTATTAAAATGCTTAAGGAAGTTATTTTTCCGAGGTTTGGAGTCCCTAGATACTTAATGACTGATGGTGGTTCACACTTTATTCATGGTGCTTTCCGTAAGATGCTTGCTAAATACGACGTTAATCATAGAATTGCACCTCCATATCACCCGCAGTCTAGTGGTCAGGTAGAATTGAGCAACAGAGAGCTCAAATTAATTTTGCAAAAGACTGTCAATAGGTCTAGAAAGAATTGGTCCAAAAAACTGGATGATGTATTATGGGCCTATAGAACTGCATATAAAAATCCTATGGGTATGTCTCCGTATAAGATGGTTTATGGAAAAGCACGTCATTTACCTCTCGAACTAGAACATAAGGCATATTGGGCTATTAAGGAGCTCAACTATGATTTCAAACTTGCCGGTGAGAAGAGGTTATTTGATATTAGCTCACTTGATGAATGGAGAACCCAAGCTTATGAAAATGCCAAGCTGTTTAAAGAAAAAGTTAAAAGGTGGCATGACAAAAGGATACAAAAGCGTGAGTTTAATGTAGGTGATTATGTATTGCTATACAACTCTCGTTTAAGATTTTTTGCAGGAAAACTTCTCTCCAAATGGGAAGGTCCTTACATTATCGAGGAGGTCTATCGTTCCGGTGCCATAAAAATCAACAACTTCGCAGGCACAAATCCAAAGGTGGTGAACGGTGAAAGAATCAAACACTATATCTCAGGTAATCCTATAAATGTTGAAACTAATGTTATTGAAACTGTAACCCCGGAGGAATACATAAGGGACACTTTCTAGAACATTCCAGACTCCGAAAAGGAATAGGTATGTGGTACGGTAAGTGAACCGACTCCAAAACAATTTTAAGGCAATATTTCTCCGTTTTGGAATATTTAGAAAAATAGAAAAATAAGTAGCAGTCCGGGGAGGACACGAGGCCTCCACGAGGGTGGAGGGCGCGCCCCCTACCTCGTGAGCACCTCGTGTGCCCTCTGGACTCTGTTTCCTTGCATAGTACGTATTTTGGTCGGTAAAAATTCATTATATATACTCCCGAAGGTTTTGATTCTCGTATCACGCAAATATCCTCTGTTTTCGTTTCGAGCTATTTCTGTTGCAGATTTAGAGCACCATGACTTGTCCCTCCTCCAACAACGAAGACAAGGATGCCTGGCTATTGAAGATAGAGTTGAAAAGAGAGGAACCAGAAGAGATCAACAAGGATGAAAGGATCAATAAGGCTATGGAGGTTCAAGCTCCGGTGGTGAAAGAAGAAGACATCCCTCAACCTTTACCTAACCTTTTCACTCCAACAGAGATTGAAGCCTTCCAGATGATTGAATTAGCCCGCATACAGAACAAGTATCTTACACAGGAGAATATTTTGTTGAAGGATCATATTGCTAGGCTCAAGAACATTATCCGCAAGTTGGAGGAACTTTTACGCTTGATGTGCGATTACCCACCATCATCATCACCACCTCCATCACCTCCAAGGACATAATCACCTGGGTATGGGCACTCCCCTTGGCAACTGTCAAGCTTGGGGGAGGTGCCCTGGTATCGTATCACCATCACAACTCCTATCTTTACCGTTTTCTTAGTTCGATCTTATTAGTATTATCTTGATTTAGTAGAATAAAGTCATGGCATGATCTAGTTTTGAGTTTTGCTTTATGATCCTTCTTTGTAATCGAGTCCGTGAGCTATATAATAAAGATTAGTGTTGAGTCAAGAGTTCATATGATGATTTAAAGATTAGGGCTTGAGAGTATTTTTCCATGATCTTGGGTGATTAGAAGAAAAAGAATAAAAAGAATCAAGAGTTCATATTGATCTTATTGAAAGTAATGACTTCACATAGAAAGAGTATGATGATTTAAAGTTTTTGGGAGTTGCAAATATAGCTTTGGTTATCATTGCAATTAATAGGAAGTAATAAGGAAAGAGAGGTTTCACATATAGATATATTATCATTGACATCTTTTATGATTGGGAGCATTCATTAAAATATGACATGCTAAAGAGTTGATACTGGACAAGGAAGACAACATAATGAGTTGTGTTTTCTTATATCTGAGATAAAGTATGTTGTCATGATTCCTCTACCATGTTGAGCTTGCCTTTCCCCCTCATGCTATCCAAATTCTCAGCACTAAGTAGAAATACTACTTGTGATTCCAAATACCCTTAAACCAGTTTTGCCATGAGAGTCCACCATATCTACTTATGGATTGAGTAAGATCCTTCAAGTAAGTTGTCATCGGTGCAAGCAATAAAAATTGCTCTCAAAATATGCATGACTTATTAGTGCGGAGAAAATAAACTTTGTACGAACTTGTTGTGGACGCAATAAAAGCGACGGACTGCATAATAAAGGTTGACATGCAAGGGGCAATATAAAGTGACGTTCTTTTGCATTAAGATTTTGTGCATCAACCCTAAACGCGCATGACAACCTCTACTTCCCTCTGCGAAGGGCCTATCTTTTATTATTATCCTCTACCTTATGCAAGAGTCACGGTGATCTTCACCTTTCCTTTTTCATTTTATCCTTTGGCAAGCTCAACATGTTGGAAAGAACATGATATATACATCTAATTGGATGTGGGGGAGCATGAATTATTATTGTTGACATTACCCTTGAGGTAAAAGGTTGTGGGGCAAAAACTATAAGCCCCTATCTTTCTCTGTGTCCGATTAAAACTCCGTAACCACAAGTATCGCGTGAGTGTTAGCAATTATGAAGGACTAAGTGATAGTTGAGTATGTGGACTTGCTTTTAAGCTCTGACATAGACTCTTTCCGATGTTATGATAAATTGCAATCGCTTCAATGACTGAGATAATAATTGTTGGTGCCCAATAAGGTTTCTGATTCATATTTTGGCTTTGTGAAAAGATCATCACTTGAACATGAGTAATCATATGACAAAATCTATATATGTTGTTGTTATGAAATAATCATGATGCCTTCATGTCCGTATTTTATTTTTAATGATGCCTCTACCTCTAAACATGAGGACATATTTATTGTTATCGGCTTTTCGCTTGAGGACAAGCGAGGTCTAAGCTTGGGGGAGTTTATACGTCCATTTTGCATCATGCTTTTATGTCAATATTTGTTGCATTATGGGCTGTTATTTCACGTTATGTCACAATACTTATGACTATTCTCTCTTATTTTACAAGGTTTACATGAAGAGGGAGAATGCCGGCAGCTGGAATTCTGGCCTGGAAAAGGAGCAAATATTGAAGGACTATTCTGCGCAACTCCAAAAGTCCTGAAACTCGATGGAATACCTTAGAATAAATAAAGAAAAATCATCGCCAAAGATGAAGGCCAGGGGGCCCACACCCTGCTCACGAGGGTGGGGGGCGCGCCCCCCTACCTCGTGGGCCCCCTGGTGGCTCTCCGACGTCCATCTTCTCCCATATGAAGTATTTTGATGAGAAAAAATAGCAAAGAACCTTTCGGGACGAGAATCTGCCACCACAAGGCGGAACCTTGGCGGAACCAATCTAGGGCTCCGGTAGAGCTGTTCTGCCGGGGACACTTCCCTCCGGGAGGGGGAAATCATCGCCATCGTCATCACCAACGCTCCTCTCATCGGGAGAGGGTAATCTCCATCAACATCTTCACCAGCACCATCTCATCTCCAAACCCTAGTTCATCTCTTGTATCCAATTCTTGTCTCCAAGTCCGGGATTGGTGCTAGTAGGTTGCTAGTAGTGTTGATTACTCCTTGTAGTTGATGCTAGTTGGTTTATTTGGTGGAAGATCATATGTTCAGATCCTTTATGCACAATATTACCCCTCTGATAATGAACATGAATATGCTTTGTGAGTAGTTACATTTGTTCCTGAGGACAAGGGAGAAGTCTTGCTATTAGTAGTCATGTGAATTTGGTATTCGTTCGATATTTTGATAAGATGTATGTTGTCTAACCTCTAGTGGTGTTATGTGAACATCGACTACATAATACTTCACCATTATTTGGGCCTAGAGGAAGGCATTGGGAGGTAATAAGTAGAATGGGTTGCTAGAGTGACAGAAGCTTAAACCCTAGTTTATGCGTTGCTTCGTAAGGGGCAGATTTGGATCCATATGTTTCATGCTATGGTTAGGTTTACCTTAATACTTTTGTTGTAGTTGCGGATGCTTGCAATAGAGGTTAATCATAAGTGGGATGCTTGTCCAAGTAAGGGCAGTACCCAAGCACCGGTCCACCCACATATCAAATTATCAAAGTACCGAACGCGAATCGTATGAGCGTGATGAAAACTAGCTTGACGATATTCCCATGTGTCCTCGGGAGCGCTTTTCCTATTATAAGAGTTTGTCCAGGCTTGTCCTTTGCTACAAAAAGGATTGGGCCACCTTGCTGCACTTTATTTACTTTTGTTAGTTGTTGCTCGTTACCATTTATCTTATCACAAAACTATCTGTTACCACTTATTTCAGTACTTGCAGAGAATACCTTGCTGAAAACTGCTTATCATTTCCTTGTGCTCCTCGTTGGGTTCGACACTCTTACTTATCAAAAGGACTATGATAGATCCCCTATACTTGTGGGTCATCAAGACTCTTTTCTGGCGCCGTTTCCGGGGAGTGAAGCGCCTTTGGTAGGTGGAATTTGGTAAGGAAAAATTTATTTAGTGTGCTAAAATTTTCTGTCACTTGTTACCATGGAAAGTAACTGCTTGAGGGGCTTGTTTGGGGTATCTTCACCCTGTCCAGTTGAGCCAAGAGTTGCTCCTCAACCTACTGAACCTACTGAATCTACTGAAAATGAAACTGCTTTTCAGATTCCTTCGGGTATGATGGAAAAACTGCTAGCTAACACTTTCGCAAGAGATGGAACAAAGCATCCTGACGAACATCTACGCTTTGTGGATGATATTTGTGGATTATTTAAGCTTGCAGGTATACCCGATGATGCTGTTAAGAGGAAGGCTTTCCCTTTATCTTTGGAGGGAGACGCATTGACATGGTATAGGCTATGTCATGATACGAGATCGTGGAACTATAAAAGATTGAAATTGGAATTTCATCCAAAGTATTACCCTATGCATCTTGTTCATCGTGATCGCAATTATATATATAATTTTTGGAAGGAGAAAGCATCGCTCAAGCTTGGGGGAGGCTTAAATCAATGTTATATTCATGCCCCAATCATGAGCTCTCAAAATTGACAATCCTCCAGAATTTTTATGCTCGGCTTTCTGATAACAATCGCACCATGCTCGATACTTCTTGTGCTGGCTCTTTTATGACGAAGTCTATTGAATTTGGATGGAATTTATTGGATAGAATTAAACGCAACTCTGAAGATTGGGACCTTGACGAAGGTAAGGAGTCAGGTATGACACCTAAGTTTGATTGTGTTAAATCTTTTATGGATACCGATATTTTCCGTAAGTTTAGCACTAAATATGGACTTGACTCTGAGATAGTGGCTTCCTTCTATGAATATTTTGCTACTTATGTTGATCTCCCCAAGGAGAAGTGGTTTAAATATCATCCTCCCATAGAAGTAAAAGTACCTGCACCTATTAAAGTTGAAGAAAAGATTGTCACTTATAATGATCCTATTGTTCCTACTTCTTATGTTGAGAAACCTCCTTTCCCTGTTAGAATGAAGGATCATGCTAAAGCTTCAACTGTTGTTCGTAAAAGCAATACTAGGACTTATACACCTCCTGAGCAAGTCAAAGTAGAACCCAATGTTGCTATTGTTAAAGATCTCTTGTCTAATAATATTGATGGGCATGTTATTCAATTCACTGGTGAAACTGCTAGAATTGCTAAACCCTGTGATAGAGATAAACATAGACCTGTGGTAGGCGTGCCTGTTATTTCTGTTAAAATAGGAGATCATTGTTATCATGGCTTGTGTGATATGGGTGCTAGTGCTAGTGTTATACCCATTGACTTATACAAAGAAATTATGCATGATGTTGCACCTGCTGAGTTAGAAGATATTGATGTTACAATTAAACTTGCCAATAGAGATACTATATCTCCAATGGGAATTGTTAGAGATGTTGAAGTCTTGTGTGGGAAAACCAAATATCCCGCTGATTTTCTTGTTCTTGGTTCTCCACAAGATAGCTTTTGTCCCATTATATTTGGTAGACCCTTCTTGCGTACCGTTAATGCTACGATACATTGCAAAAAGAATGTTGTTACTATTGGCTTGGATGATATGATTCATGAGTTTAATTTCTCTAAATTTAGTAAACAACATCGTGAGGAAGAATTGCCTAGTAAGGATGAAATTATTGGTCTTGCTTCTATAGCTGTACCTCCTAGTGATCCTTTAGAACACTATTTGCTAGACCATGAAAATGATATGTTCATGATTGAAAGAAGGGAAATAGATGAAGTATTCTTTACACAGGAACCTATTCTGCAACACAATTTGCCTGTTGAAATCCTAGGGGATCCTCCTCCACCCAAGGGTGATCTCGTGTTTGAGCTTAAACCGTTGCCTGGTAATCTTAAATATGCTTATCTTGATGAAAAGAAAATATATCCTCTAATTATTAGCGCTAACCTTTCAGAGCATAAAGATGGAAGATTATTGAAAACTCTGAAGAAGCATCGTGCCGCTATTGGATATACTCTGGATGATCTTAAGGGCATCAGTCCCACTCTATGTCAACATAAAATAAATTTGGAAGATGATGCCAAACCAGTTTGTGATCCTCAATGACGTTTGAATCCTAAAATGAAGAAGTGGAAAGAAAAGAAATACTCAAGCTTCTGGAGGCAGGTATAATTTATCCCGTTGCTGATAGTCAGTGGGTAAGTCCTGTCCATTGCGTCCCTAAGAAGGGAGGTATTACTTTTGTCCCTAATGATAAAGATGAATTGATTCCGCAAAGAATTATCACAGGTTATAGGATGGTAATTGATTTCCGCAAATTAAATAAGGCTACTAAGAAAGATCATTACCCCTTACCTTTTATTGATCAAATGCTAGAAAGATTATGCAAACATACACATTATTGCTTTCTAGATGGTTATTCTGGTTTTTCTCAAATACCTGTGTCGGCTAAACATCAATAAAGACTACTTTTACATGCCCTTTTGGTACTTTTGCTTATAGATGTATGCCTTTTGGTTTATGTAATGCACCTGCTACCTTTCAAAGATGCATGATGGCTATATTGTCTGACTTTTGCGAGAAAATTTGTGAGGTCTTCATGGATGACTTTTCCGTCTATGGTTCCTCTTTGGATGATTGCTTGAGCAATCTCGCTCAAGTTTTGCAGGGATGTGAAGAAACTAATCTTGTCTTGAATTGGGAAAAGTGCCGCTTTATGGTTATTGAAGGTATTGTCTTGGGGCACAAAGTTTCTGAAATAGGTACTGAAGTTGATAAAGCCAAGGTTGATGCTATTGAAAAGATGCCATGTCCCAAGGACATCAAAGGTATAAGAAGTTTCCTTGGTCACGCCGGATTTTATAGGAGGTTCATCAAGGACTTCTCAAAAATCTCTCGGCCTCTGAATAATTTATTACAAAAAGATGAACCATTTGTCTTTGATGATGATTGTGTAGAAGCATTTGAAATACGTAAGAAAGCATTAGTCTCTGCACCTGTTGTTCAGCCACCTGATTGGAATTTACCCTTTGAAATTATGTGTGATGCTAGTGATTATGCTGTAGGTGCTGTTCTAGGGCAAAGAGTTGATAAGAAATTGAATGTTATCCATTATGCTAGTAAGACTCTAGACAATGCTCAAAGAAATTATGCTACTACCGAAAAGGAACTTTTAGCGGTTGTATTTGCTTGTGATAAATTCAGACCCTATATTGTTGATTCTAGAGTAACTATTCATACAGATCATGCTGCTATTAAATATCTTATGGAAAAGAAAGATACAAAACCTAGACTCATTAGATGGGTTCTCTTGCTTCAAGAATTTGATTTACATATTGTTGACAGGAAAGGAGCTGAGAACCCCGTTGCAGACAACTTGTCTAGGCTAGAGAACGTTCTTGATGACCCACTACCTATTGATGATAGCTTTCTTGATGAGCAATTAAATGTCATAAGTACTTCTCGTAGCACTCCTTGGTATGCTGATTATGCTAATTATATTGTTGCTAAATTTATACCGCCTAGCTTCACAAACCAACAAAAGAAAAAGTTTTTCTATGACTTGCGACATTACTTTTGGGATGATCCACATCTTTATAAAGAAGGAGTAGATGGTGTTATTAGACGTTGTGTACCTGAGCATGAACAGGAACAGATCCTACGCAAGTGTCACTCCGAAGCTTATGGAGGACATCACGCTAGAGATAGAACTGCACATAAGGTATTGCAATCCGGGTTTTATTGGCCTACTCTCTTCAAGGATGCTCGTAAGTTTGTTTTGTCTTGTGATGAATGTCAAAGAATTGGTAATATCAGTAGACGTCAAGAAATGCCTCTGAATTATTCACTTGTTATTGAGCCATTTGATGTTTGGGGCTTTGATTATATGGGACCTTTTCCTGCCTCTAATGGTTACACTCATATTCTAGTTGCTGTTGATTACGTTACTAAGTGGGTAGAAGCTATTCCAACTAGTAGTGCTGATCATAACACTTCTATTAAAATGCTTAAGGAAGTTTATTTTCCGAGGTTTGGAGTCCCTAGATACTTAATGACTGATGGTGGTTCACACTTTATTCATGGTGCTTTCTGTAAGATGCTTGCTAAATACGACGTTAATCATAGACTTGCATCTCCATATCACCCGCAGTCTAGTGGTCAGGTAGAATTGAGCAATAGAGAGCTCAAATTAATTTTGCAAAAGACTATCAATAGGTCTAGAAAGAATTGGTCCAAAAAACTGGATGATGCATTATGGGCCTATAGAACTGCATATAAAAATCCTATGGGTATGTCTCTGTATAAGATGGTTTATGGAAAGCATGTCATTTACCTCTCGAACTAGAACATAAGGCATATTGGGTTATTAAGGAGCTCAACTATGATTTCAAACTTGCCGGTGAGAAGAGGTTATTTGATATTAGCTCACTTGATGAATGGAGAACCCAAGCTTATGAAAATGCCAAGTTGTTTAAAGAAAAAGTTAAAAGGTGGCATGACAAAAGGATACAAAAGCGTGAGTTTAATGTAGGTGATTATGTATTGCTATACAACTCTCGTTTAAGATTTTTTGCAGGAAAACTTCTCTCCAAATGGGAAGGTCCTTACGTTATCGAGGAGGTCTATCATTCCGGTGCCATAGAAAACGACAACTTCGCAGGCTCAAATCCGAAGGTGGTGAACGGTCAAAGAATCAAACACTATATCTCAAGTAATCCTATAAATGTTGAAACTAATGTTATTGGAACCGTAACCCCGGAGGAATACATAAGGGACACTTTCCAGAATGTTCCAGACTCCGAAAAGGAATAGGTATGTGGTATGGTAAGTAAACCGACTCCAAAACAATTTTTAAGGCAATATTTCTCCGTTTTGGAATATTTAGAAAAATAGAAAAATAAGTAGCAGTCCGGGGAGGACATGAGGCCTCCACGAGGGTGGAGGGCGCGCCCTACCCCCCTGGGTGCGCCCCCTACCTCGTGAGCACCTCGTGTGCCCTCCGGACTCTGTTTCCTTGCACAGTACGTATTTTGGTCGGTAAAAATTCATTATATATACTCCCGAAGGTTTTGATTCATCGTGAAGGAGAAAGCATCGCTCAAGCTTGGGGGAGGCTTAAATCAATGTTATATTCATGCCCCAATCATGAGCTCTCAAAATTGACAATTCTCCAGAATTTTTATGCTCGGCTTTCTGATAACAATCGCACCATGATCGATACTTCTTGTGCTGGCTCTTTTATGATGAAGTCTATTGATTTTGGATGGAATTTATTGGATATAATTAAACGCGACTCTGAAGATTGTGACCTCGACGAAGGTAAGGAGTCAAGTATGACATCTAAGTTTGATCGTGTTAAATCTTTTATGGATACCGATATTTTCCGTAAGTTTAGCACTAAATATGGACTTGACTCTGAGATAGTAGCTTCTTTCTGTGAATCTTTTGCTACTTATGTTGATCTCCCCAAGGAGAAGTGGTTTAAATATCATCCTCCCACAGAAGCTTAAACCCTAGTTTATGTGTTGCTTCGTAAGGGGCTGATTTGGATCCATATGTTTCATGCTATGGTTAGGTTTACCTTAATACTTTTGTTGTAGTTGCGGATGCTTGCATTAGAGGTTAATCATAAGTGGGATGCTTGTCCAAGTAAGGGCAGTACCCAAGCACCGGTCCACCCACATATCAAATTATCAAAGTACCGAATGCGAATCATATGAGCGTGATGAAAACTAGCTTGACGATATTCCCATGTGTCCTCGGGAGCACTCTTCCTATTATAAGAGTTTGTCCAGGCTTGTCCTTTGCTACAAAAAGGATTGGGCAACCTTGCTGCACTTTATTTACTTTTCGTACTTGTTTCTCGTTACCATTTATCTTATCACAAAACTATCTGTTACCACTTATTTCAGTACTTGCAGAGAATACCTTGCTGAAAACCGCTTATCATTTCCTTCTGCTCCTCGTTGGGTTCGACACTCTTACTTATCAAAAGGACTACGATAGATCCCCTATACTTGTGGGTCATCAAGACTCTTTTCTGGCGCCGTTGCCGGGGAGTGAAGCGCCTTTGGTAGGTGGAATTTGGTAAGGAAAAATTTATTTAGTGTGCTGAGATTTTCTGTCACTTGTTACCATGGAAAGTAATTGCTTGAGGGGCTTGTTTGGGGTATCTTCACCCCGTCCAGTTGAGCCAAGAGTTGCTACTCAACCTACTGAATCTACTGAAAATGAAACTGCTTTTCAGATTCCTTCGGGTATGATGGAAAAATTGCTAGCTAACACTTTCGCAGGAGATGGAACAAAGCATCCTGACGAACATCTACGCTTTGTGGATGATATTTGTGGATTATTTAAGCTTGCAGGTATACCCGATGATGCCGTTAAGAGGAAGACTTTACCTTTATCTTTGGAGGGAGACGCGTTGACATGGTATAGGATATGTCATGATACGAGATCGCGGAACTATAAAAGATTGAAATTGGAATTTCATCAAAAGTATTACCCTATGCATCTTGTTCATCGTGATCGCAATTATATATATATATATATACAATTTTTGGCCTCGCGAAGGAGAAAGCATCGCTCAAGCTTGGGGGAGGCTTAAATCAATGTTATATTCATGCCCCAATCATGAGCTCTCAAAATTGACAATTCTCCAGATTTTTTATGCTCGGCTTTCTGATAACAATCGCACCATGATCGATACTTCTTGTGCTGGCTCTTTTATGATGAAGTCTATTGATTTTGGATGGAATTTATTGGATAGAATTAAATGCAACTCTGAAGATTGTGACCTCAACGAAGGTAAGGAGTCAGGTATGACACCTAAGTTTGATTGTGTTAAATCTTTTATGGATACCGATATTTTCCGTAAGTTTAGTACTAAATATGGACTTGACTCTGAGATAGTAGCTTCTTTCTGTGAATCTTTTGCTATTATGTTGATCTCCCCAAGGAGAAGTGGTCTAAATATCATCCTCCCACAGAAGCTTAAACCCTAGTTTATGCGTTGCTTCGTAAGGGGCTGATTTGGATCCATATGTTTCATGCTATGGTTAGGTTTACCTTAATACTTTTGTTGTAGTTGCGGATGCTTGCAATAGAGGTTAATCATAAGTGGGATGCTTGTCCAAGTAAGGGCAGTACCCAAGCACCGGTCCACCCACATATCAAATTATCAAAGTACCGAACGCGAATCATATGAGCGTGATGAAAACTAGCTTGACGATATTCCCATGTGTCCTCGAGAGCGCTTTTCCTATTATAAGAGTTTGTCCAGGCTTGTCCTTTGCTACAAAAAGGATTGGGCCACCTTGCTGCACTTTATTTACTTTTGTTACTTTTTGCTCGTTGCCATTTATCTTATCACAAAACTATCCGTTACCACTTATTTCAGTACTTGCAGAGAATACCTTGCTGAAAACTGCTTATCATTTCCTTCTGCTCCTCATTGGGTTCGACACTCTTACTTATTGAAAGGACTATGATAGATCCCCTATACTTGTGGGTCATCAGTTATTCTGGCTTCTCTCAAATACTTGTGTCAGCAAAGGATCAATCTAAAACTACTTTTACTTGCCCTTTTGGTACTTTTGCTTATAGACGTATGCCTTTTGGTTTATGTAATGCACCTGCTACCTTTCAAAGATGCATGATGGCTATATTCTCTGATTTTTGTGAAAAGATTTGTGAGGTATTCATGGATGATTTCTCCGTTTATGGATCCTCTTTTGATGATTGTTTGAGCAACCTTGATCGAGTTTTGCAGAGATGCGAAGACACTAGTCTCGTCCTGGATTGGGAAAAATGTCACTTTATCGTTAATGAAGGCATTGTCTTGGGGCACAAGATCTCCGAGAGAGGTATTGAAGTTGATAAAGCCAAAGTTGATGCTATTGAAAAGATGCCATGTCCAAGGACATAAAAGGTATAAGAAGTTTCCTTGGTCACGCCGGTTTTTATAGGAGGTTCATTAAGGACTTCTCTAAAATCTCTAGGCTTCTGACTAATTTATTGCAAAAAGATATTCCTTTTGTCTTTGATGATGATTGTGTAGAAGCATTTGAAATACTTAAGAAAGCTTTGATCACTGCACCACCTGATTGGAATTTACCTTTTGAAATTATGTGCGATGCTAGTGATTATGCTGTAGGTGCTGTTCTAGGGCAAAGAGTTGATAAGAAATTGAATGTTATCCAGTATGCTAGTAAGACTCTTGATACTACCCAAAGAAATTATGCTACTACTGAAAAAGAGTTCTTAGCAGTTGTGTTTGCATGTGATAAGTTTAGACCTTATATTGTTGATTCCAAAGTTACTATTCACACTGATCATGCTGCTATTAAATATCTCATGGAAAAGAAAGATGCTAAGCCTAGGCTCATTAGATGGGTTCTCTTGCTCCAAGAATTTGATTTACATATTATTGATAGAAAGGGAGCTGAGAACCCTGTTGCAGATAACTTGTCTAGGTTAGAGAATGTTCTTGATGACCCACTGCCTATTGATGATAGTTTTCCTGATGAACAACTAGCAGTCATTAATGCTTCTCGTACTGCTCCTTGGTATGCTAATTATGCTAATTACATTGTTGCTAAATTTTTACCGCCTAGTTTCACATACCAGCAAAATAAAAAGTTCTTTTATGATTTAAGACATTACTTCTGGGATGACCCACACCTTTATAAAGAAGGAGTAGATGGTGTTATCAGACGTTGTGTGCCTAAGCATGAACAAGAACAGATCCTACGCAAGTGTCACTCTGAATCTTATGGAGGACACCACGCTGGAGACAGAACTGCACACAAGGTACTACAATCTGGTTTTTATTGGCCTACTCTCTTCAAAGATTCTCGTAAGTTTGTCTTATCTTGTGATGAATGTCAAAGAATAGGTAACATTAGTAGACGTCAAGAAATGCCTATGAATTATTCTCTTGTTATTGAACCGTTTGATGTTTGGGGCTTTGATTATATGGGACCTTTTCCTACCTCTAATGGTTATACACATATTTTGGTTGTTGTTGATTACGTTACTAAGTGGGTAGAAGCTATTCCAACTAGTAGTGTTGATCATAACACTTCTATTAAAATGCTTAAAGAAGTTATTTTTCCGAGGTTTGGAGTCTCTAGATATCTTATGACTGATGGTGGTTCACATTTTATTCATGGTGCTTTCCGTAAGATGCTTGTTAAGTATGATGTCAATCATAGAATCGCATCTCCTTATCATCCGCAGTCCAGTGGTCAAGTAGAGTTGAGCAATAGAGTGGAGGGCGCGCCCCCTCCTACTGGGCGCGCCCCCCTGTCTCGTGGGCACCTCGTGTGCCTCCCGGACTCCGTTTTCTTGCATGTTACGTATTTTGGTCGGTAAAAATTCATTATATATACTCCCGAAGGTTTTGACCACCGTATCACGCAAATATCCTCTGTTTTCGTTTCAAGTTGTTCCTGTTGCAGAATAAAAGCAAGATGTCTTCTCAGGAGCCAGTCGGGGAGAGCCGTGTGTCTCATCCAACACCTGGTCCAGGAGCAAATAGCGATGCTTATCACTTTGTACCATCAACGGAGGACGAGATGGAGGTTGATTTGAGAAGGATAGATGCCATGGAAGAAGATCAAGAAGTTACCTCGCGTCTCCAAGCAGAATTCATGATGGGGGAACTACCTAGCCTGGCTATCCCTACTTCGGTCACCCCTTCCAACTTTAGATTTCTTTCTTATGAAAATATGAAAAAGAGTTTTACTTGTTCTCCAGAGGCTATGCAGCATCCTTGGGTAAAAGGAGCTTTGGCCGTTACGGGCAAGCTCCGTAAAGAAATTATGGACCTCAAACAACAAGTCAACAAGCTCGAGGAGGAGAACCGTATCTTGAAGGTCATCATCGCCAAGAAGATCATAACACCGACCGTGAAGAAGGAGACATAATCACATGGGTATGGGCACTCCCCTTGGCAACTGCCAAGCTTGGGGGAGGTGCCCCGGTATCGTATCACCATCACGCTCCTATCTTTACCGCTTTATTTAGTTTGATCCTTTTAGTAGTATCTTGATCTAGTAGATTGAAGTTTTTATATCAAGTAGTTTGAGTTTTGCTTTGTGATCCCTTTTTGTAATCGAGTCCGTGAGCTATCTATAATAAAGATTAGTGTTGAGTCAAGGGTTTTGCTATGTTGCTATGATCTTGAGAAAGTAAAAAGAATAAAAGAGTTCATATTGATCTTATGGATAGTGATAACTTCACACATAGAAAGTATGAGGCATAAAAATTGTTGAGAGTTGACGAACGTAGTCTTGGTCATCGTTGCAACTAATAGGAAGTGATAAGGAAACAGGGGTTCACATACAAATATATTATCTTGGACACCTTTTTATAATTGGGAGCACTCATTAGGTATGACATGCTAAAAGAGTTGACGTTGGACAAGGAAGACAACGTAATGGTTTATGTTTTCGCGCATCTCAGTTAAAGTATATTGTCATTGACCTTCCAAACATGTTGAGCTTGCCTTTCTCCCTCATGCTAGCCAAATTCCTTGCACCAAGTAGAGATACTACTTGTGCTTCCAAATTCCCTTAAACCCAGTTTTGCCATGAGAGTCCACCATACCTACCTATGGATTGAGTAAGATCCTTCAAGTAAGTTGTCATGTTGCAAGCAATAAAAATTGCTATCTAACTATGTATGACTTATTAGTGCAGAGAAAATAAGCTTTGTACGATCTTGTTGTGGAAGTAATAAAAGCGACGAACTGCATAATAAAGGTCCACATACAAGGGGCAATATAAAGTGACGTTCTTTTGCATTAAGATTTTGTGCATCAACCCTAAACGCACATGACAACCTCTCCTTCCCTCTGAGAAGGGCCTATCATTTACTTTATGTTTTTATTTTATGCTTGAGTCAAGGTGATCCTCACCTTTCCCTTTTTCATTTTATCCTTTGGCAAGCTCCTCGTGTTTGAAAGATCATGATATATATATATATATCCAATTGGATGTTAGTTAGCATGGGATTTTATTGTTGACATCACCTAAAGGTGAATACGTTGGGAGGCAACACAATAAGCCCCTACCTTTCTCAGTGTCCGGCTGAAACTCCATAACCACAAGTATTGCGTGAGTGTTAGCAATTATAGAAGACTACAGGATAGTTGAGTATGTGAGCTTGCTGAAAAGCTCTATTGTTGACTCTTTCCGATGTTACGATAAATTGCAATTGCTTCAATGACTGAGATTATAGTTTGTTAGTTCCCAATGAAGTTTTTGAACCATACTTGACATTGTGAATTGATTGTTACTTCAGCATAAGAAATCTTATGATGAAATCTATATATGTTGCTGTTATAAGAATGATTATGATGCCCTCATGTCCGTATTTTATTTTTATCGACACCTCTATCTCTAAACTTGTGGACATATTTTTCGATTTCGGCTTCCGCTTGAGGACAAGCGAGGTCTAAGCTTGGGGGAGTTGATACGTCCATTTTGCATCATGCTTTTATATCAATATTTATTGCATTATGGGCTGTTAGTACACATTATATCTCAATACTTATGGCTATTCTCTCTTATTTTACAAGGTTTAGCATGAAGAGGGGGAATGCCGGCAGCTGGAATTCTGGCTAGAAAATGAGCAAACGTTGGAAACCTATTCTACATAGCTCCAAAAGTCCTGAAACTCCACGAAACATCTTTTTGGAATTAATAAGAATTTTTGAGCAAAAGAAATACACCAGGGGCCCACACCCTGTCCAGGAGAGTGGAGGGCGCCCCCCCCCTACAGGGCGCGCCCCCTATCTCCTAGGCCCCCTGGTGGGCCTCCGGTGTCCATCTTCTGCTATATCAGAGCTTTTACCCTGGAAAAAATCGTGGGCAAGCTTATGGGACGAAACTCCGCCGCCACGAGGCGGAACCTTGGCGGAATCAATCTAGGGCTCTGGCGGAGCTGTTCTGCCGGGGACACTTCCCTCCGGGAGGGGGAAATCATCACCAACGTCATCACCAACGATCCTCTCATCGAGAGGGGGTCAATCTCCATCAACATCTTCACCAGCACCATCTCCTCTCAAAACCCTAGTTCATCTCTTGTATCCAATCTTGTATCAAAACCACAAATTGGTACCTGTGGGTTGCTAATAGTGTTGATTACTCCTTGTAGTTGATGCTAATTGGTTTACTTGGTGGAAGATCATATGTTCAGATCCTTTATGCATATTATTACTCCTCTGATTATGAACATGAATATGCTTTGTGAGTAGTTACGTTTGTTCCTGAGGACATGGGTGAAGTCTTGCTATTAGTAGTCATGTGAATTTGGTATTCATTCGATATTTTGATGAGATGTATGTTGTCTTTTCCTCTAGTGGTGTTATGTGAACGTCGACTACATGACACTTCACCATTATGTGGGCCTAGAGGAAGGCATGGGGAAGTAATAAGGAGATCATGGGTTGCTAGAGTGACAGAAGCTTAAACCCTAGTTTATGCGTTGCTTCGTTAGGGGCTGATTTGGATCCATGTGTTTAATGTTGTGGTTAGGTTTACCTTAATACTTATTTTGTAGTTGCGGATGCTTGCAATAGGGGTTAATCATAAGTGGGATGCTTGTCCAAGTAAGGGCAGTACCCAAGCACTGGTCCACCCACATATCAAATTATCAAAGTACCGAACGCAAATCATATGAACATGATGAAAACTAGCTTGACGATAATTCCCATGTGTCCTCGAGAGCTCCTTTCTCATTATTGGAAATTGTCCAGGGTTATCCTTTGCTACATAAAGGATTGGGCCACCTTGCTACACTTTGTTTACTTTATTTACGTATTACTCGTTACCATTTATCTTATCACAAAACTATCTATCACCTACAATTTCAGTGCTTGCAGAGAAAACCTTACTGAAAACCGATTATCATTTCCTTCTGCTCCTCGTTGGGTTCGACACTCTTACTTATCGAAAGGACTACGATTGATCCCCTACACTTGTGGGTCGTCACTTAGTAGTAGCGAGGGTTAAAAACCCGCACTACTACTATCAACTTATTAGCAGCGAGGTGTAAAAAACCACGCTACTACTAAGTAGCAGCAGCAAGGTATACACTCGCGCTACTAGTAAGCGCATGCCTATAAGCTTTTCCCTAGTAGTGTCCTGCTGCGATTTTATTCACAAAGCGTCTTAGAAAATCTTGTTTTTGACGAGCCACATGGGCAGCTTGACGTGGCCACGATAGAGGGGCACCGATGGTTCTGAGGTGGAGGATACCAACGGAGGTGACTCGCTGGCCTAGAGGCGTCCGGGTTCTGTGCTCATGACCACAACCGTCCTTGGGTCGTTCAAGAACATCATCTGTACCGCTGTCAAAACCTTTTCAATCTCAACTGATAAAAACAGAGTCGATGTAGATTCCTTCCACACCGGCTCTCCTTCATCTGAAAATTCGCAGACTTCTCGAAACACTGGAAAAAATCCCTCCAAGAACTCAACACCACCGTGCGCCAGCCCCACGGT
Source organism: Triticum timopheevii (assembly GCA_963921465.1). Taxonomy (NCBI): domain Eukaryota; kingdom Viridiplantae; phylum Streptophyta; class Magnoliopsida; order Poales; family Poaceae; genus Triticum; species Triticum timopheevii. The sequence continues at coordinate 443,593,286 of OY997274.1, read as the reverse complement.
GGGCGCTATCGTGGATTTGTCACGATAGATGTCCTAGTGTAAGGACTTAGTCGTGAGGCCAACGCATCTATGTGGTAGCTTGAGAGGGGCTGATCTGGATGAGAGACGCGAGGTGTATCAACACACAAGACAAGCATTTAAACAGCTTCGGGCCCCGGGAAACATCATCCGGTAATAGCCCTACATGCTGTTTGTGGCTAGGTCACATTATGCTCATGAGGGAGTCACCGCATAAACTGGCTCTCCTAATTGTGTCTAGCCTTAGAGATTATTTTCTTCCCCTCTTGGGGTGCCCTGCCCCTCCTTATATAAGTTGGAGGGGCGGGTTACATGTGGAGTCCTACCAGGATTAGGACTAGTCTATCTTCTAATACAAGCCGGATACATGTCCAGGTCTTGATTCCTTGTAAGGGAAATATTCCTCACACCTTTCCTCTTAAACCGGCCCACCATCACATGAGCCGGCCTTCTTGGCCTTGTCGTCCGTCTCACCCACCCGCCGGGTCACCAATGATTCACAATGTCCAGGCGGGTTGCCCGTAAACTGCCAGGTCCGAGCGGGTCGCCACTGAGTCGCCAAGCTCCAGCCGGCTCATACATCCGGCGGGTTACACCGCAGGGTATATCCCCGACAGTTTATAAAAGGAAAACTACAAAAAAATGGAATTGAGGTTGCATCATATTATTTATCTTTATAATGTCTTTCGTGAAAATGATGGGAAGGAATATTGTGCTCAATTGTTAGAAGAAGAATGCTATAAATGTTTGGTATAAATGATGAGTATGATTGCAATGTTGTTAGTATGAATTTTTCTTTGAATATCCATGATGCTAATGATATGCAAAGCCATAAACTTGGGGATGCTATGTTTGATGAAGATGATATTTTTAGTCGCCCAAGATTTGATGTGCAAATTTGTTATATTGATTGCATGCCTCCTATTTATGATGATTATAATGATGAAAGTGTATTTGGAGAGGTCATGACTTTATTTAATAATGATTGCACTATTCCGAAAGAGGTTTGAATTGATTATGACAACAAGGTTGCTATCTATGATGATTATGGTGATGACATGTATGCTATAAAGAATAATGATAACCATGAAACTTGTCATCATGATTTTAATTTTCACTCTCATGATAGTTATTTTGTTGAGTTTGCTCCCACTACTATTGATGAGAAGAAATTTGCTTTTGTGGAGAGTAATACATTTCTATGCTTATGCATCATGTAAAGAGTGCTTTATGTGATAGTTATATTGTTGAATTCATTCATGATGCTACTGAAAATTATTATGAGCGAGGAACATATGCTTGTAGGAATTGCAATAATACCAAGTTTCCTCTCTATATGTTGAAGGTTTTGAAGTTGCACTTGTTTTGCCTTCCTATGATAGTTGATTCTTGCTCCAATATATTATTTTCTCACAAAATCCCTATGCATAGGAAGTGGGTTAGAGTTAAATGTTCTAGTCATATGCTTCATGATGCTCTCTTTATGTTTCAATTCATACATTTTATTGGAGCATCATTGAACTCATCATGCCTAGCTAAAAGGCATTAAAGAAAAGCGCTTGTTGGTAGACAACCCAACACTTACACTTACTGTTTTTATGCGTACACATGATTATGCTACTGTATTAATCATATTTTATTGCTTTTGTTTCAATAAAGTGCCAAGTAAAGCCTTTGGGATAGTGTGGATGATGCTTGACTTGAATCTGTGCAAAAACATAAACTTTTGTGCTCAGTCCAGGAATTTTGAAAATTCACTGGAACGTGCTTTTGATCTGAAATTTTTACAGGTGATAGATATACAAATTCCCCACATTATCCTAATTGTTCAGAATTTTTGGAGTAGCAGAAGTATGGTTGGAGTACAGATTACTACAGACTGTTCTGTTTTTGACAGATTCTGTTTTCAATGCATCATTTGCTTGTTTTCTAGTTTCTATGGCTTATATTGCTCAATATAAATTGTGGAAATGATAGGCTAAAGTAGGAATTGTGTGGAAACAATTATGAATCTTGTATTTTAGAGTACCAAAGTGAAATGGTTTGCTCTTTATCATACTAACCTATCTCACGAAGTTCCGTTAAGTTTTGTGTGACTGAAGTTTTCAAGTTTTGGGTGAGATGTCGATATGAGGAGAATAAGTTGCTAGAATACCCCAAGCTTGGGGATTCCCAAAGCAACCCAAGTTAATATCCAAGGAAGATCTAATCAACTAAGCTTGGGAATACCCCGGAAGGCATCCCTCTTTCATCTTCAATATTATCGGTAACCTCACTTGGAGCTATGTTCTCATTCGTCACATGATATGAGTTTTACTTGGAGCATCATTTTATTTTGTTAGAATTTGCTTGATGTTATTTATAATAATGTTTTGCATCTTTCTTTTCAATAAAAATGTCAAGTATAGCCTTTGCCATGCTTATTTTGCAAGTCTACATGTTGCTGTTTCAAAATAGAAAGTTTAACGATGTTGCAAAAATTCCCTAGAAAAGTCAGAATGTGATAAAATGTTGAAACTTTTTGCAAAATAAGCTATGATAAATTTTCTACAGTGTGGTAAATTTTTTGAATTTTTGGAGTTAGGGAAGTATGCTGAATCTTGCATTATTTACATACTGTACTGTTTTGGCAAATTGCTGTTATGGTTGCATTGTTTGCATATGTTTGCTTGTTTAACGATTCTATTGAGGATACGAGTATTAAATATGCAGAGGCATTTAGTATGCAATGTAAAATAGTAATTTTAGTGATTTGCTACAGTAGAGAATGATAAGGTTTTGCATTGATTTATACTAACTTATCTCATGAGTTCCTGTTGAGTTTTGTGTGGATGAAGTTTTTGAGATTTAGGGAAACCGTGATATGAGAGGAATTAAGGAGACACAAAAGATCAAGCTTGGGGATGCCCAAGGCATCACAAATTAATATTTCAAGCTGTCTCAAGCATCTAAGCTTGGGGATGCCCCGGTAGGCATCCCACCTTTCTTCATCAACAATTATCGGTTAGTATCGGTTGGTCCTAAGTTTTTGCTTCTTCACATGAGTTGTGCTATTCTTGGAATGTCATTTTGTTTTGTTTTGCTTGCTGTTTTAATAAAATACTTAGATCTGAAAGTTTTTAAATAAGAGAGAGTCCTCAAATAGCTACCCATTTACTTAACTACTCGTTTGATCTTCACTTATATCTTTTTAGAGTAGCTTGTCATTTACTCTTGTGCTTCACTTATATCCTATGAGTAAATTGTTGAATGAATTGAATAACATGAAGTTGAAATTATATGTTCATATCATGCCTAGTGGTAGCTTCACATTGAGTTTAGAAAGTGAAATCTTTTGAAGCTTGACAATCACAATATTGGTCATACAAGCAATTCCTGAATGATTACTATAAGGAAGAGAACTTTCACATGCAAATACACTATCTTGGAAATATTTTGTGATTGTGATCCCCCATCAAAAATATTATATGCCAAAATTGTTGATGTTGGACAAGGAAGACAACGTAATAATTTATGTTTGTTCATATTCACATAGAAGTTATATTGTCATAGATCCTTCAAAATGTGGTGCTTGCTCCCCATCTTTGCTATCCAAAAATTCCGCACCGAGTAGAGATACTACTTGTGCATCCAAAAACCCTTAAACCCAAATCTTATTTTCAAGAGTCCACCATACATACCTAAGGATTGAGTAAGATCATTCAAGTAAGTTGTCATCGGTGCAATAAGGTGTTGGGTAACGTTGCAGAAAATTAAAAATTTTCCTACGGTTTCACCCAAGATCCATCTATGAGTTCATCTAAGCAACGAGTCAAGGGAGTGAGTTTGCATCTACATACCACTTGTAGATCGTGTGCGGAAGCTTGCAAGGGGATGGTGATGATGGAGTCGTACTCGACGTGATTCAGATCACCGATGTCCAAGTGCTGAACGGAAAGCACCTCCGCGTTCAACACACGTACGGGACGGGAGACGTCTCCTCCCTCTTGATCCAGCAAGGGGGAAGGAGAGGTTGAGGAAGCTCGCTCCAACGGCAGCACGACAGCGTGGTGGTGTTGGTGCAGCAGTTACTCCGACAGGGCTTCGCCAAGCGCTTAACGGAGGAGGAGAGGTGTTGGGGAGGGGAGGGGCTGCGCCTTGGAGTTGTGTACAACAGCCCTCCCCACACCCCTCTATTTATAGGGGAAGGGGCAAGGGGGGCCGACCCCTCTAGATGGGATCTAGAGGGGGGGCGGCGGCCAGGGAGGGGAGGCTTGCCCCCCAAGCAAGGGGGGCGCCCCCTTTAGGGTTTCCCCCCCAACCCTAGGCGCATGGGCCCAAGGTGGGGGGCGCGCCCAGCCCTCCAGGAGCTGGCTCCCTCCCCTTTGCGGCCCATGTGGCCCTCCGGGAGGGGTGGCCCCTCCCGGTGGACCCCCGGAACCCCTCCGGTGGCCCCGGTACAATACCGATAACCCCCCGAAACTTTCCGGTGTCCATATGACAACTTCCCATATATAAAACTTCACCTCTGGACCATTCCGGAACTCCTCGTGATGTCTGGGATCTCATCCGGGACTCCGAACAACATTCGGTAGTCACATACTAGACTTCCTAATAACCCTAGCATCACCGAACCTTAAGTGTGTAGACCCTACGGGTTCGGGAGACATGCAGACATGACCGAGACGACTCTCGGGCAATAACCAACAGCGGGATCTGGATACCCATGTTGGCTCCCACATGCTCCTCGATGATTTCATCGGTTGAACCACGATGTCGAGGATTCGATCAAAACCCTGTATACAATTCCCTTTGTCAATCGGTACGTTACTTGCCCGAGACTCGATCGTCGGTATCCCAATACCTTGTTCAGTCTCGTTACCGGCAAGTCACTTTACTCGTACCATAATGCATGATCCCGTGGCCAACACCTTGGTTACCTTGAGCTCATTATGATGATGCATTACCGAGTGGGCCCAGAGATACCTCTCCGTCATACGGAGTGACAAATCCCAGTCTCGATCCGTGTCAACCCAACAGATACTTTCGGAGATACCTGTAATGCACCTTTATAGTCACCCAGTTACGTTGTGACGTTTGATACACCCAAGGCACTCCTACGGTATCCGGGAGTTACACGATCTCATGGTCGAAGGAAGAGATACTTGACATTGGCAAAGCTCTAGCAGACGAACTAAACGATCTTTATGCTATGCTTAGGATTGGGTCTTGTCCATCACATCATTCTCCTAATGATGTGATCCCATTATCAACAACATCCAATGTCCATAGTCAGGAAACCATGACTATCTGTTGATCACAATGAGCTAGTCAACTAGAGGCTCACTAGGGACGTATTGTGGTCTATGTGTTCACACGTGTATTACGATTTCCGGATAATACAGTTATAGCATGAACAAAAGACAATTATCATGAACAATGAAATATAATAATACTTTTATTATTGCCTCTAGGGCATATTTCCAACAGTCTCCCACTTGCACTAGAGTCACCAATCTAGTTACATTGTGATGAATCGAACACCCATAGAGTTCTGGTGTTGATCATGTTTTGCCCGCGAGAGAGGTTTAGTCAACGGAACTGCGACATTCAGATCCGTGTGCACTTTGCAAATCTCTATGTCTCCATCTTGAACATTTTCACGGATGGAGTTGAAACGATGCTTGATGTGCCTGGTCTTCTTGTGAAACCTGGGCTCCTTGGCAAGGGCAATAGCTCCAGTGTTGTCACAGAAGAGTTTGATCGGCCCCGACACATTGGGTATGACTCCTAGGTCGGTGATGAACTCCTCCACCCAAATCGCTTCATGCGCTGCCTCCGAGGCTGCCATGTACTCCGCTTCACACGTAGATCCTGCCACGACGCTCTGCTTGCAGCTGCACCAGCTTACTGCTCCACCATTCAACATGTACACGTATCCGGTTTGTGACTTAGAGTCATCCAGATCTGAGTCGAAGCTAGCGTCGACGTAACCCTTTACGACGAGCTCTTCGTCTCCTCCATAAACGAGAAACATGTCCTTTGTCCTTTTCAGGTACTTCAGGATATTCTTGACCGCTGTCCAGTGTTCCTTGCCGGGATTACTTTGGTATCTTGCTACCAAACTTACGGCAAGGTTTACATCGGGTCTGGTACACAGCATGGCATACATAATAGATCCTATGGCTGAAGCATAGGGGATGACACTCATCTCTTCTTTATCTTTTGCCGTGGTCGGTGACTGAGCTGAGCTCAATCTCACACCTTGTAACATAGGCAAGAACCCTTTCTTGGACTGATCCATTTTGAACCTCTTCAAAATCTTATCAAGGTGTGTGCTTTGTGAAAGACCTATGAGGCGTCTCGATCTATCTCTATAGATCTTGATGCCTAATATATAAGCAGCTTCTCCAAGGTCCTTCATTGAAAAACACTTATTCAAGTAGGCCTTAATGCTGTCCAAAAGTTTTGTATCATTTCCCATCAAGAGTATGTCATCTACATATAATATGAGAAATGCTACAGAGCTCCCACTCACTTTCTTGTAAACGCAGGCTTCTCCATAAGTCTGCATAAACCCAAACGCTTTGATCATCTCATCAAAGAGAATGTTCCAACTCCGAGATGCTTGCACCAGCCCATAAATGGATCACTGGAGCTTGCATAATTTGTTAGCGTTCTTAGGATCGACAAAACCTTCCGGCTGCATCATATACAGCTCTTTCTCAAGATGTCCGTTAAGGAATGTCGTTTTGACGTCCATCTGCCATATCTCATAATCATAGTATGCGGCAATTGCTAACATGATTCGGACGGACTTCAGCTTCGCTACGGGAGAGAAAGTCTCGTCGTAGTCAATCCCTTGAACTTGTCGATAACCCTTAGCGACAAGTCGAGCTTTATAGATGGTAACATTACCATCCGCGTCCGTCTTCTTCTTAAAAATCCATTTGTTTTCTATCGCTTGCCGATCATCGAGCAAGTCTGTCAAAGTCCATACTTTGTTTTCATACATGGATTCTATCTCGGATTTCATGGCTTCAAGCCATTTGTTGGAATCTGGGCCCGCCATCGCTTCTTCATAGTTCGAAGGTTCACCGTTGTCTAACAACATGATTTCCAGGACAGGGTTGCCGTACCACTCTGGTGCGGAACATGTCCTTGTGGACCTACGAAGTTCAGTAGCAACTTGATCCAAAGTACCTTGATCATCATCATTGATTTCCTCTTCAGTTGGTGTGGGCATCACAGGAACATTTTCCTGAGCTGCACCACTTTCCTGTTCGAGAGGTAGTACTTCATCGAGTTCTACTTTCCTCCCACTTACTTCTTTCGAGAGAAACTCTTTTTCCAGAAAGCATCCGTTCTTGGCAACAAAGATCTTGCCCTCGGATCTTAAGTAGAAGGTATACCCGACAGTTTCCTTAGGGTATCCTATGAAGACGCATTTTTCCGACTTGGGTTCGAGCTTTTCAGGTTGAAGTTTCTTGACATAAGCATCGCATCCCCAAACTTTTAGAAACGACAGCTTAGGTTTCTTCCCAAACCATAATTCATACGGTGTCGTCTCAACGGATTTAGACGGTGCCCTATTTAAAGTGAATGTAGCTGTCTCTAGAGCGTATCCCCAAAATGATAGCGGTAAATCGGTAAGAGACATCATAGACCGCACCATATCCAATAGAGTGCGATTACGACGTTCGGACACACCGTTACGCTGAGGTGTTCCAGGCGGCGTGAGTTGTGAAACGATTCCACATTTCCTTAAGTGTGTACCAAATTCGTGACTTAAATATTCTCCTCCATGATCTGATCGTAGGAACTTTATCTTTCGGTCACGTTGATTCTCCACCTCACTCTGAAATTCCTTGAACTTTTCAAAGGTCTCAGACTTGTGTTTCATTAAGTAGACATACCCATATCTACTCAAGTCATCAGTGAGAGTGAGAACATAACGATATCCTCCGCGTGCCTCAACGCTCATTGGACCGCACACATTAGTATGTATGATTTCCAACAAGTTGGTTGCTCACTCCATTGTTCCGGAGAACGGAGTCTTGGTCATTTTGCCCATGAGGCATGGCTCGCATGTGTCAAACGATTCATAATCAAGAGACTCTAAAAGTCCATCAGCATGGAGCTTCTTCATGCGCTTGACACCAATGTGACCAAGGCGGCAGTGCCACAAGTATGTGGGACTATCGTCATCAACTTTACATCTTTTGGCATCCACACTATGAACATGTGTAATATTACGCTCGAGATTCATTAAGAATAAACCATTGACCATCGGAGCATGACCATAAAACATATCTCTCATATAAATCGAACAACCATTATTCTCAGACTTAAATGAGTAGCCATCTCGTATTAAACGAGATCCAGATACAATGTTCATGCTCAAACTTGGCACTAAATAACAATTATTAAGGTTCAAAACTAATCCCGTAGGTAAATGTAGAGGCAGCGTGCCGACAACGATCACATCGACTCTGGAACCATTCCCGACGCGCATCGTCACCTCGTCCTTCGCCAGTCTCCGTTTATTCCGCAGCTCCTGCTGTGAGTTACATATATGAGCAACGACACCGGTATCAAATACCCAGGAGTTACTACGAGTACTGGTAAGGTACACATCAATTACATGTATATCAAATATACCTTTGGTGTTGCCGGCCTTCTTATCCGCTAAGTATTTGGGGCAGTTCCGCTTCCAGTGACCCTTCCCCTTGCAATAAAAGCACTCAGTCTCAGGCTTGGGTCCATTCTTTGACTTCTTCCCGGCAACTGGCTTACCGGGCGCGGCAACATCCTTGCCGTCCTTCTTGAAGTTCTTCTTACCCTTGCCCTTCTTGAACTTAGTGGTCTTATTGACCATCAACACTTGATGTTCTTTCTTGATTTCAGCCTCTGCTGACTTCAGCATCGAGAACACTTCAGGAATGGTCTTCACCATCCCCTGCATGTTGTAGTTCATCACAAAGCTCTTGTAGCTTGGTGGGAGCGACTGGAGGATTCTGTCAATGACCGCCTCATCTGGGAGGTTAATGTTCAGCTGGGTCATACGGTTGTGCAACCCAGACATCTTCAGGATGTGCTCACTGACAGAACTGTTTTCCTCCATCTTACAACTGTAGAACTTGTCGGAGACATCATATCTCTCGACCCGGGCATGAGCTTGGAAAACTAGTTTCAGCTCTTCGAACATCTCATATGCTCCGTGATGCTCAAAACGCTTTTGGAGCCCCGGTTCTAAGCTGTAAAGCATGCCGCACTGAACGAGGGAGTAATCATCAGCACGGGCTTGCCAAGCGTTCATAACGTCTTGGTTCTCTGGGACGGGAGCGTCACCTAGCGGTCCTTCTAGGACATATTGCTTCCTGGCAGCTATGAGGATGATCCTCAGGTTCCGGACCCAGTCCCTATAGTTGCTGCCATCATCTTTCAGCTTGGTTTTCTCTAGGAATGCGTTGAAGTTCATGTTGACATTAGCGTTGGCCATTTGATCTACAAGACATATTTGCAAAGGTTTTAGACTAAGTTCATGATAATAAAGTTCTAATCAAATTATGAACTCCCACTTAGATTAGACATCCCTCTAGTCATCTAAGTGTCACATGATCCGAGTCGACTAGGCCGTGTCTGATCATCACGTGAGACGGACTAGTCATCGTCGGTGAACATCTTCATGTTGATCGTATCTTCCATACGACTCGTGTTCGACCTTTCGGTCTCCGTGTTCCGAGGCCATGTCTGTACATGCTAGGCTCGTCAAGTTAACCCTAAGTGTTTTCGCTGTGTAAAACTGTCTTACACCCGTTGTATGTGAACGTAAGAATCCATCACACCCGATCATCACGTGGTGCTTAGAAGCGACGAACTGTAGCAACGGTGCACAGTTAGGGGAGAACACTTCTTAAAATTTTTGTAAGGGATCATCTTATTTACTACCGTCGTCCTAAGTAAACAAGATGCATAAACATAATAAACATCACATGCAATTATATAGTTGTGACATGATATGGCCAATATCATATAGCTCCATTGATCTCCATCTTCGGGGCTCCATGATCATCTTGTCACCGGCTTGACACCATGATCTCCATCATCATGATCTCCATCATCGTGTCTTCATGAAGTTGTCATGCCAATGACTACTTCTACTTCTATGGCTAACGCATTTAGCAATAAAGTAAAGTAGTTTACATGGCGTTCTTCAATGACACGCAGGTCATACAAAAATAAAGACAAGTCCTATGGCTCCTGCCGGTTGTCATACTCATCGACATGCAAGTCGTGAATCCTATTACAAGAACATGATCTCATACATCACAATTCATCATTCATCACAACTTCTGGCCATATCACATCACATGATCAATCGCTGCAAAAACAAGTTAGACGTCCTCTAATTGTTGTTGCATCTTTTACGTGGCTGCGATTGGGTTCTAGCAAGAACGTTTTCTTACCTACGAATAACCACAACGTGATTTTGTCAACTTCTATTTACCCTTCATAAGGGCCCTTTTCATCGAATCCGCTCCAACTAAAGTGGGAGAGACAGACACCCGCCAGCCACCTTATGCAACTAGTGCATGTCAATCGGTGGAACCGGTCTCACGTAAGCGTACGTGTAAGGTTGGTCCGGGCCGCTTCATCCCACAATATCGCTGAAGCAAGAAAAGACTAGTAGAGGCAAGCAAGTTGACAAGATCCACGCCCACAACAAAATTGTGTTCTACTCGTGCATTAGAGAACTACGCATAGACCTGGCTCATGATGCCACTGTTGGGTAACGTTGCAGAAAATTAAAAATTTTCCTACGGTTTCACCAAGATCCATCTATGAGTTCATCTAAGCAACGAGTCAAGGGAGTGAGTTTGCATCTACATACCACTTGTAGATCGCATGCGGAAGCTTGCAAGGGGATGGTGATGATGGAGTCGTACTCGACGTGATTCAGATTACCGATGTCCAAGTGCTGAACGGACAGCACCTCTGCGTTCAACACACGTACGGGACGGGAGACGTCTCCTCCCTCTTGATCCAGCAAGGGGGAAGGAGAGGTTGAGGAAGCTCGCTCCAATGGCAGCACGACGGCATGGTGGTGTTGGTGCAGCAGTTACTCCGACAGGGCTTCGCCAAGCGCTTAACGGAGGAGGAGAGTTGTTGGGGAGGGGAGGGGCTGCGCCTTGGAGTTGTGTACAGCAGCCCTCCCCCACCCCTCTATTTATAGGGGAAGGGGCAAGGGGGGCCGACCCCTCTAGATGGGATCTAGAGGGGGGCGGCGGCCAGGGAGGGGAGGCTTGCCCCCCAAGCAAGGGGGCGCCCCCTTTAGGGTTTCCCCCCAACCCTAGGCGCATGGGCCCAAGGTGGGGGGCGCGCCCAGCCCTCCAGGGGCTGGCTCCCTCCCCTTTGCGGCCCATGTGGCCCTCCGGGAGGGGTGGCCCCTCCCGGTGGACCCCCGGAACCCCTCCGGTGGCCCCGGTACAATACCGATAACCCCCCGAAACTTTCCGGTGTCCGTATGACAACTTCCCATATATAAAACTTCACCTCCGGACCATTCCAGAACTCCTCGTGACATCCGGGATCTCATCCGGGACTCCGAACAACATTCGTTAGTCACATACTAGACTTCCTAATAACCCTAGCGTCACCGAACCTTAAGTGTGTAGACCCTATGGGTTCGGGAGACATGCAGACATGACCGAGACGACTCTCGGGCAATAACCAACAGCGGGATCTGGATACCCATGTTGGCTCCCACATGCTCCTCGATGATTTCATCGGTTGAACCACGATGTCGAGGATTCGATCAAAACCCTGTATACAATTCCCTTTGTCAATCGGTACGTTACTTGCCCGAGACTCGATCGTCGGTATCCCAATACCTTGTTCAGTCTCGTTACCGGCAAGTCACTTTACTCGTACCGTAATGCATGATTCCGTGGCCAACACCTTGGTCACCTTGAGCTCATTATGATGATGCATTGCCGAGTGGGCCCAGAGATACCTCTCCGTTATACGGAGTGACAAATCCCAGTCTCGATCCGTGTCAACCCAACAGATACTTTCGGAGATACCTGTAATGCACCTTTATAGTCACCCAGTTACGTTGTGATGTTTGATACACCCAAGGCACTCCTACGGTATCCGGAGTTACACGATCTCATGGTCGAAGGAAGAGATACTTGACATTGGCAGAGCTCTAGCAGACGAACTACACGATCTTTATGCTATGCTTAGGATTGGGTCTTGTCCATCACATCATTCTCCTAATGATGTGATCCCGTTATCAACGACATCCAATGTCCATATTCAGGAAACCATGACTATCTGTTTATCACAACGAGCTAGTCAACTAGAGGCTCACTAGGGACGTATTGTGGTCTATGTGTTCACACGTGTATTACGATTTCCGGATAATACAGTTATAGCATGAACAAAAGACAATTATCATGAACAATGAAATATAATAATACTTTTATTATTGCCTCTAGGGCATATTTCCAACATAAGGCAATAAAAATTGCTTCTAAAAGTGTGAGATCATTTAGTGTAAGAAAAAATTGAGCGTTGTACGAACTTGTGATGGTAAAGAATAAAAGCGACAGACTGCATAATAAAGGTTGCCATCACAAGGGGTAATATAACGTGACATTCTTTTGCACTAAGGGGTTGAGCATACAAACAAAAAGCGCATGGCAACCTCTGCTTCCCTTTGCGAAGGGCCTACCTTTTACTTTTATGTATTTACTTTCATGCAAGAGTCAAAGTTTTTCTCTCTATTCCTTTTTATTTTTCTCTTTTGGCAAGCACCATGCGGTGAGGAAAGATCTAGGCACATATACCTAGTTGGATATGGGTAGCATGAGTTATTATTGTTGACATCACCCTTGAGGTGAATACGTTGGGAGGCGAAATTATAAGCCCCTATCTTTCTATGTGTCTGGTTGAAACGTTTTGCTCATGTGTATGTGGTGAGTGTTAGCAATCATAGAAGACTATATGATGGTTGAGTATGTGGAGCTCTTACTTAGACTCTGTTGAATAAGTTGAATTGAAATTGTTTGGTGACTAAAAATATAGGTTGTTGAGTTTCAAGAGAATTCACTGTTTGAACCTTAGCATGTGAATTGGTTGCTACTTTAACATGAGAAATTTTATGTGAAAGAATTGATGTTATGATGCGAGGAAAAGTGATTGAAATTATCATTGATCAAACTTGTGCACTTTGCTAGCATTCACACTTTATAAATTATTTCTTTTATCATTTACCTACTCGAGGACGAGTAGGAATTAAGCTTGGGGATGCTAATACGTCTCCAACATATCTATAATTTCTGAAGTATTCATGCTGTTATATTATCATTCTTGGATGTTTTATAATCATTTTATAGCCACTTTATATCATTTTTTGGGACTAACCTATTGACCCAGTACCCAGTGCCAGTTGTTGTTTTTTGCTTATTTTTTACATCGCAGGAAATCAATATCAAACGGAGTCCAAACACCGTGAAACTTTTTGGAGAATTTTTATGGACCAGAACACCCAGGATGGGCCAGAGAAGCACCTAGGGGTGCCCCGAGGGGGGCACAACCCACCAGGGCGCGCCTGGGGCCCCATGCGTGCCCATGTGGGTTGTGCCCACCTCGGTGGCCTCCCGCACCCCCTCTTCGCCCTATAAATCATCAAATATTCCAAAAACCCTGGGGTAACCCTAGATCAAAAGTTTCACCGACGCAAGGCTCTGTAGCCACGAGAAACCAATCTTGACCTTGTTCCGGCACTCCGCCGGAGGGGGAATCTGAAGGAAATATGCCCTAGAGGCAATAATAAAGTTATTATTTATTTCCTTATTTCATGATAAATGTTTATTATTCATGCTAGAATTGTATTAACTGGAAACTTAGTACATGTGTGAATACATAGACAAAACATAGTATCCCTAGTATGCCTCTACTTGACTAGCTCGTTAATCAAAGATGGTTATGTTAACTAACCATAGACATGTGTTGTCATTTGATGAACGGGATCACATCATTAGGAGAATGATGTGATGGACATGACCCATCTGTTAGCTCAGCATTATGATCGTTACAGTTTCATTGCTACTGCTTTCTTCATGACTTATACATGTTCCTCAGACTATGAGATTATGCAACTCCCGAATACCGGAGGAACACCTTGTGTGCTATCAAACGTCACAATGTAAAAGGGTGATTATAAATGTGCTCTACAGGTGTCTCCGAAGGTGTTTGTTGGGTTGGCATAGATCGAGATTAGGATTTGCCACTCCGTGTTTCGGAGAGGTATCTCTGGGCCCTCTCGGTAATACTCATCACTATAAGCCTTGCAAGCATTGTGACTAATGACTTAGTTACGGGATGAGGTATTACGAAACGAGTAAAGAGACTTGCCGGTAACGAGATTGAACTAGGTATGATGATACCGACGGTCGAATCTCGGGCAAGTAACATACCAATGACAAAGGGAACAACGTATATTGTTATGCGGTTTGACAGATAAAGATATTCGTAGAATATATGAGCATCCAGGTTCCGGTATTGGTTATTGACCGAAGACATGTCTCGGTCATGTCTACATAGTTCTCGAACCCATAGGGTCCGCACGCTTAACGTTCGATGATGATTGGTATTATGAGTTTATGTGATATGATGTACGGAAGGTTGTTCGGAGTACCGGATGTGATCACGGACATGACGAGGAGTCTCTAAATGGTCGATACATAAAGATTGATATATTGGACGACTATATTCGGACACAGGAAGTGTTCCGGATAAAATCGGAGTGCCGGAGGGTTATCGGAACCCCCGGGGGAACTAATGGGCCTCGATGGGCCTTAGTGGAGAGAGAGAGAGGGGCGGCCAGGGCAGGCCGCACCCCCTCCCCCTTGAGTCCCAATAAGACAAGGAAGGAGGGGTGGCGCCCCCTTCCCTTCCCCCTCTCCCTCTCCTTCCTTCCCCCCTCTCCCTTTAGGTGGAAACCTACTAGGACTTGGAGTCCTAGTAGGATTCCCCTCTTGGGGGCGCGCCAAGGAGGGCCGGCCGGCCTCCCCTCTCCTCCTTTATATACGGGGGAGGGGGGCACCCCATAGACACACAAGTTGATCTTTTAGCCGTGTGCGGTGGCCCCCTCCACAGTTTTCCACCTCAGTCATATCATCGTAGTGTTGGGGAACGTAGTAATTTCAAAAAATTTCCTACGCACACGCAAGATCATGGTGATGCATAGCAACGAGAGGGGAGAGTGTTGTCTACGTACCCTCGTAGACCGAAGCGGAAGCGTTGACGCAACATAGAGGAAGTAGTCGTACGTCCTCCCGGTCCAACCGATCCAAGCACCGTTACTCCGGCACCTCCGAGTTCTTGACACGCGTACAGCTCGATGACGCACCCCGTTCTCCGATCCAGCAGAGGCGCGGGGAGGAGTTCCGTTAGCACGACGGCATGGTGACGATCTTGATGTTCTCCTGTCGCAGGGCTTCGCCTAAGCACCGCTACAATATGACCGAGGTGTAATATCGTGGAGGGGGGCACCGCACACGGCTAAGGAACGATCTCAATGATCAACTTGTGTGTCTAGGGTGCCCCCCTACCCCCCGTATATAAAGGAGGGATGGAGGAGGAGGCCGGCCCAAGGGGGTGGCACGCCCTAGGGGGGGCAATCCTACTCCAAGTAGGTTTGGCCCCCCTTTCCTATTCGGAGTAGGAGAAGGAAGGAAGAGGGGGGAGGAGAGAAGGAAAGGGGAGGCCGGCCCCCTTCCCAATTCGGATTGGGCTTGGGGGCGCGCGCCCCCTCCCTTGCTCCTTCTCCCTCCCTTCCACTAAGGCCCAATAAGGCTCATATACTTACCGGGGGGTTCCGGTAACCTCCCGGAGCTCTGGTATATTCCCAAACTGTCCCGGAACCTTTCCGGTGTCCAAATATATCCGTCCAATATATCAATCTTTATGTCTCGACCATTTCGAGACTCCTCGTCATGTCCGTGATCACATCCGGGACTCCGAACAACCTTCGGTACATCAAAATACATAAACTCATAATATAACTGTCATCGAAACCTTAAGCGTGCGAACCCTACGGTTCGAGAACAATGTAGACATGACCGAGACATGTCTCCGGTCAATAACCAATAGCGGGACCTGGATGCCCATATTGGTTCCTACATATTCTACGAAGATCTTTATCGGTCAAACCGCATAACAACATACTTTGTTCCCTTTGTCATCAGTATGTTACTTGCCCGAGATTTGATCGTCGGTATCCAATACCTGGTTCAATCTCGTTACCGGCAAGTCTCTTTACTCGTTCTGTAATACGTCATCTCATAACTAACTCATTAGTTACATGCTTGCAAGGCTTAGGTGATGAGTATTACCGAGAGGGCCCAGAGATACCTCTCCGACAATCGGAGTGACAAATCCTAATCTCGAATTATGCCAACTCAACATGTACCTTTAGAAACACCTGTAGAGCACCTTTATAATCACCCAGTTACGTTGTGATGTTTGGTAGCACACAAAGTGTTCTTCCGGTAAATGGGAGTTGCACAATCTCATAGTTGCAGGAACTTTGTATAAGTCATGAAGAAAGCAATAGCAGTATACTAAACGATCAAGTGCTAGGCTAACAGAATGGGTCATGTCAATCACATCATTCTTCTAATGATGTGATCCCACTAATCAAATGACAACACATGTCTATGGTCAGGAAACATAACCATCTTTGATTAATGAGCTAGTCAAGTAGAGGCATACTAGTGACTATAGTTTTGTCTATGTATTCACACATGTATTATGTTTCCGGTTAATACAATTCTAGCATGAATAATAAACATTTATCATGATATGAGGAAATAAATAATAACTTTATTATTGCCTCTAGGGCATATTTCCTTCAGTCTCCCACTTGCACTAGAGTCAATAATCTAGTTCACATCGTCATGTGATTTAACACCAATATTCATATCTGTATATGATTAACACCCATAGTTCACATCATCATGTGACCAACACCCAAAGGGTTTACTAGAGTCAATAATCTAGTTCACATTGCTATGTGATTAACACCCAAAGAGTACTAAGGTGTGATCATGTTTTGCTCGTGAGAGAAGCTTAGTCAACGGGTCTGTCACATTCAGATCCGTATGTATTTTGCAAATATTTTATGTCCACAATGCTCTGCACGGAGCTACTCTAGCTAATTGCTCCCACTTTCAATATGTATCCAGGTTGAGACTTAGAGTCATCTGGATCAGTGTAAAAGTTTGCACTGATGTAACTTTTACAAGAAACTCTTTTATCACCTCCATAATCGAGAAACATCTCCTTAGTCCTTACTAAGGATATTCTTGACCAATGTCCAGTGATCTACTCCTAGATCACTATTGTACTCCCTTGCCAAATTCAGAGCAAGGTATACAATAGGTCTGGTACATAGCATAGCATACTTTATAGAACCTATGACTGATGCATAGGGAATGACTTTTCATTCTCTTTCTATTTTCTGCTGTGGTCGGGATTTGAGTCTTACTCAATTTCATACCTTGCAACACAGGCAAGAACTCCTTCTTTGACTGTTCCATTTTGCACTATTTCAAAAATTTATCAAGGTATGTATTCGTTGAAAAATCTTATCAAGCGTCTTGATCTATCTATATAGATCTTGATGCTCAATGTGTAAGCAGCTTCACCGAGGTCTTTCTTTGAAAAACTCTTATTCAAGTATCCTTTCATGCTTTGCAGAATAATTCTACATTATTTCCGATCAACAATATGTCATTCACATATACTTATCAGAAATGTTGTAGTGCTCCCACTCACTTTCTTGTAAATACAGGCTTCACCGTAAGTCTGTACAAAACTATATGCTTTGATCAACATATCAAAGCGTATATTCCAACTCTGAGATGCTTGCACCAGTCCATAGATGGATCGCTGGAGCTTGCACACTTTGTTAGCATCTTTAGGATTGACAAAACCTTCTGGTTGCATCATATACAACTCTTCTTTAATAAATTCATTAAGGAATGCAGTTTTGACATCCATTTGCCAGATTTCATAAAATGTGGCAATTGCTAACATGATTCGGACAGACATAAGCATCGATACAGTTGAGAAGATCTCATTGTAGTCAACACCTTGAACTTGTCAAAAACCTTTTTGCGACAAGTCGAGCTTTGTAGATAGTAACACTACTATCAACGTCCGTCTTCCTCTTGAAGATCCATTTATTTAACATGGCTTGCTGATCATCGAGCAAGTCAATCAAAGTCCATACTTTGTTCTCATACATGGATCATATCTCAAATTTTATGGTCTCAAGCCATTTCGCGGAATCTGGGCTCATCATCGCTTCCTCATAGTTCGTAGGTTCATCATGGTCTAGTAACATGACTTCCAGAACAGTATTACCGTACTACTCTGGTGCGGACTGTACTTTGGAAGACCTACGAGGTTTTGTAGTAACTTGATCTGAAGTTTCATGATCATCATCATTAGCTTCCTCACTAATTGGTGTAGGAATCACTGGAACTGATTTCTGTGATGAACTACTTTCCAATTCGGGAGAAGGTACAAATTACCTTATGAAGCTCTACTTTCCTCCACTCACTTCTTTCGAGAGAAACTCCTTCTCTAGAAAGGATCCATTTTTAGCAACGAATATCTTTGCCTTCGGATCTGTGATAGAAGGTGTACCCAACAATTTCCTTTGGGTATTCTATGAAGACGCACTTCTCCGATTTGGGTTCGAGCTTATCAGGATGAAACTTTTTCACATAAGCATCGCAGCCCCAAACTTTAAGAAACGACAACTTGGGTTTCTTTCTAAACCACAGTTCATATAATGTCGTCTCAACGGATTTAGATGGTGCCCTTTTAACGTGAATGCAGCTGTCTCTAATGCATAACCCCAAAACGACAATGGTAAATCAGTAAGAAACATCATAGATCGCACCATATCCAATAAAGTACGATTACGACGTTCGGACACACCATAATGTTGTGGTGTTCCAGGTGGCGTGAACTGTGAAACTATTTCACATTGTTTTAGTTGAAGACCAAACTCGTAACTCAAATATTCGTCTCCGCGATCAGATCGTAGAAACTTTATTTTCTTGTTACGATGATTTTTCCACTTCACTCTGAAATTCTTTGAACCTGTCAACTATTTCAGACTTATGTTTCATCAAGTAGATATACCCATATCTGCTCAAATCATCTGTGAAGGTCAGAAAATAATGATACTTGCCACGAGCCTTCATACTCATTGGTGTGCATACATCAGTATGTATTATTTTCAATAAGTCAGTAGCTCGTTCCATTGTTCCGAAGAACGGAGTTTTAGTCATCTTGCCCAAAAGGCACGGTTCGCAAGCATCAAATGATTCATAACCAAGTGATTCCGAAAATCCATCTTTATGGAGTTTCTTCATGCGCTTTACACCGATATGACCTAAACGGCAGTGCCACAAATAAGTTGCACTATCATTATTAACTTTGCATCTTTTGGCTTCAATATTACGAATATGTGTATCACACGATCAAGATCCAACAAACCATTTTCATTGGGTGTATGACCATAGAAGGTTTTATTCATGTAAACAGAACAACAATTATTCTCTAACTTACATGAATAAGCGTATTGCAATAAACATGATCAAATCATATTCATGCTCAACGCAAACACCAAATAACACTTATTATTTTTAACACTAATCCCGAAAGTACAGGGAGTGTGCGATGATGATCATATCAATCTTGGAACTACTTCCAACACTCATCATCACTTCCCCTTCAACTAGTCTTTGTTTATTCTGTAACTCCTGTTTCAAGTTACTAATCTTAGCAACCGAACAAGTATCAAATACTCAGGGGTTACTATAAACACTAGTAAGGCACACATCAATAACCTATATATCAAATATACCTTCGTTCACTTTGCCATCCTTCTTATCCACCAAATATTCAGGGCATTTCCACTTCCAGTGACCATTTCCTTTGCAGTGTAAGCACTCAGTTTCAGGCTATGGTCCAGCTTTGGGCTTCTTCGTAGGAGTGACAACTTGCTTGTCTTTCCACTTGAAGTTCCCTTTCTTTCCCTTTTCCCTTCTCTTGAAACTAGTGGTCTTGTCAATCATCAACACTTGATGCTCTTTCTTGATTTCTACCTTCGTCGATTTCAACATCACGAAGAGCTCGGGAATCGTTTTCGTCATCCCTTGCATACTATAGTTCATCACGAAGTTCTACTAACTTGGTGATGGTGACTAGAGAATTCTGTCAATCACTATCTTATCTGGAAGATTAACTCCCACTTGATTCAAGCGATTGAAGTACCCAGACAATCTGAGCACATGCTCACTAGTTGAGCGATTCTCCTCCATCTTTTAGCTATAGAACTTGTTGGAGACTTCACATCTCTCAACCCGGGTATTTGCTTGAAATATTAACTTCAATACCTGGAACATCTCATATGGTCCATGATGTTCAAAACATCTTTGAAGTCCCGATTCTAAGCCATAAAGCATGGTGCACAAAACTATCAAGTAGTCATCATATTGATCTAGCCAAACGTTCATAACGTCTGCATATGCTCCTGCAATAGGTCTGTCACCTAGCGGTGCATTAAGGACATAATTCTTCTGTGCAGCAATGAGGATTAACCTCAGATCACGGATCAAATCCGCAACATTGCTACTAACATTTTTCAACACAGTTTTCTCTAGGAACATATCAAAATAAACATATGAAAGCAACAACGTGAGCTATTGATCTTACAACATAATTTGCAAAATACTACCAGGACTAAGTTCATGATAAATTTAAGTTCAATTAATCATATTACTTAAGAACTCCCACTTAGACAGACATCTCTCTAGTCATCTAAGTGATCACGTGATCCAAATCAACTAAACCATAACCGATCATCACGTGAGATGGAGTAGTTTTCAATGGTGAACATCACTATGTTGATCATATCTGCTATATGATTCACGCTCGACCTTTCAGTCTCCGTGCTCCGAGGCCATATCTGCATATGCTAGGCTCGTCAAGTTTAACCTGAGTATTCTGCATGTGCAAAACTGGCTTGCACCCGTTGTAGATGGACGTAGAGCTTATCACACCCGATCATCACGTGGTGTCTCGGCACGACGAACTTTGGCAACGGTGCATACTCAGGGAGAACACTTCTTGATAATTTTAGTGAGAGATCATCTTAAAATGCTACCGTCAATCAAAGCAAGATAAGATGCATAAAGGATAAACATCACATGCAATCAATATAAGTGATATGATATGGCCATCATCATCTTGTGCTTGTGATATCCATCTCCGAAGCACCGTCATGATCACCATCGTCACCGGCGCGACACCTTGATCTCCATCGTAGCATCGTTGTCGTTACGCCATCTATTGCTTCTACGACTATCGCTACCGCTTAGTGATAAAGTAAAGCAATTACAGGGCGTTTGCATTTCATACAATAAAGCGACAACCATATGGCTCCTGCCAGTTGCCGATAACTTCGGTTACAAAACATGATCATCTCATACAATAAAATATAGCATCACGTCTTGACCATATCACATCACAACATGCCCTGCAAAAACAAGTTAGACGTCCTCTACTTTGTTGTTGCAAATTTTACGTGGCTGCTACGGGCTTAGCAAGAACCGTTCTTACCTACGCATCAAAATCACAACGATAGTTTGTCAAATAGACTCCGTTTTAACCTTCACAAGGACCGGGCGTAGCCACACTCGGTTCAACTAAAGTTGGAGAAACTGACACCCGCCAGCCACCTGTGTGCAAAGCACGTCGGTAGAACCAGTCTCGCGTAAGCGTACGCGTAATGTCGGTCCGGGCCGCTTCATCCAACAATACCGCTGAACCAAAGTATGACATGCTGGTAGGCAGTATGACTTATATCGTCCACAACTCACTTGTGTTCTACTCGTGCATATAATATCAACGCATAAAACCTAGGCTCGGATGCCACTGTTGGGGAACGTAGTAATTTCAAAAAATTTCCTACGCACACGCAAGATCATGGTGATGCATAGCAACGAGAGGGGAGAGTGTTGTCTACGTACCCTCGTAGACCGAAGCGGAAGCGTTGACGCAACGTAGAGGAAGTAGTCGTATGTCCTCCCGGTCCAACCGATCCAAGCACCGTTACTCCGGCACCTCCGAGTTCTTGACACGCGTACAGCTCGATGACGCACCCCGTTCTCCGATCCAGCAGAGGCGCGGGGAGGAGTTCCGTCAGCACGACGGCATGGTGACGATCTTGATGTTCTCCTGTCGCAGGGCTTCGCCTAAGCACCGCTACAATATGACCGAGGTGTAATATCGTGGAGGGGGGCACCGCACACGGCTAAGGAACGATCTCAACGATCAACTTGTGTGTCTAGGGTGCCCCCCTACCCCCCGTATATAAAGGAGGGAGGGAGGAGGAGGCCGGCCCAAGGGGGTGGCGCGCCCTAGGGGGGGCAATCCTACTCCAAGTAGGTTTGGCCCCCCTTTCCTATTCGGAGTAGGAGAAGGAAGGAAGAGGGGGGAGGAGAGAAGGAAAGGGGAGGCCGGCCCCCTTCCCAATTCGGATTGGGCTTGGGGGCGCGCGCCCCCTCCCTTGCTCCTTCTCCCTCCCTTCCACTAAGGCCCAATAAGGCTCATATACTTACCGGGGGGTTCCGGTAACCTCCCGGAGCTCTGGTATATTCCCAAACTGTCCCGGAACCTTTCCGGTGTCCAAATATATCCGTCCAATATATCAATCTTTATGTCTCGACCATTTCGAGACTCCTCGTCATGTCCGTGATCACATCCGGGACTCCGAACAACCTTCGGTACATCAAAATACATAAACTCATAATATAACTGTCATCGAAACCTTAAGCGTGCGAACCCTACGGTTCGAGAACAATGTAGACATGACCGAGACATGTCTCCGGTCAATAACCAATAGCGGGACCTGGATGCCCATATTGGTTCCTACATATTCTACGAAGATCTTTATCGGTCAAACCGCATAACAACATACTTTGTTCCCTTTGTCATCAGTATGTTACTTGCCCGAGATTTGATCGTCGGTATCCAATACCTGGTTCAATCTCGTTACCGGCAAGTCTCTTTACTCGTTCTGTAATACGTCATCTCATAACTAACTCATTAGTTACATGCTTGCAAGGCTTAGGTGATGAGTATTACCGAGAGGGCCCAGAGATACCTCTCCGACAATCGGAGTGACAAATCCTAATCTCGAATTATGCCAACTCAACATGTACCTTTAGAAACACCTGTAGAGCACCTTTATAATCACCCAGTTACGTTGTGATGTTTGGTAGCACACAAAGTGTTCTTCCGGTAAATGGGAGTTGCACAATCTCATAGTTGCAGGAACTTTGTATAAGTCATGAAGAAAGCAATAGCAGTATACTAAACGATCAAGTGCTAGGCTAACAGAATGGGTCATGTCAATCACATCATTCTTCTAATGATGTGATCCCACTAATCAAATGACAACACATGTCTATGGTCAGGAAACATAACCATCTTTGATTAATGAGCTAGTCAAGTAGAGGCATACTAGTGACTATAGTTTTGTCTATGTATTCACACATGTATTATGTTTCCGGTTAATACAATTCTAGCATGAATAATAAACATTTATCATGATATGAGGAAATAAATAATAACTTTATTATTGCCTCTAGGGCATATTTCCTTCACATAGTGCTTAGGCGAAGCCCTGCACCGGTAACTTCATCATCACCGTCACTATGATGTCGTGTTGACGGAACTCTCCCTCGGTCTCAGCTGGATCTAGAGTTCGAGGGACGTCACCGAACTGAATGTGTGCAAACCGCGGAGGTGTCGTGCGTTCGGTACTTGATCGGTTGGATCGCGAAGACGTTGGACTACATCAACCCCGTTACATAACGCTTCCGCTTTCAGTCTATGAGGGTACATGGACACACTCTCCCCCCGTTGCTATGCATCACCTAGATAGATCTTGCATGATTGTAGGAATTTTTTCAAATTATTGTGTTCCCCAACAGAATCATCACTGGTGGCCATCTTCATCATCCCGGCGGCCACCACGATGAGGAGGGAGTAGTCTACCCTCGGGGCTGAGGGTTTGTACTAGTAGCTATGTGTTTAATCTCTCTCTCTCTCTCTCTCTCTCTCTCTCGTGTTCTTGAGATGATACGATCTTGATGTATTGTGGGCTTTGTTAATATAGTCGGATCATATGGTGTTTTCCCCTCTCTATCTTGTGGTGAGTTGAGTTTTCCCTTTGGGATTTCATTTTATAGGATTTAATACTTTTATGGATTTGAGAACACTTGATGTATGTCTTGCATATGAATACTCGTGGTGACAATGGGGTATCATATTGATTCACTTGATATGTGTTTTGGCACTCAACTCGCGGATTCCCGAGGTGACATTGGGGCAATCTATGCATAGGGGTTGATGCACGTTCTTGTCTTTGTTTCTTCGGTAGAAATATTGGGGCATTTTTTGAGGTTCTTTATGTTGGATTGAGTATTATGAATCTAAAATTGTTTGATGCATATCGTATAATTAATTCATGGGTACTTGCGTTGACATTGGGGTATCTAGGTGACATTAGAGTTGGTTGATATGTATCATATGGTGTTATTTTAGTATGAACTCTTGATTAGATCGATCGGAAATAATAGCTTGTTGTTATTTTAGTACAAACTCTAGGATAGATTAATCGGAAAGAATAGCTTTGAGGTGGTTTCGTACCCTACAAACAATTTCTTCTTATGTTCTCCGCTAGATAAGAACTTTGGAGTGATTCTTCGTTGCATGTTGAGGGATGGTTATGTGATCTAATTATATTAGCATTGTTGAGAGATTGCACTAGCGAAAGTATGGACCCTAGGCCTCATTTTCAAGCATTGCAATACCGTTTGTGCTCACTTTTGTTACTTGCTACCTTGCTGTTTTTTATTATTCCTATTACAAAAATTAATATCTACTATCATTACTACACTTGTATCACCATCTCTTCGCCGAACTAGTGCACCTATACAAATTACCATTGTATTTGGTGTGGTCGGGACACAAGAGACTTTTTGTTATTTGGTTGCAGGGTTGTTTGAGAGAGATCGTCTTCATCCTACACCTCCCACAGATTGATAAACCTTAGGTCACCCACTTGAGAGAAAATTGCTACTGTCCTACAAAACTCTGCGCTTGGAGGCCCAACACGAGTCTACAAGAATAAAGCTTTGTAGTAGACATCAGTAGTCATCAATGGTGAACATCTCTATGTTGATCATATCTACTATATGATTCATGTTCGACCTTTCGGTCTCCAGTGTTCCGAGGCCATGTCTGTACATGCTAGGCTTGTCAAGTTTAACCCAAGTATTTTGCATGTGTAAAACTGTCTTACACCCATTTTATGTGAACGTACATGTCTATCACACCCGATCATCACGTGGTGTCTCGAAACGAAGAACTGTAGCAACGGTGCATACTCAGGGAGAACACTTTTACCTTGAAATTTAGTGAAGGGATCATCCTAGAATGCTATCGTCGTTCTAAGCAAAATAAGATGCATAAAAGATAAATATCACATGCAATCAAAATATGTGACATGATATGGCCATCATCATCTTGTGCTTTTGATCTCCATCTCCAAAGCAACATCATGATCTCCATCGTCATCAGCTTGACACCTTGATCTTCATCGTAGCATCGTGGTCGTCTTGCCAACTATTGCTTCTACAACTATTGCTAACTCATAGTGATAAAGTAAAGCAATTACATGGCATATGCATTTCATACAATAAAGAGACAACTATAAGGCTCCTGCCGGTTGCCAGATATCTGATGCCTGCTTGAACTATGTCGGTATTTCCCCAAAGAGGAAGGGATGATGCAGCACATCGACGGTAGGTATTTCCCTCAGTGATGGGACCAAGGTTATCGAACTAGTAGGAGAACCACGCAACACTACGTGAACGACACCTGCACACAAATAACAAATACTCGCAACCCGACGTATTAAAGGGGTTGTCGATCCCTTTCGGGCAATGGCGCCAGAAATTAGCAAATGGACAAGAGAATGTCGTAATAATTTGATAGATCGAATGCCAAATAAAATAAAGTGCAGCAAGGTATTTTTGTATTTTTTGTTTAATAGATCTGAAAATAAAAGCAAAGGAAAATAGATCGCAAGGGCAAATATAATAAAGAAGAGACCCGAGGGCCGTAGATTTCACTAGTGGCTTCTCTCGAGAAAAATAGCAAATGGTGGGTGAACAAATTACTGTTGGGCAATTGATAGAACTTAAAATAATCATGACGATATCCATGCAATGATCATTATATAGGCATCACGTCCAATATTAGTAGACTGACTCCTGCCTACATCTACTACTATTACTCCACACATCGACCGTTATGCAGCATGCATCTAGTGTATTAAGTTCATGGAAAACGGAGTAATGCAATAAGAACGATGACATGATGTAGACAAGATCTATTTATGTAGAAATAGACCCCATCTTGTTATCCTTAATGGAAACGATACATACGTGTCGGTTCCCCTTCTGTCACTGGGATCAAGCACCATAAGATCGAACCCATCACAAAGCACCTCTTCCCATTGCAAGATAAATAGATCAAGTTGGCCAAACAAAACCGAACTATCAAAGAAGAAATACGAGGCTATAAGCAATCATGCATATAAGAGATCAAAGAAGACTCAAATAACTTTCATGGATAAAAAGATAGATCTGATCATAAACTCAAAGTTCATCGGATTCCAACAAACACACTGCAAAAAGAGTTACATCATATGGATCTCCAAGAGACCATTGTATTGAGAATCAAAAAAGAGAGAGGAAGCCATCTAGCTACTAACTACGGACCTGTAGGTCTTCAAAGAACTACTCACGCATCATCGGAGGGACACCAATGGGCATGATGAACCCCTCCGTGATGGTGTCTAGATTGGATCTGGTGGTTCTGGAACTTGCGGTGGCTGGAATTGATTTTCGTCGACTCCCCTAGGGTTTCTGGAATATTGGGGTATTTATATAGTAAAGAGGCGGTTCGGGGGACCCGAGGTGGGCACAACCCACCTTGGCGCGCCTGGCGGGTTGTGCTCCCCTAGGAGCACCCCAGGTGCTTCTCCGACCCATTGGATGTCTTCTGGTCCAAAAAAAATCCAAAAAAAGTTTCACTGCATTTGGACTCCATTTGATATTGATTTCCTGCGATGTAAAAGACATGCAGAAAACAACAACTGACACTTGGCACTATGTCAATAGGTTAGTACCAAAAAATGATATAAAATAACTATAAAATGATTGTAAAACATCCAAGAATGATAATATAACAACATGGAACGATCAAAAATTATAGATAAGTTCGAGACGTATCAATATCTTACAAAACATGATCATCTCATACAATATCGTATATCTCATCATGTCTTGACCATATCACATCACAACATACCCTGCAAAAACAAGTTAGACGTCCTCTACTTTGTTGTTCCAAGTTTTACGTGGCTGCTACGGGTTTCTAGCAAGAACCATTCTTACCTACGGCAAAAACCACAATGATGTTTCGTCAAGTTTGCTGTTTTAACCTTCTTCAAGGACCGGCCATAGTCAAATTAAATTCAACTAAAGTAGGAGAAACAAACACCCGTCAACCACGTTTATGCAAAGCTAGTTGCATGTCTGTGGGTGGAACCGGTATCATGTGCATGGACATGTAAGGTCGGTCTGGGCCGCTTCATCCCACAATACCGCCAAATCAAAATAAGACGTTGGTGGTAAGCAGTATGACTATAACCGCCCACAACCCTTTGTGTTCTACTCGTGCATATCATATACACATAGACCTGGCCCATGATGCCACTGTTGGGAAATGTTGCATGGAAAACAAAAAATATTCTACGCACACGCAATGATCTATCTATGGATATGCATAGCAACAAGGGGAAGAGTGTGTCTACGTACCCTCGTAGACCGTAAGTAGAAGCGTTAAATAACGCGGTTGATGTAGTCGAACTTATTCACCTTTCAACCGATCAAGTACCAAACGCATGGCACATTTGCATTTTGCACACGTTCATGTTGGTGACGTCCCTCGCCTTCTTGATCCAGCAAGACGTCGAGGTAGTAGATGAGTTCCATCAACACGACGGCGTGGTGACAATGATGGTGAAGTGATCCTCGCAGGGCTTAGCCTAAGCACTACGAAAATATGACCGAGGGTGTAAACGGTGGAGGGGGGCGCCGCACACGGCTAGGAAATTGTCTGGGATGTGCTAGGGGCGCCCCCCATATATATAGGTGTGAGGGAGAGGGGAGGCAGCCAGGGTGCGCCCCAAGTAGGATCCGAATCCTACTTGGGGTTTCCCCAAGTGGCGCCCCCTTCCATAATACATCGGAGAGAAAAGGGAAGGGGAAAGAGAGAAGCAAGGGGGGCTCTTTTCCTTCTCCCAACCGGCCTCCTGCCATATGGGGGGCACGCCGCCCCTTGTGGGTTGGTGTGCTCCCCACTCATGGCCCATATGGCCCATATATTCCCCCGGGGGCGTCCGGTAACCCCTCCGGTACTCCGATAAATATCCGATACCTACCGGAATGCTTCCGGTGTCCGAATACTATCGTCCTATATATCAATCTTTACCTCTCGACCATTTCGAGACTCCTCGTCATGTCCGTGATCTCATCTGGGACTCCAAACAACATTCGGTCACCAAATCACATAATTCATATAATACAATATTGTCATCGAACGTTAAGCGTGCGGACCCTACGGGTTCGAGAACTATGTAGACATGACCATGTAGCGACCAGACCTCAAACAGTCTAGTCTCTGTGCATCAGTGTCATCCCTGGATCGGTAATGCTGACACACACAGTACTTGAGGATTTATAACAGAGTTTTAATCACACACTTATTACATCGAATGTCTCAAAAGAGAACTTATCACAATAATATGGCTTAAGGCCATCTAAAAACCGATAACATCAGAAGGCTTGGAAGATAAAGTGAGTCCATCAACTCCAACGACATAGCTGAGTGAACGACAACGACCTATGGCACCTTACTCGTCGTCTCAAAAGTCTGCAACATGAAATGTTGCAGCCCAAAACGGGTCAGCACATGGAATATGCTGGCAATGTAACACATAGAGTAATGAACAGAATAAATGCTATCACTACATGCATATATGGCTGGTGGAAAGCTCTATGGTTACAGTTTTGCATAAAGCCATTTTTCCCTACAACAAAGGTATAATTGTTATTTAACTATCATGGTGGTTGATAAACATTGAGAAGGTTCCTCCAACTCAATCCCAATTAAGCATCATCATTAAACCCAACAAATTAATTTTAGAGTGATGAGATCAACATGATAATCCAAGAACCAGATACTCAAGATGTCCATAACCGAGGACACGGCTAACCATGATTAGTTTGTACACTCTGCAGAGGTTTGCGCACTTTTCCCCACAAGACTCGAACACATCCATGATCGAAGATTCGAGACATAGCCTTTCTGAAGCATTAACTCTCTACTCTTGGTAGATAGTACCACCTACAACCCACTGCATCTGCTAGTCTACCTCTTCAAGAGCTTCACGCAACTTACTCCGGGATAATCTTATGATCCCTTTGAGCCTGGGTGGCGAACCGTAGGATGATCACATGGGTACTCCGAGATATCCTAGGACAACACTGGATTCTCCAGGTGCCCTGACAAGCACTGGGTACTCCAGGGTGCCTCAACCAATCCACCCAGATGTGTATTTAAGTAGCCACCTTAAGTTAACCATTAATTAACAATACTCACATCTGTCATGGATACACTCACCTAATCCACGTCTACGAGCATAGCATAGCAATATAAGCATAACGTAGAAGTAACTCCCAAAGGTTTGATAATAAAAGGGCAATATGTTCTATCTCATAATCTACCTCCCAGAACCCACATGTTATTCAGATCCTAACCATGCAATGTTTGAGGGTTGAACTAATGCATAAAAACTGGGTAGTGAAGAGGTATGATCAAAGTGTTACTTGCCTTGCTGATGATCCACAAAACCTAGAGATTCGTAGTAGCACGCTTCGCACTCCGGGTACTCTATCGTAAACAAACAATAACATACATAAGCACTCAACTAGAAGCACGGCTAAAACTCAAATAAAAGATCTAACCAGAAAGTTCAACTGAAGAACTCCGGTTTGCAAAAAGAATCAAATCAAACGGAGCAACGAAACTCAAACTACAAAAGAAACAAGATTCGTTTACTAATCTGGACTAAAGTCAAAATTTACAGTACCAAAATCTTGTTCAAGTTGGTTAAACAGAAAGAGGGCTTCGAGACGAAGATCTAGGCGCTTGAATCACCTGATTCAGATAAACGAGTGAAAAGATAAACTAAAACGAAGATCAGGGCAGAAATCGCGATCGAAAATAATCGCGGAAAAACCATGGAAAAATAAAACACGATGAACAGGCTAACGAACGAACATTCGCTGTCTGCGGCTAACTGACGAACAACGTTCGTTAAAACGAACGTACGGACGAACGCTCGCTATTTAACTAAACCGAAAAAACCCGAACCGAAACTAAAAAAACGAATCTAGGGTTTCTAAAAAAACCGAACGGTTTTCCAGAGAAAAACCAGCGGCGGAGACGACTACCTTGGCAGTGGGCGGCGGCTCCGGGGATGGCGGGTGGCTCCGGCGAGGCGGGCAGGGTCGGCGACGGGCGACGGCGTCGCGGTGGCGGCGACTCGCGGCGGCGGCGACGGGATGCGGCGGCGGCGGCGGGGCGCGAGCTGGCGGCGGCTAGGGTTGCAGGGTGGCGGGTCGGAGTCCAGGTCAGACACAGCCCGGTTAGGTCGGTTAGTTTTTTTTTAAAATAAATCCTAAAGCAGAAAAACTAAAAAAAAAATACTATATGGAGTCCAAAAATCCTGAAATAAATTTTCACGGTCCTCTAATAATATTGCGAACAAAGTGAACATTTATTTGGGCCTCTAATGCAATTTTGAAAAACAATTTTTTTTCCTAATTCAAATAAAACAGCAATAAAACTCCGAATAAAAATCTTATTTGATTTTAATAGTTTCCTCCAATATTTCTTTATTTTGGAGAAGTCATTTTATCCCCTCTCTTTTATTTTCATATTAGAAATATTCGAAGAGAAAAATAATTAAAACCAAAAGATCCTCTTTTCAAAATTTGAGAAAACTCAAATATGAAAATAACGAAATCCCGAACTCTCTCTGTGGGTCCTTGAGTTGCTTAGAATTTCTAGGATCAACCAAAAATGCATTAATATATGATATGCAATGATGACCTAATGTATAACATTCCAAATTTGAAAATTTGGGATGTTACACACCGAGACACCTCTCCGGTCAATAACCAATAGCGGAACCTGGATGCTCATATTGGCTCCTACATATTCTGCGAAGATATTTATCGGTCGAACCGTTGCCGGGCCAGGCTTCGGGCCGGGCCTAGCCAAGCCCGACGCAAAAAACCTAGTCCTGGGCCTGGCCCGGCCCGGCCATCGGGCCTGTTTTCTGGGCCCGAGCCCGGCCCGAACACGTAAAAGCCCGTCGGGCTCTGGGCTGGCCCAGCCCGACCTTCAAAAAAATGCAAAAACGACGGGTCCAGGCCCGGCCCGGCCCGGCCTTCAGGCTCAAAATCTAGGCCCAAGCCCGGCCCAGGGGCAGCGTCGGGCCGAGCCGGGTCGGACTTTTTCGGGCCGGGCCGGTCGGGCTGGGCTTCCCATGGCCCGGTATAGGGAGGACGGTCTGCAGGGTCAGCTGCTGCAATCTTGGATGACTGTTATCATATTACATACTCATGAGTTAGCTTCTTTGGTCAAGGGCTCGTTCTGTAATGGTTTTCTTGATGAGCCTGCTCATCCCTAGCATCTCCAACACCCGCACAAAATGAGTGCCGCGCCGTAAATTTGATCTTTTTAGCGCGCACAAGCGGTAGAGTGGCTCCAGCGGACGCGCAATAAGTGCCGCGCTAAACCTGACGATGGGCGCGCCGCAAACCAGTTTTTAGCGCGCTGCGCATTGGGTGCCTGTTGGAGATGCTCTAAAGGATGCATCAATGGTTGAAGCGTAATAAAGATGGAAATTTTGTTAAAATAAAAAGAGGAACTGAGCCGTATGAATAAGCGCCTACGTACGCACCTTGACGTAACAACAAAAGACGCTTTCACATCCTGAAGGAGCTATATGCTCCGTTTCTTGCGGCGTTGCCGTTAGTACAAAATTCCCCCAAGATCCAGTAGGAGGAGCAATGGCAGAAGTGGCCGTCGGCGGGCCTCAACTCCCCGAGGAGATCGTCACCTGGGAGATTCTCATCCGCCTGCCGCCGAAGCCCCTCGTCCGCTGCCGCGCCGTCTGCCGCTCCTGGCACCGCCGCCTCACCTCCGACGCCAAATTCCTCTTCGCCCACCACCGCCGCCAGCCCTCGCTCCCGCTCGTCACCACCGAAGACACCCATGAAACAAGGATCGACGCCCTCGACCACAGCACCGGCGAGCGGCGCCCCGTCGCGCGGGCGGCCCGGACCGCAGCCGACGAGCACTTCGATGTGCTCGCCTCCTGCGACGGCCTCCTTATCCTCGTCGCCTACGGCGGCGTCTACATCTGCAACCCGGTGACTCGCCAGCACGCGCCCCTCCCGCTGCTTCACGTCTACTGCATCGCCGGGTTATACTTCCACCGCCCGTCGTGGTCCTACCGAGTTCTGTGCTGCTTGAAGACAACCGAGGACGGCCAGTTCCGTGCCGTATACCAGGTGTACACCCTCGGGTCCGGCGACCTCAGGTGCATCGGGAAGGCTCTCGAGCCGTGGACGTCCGGAGATCTAGCGCGGGCGATGCCGATGATGGTGTCATTTCAACCGCACGTCCTGGCAGGCGGCAGGCTTTACTGGCAGCCCATTAAGTTGCCTGGTGCTGGCGGCAACGGCAAGGTGAACAACATGCTGGTGTTCGACACCATGGCCGAGTCCTTCCAGCATCTGCTTTCGCCAGTCGAGGGCTCCTGTCTTGAGCCGTTTGAGATGAACGGCACTCTTGGATTGTACGACTACCATGGCAGCACGGCTGATCTCTGGGTTCTAGAGGATCACGAGAGCTGGGCCTGGTCATTGAAGCACCGGATCAAGTTGCAGGTGATGGCCTTCTCTCTGGTGCCGGACATCCAAGGAGGCGTGCTCCTTCTTTCTGAAAATGAGGAATCAGGCCTTCTATGGCAATATCTGCAGCATGTTTCTGGCGCCTATGGTAGTATCTCCACACGGTATGAATGGAGCGCTTATCTGAAACTTAGGAGACATAGGTTCAGAGAAAGTCTTGTTCGGCATTCCTTCTTCTCGATGGAAGTTAACAATGGTGGTGGTGTGGATGGAAAACCGTTGTTCGATGGGTTGTCAACTGTGAAGGTGCTTACTGCTGATATTTCGGAGCTGCACTAAAGGAATCCATGATGGACAAGTCCGTTGCATTGTCGCGCGAGTGAGTCACTGGTGATAATGTTTAGTACTCCCTCCGATCCATATTTCTTTTCGCTCAAATGGATGCTAGATACATCCATTTGAGCGACAAGTAATATGGATCGGAGGGAGTACTATCTACTATGTCTTTGCTATCTAAATCTGTATGGTGCAAAGGACCCAATAAGCAAAAGATGAGTAACCTGATACCATGCCTCATGTTTCCGGTGTTTCCCCCCCTCTTCACATGATAGGGATGCAGAATAAAGTGGTTGTCATATCAGGCTTATTTAGTTTCTGCACTATAAACTTTGTAAAACGGTCTGCCATTTTTGCTACTCACTTGTGTGCAAAAGATGCAACATTTGCTAGGGCTACTTTGTCCTGGTCTCATGGTCACTAGTACCTGCCTTATGTACTGTTTACAGCATGTCTGTAGCCTGATTAATCAACAAAGAGGAAATTCTTGGTATCAAAAAAATGAAAAGAAAAACAATAGTGGTTAGTTATGTCTTTTAGCTTTTGTGGTCTTTTATTTATGACTGGTAGGTATGCCGATAATCAGTTGATGCTGTATGGAGATTTAGATAGGCAATGTTTTTATCTATTGTTGATACTTTCGGTGTAAAGTTCTTGACTTGGCTTTCTTCCTGTAGGCCTTCAGCAGCGTTACATGACGGCTGAAAATACATTTCTCCTCCATCTTAACACCACTTCTTGTTTTGGTAATTTTGATGCAATTATCTCCAGGATAATTTATTCCCCATCTTAGTTATTTTTTTATTGGTATCTTCTTTTGTGTGGCTTTATAAATTATTTCCCTTCTTTTCACATATATATTATGGCCGCCATGCATATTTTGAGTGGTTGTGATTGAGATGCCCAAATTGAACTATCTGATAGCAGTCCTACTTGAGCAGGGAAAGAAATATTTGGGTCTTTCTCATCCTGATGCAAAACCATCTGTATACTTATCTTTTAAGTTGCAATCTTGTATTGATCTATATGAATACATGGTTCCTAGTAATCTTACTTGTAGGATTTATTTTCTTTCCAGAAACCGGATATTACTTCACCTTATATCGCTCCTCCGTATAAAACCATGCTGTCAAAAATATACTGCTTGCAATCCAAAGACACATCCTAAGAAACATTTCCAGAAAATGTGCATCTGTAGGATCATGTATGATATAGTCAAGGTACCATTCTGTCACTTTGAAATATACCTCAAAGCTATGTTCTCTGATATTCTCTGTTACACAAAGAAAGATGTTTTAGGAACAGATCAGTTGACGATCTTACTTAGAAGAGAAATAATCAAGCTTCAGAATTATAATTAAGATTTGATGCCTGTTTGTGTTGGTTTAACTTTTTTTTGTGTTGGTTTAACCTGATCCATGAAGATGATGATTCGGTTAAAACAGAAATAGAATCAAGAGGAGAGGAACCAAGGTTCTTCCGGACCTTGTTTTCTCTCCTCTTGGGTTCAGTTCTCTCATCTTGGACTATCCTCCGTTCATTCCAGAACAATTGAAGTACTAGCTTTGTCCTAAGTCAAACTTGTTTAAGTCTGACCAAGTTCATAAGAAAATGTATCAACATTTACAACAAGAAGTTAGTTTCGTTAAACCCAACATGGTTTTGGTTTTCAAAATATAGCTACCCGGTGGTTTAGATGTTGACATATTTTTGATAAAAAAAAAACTCGGCCAAACTTTAAAAAGTTTGACTTGGAAGTTGGAACAAAAGTAGAACTGATGGGAGGGAGTAAACTTGGGTTGATACCGGCAACTTTTCTTGAACCAAGTTGACTTCATGCACGTAAACAGGTCATGGTTAGAATTTTTTTTCTAGCGTTTGTGAAAACAAAACAAAGAAATAATTGAAAATCTACTTTGAAGTTATTGAATGATTGAATCTTTTACCTCGCTAGAAGACCAGCTTGTGAGAAGATGATACGGTTCAGTGTGGAAGTCGCTATGGAAGCTCAAAGTAATGCCTAAAATTCGAATTTTCTGGTGGGGGGTGGTCAAGAACCTCTTACGACCCTGCTTTGCTTCAGTGAGCTGAAGCAGAGCTACACCATGCTCTGCTCACGCGAGACTTGTGTGAGATGCGGCCTCAGAACAGTTTGGTGTGGAATTGCCCCCAACAATTTGGAGCAGACATGTACTGGAGTTGAAGATTGCAGTTACTGTGCTGTGGGCAATCTGGAGCCAGCTGAAGAGATCCATCGAGCTCGTTCATGAACTGGACTATGGAGATAAATGCTCCCCTCCAACTGACAGCGAGTGGATTAAACTGGATTGTGAATAGTGACGGAGCCTAGGGATAAGAGTGAGCATGGCAAAGTTTTATAAACTATGAATGTGAATTCATGAGATCATCTTTTATCAGATCCCAAAAGTGCTGATAAAAAAAAAAGAGAAAGGGATCTCATCTAGGCCAGGAGCCCCGTCAGAATAAGAATGAAAAACAGCTTTCTTAACCTCTTCTACAGTGAAGAATGATTGCAGGAGGGTGTTTTCTTCTACTAGAGCTTTTTCAGTCTCATTAAAAATTCAGGATTAAGTTTAAAATCAGATTTATGCTTTTTTAGAAAGTTTTTTTTATAATAACTAGAAGCTACCTCTAGCATCTCTTAGTTCTCATAAATAGGTCCATAGGGGCTATCCAAGGAATGGATGTGGGTTTTCCTTCTTCTCTGGTTAGCTACTGCATGAATGTATGCAGTGTTCCTATCTTCCTTCAGAAAATCTATAACTTTAGAAATCTACTTAGCCTCCTCTTTCAACCAAATTCTCTTCATCTCATCATGAATTATTTAAGCCTATTCTGCTTTGTATCAGAGAGTTCAGGTCTCAGATTTAATACCTAAGGCGTCATACTCTTCCATAAGCTTCTTTTGAACATTCTAAGATTAGCTTCTATATTAAAACCACACCCCTAAGTTGCTCTTCTTTTAGGCAACCCTAAGTTACTCTTCTAAACTTCGTAATTTTATTCTGCCAGATATTAATAGCAGACGGGCCACTAATGGCTCTTTCCAGATCTTCGTAACCAGATCTTTGAAGTCTTCTCTAAGTAACCACCATTTATTTTCTTTTAAACCTATTAGATCCAGCGTTCACACCCGAGTCCAAAAGAATGAGTGTGATCACTGCCAACTCTTGGTAGAGCCAAGCAAGAGCCTAAAGGAAATAGTTTATCTAATTCAATGTTCCAGAAGATCCTATCTATAATGGACGTAATAAGATCAACAAGATTATTAGCCCAGGTGAATTTCCTACTAGATAACTTGATTTCTAGTCCAAATATTGATCTAGGAGTTAAAATTATCACTTCAATTGTGATAAATGACACCGTTGCTCTTGTCCTATTGGAACCTAACCAAATTAAAATATCTCCAAATCAAGGTAGGGATATCATGATAAGAATAATAAGCTATGGAGCTCACAGAATTTCATTTTAGGGAACTAGAGATATCATTGTAGTTACAGTTTTATGTCTTAATTGTAAATACAATGTCAACACGAAAACATGCGAACAAGTGAACAACCTTTAGATTTGGACAAGCATATATGCATTTAAGGTGTATTTGGTTGTTGTCACGAAGCGGAGCGTGGAACGACAAGGGTTCGTTCCATTCCTAGAGCTCATTCTCGTGTTTGGATGACCTAAGAAACCAGAATCCACTCGTTCCTAGAATGGCATATTCTTCCGCGCGGCCTCTCCAAATCGAGCGGACCACGTGGAACCGATCCTCTTCGGCTCTTCCTCCCGCGACCATATCTGGTGTTCCTTCCTTCCTTTCCTCCCGTGACCCACCCGGGAGACGCCGCCGCCGGGAGCACGCGTCGCCTCGTCCAGGCCGCCCTTGCAGGCGCCCGACGTCTATGCTTTGCGTGTGTGCACTCGTCGATCGGCGTCCAAGGTGGTCGTGGAGGCCATGGTGTGGATGGCCATGAATGAGCTCGGACCACGCGGGTGACGGTGAACTGCGTCGCACCAGGCCCCCCATGCCGGGAAGCGCCGTGTCATCGCGCTTGACGGTGGAGCTGCTCCCAGTGCTGGTCGTTGGCCGCGCCTGAGCACGCCGGGATCTTGTGCAGGGTGGCTGTTGATCTCTGCGATTTGAGTCTGATTCTTTTCTTTTCTGGTTCTCTGCCAGCGTGCAGCCTTCGGTTTGTTCTGCAATCTAATTGATGCATTCATGGATGAATGAAATCTAATTGCTCACGCGCCTTCGGTTCTCTGGGATTTGTTTTTGGTAGAGCGTGCTCAAGCCTTTGTTGCATGGATGGATGGATGGATGACCACTTTATTCAGCAATTTTTTGTTTAACTGAAATCCAATCCAATTCTAGGTGAGATGAACAAATCCATTCCATTCCATCCCTCAAACCAAACATCAAAATATAACCATTCCATTTCTTTGAATTGCCACTATAGGAATCCTTGTCATATTTTTTTCCGGGACACAAAACACGCAGCACCTAACCGCTCCTTGAACTTGTAAATGTTCTACAAGAAAGGAATCAACATACAAAAGGCATCTAGGCTCAGAAATAAATAACTTCACAATTGTACACTCTTAATTCAAGACCGATGTGTGCTTGTTCAGAATCAAACTTCCTTAGCAAAGTTATCGACCAAA
Organism: Triticum timopheevii; assembly: GCA_963921465.1. NCBI lineage: Eukaryota > Viridiplantae > Streptophyta > Magnoliopsida > Poales > Poaceae > Triticum > Triticum timopheevii. Next base: position 443,555,055 of record OY997274.1, on the reverse strand, counting down.
GCATCCCCTCAATCTTGATTATATATCCTCGAAAACAACAAGGTACACTACAAAGTGTTGGGCTGTGCACAGTTCATATATAAAAGAACATTCAAGTCGAAACCCAAAAGGATTTCACGCGAACTGGGCAATATTCAGATTTTAACTGACACAATGAGCTATCAAGTGGGAAAAAGACGTCTCTATAGTTTGCTCCAAATGGTTATTTATGAAGGCGATGTATCAAGTGAAAATTGCTTTTCAGTGAAAATCTGGAAACTTTTCGCGTGGGTCATCGGATCAGTAATGAACGACACAAATTGAAGGTGGGATCCCTAACCTTCCACTTAAATGCTAATTAGCGGATAACCCCCTGTTATCCACTGATAAGGTAGATCTTTATCAGTTCGGCTTCCATCTCGTGCGCTGCGGCGGCGATGGAGTCCCCGGCCGTTTGCCCTCTGCCGGCCCCGACAGGGCCTCCGTCGACGGTAGGCTGGACCTTCACCGGGTTGCGGCCCACCATCCACCGGCCAGAACACGCGCCATGATTTGCCCTTCCGCCCTCTGCCGGCCACGACTCACCCTTCGAAGCATGAAGATCCGATAGATTCTCATCTACCTGCACAAAGAGCTCGTTGCCGCGCCAGTGAACTTGGCCGCAGTTCAACGGGCAGGCAACAACATCAGTACATGCGTGATTTTTTTTGGCGGCCAGATGTTGCCTCTTCTTTCCCGTGCCGATGCTCGCTGCCATGGTCCGCATCAGGAGATCAAGCAAGCAGAAGTAGTAAAGTAGTAAGTCATCCATCATACTAAAATGAATAAAGATACAACTTCCATTGTTTCGAAATACTACAATCGATAAAGTTGTACAAAAGCATCGAATTTCTGCAATGTAATGAATAATGACAATCAAATGCACATGTTTATCCTTGTCAAAGTTTCTAATCCTGCTATGCAACCTTGAAAACAACCTGTTCATACATCCACGGATTACATCAGAAATTGTCTACACAGAATCTGTACGGTGGCCAAATTGCCGTATTCAGTTTTTCTTAGTGAAATTAGAGCTTCTATTATTATCACTGCATGTTCAAGTCATGTTGAAATGCTGCATATAAGGGAGCAGTACACCAAACGGAGCAGTACACCAGAGACATGATGAAGCCTAGTACAAGATGCAGATTGGCCGTGTGGTCTGCAGCCATGTTCACATCTCTTTCTACATAAGATAAAACAAAATCAGAAAAGCTCCTACTAAGCTGCTGCAAAATGCTCAATATATATTGTTTTTCTTCATCTTCCACAGCTTAGACTAGCTTTTGAAATTGGTTCTTGCCACACAATGTTCAGGATTAAGCTATGCTCATACGGCTTTTGCCACATTACAACTAGGCCGCTTCAGAATCAAAGCAAAGTGCAAGCGTAGCCGAGTCTGACGGGTCACCGTCACATGAAGTTAGTGCCGAAATAGCCTAATTGATGTTGCCTGGGGCAGTGCTGCGGCCGTCGGATCACTGTTTGCGTGAGGCATCACTGGGTGGCCGTAGCGTGGAGCAACACCGGGGACTCCAAATCGCCCTCGAGTCGGGGAAGAACAGTTGTTGCCTGCCCGTTGATTTGCGGCCAAGTTCGCCGGCGCCGCGGCAAGATCCTTGTGCAGGTAGACGAGAATCCGGCGAGATCTTCGCGTTCCTAAGGGTGAGTCGTGGCGGGCGAAGGGCAAATCGTGGCGTGAGTTGTGGCCGGTGGAGGGTGATCCGCAGCCCGGTGAAGGCCCAGTCTAGCACCGACGGAGATCCTGTAGCGGTCGACAGAGCGCCAAGGGGCCGGAGACTCCATCGCCGCCGCAGCGCACGAGATGGAAGACGAACAGGGGGTTATCTATTAATTAGCGTTTAAGTGGCAGGTTGGGTTTCCCACCTTCAATCTGTGTCGTTCATTACAGATCCGATGATCCACGTGAAAAGTTTCCAGATTTTCACTGAAAAGCAGTTTTCACTTGATACATCGCCATTTATGAAATAGGAACTACATTCAGACAGAATGACTTTTCAGTAGTCCTCACAAAGGGAGCAAAACCTGGTACTCCTAATTTCATGGCATAAAACTGTGGCTAATTTTAAAGGATGTAAACTTTGCATACTAGGAACCAAAGACTCTAGCAATACAACCAAATTTCTTCTTTTGTTCTCCAAACAAAATATAAAATATTAATTTCATACTTTGCAGGTCAACAATACATTCTTCTACGGTATGTAAAACATCGGATTTTTTTGTGCAACACGAGTACTTAAAATGATACATGTTGTATAAAAAAATATCTTATTTTATATATTTATGCTACATCCAAATACCCAAAATGTTTTCTACTCCCTCCATACGAAAATATAAGACGTTTTTGCATCTCAATTGAACTACAAAAACATCTTATATCTTCGTACGAAGGGACTTCAAAGAAAAAATTCCTATAAGAACCCTATTCTATAAAATTCTTCCAAACCAAAGGAGGTCTAAACAAGCGAGCAATGTTATAAACAAGCGCATTTGATATTCAAATCCGAAATGAACACATGGGTGCTAGCATTCCTATCCTGCCTTCACAATTTTTGTAAAACTTGGAGTAATCCAAATTGGAGGCGGCCGGTTAAGCCATGGTTGTGGAGATACTAGATCGTTCACATGGTCTTCTTCAAAATCGTACACTCCAACATCTCGGCAGCCATCTTTTTCACGAAGCCAGTACTCATCGTCGTCATCGAGATATATGTGATTTGGCATCAGCTGCGGATAATCCTTCACGGGCAGGCAGGACGAGTAACTGGTCCCTATGAAAACCGCATTGTCCCCCAAGCTATCGACGGGCTCGACATCCTGTTTCTCGAAGTCAACCTTGTAAACTTCAATCGTGGCGGTTCGCTCCCGCTTCTCAACGGTTGATGTGATCCTCAGCAGCTGAAGGATGTCACCCTCCGGGGTGCGCACTATGTAGACGTTGCAGAACCTGGGGATGGATTTCTTCAGGATCAGTCCATGGGTGAACGAGTCGCAACCGACGTCGATGGCGTGAATGGCCCCGGTGAAGGTCTGCGCGTAGAACACGCCGGCGTGGTAGATGCAGTCGGCGAACCATATGTTGTTGTCGAATTTGACCCAGGTCCAACGCTTGTCGCCGGCTCTTGCAAATGAGAGCTGGTTCTCTGGGTGGTGCATCAGCATCACCGTGTAGTCCCCACGCCCGCGCGAAGGGTCGGAGGAGACGATGGCTTTCAGGTAGAAGAACTGCCTGAAGGAATCCAGGGGGTAGACGACCGAAGTGCCCAAGTTCTCCTTCCGGAGACGGCCATCGTAGTGGAAAAGCTCGTACCTGTCCAGGTTACCAGCTTCGTCCAAGAGCGGCCTCACCTGCTCGATGGTTGTGACGGACGGGAGCCGTAGCTGCTCGCCGGTGGCCGGGTTGAGGAGGTGGAGCTCGGAGCGGGCGTCGGCGGTGACAAGCCAGCCGTGGGACGACCCGATGATGTAGCGGTCCTGGATGGGTGGGTCGGGCAACCGCACCGCGTACGCCTTCCTGTCGGCGAGGCTGTAGAGCTCAGCGGCGCCGCTTCCGTCGGCGGCTGTGGTGTAGAGAAGGCAGGGCGTCTGGGGGCTGGAGTAGTGGCCGGCGCGACGTACGACGCGGCCGCTGGCACGCCAGGAGCTGCAGACCGCGGAGAAGCGGAAGACGTCCGGGAATTCGAGCTTTCCAACTACGACCCCGAGGACGTCGGACGGCAGCTCCATCTCCATGGATGGATTATGGATATGCCGGCGAGGCGATTGTGCTTAAATGAGCCCTGCGTACCAGTCAATCGTCAATTCAGAGGCGGAACAGAATTCCAGTCGATCTACAATAGGAAGCGAATCAGATCCAGAGAACATCGAGGCGGAATCGGAATTTCTTTCGCCGCATTTGACGGTGCATAGAGTCTACTCCCGACCCCCGAGCCGGGCGACTCAGGGGAAACCCTAGCCTCCAGCCCATCCCCGCGTCGTTGTCGCCGGCAAAGCCGTGCCGGGCCCTGGGATGGCGGCGGGGGGTCGTTCCTCTCCACCAATCCTCTCCCTCCCCCCCCCCCCCCCCCCCCCCCCCCCCGGTCTGGTGTTTACGGCGGCGGCGGCCTCCACCGACGGTGCGTGCGTCCCTCCCCAGAGACTCCGGCGCTGGTGCCCCCCCCCTCCCCCCGGGTTGTGACTCCCTGCGGCAGCTCCGTCCGGCCCTGGATCTTGGGGTCCACTCCGGCTGGCTGTGGTGCTCACCGGTCGACCCCGTGGCGGCCGGGCGCGCCCTGCTATTTGCGTCCCGCCCCCCTCCTCCGACCCCCTTCCTTCGAGCTCCGGGCCGGTCTCCTCGGGAGGCCACCATCGAGGCGGCTGGCTGCGCCCGGCGGTGGCGGCTTATGGCCACGCGCCGTTCGGGTTTTGGTTCTGCGCGAGTTCCCCTCATCTTCCATCCAGCAGGAGCGGCTTCAGCCCGGTGGCCATGGACCTGCGCCTCCTCCTGTGCTCCTGGTCTGCCGGCGCGGCTTCGGACCGAGCGCGCGCTGGGAGCTGCGTTTTCCGCCCACCTTGGCTCGCTGATTCCTCGGCATCTCGACTTCACCACCACCCTGTTGGTACCTTGGTTGGCCGTCCATCCCGACGCATCTTCGCCTCTGGCATGCTTCGGGGGCTGCGTCACCTTCCGGGTCCTTGGGCACGTCGATGTCCCTGCTGCTCCGGTCCCGGTGGCCTAGATCTGCGCTCCTTTCCAGATCATGGCTCGTCCGGGCTTCCGGCCACCGTCGCATCCCTGCCACCTTTTACTCCGCTCAGCCACGCAACCTCGTCCTCCTCCAAAGCTCGCGCGTCCAACGGCGTCCAGTGCCTCCTTCGGCGTTGGGTGCGGCTCCCCTTCCTGCAGTCGCTGCTCTGGCGTATGCCCAACTGCCCCGTATCCGATCTATGCTCTGATGGCTTGGGATTGCTCGGCGTTTGGCCAGGACGAAATCCCTGCAGCTTATGCTGGCAGCGGCGACAGCCATGGCCATCTTCTGCGCCCCTCTTCGGGTTTCAGGGGAAACCCTAGGTCCGTTTTCCCGGTCCGGACGACGATGTCATTCTCCTTCGTGAAGGCGTTGTCTTGTTTTGCTCGTGGCGTCCTCGGTGCTAGTTCTGAAGATGTTGGTAGTTGGGTCGTTAGTTGGATGGCTTCTCTAGTAGGAGCGTTTAGTTGTGTTCTTCTTTGCTTGGGTCGAGCATCTTTAGCCTTTCCGTTCCGGGCACCATATTCAGGCCCCTCGCGTTGGTGTCACCACCACCTCATGTACTCATTTTATCTTTTTCTATCAATGAAATGATACGCCAATGCGTATGGAAAAAAATGCCAATGCGTATGGAAAATACTAGACATAGAAAACATAATTTTTCAAAATTATTAATCAAAGTATTTGTACAATGTTGAACGTGTATATATAAAATGATCCTGCTATATACCCCAAATGTAGAATATGTATGAAAAAAGTAGACAACAAAACAATTATTTTTAAAATGTTAATCATGAATTCAGAAAATATTCAACATTTATATATAAAATGTTCCTAATATATAAAAATATGGTACAATATTTAGGGACAAAATACATAAAAAATTGATTGAAAATGCTAATCATGTAATTTTAAAATGTTAAATTCGTATATAGAAAATGCTCCTCATGTATACAAAAAATGTACAATGTGTATAAGAAAGTAGACATAAAAATATATAAGTTGTCAAAAAATGTAATCACGTATTTTCAAAATGTTTAAAGTGTACATAAAAATTGTTCATAGTGTATAAAAAATGTACAAAAGAAGACAAAGAAAACCTAAAAAACCCAACAAAGAAACAAAAAAGGAAAGAAAAAAACAAAAAAAAAACAGTAAAGACTGAAAAATAAATAAGTAAAAAAATAAAAGAAAACAAAGAAAACAGTAAAAATCAGAAAACCGATGAAGAAAATAAAAAACGTAAAAAAACGAGATTGTACTAAAATGATGAAATCACTAGTTAAGGCTTACCCTTGCACAGTCACTCTCATGTTCTCAAACGCTGACAAGTGGCACACTGCATGGGCATCAATTGTCGCAACCTGGGAGTTTTTCCTTTTTCCATATATTTATTTATTTAAAATATTTCATCTCTTCAACCGTGCGTCTAAATCCTGAAGCGTTTTCATCATTAAATTTCTCGCGTAGAGATTTTTGAAACTAAAATTCATGTTAATAGGTTTTGATGAACTTTTTTCATTGAAAAAATCAGGAAAAATAAAACCGGAGCCAAACACAGATTGAAACTGGAGCAGAAGCAATTCTACAAAACAAAATTGTATTTTTTTCCTTTTTAAGAATCACAGTTGTGCTTCTCGCGAATGCAAATATGTGCCTCCACGAGAAGCAATCTATGCTTCTCATGGAAGCAAAATCATGTGTTTTATTACTTTTCGAGGAAGCAAATCCGTGCTTTTCACGGAAGCAAATTTTTGTGTTTTTTTTTCTTTTATGAGAAGCATAATTGTGCTTCTCACGGAAGCAAATCCGTTCCTTCACGAGAAGCAAATCTGTGCTTCTTTTGAAAGAAAAAAAAAGGTGTCTTCTCTTAGAAGCACAGTTATGCTTCTCGAGGAAGAAAATATGTGCCTCCATGGAAAGCAAATATGTGATCCTCGTGGAAGCCAAAAAAGTCCGCACAATATTTTTATTTTTATTTCTCGATGGCCGAAAACCAAGAAGCTGAAAAGACCGATCTAAAACCGAAAACGCATACAAAAAATAGAAAAAAGTTGTTTGTGGGCAGTTTTTGGACTGGAAAAGCTGAAGCTGAAACAAATAGCTATTTTAGAACATTCGTGGAATCACAACCCAGAACTGTTACATCCCAAAGCATGTCTCAGTATACTTCACAACCAAAGTTGTTTTCCTAGTCACTTTGACTTTTGTGTTTGGTCGTGATTATGTCGTGATTATGTCATAAGGGAGCACTCAATACGCGATATGCGGCGACAGATGGATGCACCACTTGGCGCGTTCTCATTCCACAAAAGTGACCCTTGCGAGGCTCCTGCAAAGGGTACCCCTTGATTAGTTTCCCCTATAAGACAAGTGAGTGAGCGACTGAATTAGAGAGAGAGAGCGTGCGACAACACTAACGGGTGACCCTTACGTGTGAGCCCTTCAGGCAAGACGGATGCTAATGTCTCTATAAGCAAGATATAGCATTCGCGCCCCTAGATCTCCCTCAAACGTGAATACCTTTCGAACTTTTTTATTTCGTCATGCAAACCTTTCGGCCTCCTTTGGTTTATACGATATGGATATTATAGGAATAGGAAAATCTTAGAAAGTGAGATGACATGTATCTCAATTTCTATAAAAAAAAGATGTCATTTGATTCATAGGGTAGATTTTTTCACATAAAAATAGAAATCCATTCCTACGAATCAAAGGGTTTTTGAAGGCTTCAAAAGAATTTTTCCTTTGAAAACCCTATCCTATAAAATTCCTACAATAAAATATTTCTAGAGGCCTTCATCTCTCACCTCCGTCGGCCCAGGCCCAACAGAAGAACCCCCAATTCCTCTTTGTCAGCCCTAGAAAAAAAAATCCTCTTTGCCGTTCCATTTTCGGCCGGCGCATGTCTCCGTGCGCCCAACGAGAACTCCCCCTGCTCCACATCGTGACGGAGTGGCGCGATGGAGCTGCGGTCGGGCCACCGCCTCAATCCTCCGTCGTCGTCCGTGCCGCGCCGGCGCCGTCCCTTCCGCTCAGAAGGCGACGGAGTGGACCGGATCAGCGCTCTTCCCGACGACCTGCTCCTCCAGGTACTCGTTCGTCTCCGCTGCGCTCGCACCGCCGCCCTCACCAGCGCCGTCGCCCGCCGGTGGCGCGGCCTCTGGAGGTACCTTGCCGAGCTCTCCTTCCGCGGGATCGCGCCGGACGCCCTCGAAGACGCCCTCGTCCAGATCGCCCGCCCCACCATCTCCCTCCTCGAGATTGACATACCCGAGGAGCACAGGGACCAGATTGACCCTGCCCGCGTCTCCGCGCTGCTCCGTACGGCCGCGCGGCTGGCGCCCACGGCTCTCGTCTTCACTGTTTGGGGGCACTGTAAAGATGATATGATTCCTATCGAGGTTCCTGTCTTCCACCGCGCCACCTCGATCAAGCTGGACGTGCACAGCCTATATCTAACACCGCCGGCCCATGGACTTGAGTTCCCTGTGCTGGAGAGGCTGTCCGTTGCTGGCTTCCGCTTCGACATGGATGAGCTTGTCCAGCGCTGCCCTCGCCTGCGCGTACTAGAGGTGGGCAACGACAGGGGTCTCTATAAGATCAAAGTCCACTCACCGACCATCGAGGAGCTTGTCGTGGACTATGAATGTTGGGTGAACGGCATCGACATCATGGCACCTGTGCTTAAGAAGTTCGAGCTGAGGACCTCGATGGGCTCGGATTTCAGCGTGTCGTTCTACGCGCCGATGGTGGAGAATCTCTGGTGGGACGTTTCTTGCCCCAAGCTGAATGTCGGGATTGATGTCTGGCGCTTGCGCGACCTGACTCTGTGGAAGGAGGAGAGCCGCAATACCCTATGGTTGTTTATAGATGCTCCAGCGGTGCGTTACTCTCCTGCTTTATTTTCCTCTGCTCCAAAATTATATGTTCATGTTAGAATGTGTCAGTTGGTGCATGACTACATCACAAAAGTATGTTAGCTGATGAAACAATGTAGGCTTCAAATCGAAAGAGGAAGCAGGTATTCGAAAAAACTTAATCCATGATTATTGGCCAACTAAAATAAATTACTGCTTGTAACGCCCTTGCCGTTGGCCGAGGAGGACCGCCGGATTTGGGGCTCGTCGCCGGTGAGATTCGAACGAGAGAAGGGGATCAGCACGAGAGAGAGAGATGCGGACGCAACTAGAGAGAAACAGAGGAGAGAGTAATTCAAATTCAATTCAACGATACCCCGCACGACACCCAACGGCCAGCTTATATACGCTGCCGGCAATACAGATGGCCCATGGCCCGCTACACACACCCAGGCCCACACCGGACGGCCTGCCTATTCAAATCGCCCGCCAACACTTTACGTCTTTGCTTTCAGAACACGGCCTCCCCCTTGCTTGACTGCCAGTGACAGTATCTCCATACTGACATTTCCCTCCCCTTGAGAACCAGCTGGACCCCAGGCTGGTGCATCTGGAAAGCGCGCCTTGATCACCTCGTAATCCTCCCAAGTAGCCGCCGAATCTGGCACCGAGGTCCACTTGATCTGCACTTGCAAATGCGCCGCGTTGCCTTCCTTTACCAGACGCCTGTCCAGTATCTGTTCTGGAACAACTCCTGGAACTGATAAGTCCAGAGGTTTGGGCAGCACCGTGAAAACTGTTGTGTGATCTGGCACATGCGATTTAAGCTGTGAGACGTGGAACACTGGATGAACCTGGCTTCCTTTAGGTAACTCAAGCTTGTATGCAACAGCTCCAATTTTGGAAATGACCTTGAATGGTCCAAAAAATTTCAGTGCTAGCTTAGGACAGGGCCTGTTCACAACTGATGACTGATCATATGGTTGCAGTCTCAGATACACCTGTTCACCTTCAGAGAATTCCCTAGGTGATCTGTTTTTGTCAGCATAATGTTTGTACTTCACTTGTGCTCTGTGTAGATGCTCCTTCAGTCTGTAAGTGTGTTCTGTCTGAGTAGAGAGCCAGCTATGCACTTCCCCATTCAGAGAAGCATGATCCCCAGCTAGTTGTCAATGTTTGGCTCATGTCCATACAGAGCTTTGTAAGGAGTACAACCCAGTGAGGAATGGAATGTTGAGTTATACCAGAATTCTGCTTGAGGCAACCAGCTTTTCCACTTTGCAGGACAATCATGAACAGCACATCTCAAATACATTTCCAAACACTGGTTGACTCTTTCCGTCTGACCATCAGTTTGGGGATGATATGCAGTGCTCATTTGTAATTCTGTGCCCCACACTCTGAACAACTCCTTCCAAAATGAGCTGGTAAATATCTTGTCTCTGTCAGATATGATGGACAGTGGTAGTCCATGTAATTTGACCACATTATTCAGAAAGGCTTTGGCAACACCAGCAGCAGTGAGAGGGTGTTTGAGAGGTATAAAGTGGCTCACTTTAGTGAACCTGTCAACTACTACTAAAATAGAGCTGTAACCTTCTGATTTAGGTAAACCTTCAATGAAATCCATACTAATGGACTGCCATGGTCCTTCAGGAATTGGTAAGGGCTGCAACATACCAGGGGACTTACACAACTCATGCTTGGCTTGTTGACACACTGCACACTGCTTGACAAAATTTTCAATATCTCCTTTCATACCTTGCCAATGAAACAATTGCTTCACTCTGAAATATGTTGGAAGAATTCCTGAGTGGCCTCCCACAGGGGAAGAATGGAAAGCTTGTATCAGTCTGGTTTTAAGTCCAGTATTTGCTCCTATCCAGATCTGATCATTATGTTTCAACAGTCCTTTATACAGCTTAAAACCTGGACAAGCTACAGGATCTAGAGCTAACTTTTGCAGCATTTCCTGAGCTTTAGAATCTACAGTGTAGGAGTTCAGTACTTCCTGTATCCAGACAGGTTGAGATGTAGATACAGCCTGAATGGGAAACAGATGAGCAACTCTGGACAATGCATCTGCAACAGTGTTCTCAACTCCTTTCTTGTACTGAATGCTGAACTGCAATCCCACAAGTTTAGTCATAGCTTTTCTCTGGAGCTCTGAAGTCAGACTTTGATCTCCTAGGTGGCATAAACTCTTGTGGTCCGTCTTAATGACAAAAGGCCCTCTTGATAGATATGTTCTCCACTTATCTATTGCCATCATTATTGCTAGGAACTCCTTTTCATAGATAGACAGTTGCTTGTTTTTAAGGCCAAGAGCTTTGCTGTAAAAAGCCACTGGATGTCCTTGTTGTGTTAATACAGCTCCTACACCAGAGTCACAAGCATCTGTTTCCACACAGAAGGGTTGATCAAAGTTGGGTAGAACTAGGACAGGAGTAGTAGCCATTGCTTGTTTTAACTGTTCAAAAGCAGTTTGAGCTTCAGGTGTCAATTGGAAGGCCTGTTTCTTCAGTAGCAGAGTTAAAGGTTTTGCCAATATTCCATAGTTCTGAACAAACTTCCTATAATATCCAGTCAGACCTAGGAATCCCCTTAATTCTGTCACATTGTTGGGAACTGGCCAACTCAACATTACAGCAGTTTTGGAGGGATCAGTGGCTACACCTTTATCAGAAATAATATGCCCCAAATATTCCAGAGACTGCTGGCCAAAAGAACATTTGCTCTCTTTCAGATAAAAGTGATTTTCCCTTAGTGTAGTGAGCACTTCTCTCAGATCCTGTAGATGCTCCTCTAAGGAGAAACTACACACAAGTATATCATCCATAAACACCAGACCTTTTTCCTTCCTTTCTTTCTGTCAGGAAACAGAAAATTCATCATACACTGAAAAGTGCCAGGTGCTGTTGCCAGCCCAAAAGGAACTACTCTGAATTGGAACTGTCCATGGTGAGTCTTGAAGGCTGTTTTGGGCTCATCTTCAGGCAACATTCTGATCTGGTGGTAGCTAGCTCTTAAATCTAACTTGGAAAGCCATTTTGCCCCTCCTAGTTCATCTAACAACTCATCAATGACAGGTAAAGGAAACCTGCTTTTAATTGTGAGAGCATTTAGCTTCCTATAATCCACACAAAATCTCCATGAACCATCTTTCTTCTTTACTAATAGTACTGGTGATGCAAAAGGACTTAAGCTTGGAGTTATCAGGCCTGCTTTGAGCATTTCATCCACTTGCCTTTCAATTTCTTCCTTCTGAAGGGGAGAATACCTGTAAGGTCTGCTGTTGACTGGAACAGCTCCAGGCACTAAATTTATCACATGATCTATGTGTCTGTGAGGGGGCAGTGTTTTAGGATCACTAAACACATCAGAAAACTCCTGTAATACCTCCTTGATTGGTGGAGTAACTTCATTGTCTGTCTTTTTCTCCCAAACAGGTTGTATTAAAGCAACTGCCATAATGTCATTTCCTTTATCCCATTTCACTACTTGTTCCACTGGAATTTCAGTTAACTGAGTTTTTTCTACTAGTAGCACTCCTTGTAGTCTCACAGCTTTTCCTTGGTAGTCAAACTGGATCCATTTCTCAGCCCATTGGCATTGCATAACTCCCCATTTCTCTAACCAGTCCATGCCCAAAATTATATCATAACCTCCTAACTGTAACACTCTCATTTCATTAGTGAAATTGTGGCCTTGTATCCACCAAGTTAACCGTGGCACACATTCAGAGCACTGTAGCAGATCACCATTTGCCATTTTCACTGACAAGGTTGTAGGCAAAGTCTTAGATTTCAGTTTAACTCTGTCTAACAGTGCTTGATCCACAAATGTGTGAGTATTGCTTGAGTCTAGCAGTATCAACACTACTTGATTTCCAATTAATGCTCTGAACTGTATGGTCTTGGAATGTGATGCTCCAGACAGTGCATGAACAGATATAGTGGCACATTCCTCAGGTTGTTCCTCCAACAATGCATCTAACACAACATCAGAAATGATCTGATGAGGATCTACACACTCTGTTGCTTTCAACTGTGCAGTGCTGTTATTAGTACACTGCTGCAAACATGCCCAGGAGTGTATTTATCTCCACAGCTATAACACAGTCCATTAGCTCTTCTGTACTCCTTGAGCTGCCTTGCTTTCCATAATTCACCTGGAGCTACAACATGTCTGTTATCCTGTTTAGTATACTGCCCTTTTTGGTACCCAGGCTTGCCCCCTTTTGTTTTCAGCAGTAATCGCTCTTGCACCACAGCATATAAGGCAGCCTTATGCACATTGTCAGGTAGTTGCATTTCTACTGCTGCACGCAACTCTTCCTTCAGTCCCAAAATGAACCGTGTGACTAACAAGGTGTCACTGATAGCAGGCTCATAAAGTTTGATGTTATACACCAGCTGATAGAACTGATTTTTGTACTCCTCTATTGTACCCCCTTGTTTCAGCCTCATTAATTCCTGCAAGAGCTCTCTGTGCACATTTATGTCGAACTCTTCTGTCACTGCTTCGCAGAATTGCTGCCAGTTAGGCCATATTCCCATCTGTTTATATGACTGAAACCAATGTGCTGCATTGCCCACTAAATTTAGAGATGCAGATGTGACTCTGAAATTTTCAGGAATGCTGTACAACAGGAAGAATGACTCGCATTAGTCAAGCCATATTTGCACCCCCGTCCCATCAAACTTAGGAAAATCCATCTTAGGCATCCAATTCCTCTTTCCAGTCGCATCATCACACATCACATGCTCTCCCTGTTCTCCACTGATGTATGGATTTACCATAGGTACCTGGTTATGGCGAGCCTGGCTGCGCGCTTTTGATCCTGGAGCCGCCCCGAGCACCCCATCGCTCTGAATTGACGGTGGAGTCGAGCAAGGCGCTTGCCGCGACGTCTCTGAAGTCACGGCGCTCTGCTTGCCGACCTGCACCTGCTCCTGCTGGACCTTGCCGAGGGTGTCGCAGGACAGGTTGACCTTCACCTGCACCTGGTCCAGGCGCTGCGACTGCTCCTCCAGCTTCGCGTCGAGCGCCTCCAGACGCTGGCAGATCTCGGCCGCTCCGGCGAGCTTGCTCTGCCCCGCCCGCATCGCGGCGAACTCCTTCAACATGCGCTCTTGAAACGCCTCCATCTCCCCGGTGATGTGTCGCGTCTGCGCGCTGGGTTTGAACTTGGCCGTGGTGCCTCCCTCTGAAGCAACCCACCTCAGGTCAGGATTTACACCAGTCGAACCCTAGGGTGACCGGAGACCGTCGCCTTGGAATTTGCTGGGTACGCTCTTGAGGTTGCGGAAGCGAGCCACGGACCGAAAGCTCTGATACCAGATTGTAACGCCCTTGCCGTTGGCCAAGGAGGACCGCCGGATTTGGGGCTCGTCGCCGGTGAGATTTGAACGAGAGAAGGGGATCAGTGCGCGCGCGCGAGAGAGATGCGGACGCAACCAAAGAGAAACAGAGGAGAGAGTAATTCAAATTCAATTCAACGATACCCCGCACGACACCCAACGGCCAGCTTATATACGCTGCCGGCAATACAGACGGCCCACGGCCCGCTACACACACCCAGGCCCACACCGGACGGCCTGCCTATTCAAATCGCCCGCCAACACTTTACGTCTTTGCTTTCAGAACACGGCCTCCCCCTTGCTTGACCGCCAGTGACAGTATCTCCATACTGACACTGCTGTGGGGCAAAAGGCCACCAACACTCCTATTTCGCTGATGGGAAATTAGTGGCTGCACCCACCTTCGGTGCACCCACACAAGAAAACATAGTAAAAAAATTAAAAAAAATTGAATCTTTGTGAGAATGATTATCAACAAATGTTATGGGGGCTTACAAAGTTTGGTGGTCAAATAACATTTGAGGAGCTCTCTACATTCAGTGATTTTGTCTTTTTTGTAGAGAGCTCCTCGAATGTTATTTGACCATCAAACTTTGCAAGCGCCCATAACATTTGTTGATAAGCATTCTCACAAAGTATCAGATTTTTTTGAAATATTTTGCTATGTTTTCTTGCGTGGGTGCACCGAGCTGTGGTGTAGAAAAACCACTCTCTTTCACTGATATTGTGGCTGCCAATATGAAAACTAATTTATAACTTCATGCTCACCAACTACTCTCTCCAGTCATGCCCTGAATTCTCATGCTATTAGTTTATGAAACGCATGGATCGCCCTTCATCGACCTTGTATGAGGTCTTGCCTGCATGCATGCTCCAGTTAACACTTTGTGTTACTTCCGTGGTATTTTGCCGAATTGTTGTTCTTGTACTATTCTTTTTCTTATTTCCTTCACGACATGCTTATGCACCAGACGCAATCGTTGTTCTTGTACTATGATTTTTCTTTTCTTTCTATTTCCTTCACTCCATATGTATACATTTGCAGGTATATGCACCAGTTGCGCAGCGGAACTTCAGTCAAGAGATAGCATCACTTCCCAACTTTTCTGTTCTGCAGCTATGTCTGGTAACACGGGGGCATATTTTTGGGCCCCTTGTGTTGAGTCTACTTGGGATCTGCACCGTAATACATAAGCTTAAGGTGGCCTTAGACAACGACGGCTACCTGATATATATGCATTTTAAAGATTGAGCTACAGTACTAGATTAATTAGATAAACACACAAGTTAATTGCATTTTGGCTAGAATTAACAGTACTTCACTTCTCTTTCAGTGCAGAGAAGTATGCCCATCAAATTGTCCTTGTGAGCAACCCCAAAACTGGAGAAGCCAAACTATCTCGTTGCCAGCTCTTGAAGAAGTAGAAATAAAAGGTTTCGAAGGAAATGGCGACGAAATTGATTTCATGAAACTTCTGTTCAGATGCACTCCTCTGATGACAACAATGACCGTGACACTGGCCCCTGAGGTTTTACCAACGAGCAGAGGATGCGAGAAAACCTACAGAATTTTTAGGGAAAACCCATCTGTGAAATGCCGTGTTTATCGCAGCGGTGGGGAGGAGGTTCTGTGCCCATGATGGTCAAATGCTTCTGGTTGTAGTTAGAGACGGTATCCTCAAGCTATGTTGTCTAAGCTTGAATTCCTGCCATGTGTTACTTAGCCTAGCCTTCATGTTCTGCTGAAGATTTCAGAACAGTTCAATTAGCATGTTTTCTGTTCTGGACGCTGATCAAATATGTTCATGCGGATTAACATGCTTCGTTTTGAATTTCCCAGCTTTTTAGCTCTATGATTAACCTGCATATTCCTTAGGTTGAATTGGATATCAACGCTCCTATGGATTAGTAGATGTTTCACATTACGTGGTAGTAGAGGTATTGTTTTTTTTCTGAGGTAGCAGAGGTATAGTCAGGTGAAGACCAAGGGTGATTTTGGCGTTGCTCCAGCTGACCAGGACTCCAGGAGCATTTACTCCTAACAAATTCTTATAGTAGGAATTCTGGTAGAATTAGAGAGCATTAAAAATATGATGCTATAGCCTTTTTTTCCTTAAAAAAGGAATGATGTCCTGAATAGAAGAAGCGGGGGGTGCTGCGGCTCGGCCACTTCCAGGACTACTCTATTGCTAAAGATCTACTCCCTTCGTTTCAAAATAGATGACTCAACTTTGTACTAGGGTTAGTATAAAGTTAAGTCATCTATTTTGGAACGGAGGGAGTAAGAGGGAGCGAAGATCTGGCCATCTCCTTCGGCTCCCACCATGTTATCACTTATCATCAGACCTGCCCCCCCAGAAAGAAATGAAGTTCCTGTGATTTACGAAGTGCGACAAGATATATTCTTATTCGGAAGTTCAGCTTCCCGAAGGTCGTCCTACTGCAAGTTGTGGAGTAGTCCTGAGCTTCCCTTGAAGAGCTGGGATTTCCACTGCAGTTCATCATTCTCATCTGTATGAGGGCGGTGCACTGCACTGGTCGATACTATTCGGAATAACACTAATAAGGCTCTGTTTCAAGATATTGAAATGGGGTCCAATCTCCGTGTCCAAAAAAAGAAAGAAAAAGAAATGGAGTCCAATCTCAAAATTGACTGGAAACGGAAATGGGCTTCAATGTAAATGTTGTTGTTTGCATGTTCATGGAACTGGGCGGTGGAGTCAAAGAGAAGAGCCAATTCCGATTCCTATTTGGATGTACAAAAACTTGAAATTGTAATTCTTAAAGAGTACCGTTTTGAAAAGAAAAAAAATTCTTAAAGATTTGAAGATTGTAAAGTGTTGTATATGTTTGAAAATGTATTCTCCACTACAGTGTTTATATTATTATGACTAGTACAAATGCCCGTGCATTGCAACGGGCAAAAAAAAAAAACCTGCACCGTGTGTCATCATGTGCCATTTCTTATAGCAGTTATGATAAACATCGGTAATAAGATTACACTCTTATTGTTGTTCGGAGCATAAAGTGTGGATGTGGAGAAGCTAGCCTAACTTCCTTCGTCGATGGAATAGTTTAGTGGTGCATGAAATAGTTTGTCTATCATTTTTTATGTTTTGTTATTAGAGTTGGAACATGTTTTCAAGCCCAACATTTTATGAACACATGATTTTTTAGTGATTTTGTTAACAATTTTAAATATTTTTAAATCAGAATATTTTTGGAAAATTTTAGGATTTCTTAAAAAGTGTGAACATATATAAAATATAAATATATTTTCTTGAAATCTAGAGCAATTAGAAACACTCATTATCTTTAGAAAATACACGCTTGGTGCCGGTAATTAAAAAATAATTGTTGATGTTCGGACCATGGAGTATAAAGTTAAGAAAGTCATAGTGGTCTAATTTGATGACGCCTCCTTGAGAATAGTACTATCACCAGATGGAAAAATAGTGGTGTATTTGTTTTTAATGGGACATGCCTATGATTGAATGTTCCGTACTATTCAGTTTAATAACTAATTCTAAAGTTTTTTTTAGAATTTTGAAAACATTTTAATGCGAATGAATTTTCACTATGTTGGATTTTAGAGATACATAGCAAATATGCACGAATGTCACCCTTGGGCTAAAATTTCGAATGGGCATAAGGCACAATAGAGACCTATAAAGTGAAAATCCGCGTGAGATCATTCTGAACGTTAGATATGTATAATATCGTACATCTGGAAAACACAGACTTTCAGTTGCAGAAATGTAAGTGGCAAAGTATTTCTAATTTAAACCATCACAAATTTAGAATTATTATAAGTTTGACATCACCAAAGACTTCATTTTCTTTCCTTCCAGGCCCGCCCCTCCCTGGCCGCAAGGCCGCACCCCCAAATCCGGCCCAAGGCCCAGCCAGCCAGCAAGGCCATTTGGAACGGATGTATTCTTTATGTATGCCTCATCCTCGGCACCTTTTGTTTCCGGTCGCTTGATGAATCATCCATGGGTGCGTATATGAATCAGTGAGATTAAGCGGAAATAAGCGATGTGAGATTATTATTATTTAGCCGAACAAGCACCGGAAGAAATCATATAATTTTTCTGGCTTGGTGAATCACATGCGTGCAAGGCCCAAATCATCAAAATATAAACATGCATAAGGGCCCAAAGCCTGACAACCAGGACGTTTCTTAGGTTGGACGATTAGGGCCTGCAGGAACGACAAGAATTTTAGCGGTGCTTAGTTACGATTTTACGGACAGCTCGGAAAAAATAGGCGACGGTGAACCCGACACACTCAATCCGTGCTTTATTATTAGGGAAAGATATTTGTCAATTTACAATAAAAATCAAAATGTTCACAGCAGCCATAATATTATTTGAAAAACGTGAAAAATATCTTGAAAATGTGCATAACAGCGAAAATACAACTGAAAATGAGAATACTATTATAGACAATTATAGAGTCTTACACATACCATCAAACGATCAGATTCGACATACATAGTTCACACGGATTATATGTCCAAAAAGCAGCAAATGTCATGTTCTCTATACATAATCCATCACATATTAAAAGTCCAGCAAGCAACAAATGCATCGCTCGCCATACATAGTTCGACAATTTAGAAGTCCAGGAAGCAACAAATGACAGGTTCACCTTATATAGTTCAACACAAATTACAAGTTTGGCACACATGATAAGTTTGCAACTTCACCGCGGTTCATAAACATGATACTCGCCTCGACCCGAATTAATTGACGCAATCTCTATACAATTTAAGTAACACATTGTATAAAGGTTGCGTCAATTAATTCTGATAGGAGGGAGTACATCAGTTCACCAACCACTAATTCAACACAAATTACAGGTCCAACACAAATGATAAGTTTGCAACTTCAACATAGATAGTTCATAAACATGATACATCATTTCACCAACCACTAGCTCAATAGACATTCTTTTCTCAAGGCCATGGGTAGTTGCATAAGCGGTTCAAAGAGACACACATTAAGGATCGACTTCCAATAGGCTTGCAACAGGTCATAGTGATATAACTCTGCAATCATCTCAAGTGCAGCAGAGTAATTACCTTTGGCAATTGTCGGGGGATTGATTCTGAGCCACGGGAAATCCTTCAAAATCCTAGTTCAAACTCTGGGGACTTGGCTTGCGGCAACGAGGCAATGAGCTAGGCACGACAAAGACACAACGAGCTACCCAGGTTCGGGCCACCATGCGGTGTAAAACCCTACTCCTGCTTGATTGTATTGCTTGTGGACAGTGCTCTTAGAGCTACAAGATGAGCCAGAGCTCTTGGGTGTCAACAATGGCGCAAGAGGCTGATCAGGGGTTGATCCTTCGATCCTTCGCTATGGTGGCAGTGTTGCGCCTTATATAGGCGCCTTGGGCATCTTCCCCGAAAATATGAGCAGGAAAGGGCTACCACAGGGCGGCAATTTGAAAGGGGACAAACGCCGGTGCTTATCCTGGCAAAAGGTGGTCTTCGCCTGTTAAAGTGTTATCCATGACGTGTCGGGGGCTCCACGATGACCTTCGTCTTGCCGCGCCACCGTCTTGGTCTTCTTGCACTGATGGGGAAACCTTTGAGACTTGCTTTGGGGGCAGGCAGGCGCAACTTCCCCCATAAAACAAGGAGGAAACTGTCCCAGCCGCACAGGCTGGCACCTGCTTTGGCGACGTCACCACGTGATGGGCACGCGACCCTTGCCGTGTGGGGTCCTCGAGAGGCCTCGCGGGAGGGCGCCTCACGAGGGGGCCTCGCGGAGCTGCCTGTTGTGGTGGTCGTCTTGATGAAGTCCTTCGTGTGGGAAGCCCCTCGCGTGGCAAGGCCCTCACGAGGCTGTTGGCTTAGCGGTGCCCGCTGATGGACCGCCTCATGAGATGGGCCATGAGGCCCTTCCTTGGCCGTAGGCAGATGGTCCGTGGTACCCTAGTTCCCACTGGGCCGATAGTAGCCCTCGGGCCAGGCCCGCGGCGCGCACATTCCGCCCATTGAGGAACGAAACGACACGGGGCCTAAGACTGTCGGGCCCAGGCAGGGACTCGTGGCAGTATGACGAGTCGGGGACAGCCCCACTTCTTCACAACGTCTCGGTAATGGCGGGTGTCGGTGTCAAAACCGGCGGATCTCGGGTAGGGGGTCCCGAACTGTGCGTCTAGGCGGATGGTAACAAGAGACGAGGGACACGACGTTTTTACCCAGGTTCGGGCCCTCTTGATGGAGGTAAAACCCTATGTCCTGCTTGATTAATATTGATGATATGGGTAGTACAAGAGTGGATCTACCACGAGATCAAGGAGGCTAAACCCTAGAAGCTAGCCTATGGTATGATTGTTGTAATGTATGTTGTCCTACGGACTAAAGCCCTCCGGTTTATATAGACACCGGAGGAGGCTAGGGTTACACAGGGTCGGTTACAATGGTAGGAGATCTACATATCCGTATTGCCAAGCTTGCCTTCCACGCCAAGGAAAGTCCCATCCGGACACGGGACAGAGTCTTCAATCTTGTATCTTCGTAGTCTTGGAGTCCGGCGGATAATGATAGTCCGGCTGTCCGGACACCCCCTAGTCCAGGACTCCCTCAGTAGCCCCTGAACCAGGCTTCAATGACGATAAGTCCGGCGCGCATAATGTTTGGCATTGCAAGGCGGGTTCCTCCCTTGAATAATCCAGAGAAGATCATGAACACCAGGATAGTGTCCGGCTCTGCAAAATAAATTCCACATTCCACCGTAGAGAGAATAAAATGTACACTTAGTTCAATCTGCTGACGTATTATGCGGCGTGACATCACACCGCCACCAAGCCTTTGTTTGAATCGTTTTTTACTATACCACCTCAGCGCGTTTAGCGAAGCGGTTTCCTTGGCACGTCTTGTCGAAGCAGAGATCGTGTTCCCCTTATCCCGGGATTCTCATCAATACGGATGTGGGTAACCCAACCACGCCATTGACGGTGGCGCTTGGGAGATAAGCGAGTTTTACCAGGCTGGTGGGGGACGCATAGTTTTCGTCCGCCTATATATAAGGGATAAGGATTCACCTTCTCACCTATGCCTTCTTCCTCCTTCGCTTATCCATCTCCGCGAACTCAAGCTCCAACGCCCAAGCTCGTGCATCTCGCCTCGACCTTCTCCGAATATGTCCGGAGCGGGAGGCAAATGGTTGGCCTCCACCGCTAAGGAGGAGGACATCACCAAGCTGCGTAGCGCCGGATACCTTTCCGGCGATATCGCGCATCGGCTGCCCGACGAGGGGCAGCTCATCCCTACCCCTGGGCCTCATGAGAGGGTCGTCTTCCTCCCCCACTTCCTCCGCGGACTAGGCTTTCCGCTCCATCCATTTGTCCGGGGGCTCATGTTTTACTACGGTCTGGATTTCCACGATCTGGCGCCGAACTTCATCCTCAACATCTCGGCGTTTATCATCGTGTGCGAGGCCTTCCTCTGCATCCGGCCCCACTTCGGCCTGTGGCTCAAGACCTTCAACGTCAAGCCGAAGGTTGTGAAGGGCACGCAAGCGGAATGCGGAGGCGCCATGTTGGGCAAATTGCCCAACGTCCCTTGGCTCGAAGGGACCTTTGTGGACTCCGTCAAGGGGTGGCAATCGGGGTGGTTCTACATCACCGAGCCGCGCAAACCTACATGGGCGGCGGCCCCCGAGTTTAGATCTGGCATCCCCACGCAGCTCACCTCCTGGAAAGAGAAGGGCTTGCAGTGGGGCAATCCGGTAGAGGTGACGGGACTCCGAGCCTGCATCAAGAAGATGGTGAGCAATAGGCTCAGGCTCGTCGACGTGGTCCAAGTCACGCTCATCCGGCGGATCCTCCCATGCCAAGAACGCGCATTCAATTTGTGGGAGTTCAATCCGGAACAGCACCAGGCGCTAAGCGGGCTCTTCAATACAACATACGAAGGCGCCTGGAGGGTGCTGTTCAAGGGCGCCGAAGCCCCCGCATCCGCGACGGAAGACCGCGGATTCAGCTCGCAGTATCCAACTGAAGAGGTAAGTGATTCAACCCCATTACGGGACACTTGTGATAATTAGATTGACTCTAGTGAGGTTTCGTTCTGCCTCTTCCTTTGACAGGAATGGATGGAGAAGGCCAAGCTGCTTATCAGCCCGGCTCCCATGCCAGAAGACCCAGTGGACGCCCGCTTAGCAGGGCTGCTGGTTCCGGCACCGCATGTGGTGCCGGAGAAGAAGGCCAAGAAGGTGGCCGCGGGGACTCGTAAGAGTTCCCGCAATCAGGCGTCTGACGACGACGCGGACTCCTCCCCCGAAGACGAGGAGGAGGAGTATTCCCTCCCGGAGGAGGGAGAGAAGAAGAGGAAGGCTTCCCCAATCGGGGAGGCCGAAGGGTCCAAGAGGGGGAGAACTATCCCCCCGGACAGTTTCGCCAACACCAGCGTTGGCGAGGATGAGTGGCCTCCAAGGGCCAGGCGTCCGGCAAGATCGTAAGTACCCGGATCCTTTATATGCATATCTTTTATGTCACATAGTGTCCTTCTAACGCCGCATTCTGTCCGTAGTCCGGCCGATGACGATCTCCCCGACTCATCGAGCGGGTCGTTGGCCTCGTCGGATGTGAATTCACTTCCGACCGCCTCCACCCCACGCGCCGACGAGGACGCCGAGGTGGGATCCCAAAGAGGGACCCATCAGGAGGAGGCTCCGGAGGCGCCGTCAGGCGACCTCCCGGACTTTGCGCCGGACTCTACATCGGAACCCGCAGTGGTTCCAGAGTCCAGCAAGCGGCCCCTTCGAAAGAAGGGCAAGACCGTGACACCGGTGGCCTCCGTCCAACCGGAGGCACTGGATAACTTGCTGGAGGCGCTTAAAGGCGCTTCCATTGAGGAAGAACACCGCACTATCATGAGTGCGGTGATTCAAAAGGTTCAGCTCGCCAAAAGCGGGCTGACCGAAGCCTGCAGCAGCCTTTTAACAGGCTTTGAGGTAAGAAGTTAAAATTATGTAATGTAATACCGCATAGACAGTAGCCCCTGATGCTCAGTTCGGTGTTCGGAAAGAAAAGCCGGACTGAGGATCTAACAAGATATTCGCAGGGTTGCTAAAAATATGTCAATATGGGTTTGCAGGCTGCGCTGCTGGCCTCTGCCACATTAACGGCGGAGGTCGATGTGTTAAAGCAGGATCTCGAGCGGTCCGAGCAAGAGCTCGGCCATGCGAAGAAGCAGCTCGAGGAAAAAGAAGGTGAGTAACACCACTTTGAATAGGTACCTTACAGAAAAGGATTTTGGTTGCAATAAAATTAACAAGGATAATATGTGTATTGCAGGGGCCACTAATGAGGTGGCAGCCCTGAACGATGCTGTGTCCGCGGCCGAACACAGTGCGGCCGCGGAACGGGCTGAGCGAGAAAAGCAAGAGGCACAGGTGGCGGAAGTTCGGCAAGAGCTCCAGGCTCTCATGAAAAAGCATGAGAGTTTGGAGCGTGACTCCAAGACTCGAGAGTCCGAGCTTGCCTCGGCTCTCGGAAGTGCCAAGTCCGCCAAGGCCGAGGCCCGTAAGGCCCTCAGGAGGTTGAAGATATAAAGAAAATAGCGGCGGGTAAGGCATTTTTCATGCAGAGCAAGCATGTTAATGTAAATTACCTGATACTTACCCGCATTCGGAGCTCTCCAGGGGCGTTTGCAGATCTGCCGCGTAGTGCGTCCGATGCCGCCGCATTCTATCGTGGCGAGGAGGGGAGCTCGATGGAAAAAGTCTTCTGGTCTCAGTATGCTGAGGCCGGACACCCGGTGCCCCCAAGCGACCAGCTGAAGCAGCTGGTCGAACTCCACAAGGTAGCTGAAGAGGCCATGAAGGGCCTCATAGCCCGGCTATGGCCTGGACAGGCCATGTCTGGGAGCTACTTTGGCCTCGTGCGGCGGCTGGTGGATGCATGCCCCTGGGTGGATGTAATCAAGCGCTCCGCCTGTATTGAAGGCGCTCGCCGGGCTCTTGCCCGCACAAAGGTGCCATGGGGCAGGTTGGATGCGGAGAAGCTTCTCACGGACCCACCACCGCTGGGCAAGGAGTATCGCACGCCCGAGATGTATTATAAAACTGTCCTGAAGGGAGCCCGCAATATTGCGGATGAGTGCCCCCGAAATGTAATCTTTGAATGAATTTGCTATGTATTATCCTGCGCGCTTGAAACTTTGTTCATGTGCGCGTTAAGCAACGCTTGTTTAATTTAAAATATTACCTTCTGTGCGGCCGTTTATAAAATCTGAGAGATGGCAAGTCGTTGGCTTCGGCCCCTAAGCCGCGAGTGCTGGGGTGTTCGGGATAACCTTGAGCACTCTTGTTCCCATTGTTGGGTCCATCGAGGGAGGCGCTCAACACAACGAACAAGGCAACCGGACTTATAATGCTTGAACACTCCCACTTAGCCATAGAATTCTATAATTTTAAATTTCAGCGAAGCCCCTGGTATTCGGAAGACCGAATCCGGGGCGCTATCCACGCCTTCATCGGACATTGTCCGAAACTTCGCTCAAAGCGGCGTGAGTCTTTAAGGACCCGAAAAAACCTCTCGAACAGCGACCAGTCTCTCGCCTTATCATGCCAGTCAGTTTTAGCTTTCTCCACTAAGGCGCTCGCCCGGCTCAACCGGGGCGTAATCGCAGTGGTTCTCCCAGTGCCACCTTAGCCGACGGAACGGAACGTAAGGCACCAAAACGTGGGAGCCGGGCAAACCCAACTATTGACCCAAGACATGATTCGGAGCCGATTCATATAATGCTATAAGTTCGGGGTGCCGCACTTGTGAAAGTGTTCGGACTTATCACACCATAGAATGGGGAACATAAGCCCCCGGTGTATTAGGCCGTACCAAAATATACGGGTGCAAGATGTCATATAATGAGCATATATATAAAAGGTAATGCAATTGTGATCAAAAAGTTGCTGCATTATTCATGAAAGAAAGTCTGCTAGTGGAGCGGACTGATACAAATAGTGCGGTAAGCAAGGGATTTGGACTAGGTAAACGTGTCCCCCTCCAGGGATGAGCTGCGGACTTGGTGTATATAATCGAATTTAATGCTCGTAATTGAGACCACCTGAGTGTTCGTCGCGGCCTTCTTTAATCCCTGACTGTTGCATCATGAGTTCGGCAGGTTCGCCGCCGGACAGGGCTTCTGGTTAACAGAGTCCTGTGTACATAAAAGAAGAAAAATAATAAAAAAAAGGGGGGCACATTTGCGAGCCCCCGGTGTGGTCGAACCGCACTCTGGGTCCGTTGCGATCGTGCCCCCTCCCCTGTGCCCATGGTATCTCCAAAGCGTAATGATGTACGCGGAGTGTTATTCTTGCTATCATGTGCGGGCGAGGGTTGGGGCCGCATTGCTACGCGTGCTCTGATCGCGCCAGGTGGTCTTGGTTGGAATTACTCCAGGCGCGTTTTGCTGTATCCGACCTTTTAACGGCCGGACTCGAGAATTGCCTTAGAAGGCTGCTCTGTACTTCTGCCGCGAGAGCCGCTGTATGTTCCTCCGTTCGGAGGGAGCGTTCCGTATTCCCATTGACCGTGATGACTCCACGAGGGCCTGGCATCTTGAGCTTTAGGTATGCATAGTGTGGCACCACGTTGAATTTGGCAAACGCGGTTCGTCCGAGCAGAGCGTGATAGCCGCTGCGAAACGGGACTATGTCGAAGATTAACTCTTCGCTCCGGAAATTATCCGGGGATCCGAAGACCACTTCCAGTGTGACTGAGCCTGTACAGTTGGCTTCCACTCCTGGTATGACACCTTTAAAGGTTGTCTTTGTAGGTTTAATCCTTGATGGGTCTATGCCCATTTTGCGCACTGTATCCTGATAAAGCAGGTTCAGGCTGCTGCCGCCGTCCATCAGGACTCTCGTGAGGTGGAACCCATCGACGATTGGGTCTAGAACCAATGCGGCGAATCCGCCATGGCGTATGCTGGTCGGATGGTCTCTTCGATCGAAAGTGATCGGACAAGAGGACCATGGGTTGAACTTTGGGGCGACTGGCTCCATCGCGTAGACGTCCCTTAGTGCACGTTTCCTCTCCCTCTTGGGTATATGGGTCGCGTATATCATATTCACCGTCCGCACTTGTGGGGGAAAACCCTTCTGTCCTCTGTTGTTCGGCGGTCGGGTATCTTCCTCGTCGTCGCTGTTTAGCCCCTTGTCATTGTTTTCGGCAATTAATTTGCCGGCCTGCTTGAACACCCAGCAGTCTCTATTAGTGTGGTTAGCTGGCTTTTCAGAGGTGCCATGTATCTGGCATAAGAGGTCGAGTATTCGGTCCAGATTGGACGGACCCGGAGTGGTTCTTTTGAATGGCTTCTTCCGCTGACCGGGTTTAGAGCCTCGGAATCCGGCGTTGACTGCAGTATCCTCCTTATCGTCGCCGTTAATGCGGCGCTTGTTTTTGTTTCGACGTGACCTGCCGTTGTTGTCCTTAGTATCCGGACTGCCAGAATTTTTACGGAGATTGTTGCTGCGGGCTAGCCAGCTGTCCTCTCCCGCGCAAAAGTGGGTCATTAACGATGTGAGGGCTGCCATGGATTTCGGCTTTTCCTGCCCCAGGTGCCGGGCTAGCCATTCGTCCCGGATGTTATGTTTGAAGGCTGCAAGGGCCTCTGCATCCGGACAATCGACTATTTGATTTTTCTTCGTCAAGAACCGTGTCCAGAATTGTCTGGCCGATTCGTCTGGCTGCTGAATGATGTGGCTTAGGTCATCGGCGTCTGGTGGTCGCACATATGTGCCTTGGAAGTTATCAAGGAATGCGGCCTCCAGGTCTTCCCAACACCCAATTGACTCTGCGGGCAAGCTGTTAAGCCAATGCCGAGCTGGTCCTTTAAGCTTGAGTGGGAGGTACTTGATGGCGTGGAGATCGTCGCCGCGGGCCATATGGATGTGGAGAAGGTAGTCTTCGATCCAGACAGCGGGGTCTGTTGTGCCATCGTAAGATTTGATATTTACGGGTTTAAACCCTTCGGGGATCTGATGATCCATTACTTCGTCAGTGAAGCATAGCGGGTGTGCGGCGCCTCTGTATTGAGCAATATCGCGACGCAGCTCGAGAGAGCGCTGTCTGCTGTGCTCGGCCCGGCCAGGGTTATTGTATCCGGCGCGACGGTATTCGTCGTGGGTCGTAGGGCGCCCACGTGATCCATATATGGATCTGGATTGCCTTGCTTTGTCCTCCAATATGTCTCGCAAGTCCGACGCGTTCCCTCTTGGCTTCGTACTTTTGGAACGATGCCGGGGTATGGTCTTGGCTGGGGGCCTGGATGCCTCTCTGTCACGACCACGGGGTGGTCGGTCAGCCATATCGTGCGCTGGTGATGGAGGTACGTATGCTTCCTCCTCTAATCGGGGGAGCAGCTTGCGTCTTGGGTAACTTTTGGAGGGACATTCGAGTTTGTACTCTTCGGCCGCGAGGACCTCGGTCCATCGATCGGCCAGCAGGTCCTGATCAGCTTGAAGCTGTTGCTGCTTTTTCTTTAAGCTGTTTGCTGTGGCGATAAGCCTGCGCTTGAAGCGCTCCTGTTCGACGGGATCCTCAGGTACGACGAATTCGTCATCGTTGAGGCTTGCTTCGTCTTCGGAGGGAGGCATATAGTTATGATCCTCAACCTCTTCGTCTGCCGCCCTCTCCCGAGGGCTTGCTTCTGCCTCCTCCTGCGCTGAATCTTGCTGGAGGGGATTGTCTTCGGCACTCTCTGGAGTATTATTATCTCCTGTGCCGGAATCTCCATTCTTGCTATGGCGGGATTTAGAGCGGCGCCGCTGACGCTGGCGTTTGGGCTGCTTCTTTAAGGAGTCTGCCTCCGCTGTTTCTTCGCCGTCCCCGTCTTTGGGGGTGTCCACCATGTATATGTCGTATGACGAGGTGGTCTTCCAGTGCCCTGTAGGCGCTGGTTCCTGTTCGTCTCCGGCATCGTCGTCCATAGCGTCGATGTCTTCGGAGTCGTAGTCTAGCATGTCGGTTAGATCGTCGACAGTGGCTACAAAGTGGGTGGTGGGTGGGCTCTGAATTTCTTCGTCGTCCGTACCCCAACCATCCTGGCCACAGTCCGGCCAGGACTCTCCCGATAACGAGAGGTGCCTTAATGAATTCAGGATATCGCCAAAAGGCGAGTATTGGAAGATGTCCGCTGCGGTGAATTCCATAACCGGCGCCCAATCCGGATCGATTGGTAGGGGCGCGGGAGGTTCGGAGTCCGGCGAGGAGTCCGGCGCCTCGGAATCACGAGTTTCGCAGGGGACAAGATTAGTGTTTGGCTCCATCGCCGTGGATGTTGAAGCCCCCAGGGCGGCGTCTATCCACCGGCCCTCGATCTGGGCGATCGGCTCTGGGCTAATGGCCGAAGCGGACCCATGTGCGGCCACCAAGGCACTGTTCGGTGGCAGAGCTAGATCATGCCCGTCGTCACAGTGCGGCACGCTTGGCTGTGGCTCGAGTCCGTCGAAGATCAAGTCTCCGCGGACATCGGCCGTGAAGTTTAAGCTTCCAAATCTGACCTGACGGCCAGGGGCATAGCTTTCGATCTGCTCCAGATGGCCAAGTGAATTGGCCCGCAGGGCGAAGCCGCCGAACACGAAGATCTGTCCGGGGAAAAAAGTCCCACCCTGGACAGCGTTGCTGGTTGAAGATGCCATCAAGCCTATCGGTGACGACACAGAGGAACTCTCAATGAAAGCACCAATGTCGGTGTCAAAACCGGCGGATCTCGGGTAGGGGGTCCCGAACTGTGCGTCTAGGCGGATGGTAACAAGAGATGAGGGACACGATGTTTTTACCCAGGTTCGGGCCCTCTTGATGGAGGTAAAACCCTACGTCCTGCTTGATTAATATTGATGATATGGGTAGTACAAGAGTGGATCTACCACGAGATCAAGGAGGCTAAACCCTAGAAGCTAGCCTATGGTATGATTGTTGTAATGTATGTTGTCCTACGGACTAAAGCCCTCCGGTTTATATAGACACCGGAGGAGGCTAGGGTTACACAGAGTCGGTTACAATGGTAGGAGATCTACATATCCGTATTGCCAAGCTTGCCTTCCACGCCAAGGAAAGTCCCATCCGGACACGGGACGGAGTCTTCAATCTTGTATCTTCGTAGTCTTGGAGTCCGGCGAATAATGATAGTCCGGCTGTCCGGACACCCCCTAGTCTAGGACTCCCTCAGCGGGCCCTGCCATAAAATTACATGTGCATGGCGTGGGGGCCATCATCGCCTTTCCGCACACCCCGCCTTCCTGCGCACTACTCATCTGCTTCTTCTTCCTCCTGCTTCCGATCTCTCTGTCGTCATGGTGCCCAAGAGGAATATCCCCGTCGCTATGAAGGGGAAGGGGCCGGCGGAGCCAATGCTGACGATGGGTAGAGGGTGAGCCCGTGCTTCCTCCGCTGCGATGAGGGCTCTTCCCCGATGTCGGACGAGTTCCTCGGCTGCTGTCGCGGAGGTCGACCCCAGCACCGTGGAAGGCGCGGTGTTCATGGCCGAGGCGGGTGCGACGGAGCGCCCGCCCTTCCTCCCCAAGCGAAGGCCCACACCGAGGTGGTGGTGCACGAGTTTATCGTGGGGCTGCACAGTCGGCCACACAGTTGGCTCCGGCTCCCGAACTCCTTTGCGAGAGCGACAGGGAGAACAGACCCACGGGCATGTGGCTATAGGCGGATGGCTGCTGCAATGGCCCCTCCTGGGTGGCGGCCGAGTTCTCCCACGTTGGCTTCATGTTCCTGAAGCGGGGAATGGAAGTCGTTCGACCGCTCCTGCGGCCTAAGGTGCGGGCTGGTCCTTTAGTTCAGGTACGACCAGCCGCCACACTCTTCATGAAGTTCTTCAGGGTCTTTGGCGGCCGCATGGAGTGGCTCACAGAGAGCAAGAGCGGCAGCAACTCTGGCTCCACCAGCAGGAGAAAGAGCAACGAAGACTCCCCAAGCATCAAGAGTGAGGGTGACGAGTCCAACTAGGCGCGAGGAGTGCCCGAGTCGGATCCTGAAGACGAGCCACGCACCGCCTAGGCTCTTCTCTTTTACTTCTGTATTAGAAACAATGTAGCCCTGGGGGCGTGAATATGAGGTTTTGGAAAGGACTCGTAATAAGTACTTAATGCTTTGCTACTATGTATGCTCCTCGTGAGGCCTATTTTTCTCCTCTTGCTTTCCTTGGAGCTCTATGTCATCAGGACCCAGCCCCTAAGCGAGCTATGACCGTCGCTAGTATGCTAGGGTGCGTGCCTAGACAAGGCCAGAGGGTGTAGGGCTCTGCGAGGTCGTAGGGGTTCCCGAGGCGTGATGCTCAGGAAGCCTCCCTTTGACGTGCAAGTGGCTTGCTGAAAGCACAAGTGCTCCCTGGGTGATTTTGGTAATTAATGTCAACATATCTCTTGTTGGACTAATACTTCTATCTAGTATATTTCAAATGAGTTCAACATTGGAGTGGCAGGACAAGAGGATGTGGAACCCCTTCAAGATGCTAAGGACAAACATTGGCCAATGCTCAAGACTCTATATTTTCATTTTAGTGATCCAAGATCACATTGAGTCCATAGGAAAGCCAATACTATTAAAATGGGATGAGGTGTTGCTTAATGACTTGCTTGCTTAAAGTTCTTAGTGATATGCTCCAAAGCCCTCAACCACTTTCTCATTTCCACATATGTCCCAAACCTAAAGTCCAACTCGGCCCCACCAACTTGATCTATCCGGCGCCACCGAGTTCACTTGAAATAGCCACTGCCAGAAACCCTAATCAGTTCGGTCTCACCGAGATGGCCTTGCAAACTCTCTGTTACCTATTGCAGTTATTTCGGTCTCACCGAGATGTGCAGTCAGTCCCACTGAGTTTGCTGGACCAAGTCTCTGTTTGCTTATTGTTGAAATTGGTCCCACCGAATTCGTGCAATCGGTCTCACCGAGATGAGATTTTGCCTAACCCTAGCGCATCGGCCTCACCGAGTTGACCTTGTTGGTCCCTGATGTCTACTACACAACCTTCTTCTTGTAGATGTTGTTGGGCCTGCAAGTGCACAGGTTTGTAGGACAGTAGAAAATTTCCCTCAAGTGGATGACCTAAGGTTTATCAATCCGTAGGAGGCGTAGGATGAAGATGGTCTCTCTCAAACAACCCTGCAACCAAATAACAAAAAGTCTCTTGTGTCCCCAACACACCCAATACAATGGTAAATTGTATAGGTGCACTAGTTCGGCGAAGAGATGAAGATACAAGTGCAAAATAGATAGTAGATATGGGTTTTTGTAATCTGAAATAATAAAAACAGCAAGGTAGCGAGCGGTAAAAGTGAGCGTAAACGGTATTGCAATGGTAGGAAACAAGGCCTAGGGTTCATACTTTCACTAGTGCAAGTTCTCTCAACAATAATAACATAGATAGATCATATAACAAGCCCTCAACATGCAACAAAGAGTCACTCCAAAGACACTAATAGCGGAGAACAAACGTAGAGATTATGGTCGGGTACGAAACCACCACAAAGCTATTCTTTCGGATTGATCTATAAAAGAGTTCGTACTAGAATAACACCTTAAGATACAAATCAACCAAAACCCTAATGTCACCTAGATACTCCATTGTCACCTCAAGTATCCGTGGGCATGATTATACGATATGCATCACACAATCTCAGATTCATCCAACCAACATAAAAGTACTTCAAAGAGTGCCCCAAAGCTACTACCGGAGAGCAAGAACGTGTGCCAACCCCTATGCATAGGTTCCCAAGTGTCACGAAACCCGCAAGTTGATCACCAAAACATACATCAAGTGGATCAATAGAATAACCCATTGTCACCACGGTTATCCCACGCAAGACATACATCAGGTGTTCATAAAAGACTCAATCCGATAAGATAACTTCAAAGGGGAAACTCAATTCATCACAAGAGAGTAGAGGGGGAGAAACATCATAAGATCCAACTACAATAGCAAAGCTCGGGATACATCAAGATCGTGCCATAGATGGAACACGAGAGAGAACACGAGAGAGAGAGATCAAACACATAGCTACTGGTACATACCCTCAGCCCCGAGGGTGAACTACTCCCCCCTCGTCATGGA
Organism: Triticum timopheevii; assembly: GCA_963921465.1. Taxonomy (NCBI): domain Eukaryota; kingdom Viridiplantae; phylum Streptophyta; class Magnoliopsida; order Poales; family Poaceae; genus Triticum; species Triticum timopheevii. Next base: position 443,522,975 of record OY997274.1, on the reverse strand, counting down.
TAGCGCCGGGATGATGAAGATGGCCTCCGGTGATGGGATCCCCCTCCGACAGGGTGCCGGAACAGGGTCCCGATTGGTTTTTGGTGGCTACAGAGGCCTGCGGCGGCGGAACTCCCGATCTATTTTCTGTTCTGGAAGTTTTAGGGTACGTAGGTATATATGGGTGCAGGGAGAACGTCGGTGGAGCTACGGGGGCCCCACGAGGCAGGGGGGCGCGCCCAGGGGGGAGGGCGCGCCCCCCACCCTCGTGAGCACCTCCCGTATCTTCTGACGTGGGTTCCAAGTCCATCAAGTGGGTTTCCTTCCAAAAATAACTTCTCCAGTTGATTTCGTTCCGTTTTGACTCCGTTGATATTCCTTTTCCTCGAAACACTAAAATAGGCATAAAACAGCAAATCTGGGCTGGGCCTCCAGTTAATAGGTTAGTCCCAAAAATAATATAAAAGTGGATAATAAAGCCCAATATTGCCTAAAACAGTAGATAAAGTAGCATGGAGCAATCAAAAATTATAGATACGTTGGAGACGTATCAAGCATCCCCAAGCTTAATTCCAGCTCGTCCTCGAGTAGGTAAATGATAAAAAAGAATTTTTGATGCGGAGTGATACTTTGGCATAATTTCAATGTAAATCTTCTTAATTGTGGCATGAATATTCAGATCCGAAAGATTCATATTGACACAAAAATAATAATACTTCAAGCATACTAATCAAAGTAATCATGTCTTCTCAAAATAACATGGCAAAAGAAAGTTCATCCCTACAAAATCATATAGTTAGGCTATGCTTCATTTTTGTCACACAAAGATGTTCCCAACTTCTATACCCCCGATGACAAGCCAAGCAATTGTTTCATACTTAAATAATCTCAAACTTTTTCAACCTTCACGCAATACATGAGCGTGAGCCATGGATATAGCACTATGGGTGGAATAGAATATGATGATGGGGATTGTGTGGAGAAGACAAAAAAGAAGAAAGTCTCACGTTGACGAGGCTAATCAACGGGCTATGGAGATGCCCATCAATTGATGTCAACATGAGGAGTAGGGATTGCCATGCAACGGATGCACTAGAGCTATGAATGCTCAACAAAAGAAAACTAGTGGGTGTGCATCCAACTTGCTTGCTCACGAAGACCTAGGGCATTTGAGGAAGCCCATCGTAGGAATATACAAGCCAAGTTCTATAATGAAAAATTCCCACTAGTATAAAAAAGACAAATCATGAGACTCACTACATGAGGAACAAAGTGCTACTTTGAAGCACAATATATGAGACTCACTACATGAAGAACAAGGTGCTACTTTGAAGCACAAGTGTGGAAAAAGAGATAGTAGCATTGCCCCTTTTTTTATTTTCTTTTTTCTTTTTTTGGGCCTTTCTTTTTTTCTTTTTTTGGGCAATGCTCTAATAATGATGATCATCACACTTCTATTGATTACAACACAAGGATTACAACTCGAAACTTAGAACAAGATATGACTCTATATGAATGCTGCCGGCGGTGTACCGGGATGGTGTAGTGAATCAAGAGTGACATGTATGAAAAATAATGCATGGTGGCTTTGCCACAAATACGATGTCAACTACAAGATCATGAAATGGCAATATGACAAAAGTAATGTATGTCATGATGATGATGGTGGAAGTTGCATGGCAATATATCTCGGAATGGCTATGGAAATGCCATGATAGGTAGGTATGGTGGCTGTTTTGAGTAAGATATAAGGAGGTTTATGTGTGATAGAGCGTATCGTATCACGGGGTTTGGATGCACCGGCGAAGTTTGCGCCAACTCTCAAGGTGAGAAAGGGCAATGCACGGTACCGAGGAGGCTAGCAAAGGTGGAAAGGTGAGAGTGCGTATAATCCATGGACTCAACATTAGTCAAAAGAACTCATATACTTATTGCAAAAATTTAGAAGTCATAAAAAACCAAGTACTACGCGCATGCTCCTAGGGGGATAGATTGGTAGGAAAAGACCATCGCTCGTCCCCGACCGCCACTCATAAGGATGCACAAGCCAGGTACACTTCATGTTTCAAATTTGTTACACAACTTTAACCATACGTGCATGCTACGGGACTTGCAAACTTAAACACAAGCATTTCTCAAATTCACAATTACTCAACTAGCATGACTTTGATATTATCACCTCCATATCTCAATACAATTATCAAGCATCAAACTTATCTTAGTATTCAACTCACTTAAAAGAAAGTTTCACATATCTTGAATACCAAGTATATTAACATTAAGCAAACTACCATGCTATTAATGACTCTCAAAATAATCTAAGTGAAGCATGAGAGATCAATAGTTTCTTTAAAACAAATCCACCACCGTGCTCTAAAAGATCTAAGTGAAGCACTAGAGCAATAACAAAAACTACTCCGAAAGATATAAGCGAAGATCAATGAGTAGTCGAATAATTATGCAACTATGTGAAGACTCTCCCAATTAATAATTTCAGATCTTGATACTTTATTCAAACAGCAAGCAAAGCTAAATAAAACTACATTGCAAGTATAGCACCAACTCATGTGAAGAAGCAAAAACTTAGGCTCAACCGATACTAACCAATAGTTGTTGAAGAAGAAAGGTGGGATGCCTACCGGGGCATCCCCAAGCTTAGATGCTTGAGACTTCTTGAAATAATATCTTGGGGTGCCTTGGGCATCCCCAAGCTTGAGCTTTTGTGTCTCCTTAATTCCTCTCATATCATGGTTTCTCTTTTTATCAAAAGCTTCATTCACAACAAACTCAACAAGAACTCGTGAGATAGGTTAGTATAAACCAATGCAAAACCTTATCATTTTGTACTGTAACAAATCACTAACATTATTATTCAACATTGAATATTAAATGCCTCTTCATATTTAATATTCCTATCCTCAAATAGAATCAATAATCAAGCAAACATATGCAAACAATGCAACCATAACAGCAATCTGCCAAAACAGTACAGTCTGTAGAGAATGCAAGAGTCATCATACTTCCCTAACTCCAAAAATTATGAACTAAAATTCCCACTGTAATAAATTTATCATAGCTCAATATGCAAAAAGATTCAACATTATACCACTCTCTGACTTTTCTAGGGCATTTTTGCAACAGCGGTAAACTTTCTGTTTTTCAAACAGCAACATGTATACTAGCAAAACAAGCATGACAAAGGCTATCCTTGACTTCTTTATTGAAACTAAATATGCAAAAAATTATTCTAACTAACAGCAAGCAAAAACTAACAAAAGGAAATGACGCTCCAAGGAAAACACATATCATGTGGTGAATAAAAATATAGCTCCAAGTAAAGTTACCGATGAACGAAGACGAAAGAGGGGATGCCTTCCGGGGCATCCCCAAGCTTAGTTGCTTGGTTGTCCTTGAATATTACCTTGGGGTGCCTTGGGCATCCCCAAGCTTAGGCTCTTGCCACTCCTTATTCCATAGTCCATCAAATCTTTACCCAAAACTTGAAAACTTCAACCACACAAAACTCAAAACAAAACTCGTAAGCTCCGTTAGTATAAGAAAATAAAACCACCACTTAGGTACTGCAATCAACTCATTATAAATTCATATTGGTGTAATATCTACTGTACTCCAACTTATCTATGGTTCATACCCTCCGATACTACTCATAGATTCCTCAAAATAAGCAAACAACACATAGAAAACAGAATCTGTCAAAAACAGAACAGTCTGTAGTAATCTGTATAAAACATATACTTCTGGAACCCCAAAAATTATGAAATAAATTTCTGGACCTGAGTAATTTGTCTATTAATCATCTGCAAAAATAATCAACCTAAAATCACTCTCCAGTAAAAAATGGCAGCTAATCTCATGAGCGCTAAAGTTTCTGTTTTTCACAGCAAGATCATATAAACTTCACCCAAGTCTTCCCAAAGGTTCTACTTGGCACTTTATTGAAACAAAAAGCTATAAAAAATGATTACTACAGTAGCATAATCATGTGGACACACAAAAACAGTAAGGATAAATATTGGGTTGTCTCCCAATAAGCGCTTTTCTTTAATGCCTTTCTAGCTAGGCATGATGATGACAATGATGCTCACATAAAAGATAAGAATTGAAACATAACGGGAGCATCATGAAGCATATGACTAGCACATTTAAGTCTAACCCACTTCCTATGCATAGTGATTTTGTGAGCAAACAACTTATGGGAACAATAATCAACTAGCATAGGATGGCACAACAAGCATAGCTTCAAGAATTTAAGCACATAGAGAGGAAACTTGACATTATTGCAATTCCTACAAGCATATGTTCCTCCCTCATAATAATTTTCAGTAGCATCATGAATGAATTCAACAATATAACCAGCACCTAAAGCATTCTTTTCATGATCTACTAGCATAGAAATTTCACTACTCTCCACATAAGCAAACTTCTTCTTTATGGCATACGTATCATCACAATAATCATCATAGATAGGAGGCATGCTTTCATCATAGTAAATTTGCTCATCAAAGCTTGGGGGACAAAAAATATCATCTCCATCAAACATAGCTTCCTCAAGCTTGTGGCTTTGCATATCATTAGCATCATGGATATTCAAGGAATTCATACTAACAACATTGCAATCATGCTCATCATTCAAAGATTTAGCCAAACATTCTATAGATTTCTTCTTCTAGCACTTGAGCACAATTATCCTTTCCATCATACTCACGAAAGATATTAAAAAGGTGAAGCGTTTGAGACAAACTTAACTCCATTTTTTTGTAGTTTTCTTTTATAAACTAGACTAGTGCTAAAATAAGAAACAAAAAGATTCGATTGCAAGATCTAAAGATATACCTTCAAGCGCTAACCTCCCCAGCAACGGCACCAGAAAAGAGCTTGATGTCTACTACACAACCTTCTTCTTGTAGACGTTGTTGGACCTGCAAGTGCACAAGTTTGTAGGACAGTAGCAAATTTCCCTCAAGTGGATGACCTAAGGTTTATCAATCCGTAGGAGGCATAGGATGAAGATGGTCTCTCTCAAACAACCCTACAACCAAATAACAAAAAGTCTCTTGTGTCCACAACACACCCAATACAATGGTAAATTGTATAGGTGCACTAGTTCGGCGAAGAGATGAAGATACAAGTGCAAAATAGATAGTAGATATGGGTTTTTGTAATATGAAATAATAAAAACAGCAAGGTAGCGAGCAGTAAAAGTGAGCGTAAACGGTATTGCAATGGTAGGAAACAAGGCCTAGGGTTCATACTTTCACTAGTGCAAGTTCTCTCAACAATAATAACATAGATAGATCATATAACAAGCCCTCAACATGCAACAAAGAGTCACTCCAAAGACATTAATAGAGGAGAACAAATGTAGAGATTATGGTCGGGTACGAAACCACCACAAAGCTATTCTTTCGGATCGATCTATAAAAGAGTTTGTACTAAAATAACACCTTAAGATACAAATCAACCAAAACCCTAATGTCACCTAGATACTCCATTGTCACCTCAAGTATCCGTGGGCATGATTATACGACATGCATCACACAATCTCAGATTCATCCAACCAACATAAAAGTACTTCAAAGAGTGCCCCAAAGCTACTACCGGAGAGTCAAGAACGTGTGCCAACCCCTATGCATAGGTTCCCAAGTGTCACGAAACCCGCAAGTTGATCACCAAAACATACATCAAGTGGATCAATAGAATAACCCATTGTCACCACGGTTATCCCACACAAGACATACATCAAGTGTTCATAAAAGACTCAATCCGATAAGATAACTTCAAAGGGGAAACTCAATTCATCACAAGAGAGTAGAGGGGGAGAAACATCATAAGATCCAACTACAATAGCAAAGCTCGGGATACATCAAGATCGTGCCATAGATGGAACACGAGAGAGAACACGAGAGAGAGAGAGAGAGAGATCAAACACATAGCTACTGGTACATACCCTCAGCCCCGAGGGTGAACTACTCCCTCCTCGTCATGGATAGCGCCGGGATGATGAAGATGGCCTCCGGTGATGGGATCCCCCTTCGGCAGGGTGCCGGAACAGGGCCCCGATTGGATTTTGGTGGCTACAGAGGCTTGCGGCGGCGGAACTCCCGATCTATTTTCTATTCTGGAAGTTTTAGGGTACGTAGGTATATATGGGTGCAGGGAGAACGTCGGTGGAGCTACGGGGGCCCCACGAGGCAGGGGGCGCGCCCAAGGGGGAGGGCGCGCCCCCACCCTCGTGAGCACCTCCCGTATCTTCTGACGTGGGGTCCAAGTCCATCAAGTGGGTTTCCTTCCAAAAATAACTTCTCCAGTTGATTTCGTTCCGTTTTGACTCCGTCTGATATTCCTTTCCCTCGAAACACTGAAATAGGCATAAAACAGCAAATCTGGGCTAGGCCTCCGGTTAATAGGTTAGTCCCAAAAATAATATAAAAGTGAATAATAAAGCCCAATATTGCCTAAAACAGTAGATAAAGTAGCATGGAGCAATCAAAAATTATAGATACGTTGGAGACGTATCAGTCCCATCGAAAACTCTAATGTTCACATTTTGAACCATATCGGTCTGACCGAGTTCCACTATTCGGTCCCGCCGAGTTTGGCAAATTGTGTGTAATGGCTAGATTTTGTGTGGAGGCTATATACCCCTCCACCCCCTTCTCCATTTGAGAGAGAGCCATCAGAACGTGCCTACACTTCCACTACTCATTTTCCGAGATAGAACCACCTACTCATGTGTTGGGACCAAGACATTTCAATCCAACCACAAGAATCTTGATCTCTAGCCTTCCCCAAGTTACTTTTCACTCAAATCATCTTTCCACCTTATCCAAATCTGTGAGGAAGAGTTGAGTGTTGTGGAGACTATCATTTGAAGCACAAGGGCAAGGAGTTCATCATCAACACACCATCTATACCTTTTGGAGAGTCGTGTCTCCTAAATTGGTTAGGTGTCACTTGGGAGCCTCCGTCAAGATTGTGGAGTTGAACCAAGGAGTTTGTAAGGGCAGGAGATCGCCTACTTCGTGAAGATCTACCCAAGTGAGGCAAGTCCTTCGTGGGCGATGGCCATGGTGGGATAGACAAGGTTGCTTCTTCATGGACCCTTCATGGGTGGAGCCCTCCGTGGACTCGCACAACTGTTACCCTTCGTGGGTTGAAGTCTCCACAAACATGGATGTACGATAGCACCACCTATCAGAACCACGCCAAAAATCTCCATGTCTTCAATTGCGTTTGCACACTCCAATCCCATCCCTTTACTTTCTTGTAAGTTGCATACCTTAGTTTTCGCTGCTCATATACTATTGCCATGCTTGCTTTAATTGTATTGTGAATGTTTGAAATTGTGCTAATTTCCTGTTGGGGAACGTTGCAGAAAATTAAAATTTTTCCTACGGTTTCACCAAGATCCATCTATGAGTTCATCTAAGCAACGAGTGATAGGAGTGCATCTACATACCCTTGTAGATCGCAAGCGGAAGCATTCAATAGAACGGGGATGATGGAGTCGTACTCGCCGTGATCCAAATCACTGATGACCAAGTACTGAACGGACAGCACATCCGCGTTCAACACACGTACGGAGAGGATGACGTCTCCTCCTTCTTGATCCAGCAAGGGGTAAGGAGAGGTTGAGGAAGAAGGCTCCAGCAGCAGCACGACGGCGTGGTGGTGGTGGAGATGCAGGACTCCGGCAGGGCTTCGCCAAGCAACTGTGGGAGAGGAAGAGGTGTCGCAGGGGGAGGGAGGCGCCAAGACTCAGGGTGCGGCTGCCCTCCCTCCCCCCTCCTTTATATAGTCCCCCAGGGGTGGGCGCCGGCCCTGGAGATTGGAATCTCCCAAGGGGGCGGCGGCCAGGGGGGGTGGAGTGCCCCCCAAGGCAAGTGGTGTGCCCCCACCCTAGGGTTTCCAACCCTAGGCGCAGGGGGGCCCAGGGGGGCGCACCAGCCCACTAGGGGCTGGTTCCCCTCCCACTTCAGCCCACGGGGCCCTCCGGGATAGGTGGCCCCACCCGGTGGACCCCCGAGACCCTTCCGGTGGTCCCGGTACAATACCGGGTGACCCCGAAACTTTCCCGATGGCCAAAACAGCACTTCCTATATATAATTCTTTACCTCCGGACCATTCCGGAACTCCTCGTGACGTCTGGGATCTCATCTGGGACACTGAACAACATTCGATAATCACATACAAGTCTTCCTAACAACCCTAGCGTCACCGAACCTTAAGTGTGTAGACCCTACGGGTTCGGGAATCATGCAGACATGACCGAGACAGCTCTCCGGCCAATAACCAACAACGGGATCTGGATACCCATGTTGGCTCCCACATGTTCCACGATGATTTTATCGGATGAACAACGATGTCGAGGATTCAATCAACCCCGTATACAATTCCCTTTGTCAATTGGTACGTTACTTGCCTGAGACTCGATCGTCGGTATCCCAATACCTCGTTCAGTCTCGTTACTGGCAAGTCACTTTACTCGTACCGTAATGCATGATCCCGTGACCAAACACTTGGTCACTTTGAGCTCATAATGATGATGCATTACCGAGTGGGCCCAGAGATACCTCTCCGTCATACGGAGTGACAAATCCCAGTCTCGATCCGTGTCAACCCAACAGACACTTTCGGAGATACCTGTAGTTCACCTTTATAGTCACCCAGTTACGTTGTGACGTTTGGTACACCCAAAGCACTCCTACGGTATCCGGGAGTTACACGATCTCATGGTCTAAGGAAAATATACTTGTCATTGGAAAAGCTCTAGCAAACGAACTACACGATCTTGTGCTATGCTTAGGATTGGGTCTTGTCCATCACATCATTCTCCTAATGATGTGATCTCGTTATCAACGACATCTAATGTCCATAGTCAGGAAACCATGACTATCTGTTGATCAACGAGCTAGTCAACTAGAGGCTTACTAGGGACATATTATGGTCTATGTATTCACACGTGTATTACGATTTCCGGATAATACAATTATAGCATGAATAAAGACAATTATCATGATCAAGGAAATATAATAATAATCCTTTTATTATTGCCTCTAGGGCATATTTCCAACAGTCTCCCACTTGCACTAGAGTCAATAATCTAGTTAAATTGTGATGAATCGAACACCCATAGAGTTCTGGTATTGATCATGTTTTGCTCGCGAAAGAGGTTTAGTCAACGGATCTACGACATTCAGATCCGTATGTACTTTGCAAATATCTATGTCTCCAGCTTGAACATTTTCACAGATGGAGTTGAAACGACGCTTGATGTGCCTGGTCTTCTTGTGAAACCTGGGCTCCTTGGCAAGGGCAATATCTCCAGTGTTGTCACAGAAGAGTTTGATCGGCCCCGACGCATTGGGTATGACTCCTAGGTCGGTGATGAACTCCTTCACCCAAATTGCTTCATGCGCTGCCTCCGAGGCTGCCATGTACTCCGCTTCACATGTAGATCCCGCCACGACGCTCTGCTTGCAGCTGCACCAGCTTACTGCTCCACCATTCAACATATACACGTATCCGGTTTGTGACTTAGAGTCATCCGGATCTGTGTCGAAGCTAGCGTCGACGTAACCCTTTACGACGAGCTCTTCGTCACCTCCATAAACGAGAAACATGTCCTTTGTCCTTTTCAGGTACTTCAGGATATTCTTGACCGTTATCCAGTGTTCCTTGCCGGGATTACTTTGGTACCTTCCTACCAAACTTACGGCAAGGTTTACATCAGGTCTGGTACACAACATGGCATACTTAATAGATCCTATGGCTGAAGCATAGGGGATGACACTCATCTTTTCTTTATCTTTTGCCGTGGTCGGGCATTGAGCCGAGCTCAATCTCACACCTTGCAATACATGCAAGAACCCTTTCTTGGACTGATCCATTTTGAACTTCTTCAAAATCTTATCAAGGTATGTGCTTTGTGAAAGACCTATGAGGCGTCTCGATCTATCCCTATAGATCTTGATGCCTAATATGTAAGCAGCTTCTCCAAGGTCCTTCATTGAAAAACACTTATTCAAGTAGGCCTTAATGCTGTCCAAAAGTTCTATATCATTTCCCATCAAGAGTATGTCATCTACATATAATATGAGAAATGCTACAGAGCTCCCACTCACTTTCTTGTAAACGCAGGCTTCTCCATAAGTCTGCATAAACCCAAACGCTTTGATCATCTCATCAAAGCGAATGTTCCAACTCCGAGATGCTTGCACCAGCCCATAAATGGATCGCTGGAGCTTGCATACTTTGTTAGCATTCTTAGGATCGACAAAACCTTCCGGCTGCATCATATACAGTTCTTCCTTAAGATGTCCGTTAAGGAATGCCGTTTTGACGTCCATCTACCATATCTCATAATCATAGTATGCGGCAATTGCTAACATGATTCGAACGGACTTCAGCTTCGCTACGGGAGAGAATGTCTCATCGTAGTCAACCCCTTGAACTTGTCGATAACCCTTAGCGACAAGTCGAGCTTTATAGATGGTAACATTACCATCCGTGTCCGTCTTCTTCTTAAAGATCCATTTGTTTTCTATCGCTCGCCGATCATCGGGCAAGTCTGTCAAAGTCCATACTTTGTTTTCATACATGGATTCTATCTTGGATTGCATGGCTTCAAGCCATTTGTTGGAAGGTTCACCGTTGTCTAACAACATGATTTCCAAGACAGGGTTGCCGTACCACTCTGGTGCGGAACGTGTCCTTGTGGACCTACGAAGTTCAGTAGCAACTTGATCTGAAGTACCTTGATCATCATCATTATTTTCCTCTCCAGTTGGTGTAGGCATCACAGGAACATTTTCCTGAGCTGCACTACTTTCCTGTTCAAGAGGTAGTACTTCATCGAGTTCTACTTTCCTCCCACTTACTTCTTTCGAGAGAAACTCTTTTTCCAGAAAGGATCCGTTCTTGGCAACAAAGATCTTGCCCTCGAATCTTAAGTAGAAGGTATACCCAATGGTTTCCTTAGGGTATCCTATGAAGACGCATTTTTCCGACTTGGGTTCGAGCTTCTCAGGTTGAAGTTTCTTGACATAAGCATCGCATCCCCAAACTTTTATCAACGACAGCTTAGGTTTCTTCCCAAACCATAATTCATACGGTGTCGTCTCAACGGATTTAGACGGAGCCCTATTTAAAGTGAATGTAGCTGTCTCTAGAGCGTATCCCCAAAATGATAGCAGTAAATCGGTAAGAGACATCATAGACCGCACCATATCCAATAGAGTACGATTACGACGTTTGGATACACCGTTACGCTGAGGTGTTCCAGGCGGCGTGAGCTGTGAAACGATTCCACGTTTCCTTAAGTGCATACCAAATTCGTGACTTAAATATTCTCCTCCATGATCTGATCGTAGGAACTTTATCTTTTGGTCACGTTGATTCTCTACCTCATTCTGAAATTCCTTGAACTTTTCAAAGGTCTCAGACTTGTGTTTCATTAAGTAGACATATCCATATCTACTCAAGTCATCAGTGAGAGTGAGAACATAACGATATCCTTCGCTAGCCTCAACGCTCATTGGAGCACACACATCGGTATGTATGATTTCCAATAAGTCGGTTGCTCGCTCCATTGTTCCGGAGAACGGAGTCTTGGTCATTTTGCCCATGAGGCATGGTTCGCATGTGTCAAACGATTCATAATCTAGAGACTCTAAAAGTCCATCAGCATGGAGCTTCTTCATGCGCTTGACACCAATGTGACCAAGGCGGCAGTGCCACAAGTATGTGGGACTATCGTTATCAACTTTACATCTTTTGGTATTCACACTATGAATATGTGTAACATTACGCTCGGGATTCATTAAGAATAGACCATTGACCATCGGGGCATGACCATAAAACATATCTCTCATATAAATAGAACAACCATTATTCTCGGATTTAAATGAGTAGCCATCTCGTATCAAACGAGATCCAGATACAATGTTCATGCTCAAACTTGGCACTAAATAACAATTATTAAGGTTTAAAACTAATCCCGTAGGTAAATGTAGAGGTAGCGTGCCGACGGCGATCACATCGACCTTGGAACCATTCCCGACGCGCATCGTCACCTCGTCCTTCGCCAGTCTTCGCTTATTCTGCAGCTCCTGCTGTGAGTTACAAATGTGAGCAACGGCACCAGTATCAAATACCCAGGAGTTACTACGAGTACTGGTAAGGTACACATCAATTACATGTATATCAAATATACCTTTAGTGTTGCCGGCCTTCTTGTCCGCTAAGTATTTGGAGCAGTTCCGCTTCCAGTGACCCTTCCCTTTGCAATAAAAGCATTAAGTCTCAGGCTTGGGTCCATTCTTTGACTTCTTCCCGGCAACTGGCTTACCGGGCGCGGCAACATCCTTGCCGTCCTTCTTGAAGTTCTTCTTACCCTTGCCCTTCTTGAACTTGGTGGTTTTATTGACCATCAACACTTGATGTTCTTTCTTGATTTCTACCTCCGCCGACTTCAGCATTGAAAATACTTCAGGAATAGTTTTCACCATCCCCTGCATATTGTAGTTCATCACAAAGCTCTTGTAGCTCGGTGGGAGCGACTGAAGGATTCTGTCAATGACCGCCTCGTCCGGGAGGTTAATGTCCAGCTGGGACAGGCAGTTGTGCAACCCAGAAATTTTGAGTATGTGCTCACTGACAGAACTATTTTCCTCCATCTTACAACTATAGAACTTGTCGGAGACTTCATATCTCTCGACCCGGGCATGAGCTTGGAAAACCATTTTCAGCTCCTTGAACATCTCATATGCTCCATGTTGCTCAAAACACTTTTGGAGCCCCGGTTCTAGGCTGTAAAGCATGCCGCACTGAACGAGGGAGTAATCATCAGCACGTGACTGCCAAGCGTTCATAACGTCTTGGTTCTCTGGGATGGGTGCTTCACCTAGCGGTCCATCTAGGACATATGCTTTCTTGGCAGCTATGAGGATGATCCTCAGGTTCCGGACCCAATCCGTGTAGTTGATGCCATCATCTTTCAGCTTGGTTTTCTCTAGGAACGCGTTGAAGTTCATGTTGACATGAGCGTTGGCCATTTGATCTACAAGACATATTTGCAAAGGTTTTAGACTAAGTTCATGATAATTAAGTTCATCTAATCAAATTATTTCAATGAATTCCCACTCAGATTAGACATCCCTCTAGTCATCTAAGTGTTACATGATCCGAGTCGACTAGGCCGTGTCCGATCATCACGTGAGATGGACTAGTCATCATCGGTGAACATCTCCATGTTGATCGTATCTTCCATACGACTCATGTTCGACCTTTCGGTCTCTGTGTTCCGAGGCCATGTCTGTACATGCTAGGATCGTCAAGTTAACCCTAAGTGTTTTTGCATGTGTAAAACTGTCTTACACCCGTTGTATGTGAACGTAAGAATCTATCACACCCGATCATCACGTGGTGCTTCGAAACGATGAACTTTAGCAACGGCGCACAGTTAGGGGAGAACACTTTCTTGAAATTGTTATAAGGGATCATCTTATTTACTACCGTCGTTCTAAGTAAACAAGATGCATAAACATAATAAACATCACATGCAACTATATAATAGTGACATGATATGGCCAATATCATATAGCTCCTTTGATCTCCATCTTCGGGGCTCCATGATCATCTTCGTCACCGGCATGACACCATGATCTCCATCATCATGCATCATCGTGTCTTCATGAAGTTGTCACGCCAATGACTACTTCTACTTCTATGGCTAACGTGTTTAGCAATAAAGTAAAGTAATTTACATGGCGTTCTTCAATGAAACGCAGGTCATACAAAAATAAAGACAACTCCTATGGCTCCCGCCGGTTGTCATACTCATCGACATACAAGTCGTGATTCCTATTACAAGAACATGACCTCATACATCACAATATATCATTCATCATTCATCACAACTTTTGGCCATATCACATCACAAGGCAATTGCTGCAAAAACAAGTTAGACGTCCTCTAATTGTTGTTGCATCTTTTACGTGGCTGCAATAGGGTTCTAGCAAGAACGTTTTCTTACCTACGAAAAAGCCACAACGTGATTTGTCAACTTCTATTTACCCTTCATAAGGACCCTTTTCATCGAATCCGCTCCAACTAAAGTGGGAGAGACAGACTCCCGCTGGCCACCTTATGCAACTAGTGCATGTCAGTCGATGGAACCTGTCTCACGTAAGCGTACGTGTAAGGTCGGTCCGGGCCGCTTCATCCCACAATACCGCTGAAGCAAGATAAGACTAGTAGCGGCAAGAAAGTTGACAACATCTACGCCCGCAACAAATTTGTGTTCTACTCGTGCAATAGAGAACTACGCATAGACCTAGCTCATGATGCCACTGTTGGGGAACGTTGCAGAAAATTAAAATTTTTCCTACGGTTTCAGCAAGATCCATCTATGAGTTCATCTAAGCAATGAGTGATAGGAGTGCATCTACATACCCTTGTAGATCGCGAGCGAAAGCGTTCAAGAGAACGGGGACGATGGAGTCGTACTCGCCGTGATCCAAATCACCGATGACCAAGTGTTGAACGGACAGCACCTCCGTGTTCAACACACGTACGGAGCGGATGACGTCTCCTCCTACTTGATCCAGCAAGTGGGAAGGAGAGGTTGAGGAAGAAGGCTCCAGCAGCAGCACGACGGCGTGGTGTTGGTGGAGATGCAGGACTCCGGCAGGGCTTCGCCAAGCAACTGCGAGAGGAGGAAGAGGTGTAGCAGGGGGAGGGAGGCGCCAAGACTCAGGGTGCGGATGCCCTCCCTCCCCCCTCCTTTATATAGGCCCCCAGGGGGGGGGGCGGCCCTAGAGATGGGTATCTCCCAAGGGGGCGGCGCCCAGGGGGGGTGGAGTGCCTCCCAAGGCAAGTGGTGCGCCCCCCACCCTAGGGTTTCCAACCCTAGGCGCAGGGGGGCAAGGGGGAGGGGGCGCGCACTAGCCCACTAGGGGCTGGTTCCCCTCCCACTTCAGCCCACGAGGCCCTCCGGGATAGGTGGCCCCACCCGGTGGACCCCCGGGACCCTTCCGGTGGTCCCGGTACAATACCGGGTGACCCCGAAACATTCCCGATGGCCAAAACAGCACTTCCTATATATAATTCTTTACCTCCGGACCATTCCGGAACTCCTCGTGACGTCCGGGATCTCATCCGGGACTCCAAACAACATTCGGTAATCACATACAAGTCTTCCTAACAACCCTAGTGTCACCGAACCTTAAGTGTGTAGACCCTACGGGTTCGGGAATCATGCAGACATGACCGAGACAGCTCTCCGGCCAATAACCAACAGCGGGATCTGGATACCCATGTTGTCTCCCACATGTTCCACGATGATTTCATCGGATGAACCATGATGTCGAGGATTCAATCAACCCCGTATACAATTCCCTTTGTCAATCGGTACGTTACTTGCCCGAGACTCGATCGTCGGTATCCCAATACCTCGTTCAGTCTCGTTACTGGCAAGTCACTTTACTCGTACCGTAATGCATGATCCCGTGACCAAACACTTGGTCACTTTGAGCTCATAATGATGATGCATTACCGAGTGGGCCCAGAGATACCTCTCCGTCATACGGAGTGACAAATCCCAGTCTTGATCCGTGTCAACCCAACAGACACTTTTGGAGATACCTGTAGTTCATCTTTATAGTCACCCAGTTACATTGTGACGTTTGGTACACCCGAAGCACTCCTACGGTATCCGAGAGTTACACGATCTCATGGTCTAAGGAAAAGATACTTGACATTGGAAAAGCTCTAGCAAACGAACTACATGATCTTGTGCTATGCTTAGGATTGGGTCTTGTCCATCACATCATTATCCTAATGATGTGATCCCGTTATCAACGACATCTAATGTCCATAGTCAGGAAACCATGACTATCTGTTGATCAACGAGCTAGTCAACTAGAGGCTTACTAGGGACATATTATGGTCTATGTATTCACACGTGTATTACGATTTCCGGATAATACAATTATAGCATGAATAAAGACAATTATCATGAACAAGGAAATATAATAATAATCCTTTTATTATTGCCTTTAGGGCATATTTCCAACATTTCCAACCTCAACTTGAAAAACTTAAAAACGGTTACCTTTACTTGTTTAGGGTCTAATCACCCCCCCTAGACACCTCTTCTCGATCCTTTCAATTGGTATCAGAGATTTGGTGTCCATTGCTTTGGTTTAAACACCATTGGAGGAAGATGGATGAGTCTATGATTGGGATTATTAGACGTAGAGTGCCTATGCTTGATGGAGAGTTCTGTAATGCTTGGAAAAATGAGATGCTTGAGATTTTCAATGAATATCACTTGAACAAGTACATTACTACTCCTTGTGCGCCCCTTGTTAACCCCTTGCATCCTACCCCTGATGAGTATCTTGACATGATTCACAATCTTAGAACTGTCAATCTTATCACTAGAGGATTACCTAGAAATTTGATTGCTTGCTTGCCAACTCTTGAATGTGCTTACACTATATGGAGATTTCTTGAGGAACGATTTCCAAACTATTCCTTGAAAAACTTAGATGAGATTATTCACAAGTCTATTGCTTTGAACAAGATGAGTCCCAATGATCCTAAGTTTGGTGATTGTCTATTTGAGCTTCGTGACCTTAAGCGTGCCAAAGGAGATGTTGGAATCATTAGCAACATCATTTCTGAAGTCATTAGAATTCATAGAGATGCACATTGTCATGATCACAAAACTAATGAATCACTCTCTCTAGGAAATGATCAATCACAAGATGGTGTTGAACATGGATATTATGATGAGGATGATGATAGTGACTATGATCTCGACGAGTCTATGAGACAATTTGGTCTTATGGCAAACCATCGCCGCTACATGGTTGGAGGAAAGGAATGGGTTCTTGATAGTGGATGTACCGATCACATGACCGGAGACAAGGATATGTTTCGTGAGCTTGCTGAAAACGACTGCCCTCGAAAGTATGTCACCTTTGGTGATAACTCAAAGGGTAAGGTGGTTTGCCTTGGTAAGGTAGACATCTCACATGACAGCTCCATACAAAATGTTATGCTCGTTGAATCTCTTGGCTATAATTTACTTTCTGTGTCTAGACTAGCCGATTTCGGTTTCAACGTCCTATTTACTGAAGTAGATTGCCAAGTGTTTCAAAGAGATAATCGTAATATGGTCTTTACCAGCGTACGTAGAGGTGATCTATACATTATTGATTTCACTAAAAAGGCTCAACCTAGAACTTGCTTAATTGCTAAATCCTCTAAAAGCTAGTTGTGGCATAGATGATTAGGTCACATGGGCATGCGAACTCTTGACAAGCTTATTAAAGGTGATCATAGTGTTAAAGATGTTATATTTGACAAGGATAGACTTTGTAGTGTTTGCCAAGCAGGAAAACAAGTTGGAGGAAGCCATCCCGAGAAGAATATTATGACCACAAGAAGACCACCCGAGCTACTTCACATGGATCTTTTCGGTCCCAACGCCTACAAGAGTCTCGGTGGTAACTCATTTGGATTGGTCATTGTTGATGATTTTTCAAGATTTACATGGGTGTTCTTTCTTGATGATAAATTGCTGGTCCAAAAGATCTTCAAGAACTTCGCTAGGAAGGCCCAAAATCAATTTGAAGTGAAGATCAAGAAGGTTCGTAGCGACAAAGGAACAAAGTTCAAGAACACAAATGTGGACACCTTTCTTCACGAAGAAGGTATTTCACATGAGTTCTCGGCTACATACACGCCTCAACAAAATGGAGTTGTTGAGAGGAAGAACCAGACGCTCATCGAAATGGCGAGAATGATGCTTGATGAGTACAAGATGCCAAAATACTTTTGGGCGGAAGCGGTTGAGACAGCTTGTCATGCAACAAGTCATCTATATCTTCACAAGCTACTCGGCAAGATGGCATACGAGCTTCTCACCGGCAACAAACTCCAAGTTGGATACTTTCGAGTATTCGGCTCAAAGTGCTATATTCTTGATAAGCATCGTCGTTCAAAATTTGCTCCTAAATCTCATGAAGGTTTCCTACTCGGTTATGGCTCAAACTCTCACACATACCGTGTCTACAACAATTTCACCCGAAAGGTTGAAGAGATGGTAGATGTGAAGTTTGATGAATCTAACGGCTCACAAGTAGAGCAATTGCCAATTGATCTAGGTGACAAAGTGAAGGAAATATGCCCTAGAGGCAATAATAAAGTTATTATTTATTTCCTCATATCATGATAAATGTTTATTATTCATGCTAGAATTGTATTAACCGGAAACATGATACATGTGTGAATACATAGACAAACATATAGTCACTAGTATGCCTCTACTTTACTAGCTCATTAATCAAAGATGGTTATGTTTCCTGACCATAGACATGTGTTGTCATTTGATTAGTGGGATCACATCATTAGAAGAATGATGTGATTGACATGACCCATTCCGTTAGGCTAGCACTTGATCGTTTAGTATACTGCTAGTGCTTTCTTCATGACTTATACATGTTCCTGTAACTATGAGAATTATGCAACTCCCGTTTACCGGAGGAACACTTTGGGTACTACCAAACGTCACAACGTAACTGGGTGATTATAAAGGAGCACTACAGGTGTCTCCGAAGGTACATGTTGAGTTGGCGTATTTCGAGCTAAGGTTTTGTCACTCCGATTGTCGGAGAGGTATCTCTGGGCCCTCTCGGTAATGCACATCACTATAAGCCTTGCAAGCAATGTGACCAATGAGTTGGTTACGGGATGATACATTATGTAACGAGTAAAGAGACTTGCCGGTAACAATATTGAACTAGGTATTGGATACCGATGATCGAATCTCGGGTAAGTAACATACCGATGACAAAGGGAACAACGTATGTTGTTATGCGGTTTGACCGATAAAGATCTTCGTAGAATATGTGGGAGCCAATATGGCATCCAGGTCCCGCTATTAGTTATTGACCGGAAACATGTCTCGGTCATGTCTACATAGTTCTCGAACCCGTAGGGTCCGCACGCTTAACGTTTCGTTGACGATATAGTATTATATGAGTTATGCATGTTGGTAACCAAATGTTGTTCGGAGTCCCGGATGAGATCATGGACATGACGAGGAACTCCGGAATGGTCCGGAGGTAAAGTTTGATATATGGGATAATAGTGTTTGATCTCCGGAAGGGTTCCGGAATTCACCGGAAGGGGTTCCGGATGTTTCCTGAAATGTTTGGGTACGAGAACACGTTATTTGAGCCAAAGGGGAAAGCCCACAAGGTTTTTGGAAAGCGCAAAAGGAAGTTTTGCGGAGTCCAGGGGCCAGACGCCAGGGTCCCTGGCGTCTGGGTCCAGACGCCGGGAACCCTGGCATCTGGCCCTGGAGTCCGAGAAGGACTCTTGCCTTTTGGGTGAAACCGACTTTGTGGAGGCTTTTACTCCAAGTTTCGACCCCAAGGCTCAACATATAAATAGAGGGGCAGGGCTAGCGCCAAAGACACATCAAGAAACACCAAGCCGTGTGCCGGCAACCCCGTCCCCTCTAGTTTATCCTCCGTCATAGTTTCCGTAGCGCTTAGGCGAAGCCCTGCGGAGATTGTTCTTCACCAACACCGTCACCACGCCATCGTGCTACCGGAACTCATCTACTACTTTGCCCGTCTTGCTGGATCGAGAAGGCGAGGACGTCATCGAGCTGAACGTGTGCAGAACTCGGAGGTGCCGTGCGTTCGGTACTTGGATCGGTCGGATCGTGAAGACGTACGACTACATCAACCGCATTGATAAACGCTTCCGCTTAGCGATCTTCAAGGGTACGAAGATACACTCCCCCTCTCGTTGCTATACCATCACCATGATCTTGCGTGTGCGTAGGAATTTTTTTGAAATTATTACGTTCCCCAACACAAAGATCCTTCGAAGCAATACAAGACTTGTCTAGTGGCAAGATTCACTCAACGGAGGTGAAGGAGAGTACCTCGTCTGTCCAAGTGGAAGCCTCAACTTCACACCAAGGTGAACCACAAGTTGACTTGGAGGCATCCACAAGTGGAACGCATGAAGACGATGGAAACAAGGATGTACAACAAGACGAACCTGCTACCTCTTGAGCACTGCGTTGGATTTCCCCGAAGAGGAGAGGATGATGCAGCAAAGTAGCGTAAGTATTTCCCTCAGTTTTTGAGAACCAAGGTATCAATCCAGTAGGAGACCACGCACAAGTCCCTCTTACCTACACAAAAGGATAGCTACTCGCAACCAACGCGATTAGGGGTTGTCAATCCCTTCACGATCACTTACGAGAGTAAGATCTGATAGAGATGATAAATAATATTTTTGGTATTTTTGATAGATAGATGCAAAGTAAAAATAAAAAGGCAAAGTAAAAACAAAGCAAGTAAATAAGGTGATAGAGATTGATATGATGAGAATAGACCCAGGGGCCATAGGTTTCACTAGTGGCTTCTCTCAAGAGCATAGATATTCTACGGTGGATGAACAAATTACATTGAGCAATTGACAGAATTGAGCATAGTTATGAGCATATCTAGGCAATGATCATGTATATAGGCATCACGTCCAAGACAAGTAGATCGAAACGATTCTGCATCTACTACTATTACTCCACTCATCGACCGCTATCCAACATGCATCTAGAGTATTAAGTTAAAAACAGAGTAACGCCTTAAGCAAGATGACATGATGTAGAGGGATAAATTCATGCAATATGATAAAAACCCCATCTTGTTATCCTCGATGGCAACAATACAATACGTGCCTTGCTGCCCCTTCTGTCACTGGGAAAGGACACCGCAAGATTGAACCCAAAGCTAAGCACTTCTCCCATTGCAAGAACTACCAATCTAGTTGGCCAAACCAAAAAGGATAATTTGAAGAGACTTGCAAAGATAACTCAATCATACATAAAAGAATTCAGAGAAGAATCAAATATTTTCCATAGATAATACTGGATCATAAACCCACAATTCATCGGTCTCAACAAACACACCACAAAAAGAAGATTACATGGAATAGATCTCCACGAGAGAGGGGGAGAACATTGTATTGAGATCCAAAAAGAGAGAAGAAGCCATCTAGCTACTAGCTATGGACCCGAAGGTCTGAAGTAAACTACTCACACTTCATCGGAGGGGCTATGGTGTTGATGTAGAAGCCCTCCGTGGTGGATGCCCCCTCCGGTGGAGCTTCGGAACAGGCCCCAAGATGGGATCTCGTGGATACAGAAGGTTGCGGCGGTGGAATTAGGTTTTTGGCTCCTGTTCTGATCGTTCGGAGATACGTAGGTATATATAGGAGGAAGGAGTACGTCGGTGGAGCAACAGGGGGCCCACGAGGTAGGGGGCGCACCCAGGGGGGCGCCCTCCACCCTCGTGACCGCCTCTGGCACTACTTGGAGTAGGGTCCAAGTCTCCTGGATCACAATCGGTGAGAAAATCACGCTCCCGAAGGTTTCATTCCGTTTGGACTCCGTTTGATATTCTGTTTCTTCGAAACACTGAAATAGGCAAAAAACAGCAATTCTGGGCTGGGCCTCCGGTTAATAGGTTAGTCCCAAAAATAATATAAAAGTGGAAAATAAAGCCCAATATAGTCCAAAACAGTAGATAAAGTAGCATGGAGCAATCAAAAATTATAGATACGTTGGAGACGTATCAGGCATCCCCAAGCTTAATTCCTGCTCGTCCTCGAGTAGGTAAATGATAAAACAGAATTTTTGATGCGGAGTGATACTTTGGCATAATTTCAATGTAAAACTTCTTAATTGTGATATGAATATTCAGATCCGAAAGATTCAAGACAAAAGTTCATATTGACACAAAAATAATAATACTTCAAGCATACTAATCAAAGCAATCATGTCTTCTCAAAATAACATGGCAAAAGAAAGTTCATCCCTACAAAATCATATAGTTAGGCTATGCTTCATTTTCATCACACAAAGATGTTCCCAACTTCTATACCCCCGATGACAAGCCAAGCAATTGTTTCATACTTAAATAATCTCAAACTTTTTCAACCTTCACGCAATACATGAGCGTGAGCCATGGATATAGCACTATGGGTGGAATAGAATATGATGATGGGGATTGTGTGGAGAATACAAAAAAGGAGAAAGTCTCACATTGACGAGGCTAATCAACGGGCTATGGAGATGCCCATCAATTGATGTCAACATGAGGAGTAGGGATTGCCATGCAACGGATGCACTAGAGCTATGAATGCTCAACAAAAGAAAACTAGTGGGTGTGCATCCAACTCGCTTGCTCATGAAGACCTAGGGCATTTGAGGAAGCCCATCGTAGGAATATACAAGCCAAGTTCTATAATGAAAAATTCCCACTAGTATAAAAAGACAACTTATGAGACTCACTACATGAAGAACAAGGTGCTACTTTGAAGCACAAGTGTGGAAAAGAGATAGTAGCATTGCCCTTTTCTCTTTTTTTGGGCCTTTTTTTGGCCTTTTTTTTATTTGGGCAATGCTCTAATAATGATGATCATCACACTTCTATTGATTACAACATAAGGATTACAACTCGAAACTTAGAACAAGATATGACTCTATATGAATGCCTCCGGCGGTGTACCGGGATGGTGCAATGAATCAAGAGTGACATGTATGAAAAATAATGCATGGTGGCTTTGCCACAAATACGATGTCAACTACATGATCATGCAATGGCAATATGACAGAAGTAATGTATGTCATGATGATGATGGTGGAAGTTGCATGGCAATATATCTCGGAATGGCTATGGAAATGCCATAATAGGTAGGTATGGTGGCTGTTTTGAGGAAGATATAAGGAGGTTAATGTGTGATAGAGCATATCGTATCATGGGGTTTGGATGCACCGGCGAAGTTTGCGCCAACTCTCAAGGTGAGAAAGGGCAATGCACGGTACCGAAGAGGCCAGCAAAGGCGGAAAGGTGAGAGTGCGTATAATCCATGGACTCAACATTAGTCAAAAGAACTCATATACTTATTGCAAAAATTTAGAAGTCATAAAAAATCAAGTACTATGCGCATGCTCCTAGGGGGATAGATTGGTAGGAAAAGACCATCGCTCGTCCCCGACCGCCACTCATAAGGATGCACAAGCCAGGTACACTTCATGTTTCAAATTTGTTACACAACTTTAACCATACGTGCATGCTACGGGACTTGCAAACTTCAACACAAGTATTTCTCAAATTCATAATCACCCAACTAGCACGACTTTGATATTATCACCTCCATATCTCAATACAATTATCAAGCATCAAACTTATCTTAGTGTTCAATTCACTTCAAAAGAAAGGTTCACATATCTTGAATACCAAGTATATTAACATTAAGCAAATTACCATGCTATTAAACGACTCTCAAAATAATTTAAGTGAAGCATGAGAGATCAATAGTTTCTTTAGAACAAATCCACCACCATGCTCTAAAAGATATAAGTGAAGCACTAGAACAAAAATTATCACGCTCAAAAGATATAAGTGAAGTACTATGAGCAAAAACTATCAAGCTCAAAAGATATAAGTGAAGCACATAGAGTATTCTAACAAATTCCAATTCATGTATGGCTCTCACAAAAGGTGTGTAGAGCTATTATGATTGTGGTAGACTAACAAGCAAAGACACAAATAATACAAGACGCTCCAAGCAAAACACATATCATGTGGTAAATAAAAATATAGCTCCAAGTAAATTACCGATGGAAGTGGACGAAAGAGGGGATGCCTTCCGGGGCATCCCCAAGCTTTGACTTTTTGGTGTCCTTGGATTATCTTGGGGGTGCCATGGGAATCCCCAAGCTTAGGCTCTTGCCACTCCTTGTTGTTGGGGAACGTTGCAGAAAATTAAAATTTTTCCTACGGTTTCACCAAGATCCATCTATGAGTTCATCTAAGAAACGAGTCAAGGGAGTGAGTTTGCATCTACATACCACTTGTAGATCACGTGCGGAAGCTTGCAAGGGGATGGTGATGATGGAGTCGTACTCGACGTGATTCGGATCACCGATGACCAAGTACTGAACGGACAGCACCTCCGCGTTCAACACACGTACGGGACGGGAGACGTCTCCTCCTTCTTGATCCAGCAAGGGGGGAGGAGAGGTTGAGGAAGATTGCTCCAACGGCAGCACGACGGCGTGGTGCAGTTAGTGCAGCAGTACTCCGACAGGGCTTCGCCGAGCACACGCGGAGGAGGAGAGATGTTGGGGAGGGGAGGGGCTGCGCCTTGGAGGGTGTGTTGCAGCCCTCCCCTCACCCCTCTATATATAGGGGAAGGGGGCAAGGGGGGCCGGCCCTCTAGGGAAAACCCTAGGGGGGCGGCGGCCAAAGGGAGAAGGGGAGAGGGTGGCTTGCCCCCCAAGCCAGGGGGCGCCCCCTTTAGGGTTTCCCCTCCCCTTGCCCTAGCCGCATGGGCCTGGGTGGGGAGGCGCGCCCAGCCCACTAGGGGCTGGCTCCCTGCCCCACGCAGCCCATGTGGTCCCCCGGGAGGGGTGGCCCCACCCGGTGGACCTCCGGAACCCTTCCGGTGGCCCCGGTACAATACCGGTATGACCCGAAACTTCCCGGTGCCCGTTTGACAACTTCCCATATATAAATCTTTACCTCCGGACCCTTCCGGAACTCCTCGTGACGTCCGGGATCTCATCCGGGACTCCGAACAACATTCGGTAGTCACATACTAGTCTTCCTAATAACCCTAGCGTCACCGAACCTTAAGTGTGTAGACCCTACGGGTTCGGGAGACATGCAGACATGACCGAGACGCTCTCAGGTCAATAACCAACAGCGGAATCTGGATACCCATGTTGGCTCCCACATGCTCCTCGATGTTGTCATCGGATGAACCACGATGTCGAGGATTCGATCAAACCCTGTATACAATTCCCTTTGTCAATCAGTACGTTACTTGCCCGAGACTCGATCGTCGGTATCCCAATACCTTGTTCAGTCTCGTTACCGGCAAGTCACTTTACTCGTACCGTAATGCATGATCCCGTGGCCAACACCTTGGTCACCTTGAGCTCATTATGATGATGCATTACCGAGTGGGCCCAGAGATACCTCTCTGTCATACGGAGTGACAAATCCCAGTCTCGATCTGTGTCAACCTAACAGATACTTTCGGAGATACCTTTAATGCACCTTTATAGTCACCCAGTTACGTTGTGACGTTTGATACACCCAAGGCACTCCTACGGTATCCGGGAGTTACACGATCTCATGGTCAAAGGAAGAGATACTTGACATTGGCAAAGCTCTAGCAAACGAACTAAACGACCTATGTGCTATGCTTAGGATTGGGTCTTGTCCATCACATCATTCTCCTAATGATGTGATCCCGTTATCAACGACATCCAATGTCCATAGCCAGGAAATCATGACTATCTGTTGATCACAACGAGCTAGTCAACTAGAGGGTCACTAGGGACATAGTGTGGTCTATGTATTCACACGTGTATTACGATTTCCGGATAATACAGTTATAGCATGAATAAAAGACAATTATCATGAACAAAGAAATATAATAATACTTTTATTATTGCCTCTAGGGCATATTTCCAACAGTCTCCCACTTGCACTAGAGTCACCAATCTAGTTACATTGTGATGAATCGAACACCCATAGAGTTATGGTGTTGATCATGTTTTGCTCGCGAGAGAGGTTTAGTCAACGAATCTGCGACATTCAGATCCGTATGTACTTTGGAAATTTCTATGTCTCCATCTTGAACATTTTCACGGATGGAGTTGAAACGACGCTTGATGTGCCTGGTCTTCTTGTGAAACCTGGGCTCCTTGGCAAGGGCAATAGCTCCAGTGTTGTCACAGAAGAGTTTGATCAGCCCCGACGCATTGGGTATGACTCCTAGGTCGGTGATGAACTCCTTCACCCAAATCGCTTCATGCGCTGCCTCCGAGGCTGCCATGTACTCCGCTTCACATGTAGATCCCGCCATGACGCTCTGCTTGCAGCTGCACCAGCTCACTGCTCCACCATTCAACATATACACGTATCCGGTTTGTGACTTAGAGTCATCCGGATCTGAGTCGAAGCTAGCGTCGACGTAACCCTTTACGACGAGCTCTTCGTCTCCTCCATAAACGAGAAACATGTCCTTTGTCCTTTTCAGGTACTTCAGGATATTCTTGACCGCTGTCCAGTGTTCCTTACCGGGATTGCTTTGGTATCTTGCTACCAAACTTACGGCAAGGTTTACATCAGGTCTGGTACACAGCATGGCATACATAATAGATCCTATGGCTGAAGCATAGGGGATGACACTCATCTCTTCTTTATCTTTTGCCGTGGTCGATGACTGAGCTGCGCTCAATCTCACACCTTGTAACATAGGCAAGAACCCTTTCTTGGACTGATCCATTTTGAACCTTTTCAAAATCTTATCAAGGTATGTGCTTTGTGAAAGACCTATGAGGCGTCTCGATCTATCTCTATAGATCTTGATGCCTAATTTATAAGCAGCTTCTCCAAGGTCCTTCATTGAAAAACACTTATTCAAGTAGGCCTTAATGCTGTCCAGAAATTCTATATTATTTCCCATCAAGAGTATGTCATCTACATACAATATGAGAAATGCTATAGAGCTCCCACTCACTTTCTTGTAAACGCAGGCTTCTCCATAAGTCTGCATAAACCCAAACGCTTTGATCATCTCATCAAAGCAAATATTCCAACTCCGAGATGCTTGCACCAGCCCATAAATGGATCGCTGGAGCTTGCATACTTTGTTAGCGTTCTTAGGATCGACAAAACCTTCCGGCTGCATCATATACAGCTCTTCCTTAAGATGCCCGTTAAGGAATGCCGTTTTGACGTCCATCTGCCATATCTCATAATCATAGTATGCGGCAATTGCTAACATGATACTGACGGACTTTAGCTTCGCTACGGGAGAGAATGTCTCGTCGTAGTCAATCCCTTGAACTTGTCGATAACCCTTAGCGATAAGCCGAGCTTTATAGATGGTAACATTACCATCCGCGTCCGTCTTCTTCTTAAAGATCCATTTGTTTTCTATCGCTCGCCGATCATCGGGCAAGTCTGTCAAAGTCCATACTTTGTTTTCATACATGGATTCTATCTCGGATTTCATGGCTTCAAGCCATTTGTTGGAATCTGGGCCCGCCATCGCTTCTTCATAGTTCGAAGGTTCACCGTTGTCTAACAACATGATTTCCAGGACGGGGTTGCCGTACCACTCTGGTGCGGAACGTGTCCTAGTGGACCTACGAAGTTCAGTAGTAACTTGATCCGAAGTACCTTGATCATCATCATTGGTTTCCTCTTCAGTTGGTGTGGGCATCACAGGAACATTTTCCTGAGCTGCACCACTATCCCGTTCGAGAGGTAGTACTTCATCGAGTTCTACTTTCCTCCCACTTACTTCTTTCGAGAGAAACTCTTTTTCCAGAAAGCATCTGTTCTTGGCAACAAATATCTTGCCCTCGGATCTTAAGTAGAAGGTATACCCGACAGTTAACTTAGGGTATCCTATGAAGACGCATTTTTCCGACTTGGGTTCGAGCTTTTCAGGTTGAAGTTTCTTGACATAAGCATCGCATCCCCAAACTTTTAGAAACAACAGCTTAGGTTTCTTCCCAAACCATAATTCATATGGTGTCATCTCAACGGATTTAGACGGTGCCCTATTTAAAGTGAATGTAGCTGTCTCTAGAGCGTATCCCCAAAATGATAGCGGTAAATCGGTAAGAGACATCATAGACCGCACCATATCTAATAGAGTGCGATTACGATGTTCGGACACACCGTTACGCTGAGGTGTTCCAGGCGGCGTGAGTTGTGAAATGATTCCACATTTCCTCAAGTGTGTACCAAATTCGTGACTTAAGTATTCTCCTCCACGATCTGATCGTAGGAACTTTATCTTTCGGTCACGTTGATTCTCCACCTCATTCTGAAATTCCTTGAACTTTTCAAAGGTTTCAGACTTGTGTTTCATTAAGTAAACATACCCATATCTACTTAGGTCATCAGTGAGAGTGAGAACATAACGATATCCTCCGCGAGCCTCAACGCTCATTGGACCGCATACATCGGTATGTATGATTTCCAACAAGTTGGTTGCTCGCTCCATTGTTCCGGAGAACGGAGTCTTGGTCATTTTGCCCATGAGGCATGGTTCACATGTGTCAAACGATTCATAATCAAGAGACTCTAAAAGTCCATCAGCATGGAGCTTCTTCATGCGCTTGACACCAATGTGACCAAGGCGGCAGTGCCACAAGTATGTGGGACTATCGTTATCAACTTTACATCTTTTGGTATCCACACTATGAACATGTGTAACATTACGCTCGAGATTCATTAAGAATAAACCATTGACCATCGGAGCATGACCATAAAACATATCTCTCATATAAATCGAACAACCATTATTCTCAGACTTAAATGAGTAGCCATCTCGTATTAAACGAGATCCAGATACAATGTTCATGCTCAAACTTGGCACTAAATAACAATTATTAAGGTTCAAAACTAATCCCGTGGGTAAATGTAGAGGCAGCGTGCCGACGGCGATCACATCGACTCTGGAACCATTCCCGACGCACATCGTCACCTCGTCCTTCGCCAGTCTCCGTTTATTCTGCAGCTCCTGCTGTGAATTACAAATATGAGCAACGAAACCGGTATCAAATACCCAGGAGTTACTACGAGTACTGGTAAGGTACACATCAATTACATGTATATCAAATATACCTTTGGTGTTGCCGGCCTTCTTATCCGCTAAGTATTTGGGGCAGTTCCGCTTCCAGTGACCCTTCCCCTTGCAATAAAAGCACTCAGTCTCAGGCTTGGGTCCATTCTTTGACTTCTTCCTGGTAACAGGCTTACCAGGCGCGGCAACCTCCTTGCCGTCCTTCTTGAAGTTCTTCTTACCCTTGCCCTTCTTGAACTTAGTGGTCTTATTGACCATCAACACTTGATGTTCTTTCTTGATTTCAGCCTCTGCTGACTTCAGCATCGAGAACACTTCAGGAATGGTCTTTTCCATCCCCTGCATGTTGTAGTTCATCACAAAGCTCTTGTAGCTTGGTGGGAGCGACTGGAGGATTCTGTCAATGACCGCCTCACCTGGGAGGTTAATATTCAGCTGGGTCATACGGTTGTGTAACCCAGACATCTTGAGTATGTGCTCACTGACAGAACTGTTTTCCTCCATCTTACAACTGTAGAACTTGTCGGAGATGTCATATCTCTCGACCCGGGCGTGAGCTTGAAAAACTAGTTTTAGCTCTTCGAACATCTCGTATGCTCCGTGATGCTCAAAACGCTTTTGGAGCCCCGGTTCTAAGCTGTAAAGCATGCCACACTGAACGAGGGAGTAATCATCAGCGCGAGTTTGCCAAGCATTCATAATGTCTTGGTTCTCTGGGACAGGAGCGTCACCTAGCGGTCCTTCTAGGACATATTGCTTCCTGGCAGCTATGAGGATAATCCTCAGGTTCCGGACCCAGTCCGTATAGTTGCTGCCGTTATCTTTTAGCTTGGTTTTCTCTAGGAACGCGTTGAAGCTCATGTTGACATGAGCGTTGGCCATTTGATCTGCAAGACATATTTGCAAAGGTTTTAGACTAAGTTCATGATAATTAAGTTCTAATCAAATTTATGAACTCCCACTCAGATTAGACATCCCTTTGGTCATCTAAGTGTTACACGATCCGAGTCGACTAGCCCGTGTCCGATCATCACGTGAGACGGACTAGTCATCGTCGGTGAACATCTTCATGTTGATCGTATCTTCTATACGACTCGTGTTTGACCTTTCGGTCTCCGTGTTCCGAGGCCATGTCTGCACATGCTAGGCTCGTCAAGTTAACCCTAAGTGTTTTCGCTGTGTAAAACTGTCTTACACCCGTTGTATGTGAACATAAGAATCCATCACACCCGATCATCACGTGGTGCTTAGAAGCGACGAACTGTAGCAACGGTGCACAGTTAGGGGAGAACACTTCTTGAAATTTTTGTAAGGGATCATCTTATTTACTACCATCGTCCTAAGTAAACAAGATGCATAAACATAATAAACATCACATGCAATTATATAGTTGTGACATGATATGGCCAATATCATATAGCTCCATTGATCTCCATCTTCGGGGCTCCATGATCATCTTGTCACCGGCTTGACACCATGATCTCCATCATCATGATCTCCATCATCGTGTCTTCATGAAGTTGTCACGCCAACGACTACTTCTACTTCTATGGCTAACGCGTTTAGCAATAAAGTAAAGTAAGTTACATGGCGTTCTTCAATGACACGCAGGTCATACAAAAAATAAAGACAACTCCTATGGCTCCTGCCGGTTGTCATACTCATCGACATGCAAGTCGTGAATCCTATTACAAGAACATGATTTCATACATCACAATTCATCATTCATCACAACTTCTGGCCACATCACATCACATGATCAATCGCTGCAAAAACAAGTTAGACGTCCTCTAATTGTTGTTGCATCTTTTACGTGGCTGCAATTGGGTTCTAGCAAGAACGTTTTCTTACCTACGAATAACCACAACGTGATTTTGTCAACTTCTATTTACCCTTCATAAGGGCCCTTTTCATCGAATCCGTCCAACTAAAGTGGGAGAGACAGACACCCGCCAGCCACCTTATGCAACTAGTGCATGTCAATCGGTGAAACCGGTCTCACGTAAGCGTACGTGTAAGGTTGGCCCGGGCCGCTTCATCCCACAATACCGTTGAAGCAAGAAAAGACTAGTAGAGGCAAGTAAGTTGACAAGATCCACGCCCACAACAAAATTGTGTTCTACTTGTGCAAAGAGAACTACGCATAAACCTGGCTCTGATACCACTGTTGGGGAATGTTGCAGAAAATTAAAATTTTTCCTACGGTTTCACCAAGATCCATCTATGAGTTCATCTAAGCAACGATTCAAGGGAGTGAGTTTGCATCTACATACCACTTGTAGATCGCGTGCGGAAGCTTGCAAGGGGATGGTGATGATGGAGTCGTACTCGACGTGATTCGGATCACCGATGACCAAGTACTGAACGGACAGCACCTCCGCGTTCAACACACGTACGGGACGGGAGACGTCTCCTCCTTCTTGATCCAGCAAGGGGGGAGGAGAGGTTGAGGAAGATTGCTCCAACGGCAGCACGACGGCGTGGTGCAGTTAGTGCAGCAGTACTCCGACAGGGCTTCGCCGAGCACACGCGGAGGAGGAGAGATGTTGGGGAGGGGAGGGGCTGCGCCTTGGAGGGTGTGTTGCAGCCCTCCCCTCACCCCTCTATATATAGGGGAAGGGGGCAAGGGGGGCCGGCCCTCTAGGGAAAACCCTAGGGGGGGCGGCGGCCAAAGGGAGAAGGGGAGAGGGTGGCTTGCCCCCCAAGCCAGGGGGGCGCCCCCTTTAGGGTTTCCCCTCCCCTTGCCCTAGCCGCATGGGCCTGGGTGGGGAGGCGCGCCCAACCCACTAGGGGTTGGCTCCCTGCCCCACGCAGCCCATGTGGTCCCCCGGGAGGGGTGGCCCCACCCGGTGGACCTCCGGAACCCTTCCGGTGGCCCCGGTACAATACCGGTATGACCCCGAAACTTCCCGGTGCCCGTTTGACAACTTCCCATATATAAATCTTTACCTCCGGACCCTTCCGGAACTCCTCGTGACATCCGGGATCTCATCCGGGACTCCGAACAACATTCGGTAGTCACATACTAGTCTTCCTAATAACCCTAGCGTCACCGAACCTTAAGTGTGTAGACCCTACGGGTTCGGGAGACATGCAGACATGACCGAGACGCTCTCAGGTCAATAACCAACAGCGGGATCTGGATACCCATGTTGGCTCCCACATGCTCCTCGATGTTGTCATCGAATGAACCACGATGTCGAGGATTCGATCTAACCCTGTATACAATTCCCTTTGTCAATCAGTACGTTACTTGCCCGAGACTCGATCGTCGGTATCCCAATACCTTGTTCAGTCTCGTTACCGGCAAGTCACTTTACTCGTACCGTAATGCATGATCCCGTGGCCAACACCTTGGTCACCTTGAGCTCATTATGATGATGCATTACCGAGTGGGCCCAGAGATACCTCTCCGTCATACGGAGTGACAAATCCCAGTCTCGATCCGTGTCAACCTAACAGATACTTTCGGAGATACCTTTAATGCACCTTTATAGTCACCCAGTTACGTTGTGACGTTTGATACACCCAAGGCACTCCTATGGTATCCGGGAGTTACACGATCTCATGGTCGAAGGAAGAGATACTTGACATTGGCAAAGCTCTAGCAAACGAACTAAACGACCTATGTGCTATGCTTAGGATTGGGTCTTGTCCATCACATCATTCTCCTAATGATGTGATCCCGTTATCAACGACATCCAATGTCCATAGCCAGGAAATCATGACTATCTATTGATCACAACGAGCTAGTCAACTAGAGGCTCACTAGGGACATAGTGTGGTCTATGTATTCACACGTGTATTACGATTTCCGGATAATACAGTTATAGCATGAATAAAAGACAATTATCATGAACAAAGAAATATAATAATACTTTTATTATTGCCTCTAGGGCATATTTCCAACACTTGTTCCATAATCCATCAAAAGAATTCACCCAAAACTTGAAAACTTCACAACACAAAACTCGACAGAAATCTCGTGAGCTCCGTTAGAGAAAGAAAACAAAGAACTACTTAAGGTACTGTAATGAACTCATTATTTATTTATTTTGGTGTTAAACCTACTGTATTCCAACTTCTCTATGGATTATAAACTATTTTACTAGCCATAGATTCATCAAAATAAGCAAACAACACACGTAAAACAGAATCTGTCAAAAACAGAACAGTCTATAGCAATCTGTAACTAACGCAACTTCTGGAACTCTAAAAATTCTACCAAAATATGAAGTCCTGGAAAATTTGTTTATTGAACAGCAGTAAAAATAATCAATGCAAAATCACGTTTCTGTGATTTAACATAACTATATTCGTGCGCGCAAAGTTTCTGTTTTTCAGCAGAATCAAATCAACTATCATCGTAGGTTATCCTATAGGTTCTACTTGGCACAAACACTAATTAAAAGATAAAACCACATCCAAACAGAATCTAGATGGATTATTTATTTCCTAAACAGAAGCAAAAACAAAAAACACAAAATAAAATTGGGTTGCCTCCCAACAAGCTCTATCGTTTAACTCCCCTAGCTAGGCATAAAAGCAAGGATAGATCTAGGTATTGCCATCTTTGGTAGGCAATCCATAAGTGGCTCTCATGATAGACTCATATGGTAATTTTATTTTCTTTCTAGGGAATTGTTCCATGCCCTTCTTTAAGGGAAATTGGAATCTAATATTCCCTTCCTTCATATCAATAATTGCACAAATCGTTCTAAGGAAAGGTCTACGAAGAATAATAGGACATGAAGGATTGCAATCTATATCAAGAACGATAAAATCTACGGGCACAGAATTCATATTTGCAATAATAAGAACATCATTAATTCTTCCCATAGGTTTTTTAATAGTGGAATCTGCAAGATGCAAGTTTAGAGAGCAATCATCAAAATCACGGAAATCTAGCAAATCACATAAAGTTTTGGGGATAGTAGAGACACTAGCACCCAAATCACACAAAGCATGAAACTCACAATCTTTAATTTTAATTTTAATAGTAGGTTCCCACTCATCATAGAGTTTTCTAGGGATAGAAACTTTCAACTCAAGTTTTTCTTCATAAGATTGCATCAAGGCATCAACAATGTGTTCGGTAAAGGCCTTATTTTGACTATAAGCGTGAGGAGAATCTAGCACGGATTGCAACAAGGAAATACAAAAAATCAAAGAGAAATTTTCATAATTAAATTCATTGAGACCCAAAATAGTGGGTTTAGCAACATCTCGGTTTTTATTTATTTCAATCCCACTTTCATCAATTTCATCATCAAGATTTAGAAACTCCGAATTCTTAGAACGCCTTCTAGGTAAAGGAAGATCATATTCAGTTTCATCAAGATTCATATTGCAAAACAAAGATTTAATAGGGGACACATCAATAACTTTTAGATCTTCATCTTGATTTTCATAGGAATTGGAAGAACACGCTTTAATAAAGGCATCTTTGGAAGCACGCATCCTAGCGGTTCTTTCTTTGCACTCATCAATGGAAATTCTCATGGCTTTGAGAGACTCATTGATATCATGCTTAGGAGGAATAGATCTAATCTTTAAAGAATCAATTTCAAGAGAAATCCTATCAACGTTCCTAGCCAAATCATCAACTTTAAGCAATTTCTCTCCAAGCAAAGCATTAAAATTCTTTTGTGAATTCATAAACTCTTTAACACTACTCTCAAATTCAGAGGGCATCTTATTAAAAATTTCCATTAGAGTTGTTGTAGGAATTTCCATAATTATTAGAAGGATTACTAGGATAAGGCCTAGGATTAAAATTCCCTCTATACGCGTTGTTTCCAAAACTATTCCTACCAACAAAATTCACATCCATAGATTCATTGTTATTCTCAAGCAAAGTAGATAAAGGCATATCATTTGGGATCAAGAGGAGTATTTTTAGGAGCAAACATCTTCATAAGTTCATCCATCTTTTCACTCAAAACATTGATTTCTTCTATAGCATGCACTTTTTTACTAGAAGATCTTTCGGTGTGCCATTGAGAATAATTAGCCATAATATTATCAAGCAATTTCGTAGCATCACCTAACGTAATTTCCATAAACGTGCCTCCCGCGGCTGAATCTAAAAGATTTCTAGAAGCAAAATTCAATCCGGCATAAATTTTTTGTTTGATCATCCATAAATTCAAACCATGAGTAGGGCAATTGCGAAGCATTAATTTCATTCTTTCCCAAGATTGGGCAACATGCTCATGATCAAGTTGTTTAAAATTTATGATATCGTTCCTAAGAGTGATAATCTTAGTGGGAGGAAAATACTTAGAGATAAAAGCATCTTTGCACTTGTTCCAAGAATCAATACTATTTTTAGGCAAAGATGAAAACCAAACTTTAGCACGATCTCTAAGCGAAAACGGAAATAACTTCAATTTGACAATATTGTTATCTGTATCTTTCTTCTTTTGCATATCACACAAATCAACAAATTTGTTTAGATGAGTAGCGGCATCTTCACTAGGAAGGCTGGCGAATTGATCTTTCATAAGAAGATTCAACAAAGAGGTATTGATTTCACAAGACTCATCATTATTAAGAGGAGCAATCGGAGTACTAAGGAAATCATTATTATTGGTATTCGAGAAATCACACAATTTGGTATTATCTTGCGCCATGGCAACAAGTAATCCAACATACAAGCCAACAGAAAGGCAACGGGAAAAAGGCAAACGGGAAAGAGAGGAGGAGATTGGGAAAGAGAGGGCGAATAAAATGGCAAGGGTGAAGTGGGGGAGAGGAAAACGAGAGGCAAATGGCAAATAATGTAATGCGAGAGATAGGGATTGTGATGGGTACTTGGTATTGTTGACTTGCTTGCGTGAGCCTCCCCGGCAACGGCGCCAGAAATTCTTCTTGCTACCTCTTGAGCACTGCGTTGGATTTCGCCGAAGAGGAGAGGATGATGCAACAAAGTAGCATAAGTATTTCCCTCAGTTTTTGAGAACCAAGGTATCAATCCAGTAGGATACCACGCACAAGTCCCTCGTACCTACACAAAACGATAGCTAGTAGCAACCAACGCGATTAGGGGTTGTCAATCCCTTCACGGTCACTTACGAGAGTGAGATCCGATAGAGATGATAAATAATATTTTTGGTATTTTTGATAGATAGATGCAAAGTAAAAAGAAAAGGCAAAGTAAAAACAAAGCAAGTTAATAAGGTGATAGAGATTGATATGATGAGAATAGACCCGGGGGCCATAGGTTTCACTAGTGGCTTCTCTCAAGAGCATAGACATTCTACGGTGGGTGAACAAATTACAGTTGAGCAATTGACATAATTGAGCATAGTTATGAGCATATATAGGCAATGATCATGTATATAGGCATCACGTCCAAGACAAGTAGATCGAAACGATTCTGCATCTACTACTATTACTCCACTCATCGACCGCTATCCAGCATGCATCTAGAGTATTAAGTTAAAAACAGAGTAATGCCTTAAGCAAGATGACATGATGTAGAGGGATAAATTCATGCAATATGATAAAAAAAACCATCTTGTTATCCTTGATGACAACAATACAATACGTGCCTTGCTACCCCTTCTGTCACTGGGAAAGGACACCGCAAGATTGAACCCAAAGCTAAGCACTTCTCCCATTGCAAGAACTACCAATCTAGTTGGCCAAACCAAAAAGGATAATTCGAAGAGACTTGCAAAGATAACTCAATCATACATAAAAGAATTCAGAGAAGAATCAAATATTTTCCATAGATAAGACTGGATCATAAACCCACAATTCATCAGTCTCAACAAACACACCACAAAAAGAAGATTACATCGAATAGATCTCCATGAGAGAGGGGGAGAACATTGTATTGAGATCCAAAAAGAGAGAAGAAGCCATCTAGCTACTAGCTATGGACCCGAAGGTCTGAAGTAAACTACTCACACTTCATCGGAGGGGCTATGGTGTTGATGTAGAAGCCCTCCGTGGTGGATGCCTCCTCCGGCGGAGCTCTGGAACAGGCCCCAAGATGGGATCTCGTGGATACAGAAGGTTGTGGCGGTGGACTTAGGTTTTTGGCTACTGTTCTGATCGTTCGGGGATACGTAGGTATATATAGGAGGAAGGAGTACATCGGTGGAGCAACAGGGGGCCCACGAGGTAGGGGGGCGCGCCCAGGGGGGCGCCCTCCACCCTCGTGACTGCCTCTGGCACTGCTTGGAGTAGGGTCCAAGTCTCCTGGATCATGTTCAGTGAGAAAATCACGCTCCCAAAGGTTTCATTCCATTTGGACTCCGTTTGATATTCTGTTTCTTCAAAACACTGAAATAGGCAAAAAACAGCAATTCTGGGCTGGGCCTCCGGTTAATAGGTTAGTCCCAAAAATAATATAAAAGTGGAAAATAAAGCCCAATATAGTCCAAAACAATAGATAAAGTAGCATGGAGCAATCAAAAATTATAGATACGTTGGAGACGTATCAGAACCTCATCGACCTCCTTCTCCATCTTCACGAGAGAACAAGAACGCCAACAATAACGAAGAAAGACAAGAAGAAGACCAAGACAATGAAGAGGATGTTCCACCCTGACCCAAACAAAAGCTCTCACGAGTTCGAGCAAGAGTCTCAAGAGATCATCCCGTCGAACAAATCTATGATGATATTCAAACCGGGAGAATTACTCGCTCTAAAACTCGTCAGGCTAACTTTTGTGAACATTACTCATTCATTTCTAGTATTGAACCTATTAAGGTTGAAGATTCTCTTGATGATCCGGATTGGGTGAACGTCATGCCTGAAGATCTACACAATTTTGAGAGGAACCAAGTGTGGACATTGGTTGAAAAGCCTGATGAGAAGCACAATGTCACTGGAACCAAATGGGTGTTTCGGAACAAGCAAGATGAAGATGGACAAGTTGTACGCAACAAGGCTCGTCTCGTTGCTCAAGGCTACACTCAAGTCGAAGGTATGGACTATGGTGAGACATATGCCCCCATTGCTAGACTTGAATCCATTCGCATCTTACTTGCTTATGCCAATCACCATGATATCACTTTATATCAAATGGACATTAAAAGTGCTTTTCTTAATGGTGAAATTGAGGAGGAAGTTTATGTTAAACAACCTCCCGGCTTTGTTAATCCCAAGAAACCCGATCATGTTTACAAACTTCACAAAGCTCTTTTGGTCTTAAACAAGCTCCTGGAGCATGCTATAAATGCTTGACTAAGTTCCTTATTGAAAAAGGCTTTGAGATTGGAAAAATTGATTCTACACTTTTTACTAAAATGGTTAATGATGAATTATTTGTGTGCCAAATTTATGTGGATGATATCATATTTGGTTCAACTAACCCTCATTTTAGTGAAAAAGTTTGGAAGGCTAATGTCGGAGAAGTTTGAGATGTCTATGATGAGTGAACTCAAGTTCTTTCTTGGTTTGCAAATCAAGCAAACTAAGGAGGGTACCTTTGTTTCTCAAACAAAGTACACCAAGGACTTATTCAAAAAGTTCAACATGCAAGAATGCAAAGGTATGAGTACCCCCATGCCTACTAGTGGACATCTTGACTTGAAAAAGGATGGCGAACCAGTTGACCAAAAGGTTTACCGCTCTATGATTGGTTCATTGTTATATCTATGTGCCTCCCATCCCATATTATGCTAAGTGTGTGCATGTGCACGATATCAAGCGGCCCCCAAAGAATGTCATCTTAAGGCTGTGAAAAGGATAGTGAGATACTTAATTCACACACCAAACTTTGGCATTTGGTATCCTAAGAGGTCTTCTTTTGATCTCGTTGGCTACTTCGATTCGGACTATGCTGGTGATAAGGTTGATAGAAAGTCCACTTCAGGTACTTGTCAATTTCTTGGTAGATCTCTTGTGTCTTGGTCCTCCAAGAAACAAAACTCGGTATCCTTATCCACCACCGAAGCAGAATACATTGCCCCCGGTTCATGTTGTGCTCAGTTACTTTGGATGACACAAACTCTTAAAGATTATGGGATATATGTGAAAAATGTTCCATTGTTTGTGATAATGAAAGTGCTATTAAGATTGCTCATAATCCCGTGCAACATTCTCGAACTAAGCATATTGAAGTTCGTCATCACTTCATTCGAGATCATGTTGCTAAGGGAGATAGCAATCTTAAACATGTTCGTACCAATAAGCAATTGGCGTATATATTCACCAAACCGCTTGATTGGAAAGTATTTTGCCGTTTGAGAGGTGAATTGAACATTATTGATGCCTCAAACTTGGAGTAGAAACTCCATTTGGATGCGTGCAAGGCATGAGCCTTTCTATGACTAATCCTTGATATTTATCTTACGATGATAATCATATGTCTTGGATATACTTGTACTCTTGCATACTATCTAACCCTTGTAGTTACTTGGATAAGCCAAATTCTATGAGATTGCAACTCAATCACATTCTAAGCGATCTCTACATCTTCAAGTCTCTACAATATGGTGGTTGAAGACAAGGAAGCATCTATATATCAAATTTCATTTGGTATCAAATTCATGATTGTCATTTTGGATACACAAGTGCTCTTCCTTGCAAAACTAACCCATGTAGGAAGATGAACTCAAATGACAAGCGGTGCCCCAACTCTTGATGAACTACATCAACATTGAGCATCCTACACAAGTACACCTATATAATCAAGATCAACACCACCACCAAGGTATGTCATTCCATCTTAGAGAAGCTTTACCACAAGACATGAGTCAAAGCAACTCAGCAAGATGTGAATACATCAAAATGCTTAAACGAAAAATGGCAACCCCATTTTGAGCTTAAACGATGAGTACGACCTATGATCAAGTGTCTTCACTTGACTCCTAAGTCAATATACTCTAACATAGGTGACTTTGTCGCCGACCAATTCGAGATGAAGTTCTCGAGTGTTTATCCAAGTTCTTGCATTTTTCTCTTGCATGTTTGTTTCCCCTTTCAAAAAAAACTTCATCTAGATTTCATTTCTTTTCTCTGTTGTTTTTTGCATTCCCTGCATTTAATTCATTGCAAATCCTTTAGTTAATTCCCTACAAATCTTTGTGAGATCCTATTTGCCTAGTGAGCTGAGATGACAAAATCTTTCTCTGTGTTGAACTTGGCCTCACCGATCTTTCCTTTTCGGCCAGACCGAAACAACTCGGTCTCACTGAAGAAAAGGACTCGGTGTTCCCGATTTCACTACTGTGGAAACATTTTGCCATTTGCATCCTGCATATCGAATCCAGCTCCACTCGATGATTCTTATCCTCTACCTGCATCACAACCTACATGCTGCTTTGTCATGTGACTCAAGGACCAAACCTATTTGACTTATGCTCTAGAAGATCCCTTCTTGGAAATTGATGTCAAAGGGGGAGAGAATGATCACATTAAAGCTTAATCACATCAAAGGGAGATAAAGACTTCTTAATCTTCCCAGATGCTTGGTAAACAAAGAGGAGAGAAGCCACATGTCTTTAAGAGGGGGAAAAGCATGTTATTTGAAGATGTTTCTTTGTGTCTTTTGCTTTGTTTTTCATTTGCTCTAATTTTCTATTACCCTATCTTCTCCCATTATCCAATATGAGATTCAGGGGGAGAAAGACATCTAAGGGAAGAAAATCTTTGAAATTCATTGCATATCTTTATCCCTTGGGGACATGTTAACATCCAAATAGAGTATTAAGTACTCACTCGCTACATGTCATCCCGGTCTTGGTACTCTTGTGGTTTCTCGTTCTTGCTCTGTTTAGTAGATGTTCCTGTGTTATCTAACCCTGTTTTCTCAGGTTCATCTCTTCCCAAGTTAGCTCAAGACCACAAGGTAAGTATATGCTTCACACTCATGTGCATGAGGATCTCTTGCTGATGTACATATTGTTTGCAAGAAGGACGCATGAACATGTAGGTATATTTTCTGCATTTCACATCATTTGCTCTGATGCATTGTAACTCATTGCTTGCTCCGACATGCTTATGCATTCACATACTCTCATAATCTATCTTCACATGATTGCATACATATAGGGGGAGCTAATGCATGTTGCATGTTCTTCCAAAGCTTTACTTGTTATACTTCATGTCTTTATCTAAAGCTTTGATGTATGTTGTCATCAATTACCAAAAAGGGGGAGATTCAAAGCACAAGTGCTCCCTGGGTGATTTTGGTAATTAATGTCAACATATCTCTTGTTGGACTAATACTTCTATCTACTATATTTCAGATGAGTTCAACATTGGAGTGGCAGGACAAGAGGATGTGGAACCCCTTAAAGATGCTAAGGACAAACATTGGCAAAGGCTCAAGACTCTACATTTTCATTTTAGTGATCCAAGATCACATTGAGTCCATAGGAAAGCCAATACTATTAAAAGGGGATGAGGTGTTGCTTAATGACTTGCTTGCTCAAAGTGCTTAGTGATATGCTCCAAAGCCCTCAACCACTTTCTCATTTCCACATATGTCCCAAACCTAAAGTCAAACTCGGCCCCACCAACTTGATCTATCCGGCGCCATCGAGTTCACTTGACATAGCCACTGCCAGAAACCCTAATCAGTTCGATCTCACCGATGGGATCTTGATCTCACCGAGATGGCCTTGCAAACTCTCTGTTACCTATTGCAGTTATTTCGGTCTCACATAGATATGCAGTCGGTCCCACCGAGTTTGCTTGACCAAGTCTCTGTTTTCTTATTGCTGAAATCGGTCCCACCGAGTTCGTGCAATCGGTCTCACCGAGATGAGGTTTTGCCCTAACCCTAGCGCATCGGTCTCACTGAGTTGACCTTGTCGGTCCCACCGAAAACTCTAACGTTCACATTTTAAACCATATTGGTCTGACCGAGTTTCACTATTCGGTCCCACCGAGTTTGGAAAATTGTGTGTAACGGCTAGGTTTTGTGTGGAGGCTATATATACCCCTCCACCCCCTTCTCCATTTGAGAGAGAGCCATCAGAACGTGCCTATACTTTCACTACTCATTTTTTGAGAGAGAACCACCTACTCATGTGTTAAGACCAAGACATCCCAATCCAACCACATGAACCTTGATCTCTAGCCTTCCCCAAGTTGCTTTTCACTCAAATCATCTTTCCACCTTATCCAAATCTGTGAGAGAGAGTTGAGTGTTGGAGAGACTATCATTTGAAGCACAAGAGCAAGGAGTTCATCATCAACACACCATCTATTACCTTTTGGAGAGTGGTGTCTCCTAGATTGGTTAGGTGTCACTTGGGAGCCTCCGTCAAGATTGTGGAGTTGAACCAAGGAGTTTGTAAGGACAAGGAGATCACCTACTTCTGAAGATATACCCAAGTGAGGCAAGTCCTTCGTGGGCGATGGCCATGGTGGGATAGACAAGGTTGCTTCATCGTGGACCCTTCGTGGGTGGAGCCCTCCGTGGACTCGCGCAACCGTTACCCTTTGTGGGTTGAAGTCTCCACCAATGTGGATGTACGACAGCACCACCTATCGGAACCACGCCAAAAATCTCCATGTCTCCAATTGCGTTTGCACACTCCGAGCCCATCCCTTTACTTTCTTGCAAGCTGCATGCTTTACTTTCCGCTGCTCATATACTCTTGCCATTCTTTCTTGAATTGTATTGTGAATGTTTGAAATTGTGCTAATTTCCAACCTCAACTTGAAAAACTTAAAAACTAGTACCAGACACCTCTTCTCGATCCTTTCACTTGCGCAAAAAGAAAAAATCAACGGTCAACGAGGTCACGAGGGAAGAATTTAAGAGGCCTCACAATGGCCCTCGAGGCATGTTAGACTTAGCTTTCGTGGTGTGACGTTTTTGCGTGTCATAGTTCAAG
Source organism: Triticum timopheevii (assembly GCA_963921465.1). Lineage (NCBI taxonomy): Eukaryota > Viridiplantae > Streptophyta > Magnoliopsida > Poales > Poaceae > Triticum > Triticum timopheevii. The sequence continues at coordinate 443,480,453 of OY997274.1, read as the reverse complement.
GAGTGCGCCCTGTGATAGGCGTCTGCCCGCAAGGCCCCTAGTGTGCGCTTGGTGGAGCGGTGCAGCACCCGCCTTGCGAGGCAGCGCTCGCAAGACTTCCTAAGGAAGGATGCTCATGAAGCTTCTTGTGCCCTGCGTCAGTGAGATTGCCACCAAGTTTTTGCAAGCAGTGAGGTGGCGCACGCTCATGAGGTTGCTTGTGCGTATCACGTGAGGAGATAAGTACCAAGGACCTTGGTGAGGTGACGTGCACGGGAGCAGGCCCGTGAGCCAGATCTCAGTCACTTGGGTTTAATGACGCTGATGGGCCTGGCCCAAGCATAGGCACCATGCCTAGCCCTCACTCGAGCGATACGCAGAAGGAAAATCATGAGTGCGCATGCCTCTCGAGGTGCGCTCCACAACAAGTATACGAAATACTAAAAAACTGAAGCTTTACTAATGCATGAAAGGTTGCATTGCTTCAAGCAGGCCTCGATCTCTGCGACAAGCGAGTGCCTGAAGGTGGGTCGCAATTTGGTGTGCCTGAGGTGGGTGTGGGTGGGAATTCCTCGCGAGGCATGATGACGACGACTTCGGGAGGCGCTGCAGATGCGTGAGGAGCCGCTCCTCAAAGACGCATGGAGCCTGAGGCTAGTGACGGGAGGTCCGCTTGGCGATGTCGTTCGCTTCCTTGTTGTCTGCGTGAGGGATGATGTGCTGGAGCTCCATGCCCAGAAAACGCTTCTCGAGCTTGCGCACCTCCTCGAGGTAGGCGGCCATGTGCTCGCCCTTTGGTTTGTAGCACCTGCGGGAGAAGTTGACGAGGAGCTAGTAGTCTCCCTTGATGGTGATGCGCTTGATGCCGACGGCGTTGGCGGCCTTGATGCCGGCGATGAGGCCCTTGTATTTGACGATGTTGTTGGAGACCTTGTCGCTGGACTTGAAGCAAAGCTCCACAACGTAGTAGAGCTTGTCCCTTGTTGGCGAAGAGAGCACTACGCCAGCCCCCACGCCCTGCCGCGAGAATGCGCCGTCGAAGTGCAGAGTCCAGCGGGAGCGCCATCTCCAGGCAACGTGGACACCTCCTTGTGAGGCTCATCTTGATGCAGGTCCGTCCACTCCGTCGCGAAGTCAGCCAGGGCCGTGCCCTTGATCGTCCTTGTAGTGAGGAACTGCAGCTCGAAGGGCTGCAACTCGATTTTTAAAGTATGTGGATTTGGAAAAAGTACACATATTTTTAAAGAGTTCATAGATTTGAAAAAAAATACTTGAATTTGAAAACGTTACGCGAACTTGGAAAAACTATGCGAAGTTGAGTCGGTGCAGTCAAAACCGGGGTCAGACTGCATCAAAACTGGTCAAAACCGTGACGGATCTTGTCCGATTTCAATAGTTAAGGATGCAAGTTGTCCGATTTTAGAGTTGTGAGACCAAATATAGACCCCAACAAGAGTTGAGAGACGAAAAGTATATTTTTCTCCTTTTACTATTTCCAGTGTTCCTGTTATGGCAAATGATGAAACATCGAAAGTTTGTCCCACAAAAAATAAAAGTAATTCTCATCTAGACGGGGATTAGCAAAAAATGTTTCTATATTTATAGAATAAGTCATAGCGCATTAATTATATGATCCACGGGAGAATACAAGACATGAGCTGATTAATTATATGATCGAATAAGTCGTACTGCGTTATGTTGATCCAGCTTGACCAGCTCTACTTTATTTGTCGATCCCTCAACGTACACGTCCGTTTACAAAGACTTTCTTACATTTATTCGTCAAAGTTACTTTCCCCATAATTAGTGCACTGGAAAGAAGTATCACAAACTTGTTACTATTGTTTGTCTTAATTCATGGCGAAAAGAATATCTTCTTTCTTGCGGATGCAACATGAGATGACACGTCCGACCAACGAGAAAGATTCCACCACACAGCTGGGGATAAAGTACCACAATATATATGTACGTAGTTGATTGCTCGTGCATGTCGATTAGCTACAACTCGGCAGGCGCAAGGATCAGGTCAAGCAGCATTTGGGTTTGTGATCTCCTTTCTGTTTCGACCTCTGTTGCATAATGATCCATGTGGCAGAGCGCCATCAGCACCGCAGGCTATCTAATCCAACAGCTAAGTGTTGCCGGATCATGTGCCTCTTATTGCTGTGCAGCATTACGCGTGCAGAATATCTGGATATTATTTATCTCTGCGTTTTCATTCTTACTCACCAAGCAACAGAACACATCGATGTGTCCCCTGATTGCCTTCAGCCATTGGCGACCCGGCAATTCATTAATCAATGAGAAAACTACCGGAGAGTTTTCGACCAGGGAGGAATCTCTTGTACGTGATGTGAAGATTGCTCCAACCAACACCCAGCACAGCACCCAAAAAGGTCAGACCACGCGCAGCCTTTGACCGCACGCGCATATTCAGAGCTAGTGTGATGCCTCCCCCTGTACTTTTCTCGATTAGTTAACTGAGCTCCATCTCATCACGCGTAATTTCCTTAAGGTTAAGGTTAATCTGTTAAAAAACTAGTGTTTAATTAAGCTCTGTATGTATCATTGGATCTAATCATCATTTCACTTTGCTTACAAGCAAGCAGCTAGCAGTTCGTGCGTGCGTGCGTGCCTGCACTGCACTTTTGATTGCCCAGCACTGTCAGCCAGGTGGGGTTAAACGGCCAATCAGATTCAGAGAGGACGCCAACGCCGTCCTGCGCACGTCTGCTTTGATAAAATCAGCCCGTGCAGTGCAAACATACACATATTTGATATTTCTTCTCTGCTTCTTCCTGTCGGGAATAGATATAACCAGCCATTTTTCTCTCAAGAAAATGTCCAGTGCCTTCGTCCTGGGAAATATATATAGATAAAAGGGCATTAGGTTGACTATGGGGTCGAATATCCGTTTTTGTTTGTGAGAAATCGGGTGGAATATCTAACATATATGTGGCTCTCAATTTTATTTTTTTTGAAACGGAGGCAGAAACTTTGCCTCATTCATTAATTAAGAAGGAAACAGACAAGATTTTGCAACACATTGTGAAAGAAAAAAAATGAAAAAAATATTACATCATGGTCATTACTCTCCTGGCATCAGAAGGCCCACATTTTTAGCCCCGGCGGTGATCCAAAGGTTAGTCTCACTCTTTATGTAGATAAATAGGATGTTGGGTGGCTTGAACTTGTTGCAGAAAATCCTCGCGTTCCTCTCATTCCATATAGTCCAACTAACAAGCATTGTGAGGGAGGCCATAGCTTTCCTATGCACCCTCGTTGCGCTAGACATCCTTGTCCACCAATCCTTGATTGATCGTTCCCCCCGCCAAGTAGTAATATCCATGGTATCCAATTGTAGCCATACTTTTAGCATTTCCCAGAGCCTCAACGTGTATCGGCACTTGTAGAAGAGGTGAGCCACAGATTCTTGCTCCCTCTTGCATAGTGGGCAAAGTCCGCAATTGTCCCAACCTCGCTTGGCCAAACGGTCGGCGGTCCAAACACGATTTTGAATTGCTAGCCAAGCAAAGAACTTGATTTTTGGTGGAGCCCAAACCTTCCAAATGGTTTTATTCATTTCTATGCGTGCAATGTCCAAGAATTGCGCCCTATACGCCGAGGTTGTGGTGTATTCACCATTCGTTGTGTGCTTCCATGCGATGGAATCCACCCTATCCTCCTCGAGATGAACATTCCGAAGCAAGGTCCAAAGATGGATAAATTGACGGATATGCTCGAGTGAAAAGGAGGTCGAAATTTTGACTTTGCCAATCCACGCGCCCTCGAGTAAGGCTTCGCGCACCTTCCAGTTTTTCCTCGAGGAGCACTCAAAGATGAGTGGAGCCACATCTTTTGGTTTCGTACCAAATAACCAAGGGGAGTCCCAAAAAGGCGCTATAGCCCCATTGCCAATAGTGATAGTGGTCGAAGCATAGAAGAGGTCCATGTCGTCCTCGTCACAGGGATTTCCCATTCCCACCCACATCCGATGGGAGTCATTCCACTCATACCAAGGCCATCGTAGTCTTAGTGCATGGGAAAATTTCCCAAGATGAAGCACACCAAGGCCCCCTAGATCCTTGGGGCGGCACACCGTCTCCCAATTGACCTTGCACTTGGCTCCGGTTGTCTTGTCTGTCCCAGACCAGAGGAAAGCTCTCTCGATCTTGTTGATGCTAGCAAGCGTGCCGGGCGGGATGGTGAGGGAAGTGGCGTGAAAGATCACCTGCGAGGTGAGCACTGATTTGACAAGAACGCACCGACCCTTTGTGGTGATATTCCCACCTTCCCAACATACAAGGTTGTCTGTGACCTTGTCCTCGAGGTATTGGCAGTCGACCCTCTTGAGCTGCCACACAGAGAGAGGAAGGCCCAAATACTTCACTGGGAAAGAGGCTCGGGAGGCCGGAAGCTCATGGAGGATCTCGTCCAAGTTCAAGTTCCCACATCTTATGGGGACGACAGAGCTTTTCTGGAAGTTTGTGCATAATCCCGTGGCCCGACCAAAGCAATCCAGGATGGTTGCAAGGTTCAAAACATCCTCCTTTAAAGGCTTGACAAAAACAGCCACGTCGTCCGCATAAAGGGAGGTCCGGAAGCAAGTGCCACGCCCTTTGATCTTGTGAAGAATCCCGCAGCGAGTGGCCACAATGAGAACTTGTTGGAGAGGATCAATGGTAATGACAAAGAGGAGAGGAGATAGCGGATCTCCTTGTCGAAGGCCCTTCCCGTGTTTGATGGCATTGCCGGGTATCCCATTTAGAAGGATTCTCGAGGAAGATGTCTTAAGAAGAGCGGTGATCCACTCCCTGAACTTGCTTGGGAAGCCTCTCCTTTGAAGGAGGTCGAGGATGTATTCCCACCGCACAGAATCGAACGCTTTGCGGATGCCAAGCTTGAAGAGGAGGGAAGGAGTCTTGCTCTTGTTGTCGGGGGTTGGGTGCGACATATGCCAAAGGATGGCTTATAATGGTGGGGGCGAGTAGAACGTCGTCGGTGCATGGAAACGGGATGAGGCGCAGACATGCACGCCGGCGAATCTTACCCAGCTTCGGGGCTCTCCTGGGAGATAACACCCCTACTGCTGCTCTGCGGGGTCTCCGCATGGTCACTATGGCAAAGTGGCTACAATGGCGCTCCTAGAGCTGTTTCGGGAGGCAGGAGGGAGCTAAGCTGGCTCTCTCCTCCCTGGTCTATGTGTCTAACTCTATCAAAGGCCGAACCCTTTACATGGGTGTCCCGGGGGGTTTATATAGGCCTACCCCCCGGGGGTACAATAGTAATCTGACTGGGTGTGGCCCCCAGCCGTCTGTCTCTCATGCCGCCGTCCTTCCCGCCGGCTTCTGGGGCCCGCCGACTGGTGGGTCCCGCGGACAGGCCGAACACTGTGCGGCGCTCCTGATGATGCAGGCTTGGTCATGGGGTCGTGGCAACAGTGCCGCCGTCTGTCAGGCGATCACTATCGCCACTCCCCATCCAATCTGGTTTATAGCTTGTGGGGCCCTGGCGGGGAGACGGCCGACTCCGTGGAGGCCGACTCCCACAGGGCCGTCTTCTGGCGCTCTGGCCGTCTTTGATTCATCCACTGACAGGTGGCCCTGCGATCTCTGGGCCGTACAGGCCGGCATCATGGGCACAGTGCATCACGCACTGTGGCTGAGGTCAGGGGAGGCATGGCAACAGTGCCGCGTCTCGCCGGAGATCTCCCAGCGATACGGCTCACTGTAGCCATGCCAACCCCTCGTAGACAGGAAGGGACGGCCACGTCGGGGCCGTGCACTGCATCGGTCTTCGTGAAATGTTGTGGGCCGACTCCCATAGTCGGCACTCCTGGAGGTCGCAAGCCGGGAGTCGGCTTGCTTTAAAGTCGTCGTCTGGGACTCGACCTCTCGGGGGATCGCCAGCTGGGACTCGTCCTCTCTGAAGGCCGCCAGCTGGGACTCGGCCTCTCTGGAGGTCGCCTGCTGGGACTCGGCCAGAGGGGCGTGGCCTGCCCCGATGTCTTGAAAGATCCTGGGTCCCGGGTCAGCCTACCCATGGCCCATTACTCCGACAGTAGTCCCCGAAGCTGGTGAAGCCCTGCGGGCGCCGCCTCGTGGGGCTTCAACAGTTTCAATCTTCCCAGCGCCGACTCTGAGACTCGGCCGCTGTTTCTTTGGGCCGACTCGCCGAAGTCGGACTTGTTCAGCGAGGGGCCATTATTCGTAAGTCGCGGCGGGAAAACAGGCGGCGTATCGGATACGCTTCCCTGCTGCCATCGAGACGGTCCTATCGCGCGGCGCCACGTGGGGAGGATAGTTTGCCCACCCACGCGCGCGACGGGACAGGCCGCCAGGTGGGGCCCGCCACTGCCGCGCCTCGGCTTCCAAGCGGATCCGCTGCGACTGTGGACGGTTGGCATCCCCACGTTGTTACTGCGCGCAGTAACTTCGTGGGGTAAATCGTGGGCGGCGTGGGGCTTCGGGCGCAGTTAATCCCACGTTCGCCCCCTCGGCTCCTCAGCCCGTAGGGCTATAAATAGGCGGGGAGGAGCGGGGCGGCACTGCACGCACACCCTCTCCCCCGCTCTCCTTCCTCCTCTTCTTCCTCCGCCGCGAGCCAAAGCATCCTCTCTCGTTGGCGATGAGCTCTTCCTCCGCCGCGCCCCCGCCCCGCGCTCCGGCGTGTGGGACGGCTCGGACGTGGAGGCGGAGCACATCGAGTTTCTCCGCCGGACCCGCCGTCTCCCCAGCGCGGACCTGGTGCACGCCCGTCCCGCGCCGGCGGGAGAGATCCGGCCCGCGCCGGAGGAGGGCGAGCGGGTCGTCTTCCGTTTGCATCTAATGCGTGGGCTGGGGCTGCCGGCGAGCGGGTTCTTCCACTCGTTCCTGGAGTTCCATAATCTTCAGCCGCACCACCTCACTCCAAATGCGGTGGTGCTACTCTCCGCCGTCGCCACTCTGTGCGAAGGCTTCCTTGGTGTTCTCCCCACCCTCGAGTTGTGGGGGGAATTCTTCTCTTCAAAGCTCGGCACGCAGGCCACCGGCACGCCGGCTCAGTGCGGCACCTACATCGCGATGCGGCGCTCGACGGCCGACAACCCTTTCCCTCTTATCTCGCTGGTGAAGTCGGTGAAGATGTGGCAGCACTCCTACTTCTACGTGAGGAACCTCTCCACCGACGGCGACTGGGTCAATCTGCCGCCCTTTAACCCCGAGCCACTGACTGGCAGGCTTGCCAGTTGGTCCCACCGGTCCAAGTCGCTGTCTCCCTCCGGAGCCGCCGCCGTGGCGCGACTCCGAGTTCTGCTGCAGTCGTAAGGCCTCGTCGGATCCGACCTTCTGGCCGCCTTCGTGGCGCGCCGAGTCCTCCCACTCCAAGGCCGGCCTCACCTCATCTATCAGATGAGCAGCCGCCACGACCCGAGCCGGCTGTGCACCAAGGAGATGCCCCGCAGGAAGGTGGCGAACTTGGTGAACCACATCGCCCACTGCGAGTTCACGGAGGACTGGCAGTTCGGCAAGGAGCCGTACTCGCGCGACAACCCCCCTCCAGTGGTAAGTTGCATCTTTCTGTAGCTCGATCTTCTTTGCAGCCGACTTCGGGCTCTAATCATTATTGGTTCCTTCTGAGCAGAACCCCCTCATGGCGCCCGCAGCCGGCGCCATGAGAGAGCCCCGCGACTACGTCCCCGACTGCGAGGATAGCGACGTCGACGACCCCGACCTGGGGGCGGTGGCGCTGGAGGCCGACGCCGAAGGCGGCGATGAAGGGGCAGACGGCGGCCTTAGGCCATCGGCCACCTTCGCCGACTGGCCCGAGGACGACGCCGACGTGGAAGTCGTCCCGCGCCGCCAACCAAGGGCCGGCCAAGTCGGCGCAAAGAGGCGTCACGTCGGGCCGAGCGCGCCCGACGGCAAGCAGAAAAGTTCAAAGGGGCGGCCACCGCGACCAAGCGGGAGGAGGCGGCCGCGAAGGCCAACCGCTTCCGAAGGGAAGTGAGAAGGCCACCGCTAGTTTCCGCATAAGTCTTTTTCACTCTTTCATTTTCTTTGTTGGATCTTATCCGAGTCTTTTTTGATTTTTCCCTTATTCTTCTCCAGAGCCCCCCTCTCCCTTGAGAGAGCCGCCGTCCCCTCTGTCATGGGGTCGGTGGAGACGTCCGCCAGCACCCGGCGGGTCGATCCCGCCGCCGACCTTCGGGAGGCGACGGAACGGAACGCGCGGGAGAAGCGCGACGAGGAGGAGGCCGACCGCCTGGAGAAGGAGCGGGCCGAGAAGGCGGCTGCCAACGCCCAGAAGAGGCTAGAGGAGGCCGAAACCGCTGCCGCGGCGAAACAGCGTGCTGAGGAGGCCGCGCGTCGCCGATCGGCGATGCTCGTTCCTCCGTTGTCATCGGCGCCGCTGGCTCCAGAGTTCACGGGGCAGACCGGAGAGGTCGGCACCGAGAACCCCCTCGTGGAGGAGGGCGGCGAGGCGTCAGGCTCGGACACCCTCGCCGCCTCCGCCGCCTCCGCCACCGTCTGGGAGGCCGCACGGCAAACAGCCGGTGGGCCCGCAAGATCCGCCGACCACGGACGATGCTGAGGCTCGGCTGCTTCTTCAAGTCGCCGTGCCGGCACGCCGCCGGCTTGAGAGGACGAGCTCGGCGCCGCGAGCTCGGGAGACCGGCACGGCCAGCTCGGCGAGTCTGGACGTCGAGGCCTCCAGCGCCGCTCCCACCGGGTGGTTGCACGGAGGCGGCACCGGTCCGCTGAACCAGGCCCTCCTGGACGTCCAGGCGAAGCTGGGCGCAGAAAGCGACGCCCTCCAAGTCTGCACCAGAGCGCATCTGGCCGTGTGGACATCCGTCCGAGTAAGCTTCCTTTCTCTTTTTTAATCCTTGTCTTTCTGTGGGGGCGCGCCAGCGCACCCACTGGGTGTAGTCCCCGAGTTCCGGGCTGGCTGCTGAGCAGGCGGTTCGGAACTCCTTCTGGCGAGCTTCGAATTCTAACTTTTGCCTTTGCCGGCTTTTTGTAGGAATATCATAACCTCCGCGCCACTGCCTTCAACCGCAATGTCGAGGAGCTGAACAAGCGGACCGCCGACCTGACGGAAAGCCGGGGTGAGCTCTTTTCTTCCTTCTTCGCGGGGGCGCGCTGGCGCAACCGCGGGCTGTAGTCCCCGAGATTCGGGCCGACTGCTGAGCAGTCGGGCCGGATCTCTCCGGCGACCTAATTTCTTTCTTCTCCGCGGGGGCGTGCTAGCGCGCCCGCGGGCTGTAGTCCCCGAGATTCGGGCCGACTGCTGAGCAGTCGGGCCGGATCTCCCCGGCGATCTAATTTACTGATGACTTTCCTTGTCTTCTTCTTTGTTCTTCGGGCGCCAACGCCGCCCTCCAGGAGCAGCTTGGCGAGGCCAACACTGCTCGTCGTGCCAAGGAAGAGGAGTGCGACAGGCTCGCCAAAGAGCGCGATCTGCTGGCGACGCAGCTGGCCGAGCAGAAGGAGTTGCTCCGGAAGGCGCAGGGTGATGCTAAGTCGCGGGAGGCCGCCCTCATGGCCGAGTTCGAGGTCGAACACTCCGCCTGGACTGATCGGGAGGCGATGCTGACCTCCGGCTACCACGAGCTCGAGGACATCGTCGATGGTAAGTCTTTTTCGCTTCTTTGGTCTTCCGACTTTGTGTCAGGCTGATTTCTGATTTTCCGACTATCTTCTTTTCTACCTTGGCAGACTTCTTTCCCGGCCATTCACAAGCCGTCCCTCTGGCCATCGAGGCGGCTCGGGAGGCGCGAAGGGCGAAGGGTGAGGTGATTGCCGCCAACGCCCCCCGAACCATCGACGAGCAGCTTCTGAGCATTGGGGCTCGTCTTCGTCCTGCTCACCGCCTGCTGCGCCGTCTTCAGCGTGCTGATGCCCAGGTGGTTGCCGCCCTGTGGCCGGACGTGCCGGCTCTGTGCACCGCCAGTCGGACCGCCGACTGGCTGGAAGTCGCCGTCGGCCGCCTTGAGGCTTGGAAGGGCTCCTCGGCCCGAGCCGGAGCACGCCGGGCCTTGGAGTTCGTCAAGGCGTGGTATCCGGGGCTGGACCTAGACCGCCTGGCCGCATTTCGGTCAGAAGCCCAGGCCGAGTTGGAGGCCGTAGAAAGCGCCCTCGTCGAGCGCGCGGCGGCCATCACCGAGTACACGGACACCAGCTTCTTCGTGCCCGAGCAGACTGAAGGCGGCGAGGAGGCACCGCCGGACTGGTTCGGGATGAACCCGGAGTACGAGGAAGACTCGGCGGAGGTGATCGACTCCAGCGCCGAGGAGGAGGACGAGTCGGAGGACGAAGGCGAGGAGGAGGCGCCAGAAGACGAAACAGGCGGCCAGCCTCAGCCCGATCGCGCCTCCAGCAACGAGCCGCGCGGGGACAAGGCGACCGCCGCCGGAGGCGACCAGGCTGAGACCGCCCAGCCGACTGCCCCGGCATCCGACACCGCGATCACCTTCGATCCTCCGGCCCCGGAGGCCGCCTCCTAGACTGCTTCTGTTTAAATGTCTTCATTAATCTTTTGAAAGACTTGTTAGGTTCGAACAATTCCACCCACGGGGTGTATCCTGAATTCTTATTCGGAGATTCGGCCGAGGGCCTATGTAAATATTTATCTAATTTCCGCCTTTCCTTGCTTATTGCTCCTTAGACTTTTTCCTTTGCCGCCTTCCTTTAGTTGCCGCCTTGCCGGCTGGGCAGCCGCTCTGCGGACTGTCGCCGGGTCAAGTGCTTGGCTACTTCAGGAAGGCAAGTACTTAGCCATTTAAAGTTTCTCTAGCAAATCGGCTAGAAAGCGACAGGCCGACTATTCGAGAGTTGGCTGTCCTTGATAAAAGTCGAGACGACGAGCCGACTGCTCATGAGTCGGCTCGATGGGGGGAGGCTGGTAGCCGGCTTGGGCTATGCGTAGGCTTTTAGGTCCTTAGCCATTTTTCATGCGTGCGCTTGTTCTTGCTTGTTCCCTGCCTACCGACAGTCGCTCTGCGAGCTGCGGCTTTCGACAGGAGACGGCTTGAGCGCAACACATTACTTGTCTGACCGCAGGAAGCATTTCATAGCACAAGACGGCAAGTCCCCGGGCCGACTAGTCGGACCCGGTGCCAGACAGTGTGATAAAAAAGAGCAGCATATTCGGAAGCGTAATTCTTATCATACAGATAATCAAAAAGGCAGTCCCCGAGCTCGTCCCGGGGGGCCTAAGGTCTTAGTACTTTAATACAAAGAGGGTAGTGCGATACATACTGCATCAACTGTAAAATCTTCGAAGAAGATTCGCGTTCCACGGGCGCTCTGTTTCTTTGCCGGAGTCGTCCCTCTTGCGCGCCCGAGGCTTCTGAGCATCGATCAGATAGTAGGCATCGTTCCCTAGCACCTTGCTGATGATGAAGGGACCTTCCCAAGGCGCCGACAACTTGTGCTGGCCGGCTGTTCTCTGAATCAGCCGGAGCACAAGGTCGCCCTCTTGAAATGATCTTGGCTTGACCTTGCGGTTGTAGTACCGGCGCAGACTCTGCTGGTAGATGCCGGACCGGCTGAGTGCCAATAGTCGGCCCTCTTCCAGCAGATCGATGCCGTCTTGGCGTGCTTCTTCGGCTTCCTCTTCGGTGTACATGGAGACTCGCGGAGAGTCGAACTCTATATCCGTCGGGATGACGGCTTCGGCACCGTAGACGAGGAAGAAAGGCGTGAAGCTGGTTGACTTGTTTGGGGTTGTGCGCAGACTCTAGAGGACGGCAGGCAGCTCCTCGACCCAACAGCCGGCCGAACGCTCAAGTGATTCGACCAATCGAGGCTTGATGCCGGACAGGATGAGGCCATTGGCTCGTTCCACCTGGCCGTTTGACTACGGATGGGCAACAGACGCTAAGTCTAGTCGGATGCCCTGCGTCGCGCAGAAACGAGCCAAGGCGCCCTTGGCAAAGTTTGTGCCGTTGTCGGTGATGATGCTGTGTGGTATGCCGTACCGCACCGTGATGTCGGCAATGAAGGTTACTGCTGTAGGCCCGTTTAACTTCTTGATGGGCTTTGCTTCCACCCACTTGGTGAACTTGTCCACCGCGACAAGTAGATGAGTTAGGCCGCCTCGGGCCGTCTTGAATGGTCCTACCATGTCCAGGCCCCAAACTGCGAAGGGCCAGGCAATGGGGATTGTCTTCAGCGCGGAAGCCGGCTGAAGGGGCTTGGAGCGGAACATCTGGCACCCCTTGCATTTTTGGACTAGCTCTTTAGCTTCTTCCAGGGCAGTCGGCCAAAAGAAACCGTGCCGAAAGGCTTTGGCCACGAGTGCCCTCGAAGCCGCATGGTGGCCGCACTCGCCCTGATGGATGTCTCTGAGAATCGCTTGGCCTTGCTCTGATTCTACGCAGCGCCGGTAGACACCAGTGACACTGCGCCTGACTAGCTCTCTGTTGACTATGGTGTATGCTGCTACTCGGCGCTGCACTTGCCGAGCCAAGATCTCATCTGTTGGCAATTCTTTGCTCACTAGAAACTTGAGGATAGGCTGTGCCCATGAAGGTGCTGCTATCTCTTCAACTGCTACCGCAGCGACTTGGACAAGGGTGGGTGGGCTGGGAGGCGGCGGGTTGGAGTCTGCGGCCGTTTGCTGAATTGACGGAATCTCTGGGCCGACTGGGGCAGCTCCCGGGCCGATTGGCGCAGTCCCCGGGCCGGGCTCTGAAGTCCCCGGGCCGACTGGCGCAGTCCTTGGGCTGGGCTCTGAAGTCCTCGGGCCGGTTTCAACTATGGTTTTCTTGAGGTCGCCTACTAGGGCTTTGGAGTCGGATCCGACTATTTCTGGCGGAGCCGGCACGAAGATGGAGTCTGACTCTGGTGAGGGCTTGATAGACGGCTTGAGGATGTGCTGAAGGGCGACGCCGGAAGGTATTGCTTGGCAAGTGGAGCCGACTCGTGCCAAGGCATCTGCTTGATCGTTGTCATTTCTTGGCACGTGAAGGAATTCGCACCCCTCGAAATATCCACTGAGTTGCTGCACCAGGAAGCGGTAGCTCGCCATGTTTGTGTCATTGGCGTCCCAGTCGCCGGATGATTGCTGAACCACCAAGTCGGAGTCGCCATAGCACAGGATCCGGCGAATGCCGAGTTCTTTGGCAAGCCGGAGCCCATGAATGAACGCCTCATATTCGGCGACGTTGTTGGAGGTGGCGAAGTGGATCTGCAGCACGTATTTGAGCTTGTCGCCCTTAGGGGAGGTGAGGACGACGCCGGCTGCAAGGCCGATGCGCATCTTGGAGCCGTCGAAATGCATCCGCCAATGAGTGGAGTCAGGCACTGGCGGCAGGTACTGGGTCTCGGCCCAGTCGACGAGGAAGTCGGCCAGCGCCTGTGACTTGATGGCGGTGCGGGGCTGGTAGTAGATGGTTTAAGGGGCTAGATCTATAGCCCATTTGGCCACTCGGCCGGAGGCGTCCCGGCTTCCAATGATCTCGGCGAGTGGAGCGGTGCAAACCACAGTGATTGGATGCTCTTGAAAATAGGGCTTCAGCTTCTTGGCGGCAAAATGCACGCCGTAACACATCTTCTGATAGTGAGGGTAGTTTTGCTTGGAGGTCGACAGTACCTCGCTCAGGTAATATACGGGTCTCTAGACAGGGAGCGCCTTGCCTTCCTCCTTGCGCTCGACTACAATGACTGTGCTGACTACTCGGCTGGTGGCGGCGATGTACAAGAGCATGGGCTCTTTGGGGGTCGGAGCCGCCAACACGGGGGGAGTAGTCAACATCTTCTTCAGTTGGAGAAATGCCTCATCCGCCTTGTGGTTCCACTCGAAAAAGGTGGTCTTCTTCATCAGTTGATACAAGGGCAGAGCTTTCTCGCCCAGCCGACTGATAAATCGGCTGATGGACGCCAAGCAGCCGGTGAACTTCTGCACATCCAACAGTCGGCTAGGTACCTCCATTCTCTCAATGGCCTTGATCTTTACGGGGTTGCACTCTATGCCGCGTTCGGAGACCAGGAAGCCAAGGAGCTGGCCGGCTGGTACTCCGAAAATGCACTTCTCGGGGTTGAGCTTGATCCGGAATCGGCGCAGATTTTCAAAGGTCTCTTTGAGGTCTTCCAGCAGCGTCCCACGCTTTTCCGTCTTCACCACCACATCATCCACATAGACGTGGGCGTTCCTGCCGAGTTGCTTGAGGAGGCATTTCTGCATGCAACGCTGAAAGGTGGCGCCGGCATTCCTCAAGCCGAATGTCATTGTCAGGTAATAGAAAGCTCCAAACGGCGTGATGAATGCGGTCTTCAGTCTGTCCGCTGGATTCAGCTTGATCTGGTGGTATCCTGAGTATGCGTCTAGGAAACTCAACAGCTCGCATCCGGCTGTGGAATCTATCACCTGATCAATCCTTGGCAGAGTAAACGGGTCCTTCGGGCAGGCTTTATTGAGGCTTGTGTAGTCGATGCACATCCGCCACTGCTTGTTTTTCTTCAGTACCAACACCGGGTTTGCCAGCCACTCTAGAAAAAACACTTCCATGATGAAACCGGCTGCCAGGAGCCGGGCTATCTCTTCTCCAACAACTCTTCTTTTCTCTTCTGACATGCGGCTCAAGGGCTGCCTGACGGGCTTCATATCTGGCCTGACGTGTAGCTTGTGCTCGGCGAATTCTGTCGGTACACCCGGCATGTCCTTGGGGGACCATGCAAAGATGTCCCGATTCTCACGGAGGAAATCGACGAGCTCGCCTTCCTATTTGCTGTCAAGGCCTGTGCCTACGACAGCGTATCTCTCTGGGTGCTCTGGGTCCAAGGGTATCTTCTTGGTTTCTTTGGCCGGCTTGAATGATCCTTCTACCTCCGACTCCTTGGGGTCGGGCGACATCTCTGGCTGCTTTCCGGCCATCGCCACGACTCGGTCAAGGAGCCGCTTCTCGGCTGCGATCACCAAGGACTCGGCCAGCCGACTGCTCTCGGCCGCGCAAGCGGACGACTTCTTGTAGTTGCCGGCAATGGTCAGAATCCCCTTGGAACTCGGCATCTTCATTTTAAGGTAGGCGTAGTGTGGAACCGCCATGAACTTGGCCAAGGCAGGCCGGCCAAGCAGAGCGTGGTACGGGCTCTCCAAGTCCACCACCTCGAACCAGACCGCCTCTCGGCGGAAGCGATCTTTGTCTCCGAAGAGGACGTCTATCAGGATCTTGCCGATCGGTGAACAGGAGAGGCCGGGTACAATTCCATGGAACACGGTGCGGCTGCTCTGCAGCTGCCTTCGCCTGATTCCTAGCTTCTCCATGGTGTTTTTGTACAGGATGTTTATGCTGCTGCCTCCATCTATCAGGACCCGCAAAAAACGGGCGGCCCGCCTATCAGTAGCCAAGGTCGCATCTAAGACCAGGGCATAGGAGCCTGGACTTGGCATCACCTCTGGGTGATCCGCCCGACTCCAACTGATAGGCCTCTCGGACCAATGCATGAACTCTGGAGCATCCGTTGCTACTGCATTTACTTCTTGCTGCTGTTGGCGCCTGCTGCGCCGGTCATCTGCCACACTGGTGAATACTACGTAGGCTCTATGCTCTTCTGGGAACTCGTCTTGTACTGCGCCGACTGGCCGAGCCGCCGGCTGCTGGGGCGGCGGCGGAGGCGGCGGCCCTGCAGGCGGCGGAGGAGTGAGGCCGTCCCCCTTAGCGATTCTGGCGAGCCAGTGGCACTTTCTGGTGGTGTGGTTCGACGGCTTCGCGCCACTGTGGAACTTGCAAGGACCATCTAAAGTCTGCTCATAGGAGAAAGCCGGCAACCAATTGGACTTGCCGCCTTTCTGCCGCTTGGCCGGAGGCTGCCCCTCCGGCTGCTGATCTTCTACTGCTGCGACCTGCCGACTGTTGGAAGTCGGCTGGGGGGCCTTGCGTTTGTTGTCGTTTTGTTGCTGTCGCCGACTGGCGTCTTCAGCCCGAGTTCTGGGAGCCTGGGGAGTCACTTTGCCAGCCGCGTTGACTTGAATCTTCGTCTTCATAGAAGAGTCGGCCGTGGCGTACTTATCTGCTAGGACTAGCAGCTCGTCGAGGGTTTCTGGCTCGTCGCAGAGGAGCTTGTGCTTGAGGAGGGTGCCCTCTCGGCACCCGGCAGTGAAGTACTCGATAGCCTGCACCTCGTGCACGCCCTCGCAGGAGTTTCGAAGTTCGCCCCAGCATGTGAGGTAGTCGTGCGTTGATTCTTCAGGGCCTTGCACGCACAAGGAGAGCTGGCGCGGCTTAGGAGGTCGCTTGTACATGCTGGTGAAGTTGCGGATGAAGGCTTCGGTGAAATCGACCCAGCTATTGATGCTGCGGGGCTTCAGGCTGTTCGGCCATGTCCGGGCCGTGCCCTGGAGCATGAGAGGAACATACTTCATGGCAACTCGCTTGTTGCCGTTGGCTATGCTGACGGCTGTGGAGTAGTCTATCAGCCAGTCTTCCGGCTTTACGGAGCCCGTGTACTTGGGCGTGTCTCGGGGGAGCGTGAACCCTTTGGGGAAGGGCTCGTCTCTGATGCGGGGCCCGAAGCAAGGCGGACCCAGCTCATCTTCTTCTTCCAGTGCCAGGGATCGGTGGAGTCGGTCGATCCGATGGCGGGCGTCATTCTCTCCGACTCCCTCTCTGCGGCCAAGGCGACCTCCGAGAGTCGGATGCTCAACAGGTAGCGGAGAAACTCGCCGTTCTCTTCTGGGCGGGGGAGGCAGATAATCGTCCCGCCGTTCTACTGCTCTTGGGCGGCCGTCTTGGTCGCGCTCGATGGTGATATGAGTCTGACTGTGACTGACAGCCGGCTCCTTCTCTTTCCTTCCGCGGACTCCGCCAGTCGGCGTCCGGGAGGTCGCGCCTTGATCCCGGCGGGGAGGTAAGTCGTCGTTTGGCTGCTGCAGCGCATCTGCGCGGCCACCGGCCGTGTTTTGCGCAGCAACCGCATCAAGGAGCTGCTAGACTCGCTCCGTCATCACACGACGCTCTTCACCCTCAAAGTTCTTCAGCTCTTCAGTCGCCGCTTGGGCGGCGCGGATATTCTCCGCTGGGGTGGCATAAACAGGGCGTTTCGCCCCGAGTAAGTCGGCGATGGCCGCGCCGCCCTGTCGGACCGCACCTAGACGGCTCGGCCCAGTCGGAGCCGGCGAGCCGCCTATGGCGCGATCCATCTCGCGCTGGTATGCCTCTGACAAGCGCCTCATGCTTGCCAACTTCTTGGCGCCTTCGACGATCTGAAGGCGGCGTGCCTCCAGCGTCTCGATGTACGCGTCCTCTGGAATGGGCGCGGTCAGGTCTTGCAGGGCCGCGGCTAGCGGGTCCTGGGCTTCTTCACCGGAGTGCTCGCCGTGGCTGATGACGAGCACCTCCGTGACGTCGCTTCCGCCACTCTCCTCGTACGGAAGCGGCTCGTCGTAGACCACCACGTTGGTGGGGAAGATGTCAAGCGATACGGCGTCGGAGTCGACCAGCATCGGGTCGGAGGAGCCTACAGACTCCAAATCTACGGCAGGCTCGCCGACGACGTGGAGTTGGTCGAGGAGGCCCGCGAGAAGATTCTTGGGGGCATCCGTGCCTGTGCCGGATGCAGGCTCGTCAGAGAGGCGCACCTCGCCGATAAGTTCGGCGAGGCCGCTCGCGGCGCAGGCGGCTTCGGCGCCGCGCAGCGTGTCGATGCAGACTCCATCTGGCGAGCCTGGCTGGCTGCGCTCGCCAGGGAGGAAAAGGGTTCCCGTCCAGAATAGATCTCCGGACGACGGTGCACCTCGCCCCACGGTGGGCGCCAAATGTCGGGGGTTGGGTGCGACATATGCCAAAGGATGGCTTATCATGGTGGGGGCGAGTAGAACGTCGCCGGTGCCTGGAAACGGGATGAGGCGCAGACATGCACGCCGGAGAATCTTACCCAGCTTTGGGGCTCTCCGGGGAGATCACACCCCTACTGCTGCTCTGTGGGGTCTCCGCATGGTCACTATGGCAAAGTGGCTACAATGGCGCTCCTAGAGCTGTTTCGGGAGGCAGGAGGGAGCTAAGCTGGCTCTCTCCTCCCTGGTCTATGTGTCTAACTCTATCAAAGGCCGAACCCTTTGCATGGGTGTCCCGGGGGGTTTATATAGGCCTACCCCCCGGGGGTACAATAGTAATCTGACTAGGTGTGGCCCCCAGCCGTCTGTCTCTCATGCCGCCGTCCTTCCCGCCGGCTTCTGGGGCCCGCCGACTGGTGGGTCCCGCGGACAGGCCGAACACTGTGCGGCGCTCCTGATGACGGAGGCTTGGTCATGGGGTCGTGGCAACAGTGCCGCCGTCTGTCAGGCGATCACTGTCGCCACTCCCCATCCAATCTGGTTTATAGCTTGTGGGGACCTGGCGGGGAGACGGCCGACTCCGTGGAGGCCGACTCCCACAGGGTCGTCTTCTGGCGCTCTGGCCGTCTTTGATTCATCCACTGACAGGTGGCCCTGCGATCTTTGGGCCGTACAGGCCGGCGTCGTGGGCACAGTGCATCACGCACTGTGGCTGAGGTCAGGGGAGGCATGGTAACAGTGCCCCGCCTCGCCGGAGATCTCCCAGCGATACGGCTCACTGTAGCCATGCCAACCCCTCGTAGACAGGAAGGGACGGCCACGTCGGGGCCGTGCACTGCATCGGTCTTCGTGAAATGTCGTGGGCCAACTCCCATAGTCGGCACTCCTGGAGGTCGCAAGCCGGGAGTCGGCTTGCTTTAAAGTCGTCGTTTGGGACTCGTCCTCTCGGGGGATCGCCAGCTGGGACTCGGCCTCTCTAAAGGCCGCCAGCTGGGACTCGGCCTCTCTGGAGGTCGCCTGCTGGGACTCGGCCAGAGGGGCGTGGCCTGCCTCGATGTCTTGAAAGATCCTGGGTCCCGGGTCAGCCTACCCGTGGCCCATTACTCCGACACTTGTGAAGCCGTCGCGCGAGATTTCGCACATACATGAAGTTATCGTGGATACTCCGTCTCTTAATGAACGCGCTTTGGGCATGCGAGACAAGGTTGATCATGAAGGGGGCGAGTCGTAGGGCAAGCACTTTAGCAGTAATCTTGGCAATGGCGTGGATGAGGCTAATGGGCCTATAGTCGGTGATTCCTTCCGCCCCTTGCTTTTTGGGCAGCAAGATGACATTTGCGGAGTTTAACCAATGGAGGTTTCCCACATGAAGATTTCCAAACAGATCGATGACATGCATGATGTCAATTTTGATGATATGCCAACATTGTTTGAAGAATGCCCCTGTAAAACCATCCGGGCCGGGGGCTTTGTCACTAGGCATTTGTTTGATGGCATTCCACACCTCTTCTGTGGTGAAAGGGACATCAAGGCCATGAAGATCTATTTCCTCAATTCCGAGGTTCTGCCAGTTGAAGTCCTTGGTTCGAGGGCCCCCTCTTCCAATGGCCTCGGTGAAGTGGTCATGAATGATTTTCTCTTTTTGCTCGTGGTTCGTAACCCAACCATTGTTGTGTTTGAGGCGATGAATATGGTTTTTCCTCCTTCTCGCATTCACCCTAAGGTGAAAGTATTTGGTATTAGCATCTCCCGCCTTGAGATTGCTTGAGCGGGCACATTGCTTCTTTCTTGTGCGCTCAAGGACCGCCAAGCTAATGACCCTTCTTTTTAATCTTGCTCTTAGGTCCATCTCCTCAGCAGATAAAGTCCGTGACTCTTGAGCAACATCGAGCCTAAGGATAACCAACAACACAGCATGTAGGTGCAACTTGGGCTTGGAAAACAAATTTCTACTCCACTCTGTCAATCTCATGCCAACTCTCTTGAGCTTGTGAAAAAGGATTTGGTAGGGCTCAGAATGGCCAGTGTGTGCAGCCCAACCATTCTCGACAACCTCGGAGAAACCCGCGATGGAAAACCAAAAGTTCTGAAATTTGAAGCTCCGAGGCCTACGAGGCCCTCGATCGTCGGCGAGGAGTAAAGGGTAGTGGTCAGAGAGCGAGGAGGAGAGCGCATGTAGCACATGGGTGTCAAACTGAATGTCCCAGTCGGCATTGCAGAAGTAGGAGTCAAGCTTGCAAAGCGTGGGGTTCACCCGCTCATTGTTCTAGGTGAATCTTCTGTTTTGAAGATGTAATTCTTTTAGCTCACACGCCTGAAGGGTGGCACGGAAGCGGTTGATGCGGCTACGATTTATGTTACGCTTGTTCTTGTCGCGCGCACGGTAGATTTGGTTGAAATCCCCCAAGGCCAGCCACATATGGCCAGCTGGTGGTTTCTGGGCGAGGAGCTCCGCAAAGAAATCATCTTTTCTGTAGTGCGTGGTAGGCCCATAGACTGTAGTTATCTTGAAGCAGGAGTCAGAGTTCAGGACGGCCACGTCAGCCGAAAGGCAAAACTCAGAGGTGACAACATTGGAGATGTTGACATAACTATCGTCCCAGAGCATAAGGATCCCTCCAGGGTGCTGGTAGCCGGCCTTTGGGCAAAATGTTTCAGACGGTGGCCACCAAGATAAGATGCGGTGAAGCGGTCAATATCTTCAAGTTTAGTCTCCTGGAGGCACATAATCTGGCATGTAGTTTCTGCAACTGTTTCGTGTACAGTAGTGCGTCGATTTGGACAGTTTAGTCCCCTCATGTTCCAACACAGAAAGTGGCTCTCAATTTCACACAGCCAAAATGGAGTTTCCTGATAATGCCCAATATATTCCAGAGGATCAGAATCCTATTTATTTGTAGAGTATTGAACCAAACAAGCCTCTATTTGACAGAAAAATATACATGTTCTTAGTACTAAGCGTCGTCCTGTCACTCATGGAGCATGTAGCAAGATTGTTTTCATGCATGTTTTCCTCACATATCCTATATTCTAGTGCACGAGCCTCCTGTGTGTCCAAGATCATATCCAAGACAGAATAAGGTTTGTACAAGGATATTATTGGTTTTGGTAGCGACGATGCATGTCTTGTTAACTCATCACATGGTAGCGACGATGCATGGCCAATTTGTGCTCGCGTCCCTCACGCGTCACCTCCCCCGCGGGCGACTCGGGAAGGCTCAGCCGCTGCCGCCTAGTCCCTCCAGTGCCCTTCTCCCCCTCAGACGCTGCCGATGGTCGGCGCCAGGCAAAGCCCGTGCGTGCCACGATGGCGGCGGAGGTTCTCTCCTCCCGTTCCCGGATCCGCGGCGGCGTGGGCGTCCTGGTCCGCGGGGTGCGGGCCTCCCGACAGTGTGGCGGATCCCAGAGGCGGCGGTGCACGGGTGCCCACATCCATGGGTGTGGGACTCCCGGCAGCGTGCGGGCTCCCGGGAGAGGCGGGATCGATCAGCGGCGGGCTTGGACGATGGCGTCGGTCGCGCAGTGCTGGATCTCGTCGCTCGTGGTGGATCTTGCCACTCCGGCCTTCGTGGAGGGACCTGGACTAGGGCGGCGGCCCCGTTAGGCATGGCGACGACGCCACCGGCTGGTGACGTTCGCGGGGGGTGGATGGACGGCGTCTTGACCGCGTGGGCGATGAGTCACTGGTGGATCTCCTCCGCGCTGCAGACTCTCTCTCGCTGCACTTGGTGGCTTACGATCGCGGTCGTCGGCCTCGGTGCGTTCTTGGGGGCTGGTAGAGGTGACATCGGACCGGAGGAAACTTTGGATGACTCGTTCATCCCAACGATGGTGACGACCAGGGTCGCCGTTCTCCTCCTTGCAGGCGCCGTCGAGGTCCCTGCCCTCCACCCTGACCTCATGCCCGAGTGAAAAACCCTAAATGTCCTTAGATTGTGCGTCGGCGGCACTACGTGTGTTGTACCCTTCTTGGAGGCGCCGCCTGGGGCGTTTGGGTGCTTGGTTTGAGGAACTACAGGTGGAGGGGATGGGACCAGTGGCAACAGGTGGTGTTTCGCGTCGGAGGAGCGGCGTGGCATCTGGCACATCGACAACGGCAGGTCTAGGCGGCATGGAGCAGCGGGGTCACGCTGGTGGGCGTGTGATGATGGACGAGCGCAGGATGGTGGCGTTGTCTGGCGTCATGGTGGCGTCGACGACAGCTAGACCGGGCAAGGTAGATGCAGTAGTACAGCACTGAAGATGGATTAATGGCAGGTGGTTGCGGCGGCCTCATACCCGGCAGGCGTCCTGGTCGAGGAGTGCGCCGGACTGGTGGGTGACCCTTACCCGGCAGGTGTCCTGGTTGGGACCACGGGTCTTAGATGTTAGGTTTGGGGTGCCCCCTTGGCCACGTATATAAAGGAGGAGAGGGAGGAGGCCGGCGGCCTAGAGGGGGCGCGCCAAGGGGGAGTCCAACTAGGATTCCCAATCCTAGTTGGTCTCCCTTTCCTATTCCAAGAAGTTGAAGGAGGGAAGGAGAGGGAAAGGGAGAGGGAGAGGGAAAGAGGGGGTCGCACCCCCTCCACTTGTCCAATTCGGACTCCCTTGGGGGGGAGCGCCACCCTGCGGGCTGCCCTCTCTACACCCTTATGGCCCATTAAGCCCCATAACTTCCCCGGGGGGTTCCAGTAACCACTCGGTTCCCCGATAAATATTCGAAATGTCCCAAAACCATTCTGGTGTCCGAATACCTTTGTCCAATATATGAATCTATATGTATCAACCATTTTGAGACTCCTCGTCATGTCTGTGATCTCATCCGGGACTCTAAACAAACTTCGGTCATCAAAAACACATAACTCTTAATACAAATCGTCATCGAGTGTTAAGCGTGCGGACCCTACGGGTTCGAGAACTATGTAGACATGATCGAGACACATCTCCGTGTTGGGGAACGTAGTAATTTCAAAAAAAAATTCCTACGCACACGCAAGATCATGATGATGCATAGCAACGAGAGGGGAGAGTGTCGTCCACGTACCCTCGTAGACCGTAAGCAGAAGCGTTATGACAACGCAGTTGATGTAGTCATACGTCTTCACGATCGATCGATCCTAGTACCGAACGTACGACACCTCCGCGATCTGCACACGTTCAGCTCGGTGACGTCCTACGAACTCACGATCTAGTAGAGCTTCGAGGGAGAGTTCCGTTAGCACGACGGCATGATGACGGTGTTGATGAAGCTAATGACGCAGGGCTTCGCCTAAGCACCGCTATGATATGACCGAGGTGGATTATAGTGGAGGGGGGCACCGCACACGGCTAAAGATCAATGATCAACTTGTGTGCCTTGGGGTGCCCCCTACCCCCGTATATAAAGGAGCTAGGGGGGAGGCGGCTGGCCAAGGAGGAGGGCGCTCCAAGGGGGAGTCCTACTCCCACCGGGAGTAGGACTCCTCCTTTCCTAGTAGGAGTAGGAGAGGGAGAGAGGGAGGAAAGAGGGGGCGCCGCCCCCTCCTTGTCCTATTTGGACTCCCAGGGGGGGCAGCCCTAGGCCCTCTCCTCTCCCTCCCACAAGGCCCATGTTGGCCCATTAGATCACCCGGGGGGTTCCGATAACCTCCCGGCACTCCGATAAATATCCGGTGACCCCCGGAACTCATCCGGTGTCCGAATATAGTCATCCAATATATCGATCTTTATGTCTCGACCATTTCGAGACTCCTCGTCATGTCCGTGATCATATTCGGGACTCCGAACTACCTTCGGTACATCAAAACACATAAACTCATAATACCAATCGTCACCGAATGTTAAGCGTGCGGACCCTACGGGTTCGAGAACTATGTAGACATGACCGAGCCACGTCTCCAGACAATAACCAATAGCGGAACCTGGATGCTCATATTGGCTCCTACATATTCTATGAAGATCTTTATCGGTCAAACCGCATAACAACATACGTTGTTCCCTTTGTCATCGGTATGTTACTTGCCCGAGATTTGATCGTTGGTATCTCAATACCTAGCTCAATCTCGTTACCTACAAGTCTATTTACTCGTTCTGTAATGCTTCATCCCGCAACTAACTCATTAGTCACATTGCTGGCAAGGCTTATAGTGATGTGCGTTACCGAGAGGGCCCAGAGATACCTCTCCGACAATCGGAGTGACAAATCCTAATCTCGATCTATGCCAACTCAACAAGTACCATCGGAGACACCTGTAGAGCACCTTTATAATCACCCAGTTATGTTGTGACGTTTGGTAGCACACAAAGTGTTCCTCTGGTAATCGGGAGTTGCATAATCTCATAGTCATAGGAACATGTATAAGTCATGAAGAAAGCAATAGCAGTAAACTAAAACGATCAAGTGCTAAACTAACGGAATGGGTCAAGTCAATCACATCATTCTCCCAATGATGTGATCCCGTTTATCAAATGACAACTCATGTCAATGGTCAGGAAACCTTAACCATCTTTGATCAATGAGCTAGTCAAGTAGAGGCATACTAGTGACACTATGTTTGCCTATGTATTCATACATGTATTATGTTTCCGGTTAATAAAATTCTAGCATGAATAATAAACATTTATCATGAAATAAGGAAATAAATAATAACTTTATTATTGCCTCTAGGGCATATTTCCTTCACTCCGATCAATAACCAATAGAGGAACCTGGATGCTCATATTGGCTCCTACATATTCTACGAAGATCTTTATCGGTCAAACCGCACAACAACATACATGGTGGATATCCCAAAGGATGGGAATGGCGAGGGAACAACGGAGGAAGACCCCTCCAAGAAACAGCCTAAGCGCCGGCGTCAGCGGCGCCGCTCTAAATCCCGCCACAACAAGAATGGAGATTCTGGCACCGGAGATAATAACACCCCAGACAGTGCCGAAGACAACCCCCTCCAGCAAGATTCAGCACAGGAGGACGGAGAAGCCAGCCCTCATGAGAGAGCGGCAGATGAAGAGGTAGAGGATGACAATTACATGCCTCCCTCCGGAGACGAGGCAAGCCTCGACGACGACGAATTCGTCATGCCTGAGGATCCCGACGAACAAGAGCGTTTTAAACGCAGGCTTATGGCCATGGCAAACAGCCTCAAGAAAAAGTAGCAATAGCTTAGAGCTGATCAAGATCTGCTAGCCGACAAATGGACTGAAGTCCTTGCGGATGAAGAGCATGAACTCGAACGCCCCTCCAAAAGCTACCCCAAGCGCAAGCTGCTCCCCCGATTAGAGGAGGAGGCATATAAACCTGCATCACCAGCGCACAATACGGCTGACCGACCACCCCGTGGCTGCGACAGAGAGGCCTCTAGGCCCTCCACTAAAATCGTACCCCGGCATCGCTCGAAAAGCACAAAGCCACAGGGGAACGCTCCGGACTTGCGAGATATATTGGAGGATAAGGCAAGACAATCAAGCTCGATCTACGGATCGCATGGGCGCCCCATGATATGCGACGACAACCGTCGCACCGGACACAGCAAGTCCGGCCGGGCCGGACACAGTAGACAAAGCTCGTTTGAGCTACGTCGTGATATAGCCCAATACAGGGGCGCCGCACACCCACTATGCTTCACAGATGAAGTAATGGATCACCAAATCCCCGAAGGGTTTAAACCCGTGAATATTGAATCCTATGATGGCACAACAGACCCCGCAGTTTGGATCGAAGACTATCTCCTTCATATCCACATGGCCCGCGATGACGATCTTCACGCCATCAAATACCTCCCACTCAAGCTTAAAGGACCAGCTTGGCATTGGCTCAACAGCTTGCCAGCAGAATCAATTGGGTGTTGGGAGGACCTGGAAGCCGCATTCCTTGATAACTTCCAGGGCACGTACGTGCGACCACCAGACGCTGATGACCTAAGCCATATAATTCAGCAGCCAGACGAATCGGCCAGACAATTCTGGACACGGTTCTTAACTAAGAAAAATCAAATTGTCGACTGTCTGGATGCGGAGGCCCTCGCGGCCTTCAAACATAACATCCGCGACGAGTGGCTTGCCCGGCACCTGGGACAGGAAAAGCCGAAATCCATGGCAGCCCTCACATCACTCATGACCCGCTTCTGCGCGGGAGAGGACAGCTGGCTAGCCCGCAGCAACAACCTCAGCAAAAATTCTGGCAGTCCGGATACCAAGGACCGCAATGGCAGGTCACGTCGCAACAAGCACAAACGCCACATTAACGGCGACAATACTGAGTATACGGCAGACAATGCCGGATTCAGAGGCTCCAAACCCGGTCAGCGGAAAAAGCCATTCAAAAGAACTACTCCGGGTCTGTCCAATTTGGACCGAATACTCGACCGCTCGTGCCAGATACATGGCATCCCTGAAAAGCCAGCTAATCACACCAACAGGGACTGTTGGGTATTCAAGCAGGCAGGCAAGCTAATTGCCAAAAACAATGACAAGGGGCTGCATAGCGACGACGAGGAAGAGACCCGACTGCCGAACAATAGAGGACAGAAGGTTTTCCCCCCACAAGTGCGGACGGTGAACATGATATACGCAACCCACATACCCAAGAGGGAGCGGAAGCGTGCACTCAGGGACATATACGCGATGGAGCCAGTCGCCCCAAAGTTCAACCCATGGTCCTCCTGCCCGATCACTTTTGAACGGTCAACGGAAACACACAGTCATCACGGTCAACGGAAACACCGAATGCTCCCTCCGAACGGAGGAACACACAGCGGCTCTCGCGGCAGAAGTAGAGAGCAGCCTCTTAAGGCAATTCTCGAGTCCGGCCGTTAAGCGACCGGACACAGCTAAACGCGCCCGGAGTAACCTACAACAAGACCACCTGGCATGTTCCGAGCACGCGTAGCAATGCGGCCCCAACTCCAGCCCCTGCAAAATTGCAAGACTGGTCCTTCGCGTACATCATTACGCTCTAGAGATACCATGGGCATAGGGGGAGGGGCACGACCACGACAGGCCCAGAATGCGGCTTAACCACACCAAGGGCTCCCAAGTGTGTCATTATTCTTTTCCTTTTAATTTTTTTCTTACACACAGGACTCCGCTCACCAGAGGCCCTGTCGGCGCAGTAGACCTGCCGAACTCACGATGCAACAGCCAGGGAAGGAGAAAGGCTACGATGAGTATCCAGGTGGTCTCCACTACGAGCATTAAATCTGTTTTATACACCATTCCGCAGCCTACCCCAGGAGGGGGACATGTTTAATAGTCCCATCCCTTGCTTACCGCACTATTTGTATCATTCTGCATTCATGGCAGTATTTCTTGAATAAACAATGCATCGCTTTTTGCTTATAATTGCATTCCTTTCTTATACATATGTTCACTTATGACATGTTGCATCCGTACACTTTGGTACGGCTAAATACACCAGGGGCTTAAGTTCCCCACATTATGGTGTGATAAGTTCGAACACTTTCACAAGTGCGGCACCCCGAACTTATAGCATTATATGCATCGGCTCTGAATCATGTCTTGGGTCAATAGTTGGGTTTGCCCGGCTCCCATGTTTTGGTACCTTATGTTCCGTTGTATTGGCTAAGGTAGCGCTGGGAGAACCACTGCGATTGTGCCCCAGTTGAGCTGGGCGAGCGCCTTAGTGGAGAAAGCTAAAACTGACCATCATGATGAGGCAAGAGCCGGTCGCTGTTTGAGAGGTTTTTTCGAGTCCCTAAAGACTTATGCCGCTTAGAGCGAGGAACCGGCTTCGTCCGGCCCAGGTGTGGATAGCGCCCCGAATTCGGCCTTCCGAACACTAGGGGCTTCGCCGAAATTTAAAATTATAGAATTCTATGGCTAAGTGAGAGTGTTCAAGCATTATAAGTCCGGTTGCCTCGTTCGTTGTGTTGAGCGCCTCCCTAGATGGACCCAAAAATGGGAACAAGAGTGCTCAAGTTTATCCCGAACACCCCAGCACTCGTGGCATGGGGGCTGAAGCCGACGACTTGCCATCTCTCAGATTTGATAAACGGCCGCACAGAAGGTAATATTTTAAATTAACAAGCATTGCTTAGCGCATATGAACAAAGTTTTCAGCGCACAGGATAACAAAATGCGAGTCTACTCAAATATTACATCTTTGGAGCACTCACCCGCAATAATGCGGGCACCCTTCAGGACACCCTTATAATACATCTCGGGCATGCGATACTCCTTGCCCGGCGGTGGCGCGTCCGTCACAAGCTTCTCAGCGTCCATCTTGCCCCAATGCACCTTAGCACGGGCAAGGGCCCGACGGGCACCTTCAATGCAGGCGGAGTGCTTGATGACTTCAACCCATGGACAAGCATCCACCAGCCGCCGCACCAGGCCGAAGTAGCTCCCAGGCATGGCCTCCCTGGGCCACAGCCGAACTATGAGGCCCTTCGTGGCATGTTCGGCCACCTTGTGGAGCTCGACCAGCTGCTTCAGTTGGTCGCTAAGGGGCACCGGATGTCCGGCCAAGCATACTGAGACCAGAAGACCTTCTCCGTTGAGCTCCCCTCCTTGGCCCTGCAGAAAGCGGCAGCATCGGACACGCTGCGGGGCAGATCTGCGAACGCTCCTGGAGAGCTCCAAATTCGGGTAAGTAATAGGTAATTCACATTCACATGCTTGCTTTGCATGAAAAATGCCTTACCCGCCGCTATTTTCTTCAACGCCTCGATTTCCTGGACGGCCTTGTGGGCTTTGGCCTTAGCGGCTTTGGCACTCTCAAGAGCCGATGCAAGCTCGGACTCTCGAGTCTTCGAGTCGCGCTCCAAACTCTCATGTTTTTCCACGAGAGCCTGGAGCTCTTGCTGTACCTCCGCCACCCGCGCCTCCTGCTTCTCTTGCCCAGCACACTCCGCAGCCACATTACATTCGGCCGCGGACACCGCCTCCTTCAGGGTCGCCACCTCGTTCGTGGCCCCTGGGGTACCCACGTTATCCTTGTCATTCCTCTTGCAACCAAATCCTTTTCTGTAAGGTACAACTTTAATAAGGTGTTACTCACCTTCCTTGTCCTCGAGCTGCTTCTTGGCACGGCCAAGCTAGCTCTCGGACCGCTCGAGGCTTTGCTTCAAAGCATTAACCTCCGCAGTCAGTGCGGCAGAGGTCAGCAGCGCAGCCTGCAATCCCATATTGACATATTTTTTAAGACTCCTGCGTATATCTTCTTAGATCCTCAGTCCGGCTTTTCTTTCCGAACACCGAACCAAGCATCAGGGGCTACTGTCTATGCGGTACTATTTTACATATATTAAAATTCTTACCTCAAAGCCTGTTAGAAGGCTGCTGCAGGCCTCGGTCAGCCCGCTTTTGGCGAGCTGAACCTTCTGAATCACCGCACTCATGACAGTGCGGTGTTCCTCTTCGATGGAAGCGCCGTTGAGCACCTCCAGCAGGTTATCCGGCGCCTCCGGTTGGACGGAGGCCGCTGGCATCATAGTCTTGCCCTTCTTACGAAGGGACCGCCCGCCGGACTCCGGAACCACTGCAGGTTCCGGTGCGGAGTCTGGTACGAAGTCCGGGAGGTTGCCCTGTGGCACCTCCGGGGCCTCCTCCTCCGGGTGGGTCCCTCTTTGGGATCCCACCTCGGCGTCGTCGGTGTCACGAGGGGTGGAGGCGGTCGGAAGTGAAGTACTATCCACATCCGACGTACCCAAGGACCCGCTCGACGAAGCGGGAAGATCGTCCTTGGGCGGACTGCAGGGTTGTATGCGGCATTAGAAAGGCACCATGTGGCGAAAAGAAAAATCATGCAGTTATTCTGGAGTCCGGATACTTACGATCTCGCCAGGGGCTTGGCCCTTGAGGGCCACTCCTCGTCGCCGTCGCCGGCGTTGGTGGAACAGTCCGGGGGAAGGGTCCTTCCCTTCTTGGACCCTTCGGCCTCCCTCGTTGGGGAGGCCTTCCTCTTCTTCTCTCCCCCCGCTGGGGGAGAGGCCTCTTTTTTCTCCTCCTCGTCCTCGTGGGAGGAGTCCGCCTCGGAGTCATCGGACGATGAATCCGATACCACCTGACGCCGGGAACTCCTTCGGGTTCCCGTGGCCTTCTTCTTGGCCTTCTTCTCCGGCACTACGTAAAGTGCCGGGACTAGCAGCCTTGTTAAACGGGCATCCGCTGGGTCTTCTGGAAGGGGAGCCGGACAGTTAACCTGTTCGGACGTCGCTTGCCGGGCTTGTTAGAGGTGTTGGGAGTTTAGATCCCGCATAAAGTCAAAACATGAAAAGCAAGTGTCCCATAAAGGATAACATGGCTTAGCTCACCAGCCGGACGCTGCGAGCTGAATCCACAATCTTTGGTAGCGGATGTGGGAGCTTCGGCGCCCTTGAACAGCACCCTCCAGGCATCTTCGTACGTAGTGTCGAAGAGCCCGCTCAAGGTCCGGTGCTCTGCCGGATCAAACTCCCACAAATTGAAGTCCCGCTGTTGGCAGGGGAGGATCCGGCGGATGAGCATGACCTGGATCACGTTGACAAGCTTGAGCTTCTTGTTCACCAGGGTTTGGAGATAGGACTGGAGTCCGGTCAGCTCTTCCGAACTACCCCACAGCAGGCCCTTCTCCTTCCAGGAAGTGAGCCGCATGGGGACGCCAGATCTGAATTCGGGGACCGCTGCCCATTTAGGGTCACGCGGCTCGGTGATGTAGAACCACCCCGATTGCCACCCTTTGATGGTTTCCACGAAGGCGCCCTCGAGCCAAGTGACGTTGGGCATCTTGCCCACCATGGCGCCTCCGCACTCCGCTTGGCTGCCCTTCACAATCTTCGACTTGACGTTGAAGGTCTTGAGCCACAAGCCGAAGTGGGGCTGGATGCAGAGGAAGGCCTCGCACACGACGATAAACGCCGAGATGTTGAGGATGAAATTCGGGGCCAGATCATGGAAATCCAGGTCGTAGTAGAACATGAGCCCCTGGACAAAGGGGTGGAGTGGGAAGCCCAGTCCGCGGAGGAAATGGGGAAGAAATACCACCCTCTCATGGGGCCTGGGGGTGGGGATGAGCTGCCCCTCGTCGGGGAGCCGGTGCACGATGTCGCTGGACAGATATCCGGCGCTGCATAGCTTCTTGATGTGCCCCTCCGTAACGGAGGAGGCCATCCACTTGCCTCCCGCTCCGGACATGGCTGGAGAAGGTCGAGGTGAGATGTGCGGACTTGGGCACTGGAGCTCGAGTGCGCGGAGATGGATAGGCAAAGGAGGAAGAAGGCGTAGGTAAAAAAGGTGGATCCTTATCCCCTTATATATGGGCGGACGAAACTATGCGTCCCCACCGGCCTGGTAAAACTCGCTTATCTCCCAAGCGCCACAATCAATGGCGCGGTTGGGTTACCCACGTACGTATTGATGGGAATCCCGGAATAAGGGGAACACGATCTCTGCTTCACAAGACGTGCCATGGAAACCGCTTCGCTAAACGCGCTGAGGTGGTATAATAAAAACGATTCGAGTAAAAGCTTGGTTGTGGTGTGACGTCATGCCACAAAATGCGTCAGCAGATTGAACTTGTGTAAATATTATTCTCTCTATGATGGTATGTGGAATTTATTTTGCAGAGCCGGACACTATCCTCGTGTTCACAATCTTCTATAAATTGTTCGAATGAGGAACCCGCCTTGCACTGCCGAAGACAATATGCGCGCCGGACTCGTCGTCATTGAAGCCTGGTTCAGGGGCTACTGAGGGAGTCCTGGACTAGGGGGTGTCCGGATAGCCGAACTATCATCATCGGCCGGACTCCAAGACTATGAAGATACAAGATTGAAGACTTCGTCCCGTGTCCGGATGGGACTTTCTTGGCGTGGAAGGCAAGCTTGGCGATACGGATATGTAGATCTCCAACCATTGTAACCGACTCTGTGTAACCTTAGCCCACTCCGGTGTCTATATAAACCGGAGGGTTTTAGTCCATTGGACAGAACAACAATCATACCATAGGCTAGCTTCTAGGGTTTAGCCTCCTTGATCTCGTGGTAGATCCACTCTTGTACTACCCATATCATCAATATCAATCAAGCAGGAGTAGGGTTTTACCTCCATCGAGAGGGCCCAAACTTGGGTAAAAACATCGTGTCCCTTGTCTCCTGTTACCATCCGCCTAGACGCACAGTTCGGGACCCCCTACCCGAGATCCGCCGGTTTTGACACCGACAATTATTATTGCCTCTTAGGGCATATTTCCTTCAGGATCTTGGTGAGCGTAGGAATTTTTTTGTTTCCCATGCAACATTCCCCAACAGCCCGATGTTCTTCTCCAAGACTGGCAGTCTATCAGCATGCCGCATATCAGGGAGGGGGAAATCTGGTTGCGTGTCTATCGGATGCGCGCCCCCCTTCCCGAGGCTCAAGATTTGGCAGGGGTTGGGGTGGTTGGTGCGGGGCGATTTGGGTGGTGGCACTGCAATTTACGGCGCCAATGCATTTCTGGTCAGAGGCATACTTTCGTGGGGCGCTATTGGTGGAGGGATTCCCTTCCTGGCAAAGTCGTGTGCGGGCGTTGTTATTGGAGGAGCTCCATCGCTAGCAGTAACCGGCTCCAACGGCTGGCCGACCAGGTACATTCTTCCCTAGTCATTGAATTTGTGTTCTTTCTGTGGGGTCGCATTGTTGTGGTGGTCCTCAACTGTCTATGCCATTCGATCGGAGGCAGTTGAGTCATAACGATGACATGTAAACCCATGTGAACCATTGATGCTAGGAGGAGCTAAATCATTCTCTCAACCGAATTGTCTGGGTACCTCTCTTGGGTCCGTAGTTCACGTTGCCGCCTCGCATTTGTCTCTAAGGATGGACTCGAGTTCTTCTTTGAGGAGTGTGCAAACCGATAAGCAACTACACGGAAACTTGGACTCCCCCTGGTTCGCTTGAACCTTCCATTGCAAATTTTGGTGAGATCCTTAGTTTAGCAAACAATTAAATTGATCCACTTCTGATTGATCTGAATACTTTTTTCCTAGGTCTATGAAGACAAAACATGAGTATACTATGTTAAACTGATGAGAAGGGTGACCTGGTGTGTGAGGGCTTGGATGAAAGCTCGAGAATAATGCGGCAAGATACGAAAAAACTGACCCAGGAGAGGTAAGCTATATTTATTTATCGCTTTCTACTCTTTGTTGTATTTTTGTTTTAATATCTGAGTGATGCTATATATAAATGACCAGTGTCTTTTCTATGACGAAGAACACAGAAAATCGGCTGGAGAGGACGATGCACATCGCGTGTGGGATCGACTGGAGCAACCTTCATTCTGCTACTAGCATGGGGAATAAGTGAAAATGGAAGCTGACAAGCTTAGTTATGTAGATTAACCCCATGCTGATGTTTCTATTATGTGTAGGAAGGGCTGGACAAGAGTAGATACTGATTTAACTAATCAAATCCTACTCTTGGTATATGGTGAATAAGAAATGATTTATCGTACTGCAGATTCATGCTGATCCGGTTCTGTTGGGGATATAACTACTGAGTATAAACCGCCCAGGAGGGGCCGGTTTATGCTCATCCGTATTGAAGCCCATGAAGACAAGGAATATGGCGCTTTATTATAGAAGCTTGGAGGCCCAGAGCCCAAGGGTGGTTCAAGGCCCATAGACATAAACCGCCATGAGATATGTAACTTGTATTGTAAGTTAAGGAAAGGTAGAAACCGAGCCGGACACGTGTATGAGCCAGCCTCGGTGTTCTGTAAACCGCCGGGCATCAACCTGTGTATATAAAGGGGCGACCCAGCGGCGGTTCAAGGACAAGAAACAACAACTCGAGAGATAGGTAAAGCGGATTCGCTCCCTGCTCATAGAGACCCCATCAATTCCACCACAACTGGATCGTAGGATTTTACCTTCATCATAAGGGGCCGAACCAGTATAAACTCCCCGTGTCCTTTGTCCGGTTTAACCCCTTTTTGCTAATCTCGTTGCGATGGCTCCACGACTAAGTCCTCTCACTAGGACATCTGACGTGTTAACTCCACGACAGTTGGCGCCCACCGTGGGGCTATCGCATGATGGTTTCGAGTTCTTGAAGAGCAACTTTGAAGGATTCAAGGGATACGCGGTTGGCCGGATGACCAAGAGTCGTCGCGGCAAGCTCTACATCAATGACGCAGGATGGGGCCCCGCGATCGGCTCAATTGAGTACGGGTACCGGGTCCCCTTTGGCGGAATTCACGTTTTCATCGGCAAGATCGGCGAACCGGGCCCTGAGCCGGACATCTCCACCGACCTCGTCGAGACGGCTCAGCGTGCGAGTCCTGCCCGGGTTCAGCCTGCCATGAAGCATGCGTTCGTAGGATTCATCCATGGTGCGGAATCTGAACCGGTGTCCGATGGTGAGACGGCCGTCTACTCAGATGGCGAGTCATCCACTGGCAAAACCGAGTCACTGTACCAATTGCAAGACGGCCGGATCAGGGGCTGTTCCGATGGCGACAGTATTCCGGACCCCTTTGAACCGCCAAACCGGGTTGCAATCTTCATGGCCGGTACGCAGCCCACATTACAATCTTCATCTGCAGCAGCAATGATTTTTGGATCGGCACTCGGGGCAGGAGGCCCTACGCACCGGCCGACTCAAGTTCTGCCTGGTTTACTGGACACCTGGACGATGTTGTTGACCACAGCAGTTACCCCGGAGACTCAGGATCAGCATAACGCGGAGGTTACAAAGCTGCGGGATCAGATAGCTCAGGCCAAGGAAGACTTGGTAGTTGAGGAAACCAGGATGGCTGAAGAACAGGCCACTTTAGATGCGCAATCGCAGCAGATCCAGGTGCAGAATTACCGGCTCATGCTGGATCAGAACGCATCAAACGAGGTACTAAGGAGGAGGCACCGATCTCGTCTGCTGCCAGTTTACGAAGGAATGAATCTCTTCAACACACCGGGAGGTGGACCAAGTGATCCGGCAGCAGTGAACCGTACCGAGGCACCTGGGACAGGAGCGCTGGGTCAGCCACGGGTGATGGACCCGCCTCGACGGACAGATAACCCGCCGCAATATGTACCAACGCCACCGGGTCACTTCTCTAGCCCTTTGGATAACATGATTGTTGCGGCGTCTCGTTTGGCAGCTATTCCGATGGAGGGCGAATCACTGGCGGTGGTGGAAACATGACGGGCCAGGGATCTTCTTCAGACTGCTATGGTGCAGCAGCAGGCTTATTCATATAGCCGAGACAGAATACATTCAACCCCTCGTCCGAGCAAAAGTTACAGGAGGCACATTGATGAACCGGCTGTGTAAAGCAGTGTGCGACACCATGACACCCCTTGAGGGCCTAATCCAGCGCGTGGTGGTATGAATGCTCAGGATGTAGTGAACAATGGTAGAGCCTGACGGGAGGCGGAGTTAGCAGCACAGTTGGCGGCAAAGTACGCGAATCATCAACCCGCTCCGGTTCAACCAATGGCATCAGTTGAACGGGGATTGGCTTTCAGCTCTTGGGGGGGTGCCGTGTCTTACCCCAGCTCTACGTAATGTGCGGTTACCCAAGGATTTCAAGGGTTCGCGTAAGGTGCCTAATTATACCGCCGATTTACCCCCCGAGGCGTGGTTCGAGAGTTATGAGATGGCAATGGAATGCTGGATGTGGACGAAGCAGCGTGTGCAAAGCACTTCACCATGATGTTAGATGGAACGACTCGCACTTGGTTAAAAAGTCTACCCGTCAACTCCATCAGTTCATGGGACGAGTTGAATGCCCGGTTTATAGCAAACTTCAAAGACACGTGCAAGCAACCCATGTCGATCGTGGATCTGGCTGCTTGTGTCCAAGGAGAAAACGAATCAACGACTCATTGGGTGCGTCGGGTTTCGGAAATCCTGCATTCGTTGGACCGCATCAATGTTGATTCAGCAATCATAACGTTGGAGGGCAATTGCCAGTTTAAGTCACTGAAGCAGAAATTGGGACGGCTCAAGCGCCACTGCAATGACATGGGAACACTCATGGCAGCTTTGGTTAAGTATGCCGATTCTGATAATACCAAGGATCCCGAGTCTGACGAAGAGAAGCTGGAGAAGGGAAAGAAGAATGTCGGCGCAAAAGGACGGGCAGCATAACCAGGCTGACCATGGGAATAACGGTAAGTGCAAAGCAGACAATAATTCTGATTTTGTAGCTAACACCAATGTTCAAGGTAATAATCAGCGCCGTAAGGGTAAACTGCCTCCACGTGGCGGAGGATCAGGTATGAATCTAGAGCATCTGCTGAACCAGCCCTGCCCAAAGCACGGGACACAAGATAAACCGGCTACGCACCTATGGAAGGATTGCTTCATTATGCGAGAGTTCAAAAATTCAGATCTCTTCTGGTATGATCATGGATCGTCTGGTGGTTCAGGACCCGGGTTTCACGGGCCGGGTTATGGCGGAGGTAATTCCGGTTCAGGTTTTCAAGGCAACCAAGGTGGACAGGGCAATCAAGGCAATCAGGGCAATAAAGGTGGTTATAATCAACAAGGGAATCAGCAACAACAGCAGTCAGGTTATCAGAGTAACCCGAAGCAGTTAAATGGTGGGCAGTATTATGTCTTCACTACTAGCCTATGCAAGCGCGATCAGAAGCTCCATAAGAGGGCGGTGAACTCCGTTGAACCGGCGGTGCCTCGTTATCTGCGCTGGTCTGAGTAGCCTATTGTGTGGAGTCGAGAAGACCATCCGCCTCGGGTTGATAATCTGGGTCATCTGGCGTTAGTGGTCGCTCCGCAGGTTGGAGGTTATAAGTTCACCAAAGTGCTCATGGATGGAGGGAGCAGTATCAACATCTTGTATTATGAAACCTTCCAGCGTATGGGGTTGACGGATAAGAATCTTAAACCGTCGAACACCATTTTTCATGGTGTGGTACCTGGTAGATCGGCCTACCCAGTCGGCAAGATAGCTCTGGAAGTGGTTTTTGGAGATGATCATGATTCAAGATCCGAGACGTTGACCTTTGAAGTGGTCAAAATCATAAGTCCGTACCATGCCCTGTTTGGACGGCCGGTTTATGCTAAATTCATGGCAAGGCCGTGTTATGTTTATTTGCAGCTCAAGATGACGGGTCATAAGGGGACCATCATGGTTCATGGCAGCCGCAAGATCGCACTAGAGTGCGAGGAGGGTGACACAGCTTATGCTGAGTCGGTTTGTGCAACGGAGGAGTTGAAGTTTTATAAGGATAATGTTGATCCAGCAGATATGACTTCTCTGAAGAAGCCCACTACAGAGCATGATCCGGCTTTGAAGTTTAAATCGGCTGATGAGACTAAGTTGGTTGATTTTTTTCCTGGCGATTCATCCAAGCAGTTCAGCATCAGCGTTAACTTGGATCCGAAATAGGAAAGTGCGCTCATCGAGTTCATCCGTGAGAACTGGGACATCTTTGCATGGAAACCTTCTGACATGCCAGGTGTACCGAGGGAACTCGTTGAGCACACCCTTAATATTTACCCCAAGTTTAAACCGGTCAAGCAATTTCTTCGCCGCTTTAATGAAGAGAGACCCAAGGCCATTGGAGAGGAGGTAGCCCGGCTATTGGCAGCGGGGTTTATTGTGGAGGTTTTTCACCCTGAGTGGTTGGCTAACCCGGTGTTGGTACTTAAGAAGAACAGCAATTGGCGTATGTCTGTGAACTACACGGATTTGAACAAAGCTTTCCCAGCTGATCCCTTTTCCCTCCCTCGTATTGATCAAATTATTGATTCTACGACGGGTTGCGAGCGTTTGAGTTTTCTGGATGCTTATTCGGGTTACCATCAGATCAAAATGGTAGTTAAGGACCAGTAGAAGACGGCCTTTATAACTCCTTTTGGAGCATTCTGCTATGTTTCTATGCCTTTTGGGCTCAAGAGTCCTCATGCGACTTATCAGCAGTGTGTGCAGAATTGCCTCCATTATCAGATTGAGTGCAATGTTCATGCTTATGTGGATGATATCGTGGTGAAATCCAGGAAAGCAGAGACACTCATAGCTGACTTGCAGGAAACTTTTGATAATCTAAGGGTTTATAAAATGATGCTTAATCCGGCCAAATGTGTTTTTGGTGTGCCAGCTGGCAAGCTCTTGGGTTTTCTGGTGTCTAACAGGGGCATTGAGGCTAATCCGAAAATGATCAAGGCTATCACATCCCTGGCTAAACCGGCATGTATCAATGATGTTCAAAGACTGGCGGGTCGGATTGCAGCACTGAGCCGGTTTATCAGCCGGTTGGGGGAGAAGGCGATCCCGCTTTATCAGATGATGAAAAAACAGACAACTTTGTTTGGAGTGAAGCTACTGATGCGGCATTTGAGGATTTGAAGAAGCAGTTGGCTGAACCGCCCGTCCTTGCTGCCCCCATTGATAAGGAACCATTGATGTTATACGTGGCTGCTAATGCCCAGGCTGTCAGCGTGGCTATTGTGGTGGAGCGCAAGGAGGCTGGTAAGGAATATACGGTTCAACGGCCGGTTTATTATATCAGTGAGGTACTTATCGAGTCCAAATAGAGATATCCCCATTGGCAGAAGCTGGTGTATGGAGTGTTTATGGCAAGCCGGAAGCTTAAGCAATACTTTCAAGGCCATCCCATCACTGTGATCAGTTCTGCTCCATTGGGAGACATCATTCAAAACAAGGAGGCAACTGGCCGGGTTGCTAAGTGGGCTATTGAGCTTGGGCCTCACGGGTTGAAATACATGCCTCGCACTGCTATCAAGTCTCAAGCGCTCGTAGACTTCATCAACGTCTGGACAGAGTTGCAGGCACCGGAGGATAAACCGGATAACACATACTGGACTATTCACTTTGATGGATCCAGACAATTGGAGGGCTCGAGGGCTGGAGTTGTTCTTACTTCCCCTCGAGGTGACAAATTTTGTTATGTTCTCTGCTTAATGTTTCCCTGTACTAACAATGCAGCTGAGTATGAGGCCTTACTCCATGGTCTGCGGATGGCTAAGGAGATGAACTTAATCCGGGTACGTTACTTTGGTGACTCCGATTTAGTGGCTCAGCAAGTATCCGGTACGTGGGATTCCAAGGATCCACTCATGGCGGCTTATCGGCAGGAGGTGGACGTCATTTCTGGTCACTTCAAGGGTTATCAGGTCGAGCACATTGATCGGTGTAAAAATAAAGTGGCAGACGCTTTAAGCCGGCTCGGATCCTAGCGTAAACCGGTGCCGCCTAATGTTTTTCTGGATGTTCTGCATAATCCGTCGGTCAAGATACCAACGGAGGAGGATCTAGCGATTCCTGACCCAGAAGCTCAATTGGTGACGGTTCTTCATGCTATCCCTGATTGGACATTGCTGTACCTGGCGTACATGAACCGGGGCGAGTTACCAGAGGATGAAGTTTTGGCCAGGCAGATAATCCGGCGGTCTAAGTCCATGACTATTGTCAATGGCGAGTTACACCACTCCAGTGTCTCAGGGGTGTTTCAGCGTTGTGTTTCTTCTGAAGAAGGCTGTGAGATCTTGCATGAAATCCACGAAGGAGATAGTGGTCATCATGCCGGTTCAAAATCCTTGGTGGCTAAGGCTTTCCGGCACGGTTTTTACTGGTTAACAGCTCATGCTGATGCGAAAGATCTGGTCCGGAAGTGTGCCGGCTGTCAGAAGTTTGCACGTCGAGCTCATGTTCCGGCTCAGGAGTTGAGGATGATTCCAATTACTTGGTCGTTCGCAACTTGGGGGCTGGATATGGTTGGGCCTTTTAAGAGGTCCAAGGATAAGAAGACCCACCTCCTGGTGGCGGTTGATAAATTCACCAAGTGGGTGGAGGCAGAGCCAGTGGGCAAGTGTGATGCGGCCACGGCGGTTCAGTTCATGAAAAAGGTGATCTTCCGTTTTGGCTTTCCACATAGCATTATAACAGATAATGGCACGAATCTCTCCAAGGGAGCTATGGAAGAGTTCTGTCAACGTGAGCACATCCGGCTTGATGTGTCGTCAGTGGCCCACCCCCAATCTAATGGTCAAGCGGAGAGAGCTAATCAGGAAATCCTAAAGGGTATCAAGCCCTGGCTTATGGTCCCTTTGAAGCGGACGCTAGGTTGTTGGGTGGAGGAGTTGCCTTCCGTTTTATGGAGTATTAATACCACTCCCAATAGATCTACGGGTTACACACCCTTCTTCATGGTTTATGGAGCGGAAGCAGTTCTTCCAAGTGATATTCGCCATGATTCGCCTTGAGTGGCAGCTTACGTTGAAGCGGATAATGAGAGAGCACGCTAGGATGCATTGGACCTGTTAGATGAACAACGGGATATTGCGGCAGCTCGCTCGGCGATTTATCAGCAAGACCTGCAGTGTTATCACGGCCGCTGGGTTAAAATCAGGACTTTCCAAGAAGGTGACTTGGTGCTCCGGCTCATCCAAGATCAGACTAACATGCACAAGTTGTCTCCACCTTGGGAAGGACCCTTTGTGGTCAGCAAGAATTTGAACAACGGGTCATACTACCTCATCGATGTTCGAGAACACAAAGACTCACGCAAGTCAGAGGAGGAAACTCTCCGGCCATGGAATATAGCTCATCTTAGGCCTTATTACACCTGAGCCACAGGCTCCTACTATGTATATATTTTTGACAATGTACATATTATGATCAATAAATAAACCGGCATCCTTTCTAAAGCGGGGCCTCTGCCGTTTCGTCTTATATGTCTTCTTGGTTACATGGGGGCTCATGCTTATAAGCGGAGTTTTTTTATTAAACCGGCTTATAAAGCCACAACATAGCTTGGGAGCCTCACACCCAAGGGACCAAAGAGAGTCTGTTGCCACGCCCAGCTCAAACATAGGTACCCATTGAGCACAGCTCACAATGTTACTTGGGGGCTCTTTGTGCACAGCAACAAAGAGTTTGAAAGGACCCTTGTAATAGGCTATCAAGCCAGGCTTGGAAGCCAGGTGTATTCACCTAAAACCCCGGGTTAACCTGCCTTCATCAAGTAAGCCACTCCGTCCAGGTAATCCTGGTATGACCCGCCGAACGTTTGACAAGTCAATCTTATATAGACCCTGAACTTGTCAAAGTTAAAACGACGATTGGTTAATTGGAGGCCCATCTTAAAAGGCTTTGTCAAATGGTTTAACTCAGCGGCCTGGCAGACCATGAAAAGCCTCGAATTTGGGCCTGGCAGCCCTTGAAAAGCCTCGACTACAAGTTTTTATTTGATTTTGTTTTTTGCAAGTTTTCTTTCCTTTGATAAGGTTTTAAGATAAACTGGCGTCTATTGACCTGGCCTGACTATAAGTCATTACATCAACCCGGTGTTTCTTAACCCAGCGCAGCTTTCAACTATCAGTTGTTAGCACAAAATCAATTATGAACCGGTGTTTCTTAGCCCGGTCTGGCATTGACTATAAGTCGCCAGGATGATCATCCGGTGTTTATCATAACCCGACATGGCTTATTATATACCAGCACAGCATGGTGGGAGTTATCAACACTCAAGATTTGGGTTATCACCCTTACTACAAAAACGATTGGTAAACCAACAATGTGATTTAAATCACAGGTATGATATATTTTCATATTTCATTATCTTTGCAGCCTTTGTTATAAACTCTGGCTTCATATTGGGCATCATAACCCGTCCGGCGGTAAACCGCCAGGAGAAGTTTTCAGTTTATTACATGCAGTTAATAGGATTGCATAACACTGATAAAGATCATAAGCAGATATTGCATATTATGACAAAGTGGCAGTCTCAGGAAAGTGATTATGCACGACGGCATAGCAGACCAAGTGTTGCAAGCTATGCACGATGGCATAGCAGACCAAGTGTTTTAAGCTAGCCTATTACAAGGCGTTTTAACCGCCCAAAAGGATAATCGTTTTTCTACAAACAGTGTACAAATGATAAACCGGATTCCGGATTATGATTCCTCTTCAGCTTGATGAGAAGTTTGTGGATCACCCTGCACCGGTTCAGCCTCCGCCTCCCCATCCACTGGCTGGAAGTCAATGTTTGCCCAGTCAATTCCAGACAAAGCTCGGAAGATGGCTTCATCACTTATAAGATCTGACGGTTCAACTTCAGGGGCATAAGTGTGCTTACGGATTGGAGGGATTAGATTCTGGGCCTCATAAAATAACGCATCGATCCGCCTGTTGTCTGCATCGTAGATGGACCGGTGGAAAGATAAGTCAGTCTCTTCGGCCAATCTAATTGCAAGAGGACGCATCTCCTTTGTCAACGCTTTAAGGGCATCCTCGTCAAATTCCGACCCGTCTTCTTTTTGACTCGGATAACCATTCCCAATATCCTCCGGATCAAGATCAGCTATCCAAGCCTTCGCCCGAGTCAAGGTAGATAAAGCACCAGCCCTTGTAGCAGATCTCTTCACTTCTTCTAGCTGGGCAGGTGTCATGGAGAGCTTGGCCAAGGTATCTTTGATTAAAGCTAGTGCCGGTTTGTTGTATGAAGCAGCGCAAATAACTCGTTGAGCGCTGGTATATAGCTGCTCAATTAAGGTATAAGCAGCCTTCAGCTTCTTGCGCATATCTGAGCCAAGATTGGCGACGCGGCTACCTGCAATGGTTACAATATTTTTGTTAAACCGGCGGTTTCAAGGCTGATGAAGTACGGTTAATTACAAAGCTACTTACCAAAGATAGCAGAAGTCATAGCATTGATCTGCCGCTTTAAACCAGTCAGTTCTTCTGCCACCGGTTTAAGTGCCGCTTCAGCATCCTCAGCCTGTTTTAACAGAGTGGCCTTCTCAGTCTCCCAGTCTGCCCGCTCGCCTTTGAAGCCATCCTTCAATTGTTCCATGGTTGTTAAAGCGCCCTTCAGTTCATCCTTCGCCTTGGATGTTTCGGTTTGCTGGGACTTGATGTTTTCCTGGAGGTCGGTGATTTGAGAATCTTTGTTGGTTAAATCAGCCTGCAAAACACAGAATAGTAAATTGGCAATACTTTTTTCAAAGTCCAAGCACATAACAAGCTATACACTTGGCACTTGGGGGCTAATGCGGATTGCTTTTTCTTAAAAGATATTTTAAGTCCCAAGGCTTAATACATGTATTAATCTTGGCACTTGGGGGCTAATGCTTAATTGATCAGATAAGCCGGATGTGAAGGATTTAAACAAGGATAAGCTTTACAACAAGAAGTACCGGTTCATCTTGAAGGGATGTGAAGGAATTAAATAAGGATAAGCTTTACAATAGGAAGTACCGGTTCATCTTGAAGAGACAAACCGGCCCTTGGGGGCTACTGGAGTTAAGGATTGAAGCATATTCTAACGGAAAAGGGCTTATGCAAAGGAATAAATATTTACCTCATATCGCTCTTTCATCAGGTTTACCAAACTGGCTTCATAGTCAGTACAGTATGGATGTCTTGAGCATTGAGATGAGCATAGCTTGACAAATCAGATTTCCACTTGCCCTTATCCATAGTGGCAAGTTCTTCTTTTGCACTGTGCTTTGATAAAGCGACAGGATTGCCAGGAGTGGTATGGCCAAAGCCAGTAATTACAACATCATCTGTTGTGCCTTCAGCTGTCTTATTTGGGCTCGGCGGTTTGTCAGCAGCCTTAGCTGGGCTTGGCGGATCAGTGCATGGGCTTGTTGGATTTGCCTCTGGCGGATCAGCAAAAGTATCCTGACCCTGAGGTGCCGGGTCATCTAGATCAATGTCAGCATTTTGCTCAATAGCCTCTGAGGTTTTCTCCGGTTCAGTAGCCGGATTGTTGTCAGTTGGTTTACTCAACTTAGCTTTCTTGCTAAGCCTGGCTTTGGCACTGAAGAAAGCAGATACAGAAGTCAGTACAGTAAACCGGTGCAAGGCATAAAAGGTTAAAGTGTAATATGT
Organism: Triticum timopheevii; assembly: GCA_963921465.1. Classification (NCBI taxonomy): domain Eukaryota; kingdom Viridiplantae; phylum Streptophyta; class Magnoliopsida; order Poales; family Poaceae; genus Triticum; species Triticum timopheevii. The sequence goes on along the minus strand of OY997274.1, from coordinate 443,436,955 downwards.
TTACCCAGGAACAGTCTTGAAGGGAGGCATCTGTGTGGCTGATGATTCGCCGGAGGATGAATTGGAGGTACCCTGATAATTTGAATCAGATGGATTAAGAGGGTATCGGAAGTAACCCGCCTTGGGATAAGATGTATTAGAAGTACAAGAGACCTCTCGACGGTGTTTTCGAACCAGGGTGTCCAGTAAACCGGAGGAGGTAACTTGTTGGCCACTATGCCGGGTTGTGCGACGAGCTTCATGTTGTTGTGTCTTCAAAGAAAAGCGCGGATCCAAATAAGCGAGAGGATGTGAACGTTTTACTTTCCAGACTGCGCGACAGAGTTTTTGTACTGGCACATGATCTAAATCGGAAGAAAGGGAAATTACCTCTACATGATCAACGCGGCTGGCTTCCGCATCATCCTGATAATGATCATTGTCAATAAGGTGCATGAAAAATGAACCAAGGGAATCAAGTTCTACCTTTGATTCCGAGTCATCAACATCTTCGGCCGGATCAGGGGACTCGGCGGTTCTTTTCTTTGCTAGCTTCTTTGAGGCCTTACTCTTAACACAAGGTGCTCTCACCGGATTGTCTTGTGGTTTTGCTGGCTTGTCTTGAGATTTCCTCTTCCAGAACGGATCATTGCTCTGCAAAGATAAACAGAAGATCATCAGAAAGTGTCAACAGGGGGGCGAATTAAAAATAGAAAGATACAATTCTTACAGTTGGTTGTTTATTGGAGGCATAAAAGGGACATAGCCCAGTCTTGCTGCACTCAGATATCGGTTCATCCAACATCTTTTTAACAGCTTCAGTAATCTCTTCATCAGTTAGCTGAATATCAATATGACATTGAGGATCTTTGAAGTCTCCTGTGTACTCGCACATTAAACCGGGACGCTGGCTTAAGGGCAAGATACTCCACGAAACCCAGCAACAGACAAGGTCAATACCGGTTAAACCGTTTGCCATAAAAGCCCGGATCTTAGAAATCTATGGTGCATATTTCGATCGTTCCTCGGAAGTAAGCCGTTGAGGCAATGGATGTTCATTACTGAGCCGGTGCGCATGATAACCCGACAGAGGATTTTCATCATCAGGAGCGGTATTCCGGCAGTAAAACCACGTTTGATTCCAATCCTTGGGGTGGTTGTGATGTTTGGCATGAGGAAAATTGACTTCTTTCCTTTTTTGAATTGACACCCCGCCAAGTTCGTTGTTGGGGCCGTCAGTAAATTCAGTACAGCGGTTCAAGTGGAAGAAGTCTCTGAATAATTCAAGGTCGGTTCTTCTTGCAGATAAACCTCACAAAACACTTGGAAATTGCAAATGTTGGACACAGAGTTCGGTCCAATATCTTGAGGGCGGAGTTGGAAGCTGGCAAGTACATCCCAGAATTTTTTTGATCCGGGAGGGCTAAACCCTCGGTCCAGATGATGTATAAACACAACTACTTCTCCATCTTGAGGCTCAGGAGGATTTTCAGCACTCGTGACTCTCCAATGGATGGTTTCTTGCTTTGCTAAAGCGCCAGTCATAACATACCCAGTAAGTTGCTCTTCCATAACCCGGGAGGGAACCCAATTGCAAGAGAAGAACTGCTTGGCCATTTTTGATGACGAGCTGTAAAAGAAGTTCAAACGCCGGATTACGGTTCAAGATTGATATGCATAAACCGGCGCCAGGCCGGGGGAAGGAATCAATCAGAGAAAATGTACATGGTAAACCGGATACTGATGCTCAGGTAAAATTGGCGGTTTAAGAGAGGGCTAATCATACCTGGCGGATTATCAACTTTTAACGGTTAAACCACCTACAATGGTATGGAAGAAACAGATCTGAAAATTACTAAGTGCTGCAGAACCAGGTTTCACAGGCTAAAGTTATAATTATGGATCTAGCGCAGTTCAGGAAAAGGTAAAATCTCAAAGCCCTAAAATGACGATAATAGAACAACAAAGGTCCAGATGGGATCGGTTCATGGACGAAGGGATGCTATGGTGAGCAAAAATAAATTATAGTTTCGGCCGCGTGGGGAAGATGTCAAGTTCGTCAAGATACGATGGGACAGTAAGGGAAAGCAATAAATGCCAACGAATACTGATGAACACCGACGAAGGCATGAAACACTAATGCAGATCTAGGATAGAAGAAAGAGGGCTTACCGGCTTCACAGGAGTGGCGGGAAGTGCCACGGTTCTCTGGTACGTTTAGGTCAATGCAGCGGCCAAGGGTGATGCAGCGCTTGAAGGTCGAGGGCGGCGGCGGAGCTTTAGGGCTCGGGCATCGCAAGGAGGAAGAAGAGGCGAAGAAGCACAGAAGGGGAAGGAAAAAAGACCTCTGGTCCTATTTATGAGGCAAATGGATAAGTAGGCAGGCGCGGGAATCGAGGAGCCCAAAACGGAGAATGGGCCACAGCTGTCGTCTCGGTCTTCGGAGATTAATTAATAAAAGAAGTATTTAATGGTTTTTATATAGAAATGATGTCATGACGATTCACTGCAATCTTAGAAGATGACATCATGGCGGTTTATCAAGTTCATATGGAGGAGACGTCATGGCGGTTTACAAGGATTATACGAGGATATTCAAGGAGTTTTTTCTAAGTGTTGAAGATTGACATGAATAGGTTCAAATCAATCCGGGGCCTAATGTTGGGGATATAACTACTAAGTATAAACCGCCCAGGAGGGGCTGGTTTATGCTCATCCGTATTGGAGCCGATGAAGACAAGGAATATGGCGCTTTATTGTAGAAGCTTGGAGGCCCAGAGCCCAAGGGAGGTTCAATGCCCATATACATAAACCGTCATGAGATATGTAACTTGTATTGTAAGTTAGGGAAAGGTAGAAACCAAGCCGGAGACGTGTATGAGCCGGCCTCAGTGTTCTGTAAACTATCGGGCGTCAACCTGTGTATATAAAGGGGCGACCCGACGGCGGTTCAGGGACAAGAAACAACAACTCGAGAGATAGGTAAAGCGGATTCGCTCCCTGCTCATTAAGACCCCATCAATTCCACCACAACTGGATCGTAGGCTTTTACCTTCATCGTAAGGGGCCGAACCAGTATAAACTCCCTGTGTCCTTTGTCCGGTTTAACCCCTTTTTGCTAATCTCGTTGCGATGGCTCCACGACTAAGTCCTCTCACTAGGACATCTGACGTGTTAACTCCACGACAGGTTCTCTATTTATCCTTTACCATGTCGTGTCGAGAAAAGAATTTACTCAAAGGATGCCTTTGATTCGATTTGCGACTGGCCCTAATGTTAAACTTATCATATGGCTGTTGCAGTTGATCTAGCTATGTGTAGGATGGATATGTCTAGAACCTGTTTTTCTTATTGATCCGGCATAGTATGTTTTTTTTGGTTGGCACATGGATTCGCTGGATGTTGCTGAAAGAGTTAATCTTCGTGCACTTATGTGTGTGTTCAAGAGTATTTTATCTCAGTGACACTATTGTTAATCTGAAAGCTTGCATGCTTGATGCTCGAGTACCATGAATTTGGTACGTGACATATGCTTGCGGCTGAACAATTTTCAATCTGAAAGCCTACATGCTTGATGCTTGAGTACCATGAATATGGTCTATCACATATAATGGACTAACAATTTTCAATCCGGAAGCTTGCATGATTGATGCTTCAGTAATGAATTTGGTGTGTGACATGCTTGCAAACTAAAAATCTTTGATGCTTTAAGCCATGCCATCTCTAAGCCCAAGAGTGTTCATCTTTCTTTCTTGATAGCAAAAAGAAATGTTCGTTTGAAGCTAGAGCGTGACTACATAGCTAAAGTGAGAAGTATGCAATCACATTGGCATGATTTTCATCAGGTTCGCGGTGTGAAAGCCATCATTTTCCATGTGCTCCCGTTGATTCCTACCTAACCGGCTCTTCCTTTTTGTTCTAATCTTATGTCTAGGATGGTTAGGCTGATGTAACTAAATTCAGATTTCAATGCTTAGAGAGGTACTTGTACTTACAATTATAAATAAGCAATGAAAATGCAACCTCTTGGCATGATTAATTTTTTGCATATGTCTGATTCATGCTTGCTTCATGTTATTTGATTATAACTGTTAATAATTATTTGTTCTTTCTTGTTGTAATTGAATTCATGTTCTGTTACTTAGTGCACTTGCACCCGCGGTTTTTCAATGGATCATGCAATGCAACTTCTCCGCACACTTGCATATGCATGGTTCATGCTTAAACTACATTCATTAGTTTATGTTCCAGCAGTAGACTGAACTTCTCTGTTGCTTTCCGTCTCTTGACTGACATTATGCTAATCTTTTCTTCTTTGGCACCTCATATGACCCTAGCTACAGATTCAAGGGAGTCTTCCTTTTTAGTGGCTGATAAGGATTTTGGTTGTAGCATACCATGTTTCTTTTATTTAGTTTGAGCTTGTGCACATTCTGTTTGGCTTTGAAAATGATGACGAAAGGCAAGGATCTCAACTTTGGGGTGAAGTATAAATAAGTCAAAATCTTTAAACGAATTATAGGGCAACCAACAAACAAGCAGCGCAGCAAAGCGTGCTTTCGCTTCTAGTTTTGTATGAAACTTGTATGACATTACCAATCAATCAAATCGTCGTACAAGTTTCACACACTTCACGTTGTACATGAAGTAGTTTTGGTTGGTGAAGTTGTTTTACACAAGAGAAAATAATCTCCGAGAGCACCAAACTATGCATCACTCAATGCGCGTCGCGTTGTCTTAAGCATGTAACTCCCAATACGCCAATGCTGAAAATGGGATGCAAATGCAAGGGAGTTTCATGCATTGACTCTCGATAGAGAAATCCACCACTAGCAATGGTTGTCCTTCTACACTTACTACCTAAAGCTTAATCAAACTAATCGCTGAAAATATATAACGTCAAACAAGACACAAGTGGAGAATGCCTTCAAGAACATAGTAATAGTCATACATCAATGTTGTCATAACCATCTAGAGAAGACCAAACACGAGTTTTCACCCTAGAGTATACCTTGGTTCTTCCTTACATAAACCAACCAGTGAATGGTCGATCACTAGAGGCTTAAAAATATATTCAAAGACTATAGGAAGGTGATGATGCACGATGGTTGTTTTTGTTACTTATATTTTATTGTTGTTTGTTGAATCCACGGCGGTCGAAACACACACAACTACTTGCCTAGTTGGTGCCACTTCACTGGCTCTTGACATGAAGGAAATATGCCCTAGAGGCAATAATAAAGTTGTTATTTATATTTCCTTATATCATGATAAATGTTTATTATTCATGCTAGAACTGTATTAACCGGAAACTTAGTACATGTCTGAATACATAGATAAAACATGGTGTCCCTAGTATGCCTCTACTTGACTAGCTCGTTAATCAAAGATGGTTATGTTTCCTAACCATAGACATGTATTGTCATTCGATGAACGAGATCACATCATTAGGAGAATGATGTGATGGACAAGACCCATCTATTAGCTTAGCATTATGATTGTTACAGTTTCATTGCTACTCCTTTCTTCATGAGTTATACACGTTCCTCAGACTATGAGATTATGCAACTCCTAAATATCGGAGGAACACCTTGTGTGCTATCAAACGTCACAACGTAATTGGGTGATTATAAAGATGCTCTATAGGTGTCTCCGAAGGTGTTTGTTGGGTTGGCATAGATCGAGATTAGGATTTGTCACTCCGTGTATCAGAGAGGTATCTCTGGGCCCTCTCGGTAATGCTCATCACTAGAAGCCTTGCAAGCAATGTGACTAATGAGTTAGTTGCGGGATGAAGCATTACAGAACGAGTAAAGAGACTTGCCGGTAACGAGATTGAACTAGGTATGATGATACCGACGATCGAATCTCGGGCAAGTAACATACCGATGACAAAGGGAACAACGTATGTTGTTATGCGGTTTGACCGATAAAGATCTTCATAGATATATAGGAGCCAATATGAGCATCCTGGTTCCGCTATTGGTTATTGACCGGAGATATGTCTTGGTCATGTCTACATAATTCTCGAACCCGTAGGGTCCGCACACTTAACGTTCGATGACAATTTGTATTATGAGTTATGTGTTTTGATGACCGAAGTTTGTTAGGAGTCCCGGATGATATCATGGACGTGACGAGGAGTCTCAAAATGGTCGAGACGTAAAGATTCATATATTGGAAGGCTATATTCGGATATCAGAAAGGTTCCGAGTGATTCGGGTATTTTTTGGAGTACAAGGGAGTTACTGGAATTCCCGGGAGAAGTAATGGGCCTTATTGGGCCATACGGGAAAGGAGGAGGCAGACCAATGGGGAGGTGGCACGCACTCCCCCCCATGGGTCCAAATTGGACTATGGGAAGGGGGCGGCGCCCTACTTTCCCGTTCCTACTCCTTCTCTCTTTTCCTCGTTCCTTCTCTCCTACTCCAAAAGGGAAAGGAATTCCTACTAGGACTTGGAAGTCCTAGTATGACTCCATACTCTAGGCGCACCTCTAGGGGGTCGGCCTCCCTCCCTCTCTCCTTTATATACGTGGGCAGGGGGCACCCCAAAGACACACAAGTTTCTCTTAACCGTGTGCGGTGCCCCCCTCCACAGTTACACACCTTGATCATACCATCGTAGTGCTTAGGCGAAACCCTGCGCTGGTAACATCATCATCACCGTCGCCACGCCGTCATGCTGACAGAGCTCACCCTTGTCCTCAACTGGATCAAGAGCACAAGGGACATCATCGAGCTGGACGTGTGCTGAACGAGGAGGTGTCGTACGTTCGGTACTTGATCGGTTGGATTGCGAAGAAGTTCGACTACAGCAACCGTGTTATTGAAACGCTTCCGCTTTCGGTCTTTGAGGGTACGTGGACACACTCTCCTCTCTCATTGCTATGCATCACCTAGATAGATCTTACGTAATCGTAGGAATTTTTTTGAAATTACTATGTTCCCTAACAGTGCCATCCGAGCCAGGTCTATGCGTAGATGTTATATGCACGAGTAGAACACAAAGAGTTGTGGGCGATAATAGTCATACTCTTACCACCAACATCTTACTTTGATTCGGCGGTATTGTTGGATGAAGCGGCCCAGACCGACATTACATGACCGCATTCATGAGACTGGTTCTACCGACGTGCTTTTACACACAGGTGGCAGGCGGGTGTCTATTTGTCCAACTTTAGTTGAATCGAGTTTGACTAAGGCCGGTCCTTGTTGAAGGTTAAAACAGCACACTTGACGAAAAATCGTTGTGGTTTTGATGCGTAGGTAAGAACGGTTCTTGCTAGAAGCCCGTAGTAGCCACGTAAAACTTGCAACAACAAAGTAGAGGATGTCTAACTTGTTTTTGCAGGGCATGTTTTGATGTGATATGTTCAATACATGATGTGTTGATCATGTTTTGTTAAAGTTATCGGCAACTGGCAGGAGCCTTATGGTTGTCTCTTTATTGCATAAGATGCAAGCGTCATATAATTGCTTTACTTTATCACTATGCGATAGCAATAGTTAAAAAAGCAATAGTTGGTGAGACGACCATGTGATGACACGTTGATAAAGATCAAGATGATGGAGATCATGGTGTCATGCCGGTGACGATGGAGATCATGATGGTACTTTGGAGATAGAGATCAAAGGCACAAGATGATGATGGCCATATCATGTCACATAATTTTGATTGCATGTGATGCTTATCTTTTATATTCTTATTTTGCTTAGTTCGGCGGTAGCATTATAAGATAATCCCTTACTAAAATTTCAACGTATAAGTGTTCTCCCTGAGTATGCACCATTGTGACAGTTCTTCGTGCCGAGACACCATGTGATGATCGGGTGTGATAAGCTCTACGTTCACATACAATGGGCGCAAGCCAGTTTTGCACACACAGAATACTCGGGTTAAATTTGACGAGCCTAGCATATCCAGATATCGCCTCGGAACACTGGAGACCGAAAGGTCGAGTGTGAATCATATAGTAGATATGATCAACATAGTGATGTTCACCATTGAAAACTACTCCATCTCACGTGATGATCGGACATGGTTTAGTTGATTTGGATCACGTGATCACTTAGATGACTAGAGGGATGTCTATCTAAGTGGGAGTTCTTAAGTAATATGATTAATTGAACTTTAATTTATCATGAACTTAGTCCTGATAGTATTTTGCAAATTATGATGTAAATCAATAGCTCGCGTTATAGCTTCCCTATGTTTTGTATATGTTCCTAGAGAAAACTAAGTTGAAAGATGATAATAGCAATGATGCGGACTGGGTCCGTGATCTGAGGTGTATCCTCATTGCTGCACAGAAGAATTATGTCCTTGATGCACCGGTAGGTGACATACCTATTGCAGGAGCAGATGCAGATGTTATGTACGTTTGGCTAGCTCAGTATGATGACTACTTGATAGTTTAGTGCACCATGCTTTACGGCTTAGAACCGGGACTTCAAAAATGTTTTTGAAACGTCACGGAGCATATGAGATGTTCCGAGAGATGAAATTGGTATTTCAGACTCATGCCCGTGTCAAGAGGCATGAGACCTCTGACAAGTACTTTGCCTAAAAGATGGAGGAGAATTTCTCAACAAGTGAGCATGTGCTCAGATTGTCTGGGTACTACAATCACTTGAATCAAGTGGGAGTTAATCTTCCAGATAAGATAGTGATGGACGGAGTTCTCTAGTCACCATCACCAAGTTACTGGAACTTCGTGATGAACTATAGTATGCAAGGGATGACGAAAATGATTCCCGAGCTCTTCGTGATGCTGAAATCGACGAAGGTAGAAATAAAGAAAGAGCATCAAGTGTTGATGATTAAACAAGACCACTAGTTTCAAGAAAAGGTCAAAGGGAAAGAAAGGGAACTTCAAGAAGAATGGCAAGCAAGTTGTCACTCCCGTGAAGAAGCCCAAAGCTGGACCTAAGTGATACGTCTCCAACGTATCTATAATTTATGAAGCATTCATGCTATTTTATTATCTGTTTTAAATGTTTATGGGCTTTATTATACACTTTTATTTTATTTTTGGGACTAACCTATTAACCGGAGGCCCAACCCATGTTGCTGTTTTCTTGCCTATTTCAGTGTTTCAAAGAAAAGGAATATCAAACGGAGTCCAAACGGAATGAAACCTTTGGGAAAGCTATTTTTGGAACAGAAGCAATCCAGGGAACTTGGAGTCCAAGCCAGGGAAGCTTCGAGGAGGCCACGAGATAGGGGGGCGCGCCCACCGCCCTCGGTGCGCCCTCCACTCTCATGGGCCCCTCGAGGCTCCCTCGACGACTTCTTTCGCCTATATATTCCCATATACCCTAAAACCATCGAAGCAAACAATAGATCAGGAGTTTCGCCACCGCAAGCCTCTGTAGCCACCAAAAACCTCTCGGGAGCCCGTTCCGGCACCCTACCAGAGGGGGGATCCCTCACCGGTGGCCATCTTCATCATCCCGGCGCTCTCCATGACGAGGAGGGAGTAGTTCACCCTCGGGGCTGAGGGTATGTACCAGTAGCTATGTGTTTGATCTCCCTCTCTCGTGTTCTCTCTATGGCACGATCTTGATGTATCGTGAGCTTTGCTATTATAGTTGGATCTTATGGTGTTTCTCCTCCTCTACTCTCTTGTGATGAATTGAGTTTTCCTCTTGAAGTTATCTTGTCGGATTGAGTCTTTAAGGATTTGAGAACAATTGATGTATGTCTTTCCGTGCTTATCTGTGGTGACAATGGGATATTCACGTGATCCACTTGATGTATGTTTTGGTGATCAACTTACGGGTTCCGCCCATGAACCTATGCATAGGGGTTGGCACACGTTTTCGTCTTGACTCTCCAGTAGAAACTTTGGGGCACTCTTTGAAGTACTTTGTGTTGGTTGAATAGATGAATCTGAGATTGTGTGATGCATATCGTATAATCATGCCCACGGATACTTGAGGTGACAATGGAGTATCTAGGTGACATTAGGGTTTTGGTTGATTTGTGTCTTGAGGTGTTATTCTAGTATGAACTCTATGATAGATTGAACGGAAAGAATAACTTCATGTTATTTTACTACGGACTCTTGAATAGATAGAACAGAAAGGATAACTTTGAGGTGGTTTCATACCCTACCATAATCTCTTTGTTTGTTCTCCATTATTAGTGGCTTTGGAGTGACTCTTTGTTGCATGTTGAGGGATAGTTATATGATCCAAGTATGTTATTATTGTTGAGAGAACTTGCACTAGTGAAAGTATGAACCCTAGGCCTTGTTTCCTACCATTGCAATACCGTTTACGCTCACTTTTATCATTAGTTACCTTGATGTTTTTATATTTTCAGATTAAAAATACCCATATCTACCATCCATATTGCACTTGTATCACCATCTCTTCGCCGAACTAGTGCATCTATACAATTTACCATTGTATTGGGTGTGTTGGGGACACAAGAGACTCTTTGTTATTTGGTTGTAGGGTTGCTTGAGAAAGACCATCTTCATCCTACGCCTCCCACGGATTGATAAACCTTAGGTCATCCACTTGAGGGCAATTTGCTACTGTCCTACAAACATGTGCACTTGCAGGCCCAACAACATCTACAAGAAGAAGGTTGTGTAGTAGACATCAAGCTCTTTTCTGGTGCCGTTGCCGGGGAGGTGAGTGCTTGAAGGTATATCTTTAGATCTTGCAATCGAATCTTTTTGTTTATTGTTTTATCACTAGTTTGGTTTATAAAAGAAAACTACAAAAAAATGGAATTTAGTTTGCCTCATACGCTTCATCTTTTTAATATCTTCCGTGAGAATGATGGAAAGGAAAATTGTGCTCAAGTGCTAGAAGAAGAATTACATATAATGCTTGGCATGAAATATGTGAATGATGAGCATGATTGCAATGTTGTTAGTATGAATTCCTTGAATATCCATGATGCTAATGATATGCAAAGCCACAAGTTTGGGGATGCTATGTTTGATGAAGATGGTATTTATTGTCCCCCAAGTTTTGATGAGCAAATTTATTATGATGAAAGCATGCCTCCTATTTATGATGATTATATTGATGAAAGTGGGTTTGGAAGAGTGTCAACTTTAGGAAGTAGTGATCCCACTATTTTGGAGGATGTTGAATCTTATTGTGATGAACATGAAAGTGGATTTGGAAGAGTGTCAACTTTATTTAGTGATGATTCCACTATTTCGGAAGAGGTTCCAATTGATTATGAGAACAAAGTTGCTATCTATGATGATTATTGTGATGACTTGTATGCTATTAAGAATAATGATAACCATGAAACTTGTCATCATGATTTTAGTTTTCAATTGGATTATGCCTCACATGATAATTATTTTGTTGAGTTTGCTCCCACTACTATTCATGAGAAGATATTTGCTTATGTGGAGAGTAGTAAATTTTCTATGCAAGTAGATCATGAAAAGAATGCTTTAGGTGTTGGTTATATTGTTGAATTCATTCATGATGCTACTGAAAATTATTATGAGGGAGGAACATATGCTTGTAGGAATTGCAATAATACCAAGTTTCCTCTCTATGTGCTTAAAATCTTGAAGTTATGCTTGTGTTACTTTCCTATGCTAGTTGATTATTGTTCCCATAAGTTGTTTGCTTACAAAATCCCTATGCATAGGAAGTGGATTAGGCTTAAATGTGCTAGTCATATTCTTCATGATGCTCCCGTTATCCTTCAATTCTTATCTTTTATGTGAGCATCATTGCCATCATCATGCCTAGCTAGAAAGGCATTAAAGAAAAGCGCTTGTTGGGAGACAACCCAATATTTATCCTTACTGTTTTTGTGTGTTCACTTGATTATGCTACTGTATTAGTCATGTTTTATAGCTTTTGTTTCAATAAAGTGCCAAGTAAGACCTTTAGGATAGCTTACGGTGATAGTTGTGTTGATCCTGCTGAAAATCAGAAACTTTTGCATCCTGTAAATTAGTTTTGATAATTCACAGAAATGTGCTTATGATCTGATTGTTTTTGCTATGGATTTTTATACAAATTTCTTAGGACTTCCTAATTTGTTAGAATTTTTGGAGTTACAGAAGTATACGTTTGATACAGATTACTACAGACTGTTCTATTTTCGACAAATTCTGCTTTCTATGTGTTGTTTGCTTATTTTGATGCATCTACGAGTAGTATCGGAGGATATGAGCCATAGAGAAGTTGGAATATAGTAGATATTACACCAATATGAATTTAGAATGAGTTCATTACAGTACCTAAGTGGTGGTTTTATTTTCTTATACTAACAGAGCTTACAAGTTTTCTATTGAGTTTTGTGTTGTGAAGTTTTCAAGTTTTGGGTAAAGATTCGATGGACTATGGAATAAGGAGTGGCAAGAGACTAAGCTTGGAGATGCCCAAGGCACACCAAGGTAATATTCAAGGACAACCAAGAGCCTAAGCTTGGGGATGCCCCGGAAGGCATCCCCTCTTTCGTCTTCGTTCATCGGTAACTTTACTTGGAGCTATATTTTTATTCACCACATGATATGTGTTTTCCTTGGAGCGTCATTTTATTTTATAATTATTTGCTTTCTGTTATTTAGAATAATGTTTTGCATCTTTAGTTTCAATAAAAATGTCAAGGATAGCCTTTACCATGCTTATTTTGCAAGTATGTATGTTGCTGTTTCAAAACAGAAAGTTTACCGCTGTTGCAAAAATTCCCTAGAAAAGTCAGAGCATGATATAATGTTGAAACTTTTTTGCATATTGAGCTATGATAATCTACTAAAGCGTAGTATTTTTCTCATAATTTTTGGAGTTAGGGAAGTATGATGAATCTTGCATTCTTTACAGATTGTACTCTTTTGACAGATTGCTGTTATGTTTGCATTGTTTGCATATGTTTGCTTTAATGATTCTATTTGAGGATAGGAGTATTAAATATGCAGAGGCATTTAGTATTCAATGTTGAATAATAATTTTAGTGATTTGTTACAGTAGAAAATGATAAGGTTTTTGCATTGGTTTATACTAACTTATCTCACGAGTTCTTGTTGAGTTTGGTGTGGATGAAGCTTTTGAGAAAAAGAGAAACCATGATATGAGAGGAATTAAGGAGACACAAAAGTTCAAGCTTGCGGATGCCCAAGGCACCCCAAGATAATATTTCAAGAAGTCTCAAGCATCCAAGCTTGGGGATGCCCTGTTAGGCATCCCACCTTTCTTCTTCAACAACTATCGGTTAGTATCGGTTGAGCCTAAGTTTTTGCTTCTTCACATGAGTTGTGCTATCCTTGCAATGTCATTTTGTTTTGCTTTGCTTGCTGTTTGAATAAAATACCAAGATCTGAAATTCTTAAATGAGAGAGAGTCTTCACATAGTTGCATAATTATTTAGCTACTCATTGATCTTCACTGATATCTTTTTGGAGTAGTTTGTCATTTACTTGTGTGCTTCACTTATATCCTATGAGTAAATGGTTGAATGAGTTGATTGTCATAAATTGAAATTATATATGTCTCATTGGCTTATCCCATGGGGAGTAATGACTTCACATCTAAGAAGTAGAGGTTGTAAATTTATTGAAGGTTAGCAAGTATTGTATTGGTCATTCGAACAATTCATGAAAGAATATTGAAGGAAGAGAGATTTCACATATAAATATACTATCCTAGACATCTTTTATAATTGTGAGCAGTCATTAAGTATGACATGCTCAAGAGTTGATGTTGGACAAGGAAGACAACGTAATGGGTTATGTTTTCTCACATCTCAGTTAAAGTATATTGTCATGGATCATTCAAACATGTTGAGCTTGCCTTTCCCCCTCATGCTAGCCAAAATTCCTTGCACCAAGTAGAGATACTACTTGTGCTTCCAAATATCCTTAAACCCAGTTTTGCCATGAGAGTCCACCATACCTACCTATGGATTGAGTAAGATCCTTCAAGTAAGTTGTCATCGGTGCAAGCAATAAAAATTTCTCTCTAAATATGTATGATCTATTAGTGTGAAGAAAATAAGCTTTATACGATCTTGTTATGGAAGCAATAAAAGCGACAGACTGCATAATAAAGGTCCATATACAAGTGGCAATATAAAGTGACGTTCTTTTGCATTAAGATTTTGTGCATCCAACCCTAAAAGCGCATGACAACGTCTGCTTCCCTCTACGAAGGGCCTATCTTTTACTTTACGTCTTTTACTTTATGCAAGAGTCAAGGTGATCTTCACCTTTCCCTTTTTCATTTTATCCTTTGGCAAGCACCTCGTGTTGGAAAGATCCTGATATATATATCCAATTGGATGTAAGTTAGCATGAACTATTTGTTGACATCACCCAAAGGTGAATACGTTGGGACGCAACATTATAAGCCCCCATCTTTCTCAGTGTCCGATTAAAACTCCATAACCATAAGTATTGCATGAGTGTTAGCAATTGTAGAAGACTATATGATAGTTGATTATGTGGAGTTTGCTAAATCAAAGCTTTGACATAGACCCTTCACTACAAAAAAAGACACATCCATGACATTTTGGGCCGAACGAAATTTTTTCTGTCATACATATGACACTTCTATGACAATAATTGTGACAAAACCCGGTATCATCATAGATGTGGTGGGCTCCTACTTCTATGACAAAAAATCATGACAGAAAATGGGCTCTTCGTCCTGGGCGGGCCGGAGACGCAGCTGCATGACATTCTTTGGGCCGTCCATGATGAAAAAAACTGTGGTAGAAGCGAGGGGGAGGAAAATTTCGGGGAGTTGCCGGTTACGGTGGGAGGTCGGGGGCCGAGCGATGCGCGTTTCTCTTGTACACGTACGCACGTGTGTGCGAGGTGTTGGCCCTAACTGAACCCGAGCGATTGCACTGCAGGCTACGCGTTACTAAACCCGAGCGATCGATCGATGGCTGTTAACTGAACCCGATGGAGCGATTCCTTCGCTATTGCTGCTAATTGAAGCCGATCGATTGGATGAACAGTGAGCGTTGCGCGGGAGGGGGGGGGGTTGGATGAACAGTGAGCGGTGGCGTTGCCTCTGGATGAACAGGACCCCGTGGTGTGGAGGGCTGGATGAACAGTAGACGGTGGAGGGGTGGTTGAACAGGACCCCGTGGTGTGGAGGGCTGGATGAACAGTAGATGGTGGAGGGGTGCCCGTGGAGGGGTGGTTGAACAGTAGCCGGTGGAGTAGCGTGCGGTGGAGGCTGGATGAACAGGAGCCCGTGGAGGCTGGAGGAGGTCGACGGTAGCCCATGGAGGCTGGAGGAGGTCGACGGTGGAGATGAACACTATCCCGTGGAGTCTCGTTTTGCGGTACGCCACACCCCTCCCGATGAACAGGACCCCCGTTTCGACCGTAGCGCTCCAACACAAGTCCGTTTCATCCGTTTTGCGGTACGCCACACCCCTCCCGATCAACAGGACCCCCGTTTCGACCGTAGGAGGTCCGTTTCCTCTGTTTTGCGGTACGCCACACCCCTCCCGATCAACAGGACCCCCGTTTCGACCGTAGGAGGTCGGTTTCGTCCGTTTCGCGGTACGCCACACCCCTCCCGATCAACAGGACCCTCGTTTCGACCGTAGGAGGTCCCTTTCCTCCGTTTTGCGGTACGCCACACCCCTCCCGATCAATAGGACCCCCGTTTCGACCGTAGGTGGTCCGTTTCCTCCGTTTTGCGGTACGCCACACCCCTCCCGATCAACAGGATCCCGTTCCGAACGTAGGAGGTCAGTTTCCTCCGTTGTGCGGTACGCCAGGCCTCATTTCCATCGCCTGTTCCGTCCAAGCCGGTTGGCTCCCACGCGTTTCGTTGCCTCCCGATGAACACGATGCATTTCGTTGCCTCCCCATGAACACGACGCATTCCGTTGCCTCCCCATGAACACGACGATGATGTTGTTTCTCTATTCCGACCCAGCCATGTAAACAAGCCCAGGCCGTACGTATGCGCAAGTAGGCGTTAGAGACCCTGCCCGTATGTACGTACGTGGCCGTATTTTCTTTCTTGCACCCTCGCCGATGTGCGTACGTATACATGCTACGTGCGCGCCTCTACTAGGACACGTGCGCGCCTCTACAACGACCAGTATGTACGTACACGTTTGCGACCAGAATGACAACGCTACGTACGCTTCGACCAGGTGGGTCCCGACTATCAGGCACTTCCTTGCCTGCGAAGATGTAGCTGGTGGGTCCCAGCAGTCAGGGGGGCGAATCATTTTTTTGCCTGCACGCACTTCCTCGCGTGCGAAGATGTAGCTGGTGGGTCCCAGCAGTCAGGGGGGTGAATCATTTTTTTGCCCGGACGCACTTCCTTGCGTGCGAAGGTGTCGCTGGTGGGTCCCAGCGGTCAGGGGGGCGAATCGTTTTGGTATTTTGCCCGGACGCACTTCCTTGCATGCGAAGATGTAGCTGGTGGGTCCCAGCAGTCAGGGGGAAACTTTTTCACAAAATACAGTGGCCCGTCCGGTGGGTCCCAGCTATCAGGTGGAGGAATCATTATTTTCCGCGTAATAAGGAGGCACTTCCTTGCTGCGGTCGTGGACCCATCTGTCAGCCTCTCCACGTACACTCCACGTCCGATGGAAGTCATTCCTTGACCACGTTGACCATGCCGCGCCGAGAGCACCAGGGCGGTGGACGACGGCGAGGCCTAGGAAGGGGACGATGGGGAGCCGGGGAAGACGCGGCAGTGGAAGCCCGCGCGAAGAGGAGTACGAGGGTCACTGGTTCGGCTGCGGTGTGAGGCTGCCATCGCCGCAGGGCCTGGCCAGTGGTGGGAATAGTGGGGGACGGTGAGGCCTCCGTGGCAGCACAGCTGAACATGAGAGGTAGGAGCATGCGGCACGACCGGCGCTGCTTTGGGCGACTGGAGTAAGAAGACCAGAGGTTGAAGACGCACTACGGCCGTTGGATGGACATCGTACGGTCACTGGAGCTAGAATCGTTCATATTGACTAAAGTTGACAAAGGCCCCCGTCCCAGTCAACTTAGTAGGCCCACAAGTCAGCCTCCCACCATGGTGGGTCCCAGCTAGCAAGGGGAGTATTCATTTCTTGTGCGTAATAAGGAGGCACTTCCGGTGGGTCCGAGCTGACAGCGCGGGGAACGTTTTTTTCACGAAATACGCTGGCCCGTCCGGTGGGTCCCAACAGTTAGGGGGGGAAACGTTTTTTCGCGAAATAAGGTGGCCCGTCCGGTGGGTCCCTGCTGTCAGGTGGAGGAATAATTATTTTGCGCGTAATAAGGAGGCACTTCCTTGCAGCCGCCTGGACCCAGCTGTCAGCCTCTCCATGTACAGTACTCTTCTGATGGAAGTCGGTCATTGACCACGTTGACCACGCCACGCCGAGAGCACCAGGGCGGTGGTCTGGACGACGGCGAGGCCTAGGAAGGGGACGACGTGGAGCCGGGGAAGACGCAGCAGTGGTAGCCCGCACGGAGAGGAGTACGAGGGTTCACCGGTTCGGCTGCGGCGTCAGGCTACCATCGCCGCAGAATAACAAGGGGTGTGGGTGAGTAGAGGGATACCCTGGGCCAGCGGTGGGAGTAGTAGGGGGCGGTGAGGCCTCCACGGCATCACAGCCGGCCACGAGAGGCAGGAGCACGCGACACGACCGGCGCTGCTTTGGGCGGCTGGAGCAAGAAGACCAGAGGTTGAAGAAGCACTATGGCCGTTGGATGGACATCGTACGGTCACTGGAGCTAGAATCGTTCATATTGACTAAGTTGACAAAGCCCTCCGTCCCCGTCAACTTAGTTGGCCCACAAGTCATCCTCCCACTATGGTGGGTCCCATCTAGTAGGGTGGGTATTCATTTTTTTGTGCGTAATAAGGAGGCACTTCCTTGCGTGCGAAGGTATAGCTGGTGGGTCCGACAAGTCAGCGGGGGGAACATTTTTTTCGCGAAATATAGAGGCCCTTCCGGTGGATCCCAGCTGTCAGGTGGAGGAATCATTATTTTGCGCGTATAGTCCACGGCCGATGGATGTCGTTCGTTGACCACGTTGACCTGGCCGCGCCGAGAGCACCATGGCGGTGGACGACGGCGAGGCCTAGGAAGGGAACGACACGGAGCCGGGGAAGACTCGGCAATGGTTGCCCACGCGGTGGGGAGTACGAGGGTTTACTGGTCCGGCTGCCGTCGCCGGAAAATAACAGGAGGTGTGGGTGAGTAGAGGAATGGCCTGGCCAGCAATGAAGTAGTGTGGGGCGGTGCGGCCTGTGCGGCAGCACAGCCGACCACGGGAGGCGGGAGCAGGTAGTCCCACTGGAGCTGGTTTGGGCGGCTAGAGAAAGAAGATCAGATATTGAAGAAGCAGCACGGCCGTTGGATTAACATCCAACGGTCACTGGTGCTAGAATCGTTTGTGGACTAAGTTGACAAAGCCAAAGTACACATCAACCTAGTAGACCCACAAGTCAGCCTCCAAATCTGTCCCAAACAGCATACAGCCCGAAATTTCTAGCCAGATTCAAATTAATTTTAAATCTAAATATACCTTAATTTAAATTCAATGAAATTTTACCCGCACAAAAACAATGAAATTTAAAATATCAAAATCCAAAAGAAAACAGTATTTGGGAACTAATTGCCTGTTTGTTGTAATTTTTTCATTTTACAGCACATTTATTATTACTTATAGCCCATTTCTTATTACTTATAGCCCATTTTCTGGGCAAAATGCATCCCTCCTCGTCTTGAAAGATTTCTGGCCCAGCAGGGCGTAGAAAAGCAAGTAGGCCTATGTTGGTTATTCTGCAAAAAACAAAATAGCTGGCTAGCCATTTTTCAGAAAGGAAAAAAACAAACTGGGCTGGTCATGTGCTAAACATATGAAATAAAAGCCTAGGCTAGACGGGCCACGGGTCCCGCACAACCCAGTTGATACCCTTCTCCGTCCCGAAAAAACAAAATTACTGCGCGTGCTGCTGGGTCCCTACTGTCATCCTCACCATGTACAGTCATCTCCTTATTCCTCTCGGTTGTTGACCATGTTGACAACACCGGAGGGCGGCGCCGCGGCGAGCGAACCAAGGCGGAGGACGATGGTGAGGCCTCGGACGGGAACGAACAGGAGCCGGGGAAGATCACAGCCAGCCGTGGGAGGCGGGAGTAGGCGGTCCCGCCGGCGCTGGTTTGGCTTTGGCGGCTCGAGGAAGAAGAGATTGAAGAAACGCGACAGACGTTGAATGTCAATCAAACGTTCAAGGTTGGCACAATCTTTTTTGACTAAGCGGACACCAAGTAGCATACTTTTTTATATATAGGAAGAAAACTGCGAGGAAAATGCGTTCGTCTGCCGTCCTCCTCACAGGGAACGTTCGCCACATAAGTGACTAGCATCCTTGGTTTTCAACCGAGAGGTCTTGGGTTCGAGTCCGAGGAACTCTCAATTTTGTCCTCCTTCCTTCCTCGCAAAAAAAGGGAAAGAAAATCAAAGACTTGGAAAGGTGTACAGAACAAGCTTGTGTACCAGTAAAGAGATGTTGCCGAGTTTTAGAAAAAAGAAAGACGTGCTCCTGTAGCTGGTTCGAATCCAAACCTAGACTATGACTATATATGGTGCTATGCTACTCTGCAAGTAATGAAACTGACATATCCAACGTTCGCTTCTCCTCTTCTCTACTTACTCTGCCTAGCATCAGAAGCTCTGGCCACAGTAACCATGTCCGCTGGCTGCTCGTCCATCCGCTCTTCAGCAGGCAACAACCAGATATGCGCCAATCGCCACCCGTACCATCGCCTGTGGGTCTCATCACACCCCGCCGGCACGCGCACCGCAGCCGATTGCTCATCGCAACCCGCTGTCGTTGGTGTGGTGCCACTGCTGCAAATCACGCAGAGTCATCCGTCGCGTCTCAACCACAATCCGCAACCCTGGCCGAGTCTTCTACAAATGCCCGAATCATGGGGTAATAATATGTTTAAGTGTTGTTCTGCTGCTTTCAGTTGCTGATTTTTTAATAGTTTGGTCGATGATCTTCCAATTTGATTCGTGCAGAAAAGGGAAGATTTGTGTGATTTGTATTTCTGGGAAGTTGCTGATGTGGGGGAATGCAACTACGCTGATTATTTGGTTAGCCGAGGAATCCCAATACCAGCAGGTTGGGGTGTTGGACAAATAACTGAAGGAACGGCAGAAGAGGAAGATGCAGAGCAGAAGGTTAAAGATGCAGTTCCTCTGATCATGGCCAAGCAACAACTGCTGAATGGCCTTGACAGCAATGAGGAGATGAAAGAGCTTGTGAAGATAATGGGCAAAATCGATGTGCTCTGTAGGATGATTGTCTCTTTATTTGCAGTGTATGTAGCACTCGTGATGTATTCAGTGGCTATGACATGAGCACTTTGCTGAAACTAGTAATGAATGAAACCTGTGTAGCAGGCTAGGCGTAGTGTTGTGAACATCTAATGATTTCTATTAATGGAAATCAGGGGGTATCCCCTTTTGCTCATATAAATAAATAAATAGCAGAGGCCCTATCGGGTCAGCTTTGTTCTCATTCGAAGACGTCGAGCAAATTGCAGTCCAACATCAAACTATGTCATCAAATTCAAGCTTCACAGCCAAATATGAGTACAACTAAACAACAATGTCATCATGTTTTAGTTGTCATACAATCACCAAACACAAATCAGCATACATAACAAGTGATGTTCTCACAGCAAAATACTAAACAACATGTTCATCAGGTTTCAGTTATCATAGCAAACACAATTTCACATAGTATATAAAAAATGTCTTCTGACAGGCAAATACGACAAAAGCAATGTAATCATCATCCGCAGCAGCAGCGTCAACATCTTCGCCATGTGTATCAGTCTGAATTGTAATTCCCCATGGTGTCATCTTCTTCTTCGTCCTCAACGCCCTCGAACGTTGGCTTCTTCTTGATCAACTCTTGTATGTCCACAGCACGACAGGCAATCTTTTCGCCGATGTCATTGACGTGATGGTTCTCAAAGATATTAGGAACATCTGTGTTATCTTGTACATCAGGAGCAGTGTAAGCATCATCTTGTTGTGCAACTTCATTAAACGAATTCCTCTGCTCAAACCTTTGCAATACTCTCCAGTCATCGCTACGTGCAAATGTGTCTTCCAAGAAAAATATCTGTGTTGCTTGATTTGCCAAAATAAATGGTTCGTTGGTCTGGTACACCACCTTGACATTGATGGATTTGAAATAATCATCAACTCTGGGTTTTGCGATCCTGGAAAACAGGTTATACCAACGACAGCACAACAGAACCACACACCGATGATCCTCGAAACTGGAGATATACTGCAACTGAACAATGTCTGTTATGTTAGCATACATTTCAGTTATCTCTTTGTCATACGTATCCATGCTCATGATGGCACTGTTTTGTGTCTTCCTGCCTTCGTCTCGTGCAAGGGTGTTGTAGCGCACATCTCCAACAACGCAAGATTCCTAATGTCTTACCCGAGTATCAGGACCCATTGCTAGTGAGTAAAGGGCATCATCAACTGCCTGCCCATCCTCCCGCATCTTCTTAACCTATGGTTAGAAAATAGACGAGCTGATCATCTTATGTACTCGATATATTAAAAAAACTGACAGTGCACTTCAAAAGCTTACATGGTTCTTGAACCATTTCACAAATCCTGCAATAACCAGTTTGTCAATGTTTCTTGGATTTTGCAGCAGTAACTCCTCTTTGTAGATGCTGCACAACATAGTGATTGCGTCAAACATCTAAATATATAAGAATGTGCTGCAAGTTTAGTAGATTACAATGTATAAGCTGCAGTATTGCACTTACTTGAGGTAGTATCTCAGGATAGTTATTCAACACATACCAAACCATTTTGTCCAAATCTTTAGGTTTCTCCTCTTGTCGACTCTTCCCTATAACTCGAACAGAATAATCGAAAACATTGAGCCCGGGATTGTCTTCACCCACCTCTTTGCTAAGCTGATCAGCTGTTTCAATGTATTTTGAGCAGAATGTCAACGCTTCTGTAGCAATGTAGGCCTCTGCAATGGAACCCTCGGGCCTAGCTGTTCCTAACATAGCCCTTGAAAGTGCCTAGCCGCCTTTCAATAGGGTACATCCAGCCATACTGTACTGGACCTCTAAGTAGTGCCTCATCAGGTAGATGAACAGCCAAATGCACCGTCACATCAAAGAAGGCTAGAGGATATATCTTCTCAAGGTCGCATAGGATAGTTGGTATCTTGTCTCTAAGACGCTCCAAAGCATCTATCCTGATATTTCTACTGCAGAGTTCCCTGAAGAATTGTCCCAACTCTGCAACTGCTCTGTATAAGTCAGGGTGGCCCAATCCTCTAAGGATAACAGGTAAAACCCTTTGAAGTAGGACGTGGCAGTCATGAGTTTTCAACCCTTGTACCTTGTTTCCATCTGCACTAACTCTCCTTTCAGGGTTGGAAGCAAATCCATGTGGGAATCTCACACATGACAGGACCTCGCAGAATTCTTTTCTTTTTACCTTGTCCAAGACGTACACAGCTGGTGCCATATCCCGTGGTTTACCTTCATCTTGCACCTGCAAATACTTTCTGATACCCAGGTGTGTCAAATCAATCCTAGATTTTAAGGTATCTTTCGTCTTGCCTTCAATGTTAAGAAGTGTGCCGATAATGCTGTCACATATATTTTTATGGATGTGCATCACATCAAGATTATGCAGCAGGTCCAAATCTTTCCAATACTCCAAGTCCCACAAAGTGGACCTGCGGGTAAACAATAATCTCTCTTCTACTGTGCCATGCTTCCTTTTCCCGCTACCATTACCAGGATGGTTTCCTGGTGTAATATGCCTGACCTTCTCTAATTCCACTTGCAACTCATCGGCGGTGAGCCTCTTTGGCGCATCATGGTTTTCATGCTTTGCATTGAACACATGTCTTTGGTATTTTCTAGGATGCGGCTTGTCCTTGGCAAGGAAACGACGGTGTCCAATGTAACAGATCTTGCTAAGTATTGCGTATGACAGCGGATTCCTGTCACAGCGAACACATGCATTGTAACCATGTGTCGTTCGCCCTGACATAGTGCCCAAAGCCGGATAATCATGGATGCACCAAATTACAACAGCACGCAGAAAGAAATCAGCTGGTGGGCTGCTATATAGGTCTCGAGTGAGAACACCCTTCCATAGCTGTTGAAGTTCCTCCAAAAGAGGCTCCATGAACAAATCAAAATCCTTTCCAGGACTTTTTGGACCTGGGATGAGCAAGGCCATCATGTAGTTTGATTCTTTGGTGCAGACATTTGGAGGCATGTTGTAAGGAAGAACAAGCACTGGCCACATGCTATATGTGGCGCTCTGGTGGCCAAATGGGTTAAATCCATCTGAAGCTAAGCCAAGTCTAATGTTTCTCGGGTCAGCAGCAAACTCTTTGTGTTTATCATTGAAGCTTTTCCACTCACTACCATCAGATGGATGGCTCATTACATTCTGATCTCTGTACTCCTGGTTCCTAGAATGCCACAGTACATCCTCTCTTGTTTCAGCATCATGAAACAACCTCTGCAATCTTGGTGTAATTGGAAAATGTCTCAGAACATTATGAGGAACCCTCTTCACAGCATCGCCATCTTTCCATCTTGATGATTTGCGTTTCGGGCATTCACTTAAGTTGGCATAATCCTTACGGAACAGAACACAATTATTCTTACAAACACGGATCATATCATATCCAATTCCAACTGCACGAAGGAAATTCTTCATTTTACTGTAGGTGTGTGGCAGCTCAGACGCATCTGGGAAAGATTTGTCGAAAGCAGCCAACATCGCATCGAATGATTTGTTGGTTATCCGCTTAGATGTCTTCACCTGAAGAAAGGTGACCATAGCTTAGAATACTAATAGCTTATTTCCTGGGGTGACAGCAATGTTGCATTGTTCCAACATGCGGGCCCACCGTTTTTCTTCTGCAGGTGAATGTTCACGGAATGCACGAGCATTTCGTAGCATTGTTTCAATGTTGGTCAAACTCACTGGCTCCGCCACCACCACCTCCTCCTCCTCTTCCACCTGAGCATCAGGCAGATCAAGATGGTGATCTGCTGCTTCCACGTAGTCAATAACATTGACGTTCACCGCTTCACCATGATGAACCCACCTAGTATATGTGACCGACATCCCATACAAGTGTAGATGATTTTGCATAGTTGACTGGGGTCTTGTAACTGAATTCATACAACTGCTACACGGGCAGAGCACATCTGATTTCGGACCACCGTACTCAGCTCTAATAAAGTTCATGAAGTTTTCAACCCCCTCGACATATGCAGCGGAGAATCTTCGAGCAGAAGTTATCCAAGTCCTGTCCATCTGTTAGACATACAAATTAGTTCTTCTACTAGATATTACAAGAAAAACATATATGCTTTTTTATGAAGTCTAGAAAAAAATACCTAGGTCGATGTCTAAAGCTATGGCAAGATATTTGGACGAGCAGATCTAGGTAACGAAATATATGTAAAGCTAATTCAGCAAACAGATTTGAGTGCTAAATTATGGCAGGCTATTTCAGCAGTCAATGAGGCCGAGCACACAACCATCGAACTATCGAAGGCCATCGCAGCAACAAAGATCGAGTATAAAATGGTGTAGAGCTATTTCACCTAATAGATTGGCTACGAGACCATGGCAATCTACGTCACAATAAATATATGGCAGGATATTTTAGCAACTAATCGGCCTTGGCATGCCATCTCAGCTAAGCAGATTGAGTGCAGAATAGGGCAAGGAAGCTTCTTAAGCAGAGCATATTGACAGTAAACTACTTCGGCAAACAGTGAGATTAACAGCGTCTATCAGCTGACATTCAGCGCTACACCAACATGAATGGGGCCTCAGTCTAGAATGCGCGTACCGTGGGAGAAACTGACCGCCGTGCGTCTCCACACGAACGTCGCCAGCGGTGGCGGCGCTGACCGCCGTGCGCCTCCACAAGAACGTAGCCAGAGTTGGCGGCGCGGCTAGAGGATGGCAGTCTACGAGAGCATACTGTGGGAGCAAGAGGATCGCCGTGCGTCCCCTCGACGAACCGCGGCGCCGACGTATCGGCGCGGCGGGGAGGGCGGCTTTGGCGGAGCGAATGGAGTGGAGGGCGGTTTGGGGAATATTTGGCCGAAGGGCGGTTGAATCGAATTTGGGGGGAATTTTTGTGTGTGGGGGGTGGGGGAGGATTTTCGCACGGTGGGCGGGGGGATTTGGCGCATGGTCGGTTTCTCCAAGTGCAGTCCCACATGTCAGTGAAGAGGCAAGCCGAAGCGCGTTCTGTTTGCGTGAGCCGTGTGTAGGACCGAACGTGTGTGGGGTGCAATGCGACCGCAACAGGAGTGCTGTGAGTGTAGCGCCTTTTTTCCTTTTAAACTAGGTGCTTCGCCCCCTCAAAAAAATGTTGCTTCACGCGATCCATCGATACTACTACTAGTAATCCGGTAATCCCGACTAAAACGGCGCGGCCGGGTCTTTTCCCGCGCGATATGCTGGGAGGTTGGCTTAGTTGGGTTTTTTAGATTTGTCTCGGTTCAATAAAAAGCAGAGTTGGTGATGATGGTGTGCCTGCCATCCTGCAATATAGGCCG
Organism: Triticum timopheevii; assembly: GCA_963921465.1. Lineage (NCBI taxonomy): Eukaryota > Viridiplantae > Streptophyta > Magnoliopsida > Poales > Poaceae > Triticum > Triticum timopheevii. The sequence continues at coordinate 443,411,404 of OY997274.1, read as the reverse complement.
TCCTATCTATATCTAACAGATAGGAAGGAAACTATGACAATTTACCCGCACTCCTCTCCACATTTGCAGATAAGGCTTTCCCTCGTTCATCCTTTTCTCCCACAAGATCTTGATCTTCCGTGCAACGCATGGGCATCTTGCTAGTACTCCTACAATATGTATATTATTGTGAAAGTTCATATACACCGGCCGAGATTAATGCAAACACGGCAGATTTTCATTACATTTCAAACTTTTATAGGACAAAAAAATAAAAGAAACCCGGCCCTAAACCTATTCTACGGTGGCGACTGACGTCCTCCATCTGCGATCTCTATGTACGGGGGCGGGGTTCAAGACCCGTGAAGTGAAGGTGCGGTCTCCGGCGAGGAAGAGTAGAACACGGGATACGGACCGGCCAGTTGGCACACCATGCACTGCCGCCTCCCATGCCCTACTCATCCTCGAAGGAGTCCCCGACCTCGGCGGTGCCGGACGTTGGACGGCGGCAAGTAGGACACGTGGCTGACAGTGCTCCCGCCGTCAGCCGCCAGCATGGCCACCGTTGTGCGGTCGCGTCCGCGTCCGGCTACGCCGCTATTGCGTCGCGAGAGGCGACTTGAGCGAGGGCGGTGACCTCGAGCTTCATCCCCGAAGACAAGCTCTCCCGTAGAGCGTTCGTACTTGCGATCATGGCGGATGTGGTGCCAGGTAGGAGGACGATGCGCTATGGTGCGGAGGTTAGCTGGGCGTTGCCGCTTTAAGTAGCGCATTCCGGTGAGGCCAAGTGTCTGGGTGCGTCATTAAGTCACCGGAGTTGGTTCCTCGGGCACCGAGCCTCTTAACGACGACATACGAACGGACGACATGAATGCGGGCAGCTGGCGCCGGCTGGGAACGCACCGCGCGACGGCGCGAGGGACGAGGGCTTTGGTGTGCCAGGGTAGTCAGCTGCGGTTGTGGCAACGTTGGAGATGCCCTTTGCTCAAATGCGATCCCCGCATGTCATTGAAAAAGCAAGATGACCCGGCATGGTCTCAGGTCCGGAGGATGCAGTTGGCCGTGCTATACCACTCCGCGGATGCGGCGCGGCGCCCCGTGCATCCTCGACGAGCCGGGTGATGGGGTGTGTTTGGATTGTGGCCAATGTGCACCTTACCAAAATTTTGGTCATGACCCAAAGATTGGTCTTTGTTTGGATGGTTGCCATTTCTTTGGCATGCCAATGAACTCTAGCCAACTCTAGTTCATTTTTCTTGCCAATGTCGGCCAAATCATGGGCAACCAATACCTCAACCAAAATTTTGGCTACCCAATGCTTTGATGGGGCAACCTTGGGCACAAACCAAACATACCGTTGGTCGTGCCACAGCACTAACGCCACCCTCGGCACACTAAAACCGACCGTGTCTATCAACGATATGAGCGTGTCGCTCACGCGGTCGCCGTGTCCAGAGGCGGTGCTGGAGTTGCGCCCCGTTGTTGGCCCCAACGACCCACATGAACGGTTGTCGGTGGCGAGGAGGTCATGGGCCAGCTCCTCCATTGGACTAGTCTGCGCTACGTCGTCCCGACGGGTGTGCCCCACATGTCGGTTTCCCTGTTTTCCCGGCCATATTTGAGCGCCAGTGCTCCGCGTTGCGCATTAGGCCTTTCACTATGTAGGCCAAGCGAGACAACTTATTGTTTATTTGAGCCGTTCAAGTGTAATCATGTGGCGTTTGCTTATTTCTCATTCCTCTCCAACCCTCTTCTCCATCGATCATGTCGCCCTCCAGTCGAGTCCATCCTCCCGCGTGCCTCATTTGAACATTCCGCCGAGTATCATTCGTATGTACCCACCCTAGTCCTCTTTCAATAGATCTCCGGACCCCGAGATGAAATCGAGAGGGAAAGAGTGGGGGCACGTGATACCTAAGGCGGATTCAAAATTTTGAACCGGTGATCATAGCATCCGCAAATCATATATAAAGGGTATGCAATGTTCGTTTCGTTTTTGAACATACAATATACTCCCTCCGATCCTTTCTACTTTACATATAAGTTTTATGTGTAGTCAAAGTATCTCTACTATGATAAAAAAGGTATCAACATTCAACAACGCCCAATCAATATTGTTAGATTCGTACGTACTCCTAGATTTGTACTCGAGATGGTTTCCAATTTGACTATTGACAAGATTAATAGTACTCCTTTCACATAGGTGAGTAAGTCATCTTAGGCTGTGCACCATGACCAAGGAGGAGGGGAAAACGAGAGACATTAATGTTTATTTGCTAATTAATAGTATTGCATGTAATGAACTAACCACTGCATGTCATGTTTGATAGTCTCAGGTCATTAAAAGCATGCACACCCTCATCTCTTATTGGTTCATATGTCAAGAAACAAGAAACGAGGTAGAAGTTAATGCACTGCACCTACGTGTTTTGGGATTATTTGGTTTTCGTAAGATGACTTACACACCTAGACGAAGGGATTACATGATGTATAATGTGAAAATTATATCATTGGAAACTCCTTTCACATACGAAATTGACCATATGCTTTGTGTAAGTTGCATGTCATATATTATTACTCTAACATTTGGTCAAAGTTAGCCTTGAAAAACGCATTAGACCCTGTATGCTTTGTGTAAGTTGCATGTCATATATTATTACTCTAACATTTGTGTAAGTTGCATGTCATTATTATTACTCTAACATTTGGTCAAAGTAGTATAGTGGAAGTGGATCCTCTGACATAGGTATCCCTGCCTTACCCTCCCTTTCGGTCACTTACTGGTGGATCCCATGCTTGCTAGGCCCCGCATGTCAGTACTCAATGGGTTCGGCCATGTCAGGGGATCCTCATCCGTAGTATACTCCCTCTATTTTTATTTACTCCGCATAAAACGGGGGGAGTGGTGGTATAATAAATGACGCGGGCGAGGGAGGGGGAGGGACGTCGGTTTGCTCTCAACTGCGGTCCCACAAGCGAGCGAAAACGCAAGACGAGGCGCGTTCCATTCGGTGAGCGACGTGGAGGGTCTAGCGTGCCGGGCTGCAACGCGAACACGACAAGAGCGATGTACAGTCAAAACTGATTGGCCGGTCGTCACCAGAACCACTATTCACACCAGAACCTTCGCTGCTCGGCCTATGCCAGCCACTGCTCTAAAACCACACCAAATCTCCAGCCCATTCCCCCACCTTTTGATCCCCTAGCCCGCATCAAGCGTCCCCTAGTTCCTCGGAAAACCATGGTGTGCCGCAAGATCACTTACTACAAGATGCTGACACCGGAGCGCCGCGCAGAAATCGCGGCGGCGGTCGGCGCCACAGACCTCCGTTCCCAAGCTCGCTTTGTGGCGGGCCAATCCTCGAGTTCTCTGGAGCCAAGCTACAAGGAGGAGGAAGCCGATCCAATGTTCACTGCGGAGGTCGTGGCGCAGAAGGCCCCCGATGGGTATGAGACGATGGATGTCGACTTCGTGCCGGCGTCCGAGTCCCCCATGGTGCAGGCGGACTAGCAGTTCAACATGGCGATACTAAAGGAGGACCGGGAGGCAGAGGCTCAACTCGACGCGGAGTGCGCGCATGCCGCTGCCATTGAGTCTCTCCTGCAGGCGGAACCGGATGTCGTGGATGTGAACCGGGCGGCGGAGGCTCAACTTGAGGCGGAGCGCGCGGATGCCGCTGCCATTGAGGCCCTCCTGCAGGCGGAACCGGACATCCTAGACATGAACCGGGCGGCAAAGGCTCGACTCGACACAGAGCGCGTGGATGCCACTCTCATCGACGCCCTCCTGCAGGCGGAACCGGAAGTCCTGGACTTGAACCAGGTGGCGGAGGCTCGACTTGACACGGAGCGCGCGGATGCCGCTGCCATCGAGGCCCTCCTGCAAGCGGAACCGGACGTCCTCGACTTGAACCGGGCTGTGCTCTCATTCGTGCAGAGCGCCCGCACACTCCACTTGAACGACTAGCTGGAGGCCGAGGACAACCACGGTGCGGAGACACACGTCGGCAGCGACGGCTGGTTCACGCCGCCAGCCAAAGACGACGAGGTCGTCTCTTTCCGCGAGCAGTGATAGTTTTTCTTTATGTTGTTGTTTTTATGGATCTTTCGCTGTGTAAAAACATACTATTTGTTATGCAAGTCGCCTGACTTGGGTTAGTCTACCATTTCAGGCGGTTGAATGAATATCCTACGTCTCCTAACCCTTCTTTCCTTCTTCCTCACCTCTACTTCTTCCCCAACAGACCACCGCACGGGCCGTACGGATACTCCCCAACATGCGTTTGGATAAACATACTCTATGAACGAAAATTATGTGTCAGCGATAGGATGGCTGAGTTTGGTTTGTTCACATGTGACATCACGTGTCGGTGAGGGTGCGTTCCCTTGGTTGGGTTTGCGGCGTGCAGGAGCGACTGTGTGAGGGTGCGGTGCGATCGCAACATACAGGAGCGACCGTGTGAGGGTGCGGTGCGACCGCGACAGCCGTGCGCAAGTGTACCTCCTTCTCATTTTGAAAACTTTAGGCAAGCTTGGCAAAAATGTGTGGCGAAGTTTGGCAATGCAAGGCCTAGACCCAAACAGGATAAGTACGTACGTACTAGGAGTACTAGTGTTAAAAAAGAAAGGTGGGGTTTTCCTTCGCGGGATTTAATCGATACAAATCCTTGTTTCACGTGTCAATTAATGCGTATTTTTTTCTCGAAAGACCAAAGAGCTAACCATCTCACTCCTCATCGCTTGATTAATGCAGCACCATGCAAATGAACCTTCTCACTTCCGCATGCATGCAAGGGATATTAATGTCCTTGGTTGCTAACCCCATCAATTTTGCCTGGATTAGTGTTAGTGGCCCTTTGCAAATTGTAATTTTGATATACTGGCCTTGTGTACAAAAAAATGGAGGTAGTAACTATATTTGAATTCCTTGCCCATTGCGGTGACGTCGACGACTTTTTTTTATGGTTTGGCGAAGTGCGTTTGACGGAGAACACCATTGAGGGAGACCACAGTAAGTCGTTCGCAAGTGCCGCCTGCAAGCCGAGACAACCGCCTTATTTGCATCCAGGAAGTCCTTTACTAGTACTACTACTAGGAGTACTAGTGCGGTGAGATGGTTTCTCGAAGAAGACGATGGAGAAGCGGAGTCAGCGAAGAGTGAAATGATAGTTGCTTCGTCCGTGCTTTGTGATTTGATGCCTCACTGCTTTGTGGTTTGTGATAGAAGGGACAGGGGAGTAGACTCTATGCTCTATACTGTACTACATGCGTCCAAGCATGGGAGAAAGAGGAGAGACGTTGCATTTTTCTATTCCTTCAATCAATCAATCAGGGATCTTCGGTTCCATCTTTTTGGCTTTGCCAACACCGTCCACAATGGTTCCCACAATGCCAAAAGCTATTTTCACATTTGGCTACACATTGTGGATGCCCTTAACCGTACCACTTGGTTTTGCTCCTGTGTGCTATCTATACAAATCTCAATTATATTGATCTAAAAAATTATAGAATCAAAGATTAGTAAAAAGGAGGTGATTTTGCCGCGCGGATGGCGGGGGAGGTTTCTTATTTTTGGAGGACGTTGTCCTGGCGGTTTGCTAACATGCGGTCCCACGTGTCAGTGCTTTACCAAGCTGATCCGCGTCCCACATGAGGCAGAACAACGGCAGAAGCAACACGTGGTTAAGTTGAAGAAGATGAGGGAGAAGCGGATTCAGCAACGAGTGAAATGATGGTTGCTTCGTCCCTCCAACTTCATTTTTAGCATTATTACTTCGTCCCTCCAACTTAACTGCGGGAAAGGTGCAGCTTTGTGATTTGACGCCTCATTGCTCATTACTATGCCGGCGCCATGACTGAGGTGCTTCACCCCGGCTGCTCTGCACTGTATTCCGGTATGGCACGTGGACCCGGTAGCTTGATATCCCACATGTCGGCGAAAGGGACTAGAAGATTTATGAAAGCGAGCGCTCCACTCTTACGACGGAGGAGTAGACGACACGACGGCCCAGTGAACTATCGCTTGTACTGTATAGTACTATAGTTTTGCTGTTTCGCATGATCCATCGATACAAACCCGATTAAACAGGAAAGGGTGGGATTTTTCCCGCGCGGTAGATGATACTGGCCATACATTTCAAAGGCAATTTTAATGTATGCAAACTGAATAATTATAAGTAACAATATGATATCTAGTAAAACTAAAAACACATATGATTTATTGTGTTAGAGTGTGGTAGTAGTGCTGTATTGCATAGTTGTTAGATGTAACATGCGAGAACGTGTAGAGATGTAGTTTTGGAGGGCCTACAGAGAGAAAAGCGTAATACGGTCACCGAACTTCAGAATAAGCTGATTACGGTCACTATATACGTTTTGCGGTGATTATCCGGTCACTTGCTCACAGTTCAGCATCGGATTGCACTCTGTTGACCGGCCAAATAGTTTGCATGGCGCCATGTTGACTAGTTAAATTGACCACGTTCCTTGTGGGTCCCACCTGTCAGTTCGCATAGGGAAAAGGTCAGATAAACACAAATTTACGCAGGCGCGACAAGGCTCCAACCCGTGCGCGGGAATCACCTGGTTGTGTATGTGTCTGTCAGGGCCTGATGTGTGTGCATGCACGTGTAGGTTGAGCACTTGAGCATGAGAGTGTGTGTTGGTCCTGTGGTGTATTGGTGTGTGCATGCATGCGTGCGTGTGTGCGTGTAAGTGTTGCGTGCGTGTGTGGCTGCGTGTGTACGTGTGAGTGTTGCATGCGCGCGTGGGTGCATGTGTTTGTGTGAGTGTTGCATGGATGGAGTTCATGTGCATGCGTGCGTGTGTGTATAATCACCACACCAGCTCATGTGTGTTAAAACAGACGGCTCAGCATACCAATACAAGGCCACCTTGTCCGCTGTGCCCGCGGTCATGACTTCGAACCACCGTCAAAATATTTTTTTGTCGTTTGTTTTCATTCTTACTAGCAAGATGCCCGTGCGTTGCACGTAACATCAAGATGCATTTGTATGACTTGTTTATCTTGTGAGAGAAAAGGATGAACGAGGGAAGACCTTATTTGCAAATGTGGATAGGTGTGTGGGTACCTTTTTGCAAAAATTGCCATAGTTTCTTTCCTATCCGTCAGATATAAGTCGGATGGCCTATATTGTAGGATGGCAGGCACACCATCATCACCGACTCTGTTTTTTATAAGAGTGTATTTTATGTATTTTATAATAGTGTAGATGTAGAGTAGATACAAGTCGACAGGTGGGCATGATGTTAGTGAGATAATGTGATGCAACACTAGAGGTGCCACGTGGAGCGTTTAACTGGTCAACTAGTCTTGTCATGAGCAAATACAAAGTTGTACGGTGAGCCCGTAACTGTATAATAACCACTAAACATAAACGGTGACTGTAATGAGTGGATTATGAAGTCCAATGTATGTATCGTGCTTTCGCTTCAAATACAATGATCGTCATTGCATATACCGCGAGAGAAAGATGAAACACGCGTGAATTTTCTCGGGGCTTACTTTTAGAGGACCTGGAGATAGTTTTGTGTGCATACGTGAAAGGGCGTACAGTGGGGGGGGGGGGGTATGCGATGGAGAGAGAGATGCTCTTTGTTTCTCTTTATTATGACTAACTTTGTATATAGTATAAAAATATACAAATTCACAGTGCGGAATAAATATCATTGTGGGCACCATGCAATGCAAATTAGCGTTCGTACTCCTCCATATAACTTTGTAATGTTGTATATATGTAGAAACTCTAAAATAATTTTTTGGCCACACTTTATTCAAAAGGAATGTTGTATGCAAAATAAACGTGAAGAGAGGGCTTTTTAGATCAATGGGGTACGTGATGTAACATGTGTGAATGTGTTGTTGATGCATTTGGCGGGGTCTAGAGAGGTATGTGTGTGTATTACGTATTCGAGAGAGGCATGGATAAAGGGGACGACAGGGGGGCGTGGGAGAGATAGCACGAGAAATGAGAGTGGTCTAGAGAGAGAGAGAGACGAATATGACGTCACGACAAGAGATTCCATTCCCTTGAGTGTGTATATGCAAGGGGGGAGGGAGAAGAGGCACCAGGAGAAATTTTCTGTGTGTGTGGTGTTTGTGTTGGTATGTGTGGGTGTGAGAAGATAATGAGACGTGGGGGCAGAGGGTGTGTCACCGTGTGAGGTCCGGTGGGTCGAGGTGAGGCCCTTCGTTCGGTTCCGTCCTGCGCCACATTGGTCGGCCCATGACACATTTAGGAAGACCCATGGATGACTAGTCGTACAAGACAAAGATAGAAGAATTGTGAAGGACTCTGTGTCCACTGACAGAGCCGGCTAGGATTTGTAACCCTAGGTTCTCGGACTAAGGTAACCCATTTATCTCTGATATTACTATTCATCCAACCTAACTTTAAGGGGCATCCTACAGAATGCTCTGCTAGAATCATACTCGTCGATTAGGAAGAGAGGTGTGAGATAATGCGTGAGAGACAGGCGTAAAGATAATGTGCGTACATGAGACACGTAGGCAGGTCCATGTATATAGAAAGGGTCGATGAGGATTGTGCGTGTGTATGTTTTGCGAGAGGAAGAGTGCTTGTGATAAAGGTTAGTGAAAACAGTTGTAAATGGTTACGAGAGGGAGGAGGGTTATATCTAGAGCATGTGTGCAAGAAAGACACCTCGGGAGAGAGTGTGTGAGCATGTGTGAGAGACCACGGATGGAGAGTGAAACTACACTTAAAAGACTGCTCTACACATTGATTAAAGATATAAATTGTATCCAAATATTAGGATGGGATCATGATATTTGCAATTCGCGTAAGGAGCGGTCATTGATCCATCAGACATCTAGATTCTATCAAATTTGAGCATGTCTATGTTATTATTCGACACAATTGATCCACATAGTTAGTATTTTGAACTCCAGACAATGCATCGCTTTAGCAATCGAATATAAACGTGAGTATAGTTCATGTTGTGTGTGTAAAGTACATTATACATACGAAAGTTACACAATGGACATTTATAAATAGCTACCTATGAACTAGCATACATTTGAATTCAACCTAAGGTGGTTTAAAAAAATTGAATTCAACATGAAGTCCATTCAACTATTTGAATTTGATATCATGGCATTTGTAAACCATACCTAAACTATGGGGGTATCAATCTTTGCTCTGATTTTGTACATAATAGCATATGCAGTCGTGTATAAAATAGATTCAAATTTAGCTCCTCCATTCCAAAATAATCATAGTTATAGGATTTTCAAGTGTCAAAATTTCAAAAGGAAGCGGATAATTTAATGAGGTTTTCAAACATACAAGGTCAAATATAACGTTGTCTATTTAGGTCAATTCTCATAGTTCAAGAGTACTCTAAACGTGAATGCTTGTGTTTCAAAATTACGAACGAAGCGCCAAAAGAGCCTCTACTCACACGAAACCGCATGAGACCAATGTTTGGTAGTACAAGGAAATTACTTTTCTAATAACTCCGACCTGTGAAACCTACCGGCCCGACGTCCAAAGGTCTAAACCGGGGTAGGTTTGTAGTTTCATCTAGACGCCACGCAACCGCCTCCGAAAAACATTAATACACAATGGCCGCCTAAGCACACATGCGCGCGGCCGAAATCGCTCCCGCCCACTATTTGGGACACCTGGGATTACCATCCTACCCCCGACCTGCAGTAGGTCCAAAATTTAAGAGGGGGGCAAAGTTGGTACTTTTCCCCAAATTTCAAACAAGCGTGTCCCATCTTCTGTTCAAAAAAGCCAAAAACAAGTGCGTCCCAGACCAAAACATGGTTCCCCCCACCCGTCCGATTCCCATTCGTACTCCATGGGCGCCAAAACTACCTCTCCACCAGCCGCGAAACCCCGGCGTCCTCCGTCCGCCACCCCATCCCATCCATCAACCGCCGCCCTCCTCCATCACGCCGGAGCCGATACCCCGACGTCGTCGTCCACCGCAACCTCAACCGCAGCACCCTCCACGGCTAGTAGTTGAAGCCGAGGCCGAGCCGTCCGTACCCGAGCCAGTTCAACCATGTTGTCCTGCGCCTCACCGCTGCCGCTCCAACTTCACCACCCTCCACCGCACCGGAGTTGTTCCTGCTACGCCGTCCTTTGCCGCCTCAGATCTGCTTCCCCTCCGCCGACATACGGCCACGGCAACACAGACAACAATTTGGCCATGGGTTTGTCCACTGCACACTCCAGAACATCGGTTTCCCCGGTAAAAAGAAGAAGATCGGCGCGACATGTGGAGATGACCACACCGGCAACCGAAGAAGGTACTCCTCTTCTCTTATTCGTGCAAATCTTACATCTCTGCTTGCATGGTATTCATCCCACAGAAGACACTAGTTGACCGCTTCTTCTTGATACTAGATATTTCTAGTAACTCGCGATGCACAAGGTTTCTCCTCATATACTATTTCACCTTAGCTAGAGGTCCGTCGCCCCCCTGAATTTCAATTTCTGGCCAGTTGATTCCCAATTAACGGAAGCATTCCCCGGCGTAACAGGCGCTAGTACGACTATTACGTCGGGGAAGCAGCGCCTTGCTGTTCATCTTAGGGGGTCTGTGGCCTAGAGCTACTGGCGCCCGATCTGGAGGTCGGCCGGATTAAAGGGATGGCTTGGGGGCGCTGCCAAGCACGGCGGTGGTGTGAGGTCGATGGGAGGGCGGGGCGGCGGAGGCACGGGTCTGGGCCGGTGGTCGCTGGCGGTTCGAGAAAGATCGTCAACAGTGACTGGCGGGAGGTAGACGAAGGCCATCTGCCCGTTCCTTATAGATCGGACGGTTCATTAAAAAAAACCAACTGACCTATTTATTTTCAGTCGACTTTTATCTTAGATATGACCACATGTGGTGGTGTGCTGGAGGAGTACCTGCATTTCCTGTGCTCATATATTACAAAATCATACGGAGTAGAATCTAATTTTGCTTGCCATGCAATGTTGTAGAGCTATCATATGTCTCCTGTCATTTATTTTTCAGCCACCTGCTATCTGCTACTTTTACAGTGCACTAGTTCTGCACACACTTCATCCATACTCTCACTCTTGTGTTTTTATGCAAGGGTATTTCAGAGTCTGCCGAAAGCGAAGCAAAAAAGAAAAGAGACAAGTCGTGCCAGCTTTCTACGCGGCTAGGCGCGGCATGTTACAGCGCTTTAAAGGGTGTAGTGTCAGCAGATGGAGACGGTAAACGTTGCTCTAGAGTTGATGACCTCGCTCGCAATGAACCACCATCCCAGGTGCTTGCTTTAACTTCGCAGTGTCATATGTGGTTGCATGTTCCATATGGTGTCTAGCTTGTATTCGAAAGGCCGAAGTCGGTCTTTATTAAGATAAGGAAAGATATTTTTTACATGAACCACCATCCCGTGAGCACCAGAAGACAAATAGCTAGTCAGGGCACTGGCCGAGCCAGTGACAAGCCCAGCAAAGACAGACATCACCTGGAAGCCAACTAAAAAGCCGCGATGGTGGCGAAGCATCCCGCCTCCCACCAGGCTCTCAGGTCCTAGATGATCATGTTCACCACTCCAGCCGGATGTCTAGCTTGTATTGCTTCCAATTTGGTTAAATTGCATCTGCTTAGCTTATACATTATACCTTTGAATATGACATGCCTTTCTGTTTTTGGTACATACTAGTACATCAGTGTATTAACCATGTTCTTACATCAAACTAATGTTCTTGTGTATCCCTCATCAATCACTTATGACGAGGCAGGCAGGCAAGGGGACTACTCCTCATTTAAAGAATGCAGCGTCAGCCTCCCGACATGATTCTCAAGAAACAGAAATGCGAGATGAAGATAGTGAACGTAGCTCTGTAGTTGATTACAGCATTTCCCCTACACTAGCATCGCAGGTGCTTGCTCTAACTTGGCAGCGTGATATCTGGTTGCATGTGGCATATGGTGTCTAGATTGTAATTCTTCCAATCTGGTTAAACTGCATGTGCTAGTCTGCTTAGCTTATACTCCTTTAAATGTGACATTATACCTATTAATGTGACATGCCTTCCTGTATTTAGTACATAGTACATCTGTCTATTAAGCATGTCCTTACATAAAACTATTATTATTATTTTGTATCTCGCATCAATCAATATGACAAGACACCTTTAGTATTTGCAGTGCGATATTAGTTGCATCTTTCATATGATTTATAGCATGCGCTGCTTCTAATTTGTTGAAATTCCATTTATGATGGGACGCTTTTAACTTGGCAGAGTCATATTGGTTGCATCTTTCATGTGGTGTCTAGCTTGCATTGCTTCTTATTTGCTAGAATGGTTTCTGCTTAGTTTACACAAGCAGTTGTGAACATGCCATGCCGTCCTGTTTTTCGTACATATTCCATCCTGGTATCATGTGTTTGCCTTACATCAAAGTAGTGATTGTCAGTATCATGCATGAATGAGTTATGAAGAGAGAATTTTATTGCTTTTTCTTGTTGGTTTTACTTGACAATTGAAAATCAATAAAGCGGAAGGAAGTCAGCAAGGCAGTGGATAAAGGTGCTCCTTCCAAATGGAGGGCCTCTACAGTTTCTACTCCTCCACACCCCGAAGATGATTTCCAAGACAACACATGCATAGACACTCAACAAAGCCGTGTTTATGATGAGCACGTCTCCCCTAGTGCAGCATCACTGGTGCTCCCTCTAACTTGGCACTGTTATATGTCGTTGCATATTATGTGTGATGTCTAGCTTGTATTGCTTCTAATTTTGTTGAATTCCATCTGCTTACTTTACACATTATACTTGAATAAGACACGTGTTCATGTTTCTAGAACATACAATATCTGTCTATCACACCATGTTCTTATATCAAATTACTACTGTTGTGTAACATGCAACAATCACTTATCATAAGACACGTTTGACTTCAGAGTGTGATATAGGTTACATCTCACATTCTTTTCTAGCTTGTACTACTAATTTGTTGAAATGGCACTTATGACGAGACAGTTTTAACTTGGTAGAGTGATATTTGTTGCATCTTTCATATGGTGTCTAGCTTTCATTGCTTCTAATTTGTTGAAATGCCTTCTCCTTAGTTTACACATCATAAGCTGTGAATATGCAATGCCGTGAATATGCAATGGCACTAATGATGAGAGACCTCTAACATGGTAGTGTGATGTTGTTTGCATCTTGCATATGATTTATTTCTTGTACTCCTTCACATTTGTTTAAACGCCATTTATGCTGAGACACTGTTAACTTGGCAGAGCGATATTTGTAGCATCTTTCATATGGTGTCTACCTTCCATTGCATTGCTTCTAATTTGGTGAAATGTCTTCTTCTTAGTTTACACATCATAGTTCTGGTTATCTCTTCCGTCCTGTTTTTCATACATATTACATCCTCCTATCATGTGGTTGTCTAACATCAAAGTTCAGTTTGTCTGCATCACGCATCAATTTGTTCTGAAGAACTAAATTGTTATTCGTTTTTCTTGTCGGCTTGACTTAACATGGCACAGAGAAAGAAGAAGAAACATAGAATGGCAGGGAATGAGAAGCGGATGAATCCTGCAGATTCTGCTGGTACTGATGGTGCAATAGAAGGTGAAAGTCCAACGGAAAATTCTACAAACACGGCATCCCATGCTACACGAGCTGCAAAAAAAGCCAAACAGAAACAAATAGCTGCCACCAAACAAGCAGAGACAGCCCTAGTTCTTGCAACACCTACCACAGTACTACCAGCTGCACGACATACTCGTGCGTCAACTGAGCTAGCAGCACGTTCCCAAGCTCCCTTGCCACCTGACACTACTTCCCAAGCACTCTTGACACAATACGAGTTGGCAATATCAGATGAACCTTGTGAGCTTCAACAGCAAGAAGGTAGTTGCTGGAGTCAAGTTACAGTTGCACGCTTCTTTATATGTAGTCTCACAGTTTGATGTACACTAACACTTCCTATGTTCATTGTTGGACTAGCACCTAGGCGCAAGAGGAAACAAACATCAGGGATAATGCTCGATAGGTTAACTAAATCTATAGGCGGAAGAATGGAGATCCGTTTTGAGGCAGGTTTAAAAAGGCCACGTGATGCTACAGAGTCAGCCAAGTTAGTATCAGAGGCAGCGGTTGCCGTTATGTGTCATGTACGTATCCTCCCAACATGGATTCAGTACAGGAATGACAAAGACGAAACCCAGTTCAACACCTTCCTCGACCATTTATCTGTAAGTATGGTTATGTATGGAAACTAGTAATATCGTCTTTCTCTGTCCCATACTTTCTAGGTTGCTGATAATGAGACTCCCATAATTTTTCAACAGATGAGGTTCAAGTTGGATAGCCAAGATGATGCAACCAGACAAGCTTGCACCCATGTTTTCAAGTCTGCTCTGCGACAGTATCGGTATAACTTGAGGAAAACTCACTTTGAAGGCAAGGCTAACAGTGAACTTTCCCAAACATCTCCAGTGGAAAATATATCGGATGAAGACTGGAGGGGCCTTGTTAAACACTGGTCTGATCCGAGGTATCAGGTACATTATATATATGTGATCAGATCAAATGTTGAAGTCCAATTGACGCATGTGCCACACAAATATATCTTCTTGTAGGTGAACTATTCAAAGAACAAGGCCAACCGTACGAAAGTGAAATTCCAACAGACGACAGGATCTCGTAGCTATATTGCACACTGTGAGGCTCTTGTAATTAGCTGATGTTTCACTCTTTTCGCTGTACCATATTATCAGATCTATATTGACTTGTTCGAAATGCAGAGGAAAGCCCGCAAGGACCAAAAAGTACCTGAACCAAATGTTGTGGAAATCTTCAAGGACTGTCACACCAGCAAGAAGAAGGGCATGACTACACCAGTCAAAGCCGCTGTTGTAAGTCCTTAGTCCTCATGCCTTTTAACTACCACTACAGGAATCCAGTATTTTGCCGTCTGCCACGGCGGACGGCAAAGGCACGGATGGCGGACGGCAAATAGCTTTGCCGTCCGCGGCGGACGGCAAACAGCTCCGGCAAAGAGAGGGTCGGCAAACACCTTCTTTGTCGTCTGCTTTTTGCAGCGGATGGCAAAGAGGCCTTTGCCGTCAGTGGCGGACGACAAAGAAAATGGATGGCAAATAGTGGGTGTTAGCCACGTTAGGTGCTAACGGAGGCTTTGCCATCCGCCAAACTAATGTTTTGCCATCTGCCGACTAATAACAGACGACAAAAATGTCCATCTACATGTTTATTCAAATCAGAGACATAAAAGGATTTTGTTTATTAAATATAGTGAACCAGCAGCCCAAGTGCACCACAGTATCCATCTACGCTTTGTTCCAACAATCGACGACGAATGAACAAAGTTCACAATACCAAATTAGTCTATTTACACAGAATAGATTTGCATCTGCTCCATCTACACAAAATTACTCTATTTACATGAACACCACATTATCCATCTACACAAAATCAGCACAAAAAACACAGTATCCACGGACGCCCGAGGACCTGTCGCTGCTCCTTGAGGCAGAATATGGTGCGGCGTCGAGGGAGGGTGACGGCACCGGGGCCGACAGAGGCCTGGGGGGGACGGGGCCGAGGCCTGCGGGGGCGATAGGCGACGGGGCACGGAGGCCGCCGGTGGCGACAGGCGATGGGGCGCGGAGGTCACCCGGGCGAAAGGCGACGGGGCGAGGAGGCCGACGGGGGCGAGAGGTGACGAGGCGCAGAGGAATCAGCTGGGGGCGACGGGCGACGGGGTCGGGCCATGGCCGGCGGGCGCGATGGCGGCCAGCGAGGCCGGGGCCGGGCCATGGCCGGCGGGCGCGTTGGTGGCCAGCGAGGCCGGGGCCAGGCCATGGCCGGCGGGCGCGATGGCAGCCAGCGAGGCCGGGGACTGCCGGCGAGGCCGGGGACTGCCGGCGAGGTGGTGGCGAGCGCTTGCGGGGGAAGTGGATCAAGATCAGGGAGAGAGATGAGAGAGAGACGTGGTGGGGTGGGGGTGAGACGTGGATAAGGCAGACTGTGGGGTGGGGTGAGACGTGGGGCGCGTGGGTGTTTCCCTGGGGGCGCGTGCATCGTGGGTGGGTTGGGTATGCGTCCGACGGAGTGATCAGCGTGCGTCTCAGATCTTGCCAACTCATCAATCCAGGTGATTGATCCGCGTGAGTGTTTCTTTGTCGTCTGCTTAACGACCCGTTCGCTTGCCCTAATCAGCCGCAGGATCTAGTGGGGCCCAGTTGGACTCTTTGCCGTCTGCCTTCTGGTCCTTTGTCGTCCGCTGGCCGACGACAAAGAAATGGCAGATGGCAAACTGTATATTTGCCATCAGCCAGTTCTTTGTCGTCTGCTTTTTGAAAGCAGACGGCAAAGACCCTCTTTGCCGTTAGCTAGCAGACGGCAAAGAACAAGCTGATGGCAAATTCCCTGATTCCAGTAGTGTACTACTTACTCTGACTTGTGCCTTGAACTACATGGTTTGCAGCCAATGTCTATTACTCTTTTCAATTTTATACACAATTGTCTTAGCGTATCATTGCACCTTATAAGGTTTAAAAAGGGAGGAGTGATGTTCCTTTGATCTTGACCCGTAATCTAGTTCCGTGCTGGACTTGCCCACACAACATTACAATTGCCTATTTGTCTGTTCTCAGTTGTTTTGTGATATGAATGATGTCATACTATGCTTACCGTATTATAAACTTTGTCTCTTTATCCTTAGCCCTCAATACAATGTGAAGAAATAGACAATACAATAGCGATGGTACATGGTCATATGTTTGGAACCTGGTTTTATTATGTACTTTGCAATAAAATACAACTAATATTTTACATGGGTTCACCAGAATAAGTTATGTATATAGACCAAAGCTATTTTGTTTGGTTTTGCTGCCTCCTTAATATCTTCTGTTCTGGTACTACTAATGTAAAACCTCAACTTTTCAGCGAGCTATGGAAAAAATGGTGGAACCGCCACCTTCTGAAGGTGGCGAGGCAACTATAACCGCAATGTCAGCTCTTGCTGTAGTGGGTCAGTACCTGTCCACTAACCGTGCCAAAAGCACGTTCCTGCGTAATACTGGGTTGGTTGTTAAGGCAATATCATCCAAACTGCCTCATGATCAAGATATGCAAGCTCAAAGCAATGTTGTATCTGCGCTCCAGACACAAGTCCATTCCCTAACAGAGGCCCTTTGTGAAACAAGGAGAAACATTGCTCAATGTCGTCAAGATATGCATAGTTTTGAAACCAGACTATCAAACATTTGTTATGTTGTTCAGGAGCCTAGGGGAAATGAAGGCGAGGGTTATGGTGCTCCATCGGACAATACAATATGAAAACGTAACAGTCAGGTCAAATGAACCGAGCTTCTGAACTTCTGGTGGTGCATTTATCTGCTAGACTGTTAAGTTTTATGCCAACCTTCCTTTTGTTATATAGTTGTAATTTGTTTTGGTGCGATACAAAATTTATTCTTAACGTGCAGCCACCGGCTGAAGAAAATAGCAAGCCTTTTTTGTATAGTGTAGGGTGTTACCTATATTTGCACTGGTGGCGATCTTTGATGCCGAGTGGATGTAATCTGTGCAATTGCCTTAATAGCCTAGCGTTAGTTTCGGCCTTATTTATTTCCTAGTCTTCTTTTTCCCTGGTTTGCTAGTGGCCGCAACTACCCATGGGCCATATACAGGCCATAGGATCCATGGGACTCCTACGGGCCGTCGATAAATGGGCCTGTAATCGGTGGGCCTCGAGCCGTCGATAAATGGGCCTATAATCGGTGGGCCTCGAGCCGTCGGATAAATGGGTCTACATGGGCCGTAATCGGGCGTAATTGGTATCAGCCCAACACGGTAACGAGCCATTAACAGGCCGTAGGACTGCAAAAGCTTAATTCTGTCACAGGCATAACGGGTCGTTAATGGGCCAGAATATAGGACGGGCTGGCCAGAAACGGGCTGACTCTTGCCATGGGCCGAATTTGGCCCATTAGGGTAACAGGCCAGTAATGGGCCGACTCTTGCCATGGGCCTAATTTGGCCCATTTGGGGAACATGCCAGTAACGGGCCGACTCTTGCCATGGGCCGAATTTGGCCCATTAGAGGAACAGGCCAGTAACGGGCCAAAAGTAATCGAGGGCCAAAAAGGAGCCCAAGAACGTATGGGCCGTCAATAGGCCAAAAGCTAACACAGACTGGAAACGGCCCATGTAAATCACGGGCCGTTAACGGGTACAAAAAAAATACTGTTCATTATGGGCTAAATCACCGTGGGCCTGTAAAGGACCGAAAGATACGAAGGCCTCATATGGGTCGAAAGACGTCGTGGGCCATTCATGGGCCAAAAGTGAAATGGGCTGGTGTTATATTCGACGGCCCACATGACGTTGTTGGGCCGATTTCCTTTAGTGCCTAACGGGCCGTGAGTTAACGGGTCGTAAAATGGGCTATTTGCGAAGAGACCGTTAACAGGCTTTTCATGGGCCAGCCCGTTAACTTTTGACCAAGTCAAACGGGCCGGCTTTGTAAGCTAAATGGGCCGGTGGTGGGCCGTGGCACGTGTCGACATATCATAGGCGCCTATCTGACCCACTGACGAGCTGACACGTGTTTCGTCCGGCCAATAAGAATTTTACACGTGGAAATTTCCCATTGGTCGGGGCTGTTAACGGGTTATCGGATCCAAAACCCGACCCGATAGCTTAACGACATTCCGTTACGGTGGATGCCACGTGTCGGTCACCCTTGACGAAAGCACTTCTGTGACGCGCGATTTATCGTCATGGAAGTGGACACTTCCGTGATGATAATTTTGGTAATGTCATGGAACACTTCTACGACAGCACAGGTATGACTATCTTGATTCTGACATAAATTTGTCATGGATGTACATGCATGACAAAAAGCGCGACCTACTGTGACAAACACGTATCATCACGGAAGTGTATTTTTTTGTAGTGCTTCCTGAAAATAGGATGAATTGTAATTGTTTGATGACTAAGAATGAAGTTTGCTAGTTTTCAAGAAAGTTTATGGTCTATGCTTTGACATGTGAATTGCTTGTTACTTGTTTGTGAGAAGTTTTATGAGATGAACTGCTGTTATGACATATAATCATGCTAGAAAAGGTGATTGAAATTATCCTTGATCAAACTTGTGCACCTTCTAGCATTCACACTTCATAAATTCTTTCTTTTATCATTTACCTACTCGAGGATGAGCAGGAATTAAGCTTGGGGATGCTGATACGTCTCCAACGTATCTATAATTTATGAAGCATTCATGCTATTTTATTACCTGTTTTGAATGTTTATGGGCTTTATTATACACTTTTATATTATTTTTGGGACTAACCTATTGACCGAAGGCCCAGCCCATATTGATGTTTTCTTGCCTATTTCAGTGTTTCTAAGAAAAGGAATATCAAACGGAGTCCAAATGGAATGAAACCTTCGGGAAAGCTATTTTTGGAACAGAAGCAATCCAAGGAACTTGGAGTGCAAGCCAGGGAAGCTTCGAGGAGGCCACGAGATAGGGGGTGCGCCATCCACTCTCGCGGGCCCCTCTAGGCTCCCCCGACCGACTTCTTTCGCCTATATATTCCCATATACCCTAAAACCATCGAAGCGAACAATAGATCAGGAGTTCCGCCGCCGCAAGTCTCTGTAGCCACCAAAAACCTCTCGGGAGCCTGTTCCGGCACCCTACCGGAGGGGGGATCCCTCACCGGTGGCCATCTTCATCATCCCGACGCTCTCCATGACAAGGAGGGAGTAGTTCACCCTCAGGGCTGAGGGTATGTACCAGTAGCTATGTGTTTGATCTCTCTCTCTCTCTCGTGTTCTCTCTATGGCACGATCTTGATGTATCGCGAGCTTTGCTATTATAGTTGGATCTTATGATGTTCTCCCCCTCTACTCTCTTGTGATGAATTGAGTTTTCCTCTTGAAGTTATCTTGTCGGATTGAGTCTTTAAGGATTTGAGAACACCTGATGTATGTCTTGCCATGCTTATCTATGGTGACAATGGGATATTCACGTGATCCACTTGATGTATGTTTTTGTGATCAACTTGCGGATTCCGCCCATGAACCTATGCATAGGGGTTGGCACACGTTTTCGTCTTGACTCTCCGGTAGAAACTTTAGGGCACTCTTTGAAGTACTTTGTGTTGGTTGAATAGATGAATCTTAGATTGTGTGATGCATATCGTATAATCATGCCCACGGATACTTGAGGTGACAATGGAGTATCTAGGTGACATTAGGGTTTTGGTTGATTTGTGTCTTAAGGTGTTATTCTAGTATGAACTCTATGATAGATTGAACGGAAAGAATAGCTTTATGTTATTTTACTACGGACTCTTGAATAGATAGAACAGAAAGGATAACTTTGAGGTGGTTTCGTACCCTTCCATAATCTCTTTGTTTGTTCTCCGCTATTAGTGGCTTTGGAGTGACTCTTTGTTGCATGTTGAGGGATAGTTATATGATCCAAGTATGTTATTATTGTTGAGAGAACTTGCACTAGTGAAAGTATGAACCCTAGGCCTTGTTTCCTACCATTGCAATACTGTTTACGCTCACTTTTATCATTAGTTACCTTGCTGTTTTTATATTTTCAGATTACAAATACCCATATCTACCATTCATATTGCACGTGTATCACCATCTCTTCGCCGAACTAGTGCACCTATACAATTTACCATTGTATTGGGTGTGTTGGGGACACAAGAGACTCTTTGTTATTTGGTTGCAGGGTTGCTTGAGAGAGACCATCTTCATCCTACGCCTCCCACGGATTGATAAACCTTAGGTCATCCACTTGAGGGAAATTTTCTACTGTCCTACAAACCTGTGCACTTGCAGGCCCAACAACGTCTACAAGAAGAAGGTTGTGTAGTAGACATCACTAAGCCTGAAACTGAGTGCTTCTACTGCAAAGGAAATGGTCACTAGAAGTGGAACTGCCCCAAATATTTGGCGGATAAGAAGGATGGCAAAGTGAACAAAGGTATATTTGATATACAAATTATTGATGTGTACCTTACTAGTGCTCATAGTAATCCCTGGGTATTTGATACTTGTTCGGTTGCTAAGATTAGTAACTCGAAACAGGAGTTGCAGAATAAATAGAGACTAGTTGAGGATGAAGTGATGATGTGTGCTGGAAGTGGTTCCAAGATTGATATGATCATCATCGAGCACTCCCTATACTTTCGGGATTAGTGTTGAACCTAAATAAATGTTATTTGATGTTTGCGTTGAGCATGAATATGATTAGATCATGTTAATTGCAATACGGTTATTCATTTAAGACAGAGAATAATTGTTATTCTGTTTACATGAATAAAACCTTCTATGGTCATACACCCAATGTTGATGGTTTATTGAATCTCGATCGTGGTAATACGCATATTCATAGTATTGATGCCAAAAGATGCAAAGTTGATAATGATAGTGCAACTTATTTGTGGCACTGCTGTTTGGGTCATATCGGTGTAAAGCGCATAAAGAAACTCCGTAAAGATGGACTTTTGGAATCACTTGATTATGAATCATTTGATGCTTGTAAACCGTGCCTTATGGGCAAGATGACTAATACTCCGTTCTCCGGAACAATGGAATGAGCTAGTGACTTATTGGAAATATACATACCGATGTATGCAGTCCAATGAGTGTTGATGCTCGTGGCGGGTATCATTATTTTCTAACCTTCATAGATGATTTGAGCAGATATGGGTATATCTACTTAATGAAACACAAGTCTAAAACATTTGAAAAGTTTAAAGAATTTCAGAGTGAAGTGGAGAATCATCATAACAAGAAAATAAAGTTTCTACGATCTGATCGTGGAGGAGAATATTTGAGTTACGAGTTTGGCCTTCATTTAGAACAATGTGGAATAGTTTCACAGCTCACGCCACTTGGAACACCACATCGTAATGGTGTGTCTGAATGTCGTAACCGCATTTTATTGGATATGGTGCGATCTATGATGTCTCTTACCAATTTACCACTATCGTATTAGGGTTATGCATTAGAGACAGATGCATTCACGTTAAACAGGGCACCATCAAAATCCGTTGAGACGATGCCTTATGAACTATGGTTCGGCAAGAAACCAAAGTTGTCGTTTCTTAAAGTTTGGGGCTGCGGTGCTTATGTGAAAAAGCATCAACCTGATAAGTTCAAACCCAAATCGGAGAAATGTATCTTCATAGGATACCCAAAAGAAACTGTTGGGTACACCTTCTATCACAAATCCGAAGGCAAGATATTCGTTGCTAAGAATGGATCCTTTCTAGAGAAGGAGTTTTCTCTCGAAATAAGTGAGTGGCAGGAAAGTAGAACTTGATGAGGTAATTGTACATTCTCCCGAATCGGAAAGTAGTTCATCACATAAATCAGTTCCAGTGATTCCTACACCAATTAGTGAGGAAGCTAATGATGATGATCATGAAACTTCAGATCAAGTTACTACCAAACCTCATAGGTCAACCAGAGTATGATTCGCACTAGAGTAGTATGGTAATCCTATTCTGGAAGTCATGTTACTAGATCATGATGAACCTATGAAATATGGGGAAGCGATGATGAGCCCAGATTCCGCGAAATGGCTTAAGGCCATGAAATCTGAGATGGGATCCATGTATGAGGACAAAGTGTGGACTTTGGTGGACTTGCCCGATGATCGGCAAGCCATTAAGAATAAATGGATCTTCAAGAGGAAGACGGACGCTGATAGTAGTGTTACTATCTACAAAGCTCGACTTGTCGCAAAAGGTTTTCGACAAGTTCAAGGAGTTGACTACGATGAGACTTTCTCACCCGTAGCGATGCTTAAGTCTGTCCGGATCATGTTAGCAATTACTGCATTTTATGATTATGAAATTTGGCAGATGGATGTCAAAACTGCATTCCTGAATGGATTTCTGGAAGAAGAGTTGTATATGATGCAACCAGAAGGTTTTGTCGATCCAAAGGGTGCTAACAAAGTGTGCAAGCTCCGACGATCCATTTATGGACTGGTACAAGCCTTTCGGAGTTGGAATAAATGCTTTGATAGTATGATCAAAGCATATGGTTTTATACAGACTTTGGGAGAAGCCAGTATTTACAAGAAAGTGAGTGGGAGCTTTGTAGCATTTCTAATATTATATGTGAATGACATATTATTGATTGGAAATGATATAGAATTTCTGGATAGCATAAAGGGATACTTGAATAAGAGTTTTTCAATGAAAGACCTCGGTGAAGCTGCTTACATATTGGGCATCAAGATCTATAGAGATAGATCAAGACGCTTGATAAGATTTTTCAATGAGTAAATACCTTGAAAAGTTTTTGAAAGAGTTCAAAATGGATCAGTCAAAGAAGGAGTTCTTGTCCGTATTACAAGGTGTAAAGTTGAGTAAGACTGAAAGCCCGACCACGGCAGAAGATAGAAAGAGAATGAAATTCATTCCCTATGCCACAGTCATAGGTTCTATAAAGTATGTTGTGTTGTGTACCAGACCTATTGTGTACCTTGCCATGAGTTTGGCAAGGGGGTACAATAGTGATCTAAGAGTAGATAACTGGACAACGGTCAAAATTATCCTTAGTGAGGACTAAGGAAATGTTTCTCGGTGATGGGGGTGATAAAAAGTTCGTCGTAAAGAGTTACGTCGATGCAAGCTTTTACGCCGATCCAGATGACTCTAAGTCTCAATCTGGATACATATTGAAAGTGGGAGCAATTAGCTAGAGTAGCTCTATGCAGAGCATTGTAGACATAGAATATTTGTAAAATACATACGACTCTGAATGTGACAGACCCGTTGACTAAACTTCTCTCATAAGCAAAACATGATCACACCTCAGTACTCTTTGGGTGTTAATGACATAGCACTGTGAACTAGATTATTGACTCTAGTAAACCCTTTGGTTGTTGGTCACATGGCGATGTGAACTATGGGTGTTAATCACATACAGATGTGAACTATTGATGTTAAATCACGGTGATGTGAACTAGATTATTGACTCTAGTGCAAGTGGGAGACTGAAGGAAATATGCCCTAGAGGCAATAATAAAGTTGTTATTTACATTTCCTTTATCATGATAAATGTTTATTATTCATGCTAGAATTGTATTAACCGGAAACTTAGTACATGTGTGAATACATAGACAAAACATAGTGTCCCTGGTATGCCTCTACTTGACTAGCTCATTAATCAAAGATGGTTATGTTTCCTAACCATAGACATGTGTTGTCATTTGATGAACGGGATCACATCATTAGGAGAATGATGTGATGGACAAGACCCATCCGTTAGCTTAGCATTATGATCGTTACAGTTTCATTGCTACTGCTTTCTTCATGAGTTATACATGTTCCTCAGACTATGAGATTATGCAACTCCCGAATACCGGAGGAACACCTTGTGTGCTATCAAACGTCACAACGTAACTGGGTGATTATAAAGATGCTCTACAGGTGTCTCCGAAGGTGTTTGTTGGGTTGGCATAGATCGAGATTAGGATTTGTCACTCCGTGTATCGAGAGGTATCTCCGGGCCCTCTCAGTAATGATCATCACTATAAGCCTTGCAAGTAATGTGACTAATGAGTTATTTGCGGGATGAAGCATTACGGAACAAGTAAAGAGACTTGCCGGTAACGAGATTGAACTAGGTATGATGATACCTATGATCGAATCTCGGGCAAGTAACATACCGATGACAAAGGGAACAACCTATGTTGTTATGCGGTTTGACCGATAAAGATCTTCCTAGATATGTAGGAGCCAATATGAGCATCCATGTTCCGCTATTGGTTATTGACCGGAGATGTGTCTCGGTCATGTCTACATAATTCTCAAACCCGTAGGGTCCGCATGCTTAACGTTCGATGACGATTTGTATTATGAGTTATGTGTTTTGATGACCGAAGTTTGTTCAGAGTCACGGATGAGATCATGGACGTGACGAGAAGTCTCGAAATGGTTGAGACGTAAAGATTCATATATTGGAAGGCTATATTCGGACATCGGAAAGGTTCCGAGTGATTCGGGTATTTCTCGGAGCACCGGAGAGTTACGGGAATTCACCGGGAGAAGTAATGAGCCTTATTGGGCCATACGGGAAAGGATGAGGCATGCCATGGCGCCCCCCATGGGTCCGAATTGGACTAGGGGAAGGGGGCGGCGCCCCCCTTGCCCTTTCTTACCCCCTCTCTCTTTCCCTCTTTCCTTCTCTCCTACTCCAAAAGGGAAAGGAATTCCTACTAGGACTTGGAAGTCCTAGTAGGTCTCCATACTCTAGGCGCATCCTATGGGGCCGGCCTCCCTCCCTCCCTCCCTCCTTTATATACGTGGGTAGGGGGCATCCCAAAGATACACAAGTTTCTCTTAACCGTGTGCGGTGCCCCCCTCCACAGTTACACACCTCGATCATACCATCGTAGTGCTTAGGCGAAGTCCTGCGCCGGTAACATCATCATCACCGTCGCCACGCTGTCGTGCTGACGGAACTCACCCTTGTCCTCAACTGGATCAAGAGCACGAGGGACGTCATCGAGCTGAACGTGTGTTGCGAAGGTGTCGTACTTCGGTACTTGATCGGTTGGATCGCGAAGAAGTTCGACTACATCAACCGCGTTATTGAAACGCTTCTGCTTTCGCTCTACGAGGATACGTGGACACACTCTCCCCTCTCATTGCTATGCATCACCTAGATAGATCTTGCGTGATCGTAGGATTTTTTTGAATTACTACGTTCCCTAACATGATCATTATCTAAATTAGTGATGTGCGACACACAATGTATACCAGTCTCATCATGGAGCACCGGAAAACAAGTGTGCCCACTAGTGCTAGACTGTTCTCGTCAAAGACCAGTACTCCACCCCACGCAAAGTTACCCTAAAATTGGGCATTCAAGACGATCCATGCATGTTTCATGGAGGACATAGTGGGTAAAAGAAAAAATACACCATGTTAACATATGTCATGAAAGACGTGCCACCATGACCACCGCAAGGAGACATGGGCAAATACATATAGATGTATAGTTGGCACAACCATGACAACTCACGGGGGAAGCCCTATTTTCCTCCGCTAGATAAGACAAGCGAATGCATGACTTAACCTGTTACAAACACATAAATCACTAAACATACCCATTTCAACTTGACCCTGTGGACTTTATGATAATACCAAGACTTGGCACAATGGATATATGTCAACGGAATAACACGCAAAGCTCGGGAAAGAAAATGAATGTTTGAATTCTTCTACGAAGGAGAGAGAGCTCATGGTGAATGCATGTTCCAATGACCATTACAACGTTGCTGTTTAAAAATGTAAAGTTAGTAGGATGAACCAAATGGAATGGTTTCGCAACCATGCCAAAGACACACATGCCCAATCTCCGAAGACATCGAGGCCGAAAAAGGGACATAAATCCTAAGAGAATGCAATGTATCGCCTTTCAACACAGAAATCCACCACTAGCAAGGGATGACCTTCTACATTTACAACCTACCGGTTAATCCAACTAAATGTTGACAATAAATAATAGAGATAGCATCAAACAAGACACCATAGGACAATGGTCTTCAAGAACATGGTAATAGTCATACATCAACGTTATCGAAACATCCATTGAAGGCCAAACAAGGGTTTTTCACCCCTAGAGTGCACCTTGGTTCCCCCTGACATGCATGAACCAACAACGAATGGCTTGTCACCAAAGGCTTAAAAATATATTCATAGGCAAGATTTTTCAGGAAGGCGATGATGCACGGCTGTTGTTGTCGTTGTTCGCCAAAGCCACAATGATAGGATCACATGCCACCTACTTACTCAGTCGGTGCCACCGAACTGACTCTTGATCATTATCCGAACTAGTGATGTGTTGCACGCAACGTGTACTACCCCTCACCTTGGAGCACACCGAAAAGCAGGTGAGCCCACTAGTGCGAGATTGCTCCAGTCCAAGACCGATATTCCTTCCTACAAAAAGTTATCGCAACATCGGGCTTCAGGATGTTGCTAGGTGGACCGAAAAAATATACCACGTCAAGGTACGTCGTGAAAGACATGCCACCACGACCACCATAACAAAATGCAGTGAGGAGCACCACATGGTTGCGTGCTACCCGAGCAACTGCCAGTAGTAGCGGCGTGGGAGGAGAGAGTGGAGGACGAGGCTGGTGGTGAAGTCACACAAATCCTATAAATGTCATGGCCGCGCATCCCACTAGGGACGCCCTATTTTTCTCGCTTGACAAGACATGTGAATTCATGACTTACCTGTTACCAACACATATGATACTAAACTAAACGTACCCGCCTCAACTTGAGGCTATGGGTTATACGATAATATACCATGACTTGGCACAATGAACATTTGTCAACGGAATAGCACGCAAAGCTCTTGCTTGTTCTTGATGGGAAAGAAAAAAGACCAGTGGATATTTGAATTCTTCTACAAAGGAAAAGTGCCCATGGTGAATGCCAACGTTGGTGTTTATAAGTTAGTAGGATGAGACGAATGGCATAGTTTTGCAGCCATATGCTGGGGCACGTCAATCTCAGTGAATGGGTGTTTACGAGATGCGGAAGACCAATCTGAACAGGCCATTATTCCTTGCAAAATTAATTAGAAAAACATTTTTTGGCAAATAA
This sequence comes from Triticum timopheevii, assembly GCA_963921465.1. NCBI lineage: Eukaryota > Viridiplantae > Streptophyta > Magnoliopsida > Poales > Poaceae > Triticum > Triticum timopheevii. The sequence goes on along the minus strand of OY997274.1, from coordinate 443,383,753 downwards.
GAAAAACAAAATACTGGCTGCTGAATTTGCGTGTGAAGGCGGTTCCGTTTGTTGCCCAGGTCGTCGTCAGGTCATGGCCGCTAGCGACCAAGGACCAACCAACCCAAACCGTGTCGGCGCTATCTGTTGCGTTGCGTGCCACAAAAGATTAAATAAACAGCAACAAAAAATAATAATTCCGCAATCGAAAATTATTAACAATAATTCTGCAAATAAAAAATACCAGTAATATAATACTATTAATTCTGAACTAAAAATGCCAGTGAGATCCATTTTTTTTCTACACATCGCATCTCGCGTTCTGCCGCCGAACAAACGGGAAGAAGAAGTCCAGAGACAACACGGGTCGTGCAGGTAGCGTGGGGTCCAGCGCGAGGTGGAGGACAAATATTTCTTTCGTGCGCTGCGGCCGTTCCCTCCCTCTCCTCTTCTCCCCCTCTACTTTTCTCTTCTCCCCTTTCCCGTGTCGTTGCTCGTTCGCCCGCCGTTCGCGACTCTTCTTCCACGCGCACGCGCGCAGGCTACCAGGCCAACTCCTGCTCGTCAATCCATCCGTCGGCCCGCTAGACCGGCCGACTCCGACCAACTGAACATCGCCGCGGAGCTCCCCGCGCGCGCGGTAAGGCGGAGATCCACTCCCCTCCCCTCTTTTTTTTTTTGCGGTTTCACTCCCCTCCCCTCTCCCCTTCGCTTGCGATTTTCTGGTGTTTTTGTTGTTGTTGTTGCTGTTGTTGTTGTTGTCTTCGTTGCTCATGGGGGTGGGGTGAACTTGGAAGAACATACCACATACGTGCGTACGTAGTAGGTAGGTCGTGGGTATGGGTACAGGACAGGAGGAGGAGGAGGAGGAAGGAACGGGTTTCAAACTTTGAATTGGGGATTGGGATGTTTCTGTCGCGGCGCCTGACCCGGGCCGTTGCTGACCTGGACCCACGCGCTTGGATATTTCCTTCTTCAATATCTGCCTTTTTTTTGTGCGTGGGGTTTGTTGTTCCAGTAGCGCCATCATAGGGGCGACAGGCTGGCCTTCGGATTGATCGCCGCAATTGCTTCGATTTCAACTACCTCGAGTACTATCCTATGCTATCCTCCTCCTCCTTCTTCTCCCTTTTCTTCTTTTGATTTGATAGTAGTAGTAGTAGTATAAGATTCAGCTTCAGTTTCCACACCCCCTTCTGTGTCGACTGCGCGATCCGATTGGCATTTCGCCCGATCCGAATCAAGCGCCGCTGGATTTTGGTGCCGCCGGTGTTCGATTCCGGCCTCCTCGTGAGCACCGATCGATGGATGCATTTCGTTTTTGGACCTGACTCCTTCCCTTGGGATTGCTTTTAATTTCTGTCTCCCTGTCGGTTGGTGGGTTTTGAATTGACCGAGTAGTAGTGATTTCTTCTCTTTAATTAATTAATGGTGTGATTGCTTGCTTGCTGAACTGGTCAGGTCGAGGCCATACACAACCAGCGCCCAAGAGATCTGAGGCCGCTGCCTGCGTCAGGAGGAGGAAGAGGAGGAGGAGGAGCCAGGGCATGTGACGGCCCACCCCCCCCCCCCCCCCCCCCCCCCCCCCCCCTCGTCGGTGGCCATGTGCCCGGACATGAATCCGCGAAGGTACTACTATTTCACTCCCAGGACTCGCCGATGCCATTGTTCTGAATAGTATCGAATTCATAGTATGCACATGTTCAGATGCTCAGCTGGGGCTCTGTCTGAACACGGCCAACTGTGTAACCGCAGATACACTTGCTTAGCCCTGTTTTAGATCATGGAAGAGAATTCTCGACCCATCTGAACATGCACGTGGCCCAACCTTGCTTAGCCTTTAATTCACCAGAGTCTTTTGTTCAGCATCAAGTCGCTTTAATTTTTCTGTTTCTCGTTTTGCACGCCTGAAATCTTGGTCAATTTGTCGACACTAACCTGACATCTGTGTTTGGGGTCATGCTCAAGGAAGATATTTTTGTTCATTTCTCCAGCCAGCTAAGCTCGTAGATATTTAATTTTGATAACCTAGTTTGGTAGAGTAATGCCCTTGAGGCAAGGGAACTATCTCGCCAGGTATTTTATGTGTCTGCATCTGCACGCTTTTTAAATTCCGTTCTGAATCAGTCATCTTCTTTTGGTAATGGCAGGGAGGTTGTATCAGAGGTTTTAGATGATAATCTTACCTCTCACAGCCTGCATAATGCTGATCATCTGGGACAGAACGGGACCAGGAATCCTTCCAAGTCTAGTAGCAATAATCTGTCCACAGACGACAATTTCTTCTCTGACACTTCATTGCACAAACATGAAGATGTGAACAGTGATCCATCTGCCTCCTCTGTTGATGACCGCTCGGTTAGGTCTGGTGATGATTCTGATGGGGCTGAAAGTACCAATGGCAAAATCAACAATACAGACCTCCCAGGTTTTGAAAATGGTAGCATCTGGATACCGCCTGAAGCAGCAGATAAGGGAGATGAGACTGATAGTGTTGCCGGAAACATTGCTTATGACGACGACGATGATGATTATGGTGATGGAATAACGTGGGGCCAGTCAAGTTTCCCAGCCCCTGGCGAGGAACACGAGGACAGCCCCAATCCTAGGGACGAACGAGAAAATGCAATGCTGGGAGCTATGAATGGGCAGCTCAAGATACTTGTCAGTCGGTTTCTGGCCTCTGCTGGTATCCCCTTCGGAAAAGGAGAGAGTACTGAGAGTTGGCTTGATATTGTGACCTCCCTGTCATGGGAAGCTGCACTTCTTATTAAACCTGATGCAAAAATCGGAAATGAAATGGACCCTGGATCTTACATCAAGGTCAAATGTGTAGCATCTGGTACTCGTTGGCAAAGGTGAAACATTTGTCAGCTATTTTTTTTAAAGATTATCTAATTTCTATTTGTGTGCTAGATTATAAACCTTCACCGTTAAACTTCGATTGCAGTGAGGTGATAAAGGGGTTAGTCTTCAAAAAGAACACTGCTCATAAGCACATGCCGACCAATTGTCACAATCCTAGGTTGCTTCTACTGAAAGGAGTACTTGGCCATTCTGATGTTGGTTTATCGTCGTTTAATTCAATGGATCAGGTTGGATATTACATATATATGCCTGTTGACAGTAAATTCAGTTCGCCTTTTTTTGGTAGAAGATTATGACCTTCTATTTTATGCCTTCAACAATTAGGAAAAAGGCCAACTGGAGAGGACTATAAGTAAAGTGATGGAAATATGCAGTCCCAATGTTATAATGGTTGAGAAAACAGTTTCACGAGACATACAGGAGCTTCTACTAAAAGAAGGTTGTACACTGATTCTTGATATGAAGCTCAGCCGGTTGCAAAGAATTGCACGCTGCACAGGTTCTCCCATAATATCATTTCCAGAAGTTTTGGATCAACCGAAGCTGAAGCAGTGTGACTACTTCCATACTGAAAAATTCATTGAAGAGCATAACATTGCTAGTGAAGGTGGGAAGAGACTATCTAAAACATTAATGTTCTTGGAAGGTTTTCCCAGGCCATTGGGTTGCACGGTATGTCCACTTAGCTATTATTACCTGTATGGTGCGTTTATTCAATCTTTTCAGTTTCATTCTTCTTTATCCCCTAAGATTTATGTTACATTATTTCCTTTGTCCAAAAGCAAAATGAATAAATTATGCTAGTTTTCCTTATGTCTATTCTTCCTGAAAGCTTCCTGATCAAGACATCCTTTTGTATGAACGTGGAACCGAAAAGCAAACGTTATTCTAGCTTACGATCGATGTGTCTATTATGTTGACTAGTTATTAACTCTTAATAGTTGGCATGTATACTATGTAGTAACATGATCTCTATATCTTTTCAATTATGAGGGAGAGAATAGCAGTGTCGGTATTTGTAGTATCTTAAAACATGAGAAATGAGCTGCTTCTTGCTTATATTTCGGTAGGGCATGCCAAACATAGCGATAAAATGTTTGGTTATGTGCTTTTGGTATTGTATTGCTTGCTACTTTCTTGTCCCTTTTGATTTTTTTTATTAGGGCTGCTAATTTTTTTACATAGTTTTTGTTCCTGTTGCGTTTTCGGTTTTGTACTGAGCGTCATCTTGACTCACTCCCCAATAGAAAACAAAATGTGTGTTTGACAAAAAAAACATAGAAGATAAAACTTGGCAGGAGGTAATGCTTTACAATACCAATACGGGTTTTGTTTGTGATTATCTCCATAGCAGTGTCATGTGTTTTTATCAATTATGAAGAGTAAATGTCAATTTATTGCATTCCATGCATACTAATCACAATCCACTGAATATATAGTAAGTGACAGTCCGATTAGTGTTTCATACACCGCTGAATGATCTGAGTGACAAAGAGTTGTTTTCATCCAGATATTGCTACGGGGAGCAAACACCGAAGAATTGAAGAAAGTCAAGCAAGTCATGCACTACACGGTCTTCGCAGCATACCACTTGATCCTTGAAACGTCTTTCTTTGAAGATCAGCGGGTATTCTTAAATGATAAAAATACTTCACAAGATACTATGATGGGTCCACCAGCAATTGATTATGATACTTCTGTTCTGGGTGGTGCTATCCCTCCTTCACATGATGATTCTCCAGCACTTCGATTATACCACGCCACTTGTAATATCTATGCTGATGGGAAGAAAGCTCTCAGTTATACAGATGTAGATGATCCAATTTTAGTCACAGACAGCTCTTTGGATGAACTGAGAGAAGGTGCAAATATCCCGTATAGCTCAACACCGCTCCTTCATACCGGACGGTTACCATCACCAGTTTCAGGACCATTACGAGAATTTACTGGCAAGTTATTGCAAGAGACAGCTGATAATCAAATAGAAGGCAGAGTTGAATCCAGGAACGAAATCGTTAGTAATGGATTTCATGTTGGGTCAAAGGTGGACGAGTCTGCTGTTTCCAGTGAAAATTTGGATCACACAGAAGATATCTTGAGACAAGAAAAGACTCAAGATGTAACCGAAGCAAGTTCTCATATGTGTGACAAACATGAGGAATCACCCATCGTGGCAGAAGATGGGGAACATCACGGCGCCACTATTATTAGTAAAGAGAACATTTCTAACAAAGATCAAGCCGATGATGCACTTGATTCTCATAGTATACTGGTTTTGACGTCTAGCCAATGCATCAAAAAGCAGGTTATATCTGATGATCAGAGTAGCCTGTCCCGTATGAACTACTATGGGAACTCTGATGACCAGAGCCGCCTGTCCCGTATAAACTACTACGGGAACTCTGATGTGTCCTTAGGACGATACTTGCAAGACATTTTGCAGAATAAGGTACCAGCTTGTAACTTATAATTTTGTTCAGTGTGTTCTTATTTACATTGAATATCATATTTTTGTGTTAGTAATTGTAACTAATTTGGCTCAGATGATACTTGGCTCATAATGTTTATTTCTAGCAGAAACCAAGTTGTTCCTCTTGTGAGGCTCACATATACTCTTATACTCATCAAAATGGAAATTTGACTGTTCGAACGAAGCATCTAGTGTCTCGACATAGTTTACCTGGTGAATCAGAAGGAAAAATCTGGATGTGGACCAGATGCCTGAGGTGTGAACATGAACTCGGGGTATCTAAATCGACCCCAAGAGTGCTAATATCATCTGAAGCGCGGAATCTCTCTTTTGGGAAATTTCTGGAACTCAGTTTTTCAAGCCACTCTGCAGCGAGAAGGTTATCCATATGTGGTCATTTGGTGAACAGGGACTGCCTGCGCTTTTTTGGGTATGCTAGATGTATTTTTCACGTCAAATATGTAATTTAAGTAGAGACATTCCTTGGCTGCCATTAGCATAGCAATGCATAAGTGCATGTAACTATCTTTTGCCTATTTTGTTAATGGCAATTTCTATTTTTTACTGACTTCAGATTGGGCTCCACTGTTGCAATGTTCCGTTACTCATCAGTTCAAATTTACACTACCTGCAAACCACAACCCACCCTCCACTTCGAAAACCCCAGCAGACAGAACTGGTTTGAAGAAGAAATGAGACATGTATGTCTTATCCTCCACCATTACCATTTGGTAGTTGTGTTCGGTGCATGCATAGTACTGATGTTTATGTTGCATCTTTGAAGGTTTTTGCTAGAGGTATGGCGCTTTTCTCCGAGGTAGCAAGCTTGCTTCAACACTTGAAGAATCAATATCATGGCATGACTACAGCCAACTTTTGCACATTTCTACCTGTAACGGACTTTTCTGAACTCGAAGATTTGTTAATGAAAGACAAGGCCGATTTTGAGGTAAGCGTCCATGTCTTCATTCCTGTTAGCCTACGAATTTGTTATGTAAACAATTTTGTTCTGTTTAATTATAATGGCTTTCATTGTATTGTCATGCAGGATTCACTTGCAAAGACTACCAATCAAAATGGGAGATCATCCTCATCTGTACATGAACTTCTTAATATAAATTGGTCTTATCAGGATATACTACTTGAACTTTATGCATGGGACCGTCGGCTCCATGAACTTATTAAGTGTTTATCTGCTGGACAAGGAAATGTTGCTAACGGCAAGGATCCTATAAACACTGTTGATAAGATCAATGAGGCCAGCTATGAGATTGACAAGCAAATCAGCGAATTGACGTGTGATAGAACTATGAAAGCTGGTGGGGCAGCTGGTACCACTGAGTGCAAAAGTAACAAAATTTGCATTGACCATTATGAATCAAGTGAGAATGCAGCACCCATGCTCGATGATAGTCAGGGAGTTGGGAACTCTGAAAACTCTGAACTTTCTTGTAATAGAGGTAGTAAAGATGAAGGATCTCTCATTGGCACTAGTCAAGTAGAGGTAGACAGCATGACACAAATCCAAAAAATGCCTTCTTCTGACGTTTCAAGGGATATAAAGCCACAGGGTAATGGGATGCCAGTGCATCCAGTTTCCATGGAGCAGGAGCAACATTCAAGCACTCTCCGGAAGTTCAGAAGTTCTGATTGGGATGAGAGAGAAAGATGGATTTGGAGTTCATTTCATGAGTCTCAACTGGCTTACAGGAAGAACATTCAAATAGGAAGTTTGGACAAATTTGAACTTGTTAATCATTATTCTCCATCTCATCTATCTCCCCTGTTTGAAAAACATGAAGAGGTAGACTCTCCTCATTTCACAGTTGGCCCGGGTGGTAATATTCTGTGTGTATTGGAGCATGAGGTTTCTAGCATAATAGCTCGTGCTCTTGCCATATCTGAGGAGCGTCGGCAGGATACCACAGTCCTGAATGAGGCGGAGGATGCCAGGAGGGAGCATACTAAAACAATGGAGAAATCTTATAGCTTTCTATCTGAAAGTTCTATTGGCTCATCACCATGGTCATCTATAGATTCTGAAGCAAGCATTTCATCTTCTATTTCGTCATATTCATCTGGCGACCTTTCTGGTTATGATACATCGCCTTTATTATCCTTGGTGCATCCAGAAATCCCTGTGAACGGAAAAGTATCTCTCAGAGGCAAATATTCAGTTACTAGTATATATGCTAATCAATTCTACATCCTTCGAAGAAAGTGCTGCCCATCTGAGCTTGCATATATTACTTCATTAAGCCGATGTAAGAAGTGGGATGCTCAAGGTGGAAAGAGTAAAGCTTTATTTGCGAAGACATTGGATGACAGGTTCATTATAAAGCAAATCAAGAAGACAGAATTTGAATCCTTCATAAAATTTGCCCCTGATTACTTCAAGCATGTTTACCATTCCTTAGACACTGGAAGCCAAACTTGCCTTGCCAAAATATTAGGAATCTATCAGGTAGTTTACTTCAACAACTAGAGTTCCATTTCAATTTATTTCCTTCCATTTATTACTACTTTTTCTAAAACTCTGCTGTTTCAGGTTAAGCAGATAAGGCATGGCAAAGAGATAAAGATGGATCTGATGGTGATGGAAAATCTTATGTTTGGGCACAACGTTTCACGGATTTATGATCTTAAAGGTGCTATGTTTTCACGACACATCACCAACTCAAATGACCCTGACACTGTTTACTTGGATCAGAACTTTGTGGAGGACATGAATGTATCTCCAATCTATATTGGTGGAAGAACAAAACATCTCTTGCAGCGCGCAATCTGGAATGACACATCTTTTCTCACTGTATGTATACTGCAAATCTTGCAATTTAAGGTAATCATCATACTTTCATATTAATATGTCTTAACAAAATTATTGTACTTGCAGTCGGTTAACGTTATGGACTATTCTCTGCTCGTTGGAGTGGACAAACAAAAGAATGAACTTGTGTTTGGCATTATTGATTATTTGAGGCAATATACTTGGGACAAGCAACTGGAGACATGGGCGAAGTCTTCTTTGGTACCGAAGAATGTTTTACCAACTGTAATTTCTCCCAAGGATTACAAGAAAAGGTTTAGGAAGTTCATGGGCAAGTACTTTCTAGCAGTTCCAGATACTTGGAGTCCTGAGAATTCTTCTGGGCCATACAAATCCTTTGGTCATAGCAATAACAAGTTGGCAGAAGCCCACAATGGCGATAACCTGCTTCAGCATCCAACTGAGGCTGATGCAAGAATCTAGTTCTGTTCAGCTGAGGCATGTGCCTAATTCTGTCCAGACTCCTCTGAGAGTTCTTTGAAGCCTATCCGTTTGTTGTTGTTGTTATTGGCTAAGTTTCCCTTTGTAAAATGGTGTGCATATGAAGGTCTCACTATTGATCTTTCCAGAAGTTTGCAATTTTTAGGCAGATTGCTGGGGCAAGTGAAGTCCGCAGTACATGTACCTATACAAATGAAAATTGTGAATTTCACAATTATTATAGTGAAATTTACAAAATTGATATGATTATTTTTGGACCTATGAGACTGAAGCATTTTCTTCTTGCTAAATTAGTTCTTAGCGGCCGACGCAGCTCACTGTCTGAGGACTTTCAGCCTCTTTTAAAATTTCATAAGTTTGATTAGTATTTTCCTTCATTTCGCCATTATAATTGCTAACATGGAAAGCAAAGGAGCAAGTTAAGTGCCTCCTGATCTCATTGCACATCCTGAAGTGCAAATTTTGTTGTTAAATGGACATTGTCTATTTATAGATTATTGCCAAACTTTTTATTGCTTCACAACTTTGCAGATCTACTGGGTTGATGCATATTGCTATCTATCTTTCACAAGTCAGTTTTGAGTCATTAGAAGGGGTGAGATCATCGCTCACTTTTTTGTTCTGTATAGTCTGTTTCTGGAATTTTGTCATAATTTCTATTTATGCCCAAGTCTCTTTTATGTGATAGCAAAGAGACAGTGCAATTGTCTTTCATTTGTTTTCAGGATGTAGCTCACAGGAGAAGAAGCCAGTTGTCATTTGTTCTGGATCATGAGTAGCTACCTAGTGATGTACCTAATTTTGGTGGTTATTTTATGTGCTAAACTTTTCTTCTATATTTGTGAAAAGAAAATCTTTAATGTTATAAAGCAGTTCACTGCTCCTAAAATTAACCTGCTAGTTCACCCCTTTTAGACATTACAAACTGCGCTGATCAGGGCTGTACTAATGTAATGCTACATTTTGTTTTCTAGAATCGAATTCTGTTATTTTAATAGGTCAAGTAGGGAGAATTATCATGTTGGAGTTTAATTATACTGTTATTTTCCTTGCTTGGATAACTGAACAACTGATCGCAAGAGCTTTGCGTGTGATGGCTAAAATTTAACAGCTAGTGTCTGCTGTTCATAGGTCTGAACACTGAACGTTGGCACGAGGAGATTCCTGTAATGAACATGCGAGACTTTGGTGAGTTGGTTCATATTAACCTTCCTGATTTGCTTCTTTTGCGTAACTCTGCCTACTAGCACACATACTGTAATCTGGCCAGTGGCTATTTTTGAAATGATTTGTTTTGCGGGGATTGTAGTGATTCATTGATGATTCATGTCAAGTGCATTCTTATCTTTCGTTGCATCAAGTCTGCTTACTAATACACATATCATATACAGCATTTGGAGTGGTGGTTTATGTAGTCTGATTGATAATGGCCAAGAATTGCCATGCTCTTTTAGAGTTAATATATTTTCAATTATTTTGTACCGGTTGTTTGATTCTTAATTAGATAAAAATTCTATGCATCCTTGGTTGCGCAGCTGACTTTGCAGCCATGCTGAAGTTTGAAGGTACTCGCCCCTGGCAATTTTTTAAGCTTACCTTTCTTGAAAGTTTTGAAGTTGTTGGTTGTGCTTTTCTATATAATTCTTCGTTATTTAGATGTTTTCCTTGCTGTTAAAATAGTCCATATTATAATGGTCCATAAATTCTGGCGAAACTTATGGCCCATGTCTTACTGTTAAGCAATCGTGTGTTGTAGAGTGTGCCTAAGAGTCATGCTTAGACATTTTCTTTTCATGACAAAAGATTGCATTGCGTTATGACTTCTGGAGTCAACGCATGGGCAAAGCTCGAAAATAAGCCTCAATTCCTTTTCCAGCAGAGGTTACTTGTTGCAGAATCTATGAGCTGTATCGATTTAAGTATACCATAGCACATTTCTCCAGAAGTTAGTGCGCCACTTGAAACTGGCTGCAATTTCCCTTCAGCTGTAATCTGCAGTAGGCCATAATTTTCACTCAGTTAACTTAAACACAATATACAAAGCTATTGACACTTGCCGCCCTTAAGAATAGAGTAGCAAAAGGCAATTGTTTGTCATTCCATCATCAGTCAAGGAAGCTATAATCCACACCCACACGACTTTGGCTGGCATGTGCCCCTTTTTTACTTTTTCCTTTTGCAGGAGGGCATGCAAACACTAGCAGTAAGAGTATGACCAGAGGAGGACTTTTAGAACATTTCAGAGTGGCTCATCATGATTGCATTTATGCAAGTCCTGTCATCGGGGAGCATAGGAGTTTGCAAAACGATTGTATGGACAAGGTCCTAATGTGTGTAATGATGTTCATCCTAGCATCACTGATCCGTAGTTTCACTGATTTTTCCGATTTCACCATATTTTCAAATCTGAACTTAGGAGTGTAATAAGGACCGAGTTTGGTATCATACATGTTTCGATTTGTTATATCTGATACCATGCTTCAGTTCTGTTTCTGCGATACTTCCTCCGTCTAGGTGAATAAGTCATTCGCGTAGTTCTAGGTCATCGATTTGAGGAATTAAATATGTGTTATATGTCATGAAAAGTATATCATTAGATTTCTACACGGATGTAGTTTCTAAATATATATTTTTTGTCACATATAATGCATATTTAGATAGTTAAATCGTCGACCTAGAACTACGCAAATGACTTATTCACCGAGACGGAGGGAGTACTGTTTGAGTTCAGAACAATGTCTGCAATTGCTACTCTTAGCCTCTGTGAAGTTCCCATTAGCTGTTGATTTTCTGTAACCAGTACCTATTCATCATAGGTCTGAGTGTGATTGCTCTGCTCTGCAAACTCTGCTTTCAACTCTTTTCTGGAGTCATGAAACTCTTCCAGTAGCTGGAAAGCTAAATAGGAAGGTTGCATTAGATTTTTCGTTAGACACTTGCTTTTTTTAGAGAACGTAAACACATACGTTTGTTTAGCAGTTGATGGTGAATTCATAAATTTTTGAAGATAGATATAACTGTGACACGGCACTGATGTTTTCTTGGTTCTTTGCCGCAGATCCTACTTTAGCGAAAAGTGACTGGTGCCGCCATTTCGGTACAAGTGATTCGTTTTGGTTGATTCATGGTCAGCTTTGCCCCAAAGTATGGAACATGGTTTACGCTGCTGCTTATCATCATTTCTCTACTGTATAACCCTGCAAAGCAGCTCAAATCCATCAATTTTGCATTGCAGCTGCTGCTCCTTTTCCTCGAACCGATGCCTCTTAAGTTCGGGGGTGATCATCATGTTCGGATTCCAGAAGGTCACCCCATCATTGTGCAACCAAAGCGATGACCGCTGTCGGAGATCATATTGAGAATCATGCCTTGTTCATCTTCTCCATCGTGAGTAAAATAATCAGTCTTTATACCGCCAATTGCCGCAGCAGCTAGTGGAGTGATCAATGATAAGGAAGGTGATTAGCCTAGCGCCAAAGAACAAAAAGAAGTTGCAAAAGATGACAAGCACGAGGGCTCGTTCTAACACACCTTATAGAACTCTCTTTTTGTCTCTGGCCAACAAGCTGCCCACATCTCCACAGAACTTTTCCAGTTGGAGAAAAGGGCAAAGAGCTGCTTTCCTTTTCCGATGCAGATTCTTCCTTTCACCATCAACTATTATATCATCAATTCATCCTCTAAGATCGATGCCCTAAAAATGACTTGGACATATATTCTGATTCTAATTCTGACAAATAGATAGGCCTAAGCACCAACTGCCTGCCACTACCACTGCTGCCCTGCTCTGCTTAGGAAGAATACAGGCATGATGATATTCCCAGTGCAGGACATATGTATAGACACACTAGCTGCTATGATAGCTAGACTAGAGAGAGCAGCTAGATTAGATTACCCAACCACAAGAGAGAAGAACACCCACATTTTTCTCTTCTAATTTGTTAGCCTTGTTGTACTATCTACCATGCCCTGTTTGTTTCAGGCTTTCAGCTAGCTGCTGCAGAAGTAGAGATTGTGAGCTTGGATCAGCGATGGCTGCACAGGTCCGACAGCATCTTCCTGCCTTCCACTATCTCATCGAAGAAGTCGTCCAGCTCGCCGACGACGCCCTCGGCTCCTGACCTCAGCATCCCGACCCACCCTTTGATAATCTCCACCCTCTCGGCGATCTCGCCAGGGTCGCCGTACCCCATGGCGACGACCCTGTCGAACTCTGCCTTGAGGCTCTCAATGCCGGCCCTGGCCTGCCGGAACTCGTACATCATGATGCCGGAGCCGGAGTGCTCGCCCTCCATCTCCTCGGCGACACGCTGGCGCAGGCGGCCCATGGAGGAGACGTAGCCGGCGCCCGAGGTGCGGAATGGGTGCGCGCAGCATGCGAGGTCCGGGAGGCAGGAGACGGTCCCTGAGACGAGGAGCATGAGGAGGAAGGAGCTGGCGTTGCGCAGCGCGTAGAGCACCCCCCGGAAGCCGTTGAAGGCGTTGAGCTTGAACTCCACGGGTGAGCGGTCGTCGAGCAGCAGCGACGCCGGGTCGATCCTGGTCTCCGCGAGCGCCCGGTTCTCCTGCTCCAGCCCCACGGCCTGCCGCCGCGGCGCGTTGATCGCACGCATCACCTGCACGCATTTGGTGTGATCAATGGAGGCCAACAAGGCAATGGGCGATGAGCCGATGGGTGTGAACAAGTGAGCATGCACGCATAGGGAGGGGGAGGCAGGAGAGGAGAGGAGAGGAGCGTACCTGGCGGGCGGTGTGGGGGTTGGGGTTGCAGAGCCAGTCGTCGAGCGCGGCGTCGATACGGGCGGCGGAGGCGCAGTAGGTGTCAAGGGCGGAGGCGCCGGCCTTGACGACCTGGCAGGCCTCCCAGAGGCGGGAGGTCTCGTCCATGTACTCGTCGAGCCAGCTCTCCCCTGGCGGCAGGTGGAGGCGCTGCACGAGGTGGACGAGCTGCGAGTGCAGCGACCGGAGCAGCGCGGCCGCCTGCTGGAGGAAGGGCGCCGACATGAAGGCGGCGTCCGGCGACGAGGCCAGCGTGGCGTGGAGCGCGTCGAGGCCGTGGGCGATGGACGAGTAGAAGCCGTTCATGGCCGCCGACTCAAGTGTTGTGTGTGTGTGTGTGTTTGCTGGAACGGTGAGAGCAGAGTGTGGTGGTGGTGGTGCATGGGAGATGGAGGCTGAGCTGGAGCAGAGGATCAGCCTATATATAGAGGACGGAGAGGAGCGGAGAGGAGGCGAGTGTGGTGGTGTATGAGGAAGCAATGATGGGGTGTCCGGCGGTCAGGGGGAAGGATGATTGGGGACTGGGCAGAGGGCCATCGCCATTGCCAAGACTGCTCTGCTCTGCTCGCTTCTCTCTTGATGACCACCACTCTGCCTTGGCCTCGCCACGAGAGAGGAGTACTAGTAGTAGCTAGCATGCATGGGAAAACGTACTCAGTCAGCTAGCCTATCAGCTAGCCAGCCAAGCCAGTTTTCCCATGAATCTCACTCCACTCCGCTCCGCTCCGTCCGTCTTGAGTTGTACGTACTCCTTCCAGATTCAAGGGGGACCATTGCCATTTGCCCCAGGCGATTAATTACTTGTTGGTGCTAATCAAGGAAAAAAAAATGCGCCAGCAGCAGCAGTACTCGGCACTTGGAGGTGGCAGCTGGCATTGCTGCCTTTTTTCCATATTCTGCAGCAGCCCGGCCATTGAATCCGGGTGGGGGGCCTGTGTGCCGGCCTCGGATGGGCGCACCATCAAGCAGCAGGGAAGCAAAGAGAAACACACGCTGCCCCTCCCCTGTCTGCCCCTCTTCGTTTTTCTGGAAACCCACGTTATGTTAGGTGCCCACATTACACTTTCATATCACTACGTACAGAGTGCATCACTCGCCATTGCACCCAGCCACCAAATTAATGCAACATATACTATGGCAGTTGCAGCCAAATGTATTACTACTAGTATGTACTCCCTCTGTCCCATAATATAAGAACGTTTTTGACACTAGTGTAGTGTGAAAAACGTTCCTATATTATGAGACGGAGGAAATATTTTCTTTTCATTTCTTTTGTCTGTGTAGTGTGACTGGGTGGGTAGGAGTTGAAGGGCGGGAGCTGCTGCTTCCTCTAGACGTACGCCTGGCATGCACCGGCACCGCACCAATGTGTGTCACGCAGAGAAGCAGCAGAGGGGGAGGAGGACAAAGTTTCAAAGGCAGGCATGGAATCCGAGAGATTTGTCGAAAAGCCTTGCTAGTAGGACGTGCTGTGCTGTACTTGCCCGTGGATCAATGGTTGCTGGCTCGGCTCGCTGGAATGGGATGCCAATGGAATGGAATGGAATGATGGGTTTCCTTGTACCCGTACAAATCTCCCTCTGTCCTCGCTACAAGAACCCCCATTTCCATGGCGTGGCCGCCTTTTGAGGCGTCTCCCTCTCACCCGGGCCTCCAACCCGGCCAGCAATCATGCCCAATATATGCCCGTGCCCTGCCTCCCCTCCTCTCCTCTCCTCTCCTCTCCCCGTTTCTCTAGGGCACATGTTGGGTCCTACTACGTGCCAGCATATACTCCCTCTATCTACTCCTTGAAAAGTTGACGTTTGTTGGACAACCACCATCTACAACTTTGACCCAACACAACAACAAATTCTAATAGCAGCATTATCAAAAAATACTTTTCAACAAAAATCTACGAATGCATATCGACTTCAAACATCAAATTCAAAATTTACAAATCTGTAAATAATAGTCATATACTCAACCCCTATGGTGACTTGAGAACCGCAAGAAACCCTAGCCGCTACCGCTAAGGTCATAACCCAGCAATGGGCCTCATTCCTGGAGAGGGTCGAGGTAGGGTCCTCTCCCCCCACACCCCCTCGCGCGGTGGAGCCTGGACCCCTCGGAGCAGCGCCCCTAGTATTGACTATGGTGCCCCTAGCTAGGACATTATATACAAATTGTAACACCACACCACCAAAATACTTTCCGAATACAAATCTCGTGTATGTTCCTCAAGTTTCCAATAAACATTATAAATATAAAGATAATCAAAACACATGAACAAGTCTAAAATGTATGCTTTTCGAGAAGCAATTATACAACTTTGGATCCATGTCAAGGTTGGCGATTTTGTCACCACCCTCCTCTCTTACAAGGTTAGGATTACGATTGTATTGGAGTTTAGTAGAGTTAGACTTAGGTTTATCTTCATAACTCTGACTTGCGTTTTTGGTGGCCAGCGACGAAGGCATACGTTGCATGTTGTAAAAAGTAAATTCAACGGTGGGTCGACGGAGTGGGGGGTCACCATATGGTGGTAGGTTTTGTCAACGTCAATGGTGAGCCATCAGAAACGGTGTACGAGTTCATTGGCCATAGATTCAACAGAGATGCAAACCATGCGCGGTTGTGTTGGGAAGGAGAGGGAAACTGTAGACGGGTGTGACCACGCGTCGAGCATCGGCCATATGGTGGGTGTTTAATCCAGTGGCCCAAATATAGCTAGGAGGTTTATGTAATCATAATATTTCTTCATGTGCCTATGAGTACCTTAGCTTCTTGACCAAACTTTCGGCCCCTGACTAAACGCTAATGCTCGTACTAGGAGTAGTATTTTGGTCCAGTTCCATTCAAACCTTAACTTTATTGGTACGTGCGGTGGGCGAGAAATGTGTAGAAAATGGAGGGGAGGGGACGCTCGTGGGGTTTTGGGAGAAGGCGAGGGGGATGTGGATTTAGTTGGGGAAATCAAAGGGGATGTATGTTGTTTGCCCTAACCAAGACCAAAAGGTATTGTTGTTAACTAGGATCCATGTACGAGACGATCCATAAGCTTTGCCGTACGTTGAACGCTCCATGGCCTGCCTAGTGTGTATAGGAATTAGGACATGCATGCATGATACTACTCCTAGTTGGCATGTTATTATTTTATATGCTTGATGGGTGTCCGTGGTTGACCGGTAGGCTCCACGCCACTCATGGCTGACCCGTGAATATTCTTCTTGTCCTCTCTGTTATGCTCATCTGCTCTCTCCAGCAATGAGTAATCATGGCACACCGGCCAGCCCTACGTGTATAATCACCATCATGTTCTTCAGTTCATCACCTGAGTGCAACACAAATTAAGCATAACAAAAATAATAAATCATAGAGTATGTAGAAGGAGGGACGTGCAGTGAATCATACTACCACTTGATTCTGGGACCCTATGCATGCTACAGACAAACAAATGAACCAAACGCATTTCCTTTTTTATTTTCATTGGTAGGATGCATGCATTTATGTTACTCTACCTACGGTGATTTGTCTTCTTCCATACTTGTTGGCAACCTTACCGGCTGGACCTGGACGTAACTTCTCCACAATGTAAGGGTGGAGTCGTCAGTCATGGCACGTATGCATGTCTAGTCCAAATTACTAGCATCCATGTGGGCTGGTGGCAACATGAGAAGCAACGCTATTAATTTCGCGCCTATGCATGTCTAGTCCAAATTAGCATGCATGTACGTACGTGGCGACGAATAAAATTTTTCTCTTATTTTTTGGTAGATAGATGGATTCAATTCAAACATAGATAGCAGTACTAGCTAGTACATCTCATGATCAAAGTTGTTGAGGAGTACATTTTGTAGCTGGGCGCTGTAGCTGCACGTACCAGTAGTGTAGCGCCTACTTGACCAAAACTTTGAAAAACAAAAATGCATGCATGCATGCTTGGGCAGCAGCAGTCTACGTACAGTAGACAGCAAAGATGTTCTTCTGCAGCAGCAGCAGCAGCCATGCATAAGAGCAAGTATAATAAGACTGACTCAGCTGGCTATAAGCCCTTCCACGTCAGCCAAATCACATCTGGAGGGGAGAGAAAGAGGGAGAGAGAAGCGAACGGGCGCTTCGTCAAGCGCCGGGCTGCGGCACAAGATACGAGAGCTTTGCGCCCGCTTGCAGCCCGTGGCGAGCGCTAGAGCCGGCGCTCTACATCCCCTGCGCCTCTCCCGCCTCCCGCGCTTCTCCTTCCTCCTTCGCGCGCGAAAATCAGCCCGTGCCGTCGCCCCAAATAGCTTCCTCGCGCCAAATCAAGCCTCCCAAATTTTCCCCAAATCACCACCTCTCCCGAACCCTAGAACTGTCGCGGCGCACATCAAGGAGATGGGTCAGCAGTCCAAACGGACGCGCGCGCCGGCACCTCGTGAAGCCCCTCCACCAGCGCCTCTGCTCACCCCGCCGCCAGCGCATCTGCTGGTCCCGCCGCCGGCGCATCTGCTGGTCCCGCCGCCGGCGCATCTGCTGGTCTCGCCGGCGCCTAAGTCCGCACCGCCGCCGGGGATCACGTCGGCCTTCCCTTCGAAGCAGAGAACAAGCACTTGGATCCCCCCAAGACCACAAGAGTCTCTGGCGGCTAGTCTGCAGCAACCAAGTGAATCGGGTCCTACGGCTCAAGGTCCTTGCTGGGCACCGCCTGCCTGCATCGGTGACTCTACATCACCTTGGTACATGGCTGGCAATATGGACTACTCTGATCCACAAGTATGGTATGATTTTTCTCCATTGCTTATCTCAACTCTGAATCGTGGTGTCATTTCTTAGAGCTGCTGACACACTTGTATGATATGCTAGTTAGATGATACAACATCAGAAATCTATCTACTACTCTACTGTCTATTTTCAGAGTTCATTTTTAGAAGCTTACTAATGATAGAAAAAGAAAAGTTTCTTCTGCTAGATGATCTTTCTTTGATGTACAGGAGCACATGACTTCTCGTTTGCTGAATCTTGGATTGCAGTGTAGTGTAACTTTTCAGTTTGCTGAATCTTAAATAGTTGTTGTGATCAATTCAGATTTTTCCTTTAAATAGTTGTTGTGATCAATTCAGATTTTTCCTTTAAATAGTTGTTGTGATCAATTCAGATTATTTTTCCTTTAAATAGTTGCTGTGATCAACTAGTATGCATCTCAAATGTATTGTATTCAGATTTTACAAATTTGAGTATATACTTGCATGTAGTTCGGTGCTGATCGCTCTTCGTTTCTTTATGTCGTTGAGCAGGGGAGTGGATTCTCACCCACCTGGTGGTTACCTTAGTTACTTTCAGAACACGGCAGGCCCCACACAACCTATGCACAATGGGAGTTCACCGCAACCAGTCAATGCTGGCGATGACACAAATGGTGGTGATTGTGGAAGGACTGAAAAACGCTTGCTATGGACAAAACAAGAAGATCTTCGATTGGTATGTCTCTTTTTGCATGCATGCTTGCTCCATGTGTTTCATTACTAGCAAATTCAATTAACCCCTTCTGATAATATTGTAGGTCAGTGCTTGGTTGAATAATTCCAATGACCCAATCCAATCAAACTACAAGAAGAATGAACAATATTGGAAAGATGTTACTGCTGTCTACAACAGTACCACCCCAAAAAACAGGGAACGACTAGTCAAGCAAGTGAAAGATCGCTTTGGGAGAATTAAGAAAAGGGTTGCATGGTTTTGTGCGAGTTATAAGGAGGCTAGTGCTTTGTATGCTAGTGGTGAATCTGATGCAGATTTAAAGAAGAGGGCAATGCAAACTTATGAGGAAGATCACAAAAAAGATGGTCCGTTTATGTTTGAGCATTGCTGGGAGATTCTTAAAAAGGAACCAAAATGGGACGCATATTTGGAACGCCTAGAAGATCTGGAGCCAGACAAGAGGAAGTTTAGTGTTGATGATGAAGTAGGGAAGCATTCCACTATAGATGATGATGATGATGAAGATGAACGTCCACCGGGTGGCAAGCAAGTTAAGGAGAAGCAGAAACGAAAAAGAAAGGATGAAGTTTGTATAATAGATCTTGAAGATGGGCTTCAAAAGTTTGTAGATGCCCAGAATGCAGCAAATGAAGGCCGCAAAGAGATGTTAGAGACCCAAAGGCGTGTTTCTGCTGAGAATCTTGAAGCACGGAAGCTTGCTCACCTTGCGGCAAAAGATCACAAAGAGTCGGTCATGCTAGAAACGTATCGCTCATTGGTGATGCAAGACACAACCGGGATGCCTGAAGATGTGAGATCTGAGCATGTGTTGGCATTGAAGTGTTTAAGGGAGAAGCTATTTGGCAAAATGGTCTAAGGTATTTCCTACTGTCCGTTGTCTTAATTAAAATTGGTCATGTACTTAAACTGTAGTCAATGGTCCAGTACTCTAGTTACATTGTAGTCAATGCAGTCCAGATAACCATGCAATAGTGGAAAAACTCATCTAGTCAATAGTCAAATTATACTTTACTTCTATGCATTCCAGATAACCATGGAGTGGAAAAACTCATGTAGCGAATAGTCAAATTACACTTAACTTCTATGCAACCCATAGTAATTATACACCCAGGAAAACAGGACACATCCATATAATGCTCCATCTCCTCTTCAAACTCTTCCAACCAAACCCATCTTCCTTCCTCTACTTCTCATCTTCCTACCAAACCTACCGACCCATCTTCCTCACCCACCATGTCTGATTCATCATCATACACGGATGATTCTGATGAGCTAGCCCCATCCAAAATCATGGAAGCCTATGTTGCTGAGCAAAACGTCCTAGACTCCTTTGCTGAGAGGCTCATGATAAAAATAAAGGCTAGGCTCGGAGATGGATCATTGTAGCGACGATATGGTCCAAGGAAGGTCATTCGGAGGGATCATGAAGGTGCTCATGAGCGTCTGGTGGAGGATTACTTTGCTGCAGATCCACTCTACCCCGAGAGTATGTTTCGTACAAGATTCCGTATGAATAGAGGTCTCTTCCTCCGCATTGTGAATTCCCTAGGTGAGTGCTCTCCCTATTTCACTTATAGGGCAGATTGTTCTGGTAGAATAGGGCTCTCGCCATTGCAAAAGTGTACAGCAGCCATGCGCATGCTAGCCTATGGCACCCCTGCAGACGCACTTGATGAGTACTTGAAGATTGGGAAGTGCACTGTATTAGAGTGTTTGGACAGGTTTGCAAAGGGGGTGATTCAGGTTTTTGGTGGGGAGTACTTGCGACGCCCCACACGGGAGGATGTTGAGCGTCTTCTTCAGGTTAACGAGTCTCGAGGTTTCCCTGGAATGCTAGGAAGTATTGATTGCATGCATTGGCGATGGGAGAAGTGTCCTCTTGCATGGAGGGGGCAATTCACCCGTGGCGATTATGGAGTACCAACGATGATCCTAGAAGCCGTTGCTTCCCAGGACCTTCATATTTGGCATGCTTTTTTTGGAGTTGCTGGGTCAAATAATGATCTGAATGTGCTCAATCAATCCCCATTGTTTTTTGATGCACTGAAAGGAGAAGCCCCTCAAGTCCAATTTTCTGTCAATGGGAATGAGTATACCACAGGTTACTACCTTGCTGATGGTATATACCCAGAATGGGCTGCCTTCATGAAGACTATACCACTTCCCCAAATTGAGAAGCACAAGTTGTTTGCCCAGAAGCAAGAAGGGGCAAGGAAAGATGTTGAGCGCGCTTTTGGGGTATTACAGTCCCGTTTTACCATTGTCCGTCGGCCTGCACGTCTATGGAAGAGAAAGAGTGTTGGAAGGATCATGAGGGCTTGTGTGATTCTCCACAATATGATAATCGAAGATGAGAGAGAGCAGGCAAAAATTCATATTGACTTGAATGAGATTCCGGGGGCTTCATTTGCTCTACCTTCCGAAGTGAATGTTGGTGGTAATCTATGTTTTGCAGATGTGTTGCGTAGAAAAGCTACTATTTGTGCTCGTCCACAACATGCCCAACTTAAAAGTGATTTAGTCGAGCATATCTGGCATAAGTTTCAAAACAGCCATCATAATTAATCATGGTGGGATATTGATATCTGCATGTTCATATTCCTTTTTTTACTGTAACCTTGATATCTTACATGCATTTTTATTTCAGGAGTGAGCTGTGATGTGGTGATTGCGGCAGCTGTTACTTATAGGTATGCTCTCTCTGATCTTAAATTGTTCTTTTCGTTAACCAAATAGTTCTGTACTCTATAGTTTAGTCAGTGTGAATGTATTATTGCTCAAGAAAATTTATTTCATCTGCCAACATGCTTGTATAGAGAGTGAGGTCTTCTTTATAGCTTGTTCCTCTTCCTATTGTTACAGTATTTGTTTTTACTGAACCTGCGTAGCTATACAGGATTTATAGAAGTGATTTTCTCCAGCATTACTACTCAGTGTTACTTCTTGATGTCACATGTTGTAAGTTTGCATTGGCTAAATTTTTAAGCTTGACCCGGTTCCTTTTCCATACAGTGGTTGAAGGTTATTGATGCAAATGAGTGGTTGCTCCTTTCCAGCCAAGTACCCTCCATGCTTTGTGACTTTTGTCATCGTCCAGATCAAAACTATGATTGTTGCTTGTGGTCGTGAACGGCTTGTTTGCTGGAGATGTTATCTATTATGTTTGCTGAATGCTTTCTTAAAGACTTATGTAATCTTAAGTAATTACTCATGATGCTATGGAGTAGTATGATGCTGTGTGACATGTTTGGAGTACTATGATGCTGTATGACATATGTTTGTTGCCTAAATGCCAGTGAGTCTTCCTATTTACTGGTTGCATGGATGGCATGTATATGTATGCTCTTTGAAATGGCCACAAAGATGTTGTTTACTGTAGATCACAGCAAATCATATGCACCTGTACGCAATAAATACTTCATATTAAATGGAGCCATGCTAATAGCCAGCCAAAACGCCAGACTACTATATGAGAGAAGGCTTTATAATGACGTGGCATTGCTATATAGCCAGCAGCCGGCTGTGCTATTATCTTTGCTCTAAGGCTGACAGATGGCATTATGGATTAGCTAGCTCTCGAGTCGAGTAATGATCCACGGATGGATCGTTTACTACAGGCCCGGCCGGCAGGGCTCCCTTTTCCCTCCTGGGTTTGCGGACAAGTCGCCATGAGTAGCAGCAGCGGCAATCAAGATCGGTATAT
Organism: Triticum timopheevii; assembly: GCA_963921465.1. Classification (NCBI taxonomy): domain Eukaryota; kingdom Viridiplantae; phylum Streptophyta; class Magnoliopsida; order Poales; family Poaceae; genus Triticum; species Triticum timopheevii. Next base: position 443,361,229 of record OY997274.1, on the reverse strand, counting down.
GCATGGCATGGCATGGCACTGGCAGCATCGAATTACAGGCTACGCGTGCACTAATTGATCCAGACAGACCGGCTGTATGCATGTCGTCGATCCATCCATCCGTCGATCGATCGTGACCCTGTGCAGGAGGAAGGGATCGATGGAGCGAGAGAGTGCATGTGATTTGACAAACAAATGATGCATCCAAACTCATGAGAAGCCCGGCCCTGCCTTGTTCCCCCTTTCCTCAGAAAGGAAATGCTTTTGCTTTCTTGGTAGATGAACATTGGAGAAAATTTCTCCAAAAAAACACACATAGAAAAGTGGGTGAAATTAAGTTCATTTTACTCCCCCCAAAAAAGAGAGAGACCAAAACAAGCCCTTGACTCCCCTCCTCCTCTCCCCACCCCTGGCGATCGAGTGTTTGGCCGCTGCCACTGCCTTCGATCTCTCCATCGCCCCCGGATTGTCGGTGCTCCCCCATGTGATCTAGGGCTCGACAACCGTCACCTCTGATCTCACCGTCGCCGCCGGACTGTCGTTGGGCAAAGCCTGAGTGGGGGATGATGGCGGGGCTTTCCTCCGTGGTGGCTCTGGGGCGCGGTTGTGGCGGATCTCCGTGTGTGTGTGTCCTTTTGTCAACGGCACAGCGAGGTGATCTCCCATCGTCAACTATCCACCCCGGCGGTGTGGTAGGCTGCTGCTTCCTGGCAGCGGTTCGGTCACTCCCATGGGGCGTGGCGTTGGAGGTGGAGGAGGATACGGCGACCCGACCAGTGTCGGGTGCAAATCGGCTAGAAAGAGCTTGTTTCGACCTTGGCCGGAACCATCAACGGTGGCACCCGTCGTTACCTTGTTGGAGGCATCATGGTCCTGTCTTTGTCCCATGTCTGCTTCTGGGGAAACCCCGATTAGGTCTTCCGAAATCGAATGATGGCTGCGTGCTTGTGTCGTCTCCCCCCTTGGGGCATCATCTTTGGAGTCGTACAACGGCCGGAGGGACCACTGGATGGCTTCCATGGAGGGTGCTGAGTGCTCTCACGTGGTGGCCAAGGTGGAGCAGCGTGGCTTTTACCACATCGACAACGGCGAGTCTCGGCGGCATGGCGCGGCGGGGTTTTGATGGCGGTCGCGGGTTGATGAACGCGCACAAGATGGTGGCGCTGTCTGGTGTCGTGGTGATGTCGACGACAGATTCTACAACGTGTGCATGCGGTGTGCTGAGAATATGCTTGACCGGTTGGCGCTCTTGGCTCATTATGGATGACTTGGTGAGGCCACCGGATTAAATGGTGTGTGTTGATGCGAGGTTAGGGCACACCATCAAACTTGTATGTGTAGCGTCAAAGATCGCAAAAAATGGTAGCTTTGGGTTTATCCAAATATTTGTCTTTTCAAACTCTGTTGAATACTTTTAATAAAGATTATTGCGTGCATCGCTTGATGCAGATGCCGGGTAATCCTTCTTTCAATAAAAGCTCACAAAAGAGAGAGAAATGAATCAGAAGCACACAGCTGCCTAGAACATCATAGCTTAGGGGAGGGGGAGAGAAGGACAAACTACATAGCACACTGAATCGCGATGAGATGCTGCTCATATCCGAAGTCATAATGTTGCACCGAATCTGAGGTAAAAAGAAAGGCTGAAAAGAGATGGATGCATGGCAAATAATGTGCGTGTGTTTGTGTGTGTGTGTGTGTTTTGGAGCTGCGATGGCGGCTAGGTAGGAGTAATCCATGCATGCATGATCGATCGAGTAGTAGCAGGTAGGCCTAGCTAGCTATAGCTAGTACTAGCTACTAGTAGTAGACAGCTAGTCAAGTGTGCTTGCTTCAGTTCGCCTCCTGTGCTGAATCGGAGCGGGCAGGCAGGGGTCGGGGTTGTGTGGCCCTAGACCTCAGCAAAGCGTCTCCTCTTCTCTCTCACTTTTTTCACCGCCAAGTTGTAAAGGAGCTAGACATGCATGGAAACTGCAAAGTTGCCTCGCTTTTACAAACCCAAACTTTTGGCAGGATCTCGTTTACTTTCTTCCCTTCCTCTCATCCCCGTCGACCCATCTCTGCTTGCTAGTACTAGTAGCTAGCGCTTCTCTTGTTGCTTGTAGCTCCGCGGCTACGTTGGTTTCTTTCCGGAGACAAACAAGGAATACGCTTTATGTTGCCCAAAGGGGGAAACGCAAATCAATCGCCACGGTTTTCTCCCTCACTCTCTTTTCTCGTTGTTTCAGCTAGTATAGTTTCTGACCACATTTTTCCCGCCAAGTTTTTCCATGCATGCACAGCTGTGGTTCCCTTTTTTTATCGTCTGCGCCACGGATACAAGCAAAGAACCGTCTCTCCATGTTCACAGTGGAAAATGAAGAGGAATTAACTCTGGGGCAGCTGCGAGAAGAGAAAGAGGGAGGCCCCGGGCCCTGACATGGAATTGATGGTGTTTGTTTGATTCAATTGATCGTGGCCTATTTGGGGTGATTTCCCTTTTACGTCTGCCAAACTCCACAGTGCTATCTTTCAATGTAGATGTCCAGTCACTTGAAAGGAACGGGGAAATAAGGGCATTGATCGGGGAAAATATGAAGGAGAACCTGGGTACCAGCGCACCCTATATGCGAAAAAAAAATAGTAATTCAAAAAAAGTCCAAAAAATTCCAAATCTTTTTTGGTAATAAACATGATCAAGTATTGTAGTCGTACAAAAAGATGCATCACAGAATGACTTTCGTTGCATCCTGGATCGAAGATTCGGCGAAAAACGCTATATACAAGTACTATACACGCTATATTGTCGTCATAAACTTGTCTTTTTTGCCGTGAAGTCAATATTAATCATTTCTTGTCCCACCTTTTTGGACGAGTAGAATACCTGATCATGTTTGATTCCAAAAAAAATTTGAATTTTTTTGAATTTTTTTGAATTACTAAATTTTTTTCCGCATATAGGGTGCGCGGGTACCCGAGAGCCATAAGTCCGCGTCCCATTGATCGGATGCGTATTACAAGCAGTGACGTGCGTACAAGAAAAATGATGATGTGCCCCCAAATCGGTCGACAATATCTCTCACCTTGAGACTGACTGGTGTTCCGAAATATGAATACATGATGGCTATATATTTTTTGAAACGAGGTGAAAGACACTCGTTTTATTCATCAAGAAGAGAGTGAGAACGGCCCATCTAATTACAGAAAAAACTGGGCGAACCAAGTTAAACACCACTAATATATACCGATCATCATGGAACATGATTGATGGGCATCGTTGGAGAGATGCGCAGGGCTAGAGTTGAGCTCGTCCATCATATGCTGGCCATCCTTCGCTTGTCATCATCGCCATGTGGACCGTGACACAGCAGCTCCAACTCCACAACAAACAGGACACATAGTACAACTCAAACACGGTGGAGAGCCTACTACGAACCCTTGTTGCGACCCAATTGACACTCGCCGTCATTGTTGTTTTCAAACAAGACCTTGCATCATAGTGCCGGGGAGGCCCGTGGTTTTTAGAGAAAAGGCACCAAGTCCCAACTTCGAATTAATGAAGCCATCGGGTTATAGTGTCCGGCTGACGTTAATAATCTTTCCCTGCCTCCTCCCGTGACGCTCCCACGAGCGTCCGGGAGGCTAACCCCAGCACTGCCGCCTCCGCTCCCCTCCTCCTCACCCCTCCCTCGCCGCAGCCAAGGGCGCGAGCGCGCTTTGCCCGGTCATCGTCGGCGGGGCAAGGGGTGTGGCGCGGGCCGGATCTCACGTGTCGGGACGCGGTGCTCGATGCCGTGCGCGGCGGTGCAGCGGCGCTCCGACGTGGGCTGGCGACGGTGGCGTGGCGGCGGCGCGACGAACGGCATGGCGGTGGTGCAGGCCGGCAGGCGGTGACGACGGTGGCTACTTCACGACAACACCTCGACGCCCTTTCCTGCGTTGCGGGTCACGAGCGACCAGGTCGCGGGCGGCCTATCTCGCCGTGGCTCTCTGGTGGGGAGGGGCGGTAGTGGAGGTGGGTGGCCCCATCCAGTCGGGCCGTTGCGGCTGGATGGCGGCGCTCGACGTGGGAGGACCTCCCTAGTGGTCTCCTATGGACGCGGCGGCGGCGGCGTTGCCATCTCTCCTCTTCGACATCGGGCGGCAGTCGGTGCTCTCCGGCTGGTCTGGACCTTTGGCTTCAAGGGCGGAACAGGTGGTTTTGGGGGGGGGGGGGGGGGAGGTGGAGGCTGGTAGGAGGACGGGTGCGCCGTCGTGCGCCCTGTTGCCGACGCAGGGGTGCCGGTCATGGCCATGTGCCGCTCCTTCTTTTCCCCCAGCCGGTGTCGGTCATGGTTCTTCTCGAGGCTGGGTGACCGTCGGCGGTCCCAGAGGCAACTGGGGGTGTGGATCTGGTCAAACCAGTGTCCTTTGGTGGCTCTCGAGGTGGTCTGGTGGTAGGGCGACAGTCCTGGTGGTGGGAGGCGCGTTGGTCGTGGGCAGACTACGCGGCTCGGATGCGGGCAGACAACCATGGCTGCTCGGGCGTGGCTGCGGGTGGTTGGCGGAGCGGGGTTGCGATGGTGGGGTGCTACTTGGGAGCTGTGTTGGGATTTCCCCGAAGAGGAGAGGATGATGCCGCACAGTAGAGATAAGTATTTTCCTCAGTTAAGAACCAAGGTTATCAATCTAGTAGGAGAACCACACAGAACCTCATGATCAACACCTGCACACACAGAAGCAAATACTTGAACCCAACGTGAACAAGGGGGTTGTCAATCCCCTCGGCGGTTACTTGCAAGGATTAAATCTTTTAGTGGTAGATAATAAAGTAAATTACAAGAGAAATAAAAGAAATAAAATTGCAGCAAGGTATTTTTGTGTTTGTATCTATGATAAAAGTAGACCCGGGAGCCATAGTTTCCACTAGAGACTTCTCTCTCGAGCACATAGCATACGGTGGGTGAACAAATTACTGTTGGGCAACTGATAGAAAAGTGCATAGTTATGACAATATTCAAAGCAACGATCATATATATAGGCATCACATCCGAGACAAATAGAGCGGCTCCTGCCTGCATCTACTACTATTACTCCACCATCTGACCGCTATCTAGCATGCATCTATTGTATTAAGTATAAAACAGAGTAATGCCTTAAGTAAGATGACATGATGTAGACAAAGTAAACCCAATCAATATGAATAAATCCCGTCGTTTTATCCTTAATGTCAACAATACAAATATGTGTCTTATCCATTTTTGTCACTGGGATATAGAGCACCACAAGATAGAACCCATCATAGAACACCTCTCCTATTGCAAGATAAATCAATCTAGTTGGCCAAACCAAACAGATAGATCAGAGAGAAATACAAAACTATAATAATCATTCATAACAAAGTTCAGAGAAGACTCAATTAATATTCATGAATAAACTGATCATAAACCCACAATTTATCGGGTCCCAACAAACACACCGCAAAAGAAGATTACATCGAATATAAGTCCAGGAACATCGAGGAGAACATTGTATTTAAGATCAAAGAGAGAGAGAGAAGGAGCCACCTGACTACTAGCTATGGACTTGTAGGTTTGTGGTGAACTACGCACACATCATCGAAAGGCAGCAACAATGATGTTGAAGACCTCTGTGATCGATTCCCCCTCTGGCAGAGTATCGGAGAAGGCCTCCAGATGGGATCACAGAAGAACAGAAACTTGCGGCGGCGGAAAAAGCGTTTTGGGTGGCTCTCTGTTGATTTCCCGGTTTTAGAGAATTTATAGAGGTGGAATTAGGACAGACGGAGCCCCATGGGGCCCACAAGGTACAAGGTGCCCCTACCTCCCTGGGTGCGCCTTGTTGCCTTGTCGTCTCCTCGGTTGTCGTCTGGTCTCCTCCCAAAACTTCTAGGGTCTCTCTTATTCAGAAAAAACCATCAAAAAGTTCCATAGTGTTTGGACTCCATTTGGTACTGTTCCTGGAAAAACCAAAAACAGGCAAAAAACAGCAACTAGCACTAGGCACTGGGTTAATAATTTAGTCCAAGAAAATGATATAAAATAACATATAAAACATCCAAGATTGATATTAGAATAGCATGGAACAATAAAAAAATATAAATACATTGGAGACGTATCAAGCATCCCCAAATTTAATTCCTGCTCGTCCTCGAGTAGGTAAATGATAAAAACAAATTTTTTGATGTGGAATGCTACCTAACATGTCTAGCATTTAATCTTTCTTTTATGGTATGAATATTTTCATCCAAATGATTCAAAATAATAGTTTATAATTTGACATAAAGACATCAATACTCAGGCATACCAACAAACAATCATGCCTTTCAAAATAAAAATGCAAAAGAACATTATCCCTACAAAATAATATAGCCTTGTCATGCTCCATCTTCTTAACACAAAGTATTTATCATGCACAACCCCGATGACAAGCCGAGCAATTGGTTTTTAATTTTTAACGCGCTTCAGCTTTTTCAACCCCCACGCAATACATGAGCACAAGCCATGGACATAGCACTATGGGTGGAATAGAATGAGGTGGTAGAGATTAATAAGGGGAAGTCAAAAAAAAGAAAAATAGGCTCACATCGACACGGTTAATCAACGAGCTATGGAGACACCCGTCAATTGATGCCAATGAGAAGAGTAGAGATTGTCATGCAATGGATGCACTAAGAGCTATAAGTGTATGAAAGCTCATACTAAAAACTAAGTGGGTGTGCATCCAACTTGCCTGCTCATGAAGACCTCGGGCATTTGAGAAAGCCCATCAAGGGAATATACAAGCCAAGTTCTACAATGAAAAATTTCCACTAGTATATGGAAGTGATAACATAGGAGACTCTCTACATGAAAAACATGGTACTAGTTTGAAGCACAAGTGTGGAAAAATATAGTAACATTGCCCCTTCTCTCTTTTTCTCTCATTTATATTTTTTTGTTGGACTCTTTTTGGCCTCTTTTCCCTCTTTTTTAAATTTCCTCACTAGGACAATGCTCTAATAATGATGATCATCACGCTTCTATTTACTTACAACTCAATATTACAACTCGATAAAACTGCAAACGAAAAAGATTCAGACATTGTTGTCTAACAACTCATTATGGGCAGTAAAAAGAGAAGGCTGTAGAGTTTGGAGTTACCATCCTACAGCTCACTGTTGTGTTGGATAGAGCATAAACAAATAATTTGCTTGCCACCATTCATATCCTTTTGCTAATAATCCTTATCAGTTTCCTTACTTGATGCTTGTTCATGAATATCTCATTGCCCCATACGCAAAAAGGGTCGATGCGTGGATCCTTGCCAAGGGCATATGGACCTAACAAGCAACAAGTCAATATTAGAAGCTGATATGTCTCCAACGTATCTATAATTTTTGTTTGTTCCATGCTATTATATTATCTGTTTTGGATGTTTTATATGCATTAATATGCTATTTTATATGATTTTTGGGACTAACCTATTAACCTAGAGCCCAGTGCCAGTTTCTGCCTTTTCCTTGTTTCAGAGTTTCGCAGAAAAGGAATACCAAACAGAGTCCAGATGGAATAAACCTTTCATGATGATTTTTCTTGGACCAGAAGACACCCATGAGACTTGGAGTTCAAGTCAGAAGAGCCACGAGGCGGCCACCAAGGGTGGAGGGCGCGCCAAGGGGGGTAGGGCGCGCCCCTGACCTTGTGGGTCCCTCGGTGACCCCCTGACCTAGATCTTCCTCCTATATATTCTCAAATACCCCCAAAACTTCCAGGGGAGCCACGAATCCACTTTTCCACCGCCGCAACCTTCTGTGCCCATGAGATCCCATCTAGGGGCCTTTCCGGCATCCTGCCGGAGGGGGATTCGTTCACGGAGGGCTTCTGCATCAACACCATTGCCTCTCTGATTAAGCGTGAGTAGTTTACCAAAGACCTACGGGTCCATAGCTAGTAGCTAGATGGCTTCTTCTCTCTCTTTAATTCTCAATACAAAGTTCTCCTCGATGTTCTTGGAGATCTATTCGATGTAATACTCTTTTGCGGTGTGTTTGTCGAGATCCGATGAATTGTGGATTTATGATCAGCTTATCTATGAATATTATTTGAATCTTCTCTGAATTCTTATATGCATGATTTGATATCTTTGCAAGTCTCTTCGAACTATCGATTTGGTTTGGCCAAGTAGATTGGTTTTTTTGCAATGGGAGAAGTGCTTAGCTTTGGGTTCAATCTTGCAGTGCTCGATCCTAGTGACAGAAGAGGAACCAACACATATTGTATTGTCGCCATCGAGGATAAAAAGATGGGGTTTTTATCATAATGCTTAACTTAATTCCTCTACATCATGTCATCTTGCCTAATGCATTACTCTATCCTTATGAACTTAATACTCTAGATGCATGCTGGATAGCGGTCGATGTGTGGAGTAATAGTAGTAGATGCATAATAGTTTCGGTCTACTTGATACGGACGTGATGCCTATATTCATGATCATTGCCTTAGATATCGTCATAACTTTACGCTTTTCTATCAATTGCTCGGCAGTAATTTGTTCACCCACCGTAATAATTCCTATCTTGAGAGAAGCCTCTAGTGAAACCTATGCCCCCCGGGTCTATTTTCCATCATATAATCTTCTATTTTCATCATACAAGTTTCCGATCTACACTTTTAGTTTCCTATTTATTTTCCTTGCAATATTTTACTTTCCATTCCATAAACCAAAAGTAGCAAAAATAGTACTTTACCATTTATCCATCGCTATCAGATCTCACTTTGCAAATAACCGTGAAGGGATTGACAACCCCTTTATCACGTTGGGTGCAAGTTGGTGTTTGTTTGTGCAGGTATTCAGTGGCTTGTTGTGTTGTCTCCTACTGGATTGATACCTTGGTTCTCAAAAGCCGAGGGAAATACTTACTCTACTTTGTTGCATCACCCTTTCCTCTTCAAGGGAAAAACCAACACAAGCTCAAGAGGTAGCAGGAAGAATTTCTGGCGCCGTTGTCGGGGAGATCTACGCCAAGCCGAGACATACAAGTACCCATCATAAACTCTCATCCCTCGCATTACATTATTTGCCATTCGCCTCTCGTTTTCCTCTCCCCCACTTCCAAAATGATTTTCTAAAAGATTCTCCTTTTCTTAGACCCTTTTCCATTCGTCGTCTTCGCTTGCTCGTTTGCCAGTCGCCACCATGTCTGAAACTGGGGATGTTATCACTGAAAATCTTGAGGAAAATCTTGAAACTTGCTCTTTGGATCCCGGAGCTGAAAAGCCTCCTAATTACAAAACTAAAATCTTTCGTATAGGGGATGGTAATATTAATAAAATGATGAAGGAACCATTTAAAAGCGAGCTTCGTATCTTATATGATGATATATATGGTGATGATCCTGATTATGGGTTTATGAATGTTAAGATTACCAATCGAAGCCCTTTCCATGATTTAAGTTCATCCACTAGGAGGGAAATAAAGGAAATGATGTAATTGCTTAGACAGGTTTTGGAGGATTTGACGAGAAAAGAGTTACATGCCAAAGATGATAATACTTCGATCTATTCGTGTTTTATGCCTAGCTAAGGGCGTTAAACAATAGCACTTGTTGGGAGGCAACTTAATTTTATTTTATTTTGCTTTTTAGGTTCTGTTTTGTAATAAATATTTCATCTAGCCTCTGGTTAGATGTGGTTTTGTGTTTTAATTAGTGTTTGTGCCAAGTAAGACCTTTGGGATAGCTTACGGTAATAGTTGATTTGATCTTGCTGAAAAATAAAAACTTTTGCGTGCATGAAAATATTTTTTATAAATCACAGAAACGTGCTTTTCAGTTGATTATTTTTGCAGAAAATTAGCAAACAAATTTATTAGAACTTCCTAATTTCTCAGGATTTTTGGAGTTACAGAAGTATTCTAAATATCCAGATTGCTACAGACTGTTCTGTTTTTGACAGATTCCGTTTTTTGCGTGTTGTTTGCTTATTTTGAGGACCACGGAAAAGTTTGAATACAGTAGATATTACACCAATATAAATAAATAATGAGTTCACAACAGTACCAAAAGTGGTGATTTATTTTCTTATACTAATGGAGCTTACGAGATTTTCTGTTGGAGTTTTGTGTTGTGAAGTTTTCAAGTTTTGGGTAAGGATTTGATGGACTATGGAATAAGGAGTGGCAAGAGCCTAAGTCTGGGGATGCCCTAGGCACCCCAAGGTAATATTCAAGGACAACCAAGAGCCTAAGCTTGGGGATGCCCCGGGAAGGCATCCCCTCTTTCGTCTTCGTCTATCGGTAACTTTACTTGAGGCTATATTTTTATTCACCACATGATATGTGTTTTGCTTGGAGCGTCTTGTATGATTTGAGTCTTTGTTTTTTTACTTTTCCATAATCATCCTTGCTGTATACACATTTTGAGAGAGGCACGCATGAATCGTGATTTATTAGAATACTCTATGTTCTTCACTTATATCTTTTGACCTAGGCAATTTTGCTCTTTGTGCTTCACTTATATTTTTTTTTGAGCACGTCGGTGGTTTTATTTTGTAGAAATTGATGAACTCTCATGCTTCACTTATATTATTTTGAGAGTCTCTAAACAACATGGTAATTTGTTTTGGTTATAAAATTAGTCATAATATGATAGTCATCCAAGAGGAATATAATAAAAACTTTCATATAAAGTGCATTGAATACTATGAGAAGTTTGATTCTTTATGGTTGTTTTGAGATATGAAGATGGTGATACTAAAATCATGCTAGTGAGTAGTTGTGAATTTGGGAAATACTTGTGTTAAAGTTTGTGAGTCCCGTAGCATGCACATATGGTGAACTGTTATGTGATGAAGTCGGAGCATGATTTATTTATTGATTATCTTCCTTATGAGTGGCGGTCGGGGACGAGCGATGGTCTTTTCCTACCAATCTATCCCCCTAGGATCATGTGCATAGTACTTTGTTTCGATGACTAATAGATTTTTGCAATAAGTATATGAGTTTTTTATGACTAATGTTGAGCCCATGGATTATACGCGCTCTCACCTTTCCGCCATTGCTAGCCTCTCTAGTACCGCAAATTTTGCTGGTACTGTAAAACCACCATATACCTTCCTCAAAACAGCCACCATACCTACCTATTATGGCATTTCCTTAGTCATTCTGAGATATATTGCCATGCAACTTTCCACTGTTCCGTTTATTATGACACGCATCATCATTGTCATATTTCTTTGCATGATCACATAGTTGACATCGTATTTCTGGCTAAGCCACCGTTCATCAATTTTTATACATGTCGCTCTTAATTCATTGCACATCCTGGTACACCACCGGAGGAATTCGTATAGACTCATATTTTGTTCTACTATCGAGTTGTAATCCTTGAGTTGTAAGTAAATGAAAGTGTGATGATCTTCATTATTAGAGCATTGTCCCATGTGAGGAAAGGATGATGGAGACTATGATTCCCCCACAAGTCGGGATGAGACTCCAGACGAAAAATAAAAAAAGAGGCCAAAAATGAGAGAAGCCCAATAAAAAAAATGAAAAAATGAAAGAAAAAGAGAGAAGGGACAATGTTACTATCCTTTTTACCACACGTGTGCTTCAAAGTAGCACCATGATCTTCATGATAAGAGAGTCTCCTATGTTGTCACTTTCATATACTAGTGGGAATTTTCTATTATAGAACTTGGCTTGTATATTCCAATGATGGGCTTCCTCAAAATGCCCTAGGTTTTCGTGAGAAAGCAAGTTGGATGCATACCAACTTAGTTTCTTTTTGAGCTTTCATAAACTTATAGCACTAGTGTATCCGTTGCATGGCAATCCCTACTCACTCACATTGATATCTATTAATGAGCATCTCCATAGCCCGTTGATACGCCTAGTTAATGTGAGACTATCTCCTTCTTTTTGTCTTCTCCACAACAACCGTCTATTCCACCTATAGTGCTATGTCCATGGCTCATGCTCATGTATTGCGTGAAAGTTGAAAAAGTTTGAGAACACCAAAAGTATGAAACATTTGCTTGGCTTATCATTGGGGTTGTGCATGATTTGAATATTTTGTGTGATGAAGATGGAGCATAGTCAGACTATATGATTTTGTAGGGATAAGCTTTCTTTGGCCATGTTATTTTGAGAAGACATAATTATTTTGTTAGTATGCTTGAAGTATTATTGTTTTTATGTCAATATCAAACTTTTGTTTTGAATCATACGGATCAGAACATTCATGCCACAATAAAGAGAATTACATGGATAAATATGTTAGGTAGCATTCCACATCAAAAATTCTGTTCTTATCATTTACCTTCTCGAGGTCGAGAAGGAATTAAGCTTGGGGATGCTTGATACGTCTCCAACGTATCTATAATTTTTGATTGTTCCGTGCTATTATATTATCTGTTTTGGATGTTTTATATGCATTAATATGCTATTTTATATGATGTTTGGGACTGACATATTAACCTAGAGCCCAGTGCCACTTTCTGTTTTTTCCTTGTTTTAGAGTTTTGCAGAAAAGGAATACCAAACGGAATAAAACTTTCACGATGATTTTTCTTGGACCAGAAAACACCCAGGAGATTTGGAGTGCAAGTCAGAAGAGCCACGAAGCGGCCACAAGGGTGGAGGGCGTCCCCGCGACCTTGTGGGCCCCTCGGTGACCCCCTGTCCTAGATCTTCCTCCTATATATTCTCAAATACCCCCAAAACTTCCAGGGGAGTGATGACCCACAAGTATAGGGCATCTATCGTAGTCCTTTCGATAAGTAAGAGTGTCGAACCCAACGAGGAGCAGAAGGAAATGACAAGTGGTTTTCAGTAAGGTATTCTCTGCAAGCACTAAAATTGCAGGTAACAGATAGTTTTGTGATAAGATAATCTGTAATGGGTAACAAGCAATGAAAGTAAATAAGGTGCAGCAAGGTGGCCCAATCCTTTTTGTAGCAAAGGAAAAGCCTGGATAATTTCTTATAATGAGAAAAACGCTCCCGAGGACACATGGGAATTATCGTCAAGCTGGTTTCATCACGCTCATATGATTTGCGTTCGTTACTTTGATAATTTGATATGTGGGTGGACCGGTGCTTGGGTGCTGTCCTTTCTTGGACAAGCATCCCACTTATGATTAACCCCTATTGCAAGCATCCACAACTACAAAAGAAGTATTAAGGTAAACCTAACCATAGCATGAAACTAGTGGATCCAAATCAGCCCCTTACGAAGCAACACATAAACTAGGGTTTAAGCTTCTGTCACTCTAGCAACCCATCATCAAATTATTACTTCCCAATGCCTTCCTCTAGGCCCAAATAATGATGAAGTGTCATGTAGTCGACGTTCACATAACACCACTAGAGGAGAGACAACATACATCTCATCAAAATATCGAACGAATACCAAATTCACATGACTACTAATAGCAAGACTTCACCCATGTCCTCAGGAACAAATGTAACTACTCACAAAGCATATTCATGTTCATGATCAGAGGAGTATTAATATGCATTAAGGATCTGAACATATGATCTTCCACCAAATAAACCAATTAGCATCAACTACAAGGAGTAATCAACACTACTAGCAACCCACATGTACCAATTTGTGGTTTTGATACAAGATTGGATACAAGAGATGAACTAGGGTTTGAGAGGAGATGGTGCTGGTGAAGATGTTGATGGAGATTGACCCCCTCCGATGAGAGGATCGTTGGTGATGACGATGGTGATGATTTCCCCCTTCTCGGAGGGAAGTTTCCCCAGCAGAACAGCTCTGCTGGAGCCCTAGATTGGTTCCGCCAAGGTTCCGCCTCGTGGCGGCGGAGTTTCGTCCCGTAAGCTTGCTTATGATTTTTTCCAGGGTAAGATACTTCATATAGTAGAAGATGGGCACCGGAGGGCCACCAGGGGGCCCACGAGGCAGGGGGGCGTGCCCAGTAGGGGTGGGCGCGCCCCCACCCTTGTGGCCAGGGTGTGGGCCCCCTCTAGTACTTTCTTTGCTCAATAATTCTTATTAATTCCAAAAATGACTTTCATGGAGTTTCAGGACTTTTGGAGCTGTGCAGAATAGGTTTCCAACATTTGCTCCTTTTCCAGCCCAGAATCCTGCTGTCGGCATTCCCCCTCTTCATGATAAACCTTATAAAATAAGAGAGAATAGCCATAAGTATTGTGACATAACGTGTAATAACAGCCCATAATGCAATAAATATCGATATAAAAGCATGATGCAAAATGGACGTATCAACTCCCCCAAGCTTAGACCTCGCTTGTCCTCAAGCAGAAGCCGAAATCGAAAAATAGGTCCACATGTTTAGAGATAGAGGTGTCGATAAAAATAAAATACGGACATGAGGGCATCATGATCATTCTTATAATAGCAACATATACATAATTTGTCATATGATTTCTTATGCTCAAGTAACAATCTATTCACAATGTCAAGTATGGTTCAGAAACTTCATTGAGAACTAGCAAACTATAATCTCAGTCATTGAAGCAATTGCAATTTATCATAACATCGGAAAGAGTCAAGAATAGAGTTTTTCAGCAAGTCCACATACTCAACTATCATATAGTCTTCTACAATTGCTAACACTCACGCAATACTTATGGTTCTGGAGTTTTAATTGGACACAGAGAAAGATAGGGGCTTATTATTTCGCCTCCCAACGTATTCACCTTTGGGTGATGTCAACAATAATAGTTCATGCTAACTTACATCCAATTGGATATATATATCAGGATCTATCCGACATGAGGTGCTTGCCAAAGGATAAGATGAAAAAGGGAAAAGTGAAGGTCACCTTGACTCTTGCATAAAGTAAAAGACATAAAGTAAAAGATAGGCCCTTCGCAGAGGGAAGCAGAGGTTGTCATGTGCTTTTCGAGTTGGATGCACAAAATCTTAATGCAAAAGAACATCACTTTATATTGCCACTTGTGATATGGACCTTTATTATGCAGTCCGTCGCTTTTATTACTTCCATATCACACGATCATATAAAGCTTATTTTCTCCTCACTAATAAGCCGTACATATTTAGAGAGCAATTTTTATTGCTTGCAACATGACAACTTACTTGAAGGATCTTACTCCATCCATAGGTAGGTATGGTGGACTCTCATGGCAAAACTGGGTTTAAGGATGTTTGGAAGCACGAGTAGTATCTCTACTTGGTGCAAGGAATTTTGGCTAGCATGAGGGGGAAAGGCAAGCTCAACATGTTGGACGATCCATGACAATATACTTTAACTAAGATGTGAGAAAACATAACCCATTACGTTGTCTTCCTCTTTAGCATGTCATACTTTAATGAGTGCTCACAATCATAAAAGATGTCCAAGATAGTATATTTATATGTGAAAAAACTCCCTTTCCTTATTACTTCCTATTAATTGCAACAATGACCAAAACTATGTTTGTCAACTCTCAACAACTTTTAAGCCTCATACTCTTTATGTGTGAAGTCATTACTATCCATAAGATCAATATGAACTCTTTTGTTCTTTTTATTCTTTCTATTTTCTCAAGATCATAGCAAGATAGCAAAGCCCTTGACTCAACACTAATCATTATTATAAATAGCTCACGGACTCGATTACATAGAGGGATCACAAAGGCAAACTCAAAACTAAATCATACCAAAACTTTATTCTACTAGATCAAGATATTACTAAAAGGATCGAACTAAGAAAAACGGTAAAGATAGGAGAGTGATGGTGATACGATACCAGGACACCTCCCCCAAGCTTGGCAGTTGCCAATGGGAGTGCCCATACCCATGTGATTATGTCCACGGAGGTGGTGAAGAAGGAGTTGTTGATGATGTAGGATTGTCGTCCGTCTTCCAAGGCATAGGCTCACCATCATAGAAGGATGATCAAGTCTCCGGGATCCTCAAATCTACAACCAAACTCATCCTCTTGAATCTATATTCATACTCACAGTTTTGGTTTTGTAGGTCATAGATCTGGGCTTGGAGGTGCTCGATTTTCTCATGAAGCTTGAAGATGGTTTCCCCAATGTTCTTGGTGTCCAGCTTGTGGTTGTTGGTGAACTCCGCGATCATCATCTGGTTGGCGTTAAGTCAACGCTCCACCATCCCTTGGCACTTGAAAACTTGTTGTTCCATAGCTTCGAGCTTTGTGCATGCTTCCGATATGCCTTGGTCCCTCCACATCGCGGATGTGCCACACACCATCCCGCATCTCAATGTTTTGAGGGTGCTGCAGCACCTCCGCGAGATAGGGGTTGATGAACCTCTCAAAAAACTTGTCCTTGGGAGCACTTGGAGACGTCATGGTGCTCTAGATCTGTCAGAAAAACAGCTCGAAACGAAAACAAAGGATATTTGTGTGATACGGTAGTCAAAACCTTCGGGAGATGATATAATGATTTTTTACCGACCAAAAGAAGTGTCGTGCAAGAAAACGGAGTCCGGAGATCACACGAGGTGCCCACGAGGCAGGGGGCGCACCCAGTAAGGGTGGGCGCACCCTCCACCCTCGTGGAGGCCTCGTGTCCTCCCCGGACTACTTCTTATTTTCCTAAATTCTTAAATATTCCAAAACGGAGAAAAATTGCTATTAGAACTATTTTGGAGTCGGTTTACTTACCGTACCACATACCTATTCCTTTTCGGAGTCTGAAACATTTTGGGAAGTGTCCCATATGTCCGGGGTTACGGTTTCAATAATATTAGTTTCAATATTTATAGGATTACCTGAGATATAATGTTTGATTCTTTGACCATTCACCACCTTCGGATTTGTGCCTTCAAAGTTGTTGATTTTTATGGCACCGGAACGATAGACCTCCTCGATAATGTAAGGACCTTCCCATTTGGAGAGAAGTTTTCCCGCAAAAAATCTTAAACGAGAGTTGAATAGAAACACATAATCACCTACGTTAAACTCACACTTTTGTATCCTTTTGTCATGCCATCTTTTAACTTTTTCTTTGAACAACTTGGCATTCTTGTAGGCCTGGGCTCTCCATTCATCAAGTGAGCTAATGTCAAATAACCTCTTCTCACCGGCAAGTTTGAAATCATAGTTGAGCTCTTTAATGGCCCAATATGCCTTATGTTCAAGTTCGAGAGGTAAGTGACATGCTTTTCCATATACAATCTAATACGGAGACATACCCATAGGATTTTTATATGCAGTTCTATAGGCCCATAATGCATCATCAAGTTTCTTGGACCAATTATTTTTAGATCTATTAACAGTCTTTTGCAAAATTAATTTGAGCTCTCTATTACTCAATTCTACTTGACCACTAGACTGAGGATGATAAGGAGATGCAATTCTATGATTAACGTCATACTTAGTAAGCATTTTACGAAACACACCATGAATAAAATGTGAACCACCATCAATCATTAAGTATCTAGGGACTCCAAACCTCGGAAAAATAACTCCTTTAAGCATCTTAATAGAGGTGTTATGATGAGCACTACTAGTTGGAATAGCTTCTACCCACTTAGTAACGTAATCAACAACAACTAAAATATGTGTATAATTAAAGGCAGGAAAAGGTCCCATATAATCAAAGCCCCAAACATCAAATGGTTCAATAACAAGAGAATAATTCATAGGCATTTCTTGACGTCTGCTAATATTACCAATTCTTTGACATTCATCACAAGACAAGAGACACTTACGAGCATCTTTGAAGAGAGTAGGCCAATAAAAACTGGATTGCAATACCTTGTGTGAAGTTCTATCTCCAGCGTGGTGTCCTCCATATGGTTCGGTGTGACACTTGCGCAGGATCTATTCCTGTTCATGCTCAGGTACACAACGTCTAATAACACCATCCACTCCTTCTTTATAAAGGTGTGGGTCATCCCAGAAGTAATGTCTTAAATCATAAAAGAACTTTTTCTTTTGCTGGTATGTAAAACTAGGTGATATAAATTTAGCAACAATGTAATTAGCATAATTAGCATACCATGGAGCAGTACGAGAAGCATTTATGACAGCCAATTGTTCATCAGGAAAGCTATCATCAATAGGTAGTGGATCATCAAGAACATTCTCTAACCTAGACAAGTTGTCTGCAACGGGGTTCTCAGCTCCCTTTCTATCAATAATATGCAAATCAATTTCTTGGAGCAAGAGAACCCATCTAATAAGTCTAGGCTTAGCATCTTTCTTTTCCATCAGATATTTAATAGCAGCATGACCAGTGTGAATAGTTACTTTAGAATCAACAATATAAGGTCTGAACTTATCACAAGCAAATACAACTGCTAAGAATTCTTTTTCAGTGGTAGCATAATTTCTCTGGGCAGTATCAAGAGTTTTACTAGCATACTGGATAACATTTAATTTCTTATCAACTCTTTGCCCTAGAACAACACCTACAGCATAATTGCTAGCATCACACATAATTTCAAAGGGTAAATTCCAATCAGGTGGCTGAACAACAGGTGTAGTGATCAAAGCTTTCTTAAGTATTTCAAATGCTTCTACATAATCATCATCGAAAACAAAAGGAATATCTTTTTTGTAATAGATTAGTCAGAGGCCTAGAGATTTTAGAAAAGTCCTTAATGAACCTCCTATAAAAACCGACATGACCAAGGAAACTTCTTATACCTTTAATGTCCATGGGAAATGGCATCTTTTCAATAGCATCAACTTTAGCTTTATCAACTTCAATACCTCTTTCAGAAATTTTATGCCCCAAGACAATGCCTTCATTAACCATAAACTGGCACTTTTCCCAATTCAAGACGAGACTAGTGTCTTCACATCTCTACAAAACTCGATCAAGGTTGCTCAAGCAATCATCAAAAGAGGATCCATAAACGGAGAAGTCATCCATGAATACCTCACAAATCTTTTCACAAAAGTCAAAGAATATAGCCATCATACATCTTTGAAAGGTAGCAGGTGCATTACATAAACCAAATGGCATACTTCTATAAGCAAAAGTACCAAAAGGGCAAGTAAAGGTAGTTTTTGATTGATCGTCCGCTGACACAGGTATTTGAGAGAAACCATAATAACCATCTAGAAAGCAGAAATGTGTATGTTTGGATAGTCTTTCTAGCATTTGATCAATAAAAGGTAAAGGATAATGATCTTTCTTAGTAGATTTATTTAATTTACGGAAATCAATTACCATCCTATAACCTGTAATAATTCTTTGCAGAACCAATTCATCTTTATCATTAGGAACGACAGTAATACCTCCCTTCTTAGGGACACAATGGATAGGACTTACCCAATCACTATCAACAACGGGATAAATTATACCTGCCTCAAGGAGCTCTAGTATCTCCTTTCTTACCACTTCTTTCATCTTAGGATTTAACCCCCGTTGATGATCTCTAACTGGTTTGGAGCCTTTGAAATAACATGCGGTGCCCTCATGTTTGGTTTTGGTAATTGATGACAATCTCTATAGACTAATGGTTGCCTTGAGTTATATTTGAAGGTCATGTCCATACGATTTTCTTGGAGTACATGTGTTGGTTTCAAGGAGAGCTTGTGTCGACCAATGTGCTATTAAGGAGTTATCCAAAGATTGGTCATGTGAGAGTTGACCTTATTGCAAGCATGTCTTGAAGAAGAAGATTGTGTGATCATTCATGCTTACCTTCAAGGCATCATCCAAATGAAGAGAGTTGGAAAGGTTCAAGGTTGATCAAGACTAAGTCAAGAGTGAATCAAGTTGATCAACTCACAAAGCGTAGAAGATGTACCGAGAGGGATCAAGTGATCCCATGGTATGGTAAGCATTGTCAATTACGCTTTGTGTACTAACCCATGGTCTTTATGAGAGTTCTTTGTGGGGTTAGGTTGCGGTGTGCACGTTCAAGTGATGCATCACGAAGAGATCAAGTGCTTGAAGCTTGCCGTCCATTTTGGTGACAATGGACTTGTGAAGATGCGCTGAAGAGTTGCTCACCCATAGTGGAGTATGGGGGAGCAATCTACTAGCCTTCACCGAGCCAACGCAATCAAGAAATGTGGTCCAACTTGAGGAAGTCAAGATCGTCTACATCAAGCTCAAGTGGACTTTGTGCAAGGCAAAGGTTTGCCCTTGATAGGTTTTCTATTTTACCGGTCTCATGGTGGTAGTTGGGAGACCGGGTTATAGGATCAATTGCCGTACTATCAAGGGGGGCTCTTGATGAGTAGCTTGATCGTATCGTTCGCAGAGAGCTCAAACCATTGCATCCTTGCATCATGTTTCTTGGTTCTTGTTTGGTTCTCTTTGTGAGTCTTAGAGCTTATGGTCATCTTGATGACAAGCTTGAGTTCATCGAAAACGGAGTTTGCATGCGTCTTCTATGATGTTTTCGGTGTTGGATATTTTACCGGTCTTATCCGAGGAAGAGTTCTCACCTTTTTCTTTTGGGTCTTTTCTCATTTGCTTCTTATTGGTATTTCTATCAATATTGTGTTAGCCCTTGTCGCTAGCTTTCCAACAAACTTGGCTTCGTCGAATTCAGAGTCCGTTTGCAGAAGTTGTGTCAGTTTTGGTGTCCTTAAAAGGGATGCTGCGGATGTAATTTTTCAGTACCGCTCTTGGAGCAGTACTACCGCTTGGAGAGGTACTACCGCGACTACTTCCGTGGCTACTTCCGCTCGGGACCAAAAACTCGTCACAAGTCCAGCGGTGGTAGGGACGGATGTAATTTTTTAGTACCGCTCGCAAGCAGTAGTACCGCTACCCTTAGCAGTAGTACCGCTCCTTGGAGCGGTAGTACCGCTCGGTGCGGGCTGTGAGCATAACGGTTGGATTTTTCCCACCTATAAAAGGGGGTCTTCTTCCCCAATGAACCTTATCCCTTGAGCTCGTGTTCTTCCCCCATTGTTGACCTTCTTAGAGCTTGCTAACTCTCAATCCCTCCATGGATTCTTGCTAGTTTTTGAGGGAAAAGAGAGAGGAGATCTAGATCCACATTTCCACCAATCACTCTCTCCTCTATGTGAGGGGAACCCCTTGGATCTAGATCTTGAAGTTCTTGGTGTTCTCCTTCTTGTTCTTCCTCTCATCTTCCTCCCTAGCATTAGTTGCTTCGGTGGGATTTGAGAGAGAAGGACTTGGGCACTCCGTGTGCCCTTGCCATTGCATTTGGTGCATCGGTTTGAGTTCTCCACGTGACATGTGGAAGTTACAAGTTGGGAAGCTTATTACTCTTGGGTGCTTGGTACCCTTGAGCTTGCTACTCTTGGGTGTTTGGACACCCTAGAGCTTGTTCCACTTGGGTGCCTTGGCGCCCTAGACGGTTGGTGTTGTTCAGAGCTCAATCATTGTGGTGTAAAGCTCCGGGCAAGCGTCGGGGTCTCCAATTAGGTTGTGATGACCGCCCTGAGCAATTTGACGGGTACCGGTGACCGCCCCCAAGGGTTGCCAAAGTGGACGGGTTCGGTGACTGCCCCCAAGGGTCGCCATTTGTACGGGTTCGGTGACCGCCCTCAAGGGTCCCTTAGTGGAATGACGACATCTTGCATTATGCGAGGGCGTGAGGAGATTACGGTGGCCCTAGTGGCTTCTTGGGGAGCATTGTGCCTCCACACCGCTCCAAACGGAGATTAGCATCCGCAAGGGTGTGAACTTCGGGATAGATCATCATCTCCGTGTGCCTCGGTTATCTCTTACCCGAGCCCTTTACTTATGCACTTTACTTTGTGATAGCCATATTTTTCTTTGTCATATATCTTGCTATCACATAGTTGCTTATCTTGCTTAGCATAAGTTGTTGGTGCATATAGGTGAGCCTAGTTGTTTTAGGTTTTGTGCTTGACAAATTAACCGCTAGGTTTATTCCGCATTTGTTCAAGCCTTAACTATAATTATTTTAAAGCACCTATTCACCCCCCCTCTAGGCGACATCCTCAATCTTTCAATTGGTATCAGAGCCTCGTCTCTCTTTGTTAGGCTTAACCGCCTAGAGAGTAAAGATGTCGACTAGGGGATTAGGATTCTCTGACACTCTTAGTTTCGATGGCACAATTTTTGATGTTTGGGTAATTCGCATGCTTAACCTCTTTAGGGTCATGGACCCAAATTTAGAGCAAATTGTAGATATGGGGTTTTCTCCTCCAAAGGATCCCCAAAGATTATCTTTAGAGGATGAGAACTCTTATCTCAATGCTCAAGCTTCTAATGTGCTTTTCGATGCTTTGAGTAATGTAGTTATATTTCAACTCATGCCGTTCCGGGATGCTCATGAGTTATGGACAAAGCTTCAAGATAAATATGGTGTGTCCAAGATTTGTGGGGGTGATTGTTCTCCCTCCTCCTCCAGCCGTGTTGCCTTCTCAACTTCTTATACTTCACCTACATGTGGATTGCCACAAGGTAATGCTAGGGTGAGTAGTGGTGGTCATTGTAATGATGATAGTGTGCTTGTTCTTGGTGATTCTTCATCACTATCTTATTGCAATGGTCCTTCTTTGGACTTTAACACTTCAAGCACCTTACATGTTTCACTTGCTCGTGTTGGTAGTCCTTGCATATCATGTAGAAATTGCTTGCTCAAATCTCATGATGATATGCTTGCTATGTCTTGTTGCCATGATAAAAATGTATCTATTTCCTCGAGTTGTTGTGCTAACAATGTAGAGGAAACTCAACACTCCATGGAACAAGATGTGGTCTTGAATGGTGCTTCAAGGGATCCTACATCATCATCTATTGCATTTTGCCTTATGGCCAAGGCCTCAAAGGTATCTCCCACTTTGAATTCCAATATATCTTGTGATGATATTGATGATGGCAAGAATGATGATGATGTTGATTATGATGAAGAGAATGATAATGTTGCATCCTTAAAAATTAAGGGGGAAATGGTTTTTAAATCTCTTCATAAAAATAAAATTTCTTGTTCCAACTTCATGGAAATTATGTCCATTGCCATTGAGGGCAAGAAATATATTGAGGAGTTGGAATCTCATCTCGAGGAGCATGAGGTCACCATTGAGAAAATGGAAGGTCATGAGCGTGATTACGCTAATGAGATTGCGGACCTCTCTCAAGCTCTTGAACTTGAACAAACCGCCAAGGAATCTCTTGAGGAGACTTTTGCTCTAGAATTATCTAGAGTAAGGGAATCTCGTGATAGAGCCCTTGAGGTGGCCAATGATTTTGAAACTAAAAATGAGGATCTGGAAGTTGCGCATGCTAAACTCCTTGAGGACTTTGAGCACCTCGAAAATGGCTAAAGGGTCATTAAGAGTGAGCTCATCAAACTCACCGAGTCTCATGCTCAACTTAAAGCTTCATATTCAAAAGAGCTTGCCAAGTTGTCTTCTCCTCTTGTTTTTAATGATGATGCTTGTGCTACTAACTCTATCTCTTGTGAAGCATCCATATTGAAGGAGAATGTTGAGCTACGGGCTCAACTTGAGTTGCTATCTAGCAAATATGGGAAATTGGAAGAAAGTCACGAAAAGCTCTCAAACTCTCATGATGATCTTCTAGTATCCCATAATGTGCTAAAGATAGCTCATGAGGCCATGCTTGCTAAGGTAACATCTAGTGAGCCTCATGTGGATACTAGCACTACATCTAGTCAAAGTGCTATATTGCCATGTGCTAGTCCTTGTAATTCATCTACTCACAATGTTGGTACATCTTGTGATGAATTGCTTTCCTTTCCTTGTTGCTCTAATGATGAAGCTTATACTTTCTCTAGTACTTGTGTTGAGACTAACCATGTAGAGGAAATCAAAGAGCTCAAGGCCCAAGTCACTTCTTTGAAGAAAGACTTGGAAAAGTGTCATGAAGGGAAGGCCACACTCAACAATATCTTGAGTGTGCAAAAATCCCCCAATGACAAAGGTGGACTTGGATTCAACTCCAATAAGAAGAAGAAGTCCAAGAGAAACAAGAAGAAGGGCCAAAAACAAGTCAAGAATTCGGCCAAGATCATTTGCTTCAAGTGCAAAATTGAAGGGCATCATGTTAGATCTTGCCCTTTGAAGAAGAAGGCCATTAGTGACAAGCAACAAGGGAAGCGGCCACACGTTCACTCTCATTCTCAATCTCAAGTTGAGAAATCAAGTGAGAAGAAAGTAAAAAGTAGACGTTGCTACCTATGTCGTGAAAAAGGTCACGTCGCTTCTTCATGCACAAATGGTACCTCATCCAACCCAATTATCATTGATGATGTCTATTATCTTGGGAAGGATAAGGTTGGCAATGTGTTTGCCAAGTTTGTTGGTACTCAAAGTGGTTTGAAGCAAAGAACCATTTGGTTAGCCAAGCCTATTGTGACTAACCTCTTAGGACCCAACTTTGTTGGGGACCAACTAGCTCAAACTTGATCAATAGGTGTTGTTGGAGGGCATTGGACACTTGGCTACATTATGAAGAATTAAGGGGACTTCATCACTCTTATTGTCTCAAGCCAAGTCAATTGAATCATCAAGCTTATATCTTATACCCAATGTGCCTCCTTGCGGTAACTTGTACTTAAATTGTTTACATTGAAAGTTACTTGCCCACTTGCATGTTTTGGTTTTGTTCTTTGCATGTTTTTGTATATGTTGTGCTTCCAACTTGATTATCTTGAGCAATCAAGTATGTGTGTGTTGGTTTGCACATCATGTATGTGTGTGTCATGCATTGAGCCTTTTGCATCTTGTTTATTTCTTAGTTGGCTCTTGTGAGAGATTAATGGAATATCCCATTATGGGGGAGTGATGTGCTTTGTGCACCTCACAATCCTATAAATGTGTGTACATGAGTAATACCATCTAGTATTGATATTTCAAGATTATCTAGTTGCTATGTGGTATGTCTTCTCATGAGAAATTCAAATTCTAAATTGTCCATTAATTATCTCTTGTTGGATCCTCTTATTGCTTCTTGTTAAGTTTTCTTCATTGGTATCACATTATGGGGGAGTAATATGCTATGTATATTACTAGCCTAGAAAATGTGTACATTTGAGATTTTGTCACCTAGTGTTGATATTGTAGATTATCTTGTTCCTAGGTGGCATGTTAGCTCTACAAGTTGCAATTTGCTTATGTTTGGTGTGAAGCTGATGTTGGATATCCTTGCTATCTACAAACGGGAATTATTTCCAAATACTTCTTGTCTTATGACAATTGGTACTCACTTATGTGTGGTAGAAATTATTGATCATCTTTACATTGGCCTTTGCTTTTATTATCCTTATGTCGTGCCTAGGATTGTGTCAACTCCCATTGTTTTCCATACCACTTGTGGATCTTGTTATTTTCTTGATCTTGTTTAGTGTTTTCTAGATATAGTGAAAGTGTGATCCCACCTTGTGCATTTTGTATTCAAATGCAAATTCTCTATAATGCACTAGTCTTGGGGGAGCTATCCTATTTTCTATAAAACGCTCATATTGTGATCCATATTAAGTTTGTGTTGGTGGATGGCAAGTCGTTTCTTTTGGTACTTTGTGCCAACATGAAACTTTGTAGAAAGCTTGGTTTGTTTGGAACCATCCTCTCCTTTGGGAGTTTGACATCTTTTTTGTGTGTTCTCCAATGGATATCTCATTCCTTGATGTATCTTTTAATGATATCTTCCAAGTGATGATTTCTCCATTTGGTATCCTTTTCAGTTGGTTTTTCCTTATATTTTGGTATCGGTTCTTGAAAGTCTTGAGCATGCATTTTAACTTCATGTAGTTCCTTTGGCATGTTTTCTTTCTTTGACCCAATATATAGGGGAAACTCCACCAAGTCTCAAATTGGATGAGATGTGCATGAGATTTATTTTCATATCTATATGCACACATCTATGTGGAGTTTGTCCTATGTATTGTTGGTTCTCTAACTCTTTGGTTCCAATGAGTTTGGGTACCATTTTGTTTGTGTTGTTGTTCTAGGAAAAATTGGAGATGCATTGGATACTCAGCTCATTCAAAAGGAAGGTGTTGTCACCATGTGCTTATTGGAGTCAAGCTAGGATGATCAATGAACTACTTTCTACCTTCAATTGGTATCTACTACATCCTTCCAATGCTATCTCGGTAACAAGTATCATCATCTACTACATGCACACATTATTGCATCAATCGTGTGTAGATTGTATCATGGCATGTTATTCTTTCTTCTTGTGATACTTGTTTCCTTTCTCAAAGCATCCCAACAATGATCTCTTGTTGCTAGTTGTGATGTCTTTGATGGTTGTGTGGTAGGAATTCATTTATATACAATAAGACCATATCTAGCCTTGGGCTATGCTTTAGCACATATCTTATTGGTATATGTATGACTTCCTTTTGGATATCTTGTTCCTTCGTGTTGTAACTATTTCAGGTGTACATCCTTCTTTGTAGATATATATCGTCATGATTTCGTCTACCTAGACCCTTATACACTTGAGAGAAATTACATCTCTAGATGATTTCCTTTCTTTCACGTCCACCTTGTCTTTCTTATGTTATTTTTTTAGTGGATCTGTGAAATATTTTGCCTTGAGTGCGTGTCTTATCTCGTTGCATCTTGATGCACTCTTGTGTGGTGAAGATTATTTTCCTCATGCTTGTCTTGACGAGGCTTTTGCCATCTTAATTGGTATCCCCTGTCTTGATGATGCTTATGTTTTCTATCTTCACCTTGGGTTGTCACAAGTGTTGGTTATTCATTTTGCATATTTAGTGTTCTTGTGAACCCATTTGCTTAGTTGTGTGTGAGAATGAAAGGCTTTGCACCGTGTATCTCATTCATTCGAGCTATGTTGATGCTTATGCTCATCCGTATATTAGTCTTCTCATGTTCTTTTCCATGACTCACACACATCATTTTGGTTGAGCCCATTCTTAAGTTGCCTCTTTTACATGTTGCTCAACCATGTTTTTGTTGCAAGTGCTAGGCTTAGTTTCCTTTATGCTCACTTGCACTTGTTGTTTGTTTCTAATGATTTTGGGGGATCTATGATCCTATTTTGTGCACTTTGTATCCAAATACAAAAATTATTATGTGTGCACAAATCATGGGGAGCTTCTCTAGCTTATTTAGAACACTCCTTTGCTCATATCATAATATCCTTCATTCATGTGGCTCATAGGATCTTTGGTCTAGTTGGTTCAATTGATATCCTTTGATTGCTTGCTTCAATTGGTATCTTTTGATTGCTGGGTTTCTTGTTTCTCTCTTTGTTATGTCTTTGTGGCATATCATTCTTTTGCAATCTTTGGGCCTCAATATAGTTTGTCTTCCTCCAAGTATTTACCATTGGATATGTGTATTGCATTCCACTCTCTTTTTGAGAGATACACAATTTATGGAGGAACACTCTTAATATTGGCCTTCTAAGCTTTTCACCCATTTTGGCAATCGATGCCAATGGGGGAGGAGTTTCAGAGAGTTTTGTGGAGAAGTCTTCAGAGTTTTCTCCCTGCTTTGGTTTTGGTTCCTAAGCATTTGCATCCCATTCTCATGCATCATTGGTTGTTGCATTGCATGGTGATGCATAACTCCTTGTATAAACTCTCCTGAAATTGATTGTCATCAATTACTAAAATGGGGGAGATTGAAATAACATGCGGTGCCCCCATGTTTGGTTTTGGTAATTGATGACAATCTCTATAGACTAATGGTTGCCTTGAGTTATATTTGAAGGTCATGTCCATAGGATTTTCTTGGAGTATGTGTTGGTTTCAAGGAGAGCTTGTGTTGACCAATGTGCTATTAAGGAATTATCCAAAGATTGGTCATGTGAGAGTTGAGCTTATTGCAAGCATGTCTTGAAGAAGAAGATTGTGTGATCATTCATGCTTACCTTCAAGGCATCATCCAAATGAAGAGAGTTGGAAAGGTTCAAGGTTGATCAAGACTAAGTCAAGAGTGAATCAAGTTGATCAACTCACAAAGCGTAGAAGATGTACCGAGAGGGATCAAGTGATCCCATGGTATGGTAAGCATTGTCAATTACGCTTTGTGTACTAACCCATGGTCTTTGTGAGAGTTCTTTGTGGGGTTAGGTTGCGGTGTGTACGTTCAAGTGATGCATCACGAAGAGATCAAGTGCTTGAAGCTTACCATCCATTGTGGTGACAATGGACTTGTGAAGATGTGCCGAAGAGTTGCTCACCCATAGTGGAGTATGGGGGAGCAATCTACTAGTCTTCACCGAGCCAACGCAATCAAGAAAGGTGGTCCAACTTGAGGAAGTCAAGATCGTCTACATCGAGGTCAAGTGGACTTTGTGCAAGGCAAAGGTTTGCCCTTGATAGGTTTTCTATTTTACCGGTCTCATGGTGGTAGTTGGGAGACCGGGTTATAGGATCGATTGCCGTACTATCAAGGGGGGCTCTTGATGAGTAGCTTGATCGTATCGTTCGCAGAGAGATCAAACCATTGTATTCTTGAATCATGTTTCTTGGTTCTTGTTTGGTTCTCTTTGTGAGTCTTAGAGCTTATCGTCATCTTGATTACAAGCTTGAGTTCATCGAAAACGGAGTTTGCATGTGTCTTCTATGATGTTTTCGGTGTTGGAGGTTTTACCGGTCTTATTCGAGGAAGAGTTCTCACCTTTTTATTTTGGGCCTTTTCTCATTTTCTTCTTGTTGGTATTTCTATCAGTATTGTGTTAGCCCTTGTCGCTAGCTTTCCAACAAACTTGGTTTCGTCGAATTCGGAGTCCGTTTGCAGAAGTTGTGTCAGTTTTGGTGTCCTTAAAAGGGGTTGTTGCGGATGTAATTCTTTAGTACTGCTCTTGGGAGCGGTACTACCCCTTGGAGCGGTACTACCGCGACTACTTCCATGGCTACTTCCGCTCGGGACCAAAAACTCGTCACAAGTCCAGCGGTGGTAGGGACGGATGTAAATTTTTAGTACCGCTCGCAAACAGTAGTGCCGCTACCCTTAGCAGTAGTACCGCTCCTTGGAGCGGTAGTACCGCTCGGTGCGGGCTGTGAGCATAATGGTTGGATTTTTCCCCATCTATAAAAGGGGGTCTTCTTCCCCAATGAACCTTATCCCTTGAGCTCGTGTTCTTCCCCCATTGTTGACCTTCTTCGAGCTTGCTAACTCTCAATCCCTCCATGGATTCTTGCTAGTTTTTGAGGGAAAAGAGAGAGGAGATCTAGATCCACATTTCCACCAATCACTTTCTCCTCTATGTGAGGGGAACCCCTTGGATCTAGATCTTGAAGTTCTTGGTGTTCTCCTTCTTGTTCTTCCTCTCATCTTCCTCCCTAGCATTAGTTGCTTCGGTGGGATTTGAGAGAGAAGGACTTGGGCACTCCGTGTGCCCTTGCCATTGCATTTGGTGCATCGATTTGTGTTCTCCACGTGATACGTGGAAGTTACAAGTTGAGAAGCTTATTACTCATGGGTGCTTGGTACCCTTGAGCTTGTTACTCTTGGGTGTTAGGACACCCTAGAGCTTGTTCCTCTAGGGTGCCTTGGCACCCTAGACGGTTGGTGTTGTTCGGAGCTCAATCATTGTGGTGTAAAGCTCCGGGCAAGCGTCGGGGTCTCCAATTAGGTTGTGGAGATCGCCCTGAGCAATTTGATGGGTACCGGTGACCGCCCCCAAGTGTTGCCAAAGTGTATGGATTCGGTGACCGCCCCCAAGGGTCGCCATATGTACGGGTTCGGTGACCGCCCTCAAGGGTCCCTTAGTGGAATCACGACATCTTGCATTGTGCGAGGGCGTGAGGAGATTACGGTGGCCCTAGTGGCTTCTTTGGGAGCATTGTGCCTCCACACCGCTCCAAAGGGAGATTAGCATCCACAAGGGTGTGAACTTCGGGATACATCATCGTCTCCGCATGCCTCGGTTATCTCTTACCCGAGCCCTTTACTTATGCACTTTACTTTGTGATAGCCATATTTTTTTGTCATATATCTTGCTATCACATAGTTGCTTATCTTGCTTAGCATAAGTTGTTTGTGGACATAGGTGAGCCTAGTTGTTTTAGGTTTTGTGCTTGATAGATGAACCGCTAGGTTTATTCCACATTTGTTCAAGCCTTAAACTTAATTATTTTAAAGCGCCTATTCACCCCCCTCTAGGCGACATCCTCGATCTTTCAGCCTTCGTCCAATTTAATTTTGTGTTGGCATAGGGTGGGACTAATGCCTTTAAGATCATCAAGAGTATATCCAATAGCAGCACGGTGCTTCTTCAGAAGTTTTCAATAATCTTTCCTCTTCCTGCTCTGAAAGGTTAGCACTAATAATAACAGGATATATCTTATTTTCATCAAGATAAGCATATTTAAGATTATCAGGTAAGTGTTTAGGATCAAACACGGGATAACCCTTGGGTGGAGGGGGATCCCCTAGGATTTCAATAGGCAAGTTGTGTTTCAGAATAGGACCCTATTGAAAGAATACTTCATCTATCTCCCTTCTTTCATTCATAAACATATCATTCTCATGGTCTAGCAAATATTGTTGTAACAGATCAGTAGGAGGCACGGCAATAGAAGCAAGACCAATAATTTCATCCTTACTAGGCAATTCTTTATCATGGGGTTGTCTACGAAACTTAGCAAAATTAAACTCATGAGACATATCCCCTAAGCCAATTGTAACAACATCCTTCTTGCAATCAATCCTAGCATCGATAGTATTCAAGAAGGGTCTACCAAATATAATGGGACAAAAGCTATCTTGTGGGGAACCAAGAATAAGGAAATCAGTGGGGTATTTAACTTTCCCACACAAGACTTCAACATCACTAACAATCCCAAATGGTGAAATAGTATCTCTATTGGCAAGCTTAATAGTAACATCAATATCTTCCAACTCAGCGGGTGCAATATCATGCATAATTTCTTCATATAAGGAAAAAGGTATTGCACTAGCACTAGCACCCATATCACATCAGCCATGATAACAATGATATCCTATTTTAAAAGAAATAACGGGCATGCCTACAACAGGTGTATGTATCTTAGAATCGGGTCTAGCAATATTAGCAGCTTCCTCACAGAAGTAAATAACATGCCCATCAATATTATCAGCCAAGAGATCTTTAACCATAGCAATACCAGGTTCAACTTTAATTTGCTTAGGAGGTGTATATGTTCTAGTATTACTCTTACGAACCACAGCTGAAGCTTTAGCATGATCGTTTATCCTAACAGGGAAAGGTGGTTTCTCAACATAAGTAGTAGGAACAATAGGATCATTATAAGTGATAGTCTTTTCTTCAACTGTAACAGGTGCAACTACTTTTACTTCAATGGGAGGATTATATTTAAACCACTTCTCCTTAGGGAGATCAACGTGAGTAGCAAAAGATTCACAAAAAGAAGCTACTATCTCAGAGTCAAGTCCATATTTTGCGCTAAATCCACAAAAAGCATCGGCATCCATAAAAGATTTAACACAATCAAACTTAGGTGTCATACCTGACTCCTTACCATCGTCGGAACCCCAATCTTCAGAGTTGCATTTAATTCTTTCCAATAAGCCCCACTTGAATTCAATAGTCTTCAGCATACAAGAACCAGCACATGAAGTATCGAGCATGGTGCAATCATTGAGAGAAAGCCGAGCATAAATTTTTTGAATAATCATTTCTCTTAAGAGCTCATGATTGGGGCATGAATATAACATTGACTTAAGCCTCCCCCAAGCTTGAGCAATGCTTTCTCCTTCGCGAGGCCAAAAATTATATATATAATTACGATCACGATGAACAAGATGTGTAGGATAGAACTTCTGGTGAAATTCCAATTTCAATATAGTTCCAAGATCCTGTATCATCACATAGCCTATACCATGTCAATGCATCTCCCTTCAAAGATAAAGGGAAGACCTTCCTCTTAACAACATCATCGGGTATACCTGCAAGCTTAAATAATCCACAGACTTCATCCACATAGATAAGGTGTAAATCGGGATGCAATGTTCCATCTCCTACAAAGGGATTAGCTAGCAGTTTCACTATCATACACGAAGGAATCTCAAAGTAAACATTTTCAGTAGGTTCAGTAGGTTGAGGAGTAACTCTTTGCTCTACTATTCGGGGTGAAGATGCCCCGAACAAGCCCCTCAAAGGATTAGTTTCCATAGTAACAAGTGACAGAAAATTTCAGCACACTATATAAATGTTTCCTTACCAAGTTCCACTCACCAAATGCGCTTCAGTCCCTGGCAGCGGCGCTAGAAAAGAGTCTTGATGACCCACAAGTATAGGGGATCTATCGTAGTCCTTTCGATAAGTAAGAGTGTCGAACCCAATAAGGAGCAGAAGGAAATGACAAGTGGTTTTCAGTAAGGTATTCTCTGCAAGCACTGAAATTGTAGGTAAGAAATAGTTTTGTGATAAGATAATTTGAAATGGGTAACAAGCAATGAAAGTAAATAAGGTGCAGAAAGGTGGCCCAATCCTTTTTGTAGAAAAGGACAAGCCTGGACAATTTCTTATAATGAGAGAAACACTCCCGATGACACATGTGAATTATAGTCAAGCTGGTTTCATCATGCTCATATGATTCGCGTTCGTTACTTTGATAATTTGATATGTGGGTGGACCAGTGCTTGGGTGCTATCCTTTCTTGGACAAGCATCCCACTTATGATTAACCCCTATTGCAAGCATCCGCAACTACAAAAGAAGTATTAAGGTAAACCTAACCATAGCATGAAACTAGTGGATCCAAATCAGCCCCTTACGAAGCAATGCATAAACTAGGGTTTAAGCTTCTGTCACTCTAGCAACCCATCATCTACTTATTACTTCCCAATGCCTTCCTCTAGGCCCAAATAATGGTGAAGTGTCATGTAGTCGACATTCACATAACACCACTAGAGGAGAGACAACATACATCTGATGACCAACAAGTATAGGGGATCTATCGTAGTCCTTTTGATAAGTAAGAGTGTCGAACCCAACAAAGAGCAGAAGGAAATGATAAGCGGTTTTCAGTAAGGTTTTCTCTGCAAGCACCGAAATAGTAGGTGATAGATAGTTTTGTGATAAGATAAATAGTAACGAGCAAATAAATAAAGTAAATAAAGTGCAGCAAGGTGGCCTAATCCTTTATGTAGCAAAGGATAAGCCTGGACAAATTCTAATAATGAAGAAGGAGCTCCCGAGGACACATTGGGAATTATCGTCAAGCTAGTTTTCATCACGTTCGTAAGATTCGTGTTCGGTACTTTGATAATTTGATATGTGGGTGGACCGGCACTCGGGTACTGCCCTAACATGGACAAGCATCCCACTTATGATTAACCCTATTACAAGCATCCGCAACTACAAAAAGGAGTATTAAGGTAAACCTAACCACAACATTAAACATATGGGTCCATATCAACCCCTAACGAAGCAACGCATAAACTAGGGTTTAAGCTTCTGTCACTCTAGCAACCCATCATCTACTTATTACTTCCCTATGCCTTCCTCTAGGCATAAATAATGGTGAAGTGTCATGTAGTCGATGTTCACATAACACCACTAGAGGAAATACAACATACATCTCATCAAAATATCGAACGAATACCAAATTCACATGACTACTAATAAATAGACTTCACCCATTTCCTCAGGAACAAACGTAACTACTCACAAAGCATATTCATGTTCATAATCAGAGGAGTAATAATATGCATAAAGGATCTGAACGTATGATCTTCCACCAAGTAAACCAATTAGCATCAACTACAAGGAGTAATCAATACTACTAGCAACTCACAGGTACCAATTTGTGGTTTTGATACAAGATTGGATACAAGAGATGAACTAGGGTTTTGAGAGGAGATGGTGCTGGTGAAGATGTTGATGGATATTGACCCCCTCTCGATGAGAGGATCGTTGGTGATGACGTTGGTGATGATTTCCCCCTCCTGGAGGGAAGTGTCCCCGGCAGAACAGCTCCGCCAGAGCCCTAGATTGATTCCGCCAAGGTTCCGCCTCGTGGCGGCGGAGTTTCGTCCCATAAGCTTGCCCACGATTTTTTCCAGGGTAAAAGTGATGATATAGCAGAAGATGGACGCCAGAAGCCCACCAGGGGGCCCAGGAGATAGGGGTCGTGCCCTACAGGGGGGGCGCCCCCTTGTCTCTTGGACAGGGTGTGGGCCCCCTGGCCTATTTCTTTCGCTCATAAATTCTTAATAAATCCAAAAATTTGTTTCATGGAGTTTCCGGACTTTTGGAGTTGTGCAGAATAGGTTTCCAACGTTTGCTCCTTTTCCAGCCAGAATTCCAGCTGCCGGCATTCCCCCTCTTCATGGTAAACCTTGTAAAATAAGAGAGAACAACCATAAGTATTGAGATATAATGTGTAATAACAGCCCATAATGCAATAAATATTGATATAAAAGCATGATGCAAAATGGACGTATCAACTCCCCCAAGCTTAGACCTTGCTTGTCCTCAAGCGGAAGCCGAAATCGAAAAATATGTCCACATGTTTAGAGATAGAGGTGTTGATAAAAATAAAATACAAACATGAGGGCATCATGATCATTCTAATAACAACAACATATATGGATTTTGTCATATGATTTCCTATGCTCAAGTAATAAGAAATTCACTATGTCAAGTATGGTTGAAAAACTTCATTGGGAACTAACAAACTATAATCTCAGTCATTGAAGCAATTGCAATTTATCGTAACATCAGAAAGAGTCAATAATAGAGCTTTTCAGCAAGCTCACATACTCAACTATCTTGTAGTCTCCTATAATTGTTAACACTCACGCAATACTTGTGGTTATAGAGTTTTAGTAGGACAATGAAAAAGATAGGGGCTTATTGTGTTGCCTCCTAACGTACTCACATTTAGGTGATGTCAACAATAATAGCCTATGCCAACTTACATCCAATTGGATATATGTATCATGATCTTTCAAACACGAAGAGCTTGCCAAAGGATAAAAATAAAAAGGGAAAGGTGAGCATCACCTTGACTCAAGCATAAAGTAAAAACATAAAGTAAAAGATAGGCCCTTCGCGGAGGGAAGCAAAGGTTGTCATGCGCGTTTAGGGTTGATGCATAAAGTCTTAGTGCAAAAGAACATCACTTTATATTGCCCCTTGTATGTGGACCTTTATTATGCAGTCTGTCGCTTTTATTACTTCCACAACAAGTTCGTACAAAGTTTATTTTCTCTGCACTAATAAGTCATACATATTTAAAGAGCAATTTTTATTGCTTGCACTGATGGCAACTTACTTGAAGGATCTTACTCAATCCATAGGTAGGTATGGTGGACTCTCATGGCAAAACTAGGTTTAAGGATATTTGGAAGCACAAGTAGTATCTCTACTTGGTGCAAGAAATTTGGCTAGCATGAGGGGGAAAGGCAAGCTCAACATGTTTGGAAGGTCAATGACAATATACTTTAACTGAGATGTCGGAAAACATAAACAATTACGTTGTCTTCCTTGTCCAACATCAACTCTTTTAGCATGTCATACTTAATGAGTGCTTCACAATCATAAAACATGTTCAAGATAATATATTTATATGTGAACCCCTCTTTCCTTATCACTTCCTATTAATTGCAGCGATGACCAAGGCTATGTTCATCAACTCTCAACAATTTTTATGCCTCATACTTTCTATGTGTGAAGCTATCACTATCCATAAGATCAATATGAACTCTTTTGTTCTTTTACTTTCTCAAGTTCATAGCAACATAGCAAAGCCCTTTACTCAACACTAATCTTTATTATAGATAGCACATGGACTCGATTACATAAAGAGATCACAATGCAAAACTCAAAACTACTTGATATCAAAACGTTGAACTAATAGATGAAGATACTACTAAAAGGATCAAACTAAATAAAGCGGTAAAAGTAGGAGTGTGATGGTGATACGATACCGGGCACCTCCCCCAAGCTTGGCAGTTGCCAAGGGGAGTGCCCATACCCATGTGATTATTTCTTCGGAGGTGGTGAAGTAGGAGTTGTTGATGATGCAGGCTTGTCATCCGTCTTCCAAGGCATAGGCTCTCCATCATAAAAGGATGATCGAGTCTTCGGGATCCTTAAATCTGCAGCCAAACTCATCCTTTTGAATCTATATTCATACTCACAGTTCTGGTTTTGCAGGTCATAAATCTGGGCTTGGAGGTGCTCGATTTTCTCTTGAAGCTTGAAGATGGTCTCCCCAATGACTTTGGCATCCAGCTTGTTGTTGTTGGTGAACTCCATGATCATCATCTGGTTGGCGTTGAGTCCGCGCTCCACCATCCCTTGACACTTGAAAACTTCTTGCTCCATGGCTTTGAGCTTTGTCTCAATGCTCCCGGTACGCCTTGGTCCATCCACATCGCGGATGTGCAACACCCCCTCACGCATCTCAATGGTTTGAGGATGATGTAGCACCTCCGCGAGATAGGGGTTGATAACCCTCTCGAAAAACTTGTCCTTGGGAGCGCTTGGAGACGACATGATGCTCTTGATCTGAAACAGAAACAGCTCAAAACGAAAACAGAGGATATTTGCGTGATACAGTGGTCAAAACCTTCGGGAGTATATATAATGAATTTTTACCTACCAAAATACGTAGCATACAAGAAAACGGAGTCCGGGAGGCACACGAGGTGCCCACGAGACAGGGGGCATGCCCTACAGGGGGGGAGGGGGGCGGCCTCCTCTCTCGTGGGAGCCTCGTGTCCCTTTCGGACTAGTTCTTTCTTCCTAAAATTCTTAAATAATCCAAAACTGATCAAAATTACCATTAGAGTTGTTTTGGAGTCGGTTTACTTACCGTACCACGTACCTATGCCTTTTCGGAGTCTGGAACATTCGGGAAAGTGTCTCTTATGTATTCCTCACGGGTTATGGTTTCAATAATATTAGTTTCAACATTGATAGGATTACCTGAAATATAATGTTTAATTCGTTAACCGTTTACCACCCTCGGATTTGTGCCTTTGAAGTTGTTGATTTTTATAGCACCAGAACGATAGACCTCCTCGATAACGTAGGGACCTTCCCATTTTGAGAGAAGTTTTCCTGCAAAAAATCTTAAACGAGAGTTGAACAATAACACATAATCTCCTATGTTAAAGTCACGCTTTTGTATCCTCTTATCATGCGAGCGTTTGACTTTTTCTTTGAAAAGCTTGGCATTCTCATAGGCTTAGGTTCTCCATTCATCAAGTGAGCTAATATCAAATAACCTTTTCTCACCGGCAAGTTTGAAGTCATAATTGAGCTCTTTGATTGCCCAATATGCTTTATGTTCAAGTTCAAGAGGTAAATGGCATGCTTTTCCATAAACCATCTTATATGGAGACATACCCATAGGATTTTTGTATGCAGTTCTATAGGCCCATAATGCATCATCAAGCTTTTTGGACCAATTCTTTCTAGATCTATTCACAGTCTTTTGCAAAATTAATTTGAGCTCTCTATTCCTCAACTCTACTTGACCACTAGACTGCAGGTGATAAGGAGATGCGATTCTATGATTGACATCGTACTTAGCAAGCATCTTACGGAAAGCACCATGAATAAAGTGTGAACCACCATCAGTCATAAGATATCTAGGGACTCCAAACCTCGGAAAAATGACTTCTTTAAGCATTTTAATAGAAGTGTTATGATCAGCACTACTAGTTGGAATAGCTTCTACCCACTTAGTAACGTAATCAACAGCAACTGAAATATGTGTATAACCATTGGAGGCAGGAAAAGGTCCCATATAATCAAAGCCCCAAACATCAAACGGTTCAATAACAAGAGAATAATTCATAGGCATTTCTTGACGTCTACTAATGTTACCTATTCTTTGACATTCATCACAAGATAAGACAAACTTAGGAGCATCTTTGAAAAGAGTAGGCCAATAAAAACCAGATTGTAGTACCTTGTGTGCAGTTCTATCTCCAGCGTGGTGTCCTCCATAGGATTCAGAGTGACACTTGCGTAGGATTTGTTCCTGTTCATGCTCAGGCACACAACGTCTAATAATACCATGTACTCCTTCTTTATAAAGATGTGGATCATCCCAGAAGTAATGTCTTAAATCATAAATGAACTTTTTCTTTTGCTGGTATGTGAAACTAGGCGGTATATATTTAGCAACAATGTAATTAGCATAATCAGCATACCAAGGAGCAGTACGAGAAGCATGGACAACCGCTAATTGTTCATTAGGAAAACTATCATTAATAGACAGTGGGTCATCAAGAACATTCTCTAACCTAGACAAGTTGTCTGCAACGGGGTTCTCAGCTCCCTTCCTATGAATAATATGCAAGTCAAATTCTTGGAGCAAGAGAACCCATCTAATGAGTCTAGGCTTAGCATCTTTCTTTTCCATAAGATATTTAATAGCAGCATGATCAGTGTGAATAGTAACTTTGGAATCAACAATATAAGGTCTAAACTTATCACATGCAAACACAACTGCTAAGAACTCTTTTTCAGTAGTAGCATAATTTCTCTGAGCAGTATCAAGAGTCTTACTAGCATATTGGATAACATTCAATTTCTCATCGACTCTTTGCCCTAAAACAGCACCTACAGCATAATCACTAGCATCACACATAATTTCAAAAGGTAAATTCCAATCAGGTGGCTGAACAATAGGTGCAGTGATCAAGGCTTTCTTAAGTGTTTCAAATGCTTCTAAACAATCATCATCAAAGACAAAAGGAATATCTTTTTGCAATAAATTTGTCAGAGGCCTAGAGATTTTAGAAAAGTCCTTAATGAACCTCCTATAAAAGCCGGCATGACCAAGTAAACTTCTTACACCTTTTATGTCCTTGGGACATGGCATCTTTTCAATAGCATCAACTTTGGCTTTATCAACTTCAATACCTCTCTTGGAGATCTTGTGCCCCAAGACAATGCCTTCATTAACCATAAAGTGACACTTTTCCCAATTCAGGACGAGACTAGTTTCTTTGCATCTCTGCAAAACTCAATCAAGGTTGCTCAAACAATCATCAAAAGAGGATCCATAGACAAAGAAGTCATCCATGAATACCTCACAAATCTTTTCACAAAAATCAGAAAATATAGCCATCATGCATCTTTGAAAGGTAGCAGGTGCATTACATAAACCAAAAGGCATACGTCTATAAGATAAAGTACCAAAAGGGCAACTAAAAGTAGTTTTAGATTGATCCTTCGCGGACACAGGTATTTGAGAGAAGCCAGGATAACCATCTAGAAAGCAAAAATGAGTGTGTTTGGATAGCCTTTATAGCATTTGATCAATAAAAGGTAAAGGGTAATGATCTTTCTTAGTAGCTTTATTTAACTTACAGAAATCAATTACCATCCTATAGCTTATAATAATTCTTTGCGGGATCAATTCATGTTTATCATTAGGAACAACGGTAATACCTCCCTTCTTAAGGACACAATGGACAGGGCTTACCCATTCACTATCAGCAACGGGATAAATAATACCTGCCTCAAGGAGTTTTAGAATCTCCTTTCTTACCACTTCCTTCATTTTGGGATTTAATCGTCTTTGAGGATCTCTAACTGGTTTGGCATCTTTCTCCACTGAAATTTTGTGTTAACATAATGTGGGACTAATGCCCTTAAGATCATCCAGAGTATATCCAATAGCAGCTCGGTGCTTCTTTAGAGTTTTCAATAATCTTTCTTCTTCTTTCTCTGAAAGGTTAGCACTAATAAACATGATATATTTCTTTTTCATCAAGATAAGCATACTTAAGATTATCAGGTAATGGTTTGAGTTCAAACACGGGATCACCCTTGGGTGGAAGGGGATCCCCAAGAATTTCAACGGGAAGGTTATGTTTTAGCATAGGTTCTTGTTTAAGGAACACTTCATCTATTTCTTCCCTTTCCTTCATAAACATATCGTTTTCATGGTCTAATAAATAATGTTCTAACGGATCAGTTGGAGGAACAACAATGGAAGCAAGACCAATAATTTCATCCTTACTGGGTGGTTCCCTTTCACGAGGTTGTCTACTAAACTTAGCAAAATTAAACTCATGAGACATACCATCTATGCCAACAGTGACAATATTATTTTCACAGTTAATCTTAGCACTAGCAGGATTCAAGAAGGGTCTACCAAAAATAATGGGACAAAAATCATCTTGTGGGGAACCAAGAACAAGAAAATCAGCAGGGTATTTAATCTTCCCACACAAGACTTCAACATCTCTAACAATCCCAATAGGTTTAATGGTGTCCCTATTAGCAAGCTTAATAGTAACATCAATGTCTTCTAATTCAACTGGTGCAATATCGTGCATAATTTCTTTATAAAGATCATAAGTTATCGCACTAGCAGCACCCATATCACATAAGCCATGATAACAATGATCTCCTATTTTAACAAAAATAACAGGCGTGCCTACAACAGGTCTACGTGTCTTAGTATCGGGTCTAGCAATATTAGCAGTTTCACCCAAGAAAGAGATAACATGCCCATCTAAGTCCTCATCCAAGAGATCTTTAATCATAGCAATACCAGGTTCAACATTAATTTGCTTAGGAGGTGTATAGGTCCTAGTATTACTCTTACGAACAACAGTCGAAGCTTTAACATGATCTTTTATCCTAACAGGAAAAGGAGGTTTTTCGACATAAGCAGTAGGAATAATAGGATCACTATATGTAATAGTCTTTTCTTCGACTGTAATAGGTGCAACTACTTTCACTTCAACAGGAGGATTATATTTAAACCACTTCTCTTTAGGGAGATCAACGTGAGTAGCAAAAGTTTCACAAAAAGTAGCTACTATCTCAGAGTCAAGTCCATACTTAGAGCTAAATCCACGGAAAGCATCGGTATCCATAAATGATTTAATACAATCAAACTTAGGTGTCATACCTGACTCCTTACCATCGTCGGAACCCCAATCTTCAGAGTTGCATTTAATTCTTTCCAATAAGTCCCATTTTAAATCAATAGTCTTCAGCATATAGGAACCAACACAGGAAGTATCGAGCAAGTTGCGATTATCAAGAGAAAGCCGAGCATAAAAATTCTGAATAATCATTTCCCAAGAGAGCTCATGATTGGGGCATGAATACAACATTGACTTAAGCCTCCCCCAAGCTTGAGCGATGCTTTCTCCTTCGTGAGGCCAGAAATTATATATGTAATTACGATCACGATGAACAATATGCATAGGATAGAACTTCTGGTGAAATTCCAACTTCAATCACTTATAATTCCAATATCTCGTATCATCACATAGCCTATACCATGTCATTGCATCTCCCTTCGAAGATAATGGTAAGACCTTCCTTTTGACAACATCATCGGGAATACCTGCAAGCTTAAATAATCCACAAACTTCATCCACAAAGATAAGGTGTAAATCGGGATGCAATGTTCCGTCTCCTGCAAAAGGATTAGCTAGCAGTTTTTCTATCATACCCGAAGGAATCTCAAAGTGAATATTTTCATAAAGTTCAGTAGGTTGAGGAGCATCTCTTTGCTCTTATGGTTGTGGTGAAGATACCCCAAACAAGCCCCTCAAAGGATTAGTTTCGATAGTGACAGGTAACAGAAAATTTCAGCACACTATATAAATGTTTCCTTACCAAGTTCCACTCACCAAAAGCGCTACACTCCCCGGCAACGGCGCCAGAAAATAGTCTTGATGACCCACAAGTATAGGGGATCTATCGTAGTCCTTTCGATAAGTAAGAGTGTCGAACCCAACAAAGAGCAGAAGGAAATGATAAGTGGTTTTCAGTAAGGTTTTCTCTGCAAGCACCGAAATAGTAGGTGATAGATAGTTTTGTGATAAGATAAATAGTAACGAGCAAATAAATAAAGTAAATAAAGTGCAGCAAGGTGGCCCAATCCTTTATGTAGCAAAGGATAAGCCTGGACAAATTCTAATAATGAAGAAGGAGCTCCCGAGGACACATTGGGAATTATCATCAAGCTAGTTTTCATCACGTTCGTAAGATTCGCGTTCGGTACTTTGATAATTTGATATGTGGGTGGACCGGCACTCGGGTACTGCCCTAACATGGACAAGCATCCCACTTATGATTAACCCCTATTACAAGCATCCGCAACTACAAAAAGGAGTATTAAGGTAAACCTAACCACAACATTAAACATATGGGTCCATATCAACCCCTAACGAAGCAACGCATAAACTAGGGTTTAAGCTTCTGTCACTCTAGCAACCCATCATCTACTTATTACTTCCCTATGCCTTCCTCTAGGCCTAAATAATGGTGAAGTGTCATGTAGTCGATGTTCACATAACACCACTAGAGGAAAGACAACATACATCTCATCAAAATATCGAACGAATACCAAATTCACATGACTACTAATAAATAGACTTCACCCATGTCCTCAGGAACAAACGTAACTACTCACAAAGCATATTCATGTTCATAATCAGAGGAGTAATAATATGCATAAAGGATCTGAACGTATGATCTTCCACCAAGTAAACCAATTAGCATCAACTACAAGGAGTAATCAATACTACTAGCAACCCACAGGTACCAATTTGTGGTTTTGATACAAGATTGGATACAAGAGATGAACTAGGGTTTTGAGAGGAGATGGTGCTGGTGAAGATGTTGATGGATATTGACCCCCTCTCGATGAGAGGATCGTTGGTGATGACGTTGGTGATGATTTCCCCCTCCCGGAGGGAAGTGTCCCCGGCAGAACAGCTCCGCCGGAGCCCTAGATTGATTCCGCCAAGGTTCCTCCTCATGGCGGCGGAGTTTTGTCCCGTAAGCTTGCCCATGATTTTTTCCAGGGTAAAAGTGATGATATAGCAGAATATGGACGCCGGAAGCCCACTAGGGGGCCCAGGAGATAGGGGGCCGCGCTCTACAGGGGGGGCTGTCTCCTGGACAGGGTGTGGGCCCCCTGGCCTATTTATTTCGCTCATAAATTATTAATAAATCCAAAAAGTTGTTTCGTGGAGTTTCCGGACTTTTGGAGTTGTGCAGAATAGGTTTCCAACATTTGCTCCTTTTCCAGCCAGAATTCCAGCTGCCGGCATTCCCCCTCTTCATGGTAAACCTTGTAAAATAAGAGAGAATAGCCATAAGTATTGAGATATAATGTGTAATAACAGCCCATAATGCAATAAATATTGATATAAAAGCATGATGCAAAATGGACCTATCAACATCTCATCAAAATATCAAGCGAATATCAAATTTACATGACTACTAATAGCAAGTTTCACCCATGTCCTCGGGAACAAACGTAACTACTCACAAAGCATATTCATGTTCATGATCAGAGGAGTATTAATATGCATTAAGGATCTGAACATATGATCTTCCACCAAATAAACCAATTAGCATCAACTACAAGGAGTAATCAACACTACTAGCAACCCACAGGTACCAATTTGTGGTTTGGATACAAGATTGGATACAAGAGAGATGAACTAGGGTTTGAGAGGAGATGGTGCTGGTGAAGATGTTGATGGAGATTGACCTCCTCCGATGAGAGGATTGTTGGTGATGACGATGGTGATGATTTCCCCCTCGCGGAGGGAGCTTCCCCAGCAGAACAGCTCCGCCGGAGCCCTAGATTGGTTCCGCCAAGGTTCCACCTCGTGGCGGCAGAGTTTCGTCCTGTAAGCTTGCTTATGATTTTCTCAAGGGTAAGAGACTTCATATAGTAGAAGATGGGCACCGGATGGCCACCAGGGGGCCCACGAGGCGGGGGCGCACCCAGTAGGGGTGGGTGCGCCCCCCACCCTTGTGGCCAGGGTGTGCGCCCCCTCTGGTACTTTCATCGCTCAATAATTCTTATTAATTCCAAAAATGACTTTCGTGGAGTTTCAGGACTTTTGGAGCTGTGCAGAATAGGTTTCCAATATTTGCTCCTTTTCCAGCTCAGAATCCCAGTTGCCGGCATTCTCCCTCTTCATGATAAACCTTATAAAATAAGAGAGAATAGCCATAAGTATTGTGACATAACGTGTAATAACAGCCCATAATGCAATAAATATCGATATAAAAGCATAATGCAAAATGGACGTATCAGGGAGCCACGAAACCACTTTTCCACCGCCGCAACCTTCTTTACCCGTGAGATCCCATCTAGGGGCCTTTTCTGGCATCCAGCCGGAGGGGGATTCGATCACGGAGGGCTTCTACATCAACACCGTCGCCTCTCCGATGAAGTGTGAGTAGTTTACCAAAGACCTATGGGTCCATAGC
Organism: Triticum timopheevii; assembly: GCA_963921465.1. Lineage (NCBI taxonomy): Eukaryota > Viridiplantae > Streptophyta > Magnoliopsida > Poales > Poaceae > Triticum > Triticum timopheevii. Next base: position 443,317,236 of record OY997274.1, on the reverse strand, counting down.
TAATAGCTAGATGGCTTCTTCTCTCTCTTTGATTCTCAATACAAAGTTCTCCTCGATGTTCTTGGAGATCTATTCGATGTAATACTCTTTTGCGGTGTGTTTGCCGAGATCCGATGAATTGTGGATTTATGATCAGCTTATCTATGAATATTATTTGAATCTTCTTTGAATTCTTATATGCATGATTTGATATCTTTGCAAGTCTCTTCGAACTATCGATTTGGTTTGGCCAACTAGATTGGTTTTTCTTGCAACGGGAGAAGTGCTTAGCTTTGGGTTCAATCTTGCGGTGCTCGATCCTAGTGATAGAAGAGGAGCCAACACATGTTGTATTGTCGCCATCGAGGATAAAAAGATGGATTTTTGATCATAATGCTTGATTCATCTACATCATGTCATCTTGCCTAATGCATTTCTCTGTTCTTATGAACTTAATACTCTAGATGCATGCTGGATAGCGGTCGATGTGTGGAGTAATAGTAGTAGATGCAGAATTGTTTCGGTCTACTTGATACAGACGTGATGCCTATATTCATGATCATTGCCTTAGATATCGTCATAAATTTGTAGTTTTCTATCAATTGCTCGACAATAATTTGTTCACCCACCGTAATAATTCCTATCTTGAGAGAAGCCTCTAGTGAAACCTATGGCCCCCGATCTATTTTCCATCATCTAATCTTCTATTTTCAACATAAAAGTTTCCGATCTACACTTTTAGTTTCCTATTTATTTTCCTTTCAATATTTTACTTTCCATTCCATAAACCAAAAATACCAAAAATACTACTTTACCGTTTATCCATCTTTATCAGATCTCACTTTGCAAATAACCGTGAAGGGATTGACAACCCTTTATCGCGTTGGGTGCAAGTTAGTGTTTGTTTGTGCAGGTATTCAGTGGCTTGTCGCGTTGTCTCCTTCTGGATTGATACCTTGGTTCTCAAAAGATGAGGGAAATACTTACTCTACTTTGCTTCATCACCCTTTCCTCTTCAAGGGAACAACCAACGCAAGCTCAATAGGTAGCAGAAGCTAACAAGTGTCCACGTGTGGATCTATATGCACTACATTATGGAACGACGAGGGGAGTATAAGCCGAGGGATGAAACTAACCTCGGCGGAAAATGGTGGACACTCCCGTTGTTGTCCTACATAAGTAGTGGAAAGGCATGATAAGGACAACAACCTTAACATCAAACAAATGTAGCAAAGATAAACGACATCATCTCCAAATGATAGCTTGAATGTGTTGGTTGCAGCATGCTGTTAAAGAAGATATAAAATGGAAGGCAATGTTACTGGCAACAAGCTTAATAGCCATCAAATATTGCAATTCAAATTGGTATTGTTAAAAATGAATAGAACGTAGGTAATGCTTAAACATCACAGTAGATAAATGTGTAAAACTGAAATAAAGGGCATGTGTTAACTACACCAGGCATAACTGGAACCAAATGTAGTTGTTCAAACTGGTATTTGTGCAGTCGAGCTGCACAGTTCCGACTTGCACATAATGAAAATCAGATTGTGAATGACTGAAATAAAAAAGGCATAAATGATCAGTATAACAACCAAATATAGCCACTGAAAACTGGACAGAGTCTCGCTGCAACCAACCTAACAAGCAAATACAGATAAACATGGCATATGCTTGAAAACTGGACAAATGCTCACTTCAACCAACCTACCAAGCAAATACAGATAAACAAGGCATCTGCTTGAAAACTGGACAAATGCTCATTGCAACCAACCTAACAACCAAATACAGATAAACAAGGCATATACGTCTCCAATGTATCTATAATTTTTTATTGTTCCATGTTGTATATTATCATTCTTGGATGTTTTATAATCATTTTATATCATTTTTTGGGACTAACCTATTGACATAGTGCCAAGTGCTAGTTGCTATTTTCTCCTTGTTTTTACATTACAGGAAATCAATATCAACCGGAGTCCAAATGCAACGAAACTTTTTGTGGATTTTTTATGGACTAGAAGACACCCAATGGGCCGGAGAAGCACCTGGTGGGTGCCCCGAGGGGAGCACAACCCACCAGGGCGCACCTGGGCCCCCTGGCGCACCCAGGTGGGTTGTGCCCACCTCGGTGGCCTCCTGCACCGCATCTTTGCTCTATAAATACCCCAATATTCTAGAAACCCTAGGGGAGTCGATGAAAATCAATTCCAGCCGCCACAAGTTCCAGAACCACCAGATCCAATCTAGACACCATCACGAAGGGGTTCATCATCCTCATTGGTGCCTCTCCAATGATGCGTGAGTATTTCATTGTGGACCTATGGGTCCGTAGTTAGTAGCTAGATGGCTTCCTCTTTTTTTTGGTTCTCTATACAATGGTCTCTTGGAGATCTATTTGATGTAATTCTTTTTGCGGTGTGTTTGTTGGGATCCGATGAACTTTGAGTTTATGATCAGATCTATGTTTTTATCCATGAAATTTATTTGAGTCTTTTGATCTCTTATATGCATGATTACTTATAGCCTCGTATTTCTTCTCCGATATTTGGGTTTTGTTTGGCCAACTTGATCTATTTATCTTGCAATGGGAAGAGGTATTTTGTGATGGGTTCGATCTTACGGTGCTCGATCCCAGTGATAGAAGGGGAACCGACACGTATGTATCGTTGCTATTAAGGATAACAAGATGGGGTCTATTTCTACATAAATAGATCTTGTCTACATCATGTCACCGTTCTTATTGCATTACTCCTTTTCTCCATGAACTTAATACACTAGATGCATGCTGGATAGTAGTCGATGTGTGGAGTAATAGTAGTAGATGCAGGCAGGAGTCGATCTACTAATCATGGACATGATGCCTATATAATGATCATTGCCTGGATATCATCATGATTATTTGAAGTTCTATCAATTGCCCAACAGTAATTTGTTTACCCACCGTATGATATTTTTCTCGAGAGAAGCCACTAGTGAAAACTACGGCCCCCGGGTCTCTTCTTTATTATATTTGCCTTCGCGATCTATTTTTATTTGCTTTTATTTTCAGATCTACATTATCAAAAGCCCCAAAATACCTTGCTTAATTTTATTTGCTTTTATTTGCATCTATCAATCTATCACAATTTTTATCCCGTCTACTTGCCAATTTCTAGCACTGTTGCCCGAAAGGGATTGACAACCCCTTTAATATGTCAGGTTGCGAGTATTTGATATTTGTGTGCAGGTGCCGTTCACGTAGTGGTTCTTGGTTCTCCAACTGTTCGATAACCTTGGTCACATCACTCAGGGAAATACCTACCGTCGTTGTGCTGCATCATCCCTTCCTCTTTGGGGAAATACCGACGTAGTTCAAGCAGGCATCAAAAGGAATTTCTGACGCCGTTGCCGGGGAGACATCACCAACATATATCAGGTCCCTAATCACAAATCTCATATCCTTGCAATTTACATTATTTTCCATTTGCCTCTCGTTTTCATCTCCCCCACTTCACAAAAATTTGCCGTCTTATTCACCCTCATTTTTTGTTCACTGTTTTCTCGTCAGATCTCATGTTTGCGTGTGTTGCCATGTACCTTCTATTTCCTTGCATCTTCGCTTGCTAAAAGTCTATTGATATGGATCCTCATCCACTTGCTAATCTTTTCAAAAGATCCAATTTTGATGAACCAATTGCTAGTGAATTGAGTTCACTAGATTATCTTTATGAAGTTTCGCTTGAGATTTATGAATCAGAAAATTGTGATGAAGTGTTAAATGGAGGAATTTATAAAGTGATTCATGATAGCTCCTTGAATGAAAAGCATGATTGCAATGATGTTATTATAAATTCTATTTATGTCAATTGTGCTAATAATATGCAAAACCCCAAGCTTGGGAATGGTAATATTGCTATGTCCACTACTTATTGCAATGATCATGATTGGGGTGATTCTTCTTATGATCTTGAAAATTTATTTAATCCTCATGATGAATATGTTTGCGATAATATTGAAAGTGGGTTTGGAGAGGTCATGACTTTAGTTGATGTTAACCCCACTATCTTGGAAGATTATAGAACTTTTATGCATGTGGATCATGAAGAGAAAATTTTATATAATAGCTATATTGTTGAATTTGATTATGATCCCACATGTAATTATTATGAGAGAGGAAAATATTGTGGTGCAAATTTTTATGTTACTAAATTACCTCTCATTGTGTTGAGATCGTCAATTTTTTTTATTCTTCTACCTTGCATATGCTAGAAATTTCTTGTCTTGATAATTTGTTTCCTTATAAAATGCCTATGCATAGGAAGTATGTTCGACTTAAATGTGTTTTTCACATGTTACATGATTCTCTATTTGTGTTTTAATTACAATCTTTCATCTGAGCATGATTGAAATCTTATGCCTAGCTAGGGGCACAAAACGGTAGCGCTCGTTCGGAGGCAACCCAACTTGTATGTTTTGGCCTTTCGATTTTCTTGTTGTTTCCAATAAAATACCCAATTATGCCTCTAATTAGATGTGTTTTTGTGGTTTAAATTAGTGTTTGCTCCAAGCAAAGCCTTTGGGATCATTTGGGTAATAGTTGATTTGATCTTGTTGAAAAACAGAAATTTTTGCGCTCAGAAAAATAATATTCATAAATCACAAAAACGTGATTTTGCTCTGAATGTTTTACACAAGATTAATATACAAATTTCTCATGTTGTTCTAATTTTTCAAAAAAATTGGAGTTATAGAAGTATTCGAAGTTTTCAGATTGCCACAGATTGTTCTGTTTTTGATAGATTCTGTTTTCTTTGCGTTGTGTGCTTGTTTTGATGTTCTATGGTTTCCTTTGCCATAGAAAGTTGGAATACAGTAGATATAATGCAAAAATAAAATAGGAATGGGTTTGAAACAGTACTTATAGTAGTGATTTGATGTCTTATACTAACGGATCTCACGAAGGTTTTGTTGAGTTTTGCGTGATTGAAAATTTCAAGTTTTGGGTGATATTACGATGGATGAAGGAACTAGGAGTAAGAAGAGCCTAAGCTTGGGGATGCCCATGGCATCCCAAGCTATTATCCAAAGATAAGCAAGCAACTAAGCTTGGGGATGCCCCAGTGGCAGCCCCTCCTTCTTCTAATGACCATTGGTATTTTACTTGGAGCTATATTTTTATTCGTCACATATTATGAGTTTTGCTTGGAGCGTCTTGTAAGATATGAGTCTGTGCTTGTTTTTCTTTTTATTTTATGTCTTGAATCCTTGCTGGACACACCTATTTGAGAGAGCCAAAATTATGCCATGACTTTTTAGAATTGCTCTCTATGCTTCACTTAAATCCTTATGAGTTATGGAATTGCTCTAGTGCTTCACTTATATCTTTTTGAGCACGATGTGCTTTAATATTTTTGAAGAAATGCTCTCATGCTTCACTTAGATTTATTTGAGAGTTAGTAAAAATTTTAAAGAAATTCTCTCTTGCTTCACTTAAATTATTTTGAGAGAAGAAATTTTTATGCTCATGTTCTTCACTTAGATTTGTTTGAGCTATCAAAAGCAACATATGAAATTAGTCCCAAAGTGATAGATATCCAAGGAGGATATAATAAAAAATTTCATGAAGATCATTGGACAAAATAAACATGATTCCTTGTAATAGTTTTGAGATATGACGATAGTGATATGTGAGTCATGTTGATGAAGAATTATGCTTTAGTAAGAATATTGGTGTTAAGGTTTGTGATTCCCAATGCAAGCACGAAAGTCAATAGTTATGCAAAGGAATTACATCCTACTTGTGGTGCATTATTCGGTGTTAGTTATGCTTAGTGCTCGCTTATGAGATATTTTGTTTCTTGGTTGGATGCTTCTCAATCTTTTGCTAGCCTACATTTGTATGATCACTACTTGTGCATCCAAAATCCTTTAAACCAGTTTTGCCATATGAGTCCACCATACCTACCTATATGCGGTATTTCCATACCGTTCTAAGCAAATTTTAATGTGCCATCTCTAAATTTCAAAATAATTTTCCCTTTTGTATGCTCGTACTGCTCATGAAATGGTAGGGGATGGCTGATATATTTCCATGCTAGATATGTTATTCTCAAGATGAGTGTTTATTCACTTGTCATTGCACGAGAGTACGACAAAGTTATTAGGGATGCCTAGTCCCAAAATGAAAAATTAATTTACTTTATGTTGTCAAATAATAAATTCCTTGGAAAGAGTTGGTATGGAAGGCACCCGTGGATACAGTTAGCCATGGAAAGTGAAAGTATGGTGGAAAAAGGAATAAACTTTATTTTTTGTTTGGGAACCGCCTATGATATATCTACATGGAAAGTATTGGGAACTACTCGATCGTTCTCATTGACAGGAAAAGCATGCCACCCAAAATGTTTTATCTCTATCTTTTTCGCTTTGGACTCTGGCGCCTCTACAAATACCTACATCCCTTTGCGAAGGGCCTTTATTTTACTTTATGCAATTTTTATTTTTATTTTAGTCTCCACTCTTATAAAGAACCAACTAAGGGGCACTATGATCATACTTGAGCATTGGCTGTAGCTAATATGCAAGTGTGTTTCATGAATGGATCAATGATTGAGCATAATGGGCTAGGGATAACTTGCTTGTAGTGTTGATATTTTGAAAGACATGGTTGTTTTTTGATATGCTTGAGTATTAAAGTCCTCATGTCAAAACTAGACTATTGCTTTCAACCATATAAAAGTCCAAATGTCCATGCTACAATATGTGATGAACATGTTAGGTAGGATTCCACATCAAAAATTCTATTTTTATCATTTACCTACTCGAGGACGAGCAGGAATTAAGCTTGGGGATGCCGATACGTCTCCAATGTATCTATAATTGTTGATTGTTCCATACTGTTATATTATCATTCTTGGATGCTTTACAATCATTTTATAGTCATTTTATATCATTTTTTAGGACTAACCTATTAACATAGTGCCAAGTGCCAAGTGCTACTTTCTGCTTGTTTTTTACATCGCAGGAAATCAATATCAAACAGAGTCCAAATGCAACAAAACTTTTGTGGATTTTTATGGACCAGAAGACACCCAATGGGCTGGAGAAGCACCCGGGGGGTGCCCCGAGGGGAGCACAACCCACCAGGGCACGCATGGGCCCCTAGGAGGGCCCAGGTGGGTTGTGCCCACCTCGGTGGCCTCCCGCACCGCCTCTTTGCTCTATAAATACCAAAATATTCCAGAAACCCTAGGGGAGTCGACAAAAATCAATTCCAGCCACCGGAAGTTCCAGAACCACCAGATCCAATCTAGACACCATCACGGAGGGGTTCATCATCCTCATTGGTGCCTCTCCGATGATGCGTGAGTAGTTCATTATAGACCTATGTGTCCGTAGTTAGTAGCTAGATGGCTTCATATCTCTCTTTTGATTGTCAATACAATGGTCTCTCGGAGATCTATTTGATGTAACACTTTTTGCGGTGTGTTTGTTGGGATCTGATGAACTTTGAGTTTATGATCATATCTATGTTTTTATCCATGAAAGTTATTTGAGTCTTTTAATCTCTTATATGCACGATTACTTATAGCCTCGTATTTCTTCTCTGATATTTGGGTTTCGTTTGGCCAACTTGATCTATTTATCTTGCAATGGGAAGAGGTGCTTTGTGATGGGTTCGATCTTACGGTGCTTAATCCCAGTGACAGAAGGGGAACCGACATGTATGTATCGTTGTTATTAAGGATAACAAGATGGGGTCTATTTCTACATAAATAGATCTTGTCTACATCATCTCATTGTTCTTATTGAATTACTCCATTTCTCCATGAACTTAATACACTAGGTGCATGTTGGATAGCGGTCGATGTGTGGAGTAATAGTTGTTGATGCAAGCAGGAGCCGGTCTACTAATCTTGGACGTGATGCCTATATAATGATCATTGCCTGGATATCATCATGATTATTTGAAGTTCTATCAATTGCCCAATAGTAATTTGTTTACCCACCGTATGCTATTTTTCTCTAGAGAAGCCACTAGTGAAACCTTCGCCCCCGGGTCTCTTCTTTATTATATTTGCCTTCGCAATCTATTTTTATTTGCTTTTATTTTTAGATCTATATTATCCAAAAGCCCAAAAAATACCTTGCTGAATTTTATTTGCTCTTATTCGCATATATCAATCTATCACAATTTTTATCCCGTCTACTTGCCAATTTCTGGCGCCGTTGCCCGGAAGGGATTGACAACCCCTTTAATACTTCGGGTTGCGAGTATTTGCTATTTGTGTGCAGGTGCCGTTCATGTAGTGCTGCATGGTTCTCCTACTAGTTCAATAACCTTGGTCTCATCACTGAGGGAAATACCTACCGTCACTGTGCTGCATCATCCCTTCCTCTTTGGTGAAATACCCATGTAGTTCAAGTAGTCATCAGGCATCATAACTGGACAAATGCTCACTGCAACAAACCTAAGAACCAAATACATAAAAACAAGGTATCTGCTCGATAACTGGAAAAATGCTCACTGCAACCAACCTAACAACCAAATACAGATAAACAAGGCATCTACTCACTATAACCAACCAAATATAGCCATTCGTGAAACTAAAGTGGACAAATTCATACTTAAACATCACATAGCCCTATTGAACAATACATTTTTGCATAACTAAAATAATTAAACATGGCACAGTTAAAGTACCACACGGCAAATGCTACTATAAGAAAGGGTATGGGTTGGCAAGCTAGAAAAGGTAAGATTTGCTGATAGGATGTTGCCTCACATGTCATGGACGGGATCCTTCCAGTTGGAAGAGCACAGACCCATGGTGCGCTCTCTGATGTCACAGATGGGCTGTTTCACCTTGGAAGAACCTTTGTGGGTGCCCTCCTCGTGGTCGTGCTCATGGTCGATGCGATCTGACTTGGCAATTGAGGATCCCAAGCCGCCGCCGTAAAACGTGTCCTTCAGAAATGACAAAATGGGCTCGATGGCGTACAAGGATCACAAATCCTTGACTGCTTGGCGGAGGATATCAGCGACAGGGCCATCGAAGAGATCGACGGCGGTTGAACCAGAGGGGTTGGGGATGGACCACTTAACCTGTGACATGGCCCACGTGAAGCCGTCGCTATCTACGAGGTTGATGTCGTAGCCAGGTTTCCCGAGATACAGTAATACGCGTGCCTCCCGAGCTTTTGGGTCCCCTTGGGCACTCCCTTGATATGATACCGATGCCAAAAAATCCTATAAATAAACCTTTGAAAGAACCCTAGATCGGAAGTTCCGCCGCCGTAATCCTGTGTAGCCATGAAAAACCAATCGAGAGCCTATTCCGGCACCCTGCCGGAGGGGAAATCATCATCGGAGTCCGTCTTCATCATCCCGGCGGTCTCCATGACGAGGAGGGAGTAGTTCACCCTCGGGTTTGAGGGTATGTACTAGTAGCTATGTGTTTGATCTCTCTCTCTCTCATGTTCTTGATTTGGCACGATCTTGATGTACCGCGTGCTTTGTTACTATAGTTGGATCATATGGTGTTTCTCCCCCTCTATCTTCTTGTGATGAATTGAGTCTTGCTCTTTGAGGTTTCGTTATGTTGGATTGACTACTGGATTTGAGAACACTTGATGTATGTCTTGCAATGGGATATCTGTGGTGACAATGGCACGTTCTATTGATTCACTTGATGTATGTTTTGGCGCTCAACTCGCGGATTCCCGAGGTGACATTGGGGTAATATATGCATAGGGGTTGATGCACATTTTCTTCCTACGTTCTCCGATAGAAACTGTGATTCTTTGTTGCACGTTGATGGATTGTTATGTGATCCAAAATATGTCATCATTGTTGAGATACTTTGCACTAGTGAATGTATGAACCCTAGGCCTTGTTTTCAAGCATTGCAATACCGTTTTTGCTCACTTTTGTTACTAGTTACCTTGTTGTTTTTATATTTTTAGATTACAAAAACCTATATCTACCATCCATATTACACTTGTATCACCATCTCTTCGCTGAACTAGTGCACGTATACAATTTACCATTGTATTTGGTGTGTTGGGGACACAAGAGACTCTTTGTTATTTGGTTGCGGGGTTGTTTGAGAGAGACCATCTTCATCCTACGCCTCCCATGGATAGATAAACCTTAGGTCATCCACTTGAGGGAAAATTGCTACTGTCCGACAAAACTCTGCGCTTGGAGGCCCAACACGAGTCCACAAGAAGAAAGTTGCATAGTAGACATCAACCTCTTTTCTGGTGTCGTTGTCGAGGAGGTGAGTGCTTGAAGGTATATCTTTAGATCTTGCAATTGAATATTTTAGTTTCTTATTTTATCACTAGTTTAGTCTATAAAAGAAAACTACAAAAAAATGGAATTGAGGTTGCCTCATATGCTTCATCTTTATAATGTGTTTTGTGAAAATGATGGAAATGAAAACTACGCTCAATTGATAGAAGAAGAATTGAACAAAATGATTGGCATAAAATCTTTGAATGATGAGCATGATTGCAATGTTGTTCGTATGAATTCCTTGAATATCCATGATGCCAATGATATGCAAAGCCATAAGCTTGGGGATGCTATGTTTGATGAAGATGGTATTTTTTGTCCCCTAAGTTTTGATGAGCGAATTTATTATGATGATATCATGCCTCCTATTTATGATGATTATGTTGATGAAAGTTGGTTTGGAACAGTGTCAACTCTAGGTAATGATCCCACTATTTTTGGAGGGTGTTGAATCTTATTACAATATTGATGAAAGTGGATTTGGAGAGGTCATGACTTTATTTAGTGATGAATCCACTATTTTGGAAGAGGTTCCAATTGATTATGAGAACAAAGTTGCTATCTATGATGATTATTGTGATGACATGTACGCTATAAAGAATAATGATAACCATGAAACTTGTCATCAGGATTTTAATTTTCAATTGGATTATGCCTCACATGATAGTTATTTTGTTGAGTTTCCTCCCACAACTATTCATGAGAATAAATTTGCTTACGTGGAGAGTAAGAAAATTTCTATGCTTGTGGATCATGAAAAGAATGCTTTATGTGATAGCTATATTGTTGAATTCATTCAGATGCTACTAAAAATTATTATGAGAGAGGATTATATGCTTTTACATACTGCAATAATATCAAGTTTCCTCTCTATGTGTTGAAAGTTTTGAAGTCATGCTTGTTTTGCCTTCTTATGCTAGTTGATTCTTGTTCCCATAAATTGTCTGCTCACAAAATCCCTATGTATAGGAAGTGGGTTAGGCTTAAATGTTCTAGTAACATGCTTCATGCTGCTCTCTTTGTATTTCAATTCTTATTTTTTATATGAGCATCATTGAAATCATCATGCCTAGCTAAAAAGGCATTAAAGAAAAGCGCTTGTTGGGAGACAACCCAACATTTTCCCCTACTGTTTTTGAGTGTTCGTATGATTAAGCTACTGTAGTGTAGCGACCAGACCTCAAACAGTCTGATCTCTGTGCTCAGTGTCATCCCTGGATCAGTAATGCTGACACCACACAGTACTTGGAGGATTTATAACAGAGTAGCAATCACACACTTATTACATCGAATGTCTCAAGAGAGAACTTATTGAAATAAATATGGCTTAAGGCCATATAAAATATGATAACGGCGGAAGACTTGGAAGATAAGCGAGTCCATCAACTCCAACGGCATCACTGAGTATAGAACCACGACCTAAAAGCACCTTACTCATCGTCTGAAAAGTCTGCAGCATGAAACGTTGCAGCCCGAAAACGGGTCAGCACATGGAATATGCTGGCAATGTAACACATAGAGGAAAATATGATGGAATAAGCTATACTACATGCATATTTGGCTGGTGGAAAAGCTCTATGGTTACAGTTTTGCGTAAGGCAAATTTTTCCCTACTGCAAAGGAATAAATTTAGTTAACTATCATGGTGGTTGTTAAACATTGAGAATGGTTGACAGCATTCTCAATCCCAATTAAAAATACTCATTAACATCCCAACAATATTAATTAGAAGTAACATGATGAGATTCACATGATATCCAAGTACTAGATACTCAAGATGTCCATAACTGGGGACACGGCTAACCATGATTAGTTTATACACTCTGCAGAGGTTTGCGCACTTTTCCCCACATGACTCGATCTCCTCCGTTTGGTTTCTCGCACTACATGGTGTTTGAGAAACGGATGACCGAGACATAGTCTTTCAGAAGCGCTTGCACCTTACGTAGAGGGTAGACCGTACCAACCTACATCCCCTACATCTGCTAGTCTACCCTGTAAGAGTTCGCACGACTTAGTCAACTATGCTAGAGCCCATAATAGCATGTGGCTGCACACGGAAGTTTCTAGCATGAATAATCTTATGATCCCTTTGAGCCTGGGTGGCGGTCCGAAGAAAAACAGGCAAGTCCTAGAAATCAGGTGCCTCCATCCACCTAGATGTGTGTTTAAGTTGCCACCTTAAATAAACCATTAAATTTACAAACTCACATCTGTCATGGATACACTCACCCAATCCACGTCTACTAGCATAGCATGGCATAATTAAGCAAACGTAGAAGTAACTCCCAAAGGTTTGATAATAAAACAGGTAATAGGTACTACCTCATCTACTTCCCATAACCCACAATTTAATTAGATACCAATCATGCAATGTTTGAGGATTGATCTAATGCATAAAACTGGGTAGTAGAAAAGGTATGATCAAAGTGTTACTTGCCTTGCTGATGATCCGCGAAACCTAGAGACTCGAAGTAACAGGCGGCGCACTCCGGGTATTCTATCGCAGACAAACAAACAAGCATACAATAAGTACTCATCTAATGCACAGGTAAAACTCGAATAAGAGATCTAACCCGAAATTTCAACTTAAGAACTCCGGTTTGCAAAAAGAATCAAATCAAACAAAGCAACGAAAGTCCAACGGCGAAAGAAAACAGCTTCGTTTTACTAATCTGGATCTAAGTCAATTTTTACAGAAGCAACAATTTGTTTAAGTTGATTATTTGGAAAGAGGGTTTCGAGACGAAACTCCATGCGCTTGAATCGCCTGATTCCGATAAACGAGCGAAAAGTTAAACTAAAACGAAAATCGGATCAGGAATCGCGATCAGAAAAATCGCAGATTAAATCCGAGAAAAAGAAAAACGACGAACGGGTTAACGAACGAACGTTCGTTAACTAAACTAATCTGATGAACACGTTCGTTAAAACGAACGAACAAGCGAACGCTCGCTAATTAACCGAACCGAAAAAAAACCGATCTAATAAAATAAACCGAAAAAAACCCCGAAGAAAACCGTTCGGTTTTTGAGAAAAACCGGCGGCACAAAAATCGAGGCGGCGGCGAACCTCGGCGGCGGGGTCGGCGGCGGCGAGGGGGGGGGGTCCGGCGACGGCAGGCGGCGGCGGATCTGGCGGCGGCGGTGGATTAGGGTTAGGGTTTCGGGCGAGGCGTGGGCCGGCGGCGGCGAGTGGGCTGGGGCGGCGGCGGCTGACGGGCCTGGGGCTTGGGGCGGCACTATTTATAAGTGCCCCCGAGCGGAGTCCCGCTCGGGCACGGCCCAAAGGCGGTTCGCGTTTTTTTTAATAATTCTGCGCAGAAGAAAAATAAAAAGAAATACTAAACGGACTCCAAAAATCCCGAAATAAATTTTCCCCGGCTTCTAAAATAAAGACGGACAAGATGAACATTTATTTGGGGCCTAAATACAATTTTGAAAAACGCACATTTTTCCTAAATTCAAATAAAAGGCGAAAAACTCCAAAATAAATCTTATTCGATTTTTTTATTAAATCTTCATTATTTCTTTATTTTGGGAAAGTCATTTTATTCCCTCTCTGAAATTTTGGTAGTAGAAATAATTGAAGATAAAATAAATAAAATCACATGATCCTATTTTTCAAAAATTGAGAAAACTCAAATATGAAAATAACGAAATCCCCAACTCTAGGATCGAGCCAACAATGCAACAAAATATGATATGCAATGATGATCTATGTATAACATTCCAAATTGAAAATTTGGGATGTTACAAACCTACCCCCCTTAAGATGAATCTCGCCCTCGAGATTCGGGTTGGCTAGCAAATAGGTGAGGGTGGGCCTTGAGCAGATCTTCCTCTCGCTCCCAGGTGGCTTCTTCCTCGGTGTGGTGGCTCCACTGAACTTTGCAAAACTTGATAACCTTACTGCGGGTAACTCGGCTGGCATATTCCAGAATCTTAATTGGTTTCTCTTCATAGGTCAAATCATCTTTCAACTGAATCGCTTCCAGTGGCACAGTATCTCTCAGTGGTATATCAGTCATCTCTGCGTGACACTTCTTCAACTGTGAAACATGGAACACATCGTGAACTCCTGGCAATCCCTCAGGTGATTCCAACTTGTACGCTACTTCTCCCATGCGTCCCAAAACTTTGTATGGCCCCACAAAACGTGGCGCTAACTTTCCTTTAACTCCAAAATGCTTAACTCCTCGAAGCGGAGATACTCGAAGATAAACTCTGTCTCCGACTTCATATTCTATCCCCTTGCGTTTTGAATCCGCATAGCTTTTCTGCCTTGACTGGGCTACCTTGAGCCTATCACGAATTAATTTTACTTTCTGTTTAGACTCCTTAATCAAATCCGGTCCAAACAACTGGCGATCTCCTACTTCATCCCACAACAACGGGGTTCTGCACCTCCTTCCATACAAGGCTTCGAAAGGGGCCATTTTCAAACTGGATTGATAACTGTTGTTGTAAGAAAACTCCGCATATGGCAAGTTGTCATCCCAACTTGATCCATAATCCAAAACACAAGCTCTAAGCATATCCTCCAAAATCTGATTGACTCTCTCGGTCTGTCCATCTGTCTGTGGATGGAAAGCTGTGCTAAACTCCAGCCTGGTTCCGAATGTTTCGTGCAACTGCTTCCAGAACTTTGAGGTGAATTGGGTTCCTCTATCTGATACGATACTCCTCGGAACTCCATGCAAACATACAATCTTTGTCAAGTATATCTTAGCCAATTTGGCACTGCTGTAGGTAGTCTTTACTGGGATGAAATGAGCTACCTTCATCAAACGATCGACTACAACCCAAATCGAGTCATAGCCTGAACGGGTCCTGGGCAATCCCGTGATGAAATCCATGCCTAGTTTGTCCCACTTCCATTCGGGTATAGGCAATGGCTGTAACGATCCTGCTGGCTTCTGATGTTCTGCCTTCACCCTCTGACATACATCACAAACTGCTACATACACTACAATATCCTTCTTCATTCCGGTCCACCAGAAAGTTTCCTTCAAATCCAAATACATCTTGGTATTTCCGGGTGAATCGAATATGGTGAATCATGTGCCTCTTGCAGAATCAACTTCCTGATCTCCGGGTCATTGGGCACATAAACACGGTCCTCAAACCACAAGGTATCGTGCTCATCCTCACGAAATCCTTTAGCCTTTCCCTTGCTCATCCTTTCCTTTATGGAAGCAACTTCCTTATCTGTCTTTTGAGCTTCTCTGATTTTATCCATCAAAGTAGACTAAATCTCCAATGCTGCTACGAAGCCTCTCGGAACTATTTCCAAACATAGCTCCCGGAATTCCTCCGCTAATTCTTGTGGTAAACCTCCGATCATTAGGGTGTTGACATGGCTCTTACGGCTCAACGCGTCTGCTACAATGTTAGCCTTCCCGGGGTGATAATGCAATCTCATATCATAATCTTTAATAAGCTCCAACCATCTCCTCTGCCTGAGATTTAACTCCTTCTGCGTGAAGATGTACTTCAAACTCTTGTGATCCGTGTACACCTCACAATGATTTCCAATGAGGAAGTGTCTCCAAGTTTTCAGCATGTGCACTACAGCTGCTAACTCCAAATCATGAGTAGCATAATTCTTCTCATGAGGCTTAAGCTGTCGTGAAGCATACGAAACAACTCTTCCCTCCTGCATAAGCACTGCTCCAAGTCCTCGACGTGAACCATCGCAATACACTTCATAATCCTTGGTGATCTGGCAGAATTAATACTGGTGAGGTAACCAAACGTTTCTTCAACTCTTGGAAACTAGCCTCACACTCCTCAGTCCAAATGAACTTGGTATCCTTTTTCAACAATTCTGTCATAGGCTTCGCAATCTTCGAGAAATTTTCAATGAATCTCCAGTAGTATCCTGCGAGTCCAAGGAAACTCCTGATCTCTCCAACTGTTGTTGGTGCTTCCCAGTTTGTCACAGTGGCAACTTTAGTAGGGTCTACTGCTATACCTTCTCCGGATATAACATGTCCGAGAAATCCAACTTCCTTCAGCCAAAACTCACACTTGCTGAACTTGGCGTATAGCTGATGTTCTCTGAGCTTCTCGAGTACCAAACGCAAGTGCTCCTTATGTTCCTCTTCATTCTTCGAGTAAACCAAAATATCATCAATGAACACCACGACGAACTTATCCAAAAACTCCATAAACACCTTGTTCATCATGTTCATAAAATAGGCTGGGGCGTTAGTCAGACCAAATGACATAACGGTGTACTCATACAGCCCGTACCTGGTGGTAAAAGCCGTCTTCGGTATATCTTTCTCCCGAATCTTCAACTGATGGTACCCTGATCGCAAATCGATCTTGGAAAACACCTTGGCTCCTTGCAACCGATCGAACAGATCATTGATCATTGGTAGTGGGTACTTGTTCTTAATTCTTACTTCATTCAATCCACGATAATCCACAACCATCCTTAACGATCCATCCTTCTTCTCCACTAGAAGTACTGGCGATCCCCAAGGTGAAGAACTTGGGCGAATAAAACCTTTGTCCAACAACTCCTTAATCTGCTTCTTAATTTCCTCCAATCTTGGGCTGGCATCCTGTACGGTCTCTTGGATATCGGCCCAGTGCCTGGCAGTAGTTCAATTAGGAACTCAATGTCTCTATCTGGTGGCATGCCTGGCAACTCTTCTGGAAATACATCGGGGAAATCCCTTACCACTGGTACTTCTTCCTGCACAGCTCCTGATAAGGAATTTACATGTGATCTTCTCGGCTCATGCCGTGATACATACTTGATTCTTCTTCCTTCAGGGGTGGTAAGCAAAATCGACTTACTGGCGCAATCTATATTCCCTCCATACTTCGATAACTATAGAAAGAGGAGACGAGAGTTAAGAATAGAATGAGGTCTAGTGAGATAACACTACCCATATGCACATGAGACAAAAACACACAATATCACTCCAATCAATTCAAGCAAGGGCATACAACGGTCTAACTATCGTTACAAAAGTGCTTGGACTAAAACTAATTAAATGGTGGAAAATTCTACTACTGTTATGGTGGTCAACTAGAAAAACTGCTCCCATGAAGATTCCATGATATCTGCTCCAGCTTCATCAACATAGTCATCATCGCTGTCGTCGGGATCCGAGTCGGTGTCGTCGATGATGATATAATTATCTGGACAAGTAGGTTCATCCTCTTCTCCTCTGGGTGCTGATCCTCCCATGAATACTCCAATCTTCTCCTTAAGGTCGCCGTTCTGTCTTACTAGAGCGACGATTTCTTCCATATAATCTTTACGTGTAGCCTTGAGTTCTTCTTCTAGCTCCTTGATCTTGGTCATAGCCTTCTGCAGATCCTCCATATCTGCGCACATCTGATTCTCCTGGCGTCGGATGTGTTGGTTTAACTCCTGAATATAAGCTGCGATTGATCTGTCCTTCCTAGTGGTGATCATCTCCCAATGCTCATCTCGGCGCCCACAAATCTGGTAGATAGTATTCTTGAGATCGTTGTGGTAAACTTCTCCAATTCATCCCATGGCGATGTGAGCTGCCATGCTCTTTCCTAGGCTCCATGTTGGTGCATCAAAGGTAAACTCTATTGGCTCTATGACTGGCGCAAATGTCCTTCCTGGAATGTAGACTTGAATCCTCCAGCGCTCCTCTTCGGGTAAAGTGGCGTTAAAGGTCCCGGTGAAGCTTGGTACTCCTATGTTCAGGTATCTAGTGGCTTCCTTCAAGTGATATCCAAAAGGTGAATTTTCATCTGGTTGTGTGAACTTGATCCTTGCATCCGCTATCCTAAAGAATAGAAAAGATGAGGAGTCAGAAATGAGAAGAAAGAGTAGTGATCTAGGGCTTTAGCTTAGTGGCCGTGTCCTACAGTCAGCGTGTGCTCTAATACCATCTTTGTAGCGACCAGACCTCAAACAGTCTGATCTCTGTGCCCAGTGTCATCCCTGGATCAGTAATGCTGACACCACACAGTACTTGGAGGATTTATAATAGAGTAGCAATCACACACTTATTACATCGAATGTCTCAAGAGAGAACTTATTGAAATAAATATGGCTTAAGGCCATATAAAATACGATAACAGTGGAAGACTTGGAAGATAAGCGAGTCCATCAACTCCAACGGCATCACTGAGTATAGAACCACAACCTAAAAGCACCTTACTCGTCGTCTGAAAAGTCTGCAACATGAAACGTTGCATCCCGAAAACGGGTCAGCACATGGAATATGCTGGCAATGTAACACATAGAGGAAAATATGATGGAATAAGCTATACTACATGCATATTTGGCTGGTGGAAAAGCTCTATGGCTACAGTTTTGCGTAAATCAAATTTTTCCCTATTGCAAAGGAATAAATTTAGTTAACTATCATGGTGGTTGTTAAACATTGAGAATGGTTGACAGCATTCTCAATCCCAATTAAAAATACTCATTAACATCCCAACAATATTAATTAGAAGTAACATGATGAGATTCACATGATATCCAAGTACTAGATACTCAAGATGTCCATAACCGGGGACACGGCTAACCATGATTAGTTTATACACTCTGCAGAGGTTTGCGCACTTTTCCCCACATGACTCGATCTCCTCCGTTTGGTTTCTCGCACTACATGGTGTTTGAGAAACGGATGACCGAGACATAGTCTTTCAGAAGCGCTTGCACCTTACGTAGAGGGTAGACCGTACCAACCTACATCCCCTACATCTGCTAGTCTACCCTGTAAGAGTTCGCACGACTTAGTCAACTATGCTAGAGCCCATAATAGCATGTGGCTGCACACGGAAGTTTCTAGCATGAATAATCTTATGATCCCTTTGAGCCTGGGTGGCGGTCCAAAGAAAAACAGGCAAGTCCTAGAAATCAGGTGCCTCCATCCACCGAGATGTGTGTTTAAGTTGCCACCTTAAATAAACCATTAAATTTACAAACTCACATCTGTCATGGATACACTCACCCAATCCACGTCTACTAGCATAGCATGGCATAATTAAGCAAACGTAGAAGTAACTCCCAAAGGTTTGATAATAAAACAGGTAATAGGTACTACCTCATCTACTTCCCATAACCCACAATTTAATTAGATACCAATCATGCAATGTTTGAGGATTGATCTAATGCATAAAACTGGGTAGTAGAAAAGGTATGATCAAAGTGTTACTTGCCTTGCTGATGATCCGCGAAACCTAGAGACTCGAAGTAATAGGCGGCGCACTCCGGGTATTCTATCGCAGACAAACAAACAAGCATACAATAAGTACTCATCTAATGCACAGGTAAAACTCGAATAAGAGATCTAACCCGAAATTTCAACTTAAGAACTCCGGTTTGCAAAAAGAATCAAATCAAACAAAGCAACGAAAGTCCAACGGCGAAAGAAAACAGCTTCGTTTTACTAATCTGGATCTAAGTCAATTTTTACAGAAGCAACAATTTGTTTAAGTTGATTATTTGGAAAGAGGGTTTCGAGACGAAACTCCATGCGCTTGAATCGCCTGATTCCGATAAACGAGCGAAAAGTTAAACTAAAACGAAAATCGGATCAGGAATCGCGATCAGAAAAATCGCAGATTAAATCCGAGAAAAAGAAAAACGACGAACGGGTTAACGAACGAACGTTCGTTAACTAAACTAATCTGACAAACACGTTCGCTAAAACGAACGAACGAGCGAACGCTCGCTAATTAACCGAACCGAAAAAAACTGATCTAATAAAATAAACCGAAAAAACCCGAAGAAAACCGTTCTGTTTTTGAGAAAAACCGGCAGCACGGAAAACGAGGCGGCGGCGAACCTCGGCGGCGGGGTCGGCGGGGTCGGCGGCGGCAGTTCTGGCGGCGGCGGCGGATCTGGCGGCAGCGGCGGATTAGGGTTAGGGTTTCGGGCGGGGCGTGGGCCGGCGGCGGCGAGTGGGCTGGGGCGGCGGCGGCTGACGGGCCTGGGGCTCGGGGCGGCGCTATTTATAAGTTCCCCCGAGCGGAGTCCCGCTCGGGCACGGCCCAAAGGCGGTTCGCGTTTTTTTTAATAATTTCGCGCAGAAGAAAAATAAAAAGAAATAATAAACGGACTCCAAAAATCCCGGAATAAATTTTCCCCGGCTTCTAAAATCAAGCCGGACAAGATGAACATTTATTTGGGGCCTAAATGCAATTTTGAAAAACGTGCATTTTTCCTAAATTCAAATAAAAGGCGAAAAACTCCAAAATAAATCTTATTTGATTTTTTATTAAATCTTCATTATTTTTTTATTTTGGGAAAGTCATTTTATTCCCTCTCTGAAATTTTGGTAGTAGAAATAATTGAAGATAAAATAAATAAAATCACATGATCCTATTTTTCAAAAATTGAGAAAACTCAAATATGAAAATAACGAAATCCCCAACTCTCTCCGTGGGTCCTTGAGTTGTGTAGAATTTCTAGGATCGAGCCAACAATGCAACAAAATATGATATGCAATGATGATCTATGTATAACATTCCAAATTGAAAATTTGGGATGTTACATGTAGTAATCATGTTTTATATCTTTTGTTTCAATTAAGTACCAAGTAAAGCCTTTGAGATAGTGTGGATGATAGTTGACTTGATCATGTGCAAAAACAGAAACATTTGCTTCTAGTAACAGAATTGTTCAAATACACTGGAGCGTGATAAAATTCTGAACTTTTTTACACATTATTGGTATACAAATTTCCTACATTGCACTAATTTTTGAAATTTTTTGATTTAGAGATGTATTGTTGTTATTCAGGTCATTACAGACTGTTTCGTCTTTGACAGATTCTGTTTTGAATGCATAGTTTGCTTGTTTTAGTGTTTCCATAGCTTATATTAAGTGATATAAACTGTGGAAATGATAAGCTACAGTAGGCATTGTGTGAGAACAATTATGAATCCTATCTTGAAAGTACCAAAGTGAATGATTTGTCTTTATCCTACTAACCCATCTCATGAAGTTCCATTAAGTTTTGTGTGATTGAAGTTTTCATGTTTTGAGTGAGATATCGATATGAGGAGAATAAGGAGTGGCAAGACCCTATGCTTGGGGATGCCCAAGGCACCATCAAGGTAATATTCAAGGAAGATCCAAGAAACTAATCTTGGGGATGCCTCGGAAGGCATCCCCTCTTTTTCTTCAACATTGTCGGTAACCTCACTTGGAGCTATATTTGTATTCGTCACATGATATGAGTTTTCCTTGGAGAATCATTTTATTTAAGTTTTATTTGCTTTCTGCTATTTATAATAATGTTTTTCATCTTTAAGTTCAATAAAAAGGTCAAGTATAGCCTTTACCATGCTTATTTTGCAAGTCTATATGTTGTTGTTTTTAAAATAGAAAGTTTTCTATCATTGTCTAAATTCTTATGGAAAGTCAGAACGTGATAAAATATTGAAATTTTTACACAATGAGTAACAAAAAAATCTACAGTGTGGTAATTTTTCAGAATTGATAGAGTTAGGGGAGTATGATTCCTCTTGCATTCTTTACAGACTGTTCTCTATAGACAGATTGCTGTTTTGTTTGCTTGTTTAACGATTCTATTTAAGGATAGGAGTATTAAATATGAGGGGCATTTAGTATGCAATGCCAGATTATAATTTTAGTTATTTTTTACATTAGAGAATGATAATTTTTTGATTTATACTAACTTATCTCACGAGTTCTTGTTGAGTTTTGTGTGGTTGAAGTTTTTAAGATTTAGAGAAACCGTGATATAAAAGGAATTAAGGAGACACAAAAGCTCAAGCTTGGGATTTCCCAAGGCATCCCAAGATAATATTCCAAGAAGTCTCAAGCATCTAAGCTTGGGGATGCCCCTGTTGTCATCCCACCATTCTTCTTCAAATGATCTATTAGTTTTGGTTGAGCCTAAGTTTTTGCTTCTTCAAATGATATGTGCTATCCTTGGAATGTCATTTTATTTTGTTTTGCTTGCTGTTTGAATAAAATACTTAAGATCTAAAATTCTTAGATGAGAGAGAGGCTTCACATAGTTACTTAATTATTCAACTACTCATTGATCTTCACTCATACCTTTTGGAGTAGTTTGTCATTTACTCTCATGCTTCACTGATACGTCCATTTTGCATCATGTTTTCCTACTGTTATTTATAATATTTTTATGTACAATAATGCTTTTGGGGGTATTTCTAATGCCTTTTCTCTCATAATATGCAAGGTTTCCACAAAGAGGGAGAATGTCGGCAGCTGGAAGTCTAGACCTGAAAATGCTACGTCAGAGTTACCTATTCTGCACATCTCCAAATAAGCTGAATCTTCACAGAGGTTTTTACGGAATATTTCACTCATACCTTCTGGAGTAGTTTGTCATTTTCTCTCGTGCTTCAGTGATACGTCCATTTTGCATCATGTTTTCCTACTGTTATTTATAATGTTTTTATGTATAATAATGCTTTTTGGGGTATTTCTAATGCCTTTCCTCTCATAATATGCAAGGTTTACACAAAGAGGGAGACTGTCGGCAGCTGGAATTCTGGACCTGAAAATGCTATGTCAGAGTTACCTATTCTGCACATCTCCAAATAAGCTGAATCTTCACAGAGTTTTTTTATGGAAAATTTAAGAAATATTGGAGCAAATAACTAACTGAGGGGGCCCACCAGGTGGGCACAACCCACCTGGGCGCGCCCTGGTTGGTTGTGCCCTCCTCGGCCCACGTCTGGTGCCCATCTTCTGGTATGTAGGTCATTTTGACCGAGAAAAAAAATCAAGGGTGGACTTTCGGGATGAAGTGCCGCCGTCTTGTAGCGAAACTTTGGCAGGAGCAGTTTTGCCCTCCGGCGGAGCAATTCCGCCGGGGGAACTTTCCTCGCAGAGGCGGAAATCATCGTCGTCATCATCACCAACAACTCTCCTATCTTTGGGAGGGCAATCTCCATCAACATCTTCAATATCACTGTCTCCTCTCAAACCCTAGTTCATCTCTTGTGTTCAATCTTTGTACCAGAATCTTAGATTGGTTCTTGTGGGTGGCTAGTAGTGTTGATTACATCTTGTAGTTGATTACTATATTGTTTATTTGGTGGAAGATTATATGTTCAGATCCATTATGCTATTTAACACCCCTCTGATCTTGAGCATGATTATCATATGTGTTCGATATTTTGATGATATGTATGTTGTGATTCCCTTAGTGGTTTCATGTGAACGTAGACTACATGGCACTTCACCTTATTAGGGCCTAAGGGAATGCATTGTGGAGATGATGGTTGCTAGAGTGACAGAAGCTTGAACCCTAGTTTATGTGCTACTTCATAAGGGACCAATTTGGATCAAAAAGTCTAATGCTATGGTTAGATTTTATCTTAATACTTTTCTCGTAGTTGCGGATGCTTGTGAGGGGTTAATCATAAGTAGGAGGTTTGTTCAAGTAAGAACAATTATCAAAGTAGCAAACACGAATCAAGCCAGAATGATGAAAGTGACATGGTGAAATTCCCGTGTACCCTCAAGAACGCTTTGCTTATCATAAGAGACCATTTTGGCCTATCCTTTGCCAAAAAATGATTGGGCTATCTTGTTGTAGTTTATTTACCATTATTGTTACTTGCTCGTTACAAATTATCTTGCTATCAAACTACCTATTACCGACAATTTCAGTGCTTGCAGAAAATACCTTGTTGAAAACCACTTGTCATTTCCTTCTGCTCCTCGTTGGGCTCGACACTCTTACTTATTGAAAGGACTTGATCCTCTATACTTGTGGGTCATCAAGGCTCTTTTCTGGCGCTGTTGCCGGGGATTGAAGCACTCTTGGTAAGTGGAAATTGGTAAGGAAAAATTATTACTACGTGCTGAAATTTATTGTCACTTGTTACTATGGAGAATCATCCTTTGAGGGGTTTGTTCGAGGTATCTTCACCTCAACTGGAACCACAATTAGTTACCTCTCAACCTATTGCACCTACTAAAAATATTGGTTATGAAATTCCTTCGGTTATTATAGAACAACTGCTAGATAATCCTAATGCAGGATATGGAACTGAACATCCTGATATGCATTTGATATATATGGATGAAATTTGTGGATTATTTAAGCTTGCAGGTTTATTCGGAGATGAAGCTAAGTAGAAGGTTTTCTCTTTATCTTTTAAGGGAGAGGCATTGATATGGTATAGACTATGCGATGATATTGGATCTTGGAATTGGAACCGATTGAAATTGGAATTTCACCAAAACAATTATCATGTGTGTGTAGTTCATCGTGATCGGAATTATATATATAATTTTTGGCCCGTGAAGGAGGAAGTATCACTCTAGCTTGGGGGAGGCTTAAGCCAATGTTATATTCATGCCCCAATCATGAGCTCTCAAGAGAAATTATCATTCAGAATTTTTATGCTCGGCTTTCTCGTGATGATCAATCCATCCTCGATACTTCTTGTACTGGTTCTTTTATGAAGAAGGCTATTGAATTTAGGTGGGATCTTTT
This sequence comes from Triticum timopheevii, assembly GCA_963921465.1. Lineage (NCBI taxonomy): Eukaryota > Viridiplantae > Streptophyta > Magnoliopsida > Poales > Poaceae > Triticum > Triticum timopheevii. The sequence goes on along the minus strand of OY997274.1, from coordinate 443,292,514 downwards.
AGAAATAATTAAACGCAACTCTGAAGACTAGGAACTCTATGAATGTAAAGAGTCAGGTATTAAGCTTGAGTTTGATTGTGTTAATCTTTTATGAATACTGATGCTTTTCAAAAGTTTACCACTAAATATGGACTTGACTCTGAGATTATAGCCTCTTTCTGTGAATCATTTGCTACTCACGTTGATCTCCCAAAGAGAAGTGGTTCAAATATCATCCCCCTATAAAATAAGAAATTCAAGAACTGGTCATAGCTAAAGATGAAACTATAATTTACAATGTTGATCTAGTTGTGCCTACTGCTTATGTTCAAAAACCACCTTTCCATGTTAGGATAAAAGAACATGCTAAGGTTTCAACTATGGTTCGCAAGAGTAATATTAGAGCACCTAAACCTGCTGAAAAAACTAAAGTAGAACCTAGTGTTGCTATGGTTAAAGATCTCTTGGTAGAAATATTGATGGGCATGTTATTTACTTATGTGATGAAGCTGCTAGAACTGCCAAACCCAATGAAAAAGAGAAACATAGACCTGTTGTTGGCATGCCTGTTGTCTCAGTTAAAATAGGAGATCATTGTTATCATGGTTTACGTGACTTAGGTGCTAGTGTGAGTGTTATTCCCTTTACCTTATATCAAGAAGTTATGAATGACATAGCACCCAGTGAAATAGAAGACATAGATGTTACTATTAAACTTGCTAATAGAGACACCATCACACCACTTGGGATTGTTAGAGATGTTGAAGTCTTGTGTGGGAAAATAAAATACCCTACTGATTTTCTAGTTCTTGGTTCCCCACAAGATGACTTCTGTCCCATTATCTTTGGTAGACCTTTCTTGAACACAGCCAATGCTACTATAGATTGTCATAAACAAACTGTTAGTGTTCGCTTTGGTGATGAGTCTCATGAATTTAATTTCTCCAATTAATAGATAACCTCATAAGAAAGAATTACCTAGTAAAGACGAGATAATTGGTCTTGCTTCTGTTGCCATGCCCCCCTACTGATCCACTACAACAATATTTGCTAGACCATGAAAATGATATGCATATGCATGAAAGAAATGAAATAGATAAAATTTTCTTCAAACAATGACCTCTGCTAAAAAACAATTTGCCTACTGAAACTCTAGGAGGTACTCCTCCACCTAAAGGTGATTCTGTGTTTGAACTAAAACAATTGTCTGACACTTTGAAATATGCTTATCTTGATGAGAAAAAGATATATCCTGTTATTATTAGTGCTAACCTTTCAGAACATGAAGAAGAAAGATTATTGAAAATTCTGAAGAAGCACAGAGCTACTATTGGATATACTCTTGATGATCTTAGGGGCATTAGTCCCACTCTTTGTCAGCACAAGATTAATATGGAACTTGGTGCTAAACCCATTGTTGATCATCAACGATGTTTGAATCCTAAAATGAAAGAAGTGGTAAGAACTGAAATATTCAAGCTTCTGGAAGCAGGTATAATCTATCCCATAGCTGATAGTAGATGACTAAGCCATGTTCATTGTGTCCCTAAGAAGGGAGGTATTACTGTTGTTCCTAATGATAAAAATGAACCTATTCCACAAAGGATTGTTACTGGTTATAGAATGGTAATTGATTTCAGAAAATTAAATAAAGCAACTAGAAAAGATCATTACCCTCTACCGTTTATCGATGAAATGTTGGAAAGACTATCTAAGCACACACACTTTTGCTTTCTTGATGGATATTCTGTTTTTTATCAAATACTTGTTTCACAACCTGATCAAGAGAAAACCACCTTTACTTGCCCTTCTTGAACTTATGCTTATAGACGTATGCCTTTTGGATTATGGAATGCACTGGCTGCCTTTCAAAGATGTATGACTGCTATATTCTCTGATTTTTGTGAAAATATTGTTGAGGTTTTCATGGATGATTTTTCTGTTTATGGAACTTCTTTGATGATTGCTTGAGCAACCTTGATCGAGTTTTGCAGAAATGTGAGCAAACTAATCTTGTCTTGAATTGGGAGAAGTGCCACTTTATGGTTAATGAAGGTATTGTCTTGGGCCATAAAATTTCTGAACGAGGTATTGAGGTGGATAAAGCTAAAGTTGATGCAATTGAGAAAATGCCATGTTCTAGAGATATTAAAGGTATTCGTGGTTTCCTTGGTCATGCTGGTTTCTATTGGAGATTTATTCAAGGCTTCTCTAAAATTTCTAGGCCTCTTACAAATCTTTTACAAAAGGATGTTCCATTTGTTTTTTATGATGATTGTGTAGAAGCCTTTGAAACACTTAAGAAAGCCTTGATTTCTACACCTATTGTTCAACCACCTGATTGGAACTTGCCTTTTGAAATCATGTGTGATGATAGTGATTATGCTATTGGTGCTATTCTAGGATAAAGAGTTGATAAGAAATTAAATGTTATCCATTATGCTAGTAAAACTCAAGACAGTGCCCAAAGAAATTATGCCCACTGAAAAAGATTTTTTTAGCAGTTGTGTTTGCTTGTGATAAATTCAGATCCTATATTGTTGATTCCAAAGTATTTGTTTACACTGATCATGCTGCTATAAAATATCTCATGGAAAACAAAGATGCTAAACCTAGACTCATTAGATGGGTTCTCCTACGACAAATTTAATCTACATATCACTGATAGAAAAGGAGATGAGAACCCCGTAGCTGATAACTTTTCTAGGTTAGAAAATATTCTTGATGACCCACTGCCTATAGATGATAGCTTCCCTGATGAACAACTAGCTGCAAGAAATTTTTCTCAAAATACTCCTTGGTATGCTGACTATGCTAATTATATTGTTGTTAAATATATACACCTAGTTTCACATACCAACAAAAGAAAAACTTCTTCTATGATTTAAGACATTACTTTTGGGATGACCCACATCTTTATAAAGAAGGAGTGGATGGTATTATCACACGTTGTGTACCTAAGCATGAACATGAACAAATCCTACCGAAATGTCAGTCTGAAGCTTATGGAGGGCATCATGCGGGAAATAGAACTGCTCATAAGGTATTGCAATCTGGTTTTTATTGGCCTACTCTCTTCAAGGATGCCCGTAAGTTTGTTTTATCTTGTGATGAATGTCAACGAATTGGTAATATTGGTAAGCATCAAGAAATGCCTATGAATTATTCACTTGCTGTTGAACCATTTGATGTTTGGGGTTTCAATTATATGGGACCTTTTCCTTCCTCTAATGGGTATACTCACATTTTGCTTGTTGTTGATTATGTTACTAAGTGGGTAGAAGCTATTCCAACTAGTAGTGATGATCATAACACTTCCATTAAAATGCTTAAAGAAGTTATTTTCCTGAGGTTTGGAGTCCCTAGATATTTAATGACTGATGGTGGTCCACACTTTATTCATGGTGCTTTCCATAAAATGCTTGCCAAATATGATGTTAACCATAGAATTGCATCACCCTATCACCCTCAATCTAGTGGTCAAGTTGAACTTAGCAATAGAGAAATAAAGTTGATATTACAAAAAACTGTTAATAGGTCCCAAAAGAATTGCTCTAAGAAATTAGATGAAGCACTTTGGGCTTACAGAACATCATATAAAAATCCTATGGGTATGTCTCCCTACAAAATGGTTTATGGAAAAGCTTGTCATTTGCCTCTAGAGTTAGAACATAAATCATATTGGGCAATTAAAGAACTCATCTATGATTTCAAACTTGCCGGTGAAAATAGGTTATCCGATATTAGCTCTTTAGATGAATGGAGAACCCAAGCCTATGAAAATGCCAAATTGTTTAAAGAAAAAGTTAAAAGATGGCATGACAAAAGAATCCAAAAGCGGTAATTCAAAGTTGGTGAATATGTTCTTTTATACAACTCTCGTTTCAGATTCTTTGCAGGGAAACTTCTATCTAAATGGGAAGGACCATATATTATCGAGGATGTTTACCGCTCTGGAGCTATCAAGATTAATAATGCCAAAGGTACTAACCCGAAGGTGGTCAATGGTCAAAGAATTAAACACTATATCTTAGGTACGCCTATTAATGTTGAAAGAAATATTATCCAAACCATGACACTGGAGGAACATATAATAGAAACCTTATGAAACACTCCAGAATAACTAAAAAAGAGGAGGTACGTGATACGATAAGTAAACGGACTCCAAAAAATCCGCAAAAATATTTTCTGTCAGTTTTAGAATATTACAAAAAAATAGGAAAATAAGAAGCAACTAGGAAGGCATCCCTAGTGGGCACAAGACACCAGGGCGCGCCCAGGTGGGTTGTGCCCACCTCAGTTACCTTCCGGACTCTGTTTTTCTCTAGTTTGCTTGTTCCCCAAGATAAAAAAATCTTTATATAACCCTTGAACGCATTGACCTCCGTATCGCGGAGAAATTTTCTGTTCTTCTTTCTCGATGCTTTCTGACAGATCTAGATCGCCATGGCCGCCTCAAGCTCCTCCAAGGACAAGTTCTTCGAGAACGTCATCAACCCGTATTTGCGGGAGGTGATGCAGCACCCTCAAGCCTTCGAGATGTGTGATGGGGTGCTCCATATCAGGGATGTCCAGGGGCCCAGGAGGACGGGAACCATGGAGGATAGGCTCGAAGCCATGGGGCAGGAGGTCTTCAATTGCAAGGGGATGGTGGAGCGCGGACTCAATGCTAATCACCTCATGATTATGGAATTCACCCGTGGTGTCAAGGTGGATGGCCGGTCCATGAAAGGTGTCGTCTTCACCTTCAACGAGCAAATCAACTTTCTACAAAGCCAAATCTATGATCTCCAAAACCAAGTCTTTGAATATGAGGCAAGGTTCAAAGATATGAGCTTGGCTGCCAGTTGCAGGACTCGCGAGACTCGTTCTTCCTCTTACGATGGTGAGCCACTTCCATGGAAACCGGAGGATAAGCTTGCTACTACCTCATCATCTCCACCTCCTCCTTCATCACCAAAGGAGACTTGAGTTCATGGTATGGGCATTCCCCTTGGCTTGTGCCAAGCTTGGGGGAGGTGCCCTGGTATCGTATCACCACCACTACCTTTGCCTTTATTTATCTTAGTTCGATCCTTAGTTATTTTTTGAATTAGTTGAATAAAAGTTTAGTTCGAATCCTTTCTCTTTGAGTGTTTGCTTAGTGATCTATCTATCTATCTATCTACCTATGTAACCATGTGCGATATATATAATAAAGATTAGTTCAAGTTTTGCTTTCTTTGCTTTTATGTTTAAATAAAAATAGAAGGAAATAATAAAAATATCATATGCCAATCTTATGGTAAGTAATGACGTCACATAAAGAAAAGTATAAGTGGTAAAATTTATTATAAATTGACAAACATAGCATTGGTCAATGATGCAATTCATGAAAGAATTAATAAGGGAAGAGAAGATTCACATGCAAATACACTAGCATGGACATCTTTTATGATTGTGAGCCCCCATTAAATATTTTGTGTCAAATTTGTTGACGTTGGACAAGGAAGACAACATAATGATTTATGTTTGTTCCTATTCACATAGAAGTTATATTGTCATAGATCCTTCAACATGTGGTGCTTGCTCAATATCTTTGCTAGCCAAAAACTCCGCACTAAGTAGAGATACTACTTGTGCATACAAAAACCCTTAACCCAAAATCTTATTTTGAGAGTCCACCATACCTACCTATGGATTGAGTAAGATCCTTCAAGTAAGTTATCATCGGTGTGTTAAGGCAATAAAAATTGCTTCTAAATGTTTTGGATCAATTAGTGTAAGAGAAAATTGAGCATTGTACGAACTTGTGATGGCAAAATAATAAAAGCGACAGACTGCATAATAAAGGTTGCCATCATAAGGGGCAATATAACGTGAAGTTCTTTTGCATTAAGGGATTTGGCATATAAACAAATAAGCACATGACAACCTCCGCTTCCCTCTGTGAAGGGGCTATCTTTTACTTTTATGCATTTACTTTTATGTCAGAGTCAAAGTATTCTTCTCAATTCCTTTTTATTTTCTCTTTTTGCAAGCATCATGTGGTGAGGAAAGATCTAGGCACATATATCCAGTTGGATATGGGTGGGCACGAGTTATTATTGTTGACATCACCCTTGAGGTGAATATGTTGGGAGGCCAAACTATAAGACCCTATCTTTCTATGTGTCTGGCTGAAACTTTTTGTTCATGGGTATGTTGTAAGCGTTAGCAATCATAAAAGGTTAAGAGATGGTTGAGCATGTGAACTTTCCTAAAAGGCTCCGACACGTGACTCTTCCTGAAAAGATGATGAATTGTAGTTGCATAGTTGACTGAGAACATAGTTTGTTGGTTTTCATTAAGGTTTATGGTTTATACTTCAATGTTGTGATGAATTGTTACTTAATCATGAGAAGTTATATGATAAAGTTATGTGATAAAGCTTTATATTATAGTTTGATGCTGTCATAATAATAAGCATGATGCTTCTATGTCCATATTTTGTTTTTATCGACACCTCTCTCTCCCTCTCTAAGCATGTGGACATGTTTTTCGATTTCGGTTTTTCGCCTGAGGACAAGCGAGGTCTAAGCTTGGGGGAGTTGATACGCCATTTTTCATCATGCTTTCCTACTGGTATTTATAATTTTTGATGTATAATAATGCTTTTTGGGGTATTTCTAATGCATTTCCTCTCATAATATGCAAGGTTTACACAAAGAGGGAGAATGTCGGCAGCTGGAATTCTGGACCTGAAAAAGCTACGTCAGAGTTACCTATTCTGCACATCTCCAAATAAGCTAAAACTTCATGGAGATTTTTTATGGAATATTTAAGAAATATTGGATCAAATAACTACCAGAGGGGGCCCACCAGGTGGGCACAACCCACCTGGGTGCGTCAGGGCCCCCAGGCGCGCCCTGGTGGGTTGTGCCCTCCTCGGCCCACCTCCGGTGCCCATCTTCTGGTATATAGGTCATTTTTACCTCAAAAAAAATCAAGGGGGACTTTTGGGACGAAGCGCCGCCATCTCGAGGCGAAACTTGGGCAGGAGCACTTTTGCCCTCCATCGAAGCGATTCCGCCGGGGAACTTCCCTCCCGGAGGGGGAAATCATCGTCATCATCATCACCAACAACTCTCTCATCATTGAGAGGGCAATCTCCGTCAACATCTTCAACAACACCATCTTCTCTCAAACCCTAGTTCATCTCTTGTGTTCAATCTTTGTACCAGAATCTTAGAATGGTACTTGTGTGTGACTAATAGTGTTGATTACATCTTGTAGTTGATTACTATATGGTTTATTTGGTGGAAGATTATATGTTCATATCCATTATGCTATTTAATACCCCTCTGATCTTGAGCACGATTATCATATGTGAGTAGTTACTTTTGTTCTTGAGGTCACGGGAGAAGTCATGTTGCAAGTAATCACTACAAAAAAAATACACTTCCGTGATGATACGTGTTTGTCACAGTAGGTCACGTTTTCTGTCATGCATGTACATCCATGATGATTTTATGACAGAATCAAGATAGTCATACCTATGCTATCATAGAAGTGTTCCATGACATTACCAAAAGTATCATCACGGAAGTGTCCACTTCCATGATGATAAATCGTGGGTCATAGAAGTGCTTTCATCAAGGGTGACCGACACATGGCATCCACCATAACGGCTCGCCGTTAAGCTATCGGGTCCGCTTTTGGATCCGCTAACCCGTTAACAGTCCAGACCAATGGGGATTTTCCACGTGTAAAATTCTCATTGGCCGGAGGAAACACGTGTTGGCTCACCGTTGGGACAGATGTCATCCACTCATTGGTCAGGAGGCGCCTATGATACGTCGACACGTGGCATGGCCCTACAGAGGCCCATTCCGGTGAAAAGGCCGGCCCGTTTGACTTGGTCAAAAGGTAATAGGCCGGCCCACGGAAAGCCTGTTAACGGCTTGTTCGTATATCGCCCATTTACGGCCCGCTAACACCCGGCCGGTGACGGCCTATCGGAATTAAGCCTAGTAGCTTCATCTGGGCCTTCCAATATGATTCCAACCCTTTGTAACTTCCGGCCCATGTATGGCCCATGATGTCTTTCGACCCATATGAAGCCCTTCATAACTCTCGTCCCATTAAAGGCCCGAGATGAAACTGGCCCATAATGAACGGTGTATCGCTTTATACCCATTAACGGCCCATTATTCTGTCCGCCGTTTCCAACCCGTGTTAACTTTCTGCCTTCTAAGGGCCCATTTATTCTTGGGCTCCTTTCTAGAATTCGGTTAGTTACGGTCCGTTACTGGCTTGTTCTGTTCGTGGGCTAAATTCAGCCCATGGTTACATTCACCCCATTTGTGGCCCGTTAACCCGTTGGGCTGTTTTCATGTCCAAAAAAACCCGTTGGGTTGTTTTCATAGAGTTATCAAATACGGCCTATTAACGGCCCATTGTGGTCCACGAATAGTACGGCCCATGACTGGCGAAATGATTATACGCTCCATAGAGGCCCATGGATCCTACGACCCGTAGAAGACCAATGGATCCTACGGCCCGTAGAAGGCCCATGGATCATACGGCCCGTAGAAAGTCCATGGATCCTATGGCCCGTAGAAGGCCCATGGATCCTACGGCCCATAGAAGGCCCACGGATCCTATGGCCCGTATCGAAGACCAATGGATCATACGGCCCGTAGAAGGCCCATGAATCATATGACCCGTAGGAGGCCCATGGTTACAACAGTTCGTGTGTTGCCATGATTATTGTGGCCTAGTTACCAAAAATAGGTTATTGTGGCCACTAGAAAAACGCAGAAAAAGAACTGCAGTGACTACAAGCAAACAACTAAACAAGACAATAAGGAAATAAATAAGCAAGCAACTAACGCTAGCGGCTAGCCTATTACCGCTATTACACATATTACATCCACTGGGAATCAAAGTTCGCCACTAGTGCAAATATAGGGAACAAAGCAGCATATTACATACACTGGCCGTCAAAATTGCCACCAGTGCAAATAAACGCAGCAGCAAAACAAGAGCATAATTGAAACAACTTCAGAAGAGCTCAAGAAATGTTATCATGTGTATCCACCATGCTGGCAATAAGCTTAGCAAGATTATTAGCTTTGTCCTGTTTGGCGCTAAAATCCTCTAACGCTTGTTGTTGCACCAGAAAGTATGCATCTAAATGCTCCAGGGACTTCTGCAGTCCTTCCGCTTCTTGTCGTAGCACAGCTGATCGATGTCTTTCAGCTTGTAGTTGAGACTCAAGAAACCGAACTGATTCACATAGTGAGTTTGAATAGCATGTGCAAGCGGTACTGGCCAGTAACCCGAACATTAAACCAAGACAGGACTTTGGGGTTGTCTCACTGTCTTCGAGATAGTCTTCCTTCGTTGTTTTAGCAGCTTTGTTGGAGACCAACAAGGATGTCTCACTATCCTGAACCTTATCTGCATTACTTCCTTTACCATTGCTTAATAAGGCACTCTTCCCCAATATTCTGTCGGCATTCTAAAAGAAGAAACAAGCAGACACATAATAGGTTTAGCAGACATAACAATCGCTGCTAGGTTATAAACCTTTTCACCGGTGAGAGCGGCACGTATGAGGCTCAAGTCTGGAGCACAAAGTGTACTACAGTCTTGCTTGCCTACTATGCATTTTCCATTGAATAATGTGGAGTACCGAATTGCAGGAAAATGTATGCTCTTTATTCTACCTTGTTCCACTCCCCTAATTTCACCAAAGCAAAGACTAGTTAAGAAAGACTCAAACTCAGACCTAGGTGGCTCATCGAGTAAACCCCATAATGGGATTTTGCATAGGTGAGCAAACCTTTCTAGAGATATGGTAAATGGATTATCATAAAGTTTAAAAGACACCCTAACTCATGAGGAAAGAATTTAAATTCTTCGACAAATGAATCGGTGAGGATGAGGCGTTGGTCGCACTTATCTGAAATTTAGGGACCGAGTTCGGCATTGTGAATTAGTTTCTCAAATTCCTCCTTAATACCAACTCTCGCCATGTAATCGTCACATGGCCATAAGCATGTTTTGGTTGTGGCACTTCGAATGGATTTTTCGCTTGGTTTAGCATAGGACCGGCGAACAGAGCTGCTTCTAGAGGATGCCTCTGAGGATCTCCTCCTTGAAGAACTCCTTCCAAAGAAGTTCATAATGTTCGCGTGCAATTTTCTGAAAAATTTTGGTCATGAAAATTTTATTAACAAAACTTCACAAAATTGATAGCAACTACTCATAGGGATGTATAGAGGCCATAGCAAGCATTCAAACTACTTAGAACTCTAAGAATTCAACATGCAAGCTCATCTACAGCAGCACCAAGAGAAGCTAATTATTCTAAATATAAACCACTAATACAAAAACTAATTGGACACATGGAGGAGTCACATACCAAGCAACAAATCCCGAAACAGTCTCGGAAATGGAGCTTCAAGCAAAGAGATCAAAATCTACGGTTTCGGGAGCAAGAACACGAGAGAGAGAGAGAGAGTGTGTGTTGGTGATTTTTTCTGGGTGAATGGAGTGGTGTGGGAGGAAGAAGTAAGTGAGAGGGCCCACTAGGTGGGCAGCACCCACCAGGGTGCGCATAGGGGTGCTGGCAGGACCAGGTGCGTTGTGCCCACCTGGTGCACCTCCCTCGGGTATTATTTGCACCAAAAGTTCATAAATATTCATAAAAAAATCGTATCGGGTTTTCAGAGCATTCTGAGAACTTTTATTTTTGGGTCATTTTTTAATTGCATGGAATTAGCATAAAACAAACAAAGCATGGCATTTTATTTTATTTAACTAATAAAAACATAAAAACAAAAGGTAGGGACAGAAGGTAGTGCTTACTAAATTCACCAACTTCATACCTCTCAAAAATAATCCATTAATAAGGTTGATCAAGTCTTATTAAGAACCACTTTCGGTTAGCATGAAACCGAAGAACATTCGTAAATCACTAAGTTACCTCAATGGGGATATGAATGTCCCCAACAATAAGAATTTCATATTTCTTTTTGACAGTAGGTAGAGCCGTAGAGGTAGTTGAAAACTTCCAATAGTGATTGTCGGAGATTTTTCAATAGCATTAATACCATTCACTTGGAATTGTTTCTTCGAAAAGTGCACCATATGCTCATTACCATTGATATGAAAAGGGACCTTGCTTTTATTGCAATCAATAACAGCCCCTGCGGTATTCAAGAAGGGTCTACCAAGGATAATTGACATGTTTTCATCCTCGGGCATCTCAAGTATAACAAAGTCAGTCAAAATAGTAACATTAGCAACAACAACGGGCACATCCTCACAAATACCGATAGGTATGGCAGTTGATTTATCAGCCATTTGCAATGATATTCCAGTAGGTCTGAGTTTTGTTGGATTACGGGTTCCACAAACCCTTGAGAGGTTCTAACTCTGGGGTGCGTGCGGAGATCTCAACCTACCTAGACTGCCTACTCGCGATCCTCCTAAGCCTAGCGCGACGAGCTCGAAGAGACAAAGAGACACAACAGTTTATCCTGGTTCGGGCCACCTTGCGGTGTAATAGCCTACTCCAGCGGTTTTGGTGGATTGCCTCGGAGGGCTAAGGATGAACTAGTATAGTGGATGAACTGGCCTCAGGAGGTGAGGTGTTCTTGAGCTCGAGAAAGCTGAGGGGATGTGAACTAGATGCCCCCCTATGGTGGTGGCTAAGTCCTATTTATAGTGGCCTTGGTCCTCTTCCCAAATGTTGGCGGGAAGGGATCCACAACGGCTGGTTTTGAAAGGGGACAAGTAGTACAGCTTATCCTGACAAATGTAGTCTTCGCCTGCGAAAAGCCTCTAGTCGTGACGCTGCGGTGGGCTCGGTGATGATCTCCGTCCTGTCGTCCTGGCGGTCTTGGTCTTGTCACACCAAAATGGAAACCTTTGGCTGATTCCTCGGGACTGCGCGCATGTGGCTTGCCTTCCTTGCACCGAAGAGGAAACCTGCGCTCTGCACCCACTGGCGCCCGCCTGGCCTTGGTCGTCATGGCTCATGTCAGCTGAGCCTCGTGAGGTATACCTTGCATAGAACTCTCCGCCCCTCGGGAGCCAGCCTGAAGAGGCCGACCCCCTCGGGGATCTTGGCGTCGTCCTCCTCGCGAGGCTTGGCCCCTTGCGAGGGTCTTGAGCTGTTGATGCTGAAGCTGGGCCATACTAGGCCATCGATGGAGCCACGTGTTGGCCGCAGGCAGGCAGGTCTGGATACCCCCATATCCAGAACACCGACAGTAGCCCTCGGGCCCAAGGCGCACTCGGACTTGGCTTCCAGGCGTAGCCAAAGGGCAAGTGTAGAGCGCCGCGGGCCCTAACCGCTTGCGTCCCCGATGAGGCGTGGCGATTTGATGGGACGTGGGCAAGTCCACTTCCCCATGCTGCCTCGGCAACTGTTCTACTTGTCCGAACAATGCGACATGCAGAAGATCATGATGGCGTGAGGTCGTGGAGGCTGGCGGTTGACCTCCCTTGGCTATAAATATGGGGGAGGGGTAGAGCCTCCTGCCCATCTCTCCTTCGTCTTGCTCCCGCCTGCTTCTCCTCTTCTTCATCTTGCCCCCATGGCATCGCAGAGGCAGTTTTCAACGGCCGAGAAGGGGAAGGCTTCCAAGGAGGGGCCAGCCTCTCCGCCTCCCAAGAGAGGTCGTGGTCGTCCCCGCAAGCATCACGCGGCTCCTACGGTGGCCCCTAGGGGGCGCGGGCGTGCACCCCCCAGATCCGGCACTTCTCTCGGTGCCCGCGATGGCACCTCTTGTTGCGGCGGGGGCTACCGGCTTCGGAGCAGCCCCCATGACGAAGGGAGGCACGCCGTGATTGTGCGCCCGCCTTGGCCACGCTTCTCCTCGCTGGACATGCTCCCTGAATTCATGGTGTGGTCAGAGAACCCAGCTGGCACGTTGCTCCGGCTTCCACGTTTCTTCTCCGGCGAGCTTCCTTCCTCTGGGCTTGACGGTCTCTGGCTGCAGGCTGACGGCTACCGCAGCAGAGCTTCATGGGTCGGGCCGAGGTCGCCGCCTCCGGCAGCATGGTCCTGACCCGCGGCTGGCAGACGTTTGCTCGCGCACGAGGCCTGGGCGGAATGTGTACCCTCCACTTCAAGTATGACGGCCTGGCGACCCTCTATGTGAGGGTGTTCAGGAAGGACGGCCGACGCGTGGGGTGCTGCCCAGAGGATGGCAGCGATGACGAAGGTGGCGAAGGTGAGCTTGGTCTTGGCGGCACGCGCTCCTCCTCCCGCAACGGCAGCTCTTCCTCGGATGAGAGCTCGAGCAGTGGTGGCTATGACCGGCCCCCACGTCGTCGTGCTCGGGTGGACCTAGCCATGGGATAAAGAGTGTTCAGGTATGTCCCGAACACCCCCCGTATTTTTTTTCGCGGGGGGTGGAAGCCGACGACTGGCCAACTCTCAGGATTTACATAAACTAAATAGCCGCACAGGAGGAACACATGTTCAAACAAAACAGGCAATAGATAATAAAAGTGCCATTATCCCATATTACAAAGAACGGCAAGAATGCCCTCAGGGAAATATAATGTCTCTGGTACACTTATCCGCCACAAGGCGGGCTCCCTTCAGAACACCCTCATAGTATAGCTCGGGCTTGTAGTGCTCCTTACCCTCTGGTAGCCCCTCCGTCATCAGCTTCTCCGCGTCAAGCTTCCCCCAATGCACTTTTGCATGGGCAAACGCCATGCATGCACCCTCTATACAGACTGATCGCTTAACAGCATCCAGCCGAGGACAGGCACCCACAATCCGCTTCACGAGTCCGAAGTAACTGCTTGGAATTGGCTCTATGGGCCACAGCCGGACAACCAAGTCCTTCATGGCCAGTTCGGCCGCCTGGTGCAGTTTGACCAGTTGCTTCAGCTGATCGATAGAAGACACCGGATAGTTCGGCACCAAATACTGTGACCAGAAATCCCTCTCCGCAGACTTCTTCTCCTCGGTCTGGTAGAATTGGACGACATCTGATATGCTGCGAGGCAGATCTGCAAACGCCCCTGGAAAAACAAGAATTCAGCTTGTCGCTTAGAGTTCTTCCCACTATCATGTAAAAATGGCCATGAGTACAAAAGGCCTTACCAGCCGCAACCTTCCGGGCCTCCTGAATGTCCCGCACAGCACTGCGGGCTTCTTCCCGAGCATCTTCCGCGGCTTGGAGAGCTTGGGCGAGTTCGGATTCTTTCCCTACTAGACTCTGCTCCAAGCCCTCGCTTTTCTTTACAGCCTCCTGGAGCTCTAGCTCAGCTGCGATGACCCTGGCCTCGTGTTTCTCACCAAGCGCCTGTTCGGCGGCAGCCTTCTCGTTGGCATCAGCCACAGCCTTCTTTAGTGCCTCATAGTCGGCACTCGCTCCTAGAGCATACAATACAAATACTTTTCACTAGGCACAATCTCTCATTCGTGCCAAATTCAAGACAATGTTTTCAACATACCTTGCTTGTCTTCCAATTGCTTCTTCACACGGCCAAGTTCCTCCTCGGCCCGTTCCAGGCTCTGCTTCAGTCCGGACACTTCCACATTATGAGCGGCCGTCTTCTCTGTAGATGCCTGTTTTTACACAAAGGGGTATACGTCATTAACAAAGGCTCCAGCAAAAATAGAGGATTTGATCCCCTGCCCGGCTTTCTCTCTTTCGCCGGACAGTGTATCAGGGGCTACTACTTATATTATGATGATTCCTCAAAGGCTTCTTAGAAAACATACCTCAAAGGCCTTTATAAGGCCAAGGCAGGCTCATTCAGCCTGCTCTCGGCGGACTGAATCTTTTCAACCACCGTACCCATGAGGGTCCGATATTCATCGATGATAGACACGTTCTTTAACGCTGTCGATAGACCGCCTGGCAGCCCTGCCTCGACAAAGGTTGCCGGCGGAATAGGTAAGCCTCCCACCATCGAAGGTGGCTGCTCGCCCAATCCTGGAGCCTTAAAAGTCTCTAGAACTGTGTCCGACTGTGGTTCGAACCCGAGATCGCCCCCGCCGTCGACACGCTAGGGAGCCATCGCTCCCGTGTGTCCGGATCCAGAGATATACCCCCCTGGTCCGGGTCCCATTGGGACGATGCCTCGGTGTCGCGCCTGGACTTTGGGGAAGGGGCCTTTGGAGGCGTCTCGCTCGCCAAGGCGTCTGAGCTCAGCGAATCCTCCGATGAGGACTGTCCGGCGCGAGACCTCACCGGGTTGTACAAAATATGGCAACAGTTGAAACTACTATACCCAAACAACCCCAGACGCATATGCGTGTTCGGATTTCATATACTCACGGCTTTTCCAGGGGCTGGGCCCTAGGATCCCACTTCGGGCTGCTATCGGCCGCCATGGTGGATGCCTCTGGGAGGGAACTTTTCCCCCTCTTGGGTGATTCGGCCTCCAGGGATGAGGAGGCCGTCCTTTTCTTCCCACCTCCAGAGTGAGCCTCGTTCTCCTCTGCTTCCTCCTCTTCGTCTTCAGAAGAAGAGTCGTCGCTGGAGTCCTAGGATTTAGCGTCCGAAGCCTCGCGACGACGGAGGCCACTCCGTGTCTTTTTGGCCTTCTTGAAGGCCTCTTTCTTTGGCGCCTCGTAAGGCGCGGGGACCAACATCTTTGTCAGAAGAGGTCCGGCCGGTTCCTCCGGTAGCGGGACCGGACAATGAAGCCGCTCCACCTTTTTTATCCATCCCTGGGGTCGTGATAAAGCATGATTAAAATGGCTCCCTCAGGACATGCCAACCGAAGAATGGATGGACAGAGCATAGCAATAACTTACCAGGCTTGCAGAATGGTATAATTGATACCCACGGTCCTCGGAGGAGCCCGGCCATGATTTGCCGGACTTAAAGAGCACCTTCCAGATATCCTTGTGGGAGGAATGATAGAGCTCCCGAAGGGTCTGGTGCTCGGTTGGGTCGTACTCCCACAAATTGCAGGCTCAACGCTGGCAAGGGAGAATCAGGCGAACTAGCATCACCTGGACTACGTCGACGAGCTTGACGTCCATGTCGACCATGCTCTGAACGCGTGTCTAGAGCAGCGACAGCTCATTGGACGAGGACCAATTCGGGCCCTTCTTGGGCCAGGACGTAAGCCGTAGTGGGGCTCCAAATCTGAATTCCGGAGCTGCAGCCCACTTTTTGCCGCGTGGTTCGGTGATATAGAACCACTACTGCTGCCACTCCTTGATGGAGTCGTTGAAGGCACCCATCGGCCAAACGACCTTGGGCATCTTGGTCACCATAGCGCCGCCGCACTCGGCGTGCTCTCCACTCACCACCTTGGGCTTCACATTGAAAATCTTCAGCCACTGGCCGAAGTGAGGCGAAATCCGGAGAAAAGCCTCGCACACGACGATGAACGTCGAGATGTTGAGGAAAGAATTGGGGGAAAGATCATGAAAATCAATCCCATAGTAATACATGACTCCACGAATGAACGGGTGAAGGGGAAACCCGAGCCCGCGGACAAAATGAGGAAGGAACATGACTCTCTCGTGAGGCTCCGGAGTAGGGACGACCTGTCCCGCCGGTGGGAGACGGTGGCCGATCTTCTTGGCCAGATACCCGGCCTCCCGGAGCCTCTTGATATCCTTCTCCTGGACAGTAGAGGTCATCCATCTACCTCCTGTTCTGGATCTGTACATCTTTGGAAAACCTTGCTTTGATGGAAAAGAAGAATGCCTGGGCGTTAAGGCTCGAACAGAGGGAACGGGCTGGCGGAAGGAGAAGGCGTGGGTAAAGAGGGAGAGACCTTATCTCATTATAGAAAGGATAGATGCTTTTTGCGCCTCCCCGCTTGCCTGGTGGAACCCACTCGCTCCCCACTCACCGCGATTAGCGGTGCGGTTGGATTACCCATACCCGTATTGATGAGAATCCCGTGATAAGGGGACACGATCTTTGCTTTGACAAGACGTGTCAAGGAAACCGCCTCGCAATATGCGCTGTGGCTGGTTGTGGGAAAACGGTTCGAATAATGACCCGACCGTAATGACACGTCGCGTTATCTAAAAAGTTGTCAGCAGATTGCATTTGTGAAATATCACTCTCTCTACGGTGGTATGTGAAGATCATTTTGTGGATCCGGACAAGGTTCAAGTGTTCGATAATTACTTTGGAGTATTGGGAGAAGGAACCCGCCTTGCAATGCCGAAGACAAGACTGCGCACCGGACTCATCATCATTGAAGCCTGGTTTAGGGGCTACTGAGGGAGTCCTGGATTAGGGGGTATCCGGACAGCCGGACGGTGTACATCACCCGGACTATCGAAGCGTGAAGATACAAGACTCAAGACTTCGTCCCATGTCCGGATGGGACTCTCCTTGGCGTGGAAGGAAAGCTTGGTGATCCGGATGTTGTATTTCCTTCCTTGTAACCGACTCCATGTAAACCCTAGCCCTCTCCGGTGTCTATATAAACCGAAGAGGTTGGTCCTTAGAAGGCCGATCACAATCGCAATCATACCATCATAGGCTAGCTTCTAGGGTTTAGCCTCTACGATCTCGTGGTAGATCTACTCTTGTACTACCCATATCTTCAATATTAATCAAGCAGGAAGTAGGGTTTTACCTCCATCGAGTGGGCCCGAACCTGGGTAAACATTGTGTCCCTTGCTTCATGTTACCATCAGCCTAAGATGCACAGATCGGGACCCCCTACCCGAGATCCACCGGTTTTGACACCGACAAGCGCGCCCATGCCTCCCTCAGTACCGTGCTGACGAAGAAGACAGGGTGGTCGGCAAGGGGGAGGCATCAGTGGAGTCTTGCTCTTCATGAGGGCACGGGTCTTCCATGGCTTCGCGAGGTCCATCCTCGGGAGCCCCCGTGGCTGTGGGGTTGATTGCGGCCTCGGGAGGAATGTCAACCAGTGGGTCGGCCGAGGCCCCAAGCACATTGTCCTGAGGGTGCTGCGTCTTGCTCGACGGTTGTGCATCCTACCGAGGTTTCTTTGACGGGCGCTCCTTCCTTAGCGCCACCAGGGCAGCACTAGCTGAGTGAGGGGTGTCTGCCAAATAGAGCACCAAGGGCTCGAGAGGGCACATCGCCACCATCACTGGCAGGCTTGTCAGATATCTTTTGAGGTCTTGAAAAGCTGCGTCTGCCTCCGGGGTCCACTCGAACGGTTCCTTCCTTTTCATCATCTTGAAGAATGGGAGGGTTCACTCCCCCAGCTTGAAAATGAAGCGGCCAAGCGAGGTTATGCAGCCTGCCAGCTTCTGCATCTCCTTTAGGGTCTGCAAAGGGCTCATGTCCTCTATCACCTTGACCTTCTCCGGATTGGCCTCGATCCCTTTATGCGACACCAGGAAGCCCAACAGCTTGCCAGAGGGAACCCCAAACACGCACTTCTCAGGATTGAGCCGAAGATCCTCCTTGCACAGGCTGGCAAACGTCTCCTCCAGATATGATATCAGGGTTCTGGCCTCCCGAGACTTCACCACTATATCATCAACATAGGCCTCTATGTTTGTCCCGAGCTGCGAGCCCAGGGCGATATGCATCAGCCGCTGGAAGGTTGCCCCGGCATTACGCAGCCCGAAGGGCATGCAGGTGTCATAGTACACCCCACAGGGGGTCAGGAACACCGTCTTCTCCACATCTTGCACGGCCATCTTGATCTGGTGGTAGCCCGAGAAGGCATCCAAGAAGCACAACAGGTCGCACTCGATGGTGGATCCCACGATCTGGTCAATGCGGGGAAGTGGGAAAGGATCTTGCGGGCATGCCTTGTTGAGGTTGGTGAAGTCGACACACATGCGCTCCTTCCCTCCCTTCTTGGGGGCGACGACGGGATTCGCCAGTCATTCCAGGTATCGTACCTCCCTGATGACCCCTGTGGCTTGTAGCTTGTGGGTTTCTTGGACTATGAAGGCCTGGTTCTCAGCGGACTGACGACGAGCCTTCTACTTCATTGGCAGCATGTTTGGGCATACCTTCAAGTGGGCTCGATTATTTCCCTTGGGACCCCCAGCCAGGTGTTTGGGTTCCCAAGCGAATACAACCCTGTTGGCTCGCAGGAAGTTGACCAACGCTTCCTCTTGGTCTTGAGGGAGGCCAGCCCCTATGGTGAAGGTGGCGTTGGTCGTTCCTGAAAGTGCGTTACATTGACTAGAGGGGGGTCAATAGGCGATTTTTATGAATTCTTCACTGAGGAATTTTAGGGTGAGGAAATTCCTAAGCGAAGAACTACTTGCAGCAGAATAAGTACTCAGGTATAAGCATAACAGAGCAACAACATAGTCATCATGATGAAATGAAAGACAAACACAGAGTACAGAAAGCATAAACACAGGATAAGCAGGATGAAGACAAAAACAAACTGAAGAAACAGGATTGAGGAATTAGAGAAAGTCTTCAGTCAAAGTCTTCAAATAGGAATGATCAGGTACATCAACACATAACTGAGGAAATGAAAGGGTTGAGGAAATAGAACCAGTCGGCTTGGTGAAGAAAATGATTTTGTAGACCAGTTCCAACTGCTGTGACAGTTGTACGTCTGGTTGGAGTGGCTAAGTATTTAAACTCGAGGACACACAGTCCCCGACACACAGTCCTCACCATATTCTCCTTGAGCTAATATCACACAGACCTCACCCAACAGTAGTGGTAAGTCTTCACAGGTGACTTCCAAACCTTCACAGACTTAGTCACTCGGCAATCCACAATTCCTCTTGGATGCTCAGACCATGACGCCTAACCGTCTGGAGGATACACAATCCTCAAAGGTAACAAGCATCAGTTCCACACAGGAACAATCTCTTCAGTGATGCTCAATCACTTTGGGGTTTGTAGGTTTGGGTTTGGGATTTGGGTTTTCCTCACTTGATGATTTTCGCTCAAAGTCCTCGGAGGATGGGATGCTCTCAAATGGCAAGTGTCAGTTTCTCTCGGAGCAGCCAACCAGCTAGTGGTTGTAGGGGGCGGCTATTTATAGCCTAGGGAGCAACCCAACATGATAAGACATAAATGCCCTTCAATGATATGACCGTTAGGTGGTAGGATATTTTGGACAGCTGGCGTGTGGCACAGCAACGGTCGAATTTGAGGTTCGAATTCCTCAGGGCTATCATGTTCCTCACTGTGTATGCAATTCGTACTGGCGAATTCCTAACTCCTTAGTCAGAACAAATTCCTCAGGGACTAGAAAATCTTCGTCTCTGTCACTGAAGAAATTGACTGAACTGATATGAGATTTCCAAAGGCTTCACTCGAAGGATTGGGTAGGTGTGGAATTTTGAGATGAGCATCACTTGGAAATCGGTTTCCTTAGTATTACCTCGACCCCCTTTAACAGTACGGTGTTTCATATGACTCAAGAAAGAGAAAATGAAACTATGAAAACAAAAGTCTTCACGCTTCAGATTCCTCGCATGAATATCCAAGTCTTTAAGGTCACACCAATTTCTTCACTTTCAAAGTCTCCAGGAGAACCAAAGTCTTCAGTCGAAGACATTCATTTTTAGGGGTCGACTTTCTCTATAAATATCAAACTCCTCATTGACTTATAGAGCTTGTGTACAGTCACAAACATATTAGTCCCTTAACCTATAAGTCTTCAATACACCAAAATCACTAAGGGGCACTAGATGCACTTACAAGCTCCCCCTTTTTGGTGATTAATGACAATATATGTTAAGTTTTCAACGCGGATAAACATATGAATTGAAAGTGCTCAATATTGAGGAATTTGATTGGAAGATATAGAAGAACTCCCCCTGAAGATGTGCATAGTGAGGAATTTTCTTTTGAAGCAATACACATTTGAAGAGTAGAATCATGGAGAACTCCCCCTATATCTTGTAATTCATACACGCATTTAACATATGGAATGAAGAATTTGAAATACATGATGAAATATGGTGACTGATGTAATTCAACATGCGCGCATAACATAGATGAGGAAATAGCATGCAGGAAAAACAAAGCAAAAGTATCAGGTCACCATCGGACTTAAGTTTACAACTCAATCAACAAACGCTTCAGAAGAGCAAGAGTTGCAACTTAACAAAAAATGCCCATATATATAGACCCACTTGAAGACTAACTCAAATTTCTCCGCCTTGTCATCAAATGACCAAAAGGGACGAAAAGTGAGGACTAACGCCCCTGAAGAATATCATCACGAGGTTGATGGAGGAGCACTAGCGTTGTTGGGGTCGGTTGTTGAAGCAGGGCCTGCCGCAGTGTCGTCCAGATTTTCACTTTCATCAGTCTCTCGGGATGAGGAATATGAACTGGGCACCAAAGGAGGAACTTCAACCTTCTTGAATTTCTTCGGAGGAGGCTTAGACCAGCCGAAGTCCTCCTTGAAGCCCATCTGCTTGAGATCCACATCACTGTAGAAATGAGACAAAATAGCCCAGGTGCGATCAAAAACTTCATTGAGGTAGTAATGGTTCTTCTTCACTGAATTATATGTGGTAGTCATGTTGTGAAGAGTTGAACCAAACTGACGCTTTACCCATTTATGATTGTGATCCACCTTTTGATGAAGACTGAGGAGAAGCTCACGATCAGTCATCACCCTTGGAGCTGTTGCCTGAGGACTTTGCTTAGATGCATTGGCGGCATAATCATGAGTGGCAGAGTCATCGTTGGTGGAATATGAAGCAACTTTATGAAACTTTCCATCCAATGGACAATTTCCCTCATCGATAATTGCAGTGGCCTTGCCCTTCTTATCAGCTGAGGAAAATGTCCGCTTGAGGACTTCAAGTGGGGGCAAGTAGCTGTCATGGTTGAGTGTATCAGCCTTGTAGTTGAGTGAAGACCTTGATCTGATGAATCTCATAATCCAAGGAGCGTAAGGCTTCAACTCAAAAGGGGACATTGCAACGTTTGCCAAAGTCCTCATGAAGAAATTGTGGTAGTTCACTGGAATTCCGTGCATGATATTGAAGAGCAGATTCTTCATGATGACAACAATTTCTTCATCATTCGAGTCATGGACTTTGATAGGACTCAGAGTCTTTGTCAGAATGCGGTAGACAGTCCTAGGCACATATTGTAATTCCTTCACAAGGAACTTTGTCCCTGAGGCTTGACCAGGCTTCAATGGCTTCATCAACACTTGCATAAAGTGATCAGACAGTTCAATTTCATTGTAGATGAGACGTGCACCTTCTGGGGGAGGACTGACAGGCATGGCACAAAGCAATTCAGTGGCTGGTGCCTTATAGTGAGTATTTTCTGTCATCCAGTCCAACACCCATGAGTTCACATCTCCAGCATTGCTAGTGATGTGCATCGTCGCATAGAATTGAAGAATGAGTTCTTCATTCCAATCACAAATGTCAGTGCAGAAGTTTAGCAGTCCAGCATCATGAATAGCAGTGAGGACTGGAGTGAAGCAAGGCAGTGATTCCATATCCAAGTGAGGAATATGCTCATGGTCGAAGACTTTGTCTTTGTTGAAAAGCACTAAAGAATAGAAATTTGCTTGGCTGGCTGTCCAGAAGCGCTTCCTCCTCAGAGGAGCAGAATCATAGGGATTGTAGTCAGTGAAGAATATATGCTCATTGAAGAAGGCATCAGCCTTGAACTTTGGAGTCTTGGAGAATGGATTCTTCGGCTTGGGCTAAGGAGTATCAGTCAGTTGCAATACAACCTCTGGAATCTCAATCTCTAGAGCCGCAGGCTGACGAATTTTAGTTTCTGCTTCATTTGCAGCCCGGGCCTCCATTTCTTCAGCAGCATTTTCATCAGCACTAGTGGCTGGAATCTCTTCACGAATGGAAGAGGCAGTATGAAATTCTTCAGAGCCCATGATAACTTCAGTTGGTACGGGGGACCGAGGAATTTGCTGTAGTGGTGTGAACAGAGGAGAGTTGGGGTGCTGACTGTCCCAAAAATCATCGTTCATCACTGGTGTGGTGCTCCCAATGTCCACATCCTTATCCACTTCCATTTCTTCAATGCCGGCCTCTTCAGCTGTGAACTGAGGCGTTGGCGATGATACCTGGGGAGTTGAAGTGATAACATCAGCTACAATTTCTTCATCCATCTGCTCTATGGAAGCAGCAGAGGGATCTTCTTCAGTAGATTCTTCAGGAATCTGATATTCTTCACCAAAAGGAACAATTTCCTTTGATGGCATGCTTGCAAGAGGAACATCATCAATGGGATTCTCAATGGAGCTTGTCAAAATCTCCGCCTTCTTGGTTGCAGAAGATTTTGAGGCAGCTGATGCTTTCCTCTTCTTTAGAGCAGCTCGCTCCGCAGCTTTGGTTTCTTCACTTCCAGAGCAGAAGGAAGAACTGGGCTTGGTGTTGGTGCAGGAGGAGCAGAGGAAATTGGGGCAATTTCTTCACGCACAACTGATGCAGTTGCCCTGTCTTGTGCAATTTCTTCAGGCACAGCAGCAGATGTTTCAGCTGGCCTGGCAGGTTCTTCAGGCGCAACACTAGTGGTTGCCCTGGAAGTTTCTTCAAAGGCTGGAATTTCTTCAGCAGCCCTGGTACTAGCAGATTCATCAGCAGCCTGATTTTCACCAGCGGTGCTGGCATTTCCTTTAGTGGCTTGTGCAGATGCTTTAGTCAGAGTGACTTTAATGTGCGTAGGATCAGCAGCATTTTAAGTGAATTTCTTTGCCATTTTGATGAATCTGACCTTGGCTCCCAGCCATTCTGCCTTGTAGGCGTCAAATTCATCACTGAGCTTCTTTATCTCAGATTGCAGTCTAATGAGCTGCTCAGGCGATAGACTCAGAGCGTTATCTTTCAGAAAGCATTGTTTCTTGTACTGGGCTTTCTTAGCCACTCTTACTTGATCATATTTCCACTTCTCTTCAGCTATGAACATCGTCATCATGTGACTTTGTCCAGGAGTGTGGCTCAGCTATGGCATTGGAGCATTTGGATCTTTGTGCCAGAGGTCGATGAAATGCAGGATCTTCTTCGGATCCAGTAGAAGGGGCACATCACTCCCTTTGGCTCTAGCGGCCCGCTGCTGTCTGTCCTTGATGATATCAGCTAATTCATCATCGTCAGCCTCATCATCAGATGGAATTTGGAAAACCACCTACTTCTTGTGAGGACTTGGTCTAGTGCCTCGTCCAGCAGTGGCCTTGGTCTTCAGCAGAGTGAGACCGGTTGAAGAAGCATGAGCTGAAGAACTTGCAGAAGCTCCTGAGGCCATTGATATGCCAGTGGTCCTTTGGCAAGTGGCGAGATGCACAGGTGCCGAGGACTTTGCGGAGGAGCTGAGGGTTTTGAAGCCCAAGGAATTTGTGCAGCTTGGGGAACTGGGGCAGCTTGAGGAATTTTCCTTGGTGGCATAGAGGAGCTTGGTCGTGAGGGCATTGAAGAAGAACTTGGCGGTTTGCGGGTAGGCTTCTTGGGCATTGCCTTCTTGCTTGAAGAAGCCTCGACAGCGGCAGTAGCAGAATCCTCGTTGACTTTCTTCACTGCTTCTTTGGCCCGCTTGTCCAATTTAGCTTGCCGCCTGGCCCATTCATCAGCATAATCCTCACCATGTTTAAGGCTTGTTGGATTAGCTCTTTGGCCAGGTGCTAGTGGAGGTCTTGAGCATGGAGGGTGAAGAGCGAATTTCTTCATCTATTTAGGAGTAACATATCTATACTCCCTCCATTCTCTTGCCATCTTCGTTCAATCCTCTGTATGCGCACTTTGCGCCCATTCTTAGTCTCCTTGCCGTGAGTTGCCTCATTAGGCATGCAATACCCTGCATAGATGTCAGTAGGGATCTCAATGGCAGTATTTACTTCAAGCTTCTTTTCTCCTTTCTGAGGCCTTTTACCATCTGCCATTTTCTTCAGCTGAGGAATTTGTACAATTGAGTTCTCTGAGGAAGTATGCAGCTTTTCTTTGAGGAACGCTGCAAATGAGTTAAGTTGATGAGAACCTAGTGATTCAGCAGCAGACATGTGTACCTGTGAACAGAGTATAGGTGCAAAGAATTTGGAGAGGTCATATGCATTCTCAAAAGTTTTTGTAAAACTGAACAAGTTTGAGGAAATTGACCAGATGTGTCTTGAAGAATTTCAGTAAGCGTTCTTTGACTTAGGTTCCAAAGTTGTGCAGAATGTTAGATTCACACAATTGAGGAATCATGAAGAAAAATGTCACTTATAGAAACAGATCAAGAACTGAAGATTTGTGCTAGGTGTTTAAATGTGTAGAAGTTGAAGAATAAACACCTTTTGAAGATTTGATGAAAATCATCAGTAGTAATAAAGGTAGTAAAAGTAACTTTTAATTACCCTTGACGAAGAACACGATGAACAGAAGTCTAGATTTGGAAGTTCGTCGGCTCGGATCTTCCACGCCCTAACTTGGCGGAGGAAGACGTCTGCAGCGGCGGCGGAAAGAAGATGTCCGCGGCCGGCGCGAGTACGACGGCGACTAGGTCGAGGCAGTGAAGCTCTTCCTCACCGGCGATGATGGAGGTAGCGGCGGCGCTAGGTTTTGAGAGCTCGAGCAAGGGAGTGAGGTCGAGTGGAGTAAAAACGAAGTGAGGAGGGGAGGGGGTATTTATAGCTGAGGTGAAAAACTGCTCGTCCGAGGAAATTGGACGAACGTGCCCCTGACCCTTCTCATTCGCACGACATGTGTCACCCACATACAGAGAGGCGGCAATCGTGTGAGATCGTGGGTGAATAGATAAGTATATCGTGGAATGTGTAATGGTTTGAGCGGCAAAAGCCAAAAATTCAGATAAGAATATTTAATGTGTCATTCGCAATTTCTTCAGCTGACAAGGACACAGTGAAGAATTTGAACGGGTTTCGAATTGAATGCACATGAAGAATTTTTGAACAGATTGGGTTGAGTTTAGCATAGAGGGGGAAAGGGTCTGATCACATTCACTTAGCAATAAAAAACAACTTGAAGAATTAGCAATAAGTTAATGCTGTAGAGGACATAAACTCAAATATATGTATATATATATATAGGTAAAACTGTGTCTACCATAGCTTGCCACAGAACTAGTTAAGGGTCGCTAAACTTTTAATGGTTTAAAAGTTATGAAAAAACATGAAATAAATATGGGAGCATATCTCTAGTATAATAAGAAGATCCAACGGAGGGATTGTCAAAATATGCATCTATGTGTCCTCGACAAAAATAATAAGCATTTCAGCTCACTACGACATAGATATATACTGAACTATTTGTCTTTTTTGTCCAGGACACATACAGTCGTATTTTTTTAATCCCTCCGTTGGATCATGTTATATTATAGGTGTGTTGGTTCAGTATTTTTTTCAGAATTTTTGAGAACTTTTGCACCGTTGAAACCCTCAACTAGTTCTGTGGCAAGCACTTGTAGAAAATCCTACTCCTATATATATATATATATATATATATATATATATATATATATATATATATATATATATATATATATATATATATATATATAGACAATGCAAAGTTGAAGAATTTGAAAAACTGAGGAAATTCAAAAACGAGGAAAAACTCAAATTTGAAGATTTTCAACTTTGGTTGGTGTAGTAACCCACCGTATAAGAAAGCTGATTTCAGACACCGTATACAATTGTCGTAGGGATCTGAGAATCAATTTCTTCATTAATTTCTTCATACTTAGAGGGTTAGTCTTCATTGATTGAAGAAAAACGTTACTTTGTGTGTTGCACATCTAAGTCATCAAGTCAGCATAAGTGTTAGGATGTGTGTCCTGTTCAAAGAACATTCAAAGATTCTAGGATATTTAGCTCACACGCAACTTGCTAAATCTCTTCTCATCCAAGGGCTTTGTGAAGATATCA
Organism: Triticum timopheevii; assembly: GCA_963921465.1. Classification (NCBI taxonomy): domain Eukaryota; kingdom Viridiplantae; phylum Streptophyta; class Magnoliopsida; order Poales; family Poaceae; genus Triticum; species Triticum timopheevii. The sequence continues at coordinate 443,265,793 of OY997274.1, read as the reverse complement.
GTCAGCTAGTCTTCAGTATTTGCGTGGTCGATGGAGATGTCTCCCTTCAACACATGGTCACGAAGAAAATGATGGCGAATTTGGATGTGCTTTGTCTTCGAGTTCTGAACTGGGTTGAGTGCAATCTTGATAGCACTCTCATTGTCGCAGTAGAGTGGCACATTCTTCACATTGATGCCATAGTCCTTGAGGTTTTGCTTCATCCATAGAAATTGAGCACAGCAAGATCCAGCAGCAATGTACTTAGCTTCTACAGTGGAGAGTGATACACAGTTCTGCTTCTTCGAGGACCAACATACCAAGGATCGTCCGAGGAAATGACATGTGCCTGACGTTGACTTGCGGTCCACCCGATCACCAGCATAGTCAGAGTTTGAATATCCAATGAGATCAAAGGAAGAGCCCTTGGGATACCATAATCCAAGTGTTGGTGTGTGAGCTAGATATCAAAGAATATGCTTCACATCCTTATGGTGTGATTCCTTCGGTGTAGGCACATGCGAACACTAAGCATAATATCCGGCCTAGATGCACATAGGTACAATAAAGAGCCAATCATGGAGTGGTATACCTTTTGATCGAAGTCTTTACCATTTTCATCAGTGCATAGGTGGCCATTTGTGGGCATAGGGATTTTGACGCCTTTGCAATCTTGCATGCCGAATTTCCTCAACACATCCTTGAGGTATTTATCCTGAGACATGAATATGCCATTGTATTGTTGACGAATCTGAAGACCTAAGAAGAATTTCAATTCTCCCACCATAGGCATTTGATATTCTTCACTCATCATATAGGCGTTCATCACTGTAATGTTGGTTAGTACAGCCAAAGATAATATCATCAACATATATTTGGCACATGAATAATTCATCATCATATGTTTTGGTGAAAAGAGTTGGGTCAAGTGAACCGGGTTTGAAGCCTTTCTTCATGAGGAATTCCTTCAGTGTGTCATACCACGCCCGAGGTGCTTGCTTAAGGCCATAGAGGGGCTTGTTGAGTCTGTAGACATGATCTGGAAATTTTGGATCCTCAAAACGTGGTGGTTGAGCAACATATACTTCTTCCTCAAGCTTACCATTGAAGAATGCACTTTTCACATCCATTTGATGTAAGATGATATTATGATGGTTAGCGTAAGCAAGCAATATGCGAATAGCCTCAAGTCTAGCAACAGGTGCAAAAGTTTCATCGAAATCAATTCCTTCAACCTGTGTGTATCCTTGAGCTACAAGACGGGCCTTATTCCTCACCACAAGGCCATTTTCATCTTGTTTGTTGCGGTAGATCCATTTGGTACCGATGATGTTGTGCTTGCATGGGTCTGGTCGCTTGACAAGCTCCCACACATTGTTGAGCTTGAATTGATGCAATTCATCTTGCATGGCTTGAATCCACTCAGATTCCATGAATGCTTCATCAACTTTAGTGGGCTCTGTAATAGAGACAAATGCAAAATTCCCACAAAAGTTAGATAAATGTGAAGCTTTTGAGCGCGTGAGAGGACCTGGTGCGTTGATGTCATCGATGATCTTCTCGATCTGCACTTCGTTTGCAACGCAAGGATGTGCGGGTTGACGACTTTGCTTAGGCCCAACAGTTTCTTCAGGACCAGTTTCTTTAGCAGCACCAGCGGGATTTTCTTCATGATCCAAAATGACTTCTTCAGCAGATTCTTCGGTAGGGATGATGTCCTCAGTAGCTTTGAACTTGATGGACTCCTCAGATGACATTTCATCTAGCACAGGAGGTAGGTGCTCTCTTTGTGAGCCATTAGTTTCATCGAACCGCACATCTACAGTTTCAACAATCTTGTGATGATTGATGTTGAAGACTCTGTAGGTGTGCGAGTCCTTTCCGTAACCAAGCATAAAACCCTCATGTGCTTTCTGTGCAAATTTAGAGTGATGGTGAGGATCTCTAATCCAGCATTTAGCACCAAAGACTTTGAAATAACTTACATTTGGTTTCTTGTCAGTGAGGAGTTCATATGAGGTCTTTTTGAAGAATTTGTGAAGATATACCCTATTGATGATGTGGCACGCAGTATCAATTGCTTCAGGCCAGAAGAGTTGAGGTGTCTTGTATTCATCAAGCATGGTGCGAGCCATCTCAAGAAGAGTTCTATTCTTGTGCTCCACGACGCCATTCTGCTGAGGAGTATAAGGAGCAGATAATTCGTGAGTAATACCAAGCATATCGAGATATTCATCCAGGCCAGTGTTCTTGAACTCGGTCCCATTATCACTCCTGATATGATTGATCTTCACATCAAAGTTAGTGGAAGCCCTTGAGGAAAATCGTCTGAAGACTTCCTGCACTTCATTTTTGTAAGTGATGATATGCACCCATGTGTAATGAGAATATTCATCAACTATGACAAAGCCATATAATGATGTAGAACTAAAGAACATGGCATAATGAGTAGGGCCAAAGAGATCCATATGAAGTAATTCAAAGGGATGAGAAGTGGTCATGATAGTCTTCGAGGGATGCTTGGCTCTGGTGATCTTTCCAGCCTCACAAGCCCCACAAAGATGATCTTTGAGGAATTTGACACCCTCGATGCCAATGACATGCTTCTTCTTCGCGAGTGTATGCAAGTTCCACATCCCAGCATGACCAAGTCATCGATGCCATAGCCAGCATTCCGAAGCTTTTGCAAGTAGACATGTGACAGGTTGTGGTCCTGCAGAGAAATCAACAATATACAAGTCTCCTTTCCTAAAGCCTTCGAAGACTTTGGAGTTTTCAGATTCCATTAGCTCAAGGCAACGATATTTTCCAAAGACAACAATCATATCAAGATCACAAAGCATTGAGACATACATGAGGTTGAATCCTAAGGACTCAACAAGCATGACTCTGTCCATGTGTCTATCCTTTGAGGTTGCAACCTTACCTAGACCCAATACCTTGCTTTTGCCTTTGTCAGCATAAGTGATATGCTTCAGGTGAGATGGTGACAAATCAGTGTCCATCAACAAGTTCCTGTCACCAGTCATGTGATTTGTACATCCACTGTCGAGGACCCACTCAGTAACTTTGGGTTGTTTATCCTGCAGATGAATTAGTGCAACTTACGAACCCATATACTTCATCAGTGAAGAATATGATATCAATTTCATCAACAGTAACAGATATAGCAGTATGAGGACGTGAGAAATGAATGATTCATTTCTTCATGATTAGCTTGCGTCCTTTCAAGCACATTCAGGTCTCCAGCAAATTCTTCAGACGATTAAGTTCGTTTGGAGACCTGACCCTGCATAAGAGATTAGTTCTTTTTCTTCACCACCCACATCTGGAGGGGTGGCAAAGAGTTCATCATTCTGCGAGCTCCATAAGAAAAAGATGGCATAGAAGCCAGTGCACTTTGTTTCACAGAAGAGTGGTTAGGATAAGCATATGAATAAGCAAAGAAATTCTCCGAGGACTTATGAACATAATGGTTTGAAGAATAATGAACATATTCATAGCCTTTAGAATTTCCCTGCAAAACAAAGTGTTAGCACGATGATGTTCATATGAGGATTTTGATCCATGTGAGGAATTTGGTCCATATGAGGACTTGGATACATAAGAAGAATTTGGTCCATCTGAAGAATTTGATCTGGGGTTCCTATTCTTCATTGGTGGTGTCATGATGACATTCACCTGAAGATTTTCAAGGCACCTTTTAGGAACCCGCATTTTCTTCATAGGGGGACCGTTCCTGCAGTTAGTTCCAACATATCAAGCAAATACTTCACCATTCTGATTCTTAAACAGTTTATAGTTGGAGTCAAATGACTCATCAGAGGAATATGAAGAATCACAGGTAAAGCCAGATAAAGTGCATGGACCTACAGGAGGTCCTTTCGCAGCAACCCATGAGGTTTTGGGATACTGCTCAGGTTTCCAGTAGGTCCCATCAACATTGATTTTCCTCTCAAAGGCAATACCCTCTTTACTAGGGTTCCTGTTCAAGATCTGCTTTTTGAGCACATCACATAGAGTCTGATGCCCTTTGAGGCTTTTGTAAATGCTTGTCACATGCAATTCCTTCAGCACTGCATTATCGTTAGTGATACATGTGGTATCCTCAAATGAGGAATTTGTGACCACAGAGATAGTTGAAGAATTTGTAGCAATAGAAGCATTTGAACATTCAGGTGATGAATTAGCAGATTCACGCTCAATGCATTTCATACATGATGGAATAAATTCTTCATGAGCGGAACTGATCAGTTGAGCAAGCAATGAATCATTTTCCTTCTAAAGATCTTCAGAACTCGCTTTTAGCTTCTCAAGATCTTGCTTTCTCTGAAGAAATTCATAAGAAAGCTTCTCATGATCAGTTAAGAGAGTGTTATGATGATTTTGAAGGTTTTCAAACTTAGACTAAAGTTTTGCAAACTATCAGTCAAAGCCTTAGTTCGATCCAATTCCTCACCCAACATATCATCGCTTTCATCTAGCATGTTTTGAACTTTTTCTAGAGCTCTTTGTTGTTTAGTGGCAAGGGAAGCAAGTTTGACATAGCTGGGTCCAAATTCATCACCCGATTCATCATCATTGGACTCAGAGAGGTAGCATTCGGTTACCTTGGCACCCTTTGCCATAAGGCATGGTGCAGTGGATGATGATTCAGGTGCGAAAGTCATCTCGTTGAGTGATTCCTTGAAATCCTCAAACCAAGGATCATGACGAGTACGATGACCTTCATATACTTCAGAGAGTCGGTCCCAAATAAGCTTCGCATGGTTGAGATGCATGATGTTTCTGAACTGATTTTGGGACAAACATGAGCAGATGACATCCTTTGCCGTGAGGTTGAGTAGAGTGTACTTGTGAACATCATCAGCCTCCGCCATCTTGCAGAGATCGGTGAGACCAATCTCAGTGACGGTCCACAGTTTGTTGTTCATCGCCATGAGTCGCCTCTTCATCATGGCCTTCCACTTGGGATACTCATGATCGTCAAAGATGGGGCATGTCACTTTCTTCATTCCTGCAGTCGACATAACTAAAACTCCAGGTGGTTAAACCAAAATCACACAGAACAAGGGAGTAGCTTGCTCTAATACCCATTGAAAGTGCATTATGTTGACTAGAGGGGGGGTGAATAGGCGATTTTTATGAATTCTTCACTGAGGAATTTCAGGGTGAGCAAATTCCTAAGCGAAGAACAACTTGCAGCGGAATAAGTACTCAGGTATAAGCATAATAGAGCAACAACATAGTCATCATGATGAAATGAAAGACAAACACAGAGTACAGAAAGCGTAAACACAGGATAAGCAGGATGAAGACAAACTAAAGAAATAGGATTGAGGAATTAGAGAAAGTCTTTAGTCAAAGTCTTCAAACAGTAATGATCGGGTACATCAACACATAACTGAGGAAATAAAAGGGTTGAGGAAATAGAACCGGTAGGCTTGGTGAAGACAATGATTTGGTAGACCAGTTCCAACTGCGGTGACAGTTGTACGTCTGGTTGGAGCGGCTGAGTATTTAAACTCGAGGACACACAGTTCCGGACACACAGTCCTCACCGTATTCTCCTTGAGCTAAGATCACACAGACCTCGCCCAATAGTAGTGGTAAGTCTTCACAGGTGACTTCCAAACCTTCACAGACTTGGTCACTCGGCAATCCACAATTCCTCTTGGATGCTCAGACCATGACGCCTAACCGTCTGGAGGATACACAGTCCTCAAAGGTAACAAGCATCGGTTCCACACAGGAACAATCTCTTTAGTGAAGCTCACTTTGGGGTTTGTAGGTTTGGGTTTGGGATTTGGGTTTTCCTCACTTGATGATTTTCGCTCAAAGTCCTCGGAGGATGGGATGATCTCAAATGACAAGTGCCAGTTTCTCTCGGAGCAGCCAACTAGCTAGTGGTTGTAGGGGGGCGGCTATTTACAGCCTAGGGAGCAACCCGACATGATAATACATAAATGCCCTTCAATGATATGACCGTTAGGTGGTAGGATATTTTGGACAGCTGGCGCGTGGCACAGCAACGGTCGGATTTGAGGTTTGAATTCCTCGGGGCTATCATGTTCCTCACTGTGTAGGCAATTCGCACTGGCGAATTCCTAACTCCTCAGTCAGAACAAATTCCTCAGAGACCAGAAGATCGTCGTCTCTGTCACTGAAGAAATTGACTGAACTGATATGAGATTTCCAAAGGCTTCACTCGAAGGATTGGGTAGGTGTAGGATTTTGAGATGAGCATCACTTGGAAATCAGTTTCCTTAGTATTACCTCGACCCCCTTTAACAGTACGGTGTTTCCTATGACTCAAGAAAGAGAAAATGAAACTAAGAAAACAAAAGTCTTCATGCTTCAGATTCCTCGCGTGAATATCCAAGTCTTCAAGGTCACACCAATTTCTTCACTTTCAAAGTCTTCAGGAGAACCAAAGTCTTCAGTCGAAGACATTCATTTTAAGGGGTCGACTTTCACTGTAAATATCAAACTCCTCATTAACTTATAGAGCATGTGTACACTCACAAACATATTAGTCCCTTAACCTATTAGTCTTCAATACACCAAAATCACTAAGGGGCACTAGATGCACTTACAGTTCCCTCCTCACTGACTAGCACTTGCTTCATCTCGGCTCGGTCTTGGGAGAAAAATTACTTCTTCTTGGCCGGCGCTGCTTCTGGGGCCTCCGGATCCCCCTTCTCGTCGGGCAACACGGATGCCGCTGACCTGAAGGCGAGCTTGAGGGCCTCCAGCGCGTCTTTGGTGTCCCCCGCCACCGTGAGGACACCGTTGTTGCCGCATCTTCATGAGGTTGTATGCAAGGTGAGTCGCTGCCATAAACTGGGCCAAGGCCAGATACCCCAGGATGGTGTTGTATGGCAGGTCGATCCTGGCAATGTCTAAGTCGACGAGCTCGGTGCGGTAGTTGCCGCGGGTCCCGAATGTGACAGGGAGACGGATCTGCCCAGAGGGCTGGTGGAGCCGCCGCCGACCCCGGAGAAAGGCTTAGTGGGGCGGAGCCAGCTGGGTGGCACGTGCAGCAGGCCGAATGCCTCCACGGAGAGCACGTTGAGGCCAGCTCCACCGTCGATGAGGGTCCTGGTGACCACCACGTTGCAGATGGTGGGGGTGCAAAGCATCGGGAGCGCGCCTACTCCCGTCGTGGCGACCGGATGATCCTCGAGGCCGAAGGTGAGGTCGGCCTTGGGCGCTGCCCAGCCCGGGGGAGCCCCCGAGCCCACCTGGGCGTCGCCTACTTGTCGGTAGAACTGCTTGATGTGGCGGTCGGAGGGTGGTGCCTGCGAGCCACCCAGGAGAGCTGCGACGATGGGGGGCGCCGGTGCCACGTAGCAGGCGAGGAAGAGGTTGCGCGGCTCCTACCAGGAGGCCACAGAGGACGCTGGCAGATTTGAGTAACCAAGCGCGTGGTGCGCCTACGAGGGCCATGGGGACCGGTTGGCCTTCACCTTGTCGTCTCCGCCGACCGCCCAGACTGCTTCCTCATATGCATAGGAGGAAGGCGGCCGGATCCGCTGCGCCGTTGTAGCGTGGCGGCATCTCCGGTCGGAACTTGGGTGGCCACTGCACCTGCCGTAGGGGAAGGGTGAAACAGGCAGCCCCGGCGCTTCTTTGGAAGCGCGCGTCGACTGGGTCGACGGAGGAGCACCTGCCATCGGAGCTGGCGCGCGATATGGCGGTCGGGGCAGAAGATTTCCGATGCACCCCTACCTAGCATGCCAAATGTCAGATTACGGGTTCCGCAAACCCTTGAGAGGTTTGAACTCTGGGGTGCGTGCGGAGATCTTAACCTACCCATCCTTCCTACTCGCGATCCTCCTAAGCCTAGCGCGACGAGCTCGAAGAGACAAAGAGACACAACAGTTTATCTTGGTTTGGGTCACCTTGCGGTGTAATACCCTACTCCAGCGGTTTTGATTGATTGCCTCGGAGGGCTGAGGATGAACTAGTACAGTGGATGAACTGGCCTCAGGAAGTGAGGTGTTCTTGAGCTCGAGAGAGCTGAGGGGATGTGAACTAGATGCCCCCCTATGGTGGTGGCTAACTCCTATTTATAGTGGCCTTGGTCCTCTTCCCAAATGTTGGAGGGAAGGGATCCCACAACAGCTGGTTTTGAAAGGAGACAAGTAGTACAGCTTATCCTGACAAAAGTAGTCTTCGCCTGCGAAAAGCCTCTGGTCGTGACGCTGCGGTGGGCTCTATGATGACCTCCGTCCTGTCGTCCTGGCGGTCTTGGTCTTGTTACACCAGAATGGAAACCTTTGGTTGATTCCTCGGGACTCTGCGCATGTGGCTTGCCTCCCTTGCACCAAAGAGGAGACCTGCGCTCTGCGCCCAATGGCGCCCGCCTGGCCTTGGTCGTCATGGCTCACATCAGCCGAGCCTCGTGAGGTATACCTTGCAAAGAACTCTCCGCCCCTCGGGAGCCAGCCTGAAGAGGCCGACCCCCTCGGGGGTCTTGGCGTCGTCCTCCTTGCGAGTCTTGGCCCCTCGCGAGGGTCTTGAGCTGTTGATGCTGAAGTTGGGCCGTACCAGGCCATCGATGGAGCCACGTGTTGGGCCGCAGGCAGGCAGGTCTAGATACCCCCATAGCCAGAACGCCGACAAGTTTATAGAAATCAAGTCTTTTATATAAAGAGAAAGGCATAACACTAGCACCAGCTCCCAAATCAAATAAAGCAGTTTTCACATAATTTCTTTTAATGGAGCAAGGTATAGTTGGTATTCTTCCCGGATCTGCAAGTTCTTTAGGTACTCCATCTTTGAAAGTGTAATTAGCAAGCATAGTGGAGATTTCATCTTCCGGTATTTTTCTCTTATTAGTGATGATGTCTTTCATGTACTTTGCATAAGGAGGCATTTTCAAGATATCAGTCAAGCGAGTGCGTAAAAAGACTGGCCTAATCATTTCAGCAAAGCGTTCAAATTCTTCATCATCTTTCCTTTTAGTTAACTTAGGTGGAAAGGGCATAGGCTTTTGAACCCATGGTTCTCTTTCCTTTCCATGTTTTCTAGCAACAAAGTCTTTATCATATCTTTTATTCTTAGGTTGTGGGTAATCAAGATCAACTGCTGGTTCTATCTCAACATCATTATCCGGTTCTTTATCAACCTGGTTGAGTGTCTTCATGAACTTCATCATTATCTTTTTCATTATCAGAAGGTGAGTGTTCATTACCAGATTGAGTTTCAGCACCCGAGATAGACACTTCATTATCATTATCAGGAGGTTTTCCTACTTCAGCTTCACTAGAGGCAGGCAAAGTCTTATCATTTTTCTTTTCCCTTTTCTTTTTAGAAGGACTAGGTGCATCAGTGTTAATTCTTTGAGAGTATTGTTCAATTCTCTTTGGGTGTCCCTCGGGATAGAGTGGTTCCCGAGTCATTTTACCTCCTCTAGTTGCTACTCTAACAACAAAGTCACTTATATTATTGTTCATTTTATCAAGTAACTCTCTTTGAGATTTAGCAACTTGTTCTAATTGAGTTTGAACCATAGAGGCGTGCTTTCCTACACCTCTAACATCATTTGAGATTCTAAATAACAAGTCACTTAAGTGAGCAATCATATCAGAGTTGTATTTCAATTGTTTCATAACATTTGCATTGAAGTGATCTTGCTTTCTAATGTAATTATCAAACTCATAAAGGCATTGACTAGGATTTTTATTATGAGGATCATCACTACCATCGAATTTCATTAAAGATTTTACCTCTACCACGTTGGGTGATGGTGGTGCTTCAAGTCCATGTATTTCTTCGATAGGTGGTAAAAATTTAACATCCTCGGCCTTAATACCTTTTTCCTTCATAGATTTCTTTGCCTCTTGCATATCTTCAGGACTAAGATATAAGATACCCCTCTTCTTTGGAGTGGGTTTAATAGGTGTTTCGGGAGGAGTCCAATCATCATGATTTTTCAATATGTTATTCAATAATTCCTCAGCTTGCTCAACAATTCGTTCCCTGAAAACACAACCAGCACAACTATCTAGGAAGTCCCTAGAAGCATCAGTTAGTCCATTGTAGAAGATATGAAGTATTTCATTTTTCTTAAGAGGATGATCAGGCAAAGCATTAAGCAATTGGAGAAGCCTCCCCCAAGCTTGTCGGAGACTCTCTTCTTCAATTTGCATAAAGTTAAATATTTCCTGCAAGGCAGCTTGTTTCTTATGAGCAGGGAAATATTTTTCAGAGAAGTAATAAATCATATCCTGGGTACTACGCACACAACCAGGAGCAAGAGTATTGTACCAAGCTTTAGCATCACCCTTTAATGAGAACGGAAATAACTTGAGAATATAGTAATAGTGAATCTTCTCATCATGAGCAAAAAGGGTGGCTATGTCATTCAACTTAGTAAGATGTGCCACAACAGTTTCAGTTTCATAACCATGGAAAGGATCAGATTCAACCAAAGTGATTAACTCTGGGTCGACGAAGAATTCATAATCCTTATCAGCAATAACAATAGGTGAAGTAGCAAACTCAGGATCACATTTCATTTAGCATTCAGATATCTTTCTTTATACTTGCAAAATAATTTCTCTAGATCATCTCTATCCTTACAAGCAAGAATATCTCAAGTTGCCTCCTCACTCATAGTATAACCTTCCGGTACCTTCAGCAATTCATATCTAGGAGGACTAGTTCTAGTAGGTGTTTCAGTGTTTTTAGTTTCAAGTTCATCATCAGATTCAACAATATCATGTTTTCTTACTCTAGCAATTTGTTCATCAAGAAATTCACCTAGTGGCACATCATCATCAAGCAAGGTATAGGCATCATCATGAGCATTCATAGCAGAAGTAGCATCATCAATAACTTGCAACATATTAGAATTAATAGCATGTTGTGGAGTTGCAAGTTTACTTATAACAGAAGGTGAATCTAAAGCAGAACTGGATGGCAGTTCCTTACCTCCCCTCATCTTTGAGGAAAAAATCATAGTCTTAGCATACTTCAGATTCTTCATAGTGATAGTATGATAATAATCCCAAGTGACTCAGTAAATATAGCTATGCTCCCCGGCAACGGCGCCGGAAAAAGGTCTTGATAACCCACAAGTATAGGGGATCGCAACAGTTTTCGAGGGTAGAGTATTTAACCCAAATTTATAGATTCGACACAAGGGGAGCCAAAGAATATTTGAAGGTATTAGCAGCTGAGTTGTCAATTCAACCACACATGGAGATTAATTATCTGCAGCAAAATGATTAGTAGCACAGTAGTATGATAGTTTTGATGATAGCAGCAGTGGTAACGGTAACAGTAGCAGTGATAGCAGTGATATTGTAGCAGTAATAATAGCAGTAGCAACAGTAGTAACTTAGTAAAAAACAATATATGATAAATTTGTAGGCATTGGATCGGTAACTCGTTGGATGATATTCATCATGAGACAGTTATAACATAGGGCGATACGGCACTAGCTCCAGTTCATAAATGTAATGTAGGCATGTATTTCATAAATAGTCATACATGCTTATGGAAAGAACTTGCATGACATCTTTTGTCCTACCCTCCTATGGCAGCGGGGTCCTATTGGAAACTAAGGGATATTAAGGTCTCCTTTTAATAGAGAACCAGAACAAAACATTAACACACGATGAATACATGAACTCCTCAAACTACAGTCATCACCGGGAGTGGTCCCGACTATTGTCACTCTGGGGTTGCCGGATCATAACACGTAGTAGTTGACTATAACTTGCAAGATAGGATCTAGAACATGGATATAATGGTGATAATATAAACGGTTCAGATCTGAAATCATGGCACCTGGGTCCAAAGTGACAAGCATTAAGCATGGCAAAGTCATAGCAACATCAATCTCAAAACATAGTGGATACTAGGGATCAAGCCCTAACAAAACTAACTTGATTACTTGATGAATCTCATCCAACTCCTCACCGACCAGCGAGCCTACGAAGGAATTACTCACTCCCGGTGGGGAGCATCATGGAATTGGCGATGGAGAGGTGTTGGTGATGACGAAGATCGAAGATCCCCCTCTCCGGAGCCCCAAACGGACTCCAGATCTGGCCTTCTGATGAAGAACAGGAGACGGCGGCGGCTCCATCTCATGAAACGCGATAATTCTTTCTCCCTGATTTTTTTTCTGGAAATATGGAATTTTATAGCGTCGGTTTGAGGGTCAGCAAGGCCACCACGTGGGCAGCACCCACCTGGGCGCGCCCTGGTGGGTTGTGCCCACCCAGGTGCCCCCCTCAGGTCCATCCTGGCTCCGGAAATTCTCTTATTTGATATAAAAAAAATCCTCGCACAGTCTTGTTCCATTCCGAAAACTTTTGTTTCTGCACAAAAATAACACCATGGTAGTTCTGCTGAAAACAACGTCAGTCCAGGGTTAGTTTCATTCAAATCATGCAAATTAGAGTCCAAAACAAGAGGAAAAGCATTAGGAAAAGTAGATACATTGGAGACGTATCATGTATCAGTAAGCTATGATAAATTTTCTACGGTGTGGTGATTTTCAGAATTTTTTGAGTTAAAAAGTATGAATCTTTCTTCATCCTTTACAGACTGTTCCTTTTAGACAGATTGTTGTTATGTTTGCGTTGTTTGCATATGTTTGCTTGTTTAATGATTCCATTTGAGGATAGGCGTATTAAATATACAGAGTCATTTAGTATGTAATGTTAAATAATAATTTTAGTGATTTGCTACACTAGAGAATGATAAGGTTTTGTATTAATTTATACTAACTTATCTCACGAGTTCTTGTTGAGTTTTGTGTGGATGAACTTTTTGAGGTTTAGGGAAACCATGATATGAGAGGAATTAAGGAGACACAAGATCTCAAGCTTGGGGATGCCCAAGGAAGTCTCAAGCATCTAAGCTTAGGGATTCCCCGGTAGGCATCCCACCTTTTTTCATCAACAATTATCGGTCAGTATCGGTTGAGCCTAAGTTTTTACTTGTTCACATGATATGTGCTATTCTTGAAGTACCCTTTTATTTTTGTTTGCTATTTGAGTAAAATACTTGGTTCTGAAATTTTGAAATGAGAGAGAGTCCTCGCTTAGCTACTTTGTTTGACTACTCATTTGATCTTCACTTATATCTTTTTGGAGTAGTTTGTCATTTACTCTCGTTCTTCACTTAAAGCCTAAGAGTAAATTGTTGAATGAATTGTATATCATAAAGTTGAAATTATATGTGCTTCATATGCTTGTATCTTGCCTAGTAGTAGTTTCACATTGGGTTTAGAAAGTAAAATTTATTGAAGTTTGACAATCACAATATTGGTCATACGAGCAATTCATGAATAATTAGTATATGGAAGAGATACAACTGCCTCAACTTCATCCCTCGACATGGTCACATGGTATTCTATGTGATGATTGATTTAGTGATGTTCATAGAGCGAAGATATCAGAGTCATGTGGGCTATATGGCAGTCCTGGAACAAATTGACACACGATGGCGACCGTTCAAACTTGGTGTTCTTAGTTAGGCGTATCAGAGAAGACCTAACTATCTTGGACATCCCCTGTAAACATGTAAAAATTCTCCTAGGCCATGGTTGGCATCCGTCGACAGAGGGGTGGGTGCAAATTAATATTGATGGGGCTCTGAACCTTGCTAAGAGCAAGGCTGCTGAAAAAGAGGTGGCGCGGTCACCCTCTTCGTTACTCGGAGCATGGAGCAAGCCACACGAAGGTGTCACTGATCCTTTCATTGCGAAAGCTTTGGCATTGCGGGATGGCATTATATTTGCTTGCTTCGAGGCTACCCACATGTCATAATGGAGATAGATTGACAAGAACTGGTCTATCAATGCACTTCTCGCTGTAGATCCCTGTTGGTTGTCGCACCGATTCTCTTAGAAGTTAGAGAGCGAGCTTCATCATTTTTATCTTTTGTATTTCAACATGTAAACAAATTAGTCAAATCAACTAGCTCCTTTTTGTTGAATCGAGCTCTATGAATTCAGAAAATAGTTGGTGGCTCAAACAAAGATATCGATTATGTCCTCCCGAACATGAAATAAACTCAGAGTAATGTCCAATTTTTCTGACAGCTTATGGCATAAGGTGCTCTATTCCCAGCTTATTCCCAGCTTATGGCATAAGGTGCTCTAAAATAAATTGAGAAGGGGACAACTTATTTTGGCAGCCACCAAAGAAAACTAGGCTTAAATAGAGTAGGATAATGGATATTTCATCACATAATCTCTACTACTTAAAAGAACGTAAAATTCTTATTTCATCTTTCTTCCCACCACCCCTTCGTTCAACCTTCGATGTACTCCCTCCGTTCCAATATAGTGCTTCCTCTATTCACGTGCTTCAACTTTGACCATAAATTTAACCAACGAGACCGACTGTGGCGGGAGCAAAAGTTATACCAGTGAATTCGTATTCAAAAAAAGTTTTCAGTTATATAATTTTTCCTCCCGCCGTAGTTGGCCTCATTGGTTAAATTTATAATCAAAGTTGGACCTCGGAAAGCGCGGACACACTATATTTTAAAACGGAGGGAGTATATGATAATCAATCGCCTTAATTTACTTATTTTTTGAGCCAATTCCATTTTAATTTACTTACCAAACTTCTAATTAAAATATAAGGTAATTCATGGAAGGAACTTGATGAACATTTATTTACACACTCACATTATTATTGACAGATAAATCACAAGCTAACATACTATAGAATATTTATATCCCGTTACGACGCACGAATATTGTTCTAGTAACATGTAAAAAAAGAATCATACACATCCGCATATGATTTAAATGAACTAGCCGTGCAAGTGCAAAAGACACATGATACGAAACCAGCTTGAGCACTACATCATCATATAGTATTAATTTTCTGTAAAGCTTACAAGAGCTCATGGCGACCTAATAGACAAGCTTGAAGCACTAGAACACAAGGTGCTCGTGGCCTAATGGACAAGGCATTTGACTTCTAATCAAAGGATTGTGGGTTCGAGTCCCACCGAGCGTGCATGTTTTTTATGTTTCTGATTATTATTTTTTCCTTATCCACACTTATCCATTTCTTTTGTACAAACACGATCTTTGATTGCAATTTTTTGTTGGTAGCTTACCAAGCTATCCGCTTGGTACAAACACGATCTTTGAACGCTGCATATCAGCAAAGCTGAGTTTCACGATGCAAAAGTAAAAAAAAAAAAAAGCAAGGCTGAGTTTACACTAGATTCATGAACCAGCAAAGAAACATTGCTCACCCGCAAAAAAAAAAAGCGAGTTTTTTTTATGATGGATCAGGCGCTCGAAAATCCCCCTAAGATCGAGCTGTTTGCGAGGCGACATCTTCAGGATCATGTGCTTACTAGAGATAACATGTGTAAGCGAAATTAGGCTAGGTCCCATTTGTGTTCCCTATGTAAAAATGCTGAAACTGGGAGACCATTGTTCTTCATGTCCAGTTTCTATGGCTGGTCTGGGGATCTGTTGGTGCTGTGCCAAACACTAGTAGTTGTCTTTCTTCTCTGCCAAACTTTTTCTTGGTTTCTTGTTTTCCTCCCGGTGGGTATCGTTTGTTCATGCTGGGCATTTCTGGTATAGGCTGGGCACTGTGGAACACAAGGAACATGGGTTACCTTTGATAATCATGTTATGCCTTCTCCTCTTAGGTGGTGTTCTGTGCTTGTTCCTCTGCTGATCTGTAAGAACTTGTTATTTCCGTTTTTAATGGAAAGGTGCTAAATTTCTCGGTGCTGGCTGTTTGTCGTAGCTCGTTTCTGGTTCTCTCTCCGCATTTCCTGTTCCTTTGTATCGGCTTCTGTGTTTTCAATATATTTGGAAATGATTGGTGTTGTATCGTCTTCTGATTTTTCAACACAATTGAAAATGGTTCAGGCCCGCTGTTGCCTGCCATGGTCACCGTAAAAAAAAAATCCAAACATTTCAGAGGAAACAAAAAATGACGCCTACAGCAATCTGCTAGCGTCGGTGGTCAGATGCTACTGCAAGCAGCATCCTGAACGATTTTTTTATACTAGCACAAGAAATGTCAGACCACTTCCACGAAGAACAAACCGGGTGCAGCAACTGACATGAAACAACAGCGAAATTAAGTCGGGTGGATCAAGTACAGCATCGTTACCAACACCAAAATATGTATCCTACGGAACTTTGCTCTTTCTAACCCCAAATGCTGTGTGTTCATTATTCCTACCGATTGACAAGAGCGCCTATACGTCCTGCTGCTAGATCTTCTCTTGCTTTTCGCCTACGAGGGGGAGCATCTCCAACCGGCTTCTCGGGGTGCGTGGGCTCGGGGAGGCGGCCTGCTGGGAGATCAGATGCCTCACATAGCCGTAGAAGGTGCAGCCGACGAGCGTGATCCCACACCCCACGGCGTTCATGGCGGAGATCGGGTTCCGGAAGATCATCCAGGAGATCAGCACCGCGACAGCCACCTACACACCAATCATGGTACCAGTCTGTCAATGCTGAACTTGGACTGAAGAAGCAGAACAAAGCGGAATAGAGCCTCACACTCTCACTCTCACCTTGAGATTGCCGGCTACATTGAAGGTCACCGCCGTCGTTGAATGGATAACATAGAAGATGGAGAAGTTCAGGCAGAAGGCGAGAACTCCTGAGGTGATTATGATGATCAGTGCAGGGACGGTTGACTCGTATGTGTACAGCCAGTTGATTACGCCGCTCCCTTCAAGTACAATCGCTGGTATCGATAGTATCATCGTGGCAAAGGGTGCCATGTAGTACACTGTGTTAATGCTGCAGAGAAGAAAAAGAACAGCAAATCAAACTCACTAAAAGGAAAATGTGCAAGATCGTACTTGATTGCGGTACTATGAAAATAGCAAGAGATTCTACTAAATAATAATGATGACAGCAGAGGTATTTATTCCATTATCTATGATAATCTCTGATGACAATTAGTATGAAACATCACATGGCAACAACCACCCTTCCCCTACACCTTAAATTCTTTGTTGTAAAACTTAGACAGATTGTATGTAATCATTTCTTTTGTAAACTGATCAGATCAACTGTTTACCTGTCAAATTTGTATCCATGGAGCAGGGATTCTGCCAAGATGGTCTTTGTAGATGTGGCAAGGCAGCCAACCATGGCAGCGCAAAAACCAAACATATTGAAGCTAAGTTCAGTTACTGAAGTTAAGAGGATTCCACCCACTATTGGAATCAAAGAAGCCCATATGCGCCACTCAAAATATTTCCTCCAGACCAACCACTGCAGAATAACTGTTCTTCAATGAATCAGAATATGCGACAGCAGTCATGAAAAGGGCATGTCGAATGGAGAGCAAGAAATGAGAGAACCTGTTGTTGCAGGAGTGAAAGATTTTATGGTCTGCATGAAAGAGACCGGGATGTACCGCAGGCTGATATTACCCAACACTATGTTTATGCAGAATACAAATGACATGGGGAATATCCTTTTCCAGCGATCCTCGGGGGCGACCTCGATCAGTGGTTTTACTTTGAGCACTTTGATTGCGATATAGGCTCCAATAGAAGAGCATATGAAGTGGACACACGACACGGTCAGAGGGAATTTGAACTCCAGTTTCTGCATCGAAGAAAAACTTAAAATCATCGAGAGCAGGGAGCAGATAATTTCTTTATTAACGACGATATTCGTCATTCAGGATCATTTTATTTTCAGACATGTGAAGGTAGCACAGGATGTTGTATATTTCTAGTCCAAGAAATCAGACTTGTACTTGATGGTGTTGACAACTGAATGTAAATATAAAATAAGCCCCCAAACATAGATGGTGGAAGAAGCCCAGGGGGAATATTCATCCATATGTCACTTGAGGTGAAATATGTCTAGATTCATCTTGTTGTCAAATTATATCAGTACAAAAAAACTCTGAATGAAGCCTGAAACCTGGCATGTTGGTTTGGTTTACCCTCTAGTTTAACTCTGAATAAACTAGCAATCAAACACATGAACAAAAGGAAGGACTTGAGGTTTTGTTTCTCCTCCTAAAAGTTCTTTTTTTACCATTGGCAAGGAAACCTAATCCGATAATTCCTTTGTTTTAACATTCGTGGCATGATAAATCACTAGCTAATCTGCACCTGAAGGCACGGATCAACCCATAAAAACACGAGGAGGCCCACATGAGGATGAGGAGGAAATAAAAGGTAAATAAAAAACGGGGATGGGGAAGGGTTGGGACCTGGAAGATCCACTTGTTGATGATGATGACGGTGACGTTGAAGCCCCACCATTGGAGGATGGCGAGCACCGCCCGGACCGTCGCCACGTTCCCCATCTTCCCATCCTCCATCGCGCCTCTTCCGAAAGAAGATGAAGAAGAAGGCCAAGGCCCAGGGAAGAAACCGAAACCGGCCGGCGTTCCGGAATCAATTAAATTAATAATCAATTAACCCATCGAAAACTCCTCTCTGGACGACCCATTCTGTAAGGCATCGGCGGCTCTTCTAGAAGGTTCTAGAAAGCTGAGAACTTGAGGCGGCGCCGTCGATCTCTTGAGAAGAGAAGAAAAAACACAAGAGATGGGAGAAAGAAGAGAATACCAAGGCCCCAGGAGGATTGGTCCTGGTTTTAGGTTGAGAGCTCGGTTTGTGTGAAGGAGGGAGAGGAGAGGCTCTTCCCTTGTCATCATGGAACGCGTTACTGCTTTCCTGGCCTGGACACGTGTCAAGCGAGATAATGACAGACGATTGCAAACG
This sequence comes from Triticum timopheevii, assembly GCA_963921465.1. Taxonomy (NCBI): domain Eukaryota; kingdom Viridiplantae; phylum Streptophyta; class Magnoliopsida; order Poales; family Poaceae; genus Triticum; species Triticum timopheevii. The sequence continues at coordinate 443,247,094 of OY997274.1, read as the reverse complement.
AGATTCGCCACTGCAATTAGCAAACAATTTAACTCCTAGGATTTGCCACTCCGAATCTCCGTCAAACCGTGCAGTAGCGGTACAATGCAATGGGCTTTAGAGAGGTGTTTGTAAAACTATAAATTTGTGTTTTTTAAGCACCAATGCTTGTCACACGTCAGGTGCGTGGCACTCAGGCCATTACGTTTTTCGATGGCAATTCCAGGATGACAAATTCCAGTGACACACGGCAAATTTCTGTCAAAAATAAATTGAAGAATGAAAGTTGTTATGCTTAGTAACTAAAGTTGTTATCCTCACGTCACTAAATTTGCCATAAAAAAACATTCGAAGTTGCCATGTGCTCGTACCTGACAAAAAAACATTCGAAGTTGCCATGTGCTCGTACCTGACGTGTGGTACTTATAGAATAATAATAATAAAGGTGCATTCTTCGCAAACACCTCTCTAAGCACGTCGCATTGTAGATGGTCTTAAAAGGTCCCAACAAATAAGTTTGTCCATGCAAAAAGAAAATTCGGTTTGCAAAATTAGGATTGTTTAGTGTGAGAAAATAGCACAAAAATACAGTAAGTTATAACCAAACAACAGCAATGAATAGAGATAGACAAAGGTCATATCATTCGTTCCTTACAAGAGTTACAATGGAACAACTGGCACTAAGTAAGTAAAACACAACAAATCAAGTGATGTTTCGTGCAAATAATAATAATACAGCCTACATAAAAGAAGCGTTTCATCAGGCGAGACTTTCTAAGTGTCAACTACACAACAGACTGGCTCTGATTCAACTATTCAAGCCAGTGTATATATCATATATGGCCTTCCAAAGAGGGCCAAAGAATAATCATCGTCCCTTCCTTTTCCTTTACCTAGCAAAGCTTGGCCAAGCAACATCTTTGCAAAACGCTGCTCTGCTTATTACTTCCCTCTTGGCCAACCAATAGCATCATCAACTAGGCTAAGCGTCGCCCGACTGGCTCGCACGCTTGGCGCTTATATGTTGTTGTTTCTTCAGGATCGACTTCTCGTACCTCTGCATCCCCTCCCTCGCCCGCCGCACGCTGCACAGCGGGCAGTACCAGTGACCCTTGGGGACGCAGGTGCGCTTGGGTGTCATGCAGTACACATGGTAGGCCTCATCGCAGCCGTCGCACAGGGTGATCTCCTCGTCGTCCTTGTTCTTGAAGCAGCCCCTGCAGAGGCACGAGGGGCAGTACCAGCACTCCAGGTTCTTCTGCTTCTCCAGCGCGATCTGGCTCGTCCTCAGGCACCGGATGTGGTAGAACTTGTAGGGGCAGTAAGGGTGGCCGCACACCAGGAACTGCTTGTCGTCGTCCTCGCACGTGCCGCAGTGCTTGCACAGCTTCGACAGGGCGGTCGTGTACAGGTCCGGCTCGTTCTCTTCCTCCACGCTCGGCACCGAGCTCCCTTCTCTTTCGTCGGCTACCTCGATTCCGCTGGCAACTTCAGGTGGTTCGATCTTCTTGACGACCTCAAGCTTGTCACACAGAGGACAATCACCATGCAGGCTGTCATGAACGTTCTTCTTGGCGCCTGCAGCCTTTCCCTTTCCCTTATTGCTGCTGCAGGCAGGACAGTGCCAGTTGTCTGGAATTTGTTTCATAGCAGGATGGAGTCGCTTCACACATTCAAAGTGGTATGTCGTGTCGCATCCATCGCAGATAAGGCTTTTTTCTTCTTCTGCACTGGTTCCACATTGTTTGCAAGTGCAAGTTCGACCAAGTCCACATGTCCCAGATCGCTTTGGTATTGTAGAATGACCGGAATCACATGGGGAAAACTGTGTGGTCGTATTTGAATCCTTCGGGATTTTCTCGACGAAACCACCCAAACTTGTTTCCTAATGAAATATGCAATCAGTAAAAATTATTAGCTGGATGTAACCATTTTAAAAGTGGCCAGCAAACTGTCGATAAACACACTGATTACCTCTATCCTGTGCTCAGCAGCAACCTCTACTTCAGAAACTCCAGAAGCCTGTAAAGATTATATCATAAGTGTTGCCCAGCACCAGCATAAAGAGGAATTATAGCAACAAGTTAAGCATCAACAGCAGCTTGAGGTACAGTTGTCCGGAAATACATGTCTGAGTATGGGGGTAAAAACTGCAAACTTACTTGCTTCTGATAGGAAGCTCGTGAAATGATTGGAAGATTGCTGGCTAGACTTGTCATCTCTCGGCCAACTTGTTCAAACTTCTCCCATATCTATATCATGCACAAATATACATACATATTAAAGTATTATTTGTCTGAATGTTTCATGGAATACTTATAGCAAGCAAGAAAGGAGATGAAAAGGAGAAAAGACCAAAAATAAGAAGAGCAGCACACGTCGTCTGAGAGGCGTAGGAGGTGGCGCGCTAACGTCTACACAGCTACACCAAATCTAACCATTTGTTGATTTTACTCCAACACATTACAGTTGTTTTTCGCTATCTATCCATTTTAGTAACGGAAAGGAGGAAAATAAAACTTCCTCACTTCGATTAATACTCCAGCATTGAGCTGCACATGCAGAAGAATGATTCAACAATTTTGGTTAACGTGCGCTCACAGATGCCACTGTGAAAATACAGGGAGTGCATAAAAGGCCCGCTCTAGGCTGCCAAGCAGTAGTGATGCTGACGTGTCTCTATTTGATATCATAAAACACAGTAATAATCATAGTTAAAGAAGGCGTGCCTAGGCTCTAGGCGATAGCAAAACGCCTAGCGCTGAATTGTGCTTAATCTGTGCATAAGCATGAGCCTTGGTTATAAAAGCGCAAGGCGATGGCAAAACGCACGCACAATTAACGCCTAGCGCTTTTTTGAACTATGGTAATAATCAAGAACACGGCTACTTTTTCCAATGAATGAATGAGAAATAGCTACCTGCTGGATGTGGTCGTTGAACAGAGCCGGGTTCCGTGCATAGTTTCCATTTCTCATGTTGGCGTCAATTTTCCCCAAATCAATGACCTCATGAACCTTACTCACATGGAAAGTTCCAACTAGCAAATCACACAACATGGCAAACTTCTCCGAGACAAAAATGTCAAGGAGAGCATTATTGCACATTGCTGTGTTGGCATCCAAAGATGCTGCAATCGCATCTTTTAATGGAATAGAGGAGCTAATCTCTTTAGCACCTGCTACTCCAGCAGGATGCTCTTCTGACGCTCCTTGGCCTTTATTTAGGTTGCCCTGGAAATCACAGACAAATTCACTATCAGGGGAAATTCCTATCATAGACATTATACACAAGATTGCTTCTTTTATGAGATATATGTTCTGAACAAGAGCATTATTACTGACTTTTTGCACTGATTGACAGCAATTGTATCTGAGCGCATCTTGTATGCAGCTCTGAATCCCCCCACCCTTATTTACACCTGGAGATTGCAGGAAGCCCTCCAACGTGTTCCTCCAAGTAATCCAATGTCTGGGCAGGATCTGGTGGCCATCTTGGCCAGAAGTGCCGCTGCAGGGGATGATGGTGGCACAAGGCTGCACACAGAGCAAGCAAAGGAAAAGCAGTGAGCACAGTTTTCAGTTATGTAGAACATCTGCAGAGGAAAAGATATTTCGTCTATTGGGTACAGAATTGCTAGGCAGCGGCAAGATTCATGGCATTGGAAGAACCTAGTTGCAAATCTAGGCGCTTCAAAATGAAATCTTGGGCGGCTGGTGGCGCCAGAGAGCAAAGACAGCCAGATATTCCAACTGCAACAGCAACAAGGGGAGGGGGGAAGAAGAAAGAAGACGAGCAGGCTAGGGATTGCAATGCTTACCGCTCCGGGGTCGGAGCTGGCGCCGCGGGTGGCCGTGCGGCGGCGCTTGTAGGTGACGAGGACCTCGGACGACGGCTGCTCCCCCGGGGCAGGGCGCTTGGGCGGGGCCGGCGGCGGGGCGGCGCCGTCCTGGGAGGTCATCTTCCGGCACGGCGGCCGCAGCACATGCCCAGCACAGAGCGAGCCCGTGGCCGGAACCGGGAGCGAAGCCTCGGAGGGGGTGAGAGGGGGCGAAGGCAGCGTGGGGGCGAGTTTCTAGGGTTTCCGGGGGCCGTTGCGGAGGAGGATTTGGGTTGGGATCTCCCGGCGAGGGGAGGGGAGGGGAGCAGCGGAGCAGAGAGGAGCGGGACAAGGTGGGAGATGAGTTTTTGGAAGAGGAAAAACGGAAAAGGGAAAGCCAGACGGACGGACTGCTGGGCCTTCTGTCTGGGGGACGGAGGGACGGCTTTATGTATCTGTATGGTCCATACTGCCCTCGTCTACGAGACAGCTTTGGACATAGGCAATTCGGCATGGTCTCTCTAATTTGTATCCCCTCCGATGCCGGTGCGGGCTGCATCCCCTCGAAGGTGGATGGCGGCGCGGGGGGCAGAGATCGAAGGTGGCCGGCGGTGGGACGAAGTGCAGGTGCGACTGCAGAGGAGCAGGGGGGCAACTGTGGAGGTCCTGAATGGTCAGTGGGGTGAAGAGGAGCGTGCGGTGGTCCGCGGAGAGGAGTAAGGGCAGAGGAGAAGGAGGACCGGCGGTCAATGGAGGGGCTGCGGGGCAGGGCAGGGTCATCGCGACGGGAGGCAGCCGGTGATGAAGCCATGTACCTAGGGTAGGGTCATGGACCTGCCCAAGATACCCTCCCCAAAGACATCTCTAGAAGAAACTACCTTTCAGTCGACCTGGAAGGATTCCACTCGACGGACTTGAAGACACTCGACCATGAAGCCAACCACTCGACCGCCAAGAGATCTAAAGTCGGTCTGCACACAAACGGTCGGTCATTTAAGTAGCTTTTATGGTCATCATAGCACTTTATGTGGGGCGTTACCAGTAACCCCCGATCTTAATGTACTTTAAACCCTACATAACTAAGGGCCGGAGGGGTCTGGCGAACTCTATATAAGCCACCCCCTCCTCAGTGTCAAGGGTTCGCACCCCTGTAACTCATACGCACATAATACAGTCGACCGCCTCCGGGCTCCGAGACGTAGGGCTGTTACTTCCTCCGAGAAGGGTCTGAACTCGTAAACATCTTGCGTATACAACTACTTCATAGTTAGGATCTTGCCTCTCCATTCCTACCCCTATTCTACTGCCAGACTTAGAACCACGACAATTGGCGCCCACCGTGGGGCAGGTGTCTTAGTGACTTATTGGAGAAGTTGCGATTGTTCCGATCTCCTTCATCATGGTTTCAGGCGGAGTTTTGGTTGAGGACTGCGAGATCCGTCTCGGCGCGCTCACGTTCATCGCCGATGACTCCGCTTGGCTTCAGGAGGCTCCACTCGACATCGACGCACTCCCCGTCCGCGGGGCGACGCACTTCCGCGCGTGCGTCCGCGGCGTCCTCCTGCGGCAACCGTCGACCCAGTATCGGTCGGCCCCTGTGTCGTCCTCCCTCCCTATTTCCCGCCGGCGCAAGCGCTCCGGTCGGTCGAGGCTTCAGCGGTGGGTGAGGCACGCGGTGGCCCGCCAGTCGGCCAACCCCCAAGTCGCGGCGATTGAGCCTGACGAATCTCTCTACGGCCTGTTCGACCTGTCGACTGGCTCCGTAGAGACTACGTCCGAGTGCGACAGCAGTGATCCAGCGGCGGAGGTGCTGATGGTCAATGGTCCACACAGTCCTCCTGGCTTTCCCCGCGCTGACGGAGGCGACGGAGGAGGCGATCCGGCGCAGGCCCATGAAGAGTATCAACCCGAGCCCCTCACTTCGCTGCAGAGGGAAGATCTTCGCCGCCGGAACATGGATGCGCTACACACTCCTATCGTCGGAGAAACCCCCGAGGCTAGTGCCTTAGAGGATGCGCGCCTGGCCAACTTGGCTGAGTGCACTCGACTGGAAAACCTCCAGCGAGCACTCGGCAAGCGTGCGCGGCAAAGGGTTCCAGACTCCAGTCGACGTCAACTCTTTCCACCACCGACTCAGGTATATCGAACTCCGATTCAGAATCTAGCAGCTGCAGCCCGTATAGCAGAGTCGATTCAGCCTTCCCAGTCAGAGGCTGGCAGAGGCTTGCTACAGATCAGAGATTTACTCCGGACAGCAGGAGATCAAAATTCAGCTGTATCGCAGCCGCGGAATAGGATTCACAACAGATCTGTCGCTGCGAATATAGTCCAGTCGGCCCATAAGCCCAAGATCGCCCCCGAGGCGTGAGGAACGTGGAGACCGGCGTGGTGATTAGTACAAGAACCGTGAGCAGTATGGTCGCCGATTTGATCGTGATGATCGACGTCGAGTGCCCACCCCTTCCCCAAGGGGTGGATCGTACGCACCTCGACAGCAGGATGACAGACGCCAGCACAGTGTTGGGCGAAGGATTCCAGTCGACCCCAGATAACCAGGCTTTGATGCGAGAGCCATTATCGTTCAAGGTTTGGTCGACGGGAACAGAGCTCACCGAGAAGGTCATGGCTGAGATATACCCACCAGCAGCAGAGTACATGTCTCAGGACCAGAGTGTTTCAGCAGGGCCATCAAGGCCGCGGTGATTCCTCCCAACTTCAGGTTGGCGACTGGAGTCAGTAAGTTCACTGGTGAGTCCAAGCCTGATACTTGGCTTGAATACTACCGAGTGGCTGTTCAGATTGGCGGTGGCAACGATGAGGTGGCCATGAAACATCTGCCCCTTATGTTGGAGGGTTCGGCCAGAGCATGGTTGAATCAGTTGGCGCCCAGCAGCATTTACACTTGAGAAGATCTTGCCCGAGTGTTTGTCAAAACATTTGAAGGAACTTGCAAGCGACCAGCAGGGTTGACAGAGCTGCAATCTTGTGTGCAAAAGTCGAATGAGACTCTGAGGGATTACATCCAGAGGTGGATCACTTTACATCACACGGTAGAGGATGTATCTAATCACCAAGCAGTCTGTGCCTTCAAGGAAGGTGTTAAGAACAGAGAGCTAAGTTTGAAATTCGGTCGGACCGGAGACATAACCCTGAGTCGAATGATGGAGATTGCCACCAAGTATGCCAATCGTGAAGAAGAGGATCGACTCCGAAGTGGCAAGTACAAGTCAGCCGCTCATGAAACCGGGGGAGGGAACTCCAGTCGGAAGCAGAAGCGGAAAGCCGAGCCGGCTGCTCCTGGAGAAGCCTTGGCCGTGACTCAAGGAAAGTTTAAAGGGAAGCCCAAAGGGTCTTGGAACCCTAAGAAGGTGAAGGACAAGGAAGGAAATGACGTGATGGATTTGCCGTGCCACATCCACACGAAGAAAGATGAGGAGGGTAAATTCATTTACCCGAAACATACCACTCGACAGTGTCGGCTCTTGATCCAGCAATTCCAGGGGAAACAGCCCAACGATAAGGAAAAGGAGTCGGACAAAGTTGAAGACAAAGAAGATAGTGATGAGGGATATCCCCAGGTCAATTCCACCCTGATGATTTTTGCTGATGTTGAAAGCAAAAGTCGATTGAAAGTTATCAACCGAGAGGTGAATATGGTTGCTCCGGTGACACCCAGTTATCTGAAATGGTCTCAGACTGCCATCACATTCGACCAGTCCGATCATCCGACGCACATAGCCACCCCTGGGAGGCAAGCTTTGGTGGTCGACCCAGTGGTCGAGGGCACTCGACTGACTAAAGTCTTGATGGATGGTGGCAGTGGCCTGAATATATTGTATGCAGAGACGCTGAAAGGGATGGGCATTCCGATGTCCAGACTCAGTACCAGCAACATGAGTTTCCATGGAGTCATTCCTAGAAAGAAGGTTGAGTCACTCGACCAAATTGCTCTTGAAGTGATTTTTGGTGATTCCAAGAATTACCGCAAAGAAAAGTTGACGTTTGAAGTTGTGGATTTTCAAAGTGCTTATCATGCTATTTTGGGCAGGCCAGCTTATGCACCTTTCATGGCTCGACCATGTTATGTGTACCTCAAATTGAAGATGCCTGGTCCCAAAGGCGTGATCACTATTATTGGCAATCGGAAGAAGGCAGAAGAGTGCTTTCAGAAGGGCTCAAAGATCGCCGATGCTCAGATGGCAGTGGTAGAGCTGCAAGAATACCAGAAAACTGCAGATCCGAGTGATTTGTTGCGAGCCAAGAAGCCGGCTACGGAATCAGCGTTTCAGTCGTCCGGTGAGACAAAGCCGATTCACATTCACCCGACCAACCCTAGTGCTACTCCGACTCATATCTCAACAACACTCGACTCCAAATAGGAAGAAGCGCTCATCCAGTTCCTCCGTGAGAACTGGGACATCTTCGCATGGAAGCCTGCTGACATGCCGAGTGTTCCTAGGGGGCTGGCTGAGCATCGTCTACGAGTCGACTCAACGGTGAAACCTGTCAAGGAACATCTTCGACGGTCCGCCATCCAGAAGAGAAAAGCCATTGGCGAGGAGGTGGCTCGGCTCTTAGCAGCAAAGTTTATCCGAGAGATTTACCACTCCGAGTGGCTCGCCAATGTTGTCATGGTCCCCAAGAAGGACAAGTCACTTCGCATGTGCATTGACTTCAAACATATCAATCGGGCCTGCCCAAAAGATCATTTTCCTCTCCCCCGCATCGACCAAATAGTCAACTCGACTGCGGGATGTGAGCGCCTGTCTTTTTTAGACGCCTATTCCGGTTACCATCAGATCCGTCTGTATGGACCCGACGAGATCAAAATAGCTTTCATCACTCCATTCGGGGTGCTTCTGCTATGTCACCATGCCATTCAGCCTCAAGAATGCCGGAGCCAAGTTCATGAGGATGATTCAGAAGTGTTTGCTCACTCAAATCAGTCGGAATGTGGAAGCATACATGGATGATATTGTGGTCAAATCACAGAAGGGTTCCGACCTGTTGACTGACCTTGCTGAAACATTTGCCAACCTCAGGAGGTATGATATCAAGCTTAATCCATCAAAGTGCACATTCGGAGTTCCCGGCGGAAAGTTACTCGGTTTTCTCGTTTCCGAACGAGGAATCGACGCCAACCCGGAAAAAGTTGGTACTATACTCCGAATGAAACGCCATGTGCGTGTGCACGATGTCCAGAAGCTTACTGGATGCTTGGCCGCTTTAAGTCGATTCATCTCTCGCCTCGGTGAAAAGGCATTGCCTCTTTACCGACTGATGAAGAAGTCAGACAAGTTCGAGTGGACTCAATAAGCTGATGCAGCCTTTGCAGAGCTAAAAGCCCTGATCTCCACCCAGCCGGTGCTTGCTGCCCCAATCAGCAAAGAGCCTTTGCTGCTTTACATTGCAGCCACAGGACAAGTCGTCAGTACAGTACTTACGGTCGAGCGGGAAGAAGAAGGAAAAGCCTTCAAAGTTCAGCGCCCAGTATATTATCTTTCTGAAGTTTTGACCCCATCAAAGCAAAGATACCCTCATTATCAGAAGCTTGTATATGGGATCTATATGACCACGAAGAAGGTTGCTCACTACTTCTCTGACCATTCCATTACAGTTGTCAGTGACGCTCCATTGTCAGAGATTTTACACAACAGAGATGCAACTGGTCGAGTGGCAAAATGGGCGATTGAACTCCTTCCCTTGGATATCAAGTTTGGGGCAAAGAAAGCCATCAAGTCCCAAGCAATAGCAGACTTCATAGCCGAGTGGATTGAGCAGCAACTGCCGACTCAAGTCCACTCGGAGCACTGGACCATGTTCTTTGATGGTTCTAAGATGCTGAATGGTTCCGGTGCTGGGGTAGTGCTGGTTTCCCCCCGAGGAGATAAGCTCAGCTATGTGCTCCAGATCCACTTTGATTCCTCCAATAACGAAGCAGAATACGAAGCACTTTTGTGTGGGTTGCGTATGGCCATTTCACTCAGCGTCCGCCGCCTCATGGTCTATGGCAACTCAGATTTGGTGGTAAATCAGGTGATGAAGGAGTGGGACGTCAGAAGTCCAGCCATGACTGGTTACTGCAATGCGGTGAGAAAGCTAGAGAAGAGATTCGAGGGGTTAGAGCTTCATCATATACCCCGACTGAAAAATCACGTGGCCGATGATTTGGCAAAAATAGGTTCCAAGAGAGAAGCCATTCCCAGTAATGTGTTTTTAGAACACATCCACACACCATCAGTTCAAGAGGATCCTTTCACCGAAGAAGCCCCGCAGCCGAAAAGTGTTACAGATCCGACTGAAGTTGAGGTCCCAGCTGTGGTCGACCTGGTCATGGAAGTTTTGGTCATCACTCCCGACTGGACAGTGCCATACATCGCGTATATCCTAAGGAAAGAGCTCCCAAAGAATGAAGAAGAGGCTCGACAGATCGTCCGATGATCCAAGGCCTTTACTGTTATAAAGGGACAGTTATACAGAGAAAGCGCTACTGGAGTCAGCCAGAAATGCATAACACCAGAAGGACAGATAATTCTTGACGATATTCACTCGGGGACCTGTGGTCATCATGCGTCCTCTCGGACCATTGTGGCTAAAGCATACCGAGCGGGATTTTACTGGCCAAGAGCAAATGAGATGGCGAAGGAGATAGTCGACAAGTGTGAAGGATGTCAGTTTTATTCCAATATGTCACACAAGCCCGCCTCAGCCTTAAAGACCATTCCACTCGTCTGGCCCTTCGCTGTGTGGGGACTGGATATGGTTGGACCACTGAGAACTGGCAGGAGCGGCTTCACCCATGTACTGGTGGCATTCGTCAAATTCACTAAGTGGATTGAAGCTAAGCCTATCAAGAATCTTGATGCCGGCACTGCTATCAGCTTCATCAGAGAGTTGATATTCAGATATGGAGTTCTGTATAGCATCATCACTGATAATGGGTCAAACTTCGATTCCGATGAATTCAGAGCCTTTTGCGCCTCTCAAGGCACATGAGTCGACTACGCTTCAGTCGCTCATCCCCAGTCGAATGGACAAGCGGAATGAGCAAATGGTCTAATTCTCAAAGGACTGGAACCCCGGCTGATGCATGATCTCAAGCATGCAGCAGGAGCATGGGTCGACGAACTTCCATCAGTTCTATGGGGATTGAGGACCACTCCTAATCGGTCGACTGGGCGAACTCCATTCTTTCTGGTATATGGAGCTGAAGCAGTTCTGCCGAGTGACCTACTTCACAATGCACCTCGAGTCGAGCTCTACACTGAAGATGAAGCAGAACAAGCCCGGCAGGACGTAGTCGACCTTCTAGAAGAAGAAAGAGAGATGGCCATGATTCGATCGACTATCTATCAGCAGGACTTGCGTCGATTCCATGCCAGAAACGTGAAGAGTCGAGCCTTCCAAGAAGGAGATTTAGTTCTCCGAGTGGATCAGCAGAAGCCACACAAACTTGCTCCTACTTGGGAAGGCCCCTTCATCGTCACCAAAGTTCTCCACAATGGAGCGTACCATCTTTACAATGTTGATCACCAGATTGACGAGCCACGAGCTTGGAACGCAGAGTTGTTCCGCCCCTTTTATACTTAAGTACTCACTCGGATGAGATGTAATAAAAGTACCTCTGTAGTTTGTTTATCAAAGACAAGAATATTATAATTTTCCCAGTGATTGTTATTACTTTTTGTTTACATGAGAAACCCCCCAGTGGGTGGCTTAGCTGCGAATCCATTTCGCCTAAGTTTGTAAAAAAAATCCCTACCGAGTGGTGAGCCAGCCTCCCACTCGGGGGCTTAGCTGCGAATCCGTTTCGCCTAAGTACTTGAAAATCCTACCGAGTGGTGAGCCAGCTTCGCACTCGGGGGCTTAGCTGCAGTCCAGTACTCGCCTAAGTGTTTAAAATCCTACCGAGTGGAGAGCCAGCCTCCCACTCGGGGGCTTAGCTGCAGTCCAAGTACTCGCCTAAGTGTTTAAAATCCTACCAAGTGGTGAGCCAGCCTCCCACTCGGAGGCTTAGCTGCAGTCCAAGTACTCGCCTAAGTGTTTAAAATCCTACCGAGTGGTGAGCCAGCCTCCCACTCGGAGGCTTAGCTGCAGTCCAGTACTCGCCTAAGTATTTAATACAATGTGCACTTTGCAAGGATGACGAGGTGCAGGTCGACTGTTACCTTCTCCTTCCGAGCTACGCCACAAATACAATGTGCGCTTTGCAAGGATGACGAGGTGCAGGTCGACTGCTACCTTCTCCTTCCGAGCTACGCCACAAATACAATGTGCGCTCTGCAAGGACGACGAGGTGCAGGTCGATTGCTACCTTCTCCTTCAGAGCTACGCCACAAATACAATGTGCGCTTTGCAAGGACGACGAGGTGCAGGTCGACTGCTGCCTTCTCCTTTGGAGCTACGCCACAAAAAATCCTACCGAGTGGAGAGCAAACCTCCCACTCGGGGGCTTAGCTGCAGTCCAGTACTCGCCTAAGTACCTGAAAATCCTACCGAGTGGAGAGCAAACCTCCCACTCGGGGGCTTAGCTGCAGTCCAGTACTCGCCTAAGTACCTGAAAATCCTACCGAGTGGAGAGCAAACCTCCCACTCGGGGGCTTAGCTGCAGTCCAGTACTCGCCTAAGTACCTGAAAATCCTACCGAGTGGAGAGCAAACCTCCCACTCGGGGGCTTAGCTGCAGTCCAGTACTCGCCTAAGTACCTGAAAATCCTACCGAGTGGGGAGCAAACCTCCCACTCGGGGGCTTAGCTGCAGTCCAGTACTCGCCTAAGTACCTGAAAATCCTACCGAGTGGAGAGCAAACCTCCTACTCGGGGGCTTAGCTGCAGTCCAGTACTCGCCTAAGTATTTAACCCATTCTGATCCGCAAGGACGACGAGGTGCAGGTCGACTGCTACCTTCTCCTTCTGAGCTACGCCACAAATACAATGTGCGCTCAGCAAGGGTGACAAGGTGCAGGTCGACTGCTACCTTCTCCTTCTGAGCTACGTCACAAATACAATGTGTGCTCCGGCCTGATCCGGAAGGACGCAGGTCGACTGCAATCTGTGCTCCATCCCCACCTGCAAGAGTGATGAAGTGCAGGTCGACTGGACTTTCCGCCTCAGAGCTGTGTCTCAAGCATCAAAGTATATTCCGAGTAAAGAACAAAGTTCGCTCGAAGGCAAATGCAAGCATATTCAACGATAAGCATGAAGTTCAGATAACATCCTACGAATTCAGGAGTACTCAGGCGTCAAGCCTGTAAAAGTTTATCGATTACAAAACCACTCGGCATTCCGAGGCAAATTTAAGACGAAGCATAGAAGTTTTTTACTCCTCAGTCGGAGGACTGGAGGGCGCGACAAACTGGTCCAGGTCGATTCCGTCAGCAATCCAAGTGGCAGCAGCAATGAAAGTCTCCATGAAAGATTGGAAGTCATGCTTCTTCATATTGGCCACTTTGATGGACGCCAACTTGTCCTCTCGCGCGTCCTTGCAGTGAACACGGACCAGGGACAGAGCAACATCAGCACCACACCTGGCAGAAGACTTTTTCCATTCTTGCACTCAACCTGGAACGTCATTCAGTCGAGTCATTAAAGACTCGAGGTCATTTTGAAGCGTCTCTCTTGGCCAGAGTGTCGTGTCGATTCGCGACACCGCAACCTTCAGTCGAGCGAGATAGTCGACCACACCAGCAACACGAGACTCCAGTCGGAGCACGTTCATAGCGGCTTCATCCTTCACAGGAGAGTTAATGGGATCCAGGCTTGTCTCCACTCGACTGGTTTCCTCCTCGAAGTTCTGGCAGAATTCTGTAAACACAATTTGAAGTTAAGCCAACAGTTTTATGATGAGTCGATAATAACAAGTCAGTCGGATAGAAGTGATTACCTTCAAGCATGAGGAATAACTTCTTGGTGAGCCCTCCCAGATAAGCCTCCAGATCGTTCTTCTTCCCCACCAGTTCGCTAGCCTTGTCACTCAGAGCTATCTTGTCATTCTTCAGTCGGCTAACCTCCTTGTTGGTCGCGTCGAGAGCAGCTTTTAGATTGGCGTTCTCCTCTTCAAGTTTACCGACTGAAGCCAGTTTTTCTTCCACGAGCTTTGTTTTGTCCAAAGTCGCTTTCTGCGCCTCGGCAAGGTCATGGTCCTTCTTTTTCAGAGCCTCCTTTAGTTTATCTGCAAAGTGACAATAAGATCAGAATCAAGAATAGACAGAAAGATAAAGACAGTCGTCAAGATTCTCACCAAACATACCTTTTGCTTCATCCTTCGCCTTCTGAAAGTTCTCCTGAACAAGCTTCAAGTCAAGGTCGAGCTGGATGTGTTTGTTTTCCAATTCAGTGTAACGAGCCACAAGCTCGCAAGATTTCTGTGAAGGGTCAGTCGACAGACATCAAAGATAGGTTACTTCCGAGTACCTAAGAGAAAAATCTTAGCATTTCTAAGACTACAGCCGAATCAAAATATTCAACAGCAGTCTCGGGGACTACACCCAGTGGGTGCACTCAGCGTGCCCCCACTGGTTCTACCGACTTGGTCCGATCAGTCGACCGAAAGCGACAAAAAGGTTATGACCCTAAGTCGTAGCTAACTGCCAGCAGTTAGCCACGGTCTCATCATGATCAAAAATTAAAAAAAGAGGTTCTTCAGACCTTAGTCGACTGTCAGCAGTCGACTATGGTCTCGGGGACTACACCCAGTGGGTGCACTCAGCGTGCCCCCACTGGTTCCAAGATTCCATTCGACATGGTCGGACCAGACCAAGTGAAGGAGTTACAGTGAAGAAATTCAAAGTATAAAGACTACAGTCGACTGCAAGCAGTCCACCATAGTCTCGAGGACTACACCCAGTGGGTGCACTCAACATGCCCCCACCAATCCAAAAATTCAATCTACACACCCAGTGGGTGTACAGATACAAAGATCTTCAGAAAGAAGAGTTTTCAGATACCATATCCTAACAGAACAAGCGGTGACCAACTAACCTGGACGTTGCTCTGAAGAGCTGATCTTGCATCATAAGCCGCTTGGCTGGCATCCCGAATCGCCTTCACCTGCTCCATCATGATCCCCGCCTGGCGTATAGCCTCCTTAGCAGCACCCTCTTGGTCTTCTGGGACGTGGTGTGTGGCAAAAAGGGAAGGCGGATCAGCAGTCGACGACGAAGGTCGAGCACTCGTCAATGGCACAGCCAAGGACACGGAAGTCCGAGTGATGTTGCCACCCTCCTGAACCAGCGTCTCAGGTGCTGATGTAACCTGAGCAGTCTTGCCAGTAGGCACCTTTTTATTCCTCCTCGGCCTCAGCGGCGCCTCATCGTCATCATCAGGGAGATCAATGACATGAGGTGGGGCTACAGGAAAGATCCAAAGTTAAAGATGAAAATCCAATCGACCAAAAGCGAAACTACAGAGATCATACCGAGGTTAGAGGTGGAAGCATCTTCCATTTCCTGGTCTTCGTTCTTGGCTGAGGTCTCGGAGGTAGCAGCACTGCAGATTTCAGAAATCAGTCGGTTAGCCAACGAGTCGACCAAGAGTATGTCCATGCTAAACGAGAAAACACAAGTTCTGTTGTTACCCGGAAATGGTGGGAATGGCCATCCTCATCTTGGGCAGGGCCTTCGTCGGCTTTGATGATGTCGCTCGGGGTTGCTTCGGCGCTTTTTCAGTCGGCGCCGGAGAGGTCGTCCGAGGGCGTTTCGTCGACTGCCCGACAGGCGCAGTAGCCTTGCCACGCTCGACCGCGGGGTCATGGGTGAGCTTGGATCGCCTTTCCGTGCAAGGAGGGTCGATTTCTTCCTCCTCTTCCTCCTCCTCCTCTTCACCGGAGCCGTCGTCATCTTCATCCTCCTCACTATCAGATTGCCACTCCTCCTGACTTTCACCTCCGCTCCCCTCCTCCACCTCGACCTGTTCTTGCGCCCCGTTGGGCATCGAGTACATCTCAGTAGTGGCCTGGAAGACAACAAACAAGACAAAAGTCAGTCGACTGATTTTACGCAAACAGGATGGAGAAAGCAGGATCACAGTCAGAGATGCAGGATTGGACCTTATCTAGTTCGTATGACTGGTCGAGTGGAGGAATCCTCCTGGCTCCTTGAGGGTTGTCCTTGTTTCCTGTGATGCTCGCCAGCCACCTTTCCAGCGTGGCATCCTTGACCTCCTCCGGGTGGATCCGAGTGGTGTCCTCAGTGCCAGAATACAACCACATCGGATGGTCTCAAGCTTGAAGCGGCTGGATGCCTCGTCGGAGGAAGACCTCCAAGAGGTCCATGCCGGTCACTCCGTCACGGATAAGCTCTCCAAGTGGTCTCCCATCTGACATGTTTCTTTGCAGCTCGTGGATTCAGCGGGATTCGAATTTCGGGAAGCGCGCGGGGCGGGGGAGGCCGCGGTAATCGAACGGGATATTTCCTCCGCCCTGTCGTTCGGAGTTCTCCAAGTAAAGAAAACTCACTCGACAAATACAAAGAATGGATCAAGGTGACTGAAAAAGAAGTTGGTGCCATCACCTAAGTTCATTGATCCAGAACAAGACATACTCACAACATAAAAATGGGTCGGAAGTATGTTCAACTCCTTCCCCACTCAAACCTCGATCCATTTGGGGGCTAATGATGAAGCCATGTACGTAGGGTGGGGTCATGGTGGAGGAGCAGGGGGGCAACTGTGGAGGTCCTGAATTGTCAGTGGAGTGAAGAGGAGCGTGCGGTGGTCCGCGGAGAGGAGTAAGGGCAGAGGAGAAGGAGGACCGGCGGTCAATGGAGGGGCTGCGGGGCAGGGCAGGGTCATCGCGACGGGAGGCAGCCGGTGATGAAGCCATGTACCTAGGGTAGGGTCATGGACCTGCCCAAGATACCCTCCCCAAGGACATCTCTAGAAGAAACTACCTTTCAGTCGACCTGGAAGGATTCCACTCGACGGACTTGAAGACACTCGACCATGAAGCCAACCACTCGACCGCCAGGAGATCTAAAGTCGGTCTGCACACAAACGGTCGGTCATTTAAGTAGCTTTTATGGTCATCATAGCACTTTATGTGGGGCGTTACCAGTAACCCCCGATCTTAATGTACTTTAAACCCTACATAACTGAGGGCCGGAGGGGTCTGGCGAACTCTATATAAGCCACCCCCTCCTTAGTGTCAAGGGTTCGCACCCCTGTAACTCATACGCACATAATACAGTCGACCGCCTCCGGGCTCTGAGACGTAGGGCTGTTACTTCCTTCGAGAAGGGCCTTAACTCGTAAACATCTTGCGTATACAACTACTCCATAGCTAGGATCTTGCCTCTGCATTCCTACCCCCTATTCTACTGTCAGACTTAGAACCACGACAGCCGGCGTATGAGTAGCGATGGAGGAGCAGCGGGGACCGGTGGAAGAGACGCGGGCAGGGTTGCTCGCAGCTGAAGAGGGCGGCGGCCGCCTGGCGGTGGAGGAGAGACTCGCGGTGGCAGTAAGGACTACCCCGACGACGGTGTGTTCGTGCGAGAAAGAGAGGATTCGAGCGAAAAAAGGCGAGACAACGAGACACAACGAGCGTGCTGTCTAGAGCAACTCTAGCATATGCTTTATATTCCCGCCCCGCAAAATAACCGTCGATGTATGGGATCGAGATGAAAAATCGTTTCGAATAGGTCTTGTATAGCCGCCAAATCTTCCCTCCCCTCCCTCCCCCATTTTGCCACTAACACTATCCCACTTGCGATTTAGAGGGAGGGAACTTCCTCACTTTCTGGGCCGCCGTCGCCAATCCCTCTGGTCCCTCGCCGCCTCTCCTCATCGCGCCTCTAGTCGCCAGCATGGAGCCACCGCAACCCCCGGCTGGCATTTTCCATGCGTCGTCGTCCCAATCTGAACCGACGCACCTATTCCTTCCGTCGTCGGCATGAAGCGGAAGCGACAGGGGAACTGCATTGTCCATGGAGCCATGGCCGCTGCCACGCCAACTTTCGTCGGGGCGTGAACTCTCCAGTTGCAGTCGCATGATCGAGGACGACTGCCTCCTCCATCCCCTTTGTCGAACGCCAAAGACGCAAGCAAAGGGCCTGAGGAAGAAGAAGAAGACGGGGCAAGGTTGGGCACCGCCGCCACCCCCTCCGGCGGGCAATGTGCCTCGCAATCCCATCGACTCTAGCGGCACCCACAACATACTCGATCAAATGCTGGATATGTAAAAAAATCCTTTCGCTCCGGTGTACTATGATTCAACTTTGCTTCAATCGTTTGGTGTTTCGGCCACCGGATTTTGTAGCCACCCCGTTCTACATCATATGCCAAGTTTTTGGAGGAGAAATAGGTGGATTTGAGTGCTTCACTTGACGAATTTGATTTAGGCATGCAACCAGAGGTTGAGGATGGCAGATAACGATGATGATGAAGCATAAGAACTTGAGGAGGGGGAGTTTGATGCTAGTCAAGCAAAATTTGGGAAAAGAACCGACAACTACACTGAAATGGAGGATGTTTGCTTGATTCGGGCATGAGAGTGACCAACAAAGACCAAAACAGCAAGAAGTATCGGCAATGTGTAGAGGACAAATACCACAAGCTCATGTTGTTCCCATCGAGTCGTTCCTTGAAGTAATCCAAGGCCGATGGGTAACGATCAAGAAAACATGTAGTTTTGGAGTGGTTGCTTGGAGCAAGTGAGAGATGCATCTCCAAGTGGATGCACAATCCATGACTACATGAGTTGAGCTCACCCTTATGATTTCACCCTTTTATGATCTTGTTTTTGTTGATGACGATTTGAGCTCACACTTGCCTCTTTTTCAAATGTAGGATTGCATTGCCCATGAGTTGTTCAAGCAAAGCCCGAGTTTCAAAGGCAAGCCATTCGTCCTTGGACATTGTTGGCTCTTGCTCAAGGATAGTGAGAAATGGAGATTGAGGGACAAGGAAGCTCCTCCAGAAGATGGTGATGATAGTGATGATGCACCAAGGGGGGAGAAAGAAAGGCAATCTTGATGGAAATAAGAGAAAGAGAGGGTGAAGAGTTTGACCGAGGCATCTACTTCGCGGTTTAGACTTAGTGTTTTGACCATTCGCGGTTTGGGGATTGGACATTCTTGGGCCTTTTCCCCATGCAACCGAGGGCTTTGACTACTTGTACGTTGCTATCGACAAGTTCACAAAGTGGCCTCAGGTAGAACCTGTCAGGAAAGTCACTACTTAGTCTGCAATCAAGTTCTTTAGGGGCTGGTGTCGGTGTCAAAATCGGTGGATCTCGGTAGGGGGTCCTGAGCTGTGGATCTCGGATCAATGGGGAACAAGGAACGCAGGGACAGTATTTACCCAGGTCCGGGCCCTCCCGAAGAGGCAAAACCCTACGTCCTACTTGCTTATATTGATGTGTGTATAATGGTTACAGAGTCGATCTACCACGAGATCAGACGAACTAAACCTTAGATGAGTAGGATGATGGTTCTTCTTCTAGCCTCTACAGACTAAACTCTCTAGCTTATATAGAGACCAGGGGTACCTAGGGTTACACATGGTCGGTTACCATTAGGGAATAAACATGTCGATTGTTCCATCTTGACTTGGAGGAGACACCAAGGCTTCAGAGGTTTCCTTCCTGAACACGGAGTCTCCTTATAGCCCGGCCTTCCAGTACTAGTTACAGAGAACCCCTTTGTCCGAATGATACGTCTCCAACGTATCTATAATTTTTTATTGTTCCATGTTATTATATTATTTGTTTTGGATGTTTTATATGCATTAATGTGCTATCTTATATTATTTTTGGGACTAACTTATTAACCTAGAGTCCAGTGCCACTTTCTGTTTTTCCTTGTTTTTGAGCTTCGCGGGAAGGAATATCAAACGGAGTCCAGACGGAATAAAACTTTCACTATGATTTTTCTTGGACCAAAAGACACCCATGGGACTTGGAATCCAAGTCAGAAGATCCCCGAGGTGGCAACAAGCCACAGAGGCGCGCCCTAGGGGGGCGCACCCCTGCGCTTGTGGCCCCCTCGAGGACCCCCTGACCCCGTTCCTTGGTCTATATATTCACATATATTTCCAAAACCCTAAAGGCATCCACAAAAATACTTTTCCATCGCTGCAAGCCTCTATTCCCATGAGATCCCATCTTGGGGCCTTTTCTGGCAGGAGGGGGGTTCGATCAAGGAGGGCATCTACATCAACTCTATTGTCCTTTCAATGAAGCATGAGTAATTTACCACAGACCTACGGGTCCATAGCTAGTAGCTAGATGGCTTCTTCTCTCTCTATGAGCTTCAATATCATGTTCTCCTCGATGTTCTTGGAGTTCTATCCGATGTAATGTTCTTTTGCGGTGCGTTTGGTCGAGATCTGATGAGTTGTGGATTTATAATTAGATTATCTATGAATATTATTTGAGTCTTTTCTAAATTCTTATATGCATGATCAAATATCTTTGTATTTCTCTTCAAATTATCGGTTTGGTTTGGCCAACTAGATTAGTTTTTCTTGCAATGGGAGAGGTGCTTAGTTCTTGGTTCAATCTTGCGGTGTCCTCACCCAGTGACATAGAAGGGGTAGCAAGGCACGTATTGTATTGTTGCCATCAAGGGTAAAAAGATGGGTTTTCATCATATTGCTTGAGTTTATCCCTCTACATCATGTCATCTTACTTAAGGCCTTACTCCGTTCCTATGAACTTAATACTCTAGATGCATGCTGGATAGCGGTCAATGTGTGGAGTAATAGTAGTAGATGCAGCAGGAATCGGTCTACTTGACATGGACGTGATGCCTATATTCATGATCATTGCATTGGATATCGTCATAACTTTGTGCTTTTTTTATCAATTTCTCGACAGTAATTTGTTCACCCACCGTATTATTTTCCTTCAAGAGAGAAGCCTCTAGTGAAACATATGCCCCCGGGTCTATTTTTCATCATATATTTTCAGATCTATAAACCAAAACAAAAAACAAAAATGCGTTGCTGCAATTTATTTGTTTTTTATTTGTTTTACATTTTAGTAATCTTTTATATCTATCTCTATCAAATATCATCCTTGCAAGTGACCGCCATGGGATTGACAACCCCTTTATCACATTGGGTGCAAGTGTTTGGTTGTTTTGTGCAGGTGCATAGATTGGAGACTTGCGCGTACCTCCTACTGGATTGATACCTTGGTTCTCAAACTGAGGGAAATACTTATCTCTACTTTGCTGCATCAACCTTTCCTCTTCAAGGGAGAAACCAACACAAGCTCAATAAGCAGCAGGAAGAATTTTTGGCGCCGTTGCTGGGGAGATTCTACATCAAGCCTACCAATTACCCATCATAAACTCTCATCTCTTGCATTACATTATTTGCCATTTGCCTCTTGTTTTCCTCTCCCCCACTTTTTCTAAAAAAAATTCAGAAAAAACAAAAATTTGCCTGTTTATTGGCCCTTTATTAGTTTACTTTTTTGTTTGCTTTCTGTTTACCCGTTCGCTAGATTGGTTTCTTACCATGATGTCAAAATCTGGGGATGTTATCATTGAGAAAGATAGTAATAATCTTGAGGAAAATTTTGATAACTTTGCTAATAACGATCTTCATGAAGAGCCTACTATCATGCATACAAAAAAAACTCCGCATAGGTAGCGGTAATATTATTGGAAAAGGTGTTATTCAAGATTTCTTTACTTGTGCTGGCACACTACCTACACTAGGAGGATCTATTCTTAGTAAAACTAATAGTCTTGCGGATGCAATAACTTTGCTCATAATTGAACTTGAATGACAATTTGTTCATATGCATCCTTGCATACAAAGGATTTGTCTAGAGTGTTGGGGAATGTAGTAATTTCAAAAAATTTCCTACGCACACGCAAGGATCATGGTGGTGCATAGCAACGAGAGGGGAGAGTGTTGTCCACGTACCCTCGTAGACCGAAAGCAGAAGCGTTAGAACAACGCGGTTGATGTAGTCGTACGTCTTCACGATCCGACCGATCCAAGTACCGAACGTACGGCACCTCGAGTTCAGCACACGTTCAGCTCGATGGCGATCCCCGGACTCCGATCCAGCAGGGTGTCGGGGAAGAGTTCCGTCAGCACGACGGCATGGTGACGATGATGATGTTCTACCGACGCAGGGCTTCGCCTAAGCACGACGACGATATGACCGAGGTGGAATATGGTGGAGGGGGGCACCGCACACGGCTAAGGAACGATCACGAAGATCAACTTGTGTGTCATGGGGTGCCCCCCTGCCCTCGTATATAAAGGAGGGAGGGGGAGGTGCGGCCGGCCCCTAGGGGTGCGCCTGGAGGAGTCCTACTCCCACCGGAAGTAGGACTCCCCCTCTTGCCTTGTTAGAGAAGGAAGGGGGAAGGGAGAAAGAGGAAAGGGGGGCGCCCCCCCCCCTTCCTTGTCCTATTCGGACTAGGGGGAGGGGGCACACGGCCTGCCGTGGCCGGCCCTCCTCTTCTCCCTTAGGGCCCATGTAGGCCCATTAACCCCCCCCCCCCCCCGGGGGGGGGGGGGGGGGTTCCGGTAACCCCCCGGTACTCCGGTAAAATCCTGATTTCACCCGAAACGATTCCGATATCCAAATATAGGCTTCCAATATATCAATATTTATGTCTCGACCATTTTGAGACTCCTCGTCATGTCCGTGATCACATCCGGGACTCCGAACAACCTTCAGTACATCAAAAACTATAAACTCATAATATAACTATCATCGTAACGTTAAGCGTGCGGACCCTACGGGTTCGAGAACTATGTAGACATGACCTAGAAATGTTTCCGGTCAATAACTAATAACGGAACCTGGATTCTCATACTGTCTCCTACATATTCTATGAAGATCTTTATAGGTCAAACCGCATAACAACATATGTTGTTCCCTTTGTCATCAGTATGTTACTTGCCCGAGATTCGATCGTCGGTATCCAATACCTAGTTCAATCTCGTTACCGGCAAGTCTCTTTACTCGTTATGTAATGCATCATTTCATAACTAACTCATTAGTTACATTGCTTGCAAGGCTTATAGTGATGTGCATTACCGAGAGGGCCCAGACATACCTCTCCGACAATCGGATTGACAAAACATGATCTCGAAATACGCCAACTCAACATGTACCTTTGGAGACACCTGTAGAGCTCCTTTATAATCACCCAGTTACGTTGTGCCGTTTGGTAGCACACAAAGTGTTCCTCCGGTAAACAGGAGTTGCATAATCTCATAGTTATAGGAAGTTTGTATAAGTCATGAAGAAAGCAATAGCAACATACTAAACAATAAAGTGCTAAGCTAATGGAATGGGTCAAGTCAATCACATCATTCTCCTAATGATGTGATCCCGTTAATCAAATGACAACACATGTCTATGGCTAGGAAACATAACCATCTTTTATTAATGAGCTAGTCAAGTAGAGGCATACTAGTAAAGTGATAGCGGTAAATCAGTAAGAGACATCATAGGTCGCACCATATCTAGTAAAGTACGATTACGACGTTCGGACACACCATTTCGTTGTGGTGTTTCGGGTGGCGTGAGTTGCGAAACTATTCCGCATTGTTTCAAATGTAAACCAAACTCGTAACTCAAATATTCTCCTCCACGATCATCTCGTAGAAATTTTATTTTCTTGTTATGATGATTTTCCACTTCACTCTGAAATTCTTTGAACTTTTCAAATGTTTCCGACTTGTGTTTCATCAAGTAGATATACCCATATCTGCTCAAATCATCTGTGAAGGTGAGAAAATAACGATACCCGCCGCGAGCTTCAATATTCATTGGACCACATACATCTGTATGTATGATTTCCAATAAATCAGTTGCTCGCTCCATAGTTCCGGAGAACGGCATTTTAGTCATCTTGCCCATGAGGCACGGTTCACAAGTACCAAGTGATTCATAATCAAGTGATTCCAGAAGTCCATCAGTATGGAGTTTCTTCATGCGCTTTACACCGATATGACCTAAACGGCAGTGCCACAAATAAGTTGCACTATCATTATCAACTTTGCATCTTTTGGCTTCAACATTATGAATATGTGTATCACTACTATCGAGATTCAATAAAAATAGACCACTCTTCAAGGGTGCATGACCATAAAAGATATTACTCATATAAATAGAACAACCATTATTCTCTGATTTAAATGAATAACCGTCTCGCATCAAACAAGATCCAGATATAATGTTCATGCTTAACGCTGGCACCAAATAACAATTATTTAGGTCTAAAACTAATCCCGATGGTAGATGTAGAGGTAGCATGCCGACCGCGATCACATCGACTTTGGAACCATTTCCCACGCACATCGTCACTTCGTCCTTAGCCAATCTTAGCTTAATCCGTAGTCCCTGTTTCGAGTTGCAAATATTAGCAACAAAACCAATATCAAATACCCAGGTGCAACTGCGAGCATTAGTAAGGTACACATCAATAACATGTATATCACATATACCTTTGTTCACTTTGCCATCCTTCTTATCCGCCAAATACTTGGGGCAGTTCCGCTTCCAGTGTCCAGTCTGCTTGCAGTAGAAGCACTCAGTATGAGGCTTAGGTCCAGATTTGGGTTTCTTCTCTTGAGTAGCAACTTGCTTGCTGTTCTTCTTGAAGTTCCCCTTCTTCTTCCCTTCACCCTTTTTTCATGAAACTGGTGGTCTTATTGACCATCAATACTTGATGCTCCTTCTTGATTTCTACCTCCGCAACTTTTAGCATTGCGAAGAGCTCGGGAATAGTCTTGTCCATCCCTTGCATATTATAGTTCATCACGAAGCTCTTGTAGCTTGGTGGCAGTGATTGGAGAATTCTGTCAATGACACTATCATCAGGAAGATTAACTCCCAGTTGAATCAAGTGATTATTATACCCAGACATTTTGAGTATATATTCACTGACAGAACTATTCTCCTCCATCTTACAGCTATAGAACTTATTGGAGACTTCATATCTCTCAATCCGGGCATTTGCTTGAAATATTAACTTCAACTCCTGGAACATCTCATATGCTCCATGACGTTCAAAACGTCGTTGAAGACCCGGTTCCAAGCCGTAAAGCATGGCACACTGAACTATTGAGTAGTCATCAACTTTGCTCTGCCAGACGTTCTTAACGTCGTCAGTTGCATCTGCAGCAGGCCTGGCACCTAGCGGTGCTTCCAGGACGTAATTCTTCTGTGCAGCAATGAGGATAATCCTCAGGTTACGGACCCAGTCCATGTAATTGCTACCATCATCTTTCAACATAGCTTTCTCAAGGAACGCATTAAAAATCAACGGAACAACAGCACGAGCCATCTATCTACAACAAACATAGACAAGCAAAATACTATCAGGTACTAAGTTCATGATAAATTTAAGTTCAATTAATCATATTACTTAAGAACTCCCACTTAGACAGACATCTCTCTAGTCATCTAAGTGGTCACGTGATCCAAATCAACTAAACCATGTCCGATCATCACGTGAGATGGAGTAGTTTCAATGGTGAACATCACTATGTTGATCATATCTACTATGTGATTCACGTTCGACCTTTCGGTCTCCGTGTTCCGAGGCCATATCTGTATATGCTAGGCTCATCAAGTTTAACCTGAGTATTCCGCGTGTGCAACTGTTTTGCACCCGTTGTATTTGAACGTAGAGCCTATCACACCCGATCATCACGTGGTGTCTCAGCATGAAGAACTTTCGCAATGGTGCATACTCAGGGAGAACACTTCTTGACAATTTAGTGAGAGGTCATCTTAAAATGCTACCGTCAATCAAAGCAAGATAAGATGCATAAAGGATAAACATCACATGCAATCAATATAAGTGATATGATATGGCCATCATCATCTTGTGCTTGTGATCTCCATCTCCGAAGCACCATCGTGATCACCATTGTCACCGGCGCGACACCTTGATCTCCATCGTAGCATCGTTGTCGTTTACGCCATCTATTTCTTCTATGACTATCACTACCGCTTAGTGATAAAGTAAAGCAATTACAGGGCGTTTGCATTTCATACAATAAGGCGACAACCATATGGCTCCTGCCAGTTGCCAATAACTTCGGTTACAAAAAATGATCATCTCATACAATAAAATATAGCATCACGTCTTGACCATATCACATCACAACATGCCCTGCAAAAACAAGTTAGACGCCCTCTACTTTGTTGTTGCAAATTTTACGTGGCTGCTACGCGCTGAGCAAGAACCGTTCTTACCTACGCATCAAAACCACAATGATAGTTCGTCAAGTTAGTGTTGTTTTAACCTTCGCAAGGACCGGGCGTAGCCACACTTGGTTCAACTAAAGTGAGAGAGACAGACACCCGCCAGTCACCTTTAAGCACGAGTGCTCGTAACGGTGAAACCAGTCTCGCGTAAGCGTACGCGTAATGTCGGTCCGGGCCGCTTCATCTCACAATACCACTGAACCAAAGTATGACATGCTGGTAAGCAGTATGACTTGTATCACCCACAACTCACTTGTGTTCTACTCGTGCATATGACATCTACGCATAAAACCAGGCTCGGATACCACTGTTGGGGAACGTAGTAATTTCAAAAAAAATCCTACGCACACGCAAGGATCATGATGATGCATAGCAAAGAGAGGGGAGAGTGTTGTCCACGTACCCTCGTAGATCGAAAGTGGAAGCATTAGAACAACGCGGTTGATGTAGTCGTACGTCTTCACGATCCGACCGATCCAAGTACCGAACGTACGGCACCTCCGAGTTCAGCACACGTTCAGCTCGATGACGATCCCCGAACTCTGATCCAGCAGGGTGTCGGGGAAGAGTTCCGTCAGCACGACGGTGTGGTGATGATGATGATGTTCTACCGACGCAGGTCTTCGCCTAAGCACCACTACGATATGACCGAGGTGGAATATGGTGGAGGGGGGCACTGCACACGGCTAAGGAACAATCACGAAGATCAACTTGTGTGTCATGGGTGCCCCCTGCCCCCGTATATAAAGGAGGGAGGGGGAGATGCGGCCGGCCCCTAGGGGTGCGCCTGGAGGAGTCCTACTCCCACTGGGAGTAGGACTCCCCCCTCTTGCCTTGTTGGAGAAGGAAGGGGGAAGGGAGAAAGAGGAAAGGGGGCGCCGCCCCCCTTCCTTGTCCTATTCAGACTAGGGGGGAGGGGGCGCGTGGCCTGCCCTGGCCGGCCCTCCTCTTCTCCCTTAGGGCCCATGTAGGCCCATTAACCCCCCGGGGGGGGGGGGTTCTGGTAACCCCCCGTACTCTGGTAAAATCCTGATTTCACCCGGAATGATTCCGATATCCAAATATAGGCTTCCAATATATCAATCATTATGTCTCGACCATTTCGAGACTCTTCGTCATGTCCGTGATCACATCCCGGACTCTGAACAACCTTCGGTACATCAAAAACTATAAACTCGTAATATAATTGTCATCGTAATGTTAAGCGTGCGGACCCTACGG
Source organism: Triticum timopheevii (assembly GCA_963921465.1). Classification (NCBI taxonomy): domain Eukaryota; kingdom Viridiplantae; phylum Streptophyta; class Magnoliopsida; order Poales; family Poaceae; genus Triticum; species Triticum timopheevii. The sequence goes on along the minus strand of OY997274.1, from coordinate 443,219,885 downwards.
GTTCGAGAACTATGTAGACATGACCTAGAACTGTTTCCGGTCAATAACCAATAGCGGAACCTGGATGCTCATATTGGCTCCTACATATTCTACGAAGATCTTTATCGGTCAAACCGCATAACAACATACGTTGTTCCCTTTGTCATCGGTATGTTACTTGCCCGAGATTCGATCGTCGGTATCCAATACCTAGTTCAATCTCGTTACCGGCAAGTCTCTTTACTCGTTACGTAATGCATCATTTCGTAACTAACTCATTAGTTACATTGCTTGCAAGGCTTATAGTGATGTGCATTATCGAGAGGGCCCAGAGATACCTCTTCCGCAATCGGAGTGACAAAACCTAATCTCGAAATACGCCAACTCAACATGTACCTTTGGAGACACCTGTAGAGCTCCTTTATAATCACCCAGTTACGTTGTGACGTTTGGTAGCACACAAAGTGTTCCTCCGGTAAACGGGAGTTGCATAATCTCATAGTTATAGGAACTTTGTATAAGTCATGAAGAAAGCAATAGCAACATACTAAATGATCAAGTGCTAAGCTAATGGAATGGGTCCAGTCAATCACATCATTCTCCTAATGATGTGATCCCATTAATCAAATGACAACACATGTCTATGGCTAGGAAACATAACCATCTTTGATTAATGAGCTAGTCAAGTAGAGGCATACTAGTGACATTAAGTTTGTCTATGTATTCACACATGTATCATGTTTCCGGTTAATACAGTTATAGCATGAATAATAAACATTTATCATGATATGAGGAAATAAATAATAACTTTATTATTGCCTCCCGGGCATATTTCCTTTCATAGAGTTCTCTAATATTCAGCATTCTTCCGTTAAGCGCGCCGCTACTATATTTTTGATCATGAGTTTAGATTCATCATGAAAGAAGCTAGCGAAATTTTTGCTCATTACAAAACAAATGGTGGTTGTCCCCCCATAGAGGAGATTCTTTTTAATCAAGAGGAAATAATGAGATTGCAATCTCCCAATTATGTGGCCTATAATGAAAATTTGAGGAAAAAAGTCCCTACCGAGGTTTTGGTTGATAAGATTTCTGAACTTAATGATAATTTTGCTATACAAAACAATGGATTAAGTTTCGTGTTAAGAGATAGGCTTATGAGTTCCACCAAAAGGAAAGCTTATAATGACGAGTTGATTATAAATTATAGGTTCCGAAGGTGGAACCTATTCCTCCCGCACTTGATCTTAGGGATCCTTATCCTATTAAATTTAGCCCTTTTGATTACTTTTGCTAAGCACAAAAGGAACTTGTCGCTGAAAGAAGGGAGTATGAGATGAGCATGGATGATCTCCCTTAGTATTATGACAATACCTAGATCTATGTTTTATGCCTCGCTAGGGGCGTTAAACAATAGCGCTTGTTGGGAGGCAACCCAATTTTATTTTTGTGTTTTTTGTTTTTGGTTTTGGTTTTCAATAATTACACATTATTACCTCTGTAGTAATTGTGTTTTGGTGTTTCAATTAGTGTTTGAGCCAAGCAAGACCTTTGGGATGGTCTATGGTGATAGTTGATTTGATCTTGTTGAAAAACAAAAACTTTTGTGCCCAGTAAAACAATTTAAAAAAATAACAGAAGCGTGCTTTTGATCTGAATTTTTTACACAAAATTGATAAATAAATTTCCTAGATTGTTATAATTTTTCAGAATTTTTGGAGTTACAAAAGTATACAAAGTTTTCAGATTGCTACAGACTATTCTGTTTTTGACAGATTCTGTTTTCTATGTGTTGTTTGCTTATTTTGATGAATCTATGGGTAGTATCGGGGGTATGAACCATGGAGAAGTTGGAATACTATAGATATTACACTAATATAAATAAAGAATGAGTTCACAACAGTACCAAAAAGGGTGATTTTTTTATTATACTAACAGATCTCATGAGTTTTCTGTTGAGTTTTGTGTTGTGAAGTTTTCAAGTTTTGGGTAAAGATTTGATGGACTATGGAATAAGGAGTGGCAAGAGCCTAAGATTGGGGATGCCCAAGGCACCCCAAGATAATATTCAGGGACAACCAAGTTTTGGGTAAAGATTTGATGGACTATGGAATAAGGAGTGGCAAGAGCCTAAGATTGGGGATGCCCAAGGCACCCCAAGATAATATTCAAGGACAACCAAGCATCTAAGCTTGGGGATGCCCCAGATGTCATCCCCTCTTTCGTCTTCATTCCATCGGTAAATTTACTTGAGGCTATATTTTTATTCACCACATGATATGTGTTTTGCTTGGAGCGTCTTTTATGATATGAGTCTTTGATTTTTAGTTTGCCACAATCATCCTTGCCGTACACACCTTTTGAGAGGGACACACATTAATCATGAATTTATTAGAATACTCTATGTGCTTCACTTATATCTTTTTAGAGCATGGAGGTGGCTTTATTTTGTAGAAATTTGTTGAACTCTAATGCTTCACTTATATTATTTTGAGAGTCTCTAAACAACATGGTAATTTGCTTAGATTATGAATTTAGTGCTAATATCACTGGTGCGCGTCGGTGCTATACAAACGGTTTTTAACCCCTTTCCGTGCATTTGAAACCGCCAAGTGAGTGTGGGCAATAGGGGGGGTCCTTCCCACACGACCCAGAAACCGTCGGGGATAGGGAGCCAAGATGCATATACAGTACTCCTACTCGTTTGTGCTCGCATTGCCATCACAGTCGGTATTCTGTGGTGCTACGTTTATGATGAGCGTCCCATCACAAACGGTTCACTATTATAGAACGTGTATGATAAGCATACAATCACACACATTCACTTTTCACAAACCGTATGCGATAATTAATTAATAAGATTAGCTAATCGTCGTATGAGTGTTGGATAGGATTACAAAACATTGGACCATCATAACATCATCGTACACGATAACTATCACACACGCTATTATGTGGTGCAACGTTTACGATGCATACTTCATCAGAAACAGTTCATGGTTGCGAATCGTGTATGATAAGGCAACTATCACACATGCTATTCTATGGTGCAATGTTTATGATGCATACTTCATCAGAAACAGTTCATGGTTGCGAATCATGTACGATAAGGCAACTATCACAAACGGTTAGTTTGCCAGCACCGTTTTTGATATTGTCTGACATCGCACATGCTTTGCAAACGGCAACTGTGTGCACGCTTGCACACGTTTCCTCTCTATGAACCGTCCGAGATCATGGTGTATATCGCAAACGTTTATGTTTTACCAACTGTGTGTGCGGTAACAACCTGGAGAGCGTAATTTCACCGTAATTTAATTGCTGCTATATCAAATTGAAATTGAAATAGAATGTATGCTATAGCTTTATTCATATCCATTAGGTTCAGACAACCAATGCATTGTTTGATCCATAGGTACACATCACGAATTACATAAGAACCAAATAAAGAATGATGAACCACAGTTGTATACTTGTACTATTAAAGACGGTAAGGAAAGAGGCGAAATACATTCTGGTTGCTGAACAAGGTGAAGCGGAATGCTCATATTGTGCCCTCCTCCATGCAGAAGGCACACACGACTCTAGTCCAACCCCTTGTGATGGTCGACCGCCCATCCTTCACGGTCTTCATAAAAACATCTAGATAATCATTGTGTTCTGGTAGAAATACTTTAACCTTTGCATGCCCGCCAATCATGTAGTTTGAGAGGTAATCTTTAGTAAACTGCTTTGGGAACCACTGCAAAGGAAAAAAGATTCAGACATTGTCATCTAACACAACTCATTATGGGCAGTAAAAAGAAGGCTGCAGAGTTCTTACTTACCATCTTGTAGTTCGCTGTTGTATTGGATAAAGTGTAAAAAATAGTTTAATTGCCATCTTTTGACCCATTTTACTAACAATTTTTATCAGTTTCGTCACTTGATGCTGGTTCATCGGTGTCTCATTTCCCCATACACAGAAAGGGTCGAAGCGCGGATCTTTACCAATGACACAGTACCTAAAAGCACCAAGTTAATATTAGAAGCTAAACACCAATTGCACAATGATGTAGTACACCACTCTTTTATAATATATTATAACATCCAATATACTCACGTATTAGATGAATTAACATCTTATATTATGTGCCGGAAGGAGTTTATTGCATTCTTACAAATTATCGGCTGATTAACTACTGCTGTATCCATGGGTTAGAGTTAGTTTGAGCTAGTTCAGGCTCAAATAGCCCTAAAGTATATCTAAACATGAGGGCTAGTTTGAGCTAGTTGCATCTATAACCCACACAAAAACAATATCCAACCCAAGAGGTGCTAATTGGAGCTAGTTCTCCTAGTGCATTTATTGTCAATCTAAGTATCTAACCCTGTCATCCAAACACCTCTTTGGATGGAGTTACTTCAGGGTTAGTCATGAGCTAGAAAATAACTCTAACCTCTAGCTAAGTTGAGTATCCAAACAGGGTTGTGTTGTTGTTGTTGTTGTTGTTGTTGTTGTTGTTGTTGTTGTTGTTGTTGTTGTTGTTGTTGTTGTTGTTGTTGTTGTTGTTGTTGTTGTTGTTTGTTGTTGTTGTTGTTGTTGTTGTTGCTGTTGCTGTTGCTGTTGTTGTTGCTGTTGCTGTTGCTGTTGCTGTTGCTGCTGTTGTTGTTGTTGTTGTTGTTGTTGTTGTTGTTGTTGTTGTTGTTGTTGTTGTTGTTGTTGTTGTTGTTGTTGTTGTTGTTGTTGTTGTTGTTGTTGTTGTTGTTGCTGCTGCTCTTCTACTTGTGTCTGGACATCATCAGAACATTAAGGTAACACTCTTCCTTGTTGCTATGTAGCCTAGACATTAAGTACAGTGCATGTTGCTATGTAGCCTCAGATATATTACATATGGCCCTAGTTAACCTAATGATAAATGGGTTGCAGATATATTCAAATAAAAGTCTGATTCACCGATTAGTCCCTTATCAGCCCCCGGCCTATATGGTACCAGCTACCGATGTCCTGAACAGTGAACATATATAAGCCATGGGATGAAACTAACCTCGATGGAAAATAACAGTCGTTCCCAAAATTGTCCTGTGTAGGTACATCGAGAAGCATGTTAAGCACAACAGGCTAAACATCAACCAAAATTATCCATGGCAGACAAAATAATCTCCAAAAGATAGCTTCAGTGTGCAGGTTTAAGCACACTAGTAAAGCAAAACAAGTGGAAAGGTGTGTTAACTGCAACAGGCCTAACATTTAACAACAAGCAAACATAGTCATTCAAACTGGTATTGTGCCGGTCTAAGTACATTGGTTATTGTTAAATAAAAATGGAAAGGCGTGTTTAACTACAAGATGCAGTGATACGTCTCCGTCGTATCTATAATTTTTGATTGTTCCATGCCAATATTATTCAACTTTTATATACTTTTGGCAACTTTATATACTATTTTTTGGGACTAACATATTGATCCAGTGCCCAGTGCCAGTTCCTGTCTGTTGCATGTTTTTTGTTTCGCACAAACACAATATCAAACGGAGTCCAAACGGGATAAAAATGGACGGAGATTTTTTTTGGAATATTTATGATTTTTGGGAAGTGAAATCAACGCGAAACGGTGTCCAGGGTGGCCACGAGACAGGGGGGTGCGCCCTCCCCTCTGGGCGCGGCCTGGGCTCTCGTGGGCCACCCATAAGGCGGTTGATGCTCTTCTTTTGGCGCAAGAAAGCTAATTTTATGAGAAAGATCTGGGCGAAAGATTCACCCCAATCGGAGTTACGGATCTCCGGATATTTAAGAAACGGTGAAGGGGTAGAATCTGAGAACGCAGAAACAGAGAGATAGATCCAATCTCGGAGGGGCTCTCGCCCCTCCCAAGCCATGGGAGCCAAGGACCAGAGGGGAAACCCTTCTCCCATCTAGGGAGGAGGTCAAGTAAGAAGAAGAAGAAGGGAGGCTCTCTCCCCCTTGCTTCTGGTGGCGCCGGAGCGCCGCCGGGGGCCATCATCATCACCGCGATCTTCACCAACAACTTCACCGCCTTCATCACCAACTCTTCCTCCCTCTATGCAGTGGTGTAACCTCTCTCTTACCCGTTGTAATCTCTACTTAAACATGGTGCTCAACGCTATATATTATTTCCCAATGATGTATGGCTATCTTATGATGTTTGAGTAGATCCGTTTTGTCCTATGGGTTAATTGATGATCGTGATTGGTTTGAGTTGCATGTTTTATTATTGGTGCTGTCCTATGGTGCTCTCCATGTCGCGCAAGCGTGAGGGATCCCCGCTGTAGGGTTTGCAATATGTTTATGATTTGCTTATGGTGGGTGGCGTGAGTGAACAGAAGCACAGACCCGAGTAAGTAGGTTGTTTGCGTATGGGATAAAAGGGGACTTGATACTTTAATGCTATGGTTGGGTTTTACCTTAATGAATCTTTAGTACTTGCGGACGCTTGCTAGAGTTCCAATCATAAGTGCATATGATCCAAGTAGAGAAAGTATGTTAGCTTATGCCTCTCCCTCAAATAAAATTGCAATAGTGATTACCGGTCTAGTTATCGATTGCCTTGGACAAATAACTTTCTCGTAACAAAAAGCTCTCTACTAATTTTTACTTTCTCGCATCTTTATCCAAACAGCCCCTACTTTTTATTTACGTATTCTTTATTATCTTGCAAACCTATCCTATCACACCTACAAAGTACTTTTAGTTTCATACTTGTTCTAGGTAAAGCGAACGTCAAGCGTGCGTAGAGTTGTATCGGTGGTCGATAGAACTTGAGGGAATATTTATTCTACCTTTAGCTCCTCGTTGGGTTCGACACTCTCACTTATTGAAAACTGTTGCGATCCCCTACACTTGTGGGTTATCAAGACCTTTTTCTGGCGCCGTTGCCGGGGAGTCATAGCGTGGGGTGAATATTCTCGTGTGTGCTTGTTTGCTTTATCACTAAGTAATTTTTATTTGCTGTTCTTAGTTGTTCTCTATCTTTAGTTATGGGTAGGAAACGCAAAATACCAAAAAAATTAGTTGTACCTACTGAACCAGTGGTTGAAGAACCACTCAAAATCTATCAGACTCCTGAAGCTTTTTACTTGGATCATCTTCGATCCCTTTGTGCTCGTGCTGAAACCCCCACTAGTTTAGTTGAGGGCAAATCTTTAGATGAGCATGCTTGTTTTGTGCAACACCGTATATCTGAAAAAGGGAAATTATTATGGGATCAAATTCAACGTTTGCAATGCTATGCTTGGAATTTATGTGAAATATATGAGTTTACTTGTTGTTCTGAAGACCCTAAGAAACACCTACCCTATCAATGCTTGTTTAGTGATAATGGAATAGTATCTTCATATGCTAAGGGTGTTTACAATTACTATGATGTTCAACAAATTGAATAATTTGTTGCTTTTAAAGGTGCTTATGAGATTGCCTCTTTGATTGAAAAGTATGATGCTACTCTTTACAAATCTGAAAGTTTTGCCATATTTCAATATTGTTATGATAATTATGCTTCTAATGCCTATGTTAAACCATATATTGAGAAATTCTCCGCTGTCCAAGAAGAGACTAATATTTTGCAGGAAGCTATGGAAGAAGAAATTGATGAAACTGTGAGCTCATTGGATGAAAAAGATGATGAGGAGAGCGAAGAACAAAAGGAGGAAGAGTGGATTAGCTACCCGTGCCCACCTTCTAATGAGAGTAACCCTCCAACTCATACATTATTTAATTCCCCTTCGTGCTTACCGAAGGATGATTGCTATGATGATTGCTATGATCCCTTGAATTTATTTGAAATATCCCTTTTGGATGATGCTTGCTATGCTTGTGGCCAAGATGCCAATATGAATGATGCTTATGGAGATGAACCTGCTATAGTTCCTTATGTTAAACATGAAATTGTTGCTATTGCACCCACGCATGATAGTCCTATTATCTTTTTGAATTCTCCAAACTACACTATATCAGAGAAGTTTGTGCTTATTAAGGATTATATTGATGGGTTGCCTTTTACCATTGCACATGATGATTTTGATGAATGTAATATGCATGTGCTTGCCGCTCCTACTTGCAATTATTATGAGAGACGAACTATTTCTCCACCTCTCTCTGTTTCCCATACGCTAAAATTGCAAGAAACTGCTTATACTATGCATTGGCCTTTACTATGTGTGCATGAATTGTTCTTTTATGACATGTCGATGCATAGGAAGAGAGCTAGACTTCGTTGTTGCATGATATATGTTACTTTGTGCTCACTACTAAATTACAAATCATTGTTAATTAAAATTGGCTTTGATATACCTTGGGATCCGGGTGGATTCATTACTTGAGCACTATATGCCTAGCTTAATGGCTTTAAAGAAAGCGCTGCCAGGGAGACAACCCGGAAGTTTTAGAGAGTCATTTATTTCTGTTGAGTGCTTTCATATAGTTTAAAAACAAAAAAATAAAGAGGGGAACCTAAAAACTTTTCAAAAAGGAAAGTGAAAGTGAGAAAGACAAGCATTGTTGAAGTGGGAGCTAGCCTTGAACTTTGTTCATGCTCACGGAAACTTTGTGAATCTTGATTACAGAAACTTTTCAACAAAAATAATTATTCCCTTGTATAATTCCATTGTTCTATAAAAATAATGTGCCAAGGTTTGCCTTTAGGATGTTTACAATGCTTGTTGGTTTGTACGGTGCAGGACAGAAACTTTGGCTGTAGTGCGCGATTTTACATATTTAACTGGAATGTCAATTGGTTCTGATTCCTTTTGCACTCTCTTTCTGTACAACTTGTATATTTTTTTTAATTTTGGTAGAATTTTTGGGGTACCATAAGTATGGTGGATGTTCAGATTGCTACAGACTGTTCTGTTTTTGACAGATTCTGTTTTTGATGCATAGTTTGCTTGTTTTGATGAATCTATCAATTTATATTAGTGGATTAAGCCATGAAACAGCTATATTACAGTAGACACAATGCGAAAACAAAATATGAATTGGTTTTCAACAGTACTTAGAGTGGTGATTTGCTTTATTATACTAACGGATCTTACCGAGTTTTCTGTTGAAATTTTGTGTGGATGTAGTGTCTAATCGAGGATGTCTCAATATGAGGAAAAGGAAGAGAGGCAAGAGCTCAAGCTTGAGGATGCCCGAGGCACCCCAAGTAAATATTCAAGGAGACTCAAGCGTCTAAGCTTGGGGATGCCCCGGAAGGCATCCCCTCTTTCTTCAACAAGTATCAGTATGTTTTCGAATTCGTTTCATTCATGCATTATGTGCAAGTCTTGGAGCGTCTTTTGCATTTAGTTTTCATTTTTCTTTTATGAACCATGCTGGTATGAGATAGTCCTTGGTTGATTTATAGAATTCTAATTGCACTTCACTTAAATCTTTTGAGTATGGCTTTATAGAATGCTTCATGTGCTTCACTTATATCATTTGAAGTTTGGATTGCCTGTTTCTCTTCACATAGAAAACCGCCATTTGTAGAATGCTCTTTTGCTTCACTTATAATTGTTAGAGCGTGGGCATATCTTTTGTAGAAAGAATTAAACTCTCTTGCTTCACTTATATCTATTTAGAGAGATGACAGGAATTGGTCATTCACATGGTTAGTCATAAAATCCTACATAAACTTGTAGATCGTTGAATATGATATGTTTGATTCCTTGCAATAGTTTTGCGATATAAAGATGGTGATATTAGAGTCATGCTAGTGGGTGGTTGTGGATTAGTAGAAACACTTGTGTTGAGGTTTGTGATTCCCGTAGCATGCACGTATGGTGAACCGCTTTGTGATGAAGTTGGAGCACAATTTTATTTATTGATTGTCTTCCTTATGAGTGGCGGTCAGGGACGAGCGATGGTCTTTTCCTACCAATCTATCCCCCTAGGAGCATGCGTGTAGTACCTTGTTTTCAATGGCTTGTAGATTTTTGCAATAAGTATATGAGTTCTTTATGACTAATGTTGAGTCCATGGATTATATGCACCCTCACCCTTACATCATTGCTAGCCTCTTCGGTACCGTGCATTGCCCTTTCTCACCTTGAGAGTTGGTGCAAACTTCGCCGGTGCATCCAAACCCCGTGATATGATACGTTCTGTCACACATAATCCTCCTTATATCTTCCTCAAAACAGCCACCATACCTACCTATCATGGCATTTCCATAGCTATTCCGAGATATATTGCCATGCAACTTCCATCATCATCATATACATGACTTGAGCATTCATTGTCATATTGCTTTGCATGATCGTAAGATAGCTAGCATGATGTTTTCATGGCTTGTCCGTTTTTGATGTCATTGCTATGCTAGATCATTTCACATCCCGGTACACCACCGGAAGCATTCATATAGAGTCATATCTTTGTTCTAGATATTGAGTTGTAAGTAAATAAAAGTGTGATGATCATCATTATTAGAGCATTGCCCCAGTGAGGAAAGGATGAAGGAGACTATGATTCCCCCACAAGTTGGGATGAGACTCCGGACTTTATGAAAAATAGAAGAGGCCAAAGAAGCCAAAATAAGAAAAAGAGGCCAAAGAAGCCCACCAAAAAGAAAGAAAAATAATAATAATAAAAGAGAAAATAAAAAAATGAGAGAAAAAGAGAGAAGGGGCAATGTTACTATCCTTTTACCACACTTGTGCTTCAGACTAGCACCATGTTCTTCATAGAGAGAGTCTCCTATGCGTTCACTTTCATATACTAGTGGGAATTTTCATTATAGAACTTGGCTTGTATATTCCGATGATGGGCTTCCTCAAATGCCCGAGGTCTTCATGAGCAAGCAAGTTGGATGCACACCCACTTAGTTTTCAGTTTGAGCTTTCATACACTTATAGCTCTAGTGCATCCGTTGCATGGCAATACCTACTCACTCACATTGATATCTATTGATGGGCATATCCATAGCCCGTTGATACGCCTAGTTGATGTGAGACTTTCTCCCTTTTTGTCTTCTCCACATAACCTCCACCATCATATTCTATTCCACCTATAGTGCTATATCCATGGCTCACGCTCATGTATTGTGTGAACGTTGAAAAAGTTTGAGATTATTAAAGTATGAAACAATTGCTTGGCTTGTCATTGGGGTTGTGCATGATTAAATACTTTGTGTGATGAAGATAGAGCAACAGCCAGACTATATGATTTTGTAGGGATAACTTTCTTTGGCCATGTTGTTTTGAAAAGACATGATTGCTTTATTGGTACGCTCGAAGTATTATTGTTTTTATGTCAAATGATAGACTATTGCTTTGAATCACTCGTGTCTTAATATTCATGCCATTATTAGACATATGATCAAGATTATGCTAGGTAGCATTCCACATCAAAAGTTATCTTTTTTATCATTTACCTACTCGAGGACGAGCATGAATTAAGCTTGGGGATGCTGATACATCTCCGTCGTATCTATAATTTTTGATTGTTCCATGCCAATATTATTCAACTTTTATATACTTTTGGCAACTTTTTATACTATTTTTTGGGACTAACATATTGATCCAGTGCCCAGTGCCAGTTCCTGTCTGTTGCATGTTTTTTGTTTCGCAGAAACCCAATATCAAATAGAGTCCAAACGGGATAAAAACAGACGGAGATTTTTTTTGGAATATTTATGATTTTTGGGAAGTGAAATCAACGCGAAATGGTGTCCGGGGTGGCCACGAGACAGGGGGCGCGCCCTCCCACTTGGGTGCGGCCTGGGCTCTCGTGGGCCACCCGTAAGTCGGTTGATGCTCTTCTTTTGGCGCAAGAAATCTAATTTTATGAGAAAGATCTGGGCGAAAGATTCACCCCAATCGGAGTTACGGATCTCCAGATATTTAAGAAACGGTGAAGGGGTAGAATCTGAGAGAAACATAGAGATAGATCCAATCTCGGAGGGGCTCTCGCCCCTCCCAAGCCATGGGAGCCAAGGACCAGAGGGGAAACCCTTCTCCCATCTAGGGAGGAGGTCAAGGAAGAAGAAGAAGAAGGGGGGCTCTCTCCCCCTTGCTTCCGGTGGCGCCTGAGCGCTGCCGGGGGCCATCATCATCACCGCGATCTTCACCAACAACTTCACCGCCTTCATCACCAACTCTTCCTCCCTCTATGCAGCGGTGTAACCTCTCTCTTACCTGCTGTAATCTCTACTTAAACATGGTGCTCAATGCTATATATTATTTCCCAATGATGTATGGCTATCTTATGATGTTTGAGTAGATCCGTTTTGTCCTATGGGTTAATTGATGATCGTGATTGGTTTGAGTTGCATGTTTTATTATTGGTGCTGTCCTATGGTGCTCTCCGTGTCGCGCAAGCGTGAGGGATCCCCGCTGTAGGGTTTGCAATATGTTTATGATTTGCTTATGGTGGGTGGCGTGAGTGAACAGAAGCACAGACCCGAGTAAGTAGGTTGTTTGCGTATGGGATAAAAGGGGACTTGATACTTTAATGCTATGGTTGGGTTTTACCTTAATGAATCTTTAGTAGTTGCGGATGCTTGCTAGAGTTCCAATCATAAGTGCATATGATCCAAGTAGAGAAAGTATGTTAGCTTATGCCTCTCCCTCAAATAAAATTGCAATAGTGATTACCGGTCTAGTTATCGATTGCCTTGGACAAATAACTTTCTCGTAACAAAAAGCTCTCTACTAATTTTTACTTTCTTGCATCTTTATCTAAACAGCCCATACTTTTTATTTACGTGTTCTTTATTATCTTGCAAACCTATCCTATCGCACCTACAAAGTACTTTTTGTTTCATACTTGTTCTAGGTAAAGCGAACGTCAAGCGTGCGTAGAGTTGTATCGGTGGTCGATAGAACTTGAGGGAATATTTATTCTACCTTTAGCTCCTCGTTGGGTTCGACACTCTTACTTATCGAAAACTATTGCGATCCCCTACACTTGTGGGTTATCATGCAACAACCAAATGTATTCACTCATGCCCTGTTTGTTTCAGCTTCGCTTGGATTTTAATCACCTATGGATTTGCTTCAGTGGCGATGCTGTTTCTGCGAATCAGCTTCACCACCGAAGTACACTTTGAGGTGCTTCAGGAAATTGCACTAAAAATGACCCAAATCTAGATTCAGCTTCACTGGCAAAGCTTATTCCAAATAGCTGTTTGTTTCGAATTCCAGATCCGGCTTCACTGGCAAAGCTGAATCTGGTCCCAAAATCCAAAAAAAACAGGGCCATAGTGGTATAGTTGAAACTGGTAGTGATGAAATTGAACAGCACGGTGCATACTTGCACATATAGAACATCACGTTGTGAATAACTGGAAAAAACAAGGCATACTACGAACAACCAAAGATAGCATTTAAAACTAGACATATGCTAACTACAAACAACAGAACAATCAAAAAACTTTAAAAGAGGCATATGCTAGCTATAACAGGCTTAACAGCAAGCAAATATATGCATTCCTATCAGTTGTTTAAAACTGGATTGATGAAATGTACTACATAGTAAATAATTTCACATACAGAGTATCGCATTGTGAACAACTAAAATAAACAAGGCATACTGCAAACAACCAAATATAGCAATTAAAACTGGACATATTCTCACTACACTACAAAAGGGACTCAACAAAACAAATCATGGGTTCCCCCTGTGAAGAGTCACAGCAAAACAAATCATGGGTTTCCTCACTTGTCATAGATGGGCTCGTTCCCGTGGGAAGAGCACGGAACCTGGATGCGCTCCATGTTGTCACAAATGGGCTCCTTCCCCTTGGAAGAGCACGGCTGTAGGGTGCCCCCCCTGATGTCGCAGACGGGCTCTTTCCCCTTGGAAGAGCAGATGGGCTCTTTCCCCTTGGAAGAGCCGGAGAGGGTGCCCTCCTCGTGGTCACCGTCGATGAGTGATACGTCTCCAACATATCTAATTTTCCAAACACTTTTGCCCTTGTTTTGGACTCTAACTTGCATGATTTGAACAGAACTAACCCGGACTGACGCTGTTTTCAGCAGAACTACCATGGTGTTATTTTTGTGCAGAAATACAAGTTCTCGGAATGACCTGAAAATCCACGGAGCAACTTTTTGGAATTAATAAAAAATACTGGCGAAAGAATCAGCATCATGGGGCTCACACCCTATCCATGAGGGTGCAGGGCGCCCCCCCTCCCTTAGGGCGCGCCCCTGCCTCGTGGGCCCCCTGGGACTCCATGGACCTCAACCCCAACTCCATATATTCACTTTCGGGGAGAAAAAAAAAATCAGAGATAAGGATTCATCACGTTTTACGATACGAAGCCGCCGCCAAGCCATGTTCTTCCTCGGGAGGGCTGATCTGGAGTCCGTTCGGGGCTTCGGAGAGGGGAATCCGTCGCCATCGTCATCATCAACCATCCTCCATCACCAATTTCATGATGCTCACTGCCATGTGTGAGTAATCCCATCATAGGCTTGCTGGACGGTGATGGGTTGGATGAGATTTACCATGTAATCGAGTTAATTTTGTTAGGGTTTGATCCCTAGTATCCAGTATGTTCTAAGATTGATGTTGCTATGACTTTGCCATGCTTAATGCTTGTCACTAGGGCCCGAGTGCCATGATTTCAGATCTGAACCTATTATGTTTTCCTGAATATATGTGAGTTCTTGATCCTATCTTGCAAGTCAATAGTCACCTACTATGTGTTGTGATCCGGCAACCCCGAAGTGACAATAATCGGGACCACTCCCGGTGATGACCATAGTTTGAGGAGTTCATGTATTCACTAAGTGTTAATGCTTTGGTCCGGTACTCTATTAAAAGGAGGCCTTAATATCCCTTAGTTTCCAATAGGACCCCGCTGCCACGGGAGGGTAGGACAATAGATGTCATGCAAGTTCTTTTCCATAAGCATGTATGACTATATTTGGAATACATGCCTACATTACATTGATGAACTGGAGCTAGTTATGTGTCACTCTATGTTATAACTGTTACGTGAGGAATCGCATCCGACATAATTATCCATCACTGATCCATTGCTTACGAGCTTTTCACATATTGATCTTTGCTTAGTTACTTCTCCGTTTCCACTGTTACGATTACTACAAAACTGCTACTGTTACTTTTGCCACCGTCACCGTTACTTCCATACTACCTTGCTACTAAATACTTTATTGCAGATATTAAGTCTTTCAGGTGTGGTTGAATTGACAACTCAACTGCTAATACTTGAGAATATTCTTTGGCTCCCCTCGTGTCGAATCAATAAATTTGGGTTGAATACTCTACCCTCGAAAACTGTTGCGATCCCCTATACTTGTGGGTTATCAGGACAATTTTCTGGCGCCATTGTCAGGGAGCATAGCTCTATTCTTTGAGTCACTTGGGATTTATATCTGCTGATCACTATGAGGAACTTGAAAGATGAAAGAACCAAGATTTTTTTGCTCAACTACGAGGGGAGGTAAGGAACTGCCATCTAGCTCTACACTTGATTTGCCTTTTGTTTTGAGTAAGCTTGCAACACCTGCACCTGCTATTGATTCTGATATGTCGCATGTTATTGATGATGCCACTTCTGCTATGCATGATGCTTATGATGAAACTACTTCTATGCTTGATAATACTATACCATTAGGTGAATTTCTTGATGAACAACTTGCTAGGGTTAGAGAGAATGAAATTATTGAAATTGATAATATAGATGAAAGTGATGATGAATATTCTCCCCTAGATATGAATTACCTGATGTACCTGAGGGTTATGTTATGGATGAAGAAACTGCTAGAGACCTTTTTGCTTGCAAAGATAGGTATGATCTTAAGAAACTGTTAGCTAAGCTGAAAGAAAAGTCTTTGAATGCTAGAATGAAATATGACCCTGCTTTTGCTACTTCACCTATCTATATTTCTGATAAGGATTATGATTTCTCTGTCGATCCTGAGTTAATTACTTTGGTTGAATCTAATCCTTTCTATGGCTATGAATCTGAAAGTGTTGTGGCACATCTTACTAAATTGAATGATATAGCCACCCTATTTACTCATGTGGAAAAAATCATTATTACTATATCCTTAAGTTATTTCCGTTCTCATTAAAGGGTGATGCTAAGATATGGTTTAATTCTCTTGCTCCTGGTTGTGTGCGTAGTCCCCAGGATATGATTTATTACTTCTCTACTAAATATTTCCTCGCTCATAAGAAACAAGCTGCCTTAATGGAAATTTATAATTTTGTGCAAATTGAAGAAGAGAGTCTCCCACAAGCTTGGGGGAGGCTTCTCCGATTACTTAATGCTTTGCCTGATCATCCTCTCAAGAGAATGAAATACTTGATATCTTTTATAATGGACTAACCAATGCTTCCAGAGACCACCTGGATAGTTGTGCTAGTTGTGTTTTCAGGGAAAGAACTGTTGAGCAAGCTGAATTGCTATTAAATAATATCTTGAGTAATGATAATGATTGGACACTTCCTGAACCAACTCCTAAGTCAACTCCGAAGAAAAGGGGTATTCTATTTCTCAGTCCTGAAGATATGCAAGAGGCAAATAAATCTATGAAAGAAAAAGGTGTTAAAGCAGAAGATGTTAAGAATTTACCACATATTGAACAAATACATGTTCTTGATAACCTGACACAGGTAGTAAAGGTAAATTCTCTCTATAGATTTGATGAAGGTGACATCCCTCGTTATAAGTCTGCTAGCCAATGCTTGGATGAGTTCGATAATTTTATTGTTAAACAAGAAAACTTCAATGCTTATGTTGGTAGACAATTGAAACGTAATGCTTATATGATTGAACACTTGAGTGATTATATGTCTAGAGTTAAAGGTGACCTTAAACTTATTAGTAAACATGCATCCATGGTTACCACTCAAGTAGAACAAGTGCTCAAAGCACAAGATGATTTGCTCAAGGAACTAAATAATAAGAAAAATGATAATGCTGTTAGAGTTATTACTAGAGGTGGTAGAATGACTCAGGAACCTTTGTATCCCGAGGGCCATCCTAAGAGAGTTGAGCAAGATTTTAGAGAACTAATATTGATGCACTGAGTCCTTCTAAGAAAAATAAAAAGAAAAATGATAGGACTTTGCATGCTTCTAGTGAACCTGTTATAGATACACCTGAGAACCCCAATGATATTTCTATTTCTGATGCTGAAACCCAATCTGGTGATGAACATAAACCTAGTAATAATGATGTTCATTTTGATGCTCAACCTAGCAATAAGAATGATGTAGAAACTGAACCTGCTGTTGATCTTGATAACCCACAATCAAAGAATCAACGTTATGATAAGAGAGACTTCGTTGCTAAGAATCACGGTAAAGAAAGAGAACCATGGGTTCAGAAACCCATGACTTTTCCTCCTAAGCCATCCAAGAAAAAGGATGATGAGGATTTTGAGCGCTTTGCTGAAATGATTAGACCCATCTTTTTTGCGTATGCGTTTGACTGATATGCTTAAAATGAATCCTTATGCTAAGTATATGAAAGATATTGTTACAAATAAAAGAAAGATACCGGAAGCTGAAATTTCCACCATGCTTGCCAATTATACTTTTAAAGGTGGAATACCAAAGAAACTTGGAGATCCAGGAGTACCAACTATACCATGCTCCATTAAGAGAAACTATGTTAAAACTGTTTTATGTGATCTTGGAGCCGATATTAGTGTTATGCCTCTCTCTTTATATCGTAGACTTGATTTGAATAAGTTGACACCTACTGAAATCTCTTTGCAAATGGCCGATAAATCAACTGCTATACCTGTCGGTATTTGTGAGGCTGTGCCTGTTATGGATGCAAACATTACTATTTTAATAGACTTTGTTATTCTTGATAATACCGAGGACGATAGTATGTTGATTATCCTTGGTAGACCCTTTTTGAATACTGTAGGGGCTGTTATTGATTGCAACAAAGGCAATGTCACTTTTCATGTTAACGGTAATGAGCATACGGTACACTTTCCGAGGAAACAACCTCAAGCCCATAGTATCAATTCTATTGGAAAAATTTTACCGATTACTATTGGAGGTTTTGAATTCCCTCTTCCTACTGTCAAAAAGAAATATGATATTCTTATTGTTAGGGACATGCATATCCCCATTGAGGTAACCTAGTTTTATTCAAAAATTCTCTGGTTTTATGTTATTCAGAAGAAGTTTGTTAACAAGACTTGACCAACCTTGTTAGTGGATTCCTTTTGATGAGCATGAGATGGATGAAGTTAGAAAGCACAACTATTTGTACCCTCCTTTTACTTTCTGTTATTTAAATTAAATAAAGCAAAATTAGTATTTTCTGTCTGTTTTCTGAGTTATCCATGCAATAAAAAATACCCCGAAAATAAAATATCTCCAAATGTCCTGAAAATGAAGTATGATTTTTTGTAGAATATTTAAGAATTTCTGGTACTGAGAACACACCAGGGGGACCACCATTTGGCCACGAGGGCACAGGGCGCGCCCACCCCCCTAGGGTGTGCCCCCTGCCTCGTGGGCCCCACATGGACCCCCTCCACTTATTCCAGTACCCACTCACTTCGTATTCCTCCAGAAAAAATCCTCCCATAGATCAAACCCGTGTTCTAGCACAACTTGCTGCCATTTTCGATCTCCTTGCTCAAAGCTCCATTCACAAAACTGTTTTGGGGGATTGTTCTTCGGTATGTGACTCCTCCAATGGTCCAATTAGTTTTTGTTCCATAGCTTTATTTATTGCAAACTTTTGCTGCTGAGGTGACCCTGTTCTTGAGCTTGCACGTCAAGTTTATATGGCCCAAAGTAGTTTTAATGCATGATATAGCCTCTAGGCACTTGTGGGAGTAGTTGCTATCAATGTTGTTGAGTTTGGTTCACTTTTATTTTGAGTCACTAAAATTTTCAGAATTTTTTCAGAGAAAGAAAAATGCATAGGAAAATACACCAAGGTGGTTCCTCAAGGAAGCAAGGACCAAGGCTCGCGATACATTAGTCGGACGATGAACCACCAAGGGAAGCTCAAGTGCGGCCTTGTGAATGGCCGTCAGCAGAGTTTATGGTCCAAGCCGGTTTCAAGGATGAATTTGATGCATATGTGCATAATGCTGATCTTGAGGACTTCATGTCAAATAAGTGCTTACGGTACTACTACCTCACTGATTCGTTTGTGAGAAGATTTTAATTTACATCCTCGTGCAATTCTCACACGGTTTTATTTGATCTTTATGATAAATCATATACCATGGACCTAGAAGATTTTAATACAGCTTGTAAACTCCCGCAGTGGGGCAATGTGAGTGAACCTCGCAAATCTGAATATAAAGACTTTCTTGCTAGTATCGCTGTGGGGGAATTTAGAGAAATCACACAAGCTACCATAGGGAGCATTTATTTCCCTTCCGTACATTATTTCTCTCTCTTTATAGGTACATGCATTAATGATAAAGATGAGGCTTGTCACATGTGCGTTCCAGATCTTAGTGTCCTCAAGAGTGCGGTATTAGGTGATAAACAATATAACTTGGGGGCCATTGTTGCACGAAGGCTGCATCTTAATGGTACATGTGGAGATTTGTTTGGTGGGATTTATGCAACTCATGTAGATAATTATCTTGGTGTACCCATACATGGAAGTGACATGGAGTTGCCTCCTGCTTATCTAGATTATAGGGCCATGGCTAACCATCAGTTTCTTGAGAGGAATGAACAGTTCCTCCAGTATTGACTAATCTTTGACAGACGGTGTACTGTCCCTGTTGCTCTCCCTGCTCCCACTTTCTTTGACTTTCAGGCAAAAAGGAGATACTTTATAACCAGGGAGGAGGTGAACAAATATGAGAGGAGGACAGAGACAACTCGCCTCCAAGCTGCAGCTCGTCAGGCAGTAGCTGCTGCATCCCAGTACAACCCCGACTACGACTTTGGATATCCGCCAGGCCAGCAGTGGCCATAGACCAACTTAGGCCAAAGCCTAAGATTGGGGGAGTACGTATTTCTAACCGACATTACATTCATATTCACACACTCATGCTAGTTGTCGGTGCTCATACTTTTTCATTGTACTATCCATGCTAGTTTATTTCCTTTTCTTGCTTTCTTCTTGTGTGTTTGAAAAACCTTAAGAAAAACCAAAAAAAATAGTTGTATCTTTTTAGCTAGTTTACTTTCCATGCTTGTAGTAGTAATTAACAGAAAACCCAAAAAGATTTCTCGTTCTTCTTTTGCTTGTTGGGAGCTTTCCCGTGTAAATAGTTTTATTTCTTTTCTTTTCTTTGGGGGTCGAGAGAGAAGACCACGATGAAAATGTTGAGTGGCTCTCATATGCATTATTGTTAATCTAACCAACAGCCCATATTACCTTGTCTTCTCCTCTGTATTAAAAGCTTGTAGATTCCAGCTTAGTCCAATGCACGTGCACTATTATTATTATCCTCACCGTTTAGTCATGCGAGTGAAAGGCAATAATGACGATATATGATGGACCGATTGAGATGAGAGAAGCTGGTATGAACTCGACCTATCTTGTTTTTGTAAATATGATTAGTCCACTGTTCCTGATCCAGCCCATTATGGATGAAATGTGTTTGCAATGACAATTAGAGATTATATTTGCTCATGCCATGCTTAATTAGAGGAGTTTATAATGGTTTACCTTGCGTGCCAACATGCTGTTAAAATGGTTTTGATGTGGTATGATAGGGTGGTATCCTCCTTTGAATGATTCGAGTGGCTTGACTTGGCACATGTTCACGCATGTAGTTGAAACAAAATCAACATAGCCTCCATGATATTTATGTTCATGGTGATTTATATCCTACTCATGCTTGCACCCATTGTTGATTAATCTTAATGCATGTTCATGACTGTTGTCGCTCTCTAGTTGCTCACTTCCCAGTCTCTTTCTAGCCTTCACTTGTACTAAGCGGGAATACTATTTGTGCATCCACTTCCATAAACCTTAAAGTTATGCCATATGAGTCCACCATACCTTCCTCTACGCGGTATCTACCTGCCGTTCCAAGTAATTTTGTATGTGCCAAACTCTAAACCTTCAAATGAAATTCTGTTTTGTATGCTCGAATAGCTCATGTATCAACTAGGGCTGTATATATCTTCCATGCTAGGCGGGTTATTCTCACGATGAGTGGACTCAGCTCATCATTCACGAGAAAATGGCCGGTAACCGGGATGCCCAGTCCCATGCTCAAATCATATCAAAATAAATGCAAAAAAACTCCCCCAGGATTGTTGTTAGTTGGACGACACCCGTTGTTTTGGACAAGCCATGGATTGATGTTTGTTGGTGCTGGGGGAGTATAAACTTTACCATTCTGTTTGGGAACCGCCTATAATGTGTGTAGCATGGAAGATATCGAGATCTCTCGGTTGTTATGTTGACAATGAAAGTATACCACTCAAAATATTATTTATCTTTGTTTCAAAACTCGAGCTCTGGCACCTCTGCAAATCCCTGCTTCCCTCTGCGAAGGGCCTATCTATTTACTTTTATGTTGAGTCATCATCCTCTTATTAAGAAGCACTAGTTCGAGAGCACTGCTGTCATTTGCATGCATTGCTATTAATTTACATTGAGTATGACTGTGACTGGATCTCTTTTACCATGAATTACAATGTCTAGTCAGTCCTTGATCTTCAGGGGTGCTCTGCATTTATGTTTTGCGGTCTCAGAAAGGGCCAGTGAGATACCATCTTGTTATATCATATTATGATTGTTTTGAGAAAGTGTTGTTATCTGAGATTTATTATTATTGCTCGCTAGTTGATTATGCCATTGATATGAGTAAACATGAGACCTAAAAGTTATTGTGAATATGGTTAGTTCATATTCTTTGCTGAAACCTTGGATGTTGGCTTACATATTTGCAACAACAAGATCAAACAGAGTTTATAAAAGTTTTTCTTTATCACTTTCAGTCTGTCAACTGATTTGCTTGAGGACAAGCAAAGGTTTAAGCTTGGCGGAATTGATACGTCTCCAACGTATCTACTTTTCCTTTTGCCCTTGTTTTGGACTCTAACTTGCATGATTTGAATGGAAATAACCCAGACTGACGTAGTTTTTAGCAGAACTGCCATGGTATTATTTTTGTGCAGAAATAAAAGTTCTTGGAATGACCTGAAAATCCATGGAGCAACTTTTTGGAATTAATAAAAAATACTGGCGAAAGAATCAACATCAGGGGGCCCACACCCTGTCCACGAGGGTGCAGGGCACCCCCTTCTTAGGGCGTGCCCCTGCCTCGTGGGCCCCCTGGGAGTCCACAAACTCAACCCCAACTCCATATATTCACATTCGGGGAGAAAAAAAATCAAAGAGAAGGATTCATCGCGTTTTACGATATGGAGCCGTCGCCAAGCCCTGTTCTTCCTTGGGAGGGCTGATCTGGAGTCCTTTCGGGGCTCCGGAGAGGGGAATCCATCGCCATCATCATCATCAACCATCCTCCATCACCAATTTCATGATGCTCACCGTCGTGTGTGAGTAATCCCATCATAGGCTTGCTGGACGGTGATGGGTTGGATGAGATTTACCATGTAATCGAGTTAGTTTTGTTAGGGTTTGATCCCTAGTACCCACTATGTTCTAAGATTGATGTTGCTATGACTTTGCCATGCTTAATGCTTGTCACTAGGGCCTGAGTGCCATGATTTCAGATCTGAACCTATTATGTTTTCATGAATATATGTGAGTTCTTGATCCTATCTTGCAAGTTAATAGTCACCTACTATGTGTTATGATCCGGCAACCCCGAAGTGACAATAATCAGGATCACTCCCGGTGATGACCGTAGTTTGAGGAGTTCATGTATTTACTAAGTGTTAATGCTTTGGTACGGTACTCTATTAAAAGGAGGCCTTAATATTCCTTAGTTTCCAATAGGACCCCGCTGCCATGGGAGGGTAGGACAAAAGATGGCATGCAAGTTCTTTTCCATAAGCACGTATGACTATATTTGGAATACATGCCTACATTACATTGATGAACTGGAGCTAGTTCTGTGTCACCCTATGTGATAACTGTTGCATGAGGAATCACATCCGACATAATTATCCATCACTGATCCATTGCCTACAAGCTTTCACATATTGATCTTTGCTTAGTTACTTCTCCGTTGCCACTGTTACGAATACTACAAAACTGCTACTGTTACTTTTGCCACCGTTACCGTTACTTCCATACTACTTTGCTACTAAATACTTTGCTGCAGATATTAAGTCTTTCAGGTGTGGTTGAATTTACAACTCAACTGCTAATACTTGAGAATATTCTTTGGCTCCCCTTGTGTCGAATCAATAAATTTGGGTTGAATACTCTACACTCGAAAACTATTGTGATCCCCTATACTTGTGGGTTATCAATGAGGTCTGACTTGGAAGCTATTGATCCCAAGCCAGTGTCGTAGAACATGTCCTTCAAAAATGACAAAGGGGCTCGATGGCGATGTAGGATGGTATGACAACAAGCCAGAGGAGATCAACAGCGGGGCCATGGATGAGATCAACGGCGGTTGAACCTGAGGGGTTGGGGGTGGGCCACTTAACCTGTGACACAGCCCGCCTCAGGCCATTGCTGTCGATGACCTCGATGTTGTAGCCGGCGTCCACAACATACCCGCATACTCTAGCCCGCTGCTTGAGTGCCTGCCGCCAGTAATGGTCGTTAGCTTCCTCGGCGACGTCGGGCGAAGAGATCATGATACACCTCTTTTCGGTCAGTCGCTCCTCGAGCTCCACGGGAAGCGTAGCTGGGCTTAGGCTGTGACGCCCTAGAGTAGGGGATGGGGATGGGGATCTGTGGGAAAAGGGGCGTTCGGCAGGCGTCATCTAAGAAACTCAGGGCGGCCTTGGTATGGAGATCGGTGGGTAAGCTGCACGGGTAAACCGACAGATGTTGACAATGGAGGTCTCGTAGCGGCGGCGGCAGGGGGGACCTTTCTAGGGTTTCAAGCAAGGGAGGGGTGTCTGTGCGCGCGCGTGCGCCCGACGAGGTTTTGGTGTGTGTGTGTGGAGGGGGGCGGGGGTGTGTTTGAGAAAATGACGCGGGTACTGAGAATTTTACTAGGTGGGAGTGAAATGCCGGGGCTATTGAAAATTTTGATGATGGTGCATCGCACACGGTCTAGAGATAACAACTGTGTGTTATGAAATAGAAAAACCCTCAAGGGGGGCAGATATTTTCTAGGGGCAGGTGGGATTGGGAACAAGAAACATCGCACACGGTCCGGAGGTAACAACCGTGTGTTATGAAACAGAAAAACCCTTGAGGCGGGCAGATATTTTCTAGGGGCAGGCGGGATTGGGAACAAGAAACATCGCACACGGTCCGAAGATAACAATCGTGTGTTATGAAAGAGAAAAACCCTCGAGGCAGGCAGATAATTTCCAGGGGCAGGCGGGATTGGGAACAAGAAACATCGCACATGGTCCGGAGATAACAATCGTGTGTTATGAAACAGAAAAACCCACGAGGCAGGCAAATTCTTCTAGGGATGCAGGCGGGATTGGGAACAAGAAACATCGCACGTGGTCCGGAGATAACAACCGTGTGTTGTGAAACAGAAAAACCCTCCTCGAGGCGGGCAAATATTTTCTAGGGATGCAGGTGGGTTTGGGAACAAGAAATATCGCACGCGGTTCGGAGATAACAACCGTGTGTTATGAAACAGAAAAACCCTCGAGGCGGGCAGATATTTTTGAGAGGGGGAGCCTCGTGGAGCCCAATGTAATGTGCGGATGTGTGTGTGACAGGGGCACCGGCATGGCACACTATTGTTATGACATATAATCATGCTAGAAAAGGTGATTGCAATTATCATTGATCAAACTTGTGCACCTGCTAGCATTCACACTTCATAAATTCTTTCTTTTATCATTTACCTATTCGAGGACGAGCAGGAATTAAGCTTGGGGATGCTGATACGTCTCCAACGTATCTATAATTTATGAAGAATTCATAGCTATTATATTATCTGTTTTGGATGTTTACGGGCTTTATTATGCACTTTTATATTATTTTTGGGACTAACCTATTAACCGGAGGCCCAGCCCAAATTGTTGTTTTCTTGCCTATTTCAGTGTTTCGAAGAAAAGGAATATCAAACGGAGTCCAAACGGAATGAAACCTTGGGAGCGTGATTTTTGGAACGAACGTGATCCAGGAGACATGGAGCTGAAGTCAGGGAAGCTTCGAGGAGGCCACGAGGCAGGGGGCGTGCCCATCCCCCTAGGCACACCCTCCACCCTCGTGGGCCCCTCGTGGCTCCCATGACCGACTTCTTTCGCCTATATAAGTCCATATACCCTAAAAACATCGGAGACAACAATAGATTGGGAGTTCCACCGCCGCAAGCCTCTGTAGCCACCAAAAACCTCTTAGGAGACCGTTCCGGCACCCTGCCGGAGGGGGAACCCATCACCGGTGGCCATCTTCATCATCTCGGTGCTCTCCATGACGAGGAGGGAGTAGTTCACCCTCGGGGTTGAGGGTATGTACCAGTAGCTATGTGTTTGATCTCTCTCTCTCTCTCTCGTGTTCTCTCTATGGCACGATCTTGATGTATCACGAGCTTTGCTATTATAGTTGGATCTTATGATGTTTCTCCCCCTCTACTCTCTTGTAATGAATTGAGTTTTCCCCTTGAAGTTGTTTTGTCGGATTGAGTCTGTAAGGATTTGAGAAAACTTGATGTATGTCTTGCCGTGTTTATCTGTGGTGACAATGGGATATCACGTGATCCACTTGATGTATGTTTTGGTGATCAACTTGAGGGTTCCGCCCATGAACCTATGCATAGGGGTTGGCACACGTTTTCGTCTTGACTCTCCGGTAGAAACTTTGGGGCACTCTTTGAAGTACTTTTGTGTTGGTTGAATAGATGAATATGTGATTGTGTGATGCATATCCTATAATCATGCCCACGGATACTTGAGGTGACAATGGAGTATCTAGGTGACATTAGGGTTCTGATTGATTTGTGTCTTAAGGTGTTATTCTAGTATGAACTCTATGATAGATCGAACGGAAAGAATAACTTCGTGTTATTTTACTACGGACTCTTGAATAGATCGAGCAGAAAGGATAACTTTGAGGTGGTTTCGTACCCTACCATAATCTCTTCATTTGTTCTCCGCTATTAGTGGCTTTGGAGTGACTCTTTGTTGCATGTTGAGGGATAGTTATATGATCCAATTATGTTATTATTGTTGAGAGAACTTGCACTAGTGAAAGTATGAACCCTAGGCCTTGTTTCCTACCATTGCAATACCATTTGTGCTCACTTTTATCATTAGTTACCTTGCTGTTTTTATATTTTCAGATTACAAATACTCATATGTACCATCCATATTGCACTTGTATCACCATCTCTTTGCCGAACTAGTGCACCTATACAGTTTACCATTGTATTTGGTGTGTTGGGGACACAAGAGACTCTTTGTTATTTGGTTGCAGGGTTGTTTGAGAGAGACCATCTTCATCCTACGCCTCCCATGGATTGATAAACCTTAGGTCATCCACTTGAAGGAAATTTGCTACTGTCCTACAAACCTCTACACTTGGAGGAAAAAAATGTCTACAAGGAGAAGGTTGCGTAGTAGACATCAGCCCCCCTCGTGACGGCATGAAGGGAATCTTAAGTTATGAATGCATGCTCCCCAACTGAGGCTCACCTAGCAAAGTGCGAAGTAGCTAGCAGCCCCCTCCCTTGTGCCGGCACGAAGGGAATCCTAAGCTATGAATGGATGCACCCCCAACCGTGGTTCACCTAGAAAAGTGCGAAGTAGCTAGCAGCCCCCCTCGTGTCGGCACAAAGGGAATCCTAAGCTATGGATGCATGCACCCCCAACCGAGGCTCACCTAGCAAAGTGCGAAGAAGCTAGCAACACCCCTCCCTCGTGTCTACACGAAGGGAATCCTGAGCTATGAATGGATGCCCCCCCCAACCGTGGTTCACCTAGCAAAGTGTGAAGTATCTAGCAGCCCCCCCTCATGTCGGCACGAAGGGAATCCTAAGCTATGAATGCGCCCCCCAACCGAGGTTCACCTAGCAAAGTGAAAAGTAGCAGCCCCCCACACACTTTTAGTCGGCGGGCCAGAGAGGCATCTCACCAAGATTGATCATAAAACGGACCAAGAATAATCCATCTTGGTCGTACAACCTCTCTCTTGTTCCTGGTCAAAGTGATGCTCGTCCATGCGACCCCAGATAGGCTAGCTCGCCAATAATCACGCAAATAGCTAGTCCCCAAAGACAACCACTGCATGCGTGTGGCCCAAACATATGTATGGATCAGGTGTGTTTTTTATTACACAATGGAACAACTTTGATGTGGCACCATGATTTCGAATTAGAAATCCCCACACTAAGTGAGGGTTAGGTTGATGATGCATATGTATGTTACACCACACTTTAAGCCGACGATGGGGATTCATGCATGCATGCGTGCATAGTATATGCGCTCAAACTTTAATTAGGTCTGAATCTCACCATGACCTATACTACAATAACATGAACCAAATGAAGAATCCTCCATGGTAACCTATTGTCGGTCAAGGTGATCATGGATGTCCATGCGGGCCCACGAATATATAGGTTTGTCGTCAATAACCACGCGAGGGAGTGGAACTTTCGAAGACAACCACTACATGCATATGTATGGAGGTGATGTGTGCATGCATGTTTGAATACCATTTCACAACATTGATGTGGCATGTGCATCAAAAATTGTGCACTCTCCCCACACAGAGCGAGATCAGTTCATGACGTGTCATTGTACTGGCCACTTTGACTCGATGGGAGGGATTCATGCGTACACATGCATGCGTGTGTGCTCATATATAACCCCCTCCTAAGTCAAATTAACAACTCTTGTTGTCAGGCAAAAAGTAGTGATGGACCAAGTGGGCCCACAAATGGAAAGCATCAATATCGCTGATAACCGCTTAAGTGGGTGCGAGAGGACAACCACCATCGCTTTGCAAATGGGCCAAACATATGTTGAATACCTAAAATGCACAACTTTGATGTGCCACACATGCCTCAAAATCCGTAAACCATGCACCCACAAAGAGCGAGGTTCATGAAGCATACTACATATGATGGTCCCCTTCCCCCTCTTCGACGCATACTATATGCTCCTACCGTAATACAACCCAAAAAGAATCATCATCGATGGTGAAATTAATTAACCTCTCCCGATGTAGGTCAAAGTGATGCACATGCATCAACTATGGCCTCATGGGCCCACAGATGGAAGCGTCATGATGACCCACAAGTGTAGGGGATCTATCGTAGTACTTTCGATAAGTAAGAGTGTCGAACCCAACAAGGAGCAGAAGGAAATGACAAGCGGTTTTCAGTAAGGTATTCTCTGCAAGCACTGAAATTATCGGTAACAGATAGTTTTGTGATAAGGTAATTTGTAACGAGTAACAAGAAATGAAAGTAAATAAGGTGCAGCAAGGTGGCCCAATGCTTTTTGTAGAAAAGGACAAGCCTGGAAAAGTTCTTATATAGAGAAAAGCCCTCTCGAGGACACATGGGTATTATTGTCAAGCTAGT
Organism: Triticum timopheevii; assembly: GCA_963921465.1. Lineage (NCBI taxonomy): Eukaryota > Viridiplantae > Streptophyta > Magnoliopsida > Poales > Poaceae > Triticum > Triticum timopheevii. The sequence goes on along the minus strand of OY997274.1, from coordinate 443,191,405 downwards.
TTTCATCACACTCATATGAATCGCGTTCATTACTGTCGGATATCGGGTTCCGGCAAAACCCTTAAGGTTCGAACTCTGGGGTGCGCACGAAGATCTTCTCCCTACCGATCCACGCCCCAAAGCCTCGTCGCGAATCTAAGCTACACGATGAACAACAAAAGGGACACAAGGTTTATACTAGTTTGGGCCACCGTTGTGGTGTAATAAGTTTATATAGACACCGGAGGGGGCTAGGCTTACACAGAGTCGGTTACAGAGAAGGAGATCTACATATCCGAATTGCCAAGCTTGCCTTCCACGCAAAGGAGAGTCCCATCTGGACACGGGGCGAAGTCTTCGATCTTGTGTCTTCATAGTCCAACAGTCTGGCCAAAGTACATAGTCCGACTTCCCGAGGACCCCTTAATCCCAGACTCCCTCAGTAGCTCCTGAAACAGGCTTCAATGATGATGAGTCCGGCGCGCAGATTGTCTTCGGCATTGCAAGGCGGGTTCCTTCTCCGAATACTTCATAGAAGATTTTGAACACAAGGATCATGTCCGGATCTGCAAAACAAATTCCACATACCACCGTAGAGAGCACAATTTTCCACAAATCTAATCTGCTGACAGCTTTTCATAGCGTGACATCACGCCACAACCGCACATATCGCGAGGCAGTTTTATCGGCACATCTTGTCAAAGCGGAGATCGTGTCCCCTTATCGCGGGATTCTCATCAATATGGGTGTGGGTAACCCAACCGTGCCATCAATCATGGCACTTGGGGAATAAGCGAGTTTACCGGGCAAGCGGGGAGGTGTAGGATCTCTGCTACCTTTATAAGGGGATAAGACCTCCCTTTTTCACCCACGCCTTCTTCTTCCTCTGCTTATCCATTCCTTTTCGCTCGAGCCCTAGTGCCCAAGCGTTCGTCTTCTCCACCCAAAAAGGCTTCCCGATAATGTCCGGATCTGGAGCAAGATGCAAGTGGATGGTCTCTACCGTCTTCCGATGGCGTGACAGATCATCCCCACTCCGGAACCCCACGAGAGGGTGGCATTCCTCCCTCATTTTGTTCGTGGGCTAGGGTTTCCCCTTCACCCATTCATCCGCGGCATCATGTATTATTACAGGATTGATTTTCATGATCTATCCCCAAATTCCTTCCTCAACATCTCGACATTCATCGCTGTGTGTGAGGCCTTTCTCCGCATCCCGCCACACTTTGGCTTATGGATGAAGGTTTTTAACGTGAAGCCCAAGGTAGTGAGCGGCGAGCACGCCGAGTGCGGAGGCGCCATGGTGAGCAAGATGCCCAACGTTACATGGCCAACAGGTACTTTCAATGATTCCGTCAAGGAGTGGCAGTAGCAGTGGTTTTACATCACTGAGTTGCGCGACAAGGAATGGGCCGCTGCTCCGGAATTCAGATCCGGAGCTGATACGTCTCCAACATATCTATAATTTTTGATTGTTCCATGCTATTATATTACCCCTTTTGGATGTTTATGGGCTTTATTTTACACATTTATATCATTTTTTGGGACTAACCTACTAACCGGAGGCCCAGCCCATATTGCTGTTTTTTTCCTATTTCAGTATTTCAAAGAAAAGGAATATCAAACGGAGTCCAAACGGAATGAAACCTTCAAGAGCGTGATTTTTGGAACGAACATGATCCAAAGGACTTGGAGTACAAGCCAAGAAGCTTCCGAGGCTCCCACGAGATAGGAGGGCGCGCCCCCCCTATAGGGCATGCCCCCTGTCTCGTGGGCCCCTCGGGCGGCCACCGACGTACTTCTTCCTCCTATATATACCTACGTACCCCGAAAACATCCAGGAGCACCACGAAACACAATTTCCACCACCGTAACCTTCTGTATCCGCGAGATCTCATCTTGGAGCCTTCGCCAGCACTCTGCCGGAGGGGGAATCGACCATGGAGGGCCTCTACATCAACATCCTTGCCCCTCCGATGAGTTGTGAGTAGTTTACCACAGACCTAGGGGTCCATAGTTATTAGCTAGATGGCTTCTTCTCTCTTTTTGGATCTCAATACAATGTTCTCCCCCTCTCTTGTGGAGATCTATTCGATATAAACTCTTTTTGCGATGTGTTTGTCGAGATCTGATGAATTGTGGGTTTATGATCAAGTTTATCTATGAATAATATTTGAATCTTCTCTGAATTCTTTTATGTATGATTGAGTTATCTTTGCAAGTCTCTTCGAATTATCAGTTTGGTTTGGCCTACTAGATTGATCTTTCTTGCCATGGGAGAAGTGCTTAGCTTTGGGTTCAATTTTGTGGTGTCCTTACCCAGTGACAGAAAGGGTTGCAAGGCACGTATTGTATTGTTGCCATCGAGGATAACAAGATGGGGTTTATATCATATTGCTTGAGTTTATCCCTCTACATCATGTCATCTTGCTTAATGCGTTACTTTGTTCTTATGAACTTAATACTCTAGATGCAGGCAGGAGCCGGTCGATGTATGGAGTAATAGTAGTAGATGCAGGCAGGAGTCGGTCTACTTGTTATGGACGTGATGCCTATATACATGATCATGCCTAGATAATCCCATAACTATGCGCTTTTCTATCAATTGCTCGACAGTAATTTGTTCACCCACCGTAATACTTATGCTATCTTGAGAGAAGCCTTTAGTGAAACCTATGGCCCCCGGGTCTATCTCTTATCATATTTGCTTTCAATCTACTTTTATTTGCATCTTTACTTTTTTGCATCTATCTTATAAAATACCAAAAATATATTTATGTTATCATACTATCTTTATTAGATCTCACTTTCGCAAGTGGCCGTGAAGGGATTGACAACCCCTTTATTGCGTTGGTTGCGAGTTCTTTGTTTGTTTGTGTAGGTGCGTGGGACTTTTGAGGAGCCTCCTACTGGATTGATACCTTGGTTCTCAAAAACTGAGGGAAATACTTACACTACTATTGCTGCATCACCCTCTCCTCTTCGAGGAAAACCAACGCAAGCTCAAGACGTAGCAAGAAGGACTTCTGGCACCGTTGCCGGGGAGGTCTTCGCTCAAGTCAAGACATACCAAGTACCCATCACAAACCCATCTCCCTCGCATTTACATTATTTGCCATTTGCCTCTCGTTTTCCTCTCCCCCACTTCACCCTCGCCGTCTTATTCACCCTCTCTTTCCCAATCTTCTCCTCTCTTTTTCGCTTGCCTTTTTTTGCTCGTGTGTTAGTTCGTTTACCTTGTCTTTATGGCTAGTCCTCCTATCCTTATTCTCACTCCCGAACAAGAAATTCTCAATTTTAAGCAAAGGGAGAGAGAAAGTTTAAAAGATGCTTGGCATAGAATTTGCAATGCCCAATATAAAGCTACTTGGAAGCTTGCTACTTCGGTTCTTCTCCGCAATTTTTATGTAGGCATTAATCCTTGGAATAGATGTGTTCTTGATATTGCTACCGGAGGTGATTTTATGAGTAGCCATATGTTTGATGCTTATAATGCGATGTTCGATTTGTTTGGCCCACCACCTCTTTTGGTTAATGGAACGGTTTTAACTTTAGAACATGTGATGCAATGGCTTGATATTATTGAAAATACAATTGCCACTGTTGAGTTGATTGAAAATTTGGATAAAAATATTCATAATCGCATTACCCAATTTGGATCTAGGGCTGGAGTTACTTTGAAAAATCTTAAAGAAAAAGAACCTATAGTCAATGAAAAAATAGATCTAGACTCTGCTAGAATCGGTAAACTTGAGGATATCATTACAAACTTAGGTTCCGCATTTTCCCCCATGAAAAACACTCCAAAACCCCCTACTAAAACTGCCAAGTTTATTTATGTTCCTAAAAATAAGGGTGAACCTTCTAGTAAGGAAGACGCGGATCTCAAATCCATAAGTGTTCTTCCCAATTGTTTTTGTATTGTTAAGGAACCTTTTGCTGCCAATGAATTTCTTGAAATTTTGCCTAAAAATTTAGCCATTGCTAAAAGGGGAGAAATCCCTAGAGATCACAAGCGCTCTATTGATGAATTTAGTGCCAAAGATGGCACTCGTTAGATCTATCTTTGCTTTTATGCCTAGCTAGGGGCGTTAAACGATAGTGCTAGTTGGGAGGCAACCCAATTTTCTTTATGTTTCTTGTTTTTGCTCCTGTTTAGTAATAAATCTTGCATCTACCTTCTGTTTAGATGTGTTTTTATCTTTTAATTAGTGTTTGTGCCAAGTAGAACCTATAGGATAACCTACGATGATAGTTGATTTGATTCTGCTGAAAAACAGAAACTTTGTGTGCACGAATATAATTTTTTTAAATCACAGGAACTTGCTTTTGCGTTGATTCTTTTTGCTGATGTTCAATAAACAAATTTTCCAGGACTTCCTATTTTGGTAGGATTTTTAGAGTTCCATAAGTTTGCGTTAGTTACAGATTGCTACAGATTGTTCTGTTTTTGACAGATTCTGTTTTTCATGTGTTGTTTGCTTATTTTGTTGCATCTATGGCTAGTAAAATAGTTTATAAACCATAGAGAAGTTGGAATACAGTAGGTTTAACACCAAATTAAATAAATAATGAGTTCATTGCAGTACCTTATGTGGTGGTTTTGTTTTCTTTCACTAACGGAGCTTATAAGATTTCCTGTTGAGTTTTGTGTTGTGAAGTTTTCAAGTTTTGGGTAAAGCTTTTATGGACTATGGAATAAAGGATGGCAAGAGCCTAAGCTTGGGGATGCCCAAAGCACCCCAAGATATTCAAGGATAGCCCAAAGCCTAAGCTTGGGGATGCCCCGGGAAGGCATCCCCTCTTTCGTCTTTGTTCATTGGTAACTTTACTTGGAGCTATATTTTTATTCGCCACATGATATGTGTTTTGCTTGGAGCGTCGTGTATTATATTAGTATTTGCTTTTTAGTTTACCACAGTCATCCTTGCTGTACATACCTTTTTGGAGAAGCCTATTTTATTAGAATTTGCTAGAATACTCTATGTGCTTCACTTATATCTTTTGAGCTTGATAGTTTTTGCTCTAGTGCTTCACTTATATCTTTTAGAGCACGGTGCTGTCTTAATTTTGAAGAAATTATTAGTCTCTCATGCTTCACTTATATTATTTTGAGAGTCTTTTAGAACAGCATGGTATTTGCTATGGTCATAAAGTTGGTCCTAGAATGATGAGCATCCAAGTTGGGTATAATAAAAACTATCACAGAAAGTGAATTGGATGCTATGATCAATTTGATGCTTGATAATTGTTTTGAGATATGGAGGTAGTGATATTAAAAGTCATGCTAGTTGGGTGATTATGAATTTAAATAATGCTTGTGTTGAAGTTTGTGATTCCCGTAGCATGCACGTATGGTGAACCGCTTTGTGATGAAGTTGGAGCACAATTTTATTTATTGATTGTGTTCCTTATGAGTGGCGGTCGGGGACGAGCGATGGTCTTTTCCTACCAATCTATTCTCCTAGGAGCATGCGCGTAGTGCTTTGGTTTTTGATGACTTCTAAATTTTTGCAATAAGTGCATGAGTTCTTTTGACTAATGTTGAGTCCATGGATTATGCGCACCCTTTCACCCTTCCATCATTGCTAGCCTCTTTCTTGTGCCGCGCAACTTTCGCCGGTACCATACACCCACCATATACCTTCCTCAAAACAGCCACCATACCTACCTATTATGGCATTGCCATAGCCATTCCGAGATATATTGCCATGCAACTTTCCACCATTCCGTTCATGTGACACACATTACTTTTGTCATATTGCTCTTTGCATGATCATGTAGTTGACATTGTATTTGTGGCAAGGCCACCTTCATAATTTTCATACATGTCACTCTTGATTCATTGCATATCCTGGTACACCGTCGGAGGCATTCATATAGAGTCATATCTTGTTCTAGCTTTGAGTTGTAATTCTTGAGTTGTAAATCCATAAAAGTGTGATGATCTTCATTATTAGAGCATTGTCCTAGTGAGGAAAGGATGATGAAGAATATGATTCCCCTACAAGTCAGGATGAGTCTTCGGACTTTACAAAAAGAAAAAAAAAGAAAAAAGGAAGAAAGGCCAAAAAGAAAAAAAAAGGAAGGCCAAAGAAAAAAAAGAGAAAGAAAGAAAAAAAATAAGAGAAGAAATAAATAAAATGAGAGAAAAAGAGAGAAGGGACAATGCTACTATCTCTTTTTCCACACTTGTGCTTAAAAATAGCACCATGATCTTCATGATAGAGAGTCTCATATGTTGTCACTTTCATATACTAGTGGGAATTTTTCATTATAGAACTTGGCTTGTATATTCCAATGATGGGCTTCCTCACAAATGCCCTAGGTCTTCGTGAGCAAGCGAGTTGGATGCACACCCACTTAGTTTCTTTTGTTGAGCTTTCATATATTTATAGCTCTAGTGCATCCGTTGCATGGCAATCCCTACTCACTCACATTGATATCTATTAATGGGCATCTCCATAGCCCGTTGATACTCCTAGTTGATGTGAGACTATCTTCTCTTTTTTTGTCTTCTCCACAACCGCCATTCTATTCCACATATAGTGCTATGTCCATGGCTCACGCTCATGTATTGCGTGAAAGTCGAAAAAGTTTGAGATTATTAAAGTATGAAACAATTGCTTGGCTTGTCATCGGGGTTGTGCATGATTAAATACTTTGTGTGATGAAGATAGAGCAACAGCCAGACTATATAATTTTGTAGGGATAACTTTCTTTAGCCATGTTATTTTGAGAAGACATAATTACTTTGATTAGTATGCTTGAAGTATTACTATTTCTTATGTCAAGATAAACTTTTATTTTGTATATTTTGGATCTGAACATTCATGCCACAACAAACAAAATTACATTGAGAATTATGCTAGGTAGCATTCCACATCAAAAATTTCTTTTTTATCATTTACCTACTCGAGGACGAGCAGGAATTAAGCTTGGGGATGCTTGATACGTCTCCAACATATCTATAATTTTTTATTGTTCCATGCTATTATATTACCACTTTTGGATGTTTATGGGCTTTATTTTACACATTTATATCATTTTTGGGAGTAACCTACTAACCGGAGGCCCAGCCCATATTGTTGTTTTTTTGCCTATTTCAGTATTTCGAAGAAAAGGAATATCAAACAGAGTCCAAACGGAATGAAACCTTCGGGAGCGTGATTTTTGGAACGAACGTGATCCAGAGGACTTTGAGTGCAAGCCAAGAAGCTGCCGAGGCTCCCACGAGATAGGAGGGCGCGCCCCCCTGTAGGGTGCACCCCCCTGTCTCGTGGGCCCCTCGGGCGGTCACCGACGTACTTCTTCCTCCTATATATACCTACGTACCCCGAAAACATCCAGGAGCACCACGAAACACAATTTCCACCACCGTAACCTTCTGTATCCGCGAGTGTCATCTTGGAGCCTTCGCCGGCACTCTGCCGGAGGGGGAATCAACCACGGAGGGCCTCTACATCAACATCCTTGCCCCTCCGATGAGTTGTGAGTATTTTACCACAGACCTACGGGTCCATAGTTATTAGCTAGATGGCTTCTTCTCTCTTTTTGGATCTCAATACAATGTTCTCCCCCTCTCTTGTGGAGATCTATTCGATGTAAACACTTTTTGTGGTGTGTTTGTCAATCCGATGAATTGTGGGTTTATGATCAAGTTTATCTATGAATAATATTTGAATCTTCTCTGAATTCTTTTATGTATGATTGAGTTATCTTTGCAAGTCTCTTCAAATTATCAGTTTGGTTTGGCCTACTAGATTGATCTTTCTTGCCATGGGAGAAGTGCTTAGCTTTGGGTTCAATCTTGCGGTGTCCTTACCCAGTGACAGAAAGGGTTGCAAGGCACGTATTGTATTGTTGCCATCGAGGATAACAAGATGGGGTTTATATCATATTGCTTGAGTTTATCCCTCTACATCATGTCATCTTGCTTAATGCGTTACTCTGTTCTTATGAACTTAATACTCTAGATGCAGGCAGGAGTCGGTTGATGTGTGGAGTAATAGTAGTAGATGCAGGCAGGAGTCGGTCTACTTGTTATGGACGTGATGCCTATATACATGGTCATGCCTATATAATCTCATAACTATGCGCTTTTCTATCAATTGCTCGACAGTAATTTGTTCAACCACCGTAATACTTATGCTATCTTGAGAGAAGCATCTAGTGAAACCTATGGCCCCCGGGTCTATCTCTTATCATATTTGCTTTCAATCTACTTTTATTTGCATCTTTACTTTTTTGCATCTATCTTATAAAATACCAAAAATATATTTATGTTATCATACTATCTTTATTAGATCTCACTTTCGCAAGTGGCCGTGAAGGGATTGACAACCCCTTTATTGCGTTGGTTGCGAGTTCTTTGTTTGTTTGTGTAGGTGCGTGGGACTTTTGAGGAGCCTCCTACTGGATTGATACCTTGGTTCTCAAAAACTGAGGGAAATACTAACGCTACTATTGCTGCATCACCCTCTCCTCTTCGAGGAAACCCAAGGCAAGCTCAAGGCGTAGCAGGAGCCCCTCTGTGACTCACGTCCTGGCCCAAGAAGGGCCTGAACTGGGCTTATTCTGACGAACTATCGGTGCTCCAGACGCACGTCCAAGATATGGAAGACAAGAACATCAAGCTCGTCAATGTAGTCCAGGTGATGTTTGTTCGCCGCATTCTACCTTGTCAACACCGGGCTTGCAATTTATGGGAGTTCGACCCGGCCAAGCACCAGACCCTGCTAGAGCTCTTTGGCTCCTCGCATAAGGACATCTGGAAGGTGCTTTTCAAGTCCGGCGAATCGTGGCCGGACTCCACCGAGGACCGCGGGTATCAACTGTCCCGCCCTGCAAGTTCGGTAAGTAATTGTACGTTGACAATTCATATGTTTTATTTGCATATCCTTAGGAAAATGCTTAATGTGTTTCCCACAAATTTCCTAGGGCTGGGCGAAGAAGGCAGGGCGGATCTACTGTCTGGCCCCGCTGCCAGAAGAACCGGCTGACCCACTTCTGATGAAGATGCTGGTCCCAACGCCTTACAAGGCACCGAAGAAGAAGGCCGAAAAGGAGGCCAAGAAGACCAGGGGCAGCCTCTGTCGTCGTGGCGCTTCGGACACAAAATATGAAGACTCCAATGCCCATTCTTCCTCCGAAGAGGGGGAGGAGGAGGAGGGAGACGAATCCCCCGCGGGGGGAAGAAAGAAAAGGATGGCCTCCACATCCTTGGAGGCCGAGTCGCCTAAAATGGGAAAAACTCCCCTTCCACAGGAGTCCACTGCCGCCATCGATAGCAGCCCGGAGTGGGATCCCAGGGCCCAGCCCCTGGTGAACTCATGAGTATAAAATACGAACATGCTTATGCGTCCAGACTTGTCATGGCATAGCACTTTAATCTGAGCCATACTTCTTATAGTCCCGCGAGGTCCCGCACCGGACAATCCTCGTCGGAGGACTTGCTGGGTTCAGATGCTATGGAGAGCGGGACACCCCCGAAGGCCCCTCCCCCGGACATGTGAATGACACTGAGGTTTCGTCCCAGAAGGACCCAGGCCACGGAAGGGGGAAGATTGCAAAGGCGGCGCCAGGAGGCCAAACTTCAGGGTCCGGACACACGGGAGAGAAGGCTCCCGTGGATGTCGACGGCGGGGGTCGTCTTGAATCCGGCCCCCAGCCGGACATGATACTGGAGACCAATAAGGCCCCAGAATCAGACAGGCGGCCTCCGTCGGCTGAAGGGGGTGTGTCTGTTCCATCGGCCGGATGCTTTATTAGCGGCGCTGAAGAGCGCCTCCATCGTTGATGAACACCGTGCCCTTATGGGTGCGGTGATTGAGAAGATTCAGTCTGCTGAGAGTGTATTGAATGAATCATGTATCAGCCTCGTGAGGGGCTTTGAGGTATGTTTTATGAGGTTTGGAAGAGTGTCATGGTATAGATAGCAGCCCCAGATACACTGTTCGGTGAAAGAAAGAACCGGACAGAGGATCAAATTTATGTTCGCAGGAGACTAACTTGATGACATCTATCTCTTTTGTAATAAGCAGGCGTCTGTAGCGACTGCCTCCTCTCATGCTGCGGAAGTGTCCGGACCGAGGCATAGTCTGGAGCGGGACGAAGGAGAACTTGGCCGAGTGAAGAAACAGCTGGAGGATAACCAAGGTATGCAGAAACCTTGTTCATTTATCACAAATGAATAAGTGTGTATGATTAAAATATTTTTATGATGTGCTCTAGGGGCGACGTCCGAAATTGAGGCTCTTAAGAAGGCTGTGGCCGAAGCCGAGAAGAAGGCAACCGCAGAGCAGGCTCTCCGTGAGAAGCACGAGGCCAAAGTTATTGAAGCTGAGCGAGAGCTTCAGGAGGCCGTGAAGAAATGCGATACCTTGGAGCAGAGTTTATCAGGGAAAGAATCCAAACTCTCCCAGGCTCGCCAAGCCGCAAGTGATGCCCGAGGGGAAGCCCAAGGTGCCCTGAAGGAAATCTAGGGGGCGAGGAAGATTGCGGCTGGTAAGGCTTTTTCTATACAAAGCGGGTATTTGAAAGGAGAAAATCAAGTTGAGAGTTTAAATTCTGATTTCTCCAGGGGTATTTGCGGAGCTGCCGCATAGCATATCTGATGCCGCCCAATTCTACCGAGCCGAAGAGTGGAATACTGCGGATAAGCTCTTCTGGATGCAGTATCTGGCGCCGAATTATCCGGTGCCTTTCTCCGATCAACTAAAGCAGCTGGTCGAACTGCATAAGGCGGCCGAGCTAGCCATGAAGGATTTAATTATCCGGTTGTGGCCCGCCGAGCCAATTCCGAGCAGTTACTTCGGGCTCGTGAAGCGGCTTGTGAGTGCCTGCCCTCGACTCGAAGTCATCAAGCGGTCGGTCTGCATAGAAGGTGCGCGAATGGCCTTCGCCCGCACAAAGGTGCATTGAGGGAAGATGGATGCGGAAAAGCTGATGACCGAGGGACCGCCGGAGGGAAAAGAGCACCGCAAGCCCGAGCTGTATTATGAAGGTTTCTTCAAAGGAGACCGCCTTGCGGCGGAGCAATGCACCAAGGACATTATATTTCCATGAATATGGTCATGTTTGTCCTTTGTAATGTTTGAACAAGGTCATTTCTATTTTGTATTGCTTGTCGTTTGAAAGTTTTTCCTCCTGTGCGGCCGTTTTATATACTAATCCTCAGAGTTGGCCAGTCGTCGGCTTCTGCCCCCACATAGTAAGTACATGGGTGTTCGGGATAAACCTGAGCACTCTTTATCCCAGTTTTGGGTCCTTGAAGGAGGTGTTCAGCACAGCGAACCAAGCAATCAGACTATAGGGCTTTATCACTCTCACTTAGCCATAGGAGTTTTAAAAGGAAGGTAGGCGCAGCCCCTGGTATTCGGAAGACCGCACGAGGGGCTCTATAGGCACCTGATCGGAAAAAAATCTGATCCCTCGCACGCTGCATTGGTTATGGCATTATGCGGAAGAAATCCTTAAAGATTTTACAACCTCTCGAACAGCTGACCAGCTCTCGCTGCATCATGACAGTCAGTTTTCGGCTTTCTCTACTGAGGTGCTCGTCGAATCGCAGTAGTTCTCCCTGTGCTACCTTAGCCGATATAGCGGAACGTAAGGTACCAAAACATAGGAGCCGGGCAAACCCAACTATTGACCCAAGACATGTTTCGGAGATGCATATAATGCTATAAGTTTGGGGTGCCGAACTGCCGTGAAGGTGTTCAGACTTTTTTGCTGTAGTATGGGTATAACGAAGCCCCTGGCATATTAAGGCATATCGTGATATGCAGCTGCCTTTTAACAAAAGAGTTTTAATAAGAAATAGCAGTAGACGAGCATCATATAAACTCACATGTTGTATTTGGATAATACGTCAATGCGTATGAGTACAAGTAATGTGATAAAAAGAAATATGACTGCGGAACCTGCTGAGACCATGCGGGAGGAAGGTGTATGCGGATCCGGAGTGTGGTCCGATGATCATAGAGGGGAATATCTAGAGATTACCTTATGCACTCGAACTGTCTTCACGCCATCCGTCCTAGCCTACGCAAAGGTGAACCTGCAAAGAAAATGTAAGAAATGGTTTTGCGCCACAGAGCGGTTGAGCCGCGGTATGTGGCTTGTCTTAACTTTTTGCCTGAGTGTTTTTAATTAAGCTCCGGGCGAGCTGGGCTATCCTGCCGCGCAGTAGTTCAGACTCCTTTGGCGGTGTCCGGGAGCTTGGCCGTGCCATTAACCGTGATGACGTCACGCGGACCGGGCATCTTGAGTTTATGATAGGCATACTGTGGCACCGTGTTGAACTGAGCGAACGTGGTTCGTCCGAGCAATGCCTGATAGTCACTGTGAAAGGGGACGATGTCGAAGACTAACTCTTCGGTGCAGTAACTGTCCGGAGATCCAAAGACCACTTTCAGTGTGATTGAGCCCGTCCAACAGGCCTCTACATCTGGTATGACACCTTTGAAGGTGGTTTTTATGGGCTTGATCCTTGAGGGGTCGATGCCCATTTTGCGCATTGTATCCTGATAGAGCAGGTTCAGGCTACTGCCACCGTCCATAAGGACTCGTGTGAGGTGGAATCCGTCAATGATGGGGTCGAGGACCAATGCGGCCAAACCGCCATGACGGATACTGGTAGGATGGTCCCTGCGATCAAAAGTGATCGGGCAAGAGGACCATGAGTTGAACTTTGGGGCGACTGGCTCTATTGCATAGACGTCCCTTAGCTCACGCTTCCGCTTGGGAATATGGGTTGCGTATATCATATTCACCATTTTCACCTGGGAGGGAATTTCTTCTATCCTTCTGTGTTCGGTGATCGGGGCTCCTCGTCGTAATCTTCGCTTTGAGACCCCTTCCCTTTGTTTTCAGCACCTGACCTGCCGGCTTGTCTGAAGACCCAGCACTCGCTGTTGGTATGATTGGCTGGTGTTCCTGGGGTGCCATGGATTTGGCATGGACGGTCGAGTATGCGGTCCAAACTGGATGGGCCTGAATTGTTTTTGTTGAATGGCTTTTTCGGCTGATCGGACTTGGAGCCACTGAATCCGGCATTGACTGTTGTGTCTTCGACACTATCGCCGTTTTTGCGACGCTTGTGTTTGTTGCGCCATGGTTTGTCGTTGCTATCCCTGGCTTTTGATGTGCCAGGATTTCTTGCTGTGTTGTTGCTACGAGCCAACCAGCTATCCTCGCCCGCAAAAAAGCGGGTCATGAGTGTGGTGAGGGCTGCCATGGACTTTGGCTTTTCTTGGCCGAGATGTCGGGCAAGCCACTCGTCACGGATGTTATGCTTAAAGTCCTCTAGAGCTTCGGCATCCGGACAGTCGACAATTTGGTTCTTTTTAGTTAGGAACCGGATCCAAAATTTCCTTGCTGACTCTCCGGGCTGTTGAGTTATATGACTTAGATCATCAGCATCCGGTGGTCGCACATAAGTGCCCTGGAAGTTGTCAAGGAATGCGTCTGCCAGGTTCTCCCAACTCCCAATGGAGTTTGCCGACAAGCTATTTAGTGAATGCCGAGCCGGTCCCTTGAGTTTTAGTGGGAGGTACTTGATAGCTGTAGATCATCTCCGCAGGCCATGTGAATATGGAGGAAGAAATCTTCTATCCATACCGCGGGATTTGTAGTGCCATTGTATGATTCAATGTTCACGGGTTTAAACCCTTCTGGGAATTCTGATCCATTACTTCATCAGTGAAGCATTGGGGGTGTGTGGTGCCTATATGCCGGGCTACATTGTATTTGGTCCGGCCGGATTTGTTGATGTATCCGGCGTGACGGTCATCGTCATGCGTTGGGGAGCCCCCCCGTGATCCGTAGATCGATCTTGACTGTCCTGCTTTGTTTTTCAATTTGTCTCGCAGGTCATGCGTGGAGCCCCCAACCTTCGTGTTTTTGCTTGTTTGGGGTCGGGGTGCGGGCTGGACTTCGGGCTGGTACGCCGCTTTGTCTCGGCCACGGGGTGGCCGGTCAGCCGCATCATGCGCTGGTAGTGTGGGTTTTAACGCCTCCTCCTCGAGTTGAGGTAGCAACCTACGCTTTGGGTAACTTTTGGTAGGGCGCTCGAGTCCGTATTCCTCGGCAGCCAGGACCTCGGTCCATCTATCAGTTAGCATATCTTGATCAGCTTGAAGCTATTGCTGCTTTTCGTCAGGCTTTTTGCAGTGGCTATAAGCCGGCGTTTGAAGCGCTCCTGCTCGACGGGACCTCAGGAACGATGAATTCTTCGTCGCCAAGGCTCACTTCATCTTTGGAGAGAGGCATGTAATTATCATCCTCTGATTCTCCATCTGTTGCCTGTTCCTTAGGGCTAGCTTGCCCATTTTCTTGCTCGGCCTGCTCGAAGCCTGGCTGGGCAGGATAGTTTTCGTCTTGGGCACCGTCCGGATTGTTATCATCTCTTGTGCCCGTATCACTTTTTTTGCTATGGCGGTGCTTGGAGCGGCGCCTATGACGCCGGTGCCTAGATTGCTTCTCCAAGGGAATATCTTTCGTTGGCTCATCGCCATTGCTTTCTTTGGGGGTGTCCACCATATATATATATATATATATATATATATATATATATATATCATATGATGAGGTGGCTATCCAGCGCCCTATAGGCGGTGGTTCCTGTTCTTCTCCTGCATCGTCGTCCATACCATCTATGTCTTTGGAGTTGAAGTCAAGCACGTCGGTTAAGTCATCGACAGTGGCTATTAAGTGGGTGGTGGTGGGGAACGAATTTCTTTGTTGTCCACTTCCCACTCGAGCCGGACATAGTTTGGCCAAGAGTCTCCTGACAGGGAAAGAGACCTTAATGAATTTAGCACATCACCCAAGGGCGAGTGCTGAAAGATATCCGCGGAGGTGAACTCCATCACCGGTGCCCAATCAGATTCGATAGGCACGGACGTATGCAGTTCGAATCCTGTAGCCGGAGACGAGTTCGAGGGTCCGATGACACCATCCTCATAGGAGGTGGAATCAGTGTTTGGCTCCAACGCCGATGAGTGTGCGGCCTCCGTGGCAGGGTCCATCCACCCGTCCTCGGATGGAGTGATCTGCTCCGGACTGATTCCCGGGGCCGCAGCAGGCGCGATCTCCCGAACATTGTCTGATGGCAGATCTAAGTCATGCTCGTCGCAACTGTTCGGCGTACCTAACATGGGCTCGAATCCGTCGAAGATCAAGTCTCCGCGGATGTCAGCAGTATAGTTCAAGCTTCCAAACCTGACCTGATGGCCAGGGGCGTAGCTATCGATCTGCTCCAGGTGGCCAAGCGAGTTGGCCCGCAGTACGAAGCCGCTGAATACGAAGATCTGTCCGAGAAGGAAAACCTCCCCCTGGACCGCGTCGTTGAAGATGATTGAAGGAGCCATCAAGCCTTATCGCGACGGCACAGTGGAACTCTGAATGATAGCTCCAATGTCGGTGTCAAAACCGGCGGATCTCGGGTAGGGGGTCTCGAACTGTGCGTCTAAGGCTAATGGTAACATGAGGCGGGGGACACGATGTTTACCCAGGTTCAGGCCCTCTCGATGGAGGTAATACCCCACTTCCTGCTTGATTGATCTTCATGATATGAGTATTACAAGAGTTGACCTACCACGAGATCGTAGAGGCTAAACCCTAGAAGCTAGCCTATGATTATGATTGTTGTTTTCCTACGGACTAAACCCTCCGGTTTATATAGACATCAAAGGGGGCTAGGGTTACACTGAGTCGGTTATAGAGAAGGAGATCTACATATCCGAATTGCCAAGCTTGCCTTCCACGCAAAGGAGAGTCCCATCCAGACACGGGGCGAAGTCTTCGATCTTGTGTCTTCATAGTCCAACAGTCCGGCCAAAGTACATAGTCCGGCTGCCCGAGGCCCCTTAATCCCAGACTCCCTCACAAGTTATCCTAACTAAAGTTGGTCTTCGACTGCCAAAGGCACTGGCGATGACGCCGTCTTTGGCTCCACAGTGACCTCCGTCCTGTCGTCCTGCTGGTCTTGGTCTCGTTGCACCGATATGGTAACCTTTGCTTGATGCCTTGGTACTCTGCGCCTGTGCTTGCCCCCTTTGCACCAAAGAACAAACGAGGACTCCGCACAGGCTGGCGCTCGCTTGGTCTCGATCGTCATGGCTTGCGTCACGAGCACCTCGTGAGGTACTCCTTGCCTTGATCTCTCCGCCTCCTCGCGAGCCTGCCTGATGAGGCCACCCCTGAGGAAGCCTTGCATCGTCCGCCCTGCGAGTCTTGGCCCCTCGCGAGGGTCTTGAGCTCGAGTTGATGAAGACAGGCCATACTGGGCCATTGCTTGAGCCACGCCGCAGGCCGCAGGCAGGCAAGTCTGTGGACCCTCATTCCAAGAATGCCGACAGTAGCCCCCAGGCCCAAGGCACATTCAGACTTGGCTTAGCAGCGAAGCCAAAGGGCAAGTGCGGAGCGTCGTGGGCCCCAACAGCCTGCGGCCTTGGGCGCTGCATGGCAGTTGATTGGACGTGGGCGTCTCCGCTTCCCCATGCTGCCTCGGCAACTGCCCGATTTGACGAGTCCCTGCTGCATGCACAAAGGGTCATGATTACCTGTGATCGTGGAGGCCGACGGTCGGCCTGCTCCAGGCTATAAGTATGGAGAGGCGTGAGCCCCCGCTGTCCATCTCTTCTTGCTCCGCTCGCTTCTTCTTCCTTGCCCCTCCCCTGGTCTCAACGCGAATGGCACAAATCTACCGGTTCTCAGCTGAAGAGAAAGGAAAGCCCCCCCGGGAGGGGCCCTACCCGCTCCCGCCGAAGAAGAGGCCGGTCCCCGGCCGCCATGACGAGGTTGCACGGCCGGAGATGTCGAGGCCTTGGTACGAACGTCCACCTCCTGGGTTTCCGCTACCCCTGTACGCCCGGGCTGAGGGCCCTGGAGAAGGAGACACCAAGCGACGCCGTCTGCGCCGTCAGCGACGCCGACAGGCCATGGCGCGGCGCGCCGTTGCTCCTGGAGTCCACGCCGCAGACTCCTCTCGCGAGCTCGTGCTTCATGCCGCGACGCCTCCGGGCACTGGATCCGCTTTCCTCCCTTCTTCGCCTTTGAGATGCTGTCGAGGTGACCTCTCGAGCTTTGGCTGCAGCACGCCGACTACAGTACCCCGGCGACCGGAGAGGAGGTCGAAGTCGTCGCTCCGGGCAAGGTCTACATGACCCGGGGCTGGGGCGAGATCCCCCGGGTTTGCCGAACAGGGGGCGCCCTCATGATTCATTTCAAATACGATGGCGCCTCCTTGATGCTCTTCAAGGTCTTCGATGCAGAAGGCCGCCGACTAGAGTGCTTCCCCAGAGGAGGCAGCCAGGACGTCGATGTGGCAAGGGCTAGGCCTGCCACCCGCTTCCCCAATGGCTTCTCTGGCTTCAGTGGAGACGCTTGGGAGTCCAGCGACTATCCCGAGCTCTTCGCGACTCCGGAGACGAGCGATGACAGCTACGTGCCCCCGAGCTCGCGTTGTGCTCGGAGCAAGGCAGCTGCATCAAGCCGTCGGCGCGGCTGATCTGGATGGGGTTGGCGTCGGCCCCTCGTGTCCCACTGTTGATGATGGCATCGGCCATGGGGGCGCGTGTAGTTAGGGCTCCTTAGGATTCACACCTTTTGTTCCTTGCGAGGAATTGAGAAAGTACCCCGTGGGGGCATGTAATGTGTCTGCAGTGTGTTTTGTTGATATTGTCCTGATTATGAAGTGGTGCAAAATGCATGTCCTGTTCCGGCTTGGTTCCCCCTTTCTAACCCCGCGACGACTTGGTGCTCTACACTGACAGGTCCCGGTCCCCAGGCAGGCTTCAGCCGTCGCTGGTATGCCAGGTCGCGATGCCGTGGTCAAGGCTAGGAGGTGAGCGGCCCAAGGTCCAGTAAGAGCCCCTGAGGCGCGATGCTCAGGAGGTCCCCTTTAGCACACAAGCAGCCGCCGAAGGGCGAGAAAGGAAGGCAACATCACCGTCATAGAGCCGCATTGGGTGGAGGTTTTGTGTCGCATCGATTAGCTATTCCAGGGGCGAGACTTATCTCTAAAGCATGGAGCCGTTCCTTCGCGAGGTGCCGGACTTACACGTCGGCAGCAGGGATGTAGCTGGGTTAGGACCTCATGAGCCTCCCTTCTCTTCCCCACACTTTCCTTTGTGCTCTACGTCCTTAGGTCCTGGCCCTCGAGCGAGCTCAGCCGCCGCTTATGCCAGGTCGCGATGCCATGGACAAGGCCAGGGGGTGAGGGCTGGAGAGCCAGTAAGAGCTCCTGAGTCACGATGCTCAGGCGCCCCCCCTTTAACACGCAAGCGGATCGAGCGGGCAAGAGAGAGAGAGCTCGCGATGCCTCCCATTTTAGGCCTCAGGAAGTCCTTGTAAACCAACACGAGAAAAACATGGGTTGCCATTACGATTGCCGGCCAGCCATTGGTTGCTCTGAGAGAGTGGTGAGGGCACTGAGGGCCTGGTGAGGTGGCGCTTGCGGGGCTGCCGCGGGCCAGAGCTGGACCACTCAAATTTGTCGACGTTGCAGGGACGGACCCATGCACAAGCGCCGTGCCAGCGCGAGCGGCTCCAAAGGTAGGTGTCAATCGAGCAGGCGATTATCACAGGCAGGTTAAGCATGAAAGGCAAATTGGCTTAGATAAATGCAGAAAGGATACATGCCACTGGGTCAGGCTCGAGCGGCTTGGGGATGATGCAGCCCGAGGGGCGCCCCCAGCAAGGTAAACTAAAGACATAAGCAAAAGGGATACATGCCGCAGGGACAGACCCACGCGACCTGGGAATAATGCAGCCCTGAGGGCGCTCCCAGCTGAAATGAACTTGAAAGATGTCACCTGATACCGTTGTAGAGCGAGTGTTGGAGTAGCTGATGATGCGCGGTGAAGAAGCCGATCCTCACGAGCCGCCGGAGCCCTATGCCTTGGGAGGCTCTGGGGGTCCGGGCGGTTCCTCGAGGACCATCTCCATCTCCGCCAGGACCGTGTGGTGCCTGGCCTCCTGAGCTCCGAGAATGCTCCGTAGAAGACGCTGGTGAGCAGCAGCCGCATTCGGCAGGCCGAAAGGCATGCAAACGTAGCTGTGTGGCGGACCCTCGCAACGCCCCACGCGCGAAGGCCAGAAGCGCTCCTGAGACGCGACTCGGCTGAGCCCTGGGTAGTTGATGCAGACGCGCAGCCCGCCATCCTCGCCTGGATGGGGAGCTACACCAGGTAGGCGGCGATCACCGTGCACGACTCTCGATTCTGGAAGCTCCTGAGTGGCCTTGGTGATGAACTCCTGAGGGTCAGGCCCTCCTTGCCCCATGCCTTCCTGAGGGAAACGTGCTGCAAAGCACGCCTCCAAGTGGTGCCCGAGTGCCTCCCTCATGATCCTGGAAAAGTCTGAGGCCCTCCAGGGGAGAGCCCCTGAGCCCTGCCCGAGGAGGGCGCCGGGCACGCCTTCCTATGCGACGGAGGGAGGCACCCCTTGCACGGGCACAGATCCTGTGCGACGCCTCCGGAGATGCCAACCTCCTGAGGCCTTGAGCTGGGTGATGTCTTCTTCTTCTTGGGAACTGCCTCGGGAGGGTTCTCACTCTTGCTGTCTCGGTCCTCGACTGATGCAGCTTGGAAGGCACGCTCGAGAGAGCACACTGCATCCTTCTCTTCGCAGGGGACTGTGATGATTCCGCCACTTCCCGGCATCTTGAGGACATTGTAACCATGGTGAGTTACTACCATGAACTTGGCCAGGGCTGGATACCCGAGGATGGCATTGTATGGCAGGCGAATGTGGGAAACGTCAAAGTCGATGAGCTCGGTATGGTAGTTCTTGCGCTGTCCGATAGTGACAGGGAGGCGAACCTGCCCTATCGGAGTGGTGGAGCTGTCAGTGACTCCTGAGAAAGGCTTGGTTGGCTGAAGTTGATCATAAGGCACTTGGAGGTTGTTGAACGTCTCAATGGATAGAACGTTGAGTCCTGCGCCGCCATCGATGAGGGTCCTGGTAACTTGCACATTGCTGATGACTGGGGAACAAAGCATTGGAGGACGCTAGCTATAGCCGCACACTTGAGCTAATCCGCTAAGCTGAACGTGATGGCACACATGGACCACCTGAGAGGGCGCGTGGCCTCGAGCTTGGGGAGGACTGCATTCACCTCGCGAGCAAACTGCTTGAAGATGCGCTGAGAGGCTGGGGCCTGGGTGCCGCCCAAGATGCAAGCGATAGTGCATGGCTCCTAGAATCCCCCAGCCCCCTCGTCCTGGTGGTGGTCATCATTCCTTCTTGGTGGTGGTGGCAGAGGAGGAAGGCCCATGTTGCCCTGCGGGTGATCCTCGCGAGGCTGATCTCTCCAAGCCCCCTTGCGAGGCTGGTCCTGCCAGCAATCCTCACGAGGTCGGTCACGCCACTCCTAGCGAGGGCCTCGGTCGTCCCATCGTCCTCCACCTCTTCCTCCTCCTCGGTCGTAGCCCCGGTCATTGCACTCGGGGCGTCGACCGATGCGTCCTTCTCGAACGGCTCTGAGCTCCTGGCATTCGTTGGTGCTATGGGTGTAGAGGTTGTGGTAGGCGCAGAATCGGTTGCCCTTGGACGATTCCGGCTGGTCCCTGTTGTGCTTCGTGTCTGGTTCTGCCGCGAGCACGGCTGCTCCTTTGCGCTTCACGTCCTTGGCCTTGGCTTTCTTCTCTTCTGGGTCAACAGCTGGAAGCTCGAGGAGGGAGAGGCACCCCTCCTAAGCTCTTGCGCACTTGGTCGCTAGGTTGAACAGCTCCAGGGATGTGCACAAGTCCTCGTGGATGGCAAGCTCCTCCTTCATCTTGACGTCGCGGACGCCGTCAGAGAACGCTGAGATGATGGCCTCCTCGGCCACCTTGGGAATCTTGAGGCGAGCGCTGCTGAAGCGTTGGATGTACTAGGTTTCTCCTAGCTGCTGCTTGATGCGGCGCAGGTCACCCCCGACTGGAGGATGGTCGCGAGTGCCCTGGAAGTTGGCGATGAAGCGGCTTCGCATCTCATCCCAAGAGGGATCGAGCCGGGAGGCAGGTTCAGGAGCCATGTGCGGGCACCATCCTTGAGCACCATGGGAAACCAATTCACCATGACCTTTTCATCCCCGTTTGCCGCCTCGATGCCCATCTCGTAGAGCTGCAGGAACTCCGCGGGGTCGGCAGTGCCGTCATAGCGAGGAGGAAGATCTGGCTTGAACTTGCCTGGCCAGGCGACACTGCATAGCTCGGTGGTGAAGGCGCGGCAACCTGCGGTCGCCACCGGAGCCCTTTGCAGACACGGGGCTGGCTCTTGGAGATTCCCGCATGTCGCCGCCAGAGGCAGCGCGGGGTCTTGACGTGCTGGCGTAGGGACGTGATCTTGACGTGCTGGGGTAGGGAGCATGCGAGCGCCTTCTTGGGGATGAGGGATTTCTTGGCAGCTCCTTTCTTGTCGCGCTGGCGCTGGACACGGTGGATCTCGTCCAGGCGCCGCGTGCTTTAGCGTCAGGGCATCTTCTTGGGGAGGAGGTGGCGGAGGCGCCTCCTGAGCTGCATCACCCACACAGGACGGAGGGCGACGCAGCGAGACGGACGGTGCAGGAGAGCCCCCTGCGGTGCTGACGAGCTCGGTGATGCGTGCGAGCCACTCCTCGTAGAGGTCGTCGACATGGCGGTAGTGCAGGAGCTCACGTGCCAGGAGCAACGCGTCCTACGTGTCTGTGGGAGGGCGACGAGCGTGAGACGACGAACCTGCTGGAGTCAGCGACGGAGTGGCGGTGCGGCCTTCCCGCCGCACCAAGGGATGCAGCGACGACGCTTGGTGCTCGTTACCCGCCGGGCCGGTGGCGGCGTTGGCGGCAGGCGATGGAGAACGACGAGGAGGCCCACTTACAGGAACCATTTGGGCAACATGGGCGGCGAGAGCAGCCCGATGCTCGGTGCGAGCTCGGCGAGCGTCCGCCATGGATGCGACGAAACGATGGAACATGGAACCGTGGAAAGAGGATTTTGGCGCATCCCTACCTGGCCCGCCAAATGTCGGATATCGGGTTCCGGCAAAACCCTTAAGGTTTGAATTCTGGGGTGCGCACGAAGATCTTCTCCCTACCGATCCACGCCCCAAAGCCTCGTCGCGAATCTAAGCTACACGATGAACAACACGAGGGACACAAGGTTTATACTAGTTCGGGCCACCGTTGTGGTGTAATACCCTACTCTAGTGTGTGGTGGTTGATTGCCTCTGGGGCTGATGATGAATAGTACAGAGGAAGAACAACCTCGCGAGGGGTGTTCTTGAGCTGGTGCGGCGTTCTACTTGGGATGGATTCGATCCTCTTCCTACTACGGTGGCTAGCTCTATATATAGAGGCCCTGGTCCTCTTCCCAAATATTGAGCGGGAAGGGAGCCAACAACGGCCATTTTGAAGGGGGACAGGTAGTACAAGTTATCCTGACTAAAGTTGGTCTTCGACTGGCAAAGGCACTGGCGATGACGCCGTCTTGGGCTCCACAGTGACCTCCGTCCTGCCTTCCTGCTGGTCTTGGTCTCGTTGCACTGATATGGTAACCTTTGCTTGATGCCTTGGTACTCCGTGCATGTGCTTGCCCTCTTTGCACCAAAGAGGAAACGAGGACTCCGCACAGGCTGGCGCCCGCCTGGCGCCCACCTGGTCTCGATCGTCAGGGCTTGCGTCACGAGCACCTCGCGAGGTACTCGTTGCCTTGATCTCTCCGCCTCCTCGCGAGCCTGCCTGATGAGGCCACCCCTGAGGAAGCCTTGCGTTGTCCGCCCCGCGAGGCTTGGCCCCTCGCGAGGGTCTTGATCTCGAGTTGATGAAGACGGGCCGTACTAGGCCACTGCTTGAGCCACGCCGCAGGCCGCAGGCAGGCAAGTCTGGGACCCCCGTTCCCAGAACGCCGATAGTTACTTTGATAATTTGATATGTGGGTGGACCGGTGCTTGGCTACTACCCTTTCTTGCATAAGCATCCCACTCATGATTAACCCCTATTGCAAGCATCCGCAACTACAAAAGAAGTATTAAGGTAAACCTAACCATAGCATGAAACATGTGGATCCAAATCAGCCCCTTACGAAGCAACGCATAAAATAGGGTTTAAGTTTCTGTCACTCTAGCAACCCATCATCTACTTATTACTTCCCAATGCCTTCCTCTAGGCCCAAACAATGGTGAAGTGTCATGTAGTCGACGTTCACATAACACCACTAGAGGAGAGACAACATACATCTCATCAAAATATCGAACGGATACCAAATTCACATGACTACTAATAGCAAGACTTCTCCCATGTCCTCAGGAACAAATGTAACTACTCACAAAGCATATTCATGTTCATAATCAGAGGGGTATTAATATGCATTAAGGATCTGAATTTTTGATCTTCCACCAAATAAACCAACTAGCATCAACTACAAGGAGTAATCAACACTACTAGTGACCCACAGGTACCAATCTGAGGTTTTGGGACAAAGAATGAATACAAGAGATGAAGTAGGGTTTGAGAGGAGATGGTGCTGGTGAAGATGTTGATGGAGATTGACCCCCTCCCAATGAGAGAATTGTTGGTGATGACGATGGTGATGATTTCCCCTCCCGGAGGGAAGTTTCCTCGGCAGAACAGCTCTGCCGGAGCCCTAGATTGGTTCCGCCAAGGTTCTGCCTCGTGGCGGCGGAGTTTCGTCCCGTAAGCTTGCTTATGATTTTTTCCAGGGTAAAAGACTTCATATAGCAGAAGATGGCCACCGGAGGGCTGCCAGGGGGGCCACGAGGCAGGGGCGCCCAAAGGGGTAGGGCGCGCCCCCACCCTCGTGGCCAGGGTGTGGGCCCCCTTTGGTACTTCTTCCACTCAATATTTATTATTAATTCCAAAAATGACTTTCATGGAGTTTCAGGACTTTTGGAGCTGTGCAGAATAGGTCTCTAATATTTGCTCCTTTTCTAGCCCAGAATCCCTGTTGCCAGCATTCTCCCTCTTCATGCAAACCTTGTAAAATAAGAGAGAATAGGCATAAGTATTGTGACATAACGTGTAATAATAGCCATAATGCAATAAATATCGATATAAAAGTATGATGCAAAATGGATGTATCAACTCCCCCAAGCTTAGACCTCGCTTGTCCTCAAGCGGAACCCGACATTGAAAAGTATGTCCACATGTTTAGAGATAGAGGTGTCGATAAAATAAAATACAGATATGAGGGCATCATGATCATTCTTATAGCAGCAACATATAAATATTTTGTCATATGATTTCTTATGCTAAATAAAAATCTATTCACAATGTCAAGTATGAATCAGAAACTTCATTGAAAACTAACAAACTAAAATCTCAGTCATTGAAGCAATTGCAATTTATCATAACATCGGAACGAGTCAATATAAGAGCTTTTTAGCAAGTCCACATACTCAACTATCATTTAGTCTTTCACAATTGCTAACACTCACACAATACTTATGGTTATGAAGTTTTAATCGGACACAGAGTAAGATAGGGGCTTATAGTCTTGCCTCCCAACCTTTTACCTCAAGGGTAATGTCAACAATAATAGTTCATGCTAACTTACATCCAATTGGGTATATATATCAGGATCTTTCCAACACGAGGTGCTTGCCAAAGGATAAAATGTAAATGGAAAGGTGAAGATCACCATGACTCTTGTATAAGACATAAGTAAAAGATAGGCCCTTCGCAGAGGGAAGCAGAGGTTGTCATGTGCTTTTGTGGTTGGATGCACGAAATCTTAATGCAAAAGAATGTCACTTTATATTGCCACTTGTGATATGGACCTTTATTATGCAGTCCGTCGCTTTTATTACTTCCATATCACAAGAGCGTATAAATCTTATTTTCTCCACACTAATAAGTCATACATATTTAAGAAGCAATTTTTATTGCATGCAACATGACAACTTACTTGAAGGATCTTACTCAATCCATAGGTAGGTATGGTGGACTCTCGTGGCAAAACTGGGTTTAAGGATGTTTGGAAGCACAAGTAGTATCTCTACTTGGTGCAAGGAATTTCGATAGCATGAGGGGGAAAGGCAAGCTCAACATGTTGGATGATCCATGACAATATACTTTATTTCAAATATAAGAAAACATAACCCATTATGTTGTCTTTCTTGTCCAACATCAACTCTTTAGCATGTCATATTTTAAATGAGTGCTCACAATCATAAAAGATGTCCAAGATAGTATATTTATATGTGAGAACCTCTCTTTCTTTATTACTTCCTATTAATTGCAACAATGACCAAAACTATGTTTGTAAACTCTCAATAACTTTTATTCATCATACTCTTTATATGTGAAGTCATTACTCTCCATAAGATCACTATGATCTCTTTATTTCTTTTTATTGTTTCTTTTATTCCCTCAAGATCATAGCAAGATAGCAAAAGCCCTTGACCCAACCCTAATCTTTATTATATAGCTAACGGACTCAACTACATAGAGGGATCATAAAGCAAAACTCAAAACTAATTCATACCAAAACTTGATTCTACTAGATCAAGATATTACTGAAAGGAACAAACTAAGAAAAAACGGTAGTATGATGGTGATACGATACCGGGGCACCTCGCCTAAGCTTGGCAGTTGCCAAGGGGAGTGCCCATACCCATGTGATTATGTCCTCAGAGGTGGTGATGATGGAGTTGTTTATGATGTAGGTTTCTTCCTCAATTTGCGCTTGAGGATAGAATTTTGCTCCCTCAGGTCATCGATCTCCTACTCAAGGCTTAATATCCTTTTGCATAGTTCCTGTTTGTTCTCCTACAAGAGACGAAAAGGGATAAACTCAATCTTAGGTTTCTTTGCTCTATTAGGGAGGCTTGACTTTTTAAACTCCACATGCATGTCCCCAGGTTGAGGTAATGGGACTTTATCTTCATCCGAGCTCGTCTCCTCCTTTCCCTTAGGATCGTAGTATTCCTCTTCCTCAGTGGTCCAACCATAATGCTCCAAGGCCCCGTAGACCTTAGGGTCTGCAAGGTAATCAACCACATAGCTTTCTCCCTTCTTTCATTCATAAACATATCATTTTCATGGTCTAACAAATATTGTTCTAAAGGATCATTAGGAGGCACGACAATAGAAGCAAGACCAATAATTTCATCCTTACTAGGCAATTCTTTATCATGGGGTGGTCTATGAAACTTAGCAAAATTAAACTCATGAGACATATCCCCCAAACCAATAGTAACAACATCCTTTTCGCAATCTATCTTAGCATTAACAGTATTCAAGAAGGGTCTACCAAATATAATGGGACAAAAATCATCTTGTGGGGAACCAAGAACAAGAAAATCAGCAGGATATTTAACTTTCCCACACAAGACTTCAACATCTCTAACAATCCCAATTGGTGAAATATAGTATCTCTATTGGCAAGCTTAACTGTAACATCAATTTCTTCTATCTCAGCAGGTGCAATATCATGCATAATTTCCTTGTATAAGGAATGAGGTATTGCACTAGCACTAGCACCCATATCACATAAGCCATGATAACAATGATCTCCTATTTTAACAGAAATAACAGGCATGCCTACAATAGGTCTATGTTTCTTAGCATCGGGTCTAGCAATTCTAGCAGCTGCATCACAGAAATAAATAACATGCCCATCAATATTATCAGCCAAGAGATCATTAACCATAGCAATACTAGGTTCAACTTTATTTTGCTCAGGTGGTATATATGTTCTAGTATTACTCTTACAAACTACAGTTGAAGCTTTAGCATGATCTTTTATCCTAACAGGGAAAAGTGGTTTCTCAATATAGGTAGTAGGAACACTAGGATCATTATAAGTGATAGTCTTTTCTTCAACTGTAATAGGTGCAACTACTTTTACTTCAGTGGGAGGATTATATTAAACCACTTATCCTTACGGAGGTCAACATGAGTAGCAAATGATTCACAGAAAGAAGCTACTATCTCAGAGTCAAGTCCATATTTAGTGCTAAATTCACAGAAAACATCGGTATCCATAAAGATTTAACACAATCAAACTTAGGTGTCATACCTGACTTCTTACCTTCGTCGAGATCCCAATATTCAGAGTTGCGTTTAATTCTTTCCAATAAATCCCATTTGAATTCAATAGTCTTCATCATAAAAGACCCAGCACAAGAAGTATCGAGCATGGAGCGATTGTTGAGAGAAAGCCGAGCATAAATTTTTTGAATAATCATTTCTCTTGAGAGCTCATGATTGGGGCATGAATATACCATTGACTTAAGCCTCCCCCAAGCTTGAGTGATGCTTTCTCCTTCACGAGGCCAAAAATTATATATATAATTACGATCACGATGAACAAGATGCATAGGATAAAACTTGTGATGAAATTCCAATTTCAATCGTTTGTAGTTCCATGATCCCATATCATCAGATAGCCTATGCCATGTCAATGCATCTCCCTTCAAACATAAAGGGAAGACATTCTTCTTGACAACATCATCGGGCATACCTGCAAGCTTAAATAATCCACAAACTTCATCCACATAGATTAGGTGCAAATCGGGATGCAGTGTTCCATCACCTGTAAAGGGATTAGCTAGCAGTTTCTCTATCGTACCCGAAGGAATTTCAAAGTAAAAAATTTCAGTAGGTTCAGTAGGTTGAGGAGCAACTATTTGCTCTACTGGTCGGGGTGAAGATACCCTGAACAAGCCCCTCAAAGGATTATGTTCCATAGTAACAAGTGACAGTAAATTTCAGCACACTATATAAATTTTTCCTTACCAAGTTCCACTTACCAAAGGCGCTTCACTCCCCGGCAACAGCGCCAGAAAAGAGTCTTGATGACCCACAAGTGTAGGGGATCTATCATAGTCCTTTCGATAAGTAAGAGTGTCGAACCCAACGAGGAGCAGAAGGAAATGACAAGTGGTTTTCAGTAAGGTATTCTCTGCAAGCACTGAAATTATCGGTAACAGATAGTTTTGTGATAAGGTAATTTGTAACGAGTAACAAGGAATGAAAGTAAATAAGGTGCAGCAAGGTGGCCCAATCCTTTTTTTAGCAAGGACAAGCCTGGACAAGTTCTTATATAGAGAAAAGCGCTCCCGAGGACACATGGGAATTATCATCAAGCTAGTTTTCATCACGCTCATATGATTCGCGTTCATTACTTTGATAAATTGATATGTGGGTGGACCGGTGCTTGGGTACTGCCCTTTCTTGGACAAGCATCCCACTTATGATTAACCCCTATTGCAAGCATCCGCAACTACAAAACAAGTATTAAGGTAAACCTAACCATAGCATGAAACATGTGGATCCAAATCAGCCCCTTACGAAGCAACGCATAAACTAGGGTTTAAGATTCTGTCACTCTAACAACCCATCATCTACTTATTACTTCCCAATGCCTTCCTCTAGGCCCAAACAATGGTGAAGTGTCATGTAGTCGATGTTCACATAAAACCACTGGAGGAGAGACAACATACATCTCATCAAAATATCGAACGAATACCAAATTCACATGACTACTAATAGCAAGACTTCTCCCATGTCCTCAGGAACAAACATAACTACTCACAAAGCATATTCATGTTCATAATCAGAGGGGTATTAATATGCATTAAGGATCTAAACATATGATCTTCCACCAAATAAACCAACTAGCATCAACTACAAGGAGTAATCAACACTACTAGTGACCCACAAGTACCAATCTTAGGTTTTGGGACAAAGATTGAATACAAGAGATGAACTAGGGTTTGAGAGGAGATGGTGCTGGTGAAGATGTTGATGGAGATTGACCCCCTCCCGATGAGAGGATCGTTGGTGATGACGATGGTGAAGATCTCCCCCTCTCGAAGGGAAGTTTCCCCGGCAGAACAACTCCGCCGGAGCCCTAGATTGGTTCTGCCAAGGTTCCGCCTCATGGCGGCGGAGTTTCTTCCCGTAAGCTTGCTTATGATTTTTTCCAGGGTAAAAGACTTCATATAGCAGAAGATGGCCGCCAGAGGGCTGCCAGGGGGCCCACGAGGCAGGGGACGCGCCCAGGGGGTAGGGCGCGTCCCCACCCTCGTGGCCAGGGTGTGGGCCCCCTCTGGTACTTCTTCCGCTCAATATTTATTATTGATTCCAAAAAAGACTTTCGTGGAGTTTCAGGACTTTTGGAGCTGTGCAAAATAGGTCTATGATATTTGCTCCTTTTCCAGCCCAGAATCCCAGCTGCCGGCATTCTCCCTCTTCATGCAAACCTTGTAAAATAAGAGAGAATAGGCATAAGTATTGTGACATAACGTGTAATAACAGTCCATAATGCAATAAATATCGATATAAAAGCATGATGCAAAATGGACGTATCACGTCACACACGAGTGTCCTAGCTAGGATAACCACTGCCTGCATGCATGTAGTGCAAAGAGGTGTTGTGTGATGTTTGAATAGCCATTTTTACAATTTTGATGTGGCACGTGCCTCGGAAACCAAAAAGTCCCGACACTAAGTGAGGTGTACTTGTTCACAGACGTGTGCGTATAGTGTGTGGACGCGTACAATATGTATGTGTGTGTGTGTGTATATATATATATATATATATATATATATATATATGCTAGTCCCTTCCCACCTCTTCGACGCGTACTATATACCACTAACACACAAAAAAAAGATTCTACATTGTTGGTGAAATTAACCTCACTACCGTCTGTTCGTCAAAGTGATGGACGCGACCTCGCGGGCCCACAGAAAGCGTCATACGCGAGTATCGAGTGTCGTGTAGGACAACCATCGACTGCATGTGGCCAAAACAATTATGCATGCAAGGGTTATGTAATATTTTGAATTACGAATTCACGATTGTGATGTGGCACCGGCCTCCCTAACAAAACGACAAACCCACATGGTGGCTCGCAACTCGTAGTGTATTGTGAGCCACTCGCCACCCCCAGATGCACATACCCACATACACACCGCGAATCCACCGCAACTATGTTGCATGTTAAATTAATTATCCCGCGGCGAACATATATATGTTACCAAAGGAGGGACGTTTAATTTCAAAAAAAATCAGAGATCATTAAGACATTTTAGTACATTATTTGATTGATTTTCTACGGGTGTCGGTGTCAAAACCGGCGGATCTCGGGTAGGGGGCCCCGAACTGTGCGTCTAGGCGGATGGTAACAGGAGACAAGGGACACGATGTTTTTACCCAGGTTCGGGCCCTCTTGATGGAGGTAAAACCCTACTCCTGCTTGATTAATATTGATGATATGGGTAGTACAAGAGTAGATCTACCACGAGATCAAGGAGGCTAAACCCTAGAAGCTAGCCTATGGTATGATTGTTGTGTGTCCTACGGAATAAAACCCTCCGGTTTATATAGACACCGGAGAGGGCTAGGGTTACACAGAGTCGGTTACAATGGTAGGACATCTACATATCCGTATCGCCAAGCTTGCCTTCCACGCCAAGGAAAGTCCCATCCGGACACGGGACGAAGTCTTCAATCTTGTATCTTCATAGTTTTGAAGTCCGGTCAATGATGATAGTTCGGCTATCCGGACACCCCCTAGTCCAGGACTCCCTTAGTAGCCCCTGAACAAGGCTTCAATGACGACGAGTCCGGCGTGCATATTGTCTTCGGCATTGCAAGGCAGTTCTTCCTCCGAATAATTCATAGAAGATTTTGAACATCAGGATAGTGTCCGGCTCTGCAAAATAAATTCCACATACCACCGTAGAGAGAATAGTATTTACACAAGTTCGATCTGCTGACGTATTTCATGGCATTACGTCACGCCACGGCCAAGCCTTTATTCGAATTATTTTTATTGTTCCACCTCAGAGCATTTAGCGAAGCGGTTTCCTTGGCACGTCTTGTCAAAGCAGAGGTCGTGTCCCCTTATTCCGGGATTCTCATCAATACGGACGTGGGTAACCCAACCGCGCCATTGATTGCGGCGCTTGGGAGATAAGCGAGTTTTACTGGGCTGGTGGGGACGCATAGTTTCGTCCGCCTATATATAAAGGGATAAGGATCCACCTTTTCACCTACGCCTTCTTCCTCCTTTGCTTATCCATCTCCGCGCACTCGAGCTCCAGCGCCCAAGTCCGCACATCTCACCTCGACCTTCTCCAACCATGTCCGGAGTGGGAGGCAAGTGGATGGCCTCCTCCGTCATGGAGGGGCACATCAAGAAGTTGTGCAAGGCCGGATATCTATCCAGCGACATCGCGCACCGGCTCCTCGACGAGGGGCAGGTCATTCCCACCCCCAGGCCCCATGAGAGGGTGGTGTTCCTTCCCCATTTCCTCCGCGGACTGGGCTTCCCACTCCACCCATTTGTCCGGGGGCTCATGTTCTACTACGACCTGGATTTCCATGATCTGGCCCCGAATTTCATCCTCAACATCTCGGCGTTTATCGTCGTGTGCGAGGCCTTCCTCTGCATCCAGCCCCATTTCGGCTTATGGCTAAAGACTTTTAATGTCAAGCCGAAGGTAGTGGGCGGCAGCCAAGCGGAGTGCGGAGGCGCCATGGTGGGCAAGATGCCCAACGTCACCTGGCTCGAGGGCGCCTTCGTGGAAACCAGCAAAGGGTGGCAATCGGGGTGGTTCTATGTCACCGAGCCGCGTGACCTTGAATGGGCAGCGGCCCTCGAATTCAGATCTGGCATCCCCACACGGCTCACCTCCTGGAAAGAGAAGGGCCTGTCGTGGGGCGATTCGGAGGAGCTGACCGGACTCCAATCCTGTCTCCAAACCCTGGTGAATAAGAAGCTAAAGCTTGTCAACGTAGTCCAGGTCATGCTCATCCGCCGGATTCTCCCGTGCCAACAGCGGGACTTCAACTTGTGGGAGTTTGATCCGGCATAGCACCAGACCTTGAGCAGGCTCTTCGACACTACGTATGAAGAGGCCTGGAGGGTGCTGTTCAAGGGCGCCGAGGCTCCCGCATCCGCTACCGAAGATCGCGGATTCAGCTCGCAGCGTCCGGCTGGCGAGGTAAGCTATATTATCCTTTACGGGACACTTGCTTTCCATAGTTTGACTCTATGTGGGATCTAAAACTCCCCTTACCTTTGACACACTTGGCATAAGACGTCCGGACAGGTTAACTGTCCGGCGCCCCTTCCAGAAGACCCAGCGGATGCCCGATTATCGGGACTGCTGGCCCCGGCACCTTACGTGGCGCCGGAGAAGAAGGCCAAGAAGAAGGCCACGGGAACTCGGCGGAGTTCCCGATGCCAGGTGTTATCGGACTCATCGTCCGATGACTCCGAGGCGGACTCCTCCCACGAGGACGAGGAGGAGAAGAAAGAGGCCTCTCCCCCAGCGGGGGGAGAGAAGAAAAGGAAGGCTTCCCCAACGGGGGAGGCCGAAGGGTCCAAGAAGGGAAGGACCCTTCCTCCGGACTGTTCCACCAACTCCGTCGACGGCGACGAGGAGTGGCCCTCAAGGGCCAAGCCCCTGGCGAGATCGTAAGTGTCCGGATTCCAGAATAGCTTATGATTTTTCCTTTTGTCGCATAGTGTCTTCTAACGCTGACACAACCATACAGCCCGCCCAAGCACGATTTCCCCGCTTCGTCGAGCGGGTCCCTGGGTTCGTCGGATGTGAATAGCACTTCACTTCCGACCGCCTCCTCCCCTCGCGACGCCGATAACACCAAGGCGGGGTCCCAGAAGGGGACCGGCCAGGAGGAGGAGGCCCCGGAGGTGCCGCAGGGCAACCTCCCGGACTTTGGGCCGGACTCCGCGCTAGAACCTTTGGTGGTTCCGGAGTCCGGTGGGCGGCTCCTTCGTAAGAAGGGCGAGACGGCGACGCCGGTGACCTCTGTCCAACCGGAGGCGCCGGATAGCTTGCTGGAGGCGCTCAACGGCGCTTCCATCAAGGAGGAACACCGCACAGTTATGAGTGCGGTGATTCAGAAAGTTCAGTCCGCCAAGAGCGGGCTGACCGAAGCCTGCAACAGCCTTCTAACAGGCTTTGAGGTAAGGGTTTCAAGATATGCAAAAATAGTACCGCATAGACAGTAGCCCCTGATGCTCGGTTCGGTGTTCGGAAAGAAAAGCCGAACTGAGGATCTAAAAAGATATACGCAGGAGTCTAACACAAATATGTCAATATGGGAATGCAGGCTGCACTGCTGACCTCTGCCGCACTGACTGCGGAGGTCAGTGCCATGAAG
Source organism: Triticum timopheevii (assembly GCA_963921465.1). NCBI lineage: Eukaryota > Viridiplantae > Streptophyta > Magnoliopsida > Poales > Poaceae > Triticum > Triticum timopheevii. Next base: position 443,158,292 of record OY997274.1, on the reverse strand, counting down.
GAGAACCTCGAGCGGTCCGAGAGCGAGCTCGGCCGTGCCAAGAAGCAGCTCGAGGACAAGGAAGGTAAGTAACACCTTATTAAAGTTGTACCTTATGAAAAAGGATTTGGTTGCAAAAAATGACAGGAATAACGTGGGTGTTGCAGGGGCTACAAATGAGGTGGCGACCCTGAAGGAGGCGGTGTCCGCGGCCGAACACAATGCGGCCGCCAAACGCGCCGAGCGAGAGAAGTAGGAGGCGCGGGTGGCGGAGGTGCGGCAAGAGCTCCAGGCTCTCGTGGAAAAACACGAGAGTTTGGAGCGTGACTCAAAGGCTCGAGAGTCCGAGCTTGCATCGGCTCTTGAGAGTGCCAAAGCCGCTAAGGACGAGGCCCAAAAGGCCCTCCAGGAGATCGAGGCAGTGAAGAAGATAGCGGCAGGTAAGGCATTCTTCATGCAAAGCAAGCATGTAAAAGTGAATTACCTGTTACTTACCCGAATTCAGAGCTCTCCAGGAGCATTCGCAGATCTGCCCCGTAGCGTGTCCGATGCTGCCGCGTTCTATAGAGACGAGGAGGGGAGCTCAACAGAAAAGGTGTTTTGGTCTCAGTATGCTGAGGCTGGACATCCGGTGCCCCTGAGCGACCAACTGAAGCAGCTGGTCGAGCTCCACAAGGTGGCCGAACAGGCCATGAAGGGCCTCATAGTTCGGCTGTGGCCCAAAGAAGCCATGCCTGGGAGCTACTTCGGTCTGGTGCGGCGGCTGGTGGACGCCTGTCCATGGGTTGACGTCATCAAGCACTTCGCCTATATTGAAGGTGCCCGTCGGGCCCTTGCCCGCGCTAAGGTGCACTGGGGCAAGATGGACGCCGAGAAACTTGTGACGGACGCGCCACCGCCGGGCAAGGAGTATCGCACGCCCGAGATGTATTATAAGGGTGTCCTGAAGGGTGCCCGCATTATTGCGGGCGAGTGCTCCAAAGATGTAATTTTTTTAGTAGACTCGCGTTTTGTTATCCTGTGCGCTGAAAACTTTGTTTATATGCGCTAAGCAACACTGTTAATTTAAAATAATACATTATGTGCGGCCGTTTATCAAATCTGAGAGATGGCAAGTCGTTGGCTTCGGCCCCCATGCCACGAGTGCTGGGGTGTTCGGGATAAACTTGAGCGCTCTTGTTCCCATTGTTGGGTCCTTCTAGGGAGGCGCTCAACACAACGAACGAGGCAACATGACTTATAATGCTTGAACACTCTCACTTAACCATAGAATTCTATAATTTTAAATTTCGGCGAAGCCCCTGGTATTCGGAAGGCCGAATTCGGGGCGCTATCCACGCCTGGGGCCGGACAAAGCCGACTCCTCGCTCTAAGCGCCATAAGTCTTTAGGGACTCAAAAAGACCTCTCGAACAGCGACCAACTCTCGCCTTATCATGACGGTCAGTTTTAGCATTCTCCACTGAGGTGCTCAACCTAGCTCAACTGGGGCACAATCGCAGTGGTTCTCCCAGCGCTACCTTAGCCGATATAACGGAACGTAAGGTACCAAAACATGGGAGCCGGGCAAACCCAACTATTGACCCAAGACATGATTCGGAGCCGAAGCATATAATGCTATAAGTTCGGGGTGCCGCACTTGTGGAAGTGTTCGGACTTATCACACCATACTTTGGGGAACTTAAGCCCCTGGTGTATTTGGCCGTACCAAGGTGTACGGGTGCAACATGTCATAAGTGAACATATATAGAAAGGAATGCAATTATAGGCAAAAGGCGATGCATTGTTTTTTCAAAAGATACTGCAATAAAGGCAGGATGATACAAATAGTGCGATAAGCAAGGGGTGGGACTATTTAACATGTCCCCCTCCAGGGCTAGGCGGCGGAATGGTATGTAAAAAAGGTATAATGCTCGTAATGGAGACCACCTGGATACTCGTCGTAGCCTTTCTGCTTCCCTGGCTGTTGCATCGTGAGTTCAGCAGGTCTACTGCCGTACAGGGCTTCTGGAAAACGGAGTCCCGAGGATAAGAAAAAGAAAAGAAAGAAAAAGGTAGAATGATAAATTCGGGAGCCCCTAGTGTGGTTGATCCGCACTCTGGGCATGCCGTGGTCGTGCCCGTCCCCCTATGCCCATGGTATCTCCAGAGCGTAGTGATGTACGCGTGGCACTAGTCTCGCGATGTCGCGAGGGCTGGGGTTGGGGCCGCATTGCTACGCGTGCTCGGATCGTGCCAAGTGGTCATGTTGTAGGTTACTCCGGGTGCGCTTGACGGTGTCTGGTCGCTTAACAGCCGGACTCGAGAATTGCCTTAAGAGGCTACTCTGCACTTCCGCTGCGAGAGCCGTTGTATGCTCCTCCGTTCGGAGCGAGCGTTCGGTGTTTCCGTTGACCGTGATGACTCCTCGAGGGCCTGGCATCTTGAGCTTGAGGTATGCGTAGTGCGGCACCGCATTGAACTTTGCAAATGCGGTTCGTCCGAGCAGTGCATGATAGCCGCTGCAGAACGGGACTATGTCAAAGATTAACTCCTTGCTTCGGAAGTTATCCGGGGATCTGAAGACCACTTCAAGTGTAACTGAGCCTGTGCAATTGGCCTCTACACCTGGTATGACGCCTTTGAAGGTCGTCTTTGTGGGTTTGATCCTTGAGGGATCTATGCCCATCTTGCGCACTGTATCCTGATAAAACAGGTTCAGGTTGCTGCCGCCGTCCATCAGGACTCTAGTGAGGTGAAATCCATCGATGATTGGGTCTAAAACCAATGCGGCGAATCCGCCATGGCGGATACTAGTGGGGTGGTCCCTTCGATCAAAAGTGATCGGGCAGGAGGACCACGGATTGAACTTTGGGGCGACTGGCTCCATCACGTATACATCTTTGAGAGCATGCTTCCGCTCCCTTTTGGGTATATGGGTTGTGTATATCATGTTCACCGTCCGCACTTGTGGGGGGAATCCCTTCTGTCCTCTATTGTTCGGCGGCCGTGTCTCCTCCTCGTCATTGCTATGCAGCCCCTTGTCATTGCCTTTGGCGATTAACTTGCCTGCCTGCTTGAACACCCAACAATCTCTGTTGGTGTGATTAGCTCGTTTTTTGGGGGTGCCATGTATCTGGCACGAGCGATCGAGTATCCGGTCCAAATTGGACGGGCCTGGAGTAGTTCTTTTGAATGGCTTTTTCCGCTGACCGGGTTTAGAGCCTCTGAATCCAGCGTTGACTGCCGTATCTTCAGTATTTATCGCCGTTAATGCGGCGTTTGTGTTTATTGCGACGCGACCTGCCATTGCTGTCTTTGGTATCCGAACTACCAGAGTTTTTGGTTAGGTTGTTACTGCGGGCTAGCCAGCTGTCTTCTCCCGCACAGAAGCGGGTCATGAGTGATGTGAGGGCTGCCACTGATTTCGGCTTTTCCTGTCCTAGGTGCCGGGCAAGCTATTCGTCGCGGATGTTGTGTTTGAAGGCTGCAAGGGCCTCTGCATCCGGACAGTCGACGATTTGATTTTTCTTGGTTAAGAATTGTCTGGACGATTTGTCTAGCTGCTGAATTATGTGGCTTAGGTCATCGGCGTCTGGTGGTCGCACATATGTGCCCTGGAAGTTATCGAGGAATGCGGCTTCCAGGTCCTTCCAACACCCAATTGATTCTGCTGGCAGGCTGTTGAGCCAATGCCGAGCTGGTCCTTTAAGCTTGAGTGGGAGGTATTTGATGGTGTGAAGATCATCACCGCGGGCCATGTGGATATGAAGGAGATAGTCTTTGATCCAAACCGTAGGATCTGTTGTGCCATCGTAGGATTCAATGTTCACGGGTTTGAACCCTTCGGGGATTTGATGATCCATTACTTCATCTGTGAAGCATAGTGGGTGTGCGGCGCCTCTGTATTGGGCTATATCACGACGCAACTCAAACGAGCTTTGTCTACTGTGTTTGGCCCGGCCGGGGTTGCTGTATCCGGCGTGACGGTTGTCGTTGCGTATCGTAGGGCGCCCACGCGATCCGTAGAGCAATCTTGTTTGCCTTTCCTTATCCTCCAATATGTCTCGCAAGTCCGGCGCATTCCCCCGTGGCTTTGTACTTTTCGAGCGACGTCGGGGTGCGGCTTTAGTGGAGGGCCTAGAGGCCTCTCTGTCGCGGCCACGAGGTGGCCGGTCGGCCGTATTGTGCACTGGCGATGTAGGTTTATGTGCTTCCTCCTCTAATCGGGGCAGCAGCTTGCGTTTGGGGTAACTTTTAGAGGGGCGTTCGAGTTCATACTCTTCGGCCGCAAGGACTTCAGTCCATCTGTCGGCTAGCAAGTCTTGGTCAGCTCTAAGCTGTTACTGCTTTTTCTTGAAGCTGCTTGCCGTGGCCATAAGCCTGCGTTTGAAACGCTCTTGTTCGACGGGATCCTCAGGCACGACAAATTCGTTGTCGTCGAGGCTTGCCTCGTCTCCGGAGGGAGGCATGTAATTATCATCCTCTACCTCTTCGTCTGCCGCTCTCTCGCGACGGCTGGCTTCTCCCTCCTCTTGTGCTGAATCTTGCTGGAGGGGGTTGTCTTCGGCGCTATCCGGGGTGTTATTATCTCCGGTGCCGGAATCTCCATTCTTGTTGTGGCGGGATTTGGAGCGGCGCCGCTGACGCTAGCGCTTAGGCTGCTTTTTGGAGGGGTCATCCTCCGCTGTTCCATCGCCATTCCCATCCTTTGGGATGTCCACCATGTATATGTCGTATGACGAGGTGGCTTTCCAGTGCCCAGTAGGCGCTGGTTCTTGGTCGTCTCCATCATCGTCGTCCATACCGTCGATGTCTTCGAGTCGAAATTTAGCATGTCGGTTAAGTCATCAACAGTGGCTACGAAGTGGGTGGTGGGTGGGTTTTGAATTTCTTCGTCGTCCGCATCCCAACCGTCCTAGCCATAATCCGGCCAAGGCTCTCCTGATAAAGAGAGACACTTTAGCGAATTCAGGATGTCGCCGAAAGGCGAGTGCTGAAAGATGTCCGCAGCGGTGAACTCCATGATCGGTGCCCAATCGGATTCGATTGGTAGGGGCGCGGAAGGTTCGGGGTCCGGAGAGGAGTCCGGCACCTTGGAGTCACGAGCTTCATGAGGGACAGGGTCGGTATTCGGCTCTATCGCCGTAGAGATAGCAGCCCCCGAGGTGGTGTCCAACCACCCATCCTCGATTGGCGCCGTCGGCTCCGAACTAAGGGTCGGAGCGGACTCTTGTGCGGCCTCCAGGGCACTGTCTGGCAGCAGAGCTAAATCATGCCCATCGTGACAGTGCGGCATGCCTGGCTGTGGCTCAAATCCATCGAAGATCAAGTCTCCGCGGATGTCGGTCGTATAGTTCAAACTTCCGAATCTGACCTGATGGCCAGGGGCGTAGCTTTCGATCTGCTCCAGATGGCCAAGTGAATTGGCCCACAGTGCGAAGCCGCCGAATACGAAGATCTGTCTGGGGAGAAAATTCTCACCCCGGACCGCGTTGTTGTTGATGATCGAAGAAGCCATCGGGCCTATAGGTGACGACACAGAGGAACTCTCAATGAAAGCACCAATGTCGGTGTCAAAACAGGCAGATCTCGGGTAGGGGGTCCCGAACTGTGTGTCTAGACGGATGGTAACAGGAGACAAGGGACACGATGTTTTTACCCAGGTTCGGGCCCTCTCGATGGAGGTAAAACCCTACCCCTGCTTGATTAATATTGATGATATGGGTAGTACAAGAGTAGATCTACCACGAGATCAAGGAGGTTAAACCCTAGAAGCTAGCCTATCGTATGATTGTTGTGTGTCCTACGGAATAAAACCCTCCGGTTTATATAGACACTAGAGAGGGCTAGGGTTACACAGAGTCGGTTACAATGGTAGGATATCTACATATCAGTATCGCCAAGCTTTCCTTCCACGCCAAGGAAAGTCCCATCCGGACACGGGACGAAGTCTTCAATCTTGTATCTTCATAGTTTTGGAGTCCGGCCAATGATGATAGTTTGGCTATCTGGACACCCCCTAGTCCAGGACTCCCTCAACAGGTATAATGTGCAAAATTAAATTTGAGCTACATGCACACGTGACAGTGCACCTAAATGGATTTCAAAACACATGTGTCTCACTGGGTGCTTGTTTACTCCCCGTGTAACAAATTTGAAACAATGAGAATCTTGATTTTTAAATTCTAGTACATCCAAAACTTATTTGAAGTTCATGAAACTTATCATGTTTTCATATGGACACCAACAAAAAGTTGCACTGTACTTTTTTTGGTCAAATTTGAGACTAGTTTTGATGTAATTTTTATCTAATTACAAACGGGAGATTATTAATAATTGGGAACCAATATCCTAAACGTACTATTTATTCGAACCGCGAGCGTTAGACCAACAATGGATACGTGCCATGCTTTGGTTAAGCAAAAAATAAAGCGGCATCATTAATCATCCAAATAGAAAAACAATATACGTGCCGCTGCTACGTCTTGAGCTTGCGTTGGTTTTCCTTGAAGAGGAAAGGGTGATGCAGCAATAGTAGCGTAAGTATTTCCCTCGGTTTTTGAGAACCAAGGTATCAATCCAGTAGGAGGCTCCTCAAAAGTCTCACGCACCTACACAAACAAACAAAGAACTCGCAACCAACGCAATAAAGGGGTTGTCAATCCCTTCACGGCCACTTGCGAAAGTGAGATCTGATAGAGATAGTATGATAAGATAAATATATTTTTGGTATTTTATAATATAGATGCAAAAAGTAAAGATGCAAATAAAAGTAGATTAGAAGCAAATATGATAAGAAATAGACCCGGGGGCCATAGGTTTCACTAGTGGCTTCTCTCAATATAGCATAAGTATTACGGTGGGTGAACAAATTACTGTCGAGCAATTGATAGAAAAACGAATAATTATGAGATTATCTAGGCATGATCATGTATATATGCATCACGTCCGTGACAAGTAGACCGACTCCTGCTTGCATCTACTACTATTACTCCACACATCGACCGACTCCTGCCTGCATCTAGAGTATTAAGTTCATAAGAACAGAGTAACGCTTTAAGCAAGATGACATGATGTAGAGGGATAAACTCAAGCAATATGATATAAACCCCATCTTGTTATCCTCGATGGCAACAATACAATACGTGCCTTGCAACCCTTTCTGTCACTGGGTAAGGACACCACAAAATTGAACCCAAAGCTAAGCACTTCTCCCATGGCAAGAAAGATCAATCTAGTAGGCCAAACCAAACTGATAATTCGAAGAGACTTGCAAAGATAAATCAATCATACATAAAAGAATTCAGAGAAGATTCAAATATTATTCATAGATAAACTTGATCATAAACCCACAATTCATCGGATCTCGACAAACACACCGCAAAAAGAGTTTACATCGAATAGATCTCCACAAGAGAGGGGGAGAACATTGTATTGAGATCCAAAAAGAGAGAAGAAGCCATCTAGCTAATAACTATGGACTCGTAGGTCTGTGGTAAACTACTCACAACTCATCGGAGGGGCAAGCATGTTGATGTAGAAGCCCTCCATGATCAATTCCCCCTCCGGCAGAACATCAATGAAGGCTCCAAGATGAGATCTCGCGGATACAGAAGGTTACGGTGGTGGAAATTGTGTTTCGTTGGCTCCCTGGATGTTTACGGGATACGTAGGCTTATATAGGAGGAAGAAGTACGTCGGTGGACGCCCGAGGGGCCCATGAGACAGGGGGCGCACCCTATAGGGGGGGGCACGCCCTCCTATCTTGTGGAGGCCTCGACTGCTTCTTGACTTGCACTCCAAGTCCTCTGGATCACGTTCGTTCCAAAAATCACACTCCCGAAGGTTTCATTCCATTTGGACTCCGTTTGATATTCCTTTTCTTTGAAATACTAAAATAGGCAAAAAAAACAGCAATACGGGCTGGGCCTCCGGTTAGTAGGTTAGTCCCAAAAATGATATAAATGTGTAAAATAAATCCCATAAACATCCAAAAGGGGTAATATAATAGCATGGAACAATCAAAAATTATAGATACGTTGGAGACGTATCAGCCGCCACGTGACCCGTGTACCGTGCGAGCAAGCGTGAGTTGACGGGACCCATGCGAGCAGTCCGCCGTGCAGGCAGACCAGGAGGCGTGCGTGCAGGTGTGTGAATTGACCGAGGCGTGCTCGCTGCGCAGTGTCATCGGGAGGCATGCGAGTAGCTCTGTGAAACGATGGTAGGCATGCCAGCAGTCTGGTGCGCAGGCTCACCGGAAGGTGAGCCAACGGTTTGACCGCCTCTCTCCCACTACTCCATATTAAGAGCTCTCCCATATTAATGGTGTGCCCGAGCGGCCGCACCCCACATCCTCGCCACACACACAATCCCCTCTCTCCGCTTGCATCCTCGACGCCGCTCTCAGTCATCAAAGCCGTCAGTGTATGAGGATGCTGTCAAAGCGCCCCATCGGATGGAGTGGGGACACCGGGGCTGCTAAAGCACCGAAGCACGGCGTGGAGATGGAGACAGAGGTTGCCGTCACCGCCGGTGAGTTATAGCTGCAACCTGACATTGTCGACGACATCGAGCTTCCAAAGCCGGAGGCAGAGTTTCACACCGACTCTGGTGGCGACTCGGGCGACGACTCCGACGACCACTCCGGCGACGACTCCGATGACGACGGACAACTGGTTAGTCATCCATACCCATTTATGTGTCAAATAGATCCCAGAGTTTCTCTGGTTACTCCTGCCTCCCTCTTTTGGAATAGAAATCCTATGGTTATGTTCTCCCAATCCATGAAATCTGAGTAAGTTTCGTTACATCCGTGTAGTGTATTGATTGTTTGAATGGTACAAGAGATAAGTGATTAGTTGTTTCATCTATGGAAATGATTTCTGCTAGTAATCCGACTAGGGTTAGTGTCCATGCTAATAATTCCTAGCTAGGACTTGACAATTGATTTTGAATGACCTACATATGTTTGTGCCATTATTTTCTTCAAGATTGGTCTGTACATAGACGAATGTGCTTAAAAATCAAACCATAATCTCTGATATGTATAAATAAATAGCCATAAATTCCTAATCCTACTTCACGGCATGTAATCGTTGATTTGATGCCAACTTTTGGCAACTGCCAAATGTTCGCTAGAGATTAGTTTGTAACCATTAATTTGACGCCACATTTTTTTTACTATTTGTTAGGTGTTGTCTGACGATGTGGACAGCGAGGATGAAGATGTCCAGAGGAGGTACAAGAGGCAAATCCTGAGGGAGCTTTATGCGGGAATGCATAACAGGCATATTAGGACCTGGGACGACGGCTATCGATGCCCATTTTGAAACCACAAGCTTCATGACGCGTATCAAAGTGTTCTGGCGCATGCAAGAGGACGGGCCGTTGACTCCTTCAAGCAGAAGTATTCTCGCAGGATGGCGCACGACGCGTACGCCGAGTACCTAGAGAAGCTTCAGGATCGTGTCGGCATGTGAGATAAGATGTGGGATCGAACTACGTACGCTTGAGCATGCTTAATGACGGTTGAACTATGCTTGTGTATGTGTACGCTTATTATCTATGTCTGAGTATGTTTAACCTATGTTTACTTATGTCTAACTGTGGGATATGGATGTAATCAGTTTGGTTGATGGAATCTACCTTCATCCTCGTTTATTGGTCCCCTTTGTAATTTGTGTTAAATGTTGACCAAAGATTTAACTGACAAAATGTTAGTACAGGTCAGCAAAAATTATATCGTTGGATGCATATTTGAACATAGTGTTCAATCATATAATTTTTAGTGACATGCAAAAACATTTTTTAGTCAAATATTTGGTCGAAATTTGGTACAAATTACAGAAGAGGCCAATAAACTAGGACAGAGGTAGTACATCAATCACACACGGTTACCAAAATTGGAACCGTATGCAATGACTTTCATTTTGCCTGTTGCTTCAGTCACACACGGTTCCAAAATTGGAACTGTGTGCAATGACTTCCGTTTTGCTTGTTGCGTCCATCACACACGGTTGGCTCTAGCAAATCGTTGCCTCCAAAATTCTTTGTGGGACATAAAATCCTCACCACCCAATTTAAAAAAAAAAACCTCGCCATCCCCACCTCACAAAAACCCTCACCCCCGCCCGCCACCCCATGCCTCTGGTCCCCATTCACACCTGCACAAACTCCTCCGCGTCTATGCATGGCACCGCCTATCGCGGTGGTAACCACTTAGCTCAACGCCTGCCGCCACCGCCAGGCCGCAGGCAAACTCCACCGCATTTCGCCACTTCCGCTTGCCGCCGCCTATCGCCATCGACTTTCTCGATGCTGCTCGCGGTCGACCCAGCTCCGCTCAGTTGGGGAATCTGCCGTACTGAGGTTTTTTCTCATGGACGACAAGGTAACTAATTTAATGAGATATTATCTCATCTCTCATCCCAATTCATCTGCCTCCTTTAATCACCCGGCGGAAATCGCCGTGAATTCATTTTTATTCGAGCTGATTTGAGGGTTTTATTTCATTCATAGAGTGTACAGTGCACCGACACATCAGGACCTTGCGACCTCCGCCAGAGATTCCATCTCACCGTACCAGATGACTTGAGGATGTGCGCAGTATGTTCAATCTCACCCTAAATCGGTTGGCATGGCCTACTTTTCTGAAGATATTCTAGATATTGGTACATTTGGATAAAAGGTGCCACATGCACCATATACGTCAAAGGGGATTTTGTCCCCTCTTCTTTCTATATTAGGCAAATTAATGATGTATTGTTCTTTCGATTACTCTCATATTTCCATGACAACATGTTTACCCTATCTGTTTAATTATAGATTTTTGTCCTTCGATTTCAACTGTTGTACAGTTTTTTTAATTTGGGCTCATATTTGCATGTTACCATATTTTCTTTAACAATCCTACCATTTTGACTCCAGTAGGCATAGACTTCATCTGCAGCCTCCCCGATGATATGTTGACAGTCATCATCTCCCTCCTCCCAATCAAATGTGGGGCGCAGATAACCGTGCTTTCCCGGCGGTGGCGCCTCCTATGGAACTTCACCCCTCTCGACCTCATCGACACCCACGAGCTCTGCCATGGCTATTGCAAAAGCTTGGATGTGTTCTTCAAGATCCTCGGCAGTCACCCTGGCCCAACCAGTGGACTTAGAATGGGCAAGTTCCATTCCAACGGCAGGGACCGAGCCAAGCTTGACGACTGGTTCGGATCCCCCGCCCTAGATCAGCTCGAGGAGCTCACTTTTGATGATGGGCATATGCGCTTGCTGCCAACGTTCGTGCTCCACCTCGCGCCCACGTTGCCCGTCGCCAAGTTCAGGAACTGCCATTCCCCCCTCCTTAATGACGCGCCCGCTCTTATTCTACCATGACTGAAGCACCTCGAGCTCGTTGTCATCTGCCTCTCAAACGGTGACATGAAGCGCCTGCTCCGTGGCTGTACTACACTCGAGTACCTTCGTCTTCAGGCAATCAATGGGTTGAGTACATTTCACATCACCTCCATGACTCTCTGGACTATTTATGTGTGTTGTTGGTTCGGCAGGAAGACATCACAAGATGTGTACCACGGTATGGCCATTGAGGACACACCTGCACTTGAGAGATTACTTGTACTTGATCAAGTAGGTCCAACAAGAATCAATGTCATTTCCTCCCCGAAATTGACAGTGCTGGGCTACTCGTCTGACAAATACTCCGAACTTGTTATTGGATCCACACCCATTCAGGTACAACAACCGCCTTCTACCTCTCCTTATAAAAATTAACATTATTTCTAATTTTGAAGATGTTTGTTCGCCTGTCATTCAGAAAATGATTCCGACAAGCCTGACCGCGAAACTGCGCACAGTGAAGGTCTTGGCACTAGAATCTATCGGCCCCAACCTGGAGCAAGTTGTAACTTCCCCGAGATGCTTTCCGTGCCTGGAGAAGCTATATATCGAGGAGATGTGCCTTTCCTGTTAAATTTTAACTATAAGGGAGTTCAATTGTGACACCTTTTTCCAAGTTTACAATGACAATGTACTACGATTTTTGAAGGATTCTTTTGGAGGATTTTAGTACATACATGTCTCCTTTTCCAAGTTTACAATGACAATGCTTGATCCATATGGTTAAAATCCATATGCATTTCTCCTTTGGATTCATCTGTATTAGTTTCCTTAGGGAAATTTCCATCCACTCCAACATCTTGTGAAGATCGAACATGGCATGTTAATGCCCATGTTAATCATGTCAGATCGAAGATGGCATGTTTGTGCATTTTAAAAATCCCGCAAACCAAATAGGCATGTAGTAGTGTTCAAAACTGCATCTAGGCACTAACATGTCTTCTTCTTTTGCAGATAAGATTAGGCCCGGTGGTGGATAATGTGATATAATATAACAACAACGTCGAATGCCTAGATCTGCATCTCTTAGAAATTACTTTGATCCTACCGAGGGACCTTACCGGAGATTATATTCGCCAGGTTCTTTGTTGTTAGAGCAAGGGTGCTGAAGGTTATGAGGTTTTCCCTACATTTATTTCGGAAAAATGAATGGTTTGTTGATCAGCGCCGGCGCCTGTGGCAGAATGGAATAGGCTCCAAAAATGCTGAATTTCATTTTGGAACTTCAGATGACAGAGTAATCGGAACTCATCGTATCAACCCCATACGTGACTTCTCAGTGGCTGACCCCTTTGCAAAAGTTGTGAGGTTTCGAAACCAGCGTTAGAAGTGGTAATATTAGTTTGAACCTCTCTGATATCCATGTTCAGCAGATCAGCGCGAGCGTTTGCAGCTCATGATCTGAATTTCATTTCTAATATCCGTTTGAACCTTGTAATCTTCGAATTTGAGCCATATAACTCTGGAATTTGAACTTTGCAATATTTCGAGCCTTTGTGGTACAATCGTTGAAATGGCATCGTATGAGACTCGTATATTGGTAGCACTATTTTGACCTTAATATGCAATGGTCTTAGATTTGATTTTATTAATCATTCTCGAATATGTTTACCTTGTCGATCTCACAGCACACGATCTGTATAGCTAACTCGACTGCGATCTTGGACATTATTGCACATAGCTGGTTTCTTCCATTGTGTGCCCTGTAGAGCACAGAATTAATTATCGCACTCGAGTGTCCATCATCACCCTTCTGTGTAACTTTGACCTCATCACCTACGGGTAAACTTACGACCGAAGTCATTCCACACACTTTGTTTTTACAAAGCTTTTTGCCAATAAACACCCACGATTTGTCTCTCTTCTAGCCGACGCATGGCAAACCAAGCCGGGCGGGAAGCTTGCGCGGTAAACTACACGGTAGCGCGGGAACAGGCTCACTGACGATACATTTGGCGCCTCTTCGAGCCCACGCATGGTCAAATTGCGGTGCAGTGTTGTCAAGCATGCACTGGAATCCTCGCTGCGGTGCGGTGTTGTCAAGCATGCACTGGAATCCTCCGCTATGAACGCCGTGACAAGACGTGACAATTACAGGCCGGCTGGCCCCCATTTGTTACAGTGGCTATTTAACCCTTGTGTCTCTTCAACCTTCCGATCACGCCCCACCATTGCAAGAAGCACACCCACCACGGCAAATTCTTAGAGAGTGTCCTGCGCTGCTCCAATGACGCTCTGAGCGGCTGTCGACGACAAGCAGCAGTTCACCATGCATGCCGTGGTGGGCACCTACCGAAGGTTCACGGAGCTCTCGGAGGCGTACACCAACAACCCGGTCTGGGTGGAGCACTCCATCCGCATCATGGAGTTGTTGCTTGCCGACGAGAAGTACAAGGTGGTTGGGTTCGACCTCGAGCATACCCGCGCTCATGTCGGGTCTCGTCCCAAGGTTGTCGTTGCCCAGATGTGCGTGCGCCACCATGTCCTCGTCTACCACTACTGCCTGGCCACAAGGCCTTGCGAGCGTTTTGCCAGGTTTTTCAACAGCCCCCACTACATGTTTGCAACGGTGGACATCACCAACGATGTCAAGGTGCTCAAGAATTCGTGCATCGCCTACCAGAATCTTGTCGACATCCAGGGCCAATACACGATCTGGGGCAGCAAGGAGCATGAGAAGGACTCACTGGTTCACCTTGCCGAGGCCATCATCGACCCCTACTACAGAGACATGAAGGATTCCTGTAACAACAACAAGCGTGCCACTTGGCCTGGATGGAGAAACTCGACAAAGCTCACGTCGTGTATGCGGACAAGGAGGCGTACACGTGATGCGACATGTACAGGTGGATCGTTGACATGAGGAAGTGCCTCCTTCCCCAAAACGACTAGGGATCCAGCCGGAAGCAGAGCAATGGCAAGCGTCGTCGCAACAAGAAGTGGATGATTAGATCCTCGTTTCTCCTAGTTTAGTATGCATGTAATTTCTTACTTCGGTGTGTGAAAATGTTATGTGTGTAGTCACTTGTGTAATTGTATGCTAAATTTGGTTATGCAATGTTGTCTTTTAAGTATATATGTTGATGCTCTGTAGACAGAGCAAATCACATCGCACACGGACTAAACAAGGGAACCCGTCGGTGATGATTTCATCAATCACTGACAATTGTATACTAGAAATCGTTTGCTCACAAAACACAAGGCTTGTTAACAGGAATCGTCCGTGTTGTTATCGGTCTTCCCACACATTTCTGATTACAGACCTGTTTGTCGCGTATCACACACATCTTGTTAAGTTGAACCATTTCTGTTCTCTTGGCTCAACGCAAACAGTTCATCCGAGTGAACTGTATGCCGTATATCGCACACACCTTCATCTGGCTGCCCGTTTCTGTTGTTCCGCCTCATCACAAACAGTTCATCCGAGTGAACCGTATGCTCTACATCGCACACGCCTTCATCTAGCAGCCCGTTTCTTTTGTTTCTCATCATCGTAAACAATTAATTGAACTGAACCGTATGCCCTGAATCGCACACGCAACAAAAATCTGAACCGTGTTTGATGCATCCGTCATCGCAAATGTTTTGCACCTTTTTTGACAGTTTTTTTACAACACCGTTTGTGATTATTGCATCGCACACAATTTCGTTGAAGGGTCTCTGATCATAGTGTCGCTTTAGCAGCATCCTGCAGTAGTGACTTCAATCCACGGAGGGAAATGGTTGCGCGAGTCCAACTGAGGGCTCCACCCATGAAGGGTCCACGAAGAAGCAACCTTGTATATTCCATCATGGCTTATGCCCACGAGGGACTAGCCTCACACGGGATAGATCTTCACGAAGGAGGTGATCTCCTTGCCCTTACAAACCCCTTGGTTCAACTCCACATGATCTTGGAGACTCCCAAGTGATACGTAACCAATCTAGAAGACACCACTCTCCAAAAGGTAATAGATGGTGTGTTGATGATGAACTCCTTGCTCTTGTGCTTGAAAAGATAGTCTCCTCAACACTCAATCACTCTCTCATAGATTTGTCTTGGGTAAAAAGAAGGATTGGAGTGGAAAGCAACTTAGGGAGGCTAGAAATCAAGGTTCAAATGGTTGGATTGGAATGCCTTGACCTCAACACATGAGCAGGTGGTTCTCTCTTAGAAAATGAAAAGTGGAAGTGTATTTTCGTTCTGATGGCTCCCTTAGAGAGTAAGTGGGGGTGAAGGGATATTTATAGCCTTCACCAAAAATCCAACCGTTACTAGTTTATGCACAACTCGATGGCACCGAAATGAAAATCTCGGTGGAACCAACCAATGCAAAATATTCGAAGGTTGGGAGACTCGGTGAGACCGAAAGGACCAACTCGGAGGGACCGATGTGCGATTACCTAAGCGGGACCTTGTTTTAGTAATTCCGATCAAACCAACTCCGTAATTCCGAAATGGAATCAAAGGATTACAGAAACTTGGTCACTGCACTTTGGTGGGACCGAATGTCATCTCGGTTCTACAGAGTTTCTAGGGTTTGGCTGTGGCTTTGTATAGGTGGCTCTGTATAGGTTCAACTCGATGGGTCCGAATGTGAGTGTATGGTGGGACCAAGTTTGATATTTAGGGTTTGGACAGATTTGAATGCGGGAAAATGGCTGAGAGTTTTAGAGCAATATCTTCAAGCACTTGAGCAACTAAGTCATGATCAAAAACCTCATCCCTTTTAATAGTATTATCTTTCCTATGGACTCAATATGATCTTTGAATCACTTAGCCAAAGATGAAGAGTCTTGAAGCTTTTGCCAATGTGTTTTCCTTAGCATTTTGAAGGGTCCACATCCACATGTCCTTGCCATGCCAACATTGAACTTTTCCTAAAATGTACTAGGTGAAAGCGTTAGTCCAACAACATGTATGTTGACATGAATTAACAAAACTATCAAAGCAAATGTGCTTTCAATTGATATTATGCAAAGACTACCAAAATTGCTAGATCTGCATAATGCCGGTCCTAGGGAGCCATAAATGCTCTTAGAAGCACAGCTAAGGTTACTTTTGAACGGCGGTGGCCGCCGACACGATCTGAACAATCAATAGTTCTTCAAGATACACAACTGCACTAGGCACATAATGTATGATACAAATGAGCTAGTTCTGTGAGATCAGTCATGGCAGTTTCATATAGCTGTGCCAGCCGAGAATCTCACTCAATCATGTATACTTCTAAAAAAATCAATCTCATTACAATTGGCGCCATTTTAGCACTTGGAGCAAGGGCCTGGTGCTGAATGACAGGCAGCTCATTCCTTTTAAATGTGGACAATTTTTAAAGCAGAAGCATGCAAATAACCAAGATAAGGACATACAGTTATGTATATCGATGCCATTTCCTCTATTCTTAGGGAAAGTGGCATTTCCTTGAGGATACTATATTTCTCACTACTGCTACGCTTCTTCCCTTGGCAGCAACGGGGCATCATATCATTGCAAGCAGGCTTCGGTATGTAACCTGCCAAGGAGGATTGATCCAGAAGCATTGCTCGCTTTACCTCTGCCTCAGGTGGATTGTCTCAGTTCCTGACCCTCACCTTGCGCCTTTCACCTAAGCAAAGGGTGTTCATCCAGTTAGCCCGTTAAATGAGTAGCGCAACAATGAAACAGTGAACTGAACACCTAGGATGTTGGACAATGCAAGATAAGAGCATTTTGAAGTGAGTAAGAAGAACCAATGGTTACTTTCTATCGGTTACATCATGTCATCAATTGAAGAACAGCGTGAATGGAATCACATAAGAAATACACCCTTTGTTCACTAATGTAAGACATTTTGGCAGTTCTTACATTAGTGAACAGAGGTAGTATATAATAAATATTATCGCAAATGGTTACTCTCTAAGAATGTATCTGCTGCTCTTTTTTGCAGCGCAACAACTAAGGTTTCAGAACAAAAGCAAAATTGAAATGCTAGTGTATGTTACAATGTAGTGAGTGTGACCTTCAGCAGTATAGTAATGGTGTCATGGTAAGCTATAAATTGGTAGCTAAGATCAACCAGCAATGACAACTTCAAATTTAAATACAGAAGAAACATATTGAAACTTGTTGGGATCAAAAGATTTAGTCGCAACTCTGTTAATCATGATGGCGTTGGCTGTTCAGAGCACAGGGTTGTGCACACAACTAATATGGAAATTCGCCCAAATAAAAATATTTAGGCATAACTCCGTACATCATGTTTGTTCTGGGACATGGTTGTGCAAGCAACTAATATGAAATGGGTGACCACAGATGGTCTAACAACTGATAAGAGCTCATTTGGTACCAGTTATAGTTCGGTACATGTCGCAACAGATTTTGTCGGTTTTTCAAAGTGGATTAACCAGCAACTGGAAGTCTTTAATCTGTAATCAACTATGACAGTAGAAAATGTGCAGTACCTGGGAGAAGATGAGCAGCTGGGACTTCCATGGATAGCAACAAACACATTGGAGTAAGACTTTGTGAGATACGCAAAGTTCGGTATCGGTGGCAATGTGGGCACACGCTCCCCTTTCCTCAGCAGCTCCTCCAAGTCGAGCCTTTGCAATGTGAGCACAGACTTGTTATCTCTCCAAACAAAGGCGAGCCGGCCATCCCGGAGAACAAACAGTGACCCGGGCTTTGAGCCAGGGTACCTGAACCCATACCCAGTAGCAATGCCCTCTCCAGCAAAGCATCTCTCAATGCTCACACTGCGGGAATCCTCATCGGTCGGAAATGGAAATGCCTCTGTTGATGATTCACCCACCCGCACCACAAACATGGACGACCCATTCGGATGCACGACATAGTGCGTGCCCTCCAACACCTTGGTTGCAATCAGAAGAAGCTTCCCCTCGCTGTCTTCCTCGTATGAGAGGAGCAGGAAGAAGAGAGCCTTCCCTGGTTTGCGCTCGTCGTCTGGCCGCCCCGGTGGCCACCCGAATGTGCCTCGCCACAGCCCGGCATATTCCCGGCCAGGCATGGGCACCTGCGTTGTCAACTTGTAGAGCGCAAACCTGTTGTCGTGCATGCTCGGCCACGCACGGTAGGTCGACAGCCGCAGCCGCGCGCCCCGGAGGCTCAGGCCGGTGCTCTCACTAGCGCGCAAGAACTCGTCCAACGACAGATGCTTGCTGTCCGCGTACTCCGACCTCGAATTGGCTGATGCAGAGCGCGTCACCATCTGCCGCAGCCCGTTCCTGACGTACCCAGCCATCGCAGAGAGACTCCTCCGCAGCCGCACCCTCTCACCAGCGCTGTCCACCGGCAGCGACGGTGGCACCTTCTTGGCCCCCAGCAGCGCCTCGAGCTCCGGCCTGCGCACCATGCCCCCGCTGGACTCAATGTGCAGACGCAGCATCGCCTCACGACGGGCGGCGAGCATCGGCAGGTCCTCATCGGAGCGCGCAAAGAGCGGGGCCGCAGCGAGCTCCGGCGGGAGCGTGACGCGACACGAGGCCACGAGAGCGTCCAGCAGCCGGCGGCGGTTGCCAAAGGAGAGGCGGGAGAACTGCGCAGAAGGCTCGGAGGAGACAGGCGCGTGCGCCTCGAGGAGGAGTGTGTTGGCGTGGGGGTTGACGGAGGCGAGGAGGCCGGGGAAGAGGGAGCCGGGGTGGTGGCCGTGGAGGAAGAGGAACGCGGGGCGTCCATCGGCGTCGGCGAGGATTTCGAAGACGGGGGCCCAGAGGAGGCGCGGGGAGAGCTCCTGGGGGATGGCGCGGACGGCGACGAGGGAAAAGAAGCCCGGGAGCGTGGCAACGAGGTTGCCGAGCTCGGGGTTCTGGTGCGCCCAGAGGCCTTGGAGCGGGGACACGGAGTGGAGGAAACGGCATACGGTGAGGGAGGAGCCCCCGGCGGCGGCCCTCCAGGCGAGGAGGTTGGACAGGGAGGAGGGGAGGAGGCGGCGGCACTGGGCGAGCCACGACTTGTCGGAGGCGGATAGGGCGGCGTAGAGGCCGCGCGAGGCGGCGGAGAGCGCGAGGAGGTCGCGGGGGCGGAGGTGGGCGGAGATCAGGGCGAGGACGTCGTCCGGCACCGAGAGGATCAGCTCGGCGCCGTCGACGGCCATCGGGATCGGGCGGTTTCGTGCAGTCGTGTGTGTGGTCTGGGTGTGGCGTCTGCTTCTTTTTTGCCTTTTCTTTTCTCCACCTCTGATAAAAAGTGGATCTTTTCCCCCCACCAAGAAAGAAGAAGAGTGGTGAGTGACCGACGAGGTCAGTAGGTCGTCACAGGCATTTTTCCAACTGTGGAAATATCCCTTTTCGGCATTTCGCTCTCAGGCCACACCTTCACTCGCCACTATGCCAAAAAATATCTCAGTATGCAACTTTCCGGGGGATTTCGTGCTTATCGGCCAACTTGTCGTCCTATTTCTTTGGGAAACAAGGTGACGCTGTATATGATATTTTATTTTTTTAAAGAAAGAGTATCACTTTTCAACTGTCTACGACAATAAGGGCATGGCCATTGCTCCAGCCTGGACAGGTGCTGTCGTGGGAATGAACACCTATGGGGCAGGGCCCCTTTTCGGTCCGGCGGGGGAGCGGAGATCGCACGAAGAGCGGATCGAGGCGAAGCACATGAGCAGTTTTACCCAGCTTCGGAGCTCTCCGGAGAGATAAAACTCCTACTGCTGCTTCGTGGTTTGTATTATGTTCTTGCTCTAGAGCGTGGGAGTGTTCTGGTTTCGAATGAGTCGAACCCCCTTTACGTTGCGCATGGGCCTCCTTTTATACGCTCAAAGGGGTCACCGACAGGTGGCAACGTAGGCGAGGGCAAAAATGTAAAAGATGTGGTTGGTACAGCTACTTGTACAGTGCGCCCTACCTAACTCTGACGGCAGGGGACAAAGGCATTAAATGCCCGTCTGAGTCGCCCAAACAGTGCAAAAAAGTGACCGTTAGGGGCGCCACCGCTTGCCACGATGGCCTTCTCGTCATCTCCGTTTGCCACCTCGCACCGCTAGCTTCACAGCTTCTTGCCACGCGCGCCTGGAAAGGCCCGGAGGCGACACGTTGGTGGATGCGCTGGAGCGCGGGCGCCAAGTGGTAGCTTCGCCGCGGCAAGCGCCTTGCCGCGGTCGTTGTCTTGTCGCGCCCGGACGCTTGTCGCTCACCGGGCCTTGCCGGGACGCGAGGCGCGTCGCGGTAAGTTGCTTGAAATGCCTTGGTTGTCCTTCCTGGCAAGCTCCTCTTGCCGGGGCCTTGTCTTCTCGGCTTCAAAACACTTTGTTCTTGAATGGCTCCAAAGGAACCAACGGAGGACCTTGGCGGTCACCCGGCAAGCCTTGCCGCGGGGTGCTGCGACTGCCCGTGCACAAGTTCGGGATACTAAGGTCCCCCTACTTTAATACACCGACAGGAGCCCCCGGGCCTGGGCCATACACGGTGCCGAGCGCTGTTGGGCCAGGCCCAAAACAGGGCACGGCCACGCGCGGCTTGGGGCACACCGAATCTGACTCCGTATCCACCGCGCTCTCCCGTAACGGCACGCGTCGAACGCGGCTTCGTGGGAGAGATCGTGGGTGGTTCTTTATTCGGAGAAAGCGTAACGTTCGCCTCCTCCTCTTTATAAGTAGGGGAAACAGGGCAGTTCCCCCTCCTTCTCCATTTACTGTTGCAATCTCGGAAATCTCCGCCGCTCCCCTCCGCTTCCAAATCCGAAAGAGAGCAGCGCTCCGCCCCCCATTGCCGCCGTCGCCACCAACGCCGTCGATCTCTCCCTGCCACCTTCGCCATGACTCCGAAGACCGGGAAGGGCGTGAAGTCGGCCGAGGCGCTGCGGCTCGAGGCGCTGCAGAAGGAGCGGGCCACCTTCCCCTCCGAGCTCGCCGCGGCGGAGCTGGGGGAGTGGTACTATCTTTTCTGGTCGACGGAGACGCGGGCGCATCCGCGCACGAAGGTACTCTCCGCTGCCGCTTCGAAACGGGCTCCAAATGGATACCCTTTCTTCCTTCTGTTCTTCTATTGCGGGCTCTGCCCGCCCTTCTCTGAATTCTTCTGTGACATCATGAATACCTACGGGTTTCATCTCCTTGACTTCACCCCCAATGTTGTCTTGACCATGGCGGTTTTCGCACATCTCTGCGAAAACTTTGTCGGAGTCCACCCAAACGTAGCCCTTTTCCGCCACTACTTCATGCCCCGGGTCGAGAGAGGAGAGCCCTTATCCGGCGGGATCGCCTGGATCTCGAGAACCGGCAAGAAGGAGGCGTATCTGGAAGGGGAGCTCCGCAGCAAATGGGAGGAGTGGAGAGTGGAGTGGTGTTGGATCGTCGAGGAGAACCCGCAGCCGTTTACTGCCCTGCGCCAGGCCCCAGCAGTGCGCGGCGGCGATTGGAGCGCCCTTGCCGCGGACGACGACAAGTTGAAGATCGCCACCACCCGGATCTTGCGGCTCAGGCTTGCCGGGCTCACTGTGGGCACTGTTGGCGCAGACTTTCTTCGCCGCCAAATCGCCCCCCTGCAAGAGAGGAAGAGACCCGCTTGGGAATTTGGGGGTCCGGCGGACATCATGAGGCTGCGCCCGGGCCTCAATTTCAATTTTACTGTCTTGGAGTTGGATGCGAAGCTCAAGGAGCTATTCAAGCACGATACTCAGCATCCCGAGTGTTTCAGGTTGTCGGCAGGCATCGTTCCGCTGTGCAACAACTCCTCACTGGATCGCATCCGCGCAATGATGCCGCAGTGCGACTCCCATGGGATCGTCCCCATTTGGCAGGAGCCTGTGGACGATGTTGTGCAGCAGTTCTTCGACGGCCTGGTGGAGGTGGTGGTCCATGCCGACGAGCAGAAGCTGCTCACCCGCGACACCACCGATGATGAGATGCAGCGCATCGCCACTAGGGCGGAAGAGGCAGCGGCAGCTGCTGCCGCAGGCGAATTCGGGTTCACCGTGGAGGAGGTAGAGGCAGCAGAGGCGGCAA
This sequence comes from Triticum timopheevii, assembly GCA_963921465.1. NCBI lineage: Eukaryota > Viridiplantae > Streptophyta > Magnoliopsida > Poales > Poaceae > Triticum > Triticum timopheevii. Next base: position 443,135,996 of record OY997274.1, on the reverse strand, counting down.
GCCTTGCCGAGCGAGAATGGCTTGACGGCGAAGAAGAGCTTGCCGCGCCTGACGCCGAATCGGGCGAGCCCGCCGAAGGTGCCAGTGGCCCGCCGTCTCCAGGTGGTTTGCAGCAAACGGAGCCCCCAGCGCAGCCTCCAGTGCAGCCCCCAGCTCCACCAAGAAGGCGCCTCCGCAAGACCGGGGAAGCAGCAGGGCGGCAGACGGGACAGCAGCCACCGCGCCGCGCAACGCGCTCTGCCGCGACAAGTAACGTTACCGCGGGAGCGCCTCGTACCGCAGCGGCAACTGGAGCTGGGTCGTCCCGGACCGCCGCTTCTGGTCCTGCCGCTGCCTCCACCAAGCGGTCGAGGGAGCCTACTCCTCCGCCTCATCGCGTCGAAAGAGGGCCGGACTTCGACCTCTCCGCGCTCAGCTCCAGCGAGGAGGAAGAAGAGTAAGACTGTTTGCTGTACTTGTAGTTCTTCAATCCTTGCTGTTTTTATCTTGTACTTGATTTGCTTGACTCTGAACCTTATTCCTTTTCAGGACTCTGGCCGAGAGAGCGGCGAAGAGGGCCAAGGCTCCGGTGATTGTCGTCGACGACGAGCCCGCCGTGACGGCAGGAGGCGCGCCCGAGACTACCTTGCCGGACCCGGCAACCCTTCCCCAAAGCAGCCCCCAGCGTAAGTATATGGTTTACTTTTTGCTGTTATGCATGCGTGGGTGCTCTTTATTTGTTGACATCTGTCGTCTTGTTCATGTAGGAGCAGAACAGCCTCACCAGGAGCAACCGGAAGCCGCCCCCGAGATACTATCTGCTTCGACTACGCCGCCAAGGGGGGATTCCCCGGCAAGGGAGCGTTCTCCGGCAATGGAGAAGTCCCCGACAAGGGAGGAATCTCCGGCAAGGGAGGAGCCCATGGCTGAAGAGCCTAGCACAGGTAATCCCTTGCTTGAAACTTCCCTTGGGTTCTTCTGTTTCTGTTTTTCTTTTTGGATATTTGCTTGAGTTTTCTCCCTCTTCCGGCTTTCAGATCCACCTTCCACGGAGCCGATGGAGACTGAGGCCACCGGCGAGGAAGACGCGCGTGGCAACACCGATGACGCCGCCGCCACCGAAGAAGAGGCCGGCGCTGATGATCCTGCCGGCGAGGAGGCCACCAAAGCTGCTGGCGCAGGAGCTGGCGAGGGATCCGGTGATCGCACTAACGACCCTGGGGCCGTAGGAGCGCAAGGCACTACACCGACCGCCGATCCCTCCGCCGTTGATGCAGCGCCAGGCTCCGAAGAGCCCCAGCCCGGCGCCTACTTGAAGGCCGGCAACGGTGTCTTCATAAAGCTTCCCTGGGCTTCAAGCTCCAGGGCGCCGGTTGAAGGAGAGACTTTTGACGGGGAAGTGCTCGCCTCTGCGGGGCTGATGCTAGTCGACGCGCCAAGCAGCAGCAGCGGCGAGTCTGAGGAGGAGCAGCTGCTCCGGAAGCTGGTGTTGCTCTACCGCGCCCGACAAGCCAAGGTGGAATCCCGGGAAGCGCTTGTCGCGCAGGCGGGAGCAGATATTGAGAAGCGCGCGGAGGAGCTCCGGGAACGCAATCAGGAAGCTCTCCGGTCCATTGCGGAGGAGCGGGCGCAGCTCGCCGAGGCGCGGAAAGCCTTCCTTCTCGAGAAGGCTGAAGCTGAAGAGCAACAGCGGCTTGCCGCCGAGGAGCTGTCCACGCGGGAAGGTGAGCTGACGCAGCGGAAAGTCAATCTGGACAGCTACGAGGAGGAGCTTGTCGCGCGAGAGCAGACACTTGGCGGGGCTCTTAAGGAAGCAAAGGATGCTGCTGCAGCTGCCGAGGCCGCCAAGAAGGAGTTGGAAACGAAGGTGGCGCGGCTGGAGGGCGATCTCAAGAAGAAAGATGAAGAGCTTGCCGCGCTCCAGCGTGAGCGCGAGAAGGACGCCCTCGCCCATGGTGAGCTGCAGGGTCGTCTCTCCGAGAAAGGCAAGGAGCTCAGCGCCGCCAAGGACTCCAACGCAGATCTGGAGCTGAAGCTGGCGACGCTGACCAAGACGCTGGACGACGCCAAGGAGCGGGAGGTGGCCTTGAAGGAGGAAATCAAAGGTAATGAAGCGCTGCTGGCGAGTGCTGCCGAGACCCAGAATACTCTTAGGGAGACCGTGGAGCTTTGGACGGAGAGCCTCGTGAACATCGCCGCAGTCATCGACAAGGAGCTGGAGGAGCTGGGGATGGAGGACTTTAGGTATTCCACCGACGAGAATCTCTAGCCCAGCGCCAAGCTCACTTTGTTCTTCAAGGGCGTGGCGACGGCTCTCCAGCGACTCCGGGAAAGGATCCCAAAGCAGCTGGCCGACGAGTCGCGCATGATCTGCGCGAGGGTTCTGCAGAAGGTGCTGGTGAAGGTGGCCTACCGCAACCCAGGCATCAACTTCACCAACGTCCTTAAGAAGTTGCTGGCTGATGCTGATCTGGAAGCGCTCAGGGCCCTTGTCGCACCCATTGTGGACAAGGTGAATGAAGTCAGGAGGGTCGACGGCGAACGCGTGGACTAGGCCGCCCTTTTCCTCCTTTTCTTGCCGCTGCTGATCATGTTGCGAGAACAATTTATTAGAGCCGCGACAAGTTCTTTTGTAATATAACTTTATTTTGGGTATCAATTGCTATCGACTGCTATGTTATTTCCTTTACTTGATTCCCTCCTTTGTATGTTTTTGCCCTACGCTTTTAGGGAACTTGCCAGAGCAGGCACCTTGCCGCGAGCGCTGAGTGCGGAACATCAGCAGCCTGCTGGCGGTGCCGCTACCGACAAGAAACCTTGTCGCAACTAGTCGCAGCACACTTAAGTTGTTGAGCGGACTCGAAACAAAATAAGGGCGCAACTAGCTACGAGTCGGTTCCTCCGCGCACAGGTTTTCCATACAAAGCACGGTCGTTCAAGGAAGATAACTTAAAAAAAATTTAAAACTGATTGCTCAAACTTGGGCAACTTAGCTTTTATGTTGTTTGCTTCCCGGTAAGGCGATACTTGCTTGAACGACGCCTGGTCCACACCATCATCTTCTCCTTCCCCCCCAGCAAACTTGTGCGAGAGATAAACCTGCTGAGAGCAGCGACGCAGCCGGCAAGCCTTCGTACATCCTTGACGCGCTTCGGTGCTTCGATCTGCTCGATGGCCTTGATCTTGTCGGGGTTGGCTTCAATTCCCCGCCGAGACACGAAGAACCCGAGAAGTTTGCCGGAGGGGACTCCAAATACACACTTCTCGGGGTTCAACTTGAGATTGATCTTGCACAGATTTGCAAAAGTCTCATCTAAATCTTGGATCAGGGTTGCCTTGTCCTTGCTCTTGACCACTATGTCATCCATGTAGGCTTCCACATTTCTGTGCAACTGCGGCTCAAAAGCTTCGTGAACTACCCTTGCAAATGTTGAACCAGCATTCTTTAGTCCGAAAGGCATCCGTACAAAATAGTACGTGCCACATGGAGTAATGAATGCGGTCTTCTCCTCATCTTCTTCTGCCATGAAGATCTGATGATATCTTGAATATGCGTCAAGAAATGAAAGCAGATCACATCCAGCCGTGGAGTCAACAATCTGGTCAATGCGCGGCAAGGGAAATGGGTCTTTGGGACAAGCTTTATTAACATCAGTAAAGTTGATACAAAGCCTCCATTTCCCGTTTGCCTTGCGCAAGACTACAGGATTGGCCAGCCACGTAGGATGGAGCACTCCTCTGACAAGGCCATCGAGCAGATCGAAGCACTGAAGCGCGTCAAGGATGTACGAAGGCTTGCCGGCTGCGTCGCTGCTCTCAGCAGGTTTATCTCTAAGTCTGCTGAGCGCGCCCTGCCATTTTTCAAAATTTTGAAAAAGGCAGGTCCAATGAAATGGACTCCAGAAGCGGAGGCTGCGCTGCAGGACTTGAAGAGATACCTGTCCTCCACTCCAATACTTGTCGCACCTAAGCCACAAGAGAAGTTGCTGCTATATTTAGCGGCAACCAATCAAGTGGTTAGTGCTGCGTTAGTAGCGGAGAGGGAGGCGGATGATGAGCCGGCAACCACGTCAGACGCATCCAGCGACAAGCAGGGGGCTTCCCCGACAAGCTCTAGTCCCGACAAGGAAGGATCTGCGCAGACACAGGAAGAGAAACAGAAGAAAATGGTGCAGCGCCCAGTTTACTTTGTCAGCTCCCTTCTACAGGGGGCTGGGTCAAGGTACTCTGGTGTGCAGAAGTTGCTTTTTGGCCTTCTCATGGCCTCGAGAAGGTGCGCCATTACTTTCAAGCACATGAGATAATAGTGATCACTCGCTTTCCGCTGAAGAGGATACTGCAGAATCCAGAAGCAACAGGCAGGATTGTCGAGTGGGCACTGGAACTGTCAAGCTTTGGCCTCAAGTTTGAGGGCACCTCAACTATTCAGAGCCGAGCATTGGCAGAATTCATAGCAGAGTGGACACCAACGCCAGACGAAGAAATTCCAGAGACAAGCATCCCCGTCAAAGAAGCAAGCAAAGAGTGGATCATGTATTTTGATGGTGCCTTCTCACTGCAAGGCGCCGGTGCGGGCGTGTTACTTGTCGCACCCACCGGAGAGCACCTCAAGTATCCAAATGCACTTTCCCAAGGAGCAAGCGACAAACAATACTGCAGAGTATGAAGGTTTGCTTGCCGGCCTCAGGATCGCAGCAGACCTTGGGATCAAGAAGCTCATTGTCAAGGGTGACTCGCAGCTTGTCGTCCTCCAAGTGAACAAGGATTATCAGAGCCCGTTGATGGAAGCATATGTTGATGAAGTGAGAAAGTTAGAAGAGCACTTTGACGGCCTACAGATGGAACATGTTCCGAGAGCCCAAAATGACATTGCCGATGGCCTGTCAAAGTGCGCTGCACTTAGGTTACCTGTGGAACCAGGGATCTTTGTGCTCAAACTGACTCAACCGTCTGTAACGCCATCAACTGGACAGAGCAAGAAGAGGAAATTGATTTCTGGTGACTATTTTCCGGCAGAGCTCCCCGGAGCCACCGCCAAGAAGGTCCCCAAGATCAACACCGAGAGTACTGAGGAGCAGTCTGCTCCGGCAAGCCCTAGAGTTTTTTCCGTTGAAGCAGATGCTCCCGACAAGTTTTGCTCTGGCAAGCTTGCCGGGGAACATCAAACTCCGGCTGAGCTGCAGGTTCTCGCCGTAGAAGCGGATGTTCCTGCAGCAGCATATGTGCCTTTAGTCCTTGTTGTCGAGCCGCAGGCTCTAGCATGGGCATAGCAGATTGTCCGTTTCCTTCAGACAGGAGAACTTCCCAGAGAGCAAGAAGAAGCGGAAAGAGTAGCCCGGCAGTCAAGTATGTACCAGTTTGTTGACAACACACTGTACAGAAGAAGACTCAACGGTGTGAAATTGAAGTGTATTCACCGGGAAGATGGACAAAAGCTGTTGGCAGAGATACATGGAGGCCTATGTGGTCACCACATTGGCGCAAGAGCACTTGCCGGCAAAGCCTTCCGGCAAGGTTTCTTTTGGCCGACAGCCCTCCAGGATGCAACTGCACAAGTAACCAAGTGTGAAGCGTGCCAGTTCCATTCCAAGCAGATACACCAGCCAGCTCAAGCTCTCCAGACGATCCCTTTATCCTGGCCATTTTCGGTCTGGGGGCTCGATATCCTCGGCCCCTTTCCCCGAGCTGTCGGGGGCTTTGAGTACTTGTACGTTGCAATCGACAAGTTCACAAAGTGGCCGGAAGTGGAAGCAGTGAGGAAGGTGACAGCACGTCAGCAGTCAAGTTCTTCAGGTCGATTGTTTGCCGCTTCGGGATCCCTAACAGGATCATCACCGACAACGGCACGCAATTTACGAGCCGCACCTTCATGCAGTACGTGCAAGATCTTGGCGCCAAGATCTGCTTCGCTTCTGTTGCTCATCCGAGAAGCAACGGTCAAGCGGAGAGGGCAAATGCTGAAGTGCTGCGCGGGCTCAAGACCAGGACTTTCGACAGGCTGCACAAGTGCGGAAAGAACTAGATTGAGGAGCTGCCGGTGGTTCTTTGGTCGATCAGAACGACGCCAAATCGAGCCACTGGCCAGACACCTTTCGCTCTAGTCTATGGAGCAGAGGCAGTTCTCCCCACGGAACTCGTATACGGATCGCCTCGAGTACTCGCTTATGATGAGCCTGAGCAAGAGCAGCTGCGACAAGATGACGTGCTGCTCCTTGAGGAGGACCGTCTTCAGGCTGCTGTACGAGCTGCTCGATACCAGCAAGCTTTGCGCCGCTACCATAGCCGCAAAGTTAATGCCAGAAGTCTCGAGGAAGGCGACCTTGTTCTTTGGCGCGTTCAATCCGCCAAGAATTCCAACAAGTTGACGCTGAAGTGGGAAGGCCCTTACCGGGTGAAACGAGGCACTAGGCCCGGCGCTGTCCGCCTTGAGACCGAAGACGGCTTTCCGGTGAGCAACTCCTCGAACATTGAGCATCTTCGTAAGTTTTACCCGTAAGGCGCGGTTGCCGGAACTTGTTCCGGCAACCACCTTTTGTACAAGCCTTGCCGCTGTTGCATGTAACCATTTGTACAAAGCTGGGCGCAGACCCCGTGCATAAATAAAGCTCATGTGCTCCGCACATCCTGTCAATTTCATGCTTTCTATTATTTGCATGTACTACCTGACACTCTGTGCAGCACCTGCCTCCGGTAAGGAATAACGAGCCATAAGGCTCCATATCCTTATTTTCTCTTCTTTCTTTTTCTCAAAGAAGGGGAAAGGTTCCCTCGCGCACAAGTTTGCCGGGGGGGAAGGAGAAGATGATGGTGTGGACCAGGCGTCGTTCAAGCAAGTATCGCCTTACCGGGAAGCAAACAACATAAATGCTAAGTTGCCAAAGTTTGAGCAATCAGTTTTAAAATTTTTTAAGTTATCTTCCTTGAACAACCGTGCTTTGTATGGAAAACCTGTGTGCGGAGGAACCGACTCGTAGCTAGTTGCGCCCTTATTTTGTTTCGAGTCCGCTCAACAACTTAAGTGTGCTGCGACTAGTTGCGACAAGGTTTCTTGTCGGTAGCGGCACCGCCAGCAGGCTGCTGATGTTCCGCACTCAGCGCTCGCGGCAAGGGTGCCTGCTCCAGCAAGTTCCCTAAAAGCGTAGGGCAAAAACATACAAAGGAGGGAATCAAGTAAAGGAAATAACATAGCAGTCGATAGCAATTGATACCCAAAATAAAGTTATATTACAAAAGAACTTGTCGCGGCTCTAATAAATTGTTCTCGCAACATGATCAGCAGCGGCAAGAAAAGGAGGAAAAGGGCGGCCTAGTCCACGCGATCGCCGTCGACCCTCCTGACTTCATTCACCTTGTCCACAATGGGTGCGACAAGGGCCCTGAGCGCTTCCAGATCAGCATCAGCCAGCAACTTCTTAAGGACGTTGGTGAAGTTGATGCCTGGGTTGCGGTAGGCCACCTTCACCAGCACCTTCTGCAGAACCCTCGCGCAGATCATGCGCGACTCGTCGGCCAGCTGCTTTGGGATCCTTTCCCGGAGTCGCTGGAGAGCCGTCGCCACGCCCTTGAAGAACAAAGTGAGCTTGGCGTTGGGCTGGAGATTCTCGTCGGTGGAATACCCGAAGTCCTCCATCCCCAGCTCCTCCAGCTCCTTGTCGATGACTGCGGCGATGTTCACGAGGCCCTCCGTCCAAAGCTCCACGGTCTCCCTAAGAGTATTCTGGGTCTCGGCAGCACTCGCCAGCAGCGCTTCATTGCCTTTGATTTCCTCCTTCAAGGCCACCTCCCGCTCCTTGGTGTCGTCCAGCGTCTTGGTCAGCGTCGCCAGCTTCAGCTCCAGATCTGCGTTGGAGTCCTTGGCGGCGCTGAGCTCCTTGACTTTCTCGGAGAGATGACCCTGCAGCTCACCATGGGCGAGGGCGTCCTTCTCGTGCTCACGCTGGAGCGCGGCAAGCTCTTCATCCTTCTTCTTGAGATCGCCCTCCAGCCGCGCCACCTTCATTTCCAACTCCTTCTTGGCGGCCTCGGCAGCTGCAGCAGCGTCCTTTGCTTCCTTAAGAGCCCCGCCAAGTGTCTGCTCTCGCGCGACAAGCTCCTCCTCGTAGCTGTCCAGATTGACTTTCCGCTGCGTCAGCTCACCTTCCCGCGTGGACAGCTCCTCGGCGGAAAGCCGCTGTTGCTCTTCAGCTTTAGCCTTCTTAAGAAGGAAGGCTTTCCGCGCCTCGGCGAGCTGCGCCCGCTCCTCCGCAATGGACCGGAGAGCTTCCTGATTGCGTTCCCGGAGCTCCTCCGCGCGCTTCTCAATATCTGCTCCCGCCTGCGCGACAAGCGCTTCTCGGGATTCCACCTTGGCTTGTCGGGCGCGGTAGAGCAACACCAGCTTCCGGAGCAGCTGCTCCTCCTCAGACTCGCCGCTGCTGCTTCTTGGCGCGTCGACTAGTGTCAGCCCCGCAGAGGCGAGCACTTCCCCGTCAAAAGTCTCTCCTTCAACCGGCGCCCTGGAGCTTGAAGCCCAGGGAAGCTTGATGAAGACACCGTCGCCGGCCTTCAAGTAGGCGCCAGGCTGGGGCTCTTCGGAGCCTGGCGCTGCATCATCAGCGGAGGGATCGGCGGTCGGTGTAGCGCCTTGCGCTCCTGCGGCCCCAGGGTCGTTAGTGCGATCACCGGATCTCTCGCCAGCTCCTGCGCCAGCAGCTTTGGCGGCCTCCTCGCCGGCAGGATCATCAGCGCCGGCCTCTTCTTCGGTGGCGGCGGCGTCACCGGTGTTGCCGCACGCGTCTTCCTCGGCTCCGTGGAAGGTGGATCTGAAAGCCAGAAGAGGGAGAAAACTCAAGCAAATATCCAAAAAGAAAAACAGAAATAGAAGAACCCAAGGGAAGTTTCAAGCAAGGGATTACCTGTGCTGGGCTCTTCAGCCATGGGCTCCTCCCTTGCCGGAGATTCCTCCCTTGCCGGGGACTTCTCCATTGTCGGAGAACGCTCCCTTGCCGGGGAATCCCCCCTTGGTGGTGTAGTCGAAGCAGATAGTATCTCGGGGGCGGCTTCCGGTTGCTCCTGGTGAGGCTGTTCTGCTCCTACACGAACAAGAAGACAGATGTCAACAAATAAAGAGCACCCATGCACGCATAATAGCAAAAAGTAAACCATATACTTACGCTGGGGGCTGCTTTGGGGAAGGGTTGCCTGGTCCGGCAAGGTAGTCTCGGGCGCGCCTCCTGCCGTCACGGCGGGCTCGTCCTCGACGACAATCACCGGAGCCTTGGCCCTCTTCGCCGCTCTCTCGGCCAGAGTCCTAAAAAGGAATAAGGTTCAGAGTCAAGCAAATCAAGTACAAGATAAAAATAGCAAGGATTGAAGAACTACAAGTACAGCAAACAGTCTTACTCTTCTTCCTCCTCACTGGAGCTGAGCGCGGAGAGGTCGAAGTCCGGCCCTCTTTCGACGCGACGAGGCAGAGGAGTAGGCTCCCTCAACCGCTTGGCGGGGGCAGCGGCAGGACCAGAAGCGGCGGTCCGGGACGACCCAGCTCCAGTTGCCGCTGCGGTACGAGGCGCTCCCGCGGCAACGTTACTTGTCGCGGCAGAGCGCGTTGCGCGGAGCGGCGGCTGCTGTCCCGTCTGCCGCCCTGCTGCTTCCCTGGTCTTGCGGAGGCGCCTTCTTGGTGGAGCTGGGTGCTACACTGGAGGCTGCGCTGGGGGCTCCGTTTGCTGCAAACCACCTGGAGACGGCGGGCCACTGGCACCTTCGGCGGGCTCGCCCGATTCGGCGTCAGGCGCGGCAAGCTCTTCTTCGCCGTCAAGCCATTCTTGCTCGGCAAGGCTTGCCGCCTCTACTGCCTCTGCCTCCTCCACGGTGAACCCGAATTCGCCCGCGGTAGCAGCTGCCGCTGCCTCTTCCGCCCTAGTGGCGATGCGCTGCATCTCATCATCGGTGGTGTCGCGGGTGAGCAGCTTCTGCTCGTCGGCGTGGACCACAACCTCCACCAGGCCGTCAAAGAACTGCTGCACAACATCGTCCGCAGGCTCCTGCCAAGTGGGGACGATCCCATGGGAGTCGCACTGCGGCATCATTGCGCGGATGCGATCCAGTGAGGAGTTGTTGCACAGCGGAACGACGCCTGCCGGCAACCTGAACCACTCGGGATGCTGAGGATCGTGCTTGAATAGCTCCTTGAGCATCGCATCTAACTCCAAGACAGTAAAATTGAAATTGAGGCCCGGGCGCAGCCTCATTGTCGGTGTACTAAGGTAGGGGGTACCTTAGTACCCCGAACTTGTGCATGGGCAGTCGCAGCGACCCGCGGCAGGGCTTGCCGGGCATCCGCCAAGATCCTCGATGGCCGCTTAGATGCCATTCAAGAACAGAGTACTAAAGCTAAAAGCCCCGGCAAGAGGAGCTTGCCGAGAAGGCCAACCAAGGCCCCGGCAAGAGGAGCTTGCCGGGAAGGCCAACCAAGGCCCCGGCAAGAGAAGCTTGCCGGGAAGAATACAAGGCCCCGGTAAGAGGAGCTTGCCGGGAAGGACAAAGGCCCCGGCAAGAGGAGCTTGCCGGGAAGGACAAAGGCCCCGGCAAGAGGAGCTTGCCGGGAAGGCCAGCCAAGGCACTTCAAGGAACTTGCCGCGACGCCCCGCGCGTCCCGGCAAGGCCCGGCGAGCGGCAAGCTCGCTGGTGCGACAAGACAAGGGCCGCGGCAAGGCTGCCACTCTGCACCCGAGCTCCAGCGCATCCAACGACGTGTCACCCCAGGACTATCCCAGGACGTGGCAAGGCGCTATGCAGCCATGCGGTGCGAGGTGGCAAAAGGAGCTGACAAGGAGGCCATCGTGGCGATCGGTGGCGCCTCTAACGGTCGTTTCCTTGCACTATTGGGGCGACCAGACGGGCATTAAATGCCCTTGTCCCCTGCTGTCAGAGTTAGGTAGGGGACACTGTTGGTAGTAGTTGTACCAACCCGCATTTTTACCTTTCTACCCCTCTTTCTATGCTGCCACCTGTCGGTGACCCCTTTAGCCTATAAAAAGGAGGCCCATGCGCACGTAGAAGAGGTTCGGGGGTTCGGAATTTTGGTTCCACAGCTTGGGGTTTGGCTGATTCGACGCCACGCCCGCTCTCTCGAGCAAGAACAAATACAACACACAAAGCAGCAGTAGGAGTTTTATCTCTCCGGAGAGCTCCGAAGCTGGGTAAAAACTCCCCCCCGCGCGCTCCCTCGCCTCGATCCGCTCTGCGTGCGCCCTCCGCTCCCCTGCCGGACAAAGAAAGGGGCCCTCCTGCCCCATAGGTGCTCGTGGCCTCTCAGTCCCCCACGACATCTCTGGCGCGCCAGGTAGGGGGGCGTCGAGGTCGTGCGTATCTGATCCGGCGTCTGCGCGCGCTACATCAACATCTTCATCGACATGCCACCAAAGAAGAAGACTTCGGAAGTGGCCGCTCCGTCTGCGACTTCCCTACCGCCACCGGAGCAAACGGGCGGTGGGGCAGACGCCGGCGGAGGAGCGGGCGCCGGCGGGGGGACGCGCGTCGTCACCCGGTCCAAGGACAAGGCCCCGCAAGGTTCAGCTTCTGCATATCCACCGCACCCCTCCCAGGAGGTGCAGGATCAACAACGCCACGGTGCTCCTAGCATCGTGCTCGCGTTGTAACAAGGCCAAGCTGGCGGGTCGCGGGACGCTCAAGGCCAACATGCACGCCAACACGCTGGCACGAGCGCAGTGCGGTCGCCTGTGCGAGATTTTGCTCCTTCTAACATTGTTAGAAGTTTGAGCATGTCTCGCACCTCGCGCCGCTCGCCACCGCCACCCAAGACTCCAGAGGAAGCGCTGGCCCGAGCCCAGCTGCTTCTAGACTACCCTCCAGCGCCGGACAAGATCGATGACTGGAGGGCCGCCATTTATAGCCTCATTGGCTTCGCCAACGGCGACAAGCCCCGGCAACCGAGCACATCGAAGCCCCAGCAAGACGCCCAGGCGCAAGCCGATGCTGACAAGACCGCTGGGGGTGCCGCCACTGCGCACTCCCCGCCCCGAACGCCAAGATCGCCGACTCGCCGGGCCAACCTCGACACCGACTCCACCGCGTCGTCAGACCCGCGAGCTCGCCGCGATCAACGCCAAGTTCTCCAAGAGCGACGACACGAAGATGCTCGCACTCGCATCGAGCGTCGAAGAGAAGTGCGACGTCAATCTGACCGGCGCGCTGGGCCCACTGTCGACATGCATGCGCCAGGGGGACCAGGTGACTTGCCGTATGCGGCAGGTTGCCCTGCGTTCACCCGTGAGCCGCGACAAGTCCAGTGGCCCAGTACCAAGAACTTCAAGCCAGACGTGCCCGAGAAGTACGATGGAAGGATACATCCGTCAGAGTTCCTCAGCGTCTACACCATCGCGCTGCAGGCTGCCAGAGGACGCGCGAGAAGATCCTCGCCAACTACTTCCCGCTGGTACTAAAGCCCAACGTCAGATCATGGCTCATGCACTTGCCGGACAACTCCATCTCTTCGTGGGAGGACCTGTGCCATCAGTTTGTTGGCGCTTTCATAGGCGGCCACAAACCCCATGGCCAGGAGAGTGATCTTCACCTGCTCACCCAGAAGGAAGGAGAACCCCTGCGCAAGTATATACAGAGATTCAGTCAGGTGCAGCGCAACATCCCAGACGTCCACCCTGCCGCGGTTATCAGCGCGTTCCATCAGAACGTGCGTAACCGCAGGATGAGGGAGGAGATGGCGATGTGCAAAATCAGAGATGTCAGCGAGCTATATGCCCTAGCCGACAAGTGTGCACGGGCTGAAGAGGGGAGGAGACTCCCCGGAGAGAATGCGGGAGCAGAAGGATCTGACAGTGAGGACGCCCCTCCGGCAAAAAGGAACCGGAGGAGGAATAACAGAAAGAGAAAGGCTAAGGATGTGCTAGTTGTTGAGCAATCCGGCAGCGGAGGCGGTTCCGAGAAGGCCAGAGCTGGTAGCACCGGCGAGGCTGTGGTGGCCGCCGACAAGCAGGATGGCTCCGGCAAGCAGTATTGCAAGATCCACCGCACCAAGGGCCATGATCTCCAAGCCTGCAAGAAAGTTGAGCAGATGGCAGAGCTACAGAAAGCTGAATACGAGCGCCGCGACAAGGAGAAGGCCCGGCAAGGTGGCGGGGGATCCGGCAAGAAGTATCCCGCCCGGGGAGGGCGCCGCGACAAGGCCAAGCCACGGCAAGGAGACAGGCCTCCCCGCGGCCGCGACAAAGACAAAGACGAAGATGAGGATGATGAGATGGAGGAAGATGAGGCTGACGAGCAGGAGTTCCAGAAGGCGACAGAGGTGTTGTGCGTCGACGGCGGTGCTTCTTTGCACACCTCGCACCGCCAACTCAAACAGTGGGTGCGGGAAGTGAACGCAGCAGAACCGCCCGTTGAGTCACGCAAGCCCCTGAAGTGGTCCAGCACGCCCATCGTCTTCGACATTGAAGATCACCCTGATCGCATCACTGCGGTCGGGTGCTTGCCGATGTTGGTTTCACCAACAATCCGCAACCTCAGGGTCACGAAGATGCTGGTTGACGGCGGGGCCAGCCTGAATCTAATATCATCCGCAGTGCTCAAGAAGCTCCAGATCCCCGACAGCGAGCTCGAAGAGACCGGTACCTTTCAAGGAATAAACCCAGGAAGGAGCAAGCCGAAGGGGAAGATCACACTGCCAGTGACATTTGGCAACAAGCTGAATTTCAGGACAGAGAGAGTCACATTCGACGTTGCTGATTTCCCATTGCCCTACAATGGGATACTTGGCCGTCCAGTGCTCGCTAAGTTCATGGCAGCCTCTCACTATGCCTATAATGTGCTCAAGATGCCTGGTCCGATAAGTGTCATTTCTGTCCAAGGCGACAAGAAGGATGCACTCATCTGTACCGACAAGATCTACCGGGAAGCAGTAGCCGCAGAAGAACGCAAACCACTTGCCGCTGAAGCTCCCGGGGGGAAGAAGAAGAACAAGTCCGGCAAGAGTAGCTCTGATGCCTACTCCGGCAAGCGCACCTCTTCGGAGTGCCGCGCTACCGTCGAGGATGCACCATCGAGCTCCACCGGCAAGTGCAAGAAGGCAAAGATAGCTTCACCAGAGACCAAGAAAGTGGCCGCCAAGGAGGACGGCACTGGTGGCACCTTCACCATCAGTGCCACGCTCGATCCTAAATAGGAAAGCGCACTCGTTGCTTTCCTGCGGGCGAATGTCGATGTGTTTGCATGGCAACCATCTGACATCCCCGGTGTTCCCAGGGAAGTAATTGAGCACCACCTTGCCGTCTGTCCTCACGCGCGGCCCGTCAAGCAGAGAGTTAGAAAGCAAGCAGTAGAGCATCAAGAATTCATTGCAGAAGAGATCAGGAAGTTGGAAGCAGCAGGCCTGGTCCGAGGAGTACTCCATCTGACGTGGTTAGCCAATCCAGTAGTCGTGCGTAAAGCAAACGGGAAGTGGAGGCTTTGTATTGACTTCACTGATGTTAATAAAGCTTGCCCTAAGGATCCATTTCCCTTGCCGCGCATTGACCAGATTGTCGATTCCACGGCAGGATGTGATCTGCTTTCATTCCTTGATGCATATTCAGGATACCATCAGATCTTCATGGCAGAAGAGGATGAAGAGAAAACATCTTTCATTACTCCATGTGGCACGTACTGCTTTGTACGAATGCCCTTCGGGTTAAAGAATGCTGGTTCAACATTTGCAAGAGTAGTTAGTCATGCTTTTGAGCCACAGCTGCACAGAAATGTAGAAGCTTACATGGATGACATAGTGGTCAAGAGCAAGGACAAAGAAACTTTAATCCAAGACTTGGACGAGACTTTTGCAAATCTGCGCAGGATCAACCTCAAGTTGAATCCCGAGAAGTGTGTGTTTGGAGTCCCTTCCGGCAAGCTTCTCGGATTCTTTGTGTCCCAGAGGGGGATTGAAGCTAATCCCGACAAGATCAAGGCCATTGAGCAAATCGAAGCACCAAAGCACGTCAAGGATGTGCGAAGGCTTGCCGGCTGTGTTGCTACTCTGAGTAGGTTCATCTCTAAGTCTACTGAGCGCGCCCTGCCATTTTTCAAGATTTTGAAAAAGGCAGGTCCAATGAAATGGACTTCGGAAGCGGAGGCTACACTGCAGGACCTGAAGAGATACCTATCCTCTACTCCAACACTTGTCGCACCTAAGCCACAAGAGAAGTTGCTGCTATATCTGGCGGCAACCAATCAAGTGGTAAGTGCTGCGCTAGTAGCGGAGAGGGAGGCAGATGGTGAGCCAGCGTCCGCGGCAAGCAAGTCCAGTGACAAGCAGGGGGCTTCCCCGACAAGCTCTGGCCCGACAAGCCCCGATCCGGCAAGTTCTGGTTCCGGCAAGAATGGATCCGCGCAGCTGCAAGAAGAGAAACGGAAAAAGATGGTGCAGCGCCCAGTTTACTTCATCAGCTCCCTTCTGCAGGGGGCTAGATCAAGGTACTCTGGTGTGCAGAAACTGCTCTTCGGCCTCCTAATGGCCTCGAGGAAGTTGCGCCATTACTTCCAAGCACATGAGATCACAGTGGTCACTCGCTTTCCGTTGAAGAGGATATTGCAGAATCCAGAGGCAACAGGCAGGATTGTCGAGTGGGCACTGGAATTGTCAAGCTTTGGCCTCAAGTTCGAGAGTACCTCAACTATCCAGAGCCGAGCCTTGGCAGAATTCATAGCAGAATGGACGCCAACGCCTGATGAAGAAATTCCGGAGAGGAGCATCCCCGTCAAGGAAGCTAGCAAGGAATGGATCATGTACTTCGATGGTGCCTTCTCGCTGCAAGGCGCCAGTGCGGGCGTACTACTTGTCGCACCCACCGGAGAGCACCTCAAGTACGTGGTCCAAATGCACTTTCCCAAGGAGCAAGCAACAAATAATACTGCAGAGTATGAAGGCTTGCTTGCCGGACTCAGGATCGCGGCAGGACTTGGGATCAAGAAGCTTATTGTCAGGGGTGATTCACAGCTTGTCGTCCGCCAAGTTAACAAAGATTATTAGAGTCCGTTGATGGAAGCATACATCGATGTAGTGAGGAAGCTAGAGGAGCATTTTGATGGCCTGCAAATGGAACATGTTCTAAGAGCTTAGAATGACATTGCAGATAGTCTGTCAAAGTGTGCTGCACTCAAGTTGCCTGTGGAACCAGGGATCTTTGTGCTCAAGCTGACTCAGCCATCTGTGACACCATCAACTGGACAGAGCAAGAAGAGGAAGTTGATTGCTGGGGACTACCTTCCGGCAGAGCTCCCCGAAGCCGCCGTCGAGAAGGTCCCCAAGATCAACACCAAGAGCGCTGAGGAGTGGTCTGCTCCGGCAAGCCCTGGACCTTGTTCTGTTCGAGCAGAGGCTCCCGACAAGCTGTGTCCCGACACGCTTGTCGGGGAACGTCCTGCTCCGGCAAGCCCCAGGCCTTGTTCCGTTCGAGCAGAGGCTCCCGACAAGTTTTTCTCCAGCAAGCTTGTCGGGGAACATCACGCTCCGGCAAGATACCAGATTCTTGCCGTAGAAGCGGATGTTCCCGCAGCAGCATTCACGCCTTTAGTCCTTGTCGTTGAGCCACAAGCTCCGGCATGGGCACAGCAGATCGTCCATTTCCTTCAGACAGGAGAACTTCCCGAGGAACAGGAAGAAGCGGAAAAAGTAGCCCGGCAATCAAGTATGTACCAGTTTGTCGATGACATACTGTACAGAAAAAGATTCAACGGAGTGAAATTGAAGTGCATTTCCCGGGAAGATGGACAGGAGCTGTTGGCAGAGATACACGGAGGCATATGTGGTCACCACATTGGCGCAAGAGCACTTGCCGGCAAAGCCTTCCGGCAAGGTTTCTTCTGGCCGACAGCCCTCCAGGATGCAACTGCACAAGTAACCAAGTGTGAAGCGTGCCAGCTCCACTCCAAACAGATTCATCAGCCAGCTCAAGCTCTCCGAACAATCTCTTTATCCTGACCATTTTCGGTCTGGGGGCTCGACATTCTCAACCCCTTTCCCCTCGCATACAGATCACCTCGAGTGCTCCCTTACGATGAGCTAAAGCGAGAGTAGCCGCGGAAAAGATGACGCGCTGCTCCTCGAGGAAGATCGTCTTCAGGCTGCGGTACGAGCTGCTCGCTACCGCCAAGCTTTGCGCCGCTTCCATAGCCGCAAAGCTAACGCCAGAAGCTTCGAGGAGGAGAGGATAGAGGTGTGGGCCGGGTGTCGTTCAAAGGAGCATGGCCTCGCCGGAACACAGGCGACAGAAAAGATAAGTTGCCAAAGTTTGAGCATGATCAAGTTTTAAATTTCTAAGTTATATTCCTTGAATGTTCGTGCTTTGTATGGGAAACCTGTGCGCGGAGGAATCGACTCGTGGCTAAGTTGCGCCCTTGATTTGTTTCGAGTCCGCTCAACAATGCAAGCGAGCTGCAACTAGCCCCGACAAGGTTTCTTGCCGGATGCAACACCGCCAGCGGGCTGCTGATGTTCCGCACTCAGCAAGTGTGCTCGCACCAGCAAGTTTCCCTTAAAAGCGTAGGGTGAAAACATACAAGGGATGTGACAGAGTAAAGGATATAACACAGCGAGCAGAGTTATATTCCTTGAACGACCGTGCCTTGTGTGTAAAACCTGTGTGCGGAGGAATCGACTCGTGGCTAAGTTGCGCCCTTGATTTGTTTCGAGTCCGCTCAACAATACAAGCGAGCTGCAATTAGCCCCGACAAGGTTTGTTGCCGGATGCAACACCGCCAGCGGGCTGCTGATGTCCCGCACTCAGCAAGTGTGCTTGCACCGGCAAGTTTCCCTCAAAGCGTAGGGCGAAAACACACAAGGGGCGGAATCAAGTAAAGGAAGTAACATAGCGGATAGTGCCCAGAATTGAGTTATGTTGCAAAAATAACTTATCGCGGCACTGGCTAAAACGTTCTCATAACTGAAATGACAGCGACCAGGAAGAGAAAGAAGGGCGCGCCGGCACCTAGACCCCGACAAGCCAGTGTTGCCGGGGGGCGCGAATGTCAAGTTTCATCTGCGGCAAGCCAAGGTTGCCGGAGGCTACGATACCAGATAAGTTTTTCGTCCCTCGTCATGCATCCTCTTATGGACTGGGAAACGCGAAGCCGCGTCCTTGAACGTTCATGCCTTGTATAAAAAAAACCTGTGCGCGGAGGAACCTCCTCGTACCTAGTTGCGCCCTTACTTCGTTTCGAGTCGGCTCAACAACTTAAGTGAGCTGCTAAGCGCCCTTACTTTGCTTCGAGTCCGCTCAGCAACTTAAGTGAGCCGCTAAGCGCCCTTGCGTTGTTTTTGAGCCCGCTCAACAACTTAAGCGTGCTGCAACTAGTTGCGGCAAGGTTTCTTGCCGGAACCGGCACCGCCAGCAGGCTGCTGATGTCCCGTACTCAGCGCCCGCGGCAAGCCTGCTCCGGCACCGCCTGCAAGCTGCTGATGTTCCGCACTCAGCGCTCGCGGCAAGCGTGCCCGTGCCGGCAAGTTTCCCTCAAAGCGTAGGGTAAAAACATACAAGGCATAGAATCAAGTAATGGATGTGACCTAGCACGCTTCCCCTTTCCACTAAAAAAACATCCCACTCGGGTACAGTCCATAGAGGATGAAAAACATGAAAGAGAGGATTACAAGATTTAAATGCAGCTAAGGCCCGAAGGCTTACAAATTAAAAAGATGAGATGCCCGTAATCCTTTTTCTGTCCCTCTCTTCAGGAGGTAGGTCAAGGAGGCGAGAAGGGCAAAAGGGGCGCCTAGGCGAACTACGGGTGCCAGAAGACACCAAGAGAACATCCCCGGGGCCGTCCGAAGGCTGGATGGTGATGGCGGCGCCGGAAGCAGGGCTCGAAGACGGGGCGGCAGGACGTCAGCATGCTGTCGAGGGCACCATGCCCTCGTACTCCGGCTTGACGGCCTTGCCGCCAGCCTTCTTCCTCTTCCGCAGCCTCCCTACGCCAGCCGCCCAAGGAGACGACCCCGGGGAGTTCAAGGTGCCGGCGACGCGGATGATGGGGTCGCCGGAGGCGCGCGGAGCAGCGTCCGACACCTAGTCGGGCCCGCCACTCCGCCGCCCGTTACCCTCGTCGTCGCTGTCGCTCTCCTCCTTGTCACTCTCGCTTGAGGGGGAGTCTTCGCTATCAGAGGAGCTGTCCACGCAGCACCTCGCCCGGATGCCGGAGTCCCCGAATACCTTGACGGAGAGGAGGTCGCCCTCCATTAACTTAAAATGGAGGGTAAACCCCGCCGTCAAGCTGTGGATGCGGGCGAACATCTTCCATCCACGGTCAAGATACATCACGCTAGGGGCTGGGGATACAACGTGGACTCGCGTGCCGCTGATCCCACAGCCCCTCATGCGCAATCTCAGCATCTCGGGCGGTTCCGGCTCCATCGCGCTCGCAAACGGAGCGGGAAACCGGAGGCGACGACGAGGCGGCCGGCGCAGCCTGACGAAGAACTCGCAAGGGTCGTCCCCCGTATGTACCGCCGCGAGGGGAGGAGCCACCGGCGGAGGCGGAGATTCTGCACCACCCCGACCGCCTCTTCCCGAGCGCCTCGGCCTCGTCCTCGACCTCGATCGCGACCTCGCCCCCTCCCTCTTCCCCTTGTGGCTGGCTCTGCCACCACGGGCGTGGAATAGGGAGGGATGCGCTGCCTGGCGGCAACCCTCGCCACCACCGATAAAGGACCAGGGTTCCCTTCCTCCATGGCGAATGGGAGAAAGGGAAACAGAAGATTGGAGAAAGGAGAAGATGAGGGAGTGCGGGTCTCGGCGCCCTCCTCCCACTCTTCTTAAAGGAGCGAGGTGGGGGCTCGACCGCCCCGCTCGGTGAATCAGGGCATGGGAGGAGCAGGGAATCTGGGCCGACCTGCTGCCTCCGCCCGTGACAGCTCGGTTTTCCGCCTCCACCGTCCACGACCCCGAGTGCATGGGAGCCGCGTGGCGGGGATGCAAAGCCGAGGCGACAGATGAGGTGACCTCGCCTGCCCCCGCGGTCACGGGCGGGGCGGGGGGGGAGGGTGGACGCCTCGAAAATCGCGCACGCCACCCACGTCTCCCACTACGCCGCGATTGATGCGTGCCGTTGCAAGGGAGCGTGGTGGGCGCAGAATCAGATTTAGTGTGGACCCAGGCCGCGCGTGCCCGTGCACTATTTTGGGCCTGGCCCAACAGCGCTCGGCACCGTGTATGGCCCAGGCCCGGGGGTTCCTGTCGGTGTACTAAAGTAGGGGGTACCTTAGTACCCCGAACTTGTGCACGGGCAGTCGCAGCGACCCGCGGCAGGGCTTGCCGGGCATCCGCCAAGATCCTTGACGGCCGCTTAGATGCCATTCAAGAACAGAGTACTAAAGCTAAAAGCCCCGGCAAGAGGATCTTGCCGGGAAGGCCAACCAAGGCCCCGGCAAGAGGAGCTTGCCGGGAAGGCCAACCAAGGCCCCGGCAAGAGAAGCTGGCCGGGAAGAATACAAGGCCCCGGCAAGAGGAGCTTGCCGGGAAGGACAAAGGCCCCGGCAAGAGGAGCTTGCCGGGAAGGAGAAAGGCCCCGACAAGAGGGGCTTGTCGGGAAGGCCAGCCAAGGCACTTCAAGGAACTTGCCACGACGCCCCGCGCGTCCCGGCAAGGCCCGGCGAGCGGCAAGCTCGCTGGTGCGACAAGACAAGGGCCGCGGCAAGGCGCTTGCCGCGGCAAGGCTGCCACTCTGCACCCGAACTCCAGCGCATCCAACGACGTGTCACCCCAGGACTATCCCAGGAGCACGTGGCAAGGCGCTGTGCAGCCATGCGGTGCGAGGTGGCAAAAGGAGCTGACAAGGAGGCCATCGTGGCGATCGGTGGCGCCTCTAACGCTCGTTTCCTTGCACTATTGGGGCGACCAGACGGGCATTAAATGCCCTTGTCCCCTGCTGTCAGAGTTAGGTAGGGGACACTGTTGGTAGTAGTTGTACCAACCCGCATTTTTACCTTTCTACCCCTCTTTCTACGCTGCCACCTGTCGGTGACCCCTTTAGCCTATAAAAAGGAGGCCCATGCGCACGTAGAAGAGGTTCGAGGGTTCGGAATTTTGGTTCCACAGCTTGGGGTTTGGCTGATTTGACGCCACGCCCGCTCTCTCGAGCAAGAACAAATACAACACACAAAGCAGCAATAGGAGTTTTATCTCTCCGGAGAGCTCCGAAGCTGGGTAAAAACTCCCCCCCCCCCCGCGCGCTCCCTCGCCTCGATCCGCTCTGCATGCGCCCTCCGCTCCCCTGCCGGACAAAGAAAGGGGCCCTCCTGCCCCATAGGTGCTCGTGGCCTCTCAGTTCCCCACGACACTCATGATGTCCGCCGGAACCCCAAATTCCCAAGCGGGTCTCTTCCTCTCTTGCAGGGGGGCGATTCGGCGGTGAAGAAAGTCTGCGCCAACAGCACCCACAGTGAGCCCGGCAAGCTTGAGCCGCAAGATCCGGGTGGTGGTGATCTTCAACTTGTCGTCGTCCGCGGCAAGGGCGCTCCAATCGCCGCCGCGCACTGCTGGGGCTTGGCGCAGGGCAGTAAACGGCTGCGGGTTCTCCTCGACGATCCAACACCACTCCGCTCTCCACTCCTCCCATTTGCTGCGGAGCTCCCCTTCCAGATACGCCTCCTTCTTGCCAGTTCTCGAGATCCAGGCGATCCCGCCGGATAAGGGCTCTTCTCTCTCGAACCGGGGCATGAAGTAGTGGCGAAAAAGGGCTACGTTTGGGTGGACTCCGACAAAGTTTTCGCAGAGATGTGCGAAAACCGCCATGGTCAAGACAGCATTGGGGGTGAAGTCAAGGAGATGAAACCCGTAGGTATTCATGATGTCATAGAAGAATTCAGAGAAGGGCGGGCAGAGCCTGCAATAGAAGAATAGAACGAAGAAAGGGTATCCATTTGGAGCCCGTTTCGAAGCGGCAGCGGAGAGTACCTTCGTGCGCGGATGCGCCCGCGTCTCCGTCGACCAGAAAAGATAGTACCACTCCCTCAGCTCCGCCGCGGTGAGCTCGAAGGGGAAGGTGGCCCGCTCCTTCCGCAGCGCCTCGAGCCGCAGCGCCTCGGCCGACTTCACTCCCTTCCCGGTCTTCGGAGCCATGGCGAAGGTGGCAGGGAGAGATCGACATCGTTGGTCGCGATGGCGGCAATGGGGGGTGGAGCGCTGCTCTCTTTCGGATTTGGAAGCGGAGGGGAGCGGCGGAGATTTCCGAGATTGTAACAGTAAATGGAGAAGGAGGGGGAACTGCCCTGTTTCATCTGCTTATAAAGAGGAGGAGGCAAACGTTACGCTTTCTCCGAATAAAGAACCACCCACGATCTCTCCCACGACGCCGCATTCGACGCGTGCCGTTACGGGAGAGCGCGGTGGATACGGAGTCAGATTCGGTGTGCCCCAGGCCGCGCGTGCCCGTGCCCTGTTTTGGGCCTGGCCCAATAGCGCTCGGCACCGTGTATGGCCCAGGCCCGGGGGCTCCTGTCGGTGTACTAAAGTAGGGGTACCTTAGTATCCCGAACTTGTGCACGGGCAGTCGCAGCACCCCGCGGCAAGGCTTACCGGGTGACCGCCAAGGTCCTCCGTTGGTTCCTTTGGAGCCATTCAAGAACAAAGTGTTTTGAAGCCGAGAAGACAAGGCCTCGGCAAGAGGAGCTTGCGGTGAAGGACAGCCAAGGCATTTCAAGCAACTTACCGCGACGCGCCTCGCGTCCCGGCAAGGCCCGGTGAGCGACAAGCGTCCGGGCGCGACAAGACAACGACCGCGGCAAGGCGCTTGCCGCGGCGAAGCTACCACTTGGCGCCCGCGCTCCAGCGCATCCACCAACGTGTCGCCTCCGGGCCTTTCCAGGCGCGCGTGGCAAGAAGCTGTGAAGCTAGCGGTGCGAGGTGGCAAACGGAGATGACGAGAAGGCCATCGTGGCAAGCGGTGGCGCCCCTAACGGTCACTTTTTTGCACTGTTTGGGCGACTCAGGCGGGCATTTAATGCCTTTGTCCCCTGCCGTCAGAGTTAGGTAGGGCACACTGTACAAGTAGCTGTACCAACCACATCTTTTACATTTTTCGCCTACGTTGCCACCTGTTGGTGACCCCTTTGAGCATAGAAAAGGAGGCCCATGCGCAATGTAGAGGGGTTCGACTCATTCAAAAACAGAACACTCCCACGCTCCAGAGCAAGAACATAATACAAAGCACGAAGCAGCAGTAGGAGTTTTATCTCTCCGGAGAGCTCCGAAGCTGGGTAAAACTGCTCGTGTGCTTTGCGTCAATCCGCTCTTCGTGCGATTTCTGCTCCCCCGCCGGACCGAAAAGGGGCCCTGCCCCATAGGTGTTCGTTCCCACGACATCTCGCACGAAGAGCGGATCGAGGCGAAGCACACGAGCAATTTTACCCAGCTTCGGAGCTCTCCAGAGAGATAAAACTCCTACTGCTGCTTCGTGGTTTGTATTATGTTCTTGCTCTTGACCACTATGTCATCCATGTAGGCTTCCACATTTCTGTGCAACTGTGGCTCAAAAGCTTCGTGAACTACCGTTGCAAATGTTGAACCAGCATTCTTTAGTCCGAAAGGCATCCGTACAAAACAGTACGTGCCACATGGAGTAATGAATGCGGTCTTCTCCTCATCTTCTTCTGCCACGAAGATCTGATGATATCCTGAATATGCGTCAAGAAATGAAAGCAGATCACATCCAGCCGTGGAGTCAACAATCTGGTCGATGCGCTGGAGCGCGGGCGCCAAGTGGTAGCTTTGCCGCGGCAAGCGCCTTGCCGCGGTCGTTGTCTTGTCGCGCCCGGACGCTTGTCACTCACCGGGCCTTGCCGGGACGCGAGGCGCGTCGCGGTAAGTTGCTTGAAATGCCTTGGCTGTCCTTCTCGGCAAGCTCCTCTTGCCGGGGCTTTGTCTTCTCGGCTTCAAAACACTTTGTTCTTGAATGGCTCCAAAGGAACCAATGGAGGACCTTGGCGGTCACCCGACAAGCCTTGCCGCGGGGTGCTGCGACTGCCCGTGCACAAGTTCGGGATACTAAGGTACCCCTACTTTAGTACACCGACAGGTGCCTCACGGCCTCCACGTCAGAGAAGAGCCATCGTGGACAAGTCTGAAGGAAAAGTAGCAGCTTGCAGAGGGAAGGTGGATCCTGCAGAAGAAGCGGTCTCTCCATAGAAAAAGAGTGGTCCTAGCAGCAAAAGGACGAGAGAGAAAGAGAGTGCTGGTGCCCAATTTCTCCCGTTTGAAGCTTTCTTACCTCAGCAATTGGATCACGGAGGCTATCACCTGTCATCAGCTGCGTTGGGTGAATGTTTCGTGTGCTATAGCCTGAGCAGATGTGGCACCTGAGACCACCACTAGATGATGCCTATGCCCTAAGAGCAACTCCAACAGGCCGACCCAAACGGACGGCGATTTCGTCCGCTTTTTGTCCGTTTGGGTCGGCCGGGCGGACGTGCGCGTCCGCATTTTAAAATGGGTCGGGTTGACCGTCCAACAGGGAGGCCGACCCAAATGTGCCGGCGTGGAAAAAGAGCAAGTTTGCACGAAATAAACATAAATAAACATAAAGTGGCCGGTCAAACGCCGGCCAAAGTCCACCTAAATCTAATAAACATTAAAAAAAGTCTGCGCCCGCCTGCTGCCGCCCCGCATGCTGCCCTAGACGTCGTCGGCCTTGCCCTTGCCCTTGGCCTCGATGCCGCCGTCGTCGGTGAGGTCGATGAAGACCAGAGTAGGGCCAACCCACCCGAACGCCGCCTGGTACGCTGCCAGGGCAGCCTCCTCCGGCGTTTGCTGGGGCGGCGGCATGGCGGCAAGCCGCGCGCGCTCCTCCTCGTCCTCCTCCTCGAGCTAGAGCGCCTCCGCGTCGCGTTGGAGCATGGCGTCGTAGTGCATCTGCTCCTCATTGTCGGCCTGCTCCTGGCGGAGCCAGTGCTCCTTCCATCGCTTGAGGTGGGCCGCCTCCTCCTCCGGCGTGGCGGCGAAGTGGACGGGAGGTGCGCTGACCCACTCGCGGTACTGGCCCGTCCACGAGTAGGCCTCCTCCGACCAAGTGGGTGGAGGCGGGGAGCGCTTACGCGACGGCTCCGGCTCCGGCTCTGGCTCCGGCTTGGGCGGGACGGGCGGCGATGATGGAGGCGGCGGCACGAAGAGCAGGGAGTGGACGGAGTCCCCCGCCGCCAATAGGGCAAGGGCTTGCTCCAGCCCATCCCAGTGCGCATCCTCGTTGATGCGGCTAGCCTCCAGCGCGTGCTGCAGGGCCTCCTCGAGGGCGGCTTGGTACTCCGCCTCCGCCTCCATGTCCTGCGGCTCTACATCCGGGGGCGGCGGTGGGAACGGCGGTGGGACGGCGTCGACACCTGAGCACCGTTGCTCCTTGTGTTCGAGGGCGAACCAAGCCTCACAGTTGGGAGAGTGGCGGCGTACTTTGGCAGCCGACGCTGCTCCGGCGTGAGCAGCGCGCGGCGCCAGTGCACCTCGTCGTCGTGCGCCCGCTGACTCCGCGGGACCACCGGCACCGGGATCCGGTTTGGATCCAAATGTTGATGGTGCGGCAGCGTCACGTCGGGGTAGGGGAGGGGCGGCCTGTACTCCCAGTGCCACCGCGCTTGGTGCACCGAGATGTGCAGGCGTCGGCGTTCAGGGCGGAAACGCACCAGCGGTGGAGGGGGAGGGGAAGCTCGGGATGACGAGGCGCCGGGAGTGCCCTTGCCCTTGCCCTTGCTGCTGCCGAAGAGGCACATGGCCGCGCTAGGGTTTGCGGTCGCCGGCGAGGAAGCAAAGGGAGTGGTGTGGGGCCAGATGTGGACGGGATCAGTGGATGAGGCCGACCCCGCCGCACGCGTGGTTAAAAAAGGATGCGCGCACTGGCTGACGCATGGGCCCGCTGTCGGTGGTCGTCATAAATAAGACGACCGGTGGCGGTTGGGTGGCCGCCAGGTGGGGACGTGGCGGACGGCGAGGAGACACGCGGCGCGTCCGCGCCAACGCATTCCAGGCGCAAATTTGGGCCGCAAATGCATCAGCGCGGACGCGATGCGGACGTGAAATGGGTTTGGGTCGGCACGTTGGGCCGCCACTTTTGTTCGCGCCGACCCAAACGGACGCGGGCGGACGAAATGGGTCGCCCCATTGGAGTTGCTCTAAGGCTTGTCTGGGAGAAGAATGTCGCGGTAATAATATTATATAATGCAATGAGCTCGCGCTTGAAATGGATCCCCTAGCAGCGGCTAAGGTTTAATATCCTCGAGGTGACTCCCTCGACATGAGTCTACCCATCGGTGAGTCTTCTGCTGCATCGTATTTGTGATTGTGACCCTTCCAGCCGCCATCTCCTTTCTCTCGCGTGGTTTGCCAGGTCTCTGAGCTCCCGTGGATCGGTTCCTTGAACTCATGTGGTTCCATGAATCCCGTGGATCGAACGTGTTGCCTTTGGGGTTCGTGGCCTAGCAGCGGCTTGGGGTTCATTATCGAGGCCTTCGCCCTGCCCATCCAGCTGGCCGCCCTGCGACCGTTCCACCTACGCCATACACATCCAGTTGCCCGCCCTGCGACCGTTCCGCCTGCGCTTTGCCCACCCACACGACAATGATGACTCTCTCTGATCAGCACTCGGGCACATGCGGTGGGTCTGGAGCCCCTTCCCTCACCTAGATGTTTTTTTGGCCAGTTGGATCTGGTTGGTGAGGAATTTTATGACTTGGTGATAGATGTGGAGGATCCGTGATCAATGATCGTGTTTGGTGGATAGCTCTTACACGAGTCCACATAGAGAAGACATTCAGCCAAACTATGTTTTTCAGAGACATGCATGCAGCATGGAAATTCGTCGAAGAGATACGGTTGCGGCCCCTCAGAGCCAACCTCTTCGTGGTACATGCATCGGGCTTGGGAGATTGATCATGCACCAGGGTCCATGGATCTTCCTCTATTGGGTTGTTCTTCTCCCTCATTATCACGGCTTCAACAAGGCCGAGCACATACATAGATTAAATAGCAAAAAACTGCCACATTACATGCTAGGGTTACAAAAAACTACCACTTTCTTTAATTTTCCAAAATGCTACAACTATTTTGGTTCCTTCTTCCAAAAACCCAAGTGGATAAACGATTAACTTTTAAGTACACTTATGAAAGGCCTGGCCCACCCGCGCATGCCGACATCCATTCGGGCGCAACCGTTCCGACCGGGTCAAGATGACCCGAGTCGATTCACTCCCTCTTACTCTCTCTCCTCTCTCTCCCTCGATCTGGTAGACCTAGGCGATGGAGACGGCGAAACCACTCGACGGCGGCGACTCTATGGGGGAAGTGTGCTACTTCTTGAGCTTGCATTGGTTTTTCCCTTGCAGAGGAAAGGGTGATGCAGCAAAGTAGAGATAAGTATTTCCCTCAGTTTGAGAACCAAGGTATCAATCCAGTAGGAGAAGAACGCACAAATCATCAATACATGCACAAACAATCAAACACTTGCACCCAACGCGATAAAGGGGTTCACAAAATAGGCATCACATCCGTGTCAAGTAGACCGAAACGATTCTGCATCTACTACTATTACTCCACACATCGACCGACTCCTACCTGCATCTAGAGTGTTAAATTCATAAAGAACAGAGTAACGCATTAAGTAAGATGACACGACGTAGAGGAATTAACTTAAGCAATATGATGAAAACCCCATCTTTTTATCCTCGATGGCAACAATGCTATACGTGCCTCGCTACCCCTACTTTGTCACTCGGTGAGGACACCGCAAGATTGAACCCAAAGCTAAGCACCTCTCCCATTGCAAGAAAAACCAATCTAGTTGGCCAAACCAAACCGATAATTCGAAGAGAAATACAAAGATATCAAATCATGCATATAATAATTCAGAGGAGATTCAAATAATATTCATAGATAAGTTGATCATAAATCCACAATTCATCGGATCTCGACAAACACACCACAAAAGAAGATTACATCGGATAGATCTCCAAGAAAATCGTGGAGAACATGGTATTGGGAATCAAAGAGAGAGAAGAAGCCATCTAGCTACTAGCTATGGACCCGTAGGTCTGTGGTGGACCACTCACGCTTCATCGGAGGGGCAATAGAGTTGATGTAGATGCCCTCTGTGATCAAATCCCCCTCCAGTAGGGTGCTGGAAAAGGTTCCTAGATGGGATCTCACGGGAACAGAAGGTTGCGGCGGTGGAAAAGTGATTTCATGGATGCTTCTGGTGGTTTGAGAATTTTTACAAATATATAGGAGGAACATCTAGGGCCAGGGGGCATCGAGGGGCCCACGAGATAGGGGGCGCGACCTACCCCCTTGGGCGTGCCCTCCACCCTTGTCGCCGCCTCATGGCTCTTCTGACTTGGACTCCGAGTCTCCTGGGCATTTTCTGGTTCAAGAAAAATCATCGTGAAGTTTTATTCCGTTTGGAATCCATTTAATATTCCTTTTCTACGAAGCTCATAAACAAGGAAAAAAACAGAAATTGGCACTGGGCTATAGGTTAATAGGTTAGTCTCAAAAATAATATAAAATAGCATATTAGTGCATATAAAACATTCAAAACAGATAATATAATACTCCCTCCGTTCCAAAATAGATGACTTAACTTTGTACTAACTTTGTACTAGAGTTAGTATAAAGTTGGGTCATCTATTTTTGAACGGAGGGAGTAGCATGGAACAATAAAAAATTATAGATATGTTGGAGATGTATCAAGCATCCTCAAGCTTAATTCCTGCTCGTCCTCGAGTAGGTAAATGATAAAAACAGAATTTTTGATGTGGAATGCTACCTAACATATTTATCCATGTAATTTCTTTTATTGTGGCATGAATGTTCAGATCCATAAGATTCAAAACAAAAGTTTAGTATTGACATCAAAATGATAATACTTAAAGCATACTAATAAAGCAATTATGTCTTCTCAAAATAACATGGCCAAAGAAAGTTATCCCTAGAAAATCATATAGTCTGGTTATGCTCCATCTTCATCACACAAAATATTCAAATCATGCACAATCCCGATGACAAGCCAAGAAATTGTTTCATACTTTTGATGTTCTCAAACTTTTTCAATTTTCATGCAATACATGAGCGTGAGCCATGGACATAGCACTATACGTGGAATAGAATATGATGGTTGTGGAGAAGACAAAAAGAAGGAGATAGTCTCACATCAACTAGGCGTATCGTGTTGGGGAACGTAGTAATTTCAAATATTTCCTACACACACGCAAGATCATGGTGATGCATAGCAACGAGAGGGAGAGTATTGTCAACGTACCCTCGTAGACCGTAAGCGGAAGCGTTATGACAACGTAGTTGATGTAATCATACGTATTCACAATCTGACCGATCTTAGTACTGAAAGTACGGCACCTCCGCGATCTGCACACGTTTCTCTCGGTGACGTCCCACGAACTCACGATCTAGCAGAGTGTCGAGGGAGAGCTTCGTCAGCACGACAGCATGATGACAGTGATGATGAAGCTACCGGCACAGGGCTTCACCTAAGCATTGCAACGATATCACCGAGGTGGATTATGGTGGAGGGGGGCACCGCACATGGCTAAGAGATCAATGATCAACTTGTGTGTCTATGGGGTGCCCCCTCCTCCGTATATAAAGGAGTGGAGGAGGGGGAGGGCCGACCCTCCTATGGCGCGCCCCATGGGGAGTCCTACTCCCACCGGGAGTAGGATTCCCCCCTTCCCTAGTTGGACTAGGAGTGGAAGGAAGGGGGAGAGAGGGGGAAGGAAAGGGGGGCCGGGCCCCCACCCAATTCGGATTGGGATTGAGGGGGGCGCACCCCCTCCTACGCCTCCCTCTCTTCTCTCCTACTATGGCCCAATAAGGCCCATATACCTCCCGAGGGGTTCCAGTAACCTCCCGGTACTCTGATATATGCCCGAACTCACCCGGAACCATTATACAATATATCGATCTTTATGTCTCGACCATTTCGAGACTCCTCGTCATGTCCGTGATCATATCCGGGACTCCGAACTACCTTCGGTACATCAAAACACATAAACTCGTAATACCGATCATCACCGAACATTAAGCGTGCGGACCCTACGGGTTCGAGAACTATGAAGACATGACCGAGACACGTCTCCGGCCAATAACCAATAGCGGAACCTGGATGCTCATATTGGCTCCCACACATTCTACAAAGATCTTTATCGGTCAAACCGCATAACAACATACGTTGTTCCCTTTGTCATCGGTATGTTACTTGCCCAAGATTCGATCGTCGGTATCTCAATACCTAGTTCAATCTCGTTACCACCAAGTCTCTTTACTCGTTCCGTAGTGCATCATCCCGTAACTAACTCATTAGTCATATTGCTTGCAAGGCTTATAGTGATGTGCATTACCGAGAGGGCCCAGAGATACCTCTCCGACAATCGGAGTGACAAATCCTAATCTCGATCTATGTCAACTCAACAAACACCATCGGAGACACCTGTGGAGCACCTTTATATTCACCCAGTTATGTTGTGACGTTTGGTAGCACACAAAGTGTTCCTCCGGTATTCAGGAGTTGCATAATCTCATAGTCATAGGGACATGTATAAGTCATGAAGAAAGCAATAGCAACATACTAAACGATCAAGTGATAAGCTAACGGAATGGGTCAAGTCAATCGCATCATTCCCTAATGATGTGATCCCGTTTATCAAATCACAACTCATGTCTATGGCTAGGAAACTTAACCATCTTTGATTAACGAGCTAGTCAAGTAGAGGCATACTAGTGACACTCTATTTGTCTATGTATTCACACATGTACTAAGTTTTCGGTTAATACAATTCTAGCATGAATAATAAACATTTATCATGATATAAGGAAATATATAAATAACAACTTTATTATTGCCTCTAGGGTATATTTCCTTTAGTCTCCCACTTGCACTAGAGTCAATAATCTAGATTACATTGTAATGATCCTAACACCCATGGAGTCTTGGTGTTGATCATGTCTTGCTCGTGAGAGAGGCTTAGTCAATGGGTCTGCAACATTCAGATCCGTATGTATCTTGCAAATCTTTATGTCCCCTTCCGACACTTGATGACGGATGGAATTGAAGTGTCTCTTGATGTGCTTGGTTCTCTTGTGAAATTTGGATTCCTTCGCCAAGGCAATGGCTCTAGTATTGTCACAAAAGATTTTCATTGGACACGATGCACTAGGTATGACGCCTAGATTGGATATGAACTCCTTCATCCAGACTCCTTTCATTTGTTGCTTCCGAAGCAGCTATGTACTCCGCTTCAAACGTAGATCCCGCCACAACGCTTTGCTTAGAACTGCACCAACTTACAGCTCCATCGTTCAATATAAATACGTATCCGGTTTGTGACTTAGAGTCATCCGGATCAGTGTCAAAGCTTGCATCGACATAACTATTTACGACGAGCTCTTTGTCACCTCCATAAACGAGAAACATATCCTTAGTCCTTTTCAGGTATTTTAGGATGTTCCTGACCGCTGTCCAGTGATCCACTCCTGGATTACTTTGGTACCTTCCTGCTAAACTAATAGCAAGGCACACATCAGGTCTGGTACACAGCATTGCATACATGATAGAGCCTATGGTTGAAGCATAGGTGTCGGTGTCAAAACCGGCGGATCTCGGGTAGGGGGGCCCGATCTGTGCATCTTAGGCTGATGGTAATAGGAAGCGAGGGACACGATGTTTACCCAGGTTCGGGACCTCTCGATGGAGGTAAAACCCTACTTCCTGCTTGATTAATATTGAAGATATGAGTAGTACAAGAGTAGATCTACCACGAGATCGTAGAGGCTAAACCCTAAAGCTAGCCTATGATGGTATGATTGTAATTGTGATCGGCCTTCTAAGGACCAACCTCTCCGGTTTATATAGACACCGGAGAGGGCTAGGGTTTACATGGAGTCGGTTACAAGGAAGGAAACACAATATCCGGATCGCCAAGCTTGCCTTCCACGCAAAGGAGAGTCCCATCCGGACACGGACCGAAGTCTTGAGTCTTGTATCTTCACGCTTCAATAGTCCGGACGATGTATACAGTTCGGCTGTCCGGATACCCCCTAATCCAGGACTCCCTCAGTAGCCCCTGAACCGGGCTTCAATGACGATGAGTTCGGCGCACAGTCTTGTCTTCGGCATTGCAAGGCGGGTTCCTTCTCCGAATACTCCAAAGTAATTATCGAACACGTAGACCGTGTCCGGATCCGCAAAATGATCTTCACATACCGCCCTAGAGAGAGAATGATATTTCACAAATACAATCTGCTGACAATTTTTAGACAATGTGACATGTCATCAAGGTCGGGTCATTATTCGAGCCGTTTTCCTACAAACAGCCACAACGCATATTGCGAAGTGGTTTCCTTGGCACGTCTTGTCGAAGCAGAGATCGTGTCCCCTTATCACGGGATTCTCATCAATACGGGTATGGGTAATCCAACCGCACCGCTAATCGCGGTGAGCGGGAGGCAAACGGGTTCCACCAGGCAAGTGGGGAGGCGCAAAAAGCATTCACCGCCCCTATAAAGAGATAAGGTCTCTTTCTCTTTACCCACGCCTTCTCTTTCCGCTAGCTCATTCCCCTCTAATCGAGCCCTAACGCCCAAGCACTCTTCTTTTCCATCGAAGAGAGGTTTTCCAAAGATGTCCGGATCCGGAGCAGGAGGCAGATGGATGGCCTCTACTGTCCAGGAGAAGGATATCAAGAAGCTCCGGGAAGCCGGGTATCTGGCCAAGAAGATCGGCCACCGTCTCCCACCGGTGGTACAGGTCGTCCCCACTCCGGAGTCTCACGAGAGAGTCATGTTCCTTCCCCACTTCGTCCGCGGGCTCGGGTTTCCCCTCCACCCATTTGTCCGTGGAGTCATGTATTACTACGGGATTGATTTTCATGATCTTTCCCCCAACTCCTTTCTCAATATCTCGATGTTCATCGTCGTGTGCGAGGCCTTTCTCTAGATTTCACCTCACTTCGGCCTGTGGCTGAATATTTTCAATGTCAAGCCCAAGGTGGTGTGTGGCGAACATGCCAAGTGCGGAGGCGCCATGGTGAGCAAGATGCCCAAGGCCGTTTGGCCGAAGGGCGCCTTCAACGACTCCGTCAAGGAGTGGCAGCAGCAATGGTTCTATATCACCGAACCACGCGGCAAAAAGTGGGCTGCAGCTCCCGACTTCAGATCCGGAGCTCCACTGCAGCTCACGTCCTCGCCCAAGAAGGGCCCGGACTGGTCCTCGTCCGATGAGCTATCGCTGCTCCAGATGCGCGTTCATAGCATGGTTGACAAGGACGTCAGACTCGTCGATGTAGTCCAGGTGATGCTAGTTCGCCTAGTTCTCCCTTGCCAGCGCCGAGCCTGCACTTTGTGGGAGTTCGACCCAACTGAGCACCAAACCCTTCGGGAGCTCTATGATTCCTCCCACAAGGGTATCTGGAAGGTGCTCTTCAAGTCCGACAAATCATGGCCGAACTCCGCCGAGGACCGTGGATATCAACTATCCCATTCTGCAAGCCCGGTAAGTTACAGCCACGCCCCGTCCATCCCTGCTTCAGTTGGAATGTCACGAGGGAGACATTTTAATCATGTTTCATCGTGACCTAAGGGATGGATAAAGAAGGTGGAGCGGATACATTGTCCGGCCCCGCTGCCGGAGGAACCGGCCGGACCTCTTCTAACAAAGATGCTGGTCCCCGCGCCTTACGAGGTGCCAAAGAAGGAGGCCTCCAAGAAGGTCAAGAAGACCCGGAGTGGCCTCCGTCGCTACGAGGCTTCGGGCGCCAAATCCGAAGACTCCAGCGACGCTCCTTCTTCCAAAGACGAAGAGGAGGAAGCAGAAGAGGACGAGCCTCCCTCTGAAGGTGGGAAGAAGCGTGCGGCCTCCCCGTCCCTGGAGGCCGAATCGCCCAAGAGGGGGAGAGGTTCCCTTCCAGAGGCATCCACCACGGCTGCCGATAACAGCCCAGAGTGGGATCCCAGGGCCCAGCCCCTGGAACAATCGTAAGTAACCGAAATCCGAATGCGCCTATGCATCCAGGGTACTCTGGGTATAGTAGTTTTAACTGTCGCCATATCTCGTATAGCCCGGCGAGGTCTCATGCCGGACAGTCCTCATCGGAGGATTCATTGAGCTCGGGTGCTGTGGCGAGCGAGACACCTCCGGAGGCTCCTTCTCCGAAGTCCAGGCGCGATGCCGAGGTGTCGTCTCAAAGAGATCCAGAGCAGGGGGGCATATCTCTGGAGCCGGACACATGGGGGCAGCGGCCCCATAGCGTGTCGACGATGGGGACAATGTCGGATTCGGACCACAACCGGATAGGGTCCTGGAGACCTCTACGGCTCCAGGATCGGGCGAGCGGCCACCTTCGACGGAGGGAGGCCTGCCTGTTCCACCGGTAACCTCTGTCCACGTAGAGCTATCGGGCAATATATCGACAGCGTTGAAGAACGCGTCTATCATCGATGAACATCGGACCCTCATGGGTGCGGTGGTTGGAAAGATTCAGTCTGCCGAAAGCGGGCTGAATGAGTCCTGCCTTGGCCTTATAAAGGCTTTTGAGGTATGGTTTCTGAGAAACCTTTGAGGAATTATCATAATATGAGCGGTAGCCCCTGATACACTGTCTGGCGAAAGAGAGGGAGCCGGACAGGGGATCAAACCCTTTGTTAATGACGTGTACCTCTTTGTTTGAAAACAAGCGTGTGCGGAGAAGACGTCCGCTCATAATGCGGAAGTGTCCAAACTGAAGCAGAGCCTGGAACGGGCCGAGGAAGAACTTGGCCGTGTGAAGAAGCAATTAGAGGATAAGGAAGGTATGTTGAAACATTGTCTTGCATTAGGCACGAATGAGTAATTGTGCCTATTGAAAAGTATTTTTGTTGTATGCCGTAGGAGCAAGTGCCGAATATGAGGCACTGAAGAAGGTTGTGGCTAATGCCAACGAGAAGGCTGCCGCCGAGCAGGCGCTTCGTGAAAAACACGAGGCCAGGGTCATCACAGCCGAGCGGGAGCTCTAGGAGGCTGTGAAGAAAAGCGAGGGCTTGGAGCAGAGTCTGGTAGGGAAAGAATCCGAACTCGCCCAAGCTCTCCAAGTCGCGGAAGATGCTAGGGAAGAAGCCTGAGGTGCTGTACGGGACATTCAGGAGGCCCGGAAAGTTGCGGCTGGTAAGGCCTGTTGTATTCATGGCCATGTTTACATGATAGCAGGGAGAACTCTAAGCGACAAGCTGAATTCTTGTTTTTACAGGGGCGTTTGCGGATCTGCCTCACGGCATATCAGATGCCGCCCAATTTTACCGGACCGAGGAGAAGAAGTCCGTGGAGAGGAATTTCTGGTCGCAGTATTTGGCACCGAACTATCCGGTGCATTTTATCGATCAGCTGAAGCAGCTGGTCGAACTGCACCAGGCGGCCGAACTAGCCATGAAGGACTTGGTTGTCTGGCTGTGGCCTATGGAGCCAATTCCAAGCAGTTACTTCGGACTCGCGAAGCGGATTGTGGGCGCCTGTCCTCGGCTTGATGCTATCAAGCGATCAGTCTGTATAGAAGGTGCGCGCATGGCGTTTGCCCGTGCAAAAGTGCATTGGGGTAAGCTTAACGCGGAGAAGCTGATGACTGAGGGGCTGCCGGAGGGTAAGGAGCACTGCAAGCCCGAGCTGTACTATGAAGGTGTACTGAAAGGGGCCCGCCTTGCGGCGGATAAGTGTGCCAAAGGCATTATATTTCCCTGAGGGCATTCGTGCCGCTTTTTGTAATATGGGATAATGGCATTTTTATTATATATTGCCTCTTTTGTTTGAACATATGTTCTTCCTGTGCGGCTGTTTATTGTATGTAAATCCCGAGAGTTGGCCAGTCGTCGGCTTCTACCCCCAGGCAAAAAGAATACGGGGGTGTTCGGGATATATCTGAACGCTCTTTAT
The DNA here is from genome assembly GCA_963921465.1 of Triticum timopheevii. Lineage (NCBI taxonomy): Eukaryota > Viridiplantae > Streptophyta > Magnoliopsida > Poales > Poaceae > Triticum > Triticum timopheevii. The sequence goes on along the minus strand of OY997274.1, from coordinate 443,100,095 downwards.
CCCATAGTTGGGTCCTTTTAAGGAGGTGTTCCTCACCACGAACCAGGCAATCGGACTATAAGGCTTTATTACTCTCACTTAGCCATAGGAATTCGAGTATGGTCGGCGCAACCCCTAGTGTTCGGAAGGCCGAACTAGGGGCTCTATTGGCATCTGATCAGAAGACCGATCCGTCGCACTCTGCATTTATAATGGCGTTGTGCGGAATAAATCTTTAAGGATTTTACAACCTCTCGAACAGCTGACCAGCTCTCGCTGCATCATGACAGTCGGTTTTCGGCTTTCTCTACTGAGGTGCTCGTCCGGTAGAACCGGGACACAATCACAGTAGTTCTCCCAGTGCTACCTTAGCCGATAGAATGGAACATAAGGTACCAAAACATGGGAGCCGGGCAAACCCAACCAATGACCCAAGACATGATCCAGAGCTGATGCATATAATGCTATAAGTTCGGGGTGCCGAGCAACCAAAAAGGTGGTCGGACTTTATTGCCGTACTGTGGAGCCCCTGGCATAACCGGGCGTAACACGAAGCGTGGCTGCCGTTTTCTGGCAAAGAGGCGTCGGCGATAAACGACGGCCGGTAAGTGTTATTTAAGTCTACGCATTGTAGTAGGATGATATGTCTATCCATGGAGTACGATGTATGATTATGAAAAGAGGTGTTTTTTGGCGGAACCTGTGATGGCCGGACTGGAGGGGGTTGTGAGTGGATCAAGAGTGAATCCGAACTGCCTTCTACCTGCATGTTCCTACCATTGTGTGTCCGGGCTGATTCCACGCCGCCAATCCTGTTCTGCGTCAAAGTTAGTTTGTAAAGGCAAATGCTTGGAGGCAGTTGAACGTCCTTTTGTGGTTGGTCTAAGGGTTCCTGATCGGACCCTGGTAAACCCAGCTGTTATACCGTGAAGTAGCGCGGACTCCTTAGTTGATGTCTGGATAGTTGGCTGTCATATCAAAATTTTGATAGGTATGCGCGACTCGCTACTCCGGCAGTTGTATGATTTCCGCTCTAAGGGCGGGGTCCAGCCTTGCCCGTTGGCGTGATTATATCACACGGTGTTGGCCTAATGGTTTATCACATGGAACGTGGTTCGTCCCGTTAGCATACGGTAAATGACCGTATAAGGGGAAGGTGCCGAAGAATTACTCTTTGGCGTGGCATTTTTTGGTGATTCGAAAACAACCGTTAGGGTGGTGGGCCAATAAACTTGGCCTTTGCACCTGGCATCCTTTAGAAGATGCTATTTGTGGTTTCATACCCATGGGGGCTTTGTGTGTTATGGAGCCCCCAAACTACTAGGCCTAGGGGTACGGCAATTGAATTGTTGTGGTAAGTGTGATCGGGGATGATCGGCCGTTCTTTTTATGTTCTTGGGGCTCTCTTGTCTAGACGCCTCCCTCGTTGTTTCTAACACATGACCGGTCGTTTTGTTTTGAGGATTCGACATTCTCTATTGGTATGCTTTGCCATCCTTCTAGGAATCGAGTGTGTGGCCCGGGCCGAATAGGCTTGAGCTATTCTTTGTCCATTGACCGGACTGGGAGTTGTTGGACTTGGCACAAGCTTCCTTGACTTGACGTCTATGACCATTGCACCGAGGCTTGAGGATGCCGCTTCATGTATCCTTCTTACTGTCTTGGACAGTAGTGATGTGTGGACGTCGGGGTATGTGCCTTGGGTTCTCCTGCTTAGGTTGAGGTAGCTAGTTGTGCCGCGTATGCCCTTTGTTGGGGCGGTCGAGTCCGTACTTTTCGGTGTCCAGGATCTTGGTCCACCTATCCACTAGCAAATCTTGGTCAGCTTTAAGCTGCTCTTGCTTTCTTTGCGGGATCCTTGCCGTGGCCATGAGCCGTCGCTTGAAGCTAACTTGTTCCACTGGATCTTTAGGCACGCCGAATTTGTCATTGACGAGGCTTAGCTCGTCTTCGGAGGGGGGTGTATAGTTGTCCCTCTCCAAGTATCCCACCGTGGCCGGTCCGGCTTGCTTGGAAGTAAGGGTTGTATTCATCTTTAGTGCCATTTGTATTGTTTTCGTCTCCTGGGCCAGTATCACAGTGGCGGGGCTTGGGTCGGCACCGACAACGCCCATGCTTTGTTTTCTCCCTGAGGGGTTATCCTCCGTTGCCTCACTACCATTGGTTTCCTTCGGAGTGTTCACCATGTATATATCGTATGAGGAGGTGGCCGTCCACCGCCATGTGAGTGGTGGCTCCTATACTTCTCCTGCATCATCGTCCATACCGTCGATGTCTTCGGAGTCGAAGTCAAGCACGTCGGTTAAATCGTCGATCGTGGCAATTAATTGGGTGGTGGGTGGGCAGCGAATTCCTTCGTCGCCTGCTTCCCACTCAAGCCGGACATAGTTCGTCCGAGAGCCTCCTAACAAAGAGAGAGACTTTAACGAGTTCAGCATGTCGCCAAAGGGCGAGTGCTGGAAGATATCCGCAGCGGTAAACTCCATTATCGGAGCCCAACCTGGCTCGGTTGGCTCGAGAGTGCGCGGACTGGAACCAACAACCGAATATGAGTCCGGGGGTCTAGAGTCACAAGTTTCCACCGAGGCGGGACCTGTGTTCGGCTCCACCGCTGATGAGTGTGCGGCCTGCGGGGTGGGGCCCATCCCTCTGTCCTTAGGCGATGCAACCTACTCCGGATTTAGGTCCGGGGCCGCTGCGGGGGTGATAACCCGAGCTTCGTCCGACAGCAGGTCTAAGCCATGCTCGTCGTGACTGTTCGGTGCTCCTGGCGCAGGCCTAAATCCGTCGAAGATCAAGTCTCCGCGAATATTCGCTGTGTAGTTCAAGTTTCCGAACCTGACCTGGTGGCCGGGGGCATAGCTATCGATCTGCTCCAGATGGCCAAGCGAATTGGCCCGCAGTGCGAAGCCGCCGAACACGAAGATCTGTCCGGGGAGAAAAGTCTTCCCCTGGACCGTGTTGTTGACGATTGAAGGCGTCATCAAGCCCTGCAGCGACGACACAGAGGAACTCTCAATGAAAGCACCAATGTCGGTGTCAAAATGGGCGGATCTCGGGTAGGGGGTCCCGATCTGTGCGTCTTAGGCTGATGGTAACAGGAAGCGAGGGAAACGATGTTTACCCAGGTTCGGGACCTCTCGATGGAGGTAAAACCCTACTTTCTACTTGATTAATATTGAAGATATGAGTAGTACAAGAGTAGATCTACCACGAGATCATAGAGGCTAAACCCTAAGAGCTAGCCTATGATGGTATGATTGTAATTGTGATCGGCCTTCTAAGGAACAACCTCTCCGGTTTATATAGACACCGGAGAGGGCTAGGGTTTACATGGAGTCAGTTACAAGGAAGGAAACACAATATCCGGATCGCCAAGCTTGCCTTCCATGCAAAGGAGAGTCCCATCCGGACACGGGCGAAGTCTTGAGTCTTGTATCTTCACGCTTCAATAGTCCGGACGATGTATATAGTCTGGCTGTCCGGATACCCCCTAATCCAGGGCTCCCTGAATAGGGAACATCTTTGATTTTCTCTCTATGTTCTCAGTGGCCGGGCATTGAGTCTGACTCAACTTCACACCTTGTAACATAGGCAAGAACCCTTTCTTTGCTTGAACCACTTTGAACTTCTTCAAAACTTTATCAAGGTATGTGCTTTGTGAAAGTCCAATTAAGCGTCTTGATCTATCTCGATAGATCTTAATGACCAATATATAAGCAGCTTCACCGAGGTCTTTCATTGAAAAACTCTTGTTCAAGTATCCTTTTATGCTATCCAGAAGTTCTATATCATTTCCAATCAATAATATGTCATTCACATATAATATTAGAAATGCTACAGAGCTCCCACTCACTTTCTTGTAAATACATGCTTCTCCAAAAGTCTGTAAAAACCATATGCTTTGATCACACTATCAAAACGGTTATTCCAACTCCGAGAGGCTTGCACCAGTCCATAAATGGATTGCTGGAGCTTGCACACTTTGTTAGCATCCTTTGGATTGATAAAACCTTCGGGTTGCAATATATACAACTCTTCTTCCAGAAATCCATTCAGGAATGCATTCTTTACATCCATTTGCCAAATTTCATAATCATAAAATGCAGCAATTGCTAACATGATTTGGACAGACTTAAGCATCGCTACGGGTGAGAAGGTCTCATCGTAGTCAACTCCTTGAACTTGTCGAAAACCTTCCGCAACAAGTTGAGCTTTATAGACAGTAACATTACTGTCAGCATTAGTCTTCTTCTTGAAGATCCATTTATTCTCAATGGCTTGCCGATCATCGGGCAAGTCAACCAAAGTCCACACTTTGTTCTCATACATTGATCCCATCTCAGATTTCATGGCCTCAAGCCATTTCATGGAATCTGGGCTCATCATCGCTTCCTCATCGTTCGTAGGTTCATCATGGTCAAGTAACATAACCTCCAGAACATGATTACCGTACCACTTTGGTGTAGATCTTACTCCGGTTGACCTACAAGGTTTGGTAGTAGTTTGATCTGAAGTTTCATGATCATTATCATCAGCTTCCTCACTAATTGGTGTAGGGATCACAGGAACTGATTTCAGTGATGAACTACTTTCCAATAAGGGAGCAGGTACAGTTACCTCATCAAGTTGTACTTTCCTCCCACTCACTTCTTTTGAGAGAAACTCCTTATCTAGAAAGGATCCATTCTTAGCAATGAATGTCTTGCCTTCGGATCTGTGATAGAAGGTGTACCCAATAGTTTCCTTTGGGTATCCTATGAAGACACATTTCACCAATTTGGGTTCGAGCTTATGAGGTTGAAGCTTTTTCACATAAGCATCGCAACCCCAAACTTTCAGAAACAACAACTTTGGTTTCTTGCCAAACCATAGTTCATAAGGTGTCGTCTCAACGGATTTAGATGGTGCCCTATTTAACGTGAATGCAGCCGTCTCTAAAGCATAACCCCAAAACAAAAGCGGTAAATTAGTAAGAGACATCATAGATCACACCATATCTAATAAAGTGCAATTACGACGTTCGGACACACCATTACGCTGTGGTGTTCCGGGTGGCGTGAGTTGTGAAACTACCCCGCATTGTTTCAAATGAATACCAAACTCGTAACTCAAATATTCTCCTCCACGATCAGATCGTAGAAACTTTATTTTCTTGTTACGATGGTTTTCCATTTACTCTAAAATTCTTTGAACTTTTCAAATGTTTCAGACTTATGTTTCATCAAGTAGATATACCCATATCTGCTCAAATCATCTGTGAAGGTGAGAAAATAATGATACCCGTCGCGTGCCTCAATATTCATCGGACCACATACATCAGTATGTATGATTTCCAACAAATCTATTGCTCGCTCCATTGTTCCAGAGAACAGATTTTTAGTCATCTTGCCCATGAGGCATGGTTCGCAAGTACCAAGTGATTCATAATCAACTGATTCCAAAAGTCCATCAGAATGGAGTTCCTTCATGCGCTTTACACCAATATGACCCAAACGACAGTGCCACAAATAAGTTGCACTATCATTATCAACTCTGCATCTTTTGGCTTCAATATTATGAATATGTGTGTCACTACTATCGAGATTCAATAAAAATAGACCACTCTTCAAGGGTGCATGACCATAAAAGATATTACTCATATAAATAGAACAACCATTGTTCTTAGATTTAAATGAATAACTGTCTCGCATCAAACAAGATCCAGATATAATGTTCATACTCAACGCTGGCACCAAATAACAATTATTCAGGTATGAAACTAATCCCGAAGGTAGATGTAGAGGTAGCCTGCCGACCGCGATCACATCGACTTTGGAACCATTTCCCACGAGCATCGTCACCTCGTCCTTAGCCAATCTTCGCTTAATCCGTAATCCCTATTTCGAGTTGCAAATATTAGCAACCAAACCAGTATGAAATACCCAGGTGCTACTGTGAGCATTAGTAAGGTACACATCAATAACATGTATATCACATATACTATTGTTCACCTTGCCATCCTTCTTATCCGCCATACTTGGGGCAATTCCGCTTCCAGTGACCAGTCCCTTTGTAGTAGAAGCACTCAGTCCCAGGCTTACGTCCAGACTTGGGCTTCTTCACTTGAGCAGCAACTTGCTTGCCGTTCTTCTTGAAGTTCCCTTTCTTCCCTTTACCCTTTTTCTTGAAACTGGTGGTCTTGTTAACCATCAACACTTGATGCTCCTTCTTGATTTCTACCTCCGCAGCCTTTAGCATTGCGAAGAGCTCAGGAATTGTCTTGTTCATCCCTTGCATATTATAGTTCATCACGAAGCTCTTGTAGCTTGGTGGCAGTGATTGAAGAATTCTGTCAATGACACTATCATCAGGAAGATTAACTCTCAGCTGAATCAAGTGGTTGTTATACCTAGACATTTTGAGTATATGTTCACTGACAGAACTATTCTCCTCCATCTTGCAGCTATAGAACTTATTGGAGACTTCATATCTCTCAATCCGGGCATTTGCTTGAAATATTAACTTCAATTCTTGGAACATCTCATATGCTCCATGACGTTCAAAACATCGCTGAAGTCCCGGTTCTAAGCCGTAAAGCATGGCACACTGAACTATCGAGTAGTCATCAGCTTTGCTCTGCCAGAAACGTCTGTGTCAAGTTGACCGAAACGATTCTGCATCTACTACTATTACTCCACACATCGACCGACTCCTTCCTGCATCTAGAGTATAAAGTTCATAAAGAACGGAGTAACGCATTAAGTAAGATGACATGATGTAGAGGAATTAACTCAAGCAATATTATGAAAACCCCATCTTTTTAACCTCGATGGCAACAATGCTATACGTGCCTCGCTACCCCTACTTTGTCACTGGGTAAGGACACCAAAAGATTGAACCCAAAGCTAAGCACCTCTCCCATTGCAAGAAAAACCAATCTAGTTGGTCAAACCAAACCAATAATTCAAAGAGAAATACAAAGCTACCAAATCATGCATATAACAATTCAGAGAAGATTCAAATAATATTCATAGATAAGTTGATCATAAATCCACAAATCATCGGATCTCGACAAACACATCGCAAAAGAAGATTACATCGGATAGATCTCCAAGAACATTGTGGAGAACATGGTATTGAGAATCAAAGAGAGAGAATAAGCCATCTAGCTACTCGCTATGGACCCGTAGGTCTGCGGTGGACCACTCACGCTTCATCGAAGGGGAAATAGAGTTGATGTATATGCCATCCGTGATCGAATCCCCCTCCGGTAGGGTGCCGGAAAAGGTCCCTAGATGGGATCTCATGGGAACAGAAGGTTGCGGCGGTGGAAAAGTGTTTTTGTGGATGCTTCTGGTTGTTTGGGAATATTTGCAAATAGATAGGAGGAAGATCTAGGTCAAGGGGTCACCAAGGGGCCCACAAGGTAGGGGGCGCTCCCTACCCCCATGGGCTCGCCCTCCACCCTTGTCGCCGCCTTGTGGCTCTTCTGACTTGGACTCCAAGTCTCCAAGGTGTCTTCTGGTCCAAGAAAAATCATTGTGAAGTTTTATTCTGTTTGGACTCCATTTAATATTCCTTTTTTGCGAAGCTCAAAAACAAGGAAAAAACATAAACTGGCACTGGGCTCTAGGTTAATAGGTTAATCCCAAAAATAATATAAAATAGCATATTAGTGCATACAAAACATCCGAAATAGATAATATAATAGCATGGAACAATAAAAAATTATATATACGTTGGAGACGTATCAAGGCGGCACCGGGGGAGAGAGTATTCTGAAGTGGATAATTGGCTCGACAGCGGCAGCTTCGCAACGCAGCCACCGCCACAGCATACACCACCACAGTCGCCATTGCCTACACAGCCGGCGCGGTGGGCAACCTACACCTGCGACACAACCTACGCCCACGCAACCGAACCAGCAGGAGCCATCGCTTGAATACAAGCGGCTAGGGCTTTGGCTAGCGTCATCGCTGCTAATCTAGCATGCTCCCACCGCTAGGCTTCAACATTTTGAGGCGTTGAGTAAGTTTTATTTCTTCATCTACTTCTCTTGAATGCTCACTGTGTGAGTTAGTTGTGGCTATCTGAATTTAGGTTAGTGGTTAATTCTTAAAAAAATCAGTTTAGTTTGGATGAAGTAGTGATTTAGATATGTAGGTAGGATTTTGTACTTATCTTGGATGGTGTAGATAGGAAATATTAATGCACTATGATGCAGTTATGTTAGTATTTAGTAAGCAGAACCACTTTCACTCAGTAGCTCTTAACTTTGATGCAGTACTCCTACTTAAGCTTACTGTATTTTGTTGTGGTATATGATAACCCGCAAGTATATGGGATAGTTGTAGCCTCTTTCAATACGTAAGAGTGTCGAACCCAATGAGGAGCTAAAGGTAGAACAAATACTCTCACAAGTCCTATCGGCCACTGATACGACTCTACACACGCTTGACATTCGCTTTACCTAGAACAAGTATGAAACTAGAAGTACTTTGTAGGTGTTATCGGATAGGTTTGCAAGATAATAAAGAACAAGTAAATAAAAAGTAGGGGCTATTTAGATAAGGATGCAATAAAGTAAATATAGCGAGTGTGGAAAAGTGGTGGTAGGAGTTGTGAAATTGTCCCTAAGCAGTTAACTACGTTACTAGATCGATAGCAAGTTTTATGTGGGAGAGGCATAAGCTAACATACTTTCTCCTCTTGGATCATATGCACTTATGATTGGAACTCTAGCAAGCATCCGCAACTACTAAAGATCATTAAGGTAAAACACAACCATAGCATTAAAGCATTAAGTCCCCTTTATCCCATACGCCACAACCCCCTTACTCGGGTTTATGCTTCTGTTACTCAAGCAACCCACTATAAGCGAATCATGAACATATTGTAACACCCTATAGTGGGAATCCCTCACGCTTGCGCGACACGGAGAGCACTATAGGACAGCAACATAACCACAAGCAAATTAAACCAATCATAGCAATTCATCAATCACAGATAGGACAATGAAAATCTACTCAGACATCATAGGATGGCAACACATCATTGGATAGTTATATGAAGCATAAAGCACCATGTTCAAGTAGAGGGTACAACGGGTTGCGGGAGAGTGGACCGCTGAATATAGATGGGGGAAGGTGATGGAGATGTTGGTGAAGATGGCAGAGGTGTTGGTGTAGATCGCGGTGATGATGATGGCCCCCGGCAGCGTTCCGGCGCCACCGGAAGCAAGGGGGCGAGAGGCCCCCTTCTTCTTCTTCTTCCTTGACCTCCTCCCTAGATGGGAGAAGGGTTTCCCCTCTGGTCCTTGGCTACCATGGCGTGTGAGGGTCGAGAGCCCCTCCGAGATTGGATCTATCTCTCTGTCTCTCTCCGTTTCTGCATTTTTGATCCTTCCCCTTCACCGTTTCTTTTATATCCGGAGATCCGTAACTCCGATTGGGGTGAATCTTTCGCCCAGATTTTTCTCATAAAATTAGCTTTCTTGCGGCAAAAGAAGAGCGTCAACCGCCTTACGGGTGGCCCACGAGCATGCCAGGCGCGCCTAGGGGGGAGGGCGCGCCCCCTGGCTCGTGGCCACCTCGGACACCGTTTCGCGTTGATTCTTCCTCCGGAAAATCCCAAATATTCCAAAATAATTCTCCGTCCGTTTTTATCCCGTTCGGATTCCGTTTGATATTGGGTTTCTGCGAAACATAAAACATGCAACAAATAGGAACTAGCACTGGGCACTGGATCAATACGCTAGTCCCAAAAATAGTATAAAAAGTTGCCAAAAGTATATGAAAGTTGAAGAATATTAGCATGGAACAATCAAAAATTATAGATACGACGGAGACTTATCAGCATGCCCAAGCTTAATTCCTGCTCGTCCTCGAGTAGGTAAATGATAAAAAAGATAAATTTTGATGTGGAATGCTACCTAACATAATCTTGATCATATGTCTAATCATGGCATGAATATTAAGACATGAGTGATTCAAAGCAATAGTCTATCATTTGACATAAAAACAATAATACTTAGGGCATCCCAACAAACAATCATGTCTTTCAAAACATCAATGCTTCAGAACGTTATCCCTACAAAATCATATAGTCTGGTATGCTCCCTTTTCTTAACACACGGTACCCCTCATGCCTATCCCGGTGTCAGCCAAGCAATTGTTTCATACTTTAGTATTCTCAAACTTTTTCAACCTTCACGCAATACATGAGCGTGAGCCATGGATATAGCACTATGGGTGGAACAGAATATGATGATGGAGGTTAAGTGGAGAAGACAAAAAAGGAAGAAAGTCTCACATCGACACGGCTAATCAACGGGCTATGGAGATGCCCATCAATTGATGTCAATGCAAGGAGTAGGGATTGCCATGCAACGGATGCACTAAGAGCTATAAGTGTATGAAAGCTCAAACTGAAAACTAAGTGGGTGTGCATCCAACTTGCTTGCTCATGAAGACCTAGGGCATTTGAGGAAGCCCATCGTTGGAATATACAAGCCAAGTTCTATAATGAAAATTCCCACTAGTATATGAAAGAGACAACATAGGAGACTCTCTATATGAAGAACATGGTGCTACTTTGAAGCACAAGTGTGGAAAAAGGATAGTAACATTGCCCCTTTTCTTTCCCCTTTTTTTTCTTTTTTTCTTCTTTTTATCTTTTTTTCTTTTTTTGGGTGGGCTTCTTTGGCCCCCTTTTTTTATTTAGGCTTCTTTGGCCTTTCCTTTTTTTCTTTTTTTCCTTCTTTTTTTTTCCTTTTTTTTCATGGTGCAATGCTCTATAATGATGATCATCACACTTTTATTTACTTACAACTCGATACTAGAACAAAGATATGACTCTATATGAATGCTTCCGGCGGTGTACCGGGATGTGCAATGATCTAGCATAGCAATGGCATCAAAAAACGGACAAGCCATGAAAACATCATGCTAGCTATCTTACGATCATGCAAAGCAATATGACAATGAATGCTCAAGTCATGTATATGATGATGATGAAAGTTGCATGTCAATATATCTTGGAATGGCTATGGAAATGCCATAATAGGTAGGTATGGTGGCTGTTTCGAGAAAGATATAAGGAGGCTTATGTGTGATAGAGCGTATCGTATCACGGGGTTTGGATGCACCGGCAATGTTTGCACCAACTCTCGAGGTGAGAAAGGGCAATGCACGGTACCGAAGAGGCTAGCAATGATGGAAGGGTGAGAGTGCGTATAATCCATGGACTCAACATTAGTCATAAAGAACTCACATACTTATTGCAAAAATTTATTAGCCATCAAAACAAAGTACTACGCGCATGCTCCTAGGGGGAGGTTGGTAGGAGTTAACCATCGTGCGCCCCCGACCTCCAAACAAAGATAAACAATCAAAATACAATGCACACCAATTTGGTTACATAGTTAGTAGGCCATACATGCATGCTTCGGGAATCACAAACCTTAACACCAACATCCTTACTAAACACAACCATCTACTAGTACCCCCCACACATTATCACCTCTATATCGCAAAACTATTGCAAGGAATCAAACATATCATATTCAGTGATCCACAAGTTTATGTAGGATTTTATGACTAACCATGTCAATGACCAATTCTTGTCATCTCTCTAAATAGAGATAAGTGAAGCAAGAGAGTTTTATTCTTTCTACAAAAGATATGCCCACGCTCTAACAAATATAAGTGAAACAGAAGAGCATTCTACAAATGGCGGTTTTCTATGTAAAGAGAAACAGGCAATCCAAACTTCAAATGATATAAGCGAAGCACATGAAGCATTTTATAAAGCCATACTCAAAAGATTTAAGTGAAGTGCAATGAGCATTCTATAAATCAACTAAGGACTATCTCATATCAGCATGGTGCATAAAATAAAAGTGAAAACTAAATGCAAAAGACGCTCCAAGACTTGCACATATCGCATGAACGAAATGAATACGAAAACATACCGATACTTGTTGAAGAAAGAGGGGATGCCTTCCGGGGCATCCCCAAGCTTAGATGCTTGAGTCTCCTTGAATATTTACTTGGGGTGCCTCGGGCATCCCCAAGCTTGAGCTCTTGCCTCTCTTCCTTTTCCTCATATCGAGACATCCTCGATTAGACACTTCATCCACACAAAACTTCAACAGAAACCTCGGTAAGATCCGTTAGTATAATAAAGCAAATCACTACTCTAAGTACTGTTGCAAACCAATTCATATTTTGTTTTTGCATTGTGTCTACTGTAACATAACTTTTTCATGGCTTAATCCACTAATATAAATTGATAGATTCATCAAAACAAGCAAACTATGCATCAAAAATAGAATCTGTCAAAAACAGAACAGTCTGTAGCAATCTGAACATCCACCATACTTATGGTATGCCAACAATTCTACCAAAATTAGGAAAAATAAACAAGTTGTACAGCAAGACAGTGCAAAAATAATCAGAACCGTTTGACATTTCAGATAAAAATGTAAAATCGCTTACTACAGCCAAAGTTTCTGTCCTGCACCATACAAACCAACAAGCATTGTAAACATCCTAAAGGCAAACCTTTGCACATTATTTTTATAAAACAATGGAATTATACAAGGGGATAATTATTTTTGATGAAAAGTTTCTGTAATCAAGATTCACAATGTTTCCGTGAGCATGAACAAAATTCAAGGAGCTCCCCCACTTCAACAATGTTTGTCTCTCTCACTTTCACTTTCCTTTTGAAAAGTTTTCGGTTCCCCTCTTTATTTTTTTATTTTTAGACTATATAAATGCACTCTAGAAATAAATGACTCTCTAAAACTTCCGGGTTGTCTCCCTGGCAGCGCTTTCTTTAAAGCCATTAAGCTAGGCATTTAGTGCTCAAGTAATGCATCCACCCGGATCCCAAGGTATATCAAAGCCAACTTTAATTAACAATGATTTGTAATTTAGTAGTGAGCACAACGTAAGATATATCAAGCAATGACAAAGTCTAACTCTCTTCCTATACATCGCCATGTCATAAAAGAACAATTCATGCACACCAAGTAAAGGCCAATGCATAGTATAAGCAGATTCTTGCAATTCTATCGTGTTGGAAACATAAAGAGGCGGAGATATAGTTCCTCTCTCATAATAATTGCAAGTAGGAGCAACAAGCACATGCATATTACATTCATCAAAATCATCATGTGCAACGGTAAAAGGCAATCCATCAATATAATCCTTAATAAGCACAAACTTCTTCGATATACTATAGTCGGGAGAATTCAAAAAGATAATAGGACTATCATACGTGGGTGCAATAGAAATAATTTCATGTTTAACATAAGGAACTATAGCAAGTTCATCTCCATAAGCATAATTCATATTGGCATCTTGGCCACAAGCATAGCAAGCATCATCAAAAAGGGATATTTCAAGATAATCAACAAGATCATAGCAATCATCATAGCAATCATCATTCGGTAAGAACGGAGGGGAATTAAACAATGTACGAGTTGAAGAGTTACTCTCATTAGAAGGTGGGCACGGGTGATCAATCCGCTCTTCCTCCTTTTGTTCTTCGCTCTCCTCATCATCTTTTTCATCCAATGAGCTCACAGTTTCATCAATTTCTTCTTCCATAGCTTCCTGCAAAATATTAGTATCTTCTTGGACAGTGGAGACTTTCTCAATAAATGCATTAATATTGTAATTGTATTCATAATTTTCATAACAATATCTAAGTATAGCAAGATTTTCTGTTCTATAAACTGAATCATCAAAATCTTCAAATGCTTTAAACATAGATTCAATCTCATAAGCACGCATAAAAGCAACAAATTCTTATATTTGTTCCACATCATAGTAATCATATCTACCATTAGCATAAGAAGCTAAGGTTTTATTATCATTGAATTTGCATGAAAAGGGAAGCTGTGGAGCCTTCATCCTAGAGCAACAAGTATAATCATGTATCAAGCATAGTTGACGAGCATACCAACGCAACATAGAAATTTGATCCCATAATAGTTTCCCTTTTTGTGTCAAGCGATAATCCCTAAAGTATTCACGTTGATCCAACGTGTCTCCCATAACAAAGTTGAATGGGGTTTTCTCAGGATTATTAAAGTAGTACATAATTTCTTTCACATAACGAGCATCGAGGGTTTTAGGAGGTTCCCCATCTCCATGAGTAGCAAATACACCTAATTTTTTTTGGTATTTCGTGTTCCATATCTATAACTAAAGATAGAGAACAACTTAGAACAACAAATAAAAATTACTTAGTGATAAAGCAAACAAGCACACACGAGAATATTCACCCCACGCTATTGCTCCCCGGCAACGGTGCCAGAAAAAGGTCTTGATAACCCGCAAGTATACGGGATAGTTGTATCCTCTTTCGGTAAGTAAGAGTGTCGAACCCAACGAGGAGCTAAAGGTAGAACAAATACTCTCTCAAGTCCTATCGGCCACTGATACGACTCTACGCACGATTGACATTCGCTTTACCTAGAACAAGTATGAAACTAGAAGTACTTTGTAGGTGTTGTCGGATAGGTTTGCAAGATAATAAAGAACAAGTAAATAAAAAGTAGGGGCTGTTTAGATAAAGATGCAATAAAGTAAATATAGAGAGTGTGGAAAAGTGGTGGCAGGAGTTGTGAAATTCTCCCTAAGAATTGACTACGTTACTAGACCGATAGCAAGTTTTATGTGGGAGAGGCATAAGCTAACATACTTTCTCTTCTTGGATCATATGCACTTATGATTGGAACTCTAGCAAGCATCCGCAACTACTAAAGATCATTAAGGTAAAACACAACCATAGCATTAAAGCATCAAGTCCCCTTTATCCCATACGCCACAACCCCCTTACTCGGGTTTATGCTTCTGTCACTCAAGCAACCCACTATAAGCGAATCATGAACATATTGCAACACCCTACAGTGGGAATCCCTCACGCTTGCGCGACACAGAGAGCACTATAGGACAGCAACATAACCACAAGCGAATTAAACCAATCATAGCAATTCATCAATCACCGATAGGACAACGAAAATCTACTCAGACATCATAGGATGGCAACACATCATTGGATAATAATATGAAGCATAAATCACCATGTTCAAGTAGAGGGTACATCGGGTTGCGGGAGAGTGGACCGTAGAATATAGATGGGGGAAGGTGATGGAGATGTTGTTGAAGATGGCGAAGGTGTTGGTGTAGATGGCGGTGATGATGATGGCCCCCGGCAGCGTTCCGGCACCACCGGAAGCAAGGGGGAGAGAGTCCCCCTTCTTCTTCTTCCTTGACATCCTCCCTAGATGGGAGAAGGGTTTCCCCTCTGGTCCTTGGCTCCCATGGCGTGGGAGGGGCGAGAGCCCCTCCGAGATTGGATCTATCTCTCTGTCTCTCTCTGTTTCTGCGTTTTTGATCCTCCCACTTCACCGTTTCTTTTATATCCGGAGATCCGTAACTCCGATTGGGGTGAATCTTTCGCCCAGATTTTTCTCATAAAATTAGCTTTCTTGCGGCAAAAGAAGAGTGTCAACCACCTTACGGATGGCCCATGAGGGTGCCAGACGCGCCCAGGGGGGAGGGCGCGCCCCCTGTCTCGTGGCCACCTCAGACACCGTTTCGCGTTGATTCTTCCTCTGGAAAATCCCAAATATTCCAAAATAATTCTCCATCCATTTTTATCCCATTTGGATTCTGTTTGATGTGGGGTTTCTGCGAAACATAAAACATGCAACAAAAAGGAACTGGCACTGGGCACTGGATCAATATGCTAGTCCCAAAAATAGTATAAAAAGTTGCCAAAAGTATATGAAAGTTGAAGAATATTAGTATGGAACAATCAAAAATTATAGATACGACGGAGACGTATCAGTATATTTATTCAGTTAAGTTTGGATTGACTCCATGTTAGAATGATTTGTGAAGTAATAGTTCATTTAACATAGCTGGATGATGACATTTGGGAGGTGAGGCTGCATTTCCAGGGTAGAGACAACATGGAAAGAAACTTCTCTCTTTCAGACATAACATTTCTGAATTTTATTGCACTTATTGATACTGAAGGGTATGGGTCATGTGACTGCATGTATTATGCAAAGGGTGATGGAATTTGTATGTATGGGTTATTACTTTTGGACATTCAAGAGGGAGTAAAGGAAACGATCGACCAGTCTGATGTGACTATTCTGAACATCATAGTGGCCAAGGATAATGAGGACATAGATGATGAATTTAATGGGGGTACCAATATTTATGAAGACTAGGTTCCAGTAGGTAGCCCATTGGGGCGGTGTCGTGGTGGGCGCATGGCAGATGCCATGGGATGGCTAAAGAGAGGAGGAGGCTCGAGGGCACTGGTGGGCTCCAGAGGCGAGGTTGGCATGAGCGAGCGCGGGACGCAAGACATACCCAGGTTCGGGGCTCTCCGGTGAGATAATACCCCTAGTCCTGCTGAGTGCGGTTTATATGTAATAGTACAGAGTTGCTCCTAGAGCTGTATGGAGGAAGAAGGAAGGCTGGCCAGGGCTTAGGCTGCTCCTTCTCCCCTCGTGTGTTCTACAGATCGGTTGGCTATTTTCCTGTGTGCTTGCCCGTATGCATGAGGGCTCCTGGGGGTTTTATAGGCCAACCCCCTAGGGGTACAATGGTAATGCTATAAGGCCGTAGGGCCGGATCATCAGCGTCTGGGGACCCGGGGCTGGGACCCGCCGGGTGCCTGTGGTTCGCTGGGTTCCCCTAGGTGCCGGCCCCGCTTGCCTAGGGGAACTGTTCGCCGTCTTGTCGATCGTCAGGGAGTGGCTGAGTTGAGTCGGGTACAATGGCGCTCCATCAAGTCGCCGCTTGCTGGCATCAACGGTGACGATGGGGGCACTGTTGTCACGCCGGCCTTGGTCAGCGGGTAGGTGAGGGACACTGTTGCCACGCTCCGTTGACTAGAGGCATGGGCGGGGCACTGTTGCCTCGGTCATTGGTGGATGGAGACTCATCCCATCATACGGCCTGGATGGGACGGGAGCTGACCCGTGGCTAGGTTGAGGAGCACGCCAAGGGTGGAGCTGGCTTGTTGGGGAAGTCTTGGTGTGCCGGGTTCGGCGGCCTTGAGCTGGTTGTTGGGGCTGAGTCGAGGAGCTTGGCCGGGTCGGAGAGTTCGGCCGGGTCGAGGGGCTTGGCCGGGTTGAGCTACCCGGCCAAGCGCGGGCCGGCTTGAGGGGCGATGCTGGCCCTATTGTTTTTGAAAAGGATCCGGGTTCCGTTGCCTGCCCGGGGTTCATCCCCCCGACAGTAGTCCCCGAAGCTATGAAGGTCCGCCGTCTTTGGATGGGAGGGCCTTCGCAGTTTCCCCCCTTGAAGAGGCGAATCTTGCGACCACTGGGTCTGGCAACACCCACTGTGTGCCGGTTTCTGGAAATCGGATCGCGGCATCCTGGCAGCGGCAGGAAACCGGAGGGTTCGTCGAATCTTGGGGCATTCCCTCGGGCTTCGCACGGGCACCACATGGCGCCTGGAAGCTGGAGGGGCCTGACAGGCCACGCGCGTGACGGGATAGGGCGACGTGCTAGGGCCTGTCGCCGCGTGCCGTTGGCCCACGCGCACGGATTTATTGCGGCGTCTGCAAGTCGGTTGCTCTTCCCCATGCAGTTATTGCATGCGTACGTGTGCACTTATTGCGGGGAAGTGGGAAAGGCGAGTGCAAACGATCCCACTCCCCCACGTTTCGAACCGGGGCTTATAAATTGGGGTGAGGGGGCGGCGGACATCATTCTCACTCGCGCTCCCCTGCCTCTTCGTCCTTCCTCAGCTCCTTGCGACCGCCGCGCTGCGACGCCCACCGTTTTGAGCAGAGCTAAATCGTCATTCATCTTCCCTCCTTTTTCCTTCATCTCCGTCGATGGTGCTGCCGTCGGGATCGTGGATGGGCTCGACCGTCACCACCGACGATATTGCCTACCTCCGCACCACTCGACGCTTGCCGGGGGAGACGGAGGTTGCAGTGCGCCTGCCGCAGGGCGACCGAGGACCGCTATTCGTGGGCATGGAGTGCGTGGTCTTCTTCCCACACTTCAAGCGCGGGTTCGGCCTTCCTGCGAGCGCCTTCTTCCGCGACTTCTTGGAGTTCTTCGGGCTCCAGCCCCATCATCTTGGCGCCGGCGCCATCGTGCAGCTCTCGGGCTTCGTCACGCTCTGCGAGGGGTACCTGCGGGTCGAGCCTTCGATCGACCTCTTGGCGCGCTTCTTCTCCTTGAAGCAGCAGGGGCCGACAGCCGGGGAGTTCTCCGACTGTGGGGCCGCCGTCATCTCGAAGTGGTCGGGCACTGATTACCCCAAGATACCGCTAGAGGATTTTGCCAAGAAATGGAAGAATTCTTTCTTCTACGTCCGCAATCTCGACACAAACCGCATCGACCTGCTGCCCTTTGTCAACGCGCCGCCGTGGGCGAAGGTGAACTGGGGTTATTACCCCAGGCACCCGTCGCAGGAGATACTCAACCTCTGCAAGCGGGTGTTGGAGATGAAGGCGCGGGAGGGGCTCAGCGGCACCGACCTTATCGCCACCTTCATTATGCGCCGGTTTCTGCCACTGCAGCGACGCAGCTACCTCATCAGCCAAATGACCGGTCTTCAGGACCCCAACCGCATGTCGGTCATGCGCTTGCGGGTGTACCAGATTGCGCGCTGGGTCAACGACATCTCCAAAGCCGCGTTGAGGGACGACTGGCAGTTTGGCAAGCCGCCGTACAGCCACACGAATCTGGCGCCCATGGTGAGTCCCTGGTCTCCGTATTTTGATGCTGCGCATCTTCTTATCTGTCCCGATGCGACGCGGGAGGTGCTTCTGAATGCCATCCGGCATCCTTATGCCTGGGTGCCGTCGTAGGTGGTGCAGGCCGCGTCGGAGGAGCCCGTGGCCCACGGCGGATGGGAGGAGGCGGCCGCTGACATCGGCGCAAGGCACCATGCGGGTAAGTTTTGCTTTTTCCATTTTCCTTGAGTTGCCGGGCGCGATGTGGCACGGGCGATGCTGACGCGGACCATCGATGCAGTGGTGTTGGGCGGAGGAGGCGGCGACGCGGGCAATGTCGGGTCATCGCGGGGGGCGCCGGTGCATCTCGGCCACATGGGAAAGACAGCATCGCGCCGCGGGCCCCGGCCGTGAAGCGCGCAGCGAACCCGGCCGGTGGCGCGAGGCCGACCACCAAGAGAAGGTGCGGCGCTCCGCAAGAGAGGCCGACGAGGCCCGCCGTTCTGGTGCTATCGGGATGAGTTTTTCTTTTACTCAGATCCGAGTGGCCGAGCGGGCCTGCTTGTTATTTATTTTGTCTTGGACTTCAGGTCGCCGATCATGCTGGCGAGGGCGGCAGCAGATGCCGCGGCCGCCGCGTTCTGGAGGAGCCGGTCCGGCACCGTCGACCGGGACGAGGAGGAGGAGCCGGCAGATCCGGATCTCGGCCTGGACCCGGCCGACGCCGAAGGCTTGGCCTGGCGGGACCTGAACAGGGCCGAGGCGGAGCTGGAGGCGGCATCGGTCCAGGCTTGGACCAATGCCGAGGCGACGTGGGCGCGAGCCGGCGTGGCCGGAGATGCCGGAGGGAATGGTGGTGGCGGCGATGGTCTTCGAGCCGTCATCGGTGAGGGAGCGCGGCCAAGGAGGTCGTGCGGAGGTGGTGGACCTTGACCGGGAGGTCGTGGAGGTTGAGGACGACACCCCGCCATGGACCGACGTTGTTGAGCGGGCGGGGTCGACGGAGGCGGCGGCGACGCTGTCTTGGAGGAGGCGCCACGGATGGTACCACAGAGGACGCCCCAGGCATCGGCGAGCGGGACGCCGCTGGTGGTGGTGCCGCAGGCCACCCCGGTTACCGAGCCGGTGGTGGCATCGCAGGCCGCCTTGGCTGCCAAGCCGGTGGCGGCACCGGAGAGGGTGTCGGAGGACGCGCCGGCCGCGAGGGGAGCGGCCTGCGGAGAGCATGCCCTGGTGCCCAGGCCAGGGAGACATCGGCCCGCCGTGTTGCTGCCGACACGGGGCAGGACCAGCGTAGTCTTCGGGCCTCAGACCTAGGAGGAGGCGGCGATGGAAGCCATCAGCCGCCGTCTACGCGGGCGGACGGACCGGATCGAGGACTTCGCCCAGGCCAAGGTGGAGCGGACGTGGGAGCTGGAGCGCGCCGTGCTAGGAAGCTCCTTTCTCTCCTTATGATACTTCTTCCTTTGTAGCTTCTTCTTTGTGGGGGCGCGCTAGCGCACCCATTGGGAGTAGCCCTCGTGGTCTGGGCCAACTATGTAGTAGTTGGTTCGAATCTTTAAAATGTCGTCTTTGTGCTGATCGTTGCTTTTTACAGCAACTGAACGCCTACCGGGTCAGCGCCTTCAATCGCATCTTGGGAAAATATCGGGAGCTCAAGGAGCAGCTCGCCGCCAAGGAGGAACTCTGCGTCGCTGCAAGTATTTTTGTGCTCTTTTTTAGTGGGGGCGCGCTAGCGCACCCACTAGGTGTAGCCCCTAGATTCGGGCCAACTGTTTAACAGTTGGGTCGAATCTTAAAACTGGTCCTTCTCTTCTGAATCTTCTTTTTGTAGCCGAGGTGCTATCTCAGAAGACCCGGCTGTTTTGGGCTGGCCTTCACTACGACCGGCTTGTCGCCAATGCCGGCTGGCTTGGAGCCGACGTGGCATAGGCGAAGGCGGAGGCGGTGGCGGCCCGGTGGTCGCTCGACGAAGCCAGCTGGCTGCAGGAGCAGTTGGCGGGCGACAAGATTCGTATCGAGGCCGAGGTGGAGCGCCTCAAGGCGGAAGCCGCCAAGGTGGTGGAGGCGCAGCGGGCCCTGGCCGAGGCGGACTAGCAACGTGGCAAGCTGGCCGACGATAAGGGCCAGCTCCAGGCCGAGGTGGGGCGCCTGAAAGGGAAGACGACCGCGGAGGAGGAGGCCCGCCAGGAGGATACCCACCGTCGCGATGCATCCGAGAAGGCGGCTGAGGACAAGGATGCCGAGCTGATGGCGGCCCTTGCCAAGGTGGCCGACTTGGAGAAGGCGCTCTAGGAGCGCGACCGCACCATTGATCGGGAGCGGCGCGGTATGTTGCTTGAAGCGCAGCACCTAGAAGAATCCTTCTCCAGTAAGTGCTTTTCTTGAGTTCCGCCGGGTTGGGATCCCGGTTTCTTGTCCTTGGTGCATTTTTATGACTTGCTTTGCATCCCAATAGGGGCCTTCCCGGAGACGCATCAGCTGGTGGAGGAAGCCATCCGCTTCCAACATGACCCGCTGGGGGTCGTTGGCTCCGGGACCAACCCGCAGGTGGCCTGGACTTTCCCGGAGATCATGACCGCCGCCGAGGCTCGTCTGCGGGTCTTGGGCGATCAAATGGGGCGGTTCTCCCAGGCCGGCACGGCGATGACGGCGGCCCTATGGCTGGGCTCCGTTGGACCGAGCATCTTCACATGGCTGGCGCGCTGGTTGGAGATGGCACCGGACCAGCTCCATGAGTGGCACGTTTCCATCGCTCGTGTTGGTGCCGAGATGGCACTCAGGTTCGCGTTGTCCTGTGATAAATATCCGTCGTATCTATAATTTTTGATTGTTCCATGCCAATATTCTTCAACTTTCATATACTTTTGGCAACTTTTTATACTATTTTTGGGACTAACATATTGATCCAGTGCCCAATGCCAGTTCCTGTTTGTTGCATGTTTTATGTTTCTCAGAAACCCAATATCAAACGGAATCCAAATGGGATAAAAACGGATGGAGAATTATTTTGGAATATTTGGGATTTTCCGGAGGAAGAATCAACGCGAAACGGTGCCCAAGGTGGCCAGGAGATAGGGGGCGCGCCGTCCCCCCTGGACGCGCCTGGCACTCTCCTGGTCCACCCGTAAGGCGG
The DNA here is from genome assembly GCA_963921465.1 of Triticum timopheevii. NCBI lineage: Eukaryota > Viridiplantae > Streptophyta > Magnoliopsida > Poales > Poaceae > Triticum > Triticum timopheevii. The sequence goes on along the minus strand of OY997274.1, from coordinate 443,078,263 downwards.
TTGAAAGATCATGGATATCGCCTAGAGGGGGTGTGAATAGGCGTTTTAAAATAATTACGGTAGAGGCTTGAACAAATGCGGAATAAACCTAACGGTTAATTTGTCAAGCACAAAACCTACAACAACTAGGCTCACCTATGTGCACCAACAACTTATGCTAAGCAAGATAAGCAACTATGTGATAGCAAGATATAAGATAAAGAACAATATGGTTATCACAACGTAAAGTGCATAAGTAAAGGGCTCGGGAAAGAGATAACCGAGGCACGCGGAGACGATGATGTATCCCGAAGTTCACACCCTTGCGGATGCTAATCTCTGTTTGGAGCGGTGTGGAGGCGCAATGCTCCCCAAGAAGCCACTAGGGACACCGTAATCTCCTCACACCCTCGCACAATGCAAGATGTCGTGATTCCACTAAGGGACCCTTGAGGGCGGTCACCGAACCCGTACAAATGGCAACCCTTGGGGGCGGTCACCGAACCCGTACACTTTGGCAACCCTTGGGGGCGGTCACCGGAACCCGTCAAATTGCTCGGGGTGATCTCCACAACCTAATTGGAGACCCCGACGCATGCCCGGAGCTTTACACCACAATGATTGAGCTCCGAACACCACCAACCGTCTAGGGCGCCAAGGCACCCAAGAGGAACAAGCTCTAGGGTGCCCAAACACCCAAGAGTAATAAGCTTCTCAAACTTCACTTCCACGTATCACCGTGGAGAACTCAAACCGATGCACCAAATGCAATGGCAAGGGCACACGGAGTGCCCAAGTCCTTCTCTCCCAAATGCCACCAAAGCAACTAATGCTAGGGAGGAAAAATGAGAGGAAGAACGAAAGAAGAACACGAAGAACTCCAAGATCTAGATCCAAGGGGTTCCCCTCACTTAGAGGAGAAAGTGATTGGTGTAAACGTGGATCTAGATCTCCTCTCTCTTTTCCCTCAAGAACTAGCAAGAATCATAGGAGGGATTTAGAGTTAGCAAGCTCGAAGAAGGTCAACAATAGGGGAAGAACACGAGCTCAAGAGATAAGTCTCAATGGGGAAGAAGAACCCCTTTTATAGGAGGCAAGAAATCCAACCGTTATCCCCTCACTCAGCCCGCACGACGCGGTACTACCGCACGGAGCTGCGGTACTACCGCGGTTGGCTGTGGTACTACCGCTGCAGGTTGCAGTACTACCGCATGTGCAGCACTGGCCAGATGAAGGCCTATTGTATAGGGCAACGAGCGGTAGAACCGCCGGAGCGGTACTACCGCGCGCCCCTACGGTACTACCGTAAGCCAGGCAACACTAGGCGCAGAGAAAGCACGGAAGTAAAAAATTACTTCCGTACCTACTTCCGCTGAGGGAGGACCTGCGCAAAAATTCGGCACGGTACTACCGCACACGAAGAGCGGTACTATCGCGTAGGGCACGGATGTAAAAAATTACATCCTCCCCTACTTCCGCTCATGCTGCTAAGCCTGGCCAGAGCCCATGGTACTACCGCGCCCGCGGCGTGGTACTACCGCGTAGGGCGCGGATGTAAAAAATTACATCCGCCCCTACTACCGCTCGAGCGTCTGCGCCTGGCCTGAGGCCACGGTACTACCGCTCCCACAGAGCGGTACTGTGAGCACCTGCAGTACTACCGCAGGGGACTGCGGTACTACCGCAAGGGCCTACGGTACTACCGCTCCAGAGAGCAGTACTACCGCATGCCCCAGATTAGCAACACTAGGAGTCCTTCATTTTGCAGAGAAGACAACAGAGGGAAACAATAAAACTAGAACTGCCATAACTTCTGCAAATGAGCTCCGAAATGAGCAAACTCAAGCTTGTTGGATATAGTAAGAAGAGGCAGGGGAGGTAGCTAAACAACCAAAGGAGTGAAACCTCCAACAGAGAAGAACCAGCATACCCTCCAACATCGAAAACATCATAGAAGACGCATGTGAACTCCCTTTTCGATGAACTCGAGCTTGTCATAAAAATGACCATAAGCTCCAAATCTCGCAGGGAGAAGAACCAAACAAGAACCAATAAAGATGATGCAAGGATGCAATGGTTTGAGCTCTCTACGAACAATACGATCAAGAAACTCATCGAGAGCCCCCCTTGATAGTACGGCAATCGATCCGATAACCTGGTCTCCCACAACTACCATGAGACCGGTAAAATAGAAAACCTATCAAGGGCAAACATTTGCCTTGTACAAAGTCCACTTCAGCTAGATGATGACGATCTACTCCTCCTCAAGATGGACCACCTTTCTTGATTGCGTTGGCTCGATGAAGACTAGTTGATTGCTCCCCCATACTCCACTATGGGTGAGCCACTCTTCCACTCATCTTCACAAGTCCATTGTCACCACGATGGACGGCAAGCCTCAAGCACTTGATCTCTTCGTGATGCATCACTTGAACTTGCACACCGCAACCTAACCCCACAAAGAACTCTCACGAAGACCATGGGTTAGCACACAAAGCGTAATGGACAATGCTTACCATACCATGGGATCACTTGATCCCTCGGTACATCTTGTGCGCTTTGTGTGTTGAATCTTTCCAACTCTCTTCATTTGGATGATGTCTTGAAGGTAGACATGAATGATCACACAATCTTCTTCTTCAAGACATGCTTGCAATAAGCTCAACACTCACATGACCGATCTTTGGATAATTCCTTAATAGCACAGTGGTCATCACAAACTCTCCTTGAAACCAACAAATGGACTCCAAGAAAAGCCTATGGACAAACCCTTCAAATATAACTCAAGGCAACCATTAGTTCATAGAGATTGTCATCAATTGCCAAAACCAAACATGGGGGCACCGCATGTTCTTTCAGCGGTTGACGCTCTTCTTTTGCCGCAAGAAAGCTAATTTTATGAGAAAAATCTAGGCGAAAGATTCACCCCAATCGGAGCTACGGATCTCCGGATATTAAAGAAATGGTGAAGGGGCAGAATCTGAGAATGCAGAAACAGAGAGATAGATCCAATCTCGGAGGGGCTCTCGCCCCTCCCACGCCATGGGAGCCAAGGAACATAGGGAAAACCCTTCTCCCATCTAGGGAGGAGGTCAAGGAAGAAGAAGAAGAAGGGGGGCTCTCTCCCCCTTGCTTCCGGTGGCACCGGAACGCCGCCGGGGACCATCATCATCACCGCGATCTACACCAGCACCTCCGCCATCTTCACCAACATCTCCATCACCTTCCCCCCTCTATATACAACGGTCCACTCTCCCGCAACCCACTATACCCTCTACTTAAACACGATGCTTTATGCTTCATATTATTATCCAATGATGTGTTGCCATCCTATGATGTTTGAGTAGATTTTCGTTGTCCTATTGGTGGTTGATGAATTGCTATGATTGATTTAATTTGCTTATGGTTATGTTGTTGTCCTTTGGTGCCCATCATATGAGCGCGCGCGTGGATCACACCATAGGGTTAGTTGTATGTTGATAGGACTATGTATTGGAGGGCTAGAGTGAAAGAAGCTTCAACCTAGCATAGAAATTGATGCATACGGGATTGAAGGGGGACCAATATATCTTAATGCTATGGCTGGGTTTACCTTAATGAACATTAGTAGTTGCGGAAGCTTGCTAATAGTTCCAATCATAAGTTCATAGAATTCCAAGTCAGGGATGACATGCTAGCAGTGGCCTCTCCCACATAAAACTTGCTATCGGTCTAGTAAAAAGTAGTCAATTGCTTAGGGACAATTCCGCAACTCCTACCACCACTTTTCCACACTCGCTACATTTACTTTATTGCATCTTTATTTAAACAGCCCCTACTTTTTATTTATGTGTTCTTTATTATCTTGCAACCCTACCCAACAACACCTACAAAGTACCTCTAATTTCATACTTGTTCTAGGTAAAGCGAACATCAAGCATGCGTAGAGTTGTATCAGTGGCCGATAGGACTTGAGAGAGTATTTGTTCTACCTTTAGCTCCTCGTTGGGTTCGACACTCTTACTTATCGAAAGAGGCTACAACTATCCCGTATACTTGCGGGTTATCAAGACCTTTTTCTGGCGCCGTTGCCGGGGAGTCATAGCTGGGGTGAATATTCTTGTGTGTGCTTGTTTGCTTTATCACTAAGTAATTTTTATTTGTTGTTCTAAGTTGTTCTCTATCTTTAGTTATGGATATGGAACACAAAATACCAAAAAAATTAGGTGTACTTGCTGCTCATGGAGATGGGGAACCTCCTAAAACCCACGATGATCGTTATGTGAAAGATATTATGTACTACTTTAATAATCCTGAGAAAACCCCATTTAACTATGTTATGGGAGTAACGTTGGATCAACGTGAATACTTTAGGGATTATAGCTTGACACAAAAAGGGAAACTATTATGGGATCAAATTTCTATGTTGCGTTGGTATGCTCGGGATCTATGCTTGAGATATGATTATAATTGTTGCTCTAGGATGAAGGCTCCACACCTTCCCTTTTCATGCAAATTTAATGATAATGAAACCTTAGCTTCTTATGCTAATGGTATATATGATTACTATGATGTTGAACGAATTGAAGAATTTGTTGCTTTTAAGGCTGCTTATGAAATTGAATCTTTGTTTGAAAAGTATGAAGCTTTAGATGATGCTGTTTATAGGCCTGAAAATTTTGCTATATTGAAATATTGCTATGATAATTATGAATACAATTACAATATTAATGCATTTATTGAGAAAGTCTCCGATGTCCAAGAAGAGACCAATATTTTGCAGGAAGCTATGGAAGAAGAAATTGATGAAACTGTGAGCTCATTGGATGAAAAAGATGATGAGGAGAGCGAAGAACAAAAGGAGGAAGAACGGATTGATCACCCGTGCCCACCTTCTAATGAGAGTAACTCTTCAACTCATACATTGTTTAATTCCCCTTCATGCTTACCGAAGGATGATTGCTATGATGATTGCTATGGTCCCGTTGATTCTCTTGAAATATCCCTTTTTGATGATGCTTGCTATGCTTATGGTCAAGATGCCAATATGAATTATGCTTATGGAGATGAACTTGCTATAGTTCCTTATGTTAAACATGAAATTGTTGCTATTGCACCCACGCATGATAGTCCTATTATCTTTTTGAATTCTCCCGACTACACTATATCGGAGAAATTTGCGCTTATTAAGGATTACATTGATGGGTTGCCTTTTACTGTTGCACATGATGATTTTGATAGATGTAATATGCATGTGCTTGCTGCTCCTACTTGCAATTATTATGAGAGAGGAACTATGTCTCCACCTCTCTATGTTTCCAACACGATAGAATTGCAAGAAACTGCTTATACTATGCATTGGCCTTTACTTGGTGTGCATGAATTATTCTCTTATGACAAGCCGATACATAGGAAGAGAGTTAAACTTCGTTGTTGCATGATATATGTTACTTGTGCTCACTACTAAATTACAAATCATTGTTAATTAAAATTGGCTTTGATATACCTTGGGATCTGGGTGGATTCATTACTTGAGCACTAAATGTCTAGCTTAATGGCTTTAAAGAAAGCGCTGCCAGGGAGACAACCCGGAAGTTTTAGAGAGTCATTTATTTCTGTTGAGTGCTTTTATATAGTTTAAAAATAAAAAAATAAAGAGGGGAACACAAAAACTTTTCAAAAAGGAAAGTGAAAGTGAGAAAGACAAGCATTGTTGAAGTGGGAGCTAGCCTTGAACTTTGTTCATGCTCATGGAAACTTTGTGAATCTTGATTATAGAAACTTTTCATCAAAAATAATTATACCCTTGTACAATTCCATTGTATTATAAAAATAATGTGCTAAGGTTTGCCTTTAGGATGTTTACAATGCTTGTTGGTTTGTACGGTGCAGGACAGAAACTTTGGCTGTAGTGCATGATTTTACATTTTTAACTGGAACGTCAAATGGTTATGATTCCTTTTGCACTCTCTTTCTGTACAACTTGTTTAGTTTTCCAAATTTTGGTAGAAGTTTTGGGGTATCATAAGTATGGTGAATGTTCAAATTGCTACAGACTGTTCTGTTTTTGACAGATTCTGTTTTTGATGCATAGTTTGCTTGTTTTGATGAATCTATCAATTTATATTAGTGGATTAAGCCATGGAAAAGTTATATTACAGTAGACACAATGCAAAAACGAAATATGAATTGGTTTGCAACAGTACTTAGAGTGGTGATTTGCTTTATTATACTAACGGATCTTACCGAGTTTTCTGTTGAAGTTTTGTGTGGATGAAGTGTCTAAACGAGGAGGTCTCGATATGAGGAAAAGGAAGAGAGGCAAGAGCTCAAGCTTGGGGATTCCCAGGGCACCCAAAGTAAACATTCAAGGATACTCAAGCGTCTAAGCTTGGGGATGCCCCGGAAGGCATCCCCTCTTTCTTCAACAAGTATCGGTATGTTTTCGTATTCGTTTCGGTCATACGATATGTGCAAGTCTTGGAGCGTCTTTTGCATTTAGTTTTCACTTTTCTTTTATGCATCATGCTGGTATGAGATAGTCCTTGGTTGATTTATAGAATGCTCATTGCACTTCACTTAAATCTTTTGAGTATGGCTTTATAGAATGCTTCACGTGCTTCACTTATATCATTTGAAGTTTGGATTGCCTGTTTCTCTTTACTTAGAAAACTGCCATTTGTAGAATGCTCTTTTGCTTCACTTATATTTGTTAGAGTGTGGGCATATCTTTTGTAGAAAGAATTAAACTCTCTTGCTTCACTTATATCTATTTAGAGAGATGAGAGGAATTGGTCATTCACATGGCTAGTCATAAAATCCTACATAAAACTTGTAGATCACTGAATATGATATGTTTGATTCCTTACAATAGTTTTGCGATATAAAGGTGATGATATTAGAGTCATGCTAGTTGAGTAATTGTGAAATTGAGAAATATTTGTGTTGAGGTTTGCAAGTCCCGTAGCATGCACGTATGGTGAACCGTTATGTAACGAAGTTGGAGCATGAGGTGGTCTTTGATTGCTTTCCTTGTGAGTGGAGGTCGGGGGCGCGCGATGGTTAACTCCTACCAACCCCCCCCCCCCCCCTAGGAGCATGCGTAGTAGTACTTTGCTTCGAGGGCAAGTAGACTTTTGCAATAAGTATATGAGTTCTTTATGACTAATGTGAGTCCATGGATATACGCACACTGACCCTTCCACTTTGCTAGCCTCTATTGTGCCGCGCAACTTTCACCGGTATCATGAACCCATTATTTACCTTCCTCAAAACAGCCACCATAACTACCTATTATGGAATTTCCATAGCCATTCCGAGATATATTTCCATGCAACTTCCATCATCATCATATACATGACTTGAGCATTCATTGTCATATTGCTTTGCATGATCGTAAGACAGCTAGCATGATGTTTTCATGGCTTGTCCGTTTTTTGATGTCATTGCTATGCTAGATCATTGCCCATCCCGGTACACCACCGGAAGCATTCATATAGAGTCATATCTTTGTTCGAGATATCGAGTTGTAATATTGAGTTGTAAGTAAGTAAAAGTGTGATGATCATCATCATTAGAGCTTCCCCCACAAGTTGGGATGAGACTCCGGACTTTATGAATAATAAAAGGGGCCAAAGAAGCCCAAATAAAAAAGAGGCCAAATAAGCCCACCAAAAACAAGGAAAAAATGAGAGAAAAAGAGAGAAGGGGCAATGTTACTATCCTTTTACCACACTTGTGCTTCAGAGTAGCACCATGTTCTTCATAGAGAGAGTTTCCTATGCTTTCACTTTCATATACTAGTGGGAATTTTTCATTATAGAACTTGGCTTGTATATTCCGATGATGGGCTTCCTCAAATGCCCTAGGTCTTCGTGAGCAAGCAAGTTGGATGCACACCCACTTAGTTTCTTTTGTAGAGCTTTCATATATTTATAGCTCTAGTGCATCCGTTGCATGGCAATCCCTACTCAGTCACATTGATATCTATTGATGGGCATCTCCATAGCCCGTTGATACGCCTAGTTGATGTGAGACTATCTTCTCCCTTTTTGTCCTCACAACCACCACAATATACCACAATAGTGCTATGTCCATGGCTTGCGCTCATGTATTGCGTAAGAGTTCAAAAAGCTGAAGCGCGTTAAAAAGTATGAACCAATTGCTTGGCTGAAACCGGGGTTGTGCATGATGGGAGTATTTTGTGTAATGAAGATGGAGCATAGCCAGCCTATATGATTTCGTAGGGATGAGCTTTCTTTGGCCATGTTATTTCGATAAGACATAATTGCTTGGTTGGTATGCTTGAAGTATTATTATTTTTATGTCGAATGATAGACTATTGCCTTGAATCACTCGTGTCTTAATATTCATGCCATGATTAGACATATGATCAAGATTATGCTAGGTAGCATTCCACATCAAAAATTATATTTTTTTTATCATTTACCTACTCGAGGACGAGCAGGAATTAAGCTTGGGGATGCTGATACGTCTTCGTTGTATCTATAATTTTCGATTGTTCCATGCCGATATTCTTCAACTTTCATATACTTTTGGCAACTTTTTATACTATTTTTGGGACTAACATATTGATCCAGTGCCCAGTGCCAGTTCCTGTTTGTTGCATGTTTTATGTTTCACAGAAACCCAATATCAAACGGAATCCAAACGGGATAAAAACGGACGGAGAATTATTTTTGAATATTTGGGATTTTCCGGAGGAAGAATCAAAATGAAACAGTGCTCGAGGTGGCCAGGAGATAGGGGGCGTGCCCTCCCCCCTAGGCGCGTCTAGCACTCTCCTGGGCCACCCGTAAGGCAGTTGAAACTCTTCTTTTGCCACAAGAAAGCTAATTTTATGAGAAAAATCTGGGCGAAAGATTCACCCCAATCGAAGTTACGGATCTCCGGATATAAAAGAAATGGTGAAGGGGCAGAATCTGAGAACGCAGAAACAGAGAGATAGATCCAATCTCGGAGGGGCTCTCGCCCCTCCCACGCCATGGCAGCCAAGGACCAGCGGGGAAACCCTTTTCCCATCTAGGGAGGAGGTCAAGGAAGAAAAAGAAGAAGGGGGTCTCTCTCCCCCTTGCTTCCGGTGGCGCTGGAACGCCGCCGGGGGCCATCATCATCACCGCGATCTACACCAGCACCTCCGCCATGTTCACCAACATCTCCATCACCTTCCGCCCTCTATATACAACGGTCCACTCTCCTGCAACCCGCTGTACCCTCTACTTGAACATGGTGCTTTATGCTTCATATTATTATCCAATGATGTGTTGCCATGCTATGATGTTTGAGTAGATTTTCGTTGTCCTATTGGTGGTTGATGAATTGCTATGATTGATTTAATTTGCTTGTGGTTATGTTGATGTCCTTTGGTGCCCATCTTATGAGCGCGCACGTGGATCACACCATAGGGTTAGTTGTATGTTGATAGGACTATGTATTGGAGGGCTAGAGCGACAGAAGCTTCAACCTAGCATAGAAATTGATGCATACGGGATTGAAGGGGGACCAATATATCTTAATGCTATGGTTGGGTTTTACCTTAATGAATGTTAGTAGTTGCGGAAGCTTGCTAATAGTTCCAATCATAAGTGCATAGAATTCCAAGTCAGGGATGACATGCTAGCAGTGGCCTCTCCCACATAAAACTTGCTATCGGTCTAGTAAAGTAGTCAATTGCTTAGGGACAATTCCGCAACTCCTACCACCACTTCTCCACACTCGCTACATTTACTTTATTGCATCTTTATTTAAACAGCCCCTACTTTTTATTTACGTGTTCTTTATTATCTTGCAACCCTATCCAACAACACCTACAAAGTACCTCTAATTTCATACTTGTTCTAGGTAAAGCGAACGTCAAGCATGCGTAGATTCGTATCAGTGGCTGATAGGACTTGAGAGAGTATTTGTTCTACCTTTAGCTCCTCATTGGGTTCGACACTCTTACTTATCGAAAGAGGCTACAACTATCCCGTATACTTGCGGGTTATCATCCTGGCACCAAGACCTGCCGCTGGACGCGTTGATGGGCCAGCGGGCCAGCTCGGATGAGCAGCTGCAGGAGCAGGCCGGGCGGATTGATTCCTAGGCTAGCTACATCACCGGGTTCGCCTTCCATTTCAAGTTCCACACGGAGGGGGCGAAAGATGGCGGAGTCGTGCGATGCGACGACTACGACCTGCTTCTGCACGACCCGGAGGGCAGCTCCGAGGAGACGGGCATCTACCGTGACGGGGATGCCGGGGAGGAAGACACCGGCACTTCGGCGGACCCGAAGGCCGCCGCGGGGGAGCCATCAGCTGCGCGACCCGGCGCTGGAGACGCCTAAGGCTGTTCTGTTTATGCCTTAGTGAAAATTTTCATTAGGTAGCAGGTCCACCCACCCACTAGGGGTTTTGGATGTAATGAACTTTGGCCATGGGCCCGTCCTTTAATATTTTTGTGATGTGTATATTTTGTGGATGCATGTGCTCTCGCATTTTGCTTTTTGAGCCGTTTTCTTGCGTTTTTCCTCTCTCGAACCTCCCCCCCCCTGCGAGTCTGACGGCCGAGGCTCCGGTCCGTGACAAGGAGTTCAGTTTCTTGAAAGGAGCGCGCAGTACTTAGGCTTTCAAAACGTTGAGCGCGAGCAAAACGCCCACTGGGCCGGCTGGCGGCAATCCGACAGAGCCAGTTGGCGAGCAGCCGGTCGTGTAGCCATTTTAAAGTGACGGGCCGGGTTGGTCGACCCGGAGGCCTTTGACTTAGTATTTGAGGCGTGCTGGAGCTCTGGCCTGTTGTACTTGCCAGCCGACAGCCGAAGCCGATTCTGTGGCCTAGGGCGAAGTGGGGTGCCGCGACGTCCTTAGCACATCAGGAATCACCAAGGAAGGCGGTGGGTGGCGACCAAGCCGGCCAGCCCCCGGGCCCCTGGTTGAGCGAGTCAGACCGGTGGCCGGGTTTAGGAGCAAAGTGATACGTAAATGTAGGAGGCACAATAGCTTGGTCGAAAAAGGGCAGCCCCCGAGCGTCGTTCATGGACTCCATAGTTTCATGCGATTACAAAAGGCAGTGATACATACATGCATACAACTAACTGTAAAACGGGCGGAGGAGTTCCGCGTTCCATGGTCGGGTTGTTTCTTCACTGGCGGTGTCCCTCTTGTGATTGTTTGACTTGCGTGCATCAATGAGGTAGTAGGCATTGCGATCGCACAAGGCCCTGCTGAGATGAATGGGCCCTCCCATGGAGGGGACAGTTTGTGCTAGTCGGCTTGCTCTTGGACGAGTCGGAGGACAAGGTCACCCTCACAGAATGCGAGAGGCTTGATCTTCTTGCTGTGGTGGTGCCTCAGGCCTTGCTGGTAGATGGCCGAACGGCTGAGCGCTAGGAGGCGTGCTTCTTCGAGTAGGTCAACACCGTCTTCGCGGGCTTCCTTGGCTTCGGCTTTGGTGTACATCGCGACACACGGGAGTCGAACTCGACGTCGGTCGGGATGACGGCTTCGTCTCCATAGACGAGGAAGAATGGGGTGAACCCGGTCGACCGCTTCGGCGTGGTTCGAAGACTCTAGAGGACGGTCGCCAACTCGTCGACCCAACTGCCGGGTGAGCGGATGAGCGGCTCGACGAGCCGCAGCTTGATGCCGGAAAGGATGAGGCCGTTGGCCCGCTCGACTTGCCCGTTGGACTGCGGGTGTGCAACGGATGCCAGGTCGAGGCGGATGCTGGAGACGGAGCGGTATTGCGCGAGCGCGCCCTTGGCGAAGTTGGTGCTGTTATCCATGATGATGATGTTCGGCATGCCGTAGCGTACTGGGATGTCTTTGATGAACCGGACGGTCGTCGGTCCGTCCAGCTTATTGATTGGCCGCGCTTCGATCCACTTAGTGAACTTGTCCACTACCACCAGCAAGTGCGTCATGCCACCTCTGGCGGTTTTGAAGGGCCCCACCATGTCGAGTCCCCAGACTGCAAAAGGCCAGGCGATCGGGATGGTCCGGAGTGCTGACGCCGGCTGGTGGCTGCGCTTGCTGAAGTGCTGGCATCCCTCACACTTGAGGACGAGTGACTCGGCGTCTTGGAGGGCCGTAGGCCAGTAGAAACCATGGCAGAAAGCCTTGGCCACCAGGGGACCGCGAGGCGGCATGGTGCCCGCACTCGCCCTGGTGTATGTCGAAGAGGATCTCAATGCCTTGGTCCTGTTCGACGCAGCGCTAGAACACGCCGATGGAGCTGCGCTTGACGAGCTCTTTCTTGATGATGCTGTAGGCGGACGCTCGGTGCTGCACCTGCCGGGCTTCGGTCTCGTCCATGGGAAGGACCCCGTTCTCCAGGAACTCCGAGATGGGCAGGGCCCAAGACGGGGCCATCATCACGGCGAAGACGGCCACCAGGGTGGGTTCCGGGTCGGCAGCCCCTGAGCCGGGCTGAGCAGCCCCCGGGTCGAGGATGGCGGCGGCCGGGTTGGCAGCCCCTGAGCTAGGCTGAGCAGCCCTCGGGTCGGGGATGACGGCTTCAGTCCCCGGGCCGAGTTTGGCAGTCCCCGGGCCGGGCTCGGCAGTCCCCGGGTCGGGTTCGGAAGTCCACGGGCCGGGTTGGGGCGCGGCCGGGTCATCCGAGACGTGGATGGACTCAGAGTCCAGAGACGGCTTGACGGATGGCTTGTGCAGGTGCTAGAGGGAGACGCCGGACAGGATGGACTGCTGGGTCAAGGCGATTTTGGCGAGCGTGTTGGCTGCCTCATTTTCTGCGTGCGGGACGTGCAGGAACTAGCAGCCCTCGAAGAATCTGGACAGCTTCTGGACGAGGAAACGATAGCTCGCCATGTTGGGGTCGCGGGCGTCCCACTCACCGGAGCATTGTTGCACCACCAAATCCGAGTCGCCGTAGCATAGGATGCGTTGGATGCCGAGCTCCTTGGCAAGCCGGAGGCCGTGCACAAGGGCTTCGTACTCGGTGACGTTGTTGGAGGCGGCGAGGTGGATCTGGAGCACGTAGCGGAGTCGGTCACCCTTCGGGGAAGACAGCACAATGCCGGCCCCTAGGCCAAGACGCATCTTGGAGCTGTCGAAGTGCATGCGCCAGTGCGTTGAGTCCGGTGGCGGCTGTCAGTGTCAAAACCGGCGGATCTCGGGTAGGGGGTCCCGATCTGTGCGTCTTAGGCTGATGGTAACAGGAGGCAAGGGACACAATGTTTACCCAGGTTCGGGCCCTCTCAATGGAGGTAAAACCCTACTTCCTGCTTGATTGATATTGATGATATGAGTAATACAAGAGTTGATCTACCACGAGATCGTAGAGGCTAAACCCTAGATGCTAGCCTATGATGATTATGTTTGTGATCGTCCCTCTAAGGACCAACCTCTCCGGTTTATATAGACACCGGAGAGGCCTAGGGTTTACATGCGGTCGGTTACAAGGAAGGAAATATAATATCCGGATCGCCAAGCTTGTCTTCCACGCAAAGGAGAGTCCCATCCGGACACGGGACGGAGTCTTGAGTCTTGTATCTTCACGCTCCAATAGTTCGGACCAAGTATATAGTCCGACTGTCCGGATACCCCCTAATCCAGGACTCCCTCAGTAGCCCCTGAACCAGGCTTCAATGACGATGAGTCGGGCGCGCAGTTTTATCTTCGGCATTGCAAGGCGGGTTCCATCTCCGAATACTCCACGATACCTGTTATCATGAATAGTGTCCGGCTTCCCATCAATGTTGTACTCCTCGGCTTATATGCCTCAGCAAAGACCATTTCCACGTGTCGAGCGAATGCGAGGAGCCGAGGCATTTTTGCATTTGCCACCCCCCGGTCCGGCAGTTTAACCATCTATTTGATGAGAGGGGGATTCTCAGATCCAAACCTCATTCTCTTCCCTCGATCAAGCATCCAACAGAGCGCTCCGGAAAAACCATTCCAACATGGCCGGTCGCCGCAGCTCTTCTTCTCGCTCTCCTCGCTCCAAGTCGGGTGACTGGGAAGAGTGTTCAGTTCCTCACAACCGTCTGATAGAATTACAGACCCAAGGGTTTCTCCCACCGGCATTCATGGTCCCCGTCCGAGCCGGAATAGCCACCTATAATGGCGGGGAGCAAGTGGAGGTATCTCCTAATCCTTCCCCAGAGGAGCGAATATGCCTCATCCCGCATCTGCTAAGGGGCGTCGGGTTTCCTATCCACCCATTTCTTGGCGAGCTCCTAGAGTTCTACGGCCTCCAGTTGCACAACTTCACTCCTGCCTCCGTACTTCATATAGCAGGATACGTTGCCCTTTGTGAGCTATTTCTAGGCTGCGAGGCTCACTTTGGGTTATGGAAGAAGCTGTTCTACCTTGTCCCTCGCAATCAGGGAGAATCCCTATGTCAAGTGGGTGGAGCCGAAGTATGGCGCATCACCGAGACCGGATACCTATCCGGTACTCCCAAGAAGGCACCAGAGAACTGGCCTTCGGAGTGGTTTTATGTCGATGACGTTCCCCTTCCGGATCCAGTCCAGATAGGTCTCCCTAAGTTCAATAGTGCTCCGCCGAAGGCACGTCGAAGCTGGCGCCCTCGGGGCCCCCAAGAGGAGGATACAAGAGAAATACACTTTCTGATGAGCAGGATAAATTTATTGGCCAAATCCGGGCTGATGATAGTCGAGGTCATGGCAATATGCATAATGCGGGGAGTGCAGCCGCTTCAATATTGTGGGAAGACCATGTGGCATTACAATGGGGAAGATGATGCCACCCGCTATGGCCGTAAAGGTCCGGACTCTGCCACGACTCTGGCGAGGATATTGTCCGATTTATACAAAAGAGAAGAGGAAGAATTCCTTCATATTAAACCGCGGGATGGATTTTCCATGTACAACCCCCCACGCTGGGTAAGTCGTTATTCTTTCCCCCGCTTCACTTATTGTGGTGTTCTTCGCTAAGATTATCTACTTCGATATTTCCGAGCAGGAACTGAGGAGGGCCGTAGAAGGAATCTCCAGCCCTTCCCCGCGGCCAGAGGACCCCGGAAGGGCCCTCGATCCAGGACTCGAAGAAGATCCGGATATTACTGTGGAGCTCGTCAACGGGATATTTTATCAGGCGAGTTGCGATGGCGCCTCAGTGGCTATTATCGCCAACTATCCCAGACTGTTACCTATGTCGCGTGTAAGCCAAGCCAAAAACCCTATCCTCCGAAGAGGACTCCTTTCTGACGGCATGCCTTACACCTGAAGTGTCGTGTTTTTTGCAGAGATGACGGTCAGAGCGCGGGGCCGAGCCCCTAGGGACCCATCGGCAATGGGCGTCCGGATCGGGCAGGCTTAAGAGGAAGGCGGTTAGGGCCGAAACGCCGCTACAGAGGTAAGGTAAAAACCTGTTCTGTGATTATTGTATTTGAAATGTAACAGTGCCCTTCGTGTCCTGGCAGGAAGAGGAGTAGCCGGACTATATCCGGGGATCCTGCCAATCACGCCTCCACCAGCCGGATTCCAGAACCGGCTTCAAGAGAGGAGGTGGACATGGGGACGATGCCGCATTGTCCTCCGACAGAGGACACGGATATGCTCTTCGCCACGAATTCTGAAGTAGAGAGCACCATGAATCACCGGCACCAACGGGCCGTACTTCGCCACAACATCTTTTCCGAAGAGGCGTTTAATGCTTTCAATTTGGGAGACGCATACATCCGAGCTGCTCAAGGCGGGCTTGCCCGAGCGACGGACCAGTATACCAAAGATATACGGGTAAGAAAATTTGATAAACATGTATAGCAGTAGCCCCTGAGACTTGAAACGGTTGGAACAACTGTTTTAAGGATCAATTT
Source organism: Triticum timopheevii (assembly GCA_963921465.1). Classification (NCBI taxonomy): domain Eukaryota; kingdom Viridiplantae; phylum Streptophyta; class Magnoliopsida; order Poales; family Poaceae; genus Triticum; species Triticum timopheevii. The sequence continues at coordinate 443,062,507 of OY997274.1, read as the reverse complement.
ATGCACAGGTCCTTGTAGATAAGAATAAGCAATTGTCTCCGGAGCTAGAGGAGTGCAAGACCCAGCTGAGGGCCATGGTTGCCAAGTTAGAGGAATCCCAGAAGGCCTCATCTGGTAACATTTGTCTCGATTGTACGAAGATGTACCAGTTAGTAAGTGGCTCGTATGATAAGTCTAACAGAAAATTCTGCACACAATCCCGGGGTGAATCCGGAGTTTGTAGGAGATAACGAGTCGCATCTCCAAAGGCAGCTGAAAGCTCGCGAGCGTATTCTTATGCAAGTTAGGCAGGAGAAGAACAATCTTCAAGATGCCAATGTCTGGCTGGACATCGAATTAAAATATGTTTGCACTCAGCTGGCGGACTCCATAAAGGTGAACAAAAGGCTTCGTCGCAGCGTGTATGGTAAGTGCTTAGACGAACTGTAGTACAGCTCGGCGAGGAAGCATATTGAAAGAATTTTTATTTGTAGGTATGTTGACGGGCCGCCCTGAGGAGGAGATGCCCGCGTCTGCAGGAGATTTACTACAAGACCTCTCACAACTGCACGAGCGAGCTCGGCAGGTGATGCAGGGCCTTGCTCAGGCCTTGTGGCCATCAAGCTTTCTGCCGAAAGGCATGGGGGAGATTGTGGATATGCTTCAAGGAGCACGGCGGCGCTTCTGATTGTGGAAGATGTCAGCCTACCGACAAGGTGCAAGAGAAGCCTGGGCTATGGTGAAGACGTGCTACACCAAGCTGGACCCGAACCATATGGCCGAAGTCGGACCGGCGGGGCCAGATGGGCAAGAAATTCCCGTGAGTCTGGTGTATGACCAGGTAGCATTAGCCGCAAAGTATTCCCAACAGGATTGTAAGCTAGATAGCCTATTGGATGGTATAGAGGAGGAATATAGTCAGTCCAAGTGATTGTGTAATTCAATGGACATAAGTAGTCCCTAGCCGGATTAAAATCATTTGTCATGGTGGACCTTTTCGCTTCAGCCCCCGGATCCGACAGTCCGGGGTGTATCCGAATACCCGCTCAGTTATACAGAACCGGGGTATGCGTGGAAACCAGGCGTAGGGGTCATAAGTGCTTGAACAGACAAGTACCCAACTAGTTATGTTATATTACATGGATAGTAAGAAACATCTTCCAGGGAGAATAGTTCCATCAGGGGTTCCTTTCCCTGGGTATACATGCGACGATGCACATGTCCGGACTGCGAACAAGGACGCATGATATAAAACTTCTGGGAATTTACGTTGTAATAAACAAAAACATCTTTTGTTCACCGACCGAATATTCCCTTAAGGACGCTAGCTTTCGGCTTCACCCAGTCTTAGGTACACATCCGGCTGAACCGGTAGTAACAATCACAGAGGTGCTCCCCTTATGCCCTAGTCGAATTAACGGGAACGTAGGGCATAAACACAAGAGCCAGGAAACCCAGCATGGCCACATCTTAAGTCATATCGATGCATATAATGGTGAATAAAAGGCACATATGGAAAAAGAACGCATATGTGATGGACAAAAAGCCTTTAAAGTAACTATATTTAGCTTCCGTATAGGAAGCCCCCAGGTATTGCTTACACACGTAGTGCGGCCGGAGTGATCCAGGTGTCCGCACTGTATTAAGTACTTTGTGTGAAGAGGAAAAAGGTCGAGAAAGGAGAAGGGAAGGGACATAATTTAAAAGGAGGGGGTAAGGAGACGAACACTGAGTTCGGCGCTAGGCGTAGAATCTCCAAAGTCTGGCCGCATTCCATGGGTTCGGCTCGAGTCTGTTATCGAATGCATTACATAAGCGGTACGCTCCTCCGGTGAGAACTTTATCAATGACGAAGGGACCCTCCCACTTGGGTTTGAGCTTGTCCTTCTTCTTCCCCGGTAGGCGTAGAACGAGTTCGCCAATATTATAAGTTTTGGCCCGCACTTCTCTGCTTTGGTACCGTCGAGCATGCTGTTGATAGAATGCGGAACGGGCTTTTGCAACATCGCGCTCCTCCTCCAGGGCATCTAAGTTATCCTGCCGATCTAACTCGGCTTCCTTCTCTTCGTACATGCGAACGCGGGGCGAATCATGTATTATGTCGCAGGGTAGTACTGCTTCCTCTCCGTACACCATAAAAAATGGTGTATATCCGGTGGTGCGATTCGGCGTGGTCCACAGCCCACAGAGTAAGGAGTCGAGCTCTTCGACCCAGTGCGTGTCCGACTCTGTTAAGGATCACACTAGTCTGGGTTTGATGCCGCTCATAATGAGACTGTTTGCACGTTCGACCTGGCCGTTTGTTTGGGGATGGTAGACGGAGGCGTAATCGAGCTTAATGCCCATGTTGCCGCACCAGGTTTTCACTTCATCGGCTGTGAAGTTTGAGCCATTATCAGTGATGATGCTGTGGGGGACGTCGTATCGGTGTACAACCCCGGATATGAAGTCTATCACTTGTCCGGATTCGGCCGTTTTGACTGGTTTATCTTGTATCTATTTGGTGAACTTGTCCACCATGACCAATAAGTATTTTTTCTTATGGCTTCCACCTTTAAGGGGTCTGACCATATCCAGCCCCCAGACCGCAATGGGCCAAGTGATGGGGATTGTTTGGAGAGCGGTAGGGGGCATATGACTCTGATTGGCAAAGAGCTGGCAACCGACGCAGTGTTGGACAAGGTCCTGTGCGTCTGCTCGGGCTGTCGGCCAATAAAAGCCTGTACGGAAGGCCTTGCTGACTAGTGCTCGAGCCGCGGTGTGGTGCTCGCCCAGTCCGGCATGGATTTCAGCCAAGAGCTGCCGCCCTTCCTCTTCGGTGATGCACCTTTGGAGCACTCCGGTCGCACTTTTCTTATAGAGTTCCCCTTCATGGACTTTGTAAGCTTTAGAATGCCGCACGATGCAATGTGCTTCATTCTGGTCTTCGGGGAGCTCCTGCCTATTTAGGTAGGCCAAGAAAGGTTCAGTCCACGAGGCGATTACAGCCATGATTTCGTGGGCCGAAGATGTTATTTCGGTGGTGGAGCCTCCAATAATGTCTGATGGTTCAGAATCTGGGGGTGTATTCAGATCCGTGCTTGTGCTGCCGGACTCCCCTTCCCATACCACAGATGGCTTGAACAACCTTTCTAGGAATATGTTAGGTGGGACAGGGTCGCGTTTAGCGCCGATGCGGGCAAGGATATCCGCCGCTTGATTGTTTTCTCGAGCCACATGGTGGAATTCGAGCCCCTCGAACTGAGGTGACATTTTGAGGACGGCATTACGGTAGGCCGCCATTTTCGGATCCTTGGCATGGAAGTCTCCGTTTATTTGTGATATTGTGAGGTTTGAATCCCCGCGCACCTCCAGGCGTTGAATGCCCATTGAGTCTGCCATCCGAAGACCATGCAACAGAGCCTCATATTTGGGTGCTTTGTTGGAGTCTGTGTATAATATTTGGAGTACGTACTGGACCATTTCTCAGGTGGGAGACGTCAGGACTACAGCTGCTCCCAATCCGGCCAGCATTTTAGAGCCGTCGAAGTGCATGATCCAGTTAGAGTACGTGACGTACTCTTTAGGGAGTTCTACTTCTGTCCATTCGGCGACAAAGTCAGCCATTACTTGCGACTTGATGGCCCGCCGTGGCTTGTATGTTATGTCGAACGGAAGGAGCTCGATGGCCCATTTAGCAATCTGTCCCGTAATGTCGTTGAGTGGTACTTCAGAGGCCACCGTAGTTGAACACTCTTGAAAGTAGTGTCATAGCTTCCGGGATGCCATGAAGACCGCGTATGCTATTTTTTGATAGTGTGGGTATCGGGATTTGCATGGGGTGAGGACCGTGGATACGTAATAAACCGGCTTCTGGAGCGGGAATTTGTATCCGTCAGCCTCTCGTTCGACGACGAGCAGTGCACTTACAACTTGATGTGTTGCAGCTATGTACAGCAACATAGGTTCGCCAATATTTGGCGCTGTCAGGACTGGATTACTGGCCAATAAGGTGTTTATTTCGACCAGTCCGGCCGCGGCTGCATCCGTCCACACGAAGTGTTCGGTGCACTGAAGAAGGCGGTAAAGAGGTAATGCCTTTTCTCCTAACCTGGAGATAAAGCGGCTTAAGGCAGCCACGCATCCAGCTAGTTTCTGGATGTGCTTGAGGTTTGTTGGTATAGCCAACTGCAATCGAGCTCGGATTTTTGCCGGATTCGCTTCAATTCCTCTATTGGAAACAATGAAGCCCAGCAGTTTCCCAGAGGGGACGCCAAAAACACATTTTTCCGGGTTCAGCTTGATGTCGTATGTTCGGAGGTTATTGAACGTAAGCCTCAAGTCGTCTATTAGGGTTTCGACGTGTCTTGTTTTTACGACCATGTCATCCACATATGCCTCCAGTGTTTTGCCGATTTGCTTTTCCAGGCATGTTTGAATTATGCGTTGATAGGTTGCGCTGGCATTTTTAAGACCGAAAGGCATAGTGTTGAAGCAGAAAGGACCATATGGCGTTATGAAAGTTGTTGCAGATTGGTCGGACTCTGCCATCTTTATTTGATGGTATCTAGAGTATGCGTCGAGGAAACACAGCGAGTCGTGTCCTGCTGTGGCGTCGATGATTTGGTCGATGCGAGGGAGGGGGAACGGATCCTTGGGGCAAGCCTTATTGAGGTCTTTGAAGTTGACGCATAGGCGCCAGGATTTGTCCTTCTTTGGTACCATTACCAGATTTGCCAGCCAATCCGGATGCTTGATATCTCTGATGAATCCGGCCTCGAGTAGTTTGGCTAGCTCTTCCCCCATGGCTTGCCGCTTGGGCTCTGAAAACCGCCTTAGAGTCTCCTTGATAGGCTTGTATCCTTTTAGTATATTGAGGCTGTGTTCGGCCAGTCTGCGTGGGATGCCCGGCATGTCCGATGGGTGCCAGGCGAAAATGTCCCAATTCTCGCGTAGGAAGTCTTGCAGTGCGGCGTCCATTGTGGGGTTCAACTGTGTCCCGATGGAAGTTGTCTTCGTAGGGTCCGTTGGATGGACCTGGAATTTGACTATCTCGTCTGCGGGTTTAAATGAGGTGGACTTGGGTCGCTTGTCGAGTGTCACGTCGTCCCTATCCATGGTGGCATGCATCATTGTTAGTTCTTCGGCTGCTAGGGCTTCGGATAATGCTTCCAGGGCTAGTGTTGCGGTTTTGTTTTCGGCGCGAAGTGCAACGTCCGGATCATTGGCTAGAGTGATGATTCCGTTGGGTCCGGGCATTTTAAGCTTCATGTACCTGTAATGGGGTATAGCTTGAAAGCTTGTAAATGCGTCCCGCCCTAAAAGGGCGCGGTATCCACTGCTAAAAGGAGCCACTTGGAATGTGATTTCTTCGGACATGTAATTCTCCGGGGTGCCGAATACCACATCGAGTGTGATTTTTCCCCCACACCACGCTTCCCGACTAGGGACGATTCCCCTGAAGGTTGTGCCGCTTTTCTCAATGCAGCTTTTATCCATTCCCATCTTGTTGAGTGTTTCTTCGTAGATTATATTTAATCCGCTTCCGCCGTCCATGTGTACTTTGGTGAGCCGGAAGCCATCCACGATTGGTAAAAGGACCAAGGCGGCTGGTGCCCGGACTGTCTGGAATTGAGGTTCATCACTGGCGCTGAAAGTTATAGCAGTATCGCTCCACGGATTTATTTTTGCCACGTGGCAGATTTCAGCGGAGCTTCGATGAGCTTGCTTGCACCTATTATTTGAGGCGAAAGTCTCGAAGACTGTTAGTACCACGTTGTTTTCCTTGGCGGTACTTTGTTCTGCTTTATGGCTTTCAAGAAGGTCCTCACCACTTTTTGCTACCTGCCGGAGTATCCAACATGCTCTAAGGCTATGCGTTGGTGTAGTGTCCAGCGTGCTGTGGAGTTTACATGGCCCGTTGAGCCATTTTTTCAATACGGTTCCACGCCCTTGGGTGGGCTTTGGTTTTTTGGGGATTGGATCGGCTGACTTATGAGAGTTTGCTCGTTTAGCTCGGACAGAGGTTTTAGTGATAGCCGAACTATCCCAAAATTTTGTTTGGGTTTTCCAGGCGCTTTCCATCGCACATTACTTTTGTACTATGGTTGCCAAGTCAGCAAAGTGTGCTATGTAACGGCGACTTATGGCATTAAGGATTTCTTTGTCCGTGCACTTTTTGCAAAAAAGTGAGACTGCGTCCTCCTCATGACATTCCTGGACCTTGTTTAGCACAAGGAGGAATCTGGCCCAGTAGTGATGTACTGTCTCTTGGGGCTCTTGTCTGATATGGGAGAGAGGGTTTAAGTATGGGTGGGTGGGTGTAGCTGAATCTGGATTCTGATCCGATCTAACGCCCTGGGGCAGGGAAGCTTCTGGGCTTGACAGCTCGGATCCGGCATGCTGCCCAATTTCTCCGGCCCAATACCCGATTCTAAGTCAAGGTCTGGGTCATGTCTTCCCTTGAGTGAGTGTCTGGCTCAGGGAGCTCGGTGATCCGGACATAACTCGTCCTCAAGATAGAGGGGCAATCCGTATGTGGCTCCTCCACTACCGCTATCTCGTGGGTAACCGGCGGGGATTTAATGTCCCTTTGGTCGGCTTTAAGCCCAATCCGGTCATAGTCTGTGGCGACTCCCAAAGCGGCGATGCGATCCAAGAGCTCATTAAGAGAGGAGCGCTCCATCGGATCCATCTATTCGGCGAGTTCCGAATCAACGTGGAGGCTATGCGTGATGACCCGAGAGGGCATCGTCAGCGCGACAGCCGATGGGGCAGCCATGATGAAGCCGCCTAGTCAGAGAGTTTGGCCCACATCCAGCGCTCCCCTAGAAGTGATGTTGTCCTTGACAACGAGACGGGCCATCGAGCCTTGCGGCGACGACACAGAGGAACTCTCAATGAAAGCACCAATGTCGGTGTCAAAACCGGCAGATCTCGGGTAGGGGGTCCCGATCTGTGCGTCTTAGGCTGATGGTAACAGGAGGCAAGGGACACAATGTTTACCCAGGTTCAGGCCCTCTCGATGGAGGTAAAACCCTACTTCCTGCTTGATTGATATTGATGATATGAGTAATACAAGAGTTGATCTACCACGAGATCGTAGAGGCTAAACCCTAGAAGCTAGCCTATGATGATTATGTTTGTGATCGTCCCTCTAAGGACCAACCTCTCCAATTTATATAGACACCGGAGAGGGCTAGGGTTTACATGGAGTCGGTTACAAGGAAGGAAATATAATATCCGGATCACCAAGCTTGTCTTCCACGCAAAGGAGAGTCACATCCGGACACGGGACGGAGTCTTGAGTCTTGTATCTTCACGCTCCAACAGTACGGACAAAGTATATAGTCCGGCTGTCCGGATACCCCCTAATCCAGGACTCCCTCAGCGGCAGCAGGTACTGGGTCTTGGTCTAGTCGATGAGGAAGTCGGCCAGTGCATGGGACTTGATCATCGTGCGGGGCTCGTAGAGGATGGTGTGGCCAGCTATCTCGAGCGCCCACTTGGCGACCCGGCCAGAGGCGTCTTGGCACACGATGATCTCGCCAAGGGGGTCGCGCTGACCATGGTGACAACATGCCCTTGGAAGTACTACTTCAGTTTTTTGGTGGTGAAGTACACGCCGTAACACATCTTCTGGTAGTGCGGGTAGTTCTGCTTGGAGGCGGAGAGTACCTCGCTCAGGTAGTAGACCGGGCACTGGACGGCTTGGACCTTGCCCATCTCTGGTCGCTCGACCACCAGCACCGTGCTGACCGACTGTGAGGTCATGACAATATAGAGCAACGACAACTCCTTCTCGGCCGGTGCGGCCAGGACTGGTGCGGTGGAGAGGATGCGTTTGAGGTCCCGGAAAGCCTCGCCTGCATGGTCGTTCCATTCTAACGGTGGCGTCTTCTTCATCAGCTAGAACAGGGGCAAGGCCCTCTCGCCCAGCCGGCTGAGAAACCGGCTGACCGAGGCCAAGCAGCCGGTGAATTTCTGGACATCGCGCTGCCGAGCCGGCTTGCGCATGCGCTCGATGGCCTTGATCTTCTCCAGATTCGCCTCAATGCCACGCTCCGAGACAAGGAAACCGAGTAGCTTTCCAGCCGGGACGCCGAAAATGCATTTCTTCGGGTTGAGCTTGACTTTGTATTCGCATAGGTTGGCGAATGTTTCCTTCAGGTCATCGAGGAGCGTGAGGTGCTGCTTGGTCTTCCCCACGATGTCGTCCACGTAAACGTGGATGTTGCGGCCGAGTTGTGGTATCAAGCATTTCAGCATGCAGCGCTGGAAGGTGGCGCCGGTGTTCTTCAGGCCGAATGACATGGTGATGTAGCAATACGCCCCGAAGGGCGTGATGAAGGACATCTTCAGGGCGTCAGTCAGGTCCAGCTTGATTTGGTGGTAGCTGGAGTAAGCATCCAGGAAGGACAGGAGCTCGCACCCGGCGGTCGAGTCGATGACTTGGTCGATCCGCGGGAGGGCGAATGGATCCTTGGGACAGGCCTTGTTCAGGCTGGTGTAGTCGATGCACATGTGCCAGGTCTTGTTCTTCTTCAGGACGAGGACTGGGTTGGCCAGCCACTCGGGGTGGAACACTTCCATGGTGAAGCCGGCCGCCAAAATCTTGGCGACTTCTTCACCGATGGTTCTTCTCTTTTCTTCGGAGAAACGTCATAGGGGTTGGCGGACAGGCTTGGCATCCTTGCGGACGTGGAGTTTGTGCTCGACGTACTTCCTCGGGATACCTGACATGTCCTTGGGGGTCCATGCAAAAATATTCCGATTCTCACGGAGGAAGTCGACGAGCTCGCCTTCCTATTTGTTGTCGAGGCGGGTGCCTACGACAACGTACTTGCTACATCTAGGGTCTTTCGGGTTCAGCTTCACTTTGTTGGTCTCCTTGGAGGGCTTGAAGGCGGCCTCGTCAGCCGGCTCCTTGGCCGGGATCGGTGTGGTTGATGTCTCGCTAGCCAGGGCGACGATCCGGTCGAGCTGGCACTGCTCCTTGGCTATGACAAGTGACTCGGCCAGCTTGGTGCCATCTCGGGCGCACTTCAGGGACTTGCGGTAGTCGCCAGTGATGGTGATGAGGCCCTTCGGACCCGGCAGCTTCATCTTCAGGTAAGCGTAGTGGGGGACCGCCATGAATTTGGCGAGCGCGGGTCGGCCTAGCAATGTGTGGTACGCGCTAGACAGGACGTCGAGCCGGACCCGACCAATGGGAGAGCAGGAGAGGCTGGGAATGATGCCATGAAAGATCGTCCGGGTCGGCTCCAGGTCCTTGGCCTCGAGGCCGAGTTTGGGAATGGTGTCACGGTAGAGGATGTTGATGCTGCTGCCGCTGTTAATGAGGACTCGAGAAAACTTACACGTGCGCCGGGGTGCGACGATGGTGGGCTTGAGGGCGAGGGCGTAACCACCCGGATTCGGCATGACAGCCGAGTGGTCTTCCTGGGTCCATGTGACCGGGCGGTCCGACCAGTGCATGTACTTCGCCTTGGCCGGGACGACGGTGTTCACCTCCTGCCGAAGGAGGCACTCGCTACGTTTGTCGTTGCTGAGGCTGGTGAAGACGACGTAGGCCGCGTTCTGGTCCGGGTAGACATCGTCGCACATCGCACCGCCGACTGGGGGGGCGATGGAGGCGGAGGCAGCTGGCCCGCGCCCAGAGCCGGAGCTGGAGAAGGTGGTATGTTGCCCCTCATTGTGCGCTTGGTGATGCCACACTGTCGAAGTGTGTGCGTGGGCGGCCTTGCGCCACTGTAGTGCTTGCAGGGGGCGTCGAGCATCTCTTCGAAGCTCATGGCGGGTGGCCACGCCGTCTTGCTGGTCTGCCAGCGCTTGGCTGCCGGGTAGGTCGCAGGCTCGATGGCTGCGACAAGCCAGTTATCGTAGCGCTCAGCCGGTTGTTCGGCCTAGCACTTGTTGTTCTGCTGGTTGTGCTGCTACCGGCTGCTTCCGCCGGCCGGCTTCGGAGGGGGAACCGGCTTCGCCTTGCCGGCTTCATCCAGCGCCACATGGATCTTCATGGCGGAGTCGGCGTTGGTGTATTTGTTCACCGTCACCATGAGCGCGGCCATGGTGGCCGGCTCGGAGCACAAGAGCTTGTGCTTGACGAGGGTGCCATCTTGGCACCCATTGACGAAGTACTGGATCGCTTGAACCTCGCAGACATCCTCGCAGCTGTTCCGGAGCTCGGTCCAGCGTGCGAGGTACTCGTGACCGATTTCCGTTGGCCCCTGCACGCACATGGCGAGCTGGCTGGGGCGGCCGGGTCGCCGGTAAGTCCCCGTGAAGTTATGGACGAAGGCCTGCTCGAAATCCACCGACATGTTGATGCTGCCCATCGGTAGGCTGTTCAACTAGGTGCGGGCCGACCCTTGGAGCATGAGCGACGCGTAGCACACGGTGAGCCGGTGGTTGCCGCCGGCGATACCGATGGCGGTGGTGTAGTCGGTGAGCTAGTTCTCCGGCTTCACGGTTCCGTTGTACTTGGGGGTGTCACGGGGGAGCGTAAACCCTTTGGGGAAGGGCTCGTCCCCGATGCGTAGGCCGAAGCACGCCGTCCTCACGGTGCCGCTCTCCTCCACCTCCAGGGAGAAGGCGAGCCGGTAGAGGCGGTGGCGAGTGTCAGTATCGTCAATGGCGCGTGCGCCGAGTCGGCTGGCGACCGGGCCACGGGGGGTCGGGGCGGTTGGAGCCGGACGCCAGCCGGGCTGGTCGAGTCCGCGTCGGTTTTCCGGGGCCAGCTCGTTGCCTAGTCTGTCGGCGATCGTCAGGGCCGGAGTTCACCTCGCGCGGGTGGTGAGGACGCCGTGTGCTGATGATCGCCGGGTTCGGCAGCGCGGGTGATACGTCCATTTTGCATCATTCTTTTATATCGATATTTATTGCATTATGGGTTGTTATTTCACGTTATGTCACAATACTTATGGCTCTTCTCTCTTATTTTACAAGGTTTACTTGAAGAGGGAGAATGCCGGCAGCTGGAATTCTGGACTGGAAAAGGAGCCAATATTGAAGGACTATTCTGCGCAACTCCAAAAGTCCTGAAACTCCACAGAATACCTTATAATAAATAAAGAAAAATCGTCGCCAAAGATGAAGGCCAGGGGGCCCACACCCTGCCCACGAGGGTGGGGGGCGCCCCCCTGGGCGCCCCCCTACCTCGTGGGCCCCCTGGTGGCTCTCCGACGTCCATCTTCTACCATATGAAGTCTTTCGATGAGAAAAAAATAGAGGAGAACCTTTCGGGACGAGACTTCGTCGCCACGAGGCGGAACCTTGGCGGAACCAATCTAGGGCTCCGGCAGAGCTATTCTGCCGGGGACACTTCCCTCCAGGAGGGGAAAATCATCACCATCGTCATCACCAACGCTCCTCTCATCGGGAGAGGGCAATCTCCATCAACATCTTCACCAGCACCATCTCATCTCCAAACCCTAGTTCATCTCTTGTATCCAATTCTTGTCTCCAAGTCCGGGATTGGTGCTAGTAGGTTGCTAGTAGTGTTGATTACTCCTTGTAGTTGATGCTAGTTGGCTTATTTGGTGGAATATCATATGTTCAGATCCTATATGCACATTATTACCCCTCTGATTATGAACATGAATATGCTTTGTGAGTAGTTACGTTTGTTCCTGAGGACAAGGGAGAAGTCTTGCTATTAGTAGTCATGTGAATTTGGTATTCGTTTGATATTTTGATAAGATGTATGTTGTCTAACCTCTAGTGGTGTTTTGTGAACGTCGACTACATAACACTTCACCATTATTTGGGCCTAGAGGAAGGCATTGGGAAGTAATAAATAGATGATGGGTTGCTAGAGTGACAGAAGCTTAAACCCTAGTTTATGCGTTGCTTCGTAAGGGGCTGATTTGGATCCATATATTTCATGCTATGGTTAGGTTTACCTTAATACTTTTGTTGTAGTTGCGGATGCTTGCAATAGAGGTTAATCATAAGTGGGATGCTTGTCCAAGTAAGGGCAGTACCCAAGCACCGGTCCACCCACATATCAAATTATCAAAGTACCGAACGCGAATCATATGAGCGTGATGAAAACTAGCTTGACGATATTCCCATGTGTCCTCGGGAGCGCTTTTCCTATTATAAGAGTTTGTCCAGGCTTGTCCTTTGCTACAAAAAGGATTGGGCCACCCTGCTGCACTTTATTTACTTTTGTTACTTGTTGCTTGTTACAATTTATCCAATCACAAAACTATCTGTTACCACTTATTTCAGTACTTGCAGAGAATACCTTGCTGAAAACCGGTTATCATTTCCTTCTGCTCCTTGTTGGGTCCGACACTCTTACTTATCGAAAGGACTATGATAGATCCCCTATACTTGTGGGTCATCAAGACTCTTTTCTGGCGCCGTTGCCGGGGAGTGAAGCGCCTTTGGTAGGTGGAATTTGGTAAGGAAAAATTTATTTAGTGTGCTGAAATTTTTTGTCACTTGTTACTATGGAAAGTAATTGTTTGAGGGGCTTGTTCGGGGTATCCTCACCCCGTCCGGTTGATCCAAGAGTTGCTCCTCAACCTACTGAACCTACTGAATCTATTGAAAATGAAACTGCGTTTCAGATTCCTTCGGGTATGATGGAAAAACTGCTAGCTAACACTTTTGCAGGAGATGGAACAAAGCATCCTAACAAACATCTACACTTTGTGGATGATATTTGTGGACTATTTAAGCTTGCAGGTATACCCGATGATGTTGTTAAGAGGAAGGCATTCCCTTTATCTTTGGAGGGAGACGCATTGACATGGTATAGTCTATGTGATGATACGAGATCATGGAACTATAAAAGATTGAAATTGGAATTTCGTCAAAAGTAATACCCTATGCATCTTGTTCATCGTGATCGCAATTATATATATAATTTTTGGCCTCGCAAAGGAGAAAGCATCGCTCAAGCTTGGGGGAGGCTTAAATCAATGTTATATTCATGCCCCAATCATGAGCTCTCAAAATTGACGATCCTCAAGAATTTTTATGCTCGGCTTTCTGATAATAATCGCACCATGCTCGATACTTCTTGTGCTGGCTCTTTTATGATGAAGTCTATTGAATTTGGATGGAATTTATTGGATAGAATTAAACGCAACTCTGAAGATTGGGACCTCGACGAAGGTAAGGAGTTAGGTATGACAGCTAAGTTTGATTGTGTTAAATCTTTTATGGATACCGATATTTTCCGTAAGTTTAGCACTAAATATGGACTTGACTCTGAGATAGTAGCTTCTTTCTGTGAATCTTTTGCTACTTATGTTGATCTCCCCAAGGAGAAGTGGTTTAAATGTCATCCTCCCATAGAAGTAAAAGTAGCTTCACCTATTAAAGTTGAAGAAAAGATTGTCACTTATAATGATCCTATTGTTCCTACTTCTTATGTTGAGAAACCCCCTTTCCCTGTTAAAATGAAGGATCATGCTAAAGCTTCAACTGTTGTTCGTAAAAGCAATACTAGGACTTATACACCTCCTGAGCAAGTCAAAGTAGAACCCAATATTGCTATTGTTAAAGATCTCTTGTCTGATAATATTGATGGGCATGTTATTCAATTCACTGGTGAAACTGCTAGAATTGCTAAACCCTGTGATAGAGATAAACATAGACCTGTGGTAGGCGTGCCTGTTATTTCTGTTAAAATAGGAGATCATTGTTATCATGACTTATGTGATATGGGTGCTAGTGCTAGTGTTATACCCATTGGCTTATACAAAGAAATTATGCATGAGATTGCACCTGCCAAGTTAGAAGAAATTGATGTTACAATTAAACTTGCCAATAGAGATACTATATCTCCAATGGGAATTGTTAGAGATGTCGAAGTCTTGTGTGGGAAAACCAAATATCCCGCTGATTTTCTTGTTCTTGGTTCTCCACAAGATAGCTTTTGTCCCATTATATTCGGTAGACCCTTCTTGCGTACTGTTAGTGCTATGATAGATTGCACAAAGAATGTTGTTACTGTTGGCTTGGATGATATGGTTCATGAGTTTAATTTCTCTAAATTTAGTAACTAACATCGTGAGGAAGAATTGCCTAGTAAGGATGAAATTATTGGTCTTGCTTCTATTGCTGTACCTCCTAGTGATCCTTTAGAACACTATTTGCTAGACCATGAAAATGATATGTTCATGAATGAAAGAAGGGAAATAGATGAAGTATTCTTTAAACAGGAACCTATTCTGCAACACAATTTGCCTGTTTAAATCCTAGGGGATCCTCCTCCACCCAAGGGTGATCCCGTGTTTGAGCTTAAACCGTTGCCTGATAATCTTAAATATGCTTATCTTGATGAAAATAAAATATATCCTGTTATTATTAGTGCTAACCTTTCAGAGCATGAAGAAGAAAGATTATTGAAAACTCTAAAAAAGCACCGTGCCGCTATTGGATATACTCTGGATGATCTTAAGGGCATCAGTCCCACTCTATGTCAACATAAAATAAATTTGGAAGCTGATGCCAAACCAGTTTGTGATCCTCAACGACGTTTGAATCCTAAAATGAAAAAAGTGGTAAGAAAAGAAATACTCAAGCTTCTGGAGGCAGGTATAATTTATCCCGTTGCTGATAGTTAGTGGGTAAGTCCTGTCCATTGTGTCCCTAAGAAGGGAGGTATTACTGTTGTCCCTAATGATAAAGATGAATTGATTCCGCAAAGAATTATCACAGGTTATAGGATGGTAATTGATTTCCGCAAATTAAATAAGGCTACTAAGAAAGGTCATTACCCCTTACCTTTTATTGATCAAATGCTAGAAAGACTATGCAAACATACTCATTATTGCTTTCTAGATGGTTACTCTGGTTTTTCTCAAATACCTGTGTCGGCTAAAGATCAATCAAAGACTACTTTTACATGCCCTTTTGGTACTTTTGCTTATAGACGTATGCCTTTTGGTTTATGTAATGCACCTGCTACCTTTTGAAAGATGCATGATGGCTATATTCTCTGACTTCTGTGAGAAAATTTGTGAGGTTTTCATGGATGACTTTTCCGTCTATGGTTCCTCTTTTGATGATTGCTTGAGCAATCTTGCTCGAGTTTTGCAGAGATGTGAAGAAACTAATCTTGTCTTGAATTGGGAAAAGTGCCACTTTATGGTTAATGAAGGTATTGTCTTGGGGCACAAAGTTTCTGAAAGAGGTATTGAAGTTGATAAAGCCAAGGTTGATGCTATTGAAAAGATGCCATGTCCCAAGAACATCAAAGGTATAAGAAGTTTCCTTGGTCACGCCGGATTTTATAGGAGGTTCATTAAGGACTTCTCAAAAATCTCTCGGCCTCTGACTAATTTATTACAAAAAGATGTACCATTTGTCTTTGATGATGCTTGTGTAGAAGCATTTGAAATACTTAAGAAAGCATTAGTCTTTGCACCTGTTGTTCAGCCACCTAATTGGAATTTACCCTTTGAAATTATGTGTGATGCTAGTGATTATGCTGTAGGTGCTATTCTAGGGCAAAGAGTTGATAAGAAATTGAAAGTTATCCATTATGCTAGTAAGACTCTAGACAATGCTCAAAGAAATTATGCTACTACCGAAAAGGAACTTTTAGCGGTTGTATTTGCTTGTGATAAATTCAGGCCCTATATTGTTGATTCTTGAGTAACTATTCATACAGATCATGCTGCTATTAAATATCTTATGGAAAAGAAAGATGTGAAACCTAGACTCATTAGATGGGTTCTCTTGCTTCAAGAATTTGATTTACATATTGTTGATAGAAAAGGAGCTAAGAACCCCGTTGCAGACAACTTGTATAGGCTAGAGAACGTTCTTGATGACCCACTACCTATTGATGATAGCTTTCCTGATGAGCAATTAAATGTCATAAGTACTTCTCATAGCACTCCTTGGTATGCTGATTATGCTAATTATATTGTTGCTAAATTTATACCGCCTAGCTTCACATACCAACAAAAGAAAAAGTTTTTCTATGACTTGCGACATTACTTTTGGGATGACCCACATCTTTATAAAGAAGGAGTAGATGGTGTTATTAGACGTTGTGTACCTGAGCATGAACAGGAACAGATCCTACGCAAGTGTCACTCCGAAGCTTGTGGAGGACATCATGCTGGAGATAGAACTGCACATAAGGTATTGCAATCCGGTTTTTATTGGCCTACTCTCTTCAAGGATGCCCGTAAGTTTGTTTTGTCTTGCGATGAATGTCAAAGAATTGGTAATATTAGTAGACGTCAAGAAATGCCTATGAATTATTCACTTGTTATTAAGCCATTTGATGTTTGGGGCTTTGATTATATGGGACCTTTTCCTGCCTCTAATGGTTACACTCATATTTTAGTTGTTGTTGCTTATGTTAGGTAGAAGCTATTCCAACTAGTAGTGCTGATCATAACACTTCTATTAAAATGCTTAAGGAAGTTATTTTTCTGAGGTTTGGAGTCCCTAGATACTTAATGACTAATGGTGGTTCACACTTTATTCATGGTGCTTTTCGTAAGATGCTTGCTAAATACGACGTTAATCATAGAATTGCATCTGCATATCACCCTCAGTCTAGTGGTCAGGTAGAATTGAGCAATAGAGAGCTCAAATTAATTTTGCAAAAGACTGTCAATAGGTCTAGAAAGAATTGGTCCAAAAAACTTGATGATGCATTATGGGCCTATAGAACTACGTACAAAAATCCTATGGGTATGTCTCCGTATAAAATGGTTTATGGAAAAGCTTGTCACTTACCTCTCGAACTAGAACATAAGGCATATTGGGCTATTAAAGAGCTCAACTATGACTTCAAACTTGCCGGTGAGAAGAGGGTATTTGATTTTAGCTCACTTGATGAATGGAGAACCCAAGCTTATGAAAATGCCAAGTTGTTTAAGGAAAAAGTTAAAAGGTGGCATGACAAAAGGATACAAAAGCGTGAGTTTAATGTAGGTGATTATGTATTGCTATACAACTCTTGTTTAAGATTTTTTGCAGGGAAACTTCTCTCCAAATGGGAAGGTCCCTACGTTATCGAGCATGTCTATCGTTCCGGAGCCATAAAAATCAACAACTTCGCAGGCACAAAACCGAAGGTGGTAAACGGTCAAAGGATCAAACACTATATCTCAGGTAACCCTATAAATGTTGAAACTAATATTATTGAAACCGTAACCCCGGAGGAATACATAAGGGACACTTTCCGGAACGTTCCAGACTCCGAAAAGGAATAGGTATGTGGTACGATAAGTAAACCGACTCCAAAACAATTTTTAAGGCAATATTTCTCCGTTTTGGAATATTTAGAAAAATAGAAAAATAAGTAGCAGTCCAGGGAGGACACGAGGCCTCCACGAGGGTGGAGGGCGCGCTCTACCCCCCTGGGCGCGCCCCCTACCTCGTGAGCACCTCGTGTGCCCTTCGGACTTCGTTCCCTTGCACAGTACGTATTTTGGTCGGTAAAAATTCATTATATATACTCCCGAAGGTTTTGACTCCCGTATCACGCAAATATCCTATGTTTTTGTTTCGAGCTGTTACTGCTGCAGATTAGGGCAAGATGTCTTCCCAAGATTCAGAGGGAGAAAGCTACATGGCTGAGTATATGGGGATGAAGAGCATTATGGCTGGACCACGGAGGAAGAAGAAGACTACGATCCAAAGAGGAAGGAGAAAACGAGTTCCGACGAGGAGGTCTATCCCCTACCTCAACCTGGTGACATGCATGTGGAGTTCAAGAAGTCAAGCCTCCCTAAGGTCCAATCTATCCCACCTCGTTTTTCATAGGACAGCAAGGCAGCACTATGCAAAAAGATAATGAAACTTGAGCTCGAGAATGAGGATCTAAGGGAGGAAAAATTTAGCCTCAGACGCAAGCTGGAGAAGAAAAATGCAACACCTCCACCGCCAACAAGGAAGGAGACATAATCACATGGGTATGGGCACTCCCCTTGGCAACTGCCAAGCTTGGGGGAGGTGCCCTGGTATCGTATCACCATCACAACTCCTATCTTTACCGTTTTTCTTAGTTCGATCCTAATAGTAGTATCTTGATTTAGTAGAATAAAGTCATGGCATGATCTAGTTTTGAGTTTTGCCTTATGATCCTTCTTTGTAATCGAGTCCGTGAGCTATATAATAAAGATTATTGTTGAGTCAGGGGCTTGAGTATTTTGCCATGATCTTGGGTGAATAGAATAAAAAGAATAAAAAGAATCAAAGAGTTCGTATTGATCTTAGTGAAAGTAATGACTTCACATAGAAAAAGTATGATAATTAAAAGTTGTTGGGAGTTGGCAAATATAGCTTTGGTCATTGTTGCAATTAATAGGAAGTAACAACGAAAGAGAGGTTTCACATATAGATATATTATCATTGACATCTTTTATGATTGGGAGCACTCATGAAAATATGACATGCTAAAGAGTTGAGGTTGCACCAGGAAGACAACATAATGAGTTATGCTTTCCTACATCTGAGATAAAGTATGTTGTCATGGTTCCTCTACCGTTTTGAGTTTGCCTTTCCCCCTCATGGTAGCCAATTTTCAGCACTGAGTAGAAATACTGCTTGTGCTTCCAAATAGCCTTAAACCAGTTTTGCCATGAGAGTCCACCATATCTACCTATGGATTGAGTAAGATCATTCAAGTAAGTTGTCATCGGTGCAAGCAATAAAAATTGCTCTCTAAATATGCATGATTTATTAGTGCGGAGAAAATAAACTTTTCACGAACTTGTTGTGGACGCAATAAAAGCAACGGACTGCATAATAAAGGTTCACATACAAGGGGCAATGTAAAGTGACATTCTTTTGCATTAAGATTTTGTGCATCAACCCTAAACGCGCATGACAACCTCTGCTTCCCTCTGCGAACGGCCTATCTTTTATTATTATCCTCTACCTTATGCAAGAGTCACGGTGATCTTCACCCTTCCTTTTTCATTTTATCCTTTGGCAAGCTCAGCATGTTGGAAAGAACATGATATATACATACATATATATATATATATATATATATATATATATATATATATATATATCCAATTGGATGTGGGGGAGCGTGAATTATTATTGTTGACATTACCCTTGAGGTAAAAAGTTGTGGGGCAAAATTATAAGCCCCTATCTTTCTCTGTGTCCGATTAAAACTCTGTAACCACAAGTATCGCGTGAGTGTTAGCAATTATGAAGGACTAAGTGATTGTTGAGTATGTGGGCTTGTTTTTAAGCTCTGACATAGACTCTTTCCGATGTTATGATAAATTGCAATTGCTTCAATGACTGAGATTATAATTGTTGGTGCCCAATAAAGTTTCTGATTCTTATTTTGGCTTTGTGAAAAGATCATCACTTGAACATAAGTAATCTTATGACAAAATCTATATATGTTGCTGTTATGAAATAATCATGATGCCTTCATGTCCGTATTTTTTTTTATCGACGCCTCTACCTCTAAACATGAGGGCATATTTATTGTTATCGGCTTTCCGCTTGAGGACAAGCGAGGTCTAAGCTTGGGGGAGTTGATACGTCCATTTTGCATCATGCTTTTATATCGATATTTATTGCATTATGGGTTGTTATTTCACGTTATGTCACAATACTTATGGCTATTCTCTCTTATTTTACAAGGTTTACATGAAGAGGGAGAATGCCGGCAGCTGGAATTCTGGGCTGGAAAAGGAGCCAATATTGAAGGACTATTTTGCGTAACTCCAAAAGTCCTGAAACTCCACGGAATACCTTAGAATAAATAAAGAAAAATCGTCGCCAAAGACGAAGGCCAGGGGGCCCACACCCTGCTCACGAGGGTGGGAGCGCGCCCCCTGGGCGCGCCCCCTACCTCGTGGGCCCCCTGGTGGCTCTCTGACGTCCATCTTCTCCCATATGAAGTCTTTCGATGAGAAAAAAATAGAGGAGAACCTTTCGGGACGAGACTCCGCCGCCACGAGGCGGAACCTTGGCGGAACCAATCTAGGGCTCCGGCAAAGCTGTTCTGCCGGGGACACTTCCCTCGGGGAGGGGGAAATCATCACCCTCGTCATCACCAACGCTCCTCTCATCGGGAGAGGGCAATCTCCATCAACATCTTCACCAGCACCATCTCATCTCCAAACCCTAGTTCATCTCTTGTATCCAATTCTTGTCTCCAAGTCCGGGATTGGTGCTAGTAGGTTGCTAGTAGTGTTGATTACTCCTTGTAGTTGATGCTAGTTGGTTTATTTGGTGGAAGATCATATGTTCAGATCCTATATGCACATTATTACCCCTCTGATTATGAACATGAATATGCTTTGTGAGTAGTTACGTTTGTTCCTGAGGACAAGGGAGAAGTCTTGCTATTAGTAGTCATGTGAATTTGGTATTCGTTTGATATTTTGATAAGATGTATGTTGTCTAACCTCTAGTGATGTTATGTGAACGTCGACTACATAACACTTCACCATTATTTGGGCCTAGAGGAAGGCATTGGGAAGTAATAAGTAGATGATGGGTTGCTAGAGTGACAGAAGCTTAAACCTAGTTTATGCGTTGCTTCGTAAGGGGCTGATTTGGATCCATATTTTTCACTCTATGGTTAGGTTTACCTTAATACTTTTGTTGTAGTTGCGGATGCTTGCAATAGAGGTTAATCACAAGTGGGATGCTTGTCCAAGTAAGGGCAGTACCCAAGCACCGGTCCACCCACATATCAAATTATCAAAGTACCGAACGCGAATCATATGAGCGTGATGAAAACTAGCTTGACGATATTCCCATGTGTCCTCGGGAGCGCTTTTCCTATTATAAGAGTTTGTCTAGGCTTGTCCTTTGCTACAAAAAGGATTGGGCCACCCTGCTGCACTTTATTTACTTTTGTTACTTGTTGCTCGTTACAATTTATCCTATCACAAAACTATCTGTTACCACTTATTTCAGTACTTGCAGAGAATACCTTGCTGAAAACCGCTTATCATTTCCTTCTGCTCCTCCTTTGGTTCGACACTTGAGGGAGTCCTGGACTAGGGGGTGTCCGGACAGCCGGACTATCATCGTCCGTCGGACTCCAAGACTACGAAGATACAAGATTGAAGACTCCGTCCCGTGTCCGGATGGGACTTTCCTTGGCGTGGAAGGAAAGCTTGGCAATACGGATATGTAGATCTCCTACCATTGTAACCGACTCTGTGTAACCCTAGCCCTCTCCGGTGTCTATATAAACCGGAGGGCTTTAGTCCGTAGGACATAACCTCCATTACAACAATCATACCATAGGCTAGCTTCTAGGGTTTAGCCTCCTTGATCTCGTGGTAGATCCACTCTTGTACTACCCATATCATCAATATTAATCAAGCAGGGTATAGGGTTTTACCTCCATCAAGAGGGCCCGAACCTGGGTAAAACATCGTGTCCCTTGTCTCCTGTTACCATCCGCCTAGACGCACAGTTCGGGACCCCCTACCCGAGATCCGCCGGTTTTGACACCAACATTGGTGCTTTCATTGAGAGTTCCTCTGTGTCGTCACCGATAGGCTCGATGGCTTCTTCAATCAACAACGCCGTCCAGGGTGAGACTTTTCTCCCCGGACAGGTCTTCGTATTCGGTGGCTTCGCACTGCGGGCCAACTCACTTGGCCATCTGGAGCAGATCGAAAGCTACGCCCCTGGCCATCAGGTCAGGTTCGGAAGCTTAAACTTCACGACCGACATCCGCGGGGACTTGATCTTCGACGGACTCGAGCCACAGCCGGGCGTGCCGCGCTATCACGATGGGCATGATTTAGCTCTGCCGTCGGACAGTGCCTTGGTGGCCGCACACGAATCCGCTCCGGCCCTCAGTCCGGAGCCGATCGCCCAGATCGAGGACCGGTGGCTGGACACCGCCTCGGGGGCTGCACCTTCCATGGCGATGGAGCCGAACACCAACCTTGTCCCTTGTAAAGCTCATGACTCCGAGGTGCCGGACTCCCTGCCGGACTCTGAACCTCCTGCGCCCCTACCAATCGAATCTGATTGGGCGCCGATCACGGAGTTCACTACCGCGGACATCTTCCAACACTCACCCTTTGGCGACATCCTAAATTCGCTAAAGCATCTCTCGCTATCCGGAGAGCCCTGGCCGGATTACGGCCAGGATGGTTGGGATACGGACGACAAAGAAATTCAAAGCCCACCCACCTCCCACTTTGTAGCCATTGTCGACGATCTAACCGACATGCTAGACTACGACTCCGAAGACATCGATGGTATAGACGATGATGCCGGAGACGAACAGGAACCAGCGCCTACATGGCACTGGAAGACCACCTCGTCATATGACATATACATGATGGACACCCCAAAAGATGGGGACGGCGAAGAAGCAGCAGAGGCAGATTCCTTAAAGAAACAGCCCAAGCGCCGGCGTCAGCGGCGCCGCTCTAAATCCCGCCACAGCAAGAATGGAGATTCTGGCACAGGAGATAATAACACCCCAGACAGTGCCGAAGACAATCCCCTCCAGCAAGATTCGGCGCAGGAGGATGCAGAAGCAAGCCCTCGCGAGAGAGCGGCAGATGAAGAGTTCGAGGATGATAATTACATGCCTCCCTCCGGAGACGAAGCAAGCCTCGGCGACGACGAATTCGTCGTGCCTGAGGATCCCGTCGAACAAGAGCGTTTCAAATGCAGGCTAATGGCCACGGCAAATAGCCTAAAGAAAAAGCAGCAGCAGCTTCAAGCTGATCAAGACCTGCTAGCCGACCGATGGACCGAGGTCCTCGCGGCCGAAGAGTACGAACTCGAACGTCCCTCCAAGAGCTACCCAAAGCGCAAGTTGCTCCCCCGATTAAAGGAAGAAGCATACATACCTTCATCACCAGCGCACAATACGGCCGACCGACCACCCCGTGGTCGAGACAGAGAGGCATCCAGACCCTCCACCAAGACCGTACCCCGGCACCGCTCTAAAAGCGCGAAGCCAAGAGGGAATGCACCGGACTTGCGAGATATATTGAAGGACAAAGCAAGGCAATCTAGATCCATCTACGGATCACGTGGGCGCCCCATGACCCACAACGAATACCGTCGCGCCGGATACAACAACACCGGCCGGGCCGAACACACCAGACAACGCTCACTCGAG
This sequence comes from Triticum timopheevii, assembly GCA_963921465.1. Lineage (NCBI taxonomy): Eukaryota > Viridiplantae > Streptophyta > Magnoliopsida > Poales > Poaceae > Triticum > Triticum timopheevii. Next base: position 443,039,478 of record OY997274.1, on the reverse strand, counting down.
CTACGTCGTGATATTGCTCAATATAGAGGCGCCGCACACCCGCTATGCTTCACTGATGAAGTAATGGATCATCAAATCCCTGAAGGGTTTAAACCCGTAAACATTGAATCCTACGATGGCACAACAGACCCCGCGGTTTGGATCGAAGATTATCTCCTTCACATCCATATGGCCCGCGGCGACGATCTCCACGCCATCAAATACCTCCCACTCAAGCTTAAGGGACCAGCTCGGCATTGGCTTAACAGCTTGCCCGCAGAGTCAATTGGGTGTTGGGAAGACCTGGAAGCCGCATTCCTCGACAACTTCCAGGGCACATATGTGCGACCACCAGACGCCGATAACCTAAGCCACATAATTCAGCAGCCAGACGAATCGGCCAGACAGTTCTGGACATGGTTCTTGACAAAGAAAAACCAAATCGTCGACTGTCCGGATGCAGAGGCCCTCGCAGCCTTCAAGCATAACATCCGCGATGAATGGCTAGCCTGGCACCTAGGACAGGAAAAGCCGAAATCCATGGCAGCCCTCACATCATTAATGACCCGCTTCTGTGCGGGAGAGGATAGCTGGCTCGCTCGCAGCAATAACCTCAGTAAAAATTCTGGCAGTCCGAATACTAAGGACCACAATGGCAGGTCGCGTCGAAGCAAAAATAAACGCCTCATTAACGGCGACGACAAGGAGGATACGGCAGTCAATGCCGGATTCCGAGGCTCCAAACCCGGTCAGCGGAAGAAGCCATTCAAAAGAACCACTCTGGGTCCATCCAATTTGGACCGAATACTCGACCGCTTATGCCAGATACATGGCACCCCCGAAAAGCCAACTAATCACACCAACAGAGACTGTTGGGTGTTCAAGCAGGCAGGCAAGTTAATTGCCGAAAACAATGACAAGGGGCTGCATAGCGACGACGAGGAAGAGACCCGGCCGCCGAACAGTAGAGGACAGAAGGGTTTCCCCCCACAAGTGCGGATGGTCAACATGATATACGCAACCCATATACCCAAGAGGGAGCGGAAGCGTGCACTAAGGGACGTATATGCGATGGAGCCAGTCGCCCCGAAGTTCAATCCATGGTCCTCTTGTCCGATCACTTTCGATCGAAGAGACCATCCGACCAGCATCCGCCATGGCGGATTCGCCGCATTGGTTTTAGACCCAATCGTCGATGGATTTCACCTCACGAGAGTCCTGATGGATGGCGGCAGTAGCCTGAACTTGCTTTATCAGGATACAGTGCGCAAGATGGGCATAGACCCCTCAAGGATTAAGCCTACAAAGACGACCTTTATGTTGGGGAACGTAGCAGAAATTCAAAAAATTTCCTACGTATCACCAAGATCTATCTATGGAGAGACCAGCAACGAGTAGAAAGGAGAGTGCATCTACATACCCTTGTAGATCGCTAAGCGGAAGCGTTCAAGTGAACGGGGTTGATGGGGTCGTACTCGTCGTGATTCAAATCACCGATGATCAACTGCCGAACGCACGGCACCTCCGCGTTCAACACACGTACAGCCCGGTGACGTCTCCCAAGCCTTGATCCAGCAAGGAGAGAGGGAGAGGTTGAGGAAGACTCCATCCAGCAGCAGCACAACGGCGTGGTGGTGGTGGAGGAGTGTGGCAATCCTGCAGGGCTTCGCCAAGCACCGCGAGAGAGGAGGAGCACTTGGGAGAGGGAGGGCTGCGCCAGGGGCAAGGGTGATGCTCCCATGTGCCTCCCCACTATATATAGGGGTGGAGGGGGCTGGTTTCTTGCCCTCCAAGTCCATTGGGGCGTTGGCAAAGGTGGGAGGAAAGAAATCCCATCATTTCCTTCCCCACCGATTGCTATCCCCCCTTTTTAGGGATCTTGATCTTATCCCTTTGGGATATGATCTTATTCCTTCTAAGGGGGATCTTGGTGCGCCTTCACCAGGGGTGTGGGGCCTTTCCCCCACTACCCACGTTCATGTGGGTCCCCCCATGCAGGTGGGCCCCACTCCGGAACCTTCTAGAACCTTCCCGGTACAATACCGAAAAATCCCGAACATTTTCTGGTGGCGAAAATAGGACTTCCCATATATAAATCTTTACCTCCGGACCATTCCGGAACTCCTCGTGACGTCCGGGATCTCATCCGGGACTCCAAACAACATTCGGTAACCACATGCAAACTTCCTTTATAACCCTAGCGTCATCGAACCTTAAGTGTGTAGACCCTACGGGTTCGGGAGACATGTAGACATGACCGAGACGTTCTCCGGTCAATAACCAACAGCGGGATCTGGATACCCATGTTGGCTCCCACATGTTCCACGATGATCTCATCGGATGAACCACGATGTCAAGGACTCAATCGATCCCGTATGCAATTCCCTTTGTCTAGCGGTATTGTACTTTCCCGAGATTCGATCGTCGGTATCCTTATACCTTGTTCAATCTCGTTACCGGCAAGTCTCTTTACTCGTTCCGTAACACATCATCCCGTGATCAACTCCTTGGTCACATTGCGCATATGATGATGTCCTACCGAGTGGGCCCAGAGATACCTCTCCGCTTACACAGAGTGACAAATCCCAGTCTCGATTCATGCCAACCCAACAGATACTTTCGGAGATACCTGTAATGCACCTTTATAGCCACCCAGTTACGTTGTGACGTTTGGTACACCCAAAGCACTCCTACAGTATCCGGGAGTTACACGATCTCATGGTCTAAGGAAGAGATACTTGACATTGGAAAAGCTCTAGCAAACGAACTACACGATCTTTGTGCTATGCTTAGGATTGGGTCTTGTCCATCACATCATTCTCCTAATGATGTGATCCCGTTATCAACGACATCCAATGTCCATAGCCAGGAAACCATGACCATCTGTTGATCACAATGAGCTAGTCAACTAGAGGCTCACTAGGGACATATTGGGGTCTATGTATTCACACGTGTATTACGATTTCCGGATAATACAGTTATAGCATGAATAAAAGACAATTATCATGAACAAGGAAATATAATAATAACTAATTTATTATTGCCTCTAGGGCATATTTCCAACAGTCTCCCACTTGCACTAGAGTCAATAATCTAGTTCACATCGATATGTGATTAACACTCAAGGTCACATCCCCATGTGACTTACACCCAAAGAGTTTACTAGAGTCAATAATCTAGTTCACATTTACCGTGTGATTAACACTCGATGAGTTCTGGGTTTGATCATGTTATGCTTGTGAGAGAGTTTATAGTCAACGGGTCTGAACCTTTTAGATCCGTGTGTGCTTTACAAATCTCTATGTCATCTCCTAGATGCAGCTACCACGCTCTATTTGGAGCTATTCCAAATAACTGTTCTACTTGGAGCTATTCTAAATTGTTGCTCCATCATACGTATCCGGTATCTCTACTCAGAGCTATCCGGATAGGTGTTAAGCTTGCATCGACGTAACCCTTTACGACGAACTCTTTTACCACCTCCATAATCGAGAAAATTCCTTAGTCCACTAGTTACTAAGGATAACTTTGACCGCTGTCCTGTGATCCATTCTTGGATCACTCTTGTACCCCTTGACTGACTCATGGCAAGGCACACTTCAGGTGCGGTACACAGCATAGCATACTGTAGAGAGCCTATGATAAAAGCATAGGGGACGACCTTCGTCCTTCCTCTTTCTTCTGCCGTGGTCGAGCTTTAAGTCTTAACTTCATACCTTACAACTCAGGCAAGAACTCCTTCTTTGACTGATCCATCTTGAACACCTTCAAGATTATGTCAAGGTACGTGCTCATTTAAAAGTATTATTAAGCATTTTGATCTATCTTATAGATCCTGATGCTCAATGTTCAAGTAGCCTAATCCAGGTTTTCCATTGAAAAACAGTTTTCAAATAACCCTATATGCTTTCTAGAAATTCTACATCATTTCTGATCATCAATATGTCAACAACATATACTCATCAGAAATTCTATAGTGCTCCCACTCACTTCTTTGGAAATACAAGTTTCTCATAAACTTTGTATAAACCCAAAATCATTGATCATCTTATCAAAGCGCACATTCCAACTCCGAGATGCTTACTCCAGTCCTTAGAAGGATCGCTGGAGCCAGCATACCTTTTAGCATCCTTAGGATCGACAAAAACTTTTGGATTGTATTACATACAACCTTTCCTTACGAAAACTGGTAAGGAAACTTGTTTTGACATCCATCTGCCAGATTTCATAAATGCAGCTAATGCTAACATGATTCCGACAGACTTCAAGCATCGCTACAGATGAGAAAATCTCATCGTAGTCAACTCCTTGAACTTGTGAAAAACTCTTCGCCACAAGTCGAGCTTCATAGATGGTGACATTACCATCCACGTCCGTCTTCTTCTTAAAGATCCATTTATCTCAATGGCTTGCCGATCATCGGGCAAGTCCACCAAAGTCCATGCTTTGTTCTGATACATGGATCCTATCTCGGATTTCATGGCTTCTAACCATTTGTCGGAATTTGGGCCCACCATCACTTCTCCATAGCTCATAGGTTCATTGTTGTCTAGCAACATGACCTTCAAGACAGGATTACTGTACCACTCCGAAGTAGTACGCGTCCTTGTCGTCCTACGAGGTTCGGTAGTGACTTGATCTGAAGCTTCATGATCACTATCATAAGCTTCCACTTCAATTGGTGTAGGTGCCACAGGAACGACTTCCTGTGCCCTGCTTCACACTGGTTGAAGTGATGGTTCAATAACCTCATCAAGTCTCCACCATCCTCCCACTCAACTTTTCGAGAGAAACCTTTCCTCGAGAAGGGACCCGATTCAAGAAACAATCCATATTGCTATCGGATCTGAATTAGGAGGTCTACCCAACTGTTTTGGGTGTCCTATGAAGATGCATTTTATCCGCTTTGCGTTCGAGCTTATCAACCTGAAACTTTTTCACATAAGAGTCGCAGCCCCAAACTTTTAAGAAACGACAACTTAGGTTTCTCCAAACCATAGTTCAAACGGTGTCGTCTCAACGGAATTATGTGGTACCCTATTAAAGTGAATGTGGTTGTCTCTAATGCCTAACCCATGAACGATAGTGGTAATTCGATAAGAGACATCATGGTACACACCATATACAATAGGGTGCAACTATGATGTTCGGACACACCATCACACTATGGTGTTCCAGGTGGTTTTAATTGTGAAACAATTTCCACAATGTCTTAATTGTGTGCCAAAACTCGTAACTCAGATATTCATCTCTATGATCATATCATAGACATTTTATCCTCCTGTCACAATGATCTTCTACTTCACTCTGAAATTACTTGAACCATTCAATAATTTAGACTTGTGTTTCATTAAGTAAATATTCTCAACATCTACTCAAATCATCTGTGAAGTAAGAACATAACGATATCCACTGCATGCCTCAGCACTTATTGTATTGCATACATCAAAATGTATTTCTTCCCACAAGTTGCTTTCTAGTTCCATTTTACTGAAACCGAGGATTTCAGTCATCTTGCCCATGTGGTATGATTTGCATGTCTCAAGTGATTCAAGATCAAGTGAGTTCAAACGGTCCATTTGCATGGAGTTTCTTCATGCATATACACCAATAGACATGGTTCGAATGTCTCAAACTTTTCAAAAACGAGTGAGCCCAAAGATCCATCAACATGGAGCTTCTTCATGGGTTTTATACCGATATGACTTACGTGGCAGTGCCACAAGTAGGTGGTACTATCATTACTATCTTTTGGCATGAACATGTGTATCACTACGATCGAGATTCAATAAACCATTCATTTTAGGTGCAAGACCATTCAAGGTATTATTCAAATAAACAGAGCAACCATTATTCTCCTTAAATGAATAACCGTATTGCAATAGACATAATCCAATCATGTCTATGCTCAACGCAAACACCAATCTCGATGGTAGAGGGAGCGTACGATGCTTTGATCATATCAACACTTGGAAACACTTCCAACACATATCGTCAGCTCACCTTTAGCTAGTCTCCGTTTATTCCGTAGCCTTTTGTTTCGAGTTACTAACACTTAGCAACCGAACCGGTATCTAATACCCTGGTGCTACTAGGAGTACTAGTAAAGTACACATTAACATAATGTATATCCAATATACTTCTATCGACAGCCTTCTCATCTACCAAGTATCTAGGGTAATCCTGCTCCAGTGGCTGTTCCCCTTATTACAGAAGCACTTAGTCTCGGGTTTGGGTTCAACCTTGGGTTTCTTCACTAGAGCAGCAGCTGATTTGCCGTTTCATGAAGTATCCCTTCTTGCCCTTGCCCTTCTTGAAACTAGTGGTTTCACCAACCATCAAAAATTGATGCTCCTTCTTGATTTCTACTTTCGCGGTGTCAAACATCGTGAATACCTCAAGGATCATCATATCTATCCCTGATATGTTATAGTTCATCACAAAGCTCTAGCAGCTTGGTGGCAATGACTTTGGAGAAACATCACTATCTCATATGGAAGATCAACTCCCACTTGATTCAAGTGATTGTTGTACTCAGACAATCTGAGCACAAGCTCAACGATTGAGCTTTTCTCCGTCAGTTTGCAGGTTAAGAAAATCGCCGGAGGTCTTATACCTCTTGACGTGGGCACGAGCCTGAAATCTCAATTTCAGCCCTCGAAACATCTCATATGTTCCGCGACGTTTCGAAAACATCTTTGGTGCCTTAACTCTAAACCGTTTATCTGAACTATCACGTAGTTATCAAAACGTGTATGTCCGATGTTCACAACATCCACAGACGACGTTTGGGGTTCAGCACACTGAGCGGTGCATTAAGGACATAAGCTTTCTACTGTCCGCATAATCGCTACTGTCAACTTTCAACTATATTTTCTCTAGGAACATAACTAAACAGTAGAACTAAAGCGCGAGCTTACGACATAATTTGCAAAAGGTCTTTTGACTATGTTCAAGATAATTAAGTTCATCTTATGAACTCCCACTTAGATAGACATCCCTCTGGTCATCTAACTGATCACATGATCCGAGTCAACTAGGCCGTGTCCGATCATCACGTGAGACGGACTAGCCAACGTCGGTGAACATCTTCATGTTGATCGTATCTACTATACGACTCATGCTCGACCTTTCGGTCTCTGTGTTCCGAGGCCATGTCTGCACATGCTAGGCTCGTCAAGTTAACCCTAAGTGTTTTGCTGTGTAAATCTGTCTTACACCCGTTGTATGTGAACGTAAGAATCCATCACACCCGATCATCATGTGGTGCTTAGAAGCGACGAACTGTAGCAACGGTGCACAGTTAGGGGAGAACACTTCTTGAAATTGTGTAAGGGATCATCTTATTTACTACCGTCGTCCTAAGTAAACAAGATGCATAAACATGATAAACATCACATGCAATCAAATAGTGACATGATATGGCCAATATCATTTTGCTCCTTTTGTTCTCCATCTTCGGGGCTCCATGATCATCATCGTCACCGGCATGACACCATGATCTCCATCATCATGATCTCCATCATCGTGTCTCCATGAAGTCGTCTCGCCAACTTATTACTTCTACTACTATGGCTACCGGTTAGCAATAAAGTAAAGTAATTACATGGCGTTGTTCAATGACACGCAGGTCATACAATAAATAAAGACAACTCCTATGGCTCCTGCCGGTTGTCATACTCATCGACATGCAAGTCGTGATTCCTATTACAAGAACATGATCAATCTCATACATCACATATATCATTCATCACATCCTTTGGCCATATCACATCACATAGCATACCCTGCAAAAACAAGTTAGACGTCCTCTAATTGTTGTTTGCATGTTTTACGTGGCTGCTATGGGTTTCTAGCAAGAACGTTTCTTACCTACGCAAAACCACAACATGATATGCCAATTGCTATTTACCCTTCATAAGGACCCTTTTCATCGAATCCGTTCCGACTAAAGTGGGAGAGACTGGCACCCGCTAGCCACCTTATGCACCAAGTGCATGTCAATCGGTGGAACCTGTCTCACGTAAGAGTACGTGTAAGGTCGGTCCGGGCCGCTTCATCCCAAAATACCGTCGAAACAAGATTGGACTAGTAACGGTAAGCACATTGAACAAAATCAACGCCCACAACTACTTTGTGTTCTACTCGTGCAAAGAATCTACGCAATAGACCTAGCTCTTGATGCCACTGTTGGGGAACGTAGCAGAAATTCAAAAAATTTCCTACGTATCACCAAGATCTATCTATGGAGAGACCAGCAACGAGTAGAAAGGAGAGTGCATCTACATACCCTTGTAGATCGCTAAGCGGAAGCGTTCAAGTGAACGGGGTTGATGGGGTCGTACTCGTCGTGATTCAAATCACCGATGATCAAGTGCCGAACGCACGGCACCTCCGCGTTCAACACATGTACAGCCCGGTGACGTCTCCCAAGCCTTGATCCAGCAAGGAGAGAGGGAGAGGTTGAGGAAGACTCCATCCAGCAGCAGCACAACGGCGTGGTGGTGGTGGAGGAGTGTGGCAATCCTGCAGGGCTTCGCCAAGCACCGCGAGAGAGGAGGAGCACTTGGGAGAGGGAGGGCTGCGCCAGGGGCAAGGGTGATGCTCCCATGTGCCTCCCCACTATATATAGGGGTGGAGGGGGCTGGTTTCTTGCCCTCCAAGTCCATTGGGGCGTTGGCAAAGGTGGGAGGAAAGAAATCCCATCATTTCCTTCCCCACCGATTGTTATCCCCCCTTTTTAGGGATCTTGATCTTATCCCTTTGGGATATGATCTTATTCCTTCTAAGGGGGGATCTTGGTGCGCCTTGACCAGGGGTGTGGGGCCTTTCCCCCACTACCCACGTTCATGTGGGTCCCCCCATGCAGGTGGGCCCCACTCCGGAACCTTCTAGAACCTTCCCGGTACAATACCGAAAAATCCCGAACATTTTCCGGTGGCCAAAATAGGACTTCCCATATATAAATCTTTACCTCCGGACCATTCCGGAACTCCTCGTGACGTCCGGGATCTCATCCGGGACTCCGAACAACATTCGGTAACCACATGCAAACTTCCTTTATAACCCTAGCGTCATCGAACCTTAAGTGTGTAGACCCTACGGGTTCGGGAGACATGTAGACATGACCGAGACGTTCTCCGGTCAATAACCAACAGCGGGATCTGGATACCCATGTTGGCTCCCACATGTTCCACGATGATCTCATCGGATGAACCACGATGTCAAGGACTCAATCGATCCCGTATGCAATTCCCTTTGTCTAGCGGTATTGTACTTTCCCGAGATTCGATCGTCGGTATCCTTATACCTTGTTCAATCTCGTTACCGGCAAGTCTCTTTACTCGTTCCGTAACACATCATCCCGTGATCAACTCCTTGGTCACATTGCGCATATGATGATGTCCTACCGAGTGGGCCCAGAGATACCTCTCCGCTTACACGGAGTGACAAATCCCAGTCTCGATTCATGCCAACCCAACAGATACTTTCGGAGATACCTGTAATGCACCTTTATAGCCACCCAGTTACGTTGTGACGTTTGGTACACCCAAAGCACTCCTACAGTATCCGGGAGTTACACGATCTCATGGTCTAAGGAAGAGATACTTGACATTGGAAAAGCTCTAGCAAACGAACTACACGATCTTTGTGCTATGCTTAGGATTGGGTCTTGTCCATCACATCATTCTCCTAATGATGTGATCCCGTTATCAACGACATCCAATGTCCATAGCCAGGAAACCATGACTATCTGTTGATCACAACGAGCTAGTCAACTAGAGGCTCACTAGGGACATATTGGGGTCTATGTATTCACACGTGTATTACGATTTCCGGATAATACAGTTATAGCATGAATAAAAGACAATTATCATGAACAAGGAAATATAATAATAACTAATTTATTATTGCCTCTAGGGCATATTTCCAACACTTTAAAGGCGTCATACCAGGTGTTGAAGCCAATTGTACAGGCTCAGTCACACTGGAAGTGGTCTTCGGATCCCCGGACAATTTCCGGAGCGAGGAGTTAATCTTCAACATAGTCCCGTTCCGCAGCGGCTATCACACTCTGCTCGGACGAACCGCGTTTACAAAGTTCAACGCGGTGCCGCATTATGCATACCTCAAGCTCAAGATGCCAGGCCCTCGTGGAGTCATCACGGTCAACGGAAATACGGAACGCTCCCTCCGAACGGAGGAACATACAGCGGCTCTCGCGGCAGAAGTACAGAGCAGCCTTTTAAGGAAATTTTCGAGTCCGGCCGTTAAACGGCCGGATACGGCCAAACGCGCCCGGAGCAACATCAACCAAGACCACCTGGCAAGATCCGAGCATGCGTAGCAGTGCGGCCTCGACCCCAGCCCTCGCATGATTGCAAGACCAACCCTCCGCGTACATCATTACGCTCTGGAGATACCATGGGCGTAGGGGAGGGGCACGACCACAATAGACCCAGAGTGCGGCTCGACCACACCAGGGGCTCACAAGTGTGTCACTCTTTTTTTATTACTTTCCTTCTTTGTATACACAGGACTCCGCTAACCAGAGGCCCTGTCCGGCGCTGAGCCTGCCGAACTTACGATGCAATAGCCGGGGAAGAAAGAAGGCTGCGATGAACACTCAGGTGGTCTCCATTACGAGCATTAAATTTGATTACATACACCAGTCCGCAGCCCACCCCTGGAGGGGGACATGTTTAATTAGTCCAATCCCTTGCTTACCGCACTATTTGTATCCCTTCGCAGTCATAGCAGACTTCCTTGAATAAATAATGGAGCACTTTTTGCCTGTAATTACATTACCTTACATATATGTTCATTAAATGACATCTTGCACCCGTATATTTTGGTACGGCCGAATACACCAGGGGCTTACGTTCCCCGCATTATGGTGTGATAAGTCCGAACACTTTCACAAGTGCGGCACCCCGAACTTATAGCATTATATGAATCGGCTCGAATCATGTCTTGGGTCAATAGTTGGGTTTGCCCGGCTCCCACGTTTTGGTGCCTTACGTTCCGTTCTGTCGGCTAAGGTGGCACTGGGAGAACCACTGCAATTGCGCCCCGGTTGAGTTGGGCGAGCGCCTCAGTGGAGAAAGCTAAAACTGACTGGCATGATAAGGCGAGAGACCGGTCGTTGTTCGAGAGGTCTTTTGGGGTCCCTAAAGACTTATGCCACTTCGAGCGAAGTACCGGATAATGTCCGACGAAGGCGTGGATAGCGCCCCGAATTCGGTCTTCTAAATACTAGGGGCTTCGCCGAAATTTAAAATTATAGAATTCTATGGCTAAGTGAGAGTGTTCAAGCATTATAAGTCCGGTTGCCTTGTTCGTTGTGTTGAGTGCCTCCCTCGATGGACCCAAAAATGGGAACAAGAGTGCTCAAGTTTATCCCGAACACCCCAGCACTTGCGGCTCGGGGGCTGAAGCCAACGACTTGCCATCTCTCAGATCTTATAAACGGCCGCACAGAAGGTAATGTTTTAAATTAAACAAGTGTTGCTTAGCGCATATGAACAAAAGTTTTCAGCGCACAGGATAATACATAGCGAGTTTTACTCAAAAATTACATCTCTGGGGCACTCATCCGCAATATTGCGGGCACCCTTCAGGACAGTCTTATAGTACATTTCGGGCGTACGATACTCCTTTCCCGCTGGCGGCGGGTCAGTAAGAAGCCTCTCCGCATCCAGCCTGCCCCAGTGCACCTTTGTGCGGGCAAGGGCCCGACGAGCACCTTTAATACAGGCGGAGCGCTTGATGACCTCCACCCAGGGGCATGCATCCACCAGCCGCCGCACGAGGCCGAAGTAGCTCCCAGGCATGGCCTGTCCAGGCCACAGCCGGACTATGAGGCCCTTCATGGCCTCCTCAGCCGCCTTGTGGAGCTCGACCAGCTGCTTCAGCTGGTCGCTAGGGGGCACCGGATGGCCGGCCTCAGCGTACTGAGACCAGAAGGCCTTCTCTGTTGAGCTCCCCTCCTGGCCACGGTAGAATGCGGCGGCATCAGATACACTGCGCGGCAGATCTGCAAATGCCCCTGGAGAGCTCCGAATTCGGGTAAGTGTCAGGTAGTTTACATTAACATGCTTGCTTTGCATGAAAAATGCCTTACCCGCCGCTATCTTCTTCACATCTTCAACCTCCTGAAGGGCCTTACGGGCCTCGGCCTTGGCGGACTTGGCACTTTCGAGAGCCGAGGCGAGCTCGGACTCTCGAGTCTTTGAGTCGCGCTCCAAACTCTCATGCTTCTCCATGAGAGCCTGGAGCTCTTGCCGCACTTCCGCCACCCGCGCCTCCTGCTTCTCTCGCTCTGCCCGTTCCGCGGCCGCATTACGTTCGGCCGCAGACACAGCCTCCTTCAGGGTCGCCACCTCGTTAGTGACCCCTGCAGTACCCACGTTATCCTTGTCATTTTTATTGCAACCTAAATCCTTTTCTGTAAGGTAAAACTTTAAAGTGGTGTTACTCACCTTCTTTGTCCTTGAGCTGCTGCTTGGCATGGCCGAGCTCTTGCTTGGACCGCTCGAGATCCTGCTTCAATGCACCGACCTCCGCAGTCAGTGCGGCAGAGGTCAGCAGCGCAGCCTACAAACCCATATTGACATATTTTTTAGCAACCCTGCGTATATCTTTTTAGATCCTCAGTCCGGCTTTTCTTTCCGAACGCCGAACTGAGCATCAGGGGCTACTGTCTATGCGGTATTACATTACATAATTTCGACTTCTTACCTCAAAGCCTGTTAGAAGGCTGCTACAGGCTTCGGTCAGCCCGCTCTTGGCGAGCTGAACATTCTGAATCACCGCACTCATGATAGTGCGGTGTTCTTCCTCGATGGAAGCGCCTTTGAGCGCCTCCAACAACTTGTCCGGCGCCTCCGGTTGGACGGGGGCCGCCGGTGTCACGGTCTTGCCCTTCTTGCGAAGGGGCCGCCTGCCGGACTCTGGAACCACTGCGGGTTCCGGTATGGAGTCCAGCGCAAAGTCCGGGAGGCTGCCTTGCGGCGCCTTCGGAGCCTCCTCCTGATGGGTCCCTTTCCGGGATCCCACATCGGCGTCCTCGTCGGCGCGAGGGGTGGAGGCAGTCGGGATGGAATCCACATCCGACGGAGCCAATGACCCGCTCGATGAAGCGGGGAGGTCGTCATCGGCCGGACTGCAGGCAGTATGCGGCATTAGAAGGACACTATGTGACACAAAAGAAATTGCAGATTCAGGGATCCGGATACTTACGATCTCGCCGGAGGCCTGGCCCTTGAGGGCCACTCTTCTTCGCCAACATTGGTGTTGGCGGAGCTGTCCGGGGGAATAGTTCTTCCCCTCTTGGACCCTTCGGCCTCCCCTGTTGGGGAGGCCTTCCTCTTTCTCTCTCCCTCCTCTGGGAGAGAGTCTTCTTCCTCCTCATCTTCGGGGGAGGAATCCGCCTCGGAGTCGTCGGACACCTGAAAACGGGAACTCTTTCGAGTACCCGTGGCCACCTTCTTGGCCTTCTTCTCCGGCACCACGTGCGGTGCCGGAACCAGCAGCCCCGCTAGACGGGCGTCCACTGGGTCTTCTGGCATGGGAGCCGGGCAGATGAGCTGCTCGGCCTTCTTCATCCACTCCTGTCAAAGGAAAAGGGAGAACGAAACCCGCTTAGGGTCGAACTATTAACAACAAGTGTCCCGTAAAGGGGTAGAATCACTTACCTCGTCAGCTGGACGCTGCGAGTGGAATCCGCGATCTTCCGTCGCAGATGAGGGGGCTTCGGCGCCCTTAAACAGCACCCTCCAGGCGCCTTCAAATGTTGTGTCGAAGAGCCCGCTCAGCGCCTGGTGCTGTTCCGGATTGAACTCCCACAGATTGAATGCCCGTTCTTGGCATGGGAGAATCCAGCGGACGAGCATGACTTGGACCATGTTAACCAGCCTGAGCTTCTTGTTCACCAGCTTCTGGATACAGGCTTGGAGTCCCGTCAGCTCCTTCGAATTACCCCACAGCAAGCCCTTCTCTTTCCAGGAGGTGAGCTGCATAGGGATGCCAGATCTAAACTCGGGGGCCGCTGCCCACGTAGGTTCGCGTGGCTCGGTGATATAGAACCACCCCGATTGCCACCCCTTGGCGGATTCCACGAAGGCCCCTTCGAACCAAAGGACGTTGGGCATCTTGCCCAACATGGCGCCTCCGCACTCCGCTTGCGTGCCCTTCACAACCTTCGGCTTGACGTTGAAGGTCTTGAGCCACAGGCCGAAGTGGGGTTGGATGCAGAGGAAGGCCTCGCACACGACGATAAACGCTGAGATGTTGAGGATGAAGTTCGGCGCCAGATCATGGAAATCCAGGCCGTAGTAGAACATGAGCCCCCGGACAAAGGGGTGAAGTGGAAAGCCCAGTCCGCGGAGGAAATGGGGAAGGAAAACGACCCTCTCATGGGGCCCCGGGGTGGGGATGAGACGCCCCTCGTCGGGCAGCCGATGCGCGATGTCGCCGGAAAGGTATCCGGTGTTGCGCAGCTTGGTGATGTGCTCCTCCTTAACGGTGGAGGCCAACCATTTACCTCCCACTCCGGACATGGTCGGAGAAGGTCGAGGCGAGATGCGCGAACTTGGGCGCTGGAGCTCGAGTGCGCGGAGATGGATAAGCAAAGGAGGAAGAAGGCGTAGGTGAAAAGTTGAATCCTTATCCCTTATATATAGGCGGACGAAGACTATGCGTCCCCACTAGCCTGGTAAAACTCGCTTATCTCCCAAGCGCCACCATCAATGGCGCGGGTGGGTTACCCATGTCCGTATTGCCGAGAATCCCGGAATAAGGGGAACACGATCTCTGCTTCGACAAGACGTGCCAAGGAAACCGCTTCGCTAAACGCGCTGAGGTGGTACAATAAAAAACGATTCAAGTAAAGGCTTGGTAGTGGTGTGACGCCACGCTGCAAAATACGTCAGCAGATTGAACTTGTGTACATTTTATTCTCTCTACGATGGAATGTGGAATTTATTTTGCAGAGCCGGACACTATCCGGGTGTTCACAATCTTCTCTGGATTATTCAAAGGAGGAACCCGCCTTGCAATGCCGAACATTATGCGCGCCGGACTCATCGTGATTGAAGCCAGGTTCAGGGGATACTGAGGGAGTCCTGGACTAGGGGGTGTCCGGACAGCCGGACTATCATCGTCCGCCGGACTCCAAGACTACGAAGATACAAGATTGAAGACTCCGTCCCGTGTCCGAATGGGACTTTCCTTGGCGTGGAAGGCAAGCTTGGCAATACGGATATGTAGATCTCCTACCATTGTAACCGACTCTGTGTAACCCTAGCCCTCTCCGGTGTCTATATAAACCGGAGGGCTTTAGTCCGTAGGACATAACCTCCATTACAACAATCATACCATAGGCTAGCTTCTAGGGTTTAGCCTCCTTGATCTCGTGGTAGATCCACTCTTGTACTACCCATATCATCAATATTAATCAAGCAGGACGTAGGGTTTTACCTCCATCAAGAGGGCCCGAACCTGGGTAAAACATCATGTCCCTTGTCTCCTGTTACCATCTGCCTAGACGCACAGTTCGGGACCCCCTACCCAAGATCCGCCGGTTTTGACACCGACAACACTCTTACTTATCGAAAGGACTACAATAGTTCTCCTATACTTGTGGGTCATCAGCGGGTGGAGCCGGAGCCCGCCGGCTTGGCGAGTTGGTTGAGGCGGTCCTACTGCGTGTTGGCTGTGTCGAGGAGGTCGTTCATCCACTTGATGCGTTCCCTCAGTTCCTCACCCGTGAGCTGGTCTAGGCCGACTGTGGCCGCCTGGACAGCATGCATGTTCTTCGCGGGAGTCTCATAGACGGGCGGGATGGCACTGAAGGCGCAGCCGATCGCGCCGCCCTGGGCTCGCACATCGGCGACCCGGCTCAGCTCGGCCGCGGTAGGCGTGAAGCCGTAGGCGGCGTTGCACTCTAGCTGAGCGGAATCCAGGCAACGTTGCGTGGCGGCGAGCGTCTCGGTCAGGTCCACCAGGTGCTGGCGGTTCTCCTCGAGCCGGGCCCGGGCCTCGGTGACATTGGAGGCATCGATGTTGGTGCCGATGGGATGTGAAGGCTCTGCATGGCGGCGTGCAACGGGTTGGGCGAGGCGGCCCGCTCCGCTGCGGCCTTGGCTACGGCGGCCTTCCTCGCCGCACTTGACGAGGAGGAGGCGTCGGTGCCGGTGACGAAAACCTCCACGTGGACGTCCATTGCCCCAGCGGGAGCGCTGCCGCCGAGGGAGAGGGAGGAGTCGGAGAAGTTAAGTACCTCGCTGGGGTACTCATTGGCCGCAAGCGCATCGGAGATGTGCAGTGCGGCGAAGAAGGCGGCGAACGAATCGATGATGTTGTCCGCCAGCGTGACGGGCTCGTCGGAGTTGGAGAGGAGCCCCGTCTGAAGCATGCTCCCGGCTAGGACCTCGAGCTGCCCCACGGTGGGCGCCAACTATCATTGTGGGCGCACCTAGATGCCATGGGATGGCTAAAGAGAGGAGGAGGCTCGAGAGCACTAGTGGGCTTCAAAGGCGAGGTCGGCATGAGCGAGCGCAGGACGCAAGACATACCTTGGTTCGGCGATCTCCGGAGAGATAATACCCCTAGTCCTGCCGAGTGTGGTTTATATGTAACAGTACAGAGTTGCTCCTAGAGATGTATGGAGGAAGAAGGAAGGCTGGCCAGGGCTTAGGCTGCTCCTTCTTCCCTCATGTGTTCTAATGATCGGTTGGTTATTTTCCTGTGTGCTTGCCCGTATGCATGAGGGCTCCAGGGGCTTTTATAGGCCAACCCCCAGGGATACAATGGTAATGCTATAAGGCCGTAGGGCCGGGTCCTCACCTTCTGGGGACCCGAGGCTGGGACCCCGCCGGGTGCCTGTGGTTCGCCAGGTTCCCCTAGGCGCGGGCCCCGCTTGCCTAGGGGAACTGTTCACCATCTTGTCGATCGTCAGGGAGTGGCCGAGTCGAGTCGAGTACAGTGGCGCTTCGTTAGGTTGTCGCTTGCTGGCGTCAGCGGTGATGATGGGGGCACTGTTGCCACGTGCTACGTCTTGAGCTTGTGTTGGTTTTCCTCGAAGAGGAGAGGGTGATGTAGCAAAGTGTAGCATAAGTATTTCCCTCAGTTTTGAGAACCAAGGTATCAATCCAGTAGGAGGCTCCTCAAAAGTCCCACGCACCTACACAAACAAACTGAGAACTCGCAACCAACGCAATAAAGGGGTTGTCAATCCCTTCACGGCCACTTGCGAAAGTGAGATCTAATAAAGATAGTATGATAAGATAAATATATTTTTGGTATTTTATGATATAGATGCAAAAAGTAAATGTCACAGCCCTAGAGTTTGCTTGTAACTAGTGGCATTGCATCCATGCATCATGTTTAAATTTCATGAAACTTGAAATGGGGATTGATCCAAGCCCTAGCACCAAATGAATTCAACTAGGTTCAATAAAAAAATATTTTCAATGATCCTAATGCCCTTTAAAAAAGTTCATGATTTTTGTCAAAGGTGAAAACCTCTGCCAAAAGTCATGCACATATTTCTAGGCCATTCTGGATTTCTGAATTAAATCATATGTTATTTGAATTTGGGCATTCAAATTCTAGTAAATATTCTAAAAGCCCGAATAATCCTAAACTGAAATGTTCCATGTTGGATATATTCTATACAGTGGGCATGTACAGTTTGGTGATTTTTGAAATGGTCTAGATATTTTTAGAAAAGCCACAAAGATTACAGAAAAAATAGAAAACAGAAACAAATAAACGAAGAGAGAGAGAGAGACCCACCTAACTTACCTGGCAGCCCACTTGGCCCAGCCCCTCCAGCTGGCCCAGCCCACAGGCCAAAGCGGTCGTCCTCAATCTCTGCGAGTAGGCAGAGGCGTGTCGCCCGCGCGCGCTCGCCCCTGGCCACCTCCTGCTTCCTCCCCGGGCCCTCTAGCGACGCCACGGAGACGCCCCGTGGCCCCTCGCTCCTCTCCCTCACTCTCTGCTCTCTTACTCGCCCTCTATTCCTTCCCCGAGCGCGACCGAACGCATTCGTCGCCGCCGACGAGCTCCACCACGACCACCGGCCACCCCACGCCTCACCGACGCGCCCAGAAGCTCTACCACTTCGTCCTCTACCTCTTCGACGAGCCACGAGGCCCCGGATGCGCCACAACACCGCCATCGATGCCTTCTTCAATCTCGGGACCGCCAGCCATCTTCGTCAAATTCGTCGGCTCCGGACCGTCCCCGACCTCGCCGAGCGTCCCCTCGTCATCGCCGTGAGCCACTGACCTTCTCCCCTAACTCAGCATGCTCGCCCCCATGCCGTAGCACCGTTCCCCACGAGCACCGAAGCCGCCGGCCGCCATTGCTGCTGCAAGCATAGCCTCCGTGCTCCCCTGGCCTCACCGTGCTGCTCTTAGTGCTCCCCGTGTCTAGCAGGTGCTGCCCAGCCTCTCCATTTGCTCAGTGATGCACCGTAGCGACGCGCCCGTGCACCACCGAACACCACCGCCGCCAAAGCTCGTCGCCGGCATGAGTTCTACCGACACCGCGACCTCCCACTTGGTCCTCTGGATGCGCGAAGAGCAAGGGCTATTCCCTGGTGCCCTCAGCGCGCCAAGCTGACACCTCTAGCCATGTCAGCCCGGGCTCCTTATCATATGGATGCTAGCGACACTATCATATACGTGTGCCAAAAGGAGCAAGCGGTCCCGGGCAAAGGTAAGGCGACACCTGTGGGAATACCGTGCGTGAGGCCGCAAAGTGATATGAGGTGTTACATGCTAGATCGATGTGGCATTGAGTCGGGGTCCTGATAGTAAAGATGCAAATAAAGGTAGATTGAAAGCAAATATGATAAGAGATAGACCCGGGGGCCATAGGTTTCACTAGTGGCTTCTCTCAAGATAGCATAAGTATTACGGTGGGTGAACAAATTACTGTCGAGCAATTGATAGAAAAGCGCATAGTTATGAGATTATCTAGGCATGATCATGTATATAGGCATCACGTCCATAACAAGTAGACCGACTCCTGCCTGCATCTACTACTATTACTCCACACATCGACCGACTCCGCCTGCATCTAGAGTATTAAGTTCATAAGAACAAAGTAACACATTAAGCAAGATGACATGATGTAGAGGGATAAACTCATGCAATATGATGTAAACCCCATCGTGTTATCCTCGATGGCAACAATACAATACGTGCCTTGCAACCCTTTCTGTCACTGGGTAAGGACACCGCAAGATTCAACCCAAAGCTAAGCACTTCTCCCATGGCAAGAAAGACCAATCTAGTAGGCCAAACCAAACTGATAATTCGAAGAGACTTGCAAAGATAACTCAATCATACATAAAAGAATTCAGGGAAGATTCAAATATTATTCATAGATGAACTTGATCATAAACCCACAATTCATCGGATCTCGACAAACACACCGCAAAAAGAGTTTACATCGAATAGATCTCCACAAGAGAGGGGAGAACATTGTATTGAGATCCAAAAAGAGAGAAGAAGCAAATTTCTATTTGCAACAATAAGAACATCATTGATCCTTCCCATGGGCTTTTTAATGGTGGAATATGCAAGGTGCAAGTTTAAAGAGCAATCATCAAGATCACGGAAACCTAGAATATCACATAAAGTTTTTGGAATCGTGGAAACACTAGCACCCAAATCACACAAAGCAAAATACTCATAATCTTTAATTCTAATATTTATAGTAGGTTCCCACTCATCATTAAGTTTTCTAGGTATAGAAACTTCCAAATTAAGTTTTTCATCATAAGATTGCATCAAGGCATCAACAATATGTTTGGTAAAAGCTTTGTTTTGACTATAAGCATGAGGAGAATTAACAACGGATTGCAACAAGGAAATACACCCTTTTAAAGAACAATTATCATAATCAAATTCCTTGAAATCCGAGATAGTAGGTTCAATATTATTAGAAGTTGAGGATTCTCCAATCTCACTTTTACCAAATTTAGCATCAAGATCTAAAGACTCCGAATTCTTGGGACGCCTTCTAGCTTGATTCATCATTAGTCCCATAATCATCAAAATTCATATTGCAAAACATAGATCTAATCGGAGACGCATCAATAACTTTAAAATCCTCATCATTATTTTCATGAAGACTAGAAGAACACGCTTTTATAAAGCTTTCTTTTTAGCACGCAATCTAGCGGTTCTTTCCTTGCACTCGTCAATGGAAATTCTCATTACTTTGAGAGACTCATTGATATCATGCTTAGGAGAATAAGATCCAAGTTTAAGAGAATTAACATCGAGCGAAAGTCTATCAACGTTCCTAGCCAAATCATCAACTTTGAGCAATTTTTCTTCAAGCAAAGCATTAAAATTCTTTTGAGAAATCATAAATTCTTTCACACTATTCTCAAAATCAGAGGGCATCTTATTAAAATTACCATAAGAATTATTGTAGGAATTTCCATAATTATTAGAGGAATTACTAGGGAACGGTCTAGCATTAAAATTTCCTCTATAAGCATTGTTTCCAAAACTATTCCTACCAACAAAATTCACATCCATAGATTCATTATTATTCTCAATCAAGGAAGACAAAGGCATATCATTGGGATCAAGAGGAGTATTTTTAGTATCAAACATCTTCATAAGTTCGTCTATCTTTCCGCTGAAAACATTGATTTCTTCTATAGCATGCACTTTTTTACTAGAAGATCTTTCGTTGTGCCATTGAGAATAATTAGCCATGATATTATCAAGCAATTTTGTAGCATCTCCTAATGTAATTTCCATAAACGTGCCTCTCGCGGCCGAATCTAAGAGATTTCTAGAAGCAAAGTTCAAATCGGCATAAATTTTTTGTATGATCATCCATAAATTCAAACCATGAGTAGGGCAATTGCGAAGCATCAATTTCATTCTTTCCCAAGATTGGGCAACATGCTCTTGATCAAGTTGTTTAAAATTCATAATATCGTTCCTAAGAGTGATGATCTTAGCGGGAGGAAAATACTTAGAGATAAAAACATCTTTGCATTTGTTCCAAGAATCAATACTATTTTTAGGTAAAGACGAAAACCAAACTTTAGCACGATCTCTAAGTGAAAATGGAAATAACTTCAATTTGACAATATTGTTATCCGTATCTTTCTTCTTTTGCATATCACACAAATTAACAAAATTGTTTAGATGAGTAGGACCACCAGCTTCCAATCGGGAACTAGACAGGATCCGGGGGGAGGCAGGCAGTCGATCCGGAACAAGGGGCGGCTGGCAGTGGATCTTGCTGGCGGCTGGTAGGCGGCTGCTGCTGGAGGCGGCGGCGGGATCCAGCAGGGGCCGGTGGGATCCGGCCTGATCTGCAGCAGCCAGGGACGAAGACCCTCGGGGGCCGGTGGGATCCCAGGCCGGCGGGAGATGGAGGGCTGGCAGGAGATTGGGGGCCGACGGGACCAGCTGAAGATTGGGAGCCGGCGGGAGATTGGGGACCTGCGGGACGAGCCCCCTACTTCGATCGAACAGGACGATAGGAGATCGAGCGGGGACTACTTCGAGCAGCCCGGTTGGAGATCGATCGGGGTGGAGATCGATCGGGATGGAGAGACGGATCAACCGCACGAGTTGCAGTGTGCAAAAAATTGACCTAGCTCTAATACCATGTTAAGCTTCATGCATTAGCCAACGCAACCAAAAGTCCGAACTGAAGGAAAGGGCTAGTACAATCCACATATACTGTAACACCCCCTCTCACGTGTGACGGGGAAGACAAGTCAACACGTGCAACCAGAAGAGAGCGACGGTGCACGAAACTCACATATGACTCAAGAGGCCTCTACGTGGACACAAAGGGGGGCTATCATCAATTTTTTAAATAAATTGTGCAAACCAGGACTTGAACTCAAGACCTAGCTTCGATACCATGTTAGGAATAAGCAACTTTTATTCCCGTGAGGCCATAGGCCGATATATATACATGTACATGTGTGGAACATATGCAGGAAACCCCTTATACAACGGGATAAATATAAAGGGTTACATGACTTATATTATAACTCTAAGCTTGTACTTGCGATTAAGGGCAGCCAAGACCATCTCAGCCAGCCACCGGCGGTAGTCCGGAGAGTATCTGGTTGCCGTTAGTGCCCTCTGGCCTCTCTCTACACTGATTCCCTTCTAGCCTCCCTCTGCATTGTTGCCCTTCTAGCCTCCCTCTGTCTACCACCCATAAGCACCTCCTCTTGTTCATCTATGACCTCTCCAAGGCTTGGATCCATCTTCGCCTACCTAGGGTTCTTAGGTTTTCTTTGTCAATTTGGAGGCGGGGCAGAAGGTAGGGTTGAGGGTGTGAAGTGGGTTTGTGAGATTGGGTTGTGGGTTTTGTAGACAAGGGAGTTGTGAGGCAGGTTGAAATAGTGGAAAAAAACCGAGTAGCAGGCCCACAATGGTTATTTACCTACAACTAAATATAACACAACATAAATAATCATACAAGATAGAAAACAACTTGACATGTTAAAACAGTTCTTCACTGCATTACTTAGCATAAGTTCTGAATATAAGCATCTAGTGCAATACTTAACATAACCAACAAGTTCTTGACTAAACTAGCATCACTCAAGTTACCATAACTTAAGCAGATCATATAAGACTACACAAAATATACAACCACCACCATCAACTTGCAAGGCCTGTCAATATAGGCCAACTTACTTATCCAACATTCTCCAAATCTTCAAGCTTCTAGCATTGCCTTGATTTGCTCAAGCTTTTCCTTGCTACCATGGTCAGTATGGAGCAGCTCAACAACAACCGTCTCCAGCTCGTTCTTCTCTTGTGTAAGCAGATCCCTGTTCACCTTGATATCATGCATGTCCTTCCTGGTGTTTTGAGTTATTTCTATCTCAGACTTAAGGATACAATTTTGCTCCTTTACTAGCCTAAACTTATCCATCTTCACCTCCATCTCTAACTCTTCCTTTTTCTTCTCAAATTTCTCAACATCCATTGCTTTCTGGTAGTCCACCTTGCCAACACCATCCTCCTAGTCAAACATCTTGGTAACACCACCCCCATCTTTTGATACTCACTACAAAGATGATCCTTCTTATTCAGCTTGAATAAATCCTTCTCACATGCAAGCTTGTCTTTAACAAAAGATTTGGTAGACCAGTTTGCCCTTCTGCAAAAGGACTACGTCCGGTTGGAGGGGTTGTGATTTAACACAGAAGATAAACTCTCTTCGCCTTCTCCTCGATAATTGATTCATCAATAAATGTCGATCACTCATGGTAGATGCTCAAGGTGATCTCCAAACCTTTACAAACTTCTTCTTCGGGAACCACAATGACTCTTGGTCTATGAAGAAACTTGACACCTAACCATGTACAGAGTTCGTATCTCTCAAGAGTAATAGGTGGAGCGTACTGGACTTAGTACGAGTGATGCTAAATATCTATCTAAATTTTCAGCTCTGGGGTTTTCTCTCGATGTATTTTAAACTCAAATCACTCTGGAGAGAGGGTTGCTCACACAATCATCTCAGAATCAAATGGAGCAACCAACGGACAACGTTGGAGCGAGGTGGCTATTTTTACCCGCAACCTTCCCAGATGGGAAATGACCATTTTGGACACTCGGTCCAGCCAATGGCCAATCGACATGTTCTCAACAGTAGGATTTTGAGAACAATGATAACATTACTTGAGGTACAAGTAATGCTAACTCTTTGGCTTGAATTAAATCTCTCACAACAAAGAAGAACATCGTCTCTCGTTAGTGAGTATTTATTCGGAACACAAAGGGATTTCTCTCTCAACTCACATAGGATTTGGATTTAGCATCAGAGAATCAAAGCTTCGAACACTGTACACCTTTTAATAGTATGGTTGTCCTATGAATCAATAAAGAGATAGAAGAACAACAAAATAAATGCTCTATTTTCACTTCGTCTTCAACTTCTCTGCTGCAGTCAATTTCTTCGGACAGACACCGAACTAATTGCTTTGCCCAACAATTTTTGGGGGTCACTCACGACAGGCAAATCTTCGGTGGTAATCCTCGCTGCCACGCAGGAGATTATCTTCGGAGTTTTGTACCAAACTTCCCATGATTTCAGGGACCTGCTACCCTGTGTGCACTAGCAAACACATCAGCCTTTAGTGTTTATGACAACAATCTCCAAAACACAAGGGGCAAATTATTGCACCAACACTATAGTTTGAAAAATGAAAAGATATTGTTGGTAATTATGAAATAATGCTATAGTTTGACAAATGAAAAGCTATAGTTTGAGAAATGAAAAACTATAGTTTGACATACGAAATGCTACAGTTTGAGAAATGAAAAGTTGCAATGCACGTACATACCGTTTGCCTATCACTCATCAGTGTCCATGGGGTTGTGTTATCTATGCCTAGATCCTCCTTCAATGTGTTTATAAATCACTTCCATGTGTCAGTATATTCCACTTCAACTATGGCAATTGCAATGGGAAAGATATAATCATTAGGATAAACTCCAAGAACAGTGAACATCACTCCACCGTGCGTGTTCTTAATGCGACACCCATCAACGCATGTAATTGTCCCAAGCTAGTAAATAAAACCTCTTGGATGCATATAAGGACATATAGAAGTTCTCAAACAGTCCATCCTTTGCATTCAGAAACATGATACTTTCAGGATTTGACCTTCTGATTTTAGTTGCGAAGTCCCATAGTAAATTGTCCTATTCTAGTTCATCTCTATAATTTTCTTTAGTGCAATCCTTCTTGCTCTTGCTAGCTTGCTTCTAGTAGGAAGCATATTGTAATCCAACTGAACAAGCCTGACAAAGTTTTTTAGTGACATCTTCTCATCTGCTCTAAATGTCTCCAAATACTTGCCAACTAGATATCTTGCCGTGAATTGCTTCAGTGCCCATTCTCTTTCACATGTATGTTGTTCCACATACTTCTTCACAACCCATTCTTTGGTCCTGCTGTCAGGTGCAGCAAACAGGAACCAAGGACAATCTCCAACACAACATGCCCTTATCCTCCACCTATCATTTTTTGTAATGTATTTGAACTCTTTGTTTGATAGTGTACTCTTGAATTGCTGCTCTAAGTTCAATCATAGTCGAGAACACAATCCCTATGTGAAAATTCACATCTTTCATGTTCTCTAGCCTCCACATTTTGAGTTTCACTTTCTTCTTCATTTTTTCTTCCTTGAGCATCAACTAGTCCCACTTCCTCTGCCGAATCACTATCTTCAAGCTCTAAATCTTGCAGCTCTTGCAACTCATCCGAATCATAGTCACTGTCCTTCGGCCATTTAGATCTCTTCTTCTTTTTGCTCAAATTTCTCATCTACCCATTCTTCATAGAGATCATCATCATCTTTACCTACTTCATTGTCAGAGTCAACCCAGTCTGAATCACATTCATTGTCATCACCGTCACTTTCATTTTCGTTGGAGGTTTCTTCTTCTACCACAAGTTTTCTTCCGCTTTTTCTCAGTTGATGTCCTACACTTTGGTCCATTGGTGGAAAACTGCTACTCCCTTCATTGTTGTTGCCTGCATGACATTGGTTAAGTTTGCCTTTCCGAGCTTTAACCTTAAACCTAGGATAGCTCTTAGTTCCAGCGTGAAAGCCATGAGACTTTGGGCTTAGTATAAAAGGGAGATCAGGTGTACCACTGACATGAGTATCTTCAATTACATTGTCAAATGTCATACCTTTGTGGTCCATAAACAACTGAAAATACTGGAAGTTTGGAACAAGTGCCGCCATGTGCAATGTGTCAGTGTCACAATCCATAATCAGGAGTCCATCATTTAGAATCTTTCTAGGGAGCAACCAGTGCAAAACAATCTTTGGTTGGTCACTGTATCCTAATTGCTGCATAAAATCAGTGACGAGAGAGGAGACCATGTATCTACTTCACAACCATCAAACGGAGCAACTTTGCCATCAACATATGTCTTCGACTTGCCAAATCTGTAAAAAAAAAATCCATCATAGTTTATTTCTACGGTGGAAAGCTCCTCTTGTAGTCCTAGATTACAAGGATTTGGTCAAAATCTACCATGGATTCGGCCTAAATTGAAAAAAAAAGTAGCATTGAGGGTTAGGGTTACGGGCACTGACCATATCACAGAGGAGGATCTCTGGGTCGCCGCAGCACGAGCGCCATCCTAGGGCCGTCGTCGAACAATTGCCTGCGATGACCGCCTCTTCTCACTGGAGCAGTGCCTCCGACGTCGACCGCCCCTGTTTCGCTAGAGAGGGGTGGGGAAGAGGAAAGGACCGCGATTGGGAAGGAATTAGGGTTCGAGGGTTCTTTTGCAGATATGTACGACAAGTCGCTATCCAGCGTGGGCCTCCAGTCCACGTGGCGGCGGTCAAAGCACCACGCAAGCTGGTCAGCGGCGATTGGATGGAATTTGGACCTCGGACGAACAACTTAAAAAGATTTAGGACCCAGGCATGCATTTTGAAAAAATTAGGACGGCATGGACATATAATACCCACATGCATTTTACTCATTTTACTCATCTTTTGTGTGTAGAATCTATAGTCGGATCGTTTACATCCCACACGCAAATAGGCAAGAAATCGAAATGATAGAATGATACAATGCTCTTAAGTTAGGAGGAGTACTACTGTAACCAGAGTAATTCTTGAGCTTTGTAATAGGCGGGTAAGTTTAATTTATTCAGGTGCTGCTGCCAGCGGCGCCGTTGGTGACAGGGTAGCCGATGCCGTGCCGCCTTGTGGGGAACGCGACGAAGAGCAAGCTGCAGAGCACGCCGACGCCGAGCGGCACGATGTCCAGCACCTGCTCCGTCTCTCTCGCCGGCGACGGGCCGTAGAAGCACCGCACAACGTTCTTGTCTCTGGCCGCCACCACCCCGAATACGGCCACCGACAGCGCCGCGTGCACGGCGTCGATTGGCGCCAGCCTGTACCTGGACGTGTCCGGCGGCGTGGGCGCGCCGGGCGGGTAGTCGAGCAGCCAGAGGCCCCTGAGGGTGGCGACGCCGTAGTAGACACGGCCGTCGGGGCCCTTGAGGGAGTCGGTGAAGGAGGCGAGGAGGCAGGAGAACGCGAGGACGGCGAGGAGGATCCGCGTGAGCAGCGCCGTGGTGGCGTCGCAGGCGCCGTGGTTGGTGAAGGTCGGCGCGAGCAGCTGGAAAGCCAGCACCGTACCTGTGGGGAGCAGGTTGGCCAGGCTCGCCGTCGACGTCAGCGCCTGGTACAGCGTCGATCGCGGCGGCGGCGGCGGCGGCACCGGATCAGCAGCTTCATGCTTTTCTTGCTGCTGATCCTGGAGCAGTGGCGATGCTGCCGCGGCAGTCCTCTGCCTGACGGAAACGGCAGAGGCAGAAGGAGCAGCTGCCATGATCGATTGTTGTGCGTGATTGGACTGGGTCTGGATGGATATTTGTAATCAAATAAACTAGCTAGCCAGCTAGAGATGCATGTGCGAGACGAAGGAACGTGCGTAGAAGATTCTTGACGGAGGGAGGACTAGGCGTTTTGTGCGTGCTTGCGGGGTGGTGCTTTTCTATTGTTGGATGGCTGGTTCTTGCGTGTCTTCGAGTTTGCTTATTAGGCTGGCAGTGTCAACTAGGGAGGGTTGGGTACCTCGGTTTGTGGAAGGCGTCAAGGAATAGGCAACATGTCAACATGGATGGCGTCGCATTGCAAACGTAACGTAACTGCTTCATCCATCGAGCGAAGAAGGGAGGGGAGAGACGTGAAGTATGAAGGAGAACCTGGGTACCAGCGCACCCTATATGCGAAAAAAAATTAGTAATTCAAAAAAAGTCCAAAAAATTCCAAATCTTTTTTGGTAATAAACATGATCAAGTATTGTAGTCGTACAAAAAGATGCATCACAGAATGACTTTCGTTGCATCCTGCATCGAAGATTCGGCAAAAAACGCTATATACAGTACTATACACGCTACATTGTCGTCATAAACTTGTCTTTTTTTGCCGTGAAGTCAATGTGAATCATTTCTTGTCCCAACTTTTTAGACGAGTAGAATACCTGATCATGTTTGATTCCAAAAATGATTTGGAATTTTTTGAACTTTTTTTGAATTACTAATTTTTTTCCGCATATAGGGTGCGCGGGTACCCGAGAGCCATAAGTCCGCGTCCGGGGAGAGACCTCGTTGTGTTGACACGGAACTGCCGGAATTTGCATGCTAGGAGTACTTAGTTTCTCCACGGTGGAGCAAACTAAGCGCACCACGCGAAATGATCAATCACTGGATCAGTTTGGGAGCTTCCATCTTAGGGACACTTTTGTCAAACGACTCGACGTGGAGCAAAGATAAAACCCACACGCTGACGAATGATCATCATGCCAGGTTCATAATCCCCTCGTTGAGAGCACGAGGTTTCGCACTTTCACCTGAGTTTTCTCGATAATCCAACATCTATGCAAACATCTATGTAATCTTAAACTTCATAATCTAATTCTTTGAAAATCGCACACGTACGTAAGTTAACGTAACCTTCCGACTGATCCACTCAACACCCCCCCCCCCCCTCCCCCCAATCCCCCCCAATTTCTGGTGGACGGGCCCGTTCCTCTCCATCCAACGGCCAGAATTGTGCTCTCCATGCGGCGCCCTCCAAACCAACCCTAACCGTCGGGCTTCGCCACCTGCGGTCGGTAGGCGCTACAATGCGCTGCCTTGCCGCCCACCCTCCCCTCAACCTCCTCCCAACACCATGCCCCGATATGCAAGCAACCCCGTCAAACCCTGCACACCCCCCCCCCCCCCCCCACGCACCCATGAACCTGCTTCCTCGCCTCCACCTAGGTGGCCTCGAGGTGGAAAGCCTTCAGATCGGAAACATTTGTTTATTAGGCAGATGGTTGTAGAAGTTACTCACTTCGGATATGAGGTACCAGTAACGCCCTGTCTTAATGTACATTGAACCCTGTAATGGTGGACGGCTGGGGTGACTCTAGGCCTTCTGTACTCCGAGTGGTTTCTTGTATGGTTGAGTGACTTCATCTTGGTCGAATGGAATTGGAGGTATCTGAGTGAGGTAATTGGTCGAGTGGATGGCACTCCATGGTTACTTCAGTCGGTATCTCTTGTTATACTTTGAATGTCCTTGATTTTAGGGCAGTGACCTTGGGTAGGGCGTATAGGTCAGGCCTATGACCCTACCCTAGGTCCATGACATCGTCATTAGCCCCCGAATGGATTGAGGTCCGAGTGAAAAGAGAGTTGAAGTTGAACATGTCCTGATTTTTATGCTTCGTAGGCATTCTTACTGAGTTCGGGAATCATGCTGAAACTTTAACTTCATTTCAGTCGCCTTGATCGATTCAAAGGTCGTCGAGTGAACTTATACTGGCAGTCTTCGAGTGTCAGTATGGTACGAAATCTTCGGCGCGATTGGTTACTCTGCGGTTCCCGCATCTCACGGGATTCAAAACTTTGGGAAGCGCGCAGGACGGAGCGCGCCATAGTAAACGGGGTGGATAGACAGGGACGCCTCGATTCTCGCACCACCTTTTTTGCCACGTATCGGGTGCACAACTATTGCCGGATTTGACAGGATTGCTCTGGCCCATGCGTCAGCCACTCGGGAGCAGGCTCATAAAAGGTGTCGAGGCCGATGCGTTTGCACAGTGTGCCCTATTCCCCTTGTTCTTCCTCTGCTTCTCCACTGCGTCCTCCTCCACTCTCGATGCCGCCGCCCCGCCCGTGCGCAGTTCGCCGCAATGGTTAAGGACAAGACGGCGGCCCTGGAGCGCGAGAAAAAGGCGACAACGATGACGAAGGGCAAGAAGACGATTCGGGGGTCATCGTCGAGGTCCGGATTGCCGCCTGGCTGGATCCAGGGGGACTGGATTTGGTCCATGCTCCGGAAAGAAGATCTGGAGGATCTGGCCACCGCGGGCTTGATTGCTGACGGGTCTTGGAGGCTTCCAGGGAACGAGATCGAGCCTCAGCCACAGGAGGGTGAGTGCGTCCTCCTCGCAACTCATGTCGACCGTGGTTTCTCTCTGCCTCCGCATCCCTTCTTCCGGGGTTTCCTGAACTTTTTCGGTGCCCAACTTCACCATTTCTCTGCCAACACCATCACATACCTTGCTGCATATGTTTCTCTGTGCGAAAACTTCTTAGGTTGTAGACCGCATTGGGGTATATTCAAACACATCTTTACTTGTCGTTCCCAATCTGTGAAGAAGGCAAATCCGACTGACGAGAGGACGCACGTGATTCAAATGTGCGGGGGTTTAGGATTCAGATGAGGGTTAGGAGTACTTTTCCCCCTATGACACTTCCCGAGTCGGTTAGGGGATGGCAGTCGACCTGGTTCTACTGCCAAGATATTCTGACTCTCGGTCAGTCGACCGGTCTTCCCCCCTTCACCATGGATCGAGTCCAACAACCTTCTTCGTTGATCGTGTCTGCAGCAGAGAAAGTAGAGGTGTCCATGCTAGTCGAGCGGGTAGTCCAATTAGTCCGTGAGGGCGCGACTGGCATGGATTTATTGGAAGTGTTTCTCAGTCGACGTATCCAGCGACTCCAAGCTCGTGATCATCCAATGTGGATGTATTCGAGCACCAATGACACCGCTCGGGTCCACCCAGAGGAGGTCGGGATGAGACGGTGGCCCAGTGGCTGAAGGGCATTACTGGAAACAAAGACAACCCCAGGGGGTCCAGAAGAGTTGTTCCATTCGACGCCGAAAGTGAGCTGGACAAGGTCTGATCCTTGTTACCGAGTGTCTTTTCATTCTGATTTGCAACCATCTTTGAATCCGACTGATGTTTGTGTAACTTCTTGCCTCGTAGATTTATACTGAGATGTACTCGATGCCAAATGAGGATCAAGTCCAGGAGGGAGCGGAGAGCGCGGACGAGAGCGCCGACTGGCAATCTCCCGACGACGATGATGAGGAAGAGAGCGATGAGTCAGACGATGATGAAGATGTCGAATCACCACCTCGCACAGAACGCCGATCCAAGTAGTCTCACGACCCCGCAGGTGGGAGTAACAAGGCAGCTCCTCCAAGCACACAAGTGCAGAAATGCACTCGGACTTCGTCTCCGGAGCCGTCTGAAAAGGTCGCCAAGAAGAGCAAGGTTGCCCCTTCAAAGCCTCAGATCAAGATGAACGTTCCCGTCGCTTCTGTGTAAGTGATCAACAGATAGTCATGGTTTCCTGGCTATGGACATTGGATGTCGTTGATAACGGGATCACATCATTAGGAGAATGATGTGATGGACAAGACCCAATCCTAAGCATAGCACAAGATCGTGTAGTTCATTTGCTAGAGCTTTTCCAATGTCAAGTATCCTTTCCTTAGACCATGAGATCGTGTAACTCCCGGACACCGTAGGAGTGCTTTGGGTGTACCAAACGTCACAACGTAACTGGGTGACTATAAAGGTGCACTACAGGTATCTCCGAAAGTGTCTGTTGGGTTGACACGGATCGAGACTGGGATTTGTCACTCCGTATGACGGAGAGGTATCTCTGGGCCCACTCGGTAATGCATCATCATAATGAGCTCAAAGTGACCAAGTGTTTGGTCATGGGATCATGCATTACGGTACGAGTAAAGTGACTTGCTGGTAATGAGACTGAACGAGGTATTGGGATACCGACGATCGAGTCTCGGGCAAGTAACGTACCGATTGACAAAGGGAATTGTATATGGGGTTGATCGAATCCTCGACATCGTGGTTCATCCGATGACATCATCGAGGAGCATGTGGGAGCCAACATGGGTATCCAGATCCCGCTGTTGGTTATTGACCGGAGAGCCGTCTCGGTCATGTCTGCGTGTCTCCCGAACCCGTAGGGTCTACACACTTATGGTTCGTGACGCTAGGGTTATTAGGAAGACTTGTATGTGATTACCGAATGTTGATAGGAGTCCCGAATGAGATCTCGGACGTCACGAGGAGTTCCGGAATAGTCCGGAGGTGAAGATTTATATGTAGGAAGTGTTGTTTCGGCCATCGGGAAATTTTCGGGGTCACCCGGTATTGTACCGGGACCACCGGAAGGGTCCCGGGGGTCCACCGGAAGGGTCCCGGCTGAAGTGGGGAGGGGACCAGCCCCTGGTGGGCTGGTGCACCCCCCCTGGGCCCCCCTCTGCGCCTAGGGTTGGGAACCCTAGGGGAGGGGGCGCCTCCACTCTCCTTGGGGGGCACTCCACCCTCCTTTGCCGCCGCCCCCCTAGAGATCCCATCTCTAGGGCCGGCTACCCCCCCTGGGGGCCTATATAAAGGAGGGGGGGGGAGGGCAGCCGCACCCCTGAGTCTTGGCGCCTCCCTCCCCCTGCTACACCTCTTCGTCCTCCCGCGGTTGCTTGGCGAAGCCCTGCTGGAGTACTGCTTCTCCACCACCACCACGCCGTCGTGCTGCTGCTGGAGTCTTCTTCCTCAACCTCTCCTTCCCCCTTGCTGGATGAAGAAGGAGGAGACGTCATCTGCTCCGTACGTGTGTTGAACGCGGAGGTGCTGTCTGTTCAGCACTTGGTTTGATTTGGATCACGGCGAGTACGACTCCATCATCCCCGTTCTCTTGAATGCTTCCGCTCACGATCTACAAGGGTATGTAGATGCACTCCTATCACTCGTTGCTTAGATGAACTCATAGATGGATCTTGGTGAAATCGTAGGAAAAATTTTAATTTTCTGCAACGTTCCCCAACAGTGGCATCATGAGCTAGGTCTATGCGTAGTTCTCTATTGCACGAGTAGAACACAAATTTGTTGTGGGCGTAGATGTTGTCAACTTTCTTGCCGCTACTAGTATTATCTTGCTTCAGCGGTATTGTGGGATGAAGCGGCCCGGACCGACCTTACACGTACGCTTACGTGAGACAGGTTCCACCGACTGACATGCACTAGTTGCATAAGGTGGCTAGCGGGTGTCTGTCTCTCCCACTTTAGTTGGAGCGGATTCGATGAAAAGGGTCCTTATGAAGGGTAAATAGAAGTTGACAAATCACGTTGTGGCTTTAACGTAGGTAAGAAAACGTTCTTGCTAGATCACCTATAGAAGCCACGTAAAAACTTGCAACAACAATTAGAGGACGTCTAACTTGTTTTTGCAGCATGTGTCTTGTGATGTGATATGGCCAAAGTTGTGATGAATGATGAATGATATATATGTGATGTATGAGATCATGTTCTTGTAATAGGAATCACGACTTGCATGGCGATGAGTATGACAACCGTCAGGAGCCATAGGAGTTGTCTTTATTTTTTGTATGACCTGCGTGTCATTGAAGGACGCCATGTAAATTACTTTACTTTATTACTAAATGCGTTAGCCATAGAAGTAGAAGTAGTCGTTGGCGTGACAACTTCATGAAGACACGATGATGGAGATCATGGTGTCATGCCGGTGACGAAGATGATCATGGAGCCCCGAAGATGGAGATCAAAGGAGCTATATGATATTGGCCATATCATGTCACTACTATATAATTGCATGTGATGTTTATTATGTTTATGCATCTTGTTTACTTAGAACGACGGTAGTAAATAAGATGATCCCTTATAACAATTTCAAGAAAGTGTTCTCCCCTAACTGTGCGCCGTTGCTAAAGTTCGTCGTTTTGAAGCACCACGTGATGATCGGGTGTGATAGATTCTTACGTTCACATACAACGGGTGTAAGATAGTTTTACACATGCAAAAACACTTAGGGTTAACTTGACGAGCCTAGAATGTACAGACATGGCCTCGGAACACAGAGACCGAAAGGTCGAACATGAGTCGTATGGAAGATGCGATCAACAAGGATATGTTCACCGATGATGACTAGTCCGTCTCACGTGATGATCGGACACGGCCTAGTCGACTCGGATCGTGTAACACTTAGATGACTAGAGGGATGTCTAATCTGAGTGGGAGTTCATTAAATAATTTGATTTGATGAACTTAATTATCATGAACTTTAGTCTAAAAACCTTTGCAAATATGTCTTGTAGATCAAATGGCAAACGCTCATGTCAACATGAACTTCAACGCGTTCCTAGAGAAAACCAAGCTGAAAGATGATGGCAGCAACTATACGGACTGGGTCCGGAACCTGAGGATCATCCTCATAGCTGCCAGGAAAGCATATGTCCTAGATGGACCGCTAGGTGAAGCACCCATCCCAGAGAACCAAGATGTTATGAACGCTTGGCAGTCACATGCTGATGATTACTCCCTCGTTTAGTGCGGCATGCTTTACAGCTTAGAACCGGGGCTCCAAAAGGGTTTTGAGGAACACAGAGCATATGAGATGTTCGAGGAGCTGAAAATGGTTTTCCAAGCTCATTCCCGGGTCGAGAGATATGAAGTCTCCGACAAGTTCTACAGTTGTAAGATGGAGGAAAATAGTTCTGTCAGTGAGCACATACTCAAAATGTCTGGGTTGCACAACCGCCTGTCCCAGCTGGACATTAACCTCCCGGACGAGGCGGTCATTGACAGAATCCTTTAGTCGCTCCCACCAAGCTACAAGAGCTTTGTGATGAACTACAATATGCAGGGGATGGTGAAAACTATTCCTGAAGTATTTTCAATGCTGAAGTCGGCAGAGGTAGAAATCAAGAAAGAACATCAAGTGTTGATGGTCAATAAAACCACCAAGTTCAAGAAGGGCAAGGGTAAGAAGAACTTCAATAAGGAGGGCAAGGATGTTGCCGCGCCTGGTAAGCCAGTTGCCAGGAAGAAGTCAAGCAATGGACCCAAGCCTGAGACTGAGTGCTTTTATTGCAAGGGGAAGGGTCACTGGAAGCGGAACTACCCCAAATACTTAGCGGACAAGAAGGCCGGAAACACTAAAGGTATATTTGATATACATGTAATTGATGTGTACCTTACCAGTACTCGTAGTAACTCCTGGGTATTTGATACTGGTGTTGTTGCTCATATTTGTAACTCACAGCAGGAGCTGCGGAATAAGCGGAGGCTGGCGAAGGACGAGGTGACGATGCGCGTCGGGAATGGTTCCAAGGTCGATGTGATCGCCGTCGGCACGCTATCTCCACATTTACCTACGGGATTAGTTTTAAACCTTAATAATTGTTATTTAGTGCCAAGTTTGAGCATGAACATTGTATCTGGATCTCGTTTGATACGAGATGGCTACTCATTTAAATCCGAGAATAATGGTTGTTCTATTTATATGAGAGATATGTTTTATGGTCATGCCCCGATGGTCAATGGTTTATTCTTAATGAATCTCGAGCGTAATGTTACACATATTCATAGTGTGAATACCAAAAGATGTAAAGTTGATAACGATAGTCCCACATACTTGTGGCACTGCCGCCTTGGTCACATTGGTGTCAAGCGCATGAAGAAGCTCCATGCTGATGGACTTTTAGAGTCTCTCGATTATGAATCATTTGACACATGCGAACCATGCCTCATGGGCAAAATGACCAAGACTCCGTTGTCCAGAACAATGGAGCGAGCAACCAACTTATTGGAAATCATACATACCGATGTGTGCGGTCCAATGAGCGTTGAGGCTCGCGGAGGATATCGTTATATTCTCACTCTCACTGATGACTTAAGTAGATATGGGTATGTCTACTTAATGAAACACAAGTCTGAGACCTTTGAAAAGTTCAAGGAATTTCAGAATGAGGTAGAGAATCAACGTGACCGAAAAATAAAGTTCCTACGATCAGATTGTGGAGGAGAATATTTAAGTCACGAATTTGGTATGCACTTAAGGAAATGTGGAATCGTTTCACAACTCACGCCGCCTGGAACACCTCAGCGTAATGGTGTGTCCGAACGTCGTAATCACACTCTATTGGATATGGTGCGATCTATGATGTCTCTTACCGATTTACCGCTATCATTTTGGGGATACGCTCTAGAGACAGCTACATTCACTTTAAATAGGGCTCCTTCTAAATCCGTTGAGACGACACCGTATGAATTATGGTTTGGGAAGAAACCTAAGCTGTCGTTTCTGAAAGTTTGGGGATGCTATGCTTATGTCAAGAAACTTCAACCTGAAAAGCTCGAACCCAAGTCGGAAAAATGCGTCTTCATAGGATACCCTAAGGAAACCATTGGGTATACCTTCTACTTAAGATCCGAGGGCAAGATCTTTGTTGCCAAGAATGGATCCTTTCTGGAAAAAGAGTTTCTCTCGAAAGAAGTAAGTGGGAGGAAAGTAGAACTCGATGAAGTACTACCTCTTGAACAGGAAAGTAGTGCAGCTCAGGAAAATGTTCCTATGATGCCTACACCAACTAGAGAGGAAAATAATGATGATGATCAAGGTACTTCGGATCAAGTTGCTACTGAACTTCGTAGGTCCACAAGGACACGTTCCGCACCAGAGTGGTACGGCAACTCTGTCCTGGAAATCATGTTGTTAGACAACGGTGAACCTTTGAACTATGAAGAAGCGATGGCGGGCCCAGATTCCAACAAATGGCTTGAAGCCATGAAATCCGAGATAGAATCCATGTATGAAAACAAAGTATGGACTTTGACAAACTTGCCCGATGATCGGCGAGCGATAGAAAACAAATGGATATTTAAGAAGAAGACGGACGCGGATGGTAATGTTACCATCTATAAGGCTCGACTTGTCGCTAAGGGTTATCGGCATGTTCAACGGGTTGACTACGATGAGACATTCTCTCCCGCAGCGAAGCTGAAGTCCGTCCGAATCATGTTAGCAATTGCCGCATACTATGATTATGAGATATGGCAGATGGACGTCAAAACAGCATTCCTTAACGAACATCTTAAGGAAGAACTGTATATGATGCAGCCGGAAGGTTTTGTCGATCCTAAGAATGCTAACAAAGTATGCAAGCTCCAGCGATCCATTTATGGGTTGGTGCAAGCATCTCGGAGTTGGGACATTCGCTTT
Source organism: Triticum timopheevii (assembly GCA_963921465.1). NCBI lineage: Eukaryota > Viridiplantae > Streptophyta > Magnoliopsida > Poales > Poaceae > Triticum > Triticum timopheevii. The sequence goes on along the minus strand of OY997274.1, from coordinate 443,002,611 downwards.
GATGAGATGATCAAAGCGTTTGGGTTTATGCAGACTTATGGAGAAGCCTGCGTTTACAAGAAAGTGAGTGGGAGCTCTGTAGCATTTCTCATATTATATGTAGATGACATACTCTTGATGGGAAATGATATAGAACTTTTGGACAACATTAAGGCCTACTTGAATAAGTGTTTTTCAATGAAGGACCTTGGAGAAGCTGCTTACATATTAGGCATCAAGATCTATAGGGATAGATCGAGACGCCTCATAGGTCTTTCACAAAGCACATACCTTGATAAGATTTTGAAGAAGTTCAAAATGGATCAGTCCAAGAAAGGGTTCTTGCCTGTATTGCAAGGTGTGAGATTGAGCTCGGCTCAATGCCCGACCACGGGAAAAGATAAAGAAGAGATGAGTGTCATCCCCTATGCTTCAGCCATAGGATCTATTATGTATGCCATGCTGTGTACCAGACCTGATGTAAACCTTGCCGTAAGTTTGTTAGGAAGGTACCAAAGTAATCCCGGCAAGGAACACTATACAGCGGTCAAGAATATCCTGAAGTACCTGAAAAGGACAAAGAACATGTTTCTCGTTTATGGAGGTGACGAAGAGCTCGTCGTAAAGGGTTACGTCGACGCTAGCTTCGACAAAGATCTGGATGACTCCAAGTCACAAACCGGATACGTGTATATGTTGAATGGTGGAGCAGTGAGCTGGTGCAGCTGCAAGCAGAGCGTCGTGGCAGGATCTACATGTGAAGCGGAGTACATGGCAGCCTCGGAGGCAGCGCATGAAGCAATTTGGGTGAAGGAGTTCATCACCGACCTAGGAGTCATACCCAATGCGTCGGGGCCGATCAAACTCTTCTGTGACAACACTGGAGCTATTGCCCTTGCCAAGGAGCCCAGGCTTCACAAGAAGATCAGGCACATCAAGCGTCGTTTCAGCTCCATCCGTGAAAATGTTCAAGATGGAGACATAGATATTTGCAAAGTACACACGGATCTGAATGTCGCAGATCCGTTGACTAAACCTCTCTCGCGAGCAAAACATGATCAACACCAGAACTCTATGGGTGTTCGATTCATCACAATGTAACTAGATTATTGACTCTAGTGCAAGTGGGAGACTGTTGGAAATATGCCCTAGAGGCAATAATAAAAGGTTACTATTATATTTCCTTATTCATGATAATTGTCTTTATTCATGCTATAATTGTATTATCCGGAAATCGTAATACACGTGTGAATACATAGACCATAATATGTCCCTAGTAAGCCTCTAGTTGACTAGCTCGTTCATCAACAGATAGTCATGGTTTCCTGGCTATGGACATTGGATGTCGTTGATAACGGGATCACATCATTAGGAGAATGATGTGATGGACAAGACCCAATCCTAAGCATAGCACAAGATCATGTAGTTCGTTTGCTAGAGCTTTTCCAATGTCAAGTATCCTTTCCTTAGACCATGAGATCATGTAACTCCCGGACACCGTAGGAGTGCTTTGGGTGTACCAAACGTCACAACGTAACTGGGTGACTATAAAGGTGCACTACAGGTATCTCCGAAAGTGTCTGTTGGGTTGACACGGATCAAGACCGGGATTTGTCACTCCGTATGACAGAGAGGTATCTCTGGGCCCACTCGGTAATGCATCATCATAATGAGCTCAAAGTGACCAAGTGTTTGATCATGGGATCATGCATTATGGTACGAGTAAAGTGACTTGCCGGTAACAAGACTGAACGAGGTATTGGGATACCGACGATCGAGTCTCGGGCAAGTAACGTACGGATTGACAAAGGGAATTGTATACGGGGTTGATCGAATCCTCGACATCGTGGTTCATCCGATGACATCATCGAGGAGCATGTGGGAGCCAACATGGGTATCCAGATCCCGCTGTTTGTTATTGACTGGAGAGCCGTCTCGGTCATGTCTGCGTGTCTCCCGAACCCGTAGGGTCTACACACTTAAGGTTTGGTGACGCTAGGGTTATTAGAAAGACTTGTATGTGATTACCGAATGTTGTTCAGAGTCTCGGATGAGATCCCGGACATCACGAGGAGTTCCGAAATAGTCCGGAGGTGAAGATTTATATGTAGGAAGTGCTGTTTCGGCCATCGGGAAAGTTTCGGGGTCACCCGGTATTGTACCGGGATCACCGGAAGGGTCCCGGGGGTCCACCGGGTGGGGCCACCCATCCCGGAGGGCCCCGTGGGCTGAAGTGGGGAGGGGACCAGCCCCTGGTGGGCTGGTGCACCCCCCCTGGGCCCCCCTCTGCGCCTAGGGTTGGGAACCCTAGGGGAGGGGGCGCCTCCACTCTCCTTGGGGGGCACTCCACCCTCCTTGGCCGCCGCCCCCCTAGAGATCCCATCTCTAGGGCCGGCTACCCTCCCCTGGGGGCCTATATAAAGGAGGGGGAGGGAGGGCAGCCGCACCCCTGAGTCTTTGCGCCTCCCTCCCCCTGCTACACCTCTTCATCCTCCCGCGGTTGCTTGGCGAAGCCCTGCTGGAGTACTGCTTCTCCACCACCACCACGCTGTCGTGCTACTGCTGGAGTCTTCTTCCTCAATCTCTCCTTCCCCCTTGCTGGATGAATAAGGAGGAGACGTCATCCGCTCCGTACGTGTGTTGAACGCGGAGGTGCTATCTGTTCAGCACTTGGTTTGATTTGGATCACGGCGAGTACGACTCCATCATCCCCGTTCTCTTGAACGCTTCCGCTCACGATCTACAAGGGTATGTAGATGCACTCCTATCACTCGTTGCTTAGATGAACTCATAGATGGATCTTGGTGAAACCGTAGGAAAAATTTTAATTTTCTGCAACGTTCCCCAACACTCAGATCCTCTGGCTGCTCCGGCTGTTCCACCAACTCCTCTCTTTGTTACCCATCATATTTCAGAAGACCCGGTGGGTGCTGCGAAGGAAGCTATGCTCCAAGCAGGTTTTATGATGGACCAAATGAAGGTGGTGCATAAGGCTAGCAAGGCTGCCTACGATGCCAGCTCTGCTATGCAGATCAATGTCAAGGTGAGTTGATTTCTGACTGAACAGAAAATGTTGCTTTATTATCCGTAAGATGTCCATGGATGAGCGTTTTGGAACCTTTTGTGTGCATCTATCATGATTCTGCATTTTATATCCATTCACCCACTGGGTGTTTTAACTTTAGCTAAATAGTTCTTCCACTTGAGTCGACCAGGTCGAGTTGAGTGTATCTCTGAACTAGTGGGGGCACCCAGAGTGCACCCACTGGGTGTAGTCCTCGAGACCGCCGTCGAATGTTTGATTTGGTAGGGGTCTTCATCAAATGTCTCTTCACAGTTCTTTCACTCGACGGGACAGATTAATACGAGTGGGATCCAGACCAGTGGGGGCACGCAGAGTGCACCCACTGGGTGTAGTCCCCGAGACCGCGGTCGACTGTGGGCAATCGGCTGGGGACTGAGAATCTCTCTTTTTTATATACTCATGCTGGGCAGACCATCTCGAGTGGCAAATCAGACCAGTGGGGGCATGCCAAGTGCACCCACTGGGTGTAGCCCCCGAGACTACTGTTGAATGTTTGGTTCGGCACTAGTCTTAGAACACTTTCTGTTGCAGTTTTGTTGTGATTGACTTTTGTTTTTGTCGACTGACGTGTCTATATATGTTGACTGCAGAAATCTTGTGAGCTCGGGGCCCAATTTGCTGAGTTGGAGAAGAAGCAGATCAGTCTCAACCTCGATCTGGAGTTGGCCAAGAAGAATCTTCAGAAGGCCAAGGATCATGTTGCTGCTATGGGAGGTAATAACTCGTTGAATGTCCACCTTATTGTTTTTTTCCTTTTAGTCTTTTGAACCGAGTGACTCCACTCGAACAGATGTGCGTAGTGAAAAACGTCAACTCGAAGCTCGTCTGAAGAATGTTATTTCTTTAGTCAAAATGAAGCAGGCTCTAGAGCAGAAGGACCTTGACCTTGCCACAGCACAGAGGGAGGTGCGAGAGAAAACAGAACTTGCCGACAAGAAGCTGGCTTCAGTCAGCAAGTTGGAAGAGGAAAACGCCCAGCTGAAGACTATTGTTAACAAATCCAACAAAGAAGTCCTGTAGCTGAAGAAGGACAAGGAGGCCCTGTCTGACAAGGTTGGAGATCTCACTCAAAAGAGGGGTGAACTGGAGGCTTATCTGAGAAGACTCGCTGAGAAGATGCTCGTGAAGCTTGAAGGTACTTTCTCTTGTCCGGCTGATTTACAACTGTCGACTCATCTTATAACTGCCGACTCACCATTTTTCTGGGTGTGCAGAATTTTGTCAAGACTTCAAGGCAGAGACTGGGCGGATCGAGACAGACCTAGAACCCATAAACTCTCAAGGATGAAGTTGCGATGAACATGCTGCGATTGGAGTCTCGTCTTGCCAGTGCTATGGATTATCTTGCTCGTCTGAAAGTGGCGGTGTGAAAGCACAAGTGCTCCCTAGGTGGTTTTGGTAATTAATGTCAACATATCTCTTGTTGGACTAACACTTTTATCTAGTATGTTTCAGATAAATTCAACAAAGGAGTGGCATGGACTAAAGGATGTGGGAACTCCTTCAAGATGCTAACGACAAAGGATTAGCTCAAGCTTCAAGCTCAAGACTCTTCATTTTACACTTTAGTGGTCCAAGATCACATTGAGTCTATAGGAAAAGCCAATACTATCAAGGAGGGATGAGGTGTTGCTTAATGAGCCTCTTGCTTCATGTGCTTTGTGATATGCTCCAAAATCCTCAACTACTTTCCCACTTCCACAAATGACCTAAACCCAAAGCCAAAATCGGTCACACCAATTCTTCCTATCCGGCGCCACCGATTCCAAAAGTCACAGCCACTGCCACAAACCCTAAGCAAATCGGTCTTACCGATAGGGATCTCGGTCTCACCGAGATGGGATTGTAATATCTTTGTGTATGTCCATTATCAAAATCGGTCTCACCGAGTTTGAGCAATCGGTACTACCGAGATTACAATGCAAACTCTCTGGATAACTTATTACCAAAATCGGTCCCACCGAGTTTGAGTAATCGGTCCCACCGAGTTTGCCTGACCAACTCTCTGGAAAACTTATTACCAAATCGGTCTCACCGAGCTTGTGTAATCGGTCTTACCAAGATTACATTATGCCCTAACCCTAACCGAATCGGTCTCACCGAGATGCATGTCAGTCCCACCGAAAATCACTAACGGTCACTAGGTTTACTAAATCGGTCCGACCGAGTTTAACGATTCGGTCCCACCGAGTTTGGTAAATTGTGTGTAACGGTTAGATTTTGTGTGGAGGCTATATATACCCCTCCACCTCCTCTTCATTCGTGGAGAGAGCAATCAGACTGAACCTACACTTCCAACATACATTTTCTGAGAGAGAACTACCTACTCATGTGTTGAGACCAAGATATTCCATTCCTACCATATGAATCTTGATCTCTAGCCTTCCCCAAGTTGCTTTCCACTCAAATCTTCTTTCCACCAGATCCAAAACCTATAAGAGAGAGTTGAGTGTTGGGGAGACTATCATTTGAAGCACAAGAGCAAGGAGTTCATCATCAACGCACCATTTGTTACTTCTTGGAGAGTGGTGTCTCCTAGATTGGCTAGGTGTCACTTGGGAGCCTCCGACAAGATTGTGGAGTTGAACCAAGGAGTTTGTAACGGCAAGGAGATCGCCTACTTCATGAAGATCTACCGCTAGTGAGGCAAGTCCTTCATGGGCGACGGCCATGGTGGAATAGACAAGGTTGCTTCTTCGTGGACCCTTCGTGGGTGGAGCCCTCCGTGGACTCGCGCAACCGTTACCCTTCGTGGGTTGAAGTCTCCATCAACGTGGATGTACGATAGCACCACCTCTCGGAACCACGCCAAAAACATCCGTGTCTCCAATTGCGTTTGAATCCTCCAAACCCTTTCCTTTACTTTCTTGCAAGTTGCATGCTTTACTTTCCGCTGCTCATATACTCTTTGCATGCTTGCGTGATATGTATTGTGAATGTTGAAATTGTGCCTAAACTCCACTTAAACTCAAAGAAACTTAAAAACTGCAACTTTGGTACTTAGTGTCTAATCACCCCCTCTAGACACTTCTTCTCAAGGTCCTACAAGTGGTATCAGAGCTTTGGTCTCCATTGCTTTGGTTTAATCACCATTGGAGGAAGATGGATGAGTCTACTATTGGGAGTCTTAGACATAGAGTGCCTATTCTTGATGGAGAGTATTTTCACGAGTGGAAAAATGAGATGCTTGATGTTTTCAATCAATATCATTTTAACAAGTACATTGCTAGCCCTTGTGCACCTTATGTTGATCCTATGCATCCTACCCATGATGAGTCAATTGACATGATTAGGAATCTTAGAACTGCCGAACTTATCATTAGAGGATTGCCTAGAAACTTGATTGGATGTTTGCCTACTTTTAAGTGTGCCTACACCATATGTAAATTTCTTGAGGAACGATTTCCAGATTATTCCTTGAAGAATCTTGATGAAATTCTCCATAAGTCTATTGCCTTGTGTAAGATGAATACTAGTGATCCTATGTTTGGTGATCGTCTATTTGAGCTTACAAACCTTATGCGTGCCAAAGTAAATGTTGGTATTATTAGTGATATTATTTCCGAAGCTATAAAAATTCATAAGCAAGATCATTGTCAAACTCACTCTAATGAATCACCCTCTCTAGGAATTGATCCACCACATGACAATGTTGAACATGGATACTATGATGAGGATGATGATAGTGACTTCGATCTTGATGATGCAATGAGACATTTTGGTCTTATGGAAAATCTTCGGGGATATATGTCAGGAGGAAAGGAATGGGTTCTTGATAGTGGATGTACCGATCACATGACCAGAGATAAAGACATGTTCCGTGAGCTTGCTGATAATGATAGTCCTCGAAAGTATGTCACTTTCGGTGACAACTCAAAGGGTAAGGTGGTTGGCCTTGGTAAGGTGGCCATATCACATGATAGCTCCATACAAAATGTCATGCTCGTTGAATCTCTTGGTTACAACTTACTTTCAGTATCTAGACTTGCTGATTTCGGTTTCAATGTTCTATTTACTGAAGTAGATTGCCAAGTGTTTCGTCGAGATAATCATAAAATGATCTTTACCGGTGTGCGTAGAGGTGATCTATACATTGTTGATTTCACTAAAAAGGCTCAACCTAAAACTTGCTTCATTGCTAAATCCTCAAAAGGTTGGTTATGGCATAGACGATTAGGTCATGTTGGTATGCGAAACCTTGACAAGCTTATTAAAGGAAATCATATCCTTGGAGTTAACGATGTCATATTTGATAAGGATAGACTATGCAGCGCTTGTCAAGCAGGTAAACAGGTTGGAGGAAGGCATCCCGTGAAGAACATCATGACTACAAGGAGGCCACTCGAGCTACTTCACATGGATCTCTTTGGTCCCAACTCTTACAAGAGTCTTGGTGGAAATTCTTTTCGTCAAGTTATAGTTGATGATTTTTCAAGATTTACGTGGGTGTTCTTTCTCGATGATAAATCGCAGGTCCAAAAGATCTCCAAAAACTTCGCAAGGAAGGCTCAAAATCAATTTGAAGTGAAGATCAAGAAGGTTCGCAGCGACAATGGAACGGAGTTCAAGAAGGCAAATGTGGACACCTTTCTTGACGAAGAAGGGATTTCACACGAGTTCTCGGCTACATACACACCTCAACAAAACGAAGTTGTTGAGAGGAAGAACCGGACGCTCATCGAAATGGCAAGAACGATGCTTGATGAGTACAAGACGCCGAAGCACTTTTGGGCAGAAGCGGTTGAGACAGCTTGTCATGCAACAAATCGCTTGTATCTTCACAAGCTACTCGGCAAGACGGCATACGAGCTCCTCACCGGTAAAAAACCCCAAGTTGGATACTTTCAAGTATTCGGCTCAAAGTGCTACATTCTTGATAAGCATCGTCACTCTAAATTTGCTCCTAAGTCTCATGAAGGTTTCCTACTAGGTTATGGCTCAAACTCTCACACTTACCGTGTCTACAACAATTTCACCCGGAAGGTTGAAGAGACGGTAGATGTGAAGTTTGATGAATCTAACGGCTCGCAAGTAGAGCAATTGCCAATTGATGTAGGTGACAAAGATCCTTTGGAAGCAATTCAAGACTTGGCTATTGGCAAGGTTCGTCCAACGGAGGTGAAGGAGAGTACCTCGTCCGTCCAAGTGGAAGCTTCAACCTCACAACAAGGTGAACCAAGAGTTGATACGGAAGCATCCACAAGTGGGACACACCAAGATGAAGAAAATGAGGAAGTGCATCAAGATGAACGTCAACAACCTCCTTCTCCACCACGACAAGAGAACGACAATGCTAACAATGAAGAAAAACAAGATGAAGAAGATGTTCAACGAAGACCCAAGCAGAAGCTTTCATGAGTTCGAGCAAGAATTGCTAAAGATCATCCGGTCGAGCAAATCTACAATGACATTCAAACCGGGAGAATCACTCGCTCTAAAACTCGTTTAGCTAACTTTTGTGAAAACTATTCTTTCATCTCTAGCATTGAACCTATGAAGGTTGAAGAAGAATTGGAAGATTCGGATTGGATAAATGCTATGCATGAAGAGCTACATAACTTTGAGAGGAATCAAGTTTGGACATTGGTTGAGAAGCCCGACAACAACCACAACGTCATCGATACCAAATGGGTGTTTCGCAACAAGCAAGATGAAGATGGACAAGTAGTTCGCAACAAAGCACGACTCGTCGCCCAAGGCTACACACAAGTCGAAGGTATGGACTATGGTGAGACTTACGTCCCCGTTGCTAGACTTGAGTCCATTCGCATCTTACTTGCCTATGCTAATCATCATGATATCACCTTATACCAAATGGACATTAAAAGTGCTTTTCTAAATGGTGAAATAGAGGAGGAAGTTTATGTTAAGCAACCTCCCGGATTTATCAATCCTAAGAAACCCAATCATGTTTACAAACTTCACAAAGCTCTTTATGGTCTTAAACAAGCTCCTAGAGCTTGGTATAAATGCTTGACCAAGTTCCTTATCGAAAAAGGCATTGAAATTGGGAAAATTGATTCTACTCTTTTTACTAAAAGGGTTAATGGAGAACTATTTGTGTGCCAAATCTATGTTGATGATATTATATTTGGTTCGACTAACCCTCATTTTAGTGAAAAGTTTGGGAAGCTAATGTCGGAGAAGTTTGAGATGTCTATGATGAGTGAACTCAAATTCTTTCTTTGGTTGCAAATCAAGCAAACTAAGGAAGGTACATTTGTTTCTCAAACAAAGTACACCAAGGACTTATTCAAGAAGTTCAATATGCAAGAATGCAAAGGTATGTCTACACCCATGCCAACTAGTGGACATAATGACTTGACCAAAGACGGTGAACCGGTTGATCAAAAGGTTTATCGCTCTATGATCGGTTCATTGTTATATCTATGTGCTTCACGTCCCGATATCATGCTAAGTGTGTGCATGTATGTACGATATCAAGCTGCTCCTAAAGAATGTCATCTTAAGGCCGTGAAAAGGATAGTGAGATACTTAATCCATACACCAAACTTTGGCATTTGGTATCCTAAGAGGGCTTCTTTCGATCTTGTTGGCTATTCCGACTCGGACTATGCCGGAGACAAGGTTGATAGAAAGTCCACTTCGGGTACTTATAAATTTCTTGGTAGATCTCTTGTGTCTTGGTCCTCCAAGAAACAAAACTCGGTATCCTTATCCACCACCGAAGCTGAATATATTGCCGCTGGTTCATGTTGTGCTCAATTACTTTGGATGACCCAAACTCTTAAATATTATGGGATATATGTGAGACATGTTCCATTGCTTTGTGACAATGAAAGTGCTATCAAAATTGGTCATAATCCTGTGCAACATTCTCAAACTAAGCATATTGAAGTTCGTCATCATTTCATTCGAGATCATGTTGCTAAGGGTGACATTGATCTCAAGCATGTTCGCACCGAAAAGCAATTAGCGGATATATTCACTAAACCTCTTGATGAGAAAGTGTTTTGCAGGTTAAGAGGAGAATTGAACATAATTGATGATTCAAACTTGGAGTAGAAACTCCATTGGATACATGCAAGACATGAGCTTATGACTAATCCTTGATATTTCTCTTATGATGAAAATCTTATGTCTTGGATATATGTGTATCTTGCATTTTATCTAACCCATATAGGTACTTGGTGGAATCAAATTCCATGATATTGTAATCACTCACATCTTGAGCAATGTCTACATCACCAAGTCTCTACACTATGGTGGTTGAAGACAAGGAAGCACGAAACCACTCAAACATATCCTTTGACAAATTCTATGTTGAGCTTCACGATTGTCATTTTTGGATACACAAGTGCTCTTCCTTGCAAGAACTAACCCATGTAGGTAGATGGACTAAAATTCCAAGTACTGCTCCAAATTCTTGATGAGCTACATCAACCTTGAGCAACCCACACAAGTTCAACTACATGGACAACACCACCAACGAAGGTATGTTATTCCATCTTAGAGAAGCTTTACTCCAAGACATGAGCTAAAGAACCTCGACAAGATGTGAATACACCAAGATGTTAGATGAAAAATGGCAACCCCATTTTGAGCTTAAACGATGAGTATGACCTATGATCAAGTGATCTCACTTGACTCCTAAGTCAATATACTCTAACATAGGTGACTTTGTCGCCGACCATCTCTAGATGAAGTTCTCTTGTGTTCTTTTCTGTGTTTTTGCATTTGTCTCATGCATATTTGTCTCCCCTTTTAAAAAAACAAAACAAAACTTCATCTAGATTTCTTTCTTTCTGTTTGTTCTGCATTTTCTGCATTTCAATTCACTGCACATCTTTCAGTAAATTCCTTGAAAATCTTTGTGAGATATTACTAGTCTAGTGAGCTGAGGTGACAAGTGTTTTCTTTGCGATGAACTCGGTTCCACCGATTTGTTATTTTCGGCCCAACCAAATCTTTTCGGTACGGCCGAAGCATACCACTCGGTGCCACAGATTTCATAACAGGAAAAACAGTTTGCCACATAATTCTGCGTTTCTTCTGATCCAGCTCCACTTAATGAATCTTGTCCTCTACAAGCATCACATTTTTATCATTGATTTGTTCTGTGTCTCAAGGACCAAACCCATTCGACAGATTCCAGAAGACCCTTCTTGGAAATTGATGTCAAAGGGGGAGAGAGAGAACATCAAAGCTTATCATTTAAAGAGAGAGAGCATCAAAGCTTATCACCTTCTTCAGGGGGGGAGAGATATCATCTCCTAAAGGGGGAGAGAGACCCTCTAGGGGGAGAGACCCTCAAAGGGAAGAGAGAGATCTCCAGGGGGAGAGAATACTTAAGTAGAAAGTATTTCTCAAGGATCCCAGATGCTTGGTGTTCAAGAGGAGAGATGTCCACATGTCTTCTTGAGGGGAGAGACATGTTCATATGTTCTGTTGTGCCTATTTGCATTAGCATGCATCAGCTCTGATCATCATTCATATCTTTCAGCTTTGTTTTCTTTCAGCTCTGATTCTCTGTTCCCTATCTTCTCCCAGTATCCCATGTTAGATTCAGGGGGAGCAAGACATCTAAGGGAAAGAGACCATTTAAATTCATTGCATATCTTTACTCTTGGGGACATGTCTAATTCAATGTGGTACTTAGTACTCACTCTCTACATGTCATCCCAGTCTTGGTATTCTTGTGGTCTCTTCTGTTTGCTCTGGCTAGTAGATGTATCTGTGTTATCTAACCTTGTTTACATAGGTTCATTTCATCCTAAGACAACTCAAGACTACAAGGTAAGTATATGCATCACAATCATGTGTATGAGGAATTCTTGCTGATGTACATATTGTTTGCAAGAAGGACTCATGAGCATGAAGGTATTTTATTCAACATTCTTTGCTCTGATGCATATGGCCAAGATACATGTAACACATTGCCTGCTCTATCATGTTTATGCTCTCACATGCTTCTACATTCCATATTCACATGATTGCATACATGTAGGGGGAGCCTATGTTTGTTGCATGTCTTTCCAAAGCTTTTCTTGCTACTCTTTATATCCTTATCTAAAGCTTTGATGTATGTTGCCATCAATTACCAAAAAGGGGGAGATTGAAAGCACAAGTACTCCCTAGGTGGTTTTGGTAATTAATGTCAACATATCTCTTGTTGGACTAACACTTTTATCTAGTATGTTTCAGATAAATTCAACAATGGAGTGGCATGGACTAAAGGATGTGGGAACTCCTTCAAGATGCTAAGGAAAAAGGATTGGCTCAAGCTTCAAGCTCAAGACTCTTCATTTTACATTTTAGTAGTCCAAGATCACATTGAGTCTATAGGAAAAGCCAATACTATCAAGGAGGGATGAGGTGTTGCTTAATGAGCCTCTTGCTTCATGTGCTTTGTGATATGCTCCAAAATCCTCAACTACTTTCCCACTTCCACAAATGACCTAAACCCAAAGCCAAAATCGGTCACACCGATTCTTCCTATCCGGCGCCACCGATTCCAAAAGTCACAACCACTACCACAAACCCTAAGCAAATCGGTCTTACCGATAGGGATCTCGGTCTCACCGAGATGGGATTGTAATCTCTCTGTGTATGTCCATTATCAAAATCGGTCTCACCGAGTTTGAGCAATCGGTACTACCGAGATTACAATGCAAACTCTCTGGATAACTTATTACCAAAATTGGTCCCACCGAGTTTGCCTGACCAACTCTCTGGAAAGCTTATTACCAAATCGGTCTCACTGAGCTTGTGTAATCGGTCTTACCGAGATTGCATTATGCCCTAACCCTAACCGAATCGGTCTCACCGAGATGCATGTCAGTCCCACCAAAAATCACTAACGATCACTAGGTTTACTAAATCGGTCCGACCGAGTTTAACGATTCGGTCCCACCAAGTTTGGTAAATTGTGTGTAACGATTAGATTTTGTGTGGAGGCTATATATACCCCTCCACCTCCTCTTCATTCGTGGAGACATCAATCAGACTGAACCTACACTTCCAGCATACATTTTTTGAGAGAGAACTACCTACTCATGTGTTGAGACCAAGATATTCCATTCCTACCATATGAATCTTGATCTCTAGCCTTCCCCAAGTTGCTTTCCACTCAAATCTTCTTTCCACCAGATCCAAAACCTATGAGAGAGAGTTGAGTGTTGGGGAGACTATCATTTGAAGCACAAGAGCAAGGAGTTCATCATCAACGCACCATTTGTTACTTCTTGGAGAGTGGTGTCTCCTAGATTGGCTAGGTGTCACTTGGGAGCCTCCGACAAGATTGTGGAGTTGAACCAAGGAGTTTGTAAGGGCAAGGAGATCGCCTACTTCGTGAAGATCTACCGCTAGTGAGGCAAGTCCTTCGTGGGCGACGGCCATGGTGGAATAGACAAGGTTGCTTCTTCGTGGACCCTTCGTGGGTGGAGCCCTCCGTGGACTCGCGCAACCGTTACCCTTCGTGGGTTGAAGTCTCCATCAACGTGGATGTACGATAGCACCACCTATCGGAACCACGCCAAAAACATCCGTGTCTCCAATTGCGTTTGAATCCTCGAAACCCTTTCCTTTACTTTCTTGCAAATTGCATGCTTTACTTTCCGCTGCTCATATACTCTTTGCATGCTTGCTTGATATGTATTGTGAATGTTGAAATTGTGCCTAAACTCCACTTAAACTCAAAGAAACTTAAAAACTACAACTTTGGTACTTAGTGTCTAATCACCCCCCCTCTAGACACTTCTTCTCAAGGTCCTACACGGTGTCGCGGATTGACATGGAGCTCTGGCCCCGAGTGGAGTTCCAGCATGATCTCGAGTCCCTGATGACTCGACTCAAAGAAATTCCTGGTCGAGTGAAAGAGTGGAAGAAGTCGTCTCCTTGTTGTGGTGCTGATGTGGCTCTGTCTTGGTCCGAGTCCATTGCAAGGAGGTCAAGGAAGACAAGCTGGCGGCTCTCAAGGTTGCCAACACCAAGAAGCTCCAATTCCAGTCCCTCATGGAGACCTTCATCGATGCTGCAACTCGTATTGCAGACGGCATCGACCTTGAAAGCTTCGTCGAGCCAGTAAGCCCTCCTCCTGCCGAGTGAACAGACTTAATGCCTCACCTTTATTTGCCTCAGAATGCCGAGTGATTTTGTAACCGTTAAACTCTTTCACGCTCGATGCATGAGTACTTCTGCCTGTGGTTCTGAACTTTGCTGGGTTTATCTGAACTTGGTTTTTCCTTGAATATTGTGGCTTTGCCTTTACTGCTTTTAGATCTTTTAAATCCGAGTGGAACTTGATTTCTCACTCGGAATAGACGTTGTACTTGTGACGCAGCTCTGATGACGTGCTTGATTGGCACCTCGTCGTCCTTGCGGATCAGGATGGAGTGGACGTTGTACTTGTGATGCAGCTCCAACGACGTGCTCGGTTGGCACCTCGTCGTCCTTGCGGATCAGGATGGAGCGGACGTTGTACTAGTGACGCAGCTCAGAGGATCTTTGTGACTTAGGCGAGAATGGGGCCGTAGCTAAGCCTCCGAGTGAGAGGGTTGCTCATCACTCGGAGTGGTTTTTACACTTAGGCGAGTACGGGGTCGCATCTAAGCCCCCGAGTGGGAGGATTGCTCTCCACTCGGAATGTATTTTTTTAACTTAGGCGAGTATAGGGTCGCAGCTAAGCCTCCTAGTGGGAGGATTGCTCTCCACTCGGAATGCTTTTTTAACTTAGGCGAGTACGGGGCCGCAGCTAAGCCCCTGAGTGGGAGGATTGCTCTCCACTCGAAATGTTTTTCTAACTTAGGCGAGTACGGGGTCATAGCTAAGCCCCCGAGTGGGAGGATTGCTCTCCACTCGGAATGGGTTTTTAACTTAGGTGAGTACGGTGTCGCAGCTAAGCCCCCGAGTGGGAGGATTGCTCTCCACTCAGAATGGTTTTTTAACTTAGGAAAGTACGGGGTCGTAGCTAAGCCCCCGAGTGGGACGATTGCTCTCCACTCGAAATGGTTTTTTAACTTAGGCGAGTACGGGGTCGCAGCTAAGCCCCAGAGTGGGAGGATTGCTCTCCACTCAGAATGGTTTTTTACCTTAGGCGAGTACGGGGTCGCAGGTAAGCCCCCGAGTGGGAGGATTGCTCTCCAGTCAGAATGTTTTTTAAACTTAGGCGAGTATGGGGTCGTAGCTAAGCCCCCGAGTGGGAGGATTGCTCTCCACTCGGAATGGTTTTTTAACTTAGGCGAGTACGGGGTCACATCTAAGCCCTTGAGTGAGAGGGTTGCTCTTCACTCGGAGTGGTTTCGAAACTTAGGTGAATCAGGTTCGCGGCTAAGCTCCCGAGTGAGAGGGTTGCTCTTCACTCGGAGTGGTTTTGAAACTTAGGCGAATCAGGTTCGTGGCTAAGCCTCTGAGTGAGAGGGTTGCTCTTCACTCGGAGTGGTTTTGAAACTTAGGAAAATCTGGTTCGCGGCTAAGTCACCCACTGGGGGATTTGAACACATGTGTTTATGGGAAAACAATCATTAAGATACTGCAAAAATCTTTTCTTTGATAAGCAAACTGAAGCATTCTTATTACAACCCATCGATCCGAATGGTTTAGGTATAGAAACGGTGGACAGCTCCGCATTCCACGAGCCTGGCTCATCTTCTTTCTTGGATACGTTGTAGAGGTGATACGCCCCATTGTGGAGCACCTTGGTGATGATGAAGGGACCTTCCCAGGCCGGAGCGAGCTTGTGAGATCGTTTCTGATGCACCCGGAGCACAAGGTCTCCTTCCTGGAATGCTCGACCTCTAACATTTCAGGCATGGAATCGAGGCAGGTCTTGTTGGTAGATCGTCGATCGGATCAGAGCCATCTCACATTCCTCCTCCAGGAGATCAACTGCATCTTGGCGTGCTGTTACCCCAAAAATTCTACCAAAATTACGAAAAATAAACAATTTGTACAGCAAGACAGTGCAAAAATAATAAGAACCGTTTGACATTCCAGTTAAAAATGTAAAATCGCGCACTACAGCCAAAGTTTCTGTCCTGCATCGTACAAACCAACAAACATTGTAAACATCCTAAAGGCAAACCTTGGCCTATTATTTTTATAATACAATGGAATTGTACAAGGAGATAATTATTTTTGATGAAAAGTTTCTGCAATCAAGATTCACAAAGTTTCCGTGAGCATGAACAAAGTTCAAGGCTAGCTCCCACTTCAACAATGCTTGTCTTTCTCACTTCCACTTTCCTTTTTGAAAAGTTTTGGGTTTCCCTCTTTATTTTTTTTGTTTTTAAACTATATAAAAGCACTCAACAGAAATAAATGACTCTCTGAAACTTCCGGGTTGTCTCCCTGGCAGCGCTTTCTTTAAAGCCATTAAGCTAGGCATATAGTGCTCAAGTAATGAATCCACCCGGATCCCAAGGTATATCAAAGCCAATTTTAATTAACAATGACTTGTAATTTAGTAGTGAGCACAAAGTAACATATATCAAGCAATGATGAAGTCTAACTCTCTTCCTATGCATCGGCATGTCATAAAAGAACAATTCATGCACACATAGTAAAGGCCAATGCATAGTATAAGCAGTTTCTTGCAATTTCATAGTATGGGAAACATAGAGAGGTGGAGATATAGTTCCTCTCTCATAATAATTGCAAGTAGGAGCAGCAAGCACATCATATTACATTCATCAAAATTATCATGTGCAATGGTAAAAGGCAACCCATCAATATAATCCTTAGTAAGCACAAACCTCTCCGATATAGTGTAGTCGGGAGAATTCAAATAGATAATAGGACTATCATGCGTTGGTGCAATAGCAACAATTTCATGTTTAACATAAGGAACTATAGAAAGTTCATCTCCATAAGCATAATTCATATTGGCATCTTGGCCACAAGCATAGCAAGCATCATCAAAAAGGGATATTTCAAGAGAATCAACGGGATCATATCAATCATCCTTCGGTAAGCACGAAGGGGAATTAAACAATGTATGAGTTGAATAGTTACTCTGATTAGAAGGTGGGCACGGGTGATCAATCCGCTCTTCCTCCTTTTGTTCTTCTCTCTCCTCATCATCTTTTCCATCCAATGAGCTCACAGTTTCATCAATTTCTTCTTCCATAGCTTCCTGCAAAATATTATTCTCTTCTTCGACCGTGGAAACTTTCTCAATAAATGCATTAATATTGTAATTGTATTCATAATTTTCATAGCAATATCTAAGTATAGCAAAATTTTCTGGTCTATAAACTGAATCATCAAATCGTCAAACGCTTTAAACATAGATTCAATCTCATAAGCACCCATAAAATCAACAAATTCTTCTATTTGTTCCACATCATAGTAATCATATCTACCATTAGCATAAGAAGCTAAGGTTTCATTATCATTGAATTTTCATGAAAAGGGAAGGTGTGGAGCCTTCATCCTAGAGCAACAAGTATAATCATGTATCAAGCATAGTTGACGAGCATACCAACGCAACATAGAAATTTGATCCCATAATAGTTTCCCTTTTTGTGTCAAGCGATAATCCCTAAAGTATTCACGTTGATCCAACGTGTCTCCCATAACAAAGTTGAATGGGGTTTTCTCAGGATTATTAAAGTAGTACATAATTTCTTTCACATAACGAGCATCGAGGGTTTTAGGGGTTCCCCATCTCCATGAGTAGCATCTACACCCAATTTTTTTTGGTATTTCGTGTTCCATATCCACAACTAAAGATAGAGAACAACTTAGAACAGCAAATAAAAATTACTTAGTGATAAAGCAAACAAGCACACACGAGAATATTCACCCCACGCTCCCCGGCAACGGAGCCAGAAAAAGGTCTTGATAACCCACAAGTGTAGGGGATCGCAACAGTTTTCGATAAGTAAGAGTGTCGAAACCAACGAGGAGCTAAAGGTAGAATAAATATTCCCTCAAGTTCTATCGACCACCGATACAACTCTACACACGCTTGACGTTCGCTTTACCTAGAACAAGTATGAAACTAGAAGTACTTTGTAGGTATTGTTGGATAGCTTTGCAAGATAATAAAGAACGCGTAAATAAAAAGTAGGGGCTGTTTAGATAAAGAAACAAAAAAGTAAATATAGCGAGTGTGGAAAAGTGGTGGTAGGAGTTGTGAAATTGTCCCTAAGCAATTGACTACGTTACTAGACCGACAATCACTATTGCAATTCTATTTGAGGGAGAGGCATAAGCTAACATACTTTCTCTTCTTGGATCATATGTACTTATGTTTGGAACTCTAGCAGGCATCCGCAACTACTAAAGATCATTAAGGTAAAACCCAACCATAGCATTAAAGCATCAAGTCCCCTTTATCCCATACGCAAACAACCTACTTACTTGGGTCTGTGCTTCTGTCACTCACGCCACCCACCATAAGCAAATCATGAACATATTGCAAACCCTACAACAGGAATCCCTCATGCTTGCGCGACATGGAGGGCACAATAGGACAGAACCAATAATAAAACATGCAACTCAAACCAATCATAGCAATTCATCAATCACCAATAGGACAACGAAAATCTACTCACACATCATAGGATGGCAACACATCATTGGATAATAATATGAAGCATAAAGCACCATGTTCAAGTAGAGGTTACAGCGGGTTGTGGGAGAGTGGAACGCTGAATATAGATGGGGGAAGGTGATGGAGATGTTGGTGAAGATGGCGGAGGTGTTGGTGAAGATCGCGGTGATGATGATGGCCCCCGGCAGCGCTCCGGCGCCATCGGAAGCAAGGGGGAGAGAGTCCTCCTTCTTCCTCTTCCTTGACTTTCTCCCTAGATGGGAGAAGGGTTTCCCCTCTGGTCCTTGGCTCCCATGGCTTGGGAGGGGCGAGAGCCCCTCCGAGATAGGATCTATCTCTCTGTCTCTCTCTGTTTCTGTGCTCCCAGATCCTTCCCCTTCACCGTTTCTTTTATATCCGGAGATCCGTAACTCCGATTGGGGTGAATCTTTCGCCCAGATTTTTCTCATAAAATTAGCTTTCTTGCGGCAAAAGAAGAGAGTCAACCGCCTTACAAGTGGCCCAGGAGAGTGCCAGGCATGCCCAGGGGGGAGGGCGCGCCCCCTATCTCCTGGCCACCTCGGACACCGTTTCGCGTTGATTCTTCCTCCGGAAAATCCCAAATATTCCAAAATAATTCTCCATCCGTTTTTATCCCGTTTGGATTCCGTTTGATATTGGGTTTCTGTGAAACATAAAACATGCAACAAACAGGAACTGGCACTGGGCACTGGATTAATATGTTAGTCCCAAAAATAGTATAAAAAGTTACCAAAAGTATATGAAAGTTGAATAATATTGGCATGGAACAATCAAAAGTTATAGATACGACGGAGACGTATCACGTGCCTGTTCTGCTTCAGCTTCTGAGAAGAGTTCCACCCGGGGAGCGTTGTGCAGCAAGTCACTCGGAAGCACAGCTTTAGCACCATACACCATGAAGAAAGGGGTTCGGTCAGTCGACCGGTTCGAAGTTGTTCTCAATCCCCATAAGACGGACGGCAACTCAGTCACCCAAGCTTCAGGAGCGTGCTTGAGGTCGCGCATCAGTCGGGGTTTCAGCCCTTGAAGGATCAAACCATTTTCTCTTTCTGCTTGCCCGTTCGACTGCGGGTGCGCAACAGATGCGTAGTCGACCCGAGTGCCTTGGGAAGCACAAAACGCCCTGAACTCATCAGATTCAAAGTTGGAGCCGTTATCTGTGATAATGCTGTGAGGGACTCCATATCTGAATATCAACTCCTTGAGGAAACTGATGGCAGTGATTGAGTCAAGGTTCTTGATAGGCTTGGCTTTGATCCATTTGGTGAATTTGTCGACTGCCACGAGCAAATGAGTGAAACCACTTCTGCCGGTCTTGAAGAGTCTAACCATATCCAACCCCCAGACTGCGAACGGCTAGACGAGTGGAATATTCTTCAGGGTGGATGCAGGCTTGTGAGACATGTTGGAGTAGAACTGGCAGCCTGCGCACTTGTCGACTATATCTTTTGCCATCTCATTTGCACGCGGCCAATAGAATCCCGCTCGGTATGCTTTGGCCATGATGGTCCGAGAGGATGCATGGTGACCACAGGTCCCCGAGTGGATCTCATTTAAAATCATTCGACCTTCTTCTGGGGAGATGCAAGGTTGAGCCACTCCTGTGACACTTTCCCTGTAAAGCTGCCCTCTTATCACGGTGAAAGCTTTGGATCGACGGACGATCTGGCGGGCCTCATCTTCATCTTCTGGGAGTTCCTGCCTGAGCAGGTACGCGATATATGGCACCGTCCAGCCGGGCGTGATCACTAAAACTTCCATGACCAAGTCGACTACAGCTGGGACTTCAATCTTAGTCAGATTGGTTGAACTTATCGGTTGCGGGGGTTCTTCCTTGAAGGGATCTTCTTGTACTGACGGGATGTGGAGATGCTCCAAGAACACATTGCTGGGAATAGGCTTCCGAGTGGAACCTATCTTCGCCAGATCATCAGCAGCTTGATTCTTGATTCGGGGTATGTGATGGAGCTCTAACCCCTCAAACTTCTTCTCTAGCTTTCTTACTGCATTGCAATAACTGGTCATTACTGGACTCCTGATGTCCCATTCCTTCATTACTTGATTAACCACTAAGTTTGAGTCGTCATAGACCATCAAGGGTCGGATGCCGAGTGAAATGGCCATACGTAACCCATACAACAGTGCCTCATACTCAGCTTCATTATTTGAAGAATCAAAGTGAATCTAGAGGACATAGTTCAGCTTGTCGCCTCTTGGGGATACCAAAACCACTCCTTCACCAGAGCCATTCAACATCTTGGACCCATCAAAGAACATAGTCCAATGCTCTGAGTGAATCTAAGTCGGTTGCTGCTGTTCAATCCACTCTGCAATGAAATCTGCTATTGCTTGGGACTTAATGGCTTTCTTTGCCTCAAACTTGATATCCAACAGAAGGAGTTCAATCACCCACTTTGCCACTCGACCAGTTGCATCCCTATTGTTCAGAATTTTTGACAATGGAGCGCCGCTGACGACTGAAACCGAGTGGTCTGAGAAGTAGTGTGCAACTATCTTCATGGTCAAGTAAATTCCATAAACAAGCTTCTGATAATGAGGATATCTCTGTTTGGACGGAGTCAAGACTTCACAAATATAATACACAGGGTGTTGGAAATATGCCCTAGAGGCAATAATAAAATGATTATTATTATATTTCCTTGTTCATGATAATTGTCTATTATTCATGCTATAATTGTGTTATCCGGAAATCATAATACATGTGTGAATACATAGACCATAACATGTCCCTAGTGAGCCTCTAGTTGACTAGCTTGTTGATCAACAGATAGTCATGGTTTCCTGACTATGGACATTGGATGTCATTGATAACGGGATCACATCATTAGGAGAATGATGTGATGGACAAGACCCAATCCTAAGCATAGCACAAGATCGTGTAGTTCGTTTGCTAGAGCTTTTCCAATGTCAAGTATCATTTCCTTAGACCATGATATCGCGTAACTCCCGGATGTCGTAGGAGTGCTTTGGGTGTACCAAACGTCACAACGTAACTGGTGACTATAAAGGTATACTACAGGTATCCCCGAAAGTATCTGTTGGGTTGACACGGATCGAGACTGGGATTTGTCACTCTGTATGACGGAGAGGTATCTCTGGGCCCACTCGGTAATGCATCATCATAATGAGCTCAATGTGACCAAGTGTTTGGTCATGGGATCATGCATTACGATACGAGTAAAGTGACTTGCCGGTAACGAGATTGAACGAGGTATTGGGATACCGACGATCGAATCTCGGGCAAGTAACGTACCGATTAACAAAGGGAATTGTATACGGGATTACTTGAATCCTCGACATCGTGGTTCATCCGATGAGATCATCGAGGAGTGATGTAGGGCGGAACCCTATGGTGACGATTGTCGTGGGAAACGAACACCTATGGGGCAGGGCCCCATTCAGTCCGGCAAGGGAGCGGAGGGCGCACGAAGAGCAGATCGAGGCGAAGCACGCGAGGGATTTTACCAAGCTTCGGAGCTCTCCGGAGAGATAAAACTCCTACTGCTGCTTTGTGTTTCTATTCTGTTCTTGCTTGAGAGCGTGGGTGTGTTGTAGTTTCGAATGAGTCGAACCCCCTCTACGTGCGCATGGGCCTCCTTTTTATAGTTTAAAGGGGTCACCGACAGGTGGCAGCATAGAGAGAGGGGTAAAAAAGTAGAAACAGGGGTTGGCACAACCGCTATCAACAGTGCCCCCTACCTAACTCTGACGGCAGGGGACAAGGGCATTTAATGCCCGTCCGGTCGCCCAAACAGTGCAAGAAACGACCGTTAAGAGCGCCACTGATCGCCACGATGGCCTTCTAGTCATCTTCACTTGCCACCTCGCACCGCTTGGCTGCACAGCTACCCGCCACGTGCACCAGGAGCGATCCTGCGGCGACACGTCGGCGGATGTGCTGGAGCGTGGGCGCAGAGTGGTGGCTTCGCCGCGGCAAGCGCCTTGCCGCGGTTGCTGTCTTGTCGTACCCGCAAGCTTGTCGCCCGCCGGACCTTGTCGGGACGCGCGGTGCGTCACGGCAAGTCTCTTAAAATGCCTAGGTTGGCCTTCCCGGCAAGCTCCTCTTGCCGAGGTCTTGTCCTTCCTGGAAAACTCCTCTTGCTGGGATTGTGTCTTCTCAGTTAAACACTTTGTTCTTGAATGGCAGTAATAGGAACAGCGAAGGATCTTGGCGGACGCCCGGCAAGCCTTGCCGCGGGACGCTGCGACTGCCCGTGCACAAGTTCGGGATACTAAGGTACCCCTACTTTAGTACACCGACAGGAGCCCCCGGGCCTGGGCCATACACGGTGCCGAGCGCTATTGGGCCAGGCCCAAAACAGGGCACGGGCACACGTGGCCTGGGTCCACACTAAATCTGACTCCGTATCCACCGCGCCCTCCCGTAACGGCACGCATCAAACGCGGCATCGTGGGCAATTCTTTAATCAGGAAAGGCGTAACGTTCGCCTCCCCTGTTTATAAGCAGAGGAAACAGGTCCGTTCCCCCACCTTCGCCACTTGCAGTATCTTCCTCCGAAAGCTCCGCCGCTCCCCTCCGCTTCCCAAGCCGAAAGAGAGCAGCGCTCCGCCGCCCGTCGCCGCCGTCGCCCTCAACACCTCCGCGCTCCCCCACCGCTTCCGCCATGGCTCCGAAGACCGGCAAAAGCTCAAAGTCGAGCACAAAGTCGGCCGAGGCGTTGCGGCTTGAGGCGCTGCGCAAGGAGCGAGTGCTTCCCCCCCCCCCCGAGCTCACCCCGAAAGCGCTGCGGGAGGAGTTTTACCTCTTCTGGTCGACGCAGACGCGGGCGCATCCGCGCACGCCGGCGCTCTCCGCCGAGGCTTCCACTTCGAAGCGGTGCCCAAAAGGGTACTATTTCTTTCTGGTGTTCTTCTATTGCGGGCTCTGCCCACCTTTTTCCGATTTCTTCTGCGACATCATGAATACCTACGGGTTTCATCTTCTTGATTTCACCCCCAACGCCGTTCTGACAATGGCGGTTTTCGCACACCTTTGCGAGAACTTCGTTGGCATCCACCCAAATGTTGCTCTTTTTCGCCACTATTTCACCCCCCGAGCCGAGAAAGGAGAGCCATTGGCTGGTGGAATCGCCTGGACCTCATGAATCGGCATGAAGGAGGTGTATCTGGGGGGCGAGCTCCGCAACAAGTGGGATGAGTGGAGGGCGGAGTGGTGCTGGATCGCTGATGCCAATCCGCAGCCATTCACCAACCTGCGCCAGACCCGGGTAGTGCGCGGCGGTGACTGGAGCGCTCTGTCGCCGGACGACGCCAAGCTGAAGATTGCCACCACCTGAATCCTCCGGCTCAGGCTTGCCGGGCTCACAGCAGGGGCAGTTGGCGCGGATTTCCTTCGCCGTCGCATCACCCCTCTGCAGAAGAGGGGGAGGCCCGCCTGGCTGTTTGGCGGCCCGGCGGATATCATGAGGCTGCGTCCAGGCCTCAACTTCAACTTCACAGTTCTGGAGCTTGACGGGATGCTGAAGGAGCTGTTTAAGCATGACGCCAACCATCCAGAGTGGTTCAGGCTACCGCAGGGCGTCATCCCATTGTGCAACAACTCCCAGCGCGATCGCATCTGCGCAATGATGCCAGAGTGCGACTCGCATGGGATAAGCCCAACTTGGATGGAGCCCGCCGACGATGTCGTGCGGCAATTCTTCGATGGCTTGACGGAGGTAGCAGTCAATGCCGACGAGCAGAGGCTCCTCACCCGCGACACCACCGACGACGAGATGCGGTACATCACCACCAGGGCCGAAGAGGCGGCGGCAGCCGCCGCCGCGGGTGAGTTTGGCTTCACGTTGGAGGAGGCAGAGGCGGCCGAGGCGGCAAGCCTTGCCGACCGGGAGGACCTTGCCGGAGGGGTCGTTGGCGAGGGGGAGCCCGAGGCCGAAGCGAGCGAGCCCACCGAGGGCGCGAGCGGCCAGCCGTCTTCGAGCAGCCTGCCGCAGGCGGAGCCCCCAGCACAGCCCCAATTCCAACCAAGAAGGCGCCTCCGTCAAGTTGGAGATACAGTAGGGCGGCAGGCAGGCCAACAGCCGCAGCGTCGTGGACACGCTCCACCGCGGCAAGTACCGTTGCCGCGGGAGCATCTCAGGCCGTGCCGGCAACTGAGGCGGGGTCTTCCCGGGCTGCCACGCCCGATCCTGCCGCAGCTCCCGGCAAACGTCCAAGGGAGCCTACTCCTCCGCCTCGCCACGCAGAAAGGGTACCAGACTTCGACCTCTCTGCGCTGAGCTCCGACGAGGAGGAAGAAGAGGAGGAGGAGTAAGGCTTTCTTCTCACTGTACTTGTTTTTCTTTGATCTTTGTTGTTGCTTGTCTTGTATCTGATTTGCTTCTCTCTGAATCCCTGTTCTATTTCAGGACTCTGGCCGAGAGAGCGGCGAAGAGGGCCAAGGTCCCCGTGGTTGTCATCGAGGACGATCCTGCTGTGATGGCAGAAGACACGTCCGAGACCACCTTGACGGACCCGATTCCTTCTCCTCGCAGCAGCCCCCAGCACAGCCCCCAGCGTAAGTGTTTGGTTCACTTCCTGTTGTGGGGCGCGCATGGGTGCTTCTTCTTTTGTTGACATCTTGATTGTTGATTTATTTGTGTAGGAGCAGAACAGGCCCATCAGGAGCAACCAGAAGCCGCTCTAGAGGTGCTGTCTGCTTCGACTACGCCGCCAAGGGGCGATTCTCCGACAATGGAGCGCTCTCCGGCAAGGGAGCGGTCCCCGGCAAGGGGCAGTTCCCCGGCGAGGGACGGGACCAGCGATCCTCCGGTGGTGGAGCCCATGGTCACGGAGCCCAGCACAGGTAACCCTCCTTGTCAGAAATTTTCCCTTGGGTTTTTCTTCTGATCTTCTTTTGGGATCTTTGCTTGACTTTTTCTTCCTCTTCCTGTCTTCTGATCCCCCTCTCACAGACCCGATGGAGACTGAGGCCACCGGCGAGGAAGGCGCACGCGGCAATACTGAAGACGCCGCCGCTGACGAGGGAGAGGCCGGCGCTGATGAACCCGCCGACGAAGAAGCCGCCAAGGCTGCTGGCGCAGGAGCTGGCGAGGGGTCCGGCAATCGTACTGGCGACCCTGAGGGTGCAGGAGCGCAAGGCGCTACACCGACTGCCGACCCCTCCGCCGCTGATGCAGCGCCGGGCTCCGAGGAGCCCCAGCCTGGCGCCTACTTGAAGGCCGGCGAGGGTGTCTACATCAAGCTTCCCTGGGCGTCGAGCTCCAGGGCGCCGGTCGAAGGAGAGGTGTTTGACGGGGAAGAACTCGCCTCTGCTGGGCTGGCAGTGGTTGACGCGCCAAGCAGCAGCAGCGGCGAGTCCGAGGAGGAGCAGTTGCTCCGAAAGTTGGTGTCACTCTACCGCACCCGGCAAGCGAAGCTTGAGTCCCGGGAAGCGCTTGTCGCGTGGGCGGGAGTTGACATGGAGAAGCATGCGGAGGAGCTCAAGAGCTGCAACCAGGAGGCCCTCCAATCCATCACGGAGGAGAGGGCGCAACTCGTCGAGGCGAAGAAGGCGTTCATCCTTGAAAAGGCTGAAGCCGAAGAGCAGCAAAGGCTCGCCGCCGAGGAGATGTCCAGGCGGGAAGGTGAGCTGACACAGAAAAAGGTAAATCTGGACAGCCACGAGGAGGATCTCGCTGCCCGGGAATAATCACTTGGCGGGGCGCTCAAGGAAGCGAAGGACGCTGCCGCAGCTGCCGAGGCCGCCAAGAGGGAATTAGAAGCGAAGGTGACGCAGCTGGAGGCTGACATGAAAGGGAAGGATGAGGAGCTTGCCGCACTTCAGCGCGAACGTGAGAAGGATGCCCTTGCCCTTGGCGATCTGCAAGTTCAACTTGCCGACAAGATCAAGGAACTGAACGCCGCCAAGGACTCGAGCGCTAATCTGGAGCTGAAGCTGGCCACATTGACGGAGACGCTGGACGCCGCCAAGAGGCTAGAGGATGACTTGAAGAAAGAGGTCAAGGGCAACGAGGAGCTGCTGACGAGGGCTGCCGAGACTCAGAACACCTTCAAGGCCACGGTGGAGCTCTGGACGGAGGGCCTCGTCAACATCGCTGCAGCCATCGACGAGGAGCTGGCGGAACTGGACTTGGCGGGCTTCGGGTACTCCACTGACGAAAATCTCCAGCCCAGCGCCAAGCTTACTCTTTTCTTCAAGGGCGTGGTGATGGCCCTCCAGCAACTCCGGGAAGGGATCCCAAAGAAGCTGGCGGACGAGTCGCGCGCGATCTGCGCCAAGGTCTTGGAGAAGGTGTTGGTGAAGATACTCTTCCGCAATCCGGGCCTCGACCTCACCCGCGTCCTCAAGAAGCTGCCGGCGGGTGCTGATCTTGAAGAACTCAAAGCCATTGTCGCACCCATCGTGGACAAGGTGAATGAGGTCAGGAGGGTTGACGGCGAGCGCGTGGATTAGGCCACCCTTCTTCTCCCTTCCTTGTCGCTGTTTTTTTAAGTCATGAGAACAATTTAGTCAGTGCCGCAACAAGTTACTTTTGTAATATAACTTTATTCTGAGCAATGCTTGCTGTGCTATCTCCTTTACTTGGTCCTTTTCTTTGTATATTTTTACCCTACGCTTTTAGGGAACTTGCCGGCACGGGCACGCTTGCCGCGAGTGCTGAGTGCGGAACATCAGCAGCTCGCTGGCGGTGCCGGCTCCAGCAAGAAACCTTGCCGCAACTAGTTGTAGCACACTTAAGTTGTTGAGCGGACTCGAAACAAAGTAAGGGCGCAACTAGCTACGAGGAGGTTCCTCCGCACACAGGTTTTCCATACAAAGCACAGTCGTTCAAGGAGGATAGCTTAAAATTTTAAGAACTGATCATGCTCAAACTTTGGCAACTTAGCTTTTTTTTATCGTCTGTGTCCCGGCAAGGCTATACTTCTTTGAACGACGCCCGGTCCACACCTTTATCCTCTCCTCCCCCCCCCCCCCCCCCCCATGAACTTGTGGGCGAAGGAACCTTCTTTTTGAGAAAAAGAAAGAAGAGAAAATAATGTATGGGGCCTTAAGGCTCGTTATTGCTTACCGGGGGCAAGTGCTGCACAAAGTGTCAGATAAAACATGCAAAAAAGAAAGAATGCATGAAATTTGACAAGATGTGCGGAGCACATAAACTTTATTTATGCTCGGGATCTGCGCCCGGCTTTGTACAAAGGGTTACATGCAACAGCGGCAAGGATTGTACAAAAGGTGGTTGCCGGAACAAGTTCCGGCAACCGCGCCTTATGGGTAAAACTTACGAAGATGCTCTATATTCCAGGAGTTGCTCACCGGAAAGCCATCTTCGGTCTCAAGGTGGACAGCTCCAGGCCTAGTGACTCGTTTCACCTGATAAGGGCCTTCCCACTTCGGCGTCAACTTGTTGGAATTCTTGGCGGATTGAACGCGCCGAAGAACAAGGTCGCCTTCCTCGAAGCTTCTGGCGTTAACTTTGCGGCTATGGTAGCGACGCAAAGCTTGCTGGTAGCGAGCAGCTCGTACAGCAGCCTGAAGACGATCTTCCTCGAGGAGCAGCGCGTCATCTTGCCGCAGCTGCTCTTGCTCAAGCTCATCATAAGCGAGCACTCGAGGCGATCCGTATACGAGTTCCGTGGGGAGAACTGCTTCTGCTCCATAGACTAGGGCAAAAGGTTTCTGGCCAGTGGCTCGATTTGGCGTCGTCCTGATCGACCAAAGAACCACCGGCAGCTCCTCGATCCAATTTCTTCCACACTTGCGCAGCCTGTCGAAAGTTCTGGTCTTGAGCCCGCGAAGCACTTCAGCGTTTGCCCTCTCCGCTTGACCGTTGCTTCTCGGGTGAGCAACAGAAGCGAAGCAGATCTTGGCGCCAAGATCTTGGACATACTGCATGAAGGTGCGGCTCGTGAATTGTGTGCCATTGTCGGTGATGATCATGTTAGGGACTCCGAAACTGCAAACAATTGACCTGAAGAACTTGACTGCTGACTGTGCTGTCACCTTCCTCACTGCTTCCACTTCAGGCCACTTTGTGAACTTGTCGATTGCAACGTACAAGTACTCAAAGCCCCCGACAGCTCGGGGAAAGGGGCCGAGGATGTCGAGCCCCCAGACCGAAAATGGCCAGGATAAAGGGATTGTTTGGAGAGCTTGAGCTGGTTGATGTTTCTTCTTGGAGTGGAACTGGCACGCTTTGTGCAGTTGCATCCTGGAGGGCTGTCGGCCAGAAGAAACCTTGCCGGAAGGCTTTGCCGGCAAGTGCTCTTGCGCCAATGTGGTGACCACATATGGCCCCATGTATCTCTGCCAACAGCTCCTGTCCATCTTCCCGGGAAATGCACTTCAATTTCACTCCGTTGAATCTTCTTCTGTACAGTATGTCATCGACAAAATGGTACATACTTGATTGCCGGGCTACTCTCTCTGCTTCTTCTTGTTCTTCGGGAAGTTCTCCTATCTGAAGGAAATGGACGATCTGTTGTGCCCATGCCGGAGCTTGTGGCTCAATGACAAGGACTAAAGGCGCAAATGCTGCTGCGGGAACATCTGCTTCCACGGCAAGAATCTGTGTTTCATCCAGAGCGTGATGCTCCCCGGCAAGCGTGTCGGGACACAGCTTGTCGGGAGCGTCTTCTTCAACGAAACAAACCCTAGGGCTTGTTGGAGCAGACTGCTCCTCAGCGCTCTTTGTGTTGATCTTGGGGACCTTCTTGACGGCAGCTTCGGGGAGCTCTGCCGGAAAGTAGTCGCCAGTAACCAACTTCCTCTTCTTGCTCTGTCCAGTTGATGGTGTGACAGATGGTTGAATCGGCTTGAGCACAAAAATTCCTGGTTCCACAGGTAACTTGAGTGCGGCGCATTTTGATAGGCCGTCTGCAATGTCGTTCCGAGCTCTCGGAACATGTTCCATCTGCAGGCCGTCAAAATGTTCTTCTAGCTTCCTCACTTCATCAATGTAGGCTTCCATCAACGGATTCTGATAATCTTTGTTCACTTGACGGACGACAAGCTGCGAGTCACCCCTGACAATAAGCTTCTTGATCCCAAGGTCTGCCGCGATTCTGAGTCCGGCAAGCAAGCCTTCATACTCTGCAGTATTGTTTGTTGCTTGCTCCTTGGGAAAGTGCATTTGGACCACGTACTTGAGGTGCTCTCCAGTGGGTGCGACAAGTAGCACACCCGCGCCGGCGCCTTGCAGCGAGAAGGCACCATCAAAGTACATGATCCATTCTTTGCTCGCTTCCTTGACGGGGATGCTCCTCTCCGGAGTTTCTTCATCAGGTGTTGGCGTCCATTCTACTATGAATTCTGCCAATGCTCGACTCTGGATAGTTGAGGTACTCTCAAACTTGAGGCCAAAGCTTGACAATTCCAGTGCCCACTCGACAATCCTGCCTGTTGCTTCTGGATTTTGCAGTATCCTCTTCAATGGAAAGCGAGTGACAACTGTGATCTCATGTGCCTGAAAGTAATGGTGCAGCTTCCTCGAGGCCATGAGAAGGCCGAAAAGCAATTTCTGCGCACCAGAGTACCTTGATCTAGCCCCCTGCAGATGGGAACTGACAAAGTAAACTGGGCGCTGCACCATCTTCTTCTGTTTCTCTTCTTGTGGCTGCGCAGATCCATCCTTGCCGGAACTAGAACTTGTCGGGGAAGCCCCCTGCTTGTCGCTGGACTCGCTTGCCGCGGTTGTTGGCTCATCATCCGCCTCCCTCTCCGCTACTAAGGCAGCACTAACCACTTGATTGGTTGCCGCCAGATATAGCAGCAACTTCTCTTGTGGCTTAGGTGCGACAAGTATTGGAGTGGAGGATAGGTATCTCTTCAAGTCCTGCAGCGCTGCCTCCGCTTCCGGAGTCCATTTCATTGGACCTGCCTTTTACAAAATTTTGAAAAATGGCAGGGCGCGCTCAGCAGACTTAGAGATGAACCTACTGAGAGCAGCAACACAGCCGGCAAGTCTTCGCACATCCTTGACGCGTTTCGGTGCTTCGATCTGTTCAATGGCTTTGATCTTGTCGGGATTGGCTTCGATCCCCCGCTGAGACACAAAGAATCCGAGAAGCTTGCCGGAAGGAACTCCAAACACGCACTTCTCGGGATTCAACTTGAGATTGATCTTGCGCAGATTTGCAAAAGTCTCGTCCAGATCTTGGATCAAAGTTTCTTTGTCTCTGCTTTTGACCACTATGTCATCCATATATGCTTCTACATTTCTGTGCAACTGCAAATGTAGAACCAGCATTCTTTAGTCCGAAAGGCATCCGTATAAAGCAGTACGTGCCACATGGAGTAATGAATGCGGTTTTCTCTTCATCCTCTTCTGCCATGAAGATCTGATGATATCCTGAGTATGCATCAAGGAATGAAAGCAGATCACATCCTGCCATGGAGTCGACAATCTGGTCAATGCGCGGCAAGGGAAATGGATCCTTGGGACAAGCTTTATTAACATCAGTGAAGTCAATACAAAGCCTCCACTTCCCGTTCGCTTTGCGCACGACTACTGGATTGGCTAACCACGTTGGTGGAGTACTCCTCGGACCAGGCCTGCTGCTTCCAACTTCTTGATCTCCTCTGCAATGAACTCTTGGCGTTCCACTGCTTGTTTTCTGACTCTCTGCTTGACGGGCCGCGCGTGAGGGCAGACGGCAAGGTGGTGCTCAATTACTTTCCTAGGAACACCGAGGATGTCAGACGGTTGCCATGCAAACACATCGACATTCGCCCGCAGGAAAGCAACGAGCGCGCTTTCCTATTTAGGGTCAAGCGTGGCACTGATGGTGAAGGTACCACCAGTGCCGTCCTCCTTGGCGTCCACTTTCTTGGTCTCTGGTGAAGCTGTCTTCGCCTTCTTGCACTTGCCGGTGGAGCTCGATGGTGCGTCCTCGACGGTAGCGCAGCACTCCGAAGAGGTGTGCTTGCCGGAGTGGGCATCAGAGCTATTCTTGCCGGACTTGGTCTTCTTCTTCCCCCCGGGAGCTTCAGCGGCAAGTGGTTTGCGTTCTGCTGCGGCTGCTGCTTCCCGGTAGATCTTGTCAGTACAGATAAGTGCATCTTTCTTGTCACCATGGACAGAAATGACACTTATCGGACCAGGCATCTTGAGCACGTTTTAGGTGTAATGAGAGGCTGCCATGAACTTGGCGAGCGCTGGACGGCCAAGTATCCCATTGTAGGGCAATGGGAAATCAGCAACGTCAAATGTGACTCTCTCTGTCCTGAAATTAAGCTCGCTGCCAAACGTTACTGGCAGTGTGATCTTCCCCTTTGGCTTGCTCCTTCCCGGGTTGATTCCTTGAAAGGTGCCGGTTTCTTTGAGCTCGCTGTCGGGGATCTGGAGCTTCTTGAGCACCGCAGAAGAGATCAGATTCAGGCCGGTCCCGCCGTCAACCAGCATCTTCGTGACCTTGAGGTTGCGGATTGTTGGCGAAACCAACATCGGCAAGCACCCGACCGCAGTTATGCGATCAGGGTGATCCTCAACGTCGAAGATGATGGGCGTGCTGGACCACTTCAGGGGCTTGCGCGACTCAACGGACGGTTCTGCTGCGTTCACTTGCCGCACCCACTATTTGAGTTGGCGGTGCGAAGTGTGCAGAGAAGCACCACCGTCAACGCACAAAACCTCTGTTGCCTTCTGAAACTCCTGCTCGTCGGCCTCATCTTCATCCATATCTTCATCTTCGTCCTCATCTTCGTCCTTGTCACGGCTGCGGGGAGGCCTGTCTCCTTGCTGCTGCTTGGCCTTGCCGCGGCGTCCTCCCCGGGCGGGACGCTTCTTGCCGGATCCTCCGCCACCTTCCTGGGCCTTCTCCTTGTCGCGGCGCTCGTATTCAGCTTTCTACAGTTCTACGAGCTGCTCAACCTTTTTGCAGGCCTGGAGGTCATGACCCTTGGTGCGGTGGATCTTGCAGTATTGCTTGCCGGAGCCGTCCTGCTTGTCGGCGGCCACCACAGCCTCGCCGGAGTCACCAGCTTTGGCCTTCTCGGCGCCGCCTCCGTTGCCGGAATGCTCACTGACTAGTACATCCTTAGCTTTCCTCTTTCTGTTATTTCACCTCCGGTTCTTCTTTGCCGGGGCCGCATCCTCACTGTCAGATCTTTCTGCTCCCGCGTTCTCTCCGGGGAGTTTCCTCCCCTCCTCCCCACGTTCACCGTCATATAGCTCGCTGACATCTCTGATTTTGCACATCGCCATCTCCTCCCTCATCCTGCGGTTACGCACGTTCTGATGGAACGCGCTGATAACCGCGGCAGGGTGGACATATGGGATGTTGCGCTGCACCTGGCTGAATCTCTGTATGTACTTGCGCAGGGGTTCTCCTTCCTTCTGGGCGAGCAGATGAAGGTCGCTCTCCTGGCCATGGGGTTTGTGGCCGCCTGTGAAGGCGCCGACAAACTGATGGCACTGGTCCGCCCATGAAGAGATGGAGTTGTCCGGCAAGTTCATGAGCCAAGATCTGACGTTGGGCTTGAGTACCAACGGGAAGTAGTTGGCGAGGATCTTCTCGTCGCACCCCCCGGCAGCCTGCACCGCGATGGTGTAGACGCTGAGGAACTCTGACGGATGTATCCTGCCATCGAACTTCTCGGGCACGTCTGGCTTAAAGTTCTTGGTACTGGGCCACTAGACCTGCCGCAGCTCACGGGTGAACGCAGGGCAACCTACCGCGTATGGCAAGTCGCCTGGTTCCCCTGGCGCATGCATATCAACAGTGGGCCCAGCGCGCTGGTCTGACTGACGCCACGCTTCTCTTCGACGCTCGATGCGAGTACGAGCGTCTTCGTGTCGTCGTTCTTGGAGAACTTGGCGTTGATCATGGCGAGCTCGCTGGTCCGACGACGCGGTGGAGTCGGTGTCGAGGTTGGCCCGGCGAGTCGGCGATCTTGGTCTTCGGGGCGGGGAGTGCACGGTGGTGGCACCCCCAGCGGTCTTGTCGGTGTCGGCTTGCGCCTGGGCGTCTTGCCGGGGCTTCGATGTGCTCGGTTGCCGGGGCTTGTCGCCGTTGGCGAAGCCGATGAGGCTCTGAAGTGTGGCCCTCCAGTCGTCGATCTTGTCTGGCGCTGGAGGGTAATCTAGAAGCAGCTGGGCTCGGGCCAGCGCTTCCTCTGGAGTCTTGGGTGGCGGTGGCGAGCGACACGAGGTGCGGGATATGCTCAAACTTCTAACAGTGTTAGAAGGAGCAATATCTCGTCCAGGCGACCATACTGCGCTCGTGCCAGCGTGTTGGCGTGTATGTTGGCCTTGAGCGTCCCGCGACCCACCAACTTGGCCTTGTTCCAACGCGAGTACGGTGCTAGGAGCACCGTGGCGTTGTCGATCCTGCACCTCCTGGGAGGGGTGCGGCGGATGTACAGACGCTGAAGCTTGCGGGGCCTTGTCCTTGGACCTGGTGACGACGTGAGTCCCCCCGTCGGCGCCCGCTCCTCCGCCGGCGTCCATCCCACCGCCCGTTCGCTCTGGTGGCGGTAGTATAGTCGTAGACCGAGCGGCCACCTCCGAAGCCTTCTTCTTCGGTAGCATGTCGATGAAGATGTTGATGTAGCGCGCGCAAAACGCCGGATCAGGTTCACACAACCTCGACGCTCCCCTACCTGGCGCGCCAAAGATGTCGTGGGAAACGAACACCTATGGGGCAGGGCCCCTTTCGGTCCGGCAAGGGAGCGGAGGGCGCACGAAGAGCAGATCGAGGCGAAGCACGCGAGGGATTTTACCCAGCTTCGGAGCTCTCCGGAGAGATAAAACTCCTACTGCTGCTTTGTGTTTCTATTCTGTTCTTGCTTGAGAGCGTGGGTGTGTTGTAGTTTCGAATGAGTCGAACCCCCTCTACGTGCGCATGGGCCTCCTTTTTATTGTTTAAAGGGGTCACCGACAGGTGGCAGCGTAGAGAGAGGGGTAAAAAAGTAAAAAAAGGGGTTGGCACAACCGCTATCAACAGTGCCCCCTACCTAACTCTGACGGCAGGGGACAGGGGCATTTAATGCCCGTCCGGTTGCCCAAACAGTGCAAGAAACGACCATTAAGAGCGCCACTGATCGCCACGATGGCCTTCTAGTCATCTTCACTTGCCACCTCGCACCGCTTGGCTGCACAGCTACCCACCACGTGCACCAGGAGCGATCCTGCGGCGACACGTCGTCGGATGTGCTGGAGCGTGGGCGCAGAGTGGCGGCTTCGCCACGGCAAGTGCCTTGCCGCGGTCGCTGTCTTGTCGTACCCGCAAGCTTGTCGCCCGCCGGGCCTTGCTGGGACGCGCGGTGCATCACGGCAAGTCTCTTAAAATGCCTAGGTTGGCCTTCCCGGCAAGCTCCTCTTGCCGGAGTCTTGTCCTTCCCGGCAAACTCCTCTTGCCGGGATTCTGTCTTCTCAGTTAAACACTTTGTTCTTGAATGGCAGTAATAGGAATAGCGAAGGATCTTGGCGGACGCCCGGCAAGCCTTGCCGCGGGACGCTGCGACTGCCCGTGCACAAGTTCGGGATACTAAGGTACCCCTACTTTAGTACACCGACAATGATCTTTCACATTTGGAGTGGATCCTACAAGGAATCACGAAGAACACGCGGAAGCATAAAAGGGGAAACATGGGGAAAACGAGAGAGAATCACTAAACCGACAAGGAATCAATCACACAAGTGCTAGATCACCGAGAACAAAGAGTAACACATGATCCACAATCAACAAAGGTAAGGATACAAAGGAACCGTTCTTCTCCGTGAGGAGGTCTTGATGATCTTCCCTAGAAAGGGGTCTTGAATCCGCTTGGGGGATCTTCTCCGAAGAGGTCGTGAACTCTGAGGAGAAGTATCCAAGTGGATGAGCAAGCCTCTCACACAAATATGAGATAAACCAATGCTAACCCTAACTAGGGGGAGGTGGAGGAGTATATATAATCTAGAGCCATGAAGGGGTAAGTGAGGGCGAAGGGGTACATGGGCTCGGCCCGTTACACTATGCTCAGACAGGCCGGTAGTACCGGTCATGTGGGCGGTTGTTCCGCTGGTAACTCATGCAGGGCGGAAGTACCGGACGCGGAAAGCGGTACTACCGCTGGGAGGTCGGGCGCTGGCTCCTGGAGATGGACGTCGGAGGGGCCAGCGATTGTACCAGTTGTCTAGGTTGTAGTACCAGTCATTTGGTAATTGCCGGTACATCCGGTGCAGTACCAGCCTTGCATCGCTCGATCACAGAAGGTGGACCGGTTGTTGGGCGGTAGTCGACTGGTTGTTCCGGTTGGGTGGCCTCAGTGGTAGTACCGCTTGGAGTGGGCGGTAGTACCGCTCGTTCTGGAGGGGCCAGGTTCTCTTCCTCCTTCTCTTCCATGCTTGGCCTTGGTCCTTGGATTCTCCATGGTCGTCTCGGTTGTACCTGAGTATATGTGAGATCCAAGCATGAGGTAGTAGCCACATCTCACATGTAGAAAGTGAAGGTTCGGAGAGGAGCAAGTTCACCTTGTGTCCAATGGTGTATATTCGAGGTCTCGTCATATGTCCTCTTGGGGCTTGGAGAGTAATCGAAGTGTACATGGGGATGAACGTGGGATGCTCCGCATCATCTCCCCCCCCCCCCTTGGGAAAGATCCGACCTCGGATCGTGATCCTCATCACCATGGAAACAGTTGTCGTCGACGGACTTGTAGTTGGACAAAGTTGAAGACATGGTGCAATCCAAGTAGTCCAAGGTGTCGCCGGAGTGATAGACATGCAAAAAGAGCAAACACAAGCAACACTCAGAAATACAATGGTTAGCACCCACAAAGTGTCCATCATGTAAGAATGAGTCCGTGCTGCAAGATTGGTCATGACAAAGCGCATGAAGCTTATCAAGTTGATCTAGAATGAGATGCAAAGCATTCATGGGAGGAAAAGCAATCATTGTGTACACAAATGTGTTATGAATATGAGCAATGCAACCACGATGCAAAATGATGTCATAATGGGATGGTTTATCAAATGCATGAACATGGCAATGGATGCTCAACATGTGGATATTATCATGCAATTGATGGTCGACAATATGATCATTATGTATGAATATGCCATCAAGGAAGATCACAACAAATTTGCTAAGGAAATGCACAAGCTCATATGTCATGGATGTCATGGAAATAGATGCAACAAGGCAAGCATAATGTGAGTCAATCCATGCATAGGGTGCAGACTTGTGGTGAGTATGATATGTCCATCGAGCATGACATGTATGAGCACAATCAACAAATATGGAGGTGTTGGTGTACCAAAGCTCGATATCGAGGCATGAGTGAAGTTCCGAAGGTGCATCCAAGAAGTGCGAGCGCTCCTCAATGTGAAGGTCCATGTAGCCCATCTCCAATGTCGCTCCTCCGTCCGCGAGATGTATCATGTAGACAACAAGAAGGAAATAACAATGAAAGAGTGACCCATCCAATATGCGAATTTGAGGATGGCTCAAAGAGAAGGATTTCACCTCAAGAAAGTTCCCAAAGATGTTGGAGTTGTACATCATGTATGCCTTCACATAACCAATATGTCTCATGACGGTAATGCCTTGTGAATCCTTCAAAATGAAAGATCATGACAAACACTCGGAAAAACAAATGAGGTTAGCGGAAGTGCAAAACCTATCATTCGTGTGGTAAGATACCCAACAAGTGTATGCATCATGCTCATCATAAGAAAGTACAAGGGAGCATTTCATAGTATATAGGCATATGATGCAAGAACAACCAAATACAATAGGCTCAAGTAAACAAGCATGCATCACAAGTAAGTTGTCAAAGTCTCCAAGAGGAATAAGCATAGTATGGTTGCACTCAATACAAGGTGATATGAGAGATGCAACTAATGGAGACAAGAGACAATGATCATGGCAAATCAAGTGAGAGGCATGAACATATATGTCATCAACCCAAGAAAGCAAGTGATAGTGGAACATGGGTGATGCAAGCAAGCAAGAAATCATAGCGATCAAGTCAAGCAAGCTAGTAGTGCGAAGATGCAACATACTAGAAGGAATCATGGCAAGCATGTCATGTGTGCAAATAGTGGGCATGAATAATTCACATGGCATAGCACAAGCATGAAAGCAAGATATGAGAAAATTATCATCAATGTATTGGCGAGAGACCATATGTAAATAGCAATGGGGCATCATGACTCTCCCAACACAACAAGCATCAATAGCATGGGGCACATGATAAACATGGCAAAAGCAACAAGGATCTCCACCAAGCATGCAAATACACATAGAAGTAGCATAATGGTGAATCATATGTAAGTGCAGGCAAGGGTCACAATTGCATGGCAAAGGCATAGAAAGAGGCATAATATGCAAAGTGAACACAATAGTATGGGCATAAGGTGACAAGTGGTAAATAGCCCATAGCCGTGTGAGAGCCAAGTAAAAGAGATGCGCGTAGTCCTTGCGCGAAGGGAATGGTGGTAAGGATAGTCCACGGGATCCCAAAGCATCGTTGCTCTCAAGAGCTCGTTTCGTCAACTCTTGGGATTGAGAGGTTGACGAGTATACATGAGTACCTACACAAAACAAAGACAAAGAGAAAATTGTGTGTGCATGGTATATGTACACATCATCCATCATGATGCGCACGGACATGTGTCGGTTAGCACAAAATATCCAATGCTCAAATAAATGAGATGCGTGATATAGAAACATGTCATCCATCATGAGAGGTTTGTTATGATGCTTGTCATAATGGAGACTCAAAGGATGTAATGCATCATGAGAAAAATATCTAGAGCATTGTTATTCATGGAATTCATATGATGTACACTATCATGGGAATCATGCAAAGTATGAAATGCATCAAGATCTCCTAATATGTATGAGGAAACTATGGGGGTCTCCTCATGAGCATGAGTAGCAAAATCACATGGAGAATATTGACAACATCCAAAACAATGCATATTTGGAACAATGTGATCATGGCATGGCATAGTAGATGAATTGCGCAAATCATGTAAAGGAAGCATGGCAATATCATCACATGAAAAACAAAAGCCAATGACCATCATCTCGTCATCTATGCCATAAGTGCAAATGGGATTGATTTTGATGGGGCATGCATAGTTACTATGTTGAGATTGTAATGATGCAATATGGGAGATCTCACTCATAGCATATGACAAGTTCAATGGATTGTCAAACATGAAGTGACCAATAGAATTTTCACATGATATCCTATGAAGCATAGCATCACAACTAGGCAACTCAACATGCTCATCATCATATTCATCATAAATATGTAAGTCAAGGCATGAAGAAGTCTCACTAGCATGAAGCATGGGAATAGGTGGGTCAACATCATGGTAGCAATCAATGTCAAGATAGTCCACTAGTGGGACAAGAGAAGCACCATCACCTATGTTACCTTTGGAGCGTCGCTCATGTGTTGTAGGTGAGGTGTTGAAGATCCACTCGTTGTCATCTTCATCCTGATGGAACCATGTGGTGGGTGCATCATCGTCCACCATGTCCACCGATTTTTCCCATTGGAGGGATGGACTCGTCGAGGGTAGGCATGTCGTCATGTAGGAGACCTAGCACCAAAGAAGAAAACACACTAGGAGTAGAGGTTAAGTCATTAGAAATCATAGTGGCCTCACATGTCGTCTCAACTACCTCACTCACTACGTGTTGTGGCTCACTCACTCCCTCAAGGATGCTCTCACTCATATGGTTGGTGGAGTCACTCAAATGGGGCTCAACCTCACATAGGATGTGTGGCATGTTCTCATGTGTGGGGCTAGTGGTGGTTACACTCATCCTCTCATAGGAAATGCTCTCAATGTCACGTATGGTGGAGTCACTCATGTCACTCATGGGGTGGTGGCTCTCCTCACATGACAAATGGGGCATCTCAACATATGTGGGTGTCAGAGAGATGTAAGTGCAAATGTCTCCATGCGCGATCGCGTAGCTTGACTCGGAGTATGAGTCCAATGTGGGCGTCGTCTTCATGTTGTTGAAGAGGTTCGCTCTCGTCGCCGTGGTCGAACGGGATGGCCCTTGCTCGACCGTCTTGTCACCGTCTTGGTGTTGGAGGCCCATATGATGTGGCACCTCATAGCTCGTCTCTACGACCGAAGGGGGTTTCCCATGATCGACCATCTTCCTTGAGGGGCTTCC
This sequence comes from Triticum timopheevii, assembly GCA_963921465.1. NCBI lineage: Eukaryota > Viridiplantae > Streptophyta > Magnoliopsida > Poales > Poaceae > Triticum > Triticum timopheevii. Next base: position 442,962,895 of record OY997274.1, on the reverse strand, counting down.
GAAGATGGAAGTGTCACTCTCGCTCGTAGGTAGTCGCCTTGGACTTGATGAAGTCGATGTAGGCGTACACGTGGGAAGTAGGCGAAGATGTCGTACGTCCAAAGGCGAAGATGCCTTGATAGCACTTGGCGAAGATGCCAAAGTGGTTGTTGTAGCCGTAGCGCCGTCTTGGTGCTGGTTGTCTTGCGGTCTCCTTTTGTGCTCATGAAGCTTGGACTTGGCGTGAAGTAGGGCTTGTTGGGACTTGTGCATTTGCGCTTGTGGAGCATCTTCATGATGATGATGTCGTTGTCGCGCTTGAGCTCGTAGTTGTTCGTCGTCATCGTGCACATGTTGCTTGGAGGTGACTTGCCCTTCATGACGATGTGGATCACGAACGTGATGGTGGTTTCCATGTAGATGTGGACGAGGACGATTTGCACTAGCATCGTTTTGGCGCTCCGAAGACTTGTGGCTTGAATGTCGCCACCTTGAAGATGACGAAGGGGAAGAAGACTTGATCAAGGCTCTAATCTCCTCCATCCTTGCATCTTGATCCTCTTTATGTGCAGAAAGCTTCTTGTCGATGTAGTCCCTTTTCCTTGCTTCGGAGTGACGAATGTCGATGGAAATGTTCTCGATGCGCTCTCGCGATCTTGATTGTGCGCCTTGTATTTGTCATTGTAGATCGAAGATGGACGCTTTGTTGATGTAGTTGTTCACGCCGTCGTTGTTGTCGTAGACCGGAGAGGAAATGCCTTGCCTATCCATCACAAGACTCGAGCAAATATGAGTGGGAGAAAGAGAAGAACTTATACCAATGTACCTTGACCGATGTTGACAATGAATCAAGTTCACTCAAATGCGGACAATGAAATAGCACTATTGGTACCAATCCTTGTCGGTTCTCACACCTACACAAGTAAAGCTTATGGAGGAGCTCGGTGAGGATAGTGACACAAAAATTTGATGCAAAATGTTAGCAAGAGTCAATAATGTTGAAAAAGATTCACAAATTCGCAAGTGAAACAAGTAGACCAATAGCAATGAATGGCACACGGAAACACACACACGGATAGATAAATGGGGTCGTGCAACCAAGGAATGAGCACAAAATGTGGAATCCACGGAAAACGCTCGTGTTGCACAACTCAAGAGAGACGCTAGCATGATTTCTCAATAGGCGGATATGACACTTGTGCACAACCTATGAGATGCAAAATGAATAAACTTTCTATCCCAGGTATGCTATGTATGTAAGGTTCCCGGTGTTTCTCTCAAGATGATCCAAGATGATCGGATATGACAATCTTATATGCAATGTGGTATGATGCTATGACACTTGCTTACAAGCTTCTTTGCTCTCTTTCTTTTGCTTAAAAGCTTATTCTCTTTTTTTGTATGGACAATTTTTCACAATGCACAAACCAAGATAGCAATTGTGTATATGCGGGAACAAACTTGTGACACAAGATATGATACCAATATATGCACCACGATGATATGGTATGTATGCTATGGGAAGTATAATCACTAATGTGCACAAGTCACGTTGCCGGCAATACTCAAATGGCTAGTCTCGATAGGCAAGTAACGCAAAATGGGCTAGGGGTTAACAATGCAATCGCAAGTGAATATACAATGGTGTCGTCGAGGTGACCGTCCTTTGCGATGATGAGTGGCGGTGTTCTTGATGTAGATACCAAGATGATGGAGACTCGTCCCTAAGTAGCCGAAACACCTTAGGAAATGGACAAACCGCGAACTCAAAATCTCAAATGACTAATGTCAAATAGTGGTAGCGGAAAGCGGTGGTGGTTTTGCACTAGGCAATGCGGAAGTTGTGGTGGTGGTTGATGAAGAAGCAATTGTCCCTAAGTAGCCAAAACACCTTAGGAGATTCGAATCACTACTCAAGCAACCACTAATGCTATATGGAACAAAATGGGTTAGGTTGCGGAAGTCGGTGGTGGCTATGCGGATGATATGGTGGAAGGCCTAGGCAAACTTGCCAAATTTTCGAAAATTTGATGGAGTCAAATGGTGTTGGTAGTATTTTTGTGGGATGGGGGATGTCAATAGCTTCAAAACGAGCTAAAGAACGTCAAAATCGGAGTTCGGATGAATTAGTTATGGCCGAAACGGTGAAACTCGAAACGCTGAAACTGGGAGGGGCGGTAGTACCGCTTGTGATGGGCGGTAGTACCGCTCGTGCCGGGATATTTTGACTATTTCAGGCTGAAACTGGGCTGGGGGCGGTAGTACCGCTTGTGGTGCTCAGCAGTAGTACCGCTCGGAGGGGAGGTGGTACCGCTCGTGTCGGGATTTTTCGCAAATCGAATCGGGGCGCGATTTTGGGGCGGAAATGGATGATTTCGGGGGCAAAATTGGATGGATTTCGTGGATGGGAAGAAGGGAAATTTGGGGGAATGCTAGATCCACTTGAAACCAAGCAAATCCACGGATCAAAATCAACAAAACATCATCAAACCAACAAATCACAAAAATATTTGGGGGCTATTTTTGGTGGGGATTTTCGGATTTAGGACGAAAACAACAAAATCAAGCTAGAAAACACGGGGTAGGGGCTCCAAAAACGTGATCAACGTGGCTCATGATACCAAGATGATGTAGGGCGGAACCCTATGGTGACGATCTTTCACGTTTGGAGTGGATCCTACGGGGAATCACGAAGAACACGCGGAAGCACAAAAGGGGAAACACGGGGAAAACGAGAGAGAATCACTAAACCGACAAGGAATCAATCACACAAGTGCTAGATCACCGAGAACAAAGAGTAACATATGATCCACAATCAACAAAGGTAAGGATACAAAGGAACCGTTCTTCTCCGTGAGGAGGTCTTGATGATCTTCCCTAGAAAGGGGTCTTGAATCCGCTTGGGGAATCTTCTCCGAAGAGGTCGTGAACTATGAGGAGAAGTATCCAAGTGGATTAGCAAGGCTCTCACACGAATATGAGCTAAACCAATGCTAACCCTAACTAGGGGGAGGTGGAGGAGTATATATAGTCTAGAGCCACGAAGGGGTAAGTGAGGGCGAAGGGGTACATGGGCTCGGCCCGTTACACTGTGCTCAGACAGGCCGGTAGTACCGATCATGTGGGCGGTTGTTCCGCTGGTAACTCATGCAGGGCAGAAGTACTGGACGCGGAAAGCGGTACTACCACTGGGAGGTCGGGCGCTGGCTCCTGGAGATGGACGTCGGCGGGGCCAGCGGTTGTACCGGTTGTCTGGGCTGTAGTACCGGTCATTTGGTAATTGCCGGTACATCCGGTGCAGTACTGGCCTTGCACCGCTCGATCACAGAAGGTGGACCGGTTGTTGGGCGGTAGTCGACTGGTTGTTCCGGTTGGGTGGCCTCAGCAGTAGTACTGCTTGGAGTGGGCGGTAGTACCACTCGTTCTGGAGCGGCTAGGTTCTCTTCCTCCTCTTCCATGCTTGGCCTTGGTCCTTGGATTCTCCATGGTCGTCTCGGTTGTACCTGAGTATATGCAAGATCCAAGCATGAGGTAGTAGCCATGTCTCACATGTAGAAAGTGAAGGTTCGGAGAGGAGCGAGTTCACCTTGTGTCCAATGGTGTATATTTGAGGTCTCGTCATATGTCCTCTTGGGGCTTGGAGAGTAGTCGGAGTATACATGGGGATGAACGTGGGATGCTCTGCATCAAGGAGCATGTGGGAGCCAACATGGGTATCCAGGTCCCGCTGTTGGTTATTGACCAGAGAGTCATCTCGGTCATGTCTGCGTGTCTCCCGAACCCGTAGGGTCTACACACTTAAGGTTCGGTGACGCTAGGGTTGTAGAGATATTAGTATGCGGTAACCCGAAAGTTGTTTGGAGTCCCGGATGAGATACCGGACGTCACGAGGAGTTCCAGAATGGTCCGGAGGTGAAGAATTGTATATAGGAAGTCCAGTTTCGGCCACTGGGAAAGTTTCGGGGGTCACCGGTATTGTACCGGGACCACCGGAAGGGTCCCGAGGGTCCACCGGGTGGGGCCACCTATCCCGGAGGGCCCCGTGGGCTGAAGAGGGGCTGGTTCACCCCCCTTGGGCCTCCCCTGCGCCTAGGGTTGGAAACCCTAGGGGTGGGGGCGCCCCAATTGGCTTGGGGGGCAAGTTTCCCCCTTGGCCGCCGCCTCCCCTTGAGATTCAATCTCTAGGGGGCTGGCACCCCCCCAGGGCCCCTATATAAAGAGGGAGGGAGGGATGCGCACCCCTGCTCCTGGCGCCTCCCTCTCCCTCCGTAACACCTCTCCCTCTCGCTGAGCTTGGCGAAGCCCTGCTGAGATCGCCGCTACTTCCACCACCACGCCGTCGTTCTGCTGGATCTCCATCAACCTCTCCCTCCCCCTTGCTGGATCAAGAAGGAGGAGACGTCTTCCCCAACCGTACATGTGTTGAATGCGGAGGTGCCGTCCGTTCGGCGCTAGGATCTTCGGTGATTTGGATCACGACGAGTACGACTCCCTCAACCCCGTTCTCTTGAACGCTTCCGCGCGTGATCTACAAGGGTATGTAGATGCACTCCTCTCTCTCGTTGCTAGATGACTCCATAGATTGATCTTGGTGAAGCGTAGAATTTTTTTTATTTTCTGCAACGTTCCCCAACAGTGGCATCATGAGCTAGGTCTATGCGTAGTTTCTATGCACGAGTAGGACACAATCTTGTTGTGGGCGTAGATGTTGTCAATTTTCTTGCCACTACCAGTCTTATCTTGTTTCGGCGGCATCGTGGGATGAAGTGGCCCGAACCGACCTTACACGTACGCTTACGTGAGACAGGTTCCACCGACTGACATGCACTAGTTGCATAAGGTGGCTAGCGGATGTCTGTCTCTCCCACTTTAGTCGGATTCGATGAAAAGGGTCCTTATGAAGGGTAAATAGAAATTGGCATATCACGTTGTGGTTTTACGTAGGTAAGAAATGTTCTTGCTAGAACCCTATTGCAGCCACGTAAAAACATGCAACAACAATTAGAGGACGTCTAACTTGTTTTTGCAGCATTTGCCTTGTGACGTGATATGGCCAAAAAGGGTTGTGATGAATGATACATATGTGATGTATGAGATTGATCATGTTCTTGTAATAGGAATCACGACTTGCATGTTGATGAGTATGACAAGCGCAAGAGCCATAGGAGTTGTCTTAATTATTGTATGACCTGCATATCAATGAATAAACGCCATGTAATTACTTTACTTTATTGCTAAACCGTTAGCCATAGTAGTAGAAGTAACAGTTGGCGAACAACTTCATGGAGACACGATGATGGAGATCATGGTGTCATGCCGGTGACGAAGATGATCATGGCGCCCCGAAGATGGAGATCAAACGAGCAATATGATATTGGCCATATCATGTCACTATTTGATTGCATGTGATGTTTATCATGTTTTTGCATCTTATTTGCTTAGAACGACAGTAGTAAATAAGATAATCCCTCACAATAATTTCAAGAAAGTGTTCCCCCTAACTGTGCGCCGTTGCGAAAGTTCGTTGTTTCGAAGCACCACGTGATGATCGGGTGTGATAGATTCCAATGTCCACATACAACGGGTGTAAGACAGATTTACACATGCAAAACACTTAGGTTGACTTGACGATCCTAGCATGTACAGACATGGCCTCGGAACACAAGAGACCAAAAGGTCGAACATGAGTCGTATGGAAGATACGATCAACATGGAGATGTTCACCGATGATGACTAGTCCGTCTCACGTGATGATCGGACACGGTCTAGTTGAGTCGGATCATGTATCACTTAGATGACTAGAGGAATGTCTAATCTGAGTGGGAGTTCATTAAATAATTTGATTAGATGAACTTAATTATCATGAACTTAGTCTAAAACCCTTTGCAAAATGTCTTGTAGATCAAATGGCCAACACTCATGTCAACCTCAACTTCAACGCGTTCCTAGAGAAAACCAAGCTGAAAGATGATGGCAGCAACTATACGGACTGGGTCCGGAACCTGAGGATCATCCTCATAGCTACCAAGAAAGCATATGTCCTAGAAGCACCGCTAGGTGAAGCACCCATCCCAGAGAACCAAGACGTTATGAACGCTTGGCAGTCGCATGTTGATGATTACTCCCTCGTTCAGTGCGGCATGCTTTACAGCTTAGAACCGGGGCTCCAAAAGCGTTTTGAGCAACACGGAGCATATGACATGTTCGAAGAGCTGAAAATGGTTTTCCAAGCTCATGCCCGGGTTGAGAGATATGAAGTCTCCGACAAGTTCTACAGTTGTAAGATGGAGGAAAATAGTTCTGTCAGTGAGCACATACTCAAAATGTCTGGGTTGCACAACCGCTTGTCCCAGCTGGACATTAACCTCCCGGACGAGGCGGTCATTGACAGAATCCTTCAGTCGCTCCCACCTAGCTACAAGAGCTTTGTGATGAACTACAATATGCAGGGGATGGTGAAAACTATTCCTGAAGTATTTTCAATGCTGAAACCAGCGGAGGTGGAAATCAAAAAGGAACATCAAGTGTTGATGGTCAACAAAACCACTAGTTTCAAGAAAGGCAAGGGTAAGAAGAACTTCAAGAAGGACGGCAAGGGAGTTGCCGCGCCCGGTAAACCAGTTGCCGGGAAGAAGCCAAAGAATGGACCCAAACCTAAGACTAAGTGCTTTTATTGCAAGGAAAAGGGACACTGGAAGCGGAACTGCCCCAAATACTTAGCGGACAAGAAGGCCGGCAACACTAAAGGTATATGTGATATACATGTAATTGATGTGTACCTTACTAGTACTCGTAGTAGCTCCTGGGTATTTGATACCGGTGCGGTTGCTCATATTTGTAACTCAAAACAAGAGCTGCGGAATAAGCGGAGACTGGCGAAGGACGAGGTGACGATGCGTGTCGGGAATGGTTCCAAGGTCGATGTCATCGCCGTCGGCACGCTACCTCTACATTTACCTACGGGATTAGTTTTAAACCTCAATAATTGTTATTTAGTGCCAGCTTTGAGCATGAACATTGTATCTGGATCTCGTTTAATACAAGATGGCTACTCATTTAAATCCGAGAATAATGGTTGTTCTATTTATATGAGAGATATGTTTTATGGTCATGCCCCGCTGGTCAATGCTTTATTCTTAATGAATCTCGAACGTGATGTTACACATATTCATAGTGTGAATACCAAAAGATGTAAGATTGATAATGATAGTCCCACATATCTGTGGCACTGCCACCTTGGTCACATCGGTGTCAAACGCATGAAGAAGCTCCATACAGATGGACTTTTGGAGTCTCTTGATTTCGAATCATTTGACACGTGCGAACCATGCCTCATGGGTAAAATGACCAAGACTCCGTTCTCCAGAACAATGGAGCGAGCAACCAACTTATTGGAAATTATACATACTGATGTGTGCGGTCCAATGAGCGTTGAGGCTCGCGGTGGCTATCGTTATGTTCTCACTCTCATTGATGACTTAAGTAGATATGGGTATGTCTACTTGATGAAACACAAGTCTGAGACCTTTGAAAAGTTCAAGGAATTTCAGAATGAGGTAGAGAATCAACGTGACCGAAAGATAAAATTCTTACGATCAGATTGTGGGGGAGAATATTTAAGTCACGAATTTGGTATGCACTTAAGGAAATGTGGAATCATTTCACAACTCACGCCGCCTGGAACACCTCAGCGTAACGGTGTGTCCGAACGTCGTAATCGCACTCTATTGGATATGGTGCGATCTATGATGTCACTCACCGATTTACCGCTATCATTTTGGGGATACGCTCTAGAGATAGCTACATTCACTTTAAATAGGGCACCGTCTAAATCCGTTGAGACGACACCGTATGAATTATGGTTTGGGAAGAAACCTAAGCTGTCGTTTCTAAAAGTTTGGGGATGCGATGCTTCTGTCAAGAAACTTCAACCTGAAAAGCTCGAACCCAAGTCGGAAAAATGCGTCTTCATAGGATACCCTAAGGAAACCATTGGGTATACCTTCTACATCAGATCTGAAGGCAAGATCTTTGTTGCCTAGAACGGGTCCTTTCTGGAGAAAGAGTTTCTCTCGAAAGAAGTAAGTGGGAGGAAAGTGGAACTTGATGAAGTACTACCTCTTGAACCGGTAAGTAGCGCAGCTCAAGAAGATGTTCCTATGGTGCCTGCACCGACTAGAGAGGAAATTAATGATGATGATCAAGGTACTTCAGATCAAGTTACTACTGAACTTCGTAGGTCCACGAGGACACGTTCCACACCAGAGTGGTATGGCAACCCTGTCCTGGAAATCATGTTGTTAGACGACGGCGAACCTTCGAACTATGAAGAAGCAATGGCGGGCCCAGATTCCAACAAATGGCTTGAAGCCATGCAATCCGAGATAGGATCCATGTATGAAAACAAAGTGTGGACTTTGACAGACTTGCCCGATGATCGGCGAGCGATAGAAAGCAAATGGATCTTTAAGAAGAAGACGGACGCGGATGGTAATGTTACCACCTATAAAGCTCGACTTGTCGCTAAGGGTTATCGACAAGTTCAAGGGGTTGACTACGATGAGACTTTCTCTCCCGTAGCGAAGCTAAAGTCCGTCTGTATCATGTTAGCAATTGCCGCATACTATGATTATGAGATATGGCAAATGGACGTCAAAATGGCATTCCTTAACGGCTATCTTAAGGAAGAACTGTATATGATGCAGCCGGAAGGTTTTGTCGATCCTGAGGATGCTAACAAGGTATGCAAGCTCCAGCACTCCATCTATGGGCTGGTGCAAGCATCTCGGAGTTGGAACATTCGCTTTAATGAAATGATCAAAGCGTTTGGGTTTATGCAGACTTATGGAGAAGCCTGCGTTTACAAGAAAGTGAGTGGGAGCTCTGTAGCATTTCTCATATTATATGTGGATGACATACTTTTGATGGGAAATGATATATAACTTTTGGACAGCATTAAGGCCTACTTGAATAAGTGTTTTTCAATGAAGGACCTTGGAGAAGCTGCTTACATATTAGGCATCAAGATCTATAGAGATAGATCAAGACGCCTCATAGGTCTTTCACAAATCACATACCTTGATAAGATATTGAAGAAGTTCAATATGGATCAGTCCAAGAAGGGGTTCTTGCCTGTGTTGCAAGGTGGGAAATTGAGCTTGGCTCAATGTCCGACCACGGCAGAAGATAGAGAAAAGATGAGTGTCGTCCCCTATGCCTCGACCATAGGGTCTATCATGTATGCCATGCTGTGTACCAGACCTGATGTAAACCTTGTCGTAAGTTTGGTAGGAAGGTACCAAAGTAATCCCGGCATGGAACACTGGACAGCAGTCAAGAATATCCTGAAGTACCTGAAAAGGACTAAAAATATGTTTCTCGTTTATGGAGGTGACGAAGAGCTCGTCGTAAAGGGCTACGTCGACGCTAGCTTCAACACAGATCTGGATGACTCTAAGTCACAAACCGGATACGTGTATATTTTGAATGGAGGGGCAGTAAGCTGGTGCAGTTGCAAGCAAAGCGTCATGAGGGGATCTACATGTGAAGCGGAGTACATGGCAGCCTCGGAGGCAGCGCATGAAGCAATCTGGATGAAGGAGTTCATCGCCGACCTAGGAGTCATACCCAATGCATCGGGGCCGATCACTCTCTTCTGTGACAACACTGGAGCTATTTCCCTTGCCAAGCAGCCCAGGTTTCACAAGAAGACCAGGCACATCAAGCGTCGCTTCAACTCCATTCGTGAAAATGTTCAAGATGGAGACATAGGTATTTGCAAAGTGCATACGGATCTGAATGTCGCAGATCCGTTGACTAAACCTCTTCCGCGAGCAAAACATGATCAACTCCAGAACTCTATGGGTGTTCGATTCATCACAATGTAACTAGATTATTGACTCTAGTGCAAGTGGGAGATTGTTGGAAATATGCCCTAGAGGCAATAATAAAATGATTATTATTATATTTCCTTGTTCATGATAATTGTCTATTATTCATGCTATAATTGTGTTATCCGGAAATCATAATACATGTGTGAATACATAGACCATAACATGTCCCTAGTGAGCCTCTAGTTGACTAGCTCGTTGATCAACAGATAGTCATGGTTTCCTGACTATGGACATTGGATGTCATTGATAATGGGATCACATCATTAGGAGAATGATGTGATGGACAAGACCCAATCCTAAGCATAGCACAAGATCGTGTAGTTCGTTTGCTAGAGCTTTTCCAATGTCAAGTATCATTTCCTTAGACCATGAGATCGTGTAACTCCCGGATGCCGTAGGAGTGCTTTGGGCGTACCAAACGTCACAACGTAACTGGGTGACTATAAAGGTATACTACAGGTATCCCCGAAAGTATTTGTTGGGTTGACACGGATCGAGACTGGGATTTGTCACTCCGTATGATGGAGAGGTATCTCTAGGCCAACTTGTTAATGCATCATCATAATGAGCTCAATGTGACAAAGTGTTTGGTCACGGGATCATGCATTATGGTACGAGTAAAGTGACTTGCCAGTAACGATATTGAATGAGGTATTGGGATACCGACGATCGAATCTCGGGCAAGTAACGTACCGATTGACAAAGGGAATTGTATACGGGATTACTTGAATCCTCGACATCGTGGTTCATCCGATGAGATCATCGAGGAGCATGTGGGAGCCAACATGGGTATCCAGATCCCGCTGCTGGTTATTGACCGGAGAGTTGTCTCGGTCATGTCTGCGTGTCTCCCGAACCCGTAGGGTCTACACACTTAAGGTTCGGTGACGCTAGGGTTGTAGAGATATTAGTATGTGGTAACCCGAAAGTTGTTCGGAGTCCCGGATGAGATACCGGACGTCACGAGGAGTTCCGGAATGGTCCGGAGGTGAAGAATTGTATATAGTAAGTCCAGTTTCGGCCACCGGGAAAGTTTCGCGGGTCACCGGTATTGTACCGGGACCACCGGAAGGGTCCCCGGGGTCCACCGGGTGGGGCCACCTATCCCGGAGGGCCCCGTGGGCTGAACAGGGAAGGGAACCAGCCCCTGGTGGGCTGGTGAGCCCCCTTGGGCCTCCCCCTGCGCCTAGGGTTGGAAATCCTAGGGGTGGGGGCGCCCCACTTGGCTTGGGGGGCAGGTTTCCCCCTTGGCCGCCGCCCCCCCTTGAGATTCAGTCTCTAGGGGGCCAGCGCGCCCCCCCAGGGCCCCTATATAAAGAGGGGGGAGGGAGGGCTGCGCACCCCTGCTTTTGGCGCCTCCCTCTCCCTCCGTAACACCTCTCCCTCTCGCTGAGCTTGGCGAAGCCCTGCCGAGATCGCCGCTACTTCCACCACCACGCCGTCGTGCTGCTGGATCTCCATCAACCTCTCCCTCCCCCTTGATGGATCAAGAAGGAGGATACGTCTTCCCCAAGCGTACGTGTGTTGAATGCAGAGGTGCCATCCATTCGGCACTAGGATTTTCGGTGATTTGGATCACGACGAGTACGACTCCCTCAACCCCGTTCTCTTGAACGCTTCCGCGCGTGATCTACAAGGGTATGTAGATGCACTCCTCTCTCTCGTTGCTAGATGACTCCATAGATTGATCTTGGTGAAGCTTAGAAATTTTTTATTTTCTGCAACGTTCCCCAACACAGGGCGCTGAACTTTGTAGGATTTGCCTTCTTATTCCCGCTCGACCATGAGTACTGTACTGACAACTTATCCAGTGGATTCGATGTAAAGCAGTAAAGGCTCTTTGCTGATTGGAGCGGCAAGCAACGGCTGGGTGGAAAGCAGGGCTTTGAGCTCTTCAAACGCTGCTTCAGCTTCATCATTCCACTTGAACTTGTCAGACTTATTCATCGGTCGGTAAAGAGGTAATGCCTTTTCACCGAGGCATGAGATGAATCGACTCAATGCAGCCAAACAACTAGTAAGCTTCTGAACATCGTGCACACATACAGGGCGTTTCATTCGGAGGATTGTGCCAACCTTGTCTGGGTTTGCATCGATTCCTCGTTCAAAAACATGGAAACCGAGTAACTTTCCACCCGAGACTCCGAATGTGCACTTGGACGGATTGAGCTTGATATCATATCTTCTTAAGTTGGCGAGGTCGGTCGGTATGTCGGAACCTTTGTGTGACTTGACCATGATGTCATCCATGTATGCTTCCACATTCCGACTGATTTGAGTGAGCAGGCACTTCTGAATCATGTGCATGAACGTGGCACCAGCATTCTTGAGGCCAAAGGGCATAGTAACATAGCAAAAACACCCGAATGGGGTGATGAAAGCTGTTTTATTTTGTTGGGTCCATACAGTCGGATCTGATGGTACCCGGAATAAGCATCCAAAAAGGATAGTCGCTCACACCCCGCAGTTGAGTCGACTATCTGGCCGATGCGGGGCAGAGGAAAATGATCTTCCGGGTAGGCCCGATTGATATGCTTGAAGTCAATACACATTCGAAATGACTTATCTTTCTTGGGAACCATAACAACATTGGCGAGCCACTCGGAGTGGTATATCTCACCGATGAACTCAGCAGCCAGAAGCCGAGCCACCTCCTCACCAATTGCCTTTCTCTTCTCCGCAGCAGATCGACAGAGATGCTCTTTAACGGGTTTTGCTTTCGGGTCGACTCGCAAACAGTGCTCAGCCAGTCCCCTGGGTACACCCGGCATGTCTGATGGTTTCCATGCAAAGATGTCCCAGTTCTCACAGAGGAACTAGATGAGCGCTTTTTCCTATTTGTCGTCGAGTGTTGTTGAGATATGAGTCGGAGCAGCATTGGGATCGTTCCGGTGAATGTGAACCGGTTTTGTTTCACCAGACGACTGAAATGCAAACTTTGAAGCAGGCCTCTTGGCACGCAACAAATCACTCGGATCTGCATTCTTCTGGTATTCTTTCATTTTTACTGCTGCCATTTGTTCATCGGCGATCTTTGAGCCCTTCTGGAGGCAATCTTCTGCTCGCTGCCGATTTCCAGTGACTGTGAGCACGCCTCTGGGGCTAGGCATCTTCAACTTGAGGTACACGTAACACGATCGAGCCACGAAACAAGCATATGCAGGTCTACCTAGAATATCATGATAGGCACTGTCAAAATCCACCACCTCAAACATCAACTTTTCCTTGTGTTAATTCTTTGAATCATCGAAAACCACATCAAGAGTGATCTGACCGAGTGAGTCGGCTTTGTTTCTTGGGATGACATCATGGATCACATGTTGCTCCCACTGAGCTTGGACATCAAAATGCCCATCCCTCGGAGGGCCTCAGCATACAGTATATTCAAACCACTGCAACCATCCATCAAAACCTTGGTCATTCGAGTGCCCCCAATGACTGGGTCGACCACCAACGCTTGCCGCCCAGGGGTAGCAACGTATGCTGGGTGGTCGGACTGGTCAAATGTAATGGGTTTTTTTACCACTTCAAATATGTCGTCGTTGCCGGAGCAACCATGTTTACTTCTCTGTTAATAACTTTCAGTCGACTTTTGCTCTCGAGGTCAGCAAAAATCACCAAAGTGGCATTGACACCGGGGTAACCGTCATCTTCCTCTTTGTCCTCCTCCTTATCAGACTCTTTGTCCTTTTCACTAGGCTGGCCCTCTCGGAAACTCTGAATCAGGAGTCGATACTGTCGAGTGGTATGCTTGGGAAGAATCAAATTTCCCTCTTCATCCTTTTTGGTGTGTATATGACACGATAAATCAAGCACATCATTTCCCGCTTGATCTTTCACTTTTTTAGGGGTCCAAGGCCCTTTAGGCTTCCCCTTGAACTTCCCTTGATTCAAAATTGCTGCCTCAGCAGGACCTGCAGCCTCAGCTTTTCGTTTCTGCTTCCGACTGGAGTTTCCTCCTATGGTGTCCTGGGCGACTGATTTGTTCTTTCCGCTCCAGAGTCGTTCCTCTTCTTTGCCGTTAGCGTATCGAGTAGCAATCTCCATCATCCGAGTCAAAGACATGTCTCCGGTCCGATCGAACTTCAGATTGAGCTCTCTATAGCGAACCCCTTCTTTAAAGGCACAAACTGCTTGGTGCTCTGACACATTCTCCACAGTGTGATGAAGGGTAGTCCATCTCTGGATATAGTCTCTCAAAGTCTCATTCTATTTCTGAACACAATGCTGCAATTCAGCCAAACCAGCAGGTCGCTTGCAGGTGCCCTCGAATGTTTTTGTAAACACTCGGGCTAACTCTTCCCAATTGAAAATGCTTCCAGGGGCCAACTGATTCAACCAAGCTCTGGCAGAACCCTCAAGCATCAAAGGGAGGTGTTTCATGGCCACCTCATCGTTGCCACCACCAATGTGCACTGCCACTCGGTAATCCTCCAACCAAGTGTCGGGCTTCGACTCTCCGGTGAACTTACTTACGCCCGTCACCAACCTAAAGTTGTCAGGGATCTCAGCGGCTCGGATGGCTCTTCTGAAGCACTCGGGGCCGGAAACGTGCACTCTGCTTCCACTGGGTCGATATCTATCCAGCCCTTCTCTATATGTTCTGTTCCTATCGACCAAACCTTGCACAAGGACTGACCATGCGTCGAATCCAGGCTCTCTTGGGTCGACTGGAACTCTGCGGTCATTACCATACGTGCGCCTGTCATCATACCGCTGGGGCGCGCATGACCCGCCCCTCGGAGGGGGCGAAGGCACTCGACGGTGGTGGGTCACGGGCATACTCGCGATCAAATTCCCCATGGGCTCTTCCCAGGTGCCAATCTCGATGGTGACCATGATCTTCACGTTGCAAAGGCGACCCGGGACTATGTGTCGAATGAACTGTGTTTGCCCTCACTGACCTGCTGTGGATCCTGTTGCGCGACTGAAAAACGGCAGAGTTTTGCTCTCCTGCTGCCCAGAGCAGCACTCAGATCTGCTCCAAGCCTCTTCCAGCCTCTGAACGGGACGGCTGAATAGATTCTGCTATACGTGCAGCAGCTGTAAGATTCTGGATCGGAGTGTGGTATACCTGGCGTTCAGGCGGAAACAATTATCGTTGTCGTCGACTGGATTTGGGGATCAGTCAACGGGCGCGTTCGTCGAGATAATGTTGGAGGTTCTCCAGACGCGCGCGCTCGGCCGGCGTGGCCAAGCGCGCAGCCTCACCGGCCTGAGCCTCAGCAGTCTCCCCCATGATGGGGGTTTGGAGCGCCTCAATGTTGCGGCGGTGCAAATCTTCCCTCTGCTGCGAATTGAGAGGTTGGTGCTCGTACTCATCATGGTCATACGACGGGCCGTCACCGTCGTCGTCGCCTCCGTTGCGGCGAAACCCGGGTGGGATGCGATGAGAGTCGACCATGAGAACTTTTGTCGCGGGGTCGCTGCTCCCGCGCTCGGAAAGAGTATCAGCGGAGCCAGTTGACTGGTCTGTAGAGAAATTCATCGGGCTCGATCGCCATGACTTTAGGGATGACCGTCTGACGAGCCACTGCATGCTTGACCCACCACTGGAGCCGCGACTGACCGGATCGCTTGCGGCAACATCCAGCGGAGTGAGCGGATGATGCGAGGGCCGACTAATACGGAGTCGATAACTGTCATAGAAGAACGCCGCAGGCACTCACGCGGAAGTGCGATGCCCCGCGGATCGGAAGAGCCTCGACATCGAGGGGGCTTCTTGAAGCCAGGCGGAGTCGTCGGCGACGAAAGTGAGCGCGCCGAGTCGGAACTCGCGGCTCACGACCAAACCACCGCCGGAAACCATGTTGACATAGATCGGAAAAAAGCAACATCGCCAGAAGTTGCCAAGACGCTTTGCCCCACGGTTGGCGCCAACTGTCATGGTACTAAGTCTGACAGTAAGAGTAGGGGGTACGTATGAGGAGGCAAGGCCCTAGCTACGACGAGGTTGTACACACGAGTTTACGAGTTCAGGCCCCTCTCGAAGGAGGTAATAGCCCTACGTCTTGGTGCCCTAAGGCAGTCGACTGGAATATGGGTCTGTGTTACAGGGGGTACGAACCCCTATGCCAGAGGAGGGGGTGGCTTATATAGAGTGCGCCAGGACCCCAACCGTCCCCCGTTACAGGGTTCAATGTACATTAAGACAGGGCGTTACTGGTAACGCCAACTATAAAGAGCTATTAATGATCTTTAAGACTACGGAGTGAACGCCTGACCGTTGCCATCCTGAGTGACTCTAGGCCATCTGTACTCCGAGTGGTTTCTTATATGTCGAGTGACTTCATCTTGGTCGAATGGAATCGAAGGTATCCGAGTGAGGTAATTGGTCGAGTGGATTGCACTCCATGGTTACTTCAGTCGGTATCTCTTGTTATACTTTGAATGTACTTAATTCTAGGGTAGTGACCTTGGGTAGGGGTATAGGTCAGGCCTATGACCCTACCCTAGGTTCATGGCATTATCAGACATCCTCTAAAAGAATAGATGGTAAGATTGCACGAGATGTTATTTTTATGTCGACAAGGAATCACTTTATCATCTGTTCCCAAATTGTCCGCTTGCTAAGCTCTTATGGCATATTGTCCATATTAATTTTAGCCTCCCACCATCCATGCATATTACGAATCAGTTCGGAGAATCATAGGTGGGGATTCATCCTAAGCTAATGGCTCAAAATTCGCATGGGAGTTTGTGCTTTATTATGGGCTATCTAGAGGGGCTTGAATGACTCTGCATTTAGTATTATGGAAGTTTTTGTAAGATATCTACAAATTTATCCATTGGATCCTTACAGGGCTTTTTTTCTAAACAATGAGGAGGACCGGCCATCCATGATTGTGTGTAAACTATGGGAGACGGTTGCTTGTGTCTTATTTGTTTGATCTGGGTGGTGGCTTGGTAATAAGATACATGATCAATGAGGCTTCTTATATCTTGCTTTTTTCGGTTGTTTTTATATTTTGGCTTGCCGCTGTGACACTATACTAGAAGGGTTGGGCGCGCTTTGTTGCGCTGTTGGTGTCGTCGGGTTTTCATATTATTATTTTTACTCCTTCTGTTTCAAAATATACGGCATTTTGTTTTTGAAAAGTCAACCCACTTTAAGTTTGACTAAATTTGTAGAGAAATATATCAATATTCATAATAAATTGGTATCCTTAGATTCATTAGGAAATGAGTTTTCATATTCTATTTTTTAATATTGTGGATGTCAAGATTTTTGACTTTGAACTTGATAAACGTTAAAGAAATCTGATTTTTCAAAAAATAAATACTCCTTATAGTTTAAAACTGAGAGAGTATTTGGTTTGGTGAGTGATGGACATGATGGAGTGTGTTTTTCTTTTTATTTAATTGGTGGGCCTTTCGTGATGTGATTATGTATTACCTGCTAATCGACCATACTTATGTGAGAAATTTTCTACGTCAGTGTCTGCATGTACTATATTGGTGCTACAATATCAAATGTTGATGCTTCTTTTTTTAGGTGGCGAGAGGGTGCGAGTTGCTTCCGATTGATTTGAAAAATCTTTGATCCGGTCAAAATAATGAACCAAATCCAAAATTAAATACCTCAACGAAATGAAAATAATCCAAAATTAAGCAGCATACTGAATTAAAAGTTTGTTGGCCGTGTCAAAATCAGATAACTCAATTCTAAAGTGAAGACTTTAGTAGATTGTGAGGCCTTCAAAATTAGCAAGGATATTGTATTTATAGATGTACCGCACTTTGGCATGTTTGGATCCTGTAAATTGTATAATAGTTAATGAGGCCAGAGTCTGTGAATTGAATTATTGATTTTGTCCAGGCAGATAAAGAAATGGATCTGCCACATTAAAATTTGGATCCAAAGATGTCTCTGCATCCAATCAACATATCCCTCTTTCCGAAAGAAGAATGATGAACGACTGATATAATTTCTAGTACTTCATTTTCACGAGTCAGAAAATGATAACATCGATCATTGGATATTTTGTGAGACTAGTAAGGGTGCACGTGTAATGCGTATAATAGTATAAAGATTTCCTGAGTCACCATACTTACTAGTAGAATGCCCGTGCGTTGGCACGGGCATTCCCATTTTGTTCTGATTGCATATATATACATGTATGGCTGTATAAAACTCTATGAATTTTTGGCCTCTTGCAACGACATCGCCTCGATACCCTTTTAATGTATTACTCTTGTCCATCTCCATCCCTCTCATCTGCAAAACTAAAAATATATAGAAATACGTGCAAGAGATATACAAAGAACAATTATTTGTATGCATCTCTGCCCATTTTGTAAAACTCAACAAGTTTTCAGTCCAGTCCATCATAAAGCTTGGTCAATCGAAATTTTCAAAGCATCATCTGAAGGCATGAAGTTTCATATCTAATCTAAAGTCAACAATAAACACATTCAAAAAAAGCTCCATATACAATTGGTCGGTTGCTAAATGCGAGCACGTGACCGTTTTAGTCGGGAGTGAGTGGCATTGTGCTTTTTAGTTGAGTGAGTCGCATCTCAATCCTTGTTAGAAATGACTTTGTTAGGGTATGTGATATTTTGCACTAATACAAAAAAGTATGTGACATTTCTCTCATAGCAAAGAAGTGCTTCTCCCTATAAAAAATGCAAACATCTAATCCTTTTATTCTTATCTTCAAAAAAGAAATTCACTCTCTCGCTCTATCATCACACTACAAAACACTCTCGCTCTATCATCACACTACAAAACACTCTCACTCACTTGTCATTCCCCCGGCTTGCTCTCCTCGCTATGGCGTCGCCGCCGCCAGTGTTGTATTCCCTCGATACCACGACATTCGGCATGTCCCTTCTTCTCACCAGTCTCCCCCCCCCCCCCCCCCCCCACACACACACACACAGTGTCGCTCGCCTCCTCCTATGTGTCCAAAGCCGATTCCCGATGCCAAGGAATGCACACTGTCATAGCAGAGGGCGACCACCACATTGTGTTCTTACGTCCATGGTATACGAAATGATATATATCATGTGATCCTTTCGCCTCTTTTTCTGATTCCTTATAACAATATGGCAAGATTGTTTTTAGTTTTCAAAAGTATTGTTGTCATTTTTTGTTGATTGCTAATATCTTACTTAGAAGGATGCAGTTTCCAGTCTCAAGATAGATAATATCTTATTTAGAAGGATGCTTCCATTTCTTGCTTACTAATAGACAAAGCAGCGGTTGGTGCAGGTGCGGGGTCGAGTGTGGATCTGCGGTGCTTCCCTCGCTGCGAGCCATCACCTCACCGCCTCCTTTGTCCATGCCTTCGTCCAGTGCCTTTGACATTGACGACCACGGTGACGAAAAAGGATGATGAGGCCGGCGGAGTTGAGTCCTGCGAAGCAAGATCGGCCTCTAGTTATGCAGACAAACATGTATAGTAAATTGACATGAAAAGGCAATGTGATGTTATCTAAAAATCAGATAAAAATGTTGCATGTTGCAGTTGCACCATGCAATATCTGTTCATGATGAAGAAATTAACTATTAGGAAAAGCAAGTTGGACTATTAAAAAGCATATCAGTTCATTTTAGAGCATGAACTCCAAAACCAAGTATAAAGACACCTCAACATGATTCCAGGTGCTAATCAAACCAAATACATAGAAACAGAAAAAATGCGCATTCCCTTAAGTTGAACATTTTCTTACAAATTCTTAGATTGAAACACTAATCAGGATGTACATTCAATCGACGGAAATCATAAACCAGAAAGTCCATTTTCTTAACCAGCAGAATATTAATCTACAAATTATTGTTTGTGGATGATGGGGTATTGTTCCACAAATTAAAATTGATTCGAAATATAGAACCAACACTACAAGCACAACAACTGGATATTTACCTGCAAAATATGTCTTTACCTGCAAAATAACTGGATATTTAGCATAGGCGAGCTGATGATGTGTGCAGCCAACACAAAATATTACCTCTTCACAAATAGTATAGCACAGCGAAAGACTGTCCGAAGCAAGCCAACAAACTGTTGTAGTCTGGACCAAGCATACCGTTTCTAGTCGTTTTATAGACTGTTCGCTGCTCATTCTTTCAGAAGTACTCATGAACTCTTCACAGAGCTGCACTCTCTCCTCCATGGAAAGCATTTACTTCTTTAACTACATACATACGTCAAACACTACCAATTGTAACAGAGATTTGCAAAAACATATCTACCAACGTATGATGGGCACCACCACCTGGCTCTTCCCTTGCACGATCGGCGTCGATTCCACTGACGGCGGCGGCGCCTTCTCATCCACTGGCGGCAATAGTGTGGAAGAATTGTGAGACATTTATTCAGACCAAATGAGTGTGCAACTTCAATATGGATATGGTACTATTAGAAGGCCATTGAAGATACTTATGCAGAGGAGGCAGTTTTAATTTGGAATTGATTGCTATGATTATTGTTTGAATATTGAAAATCAATGTTTTTATAATTCTTGAAAGATGAATAATTAAAAAGAGAATCATTTATTTCTTGTACACATGCGTGTTAGAAAAAATGATGATATGGTCAAAACACCCTTGTAATAATCCTCGGGATTATACTCTATCTAGGGTACAACGTTTGGTTGAGTTTTGACTTCAGGCTTGTAACATGCACTTAAACATAAAAAATCTAAAAAATCATTATTTAGCATCGCACTATGTGCACATATATATAGACACAAACATCGATCAGAGGCTTGCTCAACAACTTCATCAGGGGCTCGTCCCCTCGTGAATCAAACGTATACGTATGATGTGCCGCTGGATCAGAGGTACGAGCTCGTGAATCAAATCGAAGCTTACCTTCACAGGACCATATTCCTTTGTCCCAACAAAGCCGTCCACATCGTTGCTTGTGCTGCTGCTGGTGACAAGGCAGAGCGCCAACACTCTGAAGACGTCACTGAACTGTCGGTCCATTGGTGAACAAAATACAGCTATAGGCATTAAAATTGTACCTGGGCATGATACTCAAGATGTTTTTTTTTTTCTTATTGCATCATGTGCAATTTAAAGAGAGTTGCAGACTCTACAATTTTTAAAGCGTCAAACTATATAAGAGTAATTGCCCGTGCAAGGTATTGATTTTGTCACAATTTGTTAGAGATACATCACATCAAAGCTTCAGAATCCATTTTCTCTTAGATCAATAACAAGCAGATCAAACATTAAACATTGGAGACTGGATTAGCAATTCCGTGGAACATCAACATCTCCTATTGCTACCAAGAGAGCAAGGTAGGCAAGAGGAGGACTGGCCATATAGGTCAAGAAAGAGTGTGGATGTATCTAACATTTCTCTTACTTGCTATCGACCACCACTGATCGATATCTTTGTATCTACTTGTCCAATCGAGCATAGCACTGTCCCAAAGCTCTCAGTTTCAGGCATAATGCAATGTAGATGCTATGGTTACCCTCACAGACATGTAAGAAGATAAATAAATAACATAAGTTTGACTGAATACATTCACAGTCTGCTAGTACTTCTGAGCTCTAACCCTCTATACTCTCGATGTTCTGAATCAGAAATGTCTTTGATTGAGCAGTAAATTCGAAGAATAACTATTGGCAATTAAATCGATGACCCAAAGTTTTGAAAATAAATAACAATTAGCAATGATCACAGGAGAATTCTTTTAGAATCTATGATCGCAGGAGATCACAGAAGAAGAAAAACATCTCTGCATCCTTTTCGTAATATACATGTGCGGAAAAAAAATCAAAATGATACAATTGTATCTTATTTACCTTGCAAGAAAATGGAGTTCCCATATTTTAATGAAAAGAAATCTGAAGTAGTCCCTCCATATCAGTTCAAATAATACCCTAAAACCATTGTCATGTCAGGAATAGCAGTTCATTATGAATTAGAGCATTCCATATAGAAGGCTTCAAACATGGAATTGGGCTAGAAAAGGCACACTAACCAGTATGTGGAATCATTTTATCCCTCTTTGCTTATCATATGTCTTTACCTGCAAAATAACTGGATATTTAGCATAGGCGAGCTGATGATGTGAGCAGCCAACACAAAATATTACCTCTTCACAAATAGTATAGCACAGCGAAAGACTGTCCGAAGCAAGCCAACAAAGTGTTGTAGTCTGGACCAAGCATACCGTTTCTAGTCGTTTTATAGACTGTTCGCTGCTCAATCTTTCAGAAGTATTCATGAACTCTTCACAGAGCTGCACTCTCTCCTCCATGGAAAGCATTTACTTCTTTAACTACATACATACGTCAAACACTACCAATTGTAACAGAGATTTGCAAAAACATATCTACCAACGTATGATGGGCACCACCACCTGGCTCTCCCCTGCACGATCGGCGTCGATTCCACTGACGGCGGCGGCGCCTTCTCATCCACTGGCGGCAATAGTGTGGAAGAATTGTGAGACATTTATTCAGACCAAATGAGTGTGCAACTTCGATATGGATATGGTACTATTAGAAGGCCATTGAAGATACTTATGCAGAGGAGGCAGTGTCGGAGCGAAGGCAGTAGGCCCTGCAAGTTAATTCACTATAGTAATATTAATGTACAGTCCGTGGTCAGTACTGTGGCGATGTCAAGGCAAGGTCGACAAAGGAGAATTTAAGCAATCTGGAGCTGGGATCTGCGCCGCTGTATCTGCACATCACAAGCATGGAATGGGCAAAGACTTTTTTCGTTAATCAGACGTAAATGTTTTGAATGAAAATAAATTGTTGTAAGTATAAACCAACCTCTACAAACGAGCGGGACGGAGAGTGACTTGCAGATCTTGGGAAGGGAGATGGCGACAGTGCGGTTGTTGATGGGGAGGCCGAAGGCCATGTTGCCGGTGAGGATGAGGCACACACAGTCGGCGCTGGTGCAGATCACCCCGACCACCGCCTTGCAGCACTGCAGCGTCGGCGAGCCCCTGCTGTTGGTGAAGACCGTGCCAGAGGCCACCAACGCGCACTCCAGCGCCTGCTTGTCCAGCAGCCGGAGGTCGCACCTGAACCAGACGACGGCCATGCTGCCCACGCCGCTGCACCGACAAGCTGTGCCTTCGGAAGGACTCTAAAGGCGTCTTCGACCGCCCTGGGGGCCTCTTCAGTGGCGTGTGGGAAGGCAGTGCCGCGGCCGCCGCCACAAATCACGAGGAGGGCGCCGAGCCTATTTTCAGGCGGGTGAGGATTGAGGATCCATCTCCTCCGCAACTGCCGCTAGGGTAGCTGCCGCTGAGAGGCAACGAGCAGCGAGATAGGCGAGCATGAAACGAGAGGGACGAGGGAGACGAGTATGTAGTCTTTGTGGAAGTTGTACGGTATCGTGTTGAAGATGATAACCATGGCAGTGCGCGGGGGCGGGACGACCGCCCAGGATGCAGTGGGCGGGGTTCCCACTAAGAACAGAGCTGTCATTGGCCGGCGAGTAGCAGCACGTCACTCTGTCCAGCGACGACATCACTTTGACGTCCGAAGAGGCCGGGGTCGAGGATGAAGAAGATGGGGTGTCGTCCCGTTGAACTGAAGGAAACTGGTCGACGGAATAAAATTCGCCACGGCACTGCCTTCCCACGCCGCTGAATATATTTGTTGTTAGAAAAGGCCAGGATCGATAATTTAGGAAAGTTAGGATTTGGAATTGATTGCTATAATTATTGTTTGATAAGTGTTATCGGATCCTGCCTATTTGTAACATGTCTAGTTTGGAAAGTTTGAAAAGGTTAGGAAAGTTTTAATTGGGAGGGTAAAAAAACCAACATGAGGATATGGCGGTCGGAGGTGGGACGAAAATAAACCAGACAAAAATAAACCGAACGAAAATGGTGGGACAAAAATAAACCGTGGACGCAATCCTACCAACTGCTTCATTAGGAGTAGAGATTTTGTATCTTAATTGAAAAACGATTCCCCTTGACTGGTTGATTTTTCGCCGCCTCGCTCGCACGATTTGAAATAAATATAGCTTTTGCGGATAATTTTTTTTTCATATGAGCACCATATCGCAATGGACGTCTCAACCATACAGACTTAGCAAAAACACATCACATACAATAGTACCTTGCCAATTTTGTCCCACGGCACGACACTTAAGTAACACACACATAGACAACATCTTGGTCATCGGTTGTGGATCCATACACAACATTGAACATATAAACCCTCAAGAACTGCTAAGCACGACGAAGGTAGCCACGTCGCCCCTAAATCGCTATCAACAGTGCTGCCACCATTGCCTGTAAATTTCGTGTCCCGCCGAGGACGTTTTAGTCTTTTCACATGTAGGGGTATAAATTACAGCCGCTGCCGTGGAGAAGCAGGCAGCGACACCCGACGCGCGTGCACCTCCTTAACCCTAGCCGCCTCCCGACCTCAGCCCCCTGGTCCCCGGCGGCTCCCCCCTCGTCCTCACCCCCTCCTTCTCTTTCTCTCTCCCCCGGCCACCGTCGACCCCCACGGTTGGTTCGCCGCCTTCCGCTTCTTCGCCATCGACGTGGACGTCGGCGTACGCGCGCGGGCGGCAGAGCTTGCTGGCCGGCTGCGTGGCGCGCCCGTGCTGTACTGCCAGAAGAGCTTGATCCGCCGGCGCCGGCCAGGCTCTCGACTGACGGGCTCGCCGGGTCGCCGCCCCTCACGCCGCGCAGGCTAGGGGCGAGAAGGCGGAGGCGGGAGCGGCTGCTTCGGGCCCCGATCTGGGGAGGGTATGAGGCAGGGGAGGACGCCGTCCCTTTCGTTCCCTCTCTGATTCGTCCTCTTCCCTCTTCCCTCTTTCCATCCCTCACTTCGCCCTCAGGTCCGAGGCAAAGAGTTTGCTTCCTCTGCTCCGTTCATGTCATTGAGGTTTGTTCTTCTTCCATCCTCTTCTTTCCTATTCGTGTGTTGTTGATTTTACTTTGATTATAACAATGAATCTCCATAGATTTTCCTATACTCAGCAGAAAACTCAGATCCCTTCTTCACTGGTTTCTTCTTCCTTCTCTGTAGCTTTTTCCTTGGCCATAGCACCACATTTGCGGCAGCACACCAGAGTCAATTTGGTTGACTAGCAACAGAGCAAAGGTGAGGTAATTCCTAATCTGACAATTAATTGCTTACATTTTCCTATCTTCAAGGGGCTGCTCTTTGATTCAGAGTAAAATCAGGTCTTCACCTATGGAGGAGGTAGATACTGACGGAGTGTATATGACCAGGTGTCTTCCAGGTTCTGCATCATCAGTGTGTACCTCTAGATTCTGCATCATTAGTGAGCAACTTACCTAAGGTTAGTTTCTTTGTACTTCCAGCCCACTCTGCTCCCATTTCTCTCTCATATTCACATTAATCAGGGGGCTGCTATCTGTGCAATCATGATGGTTTATTTATGCTATCAGACCCCATCCTGTAGTGTCATTTTCCTCTCATCAGGTAGGAGAGTTTTAATAGATATATTGATAGCAAACAATAGCATTAATAAGAACCCGGTATATGGTGGTTTTCTCTGGGTTTTCTTTAATGAGTATATGTGATACATAGAAAATGTATATGGTGGTTTCCATCCTGGTTTACCTGGGTGGTGCATGGAGCTTATTTCTCTTGGGTTCTTTCTAGAGTATGAAGGTGTTGTTAGCTAGCACCATTTGGAGGAAGCACATCATGTCTTGGATCTGAAGTGAAGCTTGTTCTTATATAATTCTTTGAGAAAAAGGGTGTTTATTAAGACTAACAAGAATCTCCAAGCATTTTTAGAATTGCATTCTTCTTTAGAGATGGTATTCTTTTTCAATAGTTCTCTGACTCATCTGATTGGGGTTTGGGTATACCAGTGTTGAGTAATGTATTCATTATGAATTGTTAATCCGGTTAACTGATGGAAATATTGGTGTCATTACACATAGTCAGTCTAAGCTAGATTTAGTTTCCCTAATAGTTATTACAGAGTTAATCCATGGTCTATAGCTTCAGAAGGGTATATTTCCTCTATTAGTTCCACTAATATAGTTCCCATTTTACATTTAAGTGTAAGCATAGGGACATAATACATCATCCTTAATCTTCTAACTGCAGTAGCCCATATCTAATTTTCCATTAATTTAACTTTGGTGAGTGAGTGCCACTTAAAAAAAAGCCAATGGAAAGTGTGTGATGCATTATCTACCTTTGAAGTACCTACTTCTTGAACATTTCCTTTTAGATTGCTTACTGCTTTTGCATTTTAATGCAGCAAATCACCCTGCCCTACGAACCACCATTGCAAGCTGTTCACTTAACCTTCCAAAGCCAAGGTTCCTGTGTCGGCTTCTGTCGATAGTAGAGAAAGTGCTTCAGCTGAAGATGCTATTGACCTATATCCAAGGAAGATGTTAGTGCTTCTGTTAAATTCAACTACTGTTTTTCCCTGTTACAAATTTCTTCCACTGATGACCATCCCCACATGAAAATAGGAAACTAAGCTGGATGGTGGGAATGCTGATGCTGTGGTTACCGGAGATGAGAAGAACATGCAGTCTGACCAAACCTAGCCTAAGAGGTAGGAAATCTCTCTTAGATCAAAATCATTGGTTGGCAGTTGTACTGTGTTATTTGGCTCTTTAATGGTTACTGAAATCTTGCTTACCTTGCTTGTTGACTACTAACAGATTATAATTATCTCTTCTAATTGGCTTCTTGGGCCGATGGCGCAACAATAAAATTTATATATTGCTTTTCTTGCTTACCTTGCTTGTTAACACAGACAGCAACGACACATTCTTACTATGTTCCATTAAAGCAGATAAGAAGATAATTTATTTTGGGTAAATTTATTAATTGCTTTTCTTCTCCAAGCTCACCAACCTAGCTTTAACCAAAAAAGAAAAGGAGCAGGCTTGATTAGCTTAAAAAAGAAAAAGATTTCAAAACGGTGTGGTAATAGAATTATGTTCAGTTTGTTGCTTTGGGTTATTCTTGATAAGCAATTGGGTAGTGGTTGCTGTTTACTCATAATGGCTGGATTGGTGGGAATGAGTTTATGAAAGCGTAATTCAACTGTTTATGGAAGTAGTTGGATGAACATGCATGCTGTGTGCAACTAAACTGATCTGGTTGCTTACCTGCAAAAAATAAACTGATCTGGTTGCATGGAAATCTTCACCTAATATGTTGTGCACTGGTCTGCATTTATATTAGCAGTTCTGTTTTTATTTGTCTCTTTTGTGATAGTTTAAGGTGAGAACAGAGTATTTATAATTGGGGCATGGACTACATACTTTTCCTAAGTTTTTTGGTGTGACCATGGGATACACCTACTGTATTTAAGGCGTGTTGTTCTTTCTTGAATTAGGTACTGCGTTGTGCTTGAATGCAATTGTCTTGATTTTGACAGCAACCGAGCCCAATCAACAATTAGTAGAAGTAGTTATGAGATGAGGCAGAGGAGAGCAGAGAGGACCGGAGAAGGAGTTGCGAACCTCGCCAACAAGGCCGTGACCCTGCATCACTAAAAAATGCCCCGTATTTGTTTCTCATGCTTGGGTGATGGCTGACCATGGCATGTTCTTATTAGTTCAGGTTAGTTTCTAGCTGCCACTTTGTTTTACCAATTTCAGGTTGCTTCTCCACGAGTTTGTGTGTAGTTCCTTCTGCCCTGGAGCACCTTTGCTCATTGACTGCTCATTGACCACGTTGATTGCTTATCTTTTGTTCCCTTCACGTCATTTGCTTGCACAAGATTTGTTGTTGTAAAAGAATTGCAATTATTTTTGCAGGTTGGTCTCTCCGGTTCTTTTTGCCGATGGCTTGATGTACGCACTGGCAACCTCTTACTGGAAGGATTCGGCATGCCTCTGTTCGAGAGATGGGATATGAAGAAATGGCATTCTTGTATGTTATATCATTTGAAGCAATGACACTTTATTTTGGTTCACATTTCTTTACAGGTTGTTGTATGCAGAGTTTATGAGGTTGCACTGCACCATCAAACTATGCTCCATGTTAAGCAACATCCAGAACTGCCATTATATATTTAATGTAGTAGGTTGATGCAAGTTTGTAACCAGTCATGGATTTTAAATAGGCTTTCTACCTCTTTATTTTGGCTGGCATGTTTTGGCACGTGTTTTTGTCATTGATCTGCTATATATTAATTACATTTGAGTAGACTGTTGACTGAGAAAGCCTGAACATGTTGTGTTTTGATTTATGAGGACTAATAGATAGTTTTCCCTCAGGTTTATTTATTTTCTCTCCACACTTTTAATTCTACATAAAAGTACATTCTATTGTTATTTGTTTACTAATGCAATATATGTACCCTTCTTTGTCTCAACTTTATCAATTTTAGTTTGTGTTTTCTGTGGCACAGAACACAGTTCAAGGCAGTGCTGTGTCAAAGATGTGTGCCAAATAATTAAGCTGATTGAAATATCAAACTTTGGGTGCAGTCTTCTTGGTCCTGTATATATGACTGGGTGATACAAAATCTGGACAGTTCTGTCATGCCTTTTATCTTCACATCTGCCTTTCATGAATTTACTAAAGCTTTTTTTTACTTGATCTTATGTGCAGCTACGTTTATCCAGGTTATAGGGCCTCTATAGGAAACGTAATAATCTGAATTCCTAAGTAAATATAACAGCTCATTTTCTTGCTTAAATTTGCCATTCTGAATTCCTAAGTATTTATAACAACTCAAGTGTATCCATATAGTAAGATATGACATTAGATTTTCTTCTTACTTGGATCTTTTGCCATGTAAAGTAGATTGTCCTCGAGTCGCTGTTGTGCTACTGCTAGGCACTAACAGAATGGTCTCCTCTTATTGCGAACCACACTGATGTTGGCTTCTGATTTCTGCTGTAATGGATTATTTACGATGGACAAATATGACAACATTCATTTGGAGCACCGTTTCTTGAGGCTATGTTTCTTCTACAGGTATGCCATTATCGTTGGAGCGTATACTATGTCTATTTGATATATCTATGAATATATCCTTCCAGAGAATATTTATTTTTGTATTATATACTGGGTGGAAATAATTTCTTGCTTATTGTTTATGTATGCCCAAACAAATGGCAGCTGCTTATTGTTTATGTATGCCCAAACCAATGGTAGCTGCTTACTGATAAATTAAAGGTGTAATATATGTGTTATAGAATACAACAGATCATCTGCTTACTGTTTATATATGCAAAGAGTAATGCTTGTTGCCCACTTATAATAAAGGGAAGTTAACTAGCAAATAAATAATCTATGGGTTGCAAAATCCAGTAGACCATGTGCTTACTGCTTTCATACATGGTCGTCTGCTGCTTCTTATTCCTTTGTAAGCCTCTGATTCCAACTATGGTGTGCTTCTAGGTTGATCGTCCGGCTGGGCAGTAGGTTGATTTCTCTCCTTTGGTTGGCTTGTTATCTGCTGCTTTGCCTAACAATGTTTGTGCTTGCTCTTTACAGCTCTCTAAACACGGCCTGTCATGTAGGTTTCTAATTCATTCTATTCTACAGGTCTTGTTGTACTTGCATTGCCTTGCCTTTTTATCTGCTGCTCTGTTGGCTGGGTGACTACTTCTGCTGCTATATTGATTATTGTCGCCTCTTTCTCCATTGTAAGGTGTTGTGTTCAGTCCAGCGCCGTGCCTACGGCACAAATTCGTTGGCCTGAACAACGCTCCCGGCGCCGTGGATGCACCCACTAGCAAGCTCAGGCCAAGGGATACATGATATCGGTATTTTTTATAACTGATCCATGTTCCTGGAATACTTTATTTTATTTCATTAATAAGCAAGGGTGGATGGTGGCTTGCAGTGTGCTTGTACTAAAAAGGTGTTCTGCCATCCCATGGATTCTAGCACAGCTCGAAGCGGCCAAGTCAAGGAGGACCTATAAAATGATTTGATCGTCTCTCTCTTTCTATATATGTGTTGTCTGGTGCATGTATGGCTGAGAATAGGGAGAGAGAGCAAGCTTATTTTCATTGGGCATTCAAATTCTTATTTTGCTTTTCTCAGATTTTTGGCTGGGTGTTTGAACATACTTCTACACACTGGTTTCAGATTTCAGTGTACAAATAGGGGGCAAATTATAGTGATTTTTCCAAATTAGAAATAGGGAGAAGGGAAACTATTGATTATTGTGTGCATGTATAACTAATTGGATTACTGGTTGAACGAGTGCAGATCTGAGAAAGAAGAAATAGGGCCAATAAAATTAGGTGGGAGGTATGCTGATCGGTTCATTTTAGCATTACTAATCGACCGCTTGGCATCCTGAAGGTATGATGCATATTGCCTTGCTCTGATTTGCTTATTTGAATGTGTTTGTGTACATCAAAGTTCATTTCGTTATTTTTGCTCTTTGAGGGATATAGGAGGAGAGATATCTATTGTTGAAATTTGATGATAAAAATATAGCCATTATTGTTACAAGCATTATTGTTCCAGTTTTTTTTTTACTTATTGATCATGCCATTTTTCTTTCTGCCTTTGTAGATGAAAGATTAGTGAGACTGACTAAATTCTAAACATGTTCCATGTGAGAGAAATAGCATGTTAATTTATTCTTGAAATAATCATAGCTGAGGGGCGAGGTTCGTAACCGAGGGTCATGTACTCATGTGCAGAGCTGGAGGAAGAAGTTGCGAGGCTTGGAACTCTCCTTGTGAAGGGCTCAGGGACAGTAGTGAGGACAATGCCTCTTTAGTTGTAATTGTGATACTCCTGATGTGCAAGTAAACACTCCTACACTCCTGTGATACTCTTTATACTAAAATGTTGGTTGTTAGTACAGAGGTGCTGACATTGTTTGGTTCTCTGGTATTTATTTCATGATTTGTGGTTAATACATGATGTAATACAATCCACATTGCATTATATTTTCAGTTACATCTTCTACTTACTCACTACTAACATTCTTTCTAATTCGCTTCTTGCGCCATTGGCGCAACTGGGTCATCTAGTAATGTGAAAGTAAGTATGACATTGAGCATATTTGATCTATTATCATAACACCATCCTTTACAAAAGCAACAAACCATGCGTATTTAACTTTCATATATAACCATTATTTCTCCTTATATCTTAAGCATAATCATATCTTTGTTGATGCTATGGACCTTTAGTGTAAACCACTAAATTAGAAACCGTCAAAGTATCAACAAATAGGGTACACAATTAACCTTGCAAAATATAGAAAAAAAATACCTAGATACAGTGTTACCATGAAATCTATAGATAAGTGTTACCATGACTTTGTGTAATCAAACAATAAAAGTAACCATAACAATGATATATTAACTATAGAAAAAAAATACATAATCATGAAGCTCCCCATGCCCTACAACCCACAAATCACCTCAAGTCCTTGTAAGGCAAAAAAATACACTAACAAAAATTAAAATGAAAATGAAAATAGAATAACTGAAAGTAGCCTTCAACATGTGCTGAGACCTTGTACCTCCTGCACAAAGAGGAGATGTAAATCTGAAAGAAGAAATGCCAAACACATTTGATGGTAAGAAAACAAGTAATAAATAATTGTATATTTCACATATACTATAGTAGCCTCGAACATTTTTTGTCCCTCAGAAATGGAGTAGAATACTAAACCCCATAGTGAAAAAAGTAATGTATCAAAGCACATATGTCCCAAGCTCATGCATTTGTGCACTATACTACTCATCCACATGCAAGCAGCGATAACGAGCACACACGCGATCATTAGCGTTCCAACCAGCAGCAGTGGCATCTCCCGCATTTCATTCACTCGACTTTACATGATAAGAGCATCTCTAGCAAACCCCGCATCCCGCCAACCCACATTTCATGTTTGCAGTTCGCGGAAAAGCTGTTTTGCAGTCCGCAGCGAAAAGCCACAGAGGCAGACCTCGCAAAGCCGACCGGCATCCTGTTTTACGGGTCGCTTTGCAGGGTCTGCTTGTGCGGCCTTCCACCCCCAACCCGCAAAATGTAAATTTGCACTCAATGTGCACCTCAATTTGCATTTCTTTGCATTTTCAACCACATTGGATACATAGGACATCACCAAATTTTTGCTAGAAAAGCAAGCCCAAAGAAAACAAGAACCACAAGTATGCATTTTAGAAGATTTCCAACTTCCATAACTGCTCCCACGAGTTGAAGCAATATCTTCTCCATGCACTCATTGTTGATTTACGGATTCTTGATCATTACTTCTTCATTGTTCTTCTTTAGTTCTAAAGAAGTAGCCGTTGCTTCCCCTCTAGTTGCGCATGCATGCGGTTCGTTGCCTTCGATTGCATTAAGGAGTGCATGAACGTCTATCAATTTTCTTTCTATCAATAAATCAATGTATTTGCCTTCCCAAAACCAAAATGAGCATCCATCTTCCTACACGCACGATGATGTTCCAAATGAGCAAACATAATGAGCTATTCAAATGAGCCGAATGCAAAACAGCATGTACCCCGTCGTTTTCGCATTTGAAGAACACCCATCCGGGGTGCTTCAGCGTGCCCGAAGTCAGCCGCAGCAATGTCTGCGGGCAGTCGTTGCACCGTATGAGCGTCATCGGCGAGCCACAGAGCCTCTGCGCGAGGGCCGATCCCGGCGGACGGCCGACCGAATCCATGCCGGCAAACCGTCAACGGCGGCGAGCGGACGAACCCGCACCTTCATGCGCCGATGCACCTTTGCTAGGGCTGCGCGAGGTGCTTCCCGACCATTCCATAACCTGGCGCAGCCGCCGGCGGCCGGGAAAGCCAAATCCGGCCGCCCGCAATGAAACGCCGCAGATCCGCAAGGTCCCGACCCACCGACGCGGGAGGAGGGGGAGGGGAGGGGCGGAGGGCTACCTCGTGCGTCTGGAGGCCTTCCCGCGTGCTCCCGCCGGCCACTTTTGCTGTAATCTTGTGCGGCGGCGGGGAGAGGGGGAGAGGGGAGGTGGTTGGTGGGGGAAAAGCGCGGGCTGAAATGTCCTCCCCCCCCCACCAACCGCTCCCGCTATATGCAGGGCACCGACGGGCCGGGAGGGAACCCGCGAATATGCGGGTTGGGGCCGAGCTTTTGCCGCGCCCCTCAAATTTGTTTTGCGGGCCAGTCGCGTTTACGGTGTCTGTTCGGGCGGGGTTTTCACCGCCAGCCCGCATTTTGACGGTTATTTTGCGGGTCGAGGGCTTTTGCGGGGTCTGCTAGAGTTGCTCTAAGTAGATAAGGCCTCCTGAATCCTGACTCACCCATGGTAATCACAAGTTGGAGGCATAATAATCCCCTCATTTAAATGGGGCACCACATTCCTTTTATATAAAAGCTTTAATTGGAACACTTAATATTTTTCTTGCTGAGACAATTAGCAGACAAAATCAGAAGTAATAAGCAATAAGATTAATAAGGCATGTAGTACTTATATATATATAAACATTTAGCAAGCTCGAAGGACTCATTCTACTGCCCCAATAACAGCGAGTTGATCTAAACTTGACAGGTACGCACATTGTGCATCTCTACTGACATAATTAATGAAAGCACATTACAAAGCCCATTAAAAGTAAATATCATTGTCAAGCTCAAGCCTGGAATAAAATTCGACGACTCAACTCATCCTAAGAAGACAATTTACATCCGCGACACCAATCATATTACTTAAAAATACACAAATAGTTTTAACGATGAGCGTTTTTGTCTATTCTCATAATTTCCTATTTTTTAAACCCACATACGATTGGTCTAACTTCGATCTGTAAGAACTATTCTGACTCACCAACAGATCATCATGCTCAGGATCATCATCATATAGTTTTTCAATGCACCTCCGTGTAGAGCTTTGCGCAAGAAGAAACAAACAAGCAATAGTTTATCTCCACTACTATTAAACAATCCAACGAGAACTTTATTACGTGCTCCCATAATTAGTCCCACAACACCGCACGAACCAATTAGCACCACACGATTAGGCCCACAAGTCTAAATCTAACGGCCATCATTAATCTAATACCTCTATGATGTGCATTTAGCAATTTTCAGTGGCCGTACTCCACCACAGAGGCTGCGCCTGTTGCAATCCCGCGTCCCCTACAATCACGGAAGGCAATGATCTCGATCCTAAAATCACGCAAATGATTTCCTTCTGCAACATATCTTGCCTCTGTCGCTTCTAAACTCAGACACATGCACAAGCCTCATCGTGGATCATCCAGGCGGTACAATCTGGCGCCCCCGCTGCAGGAGGCAGGATATGTTGCAGAAGCAAATCATTTGCATGATTTCAGGATCGAGATCATTGCCTTCCGTGATTGTAGGGAACGTGGGATTGCAACGGGCGCATCCGCTTTGGTGGAGTACAGCCAGTCATTGAAAACTACTACATGCACATCATAGAAGTATTAGATTAATGATGGTCATTAGATTTAGACTTGTGGGGCCTAATCATGTGGTGCTAAATGGTTCGTGCGGTGTTGTGGGACTAATTACGGGGTGCACGTAAGAAAGTTCTCGTTGGATTGTTTAATCGTAGTGGAGATGTACGGGTCATGGAGTAGTCGTAGATTCCTGCCAACAAATGAGTATGTCTAGTTGGCATGAGAGGGGGCCAAATTATGAAAACAACATGTTAGTTATTTCGAGAATAATGGTGGGCACAAGGAACCAGCTCCTTCTCGAGGCACCCTCCCCCGATCGCTCCAGGGATCCCTCGATCACTCCCTCCAGGGCGATCAGGAGGCCAACCCAGCGCCCTGGCCGCCGCCCCCACCCCCTCCCCTCCACCTCCTCGTCCCCAGAGACGTACGCCGGCTAAGCCCGGGCGATGCCAGCGATGGGGACAACAGGGATCTAGGCTACAGCCCCGCGATCTGGAGGGACCCGCGGTGTGAGATCTCCCTTCGGTCTTCGTCTTTCCCGATGGTTCGATGCTGCTCCGGTGGCTTCGTGGGGAGGGTGGGTCAGGAGGGGATGTGCCCATGTTTGACTGGTCAGCGGCGCTTTCGGTCAGATCTGAGCTGGCCGGTGTCGCTGGCAATGGTGGCCATCTCCTCCGTCGGAGGTGGTCGGCCTGAGGCTGGATGGTCGGATCTTGAGATCCGCCATCTAGTTCCGGCTGCTAGTCAGGAAAACATAGTTGCCGTTGAAAACCGAGCTGATAGGAATGTTTTGCGTCGTTACCTTGATGAAGGCATCGCCATGTAACTATCGTCGACCCACTCGTGTTGCTTCGTGGAAAACCCTAGGATCTAGTCTTCCAGATCGGACGATGGAGGTAATGCGGTGTCGTTTTCTCTCTTGGGAGCATCGTTTGTGGAGCAGAGCTTGAAGACAGAGGCAGGAGGTGGAGCGGCTTCCTCTTGCATGGATCTTTCGATGGAGATGTCAAGTCATGCCTAGCCGACAGGTGCTACGCTGTGTCATGCCTGGTCGGCTAATCGCGGTCTAGACGGATAATCGCGGGGTGGTGGCGCTGTTAGGCGCCATGGTGGCGTCGATGGATGGACGGACTGGCAAGGATGATGCAGATCTCTCTCCTGAAGATGGGTCAGCGGTTCGATGATGATGGCGGCGTCTAAAACGTGTGCATGTGGTGTATGCTTTAGGTCTGCTGCACCGTTTGTGCGTTTCGATACATTATGTGGATGGATCAGCGATGGCACCGGTTTTAGATATGGGAAGTGAGAGCACTCCACATCATCGAGTTTTGTAGGTGTGAGTGGTGGCTTCGAGTGGCTTGATGTAAATTTTTGTTAGACCTTTGTTGAATAATAAATAAAGATGGCCGTATGCATCGATTGATGCAGAGGCCGGGGGTCTTAACCTCCTTTTAAAAAAAGTTATTCGAGAATAATATAATTTGAGTCGTTAATTTAATACCAAGTCCCAGTTTGAATAGCTTGATTTTTTTTCTTCATAATTTTTTTTAAAAAAAAACTCCACCCATATATAGATCAAATTACAACAGTCTTACAATCGTTCATTACATAATTAGCCACGCAGGGCGGAACAGAATTACACAAAATACCATCGGACATGGTATCAAAACTAAATTTTGCTATCTCATGTGCGGCCTTGTTAGCCTGCCTATCAATCTTAACAATCTTAAGATCAACAATAAACTTGGAGGCGCTGATCGCTTCCATTTTTAGATCCACATAAGGAGACCTGTCAACAGTTTCTTTCGCTAGGAAAGAAGCAGCAAAGGAGCAGTCAATTTCCAAAACAATTG
This sequence comes from Triticum timopheevii, assembly GCA_963921465.1. Classification (NCBI taxonomy): domain Eukaryota; kingdom Viridiplantae; phylum Streptophyta; class Magnoliopsida; order Poales; family Poaceae; genus Triticum; species Triticum timopheevii. Next base: position 442,926,879 of record OY997274.1, on the reverse strand, counting down.
GTTTGTGAAGAGAAATACCAATGTACAGCCCGGCGAGGCACGCACGAAGTTCCGCCTCCTCCGCTCCGGAGCATATTCGAATAAAATCCCAAGAAGACACCAGGACTTCTCCCAGATGATTCCTAGCGACAACCCCGACGCTAGCAGATCTCAAGCTCTCCACAAAACTAGCATCAACATTTATCTTAATATACTCCCGCTCTGGAGGCTTCCAAACAGCACGATCATTTTCTTTTTGCGGACTAAGATTCTCCCCATTCCCCATCACCCCCTTCCCTTTGGTGCTTTGGTCCACTTGCACACGAGCGTTGGAAGTGGAGAAAGTCTTCCAATAATTATGCACGAAGATAACAGACGCATTCACCGATTCTTTCCCTCTTCCAAAAATCAAATCGTTCCTCAGATGCCAAGCTCTCCAGAACATAAATAATACTTGCTCGTGTACTGGAGACCCCAATTGGTCAAGTAGGATGAGAAACCAGTCTGGCCCCGTAAAATTGAACAACTCCTCCCTCGGAATATTCCACACATCCCCCAAGGCGATACGCAAAGCACGCGCCTTAGGGCAGGTCACCAGAGCATGGAAGATATTTTTATCCTGAACTCCACATATAGTACACATGCTGGAGACCGTTTGATGGTGAGTCACTCTATTCACCTGAACCGCCAAACTATTGGTCGCAGCTCTCCAAGCAAAAATTCTAATTTTTTGCGAAACCTTAGCCTTCCAAATAACGTCCCACAGTCTTCTTTCCGCATTAACAGCAGCACTGGATATTCCTATCTCGCCCCTATTATCCTTTGAGATATAAAGCCAGTCTGTACGCACTTTTCACAGAGAACATACCACTTTTCTCATAGTGCCAAGCAACTAGATCACCTTCTCCCACAGACTGAATGCGTAAGTTTAGGATCTCTTCAGCATCATGATGAAAGAATGAATGCCTAATCAAATTTTCATCCCATCTTCTCGTCCCGCTCATGAATAATTCCGACACCCACTTCAGTCTAGTTCGATGCTTTTTAGCTGTATTTTTTAGTCCTGAAATTCTTGGGAGCCAGTTATCTCTCCAAATGTTAGCATTTTTACCATCGACCACTCTCCATATGACCCCTTGTTTTAACATTCCAGACCATGCATGATTCCTTGCCAATTCACGGACGTGGCTTGCGGGAAAACTGTATCCAAGATGTGACCATTGGGATAATACTTTGCCTTCAAAATCTTAACACACAACGACTCTGGATACACCAATAAACGTCAGGCCTGTTTAGCTAACAGCGCTTGGTTAAATAACCTAAGGTCACGGAACCCCATTCCTCCCTGTCCTTTTGGTTTTGTTAGGTTGGGCCAAGCTAACCAGTACACTGCATGAAACGGAAAACAGCACAGTCAACACTAGTTTTTCGTAGCCACAAAAGTAATACATGAGACGGGCATTTTTTAAAACTAGATGATAACCATGCCTTGCTACATGGATATATAGGAATTTTTTTTTCTTGTGTGGAATAGGATTTTTTTAATAATCATATAAGAGGGAAAATTTAGAATACATATGATTTACTATATTTAGTTATTGAGGAGAGTCTTTTCTCATGGATATTTACCTGTTGAAGTGGGTTTTTCATAAATGTTTGCATTTTTAAGTGGCATATGTGCATGTCAAGAAAAATATATTAACGGGGAGTAGCTATTTAGATATAGAAGAGTAGAGACGGAGTGTGAAGTTGTAGTAGATGGGCCCCTCGTAGCTCTTTTTTTCAAAAACTTAAAACCATATTTAAAAGTAAAAGGTTAAATTATTTTGGAAAAACATGTACGTATTAATTGCGGATCCGTAAAATTTCGTTCAAACTATTTTGGGAAGCCCCATTAAAGAGCAACTAATTAACGAGCGCTTCTTCGGGAGCCTCGCAACGATCAGCGCCACTTGGTGCGCTCTCAACCATTCGCCACGTGTCGCGCTCTGGGTGCTCCCTCCAGATTTTTTTTATCTTTCCGCACGCGTTTTCGGCATTTTAAATGGTTTTTTCCGGGGTTTTCGACTTTTTCGTTTTCCACCGGTCTTCCCTAACTTTTCGACAAAAAATAATTTGAAAAAAATATCTTTTGTGCAAAAAAAACATTTTTTTCTTTCGCGAGAGTCATGGTTTTGCTTTAAACGAAAAAAACGCGTTTTCTATTTTTTTTCGCGAGAGTCATGATTTTGCTTCCGTGAGAGGCACGAGTGTGCTTTCGCGAGAGTCACGGCCGTGCCTCTCGGAAACGAAGAAAAAAGGCGTTTTCTGTTTTTTTTTTCTTTTGCGAGAGTCATGGTTTTGCTTCCGTGAGAGGCACGGTTGTGCTTTCGCGAGAGTCACGGCCGTGCCTCCTCAGAAACAAAAAAAATGCGTTTTCTGTTTTATTTTCTTTCGCAAGAGTCACGGTTTTGCTTTCGCGAGAGGCACGGTTATGCCTTCGCGAGAATCACGGCCGTGCCTCCTCGAAAACGAAAAAAAAAATGCATTTTCTTTTTTTTTTCTTTTCTCGAGAGTCATGGTTTTGCTTCCGCGAGAGGCACGGGCGTGCCTCTTTTGGAAAGGGGAAAAACCCGTGCTCCTGGTTCGGTTTTTTCGTCCGGGTTTTTTCGTGAAAATAAAGTTCGCCAAAACCTATCAACATGGGATCTAGTTTTGAAGATCTCGACGCGAGGAATCCAACGGCAAAAGCGGTTCAAGATTTGGATGCACGATTTAAGAGATAAAACGTTTTGAATAAACGGATCTACGAAAAAAGGGAAAACTCTCACGTTGCGACAAGTGACGCACATGCAGCCTCGCCACTTGTCGCAACCTGGGAAGTTGGGGTGATCTCCGCAACGAGTACTCCTTAACTAGTGATTTCGCCCATTATACGATTTTGGGAAGGCCCGTTGAAAAAGGAAATTGGAAACTAGCCCATTAAACGATTTTGGGAAGGTTTTGCGGCCGGTTTGAACTGGCTTTAGAACCTTTCATGCGTTTTTTAATTTTCTATGTGGTTTTTCTTCAGTTTCCTTTTTCCCTTTTTTATTTTATGTTTTTTGTATCGGTTTTCTCTGTCTTACTTCCTTGTCTCCTTTCCCTTTTCATTTTTAACCCTTTTCTAAATACACCTCTACTCTTTTGAGTGTAAGTTATACATTTTTTATATACGTGGAACATTTATTTGATACACGTTGAACATTTTTCAAATACATGAGGAAAAATCATTCAAATACATGTCCGAACATTTTATAATACATGTTAAACAATTTTCAAATGCATACGAACATATCTCTGAATGGTATGAAATATGTGTTTAATTATATGGACATATTTTTAAATGGTATGTGATTTTAAAAATTCACAAAAAATACGAAATGCATGATTTTTAAAAAAAAATTGCCGAACATTTTTTTAGTAGTACGAAACATTTTAGTCAAATTATGTATTTTATGTCATGAGTATTTTTACAATTATTTTATATAAATTACATCAACATTTGTTTCATTGGAATAACATTTTATGAAAATGTCACAAATATATTTATGAAACAATTTGTAAATATGACAAACATTGTGTTTTTGAGTGCTATCAATACTTTATAAAAGTTGTGTGCACATTTGTTTCACTGCACGAACATTTTTTAAACATGCAATAAAAGTCTTTTGAAATTTAATATACTTCCTCCGTTTGAGACATATGAATAAATGTAATATCTACATTACTTAAAAAATAATATCGTTCATTTAACCGTGAGGCAGACTGCTTTGCCCAACCTTACGTATGTTTCATCATCCTTCTTTCTATTTTGATTTTTTCCTTCTCCCTTTTGCTTTTTCGTCGATTCTTCTTGTAAAACATACCCCATCTTTTATGGACTTACCTATTAAAATTATTTTTTGGTAAGGCAATAAGTTATTATCAAAATGTTTTTGATAACGGGTGTATTTGGGGAACACTGTAATTCAAAAAAATTCCTACGATCACGCAAGATCTATCTAGGTGATGCATAGCAACGAGAGAGGAGAGTGTGTCCACGTACCCTCGTAGATCGAAAGCGGAAGCGTTAAGTAACGCGGTTGATGTAGTCGAACGTCTTCGCGATCCAACCGATCAAGTACCGAACGCACGGCACCTCCGCGATCTGCACACGTTCATCTCGGTGACGTCCCTCAAACTCTAGTCCAGCTCAGGCCGAGGGAGAGTTCCATCAGCACGACGGCGTGGTGACGGTGATGATGAAGTTACCGGCGCAGGGCTTTGCCTAAGCACTACTACAACATGACAGAGGTGGAAAACTGTGGAGGGGGGCACCGCACACGGCGAAAGATCAACTTGTGTCTATGGGGTGCCCCCTCCCCCATATATAAAGGAGGAGAGGAGGGGGTCGGCCGGCCACAAGGGACGCGCCCAAGGGGGGGGGACTCCTACTCCAAGTAGGAGTAGCCTCCCCCCTTTCCTAGCCCAACTAGGAGGAGAAGGAAGGAGAGGGAGAGGGAGAGGGAAAGAGGGGCCACGCCCCCCTCGCCTTGTCCTATTCGGACTCCCCTTGGGGGGGCGCCACCTCCTAGTGCGGCCCTCTCTCTCCCCTATAGGCCCACTAAGGCCCATTACTTCTCGGGGGGGTTCCGGTAACCCTCCGGCACTCCGGTTTTATCCGAAACTATCCGGAACACTTCCGGTGTCCGAACAACATGGTCCAATATATCAATCTTTATATCTCGACCATTTTGAGACTCCTTGTCATGTCCGTAATCACATCCGGGACTCCGAACAACCTTCGGTACATCAAATCACATAAACTCATAATACCAATTGTCATAGAACGTTAAGCGTGCGGACCCTACGGGTTCGAGAACTATGTAGACATTCCGAGACACATCTCCGGTCAATAACCAATAGCGGAACCTGGATGCTCACATTGGTTCCTACATATTCTACGAAGATCTTTATCGGTCCAACCGCATAACAACACACATTGTTCCCTTTGTCATTAGTGTGTTACTTGCCCGAGATTCGATCGTCGGTATCATCATACCTAGTTCAATCTCGTTACCGGCAAATCTCTTTACTCGTTCCGTAATACTTCATCCCGCAACTAACCATTAGTCACAATACTTGCAAGGCTTATTGTGATGAGTATTACCGAGAGGGCCCAGAGATACCTCTCCGAAACACGGGGTGACAAATCCTAATCTCAATCTATGCCAACCCAACAAACACCTTCGGAGACACCTGTAGAGCACCTTTATAATCACCCAATTACATTGTGACGTTTGGTAGCACACAAAGTGTTCCTCCGGTATTCGGGAGTTGCATAATCTCATAGTCTGAGGAACTTGTATAAGTCATGAAGAAAGCAGTAGCAATGAAACTGTAACGATCACAATGCTAAGCTAACGGATGGGTCATGTCCATCACATCATTCTCCTAATGATGTGATCCCGCTCATCAAATGACATCACATGTCTATGGTTAGGAAACATAACCATCTTTGATAAACGAGCTGGTCAAGTACAGGCATACTTGGGACAATATGTTTTGTCTATGTATTAACACATGTACTAAGTTTCCGGTTAATACAATTCTAGCATGAATAATAAACATTTTGTTGGGGAACGTAGTAATTTTAAAAAAATTCCTACGCACACGCAAAATCATGGTGATGCATAGCAACGAGAGGGGAGAGTGTTGTCCACGTACCCTCGTAGACCCAAAGCGGAAGCGTTAGAACAACGCGGTTGATGTAGTCGTACGTCTTCACGGCCCGACCGATAAAGCACCGAAACTACGGCACCTCCGAGTTCTAGCATACGTTCAGCTCGATGACGATCCCCGTACTCCGATCCAGCAGAATGTCGGGGAAGAGTTCCGTTAGCACGACGGCGTGGTGACGATCTTGATGTTCTACCGTCGCAGGGCTTCACCTAAGCACCGCTACAATATTATCGAGGACTATAGTGGAGGGGGGCACCGCACACGGCTAAGAGATCAAGAGATCAATTGTTGTGTCTCCAAGGGGTGCCCCCCTCCCCGTATATAAAGGAGTGGAGGAGGGGGAGGGCCGGCCCTATCTCTAAGGCGCCCCTAGGGGAGTCCTACTCCCACCGGGAGTAGGATTCCCCCTTTCCTAGTAGAACTAGGAACCCTTCCAAGTAGAAGGAGTAGGAGAGAAGGAATGGGAAGGGAGAAGGAGAAGGAAGGAAGGGGACGCTCCCCCTCCCTAGTCCAATTCGGACTAGTCCATGGGGAGGGTGCGGCCACCCTTTGGGGCCTTTCTCTCCTTTCCCATATGGCCCATTAAGGCCCAATACGAATTCCCGTAACTCTCCGGTACTCCGAAAAATACCCGAATCACTCGGAACCTTTCCGATGTCCGAATATAGTCGTCCAATATATCGATCTTTACGTCTCGACCATTTCGAGACTCCTCGTCATGTCCCCGATCTCATCCGGGACTCCGAACTCCGTCGGTACACCAAAACTCATAAACTCATAATATAATTGTCATCGAAACCTTAAGCGTGCGGACCCTACGGGTTCGAGAACTATGTAGACATGACCGAGACACGATTCCGGTCAATAACCAATAATGGAACCTGGATGCTCATATTGGCTCCTACATATTCTACGAAGATCTTTATCGGTCAAACCGCATAACAACATACGTTGTTCCCTTTGTCATCGGTATGTTACTTGCCCGAGATTCGATCGTCGGTATCCAATACCTAGTTCAATCTCATTACTGACAAGTCTCATTACTCGTTACATAATGCATCATTCCGTAACTAACTCATTAGCTATATTGCTTGCAAGGCTTGTAGTGATGTGCATTACCGAGAGGGCCCAGAGATACCTCTCCGACAATCGGAGTGACAAAACCTAATCTCGAAATACGCCAACTCAACATGTACCTTTGGAGACACCTGTAGAGCTCCTTTATAATCACCCAGTTACGTTGTGACGTTTGGTAGCACACAAAGTGTTCCTCCGGTAAACGGGAGTTGCATAATCTCATAGTTTTAGGAACATGTATAAGTCATGAAGAAAGCAATAGCAACATACTAAATGATCAAGTGCTAAGCTAACGGAATGGGTCATGTGAATCACATCATTCTCCTAATGATGTGATCCCATTAATCAAATGACAACTCATGTCTATGGTTAGGAAACATAACAATCTTTGATTAATGAGCTAGTCAAGTAGAGGCATACTAGTGACTTTAAGTTTGTCTATGTATTCACACATGTATCATGTTTCCGGTTAATACAATTATAGCATGAATAATAAACATTTATCATGAAATAAGGAAATAATAACTTTATTATTGCCTCCAGGGCATATTTCCTTCACATTTATCATGAAATAAGGAAATAAATAGTAACTTTATTATTGCCTCTAGGGCATATTTCCTTCAGTCTCCCACTTGCACTAGAGTCAATAGTCTAGATTACGTAGTAATGATTCTAACACCCATGGAGCTTTGGTGCTGATCATGTTTTGCTCGTGGAAGAGGCTTAGTCAACGGGTCTGCAACATTCAGATCTGTACGTATCTTGCAAATCTCTCCCCTTCCGACAGTTGATGACAGATGGAATTGAAGCATCTCTTGATGTGCTTGGTTGTTTTGTGAAAGCTGGATTCGTTTGCCAAGGCAATTGCACCAGTATTGTCACAAAAGATTTTCATTGCACCCGATGCACTAGGTATGACACCTAGATCGGATATGAACTCCTTCATCCAAACTCCTTCATTTGCTGCTTTCGAAGTAGCAATGGACTCTGCTTCACACGTAGACCCCTCCACGACGCTCTGCTTGGAACTGCACCAACTGACAGCTCCTCCATTTAATAAAAATACATATCCGATTTGCGACTTAGAGTCATCCGGATCAGTGTCAAAGCTTGCATCGACATAACCATTTACGATGATCTCTTTTTCACCTCCATAAACGAGAAACATATCCTTAGTCCTTTTCAGGTATTTCAGGATGTTCTTGACCGTTGTCCAGTGCTCCACTCCGGGATTACTTTGGTACCTTCCTGCTATGCTTATAGCAAGGCACACATCAGGTCTGGTACACAACATTGCATACATGATAGAACCTATGGCTGAAGCATAGGGAATGACTTTCATTTTCTCTCTATCTTCTGCAGTGGTCGGGCATTGAGTCTGACTCAACTTCACACCTTGTAACGCAGGCAAGAACCCTTTCTTTGAATGATCCATTTTGAACTTCTTCAAAACTTTATCAAGGTATGTGCTTTGTGAAAGTCCAATTAAGTGTCTTGAACTATCTCTATAGATCTTGATGCCCAATATGTAAGCAGCTTCACCGAGGTCTTTCAAGGAAAAAACTCTTATTAAGGTATCCCTTTATGCTATCTAGAAATTCTATATCATTTCCAATTAATAATATGTCATCCACATATAATATTAGAAATGCTACAGAGCTCCCACTCACTTTCTTGTAAATACAGGCTTCTCCAAAAGTCTGTATAAAACCATATGCTTTGATCACACTATCAAAGCATTTATTCCAACTCTGAGAGGCTTGCACCAGTCCATAAATGGATCGCTGGAGCTTGCACACTTTGTTAGCACCCTTTGGATCGACAAAACCTTCTGGTTGCATCATATACAACTCTTCTTACAGAAATCCATTCACGAATGCAGTTTGACATCCATCTGCCAAATTTCATAATCGTAAAATGCGGCAATTGCTAACATGATTCGGACAGACTTAAGCATCGCTACGGGTGAGAAAGTATCATCGTAGTCAACTCCTTGAACTAGTCGAGAACCTTTTGCAACAAGTCGAGCTTTGTAAACAGTAACATTACCATCTGCGTCGGTCTTCTTCTTAAAGATCCATTTATTTTCTATGGCTTGCCGATCATCAGGCAAGTCCACCAAAGTCCACACTTTGTTCTCATACATGGATCCCATCTCAGATTTCATGGCCTCAAGCCATTTCACGGAATCTGGGCTCATCATCGCTTCCTCTTAGTTCGTAGGTTCACTTGTCTAGTAGCATGACTTCCAGAACAGGATTACCGTACCACTCTGGTGCGGATCTTACTCTGGAATACCAACGAGGTTGGGTAGTGACTTGATCTGAAGTTTCATGATCATCATCATTAACTTCCTCACTAATTGGTGTAGGAATCAGTGGAACTGATTTCTGTGATGAACTACTTTCCAATAAGGGAGAAGGTACAATTACCTCATCAAGTTCTACTTTCCTCCCACTCACTTCTTTCAAGAGAAACTCCTTCTCTATAAAGGATCCATTCTTAGCAACAAAGATTTTGCCTTCGGATCTGTGATAGAAGGTGTACCTAGCAGTTTCCTTTGGGTATCCTATGAAGATGCACTTCTCCGATTTGGGTTCGAACTTATCAGGTTGAAGCTTTTTAACATAAGCATCGCAGCCCAAACTTTACGAAACGAGAACTTTGGTTTCTTGCCAAACCACAGTTCATAAGGTGTCGTCTCAACGGATTTTGATGGTGCCCTATTTAAAGTGAATGCAACTGTCTCTAAAGCATAACCCCAAAATGATAGCGGTAAATCAGTAAGAGACATCATGGATTGCATCATATCCAATAAAGTACGATTACGATGTTCGGACACACCATTTCGCTGTGGTGTTCAAGGTGGCGTTAGTTGAGAAACTATCCCATGTTGTTTCAAATGAAGACCAAACTCATAACTCAAATATTCTCCTCCGCAATCAGATCGTAGAAACTTTATTTTCTTATTACGATGATTTTCCACTTTACTTTGAAATTCTTTGAAATTTTCAAATGTTTCAGACTTATGATTCATCAAGAAGATATAACCATATCTGCTCAAATCATCTGTGAAGGTAAGAAAATAACGATATCCGCCACGACCCTCAACACTCATTGGACCGCATACATCAGTATGTATTACTTCCAATAAGCCAGTAGCTCATTCCATTGTTCTGGAGAATGGAGTTTTACTCATCTTGCCCATGAGGCAGGGTTCGAAAGCACCAAGTGATTCGTAATCAAGTGATTCCAAAAGTCCATCAGCATGGAGTTTCTTCATGCGCTTTACCCTGATATGACCCAAACGGTAGTGCCACAAATAAGTTGCACTATCATTATCAACTTTGCATCTTTTGGCTTCAATATTATGAACATGTGTATCATCACTATTGAGATTCAACAAAAATAGACCACTCATCAAGGGTGCATGACCATAAAAGATATTACTCATATAAATAGAACAACCATTATTCTCTGATTTAAATGAATAATCGTCTCGCATCAAACAAGATCTAGATATAATGTTTATGCTCAACGTTGGCACCAAATAACAATTATTCAGGTCTAAAACTAATCCCGGTGGTAGATGTAGAGGTAGTGTGCCGACGACGATCACATCGACCTTGGAACCATTTCCCACATGCATCGTCACCTCGTCCTTAGCCAATCTTCGTTTAATCCGGAGCCCCTATTTCGAGTTGCAAATATGAGCAACAGAACCAGTATCAAATACCCAGGCGCTACTACGAGCATTAGTAAGGTACACATCAATAACATGTATATCAAATATACCTTTCACTTTGCCATCCTTCTTATCCGCCAAATACTTGGGGCAGTTCCGCTTCCATTGACCAGTCCCTTTGCAGTAGGAGCACTCAGTTTCAGGCTTAGGTCCAGACTTGGGTTTCTTCTCTTGAGCAGCAACCTTTTTGTCGTTCTTCTTGAAGTTCCCCTTCTTTCCTTTGCCCTTTTTCTTGAAACTAGTGGTCTTGTTGACCATCAACACTTGATGCTCCTTCTTGATTTCTACCTCTGTGGCTTTTAGCATTGCGAAGAACTCGGGAATAGTCTTGTTCATCCCTTGCATATTATAGTTCATCACGAAGCCACCTTTATAGCTTGGTGGCAGTGATTGAAGAACTCTATCAATGACAGTATCATCAGGAAGATTAACTCCCAGCTGAGTCAAGTGGTTATGGTACCCAGACATTCTGAGTATGTGTTCACTGAAAGAACTATTCTCCTCCATTTTGTAGTTGTAGAACTTGTTGTAGACTTTATATCTCTCAACTCGGGCATTTGCTTGAAATATTAACTTCAACTCTTGGAACATCTCATATTCTCCATGACGTTCAAAACGTCTTTGAAGTCCCGATTCTAAGCCGTAAAGCATGACACACTGAACTATCGAGTAGTCATCAGCTTTGCTTTGCCATACGTTCTTAACGCCATCAGTAGCATCTTCAGCAGGCATCGCACCCGGCGGTGCTTCCATGACTCAATTCTTCTGTGCAGCAATGAGGATAATCCTCAAGTTACGGACCCAGTCCGTGTAGTTGCCGCCATCATCTTTCAACTTAGCTTTCTCTAGGAACGCATTAAAATTCAAAGGAACAGTAGCACGGGCCATTGATCTACAATAACATAGACATGCAAAATAACTATCAAGACTAAGTTCAAGATAAATTAAAGTTCAATTAATCATATTACTTAAGAACTCCCACTTAGATAGACATCCCTCTAGTCATCTAAGTGATCACGTGATCCAAATCAACTAAACCATGTCCGATCATCACGTGAGATGGAGTAGTTTTCAATGGTGAACATGTTGATCATATCTACTATATGATTCACGTTCGACCTTTCGATCTCAGTGTTCCGAGGCCATATCTGCATATGCTAGGCTCGTCAAGTTTAACCCGAGTATTCTGCGTGTGCAAAACTGGCTTGCACCCATTGTATGTGAACGTAGAGCTTATCACACCCGATCATCATGTGGTGTCTCAGCACGACGAACTGTAGCAACGATGCATACTCAGGGAGAACACTTGTACCTTGAAATTTAGTAAGGGATCATCTTATAATGTTACCGTCGTACTAAGCAAAATAAGATGCATAAAAGATAAACATCACATGCAATCAAAATATGTGACATGATATGGCCATCATCATCTTGTGCTCATGATCTCCATCACCAAAGCGTCGTCATGATCCCCATTGTCACCGGCGTGACACCTTGATCTCCATCGTAGCATCGTTGTCGTCTCGCCAACTGTGGTTACTATGACTATTGCTACCTCTTAGTGATAAAGTAAAACAATTACATGGCGATTGCATTGCATAAAATAAAGCGACAACCATATGGCTCCTGCCAGTTGCCGATATCTTTGTTACAAAACATGATCATCTCATACAAAAATTTATATCACACCATGCCTTGACCATATCACATCGCAGCAAGCCCTGCAAAAACAAGTTAGACGTCCTCTACTTTGTTGTTGCAAGTTTTACGTGGCTACTACAGGCTTCTAGCAAGAACCGTTCTTACCTACGCATCAAAACCACAATGATTTTTCACCAAGTGTGCTGTTTTAACCTTCAACAAGGACCGGCCGTAGTCAAACTCAATTCAACTAAAGTTGGAGAAACAAACACCCGCCAACCACCTATGTGCATAAGCACATCGGTAGAACCAGTCTCAGGAACACGGTCATGAAATGTCGATCCGGGCCGCTTCATCCAACAATACCACCGAATCAAAGTAAGACGTTGGTGGTAATCAGTATGACTATTATTTCCCACAACTCCTTGTGTTCTACTCATGCATATAACATCTACGCATAGACCTGACTCGGATGCCACAGTTGGGGAATGTAGTAATTTCAAAACAATTCCTACGATCCCGCAAGATCTATCTAGGTGATGCATAGCAACGAGAGGGGGGAGTGTGTACACGTACCCTCGTAGATCGAAAGCGGAAGCGTTAAGTAACGCAGTTGATGTAGTCGAACGTCTTCGTGATCCAACCGATCAAGTACTGAACGCACGGCACCTCCGCAATCTGCACACGTTCAGCTCGGTGACGTCCCTCGAACTCTAGATCCAGCTGAGGTCTAGGGAGAGTTCCGTCAGCACGACGTCGTGGTGACGGTTATGATGAAGTTACCGGCACAGGGCTTTGCCTAAGTACTATGATGATATGACCGAGGTGGAAAACTGTGGAGGGGGGCACCGCACACGGCTAAAGATCAACTTGTGTCTATGGGGTGCCCCCTCCCCCGTATATAAAGGAGGAGAAGCGGGGGTTGGCCGGCCACAGGGGGCGCGCCCAAGGGGGGACTCCTACTCCAAGTAGGAGTAGGTTTCCCCCTTTCCTAGTCCAACTAGGAGGAGAAGGAAGGAAAGGGAGAGGGAGAGGGAAAGAGGGGTCGCGCCCCCCTCCACTTGTCCTATTCGAACTCCCCTTGGGGGGCGCCCCCTCCTGGTGCAGCCCTCTCTCTCCCCTATAGGCCCACTAAGGCCCATTACTTCCCGGGGGGGGGGGGGCGGGATTCTGATAACCCTCCGGCACTCCGGTTTTATCCAAAACTATCCGGAACACTTCCGATGTCCGAACAACATGGTCCAATATAGCAATCTTTATGTCTCAACCATTTCGAGACTCCTTGTCATGTCCGTGATCACATCTGGGACTCTGAACAACCTTTGGTACATCAAATCACATAAACTCATAATAGCAATCATCATCGAACGTTAAGCGTGCGGACCCTACGGGTTCTAGAACTATGTAGACATGACCGAGACACATCTCCGGTCAATAACCAATAGCGGAACATGGATGCTCATATTGGTTCCTAACTATTCTACGAAGATCTTTATCGGTCAAACCGCATAACAACATACATTGTTCCCTTTGTCATCGGTATGTTACTTGCCCGAGATTCGATCGTCGGTATCATCATACCTAGTTCAATCTCGTTACTGGCAAGTCTCTTTCCTCATTTCGTAATACTTCATCCCGCAACTAACTCATTAGTCAAAATGCTTGCAAGGCTTATTGTGATGAGTATTACCGAGAGGGCCCAGAGATACCTCTCCGAAACACGGAGTGACAAATCCTAATCTCGATCTATGCCAACCCAACAAACACCTTCGGAGATACCTGTAGAGCACCTTTATAATCACCCAATTACGTTGTGATGTTTGGTAGCACTCCTCCGTTATTCGGGAGTTGCATAATTTCATAGCCTGAGGAACTTGTATAAGTCATGAAGAAAGAAGTAGCAATGAAACTGTAACGGTCACAATGCTAAGCTAACGGATGGGTCATGTCCATCACATCATTCTCCTAATGATGTGATCCCGTTCATCAGATGACAATACATGTCTATGGTTAGGAAACATAACCATCTTTGAAAAACGAGCTAGTCAAGCAGAGGCATACTAGGGACAATATGTTTTGTCTATGTATTCACACATGTACTAAGTTTCCAGTTAATACAATTCTAGCATGAATAATAAACATTTATCATGAAATAAGGAAATAAATAATAACTTTATTATTTCCTCTAGGGCATATTTCCTTCAGGGTGGATTTTATTGACTCAAATGAAGCATCAAGCGGATACAAACACAATGAGCATACACCCAGCCTCTGCATAGCTAAGATGCACACAACCAGCACCAACGCACACATACAAATAAAAAAACTTCAGCAAATAACAAAGTCATATAAGATCAAAACTATGCCTAAGCAAGGAAGAAAAAGAAAAATCCCCCAACGATCAAATATTTTATCAACAAACTACACCAATGGTCATATCCACATCAACCATTTTTTGACACCACAAGGATAACAAGATTTTTTAATAGCAACGCCTTCATGAAGGGAGCGACGTTCAAGCGTAGCCGTCACTGGATCCAACCAACAAACACTAGATTCTAGATTTTCACCCTGAAGAACTTTTGAGAAAATCTGAGCAATGTCTTCAACAAGGTAACGATGCAAAAACATCGTCATCGCCAAGTATAATAAACTTGGGTCTGACCTAGGTTTTCACCCCAGAGTTCAAAACTGGGAACTTGAGTAGTACCACCAAATCAAAGTCAATCATGTGTTGTCGCCAACACTTTTCCGCGATGCTAGCAGCTACATGCGCTGGGCTAAAAAAAGGTCTGCCGCCACTGCACAACCAAACCGTTTGCGTCAAGCCGTCGTCCATAGATTCCACTGGCTAAGGTAACCACCGAGTTTGGAGGAAGGAACCCTCACGAAGACCTTCGATCGCAACCACAATCCACAGCGAGGACGCCGCCACAGGCCGAAGTGGCAACATAGATCAACACCAACGATGAAGCACGCCACCACAGACTGTCACCTGGCTGGAGAGAGCCCTATCCGGGCCCATCGGTCAAGGCCAACATGGCCGGATCTGGAGCATGAGAAGCAAATTTGAGCAGTGGCCAAGAACCAAAGCATTGTGCCCGCTTGCCGCAACACCCACGACCTCGGGCGCACCATCCCGTCATCGACATCGGCATCGACGCCACCTGAGTAGATCGAGCCGGACGGCGCCATCTCGATGGGAGCCATGGATCTGCAATGAAGGCTGCTATCACCCTTCACCGGAGGGCAAGCTCTGTGGACACCATGAGTCTGAGAAGGCGCGGGGAGGAGGAGGGGAGACACGCTGAGCAGAGGAGGCATCGCCCAAGGCCACCGGAGTGCGGCGGAAAAGGACCCCGCTGATATCATCAGACACGCGGCCTTTGCCATCGGCGTCCTCTGACGGCGACGCGAGGGAGGGATGGATAGGAGGAGTCGGAGTTTGATTGTATGGTCGCCCCCGAGTCGCCAAGGCGAGGCGACACGGGGACAGTTTCAAGTTATTACCAAATAAGTGATTTTTTTATGTAGGTAGCTAGATTTTTTTGACCATAAATGTGGTAGCTAGATCATGAGTGGGCTTTTATAAATATTTATTTATACAATCACATAAATATGAACAGGTAATCAATGCTAACATATTAGAATATTTATACCATGTTGCAATGCATAGACAATTATTTGAACCAAAATATCAAAAAGGAAATAATAGTCAAAAATCTCATAAAAAAAGCAAGACCAAAAACTACTCCCTCTGTCCATAATATAAAATGTTTTTTAACACTAATATAGTGTCAAGAATCGTCTTACATTATGAACCAGAGGAGTACGATGAACGAACAAAACAGAAAATCAAATAAGCGCGACGAAGCTTCTATTTCCTGGGGCAGCCCAGTAGCCGTCCGTTCTAGAAGACTCTCGTTAGAAGTGGTATAACGACCACCGCCAGCCCATACCCTTTAGCTATTATCGCTCGAGCGCCTCAAAAAAAAAAAAAAAAAGAGCTACTATCGCTCGTTGCACGCTTGTCCTAGGTCGGTCGATGGGCTCGGTAGTGGTTTCTTTATTTTTCAATGTTTTATTAGTTTTTTATTTTTCCTTTTTTATACTTTGGTTTTCTAGGTTTTTTTGTTTCTTATCTTTTGTTTTTGTTCCTTTTGTCGCTTTTCATCGTTTTTTTAATACATGTCTAATTTTTTATACATGTTTTACATTTTTCATATATATTGAAAATATATGTTTTATACCCATTTAACATTTTCCAAATACATGCTTAATATTTTTTTAAACGTGTTTTG
Organism: Triticum timopheevii; assembly: GCA_963921465.1. Lineage (NCBI taxonomy): Eukaryota > Viridiplantae > Streptophyta > Magnoliopsida > Poales > Poaceae > Triticum > Triticum timopheevii. The sequence continues at coordinate 442,910,394 of OY997274.1, read as the reverse complement.
AATATATTTTTCCAAATATGTGTATTTTTTCAAATGCATGTCGAAACGTTTTTGAATGATAAAATCATTTTTTTGAACTATGCAACATTTTGTGCATTATAGAAACATTTTTTTGAAAATCTCACGAACACATTTTTGAAACTTGTGAAGATTTTCTTAAATGTAATCACATTTTATGAATTACAAGAATATTTTTTACATTTTTATAAAAATTCTTAAGTGTCACATACATTTCTTTTGAAATGTGCGAAATTTTGTAACTGCCATAAACATTTATATAATTGTCATATACTCTCTTCGTCTGGAATTACTTATCGGAGAAATAGATGTATCTAGAGGTATTTTAATTCTAAATGTATCCATTTTTATCTAGTTATGCGTCAAGTAATTTTGGATAGAGGGAGTATAATTTCATAATTGTATAGCCACACCGAGGCTATTGACCTCATCCGCGCCTCCATGGACCGGTTCTCCATCTGCCGCCTGGTCACGAATCACCGCTTGCACTACCATTTCCGCACTTGCCACCCGCCGCCTCTACTAGGCATCGTTTCTCCCTGTCCCCGGTTAAGGTGGGACTAACCGCTGCTGCGTCTGGCCCAGCCGCCGCACCCCTCCGCCACCACCGCGAGCGCTTTCTCCAGGGTTGACTTTGCCTTATTCTTGTGCACCCTCCTCCCCAACGCTGCGCGTTGGCGTTGGTGCGACTTGTGAAGTATCCATGTCCTCCTTGTTGGTGTCCCAAAGGGATATAATTCAACTGAGGATCTTTGTCATGCACCTAGCTATCTGTGACCCCCTGTCCCGACACTTCATCTTGGTACCTCCTATCCCCGACGACCTAGCTGCCTTAGTACAACACCAGACATGTTGCATTTCAAGCCATTCCTTACTCCTCCTGCCGCCGATGAGGATGACATGTCTTTCAGAGTTATTTGCTTGGCGCTGTGCACACCAGGCTTGTACTCCTCATCTTCTGTTCAGGTGATGGAGAGTGGAACACTGTTACACATGACAATTGGATCTGTTTGCTTACAGGATCCGAAAACCTAGCTCCAAGCAACCTGCCAGTCTTGTACTGGTAGTCGCGAAAGTGCCACTATGCACACATATATTTTTGTTGGGCCTTTTATGCAAAGGAATCCACGTATCCGATTAGCAAGTTGCTCATGCTTGAAACACGGAGCATGGGTTTCTCTGTTGTCAACTTCTTGCCTGGGACCAGTGGAAATGGAAGGATTGGCATGTTTGTTAATGCTGAACTCAGGTATTATGTGTTGCAAAGTGATGGAGTTGGTGCAGACCAGTGGCTGCCAGAGGCAACATTCAATTTACTCGTAAATGATCGCTATATGCTCTTTGGCATAGAAACATTTCTTTTGAACAGTGTAACATTTTTGTACATTATAGAGACATTTTTTGAAAATGTCACGAACAAATTTTAGAAACTTGTGAAGATTTTCTAAAATGTAAGGTACATTTTTATGAATTACACGGACATTTTTTTTACATTTTTATAAACCTTTTCTTAAATGTCACATACATTTCTCTTGAAATGTGCGAAATTCTGTAATTGTCATAAACATTTTGGGTATTTATGATTTACATAATTTTAATAAATGTCAATCTTGAATTTAAAAAACATGTATAAAAAAATGTTTCTATTGTTAATATATTTTTTTATAAATGTGAATGTAAAAATTAGAAAATGGTATATATACCGGGTTACTGGGCCAGCCAAGTTTCGGCTTCCTGCTGGCGAGCCATTCCTTAACATCGCATCTGGCGGCAAATTGCTGCTCCCAGTTAACACAGGCAAAAGTCCATCACGTACGGAACTAGCTATGCTGGGCACCCAAACAGTACAAATGCAGAATCGTGTCGGCAAATCCTTATCTCTTGTTTATGCGAATGATTATTTCGAGAGCGCAAATGGGCGGGGTGGGGTGGAGATCTACTCCCTCCGTATAGAAATATAAGAGATATTAGATCACTACTCTAGTGATTTAAACCGTCTTATATTTCTTCAGAGATGGAGTAAGAGGTATTCTGTTCGTTCCTTTTGTCAATGGGTTTCAGTTGTATTTTTATTTTCTGTTTTATTATTTTATTTATTTTCTCAACATGTGTTTTTTTAAATAGTATCAACATTCTCTAAAATGCGTGTTTTTTTAGAAAATTTCTTGAACACTTGTAAAGAATTGTGAGTGTTTACCAAATCCATGAACATTTTTAATAATATTGAAATTTGTAAAGATTCATGAAATTTTTTCAATTTTTTTAATATTAAAAACAGTGAACATATTTTAATTTTTTTGATTTTCTTTAAAGTCCTTGGACATTTATAAAGCATTTGAGCATTTTTAAAAACAAAGGGTGGACCTTTTTTTGTTGTAAAATATAAACAACTTGAACAATGTTTTAATATATTGAAAGAATGGTTTTTATTATTTATGCTTCTAGTTGTGTCTCATTACTTAGTTTTGCCACTAGGAATTTCAACTGATCAAAAATGTTATCGGTCCATTAGGCGCTTGCTCAATGCAACTAGATACCATTAGTGTCAGCTAAAGGCCCATCTATAATGTTATAATGACCAAAATACCCATGGACCAATCTGTCAGCTCTCCTTGCATCTCATTGCGATAAAATGTGGGTCCCACTTGATCCCAACAACATTCTTATTTTTTTCTAGAATTATTCAATTGCGTACTCCTGATAAGTGGGGCTCACACTTATCATTATGAGAAAAGCTGACATGTGGGTCTAGGGATATTTTGGTCATATAACATGGTCAGGAGGGTTGACCTGACACTAACGATGTCTAATGGCATTTTTGACGAAACATCTAATAGATAGATGGCATTTTTAAGGTATCTAATGTCATTTTTGAGCAAGTATTTCGGAGAATGATAGTACTTTTGAGCAATTGTAACTTCTGATGATAAAACTGAATAATGAGACATAACTAGTGACATAAATGATTAAAACCCAAGAAATCCCTTTTAATAGAAACAGTAGAAAAATCTGTGTGAAAAATATGAATCGTGATAGACCCCTAACCCCGCTAGCATGCATTAATTGGGTACATCGTATTTAGCACGTAGGTGTGCGTTTTCCTTCCTATTAAAGTATATAGCCATATGCCTCTATATGGTAGACTATAATTTGAATCATCTCTTGCCTTATCTCTAGAAAAGGCTTTTTGCCTTAGTAGTCACCACCGCTTTCGCACCACGCCGTCTCCGGGATGGTCGATCTCCATGATCGCCACCGAGGGCCTTTCGCCCGTAATTAAGGTTCGTCCGCCGGTCATGTTGATTGACTGCAGTAAAGAGTCTTTTTCTCGATCTATTGATCCAGGTTTTCTCCCGACGGTCTCTTGATCGGCGTTTTTTTTTCGGTTTTCCGATTTCAAACCGGTTTGTGTCGCTTCGTCAGCATCTTTATTGGCTCTCCCACGGAATCGGTTGCCACACGGCACCTCAGATCGTACTCACGCGTCGTGTACGCTGGTACGGCGGGGCAAAAATGACAAATTTAACATGTGGACGAAACAATATCACAAAATGAACAGTTGGCGAAAGTAATCACCTGGCTGACCCTTTTATGTAGCGTCCGACAGTTAGGCGCCACACTACACTATGCAACACTTGGCTCTCAGACGCTACATGTCTAGCCAGTGTCGCATCCCTAGACAGTTTGAAAAATGCTAAGTAAGTGTGTAACGCGTGAGAGTTAGGCGCTACAGTGTAGCGCCTAACTTCTAGACGTTGCACTAGTGGCCGCTTCAAGATGTAGTGACAAATAGTGCAACCACTAGTGCAAGGCCTAGACGCTAGACGCTACACAGTGTAGCGCCTAGCTCTCAGGCGTTACACACCGACTTATCATTTTTCATGCAGCCCGGGGTGCGACGGCATGTAGTGCCGGTTAGGCAGATGCTGCACATTGTAGTGTGACGCCTATCTGTTGGACGCTACATAAAAGGATCGGCGAGGTGAAATAATTTTGCCAACGATTTATTTTTGTAGTATTGTGTCGTCCACATGTCTGAACAATGATTTTTGCCGTACGGCAGTCGCTCGCGGTGGGCTGCGCTGCCTGCCGGGCTGGCTGATACGTCTCCAACGTATCTATAATTTTTTATTGTTCCATACTATTATATTATCTGTTTTGGATGTTTTATATGCATTTATATGCTACTCCCTCCGTCCTAAAATAAGTGTCTTAAGCTTAGTACAAATTTGTACTAGAGCTAGTACAAAGTTGAGACACTTATTTTGGGACGGACGGAGTATTTTATATTATTTTTGGGACTAACCTATTAACCTAGAGCCCAGTGTCAGTTTCTATTTTTTGCCTGTTTTTGAGTTTCGCAGAAAAGGAATACCAAACGGAGTCCAGATGGATAAAACTTTCGCGATGATCTTTCTTGGACCAAAAGCAAACCAGGAGACTTGAAGATGAAGTCGGAGGAGCCACGAGGCGTCCACAAGGGTGGAGGGGGCACCCCCTGTCTTGTGGGCCCCTCGTGGGTCTCCTGACCTAGTTTTTTCGCCCATATATACTCTTATACCCCAAAACCATCAGGGGAGCCATGGAAACACTTTTCCACCGCCGCAACCTTCTGTACCCATGAGATCCCATCTAGGGACCTTTTCCGGCATCCTGCCGGAGGGGGATTCGATCATGTAGGACTTCTACATCAACATCGTTGCCCTTCCGACGAAGTGTGAGTAGTTTATCATAGACCTACGGGTCCATAGCTATTAGCTAGATGGCTTCTTCTCTCTCTTTGATTCTCAATACCATGTTCTCCTCGATGTTCTTGGAGATCTATTAGATGTAATACTCTTTTGCGGTGTGTTTGCCAAGATCCGATGAACTATGGATTTATGATCAGATTATCTATGAATATTATTTGAATCTTCTCTGAATTCTTATATGCATTATTTGATATCTTTGCAAGTCTCTTCGAATTATCGGTTTTGTTTGGCCTACTAGATTGGTTTTCCTTGCAATGGGAGAAGTGCTTAGCTTTGGGTTTAATCTTGTGGTGTCCTTTCCCAGTGACAGTAGGGGCAGCAAGACACGTATTGTATTATTGCCATCGAGGATAAAAAGATAGGGTTTTCATCATATTGCTTGAGTTAATTCCTCTACATCATGTCATCTTACTTAATGTGGTACTCCGCTCTTTATGAACTTAATACTCTAGATGCATGCTGGATAGCGGTCGATGTGTGGAGTAATAGTAGTAGATGCAGGCAGGAGTCGGTCTACTTGACACGGACGTGATGCCTATGTTCATGATCATTGCCTTAGATATCGTCATAATTATGCGCTCTTCTATCAATTGCTCGGCAGTAATTTGTTCACCCACCGTATTATTTGCTATCTTGAGAGAAGCCACTAGTGAAACCTATGGCCCTCGGGTCTATTTTCCATCATATAAGTTTCTGATCTACTATTTTGCAATCCTTTACTTTCTGATCTATAAACCAATAATACCAAAAATATTTACTTTATTGTTTATCTATCTCTATCAGATCTCACTTTTGCAAGTAACCGTGAAAGGATTGACAACCCCTTTATCGTGTTGGGTGCAAGTTTGTTTGATTATTTGTGCAAGTATTCAGTGACTTGTGTGTTGACTCATACTGGATTGATACCTTAGTTCTCAAACTAAGGGAAATACTTACTCTACTTTGCTGCATCACCCTTTCCTCTTCAAGAGAAAAACCAATGCAAGCTCAAGAGGTAGCAGGAAGAATTTCGGGCGCCGTTGCTGGGGAGATGTACGCCAAGTCAAGCCATACCAAGTACCCATCATAAACTCTCATCTCTTGCATTACATTATTTGCCATTCGCCTGTTGTTTTCCTCTCCCCCACCTCTAAAATGATTTTCGAAAAGATTCGCCTTTTCTTCACCCCTCTTCCATTCGTCTTCTTCGTTTACTTTCGGTTTGCTAAGATCGCTAGATTGGTTTGTTGCCATCATGTCTGAATCAGGGGAGGTTTTCATTGAAAACCTTGAAGAAAAACTTGGAACTTGTCCTTTGGATCATGAAACTGAAAATCTTCCTAATTACGAAGCAAAAACTTTCCAAATAGGAGATGGTAATATTATTGGAAAAAGTGTTATTCAAGAATTCTTTGATTATACGGGATCTATGCCTCTTAATAAAAGATCTATTCTTCTCAATACAAATTGTTATGCTGATGTCATTGTTATGCTTGTTGAGAATTAGAAAGAAAATTTGTGCACATTCATCCTACTTTGCAATAAGTGTTTTATGAACTTCCCAACATCAACCATCCTATAGCTAAAAGGATTGCAACTATCATTCTTATGCATGAATTTGATTTTATACTACAAGAATCTAGGGATATTTTTGCTTATTATAAAAAGGATGTTGAACACCCTCCCATTGAGGATATCCTCCATGACAAAGAAACGATGCGTAGTTTGGAAGCTAGGGATTATCAATCTTATAGTGAAAAACTTAGGAGGAGGGTTCCCTATCCAGAAATCTCTCAATCTTTGTACCTTGAGGCTTATGAAGAATTTGATTGGATTACAAGGGGTATTCTTGTGGGATTTAATAGGGACTGGTTGAATAAAATGATAAAGGAACCCGTTAAAATGAGATTTGTGTTCTTTATGACGATATTTATGGTGATGATCTTGATTACGAGTTTATGAATGTCAAAATAACTAGTCAAAATCCTTTTCATGATTTGAGTTCATCCACTAGAAAGGAAATAAAGGAAAGGATTGATTTGTTAAGACGGGTTTTGGAGGATTTAATGAGAAAAGAATTACATACCAAGGATGACAATACCTAGATCTATTCGTGTTTTATGGCTAGCTAAGGGCGTTAAACAATAGCACTTGTTGGGAGGCAAGCCAATTTTATTTTTGTTCTTTGCCTTTTTTCCTGTTTAGTAATAAATAATTCATCTAGCCTCTGGTTAGATGTGGTTTTGTGTTTTAGTTAGTGTTTGTGCCAAGTTAAACCTTTAGGATAGCTTACGATGATAGTTGTATTGATCCTGCTGAAAAACAGAAACTTTTGCACCAGTAAATAATTTCCAGAATTTTATTGAAACGTGATTTTGATCTGATTCTTTTTGCTATGGATTTGTACACAAATTTCTTAGGTTGTCCTAATTTTTCAGAATTTGTGGAGTTACATAAGTATTCGAGAGTTACAGATTACTACAGACTGTTCTGTTTTTGACAGATTTTGTTTTCTATGTGTTGTTTGCTTATTTCGATGAATCTATGGGTAGTATCAGGGGGTATGAACCATGGAAAAGTTGGAATAAAGTAGATATTACACCAATATAAATAAATAATGAGTTCACAACAGTACCTTAAAATGGTGATTTATTTTCTTATACTAACGGAGCTTATGAGATTTTCTGTTGAGTTTTGTGTTGTGAAGTTTCCAAGTTTTGGGTAAGGATTTGATGGACTATGGAATAAGGAGGGGCAAGAGCCTAAGATTGGGGATGCCCAAGGCACCCCAAGGTAATATTCAAGGACAACCAAGAGCCTAAGCTTGGGGATGCCCCGGAAGGCATCCCCTCTTTCGTCTTCTTCTATCGGTAACTTTACTTGAGTCTATATTTTTATTCACCACATGATATGTGTTTTCCTTGGAGCCTCTTGTATGATTTGAGTCTTTGCTTTCTAGTTTGCCACAATCATCCTTTCTGTACACACCTTTTGAGAGACACACACATGAATCGTGATTTATTAGAATACTCTATGTGCTTCACTTATATCTTTTGAGCTAGGCAATGTTGCTCTGGTGCTTTACTTATATCTTTTTAGAGCACGGCGGTGGTTTTATTTTGTAGAAATTGATGAACTCTCATGCTTCACTTATATTATTTTGAGAGTCTTTAGAATAGCATGGTAATTTGCTTTGGTTATAAATTTAGTCCTAATATGATAGGCATCCAAGAGGGATATAATAAAAACTTTCATATAAAGTGCATCGAATACTATGAGAAGTTTGATTCTTTATAATTGTTTTGAGATATGAAGATGGTAATATTAGAGTCATTCTAGTGAGTAGTTGTGAATTTGAGAGATACTTGTGTTAAAGTTTGTGATTCCCGTAGCATGCACGTATGGTGAACCGTTATGTGATGAAGTCGGAGCATGATTTATGTTTTGATTGTCTTACTTATGAGTGGCGGTCGGGGACGAGCGATGCTCTTTTCCTACCAATCTATCCCCCTAGGAGCACGCGCATAGTACGTCGTTTCGATAACTAATAGATTTTTGCAATAAGTATGTGAGTTCTTTATGACTAATGTTGAGTCCATGGATTATACGCACTCTCACCCTTCCACCATTGATAGCCTCTCTTGTGCCGTGCAACTTTCGCCGGTACCATACACCCACCATATACCTTCCTCAAAACAGCCACCATACCTACCTATTATGGAATTTCCATAGCCATTCCGAGATATATTGCCATGCAACTTTCCACCGTTACGTTTATTATGACATGCTTCATCATTGTCATATTGCTTTGCATGATCATGTAGTTGACATTGTATTTGTGGCACAACCACCTTTAATAATTCTTTCATACATGTCACTCTAGATTCATTGCACATCTCGGTACACCGCCGTGGGCATTCATATAGAGTCATATTTTGTTCTAAATATGGAGTTGTAATTTTTGAGTTGTAAGTAAATAAAAGTGTGATGATCTTCATTATTAGAGCATTGTCCCATGTGAGAAAAGGATGATCGAGGCTATGATTCCCCCACAAGTCGGGATGAGACTTCGGACGAAAAAAAAGAAAAAAAAGAGGCCAAAAAAAATGAGAAGGGCCCAAAAAATGAGAGAAAAAGAGAGAAGGGTCAATGTTACTATCCGATTTCCACACTTGTGCTTCAAAGTAGCACCATGATCTTCATGATAGAGAGTCTCCTATGATATCACTTTCATATACTAGTGGGAATTTTTCATTATAGAACTTGGCTTTTATATTCCAATGACGGGCTTCCTCAAAATGCCCTAGGTCTTCGTGAGCAAGCAAGTTGGATGCACACTCACTTTGTTTCTTTTTGAGCTTTCATACACTTATAGCTCTAGTGCACCCGTTGCATGGCAATCCCTACTCACTCACATTGATATCTATTTATGGGCATCTCCATAGCCCGTTGATACGCCCAGTTGATGTGAGACTATCTCCCTCTTTTTTCTCCACAACCACCGTATTCTCTTCCACCATAGTGCTATATCCATGACTCACGCTCATGTATTGCGTGAAAGTTGAAAAGTTTGAGAACATCAAAAGTATGAAACAATTGCTTGGCTTGTCATCAGGGTTGTGCATGATTTAAATATTTTGTGTGATGAAGATGGAGCATAGCCAGACTATATGATTTTGTAGGGATAGCTTTCTTTAGCCATGTTATTTTGAGAAGACATGATTGCTTTATTAGTATGCTCGAAGTATTATTGTTTTTATGTCAATATTAAACTTTTGTTTTGAATCTTACGGATCTGAACATTCATGCCACCATAAAGAAAATTACATTGATAAATATGTTAGGCAGCATTCCACATCAAAAAAAATATGTTTTTATCATTTACCTACTCGAGGACGAGCAGGAATTAAGCTTGGGAATGCTTGATACGTCTCCAACGTATCTATAATTTTTGATTGCTCCATGCTATTATATTATCTGTTTTGGATGTTTTATATGCATTAATATGCAATTTTATATTATTTTTGGGACTAACCTATTAACCTAGAGCCTAGTGCCAGTTTCTGTTTTTTTGCCAAACGGAGTCCAGACGGAATAGAACTTTCGCGATGATCTTTCTTGGACCAGAAGCAAACCAGGAGACTTGAAGATGAAGTCGGAGGAGCCACGAGACAGCCACAAGGGTGGAGGGCGCTCACAGGGGGTAGGGCGTGCCCCCCTGTCTTGTGGGCCCCCCCATGGGTCTCTTGTCCTAATTCTTTCGCCCATATATACTCTTATACCCCAAAACCATCAGGGGGAGCCACTAAAACACTTTTCCACCGCCGCAACCTTCTGTACCGGTGAGATCCCATCTAGGGACCTTTTCTGGCATCCTGCCGGAGGGGGATTCAATCACGGTGGGCTTCTACAGCAACACCATTGCCCTTCCGATGAAGCGTGAGTAGTTTATCATAGACCTACGGGTCCATAGCTAGTAGCTAGATGGCTTCTTCTCTCTCTCTTTGATTCTCAATACTATGTTCTCCTCGATGTTCTTGGAGATCTATTCGATGTAATAATCTTTTGCGGTGTGTTTGCCAAGATCCGATGAATTTTGGATTTATGATGAGATTATCTATGAGTATTATTTGAATCTTCTTTGAATTCTTATATGCATGATTTGATATCTTTGCAAGTCTCTTCTAATTATCGGTTTTGTTTGGCCTACTTGATTGGTTTTTTTTGAAATGGGAGAAGTGCTTAGGTTTGGGTTCAATCTTGCGGTGTCCTTTCCCAGTGATAGTAGGGGCAGCAAAGCACATATTGTATTGTTGCCATCGAGGATAAAAAGATGGGGTTTTCATCATATTGCTTGAGTTAATTCCTCTACATCATGTCATCTTACTTAATGCGTTACTCTGTTCTTTATGAACTTAATACTCTAGATGCATGTTGGATAGCGGTCGATGTGTGGAGTAATAGTAGTAGATGCAGGCAGGAGTCGGTCTACTTGACACGGACGTGATGCCTATGTTCATGATCATTGCCTTAGATATCATCATAATTATGCGCTCTTCTATCAATTGCTTGGCAGTAATTTGTTCATCAACCGTATTATTTGCTATCTTGAGAGAAGCCACTAGTGAAACCTATGGCCCCCGGGTCTATTTTACATCATATAATTTTCCTATCTACTATTTTGCAATCCTTTACTTTCTGATCTATAAACCAAAAAAACAAAAAAAATACTTACTTTACCGTTTATCTATCTCTATCAGATCTCACTTTTGCAAGTAACCGTGAAGGGATTGACAACCCCTTTATCGTGTTGGGTGCAAGTTTGTTTGATTGTTTGTGCAGGTATTTGGTGACTTGTGCATTGTCTGCTACCTTGGTTCTCAAACTGAGGGAAATACTTACTCCACTTTGCTGCATCACCCATTCCTCTTCAAGGGAAAAACCAACGCAAGCTCAAATGGTAGCACTGGCCACGCTGCGCGCGCACTCACGCAGCCCGCGCAGGTCTGCTGCTGACTTCCCATCGCTGCATGCCGCGTGGTCGTTCCATGCATGGTGCGTGCATGCTGGCTACCCGTCTGTGCATGTTGCATGCCATGGTACGTCCCGTCGTCCGATGCAAGACGTCCGGTTTGATCAGCCGATGCACGTCTCCGCATGATTCAGTGAAGATCAACTTCAAGTTTACACGCCTCTTCACCGATTGAGCAATGCACTTAAGTTGTGTCATCCCTTCAGACCGCAACATCACCCCTCCATGGTTCTTCCCGCGCTGCACCGTCTCGCGTGCTATCATTGCGTCGCTCTTCCCGGTCGTAGTGCCACGTTCCACCCCCGTTCCAAGGTCGTCCGCATCAGGTCATCCCTATGGATGGAGCGACCCTCACAATGCCGCTGCATCGCCCCATCAGGCCGTAGCGAGCGTGGCAGGTGGTCCTGCTATCACCCCATGGTTCTATCCGCGGTAGTACTGACCCGCGCGCTACCGCCTCGTCGCCCTTTCGGGCTGTAGTGCCGCGGCCTGCGGTGGACCATCGCCTCGAGAACATGTGCTCCAGGTTGTCCCTGGAGCTGCATCGACCCTCGTGCTACCGCTGTGTCGCCCCATCGGACCGTAGCAAGAGTGGCACGCGGCCCCTACCGCCACCCTAAGGTCATCCCCGCCGTCACCCCGACCTATGCGCTGTCGCTGTGTCGTCCCTTCAGACCATAGCGCCGCTACACACGGTCCACTTTTGCCTTCACGCTCGTCGACTTATGTGTGATATGCGCCGTACTGCCCTCCTAGGCGTGGGAATGCCATCATCCATGTCGATCTACGTCACACTGCCGGGTTCTTCCTCGCCTACTTTGAGAACCACCGCCGTAGTCCTAACCTAGCCGTTGCCGCCTCCTCATGCCGCCGCCGCCACTCTGCTTCCTGGTCCACGGTGACTACCTCCACACCAGCCATCCTGACGCGACGTCGACCATGGCGTCCCTCGCATGGCTACCTGGACCACGGTTACACCACCCTACGCTCTCAGCTTCCTCGACATTGGCACAAAGGGCTGCCACCTCACTTGAGCAACTCATCAGCTTCCTCTACAGTCAACGCATTCGCGATGCGACATCGTCCACGACGCTCCCACTATGACTACTAGGGGATGTCAGCCCATCGGCTGCTATTCTCCCCAGTCTGATCGTCCGCGATGCTCCTGTTGTCTGCGACGCTACCGCTACGACACACGGGGGTGGGGGTGTATATAGGCATATCTCGGTATATGGTAGACTATGATTTGTAATCATCTCCTACCTTATCTCTAGGAGAGACTTCTTGCCATCCAAGTCTTGTACTAACGTATTCTATATAAACCGCCCAAGAAGCTCAATACAAACATCCAATGATTCCACCAGTATCCCTCTCTATTCCCTTTAACACTCCCATTCTACACTTAGGTTGCGTTCGGCCTGGAGGTATCCAAAACATAGGATTGAAAGAGAATAGGATGCAATGGGTAAAGAAGATGAGAGGATTAGGCTCTATAGGCGAGCCAAGGAACATAACTGTTGTTTTGGCATAGTGAGGTGGGGGAGGACCCTGGGCGCTCGTATGTGTGTTTCAGTAGTCTTCCTAGTATGAGTTTTGTATCCTCAATGAAAATGTAAGGCTAGTTCAAACGCACGACCCATTTCGTCCTACCCAGTCTGTTTGGGTCAAAATGGATAAATGTGGCGGCCCAACGCGCAAGAGCAACCCCAAGTTTCGTGTCCGCCTCGACCCAATTCCGACACAAATTTGGGCCGAATTTGCATCGAGATGGACATGTCCTCACGTCGTTGGCCCTCGGGCCAACATGTCAGCTGTGCAATCACTTCCCACTTGGCCCATTTAATTTGCACGCGTGGACGGGTCCGCCTGTCAGCCACCCAGCCGCCCCCGAAACATCGTCTTTAATGGCAAAGCCATGGACCGGCCAGTCCACTTCCACACCCTTCCTACCCCGTCCAACCCCGACAAGCCCTAGATCACGTCGCCGACCACGGCCACCCACAATGGGGATGTGGAAGTGGATCCCAGCAAGACGGCCAAGAATGACAATGAAGTGGGGTCCTCCTCCGCGTCGTCGTGGACGAGGAGTGCAACCGACTTCTTCATCTTCCTAGCCGCGCCGCATCGCGGAACAAGCCGTACGAGTAGGTGTACATCCCCCAGGCGATATTTGGAGATGGCAACCCTGCTTCCTTGGTTTGATGCACACCTCCCCAATGGGTGGCATCTAAGGCCGGATCGGGTGCCCATGCCGGCCATCGCCGCGAGCGGCTGTGCCCGCCTCTTGGAGATCAACCGCTGGCAGACTCATATCCCCCCACATCTCCTCGGCGTCCCAAGGTTCAATGTTGAGTCGCCCCTTTGGGGTGCCTGGTTTCGGGACGAGCAGGACATGCGGCGACGATCATTCTTTGTCGGTTGTGCTCACTGCCCGCCCCGTGCCTGTGCTCCTATCCTGCCCTGTGTGTGGGGCCGCGCATGCTCACTGCCCCGACCACCACCACCACCAGTGCCGCCCACCATGAGCGCCAAAGATGAGGAGGAGCTCGTGAAGAAGGTGCTCGAGGACTCGGTCCTCGAGTACGAGCGCAACTAGTGGGATGGGTTGGACGTGTTGATGGCCCTGTCGGTCGCGGGAGGTGTGGCCATCCTGGAACAAGAGGACACTATTGTTCTGGAGTCGCCTGCCACGCCCTGGGATTCGGTGTTGGTGGGAAGTCTTGGAGCTAGACGTCCACGCTGCCCTGCACGTCGGAGCTGGTGTCTTCCCAGGTCTCTTGGGTGAGCGCCGAACCGTGGTCACCACTCCGTGAGCAGCCACAGTTGCCACCCGCCCACCGTGGCAGTTACCGCCATTCATCAATCCCACGGAGGACAATGAGAAGACTAGGGCGACATCGACGACCTGAAGATGACAACGACGGCTACTACAACGGATCTAGGGTTTCATTATGTTTTTTATATTTCCTTTAGGTTTAGTTCAAGTTTAATGGATGACTTGGAGTACTTTTAGACTTAATGTAACATATAAGTTCTAGTTTTAATTGTTTCATGTTTTTTATGTTTAAATTTAATTTCAAAAGACGGACAAAGTTTGAAATGCCTCGGCCACATTGCGCGTACGCAAATGCATCCAACCAAAACTGGACAGGGTCATCCGCTCAGCTGACCCACACGGACAAAATACAGAAAAATCAGACGGTCGTTTGGCTCGTGTGTTGGAGTTGGCCTAATGGAAGTGGGCATGATGTAGTGCCGATGACACCGCAAAATCAGAACTATATTTCTTCTGTGAGTTCGGTGCAACTGCTTTTGCGGAGCTTAGGACCGTTTGTGTCCTTGCAAGACCGATCTTTCATATCTATTGAGTTTTTTTGGTGTGCCTTGGTTCTTTTGTCGGGTTTTTTGTGTGTGAACCTAGAGTTTACTTGTCACTATGTTAAAGAACTTGTGGTTCGACCATCCACACTTCTAGGGGATCATCCCTGGCTCAAGTCTATTCATCACTCACAGCTTCCCGTTGTTTTGGCTGGTGGGTCAAGGGAATCTTTGAAACATTTATTGGTAATGAATATCATGCAGGTGCACGAGTGATAATGTTGCTACTCTGACCTAATCACAGTGTCTTTATTAAAGGTTTAAGAGAACTTTGTCCTCCAAAAATTATTATCATAGAGAAGGTGTATCTAAGACATTTCATTGTCATTCTTAGTTTTAGGAGTTACATTGTACCGTAGTTTGTTGAGTCCTTGATCACAAACATAATATTATACTTGCAATAAAGTTATTGGTACTTTGACAAAAAACAAAGATGATGCAGAGGTCTATAAACACTACTATAATGCGGGACTACTACTAAGACACGCGGATTTCTTGGATGGGAATGTACGTAGTACCTTAGGGCATCTCCAACGCCACCCCTAAACTGGACACCAAATTTATCCGCGGACAGGGGAGAACAGTCCGCGTACATGGATGTAGAACCCAGCCATCCAAAACTGCCCAAATATGTCCAGTTACCTTTTGGAAGAATTTTAACAAAAACGAACAAATGTGTTGCATATATCGGCGCACTGGACCATATTCATTCATACTTGGATATTTGTTTTTACATAAAACCAAATGTTTTTCATCTAAACCAGAGCAAATTTATTACATTTAGACATATTTCACTGGACCAGACTCTAAACCTAGCCTAAATGACCGTCGGCGCCCGTTCCCCATCTCTGGGTGGCCATGAGCCCCGGAAAATGATGCCCCACCTTCCCCGTGGCCATGAGTGCAGGGAAGTGAAGCTATCCACATCCACTTCACCGACAAGCGACCAATCAGCCGACAATGTTGAGCCCATCAAACTTGGCTACAATATTTTGGGTGGAGTGGTGGCCTTCATGGGAAATAAGTGCCGGCAACCTCCCATGCACTACTCTTCCTCGCTGCCAGCGGCGCCTGTGAGCGTGCCGCTTTGTGACCATGGCGGCGGGGAGCAGTGGAGCTGGAGACCTCATCTTCGTCCTTGCTCTTGTTGAACACCTCATCTGCCGCCACATTGAACTCCTTGTAGGCGGCTTCTAACTCCTTCTGTCATTGGCCTGTTTCGGGCGGAGCGATAGGACTTGAGAAGCGCCTCCTGCTCGGGAACGTCCACCTTTGGCATGATGGCCCTGCCAACAGCGAGTTGCTCCTCCGTGTGCTGAGCGCTTTCTCCAGGGTTTTATCTTTGCCGTATTCATGTGCACCCTCCTCCCCAACGCCACGCGCTGGCTTAGGCGTGACTTGCGAAACGGCCATGTCCTCCTTGTCAGCGTCCCAGAGGGGATCAAATTCAACTGAGCATCTTTGTCATGGACCAAGCTGTCTGTGACCCCCCTGTCCCGACGCTTCATCCTGGTACTTCCTATCCCCGACGACCTAGCCGCCTTAGTACATCACGGGCCATGCTGCGTTTTGAGCCCTTCCTTGCTCCTCCGGATGCCGAGGATGAGGATGACATGTCTTTCAGAGTTATTTGCTTGGCGCAGTGCATACCAAGCTTGTACTCCTCATCTTACTTTAGGTACTGGAAAGTGGAACACTGTTACACATGAGAATTAGATTTGTTTGCTTACAGGATCCGAAAACCTAGCTCCAAGCAACCTGCCAGTCCTGTACTGGTGGTCGCGAAAGCGCCACTATGCACACAGATATTTCAGTTGGGCCTTTTATTCAAAGGAATCGATGTATCCAATGAGCAAGTTGCTCATGCTCGACACATGGAGCATGGATTTCTCTGCTATCGACTTCCTTGGGACCAGTGAAACATGGGTTGTCATCCTGGAGGTGGGAAATGGAAGTATTGTGTAAGTGCATCTAGTGCCACCCCTAGTTGGTTTTGGAGTATTGACGACAAAGTTGGTTGAGGGACTAATGCGTTTGTGAGAATTGCAGGATCACGTAGGTAGTGTCCCTCATTAATTCGGTTTACCTACCGGAGATGACCCCTAAAAATGTATGAAGGCATTGAAGACAATGGTGGTATGAGAAGATATTTATATTGAAGACTGTGACATGAGAAGACAATGAGTGAAGACTATGGAGCGCGAAGACTATATCTGTTTTGTTGTTTCCTTTTCTTCTTTGTTGAGTCATAGGAACCACCGTACTGTTAAGTGGGGTCCAAGTGAACTAAGTCAGAATGACTGAAGTGATGCTCAACCCAAATCCTATGTCTTCGAGCGAAGACAATGAGAGCAAATCTTATCTAGAGCTGGATGAGTCAGCTTTGCTTGTAGCCCAAGTAAAGTTGCCGTGTGTGTTTGAAATCTGACCGTTGGAACACGTGTCAGTTCCTTAGTGACCCAGGGTCATTTCGGACATATCAGGTCGGGTTGCCTTGTGGCTATAAATAGCCCACCCCCTACACCATAAATTGGTGGCTGCTTAGAGTTTGTGCACGGCTTTTGTCGTTTGAGAGCAACCCACCTCGAAGTCTTTGAGAGAGAGAAATCCTTGCGAGGACAAAGCCCAAACACCCAGAGCCAAAGAGTGTTAGGCATCACTGAAGTCTTTCTGTCTGTGTGACCTGAAGACTTATTACACTTGAGGACTGTGAATCCTCCAGCCGGTTAGGCGTCGCGTTCTAAGCATCCAAGAGTCATTGTGGATTGCCGGTGAACGAAGTCTGTGAAGGTTTGGAAGTCTACCTTGAAGACTTACCAGAGTGATTGGGCGAGGACTGGGTGTCCTTAGCTCAAGGGGAATAAGGTGAAGACATGGTCTTCTGAGTTAAATCTCAGCCTCCCTAACCAGACGTACAGTTGTCACAGCAATTGGAACTGGTCCAACAAATCATGTGTCTTCAACAAGTGACTGGTTCTATCCCATCCCCTCCTTTACTTAAGTTTGTCTTCGTGAAGTCATTGCCTATCTGTTGCATCTGTTTGACTTCATTGCTTGACTACTGCTGTTGATTGGCTTCATACTATCTTCCATCCCGATCCTTACTACTTAGCTGCAATTAGTCATGTACTTTCACATTATTGTGTACTTGACTATGGCTTGCTTATGGTAGTTTATCTTCCGCTGCATATCAACTAGGTCATTTCTATTGTTTGTCTTCGAAACTTCCAAGTTTTGAAGACTTTCACAAAAATCGCCTATTCACCCCCCCTCTAGTCGATACTAGCACTTTCAATTGGTATCAGAGCAAGGTACTCCCTTGTTCTGTGTGATTCGGTTTAACCACCTGGAGTTTAGCTATGTCGACTGCAGGGATAATCAAGGTCTCCGCTGCTTGCCCCGTGTTCGATGGAACTGAATATCCCTACTGGAAGAATAAGATGCGTATGCATCTTGAAGCCATTGATGTCGACCTCTGGTATGTCGTCAAGAATGGCGTTCCCAAAACTGGTGAATGTGTCACCCCTACTGATGTCAAGAAGTTCATTCAACTGGATTCTACTGCAAAGAACATCATCTGTGGTCATCTGACCAAAGGACAGTATGGTCGTGTGAGTGCTTTGGAAACATCAAAGCTAGTCTGGGACTGGCTATCCAAGGTCAACGAAGGCGTATCAACCCAGAGAGATCAAAGAATCAGTGTTCTTCGCAACCTCTTCAACCGCTTCAAGAGAAACAACAATGAAAATGTCCAGCTCACGTTCGATCGCCTCACTGATATCACAAATGAACTTCAAGATCTTGGCGCGACTGAGATTACCAAGCATGAAATCGTCAAGACACTAATGAGATCACTCGACAACTCCTTTGACACCCTTGCCCTCATGATACAAGAACGTCCTGACTTCAAGTCACTCGATCCGTCTAATATACTTGAGAGGCTCAACACACATGAGTTCCAGCTTTCTGAGAAAAGAGATATCTATGGCCCAAACTATGGCCGAACTCGCGCTTTGAAGGCAAAAGTTGTTTCCTCATCTGAAGAAGAATCTGACTGCAGTTCTGAAGATCCTGAAGACATTGGAAAAGAGCTTGCAATGCTAGTGAAGAAGTTTCAGAAATTCACCAAGAAGAAAGGCTTCAGAAAGTCTTCACGATCTAGCTCAAGGAATGATGAAACTTCCACCCATGACCACAAGAAGAGAACCTACCACAAGTGCAAGAAACCTGGTAACTACATATCTGAGTGTCCACAGTGGGATAATGAGAAGAAGAAGAAGAAGAAGAGCAAGGAATATGATTCTGATGACAAGAAGAAGAAGAAATCCTCTAAGTCTTCTTCTAAGTCTTCTTCCAAGTCTTCATCATACAAGAAGAGCTCATCTGGCAAGGCTCGTGCTTTTGTTGGCAAGGAAATGGATTCAGAGGAGGAGTCTGCTTCTGAGGAGGCGGAGGTGGAGTCTGGAGAGGAGTCCGACCCTGGCGTTGCAAGTCTGGCTCTAGCCACAACCTATGTTGTTAAGTCCATCTTAAACACTGAAGACAATGACTTCCACACCAACGCTGAAGCTGATAACGAAGATGATCCTACTCCCACCTACTGCTTCATGGCATGTGGTGCCAAGGTAAAATCACGTGATGCTTATTTTCAAACATCAAGTGAAGATGACTCTGATTGTGAATCTAAACCTAGCTACAAAACACTTGGTAAAATTGCAACTGAACAACAAAAGGCTATGGAACATACTCAAAAACTGTTAGACAAAAGCGATGACCTGTTGGACGCGGAAATGACACATTCACAGTCCTTAGTTGAAGACATAAAAAATCTTCATGCTAAGTACGAAGAACTTGAAGGTCGTCATGAAACGCTCTCAACTACTTATGAAAGGCTCTCCTATGATTATCTTCAAAGGAAACAAGAGCTTGAGAAATTGAGAGCGGCTCATGAAGATATTCAAAAAGAGAATGAGTCACTTCACGCTCAACAAATCAGTTCCGCTCAGGATGGATTTGACTAAAATGCATTGAGCGTGATAATGCTACATCTGTTGCTGAATGTTCCACTGCTGCTACTGTTTCATTGTCTTCACTTACTGATGTGGTTACTAACCCCTCTGTGGAGGATACCACTACTATTGCTGATGAAAATGCTATGTTGAAGACATTGCTTGAAACAGGGATGTACAAAAGTTTGAAGGGACATCAGACACTTTGTGATGTCCTCAAAAAGCAGATTCTGAACCGAAACCCTAGGAAAGAGGGTGTTGGGTTCGAGAGGAAAATGAATGTTGATGGCTCGTACTGGAAGCCTGAGCAGTACCCCAAAACCACATGGGTTGCTGCAAAGGAACCTTCAGTAGGTCCATCCACTTTATCTGGCTTTACCTGTGCTAATCCTATTATCATTGATGAATCCTTTGATGCAAACTATAAACTGTTCAAGAATCGGAATGGTGAAGTGTTTGCCAGGTACATTGGTACTAACTGCAGGAATGGACCACCTATGAAGAAGATCTGGGTACCTAAGCAGTACATTGAGAATCTTCCTGTGAATGTCGTCATGACACCACCAAGAAGAAGACAAACCCCAGACCTATAGCTTCATATGGCCCAAAGGCCTCATACAGATACAGGACTCACTTGAGTCACCCTAACGCCAATGTTCTGCAGGGAAATCATACTCAGACTTATGAATATGAGCGTGTGTCTTCGAACCGCTATGTTCATAGGACTAAGAACTTTTCTGCTTATTCATATGAGTATCATTCTTCTCCTGCAAAGCTATTTGCTAGGGCTCCAAAGCCGAAATTCTCAGATGCTGCACTTAGACTCATTGCTTCTAAGCCACCCCTGAAAATGTGGGTGGCGAAGAAGAATTAACTCTCTTTTGCAGAAAAGGGTCTCCAGCCTGAAATCAATGGCGTCCAATGCTATTGATGGGGACCTAAAACACATTAAGGACGCATGATAAAATGTCATTATATATACTTCACATCTGAATCGCTTACCTGTCATACTATGTATCCTAATCTTGATATAAGCTGTGACAATCCCTATATGTGCCAAATGCTTATGCTTCACAACACTCTTGTGAAGCCTATCCTCCTAACTGCACTGTAGGGTACATCACCAAAAGCTTCAGAATGGATTATGGACAGTGGTTGCACAAATCATATGACTGGTGATCGAAGTCTTCTCATGGACTCAACCTTGTGTCCATCCTGCAAGAGTCACATCACATTTGCTGACACTGGTAAAAGCAAGGTATTGGGTCTAGGTAGAGTTGCAATCTCAAAGGATCAACACATGGATAAAGTGATGCTTGTTGAATCCCTTGGTTTCAACTTAATTTCGGTCTCAATGCTTTGTGACTTGAACATGATTGTGCTGTTTGGAAAATATCCCTGCCTTGTACTAATGGAATCTGACAAGTCTCTTGTCTTTGAAGGGTATCGAAAAGATGATCTATACATGGTAGATTTCTCAGGAGGTCCACAGCTTGCCGTATGTCTTCTCACAAAAGCTTCAGAATGCTGGCTCTGGCATCGAAGGCTAGGGCATGCTGGCATGAGGAACTTGCACTCACTCGTCAAGAAGAAGCATGTCATAGGCATCGAAGATGTCAAGTTCAAGAAGGATCATTTGTGTGGTGCCTGCGAAGAGGGAAAGATGACTAGGGCAAAGCACCCCTCGAAGACAATCATGACAACATCTCAACCCTTCGAGCTGTTACACATGGACTTATTTGGACCTACTCACTACTCCACCCTCACAACAACTGCTTGTCTCTATGGCTTCATCATTGTTGATGACTACTCAAGATACACATGGGTTCATATAATTCTCTACAAGACTGAAGTTCAAGATGTCTTCAGACGCTTCGCCAATCGAGCAATGAACAATTATGGTGTGAAGATCAAGCATATCAGAAGTGATAATGGCACTGAATTCAAGAACACCGGACTTGATCTGTATCTGGATACAATGGGAATCACTCATGAGTTCTTTGCTCCATACACACCTCAGCAAAATGGCATCGTTGAACGCAAGAACAGAACCCTCATTGAGATGGCTCGAACAATGCTCGATGAATACAAGACACCAAGAAAGTTCTGGCCTGAAGCTATTGATATAGCATGTCACATCATCAATCGAGTCTACATCCATAAGCTTCTGAACAAAACATCCTATGAGCTCCTTACTGGCAAGAAGCCAAATGTCTGCTACTTCATAGTATTTGGAGCAAGGTGTTGGATCAAGGATCCCCATCACAAGTCAAAATTTGCACCTAAAGCTCACGAAGGCTTCATGCTTGGCTATGGAAAGGATTCACACTCCTACAGAGTCTTCAACCTCTATCTCTACAAAATCGTCGAAACTGTGGATGTGAGATTTGATGAAACCAATGGTTCACAGAGAGAGATTCTGCCAAGTACACTAGACGAAGCTCCTCCAAGTGAATCTATCAAGCTGATGGGAACTGGTGAAATCATGCCTTCTGAAGCACAGCTTGAAGAGGAACTTATCATTTCTGCCCCAAATCAACCTGAAGACAATGCTCAGACCGAAGACAATCCTCCCAATGATGACAATGATCAGCAAGAGCAAAGTCTTCGTCCGGTTCATCCTCGTGTTGCAAAAGAAGTACAAATTGAGAAGATAATTGACATCATCAATGCACCTGGTCCACTTACTCGCTCTAGAGCAACACAGTTAGCAAACTTCTGTGGGCACTTTTCATTTGTGTCAATATCAGAACCCAAGAAAGTTGCTGAAGCTTTTATGGAACCTGAATGGATTCAAGCTATGCAAGAAGCACTTCAACAGTTCAAGCTGAATAATGTTTGGGAACTTGTCAAGCGACCTGACCCTCGCAAGCATAACATTATTGGAACAAAATGTATATATCGAAACAAGCAAGATGAGCATGGTCAAGTCGTCAGAAACAAAGCACGTCTTGTGGCTCAAGGATATACTCAAGTTGAAGGAATTGACTTCGATGAAACATTTTCTCCTGTGGCTAGGCTTGAAGCTATTCGCATACTGCTAGCCTACGCTAACCATCACAACATCTTGCCATATCAAATGGATGTGAAGAGTGCATTTCTCAATGGCAAGATTGAAGAAGAAGTATATGTCGCTCAACCACCTGGCTTTGAAGATCCAAAACATCCTGATATGGTGTACAAGCTAAACAAAGCACTGTATGGACTCAAACAAGCTCCTCGTGCATGGTATGATACGATCAAAGACTTCCTGAAGAGCAAAGGCTTCAAACCAGGATCCCTCGATCCCACACTCTTCACGAAGACATATGATGGTGAACTATTTGTGTGCCAAATATATGTGGATGACATAATCTTCGGCTGCACCAACCAGAAGTATACTGATGAGTTTGGATACATGATGCAAGAGCAATATCAGATGTCCATGATGGGTGAGCTGAAGTTCTTCCTTGATCTTCAAATTCGTCAGCAAAGGAATGACATCTTCATATCTCAAGAAAAATACCTCAAAGATTGTCCGAAGAAGTTTGGAATGGAAGACTGCAAAGGCTACACGACGCCAATGCTAGCCAAACATCATCTTGGACCCGACGAAAATGGTAAAGAGTTCGATCAAAAGGTATAACGCTCCATGATTGGTTCTTTACTTTATCTTTGTGCATCTAGGCCAGATATTATGCTTAGTGTTTGCATGTGTGCTCGATTCCAAGCGGCACCAAAGGAATTGCATCACTTAGCTGTGAAGCGAATTCTTCGATATTTGGCTTACACCCCGACACTCGGATTATGGTATCCCAAGGGCTCAAAATTTGATTTGGTTGGATTCTTGGATGCTGATTATGCTGGTGACAAGGTGGATCGCAAGTCTACATCAGGCACATGTCACTTTCTGGGACGATCACTTGTCTGTTGGTCTTCAAAGAAGCAGAACTGTGTATCACTCTCAACTGCTGAATCTGAATACATTGCTACTAGATCTTGTTGTGCTCAGCTTCTATGGATGAAGCAAACTCTCAAGGACTATGGCATCAATATGAAACAAGTACCTCTCTTCTGCGACAATGAGAGTGCCATCAAGATAGCCAACAATCTAGTCCAGCACTCGAAGACAAAGCACATTGAAATTTGTCATCACTTTCTCAGAGATCATGTCATGAAGAAAGATATCGACATCATTCATGTCAACACTGAAGAGCAACTTGTAGATATCTTCACAAAGCCCTTGGATGTGAAAAGGTTTTGCAAGTTATGGTGTGAGCTAAATATCTTGGAATCCTCTAATGTCCTGTGAACAAGCACACATCCTAACACTTATGCATGTTGATGACTTAGATGTGCAACACACAAAGTAATGTATATCTTCAATCAATGAAGACTTACACTCTAAGTGTGAATACATTAACATGGAATTTGACTTCGAAGCGCCACGATAATTGTGTGCCGTATCTGGGTCTAATACTTCCTATACGGTGGGTAACGCCACCACCAAATTTCTCTGTTTGAAGTGTTTCACTCATGGTGTTATTTTTGCAATGACTTCACATTTGGTTTGTCTTCAGTTTCAATTTATCTTCATGATTTTCTTCACTGTGATGATTTGATTGCTTTCTGACATATATATATATATATATATATATATATATATATATATATATATATATATATACACATACAAGTGTCCTGTCCTCTACAACATTCACTTATAGCTATGTCTCTAACCTCTCTATGCTTTCAATCTCAAACTCTATCTATCCAAATCATATGCATTCTATTGAAACTGTCAAATGTCTTCTCTGCGTCCTAGTCAGCAGAAGGCAAAGAGACAAACATTAAGTCTGTTTTTAAATAACTAATCTTTATTGTTGAAATCCGGAGAAGCCGGAACAACTCTCCGACATACCTGGCGGGCGTGGGAACGTGGGACAACTCTAAGTATGTTGCATGCTTGCCACGTGCCCCTCAAATGTGAACCGCCAGGGGCACCAGTGTAATTGCGCTGTGCTGCACACCTACTTATAAATACTTGTCCCCTGCGGTAAAGAAATCCTTCTTCCACCTCTCCACCTCGTCAAAACCCTAGCACCACCACTAGCTCTTGACGATGCCGGCGACGAAGCGCTTAGCTGCCGCGACTTCTCCGACGCCGTCCTCACGCCGGCCGCGGACATCGTCCTCTCCGCCGTCGCCGTAGGTGTCCTCCGTCACCAAGTTAGGGCATGGTGGGCTGAACTGCTCGGTCTCCTATTCATCCCATCTAGCAGTTCTTCGTGCGGTAATTATAACTCTATTTTTACCACCTTTTTGATCTTCAATATTTCATCCTATTTACCGAAAGTGGTTTCTACCTACTCAGTGTTAGATCTATTCTGTCTACATCTCATACTGCCTAGTCAATTCACTTAGATTTCCTATCTAGTTTGATTCCTCACTTGTACTTATTCACGGATTGGTACAAATCTGGAACCAACTCATCTCATATAAGTGAATGTCTTTGCATCATGAGGTCAATGTCTTCAAATTGATTTATTTTCAAAATCTTCTGAGAATGCATATGACCTCTTCCCCTTCCCTCGCATCTCTAATGCTGTCACAGGTACATGTCCGTGGGAGAATCCCTTGGTTCTCATAGTCTGCATTCGTTTGCAGAATACTTACAGCATCACATTAATTCTCCTGAAGCCAGTTCCTGCTTGACCAGCAAGCGTAAGTCTCTGAAGCCTTTGAACGTATTGAAGCCATTTAGTTTGAAGTTCATGGCTGCAGAAAAATCAGCAAGGAAGGGTGGCAGACAGCACAGAGAAGGAACATCCAAAGATCTGCCTGATGACCTAGCTGAGCTCTACAAGACAGATCCTGAAGAGACTTATCATCAGCGCAAGACATGAATCCAATGGATTCGACGCTATTGGGCTGAAGAATGGTTCAAGTACAAGTTTGTGACCAAGGAATATGCAGAGAAGAATGCTATCAAGAGACCTTGGGGTGATATTCTCTATCGAGGCCTTCAACCCAAGAACAGAGCTGAAGCTATTGTGCAAGGCTTCTATCCTTGCATGGTCCATGGACCTCAGCCTGAGAACGCCGATCCCACATCATTACTCTGGTGTCGTGATGATGCTCTCTTCAAGCGCAACCTTCAGTTCGCCCAGGCTTCGGCCAAGAAAAACAAGAAGTCATTGGGATTAGAATTCAACCCAGGTCCCTCTGCTCCCCGTGCTGATGGCTCCCGTGATGCAGAACCTAATGTCATCGGCCCCTTCTACAACCTTGACGGACTCATCACCTACATCTTGGTCCAGGGTGCCAGAGTAGATCATTCTGATAATGATGCTGACTCTGATGAAGCTCCAGCTCCTCCTCCGAAGCCGCAGAAGCAAAAGAAGCCAAAGGCTTCAAGATCAGCTGCACCTCCAAAAACTTCTCGTGCGAAGCCACTGGCCACTGCACCTCCTGAAGACAGTGTGCAGTCTGAAGATCAATCCCGTATCTCCAAGAGAACAGAGAAGAAAAAGCAAATTGTCAGGCATACTGATCAAACCTTGACTCCTGCTGCCATTCTGCGTGAAGAACCCATTGATCTGTCCAGTGATGAAGATCTTGCTGATGATGCCCTTGAGCAACTGATCAAGAGCAAGGAAGAAGCAGAAATCTTCAACAACTTGCCTCTCTTTGATGTGTCAATCATCCACAACTTCATTGATGAGTGGTTCGACACCCCCAATCTCAGCTTCGAAGATTTGCAGCTTCCCATTGGCCTCAGCGTCTCCTTCAATGGCGCCATTGCTTCTGAGCTAGCTCTCGCTCAGTGCATCGTTGAGCTGAAGAACAAGATTGACTATGAAAAGGCTCAGTTCAAGAAGCATGTGGCGAAGCTCAGTGTTCAAGACGTCAGAAACTTCAAGGTCATGCTGCATGAGCTTAAAGAAGCTTTTCTCAAGAAGCGCCAAGAAGCTCAGGGCTCTCGTGAGCGCATGAAGAGTTTGGCTGACAAGTGTGTGCTTGCCTACAATGAGGCTGAGAAGCACAAGTCACTTGGCCATCCTGGCATTGACCCCAGGATGGCTGCAAAGAAAAAGAAGAAGCTAGCTGCTGACCAGCCTGCACCTTCAAGCCAAGAAGCCCCTCGCATTATCTTCCCAAGCAGCATGACTGGCTCAAAGCCAAAGGTCGACACAACCGCTTCAGAACAGAAGAAGATGAGAGCTGCCGAGGCTGAAGCCAGAAAGAGGAAGAATACTGAAGCCTCTGATGCCGCTCCCTCGAAGAAGAAGCACAAGACCAAGAAGACTAGGGCTACTCCCACAGAGCCATTAGTTGTTGAACCCATTTCTGTGGTTCGCCCTGAGTCAGAACATCAAGAAAGAAGAATGATAGTTCATGAGCCTGCTTCCACAGAGGCTCATGAAGCTGAAGATATTCCAGCAGCTGAACCCACCGCTGCTGAAGACATTGGTCATGATGACAATGTTGAAGATGATGAAGTTCTTCCTCAGATTGAACACAATGTGGTATCATCGCCTGTTCTAACGAACAGCGAACTCATCAGCATTGGTCGTCCTCTGACGCCAACTGCTCAGGATGCATCGTGGGCTGATCACCCACAGCAACAAGACTCCCTCAGTACTCCCCAACAACAACAACAACAAGCTACACCACCCGTGCAAGAAGAAGATGAAGACTTTGAGGCCCAGCCAACTCCATCTCCAAAGGCATTGCCAGCGTCTCGCAGGCTTCACAAAGGACACATGCCTCAAGTCCCTCTGTCGAGCGTTCCAGAAGGAGAAGTGCAACGCCAACCTGTTGCACGTCAAGTATTTTCTGAACCCACTCCAACTGTGAATGTCTCCTCGTCTGAAGCCCAAGCTGCTGAAGACATTCCGGCTGCATCAGCCGATGAAAATCAAGAAGACGTACATGTTCCTACTCCCCCCAATGTTGAAGAAGTTGTTCCTGATGTGAACGAGCCAGTGCCCGACCCTCCTGTTCATCAAGTGGAGCTTGATAATGTTGAAGCTGCCACCACCAATGCCAATGAAGCCAATGACGTAGTCATGGCTGAAGCTAATGTGGAGCTTGCACCAACCAGTGTGCCTGAAGCTAATGAGGCCATTGCACCTGAAGCTAATGAGGCCATTGCACCTGAAGCCAATGAGGCCACTG
Organism: Triticum timopheevii; assembly: GCA_963921465.1. Lineage (NCBI taxonomy): Eukaryota > Viridiplantae > Streptophyta > Magnoliopsida > Poales > Poaceae > Triticum > Triticum timopheevii. The sequence continues at coordinate 442,882,567 of OY997274.1, read as the reverse complement.
CACCTAAAGCTAATGAGGCAACTACTCCTGAAGCACCTGTTGTGCAGCCTGAAGCCTCAGCTGTTGCCCCTGCTCCTGTTCCGCCACCAAGGCCCCATACAATTGAGCAAGCATACAGTCATGGTCAGCTAACCACTGTCCGATGGCCCATTCTGGTACCTTCTCCTACTGCCTCTGGACCTCAATTTTATTATCATGTTGAGCATAGGCCTCAGGTCCAGAAGCCAAAGCCAAGACTGCCAAGGTTTCTAGGTACTGGAAACTCACTAGGGTCCTTCAATGCAAATGGCTTTAAAAGCCACAATACCTTCTTTGACAGCGCCAAGAACCCCTACTCAAATCCAAGGATATCATCAGATCGGTTCTGGAGCTATCAGCAGAGAAGCTATTACTCATGCGTTCTATATGATCAAGGGCGCATTTTCCCTCACATGCGCCTCGACACTGAAGCCATTGCTGGACTGCCGTGCTTAGAAGAAGCACTTGACTGCTTTCGTGATACTGGTGAAAGTGCGTTATATCGACTAGAGGGGGGGGGTGAATAGGCGATTTTTATGAATTCTTCACTGAGGAATTTGCTGGTGAGGAAATTCCTTAGCGAAGAACTACTTGCAGCGGAATATGTACTCAGAAGTAAACATAATAGGATACAAACATAGTCATCATGATGAAATGAAGACTAACACAGAGTACGGAAAGCGTAAACACAGGATAGCAAGATGAAGACAAACAGACTGAAGAAATTGAACTGAGGAATTTGTGAAAGTCTTCAGTCAAAGTCTTCAAGCACAGATATGAACAACATTCAACACAGCAATGAGGAAATGAAAGAGTTGAGGAAATAGAACCAGTCAGTTGGTGAAGACAATGATTTGGTAAACCAGTTCCAACTGCTGTCTCAGTTGTACGTCTGGTTGGAGCGGCTGAGTATTTAAACTCGAGGACACACAGTCCTGGACACCCAGTCTCTGAGCCGCAACTCAGGACACCCAGTCCTCACCGTATTCTCCTTGAACTAAGACCACGCAGGCCTCGTCCAATCACTCGTGGTAAGTCTTCAGGTGACTTCCAAACCTTCACAGACTTGGTCACTCGGCGATCCACAATTCCTCTTGGATGCTCTAGACCTTGACGCCTAACCGTCTGGAAGAAGCACAGTCTTCAAAGGTAACAAGCGTCGGATCCACGCAGGATCAGTTTCTTCAGTGATGCTCAATCACTTTTGGGTTTGTGGGGGTTTGGTTTTGGGATTTTCCTCACTTGAAGATTTTCGCTCAAAGTCCTCGGAGGATGGGTTGCTCTCAGATGACAAGTGTCAAGTTCTCTCGGAGCAGCCAACCAGCTAGTGGTTGTAGGGGGCAGCTATTTATAGCCTAGGGAGCAGCCCGACATGATAAGACATAAATGCCCTTCAATGATATGACCGTTAGGTGGATAAGATATTTTGGGACAGCCGGCGCGCAGCACAGCAACGGTCGGAAATTTGACTCTCAAATTCCTCAGGGCTATCATGTTCCTCACTGTGTAGGCAATTCGCACTGGCGAATTCCTAACTCCTCAGTCAGAGCAAAGTCCTCAGTGAATAGAAGAACTGCGTCTCTGTCACTGACGAATTTGACTGAACTGTATGAGATTTCCAATGGCTTCACTCGAAGGGATTGGTAGGTGCAGGATTTTGAGTTGAGCATCACATGGAAATTTTTCCTTAGTATTTCCTCGACCCCCTTTAACAGTACGGTGTTTCCTATGACTCAAGAAAGAGAAAATGAAACTACGAAAACAAAAGTCTTCATGCTTCATATTTCTCGAATGAATATCAAGTCTTCAAGGTTACACCAATTTCTTCGCTTCCAAAGTCTTCAGAAAGTCTTCAGAATATCAAAGTCTTCAGTTGAAGAACTTCATTTTTAGGGGTCGACTTTCTCTGTAAATATCAAACTCCTCATAGACTGATAGACCTGTGTACACTCACAAACGCATCAGTTACTTAACCTATAAGTCTTCAATACACCAAAATCACTAAGGGGCACTAGATGCACTTACAATCTCCCCCTTTTTGGTGATTGATGACAACATATGTTAAGTTTTCAACGGGGATAAACATATGAAGTGTAAATAGTGATATTGAGGAATTTGATTGCAGGATATAGAAGAACTCCCCCTGAATATGTGCATAGTGAGGAATTTGCTTTTGAGGCAATGCACATTTGAAGAGTCGAATCATGGAGATCTCCCCCTATATCTTGTAATTCATACACGCATTTGATATATAATATGAAGAATTTGAAATGCATGATGAAATATGGTGCCTGATGAGATTCAACATGCGTGCAATAATATTAACGAGGAATAAGCATGCGGAATATCACATCAAAAGTTTCAGAGCTCAGTGCATCAAAAACATCAGAGCACGACCAAAAGTATCAAGGCACCATCGGATTTAAGATTACAACTCGATCCAATAAAAGTTTTCGGAAGAACGAGAGTTGTAACTTAATAAAACGCCCATAATATAAACCCGCTTGAAGACTAACTCAGATTTCTCCCCCTTTGTCATCAAATGACCAAAAGGATCGAAACTGAGGACTAACGCCCCTGAAGATTTTCAAGTCGATGGAGGAGCGCCAGCGTTGTCGGGGTTGGTTGTTGAAGTAGGGTCTGCCGCAGTGTCGTCCAAATCTTCATGTTCATCAGTTTCACGCGATGAAGAATAAGAACTGGCCACCAGATCAGGAACTTTGACTCGCTTGAATTTCTTCGGAGGTGGTGCAGACCAGTCAAATGCTTCCTGGAGATTCATAGTCTTCAATTCTTCCGCGGAATATACATGCGTGAGAACAGCCCAGGTGCGGTTGAGGGTTTCATGAAGGTAATACTGATTTTTCTTCACTGCATTATGTGTAGAGGTCATGTTGTGAAGAATTGCAGCAAATTGACGCTTCACCCATTTCTGATTGCGTTCAACCTTCTGATGAAGACTGAGGAGTAACTCACGATCAGTCATCACCCTGGGTGCAGTTGCTTGAGGCTTTTGCTTAGCTGAGGTATTTGCGGCAGTGTCATGTGTTGCAGAATCGTCATTGGTGGAGTAAGATGTAGCGAGACGGAATTGACCATCCAATGGACGTGTGCCTTCATCAATCACAGCAGCTGCCTTGCCCTTATCATCAGATGATGAAACTGGTCGCTTGAGGACTTCAATGGGCGGCAAGTAGCTACCATGGTTCAGAGTGTCAGCCTTGTAATTCAGTGAAGATCTTGCCCTTATGAATCTCATAATCCAAGGCGCATAGGGCTTCAGCTCAAAAGGTGACATTGCAACATTAGCCAGAGTCCTCATGAAGAAATCATGGAAGTTGACGGGAACGCCATGAATGATGTTGAAAAGCATGTTCTTCATGATGCCAACGACATCTTCTTCATTTGAGTCATGGCCTTTGATGGGACTCATTGTCTTCGTCAGGATTCGATAGACAGTCCGAGGCACATACATCAGTTCCTTGACGAGGAATTTGGTTCGAGGGGCCTGCCCTGGCTTCAAAGGCTTCATGAGCACTTGCATATAATGATCAGTCAGCTCGCGGTCATTGTAGATGCAACGTGCGCTTTCATGGGGAGGATCAAGAGGAAGGACATGAAGCAATTCAGTTGCTAGTGCCTTGTAGTGAGTGTTTTCTGTCATCCAATCCAGCACCCATGAATTGACATCTTCAGCATCTCCGGTGATATGTAAAGTGGCGTAGAACTGAAGAATGAGTTCTTCATTCCAATCACAGATGTCAGTGCAGAAATTCAGGAGTCCTGCATCGTGAATAACGCGGAGTACTGGCTCGAAGCACGGCAGTGATTCCATATCCACATGAGGAATATGCTCATGATCGAAGATCTTGTCCTTGTCAAAGAGCACTGAGGAATAGTAGTTGGCTTGAGTAGCAGTCCAGAAGCGTCTTTTCCTTATGCGAGCAGAGTCATATGGATTGTAACCAGTGAAGAACACATGCTCAGAAAAGAAGTCTTCAGCCTTGAATTTTTGCTTGCTCGAGAACGGATTCTTCGGTTTGGGCAGAGGAATGTCAGTAATTTGCAGCACAACCTCAGGAATCGCGATCTCAGGTGCTTCAGGCTGAGGAATTTCTGGTTCCTCTTCTTGTGTAGTTTGGGGATCAGCAGCAGGTTCTTCAGCACTAGCGGCTGGAATTTCTTCATGAACAGACGATGTGGGATGAGTTTCTTCAGAGCCCATTTGAACAGTTGTAGCCGGGGACTGAGGAATTTGTTGAATCGGAGTGAAGAGAGGAGTATTGGGATGCTGACTTTCCCAAAAGTCATCGTTCATCACTGGTGTAGTGCATCCAATATCCGCGTCTTCATCTTCTTTTTCAATTTCCTCAACACCAGCCTCTTCAGCTGTGAACTGAGGCATGGGTGAGGAAATGACTGGCGATGAAGGGAATGCTTCCACTTTAATTTCTTCATCAAACTGTTCTGAGGTAGCAACAGAGTGATTTTCTTCATCAGATCCGCTTGGGATCTTGTAGTCTTCTCCATAAGGAACAATTTCCTTAGACGACATGGAGGAAATGGGAACGGCATCAATGGGATTTTCAAGCGAGCTGGTCATCGGCTTCATTTTCTTCGCAGCCGAAGAATTTGACGCAGCTGATGCCTTCCTCTTCTTCACTGCAGCTCGCTCTGCAGCCTTTGTCTTCTTAACTTCATAAGCGGAAGGAAGAATTGGAGTTGGTGTTGGCGCAGGAGGAGCTGAGGACTGTGGTTCAGTTTCTTCAGGCGCAACTGGTGCAGTTGCCCTGATCTCTTCAGTTTCTTTAGGCGCACCACTAGTGGATGCCCTGGGAATTTCTTCAGCGGCTGGAATGGAGTCATCAGCCCTGGAACTTGTATTCTCATCAGCAGGCTGAAAGTCATCAGCAGTGCTGGCATGTTCTTCAGCAGGCTGAGCAGAGTCTACATCCTGAGGATTCTCTTGTTGCGATGGGGCTGCAACAGTTGTCATTTTCTTCGTCAAATTGACGAATCTCACCTTGGCTCCTTGCCAATCAGCATTGTAAGCATCGAAATCCTTGCTCAGGGCTTGGATTTCAGATTGAGCTTTGAGAAGTTCTTCAGGAGTCAGGTTGATGATGTTCTTCTTCAGAAGCTTCTCCTTTCTGGCTTGTGCTCTCTTTATCTCACGAGCCTTTTCAAATTTCCATTTCTCTTCAGTGATGAAATGGTTCAGCATATGACTTTGACCAGGAGTCAGAGGCAGATCAGGCATGGGAGTGTTTGGATCCTGATGCCATAAGTCGATGAAGTCAAGGATCTTCTTCAGATCCAAAAGCAGAGGCACAGTTGTTCCTTTGGCTCTAGCGGCCTTGGTTAGTCTGTCTCTGATGATTTATGCAAGTTCTTCATCAGAGGCTTCGTCATCAGAGGGCATGTTGAAGGCAACTTGTTTCTTTCTTGGACTTGGCCGAGGACCGCGTCCAGCTGTTGCTTTTGTCTTCAGCAGAGTGGGGCCTGATGAGGACATTGGTGCAGCTGAGGAACTTGCGGAGACACCAGAAGCAATCGAGAAGCCCTAAGTCCTTTGACAGGTAGCCAAATGCACTGGAGTTGAGGACTTGGAGGGAGCTGCTGAGGATTTTGAGGGAGCAGCAGCAGTCTGAGGAATTTGCCGTGAGGGCGCGGCTGAGGAACTGGGCCGTGAGGGCGCTGATGGTGAGGCACTTGGCTTGCGAGCATGCTTCTTCGGCATTGATTTCCTCGGCTTGACCGAGGTCTCAGCGGCAGCAGCAGCAGCAGAATCCTCATTGAATTTCCTCACTGCCTCCTTGGCCTGTCTTACCAATTTGGCTTGGCGCCTGGACCATTCTTCAGGAAAGTCTTCACCACGCTTGATGCTGGTGGGATCAGCGACTTGGCCAGGTGCCAATGGAGCTCTTGGGCATGGAGGGTTTAAGGCGAATTTCTTCATGCACTTTGGAGTAACATAGCGATATTCCCTCCATTCTCGTGCCCATCTTCGTTCTATCCTCTGGATGCGCACTTTGCGCTGATTCTTGTTCTCCTTGCCAAACTTGGCTTCATCAGGTGTGCAATAGTCTTTGTATATTTCTTCAGGGATCTCGAAGGCAGTCATGACCTCTGGTTTCTTTCCTCCCTTCTGCGGTCTCTTGCCTTCTGCCATTTTCTTCAGATGAGGAATTTGAACAATAGAACACTCTGAAGAAGTATGCAGTTTTTCTTCGAGGAACGCTGCAAATGAGTTAAGTTGATGAGAACCTAGTGATTCAGCAGCGGACATGAGTATCCTGTGAACAGAGTGTAGGTGCGAGGAATTTGGAGAGGTCATATGCGTTCTCAGAAGATTTTTCGAAAAAGACAAGTTTTGAGGAATTTGACCAGTTGAGCCTTGAGGAATTTCACTAAGCGTTTTGTCTCAGGTTCCAGAGTTGTATAGATTGAAAATCCGCACAATTGAGGAATCTTGAAGAAATGAATGCTTAGAGAGATAAATCAAGAGCATACAGTGTGTGAGGTGTTCATATGTGAAGATTTGAAGAATAAAACACCTTTGAAGATTTTCAGAAAGATTTGAGAATCAAAGCGAGTAATAAAAGTGACTTTTAATTACCTGAACTGAAGAACACAACGAACAGAGATGAACTGTGATGAAGTTCGTCACGTTAGATCTCCCACGCCCTAACTTGGCAGAGGGAGACAGCTACGGCGGCGGCGGAGTGAAGATTTCCGCAGCCGGCGCGAGTACGGCGGCGACGAGGTCGAGGCAGTGAAGCTCTTCCTCACCGTCGGCGATGGAGTAGCGGCGGCGCTAGGGTTTGAAGAGAGCTCGAGCGAGAGACAGCGATCGAGCGGAGTAAATGAAGTAAGGAAGGGAGAGGGGTATTTATAGCCACGGTAAAAACTGTTCGCCCAAAGATTTTGGGACGAACATGCCCCTGCCCTTTCTTCTTCACGCGACATGTGTCACCCACGTACTGTTCAGATGAGATCGTGTAAGATCGTGGGTGAATTAACTAATGCATCGTGGGATGCGTAACGGTTTGAGCGGTAAAACCGAAAATCTAGATAAGATTTGTTTTTTTTAAAATTTCGTTCGCAATTTCTTCAGCTGACAAGGACACAATGAAGACTTTGAACGCGTTTCAATCAGAACGCACATGAAGAATTTGTGAATAGATTGGATTGAGTATAGCATAGAGGGGGAAGGGTCCGATCACATTCACTTAGCAGAAATCGCAACTTGAAGAAATAGCAATAAGTGAATGCTGTAGAGGACATAAACTCACATATATATATATATATATATATATATATATATATATATATATATATATATATATATATATATATATATATATATATAGTCCATGAAGAAAAACGACGGAAATAGTGAAGATTTTGCAAAGTTGAAGAATTTGTAAAACTGAAGAATTTCAAAAATGAGGAAAAACTCAAATTGAAGATTTTCAACTTTTGTGGTGGCGTAGCCCACCGTATAAGAATGATGATTTCAGACACCGCGTACAATTGTCGTAGGGTTCTGAGAATCAAATTCTTCATTAATTTCTTCACACTTAGAATGTTATTCTTCATTGATTGAAGAAAAACGTTTCTTCATGTGTTGCACATCTAAGTCATCAATTCTGCATAAGGGTTAGGATGTGTGTCCTTTTCAAAGAACATTCGAAGATTCTAAGATATTTAGCTCACACCGCAACTTGCTAAATCTCTTATCATCCAAGGGCTTAGTGAAGATATCAGCTAGCTGTTCTTCAGTCATCACATGCTCGATGGAGATATCGCCCTTCAACACATGATCACGAAGAAAATGATGACGAATCTGGATGTGCTTAGTCTTCGAGTGCTGAACTGGGTTGTGAGCAATCTTGATGGCACTCTCATTGTCGCAGAGGAGAGGCACATTCTTCACGTTGACGCCATAGTCCTTGAGGGTTTGCTTCATCCAAAGCAGTTGAGCACAGCATGAGCCAGCAGCAATGTATTCAGCTTCAGCAGTAGACAGTGATACACAGTTCTGTTTCTTCGAGGACCAACAGACCAAAGATCGTCCGAGGAAATGATAAGTGCCAGATGTTGACTTGCGGTCCACACGATCACCAGCATAGTCAGAGTCAGAATATCCAATGAGATCAAAAGCAGAGCCCTTGGGGTACCATAATCCTAGTGTTGGTGTGTGAGCTAGATATCGAAGAATATGCTTCACAGCCTTATGGTGTGATTCCTTCGGTGCAGCTTGAAATCGGGCACACATGCAAACACTAAGCATTATATCTGGCCTAGATGCACATAAGTACAATAAAGAACCAATCATGGAGCGGTATACCTTGTGATCGAAGTCAATACCATTTTCATCAGTGCATAGATGGCCATTTGTGGGCATAGGAATTTTGACGCCTTTGCAATCTTGCATGCCGAATTTCCTCAGTACATCTTTGAGGTATTTCTCCTGAGATATGAATATGCCATTGTGCTGCTGATGAATTTGAAGACCTAAGAAGAATTTCAACTCTCCCATCATAGACATTTGATATTCTTCACTCATCATAAAGGCAAATTCATCACTATATCGTTGGTTAGTACATCCAAAGATAATATCATCAACATATATTTGGCACACAAAACAGTTCACCATCATATGATTTAGTAAAAAGAGTAGGGTCGAGTGAACCGGGTGTGAAGCCATTCTTCACGAAGAATTCCTTCAATGTATCATACCACGCCCGAGGGGCTTGCTTGAGGCCATAGAGGGCCTTATTGAGTCTGAAGACTTTGTCAGGATTCTTGGGATCTTCAAAACCTGGGGGTTGAGCAACATATACTTCTTCCTCAAGCTTACCATTGAGGAATGCACTTTTCACATCCATTTGATATAAGATGATATCATGATGGTTAGCATAGGCAAGTAAAATGCGAATAGCCTCAAGTCTAGCAACAGGTGCAAAAGTTTCATCGAAATCAATTCCTTCAACCTGCGTGTAGCCTTGAGCTACTAGTCGTGCCTTATTCCTCACCACAAGGCCATTTTCATCTTGCTTGTTGCGGTAGATCCACTTCGTGCCAATGATATTATGCTTGCAAGGATCTGGGCGATTGACCAATTCCCAGACATTGTTCAGCTTGAACTGATGTAATTCTTCTTGCATAGCCTGAATCCACTCCGGCTCCAGAAATGCTTCATCTACCTTAGTGGGCTCTGAGATAGAGACAAAAGCATAGTGCCCACAAAAGTTAGATAAGTGTGAGGCTTTTGAGCGTGTGAGAGGACCTGGTGCGCTAATGTCATCGATGATATTCTCCACTTGCACTTCTTTTGCAACGCGTGGATGAGTTGGCTGTCGCTGAGGATTTTGATCAGCATTTTCTTCAGCACCATTTTCCTCATCATGTTCTTCAGGTGCATCAGCTCGACGTTCTTCATGAACAGGGATGAATTCTTCAGCAGATTCTTCAGTAGGAATGACATCCTCAGTTGCCTTGAGCTTGATAGCATCCTCAGGTGTTGGTTCATCTAACACAGAAGGTAGGTGCTCTCTTTGCGAGCCATTAGTTTCATCGAACCGCACATCTACAGTGTCAACAATCTTGTGAAGAACAATGTTGAAGACTCTGTAGGTGTGCGAGTCCTTTCCGTAACCAAGCATAAAACCTTCATGTGCTTTCGGTGCAAAATTAGAGTTGTGGTGAGGATCTCTAATCCAACATTTAGCACCGAAGACTTTGAAATAACTCACATTGGGTTTCTTGTCAGTGAGGAGTTCATAGGCAGTCTTCTTGAAGAATTTGTGAAGATATACTCTGTTGATGATGTGGCAGGCAGTATCAGTTGCATCAATCCAAAAACGCTGAGGCGTTTTGTATTCATCAAGCATATTGCGAGCCATCTCAACAAGAGTTCTGTTCTTGCGCTCCACGACGCCATTCTGCTGAGGAGTATAGGGAGCAGATAACTCATGAGTAATACCAAGTTCATCAAGATAGGCATCAAGACCAGAATTCTTGAACTCAGTTCCATTGTCACTTCTGATATGCTTGATCTTCACACCAAAGTTGGTTGAAGCCCTCGAGGAAAATCGTTTGAAGACTTCCTGCACTTCATGTTTGTAAGTAACAATGTGTACCCATGTATATCGAGAATAATCATCAACAATGACAAAACCATATAAAGATGCATCATTAGTGACTGCTGAATAATGATTAGGTCCGAAGAGGTCCATGTGAAGCAATTCGAATGGACGTGTAGTGGTCATGATAGTCTTCGCTGGATGCTTGGCCTTGGTCATTTTTCCGGCTTCACATGCTCCGCATAAGTGATCCTTGAGGAATTTGACATTCTCAATGCCAATGACATGCTTCTTCTTCGCAAGCGTGTTCAAATTCCTCATGCCTGCATGACCAAGTCGTCGATGCCATAGCCAGCCTTCTGAAGCTTTTGCAAGTAGACACACAGCTGGTTGTGGTCCTGTAGAGAAATCAACAATATACAGATCTCCTCTCCTAAAGCCTTCAAAGACTTTGGAATTGTCAGCTTCCATAATGACAACACAGTGATATTTGCCGAAGACAACAACCATATCAAGATCACAAGCATTGAGACTGACATGAGATTGTATCCTAAGGACTCAACAAGCATGACTTTGTCCATGTGCTTATCCTTAGAGATAGCAACCTTACCAAGACCCAATACCTGACTTTTGCCTTTGTCAGCAAAGATGATATGCTTCAGAGGTGATGGTGATAAGGGAGCATCCATCAATAGATTCTTGTCACCAGTCATGTGATTTGTACATCCACTATCGAGGACCCATTCAGTGGTTTTGGGTTGATCATCCTGCAGATGAATTAGTGTAGCTTACAATCTCATATGCTTCATCAGTGAAGAATATGATATCAAGTTCATCAGATGAATTTCATCAAGCAGTAAACAGATATAGCAGTATGAGGACGTGTGAAATGAAAGTTCATTTCATCATGATTCGCCTGCGTCCTTTCAGGCATTTTTGTCAGGTCCCCAGCAAATTCTTCAGACGTTAGAGCACGTCTGGAGACCTGACCCTGCAGAAGAGATTAGTTCTTTTTCTTCACCACCCACATCTGGAGGGGTGGCAAAGAGTTCATCATCCTGCGAGCACCATGTGAGAAAGGTGGCAAAGATGCCAAACCATTTCGTTTCACATAAGAGGGGTTAGGGTAAGCATATGAATAAGCAGAGTAATTCTTCGAGGACTTATGAACATAATGGTTTGAAGAATAATGCACATATTCATAGCCCTTAGCTCTACCCTGCGAGATAGAGTTGTTAGCACGATGATAATCATATGAGGACTTTGATCCATGTGAAGAATTTGATCTGTATGAAGAATTTGATCTGGGGTTCCTGTTCTTCACAGGTGGTGTCATGAGGACATTCACCTGAAGACCTTGAACACAACTTTTGGGAACCCAGATTTTCTTCATGGGGGAACCGTTCCTGCAGTTAGTGCCAACATATCTAGCAAATACTTCACCATTCTGATTTTTGAACAGTTTATAGTTGGAGTCAAATGACTCATCAGAAGAATGAGAAGATTCACATGTAAAGCCAGATAAGTTAGATGGATCAACTGGAGGTCCCTTTGCAGCAACCCATGAGGTTTTGGGGTACTGCTCAGGCTTCCAATATGTTCCATCAGCATTGAGTTTCCTCTCAAAGGCAATACCCTCTTTCCTAGGGTTTCTGTTGAGGATCTGCTTTTTGAGCACATCACAAAGTGTCTGATGCCCTTTGAGGCTTTTGTACATGCCTGTCATGTACAATTCCTTCAGCCCTGCATTGTCAGTGATACTAGCAATGTCCTCAGGTGAGGAATTAGTGATAGCAGAGGCAGATGAAGAATTTGTAACATTTGAAGCATTTGAACATTCAGGTGAAGAATTAGCAGATTCACGTTCAATGCACTTTAAGCATGGAGGAACAAATTCTTCCTGAGAAGCGCTGATTTGTTGAGCTAGTAATGAATCGCGCTCCTTCTGAAGATCTTCATAACACACTCTTAGCTTTTCAAGATCTTCCTTTCTTTGAATAGCTTCAAGAGAAAGCTTCTCATGATCTTGCTTTTCTTGAAGAAATTCATAAGAAAGTTTCTCATGATCAGACAAGAGAGAGTTATGATGACCTTGAAGGTTATCATACCTAGACTGAAGTCTCTGAAGATTTTCAGTCAAGGCTTTAGTGCGATCCATTTCTTCACCCAACATATCATCACTTTTATCTAGCATGTTTTGAACTTTTTCAAGAGCCTGTTGTTGTTTCACAGCAATTTTAGCAAGTTTCAAGTAGCTGGGCTTGAGATCCTCATCAGATTCATTTTCACTAGAGTCAGAGGAGTTGTATTTGAGTACCTTAGCTCCTTTTGCCATGAAGCAATAGGTGGGAGCGTAGCCATCATTATCTTCATCAGGCTTGTCGGTGGAGTCAGTTTCTTCAGTGTTGAAGATGGACTTGCTGACGAAGGCAGTAGCAACGGCCAGACTCACCACACCAGACTCAGATTCTTCAGACTCCTCCTCTTCATCATTTTCCTCAGATTCAGCTTCAGAGTCCATTTCCTTGCCAATGAATGCCCGAGCCTTCTTGGAGCTGCCCTTCTTGTGAGATGAGGACTTCGAGGATTTTGATGACGAAGATTTTGACGATTTCTTCTTCTTCTTCGCATCATCAGAACTATAATCCTTGTATTTCTTCTTCTTCATTTCCTTTTCCCACTGAGGACAATCTTGAATGTAGTGACCAGGCTTCTTGCATTTGTGGCAAAGTCTTCTCTTATAGTCACTGGATGAGGAATCATTTCCTCTTGAGGATTTTCCAAAGCGACCACGTCTTGTGAATTTCTGGAATTTCTTCACAAGCAGTGCTAGATCCTGGCTCAGTTCTTCAGGATCGCCAAGGCTACTACCAGAATCGTCACATTCAGAGTCAGACACAACCTTAGCCTTCAGGGCACGTGGTTTGCCATAGTTTGAGCCATAGAGATCTCTCTTTTCAGCAAGCTGGAACTCGTGAGTATTTAGCCTTTCGAGGATATCAGCAGGATCAAGCGACTTGTAGTCAGCACGTTCTTGTATCATCAGTCCCAGAGTATCAAATGAGGAATCAAGCGATCTCAGCAGTTTCTTCAAAACTTCATGATCAGTGATGTCAGTGGCACCGAGGGCTTGAAGCTCATTTGAGATGTCAGTGAGGCGATCAAAGGTTTGTTGGACATTTTCATTGTCGAGTCTTTTGAAGCGGTTGAAGAGATTCCGAAGAACATCGACTCGAGAGTCACGCTGAGTTGAAACTCCTTCATTTACTTTGGACAGCCTATCCTAGATAAGCTTAGCAGTTTCCAAAGCACTCACTCTTCCATACTGTCCTTTGCTCAGATGACCACATATGATATTCTTCGCTTGAGAGTCGAGTTGTTTGAATCTCTTCACATCGGTAGCGTTCAGTGTGGGAGTGACAGAGGGGACACCATTTTCCACAACATACCAGAGATCATTATCAATTGCCTCAAGATGCATTCGCATCTTGTTCTTCCAGTAGGGGTAGTCTGTTCCATCAAAGGTAGGACACCCAGCCGAGACCTTGATCATACCTGCGGTCGACATAACTAAAACTCCAGGCGGTTAAACCAAAATCACACAGAACAAGGGAGTACCTTGCTCTGATACCAATTGAAAGTGCGTTATATCGACTAGAGGGGGGGGGGTGAATAGGCGATTTTTATGAATTCTTCACTGAGGAATTTGCTGGTGAGGAAATTCCTTAGCGAAGAACTACTTGCAGCGGAATATGTACTCAGAAGTAAACATAATAGGATACAAACATAGTCATCATGATGAAATGAAGACTAACACAGAGTACGAAAAGCATAAACACAGGATAGCAAGATGAAGACAAACAGACTGAAGAAATTGAACTGAGGAATTTGTGAAAGTCTTCAGTCAAAGTCTTCAAGCACAGATATGAACAACATTCAACACATCAATGAGGAAATGAAAGAGTTGAGGAAATAGAACCAGTCAGTTGGTGAAGACAATGATTTGGTAAACCAGTTCCAACTGCTGTCTCAGTTGTACGTCTGGTTGGAGCGGCTGAGTATTTAAACTCGAGGACACACAGTCCCGGACACCCAGTCTCTGAGCCGCAACTCAGGACACCCAGTCCTCACCGTATTCTCCTTGAACTAAGACCACGCAGGCCTCGTCCAATCACTCGTGGTAAGTCTTCAGGTGACTTCCAAACCTTCACAGACTTGGTCACTCGGCGATCCACAATTCCTCTTGGATGCTCTAGACCTTGACGCCTAACCGTCTGGAAGAAGCACAGTCTTCAAAGGTAACAAGCGTCGGATCCACGCAGGATCAGTTTCTTCAGTGATGCTCAATCACTTTTGGGTTTGTGGGGGTTTGGTTTTGGGATTTTCCTCACTTGAAGATTTTCGCTCAAAGTCCTTGGAGGATGGGTTGCTCTTAGATGACAAGTGTCAAGTTCTCTCGGAGCAGCCAACCAGCTAGTGGTTGTAGGGGGCGGCTATTTATAGCCTAGGGAGCAGCCCGACATGATAAGACATAAATGCCCTTCAATGATATGACCGTTAGGTGGATAAGATATTTTGGGACAGCCGGCGCGCAGCACAGCAACGGTCGGAAATTTGACTCTCAAATTCCTCAGGGCTATCATGTTCCTCACTGTGTAGGCAATTCGCACTGGCGAATTCCTAACTCCTCAGTCAGAGCAAAGTCCTCAGTGAACAGAAGAACTGCGTCTCTGTCACTGACGAATTTGACTGAACTGTATGAGATTTCCAATGGCTTCACTCGAAGGGATTGGTAGGTGCAGGATTTTGAGTTGAGCATCACATGGAAATTTTTTCTTAGTATTTCCTCGACCCCCTTTAACAGTACGGTGTTTCCTATGACTCAAGAAAGAGAAAATGAAACTATGAAAACAAAAGTCTTCACGCTTCATATTTCTCGAATGAATATCAAGTCTTCAAGGTTACACCAATTTCTTCGCTTTCAAAGTCTTCAGAAAGTCTTCAGAATATCAAAGTCTTCAGTTGAAGAACTTCATTTTTAGGGGTCGACTTTCTCTGTATATATCAAACTCCTCATAGACTTATAGACCTGTGTACACTCACAAATGCATCAGTTACTTAACCTATAAGTCTTCAATACACCAAAATCACTAAGGGGCACTAGATGCACTTACAGCTGGTCTGCTCAACTCTGTGGCAGACAAAGAACACTGGAATGAAGAGCTATTGCTTCAATTCTATGCTACTCTACACATTCGCGTCTACAACAGAGATATCAAGACATGGGTTCTCGAGTGGATGACCGGAAATGTTCATCATGAAGCCAAAGCTCTTGACATCATCGAGCTTACAGGGCTAGCCACTCCTAGAGAACTATATGAACCTGATTGTCAACTACACCGCAATGCATTAGAGAGCATCTTCCATAAGCCAGAACCCAATATGAGCCAGATGTTGAGCATGATGAAGCCTTTGCCATCTGACGCTGAATATCCAACAGAATTCTTTGTTGAAGACCTTGAGTATCTGCCGTGCACAATATATCATATTATCACGCGAACTCTATGGCCTATCAAAGGACATTCATCAGCGGCCAAGCTTGAAGGAGCTATGAAGACTTTGGTCTTTTACATTCTCAATGGCATCAGCTTCAATACTCAAGAATTCTTCATCAGGCAACTTGCTGCTTCTGGATCTGACCTGTTTGGTCTGAAGTTTTACGCTCCATGGGTCATGCACCTCATCAAGCGACACTCATCTGTCAACTATCAACCCTCTGCTCGCAATCATATGATCTTTTTACCAGAGGTTGATATGTCAGTTGAAGCCATATACTCTGACCCTGCCAAGAAGCCTCTTTGTCTTCAGAATGTCGAGCACCAAACCTTCACTCAACCCATTGAAGGCGTCCAAGCAGCAACACAAATCTATCCAATGGCTGGAAATACTCGTCTGCCTCATCGTGCACCTACTGAAGCCACTGAAAGAACCATTTCCCAAAGGCCTCGGAAGCGCTCTCGCGTTCTCAATGACCGAGAACTTCTTGTGGCCCTTCATCAGAAACAAGATAAGCATCACTATTGGCTCAAGAGATAGATGCAAAGCCTCTTGGTGGATGTCAATCGCATTCGCAACCTTGCCACCAAGAATGCATTTGTTGCTCATGAGACTTGCCGGCGATCATGGAAGAGTTTGACGCTGCTAAGTGCTGAAGCAGATCTTCAAGACGATGGCTTCAATGAAAGATTCCAGTTTGACTCCACTCCTCCACGAACTGTTGTCCTACGTCGAACTCCATCTCTTGAAGACTCTGACTATTCTTCTTCCGCGGCAACAGTGAATGCCACAGTGATCGATGATGAAGATGATGCTACTTCACCGCCTTCTACTACTGCACGCATCGACACTACACCAAGTACGTCTACACCGCCAACCGACAACGACAACCCTGCTGCTTCACCTACTCATGAGGACGAGTAGATGCTCTATGTCTTCAAACCTTTTTGGTCATTACTAACAAAAGGGGGAGAAGCGTATGAGTTGATAGTCTTCAAGCGGGTTCATATGGGCGGTTGCATTATATTTTGCCTCGTGCTTACAACTCTTGCTTTTGAAACATTTGGTTCTTTGAGTTGTAACACCTAAACTTGATGGTCGTCTGCTACTTATTTGATTTACTGTGATGCGATGATAAATTCCGCATGTGCGATGATAACTTCCGCACTTAGATCATTCTGCAGACGTCCATTTTTCATTATGCATGTCATTCTACTTGCTATATCATTTCATGCATGATGAATTATCTTCATAAGTTGAAGAGGATCTCCACAAGTACAACCTGCCATGTGCATTTGCATTCCAAAAGCAAATTACTTATATGCACATCTTCAGGGGGAGCCCTTGCTACTTATGAAGACAATTCCCTATCCTTACAATTTCACATACTTTATCCCCGTTGAAAACTTCAACAAGTTTGTCATCAATCACCAAAAAGGGGGAGATTGTAAGTGCATTTAGTGCCACCCCTAGTTGGTTTTGGAGTATTGACGACAAAGTTGGTTGAGGGACTAATGCGTTTGTGAGAATTGCAGGATAACGCAGGTAGTGTCCCTCATTGATTCGGTTTACCTACCGGAGATGACCCCTAAAAATGTATGAAGACATTGAAGACAATGGTGGTATGAGAAGATATTTATATTGAAGACTATGACATGAGAAGACATTGAGTGAAGACTATGGAGCGCGAAGACTATATGTGTTTCGTTGTTTCCTTTTCTTCTTTGTTGAGTCATAGGAACCACCGTACTATTAAGTGGGGTCCAAGTGAACTAAGTCAGAATGGCTGAAGTGATGCTCAACCCAAATCCTATGTCTTCGAGCGAAGACAATGAGAGCAAATCTTATCTAGAGCTGGATGAGTCAGCTTTGCTTGTAGCCCAAGTAAAGTTGCCGTGTGTGTTTGAAATCTGACCGTTGGAACACGTGTCAGTTCCTTAGTGACCCAGGGTCATTTCGGACATATCAGGTCGGGTTGCCTTGTGGCTATAAATAGCCCACCCCCTACACCATAAATTGGTGGCTGCTCAGAGTTTGTGCACGGCTTTTGTCGTTTGAGAGCAACCCACCTCGAAGTCTTTGAGAGAGAGAAATCCTTGCGAGGACAAAGACCAAACACCTAGAGCCAAAGAGTGTTAGGCATCACTGAAGTCTTTCTGTCTGTGTGACCTGAAGACTTATTACACTTGAGGACTGTGAATCCTCCCGCCGATTAGGCGTCGCGTTCTGAGCATCCAAGAGTCATTGTGGATTGCCGGTGAACGAAGTCTGTGAAGGTTTGGAAGTCTACCTTGAAGACTTACCAGAGTGATTGAGCGAGGACTGGGTGTCCTTAGCTCAAGGGGAATAAGGTGAAGACACGGTCTTCTGAGTTAAATCTCAGCCTCCCTAACCAGACGTACAGTTGTCACAGCAACTGGAACTGGTCCAACAAATCCTGTGTCTTCAACAAGTGACTGGTTCTATCCCATCCCCTCCTTTACTTAAGTTTGTCTTCGTGAAGTCATTGCCTATCTATTGCATCTGTTTGACTTCATTGCTTGACTACTACTGTTGATTGGCTTCATACTATCTTCCATCCTGATCCTTACTACTTAGCTGCAATTAGTCCTGTACTTTCACATTATTGCGTACTTGACTATGGCTTGCTTATGGTAGTTTATCTTCCGCTGCATATCAACTAGGTCATTTCTATTGTTTGTCTTCGAAATTCCAAGCTTTGAAGACTTTCACAAAAATCGCCTATTCACCCCCCTCTAGTCGATACTAGCACTTTCAGATTGGCATGATTGTTAATGCTGAACTCAAGTATTTATGTGTTGCAAAGTGATGGAGTTGGTGCAGACTAGTGGCTGACAGAGGCAACGTTCAATTTACTCGTAAATGATCTATATGATCGTGGGCATAGGAACATTTTTTTAATTATGCAACCTTTTTGTTCATTATAGAGACATTTTTTGAAAATGACACGAACAGATTTTAGAGACTTGTGAAGATTTTCCAAAATGTAAGGTAAATTTTTTATGAATTACATGAACATTTTTTTACATTTGTATAAACCTTTTCTTAAATGTCACATACATTTCTCTTGAAATGTGCGACGTTCTATAATTGTCATCACAGGCTAAAGTCCATCACGTACGGAACGAGCTACGCTGGGCTCCGAAACAGTACAAATGTAGAAACGTGTCAGCAAATCCTTATCTCTATTTTTTTAGCATCATCCTTATCTCTGGTTTATGCGAATGATTATTTCGAGAGCGCAAATGGGCGGGGTGGGGTGGAGATCTACTCCCTCCGTATAGAAATATAAGAGATTTTAGATCACCCTAAACTTCTTATCTTATACTGTATTAGATGGAGTAAGAGGTATTCTGTTCGTTCCTTTTGTCGATGGGTTTATGTTATCTTTTTATTTTCTGTTTTGTTATTTTACTTCTTTCTCAACATGTGCTTTTTTAAATAGTGTCAACATTCTCTAAAACGCATGATTTTTTAGAAAATTTCTTGAACATTTGTAAAGAAATGTCAGTGTTTATGCACCTATGAGCCATTGTAACTTTCGATGAAAAAACTGAGTAATAAGACACAACTAGTGACACAAATGATTAAACCTAAATGCTAATAAGTGCAACTGCATTTTTTGGACGTTTCGGGCACACACCCTCGACCACCGTCGGATCCATATCGTAACGCTCAGGTGCACGCAGGTGTTTTTCTGTCGGAGGCGAACGGTCTATCCACGCGGTCTGGAACCGCCGAAGCGCCCAAGAGAGGGGCCCCACCACCGACCCACGTCTCTATCTACTTTCTTCTCCATTCCTCTATTTTTGAAACACCTGATAGGAGAGAGAGGCGCGGTGCCGAGCAATTTCTCTGCCCCCAAATCCACTGCCCGGTAAAATCCAAGCGCCGCGCGCGGCTGCCGGAGTTTAGTAGGCGCGGGGTTGGGGCGGTTCGTCCTCGGGAGTAGGGTATGTTTCCCCCCTGCACGCGGTTGCACACCAATCATCCCCCTCTCATCTCTCCACCTCACACGATGCGAGGATGGTGACGGTGAGCGGACGGCAGTGCTTGTTCAGGGCATGCGAGGAGATTCTCTAACGAAGCCCCGAGGTATTTTTTGTCGTTATTTTCGTGCCCTGCATCCATGTTCCTGCTTTTTTCGCACGGGGGGAGGGGGATCCTATGTGTTTTCAGGATGCATGTGTCCCCAGACGACATCATTGTTTCGTGCGCGTTAGAGCGAGTAGATAGGATGGTGAGAGCGGACAAGTGTTTTCCCCCTTCCTGTTGTTCCTCTATTTTTTGATCTAGAAACTGACGCGGATCTCTGTGTTTTCTTGAGAACCTGACGCGGATCTCTGCGTTTGCTTTATAAAATGACACGGTCCCTAGCGGTGTTCAGGTTAGGGATAGTCTAGTTCATTTTAGGATGGAGAGGATTTTTTGGTGTTGGAAGTTGCCTGGTTTACAGATTGGAGTTGCCTAACTCCCGAGCACTAGGTTGCTACAATGGGGATGGTTTTTGCTATACTAAGAGTTTCTGGAAGTTTGTTGTGTTTTTTGAGTGAAGTTGCCGACTCAAGTACAAATAGTTATTGTGTTTTTTCGGAGTGAAGTTGCCTGACTCAAGTACAAATAGTTTGCTGTTTTTTCGGAGTGAAGTTGCCTGATTCAAGTACTAACAGTTGCTAGAATGAGTTGGAAAGGAATTTTTCTGGGCGTTGCCTGACTCACCCAATTACTGCATAGGGCGGAAACTGTTTTCCCTATGATAGAACATACATGTTTTGCTTGCTTGTTGGCTTGAGTTGCTTGACTGACGAGCAATCGGTTGCTACAATGGGGACGTTTTTTTGCTATACCGAGTTGCTTGTTTTTTAGATTTGGAGTTGCTATCAGGGTACTTCTAGTTTGAATCAGTACACAAGGGCACTTTTTTTGGGGGAGGTTGGAAATTGCTGTGTTTTTGGAGTGAAGTTGCCTGACTCAAGTACAAACAGTTGATAGAACGGGTCGGAGGTGTACTGTACCTCTTTTGGAGTTGCAAGAGCAAGCAATTTTTTGTTAACCCTCAGGGAACTTTCATGACAATCGTAAGCAAAAAAAATGTCATGAGCATTTTAACATCATGGTAATCCCACAAAATGAAAACCCGTAGTTGCCTAATGTGACGTTTGCCCACTTAACACCATATCAGTTGCTCAAGATGAAACAACACACGACACTGATTTCTGGGGTTATGTTATACCCAATCTTTTGTAGATGCCATTGATTATTTTTTTAGTTTACTTATTTTTTCTTTCTTTCGCTTTTTGTTCCAGCATTTGCAATGTTTGCCACAAGGAACGATGATCATCACTTGTCTCCCGCATCCCAACATGAAACAGAGGTAAGACTCTGCCTCCATGCATTGGCCTTTTGTAAAGGGGGCCACGATGTGGATGTGGCGTTTTTAATATTTTTCAGGATGCATTATTCTCTCGCAATGCAGGCAGGGACATCAAAGCAACAAAGTGGCACACCATTAATTGGTTACAAGTGCCATCTCACCAAGACAATTTTTATCCGTGGTCAACGCCCGTCGGATATAGAGAGCAATGAGGAAACATCAGCTGTTGATTTGGAAGAAAGAGATGCCCTTGGTGAGGATGAACCACCATAGAAGCGTCCAAAGATAGGCGGGAAATAGGTAATATCAGGATCAATGAAAATGTGTTGATATGTTAATGTATAGAAACTTAAAAGTTAAACCAAATAATAGTTTTACTATGGGAGACGTCAACAACCATGAAAGCACACAAAGTTGCCTAGAAATAGTTGCATAGCTGCTTTTCTAAAAAAAATCATCCTCTTTACCTTGAATGTATTTTTTAATCCACCAACAATGCTTTAGCAAGTGTGCATTTATATCGTGCGACAAACTTGCCTCGTATGGTTCGTGAAGTTCTTTTTAAGACCACTTTTACCATACATGATATAAGTAGTGCACTTATTTTTTTCCTACAACATTAAGAAGGAAAATGATTACTTTATTTTCTATAGTTCATATAGATGTTTAAACTATCTTCTGTTTTACCTCCATAGACATGGAGAAACAGGGCATCTCCTGCCAGGTTGCTCAAGTTAAATCAAGGTCTTGTTCAGGATAAAAAAGATCGCATTATCGATATAGAGTTTGGAGGCCTATTAATCATCGCAACGAAAAGTATGCCAAGAGACTTCACTCAATGTGTTATGAAGCAGTACGACCCCGAGATGTCTCAACTTGTTATACCATAAAGGGCACGATACCAGTAGATACTGCTAGTGTTCGGAGGATATGGGGGGTTGCCAAACAAGGGTATGAAGGCGTGCTATGAGAAAAAGGCAGGACATCATAGAAGAAATGAATAACATCTTTAATATCACAAGTAAAGGGTCACCGTCACTCACTTCATGGTGCACCATGATCAAGAATATGAATGGCGCTGCAGACGAAAATTTCTTTCGTGCTTGGCTTGCACTCGTGTTCTCATGCTTCCTTGCTCCAACAACTAGCTTGAACATTTCTCCACGGTCATACCCTGCAGCCAAGCATGTGGATGCTATAACAAACACTAACATATGCGAGTTTGTGGTTGATCAACTAAAGTTGGCATTTGCGAGGGCAGGAGATAAAAATGCAGTCTGCTACTGCGTTTTCCATTTAGTTGTAAGTACCTCCCGAAACAAACCCCACTGCCCCCACAGTTTCCTTTTTTTAAACGCTCATGAAATATGTGATGTTGTTATAAACTATAACACGAGTTTTTTGCACCATGCAACTCCTATACCTAGACTCACTGGATCTCAATCAGCCTATGCCATTCACGCTGCCAAGAGTGTCAATTTGGAACTCTAACCTTATTGCTAAGGTTGTTAAAAAGGACAAAAAGGGATTGGGAGAGTACGACAAATTGTGGGTAAGGACTTTCCAATCCCAGATTCTTAGAGCATTCTTCATAGCCCAATCATAATGGTACACTAGGTTTTTGTCAGGCAAACAACCATATGAAGAGTAGGCTTAAAATGCTTTTTTGAAACAGTTGGCTAGTGATGAAGAGTCATGGAAGTCAGATAGAGAGGACAATGGCGAAGATGACAATGATAATGTAGGATCCAACAAAGATGAAAATGAAGACAACATGGATGGTGACAACAACGGTGGTGATGGCGTGAGGGGAGGTGATGGTCCACATGATCAAGTGAGAGAACATGAACAAGCTGCTGAAGAAGACATGGGTGAAAAACATAGTGAAGATGAACAAAGTGTCGGGGAAGAAGAAAATGAAGATGATGAAGAAGATGACAAGGACGAGGACGAAGAGGAAGGAAGTGAGGACAAGGATAGGTATTGTGACGATGACAGAGGGGGAGATGATGGGGAGAGGGATGGTGCTAACAAAAACATGGACAACGCGGGGGGGGGGGGGGGGGGGGGCTAGCAATGACCCAGAAAACGGTGGAAATGGAGGGGCAGGTGGAAGTTTCACAAAGACTGATGATGATGAGGATCATACCCTGTAGTTTTGCTTGAAGAAAAAGGGAGAACAACCAACCGCAAGATATTCGAGAGACATTTTCACTCTAGGATGTTGTCAAACATGGAGTTCAAAAAGGAGTCTAGCTTACAAGAGATACTGATGCTAGCAGCTGCAGTATGTGACGATGGATTTTCACTTTCTTGGCACGTGAAGACTATTTTCAAGGAGTTGTTGCAGAATCTGGAGGACAAACAAGTGTTCGATGTCGACCTGACAAAATTATGCCCGAGGATGACACATGATGAACTCATGTGCCAAATCTGTGGCTTACATCCCTTGGAGCCGGGAAAAGTCAGCGCACATAAAGTCCTGCCACCATTGCCTCCAAAGAAGAAGAAGAAAGTGACATTTGTAGAACAACCAACTACAGTGACGTAAGAAACTTTGGACCAGCTAGAAGCTACACACAACATAGAAAGTGAACCAAGGAAGGGACCCAACCAACCCCTAATGTCAGCAATCAGACATGTGGGGTATACTCAGAACCTGAGCCAAACTCATGTGCACGTAACTGCCACCCAAAATGAGGCAATTCATTTGGAAAGCAAGGAAGTTCCCACCCATAGTTTGGAAAACCAGGACAAGAACAAGGCAACATGTGGCATCCATCAGCTAAGCAGAGCCACCCAACCAGCAGCTGGTATACCTACACATCAGGCTCAAGCACCAAATAAAGACCATGTGCGGGCAACTCCTGTTCACAATGAGGCAAATTTGGGCAATGCCAAGGCAACTCACCCACATAGTTTGGCGACCCAGGAGAATACCAAGGCAGCATGTTCAATCCAGCACACAATCAACCATACCAAGGCAGAGAACCAACACCAGATCAAGGAAACCTCCATTCAAAGTGAGACAAAACGATTTGGTAGCAAGGCAACCCCACCAAACAATTTAGCAAATCAGGTGAGTACATCATGTCGCATTGACCAACCAACAATTACCAGCAACTCAGGAGCAGGTGCAGTTGTGTCTCCCAGTCAGGCACCAAGCACATCACATGGGTCACCAATGTTTCTTCAAAGATAGACGCTAGGTGATCTCAATGGCCGGAGTCAAAATACTCTAGAATTCAAGACCAAAATAGATGTAAACATGGTCACCACAACATGTACCTCTGCACTGCCAGTGAGGCTTCTAGCAAATAGAATTGTAACAACAACAAAGAACAAGGAAAATTGTCCTCCACTTTTGCTAGAGTGTACAAATGAAGAAGGAAAAATAAATGAGCTCATAGCAAAGTGTATGTCTCCAAGTGGCAGATTGGCAGAAACCAAACAAGGTGGCAACGACACCTTGTGCATGAGTCCAATTGCACCTCTAGAAACACAACCGCAAGGTGTAGCAGCAAAATACAATGACTATTGTCCATCTCCTGCTTTTG
The DNA here is from genome assembly GCA_963921465.1 of Triticum timopheevii. Classification (NCBI taxonomy): domain Eukaryota; kingdom Viridiplantae; phylum Streptophyta; class Magnoliopsida; order Poales; family Poaceae; genus Triticum; species Triticum timopheevii. Next base: position 442,857,950 of record OY997274.1, on the reverse strand, counting down.
ATCTTGGACTTGAAGGCATTTTTGGGACAAGCTACAATGATTCTATTGGGACGCGCCCCCAAACTGCGCAATCAGCATCTGTCATCATCGAAATATGTGAAGAGGAGGATGGGTGGGACACTGTAGCACTAGATGCACCATGAGCCGACGTAGAGTGAAGGTCCAAAGAGATAACAACATCTCATAGTGTTGCAAACTTGTCGCCGAGCAACTTCTAGACTCCAGAGAAAACATGTATTCACACAGATTTTGGATCCAGCAACAGCTTAGGAGAAACTTCCCCCAACTAATTTGAAAGACGCATCATCAAGCCTACTGCATGCAAGAGGTCTCCATTTGTTGATTTCGATGTCAAGAGGGTTTTCCACTGCAAGCCAGAAGTAAACAGGCTGTTTGCTTCTCTAATACATCATGAAAGACTAGGTGAAGAGGAAACTAGAGTTGACGATAAGAGGTATATAAAACACACAACATTTTTTTATATGTGGTAGCACTTTTTGTTTTCCACTTCAAGTGCGTTCTGACGCGCTGTCTCATTATCAGCTTCAACGTAAGCCACCACCCTGGGCGAGTCATGACGGATATCACTCGGGAGAACCGCCTCTGCGCCATAAACCATGAAGAAATACGTATAACATGTTGATCTGATGGGTTTGTTCTGATACTCCAAAGGACTGAAGGAAGCTCTTCCACCCAACAACCTAGCGTTCTATCCAAAGGAAACATAAGCCGGGGCTTGATACCTCTCAAAATTTCCTGGTTAGCCCGCTCTGCTTGACCATTAGACTGTGGATGAGCCACTGAAGAAACATCAAGACGGATATGCTCTCTTTGACAAAACTCCTTCATAGCACCCTTAGACAGATTAGTGCCATTATCTGTGATGATACTATGAGGATAACCGAAGTGGAAGACCAGCTTTTTAACAAACTGAACTGTAGTCGCCGCATCACACTTGCTAACTGGCTCTGCCTCAACCCACTTAGTAAACTTGTCAACCGTCACCAAAATGTGGGTCTTCCTATCCTTAGACCTCTTGAACGGTCCAACCATATCGAGCCCCTAGACCGCAAACGACCAAGTTATTGGGATCATCCACAATTCTTGAGCCAACACATGAGCTTGTCCAGAAAATTTCTGACACCCATCACACTTGCTAACAATATCCTCTACATCAGCATGAGCCGTTAACCAGTAAAATACATGACGAAAAGCCTTGGTCACCAAAGATTTTGAGCCGGCATGATGACCACAATCGCCTTCATGAATCTCTCTTAAAATTTCATTGCCCTCCTCAAAAGAAACACAGCGTTGGAACACGCCTGTTACACTGCATCGATGTAACTTGCCATTGACAATAGTCATGGACTTAGACCTCCTTGTGATATGCCGTGCCAAAGTTTCATCCTCGAGTAACTCGCCATGAGTCATATAAGCCAGGTAAGGCAGCGTCCAGTCAGGAATAGTGTGAAGAGCCGCCATCAACTGCGCCTCTGGGTCAGGGATAGCAAGGTCTTCCTCAGACGATAACTTGACCGAAGGATGGTGCAACACATTGGGCGGCACCGGCTTACGCTGAGATCCAAGCCGCGATATTGCATCACCGCCTCATTTTTCCGTCGATCAAGGTGATCCACGTAATAGCCTTTAAAGTGACCAGCAATATTACCAACCGCCCGGTGATAAGCTCCATGAGCGGATCTTTAGATTCCCACTTGCCTGAGACTTGCTGAGCCACAAGGTCTGAGTCGCTCAGGCACCTGACCCAGCTTTAATTCATCTCCTTAGCCATACGAAGACCATGGAGCAAAGCTTCATACTCAGCTACATTGTTAGTACAAGGAAACAGTAACCTTAAAACCTAACAGAATTTGTCACCTCGTGGAGAAGTCAAAATAACTCTAGCCCCTGAGCCCTCCAACTACCTGGATCCATCAAAGTTGATTGTCTAATATGTGTTGTCAGGGTTCTCCTCAGGTGTTTGCAACTCTGTCCAATCATTTATGAAATCCACCAAAGCTTGAGACTTGATGGTTGTTCTTGGCACATACTTCAAATTATGAGGTCCAAGCTCAAGTGCCCACTTGACAACCTGGGATGTGGCTTCTCTATTTTGAATAATATCTCCCAATGGAGCAAAGCTGACCACAGTAATAGGATGACCAAGAAAATAATGCGTCAGCTTGTGACTTGCCATGAACACCCCAAACACCAGTTTCTGCCAATGTGGATATCGTTGCTTGGACTCAGTCAATACCTCACTGACATAATAAGTTGACCGCTGGTACTCCTTACCTGCCTCCTTGCGTTCCACAAAAACTGCTATGCTAGCTGCCTTATTATTAGCAGCCACGTACAAGAGCAAAGGCTCTTTTTCAATGGGAGCAGCGAGGATGGGCGGCTCAACCAACTATTTCTTGAGCGCCTAAAATGCCTCATTGGCAGCATCACTCCAGACAAAGTGATATGTTTTCTTCATCATCTGATATAAAGGAATTGCCTTCTCTCCCAGGAGACTTATGAACCGGCTTAAAGCCACGATGCGACCCGCCAAACGCTGGATGTCATTGACACACACCGGCTTAGAAAGCAAAGTGATAGCCTTTATCTTCCCCGGGTTAGCTTCAATGCCCCGTTCTGAGATCAGAAACCCCAACAGTTTACCTGCAGGTACACCAAAGACACACTTGGCCGAGTTAACCATCATTTTATAAACCTAGAGATTGTGAAACGTTTCCTTTAAATAATCAAGGAGAGTCTCCTCCTTCCCTGACTTGACCACAATATCATCCACATAAGCATGAATGTTGCGCCTAATCTGACTGTGAAAACAATTTTGAACACAACGCTGATAGGTCGCATGAGCACTCTTTAGTCCAAAAGGCATAGAGACATAGCAGAAAGCCCCAAAAGGTGTAATGAAAGATGTCTTCTCTTGGTATTTGACTGCCATCTTAATCTGATGATAGCCAGAATAAGCATCCAGGAAGCATAAGCTCTCACAACCTGTCATTGCATCAATGATTTGATCGATACGGGGAAGAACAAATAGATCAGCTGGACAAGCCTTGTTAAGATCTATGTAGTCAACACACATACGCCATGTGCCATTTTTATTAAGTACAAACGCAGGGTTAGCCAAACCACTCAGGGTGAAAAACTTCCACGATAAACCCGGCCGCCAAGAGTCGGGGTACCTCTTCTCCAATAGCCTTATGTCGTTCTTCGTTGAAACGACGGAGGAACTATTTGACCGGCTTAAACTTGGGATCCACATTAATGTTGTGCTCAACGAATTCTCTCGGTACACCTGGCATGTCAGAAGGTTTCCATGCAAAGATGTTCCGATTCTCACGGATGAACTCGATGAGCGTGCTTTCCTATTTGGCATCCATATTAGCCCCCACTATGAACTGTTGAGATGAATCGCCCAGAACAAAATCCACTCACTTGGTATCATCAGTCAACTTAAACTTCAACAGAGGGTCCTGCTCAGTGGTGGGCTTCTTCAGAGAGGTCATATCAGTCAGGCCAACATTGTCCTTATAAACTTAAGCTCCACATCAGCACAAGTCGCCTCTGCGTAACCAGCATCACCTTCCTCACATTCCATAGCGATTTTATGATCACCCTGGACCGTAATTGTCCCCTTTCGCCCTGGCATCTTGAGCTGTAAATAAACATAACAAGGGCGAGCCATGAACTTAGCATAAGCCGTCCGTCCGAACAAGGCATGATATGAACTCTTGATTTTGACCACTTCAAACCACAGTGTCCCTGCCATGTAATCATAGTCATCACCAAAGGCTACTTCCAGGGTGATTTATCTCATCAGATACACTGACTTACCAGTCACCAGACCATGGAAGACTGTGGAAGACGGCTTAAGATCCTTGTCAGTTAAATCCATCTGGTGAAAAGTGCCATAGTACAGGATGTTGATACTGCTGCCATCATCCATAAGTACCTTGGTGGACTTATAGCCACCAACCTAAGGGGCCACCACAAGGGCTAAATGACACAGGGTTATCAACCCGCGGCGAGTGATCCACCCTACTCCATGATATCGTGTGCTCAGACCATCACAAATACCGCAGAACAGCCGACTCTACTGCATGAACCGCCCTCTTATGAACCTTCTGGTCTCTCTTGCAAAGACTTGTAGTGAAAACATGGTATTGGCCACCATTGACCTCCTTTGGATTACTCTGATACCTTGACTGATTACTTTGATGCTGGTTACCCTGACCAGACTACTGATGATGACCACCATGTTTACCTTGACCTTGATAGCCAGAGTTTGAGCCGCCACCACCAAACTCAGACCCCTGAGAGCCAGAACCTGACCCGCCGAGCGGCCCATCGTTATTGCCATGATTCTGACTAAGGCTGTAATTCCTGAACTCTTGCATAACCCAACAATCCTTCCAAGCATGAGTGGACGGCCTGTTGGGAAGACTGTGTTTCGGACAAGGTTCAGTAAGCATCACCTCAAGGTTGAAAGGCTTTGTTGCGCCAAAGGGCGGCTTAACATTACCATTCGGCGTTGGTTATTATACCCAACATTGGCGTTGGCCACTAAATCTGACCCGCCATCTGGGTGCCTCCGCTTACCGCCATTACCACGGTTGTTGCCATTATTCCCTGCTGCATTCTGATGCTCACCTTTACCATTGCCATTCTTCTTGCCCCGGTTGGATTCATCCTCATCACCAGAACCAAGGTCTTTTGTACTATTCAAGTCTGCATACTTGGTGAGAGCCGCCATGAGCTCACCCATATCTTTGCACTACGCTTAAGCTGCCGAAGCTTCTGCTCAAGAGGCAAAAAAGAGAGTTTTTGTCCAAGATTAGGACTGCCTGAGCCGCCGCAATGTTATCAGAGGAATGAATAATGGTCAAAAACCACTGGACCCAATGGTGGGCCGACTCATCCTCATGCTGCATGCAATGATCCAAATCAACAATCGTCAAAGGCTGCTTGCATGTCCCTTGTAAGTTTTTGATAAAAAACGCGCCTTTAACTCTGCCCATGAACTGGAATTGGGGGAGGGGGTAAACCTTTCAACCATGTACAAGCCGGCCCTTCCAACATCATAGTGAAATATTTAGCACAAACAGCATCATTGACGTCCAAATCTCCATTGATAAATCATAACTCTCAATCCAAGCCTCAGGAGGGAGATCAGTTGTATAATTGGGCATGTTGCAAGGACCCTTAAAATCTTTGGGCATGCATTCATTACGCAAAGCCAGTACTAAACACAACAGACCAACCGCCCTGGAAATTGTCCCGGCTCCCACCGAGGTTGAAGGGGTCACTTGAGGCTGCTGATAAGCCCCCAATTGAGTCATCGCCGCTGCCTCCGCCTCTCGGCGAGCTCTGGCCTCGTTGATGATCACCTGAGCATGAGTAAGGGGCGGGTTATTCCCATGGGGCGGGTTATCCTGGGGTGGTCGGTGACATTGTTCACTACTGGAAACCTCGGGTGACTCAATACACCAGCTGTAACTATGGCTTGGGAGGGGAGTTGAGTGCACCCGATCAAGACTGTACGAATATTTCTCCTGCTGTGCAACCGCAGTTTGCAAGAGCTCAATCGCGTTCCGCGCCTCTACTACAAAGGGCGTCTGATCAGTGAGAGGGAGTGCACTGAGCCTGGTAGATGCCGCTTACGTGTTATCCACCAGGTTAGAATAATGACCAGGTGGTGTGGAAAAACGTTGAGGCGGGCTCTGATCCCTACGGCGCGAGTCTGGCAGTCGAGGCTGATTCGCCGCCCCACTCCTTGGCGCCTCTACAGCCCGGGTTGTGCCTGGCGGATTACTTGGTCCTGCCACGGGCGTGTTAAATAGATTCCACGCCTCATACTGCAAAGGCAGGCGAGTTTGGTGTCTCCTTCGAAGAACAACAATATTGGACGCATTCTGATCCAAACTCAAGCGAAAAGCCTCTGCCCTTATATGCTGTTACTCTGGATCTATCTGGGCCCGTTCCATTGCCATCCTAGCATTCTCTGCATTAAGATCCTCCTGGGCTTTGGCTACCTCATCTCGCACCTTTGCAATCTTTGCATTATGAGTTGCTTGATTCACCGCAGTAACCCCTGTCTTTAACAAGGTTGTCCAAGTGCCCAAGAGATCTGACAAAACCTGAGTCGGCAGCACCGGCCACTGCAGCCGCCGAACTAGACGTCATAGCTGCAGTTGTTGATGAATTGAGAGCTGGTCCTATGCCATCAATGAAGATAGCAGCCCTGCATGGCGGCTCATAGGGTCCAAAATATTGTTGCCATCGGAATAGCCCCCATGCCCGCCGTCTTGAAGATGATAAATCGACTCCATCTCTCTGGTCGAGGACTCATCACCTAAATAGATGAGAGTCTCTCCTCCATATACAAAATCCTCTGCAAGATCCGTGCCATGTGTGAAACCGACGAACACACTCTTCCGGGCGGGTTGCATGCCCCGAGCCGACTCGATGATGTCAATGAAGGTGTCTGGCTTAGGCTCTGATTCGCCGATCTTTCCGATGAAGACATGAATTCCACCGAAGGGGACCCGGTACCCGTACTCGATTGAGTAGGCCTCGGGGCCCCAGCCAGCGTCATCGATGTAGAGCTTGCCACGTCGACTCTTAGTCATCCTGCCAACAGCGTATCCCTTGATCCCTGGGAAATAGCCCTTCAAGAACTTGAAACCACCATGTGTTGGCCCCATGGTGGGTGCCAACTGTTGTGGGGTTAACACGACAGATGTCCTAGTGAAAGGACTTAACCATGGAGCCATCGCAACGTAGGTTAGCTTAAAGGGGTTGATCGGGACGAGAGACATGAGTTCACCCAGGTTCGGCCCCTCACAATCGAGGTAAAAGCCTATGTCCTGCTCTGAGTTGTATTGCTTGAGTATCGATTACAAGGGAGCGGAATCGCTTGACCTAGCTATCGATTGATTGTACTTAAGTTTACCCGCCGCAGGGTCTCGCCTTTATATACACAGGTCGAGGCCCTGGGCTTACAAGAGTACAGGTCGGGTCATACTTCATGACCGACTCTAGTTCTAAGTCGCCTTGCCTTGTTAAGCAAGTTTCCATTGGGCGGCTTAGACCTCCGGGTCATGCACGATCCTCTGGTCTGGGCCTTCGTCCGGCTCATCACGTAAGTCGCCTCCTGGCTTCATGTCTTGATCTCTTGGGCCTGTCTAAGGCCTTATTGTTTAATTCACCAACATATTAACCCGACCCTTTTAGGGTGGGTTATACCATGGGGTTATATCCCCAACAGGAACCATGAGCCATTACTCTACAACTATAATGCAAACTACACATAGGCATTATTCATAAATAATTTGCACTAGTGATTAAACTAAATTAATACATAAGTGTGCTCCCACTCAAATCAATATCTCTCATAATTGAAAGTGAGTGATTCAAGACCCTTATCTTATTCTCGGCCATTGATGAGGACATCACTGATGATGAGAATATTGACCGGTAGGTAAACTTTTGTCAATCATATCTCCATATGTGTCTTGTTCATCTTTTGATGCTTCGTGCTCTGAGCTCAGAATGATTCTGCCAGCACTTCAAGACAACCGAGTGTTATCTGCTTACATGGTTAGACCATCCACCCCTCTAACACCTCACAATCTGTCTATACTCATGTGGACATGACACACTCCAAAAGGCTATGTGTTATAGATGGTTGCAACACTGGGAAGAGCACCTTTTAACTTGATATTTACTATGAGAGATCACCCTAATAATTGACTATTGCGTAACCAAAGGGTGCAAACAACAAAAGAATAAACATCTCAGGCAATTCATAATATCATGATATGGTATAGCCCTGGGGTCTTCATTGTCTTCTTAAATCTTTAGTTGAAACATTATTGTGGCCGCAGAAAAATCATTATCGTGGCAGCCATTTCAAAAACATTGCTATGGTAGCTATCTCTCAAATCGTTGTTGTGGTGACCGTTTCAAAAACGTCGTTGTGGCACCAATTTCAGAAAACACTGCCATGGCATAAAAAATTTCAGGCTTTCTCCCTGTGTCTGGTACATCAGTCTCACACTAGGGTCCTTCATGTAAGGCTTGTCACCATCACTTGTAACATGTAGGGTATCTCTATATCTATTACATTAAAGTGAGAATCCCGTGGCTCCAGACATCATGTCATAATGTGATGCGCATGCCACTTACATTACAATATATAACCATCTCATACATAAATGCATTATCATGACAAAGTCTATACCACATCATATGCAACCTGAAAAAGCCAACTTAGACGTCCTCTAATCGGTTTGGCAATTTTTAATTACATGGCTTCTATGGTTCCCGATAACATAGCTACCTACCTTCACCATTAAGGCAAAATTGTTGTCGCTAGATTAACTTTCGTGGTGTGTGAGGGAAGAGACTTAATTAAAAACCTCTAGCCCCACACTAAACTTTGTCAATATGCATGACCCTCTGGAAGATCGAATATCTTCATCACCTATGTGTTTGCGATAGTTCACTATTCTTGACTACGATGAAGCCCAAAGAACTGTTAGCAGATCGTCGACAGCCAGAGCCGACCGATTGTTAGAACTTTTTACAAAGTCACATCATGGCATCAATGAACTGAACCGAAGCAACACTTGAGGGAAACATAGCAAGAACATCAAACCCTCACATCCACATGTGATCTAGATCGAATCCTACATCTACTCATTGAACCACTCATGATTCCATTATGGGGAAACATAGTAGAAAAAAATTGCCCTACGATCACCCAGGAACAATATGAAGACGCATTAATGATTTGGATTCGACCGCTACCAACTCTGAGTTGCAGAGGAAGAAGATGAGTCGGTGTATATCGTACTTGGATTCCCTCAAACCATAGATGTATGATCCCGCGAACCACCCACGAACAGTCTCTCAAACGGAAGACCGAAGGCACAACCTCCCTATGAGTTACAAGCATACGGTCTTCACGATCCGGCAGCGCTTCGCCATCCAGAGCTTATTGTCGCCGAAGAATTAGAGGGAGGGGATTATAACCACACTAAGTTTATAATTATGAGGATTAGAGGATCTAGGTCTATCTCTTATTTATCAGCTAGGACCAACTAGAACTAGAACTAGAACTAGAGAACTAGAGGAGGCTCCAAAACTTGTGTAAAGAAAAGGTGGAAAAGCCTCTAGTATATATAGGTTGGTGGAGGAGGAGGGTCACCACAAGGGGAGGGAGAGTCGCCCCCCCTTTTCCGATCAAGAGGAGGGGACTCCCCCTCCAATTCAGCCTCATTCTCCCCTTTCCATGGGGAGAAGGGGGTGCCAACACTATTGGGCCCTTGTGGCCCAATGCCCCCTCCACCTCTTGGAATTTTAAGCCCGTTGGTACTTAATTAAATATAAAAGCCTCCTAGCTATTATTAGAGCCTTTTATTGTTAGTTTAACATCTCCAAAAACATTTTTCTCACCTATATATTATTTACTAGTAATACCCCGTAGTGCCCAATAAACTCCGAAACCCTTCCGGTGACCCCAAAACGCTTCCGGTTCCTCTCGAAACTATTTTGAATTAACGAAACTATTTCAAAAGTAAATCTTTGATACTCCCATCCTAGTAACACTCAATAGATCGTGATTAACTTAAGCTTGTGACCCTGTAGGTTCGGTAAAACATAGACATGAACAAAACTCCTTTGTTCAGTGACCGATAGCGGAACCGTGGATGCCCATATCAATCCCTATGAGTACACGAACGACATTCGAGTGAAACTTTGGTTATCATGTGTTAATCCCTTTGCTTCGCGATACTTCACAAAACCTGAGGTGAGATGTATCGGTATCCTCTTGAGTCATACACATGCTCACTATACCGTTCTCCTCGTCAACTGTTTTGTTCCTGTTTCTCGTTGACATGTTTCGGCATCACCGCGACATAGTCACCTATGTCTGGCCAGACGATGATGGATGTCGTCACATCGAGAGGGCCCAAAAGAATATCTCTCCATCGTCGAAGGAGCAAATTCCACTCTTGAGCTATTCAGTCCCTTGTCAAACCTTCCGATGAATCTGTAAGTTGTTGTTTATGATCACCATGTTACAGATGACGTTTAAGCAACCCTAAAGTTCATCGTATGGTAAGAAGTGACTACGATACTCTCATGGTCTAAGAAACTAAATCACATGTCAACACGTTGTGTCATAACAATTGAGTTCTGATGATGCATGTAAAAGTATAACAAAAATGTCTTGGGTCAATTCAATACAATCTTTTTTAACGTCATATTCTCAAAGTTGTTTTAGGACGGTCGTTACACTTAATGATATCCTAAAATCCGGAAAACATGATCACTAACAACATTTGAGCTTGTCTTAGAGGCAAGACTAGGAATCATATGTTACCATTTATCATTCCACACATGCATATGAGTTTTCCACTAAATTGCATATTCCAGGATCATAGCAGTTATAGCATAGAACATAAACTCTTAATTATGAACACGGAAATATAATAATACAATATTATTGCCTCTAGGGCGTATTTCCAACGAAGAGTCCATGGCGGGTGTGGTGCGTATAGGAGATAGAAAGTTGAGGACGGTGGATGGATGTGACTGTGCTATCGGACTCGGGTTTAAATAACGGGCGAAGGGTAGGCCAGGCAGCGAGGTCCTTAGTGGTGGGCGGCAGACGGACGGACGGTGTCGGTGTACAAAAGTAGGGGCTCTTCTGTACCCCTTACCTGTGCACGGGAAGTCGAAGCCATGCTTGCGGTAGGGCTTGGCGGGGCAGGAGGGGACAGAACACAAGACTACCAAGACAAACATTCAAGACAGTGAACAAAGAGCAGAGGACAAGCTGGACCTCCCCCGACAACATCCTTGCCGGGGCGGCTTGTGTAGCCCCGGCAAGCTCCTTGCCGGTACAACCCATGAAGCACCAGTTAGATCATCACCCTTGAGGCTGAGAGCTTTGACACCATCGGCAGCGTCAAGGCCAAGACTCGGGGACGCATGCGTAGTAGCATGCAGATATTTGTGAAGACTAATGGCCCGAGGATCCATGTGGGACCAGAAGAGAAAGACCCCCGACAAGGCCCTTGCCGGGGACGGCTGCGAGGCCCCCCCAACAAGCCTTGCTGGGGATGATTGTGGGGCCACAGCCAGGCCCGCGCACGACAATTCTTCGCCACCTCACCACCGTTCCAGCGCGACAGCCAACTTGCCAACTAGGCAGACACCTGCGTGGCGGCATGCTGAAAGTGCGTTATATCGACTAGAGGGGGGGTGAATAGGCGATTTTTATGAATTCTTCACTAAGGAATTTACTGGTGAGGAAATTCCTGAATAAAGAACTACTTGCAGCGGAATAAGTACTCAAATGTAAACATAACAGAACACAAGCATGGTCATCATAATGGAATGAAGACAAGCACAGAGTACAAAAAGCGTAAGCACAGGATAACACAGAAAGAAGACGGACAAACTGAAGAAATTGAACTGAGGAAATTGAGAAAGTCTTCAGTCAAAGTCTTCAAACAGATATGAACAAGCACACAACAACAGAAATGAGGAAATGAAAGAGTTGAGGAAATAGAACCAGTAAGCTTGGTGAAGACAATGATTTGGTAGACCAGTTCCAACTGCTGTCTCAGTTGTACATCTGGTTCGAGCGATTGAGTATTTAAACTCGAGGACACCCAGTCCCGGACACACAGTCCTCACCGTATTCTCCTTGAGCTAAGTTCATACAGACCTCGCCCAATCACTCGTGGTAAGTCTTCAGGTGACTTCTGAACCTTCACAAACTTGGTCGCTCGATGATCCACAATTCCTCTTGGATGCTATAGACCTTGACGCCTAACCATCTGGAAGAAGCACATTCTTCAAAGGAAACAAGCGTCGGATCCACGCAGGATCAATCTCTTCAGTGGTGCTCAATCACTTTGGGTTTGTAGGTGTTGGGTTTGGGTTTTCCTCACTTGATGATTTTTGCTCAAAGTCCTCAGAGGATGGGATGCTCTCAAATGACAAGTGTCAGTTTCTCTCGGAGCAGCCCACTAGCTAGTGGTTGAAAGGGGCGGCTATTTATAGCCTAGGGAGCGGCTCGACATGATAAGACATAAATGCGCTTGTCTGATATGACCGTTAGGTGGGTAGATATTTTGGGACAGCTGGCGCATAGCACATCAACGGTCGGAATTTTGACTATCAAATTCCTCAGGGCTATCATGTTCCTCACTATGTAGCCAATCCGCACTGGCGAATTCCTAACTCCTCTGTCAGAACAAATTCCTCAGAGACCAAAAGAACTTCGTCTCTGTCACTAAAGAATATGACTGAACTGTATGCGATTTCCAATGGCTTCACTCGAAGGGATTGGTAGGTGTAGGATTTTGAGTTGAGCATCACATGGAAATTTTTCCATAGTATTTCCTCGACCCCCTTTAACAGTACGGTGTTTCCTATGACTCAAGAAAGAGAAAATGAAACTACGAAAACAAAAGTCTTCACGCTTCATGTTCCTCGAATGAATACCAAGTCTTCAAGGTCACACCAATTTCTTCACTTTCAAAATCTTCAGAAAATCTTCAGAAATCCAAAGTCTTCAGTCGAAGAACTTCATTTTTAGGGGTCGAATTTGTCTGTAAATATCAAACTCCTCATAGACTTATAGACCTATGTACACTCACAAACACATCAGTCCCTTAACCTATAAGTCTTCAATACACCAAAATCACTAAGGGGCACTAGATGCACTTACAATCTCCCCCTTTTTGGTGATTGATGACAATATAGGTTAAGTTTTCAATGGGGATAAATATATGAAGTGTAAATACTGATGTTGAGGAATTTGATTGCAAGATATAGAAGAACTCCCCCTGAAGATGTGCATAGTCAGGAATTTGCTTTTGAAGCAATGTACACTTGAAGAGTATAATCATGGAGATCTCCCCCAATATCTTGTAATTCATACACGCATTTGACATATAATATGAAGAATTTGAAATGCATGATGAAATATGGTGACTGATGTAATTCAGCATGCTTGCATTGACATTAATGAGGAATAAGCATGCAGAAGAACACAACAAAAGTATCAGGCCACCATAGAGTTTAAGATTACAAGTCGATCCAGCAAAGTCATCAGAAGAACGAGAGTTGTAACGTAGCAAAAAAAATGCCCATATAAGATAGACCCGCTTGAAGACAAACTCAAATTTCTCCCCCTTTGTCATCGAATGACCAAAAGGGTTGAAACTGAGGACTAACGCCCCTAAAGAATATCAAGATGATGGAGGAGCGCCAGCGTCAGGGTCTTGAGTCGATGTAGGGCCTACTGTAGTGTCGTCCAAGTCTTCATACTCGTCCGTGTCGCGCGATGAAGAATATGAACTGGCCACCAAGGAAGGAACCTTGACCTTCTTGAATTTCTTCGATGGAGGAGTAGACCAGTCAAAATCTTCCTTGAAGCCCATTTCCTTCAGATCTTCTTCACCATATAGATGTGACAGGATAGCCCAGGTGCGATCAAAAACTTCATGGAGGTAGTAATGGTTTTTCTTCACTGCATTATGTGTAGAAGTCATGTTGTGAAGAATAGAGCCAAACTAACGCTTAACCCATTTGTGGTTTCGATCCACCTTCTAGTGAAGACTTAGAAGCAGATCACGGTCAGTCATCACATGAGGAGCAGTAGCTTGAGGACTTGACTTGGTAGCATTGGCAGCAGAATCATGAGTGGCATAGTCATCATTGGTGGAATAAGATGCAGCTTTGTGGAACTAACCATCCAATGGACGAATGCCTTCATCGATAACGGCTGGTGACTTGCCCTTCTCATCAGCTGAGGAATAAGTCCGCTTGAGGACTTAAATCGAGGGCAAGTAGCTGAGATGATTCTGAAAGTCAGCCTTGTAGTTGATTGAAGACCTTGTTCTGAGGAATCTCATGATCCACGGTGCGTAAGGCTTCAACTCAAAAGGTGAAAGTGCAACATTCGCCAGAGTCCCCAAGAAGAAATCATGATAGTTTATGGGGATGCCATGCATTATGTTGAATAGCATGTTCTTCATCATCCAAATAATTTCTTCATCGGATGAGTCATGGCCTTTGATAGGACTCATGGTCTTCGTCAGAATGCGATAGATGGTTCTTGGCACATAGAGCAATTCCTTCACGAGGAATTTGGTCCTTGGGGCTTGACCAGGCTTTAGAGGCTTCATGAGCACTTGCATGTAATGAGCAGTGAGTTCAGGCTCATCATACAGACAACGAGCACCTTCAGGAGGAGGACTGTTTGGCAGGGCACGAAGCAATTCAGAGGCTGGTGCCTTGTAATGAGTGTTTTCTTCATCCAGTCCAACACCCAAGAGTTGACGTTAGCAGCATCACCTGTGATATGCAACGTTGCGTAGAACTGAAGAATAAGCTCTTCATTCCAATCAACTATGTCTAAGCAAAAGTTGAGCAAGCCTGCATCATGAAGCATACCGAGTTCTTGAGAGAAGCAAGGCATTGATTCCATGTCCACGTGAGGAATGTGCTCGTGGTTGAAGACTTTGTCCTTGTTGAAAAGCAGTGAGGAATAGAAGTTGGCCTGGCTGGCAGTCCAGAAATGCTTCCTTCTAAGACGAGCATTGTCATATGGGTTGAATTCAGTGTAGAACACATGCTCGCCGAAGAAATCATCAGCCTTGAATTTTTGCTTCTTTGAGAAAGGATCCTTTGGCTTGGGCTGAGGAGTGTCAGTCAATTGCATCACCACCTCAGGAATCGCAATCTCAGATTCCTCAGGCTGAGGAATTTTAAGCTCTTCTGCAGCTTCAGCCTGGGTCTTCAATTCTTCATTTTCATTTTCTTCAGCACTAGTGGCTGGAATTTCTTCATGGACAGACGGGGTTGCATGAGGTTCTTCAGATCCCATTTGCACTTCAATAGCAGCTGGGGACTGATGAATTGCTTGGAGTGGAGTGAATGGAGAGTTGGGGTGCTGACTTTCCCAAAAGTCATCATTGAGCATAGGAGTGGTACAGCCAATGTCCACATCCTCATCTTCCATTTCTTCAACACCTGCCTCTTCAGCAGTGAACTGAGGCATGGGTGAGGAAATGACTGGGGTTGAAGGGATTGCATCCACTTCAATTTCTTCATCCAACTGCTCTATCAAAGCAGCAGAAGGAGTTTCTTCATCAGATTCATTGGGAATCACATAATCTTCACCAAAAGGAACAAGGTCCTTTGATGGCATGAAGGAGACTGGAACGGCATCAATTGGGTTGTCAACTGAACTAGTCAGTGGCTTCATCTTCTTCGGAGCTGAATAATTTGATGAAGTTGATGCCTTCCTTTTCTTCACAGCTGCACGCTCTACAGCCTTGGTCTTCTTCTCATCTGATGCAGATGGAAGGATCAGAGTTGGTGTAGGTGCAGGAGGTGTAGAGGACTTTAGATGATTTTCTTCAGGCGCAACTGAAGCAGTTGCCCTGACTTCTTCATTTTCTTCAGGCGCACCACTAGTGGATACCCTGGCAATATCTTCAGCGGCTGGAATGGAGTCATCAGCCCTGGCACTCTCATTTTCTTCAGCAGCCTGATTGTCATCAGTGGTGCTGGAATGTTCTTCAGTATGCTGAGCAGATGCTTCAGCCGGTGTAACTTCAATGTGCATAGGAGGAGCAACACTTGAAGTGAATTTCTTCGTCAGATTGACGAACCGAACCTTGGCACCCTTCCAATCAGCATAGTAGCGATCAAATTCATCACTAAATTGCTTGATTTCAGCTTGCAAGGCAATGAGCTGATCAGGAATAAGAGTGAGGACATTGTCCTTGAGGTAGCGCTGCTTCTTGTATTGCGCTTTCTTCAGCCTTCTGCCTTCTTCAATTTCCACTTTTCTTCCTGAATGAAGGCAGTCAGAACATGACTTTGACCAGGAGTGAGATTCATCTCCGGCAAAGGCGTGTCAGGGTCCTTGTGCTATAGGTCAATGAAGTCGAGGATCAACTTTGGATCCAACAGCAGTGGCACGTTGTTACCTTTGGCTCTAGTGGCCCTAGCTTACCTGTCTCTGATGATTTCGGCAAGTTCTTCATCATCAGCCTCATCGTCATCAGAGGGAACTTGGAAGGCGACCTGCTTCTTGTGAGGACTTGGTCGAAGGCCTCTTCTAGCAGTGGCCTTTTTCTTCAGCAGAGAGGGGCCACCTGAGGAACTTGCAGATGCTCCTGAGGCAATTGAGATGCCAGTGGTCCTATGGCATGTGGCAAGATGCACAGGTGCCGAAGATTTGGTCGGAGCAGCTGAAGACTTTGTCGGAGGAGTTGAAGACTTTGAAGGAGCAGTCTGAGGAATTGGCCATGAGGGCTTTGAAGAATCTGGCCTTGAGGGCATTGCTGAGGAGCTTGGCCGTGAGGGCACTGAGGGAGAAGTGCTTGACTTATGAGCAGGCTTCTTAGGCATCTCCTTCTTCGGCTGACTAGCAGATGCCTCAGCAGAGGCAGCAGCAGCAGCAGAGTCTGCGTTGAATTTCTTCACTGCTTCCTTTGCTTGCTTGGCCAGTTTGGCCTGGCGCTTTGCCCATTCATTAGCATAGTCCTCACCGCGCTTGAGGCTGGTGAGATCTGCCACTTGGCCTGGTGCCAATGGAGGTCTTGAGCATGGAGGGTTGAGCGCGAATTTCTTCATATACTTGGGAGTAACATACCTTTACTCCCTCCATTCCCGTGCCCATATCCTCTCTATCTTTTGAATGCGCACCTTGCGCTGATTTCTATCTTCCTCAGGGGGTGTGCAGTACCCAGCATAAATGTCCTCAGGGATTTCGAAAGCAGTGTTGACCTCAGGCCTCTTTCCACCCTTCTGTGGCTTCTTTCCTTCAGTCATTTTCTTCAGCTGAGGAATATGAACAACTGAAGTTTCTGAAGAGGTGTGCAACTTTTCTTCAAGGAACGTTGCAAATGAGTTAAGTTGATGAGAACCTAGTGATTCAGCAGCGGACATTTGTACCTGTGAACAGAGTATAGTTGTGAGGAATTTGGAGAGGTCATATGCGTTCTCAGAAGGTTTTTCAAAAACGAATAGGTTTGAGGAATTTGACCAGATGAGTCTTGAGTAATTTCACTAAGCGTAGTTTGTCTTAGGTTCCAGAGTTGTATAGATTGAAAATCCACACAACTGAGGAGATCTGGAAGAAAATCATTGCTTAGATAAACGAATCAAGAGCAGATGACATGTGAGGTGTTCATGTGTGTGAAGATTTGAAGAATAAACACCTTTGAAGATTTTCAAGAAAACATAAGAATCAAAGAGGGCAGTAAAAGTAACTTTTAATTACCCTAAGTGAAGAACATGACGAACTGGGAAGTGTAGATGTGAAGTTCGTCAGTTCTGATCTTCCATGCCTTAACTCGGCAGAGGAAGACGGCTATGGTGGCGGCGGAGTGAAGAAATCCGCAACCGGCGCGAGTACGACGAAGACGAGGTCGAGGCAGTGAAGCTCTTCCTCACCGGCGACGATGAAGTAGCGGCGGCACTAGGGTTTCGGGAGCTCGAGCGGGAGTGAGAGCGAGCGAGGTGAAAGTGAAGTGAGGAAGAGGCAGGGGTATTTATAGTGGGAGTGAAAAACTGTACACCCGAGGAAATCAGACGAACGTGCCCCTGGCCCCTTCTCATTCGCTTGACATGTGTCACCCACGTACTGAGAGGTGGCGATCGTGTAGGATCATGGGTGAATAGATGAGTATTGTCGTAAGAAGCGGAACAGTTTGAGCGGCAAAGCCGAAAATTCAGATAAGATAAGTTAAAAGTTCCGTTCGCAATTTCTTAAGCTGTCAAGGACACATTGAAGATTTTGAACGAGTTTCAAATAGAACGCACATGAAGAATTTGTGAATAGACTGGGTTGAGTTTAGCATAGAGGGGGAAGGGTCCGATCACATTCACTTAGCAGAAGAAATCAACTTGAAGAATTAGCAATAAGTGAATGTTGTAGAGGACATAAACTCATATATATATATATATTCAAATGAAGAACAACACCGGAAGGAGTGAAGACAATGCAAAGTTGAAGAATTTAAAAAACTGAGGAATTTCAAAAATGAAGAAAAACTCAAATTGAAGATTTCCAACTTTGGGTGGTGGCGTAACCCACCGTATAAGAAAGTTGATTTCAGACACCGCGTACAATTGTCGTAGGGCTCTGAGAATCAATTTCTTCATTAATTTCTTCACACTTAGAGGTTTAGTCTTCATTGATTGAAGAAAAATGTTACTTCGTGTGTTGCGCATCTAAGTCATCAAGTCAACATAAGTGTTAGGATGTGTGTCCATTTCAGAGAACATTCGAAGATTCTAGGATATTTAGCTCACACCGCAACTTGCTAAATCTCTTCTCATCCAAGGGCTTAGTGAAGATATCGGCCAGTTGATCTTCAGTGCTAACATGGTCGATGGAGATGTCGCCCTTCAACACATGATCACGAAGAAAATGATGACGAATCTGGATGTGCTTGGTCTTCGAGTGCTGAAGTGGGTTATGAGCAATCTTGATAGCACTCTCATTGTCGCAGTAGAGAGGCACATTCTTCACGTTAACACCATAGCCCTTGAGTGTTTGCTTCATCCATAGTAGTTGAGCACAACACGATCCAACAGCAATGTACTCAGCTTCTGCAGTGGAGAGTGATGCGCAGTTCTGTTTCTTCGAGGACCAACAAACCAAAGATCGTCCAAGGAAATGACATGTGCCTGATGTTGACTTGCGGTCCACACGATCACCTGCATAGTCAGAGTCTGAATATCCAATGAGATCAAACGAAGAGCCCTTGGGATACCATAATCCAAGTGTTGGTGTGTGAGCTAAGTATCGAAGAATATGCTTTACAGCCTTATGGTGTGATTCCTTCGGTGTAGCTTGAAATTGGGCACACATTCAAACACTAAGCATAATATCCGGCCTAGATGCACATAGGTACAATAAAGAGCCAATCATGGAGCGGTATACCTTTTGATCGAAGCCTTTACCATTTTCATCAGTGCATAGATGGCCATTTGTGGGCACTGGAATTTTGACCCCTTTGCAATCTTGCATGCCGAATTTCCTCAATACGTCCTTGAGGTATTTCTCCTGAGATATGAATATCCCATTGCGCTGTTGACGAATTTGGAGACCTAAAAAGAATTTCAATTCTCCCATCATAGACATTTGATATTCTTCACTCATCATATAGGCAAATTCATCACTATATCGTTGGTCAGTACAACCAAAAATGATATCATCAACATATATTTGGCACACAAACAATTCATCATCATAAGACTTAGTGAAAAGAGTTGGGTCGAGTGAACTGGGTTTGAAGCCTTTCTTCATGAGGAATTCCTTCAAAGTATCATACCACGCCCGAGGGGCCTGCTTGAGGCCATACAGGGCCTTGTTGAGTTTGAAGACTTTGTTAAGATTCTTTGGATCTTCAAAACCTGGGGGTTGAACAACATATACTTCTTCCTCAAGCTTACCATTGAGGAATGCACTTTTCACATCCATTTGTTGTAAGATAATATGATGATGGTTAGCATAAGCAAGTAATATGCGAATAGCCTCAAGTCTAGCAACAGGTGCAAAAGTTTCATCGAAGTCAATTCCTTCAACCTGTGTGTAGCCTTGAGCTACAAGCCGTGCCTTATTCCTCACAACAAGGCCATTTTCATCTTGCTTGTTGCGGCAGATCCACTTTGTGCCAATAATGTTGTGCTTGTGAGGATCTGGACGTTTGACCAATTCCCAAACGTTGTTGAGCTCGAACTGATGTAATTCTTCTTACATAGCTTGAATCCATTCAGGCTCCAGAAATGCTTCATCTACCTTAGTGGGCTCTGTGATAGAGACAAAAGCAAAGTGCCCACAAAAGTTAGACAAATGTGAAGCTTTTGAGCGTGTGAGAGGACCTGGTTCTTCAATGTCATCGATGATCTTCTCAATTTGCACTTCGTTTGCAATACGAGGATGAGCGGGTTATCTTCGAGGAATTTGATCCACATTTTCTTCAGGAGCATTTTCCTCAGCACCATTTTCTTCAGGTGTGCCAGCTCGACGTTCATCACGTTCTGGAATGAATTCTTCAACAGATTCTTTGGTGGGAATGACATCCTCAGTAGCTTTGAACTTGATAGAATCCTCAGGTGCTGGTTCATCTATCACAGAGGGTAGGTGCTCTCTTTGCAAGCCATTAGTTTCATCGAACCGCACATCTACAGTTTCAACAACCTTGTGAAGACCGTTGTTGAAGACTTTGTAGGTGTGCGAGTCCTTTCCGTAGCCAAGCATAAAACCCTCATGTGCTTTCGGTGCAAATTTAGAATTGTGATGAGGATCTCTAATCCAACATTTAGCACCAAAGACTTTGAAGTAACTCACATTGGGTTTCTTATCAGTGAAGAGTTCATAGGAAGCCTTCTTGAAGAATTTGTGAAGATATACTCTGTTGATGATGTGGCACGCAGTATCAATGGCCTCAATCTAGAATCGACAAGGTGTCTTGTATTCATCAAGCATAGTGCGAGCCATCTCAACAAGAGTTCTGTTCTTGCACTCCACGACACCATTCTGCTGAGGAGTATAAGGAGCAGATAACTCATGAGTAATACCAAGTTCATCAAGATAGTCATCAAGACCGGAATTCTTGAACTCAGCCCCATTGTCACTTCTGATGTGCTTGATCTTCACACCGAAGTTGGTTGAAGCCCTCGAGGAAAATCGTTTGAAGACTTCCTGCACCTCATGTTTGTAAGTGACAATGTGTACCCATGTGTAACGAGAATAATCATCAACAATAACAAAGCCATATAGATATGCATCATTTGTAACAGCAGAATAATGATTAGGACCAAAAAGATCCATGTGAAGCAATTCAAATGGTAGAGTGGTAGTCATGATAGTCTTCGCTGGATGCTTGGCCTTTGTCATCTTTCCAGCTTCACAGGCTCCGCATAAGTGATCCTTGAGGAATTTGACATTCTCAATGCCAATGACATGGTTCTTCTTCACAAGCGTGTGCAAGTGCCTCATGCCAGCATGACCAAGTCATCGATGCCATAGCCAGCCTTTTGAAGCTTTTGCAAGTAGGCATACGGCTGGTTGTGGTCCTATAGAGAAATCAACAATGTACAAGTCTCCTCTCCTAAAGCCTCCGAAGACTTTGGAATTGTCAGCTTCCATGATCACAACACAACGATACTTGCCAAAGACAATAACCATATCAAGATCACAAAGCATTGAGACAGACATGAGGTCGTATCCTAAGGATTCGACAAGCATGACTTTGTCCATGTGTATATCCTTTGAGATCGCAACCTTACCTAGACCCAATACCTGACTTTTGCCTTTGTCAGCGAAGATGATATGCTTTAGATGTGACGGTGATAAAGGAGCATCCATCAATAGATTCTTGTCACCAGTCATGTGACTTGTACATCCACTATCGAGGACCCACTCATTGGCTTTGGGTTGATCATCCTACAGATGAATTAATGCAACTTACGAACTCATATACTTCATCAGTGAAGAATATGACATCAATATCATCAGATCAATTTCATCAAGCAATAGAACAGATAAATGGTATGAGGACGTGTGAAATGAAAGTTCATTTCATCATGATTAGCCTGCGTCCTATCAGGCACTATTTAGGTCTCCAGCAAATTCTTCAGACAATTTGAGCACGTCTGGAGACCTGACCCTCCATAAGAGATTAGTTCTTTTTCTTCACCACCCACATCTGAAGGGGTAGCAAAGAGTTCATCACTCTGCGAGCACCATATGAGAAAGGTGGCATAGAAGCCAGTCCACTTTGTTTCACATAAGAGGGGTTAGGGTAAGCATATGAGTAAGGAGAGAAATTCTTCGAGGACTTATGAACATAATGTTTTGAAGAATAATGCACATATTCATAACCCTTAGCTCTACCTTGCGAAATAGAGGGGTTAGCACGATGATGATCATATAAGGACTTTGATCCTTTTGAGGAATTTGATCCGTATGAGGACTTGGATCCATATGAAGAATTTGGTTCATATGAAGAATTTGATCTGGAGTTCCTATTCTTCACAGGTGGTGTCATGAGGACATTCACCTGAAGACTTTCAAGGCAACTTTTGGGAACCCAGATTTTCTTCATAGGTGAACCGTTCCTGCAGTTAATGCCAACATATCTAGCAAATACTTCACCATTCTGATTTTTGAACAATTTATAGTTGGAGTCAAATGACTCATCAGAAGAATGAGGAGATTCACATGTAAATCCAGATAAATTGGATGGATCAGCTAGAGGTCCCTTTGAAGCAACCCATGAGGTTTTGGGGTACTGCTCAGGCTTCCAATATGTTCCATCAGCATTGAGTTTCCTCTCAAAGGCAATACCCTCTTTCCTAGGGTTTCTGTTGAGGATCTGCTTTTTGAGCACATCGCAAAGAGTCTGATGCCTTTGAGGCTTTTTGTACATGCCTTTCATGTACAATTCCTTCAGCCCTGCATCATCAGTGATACTTGCATTGTCCTCAGATGAGGAATTAGTGATAGCAGAGACAGATGAAGAATTTGTAGCATTAGAAGCATTTGAACATTTAGGTGAAGAATTAGCAGTTTCACATTCAATGCACTTCAGACATGGAGGAACAAATTATTCCCGAGTAGCGCTGATTTGTTGAGCAAGTAATGAATCACGCTCCTTCTGAAGATCTTCATAATCCACTCTTAGCTTTTCAAGATCTTGCTTTCTGTGAAGGGATTCAGAAGAAAGCTTCTCGTGATCAGATAAGAGAGTGTTATGATGACCTTGAAGGGCGTCAAACTTGGACTGAAGTCTCTGAAGACTCTCAGCCAAAGCTTTTGACTAATCCATTTCTTCACCCAACATATCATCGCTCTTATTTAGCATGTATTGAACTTTTTCCAAAGCTCTTTGTTGTTTAGTGGCAAGGGAAGAAAGTTTGACATAGCTGGGGCCAAATTCATCACCTGATTCATCATCACTAGATTCGGAAAGGTAGCATTCAGTTACCTTGGCACCTTCTGCCATAAGGCACGGTGAAGAGGATGACGATTCAGGTGCGAAAGTCATCTCCTTGAGAGAATCCTTGTAATCCTCAAACCAAGGATCATGACGAGTACGATGACCTTCATAGACCTCAGAGAGCCGGTCCCAGATTAGCTTCGCGTGATTGAGATGCATGACGTTCCTGAACTGATTTTGGGACAAACAGGAGCAGATGACGGTCCACAGTTCGATGTGAGGTTGAGTAGAGTGTACTTGCGAATGTCATCAGCCTCCGCCATCTTGCATAGATCGGTAAGACCAATCTCAGTGACGGTCCACAGTTTGCTGTCCATAGCCATGAGTCGCTTCTTCATCATGGCCTTCCACCGAGGATACTCTTGACCGTCAAAGATGGGGCAGGATACGTTCCTCAATCCTGCAGTCGACATAACTAAAACTCTAGGCGGTTAAACCAAAATCACACAGAACAAGGGAGTACTTTACTCTGATACCAATTGAAAGTGCGTTATATCGACTAGAGGGGGGTGAATAGGTGATTTTTATGAAATCTTCATTGAGGAATTTGCTGGTGAGGAAATTCCTGAATGAAGAACTACTTGCAGCAGAATAAGTACTCAAATGTAAACATAACAGAACACAAGCATGGTCATCATAATGGAATGAACACAAGCACAGAGTACAGAAAGCGTAAGCACAGGATAACACAGAAAGAAGACAGACAGACTAAAGAAATTGAATTGAGGAAATTGAGAAAGTCTTCAGTCAAAGTCTTCAAACAGATATGAGCAAGCACACAACAACAGAAATGAGGAAATGAAAGAGTTGAGGAAATAGAACCAGTAAGCTTGGTGAAGACAATGATTTGGTAGACCAGTTCCAACTGCTGTCTCAGTTGTACATCTGGTTGGAGCGGCTGAGTATTTAAACTCGAGGACACCCAGTCCCGGACACATAGTCCTCACCGTATTCTCCTTGAGCTAAGTTCATACAGACCTCACCCAATCACTCGTGGTAAGTCTTCAGGTGACTTCCGAACCTTCACAAACTTGGTCACTCGACGATTCACAATTTCTCTTGGATGCTCTAGACCTTGACGCCTAACCGTCTGGAAGAAGCACAGTCTTCAAAGGAAACAAGCGTCGGATCCACGCAGGATCAATCTCTTCACTGATGCTCAATCACTTTGGGTTTGTAGGTGTTGGGTTTGGGTTTTCCTCACTTGATGATTTTCGCTCAAAGTCCTCGGAGGATGGGATGCTCTCAAATGACAAGTGTCAGTTTCTCTCGGAGCAGCCAACCAGCTAGTGGTTGAAAGGGGTGGCTATTGATAGCCTAGGGAGCAGCCCGACATGATAAGACATAAATGCCCTTGTCTGATTTGACCGTTAGGTGGGTAGATATTTTGGGACAGCTGGCGCATAGCACAACAACAGTCGGAATTTTGACTATCAAATTCCTCAGGGCTATCATGTTCCTCACTGTGTAGGCAATCCGCACTGGCGAATTCCTAACTCCTCAGTCAGAAAAAATTACTCAGAGACCAGAAGAACTTCGTCTCTGTCACTGAAGAATATGACTGAACTGTATGAGATTTCCAATGGCTTCACTCGAAGGGATTGGTAGGTGTAGGATTTTGAGTTGAGCATCACATGGAAAATTTTCCTTAGTATTTCCTCGACCCCCTTTAACAGTACGGTGTTTCCTATGACTCAAGAAAGAGAAAATGAAACTACAAAAACAAAAGTCTTCACGCTTCATGTTCCTCGAATGAATACCAAGTCTTCAAGGTCACACCAATTTCTTCACTTTCAAAGTCTTCAGAAAGTCTTCAGAAATCCAAAGTCTTCAGTCGAAGAACTTCATTTTTAGGGGTCGACTTTCTCTGTAAATATCAAACTCCTCATAGTCTTATAGACCTGTGTACACTCAGAAACGCATCAGTCCCTTAACCTATAAGTCTTCAATACACCAAAGTCACTAAGGGGCACTAGATGCACTTACACATGCAAATCTTCGTGGAGGCTCTATCACCGCTCCAACACAGCAGCTAGCCATCCAGCATGGCGTTGCATGCCTCCTCAACCTAGACGTCTGTAGACGGGACGACTTCTATTACCGTCCCCGATAAAGTAAGAGGGCATGTAGGTAGCGCATTAAATGCGTTTGTCCTATGGTGCCGAGCGATAAGTTTGAACACTCTAGATACTTTCCACTTCCTGTGTGCCGCTTTCGCAACCCCTTTGACGTATAAAGGAGGCCCGATGTGTACTAGAGAAGGATTCTGACTTTTTGGACTGGGCATGCACCATAGCTAGTTCAAGAACTCAAGAACACAAAATATACACACAAGCAGGACTAGGGTTTTACGCACCAGTGTGACCCGAACCTGGGTAAAAATCCCTCGCACTGATCACTAGACATGCTCTTTGTGCAGCTCTCTCCCTGCCAACCATAGAAGGGATCCTCGTGATCCCATAGGTATCATTTCCCCGACATCTTTGGCACGCCAGGTAGGGGGAGAAGTTGTGAGAATTTGGTTTGGTAGTTAGTGCAGCAGTTCCTTCATCGCCATGGCTCCGAAGAAGAAGACGATCACGGCGATCAGTTCGTATGGAGCCGCTCCGCCTGTGCTAGTGCGGATGGGCAGCATAGCAAACACTGGTGGTGGAGGAGATCAAGACCATCCACGTCGTTCTGGTACTAGCAGCCAAGCGAGTGGTGTTGTTTGTAGCCACAACGACGATCCGCGCAGCGATAAAAAGCTAAGTCACACCAAACCTTGGGTAATTTCCTTTTTGCTAGGTTATTTCCCTCAAATGGTTTTGGTTTTTGTATGGAAAACCTACACGCGAAGGAACCCCGCCACTATTGGCAGCACCCTTGTTCTGTTCCGAGTCCGCTCAACAGCTCAAGTGGCTGCGCCAAGAACGGCAAGGTGGCTTGCGCGACAGCAACACCCCCAAGCAGGCTGCTGAGGATCTGTTCCTCAAAGCAACCACGACAAGGGTTAATGTGCCGGCAAGCCTATCCAACTAAGTGTAGGGTGTAGTACATACAAAGAGAAACCAAACAGGAAAATAATGTGCATTCAGTTCAAAGCACAACAAAGTTATATTACATCAGTGGTTTCCGCGGTCCTAACTTAAGAAAAAT
Organism: Triticum timopheevii; assembly: GCA_963921465.1. NCBI lineage: Eukaryota > Viridiplantae > Streptophyta > Magnoliopsida > Poales > Poaceae > Triticum > Triticum timopheevii. The sequence continues at coordinate 442,831,743 of OY997274.1, read as the reverse complement.
TGTCTTGGGTTCAAACTCGCAGCGGCAACAAGAAATGGAGCAGCTAATCCCGGCGCTATCCCTCCAGCCTCTTGACTCCGCCGACGCAGCTGATGATGGGCTCGATATGCTCTTTGAGTGCCTTGAGGTCCGCATCCTCCGGCAAGCTCTCAAGCGCGTTGGCAAAGTCGATGCTGGGATTCCAGTATGCCACCTTGGTGAGCACCTTGGTCAACGCACCCCGGCAAAGCTTCCGGGCCTCCTCGGCCAGATAAGTTGCCCTGTTGGAGTGGAGCAGCTCTAGGGCGTCGAGGACACGCCCGAAGAACAGGGTCAGCATGGCACTTTCGGTCACGTTCACCTCCGAGAGAACCTGAAGCTTGGCATGCCCATGATGGACAGCTGCGTGGTGAGCCTCTCCGCAACATCGATGAGGCGGCTGGTCCAGAGCTTCGTGCCAGCCACAAGGTTGTTGTGGGTGGCCGCGGCATTCTGTAGCAGCTGCCTCTCATCCACGAGGTCCTTGATCAAGGTCTTTTCGTGGGCCCTAGTCTCCAAGAGCGTCCTCTCCAAAGTCTCCAGCTTCAACTTCAGATCAGCAATGGAGTTGTTGGCATCGGAGAGCAGCTTGGTCTTGTCGGAGATGGTGACCTGCAGATCCGCCAAGGTGCAGACAGCCTTGTCCCTATTGTCCTTTAGCATCGCGATCTCCTTCTTCAGCTCCTCCAGCTCCAGCTCCAACTCCAGCTTCTCCATCTTGCTGACCAGCTCAACCTTGGCGGCCTCTGCGGCCTCAGCACCATCGATGACCTCCTTCAGCTTGCCGGCATGGTCCAGGGCCAGAGCATTGAGTGCTTCTGCTCCAGCCCCTCGGTCTGCTGTGTGACAAGCTTTTCAACCTCCTCATCCTTGGCACGAAGCTTGGTGGCAAGCGCCTGTTCACGAGCGACAAGGTCCTCTTCTTGAGCGTCAACCAGGATGCGGTGCCGCGTCTGGTAAGATTCATCCTTGGTGGCATGTGCCTTCGCCGCCTCTTGGGCCTTCTCAATATCGGCTTGCTTCAGGAGGAGCTCTTGCTGGCGCTCGTCCAGCTGGTCCTGGGTGGCCTTCAGATCCTGCCGGGCCTCGGCGAACCAGACTTGCATCTGAGCAACGCGCTCCTGAAAGTCTGCTTCTGCCTAGTCCACGGCTGCCATCCTGGAGTCCACCTTGTCCTGGCGGGCGCGGTAGAGCGTCTGGAGCTTCTGGAAATTAGCGCTCATGGCCTGAAGGAGCTAGTCTTCCTTGGAGCCGCCACTGTTGGCGCTCGGTTCATCAACAACTTGGAGCCCGGCAGCGACGATGACCTTGTCGTCGAACACCTCCCCTTCGGCTGGCGCTCCGGTGCTTGCCGTCCCTGGGAGGCTGACGAACAGATCGTCCCCCACCTTCAAGTACTTTCTCGGGGCAGGGGCTAAAGAGGAAGAGGGTTGGTCATCGACCACCTCCTCCTCGGCAGACTCCTTGGCGGCCTCCTCAGTGGCGGCCTTGCCGGCCTCCCCGGTAGGCCCCTTGGTTGCCTTCTCGGCAGCAGCCTTGCCGGCCTCCCCGGCAAGCCCCTTTGCAGCCCCCTCAGCAGCAGCCTTGCCGGCCTCTCCAGCAGATCCCTTGGCGGCCTCCTCGATGGCAATATTGGTGGCCTCAGCCTCGGCATCCTTGGCGGTCTCCTCGAACACAACATTGATGTCCGCCTGGTCCATCAGGGGAGGATCTGGAGACCAAAAAGGAGAGTAAGGCAGAGCCAAAACCAAAGTTCAATACAAAGGAAAGAAGGAAAACAACATGCCAAAGATGACAAGGGGCGAAAGGCAAATGGCTTACCTGTGATGAGTGGAGAGGAAGCGTTTCCCTCCCCGGCAACATCCGTTGCCGGGATGGAGTCGCCAGCGCCTGCGCCCATCACCTCCTTCTCCATGCGCGTGGGCTCGTCGGTGGATGCCCTTGCTGGGGACACCCCTCTGGTTGGCGTGGTTGACGGGGCGGCGTGTCAGGGGTGGCCCTCAGTGGCTCCTCCTGTTGCTGCTCTCCTCCTACAAACCCGGCAAGGTCAGCACTAAAGATACACACTCCAACGCCCGCCGGCGAGAAATGAGTAACAGACTTATGCTGGGGGCTGGAGTGGGGGCTGCATTGACGGCTGGTATCCAAGCTGATCACGATCATCCCCGGCGCGCGTGAAGTGCTCGCCGGGGGCTTGTCACTAGTCGAGGCCTTGGTTCTCTTCGCCACCCTCTAAACCAGCGTCTTCGTATCCGTACGAAGACAAGATCAAGTCAAGACAAGATAATCCAAATGAAGGATCAAGGAATGGATGGGGAGGCAAAGTGCTTACACATTTCCTCTTCTGTCCTCCTCTTCCTCTTTGGGCTGAAAAACCCGAGGTCGAAGTCGACCACCCGGGCAGCGTCCGCAAGGGCAGGAGGAGGAGATGGAGTCCTGGACCGCTTGGACAAGGAGGAGGCAGCAGCCGTGTGAAGGAAATATGCCCTAGAGGCAATAATAAAGTTATTATTTATTTCCTTATTTCATGATAAATGTTTATTATTCATGCTAGAATTGTATTAACCGGAAACATGATACATGTGTGAATACATAGACAAACATGTAGTCACTAGTATGCCTCTACTTGACTAGCTCATTAATCAAAGATGGTTATGTTTCCTAACCATAGACATGTGTTGTCATTTGATTAACGGGATCACATCATTAGGAGAATGATGTGATTGACATGACCCATTCCGTTAGCCTAGCACTTGATCGTTTAGTATGTTGCTATTGCTTTCTTCATGACTTATACATGTTCCTGTAACTATGAGATTGTGCAACTCCCGTTTACCGGAGGAACACTTTGGGTGCTACCAAACGTCACAACATAACTGGGTGATTATAAAGGAGTACTACAGGTGTCTCCAAAGGTACATGTTGGGTTGGCGTATTTCGAGATTAGGTTTTGTCACTCCGATTGTCGGAGAGGTATCTCTGGGCCCTCTCGGTAATGCACATCACTATAAGCCTTGCAAGCAATGTAACTAATGAGTTAGTTATGGAATGATGCATTACATAACGAGTAAAGAGACTTGCCGGTAACGAGATTGAACTAGGTATTGGATACCGACGATCGAATCTCGGGCAAGTAACATACCGATGACAAAGGGAACAATGTATGTTGTTATGCGGTTTGACCGATAAAGATCTTCGTAGAATATGTAGGAACCAATATGGGCATCTAGGTTCCGCTATTGGTTATTGACCGAGAATAGTTCTAGGTCATGTCTACATAGTTCTCGAACCCGTAGGGTCCGCACGCTTAACGTTACGATGACAGTTTTATTATGAGTTTATAAGTTTTGATGTACCGAAGTTTGTTCGGAGTCCCGGATGTGATCATGGACATGACGAGGAGTCTCGAAATGGTCGAGACATAAAGATTGATATATTGGATGACTATATTCGGACACCGGAAGTGTTCCGGACGTTTTCGGAGAAAACCGGAGTGCCGGAGGGTTACCGGAACCCCCCCGGGAGAAGTAATGGGCCCTATGGGCCTTAGTGGAGAGAGAGAGGGGCAGCCAGCATGGGCCGCGCGCCCCCTCCCCCTCTGGTCCGAATTGGACTAGGAGGGGGGGCGGCGCCCCCTCTTTCCCTCTCCCTCTCCCCCTTCCTTTCCCCCTCCTAGTAGGAGTAGGAAAGGGGGAGTCCTACTCCTACTAGGAGGAGGACTCCTCCTCTTGGTGCGCCCTCTAGGGCCGGCCGGCCTCCCCCTTGCTCCTTTATATACGGGGGCGGGGGGCACCCCATAGACACACAAGTTGATCTACGGATCGTTCCTTAGCCGTGTGCGGTGCACCCCTCCACCATATTCCACCTTGGTCATATCGTCCTGGAGTTTAGGCGAAGCCCTGCGCCGGTAGAACATCATCATCGTCACCACGCCGTCGTGCTGACGGAACTCATCCCCGAAGCTTTGCTGGATCGGAGCCCGGGGATCGTCATCGAGCTGAACGTGTGCTGAACTCAGAGGTGCCGTACGTTCGGTGCTTGGATCGGTCGGATCGTGAAGACGTACGACTACATCAACCGCGTTGTCATAACGCTTCCGCTTACGGTCTACGAGGGTACGTAGACAATACCCTCCCCTCTCGTTGCTATGCCATCACCATGATCTTGCGTGTGCGTAGGAATTTTTTTGAAATTACTACGTTCCCCAACAGTGGCATCCGAGCCTGGTTTTATGCGTAGATGTCATATGCACGAGTAGAACACAAGTGAGTTGTGGGCGATACAAGTCATACTGCTTACCAGCATGTCATACTTTGGTTCGGCGGTATTGTGAGATGAAGCGGCCCGGACCGACATTGCGCGTACGCTTACGCAAGACTGGTTTCACCGTTACGAGCACTCGTGCTGAAATGTGGCTGGCGGGTGTCTGTCTCTCTCACTTTAGCTGAATCGAGTGTGGCTACGCCCGGTCCTTGCAAAGGTTAAAACAGCACTAACTTGACGAACTATCGTTGTGGTTTTGATGCGTAGGTAAGAACGGTTCTTGCTAAGCCCGTAGCAGCCACGTAAAATTTGCAACAACAAAGTAGAGGACGTCTAACTTGTTTTTGCAGGGCATGTTGTGATGTGATATGGTCAAGACGTGATGCTATATTTTATTGTATGAGATGATCATGTTTTGTAACCGAAGTTATCGGCAACTGGCAGGAGCCATATGGTTGTTGCTTTATTGTATGAAATGCAAACGCCCTGTAATTGCTTTACTTTATCACTAAGCGGTAGCGATAGTCGTAGAAGCAATAGATGGCGTAACGACAACGATGCTACGATGGAGATCAAGGTGTCGCGCCGGTGACGATGGTGATCACGACGGTGCTTTGAAGATGGAGATCACAAGCACAAGATGATGATGGCCATATCATATCACTTATATTGATTGCATGTGATGTTTATCCTTTATGCATCTTATCTTGCTTTGATTGTCGGTAGCATTTTAAGATGATCTCTCACTAATTATCAAGAAGTGTTCTCCCTGAGTACGCACCGTTGCGAAAGTTCTTCGTGCTGAGACACCTAGTGATGATCGGGTGTGATAGGCTCTACGTTCAAATACAACAGGTGCAAAACAGTTGCACACGCGGAGTACTCAGGTTAAACTTGATGAGCCTAGCATATATAGATATGGCCTCAGAACACGGAGACCGAAAGGTCGAACGTGAATCATATAGTAGATATGATCAACATAGTGATGTTCACCATTGAAACTACTCCATCTCACGTGATGATCGGACATGGTTTAGTTGATATGGATCATGTAATCACTTAGAAGATTAGAGGGATGTCTATCTAAGTGGGAGTTCTTAAGTAATATGATTAATTGAACTTTAATTTATCATGAACTTAGTCCTGGTAGTATTTTGCAAATTATGTTATAGATCAATAGCTCGCGTTGTTGCTTTCATATGTTTATTTTGATATGTTCCTAGAGAAAACTGTGTTGAAAGATGTTAGTAGCAATGATGCGGATTGGATCCGTGATCTGAGGTTTATCCTCATTGCTGCACAGAAAAATTATGTCCTTGATGCACCGCTAGGTGACAAACCTATTGCAGGAGCAGATGCAGACGTTATGAACGTTTGGCTAGCTCAATATGATGACTACTTGATAGTTTAGTGCACCATGCTTAACGGCTTTAGAATCGGGACTTCAAAGATGTTTTGAACGTCATGGACCATATGAGATGTTCCAGGAATTGAAGTTAATATTTCAAGCAAATACCCGAGTAGAGAGATATGAAGTCTCCAGCAAGTTCAATAGCTAAAAGATGGAGGAGAATCGCTCAACTAGTGAGCATGTGCTCAGATTGTCTGGGTACTTCAATTGCTTGAATCAAGTGGGAGTTAATCTTCCAGATAAGATAGTGATTGACAGAGTTCTCTAGACACCATCACTAAGTTACTAGAACTTCGTGATGAACTATAGTATGCAAGGGATGACGTAGACGATTCCTGAGTTCTTCGTGATGTTGAAATCGACGAAGGTAGAAATCAAGAAAGAGCATCAAGTGTTGATGATTGACAAGACCACTAGTTTCAAGAAAAGGGCAAAGGGAAAGAAAGGGAAACTTCAAGTAGAATGGCAAACAAGTTGTCACTCCCGTGAAGAAGACCAAAGCTGGACCAAAGCCTGAAACTGAGTGCTTACACTGCAAAGGAAATAGTCACTGGAAGCGGAAATGCCCTAAATATTTGGTGGATAAGAAGGATGGCAAAGTGAACAAGGGTGTATTTGATATACAGGTGTTTGATGTGTGCCTTACTAGTGTTTATAGTAGCCCCTGAGTATTTGATACTTGTTCGGTTGCTAAGATTAGCAAATCGAAACAGGTGTTACATAATAAACAGAGACTAGTTGAGGGGAAGCGACGATGAGTGTTGGAAGTAGTTCCAAGATTGATATGATCATCATCGCACACTCCCCATACTTTCGGGATTAGTGTTAAATCTAAATAAATGTTATTTGGCGTTTGCGTTGAGCATGAATATGATTTGATCATGTTTATTGCGATACGGTTATTCATTTAAAGTTAGAGAATAAATTGTTATTCTGTTTACATGAATAAGACCTTCGATGGTCATACACCCAATGAACATAGTTTGTTGGATCTCGATCGTAGTGATACACATATTCATAATATTGATGCAAAAATACGAAAAGTTAATAATGATAGTGCAACTTATTTGTGGCACTGCCGTTTGGGTCATATCGGTGTAAAGCGCATGAAGAAACTCCATAAAGATGGATTTTTGGAATCACTTGGTTATGAATCATTTGATGCTTGCGAACCGTGCCTTTTGGGCGAGATGACTAAAACTCCGTTCTCCGGAACAATGGAACAAGCTACTGACTTATTGGAAATAATACATACCGATGTATGCGATCCAATGAGTGTTGATGCTCGTGGCAAGTATCATTATTTTCTGACCTTCACAAGATGATTTGAGCAGATATGGGTATATCTACTTGATGAAACATAAGTCTGAAATAATTGAAAGGTTCAAAGAATTTCAGAGTGAAGTGGAAAAATCATCGTAACAAGAAAATAAAGTTTCTGCGATCTGATCGCGGAGACGAATATTTGAGTTACGAGTTTGGTCTTCAATTAAAACAATGTGGAATAGTTTCACAGCTCACGCCACCTGGAACACCACAACGTTATGGTGTGTCCGAACGTTGTAACTGCACTTTATTGGATATGGTGCGATCTATGATGTCTCTTATTGATTTACCATTATCTTTTCAGGTTATGCATTAGAGGCAGCTGCATTCACGTTAAAATGGCACCATCTAAATCCGTTGAGATGACACTATATGAACTGTGGTTTAGCAAGAAACCCAAGTTGTCGTTTCTTAAAGTTTGGGGCTGTGATGCTTATGTGAAAAAATTTCATCCTGATAAGCTCAAACCCAAATCGGAGAAGTGCGTCTTCATAGAATACCCAAAAGAAACTATTGGGTACACCTTCAATCATAGATCTGAGGGCAAGATTTTCGTTGCTAAATTCGGATCCTTTCTAGACAAGGAGTTTCTCTCGAAAGAAGTGAGTGGGAGGAAAGTAGAACTTGATGAGGTAACTATACCTGCTCCCTTATTGGAAAGTAGTTCATCATAAGAACCGGTTCCTGTGACAACTACACCAATTAGTGAGGAAGCTAATGATATTGATCATGAAACTTCAGATCAAGTTTCTACTGAACCTCGTAGGTCTACCAGAGTAAGATCCGCACCAGAGTGGTACGGTAATCCTATTCTGGAAGTCATGTTACTTGATCATGATGAACCTACGAACTATGAGGAAGCGATGATGAGCCCAGATTCCGCAAAATGGCTTGAGGCCATGAAATCTGAGATGGGATCCATGTATAAGAACAAAGTGTGGACTTTGGTGGAGTTGCCCGATGATCGGCAAACCATAAGAAATAAATGGATCTTCAAGAGGAAGACGGACGTTGATAGTAGTGTTACTATCTACGAAGCTCGACTTGTCGCAAAAAGGTTTTTGACAAGTTCAACGTGTTGACTACAATGAGATTTTCTCAACTGCAGTGATGCTTAAGTCTGTCCGAATCATGTTAGCAATTGCCACATTTTATGAAATATGGCAAATGGATGTCAAAACTGCATTCCTTAATGGTTTTCTTAAAGAAGAGTTGTATATGATGCAACCAGAAGGTTTTGTCAATCCTAAAGGTACTAACAAAATGTGCAAGCTCCAGCGATCCATCTATGGACTGGTGCAAGCATCTCAGAGTTGGAATATACGGTTTGATAAGTTTATCAAAGCATATAGTTTTGTACAGACTTACGGTGAAGCCTGTATTTACAAGAAAGTGAGTGGGAGCACTACAACATTTCTAATAAGTATATGTGAATGACATATTGTTGATCGGAAATAATGTAGAATTATTCTGCAAAGCATAAAGGAGTGTTTGAAATGAGTTCTTTAAAAGAAAGACCTCAGTAAAGCTACTTACACATTGAGCATCAAGATCTATTGAGATAGATCAAGACGCTTGATAAGATTTTCAATGAGTACATACCTTGATAAATTTTTGAAATAGTTCAAAATGGAACAGTCAAAGAAGGAGTTCTTGCCTGTGATGCAAAGGTGCAAAGTTGAGTAAGACTCAAGACCCGACCATGGAAGAAAATAGAAAGAGAATGAAAATTCATTCCCTATGCCTCAGTCATAGGTTCTATAAAGTATGCTATGCTGTGAACCAGACCTATTGTATACCTTGCTCTGAGTTTGACAAAGGAATACAATTTTGATCTAAGAGTAGATCACTAGTCAGCGGTCAAGAATATCCTTAGTGAGGACTAAGGACATGTTTCTCGATTATGGAGGTGATAAAAGAGCCCGTCGTAAAAAGTTACAACCATGCAAGCTTTTTTCACCAATCCAGATGACTCTAAGTCTCAATCTGGATACATATTGAAAGTGGGAGCAATTAGCTAGAGTAGCTCCATGCAGAGCATTGTGGACATAGAATATTTGCAAAATACATACGGCTCTGAATGTGACAGACCCGTTGACTAAGCTTCTCTCACGAGCAAAACATGATCACACCTGACTACTCTTTGGGTGTTAATCACATAGCGATGTGAACTAGATTATTGACTCTAGTAAACCCTTTGGGTGTTGGTCACATGACGATGTGAACTATGGGTGTTAATCATATACAGATATGAATATTGATGTTAAATCACATGGCGATGTGAACTAGATTATTGACTCTAGTGCAAGTGGGAGACTGAAGGAAATATGCCCTAGAGGCAATAATAAAGTTATTATTTATTTCCTTATTTCATGATAAATGTTTATTATTCATGCTAGAATTGTATTAACCGGAAACATGATACATGTGTGAATACATAGACAAACATGTAGTCACTAGTATGCCTCTACTTGACTAGCTCATTAATCAAAGATGGTTATGTTTCCTAACCATAGACATGTGTTGTCATTTGATTAACGGGATCACATCATTAGGAGAATGATGTGATTGACATGACCCATTCCGTTAGCCTAGCACTTGATCGTTTAGTATGTTGCTATTGCTTTCTTCATGACTTATACATGTTCCTGTAACTATGAGATTATGCAACTCCCGTTTACTGAAGGAACACTTTGGGTGCTACCAAACGTCACAACGTAACTGGGTGATTATAAAGGAGTACTACAGGTGTCTCCAAAGGTACATGTTGAGTTGGCGTATTTCGAGATTAGGTTTTGTCACTCCGATTGTCGGAGAGGTATCTCTGGGCCCTCTCGGTAATGCACATCACTATAAGCCTTGCAAGCAATGTAACTAATGAGTTAGTTACGGAATGATGCATTACGTAACGAGTAAAGAGACTTGCCGGTAATGAGATTGAACTAGGTATTGGATACCGACGATCGAATCTCGGGCAAGTAACATACCGATGACAAAGGGAACAACGTATGTTGTTATGCGGTTTGACTGATAAAGATCGTCGTAGAATATGTAGGAACCAATATGGGCATCCAGGTTCCGCTATTGGTTATTGACGGAGAATAGTTCTAGGTCATGTCTACATAGTTCTCGAACCCGTAGGGTCCGCACGCTTAACGTTACGATGATAGTTTTATTATGAGTTTATAAGTTTTGATGTACCGAAGTTTGTTCGGAGTCCCGGATGTGATCATAGACATGACGAGGAGTCTCGAAATGGTCAAGACATAAAGATTGATATATTGTACGACTATATTCGGACACCGGAAGTGTTCCGGACGTTTTCGGAGAAAACCGGAGTGCCGGAGGGTTACCGGAACCCCCCGGGAGAAGTAATGGGCCCTATGGGCCTTAGTGGAGAGAGAGAGGGGCAACCAGCATGGGCCGCGTGCCCCCTCCCCCTCTGGTCCGAATTGGACTAGGGGGGGGGGCGGCGCCCCCCTCTTTCCCTCTCCCTCTCCCCCTTCCTTTCTCCCTCCTAGTAGGAGTAGGAAAGGGGGAGTCCTACTCCTACTAGGAGGAGGACTCCTCCTCCTGGCGCGCCCTCTAGGGCCGGCCGGCCTCCCCCTTGCTCCTTTATATACGGGGGCGGGGGGCACCCCATAGACACACAAGTTGATCTACGGATCGTTCCTTAGCCGTGTGCGGTGCCCCCCTCCACCATATTCCACCCCGGTCATATCGTCGCGGAGTTTAGGCGAAGCCCTGCGCCGGTAGAACGTCATCATCGTCACCACGCCGTCGTGCTGACGGAACTCATCCCCGAAGCTTTGCTGGATCGGAGCCCGGGGATCATCATCGAGCTGAACGTGTGCTGAACTCGGAGGTGCCGTACCTTCGGTGCTTGGATCGGTCGGATCGTGAAGACATACGACTACATCAACCGCGTTGTCATAACGCTTCCGCTTACGGTCTACGAGGGTACATAGACAATACTCTCCCCTCTCGTTGCTATGCCATCACCATGATCTTGCGTGTGCGTAGGAATTTTTTTGAAATTACTACGTTCCCCAACACCGTGGTGATACGTCTTCGTCGTATCTATAATCTTGATTGTTCCATGCCAATATTCTACAACTCTTACATACTTTTGGCAATTTTTTATACTATTTTTGGGACTAACATATTGAGCCAGTGCCCGGTGCCAGTTCCTGTTTGTTGCATGTTTTTTGTTTCGCAGTAAATCCATGTCAAACAGAGTCCAAACGGGATAAAAACTGACAGAGATTATTTTTGGAATATTTATGAATTTTTGGAAGTGGAGTCAACACGAGACAATGCTCGAGGGGCCCCCGAGGTAGGTGGGCGCGCCCCTGACCCTTGTGGACACCCCGTAAGGCGGTTGTTGCCCTTCTTTCGCCGCAACAAAGCTAATATCCGGAGAAAAATCGTGTTTAAAGTTTCAATCCAATCAGAGTTACGGATCTCCGGGAATAGAAGAAACGGTGAAAGCGCAGAACCAGCAACACAGAAACAGAGAGAGACAGAGAGACAGATCTAATCTCGGAGGGGCTCTCGCCCCTCCCATGCCATGGAAGCCAAGGACCAGAGGTGAAACCCTTCTCCCATCTAGGGAGAAGGTCAAGGAAGAAGAAGAAGAAGGGGGGCTCTCTCCACCTCTCTCCCGATGGCGCCGGAACGCCGCCGGGGCCATCATCATCACCATGATCTACACCAACACCTCCGTCATCTTCACCAACATCTCCATCACCTTCCCCCATCTATCTACAGCAGTCCGCTCTCTCGCAACCCGCTGTACCCAATACTTGAACATGGTGCTTTATGCTTCATATTATTATCCAATGATGTGTTTTCCATCCTATGATGTCTGAGTAGATATTCGTTTCCTATCGGTAATTGGTGAATTGCTATGATTGGTTTAATTTGCTTGTGGTTATGTTGTTGTCCTTTGGTGCCCATCATATGAACGCGTGCGTGGATCACACCATAGGGTTAGTTGTATGTTGATAGGACTATGTATTGGAGGGCAAGAGTGACAGAAGCTTCAACCTAGCATAGAAATTGATGCCTACGGGATTGAAGGGGGACCAATATATCTTAATGCTATGGTTGGGTTTTACCTTAATGAACATTAGTAGTTGTAGATGCTTGCTAATAGTTCCAATCATAAGTGCATAGAATTCCAAGTCAGCGATGACATGCTAGCAGTGGCCTCTCCCACATAAAACTTGCTATCGGTCTAGTAAAGTAGTCAATTGCTTAGGGACAATTTCGCAACTCCTACCACCACTTTTCCACACTCGCTATACTAACTTTATTGCTTCTTTATCTAAAAAGACCCTAGTTTTTATTTATGTGCTCTTTATATTCTTGCAAACCTATCCAACAAAACGTACAAAGTCCTTCTAGTTTCATACTTGTTTTAGGTAAAGTGAACCTTAAGCGTGCGTAGAGTTGTATCGGTGGTCGATAGAACTTGAGGAAATATTTGTTCTACCTTTAGCTCCTCGTTGGGTTCAACACTCTTACTTATCAAAAGAGGCTACAATTGATCCCCTATACTTGTGGGTTAGTAAGACCTTTTTCTGGCACCGTTGCCGAGGAATTATAGAGTGGGGTGAATATTCTCATGTGTGCTTGTTTGCTTTATCACTAAGTAATTTTTATTTGCTGTTCTAAGTTGTTCTGTATCTTTAGTTATGGATACGGAACACGAAATACTAAAAAAATTAGGTGTACTTGCTACTCATGGAGATTGGGAACCTCCTAAAACCCTCGATGCTCATTATGTGAAAGATATTATGTACTACTTTGATAATCCTGAGAAAACCCCATTCAACTTTATAATGGGAGTAATGTTGGATCAATGTGAATACTTTAGGGATTATCGCTTGACTCAAAAAGGGAAACTATTATGGGATCAAATTCATATGTTGCATTGGTATGCTCGGGAACTGTGCTTGAGATATGATTATACTTGTTGCTCTAGGATGAAGGCTCCACACCTTCCCTTTTCATGCGAATTTAATGATAATAAAACCTTAGCTTCTTATGCTAATGGTATATATGATTACTATGATGTGGAACAAATAGAAGGATTCGTTGCTTTTATGGGTCCTTATGAAATTGAATCTTTGTTTAAAGTGTGTGAAAATCTTTATGATGCTGCTTACAGACCTGAAAATGTAGCTATCCTTAAATATTGCTATGAGAATTATAAATACAATTATGATATTGGTGAATTTATTGAGAAAGTCTCCACTGTCCAAGAAGAGACTAATATTTTGCAAGAATCTTTGGAAGAAGAAATTGATGAAACTGTGAGCTCATTGGATGAAAAAGATGAGGAGGAGAGCGAAGAAAAAAGAAGGAAGAGAGTATTAGCTACCCGTGCCCACCTTCTAATGAGAGTAACTCTTCAACTCATACATTGTTTAATTTCCCTTCGTGCTTACCGAAGGATGATTGCTATGATAATTGCTATGATCCCTTTAATTCGTTTGAAATATCCCTTTTTGATGAACTTGATGCTTGCTATGCTTGTGGCCAAGAGGCCATTATGAATTATGCTTATGTAGATGAACTTGCTATAGTTCCTTATGTTAAACATGAAATTGTTGCTATTGCACCCACGCATGATAGTCCCATTATCTTTTTGAATTCTCCCTACTACACTATATCGGAGAAGTTTGCCCTTATTAAGGATTATATTGGTGGGTTGCGTTTTACTACTACACATGATGATTTTTATAGATATAATATGCATGTGCTTTCTGCTCCTACTTGCAATTATTATGAGAGAGGAACTATATCTCCACCTCTCTATGTTTCCAACACGATAGAATTGCAAGAAACTGCTTATACTATGCATTGGTCTTTACTTGGTGTGCATGAATTGTTCTTTTATGACATGCTGATGCATAGGAAGAGAGTTAGACTTTGTTGTTGCATGATATATGTTACTTTGTGCTCACTACTAAATTACAAATCAATGTTAATTAAAATTGGCTTTGATATACCTTGGGACCGTGTGGATTCATTACTTGAGCACTATATTCCTAGCCTAATGGCTTTAAAGAAAGCGCTGCCAGGGAGACAACCCAGAAGTTTTAGAGAGTCATTTATTTCTTTTGAGTGCTTTCATAAAGTTCAAAAACAAAAAAATAAAGAGGGGAACCCAAAACTTTTTCAAAAAGAAAAATGAAAGTGAGAAAGACGAGCATTGTTAAAGTGGGAGCTAGCCTTGAACTTTGTTTATGCTCACGGAAGCTTTGTGAATCTTAATTACAGAAACTTTTCAAAAAATAATAATTAGCCCCTTGTACAATTCCATTGTATAATAAAAATAATGTGCCAAGGTTTGCCTTTAGGATGTTTACAATGCTTGTTGGTTTGTGCGGTGCAAGACAGAAACTTTGGCTGTAATGCACGATTCTACATTTTTTACTGGAACGTCAAACGGTTCTGAAATTTTTTGCACTGTCTTTATATACAAATTTTTTATTTTTTCTAATTTTGGCAGAATTTTTGGGGTACCAGAAGTATGGTGAATGTTCAGATTACTACAGAATGTCCTGTTTAAGACAGATTCTGTTTTTGATGCATAGTTTGCTTGTTTTGATGAAACTATCAATTTCTGTCAGTGGATTAAGCATGGAAAAGTATATTAAAGTAGCTACAATGCAAAAAAATAATATGAATTGGTTTGCAACAGTACTTAGAGTAGTGATTTGCTTTATTATACTAACAGATCTTACCGAGTTTTCTGTTGAGTTTTGTGTGGATGAAGTGTTCGAAGATCGAGGAGGTCTTGATATGAGGAAAAGGAGGAGAGGCAAGAGCTCAAGCTTGGGGATGCCCAAGGCACCCCAAGTGAATATTCAAGGAGACTCAAGCGTGTAAGCTTGGGGATGCCCTAGAAGGCATCCCATCTTTCTTCAATAAGTATCGGTATGTTTTCGGATTCGTTTCATTCATGCGATATGTGCAAATCTTGGAGCGTCTTTTGCATTTAGTTTTCACTTTTCTTTTATGCACCATGCTGGTATGAGATAGTCCTTGGTTGATTTATAGAATGCTCATTGTGTCGGTGTTCTGGGAATGGGGGTCCCCAGGCTTGCCTGCCTGCGGCCTGCGGCGTACCTCAAGTGGAGGCCCAGTATGGCCCATCTTCATCAGCACAAAACTCAAGACCCTCGCGAGGGGCCAAGCCTCGCGGGGCGGTCGACACAAGGCTTTCCTCAGGAGCAGCCTCGCCAAGTAGGCTCGCGAGGAGGCGGAGAGATCAAGGCAGGGTACCTCGCGAGGTGCTCGTGACGCAAGCCTTGACGACCGAGACTAGGCGGGCGCCGGTCTGCGCAGTGTCCTTGTTTCCTCTTTGGTGCAAAGGGGGAAAGCACATGCGCGGAGTACCGAGGCATCAGGCAAAGGTTGCTGTTTCAGTGCAATGAGACCAAGACCAGCGGAGCGGCAGGATGGAGGTCACCATGGAGCCCAAGACAGCGTCATCACTAGTGCTTTTGGCAGTCGAAGACCAACTTTAGTCAGGATAACTTGTACTAGCTGTTCCCCTTCAAAATGGCTATTGTTGGCGCCCTTCCCACTCAATATTTGGGAAGAGGACCAGAGCCTCTATAAATAGAGCTAGACACCACAGGGTAGAGGGGGTGGAAGATTGAGCAAAGACAGAGAGAGAGAGAGGCGGTCGAACTCACCCAGGCAGTTCATCGCACCAGCTCAAGAACACCTCTCGCGAGGCTGTTCTCCCCTTGTACTGTTCATCATCAGCCCCTGAGGCAATCCACCACACCACACACTGGAGTAGGGTATTACACCACAACAGTGGCCCGAACTAGTATAAATCTTGTGTCCCTCATGTTGTTCATCGTTTTTAGCCTAGATCTCACGAGATGATCGGATGTAGGTCAGTAGGGGAGAGATCTTCGTGTGCACCCCAGAGTTCGAACCTTAAGGGTCTGCCGGAACCCAACATCCGACATTTGGCGTGCCAGGTAGGGGTGCGCCGGGATCTTCCTTCTTCCGTCCTACGATCCGCCGTGTCACCGCCTCCATGTCCGGCGACCCGACGACCAACTCCGACCGCTGGGCGGCATGGCCTGCCCATGCCGTGTCGCCTGCCCAAGGTGACCTCAGCCCCGCACCTCAGGCAGCCCGCGCCCCGCAGAACGCTGCGGGATGCGGGCGGCACAGTCAGGCGTCCCCTACCCTCACTCCACGGCAAGTACAATTGACAGCAAGGGCCTCAAGCCACGCTGCGGCCACGGGCCGCACACCCGACGGGAGCAGGCAAACATGAAGGCCGCGCTCACGGTGGCGCGGGAGCTGCTGTGGTGCAGACTGCAAGAAAGAGGCCACGATGTGCTGCTGGAACGCGTCGCCGAGCTCCTGGATGCCGCTGCGTCTGGGGCTCCCCCGCTCTGCGTCCAGCTTCCACCCCAGGCCCCGGGAGGATCATGAGACGGGCCGGTCCGCGCCCACGCGCCCTCGGGCGCGCTTCAGGGCTTCATCAACACCAGCTTGGCCATCAGCGCCGAGCAGCAGGCTGCGCCGGCACCGCCCCTGGTGAGCGAGGGCATGCGCAGCACTGGCTTTGGTCCCAGCGGGCCACCACCTTACCGCCCCCAAGATGGAGCTTCAAGTCGAGCTGCATGGCATGCGGAGCACCACGGCGAGGCCTTTGGGGTGGTCGCCCCGGAAGCCTATGTGCCCCACATGATGGATCGAGGGTATGTGCTGGAGGAAGACCACGGCTCGTTCCTCGGGTCAGGCTGGGACGAAGAGCCGCCAGAAGTCGAGCTCTTTTAGGAGCCTCACGGGAGCCTTGACAACTACCGGGTACCGCTAATCCCTCAGGAGCAGGCTTATACTAACCATGGGTCGCAAGAGGTTCAGGTCACCACAGCGGATGGCTGCCCCAGTGCGGCATTCTCCTTCCCCTCAGGAGGAGGGCACTGGGGGCAGCAGTAGAGGGGTCGAGAGCCAGGCTCCCCTCCATGGCGTGCGGAGCAAGGAGTTCCTCGGAGGTAGGCCCTCTGCCGGGGAGGTGCCCCAGGGCCTGCCGCCGGCAGAGGACCCGTGGTCCTCGGGGGAACCGCTGGCGTCCCCTTTCCCCCATTGGCGTCGTCCTGGTTTCCGGTCACCGTTGGTGGGGTCAAGGGCGGCGCAAGGCGGGGCCCTCATCTGGCAATATGAAGCAAGGCCAGTACCTGTGAAGAAGGCCCAGTGCATGTGAAGCTTGCTGCCCGTGACACTCTCACGTAATAATGAGTTGGGGTTGTACACGCCCCGGAGTCTCCGGAGAGCCGCCCTCGGGCCTCGGGGGCTCCCTCCCACGCCCAGTGGCAGCACTTAGCTCCGCGCTGGTGAGAAGACGTCGAGGACTAGACTAGGCGCCGGACGCGGCCATTTGCTCTTGTTTTCTCCTTTCATGCGAACAAGCTTTCTTGCCTCAGATCTAAGTTGAAGTTGAATTTGTGTTTGCGTATGCGGGAAGGGGTGTTGTGTGTCTTATTCGTGTGTTTTCTCGTGCTCCGATTTCTATTCAAGTGGGAATTCACACTAGCTGCCTCCCTCTCGCGAGCCCCTCGCGAGTAGGGCAGGGCCCAGCACGTGCGCCCGCCGTCCCACGGCCAGTGTTCGCTCCAGCCAGGCTTTCGCCGCATGATCAAATGGGACCCCCATGGGCCCTCGAATGCACATAACAAGCCCACTCGAGGCTCCCCAAGACAAAGGTAAAACCACAACAACCTATTCATCATGACAAACACGGCGTCACGCGGACACTCATCCGGCGCCAGTCATGGCAACAATCTTCTTACATGAGGGGATTCCCCTCCCAAAAATGCTCTCACAACCTTCAGGGCCACGCCCAAGTCTCTTCTTGTGCAGGGCAAGTAGCAGGAGGAAGTGCGGGGTCAATCGGACAAATCGCTCGCCGCATCTCCCAGGGCGCCCCCTGAGGCGTCGCTGGCACCACCATCGTTGTCGCCGGCCTCTTCATCACCATTGTGGGCGCCGTCCCCACCATCGTTCACCACGACACATTCGTCGGCAGCAACGATCACCCCGTCATCGTCGGAAGTAAAGGCCCGGACGAGCGCATCAACATTGTCCTCCACCCACCGCGCTAGGTCGCTTCGAACGGCTTCGGGCACTAGGGCAATGGCGGCATCAAAGTCGAAGAGGGGATCGAGGTTCTGAAGATGGCTGCAGACACGGGAGAACGCTTGCGCGAGCAGGCCGCGGCTCCGTTCCTCCACCAGCTGGCGAGACCTCTCAGAGCGGTTCTCCAGATGCGTCACCACATCAGTGAAGAACTGGAGGTTGCCGGCGTAGTTGGTCACATGCGGCTCCTCGATGGCAGCCTCGCAGATGTTGCCCAAGGCCGTGTTAGCCCTTTCCCTAAGCGTTCGGAGCATGGGGCCGTGCATGTGCTCCAACGTCTGCCGCTGGCGGATCTCGTCTGCATTCCGCTCCGCGACGGCCTCGGCATCATCAACCCGCCGTTGAAGAAGGAGCAGTTCGGCGCGGGAGAAGGCCAGTTCGGTTTGCGCCGAGCTTAGCGCGGCAGCGGTGGCCTCATCTCTCTGTGTGGCTTCAGTCAACCGGGTCCTACGGGCAGCAGTCCTGCCCATGGCTTCAGCCCTGATTAGCTCCAGCCGCTCTTCATACTCGCGTTCAAGGCCGGCGCGAGCTTCCGCCACGCGACACTCGATCTCCTCTTGGATCCGGGCCTCTCGCACGGCAACCTCGTCCTCCGCCTGGGCGACCTGTCGCTCCCTCGTCTCCAACCGCTCCAGATCGAGGTTACGCTCGGCAGTCTCCAGCGTCAGCGCTTCCTCTTCAGCGGGCCCACACTTCAACAGCGCAAGGGCGGCTCAGCGCAGCTCCACCTGCTGCTCCAGGGAGTTGCACCAGTCTTAGAGCTCCCATGCGCGCTCCTCCGCAGCTTCATGCCGCCTGTCCTCCTCCTGAGTCTCCTCAAGGGCCCGGGAACAGGCCTCCCGAGAGGCCGCCAGGGATGCCTTGGCCTTGGCGTCTTCAAGGTCACGCTGGTGGCGCACGAGACCAACAGCCACCTTCAGCTTGCGCCGCTCTTCAACCAGCCTCAAGCCTTCAGCCTCGAGACGCGCGTCTTCAGCCGCCAGCTCTGCACCAAGCTGACTCACGACATCAGCTGCCCTCTGGAGGAACTCTTGGCGAACAGCGCTGCGCTCCTGTGCGTGCCCAATCATGTCATCAACACCGTACTCTGCCGCTGACGCAGGCGGAGGGCCTTGGAGTGGTTCGCCCCCTCTCGGCAGGGGGCTGGGTGCTGGCGCCCCTGCGATCGCCGGGCGGGCCTTGCGAGGGACCCAGCCTGGCGTCGATCCACCTCCCGCTGAGGACCCGATGACCGACTTTAGCCACTCGCTGCCTATGATCAACGGAGGAGCTCGGGGCAAGCTGGATGTGCCTAGGGAGAGCTCACGAGCGAAGGGCGGCACGACGATAGGACCAAGGCGCACCGCAGGACGGCCTGTCGCTCCAGCCAAGCTTGCACCAAAGTCGTCGCGCGGACTTGAGGCAGTTAAGGTTGGTGACGGAAGAGGAGCCTGAGGGAGCGGCTCCTCAGCTGGCTCCGCGGGCTCGTCGGAGGGAATCCTGAAAGGCCACGGTTAGCGAAAAGAGATGTAGACAAGGGACCATAAGAAGGAGAGACTTACTCGTCCATGGCAAAGTACTTCCTGTGCTTCAATGGGCGGTGCGGGCGCTCATCACCACTGGAAGCCTCTTTCCTCTTGCGAAGGGCCTCGAAATCTATGCGGAACTGGCCCAAGCTCGCGACGTGAGGGCCGGCGCGCGGCATAGGAGCCGAAGCATCAGGCCGGCCTGCATCAGGGGCACCGGCCTGAGGGGAGCGATCTAACACCACCTCTTGGTGGCCTGCCGGAGCCTCGGGGGCCCCAGCCTCGGGAGCGGCAGGCCGTGTTCCCTCGTCGGCCACCACCTCGCGAGGGGTATCATCAGCTCCGGAGGATGGCGCCTCGAGAGCCACACGGGACATCAGCACCTCGGCGTCAGGCTCCTCGGCTCCCGCCAATCCTTGCCTCCCTGCAACGACTCCTGAGGCAAGGTCGGCGCGGGCAGCCGGGGGAAGGACCACGGCAACCGGATTCTCGCGAGGTCCCACAAGGTTGGCAGAGCGCAGCTCCCATTCGTCAAAACGGGGCATCTACTTCGTGAAGTCGACCCTATTTTTGCAAAGATACAGCAGGGCGCCCCCATGGGCCAGCGCTGCCAGGAGAGGGGTCGCCAGTCAGGACCTGCAGCACCTTCTTCAGCGTCTCGGGCGCGAGATCCCCTTCCTGGAGCCTCATACGGTCTTGGCGAGCGGTGTAAGCCCACATTGGGTGGGAATGACGTTGGAGGGGAGAGATGCGGCGTCAGAGGAACTCCTTCACCACCTTGGGCGCCATCACTCCGAGCTCCCTCAACCTCTTGAAGCGATGCCTGGTGAAGGCAAGTTGGGGGCTCGTGAGTTATTCCTGATCCCAACCAGGATTTGGAATGGCAGGCAGCATCGGGTGTGCGAGCAGGGGGTTGGGCACCCCAACGTCGACATACAGCCACCGCTCCCGGAACCCACTCACAGAAGGTGGGAGGCTAAAATCGATCCCTGAGGCGGCCGACTCCGGCACGGCCTGGAAGCTCACGCACCCCAAACACCGGGAAGGATCAGGCAAGCGCGGCGAGAAGAAGTGGCGCAGAAGGGCAACAGAAGGAGTAATCCCCACCATGGCCTCGCAGACGAAGGCGAAGACAGCAAGCAGAGTAATGGATTGGGGGCCAAGGTGCATCATATGGATCTGGTAATGGGAAAGCACCGCATTGAAGAAGGCGGAAAAAGGGGGAACCAGGCCTGCCCACAAGGCATCAGCAAAGAATCGGACCTCCGTGACAACCCTGTCGAAGGAGGCGTGGGACACGGGCCAGACCGTCATCTTCCCGCACTCATTGAAGCTGGAAGCAAGCGCAGAGCAGACCTTCTCCAGGGCCTCCAGGTTGAGTATGAGCGATTTGTCGACGGCGGGAGCAGCCGCCGGGAGCGTGCTAGTCGAGGCCGCAGGATTCTTCCCCTTATCCTTTTTCGTCGGCGCCATGGCAATGGGACGAGGAAAAAGCTCGAGGCGGATTGGAGGCGGAAGCAGAGGCTCGAGGGGGAAAGAGGAACAAGAAGTGCGCAGGCTGCGAAGGGAGGATAACTATGTGCAAACCTCGTGGCCGCCTAGCCAGGCGCATAATGAGGCAGCGTGGGAAAGCGGAGACGCCCACGTCCAATCAACCGCCACGCGGCGCCCAAGGCCGCAGGCTGATGGGGCCCGCGGTGCTCCGCACTTGCCCCTTCGCTTCTCCGCTAAGCCAAGTCCGAGCGCGCCTTGGGCCCGGGGGCTACTGTCGGTGTTCTGGGAACGGGGGTCCCCAGGCTTGCCTGCCTGCGGCCTGCAGCGTGGCTCAAGTGGAGGCCCAGTATGGCCCATCTTCATCAGCACAAAACTCAAGACCCTCGCGAGGGCCCAAGCCTCGAGGGGCGGTCGACACAAGGCTTTCCTCAGGAGCAGCCTTTCCAAGCAGGCTCGCGAGGAGGCAGAGAGCTCAAGGCAGGGTACCTCGCGAGGTGCTCGTGACGCAAACCATGACGATCGAGACCAGGCGGGTGCCAGGCGGGCGCCGGCCTGCGCAGTGTCCTTGTTTCCTCTTTGGTGCAAAGGGGGCAAGCACAGGCGCGGAGTACCGAGGCATCAGACAAAGGTTGCCGTTTTAGTGCAATGAGACCAAGACCAGCGGAGCGGCAGGATGGAGGTCACCATGGAGCCCAAGACGGCGTCATCACCAGTGCTTTTGGCAGCCGAAGACCAACTTTAATTAGGATAACTTGTACTAGATGTTCCCCTTCAAAATGGCCGTTGTTGGCGCCCTTCCCGCTCAATATTTGGGAAGAGGACCAGGGCCTCTATAAAAAGAGCTAGCCACCACAGGGTAGAGGGGGTGGAAGGTTGAGGAAAGGCAGAGAGAGAGAGAGGCGATCGAACTCACCCACGCAGTTCATCGTACCAGCTCAAGAACACCTCTCGCGAGGCTGTTCTTCCCTTGTACTGTTCATCATCAGCCCCTGAGGCAATCCACCACACCACACTGAGTAGGGTATTACACCACAACGGTGGCCCGAACCAGTATAAATCTTGTGTTCCTCGTGATGTTCATCGTTTTTAGCCTAGATCTCACGAGACGATCGAACGTAGGTCAGTAGGGGAGAGATCTTCGTGCGCACCCCAGAGTTCGAACCTTAATGGTCTTCCGGAACCCAACATCCGACACATTGCACTTCACTTATATCTTTTGAGTATGGCTTTATAGAATGCTTCATGTGCTTCACTTATATCATTTGAAGTTTGGATTGCCTGTTTCTCTTCACATAGAAAACCGCCAGTTGTAGAATGCTCTTTTGCTTCACTTATATTTGTTAGAGCGTGGGCATATCTTTTGTAGAAATAATTAAACTCTCTTGCTTCACATATATCTATTTAGAGAGATGACAGGAATTGGTCATTCACATGGTTAGTCATAAAATCCTACATAAAACTTGTAGATCACTGAATATGATATGTTTGATTCCTTGCAATAGTTTTGCAATATAGAGATGATAATATGTGGGAGGTTCTAGTAAATGGTTGTGTTTAGTAAGAATATTGGTGTTAAGGTTTGTGATTGCCAAAGCATGCACGTATGGTCTCCTAACTATGTAACCAAAATTGGCACACATTGTATTTTGATTGTTTATCTTTGCGTGAAGGTCGGGGACGCGCGATGGTTAAGTCCTACCAACCTCCCCCCTAGGAGCATGCGTAGTAGTAGTTTGCTTCAAGGGACAATAAACTTTTGCAATAAGTATATGAGTTCTTTATTACTAATGTGAGTCCATGGATTATACGCACTCTTATCTTTTCGCAATTTGCTAGCCTCTACGGTACCGTGCATTGCACTTTCTCACCTCGAGAGTTGGTGCAAACTTCGCCGGTGCATCCAAACCCCGTGATACGATACGCTCTATCACACATAAGCCTCCTTATATCTTCCTCAAAACAGCCACCATACCTACCTATCATGGCATTTCCATAGCCATTCTGAGATATATTGCCATGCAAATTCCATCATCATCATATACATGACTTGAGCATTCATTGTCATATTGCTTTGCATGATCGTAAGATAGCTAGCATGATGTTTTCATGGCTTGTCTGTTTTTTGATGTCATTGCTACGCTAGATCATTGCACACCCCGGTACACCACCGGAGGCATTCATATAGAGTCATATCTTTGTTCTAGATACCGAGTTGTAGTATTAAGTTGTAAGTAAATAAAGTGTGATGATCATCATTATTAGAGCATTGTCCCATGTGAGGAAAGAATGATGGGAGCAATGATTCCCTCACAAGTTGGGATGAGTCTTCGGATTTTATGAAAAATAAAAGAGGCAAAAGAAGCCCAAATAAAAACAGGAGGCCAAAGAAGCCCACCAAAAAAATAAAAAAAATAAAAAAGATAAAATAAAAGAATGATAGAAAAAAGAGAAGGGGCAATGCTACTATCCTTTTTACCACACTTGTGCTTCAAAGTAGCACCATGTTCTTCATAGAGAGAGTCTCATATGCTTTCACTTTCATATACTAGTGGGAATTTTTCATTATAGAACTTGGCATGTATATCCCGATGATGGGCCTCCTCAAATGCCCGAGGTCTTCATGAGCAAGCAACTTGGATGCACACCCACTTAGTTTCAGTTTGAGATTTCATACACTTATAGCTCTAGTGCATCCATTGCATGGCAATCCCTACTCCTCACATTGACATCAATTGATGGGAATCTCCATGGCCCGTTGATTAGCCGCATCGATGTGAGACTTTCTCCATTTTTGTCTTCTGCACACAACCTCCACCATCATACTCTATTCCACCTGTAGTGCTATATCCATGGCTTGCGCTCATGTATTGCGTGAGGGTTGAAAAAGCTGAAGCACGTTAAAAAGTATGAACCAATTGCTTGGCTGACACCGGGATGGGCACGAGGTGTACCTTGTTTTAAGAAAAGGGAGCATAAAAGACTATATGATTTTGTAGGGATAACGTTCTTTAGCATTGCTATTTTGAAAGACAAGATTGTTTGTTGGGATGCCCAAGTATTGAATTCTTTTATGTCAAATGATAGACTATTGCTTTGAATCACTCATGTCGTAATATTCATCCCATGATTAGATTACATGATCAAGATTATGCTAGGTAGCATTCCACATCAAAAATTATCTTTTTTATCATTTACCTACTCGAGGACTAGCAGGAATTAAGCTTGGGGATGTTGATACGTCTCCGTCCTATCTATAATTTTTGATTGTTCCATGCCAATATTCTACAACTCTTACATACTTTTGGCAACTTTTTATACTATTTTTGGGACTAACATATTGATCCAGTGCCCAGTGCCAGTTCCTGTTTGTTGCATGTTTTTTGTTTCGCAGAAAATCCATATCAAACAGAGTCCAAACGGGATAAAAACTGACGGAGATTATTTTTGGAATATTTATGAATTTTGGGAAGTGGAATCAACGTGAGATGATGCTCGAGGGGCCCACGAGGCAGGGGGCGCGCCCCTGACCCTCGTGGACACCCCGTAAGGCGGTTGTTGCCCTTCTTTCGCCGCAAGAAAGCTAATATCCGGAGAAAAATCTTGTTCAAAGTTTCAATCCAATCGGAGTTACAGATCTCCAGGAATATAAGAAACGGCGAAAGGGCAGAACCAGCAACGCAGAAACAGAGAGAGATAGAGAGACAAATCTAATCTCGAAGGGGCTCTCGCCCCTCCCATGCCATGGAAGCCAAGGACCAGAGGGGAAACCCTTCTCCCATCTAGGGAGAAGGTCAAGGAAGAAGAAGAAGAAGAAGAAGAAGAAGAAGAAGAAGAAGAAGAAGAAGAAGAAGAAGAAGAAGAAGAAGAAGAAGAAGAAGAAGAAGAAGAAGAAGAAGAAGAAGAAGAAGAAGAAGATGGGAGGCTCTCTCCCCCTCTCTCCCGGTGGCGCCGGAACGCCGCAGGGGCCATCATCATCACCGTGATCTACACCAACACCTCTGTCATCTTCACCAACATCTCCATCACCTTCCCCCATCTATCTACAGCGGTCCACTCTCCCGCAACCCGCTGTACCCTCTACTTGAACATGGTGCTTTATGCTTCATATTATTATCCAATGATGTGTTGCCATCCTATGATGTCTGAGTAGATATTCATTGTCCTATTGGTAATTGGTGAATTGCTATGATTGGTTTAATTTGCTTGTGGTTATGTTGCTGTCCTTTGGTGCCCATCATATGAGTGCGCGCGTGGATCACACCATAGGGTTATTTGTATGTTGATAGGACTGTGTATTGGAGGGCAAGAGTGACAGAAGCTACAACCTAGCATAGAAATTGATGCCTACGGGATTGAAGGGGGACCAATATATCTTAATGCTATGGTTGGGTTTTACCTTAATGAACGTTAGTAGTTGCGGATGCTTGCTAATAGTTCCAATCATAAGCGCATAGAATTCCAAGTTAGGGATGACATGCTAGTAGTGGCCTCTCCCACATAAAACTTGCTACCGGTCTAGTAAAGTAGTCAATTGCTTGGGGACAATTTCGCAACTCCTACCACCAATTTTCCACACTCGCTATACTAACTTTATTGCTTCTTTATCTAAACAGCCCCTAGTTTTTATTTACATGCTCTTTATATTCTTGCAAACCTATCCAACAACACCTACAAAGTCCTTCTAGTTTCATACTTGTTTTAGGTAAAGCGAACGTTAAGCGTGCGTAGAGTTGTATCGGTGGTCGATAGAACTTGAGGGAATATTTGTTGTACCTTTAGCTCCTCGTTGGGTTCGACACTCTTACTTATCGAAAGAGGCTACAATTGATCTCCTATACTTGTGGGTTATCACGTGGCTTTCTTCGTCGCCGCGGCTGTAGTCTTCTTTGCCGCCACGGCTTCCTTCTCTGCCGCCGCGGCTGTCGGTGTCAAAACCGGTAGATCTCGGGTAGGCGGTCCCGAACTGTGCATCTGAGGATCAAAGGTAACAGGAGATAGGGGACACGATGTTTACCCAGGTTCGGGCCCTCTTTATGGAGGTAATACCCTACTTCCTGCTTGATTAACTTTGATGAGTATAGGGGTTACAAGAGTTGATCTACCTCGAGATCGTAATGGCTAAACCCTAGATGTCTAGCATGTATGATTGTGATTGTCCCTACGGACTAAACCCTCCGGTTTATATAGTTACCAGAGGAGGCTAGGGTTATACAAAGTCGGTTAACAGAGGAAGGAAACTACATATACGAACGCTAAGCTTGCCGTCCACGCAAAGGAGAGTCCCACCAAGACACGAGAGAAGGCCTTCGGTTCTGTATCTTCACGACCCGTTAGTCCGGCCCATGTCACATAGGCCGGCTCTCTGAGGACCCCTTAATCCAGGACTCCCTCAGCAGCCGCGTGCCTCGTCTGGCACATGGGTTGTGCCTGGGCCCCTTGTCGCTGCATGGCCTTGCCGGGCCGGACTGACTCGCCGGAGCCGGGCTGCTGCAGGACCCTCTTCTTCTTTGGGGCGACGGCTTGTCCACGTCGGATCCCTCCTCGGCCGCTTCCTAGGCCGTCTCCTGAGCCGTTTCTTCGACAAGGGGAGCCCCGACACCAGTGCCGCTGGGCCCCCCGGCAGACCCCGCCCATTCGGCGAACTTCTTCTCCTCTTCGGCCTCCTCGGCCTCGTCCTCCACGGCGCCAAGGATGCCGGCCTCCTCGACAAGTGCCGCCTCCCTCCATCGGATCTAGTCCCTATTCGGGCGGGATTAACTACCTTCAACGATGAAGCCCTGGCAGAGAAATTCCCCTTCGTTTCATTCCTGCTGAGGGGCGTGGGATTTCCAATCCACCTTTTCCTCAGGGGTCTTCTGGAGTATTACGGTCTCCAACTGCACAACCTCATGCCGGGCTCCATTCTACACATCACGGGCTTTGTTGCTCTTTGTGACTTGTTCCTAGGCTGCGAGGCCCATTTCGATTTATGGAGGAAATATTTCTTTCTCATCCCCCGCTCCCAGAACGGATCCATATTCAAGGTGGGTGGTGCCGAAGTATGGCGTATAGGCGGAACAGGATACCTGTCCGGCACTTCAAAGAAGGCATCCGAGGAGTGGCCCTCGGAGTGGTTCTACATTGAAGACGTTGTCCTTCTTAACCCAATCCGGCAAGGTCTTCCCAAATTTTCCTCTGCTCCTTTAAAGAAGCATGCCAGTTGGTGTCCCCGCAGCTATTAAGAAGAAGATAGTGCGGAAGTTAAGAGGCTAGTGAACAAGATCAGAATACTTGCCCACTCTGGACTATCTATAGTCGAGGTAATGGCAATTTCAATAATGCGATGCATTCAGCCGCTTCAATCCAGAGGGCTTCCCATGTGGCATTACAACTGGGAGGACGACGCCTCATGTTGTGGGCGCAAGGGTCCGGCTAATTTTGCCGCGTTGGCTGACCTTTTCAAAGGGGAAAAAAGGAAGATTTCGCTCGCCTAAAGTGTCGAGAAGGTTTCTGCATGTATACCCCCATTGACTGGGTGATTCTTTGATTATAGGCCTTACTCGATCTTCTTCCTTAACTATGCTTTTTAGCCGAACTTAATCCGACTACCTTTAACAGGAATGGAGAAAGGTCATCACGGGGATCTACAACCCCGCTCCACAGCCAGAGGACCATAATCGAGACCTTGATCCTAGATTCGAAGAGGATCCAGATATATTTGTATACTTTAAGGATGGAGTCTTTTATCAGACGAGCTACGACGGCACGGAAGTGGCTATTATAGCCGATTACCCCGGCCTTCTCCCTTCCTCCCATGTAAGTACCCAGGAGACATCTCCTCAAAAAGAGTTTTCCCACTGCGACTCACCCAACGCACTACATCGTGCTCCCAAGGGGCGACGCTCACACCATCATACTGCAGAAAAGGCGTCTTCTAAGAAGACGACGCTTGCACAGGGTGCATCTCTGAAAAGAAAGGCTAACGACGGTACAGCCGGGCCCTCTCCTTCATCGAAGAGGTATAATCCTTTAACACGCACTCGGTGGATAGATCGGACTGTGGCATTTCCTGCTGTGCCATATTGCAGGAGGAGTGTACGTTGGACTATATCCGGAGACCTGACCGGCCATGCACAGACTAACCCGGCCCCGAACCCTGCCACAAGGACTGGAGTTGATGCAGGTGCAATGTCGGATTGTCACCTCCTAGAGGATTCGGATAATGTATCTGGCACAAACTCTGAAGTGGAGAGTGCGATGAATCATCGACGGCAGAGAGCGGCTATGCGTGACCCAAATTTCACCGAAGAGGCGTTCAATGCCTTCAGCTCAATGGATGCTTACATCCGAGCTGCTCGGGATGGACTTGCCGGTGCCACTCACCAGCTTTCAAAGGATATGCGGGTAAGTACTTTTTGTGCCGATTCAATAATTATATGCCAGTAGCCCTCGAGTCTTGAAACAGTTGGCCCAACTGTTTTAAGAGTCATTACATTGTTAGGTACTCGCGGAGAGGAATAACACATTATCGAAGGAACTACAAGAATGTCGAACTATGCTGACTGCTGGCACTACCGAACTGGAAAATTTGAAGAAATCCAAGAAGGCACTTGATGGTAAGTACAGTAGCAGCTCGGAAATAAGATTCCGTGCCTACAACGAGGTTGCTTAACTATGCTTTTCTCTCATTGGTAGGATCGATAGATCAACTGGAGGAGAGGCTAAGGGCTGCCCAAGCGGACAAACAACATGCCGAAGGGCAAGAAGCTGCTGGTCAATGTGTATTGACACAGACCATTAATGAGAAGAACAAACTACAGGATGCAAATATCAAGCAAGCCGAAGAACCGAAGGATTTAAGAGCCCAATTATCGGATGCTTTAAAGGAGAACGGGAAGCTGAAAGGCGGCGTATTCAGTATGCTCTTTAACCTATCTCTCACACGGTCTCCTGTTTGAAAATTTTACAAGTTTGCTTCTGTAGGTGTGCTAACCGGACGTCCCAAAGGAGAAGTTTCTAGATTCCAAGGCGACCTGCTACAAGACCTGTCCAAAGTGCATGAGCGAGCTCAGAAAACATTAAGGAGCATGGTTAATGCTTTATGGCCATCCGATTCACCTCTAGGAAGTATGGATGAGCTTGTGAATTTATTCAAGGGAGCTCGTCGCCCTTTGGAGCTATGGAAGATATCAACATGTCGGGAAGGCACCCGAGAAGCCTGGGCCATGGTGAAAATGCGGTATACCAAACTTGATCCGAATCATATGGCCCGGGTCGGACCTCGGGGACCAGATTGACAAGAAATTCCTGTTAGCTTAGTGTATGACCAAGTGAAAATAGCCGCTAAGTTTTCTCAACAGGATTGTAAACTAGACAACCTGCTAGAGGGTCTAGAGGAAGAAGAAGTTTTTGAGTGCAAGTAGCAGTGTACTTTATCAACAAACTTATTTCCAGCCGAATTGTAAAACGATTGCCATGGCAGACTTTCCGCTTCGACCTCCAAACCCAAGGTTTGGAGTGTTTCTGGACATTATGCCATTGGTTAACACCAAGGTATGTTTGGAAACTAGGCAGTCCGGTCATAGTTGCTTAAACAAACAAGTTGTAATCAGGGAGTTATGTTATATTACATTTCATCATAAGAAACATCTTCCAGAGAGAATAGTTCCGTTAAGGGTTCCTTTCCCTGGTCCAGCATGCAATTTTGCGCATGCATAAGCTGTGGTCCGAGAAATGACAATACACATTATAATTTGGGGGCGTATATTGCAGCGAGGGCAGTTCGTCTCTTGTCTGCCGACCAATTATTCCCTTAAGAATGCCACCTTTCGGTTTTACCCGTCTGAGGTACATGTCTGGATAACCCGGCTGTAACAATCGCAGAGGTGCTCCCTTTATGTCCTAGCCGAACAAGCGGGAACGTAGGGCATAAGCACAGGAGCCAGGCAATCCAGCTTGGCAAAAACTTAAGTCATAAAGGTGCATATAATGGCGAAGACAAGACACATATGAGTAGACAACACATATATACGGTGAGCTTGACGCTCCAAAATAATAATCATAATAAGCTTCTGTGAAAAGAAGCCCCCAGGTATTATGGGGTATGTACATTTAATGATGTATATCCCTCGAGTGTGCGGTTTATCCGAACAATGGTAGAAGTCATACAAAAACGAAAAACAGGGAAAAAATAAAAGACGAAAAAGTTATGATTGTGAACTTAGGCGTAGAATCTTCGAAGCCAAGCAGCGTTCCATGGGTTTGGTTCCAAACGGTTATCCGAAGCGTTGCGAAGGCAATAAGCTTCTCCAGTGAGAACTTCATCTATAATGAAGGGACCCTCCCATTTGGGCTTGAGCTTGTCCTTTTTCTTCTCTAGTAGGTGTAGGACGAGTTCACCGACATTATAAGTTTTTCCCGTACTTCCCTGCTTTGATATCGCCGAGCTTGCTGTTGGTAAAATGCGGAACGGGCCTTCACGATGTCGCGCTCCTCCTCCAAGCTGTCCAGATCATCCTACTGGTCGAGCTTGGCCTCTCTCTCTTCATACGTACGCACTCGAGGTGAGTCATGAATGACGTTGCAAGGCAATACTGCCTCGGCGCCATACACCATGAAAAAAGGTGTATATCCGGTCGTGCGATTGGGCGTGATACGCAGCCCCCAGAGTACAGAATCGAGTTCTTCAACCCAGTGCTTGTCTGATTCTCGCAGAGATCGCACTAGTCTGGGTTTGATGCCGCTCATTATCAGGCCATTAGCCTGTTCGACCTGACCGTTTGTCTGAGGGTGATATACGGAGGCGTAATCGAGCTTGATGCGCAAATTAGCGCACCAGGTTTTCACCTCATCGGCCGTAAAGTTAGAACCGTTGTCAGTAATAATACTGTGTGGGACACCATAACGGTGTACAACACCGGATATGAAGTCTATAACCAGTCCGGCTTCAGCCATTTTGACTAGTTTGGCTTCTATCCACTTAGTGAACTTGTCGACCATGACTAGTAAATATTTCTTCTTATGGCTTCCCCCTTTAAGGGGTCCGACCATGTCTAGCCCCTAGACCGCAAAAGTCCAAGTGATGGGGATTGTTTGTAAGGTTGTGGGCGGCATATGGCTTTTATTAGCGAAAAGCTGACATACAAAACAACGCTGTACGAGGTCCTGTGCGTCTGCTCGGGCCGTGGGCCAAAAGAAATCCGTACGAAAGGCCTTACTTACAAGGGCCCGAGCTGCGGCGTGATGGCCACCAAGACCCGCATGTATTTTAGCTAAGAGCTGTCGTCCTTCTTCTTTGGAGATACACCTTTGGAGTACTCCGGTGGTACTTTTCTTGTACAGTTCCCCTCATGGACTTTGTAGGCCTTCGAGCGTTGAACAATATGACGGGCCTCCATTTGATCAATCAGGGAGCTCCTTCCTAGTAAGGTAGGCGAGGAAAGGTTCAGTCCACGGGGCAATTACAACCATGATTTCATGGGCCGATGGTGTTATTTCGGTGCCAAAACCCCCGACGATATCGGAACTATGTTTGGAATCTGGGGGTATGATCGGTTTTGGAACGGTGTTGCCGCTATCGTCCTGCCACACAACAGATGGATTGAAGATCCTATCCATGAAGCTGTTAGAGGGGACGGGGTTGCGCTTGGCGCCCATGCAGGTAAGTATGTCCGCAACTTGATTACTCTCTCGAGCCACATGATGAAACTCGAGCCCTTCAAACTGAGCTGATATTTTGAGTACGGCGTTGCGGTAAGCCGCCATCTTCGAATCCTTTGCGTCGAAGTCTCTGTTTATCTGAGATATTGCAAGGTTTGAATCTCTGCGTACTTCAAGGCATTTTATACCCATGGAGATGGCCATCCAGAGGCCGTGCAATAGGGCCTCGTATTTGGCTGCATTGTTATAGTCTGTATACAATATTTGGAGCACGTAACGAACTGTGTTTCCTGTGGGGGATGTCAAGACGACACCAGCCCCCAATCTGTCTAACATTTTAGAGATGTTGAAGTGCATCACCTATTTGGAATATGTGCCAAATTCTTTAGGGAGTTCGGCCTCTGTCCATTCGGCGACGAAGTTAGCCAACACCTAAGATTTGATAGCTCGGCGTGGCTTGTAAATTATTTCAAATGGTAAGATCTCGAAGGCCCATTTAGCAATCCGACCGGTGGCGTCCCAATTTTTTATAATATCGTTAAGTGGTACTTCGGAAGCCACCGTGATCGAGCACTCTTGAAAGTAGTGTCACAGCTTGCGGGATGCCATAAAGACCGCATACACTATCTTTTGGAAATGCGGGTATCGGGATTTGCATGGTGTAAGGACCGTCGATACATAATATAGTGGTTTTTGAAGTGGGAATTTATGTCCCTCCTCCTCTCGTTCGACGACGAGCACCACACTCACCACCTGGTGAGTTGTAGATATGTAGAGTATCATCGGTTCGCCGATGTTTGGTGCGTCCAGGATTGGGTTACTTGCTAACAGAGCTTTTATTTCTTCCAGTACGGCTGTGGCAGCATCCGTCCACACGAAGTGGTCAGTGCAGCGGAGCAAGCGATATAATGGCAACACCTTTTCCCCTAGTCTGGAGATAAAATGGCTTAAAGTTGCCACGCACCTGACTAATTTTTGGACCTTCTTGAGGTCTGTTGGTGTTGCCAACTGTGACAGGGCTCGAATTTTAGCGGGGTTTGCTTCTATTCCTCTACTAGAGATGATGAACCCAAGCAGCTTTCCGCCTGGAACGCCAAAAACGCATTTTTCCGGATTGAGCCGTATGTCATATGCTCAGAGGTTGTTGAATGTAAGGCATAAGTCATCCACCAATGAATCGACATGTTTGGTTTTGATGACCACGTCATCTGCATATGCCTCCATAGGTTTGCCGATCTGCTTTTCCAGGCATGTTTGAATCATGCATTGGTAGGTCGCGCCGGCGTTCTTTAGTCTGAAAGGCATAGTGTTGAAGCAGAAGGGCCCATACGGAGTGATGAATGTCGTTGCGGCTTGGTCGGATTCTTTCATCTTAATTTAATGGTATCCGGAGTATGCCTCAAGGAAGCACAAGGAATCGTGTCCTGCGGTTGCGTCAATAATCTGGTCAATTCGAGGTAGTGGGAAGGGGTCCTTAGGGCAAGCCTTATTAAGGTCTTTGAAATCGACACACAGGCGCCAGTATTTATCCTTCTTAGGTACCATGACTAGGTTAGCTAGCCAGTCCGGATGTTTGATCTCTCTTATAAAACCAGCTTCGAGTAGCTTGGCTAGCTCCTCCCCCATAGCATGTCGTTTGGGTTTGGAGAATCGGCGCAGAGTTTGCTTGACTGGTTTGTATCCTTTCAGTATATTGAGACTATGCTCGGCCAGTTTTTGTGGGATACCTGGCATATTCGAAGGGTGCCAGGCAAAAATGTCCCAATTCTCATGCAGGAATGCGCGTAATGCGGCGTCCACTGTCGGATCTAGCTGTGCCCCAATGGAAGTTGTTTTCTTGGGGTCCGTCGGGTGGACTTGAAATTTGACTATTTCGTCTGCTGGCTTGAAGGAAGTAGATTTGGATCTCTTATCGAGGATTACATCATCCCTATCTACTATAGAACGTAGAGTGGTCAATTCTTCGGCCGCGAGGGCCTCGGATAATGCCTCAAGGGCCAGAGAGGCAGTTTTGTTTTTGGCGCGAAGTGCTATGTCCGGATCACTGGTGATAGTGATAACTCCATTGGGCCCGGGCATGTTGAGCTTCATATACCCATAATGGGGTACGGCTTGAAAGGGCGTGAATCCGTCTCGCCCCAGCAAGGCATGATACCTGCTGTTGAAAGGTGCCACGTGGAAGAGTAACTCTTCGGACCTGTAGTTCACCGCGTGCCGAATACCACGCTGAGTTTGATTTTTCCCGAGCATCTGGCTTCCTGACTAGGGATAATAACGCGGAAGGTTGTGTTACTTTGCTCAATGCGACTCCTGTCCATTTGCATTTTATTGAGCGTGTCCTCATAGATGAGGTTTAGTCCGCTACCGCCATCCATTAGTACTTTAGTGAGCCGGAAGTCGTCTACGATTGGGTTTAGGACCAAAGCGGCTGGTGCTCGGACTGAGCGGGTTCGTCATCGACGTTAAAAGTGATTGCCGCGTCGTTCCACGGATTCACTGCTGCCACATGGCAGACTTTGGCGAGGTCGCGGAGCGCCCTTTTGCGTCGATTATTTGATGAAAAGGTCTCGAAGACCATGAATACTTTGGGATCATTGTCCTCCGAAGAGTAGTTGTCTGGAGTGTTTTTAGTGAGGATACCCTCACCTCTCTTGTCCACCTGCCGGAGTATCCAACATGTTCATAGGCTATGCTTTGGTTCGTTGTTTGGCGTCATGTGAATTTGACAGGGCTTGTCGAGCCATTCCTCGAGGACAGTTTTATGCCCCGTAAAGGGTTTGATTTTCTTGTCCGCGGAATAGTGATTAGGTGCTCCGCGAGGATGCACCCTCTTTGCCCGTCCGAGAGATGGCTTAAAGGCTTGTGGTTCCCATCGGGCTGTCTGGGTTTTCTAGGCGCTTTCCATTGTGCAGTACTTCTATACTATGTGTGCCAAATCTGCAAAGTGTAGTATGCAACGGTGGTTGAGGGCATTTAAGGATTCCCTCATCTGTGCAATTGTTGCAAAATACCGAGATCGCGTCATCGTCACAGCAATCCTTGATCTTGTTTTTAACAAGTAGGAATCTAGCCCAAAAGTGGTGGACTGTTTCCTGAGGCTGCTGCCACATGATACGTCTCCAACGTATCTATAATTTTTGATTGTTCCATGCTATTATATTACCCGTTTTGGATATTTATGGGCTTTACTATACACTTTTATATCATTTTTGGGACTAACCTATTAACCGGAGGCCCAGCCCAAATTGTTGTTTTTTTGCCTATTTCAGTGTTTCGAAGGAATATCAAACAGAGTCCAAATGGAATGAAACCTTCGGGAGAGATCTTCTTGGAACAAACGCAATCCAGGAGACTTGGAGTGGACGTCAAGAAGCAGCCGAGGCGGCCACGAGGGTCCAGGGCGCGCCCTAGGGGGGTGGGCGCGCTCCCCACCCTCGTGGGCCCCTCGTGGCTCCCCTGACCGACCTCCTTCGCCTATATATACTTATGTACCCCAAAAACATCCAGGAGCACCACAAAACCCTATTTCCACTGCTGCAACCTTCTGTACCCGTGAGATCCCATCTTGGAGCCTTTTCCGACGCTCCGCCGGAGGGGGAATTGATCATGAAGGGCTTCTACATCAACACCATAGCCTCTCCGATGAGTTGTGAGTAGTTTACCACAGACCTTCGGGTCAATAGTTATTACCTAGATGTCTTCTTGTCTCTCTTTGAATCTAAATACAAAGTTCTCCTCGATCTTCTCGGAGATCTATTCGATGTAACTCTTTTGGCGGTGTGTTTGTCGAGATCCGATGAATTGTGGGT
Source organism: Triticum timopheevii (assembly GCA_963921465.1). NCBI lineage: Eukaryota > Viridiplantae > Streptophyta > Magnoliopsida > Poales > Poaceae > Triticum > Triticum timopheevii. The sequence goes on along the minus strand of OY997274.1, from coordinate 442,796,095 downwards.
TTATGATCAAGTTTATCTATGAGAAATATTTGAATCTCCACTGAATTCTTTTATGTATGATTGGTTATCTTTGCAAGTCTCTTCGAATTATCAGTTTGGTTTGGCCTACTAGATTGATCTTTCTTGCAATGGGAGAAGTGCTTAGCTTTGGGTACAATCTTGCGGTGTACTTTCCCGGTGACAACCGGGGCAGCAAGGCACATATTGTATTGTTGCCATCGAGGATAAAAAGATGGGTTTTATATCATAATTCTTGAGTTTATCCCTCTACATCATGTCATATTCCCTAATGCATTACTCTGTTCTTATGAACTTAATACTCTAGATGCATGCTGGATAGCGGTCGATGTGTGGAGTAATAGTAGTAGATGCAGCCAGGAGTCGGTCTACTTGTCGCGGACGTGATGCCTATATACATGATCATGCCTAGATATTCTCATAAGTATGCACTTTTCTATCAATTGCTCGGCAGTAATTTGTTCACCCACCGTAATACTTATGCTATCTTGAGAGAAGCCACTAGTGAAATCTATGGCCCCCGGGTCTATTTTCCATCATATAAGTTTCCAATCTACTTTATTTTGCAATCTTTATTTTCCAATCTATATCATAAAAATACCAAAAATATTTATCTTATCTTATTATCTCTATCATATCTCACTTTCGCAAGTGGCCGTGAAGGGATTGACAACCCCTTTATCGCGTTGGTTGCGAGGTTCTTGTTTGTTTGTGTAGGTACGAGGGACTTGCATGGAGCCTCCTACTGGTTGATACCTTGGTTCTCAAAAACTGAGGGAAATAATTACACTACTTTGCTGCATCACCCTTTCCTCTTCAAGGGAAAACCAACGCAGTGCTCAAGAGGTAGCAAGAAGGATTTCTGGCGCCGTTGCCGTGGAGGTCTTCGCACAAGTCAAGACATACCAAGTACCCATCACAAACTCATCTCCCTCGCATTACATTATTTGCCATTTGCCTCTCGTTTTCCTCTCCCCCACTTCACCCTTGTCGTTTTATTCGCCCTCTCTTTTCCGTTCGCCTCTTTTTCGCTTGTCTCTTGTGTGCTCGTGTGTTAGATCGTTTATTTCATCGTCATGGCTAGTCCTTTATCTGCTCCTTTGTCTCCCGAGTTTGAAGTTCTTCACTTCAAGAAAATACAAGGAGAAAACTTAAAAGATGCTTGGTATAGGATGATGGAATCCTATCATAACTGCACCTTAGAGGTGAATTTTAGAATTTTACTTCGCAATTTTTATGTTGGACTAAATATGTCCCATAGACAACTCTTGGATTGCGTTGCCAAAGGAAATTTTATCGGAATTAATCCCAGTATTGTGCATGAAATTATAGAGGGAATAGTGGGAACACTATCTCAAAAAAGGGGGCCACATCATACCCAGGAAGAGACACAAGTTTTTGAAAAGATTTGCGAAGTAACAAAAATCTTACAAAAGTCTCTTGAACCTCTTAAGAGTGTTAGCGGAAATCTTCACCGCATGAATATGTTGATTACTCTTTGCAATAAGCGGTTGGATTCTTTAGATCTAAAGATTTCCGAGTATGAAAGGAAACCTAAAGAACCCCCCGGATTCGAGCATGACTCCGCTAAAAAAATTGAAAACCAAAGATGGCAATGCTTAGATCTATTCTCGCTTTTATGCCTAGCTAGGGGCGTTAAACGATAGCGCTTGTTGGGAGGCAACCCAATTTTATTTTTGTTCCTTGCTTTTTGTTCCTGTTTAGTAATAAATAATTCATCTAGCCTCTGTTTAGATGTGGTTTTATGTTTTAGTTAGTGTTTGTGCCAAGTAGAACCTATAGGATCATCTTGGGTGATAGTTAATTTGATCTTGCTGAAAAATAGAAACTTTTGCGCGCACGAGAATAAATTTAATAAATCACAGAAACGTGCTTTTTAGTTGATTATTTTTGCAGTAGATCGATAGACAAATTGCCTAGGACTTACTATTTTGGTAGGAATTTTAGAGTTCCAGAATTATTCGGAAGTTACAAATTGCTACAGGCTGTTCTGTTTTTGACAGATTCTGTTTTTTGTGTGTTGTTTGCTTATTTTGATGAATCTATGGCTAGTATCGGGGGGTATGAACCATAGAGAAGTTGGAATACAGTAGGTTTAACACCAATATAAATAAAGAATGAGTTCATTACAGTACCTTAAGTGGTGGTTTTTCTTTCTTGCAGTAACGGAGCTTATGAGATTTTCTGTTGAGTTTTGTGTTGTGAAGTTTTCAAGTTTTGGGTAAAGATTTGATGGTCTATGGAATAAGGAGTGGCAAGAGCCTAAGCTTGGGGATGCCCATGTCACCCAAAGAAAATTCAAGGACAACCAAAAGCCTAAGCTTGGGGATGCCCCGGAAGGCACCCCTCTTTCGTCTTCATCTATCGGTTGCTTGCCATGCATAAATCTCCGGCTAAATCTTCTTTTAGATCGAGTTCTTCATCGAGGAAGAGGATTTCTTTTGCCAAGTTTCAGCAATACCCTGCTTGTAAGGGTTATAGATATCCGGCTACTCAATCATGTGTTGATACGGTTTCTGAAGCCGGCTATGTCGTTCATCCACGTGAAACAGTGATTTTGCCCCCGCCGCCGGTGACCGAACTTCAGTGGACGGTGGCGATGCCGTCCATCTCTTTCGGGGCGATCAACGTTCCTGGCAAAAACACTGCCGCTAGTTCCGGATCTTCACCCACCAATTTGCTGCGAATTGAGCCAGTTTCGGTGGCACGTGATTGCATTGCACCGATTTCTCTAGCCCAACATGGATGCATGTCCCAGTTTGGGCCCCCAGCCCAACATGACATGTTTGCCCCCATTGGGCTGCCAGCTTTGGGTGGATCTGCTTCGGCCCAGTCTGTTTTGGCTCAACCGTCTCAAGATCTTTTGGATTTATCCTCTGGCACAGTTGGAACTCCAGCTTCGGTTGTTATGGAGGATAGAGTGGAGATTTTTACTAAGACTCTAAACTGTCAAAGAGGAGCTTTCCCATTTACTTATTTGGGACTTCCCCTAGGTTTGTATAAGCCTAGTGTTGAGCAATGTATGCCAATGGTTCAAAGAATTGCAAAAAGATTGGCAGGCTTGGCCACTTTCATGACAAGTGCTGGAAGAGTTTTATTGGTAAAATCTGTGTTGGCTTCACTTCCAATCTTTTTGATGGCTTGTCTGGATGTTCCAGTTACAATTAAACATCAGGTGATCAAATACCTGAGGCATTGCCTATGGAGAGGGTCAGACATGGAAGATCATAGACCTGCTTCTGTAGCTTGGACTACAGTTTGCAGACCAACGAACCAAGGTGGTTTGGGAGTCATGGACATTTTTTCTCAGAATAAAGCTCTGCTAATGAAAAATCTGCATAAATTCTACAATAGGCATGATATTCCTTGGGTTAACCTCATTTGGGAAACACGTTACCAAGATAATAAACTCCTAGGACAAGAGTTGGTAGGATCTTTCTGGTGGAAATCTATTCTGCAACTAGTTGACCAATACAAAGCCATGGCCAGGTGCAACCTAGGAGATGGAAGGACTGCCCTTTTTTGGTCTGATTTATGGAGCAATGTGGTTTTTCAGCAAGAATTTCCTCACCTTTTCTCCTTTGTGCAGAACTCCACTATGACAGTGCAACAAGTGGTCAACACAGAATACCTTGAAGATTTATTCCATCTACCCCTATCTATTCAAGCCCATCAACAGTTCCTCCAACTTGAGGACACATGTCACATTCTAAGACAATCAGATTTTCAAGGCATGACTGACACTTGGAGTTACATTTGGGGAAGCAATACCTTTACTGCCTCAAAAGCATACAATGTGATCATTGGAGTAAAACAAGTTCCTCCACATTTTTCTTGGGTATTGAAATCTTCTTGCCAACCTAAACACAAAATGTTCTTCTGGATGCTTCTACATGATAGAGTGAACACAAGAAACCTGCTGAGAAGGAAAAGTTTTGTTTAGGAGGAATACAACTGTGCTGTGTTGAACTGTCAGCAAGAGGAGACACTTCATCATTTATTTTGGGGATGCCAATTCTCAAGGAATTGCTGGGACTTCATATGTCCTCAAAGAAATCCAAACTTGTCTGTTCTTGAAGCTTTCCAGGATCTTAAGGAGAAGCTAGGTGTACCCTTCTTCATGGAAATTATCATCCTGGGTTCTTGGGCTATTTGGATTGTCAGAAACAACAAGATTTTTGAGAGAATTCAACCTTCCTTTCAGAGATGGAAGCACATTTATTTCAAAGAAATGAAGCTTCTTTCCCACCGAATCAAGAATAAGTATGCCAATGATTACAACTCTTGGCTGGATATCCTGCTCTCTTCTTAAGGACTTCTATCCTTTGTTTTGGTCTTGTAGTTGTGTTAGCTCTTTTTTTAGGGGCTCACCTCAAGCCCTTTTTTCTTCCTTTCTCTAGTTGTTTTAGCTTTTAGTTAGTTCCTTCTTTCTCTTTTGGCTCTTTTGTACAGTGCTACATGCTCTCTGTTATTCAATAAAAATTACAGTGGGGTTTTCCCCTACTGTTCATAGTCAAAAAAAAAGATATTCGGGATGACGCGGATCAATTTAATGATCTTATTGATGATATTGTGTTCAATGTTTGGAAATGTCAGAATTGTTTATCTTTGTTGCATTACACCAATACGTGCACCAATCAAACACGATGCCGTAGATGCTTTCGCCTGGGCCACCGAGCCAAAGGATGCTCCGACGCTGCGCATTCTCCGACTTTCAAGTGGGTCCCACGGGTCAATCCTACTTCCCCGGGCCGGTCAGTTGAGATTTTCTCGCCCGTCGCCTCGGTTTCCCTTGCAGCTAGCCAAGTTGGGTCTTTGCTAAGTCCCATCACGCCTGCACCAACATCTTCGCCCCTGCCATTGCCTGCTGAGCCACAACCCATCACACAGCCACCACCTTCCTCGACACCATCGCCCCTTGCCTCACCACTGCATTCAGCAATGGCGACCTTCGACCTCGACCCCACGCCTTTCGTCCCGCCGGGTTTTGAGATCATCGATGGTGGGCCAAGGAGGTTTCCGCGCACCTTCTACTCTCCTGCAGTGGCTCCAGATCGTCAGCATGAGGAGTACGCCATCACCATCGTTGAGCCTGCTCCTTTGCCTGAAGAAGTTGCTATCTTCAGAAACATGGTCAGTGATTTTGTGGTTAACACTCTTGGCCGTGCCGTTCTTGATGCTCAGCCTTGGATCCAAGGTGTTGGACTTTTCCGTTTCCGTAGTCCGATTGCTAGGCAGGCACTGGTAGATCATCCTCCGTTTGAGTTGGACATTGACAGATTCGTAAGATTTGTGCCTCACGATGAAGGAATTAATTTCAGAGCTGTTCAGGGTTTTCATAGGGGTTGGGTTATGATTGTGGGAATACCCCTAGATTATAGGCGTACTCAATATATTGTTGATGCGATCAGTACATTTGGTCGTTTTCATCACTGGCATCAGGATGACCCGCTTCTGGTTCGTACTTTGGCGTACGTTTCATTCCCGGCTACTACTTTAGTGCTGCGTGATGCGGTATACATGGAGTTTGCGGATTTTGGAGGATCTTGCATTTCTTGGTCTGCGCCCATATACATCTTCTCTGCTGATTTTGCTGATATTTTACCTCCAGACGAGGATCCAATGCCCTTCGATGGCAACCCTCATACCTTACCTGGCCATCTGCAGTTTAACAACCACACTTGGGTTGTGCCTGAATTCCCAGAGATTGGGTGGGATGAGCTGCCACCACCTGTTCAGGAGAATGCTCCTCATCACCAGGACACCCACAATGATGATCTGAATGTGCGGCAGGAGTTTGTGGAGGAAAATCAGATTGAGGTCAATCAGTCCCAAGAATCTATCATCCTTCAAGTTTCTGATGACTCTGTTAATGCTCAGCCAGTTCAGGAATTAGCAGTTCTGCAGCAACCTGCTGTCCAGTTGCAGCCCCCTCTCCATATTGGTTGAGTTTTAACTGTTTTTGGCCCTGTTCTACCACCTGTGATGCAATGGCAGCGATCTTTCTGCAAGTTTATGCCAGCTATCTTCTCTGCTGATATTCTAAAGTGTCTGTTCAGAACTGATCTTGGTGCTCTGCTACTGTCTAAAAGCTCCTGGGATTTCTGTTGTAATGGGAAGGAAGTCAGCCTCTCTCTTCTGCCTGCACCAGAGCCTTCAATCCATCCTTCGCGTCATGTTGCTCCAATTAAAAGGCCAGTTGCTCGTGCACTCTGCTTTGATGACCTTTTTGAACCTGTCAGTGAATCATTTGAGTTCTTTGCACTTCCAGAAGTTAATCCCAAGCGCAGCAGGAAGTCCAAATCTTCTAGGATTGTTGTTGACACTGAGGTACGCCGCAGTGCACGTCTAAGTGCCCTACGGGATGGTTATCGTGCATCACCAAGCTCGGGCCGCAAGTAGGTCAAAATCCAGGGTTCTTTCAAGCGGCGCCGTACTAGCTCAACTCAGCAGGACAACGGCCCGTCAGCGCCTCCACAAATGCCAATTGCTGAACTGCAGCGTATCGGGGCACGTTTGCGCATTGCACCTGAGAAGATCTCCAAGGAACAGCTTGAGGCTGACCCTTCTACCTCCACCTGCAGCAAGGGTTCTGATGAATGGTTGCACCGGACGTTTCCTTGGTTTATGGCGTACCGTTATAAACGCCATTTATCTGTTCTTTTATTTCTTGTTTGGACTCTACCTTCTATGTGTAGTTGGTCAGTGTAGGTCATTGCATGATCTACTTTTGTTGCTCTTTATTTCGGTTTGTAATGAATCAGACAGGGTTTAGAGATTGGAAAGTGTTATGTTGGAATGTGCGTGGTCTTAATTCAGAAGCACGGCAATTAGCGGTTAAGCAGAAGATTGATGAAAGTGGTTGCTCGGTTGTTTGTCTGCAAGAAACGAAGTGCATGCATATTGATCATAGATTCATTAGGAAATTCTGTCCTCGGCGTTTTGATAATTTTTGCTATGTACCTTCGGAGGGTGCATCGGCCGGTATGATCGTCATTTGGAATTCTGCTTTCTTTGATGGAAAATTAATAGAGGCAAGACGTTTTGGTATTCTTATGGAATTCCACTCAAAGCATACTTCTGAAGTCTGGACGCTCGTGTCAGTTTACGGTCCATGTCAGGGTCCTTCCAGAGATGATTTTGTGCAATGGTTATATAATCTTGATATTAACCCTGATGATAATTGGTTGTTGTTAGGTGACTTTAATTTCATGCGATCGTTGGAAAATCATAACCTTCCTGGGGGTAATGTCAGCGATATCTTTCTTTTCAATGAAGTGATTGGCCATCTGGGTCTCGTTGAGTTACCAATTAAGGGACGGCAGTTTACTTGGTCGAATATGCAAACTGATCCTTTACTTGAACAGATAGACTGGTTTTTTACCTCAGTTGCATGGACCACGGATCATCCTAACATGCTTGTTCTGCCCCTTGCACGCACGGCCTCAGATCATGTCCCGTGTGTGGTCTCAATTGCTACTGCTATTCCTAAGGCTAAAATTTTTCGATTTGAAAATTACTGGATAGACTTGCCTGGGTTTTATGATTGTGTTGCTCAAGTTTGGAGCAAGCTTGTGGCCAGACCCTCGGTTGCTCTGAATATCTCCACTAAATTGAAAGCTCTATGGTCTGCTCTCAAGAAATGGCACATGAATTTATCCACAATTAAGGCATTAATTTCTGATTGTAACAAGGTGATTCTCTTCTTTGATGAGTTGGAGGAGATCAGACCTTTGTCAAGGCTAGAGTTTAACTTCAGGCGGGTTGTTAAATTGCATTTGGAGGATATTTTGCACTGGCAATATATATATTGGAAGCAACGTTGTACTATTCATAGCATTAAAGTTGGTGAGGAAAATTCAAAGTTTTTCCATGCAATGGCCACGGAAAGGTACAAGAGAAATACAATTTCCTCAATCAAGAATGCTAATGGGGAGGTGGTCTCCGATCATCAACAACTTGCGACCATGTTCTGGGCTGATTTTAATCAGAGAATGGGTAATGCCAAAGGAATTATTATGGGTTTTCACTTGGACACATTAATTGCGAGAATTGATGGTCTTGAGGAACTTTCCTAGCCTTTCACTGATTCCGAGGTTGATCTTGTCATTAAGGGCATGCCTCCCGACCGTGCCCCTGGCCCAGATGGTTTTTCGGGGCTGTTTCTTAAGAGGTGCTGGCCAATCCTTAAGGAGGATTTCATGCAACTTTTGAAGGAGTTTTATGAGGGTAATTGCAACCTGGAATGTCTGAATACCTCTTTAATTACCCTGATACCTAAGAAGCTTAGCCTTGAAGTGGTCGGAGATTTTCGTCCTATCTCTTTGACCAACACGTGCTTAAAATTTCTGACTAAGTTGCTTGCGAATCGACTTCAGAAAGTGATCCTACAATGCATCCATCGTAATCAATATGGTTTTCTCCGGTGTCGGTCTATTCAAGATTGCCTCGCTTGGTGTTTCGAGTACATTCATCAATGCAAGGCCTCCAAGCGGCCAATTGTCCTCTTGAAGCTGGATTTTACGAAGGCTTTTGACACGATTGAGCATGACCTAATTCTCAGAATTTTGCAATGCAAGGGCTTTGATTCCCGGTGGACTGGTTGGATCAATAATATTTTGTCGTCGGGTTCTTCTTCGGTCCTTCTTAACGGCGTGCCAGGAAAGCATTTTGTATGCAAAGCGGGTGTGCGGCAGGGGGATCCTCTATCACCGTTGCTCTTCGTGATTGCAGTTGATTTATTGCAATCTGTCGTCAATGAGATGTGTTCCAGGAATATTCTATCTCTGCCAATCCCAACCAACTCCAATGATTACCCAATGGTGCAATATGCCGACGACACATTAATTGTTCTGCCTGCGATTGATGAGCAGCTCGTGGCCTTCAAGGAAATGCTTGTCACTTTTGCTGAGTCTACTGGTTTGCGTGTTAATTTTAGTAAGTCCTCCCTCATTCCTATAAATATGTCTGATGAGGAGGGCGCCAGAGTAGCCTCTCTGCTGGGATGTGATGTTGGCGCAATGCCTTTCACATACCTTGGATTGCCTATGGGTACTTCTAGACCCACCATATATGATCTGTTGCCTCTGGTTGATCGTATCGAGCGCCGTTTATCTGCCTTGTCATGCTTGCTAAACCAAGGAAGCCGTCTGCAGCTTCTTCAGTCAGTGTTGTGCTCCATGCCTATATATTTTCTGTGCACTTTACACCTTCCTAAAGGAATTATTCAGCAGTTAGAGCGGATCATGAGACAATGTCTGTGGCGAGGCAACACGGATAATCCACGTCAGTCACCTGCTGCATGGGATTTAGTATGTCGCCCTAAGGATTCTGGTGGTTTGGGTGTTCTTAATTTGACCATCCAAAATGAGGCGTTACTTCTTAAGCATCTCTTCAAGTTTCTCAACAAAGTGGATGTGCCTTGGGTATCTTTAATTTGGGATTCCTATTATGATTTGTCTCCACCTCAAAGCACACAGATTTGTGGTTCTTTTTGGTGGCGTGATGTCATGCGCTTATACCCCAATTTCTGCAAACTAGCTACCCCACAAGTCCATGCTGGGGACACAGTGCTATTCTAGCTTGACCGATGGCAACTGGGAAATCGTGCAGTCTTGTTGCAGGAATGTTTCCCGAGGCTTCGCTCTTTTGCTTTTGATGAGGCAATCACAGTTAAGGACTTTATTGAGCAGCCGGATATCTTGGATCACTTTCATCTGCCTCTATCGCAAGAGGCCTACTCAGAATTTGCTCAACTACAAACCCTCCTGCCTTTGATCAATCTGGATGCTGAGAGCAAGGACATTTGGAAGTGGCCTTCAAAGTCTAGTGACTTTAGGGCCAAGTTATACTATGACTCTTGCTTCACGCACATTGTGGTTGACCCCATTTTCAAGTGGATTTGGAAGTGTGCATGCACACTAAAGCTTAAAGTTTTTGGTTGGCTTCTGTTAATGGATCGTTTGAACACCAGGGATATGATGCAAAGTCGACAGTGGATCATCCAGGATGATACTTGTGTGCTTTGCAACCTTGCATAACATGAGGATCGGGCCCATCTATTCTTTGCTTGCAACTTCAGCCAAAGGGTTTGGAACTATATTGGGATTTCTTGGACTGTTCTACCTAACCAAACCACTTATGATATGGCCCAAGCAGTTAGAAAGGATTTTGGTCTCCCTTTCTTCTCTGAGGTGGTTTTTGTGGCTACTTGGAATATTTGGATTCAAAGGAATGGGAAGATCTTCATAAATGAGCAGCCCTCATTTAGAGCTTGGAGGAGAAACTTTATTCATGACATCTCTCTTCTCTCCCACAGGATTTGGTGCAAATATAAGGATAGTCTTGTGTCTTGGATAGCTAACCTTACCTAGTTTCTTCTTTTGTAAGTATTTTACTCTTCCCTGTACAGTTGTAAAGTTGTAACTTGGACTCTTTTTATTATTTAATAAAAGACTGTGAGGCTATTGCCTTGCAGTACATAGTCAAAAAAAACTTTACTTGGAGCTATATTTTTATTCACCACATGATATGTGTTTTGTTTGGAGCGTCTTGTATGATATGTGTCTTTTATTTTTAGTTTACCACAATCATCCTTGTTGTACACACCTTTTGGGAGACACACACATGATTCAGAATTTATTATAATACTCTATGTGCTTCACTTATATCTTTTGAGCTAGACAATTTTGCTCTAGTGCTTCACTTATATCTTTTAGAAAACGGTGGTGGTTTTATTTTGTAGAAATTACTGATCTCTCATGCTTCACTTATATTATTTTGAGAGTCTTTTATAACAGCATTGTATTTGCTTTGGTTATAAAATTGGTCCTAGAATGATGGGAATCCAAGTTGGGTATAACAAAAACTATCATGTGCATTGGATACTATGATCATTTTGATGCTTGATAATTGTTTTGAGATATGAAGGTGGTAATGTTAGAGTCATGCTAGTTGGGTAATTATGAAATTGAGAAATACTTGTGTTAAAGTCGGCTAGTCCCGTAGCATGCACTTATGGTAAAAGTTGTCTAACAAATTTGTAGCATGGGATGCTCTTTTGATTGCCTTCCTTATGAGTGGAGGTCAGGATCGCGCGATGGTTAACTCCTACCAACCCTTTCCCTAGGAGCATGCGTAGTAGTACTTTTCTTCGAGGGCTAATAAACTTTTGCAATAAGTATATGAGTTATTTATGACTAATGTGAGTCCATGGATTATACACACTCTTACCCTTCCATCATTGCTAGCCTCTACGGTACCGTGCATTTCCCTTTCTCACCTTGAGAGTTGGTGCAAACTTCGCCGGTGCATCCAAACCCCCTGATACGATATGCTCTATCACACATAAACCTCCTTATATCTTCCTCAAAACAGCCACCATACCTACCTATTATGGCATTTCCATAAGCCATTCCGAGATATATTGCCATGCAACTTTCCACCGTTCCATTTATTATGACACGTTTCATCATTGTCATATTGCTTTTGCATGATCAAGTAGTTGAGATCGTATTTGTGGCAAAGCTACCTTCATAATTTTTCATACATGTCACTCTTGATTCATTGGATATCCTGGTACACCACTGATGACCCACAAGTATAGGGGATCTATCGTAGTCCTTTCGATAAGTAAGAGTGTCGAACCCAACGAGGAGCAGAAGGAAATGACAAGCGGTTTCAGTAAGGTATTCTCTGCAAGCACTGAAATTGTAGGTAACAGATAGTTTTGTGATAAGATAATTTGTAACGGGTAACAAGCAATGAAAGTAAATAAGGTGCAACAAGGTGGCCCAATCCTTTTTGTAGCAAAGGACAAGCCTGGACAATTTCTTATAATGAGAAAAGCGCTCCCGAGGACACATGGGAATTATCGTCAAGCTAGTTTTCATCACGTTCATATGATTCGGGTTCGGTACTTTGATAATTTGATATGTGGGTGGACCGATGCTTGGGTACTGCCCTTTCTTGGACAAGCATCCCACTTATGATTAACCCCTATTGCAAGCATCCGCAACTACAAAAGAAGTATTAAGGTAAACCTAACCATAGCATGAAACTAGTGGATCCAAATCAGCCCCTTACGAAGCAACGCATAAACTAGGGTTTAAGCTTCTGTCACTCTAGCAACCCATCATCTACTTATTACTTCCCAATGCCTTCCTCTAGGCCCAAATAATGGTGAAGTGTCATGTAGTCGACGTTCACATAACACCACTAGACGAGAGACAACATACATCTCATCAAAATATCGAACGAATACCAAATTCACATGACTACTAATACCAAGACTTCACCCCATGTCCTCAGGAACAAACATAACTACTCACAAAGCATATTCATGTTCATAATCAGAGGAGTATTAATATGCATTAAGGATCTGAACATATGATCTTCCACCAGATAAACCAATTAGCATCAACTACAAGGAGTAATCAACACTACTAGCAACCCACAGGTACCAATTTGTGGTTTTGATACAAGATTGGATACAAGAGATGAACTAGGGTTTGAGAGGAGATGGTGCTGGTGAAGATGTTAATGGAGATTGACCCCCTCCCGATGAGAGGATCGTTGGTGATGACGATGGTGATGATTCCCCCTCCCGGAGGGAAGTTTCCTCCGCAGAACAGCTCCGCCGGAGCCGTAGATTGGTTCCGCCAAGGTTCCGCCTTGTGGTGGCGGAGTTTCGTCCCATAAGCTTGCCTATGATTTTTTTCCAGGGTAAAAGCCTTCATATAGCAGAAGATGGGCACCGGAGGGCCACCAGGGGGCCCACAAGGCAGGGGCGCGCCCAGTAGGGGTGGGCGCGCCCCCCACCCTCGTGGCCAGGGTGTGGGCCCCCTCTGGTACTTCTTTCGCTCAATAATTCTTATTAATTCCAAAAATGACTTTCGTGGACTTTCAGGACTTTTGGAGCTGTGCAGAATAGGTTTCCAATATTTGATCCTTTTCCAGCCCAGAATCCCAGCTGCTGGCATTCTCCCTCTTCATGATAAACCTTATAAAATAAGAGAGAATAGCCATAAGTATTGTGACATAACGTGTAATAACAGCCCATAATGCAATAAATATTGATATAAAATCATGATGCAAAATGGACGTATCAACTCCCCCAAGCTTAGACCTCGCTTGTCCTCAAGCGGAAGCCGATATCGAAAAATATGTCCACATGTTTAGAGATAGAGGTGTCGATAAAAATAAAATACGGACATGAGGGCATCATGATCATTATTATAACAACAACATATATAGATTTTATCATATAATTTCTTATGCTCAACTAACAATCTATTCACAGTGTCAAGTATGGTTCAGAAACTTCATTGAGGACTAACAAACTATAATCTTAGTCATTGAAGCAATTGCAATTTATCATAACATCGTAAAGAGTAAAGAATAGAGCTTTTCAGCAAGTCCACATACTCAACTATTATATAGTCTTCTACAATTCCTAATACTCACGCAATACTTATGGTTCTGGAGTTTTAATCGGACATAGAGAAAGATAGGGGCTTATAATTTCGCCTCCCAACGTATTCACCTTTGGGTGATGTCAACAATAATAGTTCATGCTAACTTACATCCAATTGGATATATATATATATATATATATATATATATATATATATATATATATATATATATATCAGGATCTTTCCAACATGAGGTGCTTGCCAAAGGATAAAATGAAAAAGGGAAAGCTGAGGATCACCTTGACTCTTGCATAATTTAAAAGACATAAAGTAAAAGATAGGCCCTTCGCAGAGGGAAGCAGAGGTTGTCATATGCTTTTATGGTTGGATGCACACAATCTTAATGCAAAAGAATGTCACTTTATATTGCCACTTGTGATATGAACCTTTATTATGCAGTCCATCGCTTTTATTACTTCCATATCACACGATCGTATAAAGCTTATTTTCTCCGCATTAATAAGTCTTACATATTTAGAGAGCAATTTTTATTGCTTGCAACATGACAACTTACTTGAAGGATCTTACTCAATCCATAGGTAGGTATGGTAGACTCTCATGGCAAAAACTGGGTTTAAGGATATTTGGAAGCACAAGTAGTATCTCTACTTGGTGCAAGGAATTTGGCTAGCATGAGGGGGAAAGGCAAGCTCAACATGTTGGACGATCCATGACAATATACTTTAACTAAGATGTGAAAAAACATAACCCATTATGTTGTCTTCCTTGTCCAACATCAACTCTTTAGCATGTCTTACTTTAATGAGTGCTCACAATCATAAAAGATGTACAAGATAGTATATTTATATGTGAGAACCTCTCTTTCTTTATTACTTCCTATTAATTGCAACGATGACCAAAACTATGTTTGCCAACTCTCAACAACCTTTAAGCCTCATACTCTTTATATGTGAAGTCATTACCATCTATAAGATCAATATGAACTCTTTTATTTCTTTTTACTCTTTATATTTTGTGAAGATCATAGCAAGATAGCAAAGCCCTTGACTCAACACTAATCTTTATTATATATAGCTCACGGACTCGATTACATAGAGGGATCACAAAGCAAAACTCAAAACTAATTCATACCAAAACTTTATTCTACTAAATCTAGATATTACTAAATGGATCGAACTAAGTAAAACGGTAAAGATAGGAGTGTGATGGTGGTACGATACTGGGGCACCTCCCCCAAGCTTGGCAGTTGCCAAGGGGAGTGCCCATACCCATGTGATTATGTCTCCTTCTTCAGAGTGGGTGTTGTGATCTTCTTGGCGATGATGCCTCTCAGGATACGATTCTCCTCCTCGAGCTTATTGACTTGTTGCTTGAGGTCCATATTTTCCTTGCGAAGCTTGCCCGTGACGGCTAAAGCTCCTTTTACCCAAGGATGCTGCATAGCTTCTGGAGAACAAGTGACACTCGTTTTCATATTTTCATAAGAAATAAATTTAACGTTGGAAGGGATGACCGAATTTGGAATAGCTGAGCTCTGTAGTTCCCCCATTGCGAATCCAGCTCAGAGACCAGAGGTAACTTCTTGATCCTCCTCCATAGCACCTATCCTTTTCAAGTCGGCCTCCATCTCATCCTCTATTGATGGTCCAAAGTGATAAGCATCGTTGTTTGCTTCTGGACCTGGCGTCGGGTGAGACACCCGACTCTCCTCGACTGACTCTTGAGAAGACATCTTGCTCAAAATCTGCGACAAAACAACTCGAAACAAAAACAGAGGATTTTTGCATGATACGTTGGTTAAAACCTTCAGGAGATTATATAATGAATTTTTACCGACGAAAATAAGTATCGTGCAAGAAAACGGAGTCCGGAGAGCACACGAGGTGCCCACGAGGCAGGGGGCGCGCCCAGTAAGGGTGGGCGCCCCCTCCACCCTCGTGGAGGCCTCGTGTCCTTCCCGGACTACTTCTTATTTTCCTAAATTCTTAAATATTCCAAAACGGAGAAAATTTGCCATTAGAACTGTTTTGGAGTTGGTTTACTTACCGTGCCACGTACCTATTCCTTTTTGGAGTCTGAAACGTTCTGGAAAGTGTCCCTTATGTATTCCTCCGGGGTTACGGTTTAAATAATATTAGTTTCAACATTTATTGGGTTACCTGAGATATAGTGTTTGATTCTTTGACCGTTCACCACCCTCAGACTTGTGCCTTCAAAGTTGTTGATTTTTATGGCACCGGAACGATAGACCTCCTCGATAACGTAAGGACCTTTCCATTTAGAGAGAAGTTTTCCTGCAAAAAATCTTAAACGAGAGTTGAATAGCAACACATAATCACCCACGTTAAACTCACGCTTTTGTATCCTTTTGTCATGCCATCTTTTAACTTTTTCTTTGAACAGCTTGGCATTCTCATAGGCTTGGGTTCTCCATTCATCAAGTGAGCTAATATCAAATAACCTCTTCTCACCGGCAAGTTTGAAATCATAGTTGAGCTCTTTAATAGCCCAATATGCCTTATGTTCAAGTTCGAGAGGTAAGTGACATGCTTTTCCATAAACCATTTTATACGAAGACATACCGATAGGATTTTTATATGCAGTTCTATAGGCCCATAATGCATCATCAAGTTTCTTGGACCAATTCTTTCTAGATCTATTAACATTCTTTTGCAAAATTAATTTGAGCTCTCTATTACTCAATTCTACTTGACCACTAGACTGTGGGTGATAAGGAGATGCAATTTTATGATTAACATCATACTTAGCAAGCATTTTACGAAAAGCACCATGAATAAAATGTGAACCACCATCAGTCATTAAGTATCTAGGGACTCCAAACCTCGGAAAAATAACTTCTTTAAGCATCTTAATAGAGGTGTTATGATCAGCACTACTAGTTGGAATAGCTTCTACCCACTCAGTAACGTAATCAACAGCAACTAAAATATGTGTATATCAATTAGAGGCAGGAAAAGGTCCCATATAATCAAAGCCCCAAACATCAAATGGTTCAATGACAAGAGAATAGTTAATAGGCATTTCTTGGCGTCTACTAATATTACCAATTCTCTGACATTCATCACAAGACAAGACAAACTTACGGACATCTTTGAAGAGAGTAGGCCAATAAAAACCGGATTGCAATACCTTATGTGTAGTTCTATCTCCAGCGTGGTGTCCTCCTATGGTTCGGAGTGACACTTGCGTAGGATCTATTCCTATTCATGCTCAGTTACACAATGTCTAATAACACCATCTACTCCTTCTTTATAAAGGTGTGGGTCATCCCAGAAGTAATGTCTTAAATCATAAAAGAACTTTTTCTTTTGCTGGTATGTGAAACTAGGTGGTATAAATTTAGCAACAATGTAATTATCATAATCAGCATACCATGGAGCAGTATGAGAAGTATTTATGACTGCTAATTGTTCATCAGGAAAGCTATGATCAATAGGTAGTGGGTCATCAAGAATATTCTCTAACCTAGACAAGTTGTCTGCAACTAGGTTCTCAGCTCCCTTTCTATCAATAATATGCAAATCAAATTCTTGTATCAAGAGAACCCATGTAATAAGTCTAGGCTTAGCATCTTTCTTTTCCATAAGATATTTAATAGCAGCATGATCAGTGTGAATAGTTACTTTAGAATCAACAATATAAGGTCTGAACTTATCATAAGCAAATACAACTGCTAAGAATTCTTTTTCAGTGGTAGCATAATTTCTCTGGGCAGTATCAAGAGTTTTACTAGCATACTGGATAACATTTAATTTCTTATCAACTCTTTTCCCTAGAACATCACCTACAGCATAATCACTAGCATCACACATAATTTCAAAGGGTAAATTCCAATCAGGTGGCTGAACAATAGGTGCAGTGATCAAAGCTTTCTTAAGTATTTCAAATGCTTCTACACAATCATCATCGAAGACAAAAGGAATATGTTTTTGCAATAAATTAGTCAGAGGCCTAGAGATTTTAGAAAAGTCCTTAATGAACCTCCTATAAAAACTGGCATGACCAAGGAAACTTCTTATACCTTTAATGTCCTTGGGACACGACATCTTTTTAATAGCATCAACTTTAGCTTTATCAACTTTAATACCTCTTTCAGAAATTTTATGCCCCAAGACAATGCCTTCATTAACCATAAAGTGGCACTTTTCCCAATTCAAGACGGGATTAGTGTCTTCACATCTCTACAAAACTCGATCAAGGTTGCTCAAGCAATCATCAAAAGAGGATCCATAAACGGAGAAGTCATCCATGAATACCTCACAAATCTTTTCACAAAAGTCAGAAAATTTAGCCATCATACATCTTCGAAAGGTAGCAGGTGTGTTACATAAACCAAAAGGCATACGTCTATAAGCAAAAGTACCGAAAGGGCAAGTAAAAGTAGTTTTTGATTGATCGTCCACTGACACAGGTATTTGAATGAAACCAGAATAACCATCTAGAAAGCAGAAATGTGTATGTTTGGATAGTCTTTCTAGCATTTGATCAATTAAAGGTAAAGGGTAATGATCTTTCGTAGTAGCTTTATTTAATTTACGGAAATCAATTACCATCCTATAACCTGTAATAATTCTTTGCGGAATCAATTCATCTTTATCATTAGGAACAACAGTAATACCTCCCTTCTTAGGGACGCAATGGACAGGACTTACCCAATCACTATCAGCAACGAGATAAATTATACCTGCCTCAAGGAGCTTTAGTATCTCCTTTCTTACCACTTCTTTCATCTTAGGATTCAACCGTCGTTGATGATCTCTAACTAGTTTGGCATCTTCGTCCAATTTAATTTTGTGTTGGCATAGAGTGGGACTAATGCCATTAAGATCATCAAGAGTATATCCAATAGCAGCACGGTGCTTCTTCAGAGTTTTCAATAATCTTTCCTCTTCCTGCTCTGAAAGGTTAGCACTAATAATAACAGGATATATCTTCTTTTCATCAAGATAAGCTTATTTAAGATTATCAGGTAATGTTTTAAGCTCAAACACGGGATCACCCTTGGGTGGAGGAGGATCCCCTAGGATTTCAACAGGCAAGTTGTGTTTCAGAATAGGACCCTGTTTAAGGAATAATTCATCTATATCATCTAACTCGGCGGGTGCAATATCATGCATAATTTCATTGTATAAGGAAATAGGTATTGCACTCGCACTAGCACCCATATCACATAAGTCATGATAACAATGATCTCCTATTTTAACAGAAATAATAGGCATGCCTACAGCACGTCTATGTATCTTAGCATCGGGTTTAGCAAAGCTACTTCCTCACGGAAATAAATAACATGCCCATCAATATTATCAGCTAAGAGATGTTTAACCATAGCAATACTAGGTTCAACTTTAATTTGCTCAGGAGGTGTATATGTTCTAGTATTACTTTTACGATCAACAGTTGAAGCTTTAGCATGATCCTTTATCCTAACAGGGAAAGGTGGTTTCTCAACATAAGTAGTAGGAACAATAGGATCATTATAAGTGATGGTCTTTTCTTCAACTGTAATAGGTGAAACTACTTTTACTTCAGTGGGAGGATTATATTTAAACCACTTCTCCTTAGGGAGATCAACATGAGTAGCATAAGATTCATAGAAAGAAGCTACTATCTCAGAGTCAAGTCCATATTTAGTGCTAAATCCACGAAAAGCATCGGTATCCATAAAAGACTTAACACAATCAAACTTAGGTGTCATACCTGACTCCTTACCATCGTCGGAACCCCAGTCTTCAGAGTTGCGTTTAATTCTTTCCAATAAGTCCCACTTGAATTCAATAGTCTTCAGCATATAAGAACCAGCACATGAGGTATTGAGCATGGTGCGATCATTGAGAGAAAGTCGAGCATAAAATTTTTGAATAATCATTTCTCTTGAGAGCTCATGATTGGGGCATGAATATAACATTGACTTAAGCCTCCCCCAAGCTTGAGAGATGCTTTCTCCTTCGTGAGGCCAAAAATTATATATATAATTATGATCACGATGAACAAGATGCATAGGATAAAACTTCTGGTGAAATTCCAGCTTCATCGTTTATAGTCCCAAGATCCCGTATCATCACATAGCCTATACCATGTCAATGCATCTCCCTTCAAAGATAGAGGGAAGACCTTCCTCTTAACAACATCATCGGGTACAC
Source organism: Triticum timopheevii (assembly GCA_963921465.1). Classification (NCBI taxonomy): domain Eukaryota; kingdom Viridiplantae; phylum Streptophyta; class Magnoliopsida; order Poales; family Poaceae; genus Triticum; species Triticum timopheevii. The sequence continues at coordinate 442,776,459 of OY997274.1, read as the reverse complement.
CTGCAAGCTTAAATAGTCCACAAACTTCATCCACATAGATAAGGTGTAAATCGGGATGCAATGTTCCATCTCCTGCAAAGGGATTAGCTAGCAGTTTCTCTATCATACCCAAAGGAATTTCAAAGTAAACATTTTCAGTGGGTTCAGTAGGTTGAGGAGCAACTCTTTGCTCTACTGATCGGGGCGAAGATGCCCCGAACAAGCCCATCAAAGGATTAGTTTCCATAGTAACAAGTGACAGAAAATTTCAGCACACTATATAAATGTTTCCTTACCAAGTTCCACTCACTAAAGGCGCTTCACTCCCCGGTGATATCTACTACACAACCTTATTCTTGTAGACGTTGTTGGGCCTGAAAGTGCATAGGTTTGTAGGACAGTACCAAATTTCCCTCAAGTGGATGACCTAAGGTTTATCAATCCGTAGGAGGCGTAGGATGAAGATGGTCTCTCTCAAACAACCCTGCAACCAAATAACAAAATGTCTCTTGTGTCCCCAACACACCCAATACAATGGTAAATTGTATAGGTGCACTAGTTCGGCGAAGAGATGAAGATACAAGTGCAAAATAGATGGTAGATATAGGTTTTTGTAATCTGAAATATTAAAAACAGCAAGGTAACAAGTGATAAAAGTGAGTGTAAACGGTATTGCAATGATAGGGAACAAGGCCTAGGGTTCATACTTTCACTAGTGCAAGTTCTCTCATCAATAATAACATAGATAGAACATATGACAAGTCCTCAACATGCAACAAAGAGTCACTCCAAAGCCACTAATAGTGGAGAACAAACGTAGAGATTATGGTCGGGTACGAAACCACCACAAAGCTATTCTTTCGGATCGATCTATAAAAGAGTTCGTACTAGAATAACACCTTAAGATACAAATCAACCAAAACCCTAATGTCACCTAGATACTCCATTGTCACCTCAAGTATCCGTGGGCATGATTATACGATATGCATCACAAAATATCAGATTCATCCAACCAACATAAAAGTACTTCAAAGAGTGCCCCAAAACTACTACTGGAGAGTCAAGAACTTGTGCCAACCCCTATGCATAGGTTCCCAAGTGTCACGAAACCCGCAAGTTGATCACCAAAACATACATCAAGTGGATCAATAGAATAACCCATTTTCACCACGGTTATCCCACGCAAGACATACATCAAGTGTTCATAAAAGACTCAATCCGATAAGATAACTTCAAAGGGGAAACTCAATTCATCACAAGAGAGTAGAGGGGGAGAAACATCATAAGATCCAACTACAATAGCAAAGCTCGGGATACATCAAGATCGTGTCATAGAGGAACACGAGAGAGAACACGAGAGAGAGAGATCAAACACATAGCTACTGATACATACCCTCAGCCCCGAGGGTGAACTACTCCCTCCTTGTCGGTGTCAAAACTGGCGGATCTCAGGTAGAGGGTCCCGAACTGTGCGTCTAGGCGGATGGTAATAGGAGACAAGGGACACGATGTGTTACCCAGGTTCGGGCCCTCTTGATGGAGGTAAAACCCTATGTCCTGCTTGATTAATATTGATGATATGGGTAGTACAAGAGTGGATCTACCACGAGATCAAGGATGCTAAACCCTAGAAGCTAGCCTATGGTATGATTGTTGTAATGGAGGTTATATCCTACGGACTAGAGCCCTCCGGTTTGTATAGACACCGGAGAGGGCTAGGGTTACCCAGAGTCGGTTACAATGGTAGGAGATCTACATATCCGTATTGCCAAGCTTGCCTTCCACGCCAAGGAAAGTCCCATCCGGACACGGGACGGAGTCTTCAATCTTGCATCTTCGTAGTCTTGGAGTCCGGCGGACGATGATAGTCCGGCTGTCCGGACACCCGCTAGTCCAGGACTCCCTCAGTCGCCCCTAAACCTGGCTTCAATGACGATGAGTCCGGCGCGCATAATGTTTGGCATTGCAAGGCGGTTTCCTCCCTTGAATAATCCAGAGAAGATTTTGAACACCCGGATAGTGTCCGGCTCTGCAAAATAAATTCCACGTTCCACCGTAGAGAGAAAAATATATACACAAGTTCAATCTGCTAACGTATTTTGCGGCATGACGTGACACCACTACCAAGCCTTTACTTGAATCGTTTTTTATTATACCGCCTTAGCGCGTTTAGCGAAGCGGTTTCCTTGGCACGTCTTGTCGAAGCAGAGATCGTGTTCCCCTTATTCCAGGATTCTCATCAATACGGGCGTGGGTAACCCAACCGCGCCCGTCGCCACGCCTCCTCTATTGAAGGCGAATCCCGAACGGTCACGGAGATGGCTCTTGGTATTCCCCATCTTTATAATAGGACCAAGGCTCGTTTCTTCTCTTCAATATTCCATCGAATCCTCTCCTTGCTCCAAGTTCCAAACACTCAGAGCCCCAGATTCGAGCGCTTCGGACCTTCAACAATGTCCGGCTCCGACCTTCAGGGCCGGTGGGTGCCCTCCTCCGTCACGGAGGAGGACGTGCTAAAGCTGCGTGAGGCCAAGTACCTATCTTACGAGGTTTCGCACAGGCTGCCTGCCGAAGGGCAGGCCATCCCCACCCCCGAGCCCGGCGAGTATGTCGTCTTTGTATCCCACCTCCATCGGGGTTTAGGCTTCCCGACGGATCCTTTTGTGAGAGGGCTCATGTTCTACTATGGGTTGGAATTCCATGACTTGGCTCCAGAGTCCATCCTCCATATCTCCGCATTCATCATTGTCTGCGAAGCCTTTCTCCGCGTCACCCCCCACTTCGGACTGTGGCTGAAGACCTTCAATGTGGAGCCGAAGATGGTCGGGGGGCGTCAAGCTGAATGCGGCGGGGCGGCCGTAAGCAGGAGGGCCGATGCCCCGTGGCCTGAGGGCTCCTTCCAAGAGGAGCTTGGCTTATGGCAGCAGGAGTGGTTCTATATCACCGCTCCGAGGGGCAGCAGGCAGAAGCCACCGCCTCCGTTCCGCTCGGGACCTCCACGACGGTTGATGTCATGGGTCAACCAAGGGCTCAATTGGGGGCCGTCAAAAGACGTGCCCCTATTGCAGGGCCGGATTCGAGACCTCTAGGCGAGGGAGATCGATCTGATCGTGGTGGTGCAGGTTATGCTAATTAGGCGTCTCCTGCCCTGCAAACGCCGTCCTCTCCGGCTATGGGAGTTCAATCCGGAGGGCCCAAGGATTCTTCAACACTTCATAGGTATGACACCTGTGGAGATGTACAAGTTGTTCTTCGGATCACAGGTGGTGTGTCCGAAATTGACCGAGGATGCCGGCCTAAGCTGCAATCGCCCGGATACTCGAGTAAGTAGCTCCGTGCTTGGACGTACCGTTTGTTTGCTTTTCATAATTCGCTTTTTAACCCGTTATCCTCCAACAGGAGTGGATTGCGCAAGCAAAGCTGATAAGGTGTTCGGCCCCCCTCCCAGAGACCGCACTGGAGCCCGTGCTGGTCAGAATGTTGGAGGTTGCGCCTTCAGAAGAAGGCGAGGGGGAGAACAGAGGAGCTACCGCCCCGCCCAAGGGGGCGCTTGAAGAAGGGGGGATCGAGAATCCCTCCCTCCAGGGGGAGAAGAGGACCGCCTCCAAAGACCCGGAGGCCAAAGCCCCTAAGCGGGGTAAGAAATCTTCGCCGGAGGGTCCTGCATCCGGGGAGGCCCCGGCCGCATAGTCTTCTCTAAAGAATCAGCCCTCTAGCGAGCCATGAGTAGGAAAAGGGGAATTCATTAATGAAAAACATCCCTATTTGTGCTTCTGAGGATAACCGAAATTTTTTACCTTGTAGTTCAGATCTGCAACCTTCTCAGATGAGCTTGTCTTCGGGGGATCTTCATCCGAAGATGATGGAGAGCGAGACGCCTCCGTCTGCTGCGCCGTCGGATAGGGCGGACGAGCCTGAAGTGTCGTCACGGAGGGTATCCCCGAGCCCGGCAGAGCCGAAGAGTTCGGCGCCGACTAGTGTTCGGCCGGGGGAGCTGAAGGATCTGCTTGAGAGGGCGTTCGTCTCAGAAGATCACCGTGCGTTGACGAGCATGGTGATCGGAAGGATTTCGTCCGCTGAAAGCGGATTGCACAATGCCGTCAGGAGTTTGCTGGCGGGGTTTGAGGTACGTAAAAACGACGCCCTGTGTAGATAGTAGCCCCTGAGACTCGGTAGGTTGTCGAAAGCGACAGCGTGCCGAGGATCAAAATCGCAGGTATTGAGTGTCGCCTTTCCTATGCAGGTGGCGGATAGTCTGGGGGCTGGCCGGACTGATGGAGTTGCCGAATTAATGCGGCAACTCGATGTAGCGGATGCGGACATCGCGCTAGTCAACAAGCGACTTGACGAGTCGCAAGGTAAATTGATTCTCCGCAGTCACCTATTAAGGGAGCTAAAGCTCACTTCTTACAATATTTATGCTTGATGCAGATGGTGTTGCTGCTATGGAGAGCCTTCGGGCAGAACTTGCTCAAGCCAAGGAGCAGGCCAGAAGAAGCAACACGGCTGCCTCGAGGGCGGCGGAGGAGTTAGAAGCCGAAAGGGCTGCACACTGCCGAAGCAGGGAAGAGGTGGCCGAATTGGCCGTTAAATTGAAGGATGCTACCGACCGCAATGAGGCTCTTGAAAAGGAGCGCCTATCGGAGCGAGAAGACCTGGTGAAGGCTACCGCCGAAGCCAAGGATGCCCGTTCTGCAATGCGGGCTATGAAGGAGGAGCTGCGTCAGGCCGGAGACATTGTGGCTGGCAAGCCTTTTCTGCTACGCCGCAGGTTTACGGATCCAAAGTATGTCCAGCTTGGCCAGCTGTGGGGTCCGAAGGATCCATATATGGACTTAGCGGCGAGTGCGGCAGATGCCGTTGTGCACTTCCGAAGCCAGAAGGATCACAAGACGGAAGAGCTATTTTGGTCTCAATTCCATAGTCCGGATCGTTCACTTCCGCTGACCGATCGGTTGGCCGAATGGGCTGAGCTGAACAGGCTGTCCGGACTTGCCATGACGGATATCGTGGCTCATGTCTGGCCAGAGAGGCCCAAGGCGACGAGCTATTTTGGCTTATTGCAGCAATTTCTTGGGGCGGTGCCGCATATCAAGGAGATGAAGCGGTCGGCCTGCATAGAGGGTGCGCGGATGGCCCTTGCCCGTGTGAAGACACATTGGACAGAGATGGATGCCGACGCTGTAGCAACCCAGGGTTCGGACGAAAGCCGATTACCCGCCGAGCACTATTTTGGGGAAGTTATGCGTGGTGCTCGTGTAATAGAGTCGCAGTGCTCGAAAAATGTAACGTTCAAATGAACGTTTTTATTTTGTAAAACAATGGTTATGATGTAATCGCTTTTTATACTTGTGCGTTCCAAGTATTGAAATATCTCCTATGCGGCCGTTTATGTATACGTGTGTATAACCTGAAAGATGGCAGTCTTCGGCTTCAGCCCCCACGCACAAGGTGCGGGGGTGTTTGCAAAAATAGTGCATTTTCACACTTAATCCGATGTCTCGGTCCTGTTAAGGAGGTGGTAGCGTAGCAAACGAGGCAACCGGACTATAACGCTTTATCACTTTCACTTAGCCATTGGAGTTCGAGGGTGGGGCTACGATATAGCCCCTGGGGGCACCGCGCTCTCCGAATTCGGGGCGTGTATGTGCCTGACCGGGAAATGGTCCTTCGGCAAAGCGGAGGAATTCTAAACATTCCGATGGTCGATCGAGTGGTTGACCAGTCTCTCGTTGTATCATGACAGTCAGTTTTCGGCTTTCTCTACTGAGGTGCTCGCCCAGCCGAACTGGGGCACAATTGCAGTAGTTCTCCTGGTGCCGCGTTAGCCGATGATACGGAACGTAAGGCAGCAAAACACAGGAGCCGGGCAAACCCAACATTTGACCAAAGACATGATTCGAAGCTGATGCATATAAGGCCTAACTCGAGACGCCAAACACTCCCTAAGGTGTTCGGTCTTTATAATAATGGGCAGAACAATGCCCTAAGCCCCTAGTGTCCAGGTACGGGCAAAGTCTTCTGACACGGCCGATGCCAAAACGTCAGGCTCCACTCTGGTTATAATGAGAAGCCAGGGGATTATAGCAACAAGAGACAGTAAAAAAGGTTTATGCAGGGTCTTAATCTGAAAAGAATCCTTGCCACGGGTCCCTACTGCACGTCTGCGCCTGTGTCTCCGTTGTGCCGTTATCCTGGACGGGTGTGCACGTTGTTCATCTGTAAAAAGAGAGGAACTTTGTTTGAAAGGAAATCGTGCGAAAAAAGGTATATGAAAAATATTAATAAGTAAAGCGGAGTCTATATTAGCTTGTTGTTGCTTATACGCTCAGCCCCTTGTGAAGGGGCGTGCGGCTAGGGAGCCCCTAGCTTATTTGTGCTGGACTCATCTAGCCGTGTCCGGGGTCTTTGCATGACCCTCGCAATGAAATGATGCCACGTGGACCGGGCATTTTAAGTGTAAGAGACGCGTAATGTGGTATGGCGTTGAAGCGGACAAAAGCTTCACGTCCCATTAGTGCTTGATAGCCACTTTTGAATGGGGCGAAATGAAAAATTAGTTTTTCGCGTCGGAAGTTGTTCGGTGACCCGAACACAACTTCTAGTAATAAGGAGCCCGTGCACTTGGCGTAAGGGCCTGGCGTTACTCCTTTAAAGGAGGTGCGGCTATGCCGAATTTTAGTAAGGTCTATCCCCAACTTGTGGATTGTGTTTGGATATAGCAGGTTTAAATCGCTGCCTCCATCTATCAGGACTTGTGTAAATTGTAGTCCGTCGATTATAGGATCCAATATCAGAGCATTCCATCCTGCATTCCGAATACTTCTGGAGTAATCCAGGTGGTCGAAAGTGATTGGTTTTGACATCCAATCTCGAGGTTCCGCTGGGGTGGACCGTGCGAGACCCGTCTTAGCGGGTGCCGCATTGTTTTTTCGTATTATCACATGAAGTGAGTTTACTGCTTTGACTTCTTGTGGGAAAGTCTTTTGTTTTCCTGTACTCTGCTTGTGGGGTTTATCATCATCCTCGCTTGGTGCGTCGAGCCCCTTGTGTTCGGCATTTAGTCGACCGGACTGTTTGAAAACCCAACAATCTCGGTGGGTGTGGTTTGCAGGTCTTCCGGGGGTACTGGGATTTGACATATTCGACCCAAAATTTTGTTTAAGTTGGATAGCTCATCACTGTTATCCTTAAGAGGTAGTGTTTTGTTGTTTGGCTGCGATCTTTTGAATCCGGCGTTGACCGCCGTATTCTTTGGGCTTTTTTCTTTATTTCGGCGCTGATCCTTTCTGCTCCGTGATTTTCCGTTTCTATCTCTACTCTCGGATGTACTCGGGTCGCTGGTGCTGCACCTTGCTAGCCAGCTATCCTCCCCCGCGCAAAAGCGGGTCATGAGGCTTGTTAGCGCGGACATTGTCCTCGGCTTCTCTTGGCCGAGGTGTCTGGCAAGCCATTCGTCTCGGACGTTGTGTTTAAAAGCTGCTAAGGCTTCGGCGTCCGGACAGTCGACTATTTGGTTCTTTTTAGTAAGGAACCTGTTCCAGAATTTGCGCGCTGACTCTCCGGGCTGTTGAGTTATATGACTTAGATCATCTGCATCTGGAGAGCGGACATAAGTCCCTTGAAAATTTGCTCTAAACGCGTCCTCAAGCTCTTCCCAACTTCCAACAGTGTTTTCTGGGAGGCTTTTGAGCCAGTGCCGAGCTGGCCCTTTGAGCTTGAGGGGTAGATATTTTATGGCGTGGAGATCATCTCCTCTAGCCATATGTATGTGTAGTATGTAATCCTCTATCCAGACTCTAGGGTCTGTTGTTCCGTTGTAAGCCTCTATGTTTATGGGTTTAAACCCTGCTGGGAATTCATGATCCAGCACCTCATTGGTGAAACATAGTGGGTGTGCGGCGCCCCTGTATTTGGGTGTGCCGTTGTCTTCGAACACTTGACGTGTTGTGCTGCTTCCTGGGGCCCTCTTTTTTGGCCCGTAAATGGACCTGGCTGGGCCATCTGTTTTCCCAGGGTCATGAGTCGGCTTATGTGCAGCGCCGCTTGTAGATTTGGGCCTATCATCTGGTCGTCTATCCGACCAGGCGGCCTTTTTGTTTTTTGACTGTGGGGGCTCTATGGCTTCCTCGTCAAATTCTGGCAGCAGCTTGCGCTTCGGATAGCTCTTTGATTGATGGCCATTGCCGTATTTTTCTGCGGTTTTGAGCACTTTGCTCCACCTCGCTCTGAGTATGTCTTCCGCTGTTTTGAGCTTCCGTTTTTCCTTCTTCAGGCTTCTTGCGGTGGCGACGAGTCTTCTGTGAAGCTTTTTGTGTTCCGGTAGTATGTCCGGTGTGAGGTCGTCCGGACTGTTGGTTTCGCCAAGATTGGATTGATTATCCGATTCGTCCTGTTCGGACGGTTGCTTAGTTGCATGTTCGTCGTCCACTGGTGTGCCCTGCTCTAACGCTGGGTCATTAGGAATGTTGTCTTTGTCGAGGCGGGTCTTAGGGCGGCGCTTGCGTCGCCGCTTTGGTTGTTTATCGGCGGGATTATCCTTTGCCGCGCCCTGTTGCTCCTCGTCGTCGCTTCCTCTTGGGGTATCCACCATATATACGTCATGTGTTCGGGTGGTCTTCCAGTGCCCTGCAGGCGCTGGTTCTTGATCGTCTCCGGCATCGTCGTCCATACCGTCGATGTCTTCAGAGTCATAGTCTAGCATGTCTGTTAGATCGTCGACAGTGGCTACAAAGTGGGTGGTGGGAGGGCTTCGAATTTCTTCGTCGTCCGCATCCCAACCATCCTGGCCATAATCCGGCCAGGGTTCTCCGGATAGCGAGAGATGTTTTAGTGAATTTAGGATGTCGCCAAAGGGTGAGTGTTGGAAGATGTCCGCGGCGGTGAACTCCATGATCGGCGCCCAATCAGATTCGATTGGCAGGGGCGCAGGAGGTTCGGAGTCCGGCAGGGAGTCCGGCACCTCGGAGTCACGAGCTTTACAAGGGACAAGGTTAGTGTTCGGCTCCATCGCCATGGAAGGTGCAGCCCCCGATGTGGTGTCCAGCCACCGGTCCTCGATCTGGGCGATCGGCTCCGGACTGAGAGTCGGAGCGGATTCGTGTGCGGACACCAAGGCACTGTCCGGCGGCAGAGCTAAATCATGCCCATCGTGACAGCGCGGCATGCCCGGCTGTGGCTCGAGTCCGTCGAAGATCAAGTCCCCGCGGATGTCGGCCGTGAAGTTTAGGCTTCCGAACCTGACCTGATGGCTAGGGGCGGAGCTTTTGATCTGCTCCAGATGGCCAAGTGAGTTGGCCCGCAGTGTGAAGCCGCCGAATACGAAGATCTGTCCGAGGAGAGAAGTCTCACCCTGGACAGCGTTGTTGATTGAAGAATCCATCGAGCCTATCGGTGACGACACAGAGGAACTCTCAATGAAAGCACCAATGTCGGTGTCAAAACCGGCGGATCTTGGGTAGGGGGTCCCGAACTGTGCGTCTAGGCGGATGGTAACAGGAGACAAGGGACACGATGTTTTACCCAGGTTCGGGCCCTCTTGATGGAGGTAAAACCGTACGTCCTGCTTGATTAAAATTGATGATATGGGTAGTACAAGAGTGGATCTACCACGAGATCAAGGAGGCTAAACCCTAGAAGCTAGCCTATGGTATGATTGTTGTAATGGAGGTTATATCCTACGGACTAGAGCCCTCCGGTTTATATAGACACCGGAGAGGGCTAGGGTTACACAAAGTCGGTTACAATGGTAGGAGATCTACATATCCGTATTGCCAAGCTTGCCTTCCACGCCAAGGAAAGTCCCATCCGGACACGGGACGGAGTCTTCAATCTTGCATCTTCGTATTCTTGGAGTCTGGCGGACGATGATAGTCCAGCTGTCCGGACACCCCCTAGTCCAGGACTCCCTCACTCCTCGTCATGGATAGCGCCGGGATGATGAAGATGGCCTCCGGTGATGGGATCCCCCTCCGGCAGGGTGCCGGAACAGGGTCCCGATTGGTTTTTGGTGGCTACAGAGGCTTGCGGCGGCGGAACTCCCGATCTATCTTCTGTTCTGGAAGTTTTAGGGTACGTAGGTACATATGGGTGCTGGGAGAACGTCAATGGAGCTACGGGGGTCCCACGAGGCAGGGGGCGCGCCCAGGGGGGAGGCGCGCCCCCATCCTCGTGAGCACCTCCCGTATCTTCTGACGTGGGGTCCAAGTCCATCAGGTGGGTTTCCTTCCAAAAATAACTTCTCCACTTGATTTCGTTCTGTTTTGACCCCGTTTGATATTCCTTTTCCTCGAAACACTGAAATAGGCATAAAACAGCAAATCTAGGCTGGGCCTCCGGTTAATAGGTTAGTCCCAAAAATAATATAAAAGTGGATAATAAAGCCCAATATTGCCTAAAACAGTAGATAAAGTAGCATGGAGCAATCAAAAATTATAGATACGTTGGAGACGTATCAAGCATCCCCAAGCTTAATTCCTGCTCGTCCTCGAGTAGGTAAATGATAAAAAAGAATTTTTGATGCGGGGTGATACTTTGCCATAATTTCAATGTAAATCTTCTTAATCATGGTATGAATATTCAGATCCGAAAGATTCAAGACAATAGTTCATATTGACACAAAAATAATAATACTTCAAGCATACTAATCAAAGCAATCATGTCTTCTCAAAATAACATGGCAAAAGAAAGTTCATCCCTACAAAATCATATAGTTAGGCTATGCTTCATTTTCGTCACACAAAGATGTTCCCAACTTCTATACCCCCGATGACAAGCCAAGCAATTGTTTCATACTCAAATAAGCTCAAACTTTTTCAACCTTCACGCAGTACATGAGCGCGAGCCATGGATATAGCACTATGGGTGGAATAGAATATGATGATGGGGATTGTGTGGAGAAGACAAAAAAGGAGAAAGTATCATATTGACGAGGATAATCAACGGGCTATGGAGATGCCCATCAATTGATGTCAACACGACGAGTAGGGATTGCCATGCAACGGATGCACTAGAGCTATGAATGCTCAACAAAAGAAAACTAGTGGGTGTGCATCCAACTCGCTTGCTCACGAAGACCTAGGGCATTTTGACGAAGCCCATCATTGGAATATACAAGCCAAGTTCTATAATGAAAAATTCCCACTAGTATAAACAAGACAATTTATGAGACTCACTACATGAAGAACAAGGTGCTACTTTGAATCACAAGTGTGGTAAAAGGATAGTAACATTGCCCCTTCTCTCTTTTTCTCTCATTTTTTGGGGCCTTCTCTTTTTTTATTGGACTTTCTTTTTTTTCGTCCGGAGTCTCATCCCGACTTGTGGGGGAATCATAGTCTCCATCATCCTTTTCCTCACTAGGGCAATGCTCTAATAATGATGATCATCACACTTTTATTTTTCTTACAACTCGATATCTAGAACAAAGATATGACTCTATATGAATGCCTCCGGCGGTGTACCGGGATGGTGCAATGAATCAAGAGTGACATGTATGAAAAATAATGCATGGTGGCTTTGCCACAAATACGATGTCAACTACATGATCATGCAATGGCAATATGACAAAAGTAAAGTATGTCATGATGAACGAAACGGTGGAAAGTTGCATGGCAATATATCTCGGAATGGCTATGGAAATGCCATAATAGGTAGGTATGGTGGCTGTTTTGAGGAAGATATAAGGAGGTTTATGTGTGAAAGAGCGTATCATATCACGGGGTTTGGATGCACCGGCGAAGTTTGCACCAACTCTCAATGTGAGAAAGGCAATGCACGGTACCGAAGAGGCTAGCAATGGCGGAAAGGTAAAAGTGCATATAATCCATGGACTCAACATTAGTCAAAATAACTCATATACTTATTGCAAAAATTTAGAAGTCATCAAAAATCAAGTACTACGCGCATGCTCCTAGGGGGATAGATTGGTAGGAAAAGACCATCGCTCGTCCCCGACCGCCACTCATAAGGATGCACAAGCCAGGTACACTTCATGTTTCAAATTTGTTACACAACTTTAACCATACGTGCATGCTACGGGACTTTCTAACTTCAACACAAGTATTTCTCAAATTCACAACTATTCAATTAGCACGACTTTGATATTATCACCTCCATATCTCAAAACAATTATCAAGCATCAAACTTAATTTAATTCACTCAAAAAGAAAGTTTCACATATCTTGAACACCAAGTATATTAACATTAAGCAAATTACCATGCTATTAGCGACTCTCAAAATAATCTAAGTGAAGCATGAGAGATCAAGTTTCTTTAAAACAAATCCACCACCGTGCTCAAAAAATCTAAGTGAAGCACTATGAGCAAATGACAAACTACTCTGAAAGATATAAGTGAAGCACATAGAGTATTCTAACAAATTCCAATTTGTGTAAGGCTCTCTCTCATTAAAGAATTTAAGATCTTGATACTTATTCAAACAGCAAGCAAAGCTAAAGGAAACTACAATGCAAGGATAGCACAACTCATGTGAAGAAGCAAAAACTTAGGCTCAACCAATACTAACCGGTAGTTGTTGAAGAAGAAAGGTGGGATGCCTACCGGGGCATCCCCAAGCTTAGATGCTTGACACTTCTTGAAATATTATCTTGGGGTGCCTTGGGCATCCCCAAGCTTGAACTTTTGTGTCTCCTTAATTCCTCTCATATCATGGTTTCTCTTTTTATCAAAAGCTTCATTCACAACAAACTCAACAAGAACTTGTGAGATAGGTTAGTATAAACCAATGCAAAATCTTATTATTCTCTACTGTAACAAATCACTAAAATTATTATTCAACATTGAATACTAAATGCCTCTGCATATTTAATAGTCCTATCCTCAAATAGAATCATTAAACAAGCAAACATATGCAAACAATGCAACCATAACAGCAATCTGTCAAAACAGTACAGTCTGTAAAGAATGCAAGAGTATCAATACTTCCCTGACTCCAAAAATTATGAACTAGAATTCCCACTGTAATAAATTTATCAGAGCTCAATATGCAAAAATATTCAACGTTATACCATGCTCTGACTTTTCTAGGCAATTTTTGCAACAGCGGTAAACTTTCTGTTTTCAAACAGCAACATGCAAACTAGCAAAATAAGCATGGAAAAGGCTATCCTTGACTTTTTTATTGAAACTAAAGAGGAAAAAAAAATCTAACTAACAGCAAGCAAAAACTAACAAAATAAAATGACGCTCCAAGCAAAACACATATTATGTGGTGAATAAAAATATAGCTCCAAGTAAAGTTACCGATGAATGAAGACGAAAGAGGGGATGCATTCCGGGGCATCCCCAAGCTTAGTTGCTTGGTTGTCCTTGAATATTACCTTGGGGTGCCTTGGGCATCCCCAAGCTTAGGCTCTCTCCACTCCTTATTCCATTGTCCATCGAATCGTTACCCAAAACTTGAAAACTTCAACCACACAAAACTCGAAACAAAACTCGTAAGCTCCGTTAGTATAAGAAAATAAAACCACAACTTAGGTACTGTAATGAACTCATTTTAAATTCATATTGGTGTAATATCTACTTTACTCCAACTTATGTATGGTTCATACCCTCCGATACTCCTCATAGATTCATCAAAATAAGCAAACAACACATAGAAAACAGAATCTGTCAAAAACAGAACAGTCTGTAGTAATCTATATAAAACGTATACTTATAAAACCCCAAAAATTATGAAATAAATTTCTGGACCTTAGAAATTTGTCTATTAATCATCTTCAAAAAGAATCAACCTAAAATCACTCTCCAGTAAAAAATGGCAGCTAATCTCGTGAGCGCTAAAGTTTCTGTTTTTCACAGCAAGATCACATAAACTTCACCCAAGTCTTCCCAAAGGTTCTACTTGGCACTTTATTGAAACAAAAGCTATAAAACATGATTACTACAGTAGCATAATCATGTGGACACACAAAAACAGTAAGGATAAATATTGGGTTGTCTCCCAACAAGCGCTTTTCTTTAATGCGTTTTAGCTAGGCATGATGATGACAATGATGCTCACATAAAAGATAAGAATTGAAACATAACGGGAGCATCATGAAGCATATGACTAGAACCTTTAAGCCTAACCCACTTCCTATGCATAGGTATTTTGTGAGCAAACAACTTATGGGAACAATAATCAACTAGCTTCAAGAATTTACGCATATAGAGAGGAAACTTGACATTATTGCAATTCCTACAAGCATATGTTCCTCCCTCATAATAATTTTCAGTAGCATCATGAATGAATTCAACAATATAACCAGCACCTAAAGCATTCTTTTCATGATCTACAAGCATAGAAAATTTTCTACTCTCCACATAAGCAAACTTTTTCTTTATAGCATATGTATCATCACAATAATCATCATAGATAGGAGGCATGCTTTCATCATAGTAAATTTGCTCATCAAAGCTTGGGGGACAAAAAATATCATCTTCATCAAACATAGCTTCCCCAAGCTTGTGGCTTTGCATATCATTAGCATCATGGATATTCAAGGAATTCATACTAACAACATTGCAATCATGCTCATCATTCACATATTTAGTTCCAAACATTCTATAGATTTCTTCTTCTAGCACTTGAGCAAAATTATCCTTTCCATCATACTCGTGAAAGATATTAAAAAGGTGAAGCGTATGAGACAAACTCAACTCCATTTTTTTTGTAGTTTTCTTTTATAAACTAGACTAGTGCTAAAACAAGAAACAAAAAGATTCAATTGCAAGATCTAAAGATATACCTTCACTTACCTAGCCTCCCTGGCAACGGCGCCAGAAAAGAGCTTGATGTCTACTACACAACCTTCTTCTTGTAGACGTTGTTGGGCCTGCAAGTGCATAGGTTTGTAGGACAGTAGCAAATTTCCCTCAAGTGGATGACCTAAGGTTTATCAATCCGTAGGAGGCGTAGGATGAAGATGGTCTCTCTCAAACAACCCTGCAACCAAATAACAAAAAGTCTCTTGTGTCCCCAACACACCCAATACAATGGTAAATTGTATAGGTGCACTAGTTTGGCGAAGAGATGAAGATACAAGTGCAAAATAGATGGTAGATATAGGTTTTTGTAATCTGAAATAATAAAAACAGCAAGGTAACAAGTGGTAAAAGTGAGTGTAAACGGTATTGCAATGATAGGGAACAAGGCCTAGGGTTCATACTTTCACTAGTGCAAGTTCTCTCAACAATAATAACATAGATAGAACATATGACAAGCCCTCAACATGCAACAAAGATTCACTCCAAAGCCACTAATAGCGGAGAACAAACATAGAGATTATGGTCGGGTACGAAACCACCACAAAGCTATTCTTTCGGACCGATCTATAAAAGAGTTCGTACTAGAATAACACCTTAAGATACAAATCAACCAAAACCCTAATGTCACCTACATACTCCATTGTCACCTCAAGTATCCGTGGGCATGATTATACGATATGCATCACAAAATCTCAGATTCATCCAACCAACATAAAAGTACTTCAAAGAGTGCCCCAAAGCTACTACCGGAGAGTCAAGAACGTGTGCCAACCCCTATGCATAGGTTCCCAAGTGTCACGAAACCCGCAAGTTGATCACCAAAACATACATCAAGTGGATCAATAGAATAACCCATTGTCACCACAGTTATCCCACGCAAGACATACATCAATTGTTCATAAAAGACTCAATCCGATAAGATAACTTCAAAGGGGAAACTCAATTCATCACAAGAGAGTAGAGGGGGAGAAACATCATAAGATCCAACTACAATAGCAAAGCTCGGGATACATCAAGATCGTGTCATAGAGGAACACGAGAGAGAGAGAGAGAGATAGAGAGAGAGAGAGAGAGATCAAACACATAGCTACTGATACATACCCTCAGCCCCGAGGGTGAACTACTCCCTCCTCGTCATGGATAGCGCCGGGATGATGAAGATGGCCTCCGGTGATGGGATCCCCCTCCAGCAGGGTGCCGGAACAGGGTCCCGATTGGTTTTTGGTGGCTACAGAGGCTTGCGGCGGCGGAACTCCCGATCTATCTTCTGTTCTGGAAGTTTTAGGGTACGTAGGTATATATGGGTGCAGGGAGAACGTCGGCGGAGCTAGGGGGTCCCACGAGGCAGGGGGCGCGCCCAGGGGGGAGGGCGCGCCCCCACCCTCGTGAGCACCTCCCATATCTTCTGACGTGGGTTCCAAGTCCATCAGGTGGGTTTCCTTCCAAAAATAACTTCTCCAGTTGATTTCGTTCCGTTTTGACGCCGTCTGGTATTCCTTTTCCTCGAAACACTGAAATAGGCATAAAACAGCAAATCTGGGCTGGGCCTCCGGTTAATAGGTTAGTCCCAAAAATAGTATAAAAGTGGATAATAAAGCCCAATATTGCCTAATACAGTAGATAAAGTAGCATGGAGCAATCAAAAATTATAGATACGTTGGAGACGTATCACCCGACAACAGCGCCAGAAAAGAGTCTTGATGACCCACAAGTATAGGGGATAAATCGTAGTCCTTTCAATAAGTAAGAGTGTCGAAGCCAACAAGGAGCAGAAGGAAATGACAAGCGGTTTTCAGTAAGGTATTCTCTACAAGCACTGAAATTGTAGGTAACAGATAGTTTTGTGATAAGATAATTTGTAATGGGTAACAAGCAATGAAAGTAAATAAGGTGCAGCAAGGTGGCCCAATCCTCTTTGTAGCAAAGGACAAGCCTGGACAATTTCTTATAATGAGAAAATCGCTCCGAGGACACATGGGAATTATCGTCAAGCTAGTTTTCATCACGTTCATATGATTCGCGTTTGGTACTTTCATAATTTGATATGTGGGTGGACTGGAGCTTGGGTACTGCCCTTTCTTGGACAAGCATCCCACTTATGGTCAACCCCTATTGCAAGCATCCGCAACTACAAAATATGTATTAAGTTAAACCTAACCATAGCATGAAACTAGTGGATCCAAATCAGCCCCTTACGAAGCAACGCATAAACTAGGGTTTAAGCTTCTTTCACTCTAGCAACCCATTATCTACTTATTACTTCCCAATGCCTTCCTCTAGGCCCAAATAATGGTGAAGTGTCATGTAGTCGACATTCACATAACACCACTAGAGGAGAGACAACATACATCTCATCAAAATATCGAATGAATACCAAATTCACATGACTACTAATAGCAAGACTTCACCCATGTCCTCAGGAACAAACGTAACTACTCACAAAGCATATTCATGTTCATAATCAGAGGAGTAATAATATGCATTAAGGATCTGAACATATGATCTTCCACCAGATAAACCAGTTAGCATCAACTACAAGGAGTAATCAACACTACTAGCAACCCACAGGTGATAACCCACAAGTGTAGGGGATCGCAACAGCTTTCGAGGGTAAAGTATTCAACCCAAATTTATTGATTCGACACAAGGGGAGCCAAAGAATATTATTGAGTATTAGCAGTTGAGTTGTCAATTCAACCACACCTAGATAACTTAGTATCTGCAGCAAAGTATTTAGTAGCAAAGTAGTATGATAATAAATGTAATGGTAGCAAAAGTAATATTTTTGGGTTTTGTAGGAATTGTAAAAATAGCATCGAAAAAGTAAATAAGCGAAGTACAATATGTGAAAAGCTCGTAGGCATTGGATCAGTGATGGATAATTATGTCGGATGCGATTCCTCATGTAATAGCTATAACATAGGGTGACACAGAACTAGCTCCGGTTCATCAATGAAATGTAGGCATGTATTCCGAATATAGTCATACGTGCTTATGGAAAAGAACTTGCATGACTTCTTTTTCCCTACCCTCCCGTGGCAGCGGGGTCCTTGTGGAAACTAAGGGATATTAAGGCCTCCTTTTAATAGAGAACCGGACCAAAGCATTAACACATAGTGAATACATGAACTCCTCAAACTACGGTCATCACCGAGAAGTATCCCGATTATTGTCACTTCGGGGTTGTCGGATCATAACACATAACAGGTGACTATAAACTTGCAAATAGGATCAAGAACACACATATATTCATGAAAACATAATAGGTTCAGATCTGAAATCATGGCACTCTGGTCCTAGTGACAAGCATTAAGCATAGCAAAGTCATAGCAACATCAATCTCAGAACATAGTGGATACTAGGGATCAAACCCTAACAAAACTAACTTGATTACATGGTAAATCTCATCCAACCCATCATCGTCCAGCAAGCCTACGATGGAATTACTCACGCACGGCGGTGAGCATCATGAGATTGGTGATGGAGGATGGTTGATGATGACGACGGCGATGAATCCCTCTCTTCGGAGCCCCAAACGGACTCCAGATTAGCCCTCCCGAGAGATTAGGGATTGGCGGCGGCTCCGTATCATAAAACGCGAAGAAACTTTCTTTTTGATTTTTTTCTCCGCGAAACGGAATATATGGAGTTGGAGTTGAGCTCGGTGGAGTCCCAGGGGGGCCACGGGACAGGGGGCGCGCCCAAGGGGGTGGGCGCGCCCCCCACCCTTGTGGACAGGGTGTGGTCCCCCTGGTCTTGATTCTTTTGCCAGTATTTTTTATATTTTCCAAAACGTGCCTCTGTGGATTTTCAGGACATTCCGAGAACTTTTGTTTTCTACACATAAAACAACATCATGGCAGTTCTGCTGAAAACAGCGTCAGTCCGGGTTAGTTTCATTCAAATCATGCAAGTTAGAGTCCAAAACAAGGGCAAAAGTGTTTGGAAAAGTAGATACGTTGGAGACGTATCAACTCCCCCAAGCTTAAACCTTTGCTTGTCCTCAAGCAGTTCAGTTGATAAACTGAAAGTGATAAAGAAAAACATTTACAAACTCTGTTTGCTCTTGTTGTTTTAAACATGCAAAGCCAGCATTCAGGTTTCAGCAAATATTATGAACTAACCATACTCACAATAACACCTAGGTCTCACAATTACTCATATCAATGGCATAATCAGCTAGCGAGCCATAATAATAAAACTCGGATGACAACACTTTAACAAAACAATCATAACATGATATAACAAAATGGTATCTCGCTAGCCCTTTCTGAGACTGCAAAACATAAATGCAGAGCACCTTTAAAGATCAAGGAGTGACTAGACATTGTAATTCATTGTAAAATAGACCAGTCAAGTCATACCCAATAAAAATCAATAGTAATGAATGCAAATGACAGTGTGCTCTCCAGCGGGTGCTTTTTAATAAGAGTGATGATGACTCAACATAAAAGTAAATAGATAGGCCCTTCGCAGAGGGAAGCAGGGATTTGTAGAGGTGCCAGAGCTCAATTTTAAAATAGAGATTGAATAACATTTTGAGCGGCATACTTTCACTGTCAACGCAACAACTATGAGATGGATGTATCTTCCATACTACATGCATTATAGGCAGTTCCCAAACAGAATGGTAAAAGTTTATACTCCCCCACCACCAACAAGCATCAATCCATGGCTTGCTTGAAACAACGAGTGCCTCCAACTAACAACAGCCCTGGGGGAGTTTTGTTTAATTATATTGATTTGCTTTGATCTTTTTGGATCATGGGACTGGGCATCCCGGTTACCGGCCCTTTCTCATGAATGAGGAGCGGAGTCCACTCCTCTTGAGAATAACCCACCTAGCATGGAAGATATAGACAGCCCTAATTGAAACATGAGCTGCTCGAGCATACAAAACAGAATTTCATTTGAAGGTTTGGAGTTTGGCACATACAAATTTACTTGGAATGGTAGGTAAATACCGCATATAGGAAGGTATGGTGTACTCATTGGAATAACTTTGGGGTTTAAGGAGTTTGGATGCACAAGCAGTATTCCCGCTTAGTGTAGGTGAAGGCTAGCAAAAGACTGGGAAGCGACCAACTGAGAGAGCGACAACAGTCATAAACATGCATTAAAACTAATTCACACCGAATACAAGCATGAGTAGGATATAATCTACCATGAACATAAATATCATGAAGGCTATGTTGATTTGTTTCAACTACATGCGTGAACATGCGCCAAGTCGAGTCACTCAATTCATTCAAAGGAGGATACCATCCCATCATACCACATCATAATCATTCTAATAGCATGTTGGCACACAAGGTAAACCATTATAACTCATAGCTAATCAAGCATGGCACAAGCAACTATAATCTCTAAATGTCATTGCAAATATGTTTACTTCATAATAAGCTGAACCAGGAACGATGAACTCATCATATTTACAAAAACAAGAGAGGTCGAGTTCATACCAGCTTCTCTCATCTCAATCAGTCCATCATATATCGTCATTATTGCCTTTCACTTGCACGACCGAACGATGTGTATAATAATAATAGTGCACGTGCATTGGACTAAGCTGGAATCTGCAAGCATTCAACTCAAGAGAGAAGACAAATAATATGGGCTCTAAGTTAAATAAACAATCATGCATATGAGAGCCACTAAACATTTTCAATATGGTCTTCTACTCTCGACCCCCAAAGGAAAGAAAAGAAAATAAAACTATTTACACGGGAAAGCTCCCAACAAGTAAGAAAAAGAACGAGAAATCTTTTTGGGTTTTCATTTTAATTCTACTACAAGCAAGGAAATTAAACTAACTAATTTTTTTGGTTTTTCTTAAGGTTTATCAAACACACAAGAAGAAAACTAGAAAAAGAAAATTAAACTAGCATGGATAATACAATGAAAGAGTGTGAGCACCGACGACTAGAATAGTGTGTAAACATGAATGTAAAGTCGGTGAGAAATACGTACTCCCCCAAGCTTAGGCTTTTGGCCTAAGTTGGTCTAATGCCAAGGACCGCTGCTACTCTCCCTAGTGTACTCGGAGGTGTAATCAGGATACCACTGGCTGGCCATCTCCGGGGCCCACTAGTAAGATGATGCACAATAAGGGTCCAGTGCAGGTTCCGGCTCAGGCTCAGGTTCTGGAGTGGATGCTTGGCCTCGATGAGCGTACACCGCTTCCGATGTGAAAAGAAAATTATCTGCAATCAAATCAAACAACAGAGGCGCAGGCAAAATAATAGTCTCATTGTGTTTCTTATTAAATCTCAGGTTATACAAGAGCATCTTATCTTTGTTGTCAACAATGAACTCATGTGCTACCATGCTCTTGTAATCTAAAATGTAAGGAGGCAATTTTGTCCCCTCTTTCTCGTGGTGCCTAATAGGTATCTCAAAATGTCTAGCAAGACGTGAAGCATGGATACCTCCAAAGATGGGGCCTTTTGTACGATTCAGGCTTAGCCGTTTAGCAATGATGGCACCCATACTAAAACCATTATCTCCAAACAAGGCATGGTCAAGAATGATAATATCAGGCACATTGAAGTTTCCACTATTTCCACGACCAATCAAGCATCTACTAGCAAATATGGCAAAGTAACGTAAAACAGGAAAGTGTATGCTAGAGATTCTCGCATCGGAACCCTTCTTTGGATCCCCTACAGTGATAGTGTTAACAAACCCATCCACATCTTTATGATGTGGTTCATCTAATTTTCCTTCAAAGGGTATCCTACATACCGCACCAAAATTATGTAAAGACATTTCCCTGAATTCATCATATAAATGAAATGATACTAAAGGCGGTGACTTCTTAGGATAATAATAAAAGTTTTGCACGAAAGTATTGGTGAGTAAGAGATACTGATCGATCCGGTCGTGGAGGAAATCGGTGAGGCCTGCATTCTCTATCAAAGAATAAAAATCTTCATGAATTCCAACTTCTTTCAAGAAATTATCGCCTGGCCATTCACACAGTCGTACTTCCACTATGCAAGGAAGATTATACTTGGCTTTTTCCTTCTCTTTAGCTTGTTTTTCCGGGAGCCTTGGCTAGAAGAGCCCCTCAAAAATCTCCTTAACATTTTCTGAAAATTTCTGAAATTTTAGTAACTTCAAAATAGAAGTGAATAAAACTAAACAAGACTGGTAGCAACTACTCCTACAAGTGCCTAGAGCCTATATCATGCATTAGGATTACTTGGGACCTCATAAATTTATCATGCAAGCTCAAGAACATGGTCACCTATGCAGCAAAAATTTGCAATAAATAAAGCACTAGAACAAAAACTAATTGGACCAATGGAGGAGTCACATACCAAGCAACAATCTCCCAAAGCAGTTTTGTGAATGGAGCTTTGAGCAAGGAGATCGGAAATCGCAGCAAAATGAGCTAGAACTCGTGCTTGAGCTGGATGGGGATTTTTTTGGGAAGAAGATGGAGTGTGTGGGTGCTGGCATAAGTGGAGGGGGGCCACCAGGGGCCCACGAGACAGGGGGCGTGCCCAAGGGGTGGGCGCGCCCTCCACTCTCGCGGCCTGGTGCTTGCCCCTCCCGCAGTTTAGTGCCTAAAATCCTCAAATATTCCATAAAAGATCATACTAAATTTGCAGGGCATTTGGAGTACTTTTATTTTCGGGATATTTTTTTATTGCATGGATAATTCAGAAAACAGACGAAAATACTATTTTTGCTTTATTTATTCTAAATAACAGAAAATAAAAAGAGGGTACAGAAGGTTGTGCCTTCTAGTTTCATCCATCTCATGATCATCAAAATGAATCCACTAACAAGGTTGATCAAGTCTTGTTAACAAACTCATTCCGAATAACACGGAACCAGAGAAATTTCGAATAACACTAAGTTACCTCAACGGGGATATGAACATCCCCAACAATAAGAATATCATACTTTTTCTTGACAGTAGGGAGAGGAAATTCAAAATCTCCGATAATGATAGTTGGAACTTTTCCAATAAAATTGATGCTATGAACTTGAGATTGTTTCCTCGGAAAGTGTACCGTATGCTCATTACCATTAACATGAAAAGTGGCATTGCCTTTGTTGAAATCAATAACAGCCCCTGCAGTATTCAAAAAGGGTCTACCAAGGATAATCGACATGCTATCGTCCTCAGGAATATCAAGAATAACAAAGTCCGTTAAGATAGTGACATTTGCAACCACAACAGGCACATCCTCACAAATACCGATAGGTATAGCAGTTGATTTATCAGCCATTTGCAAAGATATTTTAGTAGGTGTCAACTTATTCAATTCAAGTCTACAATATAAAGAGAGGCATAACACTAACACCGGCTCCAAGATCACATAAAGCAGTTCTGACATAATTTCTTTTAATGGAGCATGGTATAGTTGGTACCCCTGGATCTCCAAGTTTCTTTGGTATTCCACCCTTAAAAGTGTAATTAGCAAGCATGGTGGAAATTTCAGCTTCTGGTATCTTTCTTTTGTTTGTAATGATATCCTTCATATATTTAGCATAAGGATTTACTTTAAGCCTATCAGTTAAGCGCATACATAAGAAGATAGGTCTAATCATTTCAGCAAAGCGCTCAAAATCCTCATCATCCTTTGTCTTGGATGGTTTAGGAGGAAAGGGCATGGGTTTCTGAACCCATGGTTTTCTTTCTCTACCGTGCTTCCTAGCAACAAAATCTCTCTTATCGTAACATTGATTCTTTGATTGTGGGTTATCAAGATCAACAGCAGGTTCAATCTCTACATCATTATTTTTGCTAGGTTGAGCATCAACATGAACATTATCATTAACATTATCACTAGGTTCATGTTCATCACCTGATTGTGTTTCAGCATCAGAGATAGAAGTATCATTAGGATTCTAAGGTGTGTCTACAACAGGTTCACTAGAAGCATGCAAAGTCCTATCGTTTTTCTTTTTCTTCTTTTTAGAAGAATTAGGTGCCTCTAAATTGTTTCTCTGAGAATCTTGCTCGATTCTCTTAGGATGGCCTTCAGGATACAAAGGTTCCTGAGTCATTCTACCAGTTCTAGTAGCCACTCTAATAGAAAAGTTGGTTTTATTATTTAATTCATCAAGCAAATCATTTTGAGCTTTAAGTACTTGCTCAGCTTGAGTAGCAACCATAGAAGCATATTTGCTAATGAGTTTAAGTTCACCTTTAACTCT
Source organism: Triticum timopheevii (assembly GCA_963921465.1). Lineage (NCBI taxonomy): Eukaryota > Viridiplantae > Streptophyta > Magnoliopsida > Poales > Poaceae > Triticum > Triticum timopheevii. Next base: position 442,752,537 of record OY997274.1, on the reverse strand, counting down.
AGCCATATAATCGCTCATGCGTCCTATCTCGAAAGCATTATTCTTTAATTCTCTACCAACATAAGCATTAAAACTTTCTTGTCTAGCCATAAAGTCATCAAATTCATCTAAGCATGGGCTATGAAATTTAGTAGGGGGGATTTCAACATTATCATATCTATAGAGAGAATTTACCTTTACTACCTATTTCGGGTTATCAAGACAATGCGGTTCTTCAATAGGTGGTATATTAAGACCATGTATTTCTTCAATAGGTGGTAAATTCTTAACATCTTCAACTTTAATACCTTTTTCTTTCATTGATTTCTTTGCCTCTTGCATATCTTCAGGACTGCGAAATAAAACACCTCTCTTCTTAGGAGTGGGTTTAAGAATAGGCTCAGCAGTTGGCTCAATTGGCTCAGGAATTGGCTCAGGAAGAGTCCAATTATTTTCATTAGTCAACATATTATTCAATAGTAATTCAGCTTCGTCGACTGTCCTTTCCATGAAAACACAACCAGCACAACTATCCAAGTAGTCCTTGGAAGCATCGTTTAGTCCATTATAAAAGATATCAAGTATTTCATTTTTCTTGAGAGGATGATCAGGCAAAGCATTAAGTAATCGGAGAAGCCTCCCCCAAGCTTGTGGGAGACTCTCTTCTTTGATTTGCACAAAATTGTATATTTCCCGCAAGGCAGCTTGTTTCTTATGAGCAGGGAAATATTTAGCGGAGAAGTAATAAATCATATCCTGGGGACTACGCACACAACTAGGAGCAAGAGAATTAAACCAAGTCTTAGCATCACCCTTTAATGAGAACGGAAATATCTTAAGGATATAATAGTAGCGAGACTTCTCATCATTAGTAAACATGGTGGCTATATCATTCAACTTGGTAAGATGTGCCACAACAGTTTCAGATTCAAGGCCATAAAAAGGATCAGATTCAACTAAAGTAATACTCTTAGGATCAACAGAGAATTCATAATCCTTATCAGTAACACAGATAGGTGAAGTAGCAAAAGAAGGGTCAGGTTTCATTCTAGCATTAAGAGATTGTTGCTTCCACTTGGCTAATAACTTTTTAAGATCATATCTATCTTTACAAGCAAAGATAGCTCTAGCAGCTTCCTCTTCCATAACATAACCCTCAGGAACAACAGGTAATTCATAATCAGGGGGAGAACTTTCATCATCACTATCATCAATAATAGCATCTTCAATAATTTCATTCTCTCTAGCCCTAGCAAGTTGTTCATCAAGAAATTCACCTAATGGCAAAGTAGTATCACGCACATAAGTAGTTTCATCATAAGTACCATGCATAGCAGAAGTGGCATCATCAATAACATGTGAAATATCAGAATTCATAGCAGTAGCAGGTTTAGGTGTTGCAAGCTTACTAATAATAGAAGGAGAATCTAGTGCAGAGCTAGATGGCAGTTCCTTACCTCCCCTCGTAGTTGAGGGCAAAATCTTGGTTCTTTCGTCTTTCAAGTTCCTCATAGTGATCAACAGATATAAATCCCAAGTGACTCAAAGAATAGAGCTATGCTCCCTAGCAACGGCGCCAGAAATTAGTTTTGATAAACCACAAGTGTAGGGGATCGCAACAGCTTTCGAGGGTAAAGTATTCAACCCAAATTTATTGATTCGACATAAGGGGAGCCAAAGAATATTATTCAGTATTAGCAGTTGAGTTGTCAATTCAACCACACCTGGATAACTTAGTATCTGCAGCAAAGTATTTAGTAGCAAAGTAGTATGATAATAAAGGTAACAGTAGCAAAAGTAATATTTTTCGGGTTTTGTAGGAATTGTAACAATAGCAACGGAAAAGTAAATAAGCGAAGCACAATATGTGAAAAGCTCGTAGGCATTGGATCAGTGATGGATAATTATGTCGGATGAAATTCCTCATGTAATAGCTATAACATAGGGTGACACGGAACTAGCTCCAGTTCATCAATGTAATGTAGGCATGTATTCCGAATATAGTCATATGTGCTTATGGAAAAGAACTTGCATGACATCTTTTGTCCTACCCTCCCATGGCAGCGAGGTCCTAGCGGAAACTATGGGATATTAAGGCCTCCTTTTAATAGAGAACCGGACCAAAGCATTAACACATAGTGAATACATGAACTCCTCAAACTACGGTCATCACCGAGAAGTATCCCGATTATTGTCACTTCGGTGTCGGATCATAACACATAATAGGTGACCATAGACTTGCAAGATAGGATCAATGTCACACCCTGATTTTCATGCCGCTACACTTAAGCTAACAATCATGATAAAATGTGGTTTGACAAAAACTTTCGAGTGTTTTGGACCTTGCCTTGATTGGTTTTTGTCTGCTGTTTGCAAGTGCTCCAAAAATCAAATAAATCCTCCAACTTCGATACTTCATTTCCTTGCCCCAAACTTCTGCCCAATGATCATGCCATGTGTATAGAGCGATATATTATTTTCTTACAAAAATAATTTGACCAAAAAGTATTTTCTAAAATTAGTTTTTAAAAACCCCTGAATTGAGGTTTGCACTTCAAGTACTTAATTAAGGGCAGTAAAAATCTTTCCAAAAATATATTTGACTCCTATTAGATATAGGATACCCAGAAACCACAAAAATATAATTTTAGAGGTTATTTTCCTATTTTATTTAAAAGCTTTTTCTTAAGGCCAGAAATGGTCTTTAATAGGGAAAAATTATTTTATTGTTTTAAAAATATTTTACAAAAATCAGGGAAACTCAGTGGACATATATTGTCCATATATAAGAGTTCAACACATGGTCATGTTCAAAATATTGGTCAAATCCCTCAAAAACCCTTTCTGGATATTTCAAGCTTTTGAAATAATTACAAAGGAAATATTCTCCACAAAATCCAAGAAAATTCTAGCATGTCAAATATGACATGTTTGATGATCTTGGCAATTATCATGTCATGGAGAATAGTATAACCCCATGAAATCCCCTCAAAACCATTTCTGTCCATTTTGAAGTTTGAGCAACTTTACATTGCCAAACATGTCCAAATGTTCTCAAACCTTGTGAACATGCTCAAATGGTCTAGTATTTCATCTAGACCAAATGGCACAAGTTGGAGAACAAGTTAGCTTGATCAAAGTGCCCCAAAACCCTTCCTGTCCAGAACCAAATTTGAACAACTCTACATTGGCAACTTCCTCCTTATGATCTCAACTTTTGTGGACATGTTCATAACCTCAAATGAACACCCTACACCAAGTGGTGCATCAAGGAGAACAGATTTGCATGACTAAATCTTGGGAAGTCCATTTCTGCTGATTTCTAGGGTTTACAAAAGTTGCATTGGCAACTTTTCCCAAATGAACTCAATCTTGGTGGAACCTCTTATTTTCTCATACCATTTGACCCTGTAAAGCCTCATGACAAATGGAGATCATATACTTGCCCAAAGCAATATCAAACACCTTCTGCCACTTTGCCAAAATACCATTTTTGACCTCTTCCACTAATCTCCATGGCCTCAACTTTTTACCAGAGCTCACCCTAGTCACCTCCTACCTCCAGTAACGTTCCCCTGGCCATTTGTCAATTATTGGTGGGCAAAAACTCCAAGATTCCTCTCTGGACAGCCATGGCAGCATCTCTTTCCTCCATCTATTTTTATTTCCTACCTCTCCCTTAGTACCTAAGCTACACCAGGGCATCTCCATATGCACCAGCAGCTAGTAGACAAGGCGGGGCACACCCAGAGCGCGTGGGCATGTCGTGGCATGCCAAATGGGCGCTCTGGAGCGTGCTACAGTGTGCTCCCGCACTGTAGCTGCGTCCTGCCCGAGGCTTCCGACCACCTCGAGCCTCCCCCGCGCACCAGTCGATGCTCCTCGACGTCCGCAACACGCCACGCCCCTGTCCCCCTTCTCTTTCTTCCTCCTGCTGCCTCCTCCACACGCGCCCCGACCGCCCGAGAGCTCCAATGGGCGAGCTCACACGCGTGAAGCCTCTGGCACTTCCCCGATCCTTCTCTCCCTTCCCTTGGCCATAGACCATCTCTACAAATGCCCCGGACACGCGCCCACGAGCCCCCGTGACCCCTAGCAACGGCAACGACCTCGCCGGCGCACTCGTCCATGGTGCACCATGGCCTCGCCCATTTTAAGCCACCCCGACCCTCTCTCTCGCCTCGGTTCGAACCCCCTCTCCCCCAGCAACCTCTCGGACACTCCCTCTCTCCCCCTCGTGGTCTCCCGCCCCCTCCATGGCTGGGTTGCCGCCGCTGTGCCCCCGGACCAACCCGAGCCTTCACTGCTTCCCCGCTCCCACTGAACGCTCCAGAGGACACCCACGACACCAAGGAGCCTCCCCCGCGCACCAGGACCTCCTCCCCGTGCTTGCCCTGCCCTGCTCGAATCTCGCCCGAGCACCGTCCGCCATGGCCGTGGCCCCACTCGTCGTCGTCCTCTGATGGACGTGCTGACAGGGAGGAGCGGGCGCGGCGCAGTCCCCCGAGCTCGCCGGTGCGCCGGGCACCCGCAGCAGCGCCCTTCGTCACCGGGGACGAGCTCGGCCTCGCCCCCTCTGTTCCTGCGGCACGGGAGGCCGCGCGAGGAAGGAGGAGGCCAGCCGGTGGACCGGCGACCCCACCGCTTAGTCTCTGCCGACGTGTCCAGCCGGTCCCGCTCGGGTTAAGTGGAGGCGGGATCCCCTCGAAACTGCCTTCCCTGCAGGGAAGCGTACTCCCGTAGTACGCCATCGGCATGGCCCTTCCCACGCGCAGCTGAGCCACTGGGCCGGCCCAGTGGCTATCCCTCGCCCGATGCGTGTTTTAGGTATAAGCCTAAACCTTTCCTTTTTCTTTTGTTTTGAACTCCTAAAATCCATAATAAATTCATTTTTACTCCAAATTTGATTATTCAAATTTACAGAGACTCCATAAATCAAGTCCTATTTAATAGGCCACAGTGGACATTTTTGTTGTCCTTGGTTTTCACTTAACCTTTTAAAAAGGTCATTTATCCACATAAGTCCACTTCAAAAATCCATATTATATTCACTTCAACTCCAAATCCAGTGAAACCAATTCCTAAATGTTTCTAAAATCATGCCTGAATTAATGGGTACTTTTACTCATTTTTATAAAATGGCATTCTGTGTACAACTTGTGGATCCATCAAATCCATTGATTCCATCATATTGAAATGTTTAGGAATATCCATTGATCCACTTCCAATGAAATCACCTTGGTCATTCCTCATATGACCAAAGTTATCCTAGAAAAGTCCAACTCATATTTTTAGAACACTTTTATTTCCTGCCTTGTTGTGTTGCTTATTATGGTTGCTTTCGACGATAGTTGACGAAGTAGACGAAATGCTCGGAGTTGGACTAGAGATATTTGAAGACCTCGAAGACTTTGTTAAAACAGGCAAGCAGCCCTTTGACCATGTCTATGAAACCCTTTTTATGCATGTCATATAGCACCATATTGTTGTTGCAACGGAATCATGATGAGGTGGTATCCACTTTGATGGTTTGCCACCGTACTTTCTCGTTGATACTTGCATTGTGCATGACCCTACCTTCTTATGAGGGTTATGCCGGTGGGAGTAGATAGGATGCTACAGTAGATGCTACACAAAAAGGGACGGGTATATGCATGATGAAGGAGACAAAGTATTTTCAAAGGACTTTTCGAAAACCCCGTCGGGTGCCACCTATGCCCGAGGGAGATGATGAGATGGGTAACCACTTGATGACGAAGTGGTGTACCGAGGAAAGTGTGTGTGTTGTTTTCGAAAACGGATTAGATTTAAGATTTGATGACTGTCCCAACCTTACATGCGCAACCACTCTACCCTTATATGGGAAAGGGCATTATTGATTACCTAGACCAATACTAGCTTGGAGCCCGCATTACTAGTGACGGGAGAGTTGTTGGTGCGCTCTCTCGGGACGGGGTCGCGCCAGGTAGGGCGGCCAAGAACATTTTTATGGGGCACCGGACACACCGTTGGTACCCCGTGCTTGTGATGTGAGATGATTATGGAGCGTGGCTCCGCGAAAACGTTATGTGATAATGTTGGGCACAGGGGTTACTACCAATCGAGTGGACTCCATGTTAGTGTCGTCTAGGGAAAGGTAGTGATCGGGTGCTTACCCCGGGTACTTGAGGTATCGCGGGTCGTGGATGACACGGAAGTTCCCCGGATCTTGTGGGTACAGTGTGCAACCTCTGCAGAGTGTAAAACTATTCGAATAGCCGTGTCCACGGTGAAGGACGGTTGGGCGGTGCTGCTTAAACTATGTCCAGAGTTTACAAACCAGTGTGTGTGACTACTTGGGTCAAGTCAAAGGACTTGACATGATTGAGATGGGTTGGTGCCCACTCTATTTATGTTGATATCTGTAACCTGTCCTCATGGTTACTTGAATTCTCTTGATGCATGTCTTACAAGTTGTTAAACATGTCATTGCACTCAAAACTAGCTTTCTACAAAAATTTGCCTATATTATGCATTGTTGTATCTTGAACCAAAACATGGGTTGCTTGCGAGTACATTCAAAGTACTCATTGGCTTGCCACTGGTTATTTAATTGACCAGGCATGGAAGAACCGGAGTTCAAAGAAGAGTTCTTTGGAGACGAACATGCAAACTAGGACGTTTCCCAGTCAGAATGCCTGTAGGGTTAAGGCAGATGGCATGGGTTCTACTTATCGACGAAGATTTCTGCTGCTTGTGTTTCATTTGATGTTCAGCCCTTAAGACTTTATCTATGTAAGACTTGACCATAATGGTCATAATTTGTGTAAGACGGTATGTATGGATGTAAGACTCTTGTTACTCAGCTTCTGTGTGTTCAGTGAGCATTGATCTCTGGGATCACTATACACGTGCATTCGGTGATCTCGACTTATGAGTCGGGGTCCCCACAGAGCTGGTATCAGAGCCATCCTGACTGTAGGAAGCCTTAGTTAGCATGGTTGTTAGTTAGGGTAAAACTATTTCCAAAACTACTACTAGTTTTCAAAACTATCTGTACTTCTCTTCCCTTCTTAGTTTTTCGAAAACTAAGGAATACTTTCCCAATTAATCTCTTCCCCTTCAAAACCTTTGGTCGCTAGAACCCTTATGCCCCTGACCACTAGATTCCTTGTAATCCTCGTGGATAATCTAGAAGGAAGATGCCTTGCCAGACGTTCACCCACATCTCCTGAACACAAGATTGGCGACATCACAACAAGACGATACCAACAGAAGATACATCGTCAAGGAATGAGGACCTGAAGACCCAGGAGATGGTGACACCCTTGACACTGCCCCGAGATGATGCAACCTTAGCCTACGATGATCAGGGCATAGGATATGCAAGATCATGATATACATCGCTAATAGAGTAACCCTGTCACTACCGTTGTTGTATCGGCAACCACCGGTGGATGAGAACCTAGCCATTTGGTCCGCCTCACTATAGTGAGCAGGAAAACGGTTCTCCTCATCCCCCGCTCTTGGTGTCGATGTTGTCATCAACGTAACCGACATGATGGACCTCTATTACGCCTTGATAATGTCATTGCATAAAGGATTACCTACCTGGTACCATCGATGGCTTAGAAGACAAAAAGGGATCGTCATGATTAAGAAGACAATAGAAGACCAAGTCAATGCCAGTTACAAGGAGCCACTTTCACCCCATCACATAAACAGGCGAGAAGTTGTTGAAGAATCTTCAGGCTCAACCCGGATTCTTTCATCGAACAACTACAAGAGACGTAGCAACACCTGAGGAAAACTCGGAAGACTGCACGAGGCACAAGGCACGACTACTGAGTCCGAGAACCCCTAGGGTAGGATGAGTCGTGTACCCCCTATGCGCAGTCGGGTCCGCATGATAGTTCGAATAGAACCATGATTGTGTGTTGCTTGTTTTTATTTGTTTGTGTTTTGATGTAGGTCACACTTTTGCCCTAAGCGACAAGTACGCGACTATATCACCTCCTTACCCTGTTTCTTTGGTTTGGCCCTTTTTGCACCTATTTGTTTGCACTTGCACTATAGAACCCCCTTTAGGCATCCCCCTCCTCTACGCTACTTTTCCCTCTCATCTCTCTCCTCAATTGAAGGCTAGCAAGACAAGATGCACCAAGGATTCTACTTTGGCAACCAACCAGCACTGAAGACTTTTGCTACAACCTCCTCGACCAAATGCAGCCCCTTAGAGTTATGGTTGCCCCTCAAGATTAGAAACCCATTCCTAGACCCTTCGAGACTTCATAAGATACCTCAGCTCGAATCCTTAACCATGTGCTTAACCCACAGAATTGTAAGAGAACCTGTTAAGCCTCCGTAACCTTGCTTATCACTGGGTTCATTATGGAACTAGTGGACATAGTGAACGAGCACATTATCATCCTAAGATAGCACCAAAACTGACGATGCCATAGGGAAGACCAATTTGAGGATATAGGAACTAAGGACAAATGACTTGATGAGTTTATATCAATGACTTTGAGGAATCGTCCGAGACTATTCGGTGGATTATGAGGCTTTGATGTTGGTAGATGAACTTGGTGGGATCATGAGTATAGATTAGCATAGCTTTCATTACCCCTGAGTAAATTGGATTTAGTAGGATAATTGTGTTCGCAAGCTGGAATTCTTGGAAGTATTTGGATTTAACTTAGCCATGGGATATTGATAGGAGACAGTTGATATTACGTAAATGACTTGGGGGAAAGTGTGGAAACTCTCGCGGGACATGAGATTTGGATTAAATAAGTTACCCTAGTGGAGTATGGATGCAGACATGGTTCGGAGTAAATTGGATTTAGACTGATGATCTTGATCATGATACCATGTTTCTCGGTGGACCATAAACGAGGAGATTGGACTAATTGTAGGAGTTTATGTAGGCATCTTTGTGAGCTTGACCTTGGAGTATTACTAGAACACAATAACGGGAATTGGTGGACTGACTATAGTAAGGCAGCCCTTTTAAGTATTGGGGATTATAAGGACTTTAGGAGATCATGTGGAACACCATAAACATTGGATTTGTAGAATTAATGGATTGTGTAGCGATTGATGGAAGTTAATGGGCTGCTGGAGTTGATTCATAGGAAGGAAACAAGATCTTGGAGTGGCTTACGACGTGTTTCCTTAGGATAGAGGTGCTTTATCTTAGACCTTGGAAGAATAGGCTGAGCACTTGGATTGTCACGTTCAAGCTTAGCAGCTTATATGTTCTACCCATGGATTTTTAGGGGTAGACATATATGATTTTGTTAGACCTCCTCTCGAGAGTCATGAGGATATGAATCACATGAGTGATGATTGGAGTTGACCTATACAAAATGATACTATCAGTGATATGATGTGATTTGTTTAAAGGACTAGATAGCACAATTGGCATCTCAGAAACTATGCTCAAGGATGGGATGATAAACATTCACTCACACACTAGAATCCTTGAAACCCTTACTCCCTACCAAGCCACAACATGGTCGGATCCTGACCTTGGGCTTTGGCTCTAGATCGATAAGACCTTGGCCAATACTCAACCATGACCATCACCAATGCCTCAGCCCACTTTACGTACCCCATAGACTTCATGGAGTGCTTGGACAAGTTAGTTGTCATCTTTCTTTGGTGACCTACTTGTCCACCTGAAGACGGAAGAAGAATCGTTGAGCTGGTCAAGGAACATCTGAAGATCGTCATGTCTTGGAGGAAGAACTACACCAACCACCATCTTCAAAAAGTATACTTCCGCGTCAAAGACCATGTGTATCTGCAAGACACTCCTCTCTAAGGAACCAAGCATTTCCAAGACAAGGAGACCCACACCAAGATTCATCGGCCCCCTTCGAGATCACTCCAAGATTTAACAACCCCCTCTGAGATCACTAAGAGACGAAGAGAAGACAGTTAGCAGCTGGAGTTGCCACCTGAGTTACCTAATGTGCACAATGCTTTCCATGCATCACAACCCCGGAAGTGTTTCCAACTTCCTAACTTGCCCAATCTCTACGAGGGCATTGACCACCGAGCCATCGACCCCTAGCTCAATCTAACCTACCGTGAGCTACCCATTAGCAACCTGGATCAAGAAGAGCGTCATACACGAAGCTACACCAGCAAGTACTTCAAGCTCAATGGAGCACTACACGGAAGCAGAAGCAACATGAGGACTTGAAGACTACCCCAGATCCAAGTTCATGTATCCCTTTCCGCGCCTAGTTTGGGAATCTCGGGGACGAGATTCTTGTAAGGGGGTAGGTCTGTCACACCCTGATTTTCATGCCACTACACTTAAGCTAACAATCATGATAAAATGTGGTTTGACAAAAACTTTTGAGTGTTTTGGACCTTGCCTTGATTTGTTTTTGTCTGCTGTTTGCAAGTGCTCCAAAAATCAAATAAATCCTCCAACTTCGATACTTCATTTCCTTGCCCCAAACTTCTGCCCAATGATCATGCCATGTGTATAGAGCAATATAGTATTTTCTTAGAAAAATAATTTGACCAAAAAGTATTTTCTAAAATTAGTTTTTCAAAACCCCCTGAATTGAGGTTTGCACTTCAAGTACTTAATTAAGGGCAGTAAAAATCTTTCCAAAAATATATTTGACTCCTATTAGATATAGGATACCCAGAAACCACAAAAATATAATTTTAAAGGTTATTTTCCTATTTTATTTAAAAGCTTTTTCTTAAGGCCAAAAATGGTCTTTAATAGGGAAAAATTATTTTATTGTTTTAAAAATATTTTACAAAAATCAGGGAAACTCAGTGGACATATATTGTCCATATATAAGAGTTCAACACATGGTCATGTTCAAAATATTGGTCAAATCCCTCAAAAACCCTTTCTGGATATTTCAAGCTTTTGAAATAATTACAAAGGAAATATTCTCCACAAATTCCAAGAAAATTCTAGCATGTCAAATATGACATGTTTGATGATCTTGGCAATTATCATGTCATGGAGAATAGTATAACCCCATCAAATCCCCTCAAAACCATTTCTGTCCATTTTGAAGTTTGAGCAACTTTACATTGCCAAACATGTCCAAATGTTCTCAAACCTTGTGAACATGCTCAAATGGTCTAGTATTTCATCTAGACCAAATGGCACAAGTTGGAGAACAAGTTAGCTTGATCAAAGTGCCCCAAAACCCTTCCTGTCCAGAACCAAATTTGAACAACTCTACATTGGCAACTTCCTCCTTTTGATCTCAACTTTTGTGGACATGTTCATAACCTCAAATGAACACCCTACACCAAGTGGTGCATCAAGGAGAACATATTTGCATGACTAAATCTTGGGAAGTCCATTTCTGCTGATTTCTAGGGTTTAAAAAAGTTGCATTGGCAACTTTTCCCAAATGAACTCAATCTTGGTGGAACCTCTTATTTTCTCATACCATTTGACCCTGTAAGCCTCATGACAAATGTAGATCATCTACTTGCCCAAAGCAATATCAAACACCTTCTGCCACTTTGCCAAAATACCATTTTTGACCTCTTCCACTAATCTCCATGGCCTCAACTTTTTACCAGAGCTCACCCTAGTCACCTCCTACCTCCAGTAAATTTCCCCTGGCCATTTGTCAATTATTGGTGGGCAAAAAATCCAAGATTCCTCTCTGGACAGCCATGGCAGCATCTCTTTCCTCCCTCTATTTTTATTTCCTACCTCTCCCTTAGTACCTAAGCTACACCACGGCATCTCCATATACACCAGCAGCTAGTAGACAAGGCGGGGCACACCCATAGCGCGTGGGCATGCCGTGGCATGCCAAATGGGAGCTCTAGAGCGTGCTACAGTGTGCTCCCGCACTGTAGCTGCGTCCTGCCCGAGGCTTCCGACCACCTCGAGCCTCCCCCGCGCGCCAGTCGATGCTCCTCGACGTCCACAACACGCCACGCCCCTGTCCCCCTTCTCTTTCTTCCTCCTGCTGCCTCCTCCACACGCGCCCCGACCGCCCGAGAGCTCCAATGGGCGAGCTCACACGCGTGAAGCCTCTGGCACTTCCCCGATCCTTCTCTCCCTTCCCTTGGCCATAGACCATCTCTACAAACGCCCCGGACACGCGCCCACGAGCCCCCATGACCCCTAGCAATGGCAACGACCTCGCCGGCGCACTCGTCCACGGTGCACCGCGGCCTCGCCCATTTTAAGCCACCCCGACCCTCTCTCTCGCCTCGGTTTGAACCCCCTCTCCCCCAGCAACCCGAGCCTTCACTGCTTCCATGGCTGGGTTGCCGCCATGGCTGGGGAGCCTTCACTGCTTCCATGGCTGGGGACACTCCCTCTCTTCCCCTCGTGGTCTCCCGCCCAGTCCATGGCTGGGTTGCCGCCGCTGTGCGCCCGGACCAACCCGAGCCTTCACTGCTTCCCCGCTCCCACTGAACGCTCCAGAGGACACCCACGACACCAAGGAGCCTCCCCCGCGCACCAGGCCCTCCTCCCCGTGCTTGCCCTGCCCTGCCCGAATCTCTCCTGAGCACCGTCCGCCATGGTCGTGGCCCCACTCGCCGTCGTCCTCCGATGGACGTGCTGACAGGGGGGAGCGGGCGCGGCGCAGTCCCCCGAGCTCGCCGGTGCGCCGGGCACCTGCAGCAGCGCCCTTGGTTGCCGGGGACGAGCTCAGCCTCGCCCCCTCTGTTCCTGCGGCACGGGAGGCCGCGCGAGGAAGAAGGAGGCCGGCCGGTGGACCGGCGACCCCACCGCTCAGTCTCTGCCGACGTGTCCAGCCGGCCCCGCTCGGGTTAAGTGGAGGCAGGATCCCCTTGAAACCGCCTTCCCTGCAGGGAAGCGTACTCCCATAGTACGCCATCGGCGTGGCCCTTCCCGCGCGCAGCTGAGCCACTGGGCCGGCCCAGTGGCTATCCCTCGCCCGATGCGTGTTTTAGGTATAAGCCTAAACCTTTCCTTTTTCTTTTGTTTTGAACTCCTAAAATCCATAATAAATTCATTTTTACTCCAAATTTGATTATTCAAATTTACAGAGACTCCATAAATCAAGTCCTATTTAATAGGCCACAGTGGACATTTTTGTTGTCCTTGGTTTTCACTTAACCTTTTAAAAAGGTCATTTATCCACACAAGTCCACTTCAAAAATCCATATTATATTCACTTCAACTCCAAATCCAGTGAAACCAATTCCTAAATGTTTCTAAAATCATGCCTGAATTAATGGGTACTTTTACTCATTTTTATAAAATGGCATTCTGTGTACAACTTGTGGATCCATCAAATCCATTGATTCCATCATATTGAAATGTTTAGGAATATCCATTGATCCACTTCCAATGAAATCACCTTGGTCATTCCTCATATGACCAAAGTTATCCTAGAAAAGTCCAACTCATATTTTTAGAACACTTTTATTTCCTGCCTTGTTGTGTTGCTTATTATGGTTGCTTTCGACGATAGTTGACGAAGTAGACGAAATGCTCGGAGTTGGACCAGAGATATTTGAAGACTTCGAAGACTTTGTTAAAACAGGCAAGCAGCCCTTTGACCATGTCTATGAAACCCTTTTTATGCATGTCATATAGCACCATATTGTTGTTGCAACGGAATCATGATGAGGTGGTATCCACTTTGATGGTTTTCCACCGTACTTCCTCGTTGATACTTGCATTGTGCATGACCATACCTTCTTATGAGGGTTATGCCGGTGGGAGTAGATAGGATGCTATAGTAGATGCTATGCAAAAAGGGACGGGTATATGCATGATGAAGGAGACAAAGTATTTTCAAAGGACTTTTCGAAAACCCCGTCGGGTGCCACCTATGCCCGAGGGAGATGATGAGATGGGTAACCACTTGATGACAAAGTGGTGTACCGAGGAAAGTGTGTGTGTTGTTTTTGAAAACGGATTAGATTTTAAGATTTGATGATTGTCCCAACCTTACATGCGCAACCACTCTACCCTTATATGGGAAAGGGCATTATTGATTACCTAGACCGATACTAGCTTGGAGCCCGCATTACTAGTGACGGGAGAGTTGTTGGTGCGCTCTCTCGGGACGGGGTCGCGCCAGGTAGGGCAGCCAAGAACATTTTTATGGGGCACCGGACACACCGTTGGTACCCCGTGCTTGTGATATGAGATGATTATGGAGCGTGGCTCCGCGAAAACGTTATGTGATAATGTTGGGCACGGGGGTTACTACCAATCGAGTGGACTCCATGTTAGTGTCGTCTAGGGAAAGGTAGTGATCGGGTGCTTACCCCGGGTACTTGAGGTATCGCGGGTCATGGATGACACGGAAGTTCCCCGGATCTTGTGGGTACAGTGTGCAACCTCTGCAGAGTGTAAAACTATTCGAATAGCCGTGTCCACGGTGAAGGACAGTTGGGCGGTCCTACTTAAACTATGTCCAGAGTTTACAAACCAGTGTGTGTGACTACTTGGGTCAAGTCAAAGGACTTGACGTGATTGATATGGGTTGGTGCCCACTCTATTTATGTTGATATATGTAACCTGTCCTCATGGTTACTTGAATTCTCTTGATGCATGTCTTACAAGTTGTTGAACATGTCATTGCACTCAAAACTAGCTTTCTGCAAAAATTTGCCTATATCATGCATTGTTGTATCTTGAACCAAAACATGGGTTGCTTGCGAGTACATTCAAAGTATTCATTGGCTTGCCACTGGTTATTTAATTGACCAGGCATGGAAGAACCGGAGTTCGAAGAAGAGTTCTTTGGAGACGAACATGCAAACTAGGACGTTTCCCAGTCAGAATGCCTGTAGGGTTAAGGCAGATGGCATGGGTTCTACTTATCGACGAAGATTTCCGCTGCTTGTGTTTCATTTGATGTTCAGCCTTAAGGCTTTATCTATGTAAGACTTGACCATAATGGTCATAATTTGTGTAAGACGGTATGTATGGATGTAAGACTCTTGTTACTCAGCTTCTGTGTGTTCAGTGAGCATTGATCTCTGGGATCACTATACACGTGCATTCGGTGATCTCGACTTATGAGTCGGGGTCCCCACAATCAAGAACACACATATATTCATGAAAACATAATAGGTTCAGATCTGAAATCATTGTGCTCGGGCCGTAGTGACAAGCATTAAGCATAGCAAAGTCATAGCAACATCAATCTCAGAACATAGTGGATGTTGGGGAACGTAGCAGAAATTCAAAATTTTCCTACGTGTCACCAAGATCTATCTATGGAGAAACCAGCAACGAGGGGAAGGAGAGTGCATCTACATACCCTTGTAGATCGCTAAGAGGAAGCATTCAAGAGAACGGGGTTGAAGGAGTCGTACTCGTCGTGATCCAAATCACCGGAGATCCTAGTGCCGAACGGACGGCACCTTCGCGTTCAACACACGTACAGCCCGGTGACGTCTCCCTTGCCTTGATCTAGCAAGGAGTGAGGGAGAGCTTGAGGAAGACTCCATCCAGCAGCAGCACAACGGCGTGGTGGTGGTGGAGGAGCGTGGCAATCCTGCAGGGCTTCGCCAAGCACCGCGAGAGAGGAGGAATGCTTGGGAGAGGGGAAGGGCTGCGCCAGAACTTGGTGTGCGGCTGCCCTCCCACCCCTCCACTATTTATAGGTGGGGGGAAGAGGGGGCCATCCCCCTTAGATCCCATCTAGGGTTGGGGGCGGCGGCCAAGGGGGGAGGTGTGCCTCCCAAGTCAAGTGGAGGCCCTCCCCCTTAGGGTTTCCCCCTTCCCATGCGCATGGGCCTTGGGGGGGCTGGTGCCCCTGGCCCATTAAGGCTAGGGCGCCCCCCTACAGCCCATGCTGCTGTATTGGACGTGGTGGAACAATTTCCGGACCTCCGTACCCCTTCGGAATTCTCCGGAACCTTCTGGAAGCTTCCCGGTACAATACCGGAAAAACCCGAACTTTTCCCGGAACCCGAACAACAACTTTCCATATATAAATCTTTACCTCCGGACCATTCCGGAACTCCTCGTGATGTCCAGGATCTCATCCGGGACTCCAAATCAACATTCGGTAACCACATACAAACTTCCTTTATAACCCTAGCGTCATCTAACCTTAAGTGTGTAGACCCTACGGGTTCGGGAGACATGTAGACATGACCGAGACGTTCTCCGGTCAATAACCAACAGCGGGATCTGGATACCCATGTTGGCTCCCACATGTTCCACGATGATCTCATCGGATGAACCACGATGTTAAGGACTCAATCGATCCCGTATACAATTCCCTTTGTCTAACGGTATTGTACTTGCCCGAGATTCGATCGTCGGTATGCCGATACCTTGTTCAATCTCGTTACCGGCAAGTCTCTTTACTCGTTCCGTAACACATCATCCCGTGATCAACCCCTTGGTCACATTGTGCACATTATGATGATGTCCTACCGAGTGGGCCAAGAGATACCTCTCCGTTTACCGGAGTGACAAATCCCAGTCTCGATTCGTGCCAACCCAACAGACACTTTCGGAGATACCTATAGTGCACCTTTATAGCCACCCAGTTACGTTGTGACGTTTGGTACACCCAAAGCATTCCTACGGTATCCGGGAGTTGCACAATCTCATGGTCTAAGGAAATGATACTTGACATTAGAAAAGCTTTAGCATACGAACTACACGATCTTTGTGCTAGGCATAGGATTGGGTCTTGTCCATCACATCATTCTCCTAATGATGTGATCCCGTTATCAACGACATCCAATGTCCATGGTCAGGAAACCGTAACCATCTATTGATCAACGAGCTAGTCAACTAGAGGCTTACTAGGGACATGGTGTTGTCTATGTACCCACACATGTATCTGAGTTTCCTATCAATACAATTATAGCATGGATAATAAATGATTATCATGAACAAGGAAATATAATAATAACTAATTTATTATTGCCTCTAGGGCATATTTCCAAAAGTCTCCCACTTGCACTAGAGTCAATAATCTAGTTCACATCGCCATGTGATTAACACTCACAGGTCACATCGCCATGTGACCAACATCCAAAGAGTTTACTAGTGTCATTAAACTAGTTCACATCATCATGTGATTAAGACTCAATGAGTTCTGGGGTTTGATCATGTTTTGCTTGAGAGAGGTTTTAGTCAACGGGTCTGCAACATTCAGATCCGTATGTACTTCACAAATCTCTAGGTCATATTGTAAATGTTGCTTCCACCATACGTATCTGGCTTCTCTACTCAGAGCTATCCGGATAGGTGTTAAGCTTGCATCGACGCAAATCTTTACGTCGAACTCTTTATCACCTCCATAATCGAGAAACATATCCTTATTCCTCTAAGGATAATTTTGACCGCTATCTGGTGATCCACTCCTTGATCACCTTTGTACCCTCTTGCCAGACATGTGGCAAGGCACACATCAGGTGCGGTATTCAGCATAGCATACTGTAGAGCCTACGTCTAAAGCATAGGGGACGACCTTCGTCCTTTCTCTCTCTTCTGCCGTGGTCGAGCTATAAGTCTTAACTTCATACCTTACATCTCAGGCAAGAACTCCTTCTTTGACTGATCCATCTTGAACACCTTCAAGATCATGTTAAGGTATATGCTCATTTGAAAGTACCATTAAGCGCTTTTGATCTATCCTCATAGATCTTGATGCTCAATGTTCAAGCAGCTTATTCCAGGTTTTCTATTGAAAAACACCTTTCAAATAACCCTGTATGCTTTCCAGAAATTCTACATCATTTCTGACCAACAATATGTCAACAACATATACTCATCAGAAATTCTATAGTGCTCCCACTCACTTCTTTGGAAATACAAGTTTCTCATAAACTTTGTATAAATCCAAAATCTTTGATCATCTCATCAAAGCGTACATTCCAACTCCGAGATGCTTGCTCCAGTCCTTAGAAGGATCGCTGGAGCTAGCATACCTTTTAGCATCCTTAGGATCGACAAAACCTTTCTGGTTGTATCGCATACAACCTTTCCCTACGAAAACTGGTAAGTAAACTCGTTTTGACATCCATCTGCTAGATTTTATAAATGCAGCTAATGCTAACATGATTCCGACGGACTTAAGCATCGCTACGGATGAGAAAATCTCATCGTAGTCAACTTCCTTGAACTTGTGAAAAAACTCTTCGCCACAAGTCGAGCTTCATAGACGGTGACATTACCGTCCATGTCCGTCTTCTTCTTAAAGATCCATTTATCTCAATGGCTTGCCGATCATCGGGCAAGTCCACCAAAGTCCATGCTTTGTTCTGATACATGGATCATATCTCGGATTTCATGGCTTCTAACCATTTATCGGAATTTGGGCCCACCATTGCTTCTCCATAGCTCGTAGGTTCATTGTTGTCTAGCAACATGACCTTCAAGACAGGATTATTGTACCACTCTGAAGCAGTACGCATCCTTGTCACCCTACGAGGTACGGTAGTGACTTGATCCGAAGTTTCATGATCACTATCATAAGCTTCTACTTCAATTGGTGTAGGTGCCACAGGAACAACTTCCTGTGCCCTGCTACACACTAGTTGTAGTGACGGTTCAATAACCATATCAAGTCTCCACCATCCTCCCACTCAACTTTTCGAGACAAACTTTTCCTCGAGAAAGGACACGATTCAAGAAACAATCCCTATTGCTTTCGGATCTGAATTAGGAGGTATACCCAACTGTTTTGGGTGTCCTATGAAGATGCATTTTATCCGCTTTGGGTTCGAACTTATCAACCTGAAACTTTTTCACATAAGCGTCGCAGCCCCAAACTTTTAAGAAATGACAGCTTAGGTTTCTCTAAACCATAGTTCATATGGTGTTATCTCAATGGAATTACGTGGTGCCCTATTTAAAGTGAATGTGGTTGTCTCTAATGCCTAACCCATGAACGGTACTGGTAATTTGATAAGAGACATCATGGTACGCACCATATCCAATAGGGTGCAACTATGATGTTCGGACACACCCTCACACTATGGTGTTCCAGGCGGTATTAATTGTGAAACAATTTCCACAATGTCTTAATTGCGTGCCAAAGCTCGTAACTCAGATACTCATCTCTATGATCATATCATAGACATTTTATCCTCTTGTCACGATGATCTTCAACTTCACTCTGAAATTACTTGAACCATTCAATAATTCAGACTTGTGTTTCATCAAGTAAATATACTCAACATCTACTCGAATCATCTGTGAAGTAAGAACATAACAATATTCACTGCATGCCTCAGCACTCATTGGACTGCACACATCAAAATGTGTTTACTTCCAACAACTTGCTATCTTGTTCCATTTTACTGAAAAATGAGGCTGTTTAGTCATCTTGCCCATGTGGTATGATTTGCATATCTCAAGTGATTCAAAATCAAGTGAGTCCAAATGATCCATTTGCATGGAGTTTCTTCATGCGTATACACCAATAGACATGGTTCGCATGTCTCAAACTTTTCAAAAACGAGTGAGTCCAAAGATCCATCAATATGGAGCTTCTTCATGTGTTTTATACCGATATGACTTATATGGCAGTGCCAGAAGTAGGTGGTACTATCATTACTATCTTATATCTTTTGGCATGAAAATGTGTATCACTACGACCGAGATTCAATAAACCATTCCTTTAGGTGCAAGACCATTGAAGGTATTATTCAAATAAATAGAGTAACCATTATTCTCCTTAAATGAATAACCGTATTGTGATAGACATAATCCAATCATGTCTATGCTCAACGCAAACACCAAATGACAATTATTCAGGTTTAATACTAATCTTGATGGTAGAGGGAGCATGCGATGTTTGATCACATCAAACTTGGAAACACTTCCAACACATATCGTCAGCTCACCTTTAGCTAGTCTCCATTTATTCCGTAGATCTTTTATTTCGAGTTACTAACACTTAGCAACCGAACCGGTATCTTAATACCCTGGTGCTACTAGGAGTACTAGTAAAGTACACATTAACATAATGTATATCCAATATACTTCTATCGACCTTGCCAGCCTTCTCATCTACCAAGTATCTAGGGTAATTTTGTTCCAGTGGTTGTTCCCCTTATTACAGAAGCACTTAGTCTCGGGTTTGGGTTCAACCTTGGGTTTCTTCACTAGAGCAGTAGCTGATTTGTCGTTTCATGAACTATCCCTTCATGCCCTTGCCCTTCTTGAAACTAGTGGTTTCACCAACCATCAACAATTGATGCTCCTTCTTGATTTCTACTTTCGCGGTGTCAAACATCGCGAATACCTCAAGGATCATCATATCTATCCCTGATATGTTATAGTTCATCATGAAGCTCTAGCAGCTTGGTGGCAATGACTTTGGAGAAACATCACTATCTCATCTGGAAGATCAACTCAAACTCGATTCAAGTGATTGTCGCACTCAGACAATCTGAGCACAAGCTCAACGATTGAGCTTTTCTCCCTTAGTTTGCAGGCTAAGAAAATCGTCGGAGGTCTCATACCTCTTGACGTGGGCACGAGCCTGAAATCCCAATTTCAGCCCTCGAAACATCTCATATGTTTCGCGAAGTTTCAAAAACGTCTTTGGTGCCTCAACTCTAAACCGTTTAACTGAACTATCACGTAGTTATCAAAACGTGTATGTCCGATGTTCGCAACATCCACAGACGATGTTTTGGGGTTCAGCGCACTGAGCGGTGCATTAAGGACATAAGCTTTCTATTGTCCGCATAATCGCTACTGTCAACTTTCAACTATATTTTCTCTAGGAACATATCTAAACAGTGGAACTAAAGCGCGAGCTTACGACATATTTTGCAAAGATCTTTTGACTATGTTCAGGATAATTAAGTTCATCTTATGAACTCCCACTCAGATAGACATCCCTCTAGTCATCTAAGTGATTACATGATCCAAGTCAACTAGGCCGTGTCCGATCATCACGTGAGACGGACTAGTCATCATCAGTGAACATCTTCATGTTGATCGTATCTACTATACGACTCATGCTCGACCTTTCGGTCTCTTGTGTTCCGAGGCCATGTCTGTACATGCTAGGCTCGTCAAGTCAACCTAAGTGTTTCGCATGTGTAAATCTGGCTTACACCCATTGTATGTGAACGTAAGAATCTATCACACCCGATCATCACGTGGTGCTTCGAAACGATGAACTTTCGCAACGGTGCATAGTTAGGGGGAACACTTTCTTGAAATTTTAATGAGGGATCATCTTATTTACTACCGTCGTTCTAAGAAAATGAGATGCATAAAGATGATAAACATCACATGCAATCAAAAAGTGACATGATATGGCCAATATCATTTTGCTCCTTTTGATCTCCATCTTCGGGGCTCCATGATCATCATCGTCACCGGCATGACACCATGATCTCCATCATCATGATCTCCATCATCGTGTCTCCATGAAGTTGTCTTGCCAACTTATTACTTCTACTACTATGGCTACCGGTTAGCAATAAAGTAAAGTAATTACATGGCATTGTTCAATGACACGCAGGTCATACAATAAATAAAGACAACCCCTATGGCTCCTGCCGGTTGTCATACTCATCGACATGCAAGTCGTGATTCCTATTACAAGAACATGATCAATCTCATACATCACATATCATTCATCACATTCTTCTTGGCCATATCACATCACATAGCATACCCTGCAAAAACAAGTTAGACGTCCTCTAATTGTTGTTTGCATGTTTTACGTGGCTGCTATGGATTTCTAGCAAGAACGTTTCTTACCTATGCAAAAACCACAACGTGATATGTCAATTGCTATTTACCCTTCATAAGGACCCTTTTCATCGAATCTGATCCAACTAAAGTGGGAGAGACTGGCACCCGCTAGCCACCTTATGCAACAAGTGCATGTCAGTCGATGGAACCTGTCTCACGTAAGAGTACGTGTAAGGTCGGTCCGGGCCGCTTCATCCCACAATACCGTCGAAACAAGATTGGACTAGTCGGTAAGCATATTGAACAAAATCAACGCCCACAACTGCTTTGTGTTCTACTCGTGCAAAGAATCTACGCAATAAACCTGGCTCTGATACCATTGTTGGGGAACATAGCAGAAATTCAAAATTTTCCTACGTGTCACCAAGATCTATCTATGGAGAAACCAACAATGAGGGGAAGGAGAGTGCATCTACATACCCTTGTAGATCGCTAAGCGGAAGCGTTCAAGAGAACGGGGTTGAAGGAGTCGTACTCGTCGTGATCCAAATCACCGGAGATCCTAGTGCCGAACGAACGGCACCTCCGCGTTCAACACACGTACAGCCCGGTGACGTCTCCCATGCCTTGATCCAGCAAGGAGAGAGGGAGAGGTTGAGGAAGACTCCATCCAGCAGCAGCACAACGGCGTGGTGGTGGTGGAGGAGCGTGGCAATCCTGCAGGGCTTCGCCAAGCACCGCGAGAGAGGAGGAATACTTGGGAGAGGGGAAGGGCTGCGCCAGAACTTGGTGTGCGGCTACCCTCCCACCCCTCCACTATTTATAGGTGGGGGGAAGAGGGGGCCGACCCCCTTAGATCACATCTAGGGTTGGGGCGGCGGCCAAGGGGGGAGGAGTGCCTCCCAAGTCAGGTGGAGGCCCTCCCCCTTAGGGTTTCCCCCTTCCCATGCACATGGGCCTTGGGGGGGCTGGTGCCCCTGGCCCATTAAGGCTAGGGCGCCCCCCTACAGCCCATGCTGCTGTATTGGACGTGGTGGAACAATATCCGGACCTCCGGACCCCTTCGGAATCCTCCGGAACCTTCTGGAAGCTTCCCGGTACAATACCGGAAAAACCCGAACTTTTCCCGGAACCCGAACAACAACTTTCCATATATAAATCTTTACCTCCGGACCATTCCGGAACTCCTCGTGACGTCCAGGATCTCATCTGGGACTCCGAATCAACATTCGGTAACCACATACAAACTTCCTTTATAACCCTAGCGTCATCGAACCTTAAGTGTGTAGACCCTACGGGTTCGGGAGACATGTAGACATGACCGAGACGTTCTCCGGTCAATAACCAACAGCGGGATCTGGATACCCATGTTGGCTCCCACATGTTCCACGATGATCTCATCGGATGAACCACGATGTCAAGGACTCAATCGATCCTGTATACAATTCCCTTTGTCTAACGGTATTGTACTTGCCCGAGATTCGATCGTCGGTATGCCGATACCTTGTTCAATCTCGTTACCGGCAAGTCTCTTTACTCGTTCCGTAACACATCATCCCGTGATCAACCCCTTGGTCACATTGTGCACATTATGATGATGTCCTACCGAGTGGGCCAAGAGATACCTCTCCGTTTACCGGAGTGACAAATCCCAGTCTTGATTCGTGCCAACCCAACAGACACTTTCGGAGATACCTGTAGTGCACCTTTATAGCCACCCAGCTACGTTGTGACGTTTGGTACACCCAAAGCATTCCTACGGTATCCGGGAGTTGCACAATCTCATGGTCTAAGGAAATGATACTTGACATTAGAAAAGCTTTAGCATACGAACTACACGATCTTTGTGCTAGGCTTAGGATTGGGTCTTGTCCATCACATCGTTCTCCTAATGATGTGATCCCGTTATCAACGACATCCAATGTCCATGGTCAGGAAACCGTAACCATCTATTGATCAACGAGCTAGTCAACTAGAGGCTTACTAGGGACATGGTGTTGTCTATGTACCCACACATGTATCTGAGTTTCCTATCAATACAATTATAGCATGGATAATAAACGATTATCATGAACAAAGAAATATAATAATAACTAATTTATTATTGCCTCTAGGGCATATTTCCAACGATGGATACTAGGGATCAAACCCTAACAAAAACTAACTTGATTACATGGTAAATCTCATCCAACCCATCACCGTCTAGCAAGCCTACAATGGAGTTACTCACGCACGGCGGTGAGCATCATGAAATTGGTGATGGAGGATGGTTGATGATGACGACGGCGACAGGGTGTGGGGCCCTGGTCTTGATTCTTTCGCCAGTATTTTTTATATTTTCCAAAATGTGCCTCCGTGGATTTTCAGGACATTCCGAGAACTTTTGTTTTCTACACATAAAACAACATCATGGCAGTTCTGCTGAAAACAACATCAGTCCGGGTTAGTTTCATTCAAATCATGCAAGTTAGAGTCCAAAACAAGTGCAAAAGTGTTTGGAAAAGTAGATACGTTGGTGATGTATCAACGGGTACCAATTTGTGGTTTTGATACAAGATTGGATACAAGAGATGAACTAGGGTTTGAGAGGAGATGGTGTTGGTGAAGATGTTGATGGAGATTGACCCCCTCCCGATGAGAGGATCATTGGTGATGACGATGGTGATGATTTCCCCCTCATGGAGGGAAGTTTCCCCGGCAGAAAAGCTCCGCCGGAGCCCTAGATTGGTTCCGCCAAGGTTCCGCCTTGTGGCGGCGGAGTTTCGTCCCGTAAGCTTGCCTATGATTTTTTCCAGGGTAAAAGCCTTCATATAGCAGAATATGGGCACCAGAGGGCCACCAGGGGGCCCATGATGCAGGGGGCGCGCCCAGTAGGTGTGGGTGCGCCCCCACCCTCGTGGCCAGGGTGTGGTCCCCCTCTGGTACTTCTTTCGCTCAATAATTCTTATTAATTCCAAAAATGACTTTTGTGGAGTTTCAGGACTTTTGGAGCTGTGCAGAATAGGTTTCCAATATTTGCTCCTTTTCCAGCCTAGAATCCCAGCTGCTGGCATTCTCCCTCTTCATGATAAACCTTATAAAATAAGAGAGAATAGCCATAAGTATTGTGACATAACGTGTAATAACAGCCCATAATGCAATAAATATCGATATAAAAGCATGATGCAAAATGGACGTATCAACCGCCGGAGGCACTCGTATAGAGTCATATTTTGTTCTAGTATCGAGTTGTAATCCATTAGTTGTAAGTAAATAGAAGTGTGATGATCATCATTATTAGAGCATTGTCCCCTAAAAAAAGGAAAGACCAAAAAAAGAGAAAGGCCAAATAAAAAAGAAAGGCTAAATAAAAAAAGGAAAGGCCCAGAAAAAAAGAGGGGGACAATGTTACTATCCTTTTCCACACTTGTGCTTCAAAGTAGCACCATGATCTTTATGATAGAGAGTCTCTTATTTTGTCACTTTCATATACTAGTGGGATTTTTTCATTATAGAACTTGGCTTGTATATTCCAATGATGGGCTTCCTCAAAATGCCCTAGGTCTTCGTGAGCAAGCAAGTTGGATGCACACCCACTTGTTTCTTTTGTTGAGCTTTCATACATTTATAGCTCTAGTGCATCCGTTGCATGGCAATCCCTACTCCTCATGTTGACATCAATTGATGGGCATATCCATAGCCCATTGATTAGCCTCGTCAATGTGATACTTTCTCCTTTTTTGTCTTCTCCACACAACCTCCATCATCATATTCTATTCCACCCATAGTGCTATATCCATGGCTTACGCTCATGTATTGCGTGAGAGTTGAAAAAAGCTGAAGCGCGTTAAAAAGTATGAACTAATTGCTTGGCTAAAACTGGGATTGTGCATGATGGGAGTATTTTGTGTGACGAAAATGAAACATAGCCTAACTATATGATTTTGTAGGGATAAGCTTTCTTTGGCTATGTTATTTTGATAAGACATGATTACTTGTTAGTATGCTTGAAGTATTACTATTCTTATGTCAATATTGAACTTTTATCTTGAATCATTTGGATCTGAACATTCATGCCACAATAAAGAAAATTACATTGAGAAATATGCTAGCTAGCATCCCACATCAAAAATTCTGTTTTTATCATTTACCTACTCGAGGATGAGCAGGAATTAAGCTTGGGGATGCTTGATACGTCTCTAATGTATCTATAATTTTTGATTTATCCATGCTATTATATTACCCGTTTTGGATGTCTATGGGCTTTACTATACACTTTAATATCATTTTTTGGACTAACCTATTAACCGGATGCCCATCCCAAATTGCTGTTTTTTTTTTGCCTATTTCAGTGTTTCGAAGAAAAGAAATATCAAACGGAGTCCAAACGGAATGAAACCTTCGGGAGAGATCTTTTTGGAACAAACGCAATCCAGGAGACTTTGAGTGGACGTCAAGAAGCAGCCCAGGCGGCCACGAGGGTCCAGGGCGCGCCCTAGGGGGGTGGGCGCCCCCCCCCACCCTCGTGGGCCCCTCGTGGCTCCCCTGACCGACCTCCTTCGCCTATATATACTTACGTACCCCGAAAACATCCAGGAGCACCATGAAACCCTATTTCCACCACCGCAACCTTCTGTACCCGTGAGATCCCATCTTGGAGCCTTTTTCGGCGCTCTGTCGGACGGGAATCAATCACGGAGGGCTTCTACATCAACACCATAGCCTCTCCGATGAGTTGTGAGTAGTTTACCACAGACCTTCGGGTCCATAGTTATTAGTTAGATGGCTTCTTCTCTCTCTTTGAATCTCAATACAAAGTTCTCCTCGATCTTCTTGGAGATCTATTCGATATAACTCTTTTTGCGGTGTGTTTGTCGAGATCCGATGAATTGTGGGTTTATGATCAAGTTTATCTATGAGAAATATTTGAATCTCCTTTGAATTCTTGTATGTATGATTGGTTATCTTTGCAAGTCTCTTCGAATTATCAGTTTGGTTTGGCCTACTAGATTGATCTTTCTTGCAACCGGAGAAGTGCTTAGCTTTGGGTTCAATATTGCGGTGTCCTTTCCCAGTGACAGCAGGGGCAGCAAATCACGTATTGTATTGTTTCCATCGAGGATAAAAAGATGGGGTTTATATCATATTGCTTGAGTTTATCCCTCTACATCATGTCATCTTGCCTAATGCATTACTCTGTTCTTATGAACTTAATACTCTAGATGCATGCTCGATAGCAGTCGATGTGTGGAGTAATAGTAGTAGATGCAGGCAGGAGTCGGTCTACTTGTCGCGGACGTGATGCCTATATACATGATCATGCCTAGATATTCTCATAAGTATGCACTTTTCTATCAATTGCTCGACAGTAATTTGTTCACCCATCGTAATACTTATGCTATCTTGAGAGAAGCCACTAGTGAAACCTATGGCCCCCGGGTCTATTTTCCATCATATAAGTTTCCAATCTACTTTATTTTGCAATCTTTATTTTCCAATCTATATCATAAAAATACCAAAAATATTTATCTTATCTTATTATCTCTATCAGATCTCACTTTCGCAAGTGGCCATGAAGGGATTGACAACCCCTTTATCGCGTTGGTTGCGAGGTTCTTGTTTGTTTGTGTAGGTACGAGGGACTTGCGTGGAGCTTCCTACTGGATTGATACCTTGGTTCTCAAAAACTGAGGGAAATACTTAC
This sequence comes from Triticum timopheevii, assembly GCA_963921465.1. Taxonomy (NCBI): domain Eukaryota; kingdom Viridiplantae; phylum Streptophyta; class Magnoliopsida; order Poales; family Poaceae; genus Triticum; species Triticum timopheevii. Next base: position 442,725,262 of record OY997274.1, on the reverse strand, counting down.
GCTACTTTGCTGCATCATCCTTTCCTCTTCAAGGGAAAACGAACGCAGTGCTCAAGAGGTAGCACCGCACATACATTAAGTCGCATATGTCCGGAGGACCGGAGTTTCTTGGGGAATATTGCTTGTGGTGGGTGGGCGGGCTCAAATCCAAACCCACTGAGAAGTCTGGATTCTGAAGAATTTCCGAGGTTACAAGCATGGGCTTCACAGCATCCGGTGCATTTTTAGGCTCGACGCCCGATTCCATGTTCGGAGGACAAGAATTGTCTTCCGGAAGACGGGGTCCAGTTCTCCGAGCTCGGAGACCTGAACATACTTTGTTCTTAGTTTAGGAGAAGAGTCATTGTCGGCTTGTTCCTCCATGATTGCCACATGATGGGTGATCGGTGGAGATCTGATTTCTCTCTGATCGGGTTTAAGCCCAAACCGATCATAGTCGGTTGCAACCCCCAGGGCGGCAATGCGATCTAGCAGTTCATTTAAGGCCAATACATCTGCCGGATCCATCTTGTCGGAGTATTCAGGGCCGCCGCAGAGGTGATTTTTGTCGACAAGTTGGGCTGCTTCTGGCTTAACGGTCGGGCAAGCGCCCATGATGAAGCTGCCGAGCCGGAGGGTTTGCCCTAAAGCTAGGGCTCCTCCAGAAGTGATGTTGTCCTTGATGATAAGGCGAGCCATCAATCCTTCTGTTGACAGCACAGAGGAACTCTCAAAGAAAGCACCAATGTCGGTGTCAAAACCGGCAGATCTCAGATAGGGGGTCCCGAACTGTGCGTCTGAGGATTGAAGTTAACAGGAGACAGGGGACACAATGTTTACCCAGGTTCGGGCCCTCTTAATGGAGGTAATACCCTACTTCCTGCTTGATTGACTTTGATGAGTATAGGTGTTACAAGAGTTGATCTACCTCGAGATCGTAATGGCTAAACCCTAGATGTCTAGCCTGTATGATTGTGATTGTCCCTACGGACTAAACCCTCCGATTTATATAGACACCGAAGGAGGCTAGGGTTATACAAAGTCGGTTAACAGAGGAAGGAAACTACATATCCGGATGATAAGCTTGTCGTCCACGCAAAGGAGAGTCCCACCCAGACACGAGAGAAGGCCTTCAGTTCTGTATCTTCACGACCCGTCAGTCCGGCCCATGTCACATAGGCCGGCTCTTTGAGGACCCCTTAATCTAGGACTCCCTCAACGGTCGCGCGCCTCGTCTGGCACATGGGTTGCGCCTGGGCCCCTTGTCGCTGCGTGGCCTTGCCGGGCCGGACTGGCTCGCCAGAGCCAGGCCGCCGCAGGAGCCACTTCTTCTTTGGGGCCTACGGCTCGTCCGCGATGGATCCCTCCTCGGCTGCCTCCTAGGCCATCTCCTGAGCCGTTTCTTCGACAAGGGGAGCCCTGACACCGGTGCCGCTGGGCCCCCCAGCAGACCCCGCCCATTCGGCGAACTTCTTCTCCTCTTTGGCCTCCTCGGTCTCGTCCTCCACGGCGCCAAGGCTGCTGGCCTCCTCAACAAGTGTCGCCTCCTCCACCTTGGTGGCAATGTACTCCATCTCTTCCTCAGTGGTGGGGTGGATGAGCTGCGGCTCGGCACGGATATACTTCTTCGACAAATTGTCGAAGAATCTCTGCACTATCTCTTCTTCTGGATCGACCCAGGTCGAATCGAGGTCGTGCGCGTTGAACATTGGCATCATAGCGATGATGGCGGTCAAGCAAGAGTTTTTTCTCAACGGGACCACCCTCGCTGGCAACCTGGAAGGATTGTCAGCCTTGTCGGTCTTGGCGGCCTTGCCGGACTTCTCGGCCTTGCCAGTCTCATCCACCTTGAGCTGGAAAAGCCTCTGGCAGAGATGCGCGTGTTGTATCACCGTGAAGTTATAGTTCAGGCCAGGGCGAAGCCTCATGATGTCGATCGCATTCTTCTAATCCCAAACCAGCCTCCCCTTGTCGTGTAGAGGAGCAATGCAGCGGCGGATGAAATCGGCCCCGATCATCTCGAGCATGAGCCTGGCTGAGGGGAGGCGGTGGATCCTGGTGGTGGCGATCGTGAGCTTCCCATCGTTGGCGTCGAGTTCGCCCCAGTCGTTGCCGCGGACCGGCGGCCTCCGACGGACTTGGCAGAACTCCTACGGATCCTTCTCCTCAATCCAGCACCACCGGCCCCGCCATTCGTCCCACTTGTCCTTTATGGAACCCTCCGGGTACGTGCCCTTGCTCAGAGCCCTTGGGATCCAAGTGATGCACCCAGAGATGGCGCCGCCTGCCTGGATGCGGGGGACGAAGTACCAGCGAAAGAGCGCCGTGTTGGGATGCACCCCGGCAAAGCCCTCGCAGAGGTGGGCGAAGAAGGCCATGCACGCCACGGCATTCAGCGTAAAATCCAAAAGATGGAAGCCGTAGGTGTGCATGATGTCGTTGAAGAAGTCGGAGAAAGGGGGGCAGAGCCCGCAAGAGAAGTAATCGACGAAAAAAGGATATTTGTCTGGGCCTGGCTTGGCGAAGGAAGCGGGGATGATGACCGTGCACTACTAGGAAAAGGCCTACTAATGGCGCACCGGTTTTGCCTACTAATGACGCATTACCAGTGCGCCATTAGTACCACGCCACTAGTATTTTTTACTAATGGCGCACCACTGGTGCGCCATTAGTATCTGGTATACTAATGGCACACCAAGCACTGCGCCATTAGTATGTAACACCATGCGCCATTAGTGTGCCTCCCGAGGGGCCATACGTAAGCATGTGCTTTGTCATACTAATGGCGCATTCTGTGGTGATGCGCCATTAGTATCCTTTGGCATACTAATGGCGCACCTGGTGGTGATGCACCATTAGTATGAATATTTGTTTTTTTTACTTTTCTGATTTTTGCACAGGTTACAAAATATATTATTGGACAGAATATAGACAGCAGCACACAGCAACATCAGATTCATCGAATACAATAGAAGATTAGTCTCCGAATACAATTCATCATATTAGTCTCCGAATTCAAAAGACCGAACAAAGATAAAACATTACAAGTCTCAAGACCGCGAGTATCGAGTTTGTCTTCACATTACAAGTCGATATCGATCATCTAAACTACCATCACATAGAAGAGAGTTGTGGTCATCACGATGAGCATCATCGCGATCAAACTGGTCTTCATCCGGTTCCTCCAACGCTCCCTCCTCTCTCCCGCTAGATAGCGGGCGTATCTAGATTCGGCCTCCGCCCTAGTGGTGTACCCTTTGTAACTGTTACCGCTGAAACGGTGAACCTGTCTCCAACACTCCTCCCAGTCGTCGTAGACTCCGGGAACCTTACCCTTGTACACGACATACGACGGCATCTTTATGCACAACCAAACAACAGACAATAGATAAGCAATATGTAAGTATGCAACAAAAGGATCGAAAGAGAAAAGCAAGACATTAATAGCATGATTCATGGTCCTACTAATAAATAGCATCGATTACATCTAAGTTGAACGACTGTCCAAACCAAAGAGACATACGAATTCATTAAAGTTTAATTACAACATGAGCCAATCAATGTTTCAGAACTACACATCACTACTTTCGACTCGACTCATCGGACAGGAGTGTGGATGAAGCCGTCGTCTGTCATGATGGTCATGAAATCGCGGTCGTTGTCACCCTACATTTGTAGCGTTCCATCTATCTCATTGTTGGACGGTTGATATCTGAGGAAGAACTGCCCCGAGGTATGAAGGACATCTTGATGGATGATGTCCGCAAACTCCAACTGGATGCGAAAGAATTCTTGTCTAAGGTCCGCGTCCTGGATTGCCGACAAGTTCGCGGCCCAATCTTTGAGATTATCTGGTAGCAGAAGGTGATGATGGTCCCTTACGATCGCCCGCATGTGATGGAGGACGTAGTAGGCATCCTTCTGACCGCCAGGCGGCTGCTTGATGCAGCAGAACTTCGTATTGTGTGAGAACATGTGCTTGCCGTACTTACGAACTGCCCTGGTGAAGGTGCCTCCAGATTTGGCGTAGCCGGGGAAAACATCATCAAGAACTTTCTTGACATTTGTGTAGTCTATCTTGGAGTTACGGTTCAGGTCAAAATACGTGGCCATGGAATATTTCGGGCTTAAGAGGATGAGTGTGCAATGTGTGTCACTGCACAGAACACGGAATGTTAGAAAAAAAAAGAACGATCGAAATCTAAGAAATCATATGTTACGGGGCGGTTAAGGGATGACTTACTCGGGAAAGTAAGCCACAAGGAAGTTATCCTTATTTGGGTTTGCCAGAATGACGCCTTTAAGGTGTGAACTCGCAACTTGGCGGTCCCCAGGGCTGCTCAAGTGCTTGGCACGCATGTAGAAGGGGTCAACTACCACGATGTCCGGGGTCTTGTCTCTAATGATCCGCATCTCCATACTCAGCGAAAACAGCCGAACGAAGGTGTAGTGCAGCGGATGAAGGTTAAACATAGCAAAGATGTCATCAAACCACAGGACGATCGTACCCCCGATGTCACCATCCACAAAGCCTTGCCCTCTGGCACCTTGGCCACGAAAACCGGGTATGCCACATCATTCTCTCTGAGACGCCGCTTCTCCAAAGAAAGAACACTGCCGTGCAGACTCCGCATAGCACCAGTTGCAGCATTGAGCATATTTGGCGGTAGCATCGCCCTACCCGCCACATGCACCCTCCTCGAGATATCCTTAAGTGAAGGTGGCCCGTCCTGAGCACGGATCGAACTCGGTGCCGGCTGGCTCGCACCGGCGCCCTTGTTAGTCTTTCGTTTCCGTCCCTTCTTCTTGATCTCCTGTAATGGGACCGAGTTCTGCTCACAGACCGCCTTCTTGAGCGTGTTGGGGCTGATAATATTTCGCACCTCAGCTATCTAAGGCTCGGTGAAGGCGGGAGCTGGAGGCGTCTCCTAAGAACTGAACACTAGACGATGCCTATTGCAATTGGATTTCTCCGTCGTACCAGCTAGATTGCGGGCGTCTTGGTTGGGTTCTTGAGAAAAGAGGCCCGCAGAACTCGTTAGCGTACCCATGTTCGGCAAAGTACTTATCGACTTTGGTAAGTGTACCGTTGTCTTTGTCGTCGTCGTCCGGATCCTGTGCCATAGGGCTGTCCGGATCCTGTGCCATAGGGATGTTCGACATAGGGATGTCCGGCAGGTCCGGTAGCGTTGCGGCGTTCTTGCCATGGCTTGGCGCCGGCACGACTGGCGGTCTTGTCTGTGGGGTGGTGTCCCCCGCCCCCAAACGAATCTGGCTCTTCGGCCAAAGCAGGGGCCAGTTTACGCAGGCGCTGAGGGTCATCTCATCTTCTTCGTCGGCCCCAGCGGGTCGAATCGGAGGTAACAGCTCGTCGTAGCCTGGCAGCACCCGAACCACTTCAACCCTATACACTGTGGGTGGCATCGAATTACCGTGGAACATGGGGTTGCCCGGTTGAACGATTCTGCCCTTGGCGACATCGACCAACTCGGCACCCACGAAGTGCAGAAGAGTGCAAGGAATGTCGGTGGCGCCCTGCGAAAACATGTAGGGCGTCAGGGATGCCCAGTCAAAGGCAAGGAGATGAAATCATCGGCCGAGAGGCTTAGTTACCGTGATGCCGTCGAGCTCGGCTAATGTCGAGGCACTGCCAACAGCGGACGTGCAACTGACGGAGGGGGCGCTTGCTGGCGAGGTACCGGCCGGCGTACACCCGGGTGCATTAAGCTCCAATGCCCGTGCCGGCGCCGGAGACACGAATACCGCCTCCGCCGGAGACACCAATGGCGCCGCCGGAGACACCAATGGCGCCGCCTGCGTGCTATGCGAGTTGCTGGCCGTGAAGCTGGGAACCGGGGGAGGCCCCTGTTAGCTGCTCGCAATCCACATCGTCATCCCATGAATCAACATAGGCACCATGGTGTTGAGCTTCGTTCCCAGTTGTTGTTCCACTTGCTCTTGGACAAGCTCCGGAATCCACGCCACTTTGTGCCTTGAGTGCTTCAACCTCGCACGTCTGGCTTTCCGAGCTGGTCTTTTTCTCCTTCCGCCCACCAGCGGTATAGTATGACGACCATTTTGTGGACAAGCCTTTGCCGGCCACACGACCAGCTGACGTTGGCTTACTGAGCTTATCCTTGTTTTTCATTATGTTCAATGCTCTATTTAAAGGGGTGTCGAAAGGGGAGCTCTGAGACGACCCCGCGCTACTGCTTTCAGTGTCCTGCGGAAGGAACGTGAACCATTTAGTAATATTGGCGATTAATTAGAGTGTAACCATATGGAGCTAATTACGCGGGGGTGTATTCCTTACCAGAACAAGCTCAGGCGCCCTGGTCTTCGGATCCGTGGTAAGCTCCTTTGTTATCGGGTCCTCCTTGTACCGGGCCCCGACAAAGTTCCTAGTCTGCTTGTCACCGCTGTATTTCTCGAAGCGGGCGGTAGGCCTTGCTCGGCACGCTCCGCGTCCTCCTTGTACCATATAGGCTCCGCCACTCTGTAACCGCCGGGACCGAGTTTGTGTTTCCCTAAGTTCAACTCCCGCATTTCTTTCCCCCACTGACTTGATTCGGAGGTTGCGCTGCTCTCGCACTTGATCTTGAACTCCTTGTACTCATCTTCGCTCATCAAAGGATATTTCGCCTTGATCTTCTCATAACTATCACCTTTATCAATCATTCTCTTCACCGCGCTTCTCCAAGTAGACAGGGCCGTGCTCATCCTCGTGAGGGCGGCACTGCTCACTTTATTCCCTGAGAGGCGTGTGTTTTCAAATTCGGCGGGGAACTTGTATCGTTCGTGCAGCTTCGTCAAGAGGAGGTTGCGCAAATTCCCGTGGTCCTTATGCCTAAGGTTCTCGGTGTTGATCGAGACGGTGCTCCGAAGAATGCACCCGAGCTGAAGCGAGTACCCCTTGACTATATGTTTGGGCTCCATTGGATGCCCGTCGGAGTCCACTTGAGTGAATTCCTCCTTGAGGGTGCGGAGCGCATTCGGGCGCCGGTCCTTCCTTTGCTTCTTCGGTTGGCTGCCATCTGTGTGCACGCCGCCATCATCAGTGGTGGCATCCTCGGCGGCACCATCAGTGGTGTCATCCCCAACGCCACTAGGGGTTGTGTAGTCAGGATCGGTGTCTTCCGCGGCGTCCTCATAGCGGTGAGGTTGTTCCTCCATCTCCTGGGATAGCTCCCAGAATTGCTTGCCGCCCAAACCGCCGGCCTCATCATGGTTGGCCATGTTTCGCTCTAAATAGGAAAACAGCTTGGTCAAAAAGTTCGTTATTGTCAAGGAACAAGATCATGGTCTCATCATTTAGGGTTTGTCGACACCAAGGCATCCTAAAAGCCTAAGCGTACATCATTTAGGTTCTCATCGACACCGAGGCATCCGGGGCAGCCAAGTTAAGTTTTCATCATTTAGGGTTTATCGATGCCGAGGCACCCTAGGTTGGGCCTAATCACTTGGCACTAATCACTTGGCTCTATTGCCACCTATGTTGGGTTTATCATCTAGGGTTTATCGATGCTAAGGAGAATTCTAAGTTGGGCCTAATCACTTGGCTCTATTGCCACCTATGGTTTAATGCAGCAAGAATGGCGGGGCAGTTGATCCTACTTAACTAAGTACTAAGATACCCCGGCCCATGCATTAGTCACAAGTACCGCATATGTCCTATTTTTAGCAAAGCCATGCTAAAATTCACGGAAAATTTCAGCATGACCTTTGCTGAAAATGGGCCTCTCAGGGTACCTGCAAATTCATCACGACACAATGGTCGGAGACAAAACCCAGCAAACTAGCAAGATGATCATCATCTTTGCAAGACAGTAGCTCAAGTTTTTTACAGTAGCCTCTGAAGAAAACAGCATTGCAACATTCAAGTTTAGACATACACACTGAACATTTGACCAGTTACAGTTCTAAGGAAAGGGAGTTACGGTTTAACATCATCAAGTAGTGTTACATAATATAGGTGCAAATTACAAACGCTGACAGAGTGACAGATCATAGGATTAACAAAACTCAGAGACTACCAAATTTACGCCGACCTAAAAAGCAGAAATACAAGTCCTCAATAAGTGTAAGAGAAGTGTACTAGAGCTGTAAACAGACTTAAAAACCCCAACTACTGGACACAATAAATCATGGTCATTTTAACTGTAAAAAGAGTTCCACATGACAGTAGATGATGGAAAGAGCTCAAATACTAGTACAAAGATAAACTTGAAAGATGATCAACAACAGCCGCAGAGATACTATTGTGAAGCAAAAATTGACGAAAAGAGGAAATTCAGAACATGAGAGACAAAACTCTATTTTCATGACAGAACATGCTCAGGGCTTCAATTTGAAATACTACTGGAAGATAACTAACTAAAAATATGTGGAAGTGGAGCATTACTACTCTACATTTTTAGTAACAACAATACATATATAGCAATTGGAAGCAAACAGATGTACACATAAGATAAAAATGTAGTGCTGAAAGTTTAATGCTTACAAAAGACTTGCTGAAATAGTGAAAAATATGGAGTCACCAAACTGGCTAAGAAACTCCCAAAGTCCACTAGCAAATCCAAGATCTAATCATGTTACACACATCATAACAATTTAAGATAATTAGGATAAGGATAGTAGGAAATGAAAAAGAAAGAAAAGAAACCCTAAAATCTGGAGCAAGTCCTAGTAGTAGTAGTCCAACTAGATGGCCACCACTACTACTCCTATCACTAGAGTAATGTAGGTACACCCAACAGACCTTAAACTACTACTTCATCAATGATGACTCACATGGTACAAAATAAGTTGAGTGGACCAAGTTACAAATCCAACAAGATTCTAGGATGTGAACCAAATGATTTGCCAATAAAAGGAAACAATGATATTGCAGGAATAGACCTTCCTAAAATAGGAATGATAATCTACTGTCAATAACCATTGAATAAAATAGATTTACCAACAAAATCTAAAAGGACACCTGCCTATCAGATTCAAACAGTTTATCATTTTCTAAAGCCATAAGCACAACAATCATGATCAGAACTAACACTACTTCAGACAAATAACCAATTAAGTGCCATAAAAAAGCAAATAAACACTAATCAGCAGGCACTCTCCTGCTACAGCTAACCAAAATAAACACTAATCAGTACTAATACATAGGACAGTAGTTCAACAATTCTATCAAGAAATCATAACAAAGCACCAATTTGTATGACCAAATGGTAGCTACATGTATGGCAATTATGAATTTCTTGACCGGTTTTGATAGCAACATGTAGGACCAGGCGAAGTAATTTTCCTAGACTTGTCTTAACAACATGTGATTTGCACGCATCTATCTATAATGGCCATTACTTATATCTCTATCTGAGAAACCTTAGGAACCCTATGGTTAATTGAAGATAAGCATGGCAGGAATTGAAGGTATGGCAGCAAACTGACAACAAGAAGCAGCAGCCGCGTGACGGCGGCGGTGGCAACGCACGAGCACGTGGGGCCCGGCGTCCGCACACGAGCGCGCGGGAAAGGCGGCCGCAAGAAGCAGCAGCAGGGGCACGACGGGGCGGCGGCGGCGAGCTCCTGCTCCTAACCCTAGGTCGCCGCCCTGTGGGGGCATGGGGATGAGCGGGGGAGAGAGGGAGGGAGGGACAGAGACTAACCATCGTCGATGAGCAGCAGCCGCGCGGGGAGGCTCGCGCCGCCGTCGAGGAGCGCGTCCGACGAGGCTAGCCGCTGTCGAGGGGCAGCTCCGACGAGAGAGATTTGGTGGTGGCGGGGAGGTCGCGGGCTCGAGGGGGAGGAAGGGGAGAGGGAGGCGGCGGGGGCGCGTGGGCGGCTGCGGCGCAGTGGGTCGGGGCAGCGGCGGCGGCGGCACGATGGAGGGAGGGACGAGGGAAGGAGCGGCGCAGTGGATCGAGGGAGAGGGATCTGGCGAGGGAGAGGGAAGGGGGGATCGGGCGAAGGGGTATCCAGCTAGACACTATAGCAATGGCGCACCACCCTCTGGTGCGCCATTAGTAGTTTTTTTTTCTGATAGCAATGGCGCACCCTCCTCTGGTGCGCCATCAGTAACTTTTTTTTTCATTATTTCTTGTTGCATCTAATAATTTGTTTTTTTATCAAATTTGTTATTTTCATGAGGACTAGAACAGAAGATATCATCAATTTTTTTTTGAAAATATCATCAATTTTTTTAATTGAAAATATCATCAAATTTGTTATTTGAAAATATCATCAAATTTCTTATTTGAAAATATCATCAAATTTGTTTTTAAAAATATCATCAAAAAGTGGGGGAGGGTGCGGGGTGTCGTCGGCGGCGGTGGAGCGGGGAGGATGCGGGGGGTCGTCGGCGGTGGTGGAGCGGGGGAGAGTGCGGGGGGTGCTCGGCGGCGAGGGGGATCTAGCGAGGGGGATAGCTATCGAGAGGGAGGGGGATCGAGATCGAGTGTCCTCATGAATATTCAATATTTTTTCATATTGAATATGAAAAAATATCATCAAATTTGAAAAAATATTCATGAATTCAAAAAGTGCCCATGAAATTTAAAAATATTCATGATATCAAAAAGTGCCCGAGAAATGAAGACTACGATTTAAATACAATCGATCTTAGCTAGCTATCTGTTCACAATCTTCTTGCCCTTCTTTTTCGCAAATGGAGTTCTTCTGTGGAACGGACGTCCTTTAGGTAGGGTGGTCCTGCTTCTTCTTGTGGTGTGTGCTGCTACTTCATCGTCGTTGTCATGTTCGATCTTCGGGTCGCCATACTTGTCGAAGTCTTGCTCATTGGCTACTCCATCCATTCCGATGATCTTCCTTTTGCCTCTCCTCACGACAACATGACTGGGCTTTGACGGGTCGGTAATGAAGAAGCATTGGTCCACTTGGGAAGCCAGTATCCATGGCTCATTTTTCGCGGTGACATTTGCGCCCGCGGTCTTGGATTTGGCTTCGGGTATAACCATGGTGGTGAAATACCGGTCTTCTTTTAGGACGCTCTTGGCCCATCTGACACGGAACATCGGGACCTTCTCTCCAACGTAGCTCAGCTCCCAGATCTCCTCGATCCTTCCATAGTATCTGTCCTTGTCGTTACTGGTGTAGGATTCCATCGTTACCCCGGAGTTCTGATAACCATCGCTCTTCATGTCCTTGTTCTCGGTGTAGAATGTGTAGCCGTTGATATCGTACGCCTCATAGGTCATCAGGTTGTGCTCGGCGCCCTGTGACAAGGCGAATATGAGTTGTTCTTCCGCGGAAGAATCCTCATGTAAAGGGTACGACAGAAGCTTCTGCTTGAACCAACGCGTGAAACATGAGTTGTTCTCTTTGATTATATCTCCGTCCGTCCTCTGTTGGCCTCGGTCATTGTACGTCTTCTCAATAAAGGTTTTGTGCTCTACCACCCAAGGATCGACCACGTCTATGTGTTGTAGCGTGACTAGGTTTGCTCTTTCAAAGTCGGCGAGTCGACCCTCGAAGTCGACATGCATTTCGCGGCGACCCTCACGGTGACCCCATCCAGCGAGCCTGCCGAGGTGCCTGTTGACGGGCAGACCAACGGGGTTCTTGATGCCTAGATAATTGTGCAGTAGGAGATGCACTCTTCGGTCAGAAAGCCCCTGGCTATAATTCCCTCTGGACGTGACATGTTGCGAACGTATCCTTTGATGACACCATTCATCCTTTCGAACGGCATCATGCTGTGCAGGAACATCGGCCCGAGTTGGATGATATCCTCCACGATATGGACCAGCAGATGCACCATAACGTCGAAGAATGCGGGCGGGAAGTACATCTCAAGCTCGCATAGTATCACCACGATCTCTTCCTGTAGCCTTCTGAGTTGCCTCACGCCAATCGACTTTCGAGAGATGATGTCGAAAAAGTTGCATTGGCCAAATAGCATTTCACGGACGTGTGTGTCCATGATCCCACGAATTGCAACTAGAAGTATCTGCGTCATCAGCACGTGGCAGTCGTGAGACTTCATCCCACTGAACTTCTGCTTCGCTGGGTCTAGGTATCTGCTTATCTTCGCCGCGTAACCGTAAGGAAGTTTTACTCCTACGAGGCAGGTGAAAAACTACTCGATCTCCTCCTGACTTAGAGTGAAGCACGCAGGAGGGTAGTCATTTCCGGTCTTCTTGGCCTTTTTGCCTTTGCGACGACTTTCTGTGTCCTGCTTCGCCTCATCATCATCATTAGCGTGAAGCTCCTGCCTGATGCCCATTGATTTCAAGTCTGCCCTTGCTTTCGGCCCATCTTTGGTTCTCCTTGGCATGTTGAGCAGGGTACCAAGCAGACTCTCGCACACGTTCTTCGTGATATGCATGGCATCAAGGCTGTGAGGCACACGATGGATCTTCCAGTACGGCAAGTCCCAGAAAACAAACCTCGTTTTCCATACCTTCAGCAGCGGCTCTGGCGCCTTTCGCTTCTTTCCCGGCTCTGGCGCCTTTTGCTTCTTTCCCGGCAGTGGGCAATCTTTCCAATTTTTCAACAGATCGTCTATTTCCTCGCCGCTCCTCGTACGCGGGCGTTTTCGGGGTTCGGTTTCACCATCAAATAGATCCTTGCGTTTCCTCCACGGGTCATCATCGCGAAGCCACCTTCGATGTCCCATGAACACGGTTTTCGAAGACCCGGGATCTCTATCTAGCTGGCGATACGTTGTGTCATCCATGCACCTTACGCATCCAGAAAATCCGTGGACTACCTGCCCCGCGAGATATCCGTAACCGAGATAGTCGTGCATCGTCGTGAGCAGTGCGGCTCTCATAGGGAAATATTCTTTCTCTGCGGCGTCCCACGTATTGGCTGGCGTTTTCCACAGCGTGTCTAGCTCCTCCTTCAGCAGCCCCAGATACAGATTGATGTCGTTCCCTGGTTGTTTCGGTCCTTCAATTAGCATACTCATGTGAATGTACTTCCTCTTCATGCACAACCAGGGGGAAGGTTGTACATCCACACAAACACAGGCCAGGTGTTGTGTGTGCTTCTCTGGCTGCCAAACGGATTGACTCCATCGGTGCTCGCGCCCAGCACGATGTTCCTTGGATCCTTCCCAAATTCTGGGTATTCGAAGTTCAACGCTTGCCACTGGCTCGCATCCTTAGGGTGACCCAGCATCTTGTCTTTTTTATTTATCTCCGGATCATTTCTGTCATCTTCCCGCTTCTTCTCCTCCCTATCCGTGTGCCAATGCAGGAGCTTTGCTACCTTAGGGTCCGTGAAATACCACTGCAGACGAGGAGTGATCGGAAAGTACCACACCGATTTTCGAGGAGCTTTCTTCCTCTTCTTGTATCGAGTGACGCCGCACACCGGACATATGGTAGACTCCGCGTGCTCGTCCCGATAAATGATGCAATTGTTCATGCACACATGGTATTTCACGTGCGGTAAATCCAGAGGACACACGATTTTCTTCGCCTCCTCGAAACTGGTCGGGCACTTGTTCCCCTTGGGAAGACGTTCGTGCCAGAATGACATGTTCTCGTCGAAGCATGCGTCGGTCATTTTGTATTTTACCTTCATCTCCAGAGCCATGAGCATTACTTTCAGGCGGGTATCCTCGGGCCTGCATCCTTCATACAATGGAGTAACCGTGTCTATCTCCAGTTGATCCAGCTTGGCTTTCTCTCGGGCGGCAGCTCTTGCGTTATCCGTCTGCTTGAGAAGCAGCTCTTGAATATGAGGGTCCTGCACCCAGCCTCCATCGTCGTCTACTCCGGCATCTTCATCTTCATGATCATGCCCTTCGTCTTGATCTTCCTCATCATCATGTATGACATCTTCTACATGATGACTGTGTACATCATCACCGTCGTGATCATGTCCTGGAGATTCTTCGTCTTCTCGCCCGCCCTCGCCGCAGTGGTTGTCTTGTTGCCCTTCCTCATTTCTTGCCCGGCCCCCATGGACGACTTCATAGTCATCTTCATCACCTTGCCACCAATAGCCATCCTTGAAACCACGCAAGAGCAGGTGGTCCCGCACCTGCACAGAATCCGGGTCCGCAATAAGGCTCTTCAGCTTGCATCTTCGACACGGACATCTTATCTCCGTCTCGTTCTTTTGAAGCATCTCGGCCTTCGCGGCGCTCAAAAACCTATTCACGATGCCTTCGGTCATCGTGCGGACCATGGTCGCCTGCGGGGTAGAGCAAAACGATATTTTAGAACCAAGAAAAAATTTGGCATGACCTTCCCTAAAAATAGGACCAAAAAGAATGCATAGTGCCAAAATTCTCGCCGAAACGGAAATGAATCAACATTCCGGCAAAATATTGGCAACTATCGCATTTCAAATACCGGTACCTGCAAACACAAACATATATGCAACACCACAAACATATGCAACATCACAAACATACATAGATCTAGCTAGGCCACAAAAAGTGCATGTGCACGTTGTTGGAGCAAGCTATGGAGAAAAAAAGTAGATCTACAACATGAAGATAGCTTTCCCCTTACTTACCTATCAAAAAAGGTAATTTCACCACTTAATTTTGATGAATCTATGGTGCAAATGAGGTGAGGAGGAGGAGGCAGCCGAAAGCTTGGAGAAGGAGGTGGAGGGAATGAAGTGGGGAAAGTGAGTGGGTAGGTGTGGCTATCCAAAATATCTTGTTGGGGTCCCAGGTTACTAATGGCGCACCACCTGCAAATGCGCCATTAGTATGCCTGGTTACTAATGGCGCACCTGCAGGTGGTGCGCCATTAGTAGTTTTGCAAAAAAAGTAAAAAATAAATAAATATATATACTAATGGCGCACCGAGTCACAGTGCGCCATTACTAGTTTAAACTAGTAATGATGCACTTTGCCACGGTGCGCCATTAGTAATTTTGTAAAAAAAGAATAAAAAAAAAGAATACAGTACTGGCGCACTGTCTGTCTGGTGCGCCATTACTAATTAGAACTAGTAATGGCGCACTTCGCCAGGATGCGCCATTAGTATGTATGGAAAAATGGAAAAAAATTTATTACTAGTGGCGCATCTTGTGTCTGCCATTAGTGTCTTCCAACTAATGGCGCATCACCAAACGGTGCGCCATTAGTATAACACACTAATGGCGCATCACCAAACGGTGCGCCATTAGTATATAGTAGTGGCGCACCACCTGACAGGTGCGCCATTAGTGCCCATCCCATCTATAGCCCTTTTCCTAGTAGTGGTGGCAGGATGCCCCAACGTCTCTCTTCCCCACAGGCACTTGAATTTGTCCCTGAGGGTGAGCGCGTCGACCCTCGAGATGAAGAGGGTGTGCTTCTTCCGCGCGTGCCACGCGTGCCCGCGCACTGTTCTGAGCCTAGCCCAACAACGCTTCGCGCTTATGAGTGGCCCAGGCCCGGGAGCTCCTGTCGGTGTACAAAAGTAGGGGCTCTTCTGTATCCCTTACTTGTGCACGGGCAGTCGTAGCCACGCCTGCGGCAGGGCTTGGCGGGGCAGGAGGGGACAAAACACAAGACTACCAAGACAAACATTCAAGATAGCGAACAAAGAGCAGAGGACAAGCTGGACCTCCCCCGGCAACATCCTTGTCGAGGCAGCTTGTGTAGCCCCGGCAAGCTCCTTGCCGGGACAACCCGTGAAGTACCAGCAAGATCATCACCATTGAGGCTGAGAGCTTTGACACCATCGACAGCGTCAAGGCCAAGACTCGGGGACGCATGCATGCGTAGTAGCATGCATATCTTTGTGAAGACTAATGGCCTGCGGATCCACGTGGGACCAGAAGACGAAGACCCCCCCCAGCAAGGCCCTTGCCGAGGACGACTACGAGGCCCCCCGGCAAGCATTGCCGGGGATGATTACGGGGCCACAACCAGGCCCACACGACAAGTCTTCGCCACCTCACGACCGTTCCAGCGTGACGGCCAGCTTGCTAGCTAGGCAGACGCGTGCGTGGCGGCATGCAGATCTTCGTGGAGGCTCTACCACCACGCCAACACAACAGATGGCCATCCAGCATGGTGTTGCATGCCTCATCAACCTGGACGCGTGTCAAGGCAAGGAGAAGGCGGCAACGGACGGGATGGGCTTTTGTTACCGTCCCCGATAAAGTAAGAGGGCACGTAGGCAACGCATTAAATACGTTTGTCCTACGGTGCCGAGCGATAAGTTTGAACACTGTAGATACTTTTCACCTCCTGTGTGCCGCTGTGGCAACCCCTTTGACGTATAAAAGGAGGCCCGAGGCGTACCAGAGAAGGATTCGGACTTTTTGGACTGGGCATGCACCGCAACTAGTTCAAGAACTCAAGAACACAGAATATACACACAAGCAGGACTAGGGTTTTACACACCAGTGCGGCCCGAACCTGGGTAAAAATCCCTCGCGCTGATCACTAGACCTGCTCTTCGTGCAGCTCTCTCCCCGCCAACCGTAGAAGGGATCCCCGTGATCCCATAGGTGTCGTTTCCCCGACGGACGAGTGGCGCCGGAGTAGGTCTCTCGGTAACCGCATACGCTTAATGGAGGGAGGCGGGCGGACTGGTGCCGTTTAAATGTCGAGAGACGTGGAGTGCACCGGGAAGCGGCGCGATGACGCTCTTGGCCGGAGCGCTGCTTCAATGCCGGCTTCAGTGAGCGATCACGTCTGCTCTGGGCCGACATGAATGTGGGCAACTGGTTTCGGGCGAAAAAGCGCGTAGGTGCGAGAGAGGGGGTTTTGGTGTCCTTGGTTAGTCAGACGTAGGCGTGACAGCGATCCGCACACCCGCAAAACCTCTCAGTTTGTCTCCGGGGTGTGAAAAAAGTGCATCCAAACCATCCAACGGACCGACCAAGACTGCGGTACGAACGGCCGCGGGAAATCGGCCTGGGGATGCCATTGCCTACAGTTGCACAATGCAACGCATGCATGTGAAGCGAAGGGCATACAACTACTGCACCCTCTTTAAATATGTGTACAGTTTGTTTAATTTTGAGGAGTACACTAGTTACTTCGCTATGGATTCACGGTGTCTTACATTACATGCGGTGCATACCAACGTGTACCCTAATCCATGGTCCGGTTGTACGTGTTGTCTCGATCTTACGTATACCTAATTAGCTAGCTAGTGGCTCGTTAGCTGTTGTAAGTCAGAGAGAAAGCTATCGTCAAGACTAATTCAGTTCTGTACATGTTAACTAATTAAGTAGCTAGGCAGGTAGGCTAGACGACACATAGCACCAAATTAAGAGAACAAAAATATTTACAGAAAATAAATGGTCTTCCATTTGTCATCGACATCACTATATTTCATGGAGGCCGTCATCTAAAATATCTGTATATGCGGTATGCACAAGTGTGCATGTTCAGGAGTCAACCGTTTCACATGGATGCTACCTGTCCTCCTGTTTAATTGGATGCAAGACTTTGAGGTACATATTTGCCCAAAATTAGGTATAGGTTGGACCTAGCTATGATGAATCCTTGGAATTGAAACTGGCACACAAATGGGAGGTCAAGTGGAATGCTAGCTAGCTAGTCCAGAACCTATATAGCTAGATAAAAAGACAGAATAAAATCGATTGCCTTCATTGATCACAAACGTACCAATCAAAATATATACTCTCCCCGTAAAGTCAACACTAGAACCTCCTCCCGTGTTTAATTCATCGTGTCAAAATACATTACGTCCTATAAAAACATTTGAATTTGCAATCGATCGAACTTCTGTAACCTTGGCTATCAATGTGTGAAAGATTATTAGTCAAACAAAATACTCGTTGCT
This sequence comes from Triticum timopheevii, assembly GCA_963921465.1. Lineage (NCBI taxonomy): Eukaryota > Viridiplantae > Streptophyta > Magnoliopsida > Poales > Poaceae > Triticum > Triticum timopheevii. The sequence continues at coordinate 442,707,551 of OY997274.1, read as the reverse complement.
TCTAAAAAAACACATTATTGTTCATGGAGCCAACGTTTTCTCAACGAGAGCGCCTTTACATAAGGCACTTGAAAAAGGTTTACGTCAGTCGGTTTCATTCAGGACCGCTAGATCTTCATCCAACGACCAAAAACAGATCACACATTATTCATCTTCAACCTCCCCTTCTTCTTCCTCATGCAACCGCGGGGGCCTAACCAGCCCGCTCCCCCCCCCCCCCCCCCCCCATCCCCACCCCGCTAGTGGACACTTCTGTGCGCGCCACACCCTCCCCATGACCCCCACCGCCGTGCTGCCCATCCCTCTACCCCCACCCCCTAACCAGCACCGTCAAATTTCTGACTCACCCCCACCGACTACAGTTGGCTCTTGCTCGTGCACGACTTAGCCTCGGTCTGTGCTCCTCACGCCGTTCCCGCCTTCAGCCTCACGCGAATCAAAAGTGACTGGCACCTGAAAAATTTTGGGCACCTGATATTTAGCAAACATGTTCAAAACTTTAACCACTAAAATGAGTAAAACTAATAGATTGGGCATATATATTTGTTGCAAAATAACTCTGGGTCATATATTATTAAGTGAAATATATGACGCAATGCATTCATTAAATTCATTAAATGTATAACTCTAGGTCATGACTGGCAGCTTTTATTTTTGTTGCAAAATAACTCTGGGTCATATATTCTTTTATTATAAGTTTGCACATTTATTATAAGTGAAATATAGTGACCAAAATAATGCATACATTGATCCTATTAAAAAGGACGCCGAGCATTCATTAAATTCATGATAAAAATCATATATTTCAGAATTGCTCACATATTCGAGTATTTTGGAACTGTGTGAGTAGTTAGGGCATCTCCAGCCGCGCCCCCAAGAAGGCCTCCCCAGGCGATTTTTTCGCGCCGGCGCCAAAAAAACGTCCCAATCGCGCCCCCAGGACGCCGAAAATCGCCGGTTCGGGCCTTTTTTCCGCCCGGCGGTCACAGGCCGAACCCGGCGCGCTGGGGAGCCGTTGGGGGCTCCGGCGCTAGTGAAAAGCGCGCCTGGCCCACACCTACAGGGGAAAAGTCAAGTTTTTCTTCCCCGATTCGCCTCGCACCCCCCGCGCCCTCGGCCACCGCTAGCTGTATCCCGGCGACGGTCGCCGGCCTACCCCGCCTAGATAGCCATTCCCCGCCTGAAAATAGCAGCACTTCACCGCGGCAGCCCCTCCCCGCAGCACTAGGCGGTGCCGGCCGCCGTTTCCGGCCGCGGAGGCACGGTTTAACGGCGGGTACACGCCCACGAGCGCAAGGTGTTCGGCGTTTTGACTGACTCGGCGATGGACTCCGATGAGGAGGAAGAGCTCGCCGCGCTGCTGGAGGAGGAAGCCGCGGCCGACGTCCAGGAAGAAGAGCATCTGATGGTGCTCGCCGCCCTCGCCCAGCTGCTGGCGAGCAATGAAAAGCCATTGAGGGCCATTCTCCTCCGGTGAACTTCGAGATCAATGGGCACCAATATAACAAGGGGTACTATCTAGCTGACGTCATCTACCCGAGATGGTCGACATTTGTGAAGACGATCTCAAACCCTGTGCCAGGAGGCAAGAACGCCTGGTTTGCGAAGGTTCAGGAGGCTTGCAGGAAGGATGTCGAGCGGGCATTTGGTGTGCTCCAATCTCGATTCGCTGTTGTTCGGTACCCCGCTCAGACATGGTCGAAAGATCAAATGTGGGAGATCATGACTTGTTGTGTCATCTTGCACAACATGATCATCGAGAGCGAGCAAGAAGACCCAGTGTTTGACACTGAACCATACTATAGGCAGGGTCCTCTAGCCGAAGTTGATCACCAGCTACCGGCAACTTGGACTGCCTATCTTAATATGCTTCAAGAGATCCGAGACCCACAGGTGCATCATCAACTGCAAAAAGATCTGATTGAGCACCTATGGAGGCTCAAGGGGGACGCCGCGTGATGAAATACGAGTTTTTATTTGTTGAACTATATAATTTGTATTGAACTATTTGTTGTTGTACTATTTTGTTGAAGTATTTGATTTTTCTGTGATGAAATATGTGATTAAGGAATAATTATGTTGATAAATGAACGCCGAGACATGGCGAAACCACGCCAAATATGGACCTATTCTCGCCCATATGGGCCGTTTATTCGCCGAAATTGGGCTGCAAAGTGGGCCAATTTTGACGCCTGGGGGCGAGCTGGGGGCGGCGACTGAGCGAAAAACCGCCCTCAGCGCCGAGTGTCTCGCCGGCTCGCCCCCAGGGGGCGATTTTTGTGCGTCCTGGGAGGGCCAACGGCTGAAGATGCCCTTACATATCTTCATCCACTTCACAAAAAAAGTTACATATCTTCATCCAACGAAACTCGAAGGTAAAGTACTAGCACGTACATAAGCTTGAATGCCTGGTCATCCATTCGTAACAGCTTGGTGAATCGTGGCGGTTATTTACAACTCAAGTTGGGCCGAAAAAAGCGAACCAACATATGGTTGGATGGTTAGAGGGACAGTGGTATCCACAATCCTAAATGTGCTCATAGAAATATGGTGTGAATTTGTGTGTATATACGAGCGCTTGATTTTATACTAGGTTAAAAAAAAGTTGGGCCAAAAAGTGCAGACATTTTAACTTTTTATTGAATGTAGCACGCAGACAAGTGGAGTCAGAGCCGACTAGTAACGGTATATAAAGCGTTGGCGACCCATGCCCGCTGTGGTCACTCCATTCGATTCAATCCCCCGTCGATCCCGACGATCTCGCGCCCCGAGAAAATCTCGCACCCCAAAGAAAGAAGAAGGCCACGACGCGACGACGACGTCGGCATCGAGTTGAAAGCAGAGCAGAGATTTTCCTCGGGGTGCCACGGAAGGAGCCGATGCCGGCGCCGGCGCAAGAAGCGGACGACGACTTCACCTTCCCCACGCCGCCGCCGCTCCTCGCCGCAGCCGCGTGCAGCTACGGCCACCACCGCCACAACAACAGGGTGTCGCCGTCGCCGTCGCCCTCCTCCTCCCCGCTTCCCGCGTGGCTGCTCTCCTCGCCCATCCGCCGCAGCTTCTCCGCCGCCGACTGCGCCGCGTCGCCGTGGCGCGCGACGCGCGGCAGGTGCTGCTCCCCCGCCCTGAGCGACTATGCCGCCGCGTTCTGCGACGGCGGGGACGAAGAGGAGGAGATGATGGACAGCCTCTGGGAGGACCTCAACGACGACGAGGCGCCGGGCGGGGAGAGGAACGATCTGCTCATCGCCTCCCTCGACGTGTCGCGGCGGCGGTCCATCGGAGGCCCAGGCCACCCCGTCGACGGGAGGAGGCCGACGACCACGGCGAAGGAGCGCGAGGCCGCAGCGGTGCTCGCGGCATCGAGGAGCTCCCGAGGGCGCTCCCCGGGGCTGGTGGTGATGATGCGCGCGCTCAAGAAGATGTTCGTCGCGCACAAGAGCAGGAGCAAAGTGCACAAGGTCGACGAGCAGAGCACCGCCTCTGCTTCCTCCGGCAATTCCTTCAAGAAATGAGGTGCATCATGACTTCATGAGCCGCAGATCACAGTAAAAACAGTTGCACTTTATGATAAATAGCGTGTTGGTCACAATCTTGTAAAGCATTGATTTCCTTTTTTGAACCTTCGAGCATTGGTTTCTTGATCGAAATATCTGCACAATGATCATAATCACAGTTGTGTGATTTTTAGTGCACTGCGAATCGTAGTATTACTGTATATCATTACGTACAGTCATATCTATTTTATGTACAAGCAGTTATTTGGTTAGATTAAACATGGTTTACATACAGTTGGAGACTGTTTTTCTTTCCCCACTTTGTGCAGCGTGTTCTCATTTGTTCTGGTTTGATTCACTACTTATGTTTTTGGCCTGAGATATGTGTACAATGCTGCAATTGTGTCTTGCTGAAGAACACCAGTCAGCTGCAGATTCACTTGGATTCTTTATTAGAAAGTCGCAGCTATATATTGAGCAAAAAAAATATGTAGTATTACTCCCGATGAAGCTCCTGAGATTGTGATGCACACTGGCAATGAATTTGTACAGCTTAGGCTTTCCTTGGACGAAACTAGGGGAATTAGGCAGGAGTCATCTATCATCGACCAGTCATCTTCTGCTATTAAGACCGACCAATTAGGAGGAGATAGGATACTCAAGTTCCGTGATCACGGCCAATTAGGGCCAAACCCATTAGCTTAGGTTGGACCGTAAGCACCATGGACAAAGTTAGTTAGGCCATGATAATTGTATAGCAAAGCTGTCAAGTACTAGTCAATTAGCGATTGTAGCACAAAACAAGGTTGCTTCATTCTTGCATACTGGAGTAGTATTTAAGAGGAGAGGCCAACTGCATGTGGGATTCGATTCCAGCTTGCAGACAGATTCACAAAATCTTCGGTAGAATTCTTATCAGCTAAACGTTGCTTCTGATTATGACTTGACGATGACGAGTATTTAACAAAAAAATTACCACTTTTCGTGGAAACGTTCCTACAACTACCACTTTACAAATTTGTGCCAAAAATTATCATTTTCTCACTAATCCTTGATTAAAAACTATCATGTCTGAAAAGAGCTTGATTTGCCTCTTTTAAACGCGTTTCTGACTGGTAACCTAAACTAATTAGGAGTTAGACTAATCTGACAACATGGGCCCAGTAAACAGTGGCCCATCTGACTGCGGACGACCTCTTGCCCGCACAACCTCTCCTCCTCCTCACGCAAAGTTCGCCGCCCCGCAAACAGCCGGAGCCGCACTTCGCCGCAGGTGCAGCCGCGGAAGCCACTCGCCGCTGGAGCCGCCGCCCTTGGCCACGGGTGCCGCCCGCCGCCCTTCGCCCCTGGAGCTGCTCGCCGCGGGAGCCGCCGCCGCCGGCGCCCTTCGCCACTGGAGCCGCTCGCCGCGGGTCGCCGCTGGAGCCGCCCGCCCCCACGCCCTTCGCCGCCGATGCCGCTTGCCCCAACCTCCGCTGCCCTGCCGCCTCGCCGGATCCGGCCAAAATCTTCGCCCCCGTCGCCCCGTTGCGCCGTTGCCTCCGCTCGACCGGGAGGAGACGTCGAGCATTGCCGCCCCATGGGCCGACGACGACCACCAACTGTCTGCCCGGTGAGAGTTGCGCCATCAAACTGATTTTGCTAATGTGCCACGTCAACGTTTACGTGTGGGCCCAACCAGTCAGAAACACGTTTAAAAGAGGCAAATCAGGCTCTTTTCAGACATGATAGTTTTTAGTCAAGGATTAATGAGAAAATGGTAGTTTTCAGCACAAATATGTAAAGTCGTAGTTTGTAGGAATGTCTCCACGAAATGTAGTAATTTTTTGTTAAATACTCTGACGATGACACAAGAGCGTGTAACAAGGCAATGTACTACGTACAAGAGTATTTCACAAATCACAATCTCTGAAGAAGACTATGCAGTACTACCACATCAGTTTATATGGATTCACACTTGATCTAGATAGCACTGCACTAGCGATATTCATTCAGTTCAATGGCACTTGCGCCCACAGTTTGGCGAATCGTCTAGCATTGGGTACTGGACGGTAGTACGTGTCTTGTCTTGAAGGAAAAGTAACTCAAGGACACCTGACTCATTCATAGTTTTCAGATTTCACAAGTCTTCGCTGTAGTAGCTTCGGGTTGCAGTCAAATGATCGGACAGGATACTGCCATCTGGTAGATACCAAAAGTTTTTACAGATTATAGACTTATACTCCCTCCGTTCCTAAATATAAGTCTTTCTAGAGGTTTTACTAGGTGGACTACATATGGAGCAAAATGAATGAATCTACACTTAATGTGCATCTATATATATCCGTATGTGGTTTATAGTAGAACCTCTAAAAAACTTAAGGGAGTAGTTATTAAACGGATGTGGAGTACAGCATGAGAACATTCATAATTGTTAAACGACATGCTCATCTGTGATCCGCGCACAAGAATCGATCATACAATGTGATTTCTGTTTGTGCCACGCAATAGGAGTGATGTAAATTCTCAAAACAACTCCCCTAAAAAGCTTTAGAGCATCTACAACCGCGACGTGCGAATCAGTGCCCTCAAACGTCCACGGACGCGTCCTCCGACAGTGATTGACTGGGCGGCCTTAAATTTTACCGTTTGCAACCACAAACCCTATTTCTAAATAGTTAATACTTGCAAATACATGCGCGTCGATCATTTTGCATGTTGCAGACGTTGGGCCGGCAGTGCTGTCAAAAATATCAAAAAATAAATTGCTCATACTAAGATTTTCACATCCAGATTAGGCTGATGTTTAGTCCCACCTCGCCGTGTGAGGAGTTAGTCGACCGGCTTAAGTAGCCGGGTCGTCCAAAAGCAATAAGTTTCAGCCATTAATGCATCCTTTGTTAAGGAGATGGACTATCACTATTAATCGTCTCTGCTTATCACATATAAGATTAATAGTCATGGCTTATCTCCTTCACAAATGGAATATTGATGTTTGCACGCCTCTTTTTGAATCACAATGTGTCGAACGATGCAAGGGTGTAGGCCAAACTAAAATTGGGTGAACAATTTAAAAATCTCTTTCATTGTAGTAGGGCTATCAGCGGATATGAACAAGATGAACTTGACACTCAATAAACAATCATTAGTTGATGAAATGCAATCTAGTGTCAAGCTACCTCATTCACACAACGATAATTGATCGACCTATGCAACAAAAGAGAAGCTTGCCGCCATCCGCCGGTGTGGCGATTTAAGCCGGTCGACGTCCGCCTCTCGTGGCGAGGTGGGACTAAAATTTGGAAGCCTCCGTCTTGACCTGGAAGGAGGTTCGGATGGCTGCAGGAGGGACTGCACTGACCTGGAGCGGGGTGCCCGGTCGCGTGGCCCTCACCGTCCCTACATTTGGTCCCGATTTAAGGGGTGCCGGTCAGTCCGGGTGTATATGGTGTAACTGAGGGGTCCGGTTGGGTCAATTTTTCTGACCGGGCGGGCGTATAGGAAGAAAATAAAGGGGTCCGACTGTAGATGCTCTTAGAGGAGTAATATTTCACTTTTCCTTCACTAAACTGCACCTAACTGATCCCCTAAAAGTAAGTTTTAGAGGAGTAAAAATTATCCTCCTTGACCCCCGACTCTAATATTTACTCGGTCGCCAATCCACCGAGTAAAAAGTTTTCCCCTCCACTCCCGGCTGGACCCACCCAACCGTGCACCGCATCCACCTGCACCGCCACCGAGTAAAAATTATCTTTTGTAGATGATGGCTATGGGGCTGCAATTTTGGCACGGGGCGCCTCCACACAAAACTAAGGTTTCCCATCAATATATAGGTGGATGCATCTAATATCGTTCATCCAACCCATAGTCCATTGATCCAAGGCCCTTGGGCATGTTTAGAGTCCCCAGGAACCTAACTTATCTTCTCATGAGCCCATAGGATCAAACCACATTGATATCATCAAGTTTGGAAGGAGTTGGAGTCAATCCCTTCACTCCTAATTTCGGATTTCCGAAAGTGCCAGTTTTTGTAAATACTGACCCACAGGGCGCATACAGACTTGTAATGGGTGATTACAAGTGCTACGATTTTTTTCCTTCTGTGGATATTAATTTTCATGTTCTGACTTTCTTTGTTTGACTCCATCTTTAGGGGGCGTAGTGATGATCCTTAAGTATTGGTCCCGCAGGAACAAATCTGCAGTAACTTCAAATTTGAACGGACCTTAAAGTTTATTGATAGTTCATTGAATTTTCATGAAGTTCCTACACACATAAGAGTAAACAAGAACGTCTGCATGTCTTGCAACTATTAGTAGGTTAGTCCAAATAAATATAAAAGTTTGCATAAAAGATAAGATAGTGACATGAAACATACAAAAATTACAGATACGTCGATGACATATCATTCGTGTTTTTTTTTTTAAATATTCGAAAACTAAAAAGTAATTCTCAAAACATAATATTCGTATATGTAAATAATGTTAATTGCCTATGCAGTTCGCGAGCAAATTGTCGCAGTGAGCGTCAAATAGAGTTCGCCAAATCCTTTTCCCCGCTTGGGCTGCTAGTTAGTGACCCATCGCGCACACTCGCTCATGTTATTTGGACGACCAATATGATGTTTTCTTTTATTTCCCCCTTAAGTTTTAGAAAGGTTCTAGAACATAATTCAGCCATTTTTTCTATGTTTTCCCTATTGGTATTATAAGTGTTTGTTCTGCTTTCGGTTTTTTCTATTGATTTTTATTTTCCATTTTTTAATTCTTAGACATTTTCCAAATTCATGATTTTTTAATTCATGAAGTTTATTATATTTGATGAATAATTTTAAACTAGATGATGCTCCACGCGTTGCTGCAGGAACTTTGCTAATAAAATGCAAAAATGGTTGCTACAAAACTATTTAAAACTAATGGAAAGCAAATGTAAGCTTAAAAAATAAAGCATGTAAAAAGATATAAAAATAAATTGCAGTTAAAGGAATATCATTTCTAACAGGATGTGAATGACGAGCGTGACTAGGAAAAATAGGTAGTGGGTTGTAGCTATTTAGAAATAGAAGATTTAAGAACATTGTTTGGTTCACAACTGGCTATTTTTTAATTTTGGAATATTTTTAAGCGTGCAATTTCTAAATTCACTCACAATTCGTATGAATTTTACAAAATTCATGATTTTTTCTATTTTTGAACATTTTTAAAATTATGGAAAATTTCTAAAATTTCGTGAAAATTTAAGAATTCAGAAATATGTTTAATTTATTGCTTCGTTTATATATATATATATATATATATATATATATATATATATAATTGAGGGCATTTTCAATATGTTATTTACAATTTCTTGATAATTTTTACTAACATATTTTAAAATCTGGGACATTTTCCAAAACTCATTGCAGTCACACAATGCATCAACATTGCCGGTGGCCGGTGACATGGTGCCTTGGTCGTTGAAGAGAAAATGAATGATGAACAAGAAGAGAAATAAGCTTTTCTGAATTTTAGTAGCATTTTCAGAAATTCTTCTTGGCAATGTACAATCAGTGATTTTAGTGTCATTTTCATGTTATAAAATGCAGTTTTGAAGAGATACTTTTAAATTTATGGCCTGCATGCATGTTTTGCTTATGTGCTTGGTTGCGCGGCTAGGAAAAGTAGGTATGGGTTGTAGATATTTAGAAATAAAAGATTTCTGGACATTGTTTGGTTCCCCAAGACTTTAAAATCTGGCATTTTTTTGAAAAAAATTGGAATATTTTTAAGTTGGAATCTTTTTCCATGACAATTCGTGTACAATTTATAAAATTAATGATTTTGAAAATTTGTGAACATTTTTTAGATTATGGATTTTTTAAAATTTCGTGAACATATTAGAATTTTAGAAACATTTTTAAATGATTTCTTTTTTAAAATTTTAAAATGTATTTAAAATTTCTTGAAAAATTTCACTAACATATTTTAAAATTCAGAACATTTTCCAAAACTTATTGCAATCACACAATGCAACAACATTGTCAGTGGTAGGTGACATGGCGCCTTTGTCAGGTGATATGGTATTTTCAAAAAAATTCTTAGCAATGGACAATGTAGTGATTGTAGTGCCATTTTTATGTTACAAATTGCAGTTTTGAGAAGATATTTTGAGGCACTTGATAGTGACAGTAGCTCCGGTTCAAGTACCTATGAAAGTGGAAATATTACAGCGCACATAACTTAGCAATTGACGTTATCGAGACCCAGTTGCACAACATGATGTCCAACTGCTGGCTTAATTAATCGATAGTGTTTTACATTGAGAGATATATATATTCAAGTCTTCATCTTGATACAATTACAGAAGATTTTCCAAAGAAGGTTCTGCCATTGACCGGGTTTTCTAGACGGCACCAAAGCTTCATTATCAATATGTTTTTAAGTTGTTCTTCTATTTAAAATATGTTTGTATTTTCATTGTATTTGGCTATTATGTTTAGTATCACGTAAAAATATTAGTATGTATTGTTACTGCGTATGATCTATTTTAGCTTTGCATCTAATTTTCTTATACTTTTGAGTCCACCCCACCTCAAGTATTTTGTCGTCCTCCGCCACTTTCTGCATAGATACTACATACTTGCATTCCGAATCGAAGCACGAAATTTCTCTCTACAAAAAAGAAATGCAAAAAATAAAACACTCAAAATTGCGAGTACGCTGCCAAAAGCCCAAAACCCAAGCCGGCCTAGAGGCTTCGCAGCGGCAGCAGGCGCACGGGGACGCCGTGGCGCGGCCGGAGGGTGAGGACGTTCACCGGCGCGTGGCGGTACTCGTCAGAAATTCCGAAGCGGAAGCTCGCGAGCAGCATGGCCAGCACGACCTTGGCCTCCACCATGGCGTACGCCTGCCCGACACAGTTGCGTGGCCCGGCCGCGAAGGGCAGGAACCGACCCGCTCCGGGCCGGGGGCGCCCGGGCGCGAACCTGTCCGGCCTGAACTCATGCGCATCCACGCCCCACACGGCCTCGTCGTGGTGGATGGCCAGCAAGGGAATCCACACCGACGCGCCCCTCGGCACCCGCAGCTTGCCGCCGAGCGTGATGTCCTCGAAGGCCATCCTCGGCAGCAGCGTCGCCGGCGGGTACAGGCGCAGCGTCTCGTTGATCACCATCTGCAGCTGCACACGCATCCACGTGTTAAACATTGACGTGTACAGTGGCGCCGGAGTGCATGCGTTTCGACGTTGTCGAATGGCTTACGACGGCGAGCTTCGGGAGGTGATCTGCGGCGGGTGGAGCGTGGCCACAAACTTGGGCAACCTCGGCGCGAGCCTTGTCCTGCCACTCCGGGTGCGTGGCAAGCAGCATGATGGCCCAGGTGAGGAGCAGCGCCGATGTCTCGTGGCCGGCGAAGAAGAAGGTCTTGCACTCGTCAATGATCGTCTGGGCATCGTACCCCAGCTCGCCGTGGCCGAACGCGTTCTCCTTCTTCTTCTCCATCTCGGCCAGGAGCATCCCGAGGAGCCCCCGGCCGCACGCCTCTGCTGACGGCCTCCGCCCCTCGTCGGCGATCTCGCGGTTGCGCTGGATCGACTCCTTGAGCACCTGCTCTAGCTCCCCGTTCAGCCGTTTCATCTCTCTTCTGTACTTGCTCGGAAAATACCTAAAAAAACCGTACTACTTTAACCACGACAGAGAAAAGGAATGCAGGATCACGATGAAAATGCACTTAGATATTTTCAAAAATAAATAAATAATTTGTGGTGAGGTGATGTTTGATTGATGACTCACTGGCTACCGGGGACCCAGAGGTAGCGGCTGGAGCGTGCGGTGAGCCGCTGAAGCTCCTCAATTAGGTGGAAGATGCGCTTGCCGGTCTCGTAGCTGGTGTCGAACTCGGTGCGCGCGATGACGTCGCCGGCGAGCCTCGTCATGTGCGCGCTCATCTCCACCTCATTTCCGCCCCGCGCCACCGCCTCCTGCAGCGCTCGCACCGTCTGCCGCGTGCACTCCACCATGTGCCCGACCCTGCCCTTGAGCTTGTCAGCCATGAAGGCGGGGGCAACGACGTGGCGCTGGTGCGACCAGGTGGCACCGTTCGCCATGAGCAGGCCACGGCCGATGAAGTGCTTGGCGCCCTGCCGCTGCAGCCACGATTTGCCGGTCACGTGCGCATGCTTCGACGAGAGCAGCTCCCGCACCATGCCGGCGTCCGTCACGCACACCCGTGGCTCGCTCCCGTACCAGTAGACGAACAACCTCCCTGCAGATAGGAAAAACCGAGCTCCGGTCAGCCTTGACACGCGGGCCATGGCCGGCCAGCGACGCGCTTAACATACGTGGCCCACTCACCGAACTTCTTGGACCAGAGAACGTAGTGCGGCAGGAGGCGGCCGACGATATTGTGGCTGAGAGAGCCCATGTCCCCGGCGGTGGACTCGGCGACCAGGGCGGAGACGTCATGGAGGTTACCGACGAGAAGGCGTGGCGTGGGGCCGTGGACGCCTTGTCTCGACAAGATCCTCCGGATCCTCGCCGGCGTGAGGTAGTAGCATGAGGCGGTGATCCATACAGCATTGGCCAGCAACAAGAGTGGCGATGCAACGAGCACTAGGACTATGACCGGTACCATTTTGGACAGGAACTTGTCCTTGTTTACATCTGTGCAAGTGCCACCAGGCCCCGTGCCTATATATAAACACAATGGAGTGGCATGCATGCAGCCATATGATTGGGCCAAGATCAAAAAATAGGCACGAATATAGCACGTTAATAGTATCACGATATAGAAGGTGTTGGATTTCTCGCATCGTTTTTACGCATTTTGCATACTTGTCCCACTAGGGCCTGGTTAAGCATATGCAGGCAAAAAGCCCATCATCTGCATGTTCATTGGTTGTCAGCATATCCTCTTCTTGCATCGTAGCAACGCCTCTATGAATGTGTTTGGTTTCTCGCATCGCTTGTGCTCATACGAGTGCATGTTGTTTGGTTGCATACGAGTATTGAGTTCTGATTACCTTGTACCCTACTTGACGAGCTTACCTGCTACTACTACACCTTACACACGATCACACCCTGCACACCAACGCCACAACACTGCAATGGCGATGAACTGGACGAAGATGATGAAGTTCTTCAGCCCAACTAACGATACACCTTGCCAACTTCAACACTGCTGCATGTCTGCATTCGCACAAATTTGGAGTAAGCATCTTCTGTCGCCTGTCTACTCTTAAACCCTCTGTGGTTGTTGTGCTTGTATCCTAAAACTTGTTCATTGCAAGCTTCTCATGAACTATAAATCCCTGGAGCCCTCCCGATGAACAACGCATACCACTTGTACTAGCAGTGCACAAGAGCAATAGTTGAAGCAGCAAGCAATGGATCAGAAGAGCAATAGTAAGCATGCATGATCATACATCATACCAAGTTCAACCTAGCACTAATATGGTATCATCTTACCACCACATCCAAAGGAGGGTGTAATCCTACCATCGCAGCTTCGTTATCACCTTGAGGGGTTAGTATACACCACCTCACTAAAATACATAGACCATCAAATAGTTTCAAGTCCTAGCTACACAAAATATACGTCGTCATCGTCATCGTCATCCTTGTCGCCATCACCATCGCCATCGAGGATCATGCACGCCGTCACCACCGCTAGAAGCAACACTAGTAGTAGTGCATTCCCAGTCAGGTCCTCAGCCAGAGCACCCTGTGGGTGTCTCCCATGTCAACAAACCCAACACCGTGGGCTTTGTTGTCCAGCAAGTGGCTCCGGTCAGCCGCTAGGCTCATCTATGCCCGAGAGCCTCTGAGCTGAAGCAACCTTGGTCCATGACGGCGCCATAGAGGTCAGGGTGTACGTCGACCGGCTTGCTCTCCTTGATGACGGTAGCCACCTTATTCACTGCCCGAGTCATGCTGCTAAAGACGGTCATCTCGTCCTCCATCAAGGCTCCCCTCTTGCTCTTCCTATCAAGCACCGGAACGTGCTCACCATCCTTGCCAGGGCCATCAATGTTGATGGTGTCTGACTCCTGGGTGTCTGGATACTCGGGCATAGGTGAGCCTAGCGGCTGACCGGAGCCCAGGGCATGCTTGCCGGTTGCCAGCCCGAAGGAAAAGGTCAGCTGCATCGGGTGGTAGTTCTGGATGTGTGTTTTGAGGGACTCTGCATCCTTGGGGTGAGCCTAAGAAAGAAACATGACATAGTGGTTACTTAGAATGACAAAGGTTCATAGGCTTAAAAAACTAGTTAGTTAGAATGGCATGGTTTGTGAGTTAATAGCGATGCGGCCTTAGTAGTGCTCTGCCTCCAAAAGTATGGAGCAGGTGCCCTCATCCCATGAAGCATCGCTCAGGTCTCTGAGCTTGGACACGGTGATCCACCTCTCTTTCCACTTCTTGAGGTGGTTGTAGACCTGGGTCGAGCCGACCTCCTATCAACAAAACTCGAACACCTGCTTTGCAACAACGTTCAAGTGAATCTCCTTGAAGCCCTTGTCAGTCCTCACCCCACTAGGTAGGATCTCACACATCTTGTTAAGCACGAACATCGACAAGAACGGCTGCCACTTCATGTTGTTCCCCTACCATCCTTCTGCACCTTTGAGGCTGTCGTTTGTTCAGCGGCATGAGCTGCAACATTGCGCTGAGCCAGCACAAATGGAGGAACCATAGCCGGCACTTTGAAAACATCTGAATCAGGAGGCACCTGCTTGATGCGAGGCTGGGAGTCCTCAACATAAGACGCCGAGAATTGGCTATCGGATAGGACGATGACCTAATTAAACTCTTTTGTGCGCATCTTCTACAAATGTAAGCGTCATCAAGACCAGAACACACTACACATCGACAGTAGGAACTACCCGTAAACACGGGCAGATCGAACTGGCACTACCACATGCACACATGGATTATCTAGTTCAGCACAACACAACCAAATACTTTCACGCTAGCATAACACACATCAAAGCATACTACCAATCCATCCATGACCACTAGCTATCAATCCTTGCCGGCATGGAAACAACTCCTAGCATGCTTCAAATCCATCACAACTTGCTACTAGAACATCAGATTCACACATCGGAAGATCTAACCCTACCACATGCTCACAGATCTAGCTAGAACTAGTAGAGAGGTGGGGGTCATTAAACTCACAGACGCCATCGGAGGAGCCGCGGAGGAGGCGCTGAACACATCAGAGAAAAGGAGCAGTCGACTTGCTGCCGCCATTAACCGATCGCCTGAGCAGTTGCGCCGCTTATCTCGTCGTCAATGTGGAACCGTGCCGGAGGGAAAGATCGAGCGGGTGGGGGGGATGGTGGCGGGAGTTTTGCCGTTGTGGTCACCTGGCTATATAACCGAATTGGCTAGCAGTGACGCGAAAATCGTCCCACCGCTTTTTTTGGAGACGTGCACGAGGTCCCACCATCTCCGTGCTCACAAGAGGTCAGCGTCGTGTTCCCCTCCCCTGCATCGCACGAGCCTGGCTCACTGCAAATTGCCAGTTCATATGGGCCAAGATTCTGATGCGGGCTAGACAACCAAACACCCCGTTTTCTTCCTAGGCGGGCTTAATGCGAGCAACCAAACGCATCCATAATGCTCTGAGCAGTGTCTCAATAAATAAATCAGTATACAATAGTATCTCACTAATAGCATGCTATAGCATGATATAACACACTAATAGCGTAAGCGCACTAATTTTTTCATTTACCAAGATCTAAAAAGTGATTTTGTGATTACAACTTACTTACTGCATGTATGTGTTGGAAATATGCCCTAGAGGCAATAATAAATTAGTTATTATTATTATATTTCCTTGTTCATGATAATCGTTTATTATCCATGCTATAATTGTATTGATAGGAAACTCAGATACACGTGTGAATACATAGACCACAATATATCCCTAGTAAGCCTCTAGTTGACTAGCTCGTTGATCAATAGATGGTTACGGTTTCCTGACCATGGACATTGGATGTCTTTGATAACGGGATCACATCATTAGGAGAATGATGTGATGGACAAGACCCAATCCTAAGCCTAACACAAAGATCGTGTAGTTCGTATGCTAAAGCTTTTCTAATGTCAAGTATCATTTCCTTAGACCATGAGATTGTGCAACTCCCGGATGCCGTAGGAATGCTTTGGGTGTACCAAACGTCACAACATAACTCGGTGGCTATAAAGGTGCACTACGGGTACCTCCGAAAGTGTCTGTTGGGTTGGCACGAATCGAGACTGGGATTTGTCACTCCGCGTGACGGAGAGGTATCTCTGGGCCCACTCGGTAGGACATCATCATAATGTGCACAATGTGACCAAGGGGTTGATCACGGGATGATGTGTTACGGAACGAGTAAAGAGACTTGCCGGTAACAAGATTGAACAAGGTATCGGCATACCGACGATCGAATCTCGGGCAAGTACAATACCTCTAGATAAAGGGAATTGAATACGGGATTGATTGAATCCTCGACATCGTGGTTCATCCGATGAGATCATCGTGGAACATGTGGGAGCCAACATGGGTATCCAGATCCCGCTGTTGGTTATTGACCGGAGAACGTCTCGGTCATGTCTGCATGGTTCCCGAACCCGTAGGGTCTACACACTTAAGGTTCGATGACGCTAGGGTAATAAAGGAAGTTTGTATGTGGTTACCGAATGTTGTTCGTGTTGGAAATATGCCCTAGAGGCAATAATAAATTGGTTATTATTATATTTCTTTGTTCATGATAATAGTCTTTTATTCATGCTATAACTGTATTATCCAGAAATCGTAATACACGTGTGAATACATAGACCACAGTATGTCCCTAGTAAGCCTCTAGTTGACTAGCTCGTTGATCAATAGATGGTTACGGTTTCCTGACCATGGACATTGGATGTCATTGATAACGGGATCACATCATTAGGAGAATGATGTGATGGACATGACCCAATCCTAAGCCTAGCACAAGATCATGTAGTTCGTATGCTAAAGCTTTTCTAATGTCAAGTATCATTTCCTTAGACCATGAGATTGTGCAACTCCCGGATACCGTAGGAGTGCTTTGGGTGTACCAAACGTCACAACGTAACTGGGTGGCTATAAAGGTGCATTACAGGTATCTCCGAAAGTGTCTGTTGGGTTGGCACGAATCGAGACTGGGATTTGTCACTCCGTGTAAACGGAGAGGTATCTCTGGGCCCACTCGGTAGGACATCATCATAATGTGCACAATGTGATCAAGGAGTTGATCACGGGATGATATGTTACGGAACGAGTAAAGAGACTTGCCGGTAACGAGATTGAACAAGGTATCGGGATACCGACGAACGAATCTCGGGCAAGTATCGTACCGCTAGACAAAGGGAATTGTATACGGGATTGATTAAGTCCTTGACATCGTAGTTCATCCGATGAGATCATCGTGGAACATGTGGGAGCCAACATAGGTATCCAGATCCCGCTGTTGGTTATTGACCGGAGAGTCATCTCGGTCATGTCTGCATGTCTCCCGAACCCGTAGGGTCTACACACTTAAGGTTCGGTGACGCTAGGGTTATAGAGATATTAGTATGCGGTAACCCGAAAGTTGTTCGGAGTCCCGGATGAGATCCCGGACGTCACGAGGAGTTCCGAAATGGTCCGGAGGTAAAGAATTATATATAGGAAGTGCTATTTCGGCCATCGGGACAAGTTTCGGGGTCATCGGTATTGTACCGGGACCACCGGAAGGGTCCCGGGGGTCCACCGGGTGGGGCCACCTGCCCCGGGGGGCCACATGGGCTGTAGGGGGTGCGCCTTGGCCTGCATGGGCCAAGGGCACCAGCCCCAAGAGGCCCATGCGCCAAGAGAAGAGAAAAAGGGGAGAGTCCTAAAGGGGGAAGGCACCTCCGAGGTGCTTTGGGGAGGATGGACTCCTCCCCACCCTTGGCCGCACCCTTCCTTGGAGGAAGGGGCAAGGCTGCGCCCTCCCCCTCTCCCTTGGCCCTATATATAGTGGGGAAAAGGAGGAGCAATCAGACCTAAGGCCTGGCGCCTCCCTCTCCCTCCCGTGACACATCTCCCTCCTCCCGCAGCGCTTAGCGAAGCCCTGTTGGAATCCCGCTACTTCCACCACCACGCCGTTGTGCTGTTGGATCTCCATCAACCTCTCCTCCCCCCTTGCTGGATCAAGAAGGAGGAGACGTCGCTGCTCTGTACGTGTGTTGAACGCGGAGGTGCCGTCCGTTCGGCGCTAGGATCATCGGTGATTTGGATCACGACGAGTACGACTCCATCAACCCCATTCTCTTGAACGCTTCCGCTTAGCGATCTACAAGGGTATGTAGATGCACTCTCCTTCCCCTCGTTGCTGGTCTCTCCATAGATAGATCTTGGTGATTCGTAGGAAAATTTTGAATTTCTGCTACGTTCCCCAACAGTGCATCATGAGCTAGGTTTATGCGTAGTTACTATGCACGAGTAGAACACAAAGTAGTTGTGGGCGTCGATATTGTTCAATATGCTTGCCGTTACTAGTCTTATCTTGATTCGGCGGCATCGTGGGATGAAGCGGCCCGGACCAACCTTACACGTACGCTTACGTGAGACCGGTTCCACCGACAAACATGCACTAGTTGCATAAGGTGGCTGGCGGGTGTCTGTCTCTCCCACTTTAGTCGGATCGGATTCGATGAAAAGGGTCCTTATGAAGGGTAAATAGCAATTGGCATATCACGTTGTGGTTCTTGCGTAGGTAAGAAACGTTCTTGCTAGAAACCCATAGCAGCCACGTAAAACATGCAAACAACAATTAGAGGACGTCTAACTTGTTTTTGCAGGGTATGCTATGTGATGTGATATGGCCAAAAAGGATGTGATGAATGATATGTGATGTATGAGATTGATCATGTTCTTGTAATAGGAATCATGACTTGCATGTCGATGAGTATGACAACCGGCAGGAGCCATAGGAGTTGTCTTAATTTATTTATGACCTGTGTGTCAACATAAACGTCATGTAATTACTTTACTTTATTGCTAACCATTAGCTATAGTAGTAGAAGTAATAGATGACGTGACAACTTCATGGAGACACGATGATGGAGATCATGATGATGGAGATCATGGTGTCATGCCGGTGACGATGATGATCATGGAGCCCCGAAGATGGAGATCAAAAGGAGCAAAATGATATTGGCCATATCATGTCACTATTTGATTGCATGTGATGTTTATCATGTTTATGCATCTTGTTTACTTAGAACGACGGTAGTAAATAAGATGATCCCTTACAACAATTTCAAGAAGTGTTCTCCCCTAACTGTGTACCGTTGCTACAGTTCGTCGTTTCGAAGCACCACGTGATGATCGGGTGTGATAGATCCTTACGTTCACATACAACGGGTGTAAGACAGATTTACACATGCAATACACTTAGGGTTAACTTGACGAGCCTAGCATGTACAGACATGGCCTCGGAACACGGAGACCGAAAGGTCGAGCATGAGTCGTATAGAAGATACGATCAACATGAAGATGTTCACCGACGTTGGCTAGTCCGTCTCACGTGATGATCGGACACGGCCTAGTTAACTCGGATCATGTAATCACTTAGATGACTAGAGGGATGTCTATCTGAGTGGGAGTTCATAAGATGAACTTAATTATCCTGAACATAGTCAAAAGGTCTTCGCAAATTATGTCATAGCTCGCGCTGCAGTTCTACTGTTTAGATATGTTCCTAGAGAAAATTTAGTTGAAAGTTGATAGTAGCAATTATGCGGACTAGGTCCGTAAACTGAGGATTGTCCTCATTGCTTCATAGAAGGCTTATGTCCTTAATGCACCGCTCAGTGTGCTGAACCTCGAACGTTGTATGTGGATGTTGCGAACATCTGACATACACATTTTGATAACTACGTGATAGTTCAGTTAAACGGTTTGGAATTGAGGCACCAAAGACGTTTTTGAAACGTCGCGAAACATATGAGATGTTTTGAGGGCTGAAATTGGGATTTCTGGCTCGTGCCCACGTCAAGAGGTATAAGACCTCCGACGATTTTCTTAACCTACAAACTAAGGGAGAAAAGCTCAATTGTTGAGCCTGTGCTCAGATTGTCTGAGTACAACAATCATTTGAATCGAGTGGGAGTTGATCTTCCAGATGAGATAGTGATGTTTCTCCGAAAGTCATTGTCACCAAGCTGCTAGAGCTTCGTGATGAACTATAATATATCAGGGACATATATGATGATCCTTGAGATATTCGCGATGTTTGACACCACAAAAGTAGAAATCAAGAAGGAGCATCAATTGTTGATGGTTGGTGAAACCACTAGTTTCAAGAAGGGCAAGGGAAAGAAGGGATACTTCATGAAACGGCAAATCAGCTGCTGCTCTAGTGAAGAAACCCAAGGTTAAACCCAAACCCGAGACTAAGTGCTTCTGTAATAAGGGGAACAGCCACTGGAGCAGAATTACCCTAGATACTTAGTAGATGAGAAGGCTGGCAAGGTCGATAGAAGTATATTGGATATACATTGTGTTAATGTGTACTTTACTAGTACTCCTAGTAGCACCAGGGTATTAGATACCGGTTCGGTTGCTAAGTGTTAGTAACTCGAAACAAAAGGCTACGGAATAAACGGAGACTAGCTAAAGGTGAGCTGACGATATGTGTTGGAAGTTTTTCCAAGCTTGATATGATCAAGCATCGCACGCTCCCTATACCAAAGAGATTGGTGTTAAACCTAAATAATTGTTATTTGGTGTTTGCGTTGAACATAGACATGATTGGATTATGTCTATCGCAATACGGTTATTCATTTAAGGAGAATAACGGTTACTCTGTTTATTTGAATAATACCTTCAATGGTCTTGCACCTAAATTGAATGGTTTATTGAATCTCGATCGTAGTGATACACATGTTCATGCCAAAAGATAGTAATGATAGTACCACCTACTTGTGGCACTGCCACGTAAGTCATATTGGTATAAAACGCATGAAGAAGCTCCATGTTGATGGATCTTTGGGCTCACTCGTTTTTGAAAGGTTTGAGACATGCGAACCATGTCTATTGGTGTATATGCATGAAGAAACTCCATGCAGATGGACCATTTGAACTCACTTGATTTTGAATCACTTGAGACATGCAAATCATACCACATGGGCAAGATGACTGAAAGCCTCGGTTTCAGTAAAATGGAACCAGAAAGCAACTTGTTGGAAGTAATACATTTTGATGTGTGCAGTCCAATGAGTGCTGAGGCATGTAGTGGATATCGTTATGTTCTTACTTCACAGATGATTTGAGTAGATGTTGAGTACATTTACTTGATAAATCACGAGTCTGAATTATTGAAAGGTTCAAGTAATTTCAGGGTGAAGTTGAAAGATCGTCATAAAAGATCTATGATATGATCATAGAGATGAATATCTGAATTACGAGTTTGGCACAGAATTAAGACATTGTGGAAATTGTTTCACAACTAATACAGCCTGGAACACCATAGTGGGATGGTGTGTCCGAACATCATAGTTGCACCCTATTGGATATGGTGCGTACCTTGATGTCTCTTATCAAATTACCACCATCGTTCATGGGTTAGGCATTAGAGACAACCGCACTCACTTTAATAGGGCACCACGAAACTCCGTTGAGATGACACCGTATGAACTATGGTTTGGAGAAACCTAAGCTGTCGTTCCTTAAAAGATTGGGACTGCGACGCTTATGTGAAAAAGTTTCAGGCTAATAAGCTCAAACCCAAAGCGGATAAATGCATCTTCATAGGACACCCAAAACAGTTGGGTATACCTCCTATCTCAGATCCGAAAGCAATAAGGGATTGTTTCTAGAATCGGGTCCTTTCTCGAGGAAAAGTTTCTCTCGAAAGAATTGAGTGGGAGGATGGTGGAGGCTTGATGAGGTTAATGAACCGTCACTTCAACAAGTGTGTAGCAGGGCACCGGAAGTTGTTCCTGTGGCACCTACACCAATTGAAGTGGAAGCTTATGATAGTGATCATGAAGTTTCGGATCAAGTCACTACCGAACCTCGTAGGGTGACAAGGATACGTACTACTTTAGAGTGGTACAGTAATCCTGTCTTGGAAGTCATGTTGCTAGACAACAATAAACCTACGAGCTATGGAGAAGCGATGGTGGGCCCGGATTCCGATGAATGGCTCGAGGCCATAAAATCCGAGAGAGGATCCATGTATGAAAACAAAGTGTAGACTTTGGCAGAACGGCTCAATGGTCGTAAGGCTATTGAGTACAGATGGATTTTAAAAGGAAGACGGACAATGATGGTAAATGTCACCATTAAGAAAGCTCGACTTGTCGTTAAGAAGTTTCCGACAAGTTCAAGGAGTTGACTACGGTGAGACTTTCTCACTCGTAGCGATGCTAAGAGTCTGTTGGAATTATATGAGCGATTACTGCATTATTTATGAAATCTTGCAGATAGGATGTCAAAACATTGTTTCCTCGACGAATTTCTTGAGGAAAGGTTGTATGTGATACAACCGGAAGGTTTTGTCAATCCTGAAAGATGCTAATAAGTATGCAAAGCTCCAGCTATCCTTCTGAGGACTGGAGTAAGCATCTCGGAGATGGAATGTATGCTTTGATGAGATGATCAAAGATTTTGGGTTTATACAAAGTTCATGAGAAACTTGTATTTCCAAAGAAGTGAGTGGGAGCACTATAGAATTTCTGATGAGTATATGTTGTTGACATATTATGGATCAGAAATGATGTAGAATTTCTGGAAAGCATATAGGGTTATTTGAAAAGTGTTTTTCAATAGAAAACCTGGATTAAGCTATTTGAACATTGAGCATCAAGATCTATAAGGATAGATCAAAACGCTTAATGGTACTTTCAAATGAGCACATACCTTGGCATGATCTTGAAGGTGTTCAAGATGGATCAGTCAAAGAAGGAGTTCTTGCTTGAGTTGTAAGGTATGAAGTTAAGACTTAAAGCTCGACCACGGCAGAATAGAGAGAAAGGACGAAGGTCGTCCCCTATGCTTAAGACATAGGCTCTACATTATGTATGCTGTGTACCGCACCTGAAGTGTGCCTTGCCATGAGTCAGTCAAGGGGTACAAGAGTGATCCAAGAATGGATCACAGGACAGCGGTCAAAGTTATCCTTAGTAACTAGTGGGCTAAGGAATTTTCTCGATTATGGAGGTGGTAAAAGAGTTCGTTGTAAAGGGTTACGTCGATGCAAGCTTAACACCTATCCGGATAACTCTGAGTAGAGATACCGGATATGTATAATGGAGCAACAATTTAGAATAGCTCCAAGTAGAACAGTTATTTGGAATAGCTCCAAATAGAACGTGGTAGCTACATCTAGGAGATGACATAGAGATTTGTAAAGCACACACGGATCTGAAAGATTCAGACCCGTTGACTATAACATCTCTCACAAGCATAACATGATCAAACCCAGAACTCATCGAGTGTTAATCACATGGTAATATGAACTAGATTATTGACTCTAGTAGACTCTTTGGGTGTTAGTCACATGGGTATGTGACCTTGAGTGTTAGTCACATAGCGATGTGAACTGGATTATTGACTCTAGTGCAAGTGGGAGACTGTTGGAAATATGCCCTAGAGGCAATAATAAATTGGTTATTATTATATTTCTTTGTTCATGATAATAGTCTTTTATTCATGCTATAACTGTATTATCCGGAAATCGTAATACACGTGTGAATACATAGACCACAATATGTCCCTAGTAAGCCTCTAGTTGACTAGCTCGTTGATCAATAGATTGTTACGGTTTCCTGACCATGGACATTGGATGTCATTGATAACGGGATCACATCATTAGGAGAATGATGTGATGGACAAGACCCAATCCTAAGCCTAGCACAAGATCATGTAGTTCGTATGCTAAAGCTTTTCTAATGTCAAGTATCATTTCCTTAGACCATGAGATTGTGCAACTCCCGGATACCGTAGGAGTGCTTTGGGTGTACCAAACATCACAACGTAACTGGGTGTCTATAAAGGTGCATTACAGGTATCTCCGAAAGTGTCTGTTGGGTTGGCACGAATCGAGACTGGGATTTGTCACTCCGTGTAAACGGAGAGGTATCTCTGAGCCCACTCGGTAGGACATCATCATAATGTGCACAATGTGATCAAGGAGTTGATCACGGGATGATGTGTTACGGAACGAGTAAAGAGACTTGCCGGTAACGAGATTGAAAAAGGTATCGGGATACCGATGAACGAATCTCGGGCAAGTATCGTACCGCTAGACAAAGGGAATTGTATACGGGATTGATTAAGTCCTTGACATCGTGGTTCATCCGATGAGATCATCGTGGAACATGTGGGAGCCAACATGGGTATCTAGATCCCGCTGTTGGTTATTGACCGGAGAGTCATCTCGGTCATGTCTGCATGTCTCCCGAACCCGTAGGGTCTACACACTTAAGGTTCGGTGACGCTAGGGTTATAGAGATATTAGTATGCGGTAACCCGAAAGTTGTTCGGAGTCCCGGATGAGATCCCGGACGTCACGAGGAGTTCCGGAATGGTCCGGAGGTAAAGAATTATATATATGAAGTGCTATTTCGGCCATCGGGACAAGTTTCGGGGTCATCGGTATTGTACCGGGACCACCGGAAGGGTCCCGGGGGTCCACCGGGTGGGGCCACCTGCCCCGGGGGGCCACATGGGCTGTAGGGGGTGCGCCTTGGCCTACATGGGCCAAGGGCACCAGCCCCAAGAGGCCCATGCGCCAAGAGAAGAGAAAAAGGGGAGAGTCCTAAAGGGGGAAGGCACCTCCGAGGTGCCTTGGGGAGGATGGACTCCTCCCCACCCTTGGCCGCACCCTTCCTTGGAGGAAGGGGCAAGGCTGCGCCCTCCCCCTCTCCCTTGGCCCTATATATAGTGGGGAAAAGGAGGAGCAATCAGACCTAAGGCCTGGCGCCTCCCTCTCCCTCCCGTGACACATCTCCCTCCTCCCGCAGCGCTTAGCGAAGCCCTGTTGGAATCCCGCTACTTCCACCACCACGCCGTTGTGCTGTTGGATCTCCATCAACCTCTCCTCCCCCCTTGCTGGATCAAGAAGGAGGAGACGTCGCTGCTCCGTACGTGTGTTGAACGCGGAGGTGCCGTCCGTTCGGCGCTAGGATCATCGGTGATTTGGATCACGACGAGTACGACTCCATCAACCCCATTCTCTTGAACGCTTCCGCTTAGCGATCTACAAGGGTATGTAGATGCACTCTCCTTCCCCTCGTTGCTGGTCTCTCCATAGATAGATCTTGGTGATTCGTAGGAAAATTTTGAATTTCTGCTACGTTCCCCAACAGTTCAGAGTCCCGGATGAGATCCCGGACGTCACGAGGAGTTCCGGAATGGTCCGGAGGTAAAGATTTATATATGGGAAGTCCTGTTTTGGTCACCGGAAACGTTTCGGGTTTTATCGGTAACGTACCGGGACCACCGGGAGGGTCCTGGGGGTCCACCAAGTGGGGCCACCATCCCCAGAGGGCAGCATGGGCCAAGTGTGGGAGGGGACCAGCCCCAGGTGGGCTGGTGCGCACCCCCACAAGGGCCCAAGGCGCCTAGGGTTTGGGGAGGGGGGCGCACCCACCTAACTTGGGGGGTAAGTTTCCCCTCTCCCCCCTGGGCCGCCCCCCAGATGGGATCTTGGGCCGGTTGCCGCCCCTAGGGTGGAACCCTAGGTGGGGGCGCAGCCCCCCCCCTCTCCTCCTATATATAGTGGAGGCAAAGGGGCAGCCCGACACACGAAGTTCTTCTCCTGTTGGCGTGGCCCTACCTCTCTTTCTCCTCATATCTCGTGGTGCTTGGCGAAGCCCTGCAGGATTGCCATGCTCCTCCACCACCACCACGCCGTTGTAATGCTGCTGGATGGAGTCTTCCCCAACCTCTCCCTCTCTCCTTGCTGGATCAAGGCATGGGAGACGTCACCGGGCTGCACGTGTGTTGAACGCGGAGGTGCCGTCCGTTCGGCACTAGGATCTCCGGTGATTTGGATCACGACAAGTACGACTCCTTCAACCCCGTTCTCTTGAACGCTTCCTCTTAGCGATCTACAAGGGTATGTAGATGCACTCACCTTTCCCTCGTTGCTAGATTACTCCATAGATTGATCTTGGTGATGCGTAGAAAATTTTGAATTTCTGCTACGTTCCACAATAGTGGTATCAGAGCTAGGTCTATGCGTAGTTACTATGCACGAGTAGAACACAAGTTGTTGTGGGCGTTGATGTTGTTAATTTTCTTGCCACTACTAGTCTTATCTTGCTTCGGCGGCATCGTGGGATGAAGCGGCCCGGACCGACCTTACATGTACGCTTACGTGAGACAGGTTCCACCGACTGACATGCACTAGTTGCATAAGGTGGCTAGCGGGTGTCTGTCTCTCCCACTTTAGTTGGAGCGGATTCGATGAAAAGGGTCCTTATGAAGGGTAAATAGAAATTGGCATATCACGTTGTGGTTTTACGTAGGTAAGAAACGTTCTTGCTAGAACACCTATAGAAGCCACGTAAAAACTTGCAACAACAATTAGAGGCCGTCTAACTTGTTTTTGCAGCAAGTGTTTTGTGATGTGATATGGCCAAAGGATGTGATGAATGATATATGTGATGTATGAGATGATCATGTTCTTGTAATAGGAATCATGACTTGCATGTCGATGAGTATGACAACCGGCAGGAGCCATAGGAGTTGTCTTTATTTTTGTATGACCTGCGTGTCATTGAAGAACGCCATGTAAATTACTTTATTTTATTGCTAAACGCGTTAGCCATAGAAGTAGAAGTATTCGTTGGCATGACAACTTCATGAAGACAGGATGATGGAGATCATGGTGTCATGCCGGTGACGAAGATGATCATGGCGCCCCGAAGATGGAGATCAAAGGAGCAATATGATATTGGCCATATCATGTCACCATTTGATTGCATGTCATGTTTATCATGTTTTACATCTTATTTGCTTAGAACGACGGTAGCTTAAATAAGATGATCCCTCGAAATAATTTCAAGAAAAGTGTTCCCCCTAACTGTGCACCGTTGTGAAGGTTCGTTGTTTCGAAGCACCACGTGATGATCGGGTGTGATAGATCCTAACGTTTGAATACAACGGGTGTAAGCCAGATTTACACACGCAATACACTTAGGTTGACTTGATGAGCCTAGCATGTACAGACATGGCCTCAGAACACGGAAGACCGAAAGGTCGAGCATGAGTCGTATAGAAGATACGATCAACATGAAGATGTTCACCGACGTTGACTAGTCCGTCTCACATGATGATCGGACACGGCCTAGTTGACTCGGATCATGTAATCACTTAGATGACTAGAGGGATGTCTATCTGAGTGGGAGTTCATAAGATGAACTCAATTATCCTAAACATATTCAAAATGTCTTTGCAAATTATGTCGTAATGCTCGCGCTTTAGTTCTACTATTTCAGATATGTTCCTAGAGAAAATTTTAGTTGAAAGTTGATAGTAGCGATTATGCGGACTAGGTCCGCAAACTGAGGATTGTCCTTGTTGCTTCGTAGAAGGCTTATGTCCTTAATGCACCGCTCAGTGTGATGAACCTCAAACGTCGTCTGTGGATGTTGCGAACATATGACATACACGTTTTGATAACTACGTGATAGTTCAGTTAAACGGTTTAGAGTTGAGGCACCAAAGACGATTTCGAAACGTCGCGGAACATATGAGATGTTTCGAGGGCTGAAATTGGGATTTCAGGCTCGTGCCCACGTCAAGAGGTATAAGACCTCCGACGATTTTCTTAGCCTGCAAACTAAGGGAGAAAAGCTCAATCGTTGAGCTTGTGCTCAGATTGTCTGAGTACAACAATCACTTGAATCAAGTGGGAGTTGATCTTCCAGATGAGATAGTGATGTTTCTCCAAAGTCATTGCCACCAAGCTGCTAGAGCTTCGTGATGAACTATAACATATCAGGGATAGATATGATGATCCTTGGATATTCATGATGTATGACACCGAGAAAGTAGAAATCAAGAAGGAGCATCAATTGTTGATGGTTGGTGAAACCACTAGTTTCAAGAAGGGCAAGGGCAAGAAGGGATACTTCATGAAATGGCAAATCAACTGCTGCTCTAGTGAAGAAACCCAAGGTTGAACCCAAACCCGAGACTAAGTGCTTCTGTAATAAGGGGAACAGCCACTGGAGCAGAATTACCCTAGATACTTAGTAGATGAGAAGGCTAACGATAGAAGTATATTGGATGTACATTGTATTAATGTGTACTTTACTAGTACTCCTAGTAGCACCAGGGTATTAGATACCGGTTCGATTGCTAATTGTTGGTAACTCGAAATAAAAGCTATGGAATAAACGGAGACTGGCTAAAGGTGAGCTGACGATATGTGTTGGAAGTGTTTCCAAGGTTGATGTGATTAAGCATCAGACGCTCCCTCTACCATCAAGATTGGTGTTAAACCTAAATAATTGTTATTTGGTGTTTGCGTTGAGCATAGACATGATTGGATTATGTGTATTGCAATACGGTTATTCATTCAAAGAGAATAATGGTTACTCTGTTTATTTGAATAATACCTTCAATGGTCTTGCACCTGAAATGAATGGTTTATTGAATCTCGATCGTAGTGATACACATGTTCATGCCAAAATATATAAGATAGTAATGATAGTAACACCTACTTCTGCCGCTGCCATGTAAGTCATATTGGTGCAAAACGCATGAAGAAGCTCCATGTTGATGGATCTTTGGACTCACTCGTTTTTGAAAAGTTTGAGACATGCAAACCATGTCTATTGGTGTATATGCATGAAGAAACTCCATGCAAATGGACCGTTTGGACTCACTTGATTTTGAATCACTTGAGACATGCAAATCATACCACATGGGCAAGATGACTGAAAGCCTCATTTTCAGTAAAATGGAACAAGAAAGCAACTTGTTGGAAGTAATACATTTTGATGTGTGCAGTCCAATGAGTGCTGAGGCACGCAGTGGATATCGTTATGTTCTTACTTCACGGATGATTTGAGTAGATATTGAGTATATTTACTTGATGAAACACAAGTCTGAATTATTGAATGGTTCAAGTAATTTCAGAGTGAAGTTGAAGATCATCGTGACAAGAGGATAAAATGTCTATGATATGATCATAGAGATGAGTATCTGAGTTACGAGCTTTGGCACGCAATTAAGACATTGTGGAAATTGTTTCACAATTAATACCGCCTGGAACACCATAGTGTGATGGTGTGTCCGAACATCATAGTTGCACCCTATTGGATATGGTGCGTACCATGATGTCTCTTATCGAATTACCACTATCGTTCATGGGTTAGGCATTAGAGACAACCGCACTCACTTTAATAGGGCACCACGTAATTCCGTTGAGACGACACCGTTTGAACTATGGTTTGGAGAAACCTAAGTTGTCATTTCTTAAAAGTTTGGGGCTGCGATGCTTATGTGAAAAAGTTTCAGGTTGATGAGCTTGAACCCAAAGCGGATAAAATGCATCTTCATAGGACACCCAAAACAGTTGGGTATACCTCCTAATTCAGATCCGAAAGCAATATGGATTGTTTCTTGAATCGGGTCCTTTCTCAAGGAAAAGTTTGTCTCGGAAAGTTGAGTGGGAGGATGGTGGAGACTTGATGAGGTTATTGAACCGTCACTTCAACTAGTGTGTAGCAGGGCACAGGAAGTTGTTCCTGTGGCGCCTACACCAATTGAAGTAGAAGCTTATGATAGTGATCATGAAGTTTCGGATCAAGTCACTACCGTCCCTCGTAGGGTGACAAGGATGCGTACTACTTCAGAGTGGTACAGTAATCCTGTCTTGAAGGTCATGTTGCTAGACAACAATGAACCTACGAGCTATGGAGAAGCGATGGTGGGCCCATATTCCGACAAATGGTTGGAAGCCATGTAATCCGAGATAGGATCCATGTATCAGAACAAAGCATGGACTTTCGTGGACTTGCCCGATGATCGGCAAGCCATTGAGATAAATGGATCTTTAAGAAGAAGACGGACGAGGACGGTAATGTCACCGTCTATGAAGCTCGACTTGTGGCGAAGAGTTTTTCACAAGTTCAAGGAGTTGACTACAATGAGATTTTCTCATACGTAGCGATGCTTAAGTCCGTCGGAATCATGTTAGCATTAGCTGCATTTATGAAATCTGGCAGATGGATGTCAAAACGAGTTTCCTTACCAGTTTTCGTAAGGAAAGGTTGTATGTGATACAATCAGAAAGGTTTTGTCGATCCTAAGGATGCTAAAAGGCGTGCTGGCTCCAGCGATCCTTCCATGGACTGGAGTAAGCATCTCGGAGTTGGAATATACACTTTGATAAGATGATCAAAGATTTTGTGTTTATACAAAGTTTATGAGAAACTTGTATTTCCAAAGAAGTGAGTGGGAGCACTATAGAATTTCTGATGAGTATATGTTGTTGACATATTGTGGATCAGAAATGATGTAGAATTTATGGAAAGCATATAGGGTTATTTGAAAAGTGTTTTTCAAAGGAAAACCTGGTTTAAGCTACTTGAACATTGAGCATTAAGATCTATGAAGATAGATCAAAAACCGCTTAATGGTACTTTCAAATGAGCACATACCTTGACGTGATCTTGAAGGTGTTCAAGATGGATCTGTCAAAGAAAGAGTTCTTGCCTGAGTTGTAAGGTATAAAGTTAAGACTTAAAGCTCGACCACGGCAGAATAGAGAGAAAGGACGAAGGTCGTCCCCTATGCTTAGACGTAGGCTCCATAGTATGCTATGTTGTGTACCGCACCTGATGTGTGCCTTGCCACATGTCTGGCAAGAGGGTACAAAGGTGATCAAGGAGTGGATCACCAGATAGCGGTCAAAATTGTCCTTGGAGTAATAAGGACATGTTTCTTGATTATGGAGGTGATAAAGAGTTCGGCGTAAAGGGTTACAACGATGCAAGCTTTAACACCTATCTGAATGACTCTGAGTAGCAAAATGGATACGTATAGAGGAGCAACCATTTGGAATAGCGCCAAGTGGAGCGTGGAAGCAGCATTTACAATATGACCTAGAGATTTGCGAAGAACATACGGATCTGAATGTTGCAGACCCGTTGACTAAAACCTCTCTCACAAGCAAAACATGATCAAACCCCAGAACTCATTGAGTCTTAATCATATGATGATGTGAACTAGTTTAGTGACACTAGTAAACTCTTTGGATGTTGGTCACATGGCGATGTGACCTGTGAGTATTAATCAGATGGCGATGTGAACTAGATTATTGACTCTAGTGCAAGTTGGAGACTGTTGGAAATATGCCCTAGAGGCAATAATAAATTAGTTATTATTATATTTCCTTGTTCATGATAATCTTTTATTATCCATGCTATAATTGTATTGATAGGAAACTCAGATACATGTGTGGATACATAGACAACACCATGTCCCTAGTAAGCCTCTAGTTGACTAGCTCGTTGATCAATAGATGGTTACGGTTTCCTGACCATGGACATTGGATGTCGTTGATAACGGGATCACATCATTAGGAGAATGATGTGATGGCCAAGACCCAATCCTAAGCCTAACACAAAGATCGTGTAGTTCGTATGCTAAAGCTTTTATAATGTCAAGTATCATTTCCTTAGACCATGAGATTGTGCAACTCCCGGATGCCGTAGGAATGCTTTGGGTGTACCAAACGTCACAACGTAACTGGGTGGCTATAAAGGTGCACTACGGGTACCTCCGAAAGTGTCTGTTGGGTTGGCACGAATCGAGACTGGGATTTGTCACTCCGCATGATGGAGAGGTATCTCTGGGCCCACTCGGTAGGACATCATCATAATGTGCACAATGTGACCAAGGGGTTGATCACGGGATGATGTGTTACTGAACGAGTAAAGAGACTTGCCGGTAACAAGGTTGAACAAGGTATCGGCATACCGACGATCGAATCTCGGGCAAGTACAATACCGCTAGACAAAGGGAATTGAATACGGGATTGATTGAATCCTCGACATCGTGGTTCATCCGATGAGATCATCGTGGAACATGTGGGAGCCAACATGGGTATCCAGATCCCGCTGTTGGTTATTGACCGGAGAACGTCTCGGTCATGTCTGCATGGTTCCCGAACCCGTAGGGTCTACACACTTAAGGTTCGATGACGCTAGGGTTATAAAGGAAGTTTGTATGTGGTTACCGAATGTTTTTTGAAGTCTCGCATGAGATCTCGGATGTCATGAGGAGTTCCGGAATGGTCTAGAGGTAAAGATTTATATATGGGAAGTCCTGTTTTGGTCACCGGAAAAGTTTCGGGTTTTATCGGTAACGTACCGGGACCACCGGGAGGGTCCCGGGGGTCCACCAAGTGGGGCCACCATCCCCGGAGGGCAGCATGGGCCAAGTGTGGGAGGGGACCAGCCCCAGGTGGGCTGGTGCGCCCCCCCACAAGGGCCCAAGGCACCTAGGGTTTGGGGAGGGGGGCGCACCCACCTAACTTGGGGGGTAAGTTTCCCCTCTCCCCCCCTGGGCCGCCCCCCAGATGGGATCTTGGGCTGGTTGCCGCCCCTAGGGTGGAACCCTAGGTTGGGGCGCAGCCCCCCCCCTCTCCCCTATATATAGTGGAGGCAAAGGGGCAGCCCGACACATGAAGTTCTTCTCCTGTTGGCGCAGCCCTACCTCTCTTTCTCCTCATATCTTGCGGTGCTTGGCGAAGCCCTGCAGGATTGCCACGCTCCTCCACCACCACCACGCCGTTGTACTGCTGCTGGATGGAGTCTTCCCCAACCTCTCCCTCTCTCCTTGCTGGATCAAGGGATGGGAGACGTCACCGGGCTGCACGTGTGTTGAACGTGGAGGTGCCGTCCGTTCGGCACTAGGATCTCCGGTGATTTGGATCACGACGAGTACGACTCCTTCAACCCCGTTCTCTTGAACGCTTCCGCTTAGCGATCTACAAGGGTATGTAGATGCACTCCCCTTTCCCTCGTTGCTAGATTACTCCATAGATTGATCTTGGTGACGCATAGAAAATTTTGAATTTCTGCTACGTTCCACAACAGTATGCATTTTTGTACGACTTTTGGAGGAGTGCATGGAGTAATGCTAGACATAAGGAGGTTTCCGATGGATCTAATGGACTAGTTGATGTGTAGGTATACAATTGGAAATTGGGGAGAGAGAAGGGCCCACCCACATGAAATTCAAGGGGAGGCGGACAATTAGTTTGAAGTGGCTATTGCCCGCATCGTCCATGTGTTCAGTATTATCGGAGTGTGATGCATGAGATTGAAGAGTTGCCTGAACAATAAGAGACACATTACAAGAAGAGGTCCCGGGTGACTTGGTGAAAAAAAGGAGATAGGAATACTCAGTTTTTTCAGGGTTTTGCATCAAAGCGGAGGAAGAAATTTTTTATAAAGAGGCTGAAAAATGACCAAGGGGTCTGGTTGGAAGGTACCAATGATTTGAACCCTCATATTCAAGATTATTTTACTAATCTATTTACCTTTCAAGTAGATATAGTAGACCCAGTGGTTCTGGATAAAATAGTTCCAAAACTAAATGATATCATGAATGAGCATCTAATGAAATCGTTTACTACTGAAGATGTTAGGCAAGCTGCTTTTAGTATTGGTGACCTAAAGGCACCTGCTCCTGATGGGTTACATGCAATTTTCTTCAAGCGATGTTGACACCTTATTGGTGAAGAGATTACTTTGAGGTACTTTCTGCTATCCAGCATAGGCAAATCCCGGATGGATAGAATAATACAAATATTGTTCTAATACCAAAAGTGGATACACCCGAATCAATATCTTAGTATCGCCCTATTAGTTTATGCAATGTGGTATACAAGATTAGTTTCAAGATGCTATCTAGTAGGTTAAAATCTATTCTGCCGGATATTTTTGCTCCCACTCAGAGTGCTTTTGTTCCCGGCAGACTCATTACAGATAATGTCTTGGTTGCTTATGAGTGTATTCATACTACTAAGAACAAAAAGAAGGGAAAGAATGGTTTGTGTGCGGTGAAGCTGGACATGCATAAGGCTTACGATTGAGTTGAATGGAAGTTCTTGATAGAAATGATGTTAAAATTGGGTTTAATGAGCTATGGGTAGATCTTATTATGAGTTGTGTTTCTTCGGTTACAATATCAGATATAATTATCAAGAAACAGAAGTGTTCATCCCTTCTAGAGGCCTCCAATAGGGAGACCCTTTATCACCTTACCTGCTTTTTCTATGTTCGGAGGCACTATCTAGTTTACTACTGTTCGAAGAAGTTGGTGGCATCGATGGGATCAGGGTGTGCAGAAATGCACCATCAGTTTCACACCTCTTATTTGCTGATGATTCCCTTATTCTCATGAAGGCTGATATGAATAATGCAACTTCCTTACACCAGGTACTTGATACTTATTGTGCAAATTCAGGGCAAATGGTGAGTTTTGCAAAGTGCAGTATTTTTTCAGCCCAAACACTGATGTGGATATGAGGTGATATATGTTTGCACCTAAATATTGGCAATGAAGCACTATCAGACAGATACTTGGGGTTACCAGCTCTTGTGGGCATTGATAGAAATGATTGCTTTAAACATCTTGTGGAAAGAATTATGCAGGGAATTAATGGACGGCAAGAAAAAAATCTATCCATTGCTGGTAAAGAAACCTTGTTGAAGGCTATGGCATATGCCATTCCAGTATATGCTATGGGAGTATTTAAACTACCAAAAGGAATTTGTAAAGACATGATTGATGTCATAGCAAAGTTCTGGTGGGGAGATGGAGAAAATAATAAAAAGATGCATTGGTTTGCTTGGTGGAAACTTTGTATCCCCAAATCTCAAGGAGTCTTAGGCTTTCGTGATTTTCACTCTTTCAACTTGGCTATGTTATCAAAACAAATGTGGAGATTGATTGAGTACCCGGACTCCGTTTGTGCTAAGATTTTGAAAGCTAAGCATATCCCAAATCAACATATCTTAGATGCGGGTCCGAAGAGGCGGTATTATTTTACATGGCAAAACATAGTCGCTGGAATTCAAACTTTTAAGAGAGGTTGTATATGGCTGGTGGGGAATGGTGCATCAATAAAAATCTGGATAGATCCTCGGGTACCAACTAGTCCTTCAAGAAAGGTTGTTACAGAGAGAGGAGGCACTTTAATTGATAATGTCTCTGACCTAATTGATCCTTTGAGTGGGCAGTGGGATGAGGTTTTGATCCAGGATATATTTTCTGCTGTGGATGCAGTCAGAATCCTCGGGATACCCTTAAGTCCATATAGTTTTGATGATTTTGTTGCCTGGCATTTTAATCACTCAGGGACT
This sequence comes from Triticum timopheevii, assembly GCA_963921465.1. Classification (NCBI taxonomy): domain Eukaryota; kingdom Viridiplantae; phylum Streptophyta; class Magnoliopsida; order Poales; family Poaceae; genus Triticum; species Triticum timopheevii. The sequence continues at coordinate 442,672,721 of OY997274.1, read as the reverse complement.
TTTTCGGTTAGGTCAGCATACCATGTGGAATGGAGACACCAGTTTAAAAATACTGCTAACCAAATGACACCTTCATCAGCTGGTACAAACCGTATATGGAGTAAAATATGGAAGTTGTCAGTTCCCGGTAAGATAAAGATTTTCTGTTGGCGAGCACTCCATGCAACGATTCAGGTTAAAGCGGTGCTGGTAAACCGTCATGTTGGAACTGATCCTATTTGCCCTATAAGTCATGTTGGATTGGAAGAAATATCGCACCTGTTGTTTGAATGCACTCCTGCAAGACAGTTATGGAAATCGTTGAAGCTGGAGGACAGAATATCGGGAGCTTTTGCCGTGGAAACATCTGGTTCACAAATGTTGGAAGAAATCCTTGATAACGCAGATGATCAATACCAAAGCCTACAGGGTGTGAGCATAGCGGAGGTCATAGCAACAACGTGTTGGTATCTATGGTGGATTCGCCGAAGAGCTACTCATAATGACAGTGTTCCGCCGCTAACGCATCAGATGATGTCAATCCTTGCTCTTTGTAATGCTTTTGTCACGGAAAATCAGAAAAATGTTACTAGGCAGATGACAAGGTGGAAAAAGCCGGGCAAAGATGATCTTAAACTCAATGTCGATGCCTCTTTCCATGAGTGACGGGGAAACCGATCACCTATGGGGTCACAAGGATCCCTTCTATGTTCGGCGGGGGATTTATTGCACGAAGAGCAGGTTGAGCCGTTAGCACACAGAGGATTTTTATCCAGGTTCGGGCCGTGAAGATGTGTAATACCCTAGTCCTGCTTTTTCGGGTTATATGTGTGTTCTTGAGCTTTTGAACTAGCTATGATGCATGCTTTGTCCAAAAGTCCGAATCCTACCTCTGTGCGCCTTGGGCCTCCTTTTATACACAAAGGGGTTGCCACAGTGGCACACAGGAGGTGGCAAGCTATAGTGTTGCGAGCTTATCACTCGATCAACGTAGGACAAGCGCATTTAATGCGTTGCCTACGTGTTCTCTCGCTTTATTGGGGATGGCAACAGAGGCCATCTCATCCTTCGCCGCTCTTCCTCGCCTTGCCACATGTCCGGGCCGACGAGGCATGCAGCGCCACGCTGGCCAACCAGATGATGTGTTGGCATAGTGGTAGGCTTCCACGAAGATCTGCATGCCGCCACGCAGGCACCTGCTTAGCTGGCATGCTTATCGTCGCACTGGAGTGGTGGTGAAGTGGCGAAACCTTGCCGAGCGCGGGCCTGGCCGCGGCCCAGCGATCGTCCCTGGCAAGGCTTGCCGGGGGCCTTGGAGTCATCCCCGTCAAGGGCCTTGCTGGGGGTCTTCATCTCCTAATCCCACGTGGGCTCATGGGTTTTCAATCTTTGTGAGGGGCTACATGCTACCAGGAATGTGCTCTCCAAATCTTGGTCTTAACATTGTCGATGGTGTCAGAACTTTCAACCCCAACGGTGGTGGCCCTGTTGATCCCTTCGCAAGCTGCCCCAGCAAGGGGCTTGCCGGGGGCCTCGCAGGTCGCCTCGGCAAGACTAGTTGCCGGGCGTGGCCTTGCTTGCCTCTTGCTGCTTGCTACTCTGGGCATCTATTTTGATATTCCTTGTACTTGTCTTGCTTTATGCCGTCCTCCTTTGCTTTGCCGAGCCCTGCTGTGGGGGTGGCTGCGACCGTCCATGCACAAGTAAGGGGTACAGAAGTACCCACACTTTTTTACACCGACAGGAGCCCCCGGGCCTGGGCCACATATAAGCACAAGGCGTAGTTGGGCCAGGCCCAAAGCAGTGCGCGGGCGGGCGTGGGAGAGGCGAACCGCCATGATCTTTCTGTCAGTTGCGCTTCCCCGCAACCCGCGTCGAGTGCATGACGTGGGTGTCGTGTGAGGGATGGGCTCAACATGCTCGCGCCATGTTGTAGTCGATAGCAAAGGGGCGGCCTGCGTTTCCCATATTAAAAAGGAAGGAATCTGCAGGGGCGCTACTCATTTACTAAGTGGACTCGGGTCGCAGCTTGCATGGTGCCGCACCCCATGATAATAGGGTGGAAATCAGTCATCCCACCCGTCCTCACACCCCTTCTGCTTCGCCACATACCCTCCACGCGTTGGGAAGGGCAGGCGGCAGGCGCGGAGGATGTGGGCATTAATGCTGAGGCCGATAATCAGGCGCCTGTGGATTGGGGGAGCGGGCCGGTTCTGATTCCCCGTGCTTCAAGAGGCTGCATTGGCCGTGCGTGGCGGCCACCCCTTGGGCTGGGTGGCCAGGCCCTGGCCTCGCTCCTCTATAAATGGGGGAGAGGGACGGTGCTTCTCCACACTCACCCTTCTCTCCCCTCTTGCTCGCCATGTTCTTCTGACTCACCATGGTGAAAGGGTGTAATGGCGCTTCGATGGCGGTGACAAGGACTTCTGCTCGATAACACGTCACTCCTCCTCCAGAGCCTCTGGTGGCAAAACCCGCTGCGAGGGTAAGAGGAAGGGGACGAGGCCGAGGTCATCATGGTGCTCAGGGAGGAGGCGGACGGGGCGGTATCCTAGCCGCGCCTCCGCCAGCGGCCCCCCTCCGGTGGGCGGCCACATCGAGGACCAGCCCTACGAGTTCTTCATCAGGCTGTATAAGCCGGTATGCAGTCGCCTCCGGCTCCCGAGTCCCGACCCCGTTCGCCCGGGTGATGGAGGAGGAGGCCCCGCGGTCCTTGCGGCTTCACATGAGGGGCTCCGGGAATGGCAGCATATGGGCTGACGTTGACTTTCCTCGCCCTCTCGTCATGTATCTTCGTCTGGGGTGGAAGACTTTTGCACGTGCCCACAGCTTGATGGAGGGGCACATTCTCCATTTTAAATTAATGGAGAGCGTCCTGCTCTCCGTCAAGGTCTTCGGGAATCGGGAACTCTGGAATTCGCCTAGGGTGCTGCGTGGAGAGCTCCACTAACGACGAAAGCTCCTCCTCGAGCGACGACGACAAGGAGGACAGCGCCAGCGATGACGACGACAACGGGCGGGAGGACTCCGACTCCGACTCCGGCTGACCGCCAGTGGCCGCACCATCGTCTGGCTCACTCTCTCCCCTAGCAACACGCCTTGCCGGGGGCTTAGTCCTGCTGTCCCTGGCGACGGTGGCTAGTGGGCTTCCTCGTCAAGCTCTCCATCACCCAGTTCCCCATGCCCGTCACCTTGCGCGGCCTGCCGTGCCTGGGGAGGAATGGGAGAAGAACAGGGTTTATGGGACACTTATCTTTTTCCCAAATATGTAGGCACTTGCCAAATCTTAACTTTCTAGGAAATGTACTCTACCGAGCCCACGCTTATGTTCTATAGTATCTGTATTTGCATCAGCATATCAATGAAAAAGATGAGCTTTTGCTGGGAACTCATGCACGTATACGTTCGTGCACAGGCAAGGTGCCCCTTTAATGAAAAATAAATAAGTCTCCCCGGTAAGCCACCTTGCCGGCGCTCCTGTGCCTGCCGGAGAATCACATCTGCTGGGTTACAGGCGCAGGGTCCAGCCCCCTGCCAAACTATTCTTTTGCCCAAGGTTACTGATACAACCCCGACCGAAGCAGCGTTCGAGTCGGGGATGGGAGCACCCCAGTCTAGACAGAGTGGCGAGGTTTTCTACTACGCAAATCACAAGTTACGAACATAAACGGGCAGGGGAGGAACTTTATCTGATTAAGTTATTGATGGAGACGCCACGCCAAGCAGACTTCTCAATTTCTTGCTGGGGCGTCGTTACTGGGGCTGGAAAGAAGAGAGGACAGGGGCATGGAGCCTTGGCGGTTTCCCAGCACCTGTTAGAATCTAAAGTAGCACAATATCCTGGACAAGTACGCATGCATACATATATATAAACATGGAAACTAGCAGGTAATTATACAAGCTAAAAACTATCTTGCTGTACCCAGGGTCTGCGCCTGGCTCTGTGTACATGCCTTGCTGGCAAGGCTAGTACAAAAGGTGGTTGCCGGAGCTCCCGACAACCGCGCCTATGGGTAAAACTTGCGAAGATGTTTGATATTCCAGGAGTTGTTCACTGGAATGCCATCTTCGGTCTCCAGGTGGACTGCGCAGGGCCTGGTGACTCATATTACCCGATAGGGGCCTTCCCACTTCGGCATCAACTTGTTTGAATTCTTGGCAGACTGAATGCGCTAAAGAACAAGGTCACCTTCCCCAAGGCTTCAGGCGTGAACCTTGTGGCTCTGATAGCGGCGCAAGGCTTGCTGGTAGCGAGCGGCTCGCACAACAGCTCGAAGACGATCTTCCTCAAGGAGCGTCGCATCATCTTGGAGCAACTGTTCTTGCTCAAGCTCATCATAAGCGAGCACTCGAGGTGACTCGTATATGAGTTCAATGGGGAGAACTGCTTCTGCCCCGTAAACTAGGGCAAAGGGTGTCTGACCATTGGCTCGATTTGGTGTCATTCTGATTGACCAAAGAACTGTTGGTAATTCATCAATCTAGCGCCTTCCACACTTGCGCAGCCTATTGAAAGTTCTTATTTTGAGGTCTCACAATACTTCAGCATTTTCCCTTTCTGCTTGGCCATTGCTCCTTGGATGAGCAACATAAGCAAATCATACATTGCTGCCAAGGTCCTGGATATATTGCATGAAGGTGCGGCTCGTGAACTGTGTGTCGTTGTCGGTGATGACTCTGTTTGGCACACCAAAATGGCAAACGAGTCCCTTGAAGAACTTGACGGCTGATTGTGTTGTCACCTTTCTCACTGGCTCCACTTTGGGCCACTTTGTGAACTTGTCAATCACGACGTACAAGTACTCAAAGCCCCCGACAGCACGGGGAAAGGGACCCAGTATGTTGAGCCCCCAGAGCGAAAATGGCTAGGAGAGAGGGATTGTTTGAAGGGCTTGGGGTGGTTGATAAAGCTTCTTCGAATGAAACTGGCACGCTTCACACTTGGTTACTAGTGCCATTGCATCCTGGAGGGCGGTGGGCCAGAAGAAACCTTTTCGGAATGCTTTGCCGGCAAGGGCTCTTGACCCTATGTGGGAGCCACATATGCCTCCATGTATCTCTACCAACAACTCCAGTCCGTCCTCCCGAGGAATACACTTCAATTTCACGTCGTTCGGCCTTCTTCTATAAAGGGCATCATCCAGAAACTGCTTCTTCCTGCTCCTCCGGGAGCTCTCCCGTTTGGAGGAAACGGACCGTATGATGTGCCCATGCCGGAGCCTGGGGCTCAACGGCAAGGACTAAAGGCATGTTTTCTACTGCGGGGGCAGCCGCCTCGACGGCAAGGGCCTGGGGTCCTGCCGGAGGCTGCTGCTCCTCGGCAAGCTTGGGGTACCCGACAACTTCCTTGCTGGCGGCTCCTGGGAGCTCTGCAGGGAAGTACTTGCCGAGCCCCACTTTCCTTCGCTTGTTCTGTTCTGCTGATGGCTCGACAGATGGCTGAGTTAACTAAAACACAAAGGTACCTGGTTCCACAGGTAGCTTGAGGGCAGCACGCTTTGACAGGTCGTTGGCAATGCTATTCTCTGCTCGAGGAACATGCTCTGCTTGTAGACCATCAAAGCGCTCTTCCAACTTCCTCACTTCATCCACGTAAGCCTCCATCAGGTGGCTTTGATAGTCCTTGTTAACTTGCCTAACGACAAGTTGTGAATTTCCTCTGATAATAAGCTTCCCGATCCCGAGGTCTGCCGCGATCCTAAGTCCAGCGAACAACCCCTCGTATTCTGCGGTGTTGTTTTTCGACCTCTCCCGGGGGAAGTGCATCTGGATCGCATACTTGAGGCATTCTCCAGTGGGTGCGACGAGCAACATGCCGGCACCTGCACCTTGTAACGAGAAGGCTCCATCGAAGTACATAATCCAATGACTACTTGCCTCCTTTACGAGAAGGGTGGTTTCTTGAACTTCTTTGTCGGGCGTGGATGTCCATTCTGCTATGAATTCTGCCAAGGCTATGCTCTTGATCATCGAGGTACTTTCAAATTTGAGCCCGAAGCTTGACAGCTCCACTGCCCACTCCACAATCCGCCCCGTCGCATCTGGATTGTGCAAAATCCGTTGCAACGGGAGGCGAATGACGACGGTGATCTCGTGTGCTTGAAAATAATGACGCAGCTTTCTTGAGGCCATAAGGAGGCCGAAAAGCAACTTCTGCATCCTGGAGTACCTTGACCTAGCCCCCTAGAAAAGGGAGCTGACAAAGTAGACTGGGTGCTGCAACACCTTCTTCTTCTGCTCTACCTCGCTTTCTTGTGCAGGCGGTGTCTTGCCAGGATCGGGTCCTGCCGGGGGCTCTCCCTTGCCGGGATCGGAGCCCGCCGGGTCCAACTCTTCTCCTAAGGGCTTGCCGCCGTTGTCGCCTCTTCCTCGACTTCTCTCTGTGCCACTAGCGTGGCAGTGACCACTTGATTTGTTGCCGCCAGGTACAGCAGCAATGGCTCTTGTGGCTTGGGTGCGACCAGTATTGGCGTAGAGGAGAAGTATCTCTTTAAATCTTGCAGTGCTGCCTCTGCCTCCGGGGTCCATTTCATTGGACCCACCTTTTTCAAAATCTTGAAAAAGGGGAGGGCACGCTTAGTAGATTTAGAGATGAACCTACTCAGGGCGGCGACGCAACCGGCAAGCCTCTGGACATATTTGACCCGTCTTGGCACCTCAATTTGCTCGATTGCTTTGATCTTCTCGGGATTTGCTTCGATCCCGCATTGAGACACAAAGAACCCAAGAAGTTGCCGGACGGAACGCCAAACACGCACTTCTCTGGGTTGAGCTTGAGGTTGATCTTGCGCAAGTTTGCAAAAGTTTCTTCTAGGTCCTGAACGAGCATAGCCTTGTCTTTGGTTTTGACCACTATGTCATCCATGTAAGCTTCCATATTTCTATGGAGCTGAGGCTCAAAACCAATTTGGACTGCCCGAGCAAATGTTGAACCAACGCTCTTCAACCCGAAAGGCATCCGTACAAAACAGTACGTACCACATGGGGTGATGAACGTAGTTTTATCTTCATCTTCCTTCATCATGAAGATCTAATGATACCCTGAATAAGCATCAAGGAACGATAGCAGGTCGCACCCAGCAGTGGAGTCCACTATCTGATCGATACGTGGCAATGGGAAAGGATCCTTAGGACATGCTTTATTGATATCAACATGGTCGATACATAGCCTCCACTTCCCATTTGCCTTATGTACTACGACCGGATTGGCCAACCACGTTGGGTGGAGAACTCCCTTGACCAAACCTGCTGCCTCCAACTTCCTGATCTCCTCGATGATAAACTTGTGTCGCTCCAAAGCTTGCTTTCTGACCTTCTGCTTGAGGGTCCGTGCATGAGGGCAGACATCAATATGGCGCTCAATCACCTCCCAGGGAACGCTGGGGATGTCGGATGCTTGCCATGCAAACACGTCGACATTTGCCCACAGGAAGGCGATGAGCGCGCTTTCCTATTTACTGTCAAGGGTGGAGCTTATGACGAAAAGCTCTGCCTGTGTCGTCCTCCTTGACGGACACCTTCTTGGTTTCCGGTGGGGCCGCCTTGGACTTTTTGCTCTTGCCGGTAGAGCTCTCTGGTATGTCCCCGGCGGAAACACAACACTCCAAAGAGGCGCATTTTCCAGAGAGGGTACAGGAGCCCTTGCCGAGCTAGGAGTCTTGTCGGCAGCCGAAGCCTTACTGATCCTCTTTCAGGTGGCAGGAGCAGGTGCCTTGGCGGCAGATGCTGCAACTGCCTCCCGATAGAGTTGATCGGTGCAGATGAGCGCGTCCTTCCTATCGCTGCCGACGGTGATGATGCTCATCGGGCCTGGCATCTTCAACTTGTTGTAGGCGTAGTGCGACACCGCCATGAACTTGGCCAGCGCGGGGCGGCCCAGGATCCCGTTGTATGGCAGCGGGATCTCAGCGACATCGAAAACGATCCTCTTCGTCCTGTAGTTGAGGTCACCACCAAATGTAACTGGTAGCATGACCTTTCCCTTGGGCTGACTCCTCCCCAGATTGATCCCTTGGAACGTGCTCGTCTCCTCGAGGTCCTCATCGGGGATCTGCAGTCTCTTAACCACGTTGGGTGAGATCAAGTTAAGGCCGGCCCCACCGTCAACTAACATCTTCGTCACCTTGAGGTTGCGTATTGTTGGGGATACCAACAATGGCAAACACCCAACCGCAGTGGTGCGATCAGGGTGATCCTCGGCATCAAAAACGATAGGCGTGTGGGACCACCTCAACGGCTTTCGGGCATCGACCATTGGTTCTGTTGCATTAATCTCATGCGCCCACTATTTCAGTTGGCGGTGGGAAGAATGCAGCGAAGCACCTCCGTCGACACAAATGACTTCTGTCGCCTTCTAGAACTCATGCTCGATGGATTCATCATCATCATCACGATCATCATCCCCCTCTTTCTTGTCGCGGCCTTGGGCAGGCCTCTCTTGTTGCTTTTCCTTGTTGCTGCATCCTCCTTAGCCGCCGCACTTCTTGCCGGACCCTTCAGCGCCTCCTTGGCCCTTCTCCTTGTCTTGCCTCTTGTACTCAGCCCTTTGCTTCTCCATCAGCAGCTCCACTTGGCGGCAGTTCTGGAGGTCGTGGCCCTTGGTATGGTGAATCTTGTAGTACTGCTTGTCGGAGCCCTCTGACTTGCCGACAGCCGCCAAGGCCCGGCAGGTGTCGCACCCGGCAACCTCCTTGCCAAGGTCGTTGGCCTTGGCCTTCTTGGTGGTGTCGGGGTTGTTGGATTCCTCAATGGCAAGCACGGTCTTGCCCTTACGCTTCCTGTTACGCCGCCGGCCTTTCTTTGCTGGGGCGATGATGTCTTCGTCTTCCGAGTCACTTCCCTCGTCGGCATCTTCTCCGGTGTACTTCCTTCCTTCCTCCGCTCGGGCACATCTGTCAGCGAGAACGTATAGCTCGGCAACATCCATGACATTCTTCATGGCCAACTCTTCACGCATATCTCGATTGCGCATGTTCTCGTGGAACGCGCTGATGACAGCGGCGGGATGAACATCGGGGATGTTGTACTGCACACGGCTAAACCTCTGTATGTACTTGCGCAAGGATTCACCGTCTCTCTAAGGGATCACGTGCAAGTCACTTGCCTGCCCAGGAGCTATGTGGCCGCCTGTGAAGGCACCAACAAACTCGTGGCACAGGTCGGACCAAGAGGCAATGAAATCTATCGGCAGATGCATCAACCATGACCTGACATTGGGCTTAAGTGCCAACGGGAAATATTTGGCAAGTATCTTGTCATCTCGTGCTTCGGCAGCTTGCATCCCAATAGTGTAAACGCTCAAGAACTCAGACGGGTGAGTCTTGCCATCGTACTTCTCTGGGACCTCTGGTTTGAACGTGCGGGTGTTGGGCCAGTGGAACTGCCGCAGCTCGTGGGTGAATGCTGGACAAGTGATTGCATATGGCAAGTCACTAGCATCCCCCGGCGTAGGCTTGTACTCAGCAGGCCCAGCACGCCTATCGGACTGGTGACGTGCTTCCCGTCGCCGCTCGATAGTAGTCCGGGCATCCTCCTTGAGGTGCTCTTGAAGAACTTGGCGCTGGTCATGACACGTCCATAGGTCTGATGACGCCATGGACACGTTGTCCCAGGCGTCGCCCCGACGGGCCGACCGTGGTGGAGGGGAGTGCACCATGGTTGCGGTGCCCTTGACCCTTCCACTGCCTGCACGCGTCGGCTCATCATTTCGGCGCCTTGAGGGGCTTGCTCCCCGGTGGCCATCTCTGTTGGCTTGACCAATAAGGTTTTGGATAGCAGCCCTCCACTCTTCTTGCTTTTCCCGTGCAGGAGGAAAGTCGAGGAGCAGCTGCGCTCGCGATAGCGCTTCCGCTCACGTGGGTGGCAGCGACAGACGCGAGGAATGGGAGGAACTCAGACTTCTAATGACGTTAGAAGGAGTCCCCTCTCGATTCCGCGACCGTGTGCTCTTTTTGCCTGCACCATGATGTGCGTGTCAGCCCTGCACCATGATGTGCGTGTCAGTCATGCGTGTCTTGAGAGTGATGCTGAGGGCTCTTGCCGTGGCGACGCCCGGGGTCGTCAACATCGTGACGCGGTTCGTCGTGCACGAGCTGAGGAGACCGCGGCACGCGGGTTTGCGAGGTCGATCTTCTGCCCTTGGAGGTCCCCGCACCACCCGCAGGTGGCACAACTCCACCCTTGGGCGCGGCGGCGCGCCGACCCCCGTCGATGATGCGGAGGACGCCGGTGGCCTGGCTTCTTGTATTCGGATGGTGTGGACGATCTCGATCTCCTCCACCAATGGCACCTGCCCCGTCACCCATTCACGCGGGTGCGGGCGGAGCGGCCCCGGACGGGCCGATCGTCGCGGTCGTCTTCTTCTTCGGCGCCATGGCGATGAAGAAACTGTTGTCCTAACTAACAGACCAGATCCTCACAACTAACCGCCCCCTACTTGGCGCTCCAAAGATGTCGGGAAAACCGATCACCTATGGGGTCACAAGGATCCCTTCTATGTTCAGCGGGGGATTAGTTGCACGAAGAGCAGGTCGAGCCATTAGCAAACAAAGGATTTTTATCTAGGTTCGGACCGCGAAGATGCGTAATATCCTAGTCCTGCTTTATTTGGTTATATGTGTGTTCTTGAGCTTTTGAACTAGCTATGATGCATGCTTTGTCCAAAAGTCTAAATCCTCCCTCTGTGCGCCTCGGGCCTCCTTTTATACACAAAGGGGTTTTGACAGTGGCACACAGAAGGTGGCAAGCTATAGTGGTGCGAGCTTGTCGCTCGATCAACATAGGACAAGCGCATTTAATGTGTTGCCTACGTGTCCTCTCGCTTTATTGGGGACTGCAACAGATGCCATCTCATCCTTCGCCGCTTTTCCTCGCCTCACCATGCGTCCGGGCCGACGAGGCATGCAGCGCCACGCTGGCCATCCAGCTGCTGTGTTGGCGTAGTGGTAGGCTTCCACGAAGATCTGCATGCCGCCACGCAAGCGCCTGCTTAGCTGGCATGCTTATCGTCGCACTTGAGTGGTGGTGAAGTGGTGAAACCTTGCCGAGCACGGGCCTGGCCGTGGCCCAACGATCGTCCCCGGCAAGGCTTGCCGGGGGCCTTGGAGTCATCCCCGGCAAGGGCCTTGCCGGGGGTCTTCGTCTCCTGATCCCACATGAGCTCGTGGGTTGTCAATCTTTGTGAGGGGCTGCATGCTACCAGGCATGTGCTCTCCAAATCTTGGTCTTAACATTATCGATGGTGTCAGAGCTCTCAACCCCAAGGGTGGGGCCCTGCTGGTCCCTTCGCAAGCTGCCCCAGCATGGGGCTTGCCGGGGGCCTCGCAGGTCGCCTCGGCAAGGCTTGTTGCCGGGCGTGGCCTGCCTCTTGCTGCTTGCTACTCTGGGCATCTGTTTTGATATTCCTTGTACCTGTCTTGCTTCCTACCATCCTCCTTTGCTTCGCCAAGCCCTGCTGCGGGCGTGGCTGCGACCGTCCGTGCACAAGTAAGGGATACAGAAGTACCCACACTTCTGTACACCCACAATGAGGATATTGGTATGGGAGCTACTGCTGCGATAATCAGAGATGGCTCCGGCAAGTTTGTGGCCGCATCTTGCTCTTTTATCTCTTTTGCGTCGGGCGCAACAACTCTAGAAGCTTTGGCTATGAAGCATGGACTTACCTTGGCAACAGATCTTGGCTTCAGCAAGATCATAGTGGAATCTGATTCGATGGAAGTCATAAATGCATGCACGAGCAGTACATGGTGGAGTGAAGGAGCCCCTATTTATGCTGATTGCATGGATCTTATCGCCTCAATTGGGAACGCCAGGTTTAAGCATGTCTTACGAGAAGATAATCAAGTAGCACACGCGATAGCAAAGTTTAGTTTTGTGAATAATGTTTCGTGTTCCTGGGTGGACGACCCCCTGATTTCATTCTGGGTTGCCTTGTGAATGATGTAAGCGTGTGCTAAGACCGAATAAAGTAAGCATGATGGTGTTTTCCCTAACAAATAGTATTATCGGAGTGTGTGCGCCACCCATCTCATCTCCCATGCCTTTTTATTTTGACACGTAAATTTAATTTACTATAGCTTTTGAATTGAAAGTCCAATTTATATTTAGTTTGCATATTCATGTTCCTTTTCATGAAGGATTTGAAAAGAAGACAAATTTTGAATATGTTTTGACGCTATTTTTGCTCGGACGGAGTTGCTTCTGGGGTGGCAACGATGGTCGCCTCCATGGCGGGAGGGTCAGCGGGGATCGGTCTCCGGCGTGCTCTTAGGCTATGGTTGGTGGCTGTGGCTGTGGATCTGCTCCATGTTCAGATCCATTGTAGTGTTGCCCTTGGTCGGCCGGCGACACGTGGATGGGTTAGTGAGGGGCGGTTGGAGGACCTTTACTGGCATTTCAGCGGCTCCATCCATTGCGGAGTTGGGGTGGCATGAATGCCAGTGAAAATCATGTCGACTTTGATCACGTCGGATGATGGTGGCGTCTTTGACGTTGTTTCCTTTTGGAGGCATCATCGTTGCAGTCTGCGTCACCTCGCTCGGGCTGCTCCAGGAGAAATCCTAGATCTGTCTCCTGGATCAGATGATGTAAGTGCCTTTGGTGTCGTTTTCCCTCCCGGAGGAACGTTTTGGAGCATGTGCTAGATGAAGGGGCCAAGAGGTGGAGCGATGTTGCATCTACTGCATCAATGACGGCGTCGTGGTGCGGTGGAGTCTCGACGATAGATGTGTGTGGATGGATGAGCGCAGGGTGATGGCAGTGTCTGATGTCGACGACAGTTGGGCTTGGCAAGGTCAATGCGTCGGTCGATCTTGGAGATGGTAAGGCGAAAGATGGTTGCGACGGATTCTAGAGCGTGCACACGCGGTGCGCGCTGAGGGTCCGCTAGACCAGTTGGTGCTCTCGGTTGGCCGTGGAGCACTTGACGAGGCCACCGGTTTAGATAGTGTGTGTTGATGCGATGTTAGGGCACGTCATCAATCATGTAGGTGTAGCGACATAGGTCGCGAGAATGATGGCTTTGGGTTGATCAATATATTTGTTTTGTCAAGCTTCTGTTGAATCTCTACTTCTCTAGTTTAAAAAATAGCGTTGGTGGGGTGCTTCGTTCGACCTTCCGTCCTTACCCCGAGTATCATTACTTGGAAAACCGTCCTAATTGTCTTTATTGACTTGCGAAATAAACATATGTTTTCCTTGGTAAGCCAATAAGGGATTACAAAATAAAATCACCGGCGGGATTGGGTGAATATTTATTTACATAACCGAATTAATATGAGCAGGTAAATTACGGGCTAATGTATTAGAATACATATATCTCGTTGCAACGCACGAGCAATTGTCTATAATATACTCCCTCCGTCCTATAATATAAGACGTTTTTTGACACTACACTAGTATTAAAATACGTCTTACATTATGGGACGGAGGGAGTAATAAAGATGATTGTGTGTATTTTTAAATGCAGAGGCTGGGATTTCGACCTCCTTTTTGAATAATGTACTCCTTATCAATGACACATTGATAATTCTCCAATTTGGAGTTGTATCTGAAACTATGCATGTGCTTTTATAAAGGTTTTATCATCCTCAAAAGCTAGCTCTAGAGGTGAGGCTTTTAAATGAGGTCACTTCCTTCCAAAAAAAGTGCGTTGCCCCTTCCACAACTGACGAGGGACTATTCGCACATTAGTGAAGATTAACAACTGATTAGGGACTAGTTGAAGATTAATGGAGATTAAGACGTTGTTTTGACCAAAAAGTGAGACCACATTGGTTAAAACAAGATTAGCTTGTGGCGTTTAGTGGGGAAGGACAGTGAGCGGGTATGCATACTTTGGTATAAAGCGGCAAAACCGGTACAGTTAAGAGAACTGCCTTAGTTAAGTGCAAGTGGCGTGGCAATCAATCTTGCCACTAAGTGAAAAGAAGTAGTAGCATATCTTCGATACTAAACTAGATTGTTTAAGGCAAAGGTGTTCTCGTTGGGCTTATGGTTTCTTTGCAGTTGCGAAGCCACGATGAGCAAAGTTTCAAGTGGGGCACACCAAAGATCTCATCAGTTAAGTGAGCACAGTTCTCTTTGTCGAAAGAAAAGTGATCATAGTTCACTCTTTTTTTTTAGAGTACGCCAAAGACGTACCTTAGGTTTATAGAAAAGAGAAAATATGTATAAGAGATTACAACGGCGAGATCACCACACGCCGGCGATCCCACACCCCTCCACTCTGGCTACAACTAGGCAACTACTCACAATATCAATGAACTCCTCCCCCTCCTGCAAGAGCCCGTTGCCGGATTTCGGCAAAGATTAGCTCTACGGTGCCAAACACACTACGGATGTTACCTGAATGAAAGACTATTATTTCTTTGCTTTCATAGAGTCCAACAAATAAGCATGATGAATGAGTCGAAGCCCTTTCTTTCCTCCTTTTGGATTTGCTTGCGCCTACTAGTCCACCAATCTTGTAGTCTGTCCTGATGGGAAGGGAGCATGCACAGTTCACAAGACAACTGAAGAAAGAGGAGATATCAGGAGTGCAGCGGTTTAGAGGACGGGCTCTAGGTAGCTTGTTATATGAAAAAGGTTGAAATATTATGTAAAAGTTTCAAATGTTTTTTTACAGATACATACATGTTATTTAGGTAACTGTAAAGTTCATTAAATAATACTCCCTCCATTTCAAATTATAGTGCACCCGCGCTTCCTGAGGTTTAACTTTAATCATAAATTTAACCAACGAGACCGACTGTGGCTGGAGCAAAAATTGCACTATAATGAAAACTTCTTTTGAATACGAATTCATTGGTATAATTCTTGCTCCCGCCGCAGTCGGTCTCGTTGGTTAAATTTATGGTCAAAATTGAAGCGCGAAAACCAAGGACACACTATATTTTGGAACAGAGGGAGTACAATTATTTGGAGGCTACACAAAAAAGAAAGAAAATGGCCCAAATAAAGCAAAAACCGTTTTGATCTACATATTTGTCATTTTTGTGTACACCATACGTGAACATATATGTTATTGAAATTCCGTACGTATATACACTAGTAAAGAAATGGCTAGCCACAACTTAGTTGGTGGCGCGTCATTTTCAAAGCTCCCGAGGACCCTACACTATGGAGCTCGAGAAAGGACCAAGAATAACCCAGAAGAAAGGAGATGGATGGGATCATTTCCTCGCCCATAATCGTCATATTGGGGTGAATTGACCAGTTTCTCTTTAAGAGGAAGAAGACCCAGGGTTAGTGTTATCTATCTCAACACGAATGATGATGATGAGGATCCATTTGACGATGTAGTCTCTTTGCAAAGAATTCGGGTTAGCAAGGATGAGATCGACAACCTCCTTGATAGACTTCCACCACGTGATGACTACCTCGGGGTGCCATTCGTGACTCGTCTGACAGAGACCAATGTTACCGACCGCAATCTCATGGTATGTTACTTAAAGGTCTTACTGTAGAATCTGATTGATATGCTTAGTGTACAGTCTGATGATACATGAATTAAAGTGTTATGCTTTTTTGATAAATACGCATGACATGCTCATTTATCTTAGTGTATGGATTTATTTTTGTGTAGAATCCCTATGATATGCTTGCAAGAGTATGTGTGAGGTTAGTTAATTCACATTGTTGGAGATTGCCTAAGAAGCTAGCTCCGACATGTGGCATCAAGGCTGATGAAGCAGGCTATGCTGGAGTATGCCTTACAGCAAGGGGCGCCATCGCCACCTGTGCGTACATAGCAGACACGGACAATCGAATTGTACTAAGTGCAGTGGGGGTGGAAGGACTTCCTCGTTGGCAAGAATCTACAGGTTGGACAAGCCATTGTAGTCATTATCAGGAACACCAGACGTCACAGCTTCAGGATGATGATTGTCATTTTTTTAAAAGTATGTGTGTGGTTGGGCCATTGATGCTATTATGTCTCTTAAGTAAACTGCTTATTAAATATATTAGTTCGCTTCCAGTTATACCTGGCCATGGGAAGCCCGGCCCGGCCCGAAAAAGCCTGGCCCGGCCCGACCCGACGCTGCCCCCGGGCTGGGCTCGGGCCTAGATTTTGAGCCCGAAGGCGGGGCCGGGCCGGGTCCGGGCCCGTCGTTTTTGCGTTTTCCTAAAGGTCGGGCCGGGCCGGCGCGGAGCCCGACGGGTATGTGTTCGGGCCGGGCTCGGGCCCAGAAAATAGGCCCGATGGCCAGGCCGGGCCGGGCCCGGGCCAGGGTTTTTTGCGTCGGGCTTAGCTAGGCCCGGCCCGGCCCGAGGTATGGCCAGGTATACTTCCAGTGCTTCTTAACAATGACTGGTCACTAGCTAGTGTTTGTGAGATTGTCGTTAATTAACTGATCGCTACTATTGTTGGCCATCGTTAAACTTATTGTTGGTTTATTATATACTGTTTCATATGTGCCGCTGCAATGCAGAGAACTAGGCTGTAGCCTAGTGGCAAGGGAGCGCAGTGGCGTCTCCAGCAACCAGGGTTCGAGCCACGTCGGGGACAAATTTCTGGTTTCTTACAAGGGATGCTTCTTCTATATCAATAAACCATGGGTGCTAGTGCCCATGAGTTTTTCATCATATGTGCCGCTGCAATGTGAGATGCAAAATGTTATATGGTGGTGCAAAAATATATATTTTGGCTGCATAAAGTCTTGGTGGCGTGCATGTTACATAAGACGTTGCTAGGTGAAAAATTATAACGGTGATGTTTACTACATGACACGCCATCAACACCTACAATATCGTAGACGTGGACTCCAACGACACCACTATTTTCTAACGTTGGTGCCATATTGATAGCATTGGGCTACCACGGCAGCAACAACTTTTTGTCACGTCATAATTAGGCTTTTCTACACTAGTGATACAACGCGTATATGTGTGCAATTCTTTAGATTTTTTTTGTGATGTCGTAGGAAAATATCGGTGAAAGAAATAGCAGGCTCCCTGGATCTTGTCTACCAAAAGCACTTTCCGGAGATATCAATGGTTATTACATATTACCTCTGTCCCAAATTTCTTGTCTTAGATTTATCTAGATACCTATGTATCTAGACATGTTTTAGTGTGATATACATTTGTATCTAAGACATCTCAAACAATTCTGGAATGAGGGAGTAGGAAAACAATGTATGCACAAATCAATTCTTCCATATTTCTAGGAATTTGTATCCTGAGCTGTTCAACATAAGCGATTACAAATCTGAAGCACCATTAAATTTTACGAAATCTCTAAAAGACTGACGTCAGATTTTTAGGATTTGAGGGCACTTAGAACGAGGGAGATCAACCATGTCAGTGTTTTTCTATGTTCGGAAAA
Source organism: Triticum timopheevii (assembly GCA_963921465.1). Classification (NCBI taxonomy): domain Eukaryota; kingdom Viridiplantae; phylum Streptophyta; class Magnoliopsida; order Poales; family Poaceae; genus Triticum; species Triticum timopheevii. The sequence continues at coordinate 442,655,413 of OY997274.1, read as the reverse complement.
GCATTGTGTCATCAGTACGTCTTCCATCTCCCCAAAGCCGCACCTCTCCTATCCCTTTTGTTCTTTCCCTACTGCTTCCTCATTCTCTCCCAGCCTCATCCCATTTCCCTCCGACCAACCTTCTCCATCCTGTCGTCGTGATGTAGCCTCCACTCCTTGCCGTTGTGTAACACTACTGCACCCCATGGCCCCACACCACTCCCGGCAACACGCTCCAACACCACCCCCTCGGTGACATGCACCCTGCATCGCCCCTGCGAGGAGGCCCACTCCACTATGACAACATGGGACCACAGCTGCAATGAAGACGAGAGGCAGAAGAACGAAGGAGGGGCAAAGAGAGTGTCAGCACCTTTCTTGGAAGAGGACGCGCGGTGAGCTAGACTCTTGTCGGTGAACGTGGAGCTTCTCCCGCCGATGAGGTGGTACAGTCTTGTCGCCCATGAGCAATGGGTGGCTGTGGATAGGGAAAGAAATGGGGAAAGTGAATACACCCCGACAATGTCTTGGGCCCACCTGTAAGTGGTTCAATAGGAAAAAGTTTAGGTCACCAGTAAGTGAGATAGACTGAGAAAGAAACATTAAATTCGATCTATTGTGTTGACAGAAATCAGTGGCTTGTGGGGACGAAAGAAAAGCACGCCCCAATCTGCACAACGACAACGCTCTATAGGAGGCGTCTCGGTCTGCAGGAGGGCTGCTCAAGCATATACCGGATCACACAAGATCTGCAGCTGCCTTTCCTCAGAGAAGCTTGTCAGACTTGTTCCTCCTCAACTGTTGTGGTCGTCCACAAACATGAAACATGTAAGTTCAGACGATATTGTCTTGCTCTTCTCGTCAATTTTTGAATTCTACTTGTTTATAGCTTGCTACATGTTTATGCGCCAACTATGATGTGTTGTACTGTTGTGAATACTGAATTTGTTCTATCTGCCAAAACAAACCACCTCCATGTATGTTTATCTGAATTTTATACACAAACGGAAAAAATCTGTTAGGGTGGACGTTTCTGACACATTTTCAGTCATGCGTCCACTTTTGTGTTAAAAGTAATGTGCAATTTGTAGGTGGTTTTCAAACAAAAAATTTCAGTAAGAAGGGGATGCTTAATTACGCAATAAAAATTAACTGTTTTTTTTACTTAAACTGAAGGCATGTTGAATCAAAATGATGCCTACTTGTTGTTCAAAGAAGGGGGAGGGGGCATGCTTTACTACATGTTGTGTCTTTTGCATATAAGTTGTCTTCTATTAAGAAAATGTTTGAAGAAATAAGAATGCTCTTATTGATGTTATAACAGAATTGAACTCTTCCTTGACAGCTAAATCATGGACAAAAAACCAGTAGACCGCAATTTGGAGATATTATAACAGTTGTGAGGAGGGTGAGAACCAAAAAATCCAGCTACTTTGTAATTCAAAAATTAATAGTGTGATGAACTTATTTGACAAGCAAATTCTAAACCAAAATGCAGGTAGCAACAGAGGCAGAGAGAAGGAAGAGAATAGTTCTTGAGGTGAGTATTAAAAATAGCTCCTGAGCTAAAATTAAAATTAGTGATTTGCAAATGATAATTTGAACTACATGAATGCAGCAAGATCCAAGTCTAGATGAATTTGATTAGTTTGTTGAGTCCCACTCAATTTACAAGTAGAAAAAGGTTCATTGTCTTTTGAAAAGTTGTTGGTTTCCATGTGATAAATGAATGTTGGTTTTCTTTGTTGTATGATTCACCAGAACTATTTACACCTAAGGTGGCAACCCACAATGAGCAAGCGATTAAAGCACAATGATTTGAAGAGCGTGCTACTCAAGTTTTGACAAACATAGATACTACACAACAGTTAATATGGAAATGTAATAACTAAGCTAATAAAAGGTTCGCATACTTGTGCATTGCTTTTAACAGAACTAATTATTTTTCTATTAGAATATGCTTGGCCCAGAAGAAGGAAGACTTCAACAACAAAAGAAAATCAGGGTGGATTGAATGTTGACATCCAAACAGAGGTATGAAAAAGGGAATAACAATGTTTAAAAACTGATCTAGAAGAAAAACTTACTTGCGAGTATATAATTTTTAACAATCTCTTTCTTCATTTCCTTGTAAAATCCAGGTTGCCCCAGGAGCTTGTCTGGATCTTGTTGTTTGTGATGAAGCACTAATGGAGAAGAATGTAGAACAAGATATAAGTGATGCTGAGTATATGAACTTTATTGAAGAGGTTACTAGAAAACATTAAACAATCTAGTAGAATTATTTTTAAAACTTGTTACCGAATTTGATTTAGTATGCTCACAGGGTGGTTTCTTTGGTGATGGTGGTGAAACTGATGATGATGCTCCAAAAAGTGACGATGAAGATTACATTTTCGCTTATCCAGAAGAAATAGAGGAAGCTACACCTCTAGAAGTTGGAATGTTGTTTGCAACAGTGGATCATGCTCACAGATTTATCTATGTATATGGGCAGATCAAAGCGTTTGTAGTGGTGAAAGGCAAAAACCATAAAAGTAGAAAGGTTACGTTTTAATGCAACAAGTAGGAAAGATCGTCCAAAAGTAGTAACTGGCCAAAGGAAGAGGAGGAGATCATATGTGGAGAAAACTACTTCCCAAATGAATGTTGGGGTGAAACTTGTTGAAGGACGGTGGAGAATCTATATTGTCGACTTGGAGCATAACCACGAGTTAGTGACCACACCTTCTCTGACCATGTTCTTTGTTAGCCAGAAATACACGACAGAAAAAGAGGTTGAGCTATCTAAGTTGCTACAAGAAAGTAGAATGAAGCCTAACATGATCATGAGGATATTCAGGAAACTCGGAGGAAGTTCTAGGAATGTGACATTCAACAAGAGAGTGTGCTACAAAGTTTGTTGAACAATTGCAGATTAAGAATGCTGGAGTGTGCTACAAATTGGAAACTGATGCAACTAATACAATGTTGAGCATTTTTTGGACAGATGCAAGATCGAAATTAGATTACAGGATATATGGACAAGTAATCTCATTCGACACAACATATAGTACAAGTAGGTACAATATGCCTTTTGCACCAATCATTGGAATAAATGGTCATGCTAGGACTATTGTGTTTAGATGGGCATTGCTGAAAGATCAGAGTGCAGAGACTTTTTGCTAGCTATTTGACATGTTTATCGAGGTTATGGATTGGAAGAAACCGGATCTCATTTTGACTGATCAAGACGCTGCAATGAAAATAGTAGTTCCAATGTCATTTCCATTGGCAAAACACATTGTGTATCTGGCACATTTGCAAACATTTGAGGGACAACATGGGTACACACATGGCCCTTAGGTCAGGCATGGAGGAAGAAATTAGCTCACTAATTATGGAGTCAATGTCCATTGAAGAATTTGAGGAAGGATGGCAGATGATGTTGGAGAAGCATGAATGCAAAGAACACGACCACCTTCAGAGAATGTGGGAGGTCAGACACAAGTTTATATCGGCATATTTCAGGGATGACTTCTATCCCTTCAACCGTTCAACTGGCCGTAGTGGGAGCTTTATTTCCAACTTCAAAGATTATGTGACCGAAAGGACACAATATAAACTTTCCTAAAAGAGTATGTTCACTTCCAGGAGAATATTGTGGAGATAGAAAATCAAGACAGGTTTGAGACATTGGTAAAAGGACCTGTGTTTTGGTCACCAAAACCAACAGAACGTCATGCAACTACGATATATGCAAGGGACATATACCTTAAATTCCAGATTGAGCTACAAAACTCATTGGCATTTTTAGTTCATTAGATTGAAAAAGGAACTGTATATGAGCTTTGTAAATGTTTCAACTATCAAAAACCTGAATTCTTCAGGAAAGAGTTTCTAGTCTTGGTCGACAGAGCGGGAAACAAGTTTCAATGCATGTCATTTTTTTGAAAGAGATGGCCTTTTGTGCTGCCACATTCTGATATTGTTCACTCAGTTTGATATACTAGTCATACCAGATGATTTCATTGTTGATAGATGGACAATCTAATACAGAGAAAAAGGGTTAGCTGCTCATGATGCATCAAATAGAAATCAATTCATAATGCGAGAATGAGAAGATAGTGCGAAAATTGTTTGGCGCTACAGCTTGATGATGTCAAAAATAGCAGAAGCTTGTTTACATATATGCAATGATGCAAACGAAAGCACACGTTTCATGGACACAGTTGAGCAATTGCATGATGATTACATGAAAAGAAGCAAGAAGAAGCGTAAAGTTGATGAGCCAGAGTCACCAATTACCTACCAAGATCCAACAATAAAAAAGTCAAAATCAGTAAGAAAAGGCGACAAAATGAAGTTTGCATCAGAAAAGAGAAGAAGGTGCAGGAAGAAAGATGTGAAAAACCCCATTGAAAAATCACAGACTAGACCATCTAATCCATGTGGAGAAAATACAGAGGTACATCAAGTAATTTTTTGTAGTAATAAAGAAAGTTAACACAATTTATATCTTTGAACTTAGTTGATAAGCAGTAGCCGATCAACATAGTTCTTTTCATTTGCGGGTCCACACACCAGTTGTCACTACATGTCAGCTCCAAACTGCACCTCTAACTACATGTCAACTCCAAACAACACATGTGTATTTAGTAGCTGGCGTGAAATCTCGGGCAACAAAAAGTGCAGCACATGTTGGAAAGGAGATTACAATGCGTGCACCAACGAAGCATATCAAAGTACGTACGCCAAACAAGAATATCAACAAATATTTACAAGAATTGCACAAAGATCAACAAGGACTCGTGCATTCGAAAGTAGGGGGTTCATAAATTTAGTTGCTGCAATCGGCCTACATAGATCTACATCTTTTCTGTACATAGTGCGTTAAATGTCAAACTTCAGATTGTGGTAAGCACCTGCTTATGGCTCCTAGATTAAAGATTTTCTTGAAGTGTATACATGTTCTACATAGTGCAATGTATGCTTTGGGAGTGTCCATTAAGGTACTCATTATTCCTAAGACCAGAAATTCCTAAAAGTGCAATATTTATGACTGTTTAAAATGTAGACATGACCATACTAAAATGTTGAACTGGTATATAGAAGATGGTGAGACAACATTTTGGAAATCGTTCATTTTTGAAATTGTTGTCGTAGTTGAATAAAAAATGTTGAACTATCACTAAAACGCTGAGATAAAAATTTGGAACGTGTTGACATGGAGATGTACAAATGTTGAGGTTGTAATCAGAAAATGTTCACATTATTATGTAAAAGAATGTTGAATGGAGTTTCCAAAATTTTGAGATAAAATTCTGGAAATGTTGTTACATTTAAATAAAAAAGTTGAGAATTTTTCCCGAAAGACGAATTTCAAGAAGATATATTTTTTGAAAAACTTATAAATAAGTAAAAATGTTGGACTTCTATTAAAATGGTAAACTAGTTTATATAAAATGTTGAGATCAAGAAATAAAATTGAACTTCTATTAATAAAACGATGAGAAAGAAGAATTAGAGCATTGAACTAATATTTAGAAAGTGTTGAGATGACCATATGAAAATGTTGAAGTGGTTTATAGAAAATGTTGAATGGAGCTTCCAAAATGTTAGGATAAAATTTTGGAAATGTTCTTCTAATTAAACAAAAATGTTGAGAAATTTTTTCCACAAAAATGATTTTGAAAAATATTTTAAGATAAATTTATTAATAAATAAAAATGCTGGACTTCTATTAGAATGTTGAACTAGTGCATGTAAAAGGTTGAGTTCAAGAAATAAAATGTTGAACTTGTATTAACGAAATATTGAGAAAGTCAAATGAAAGTCTTGAAGTACTATTTAGAAATTGTTGACATGACCATATAAAAATGTTGAAGTGGTTTCTGGGAAATGTTGAATGGAGTTTCCAAAAATTTGAGATAAATTTTCAAAATATTGTTATTGTTAAATAAAAATGTCGAGAATTTTCCCCACACATGAATTTCAAGAACATATTTAAGAAAAAACTTAGAAATAATAAAATGTTGGACTTCTATTAAAATGGTGAACTAATGCTTGTAGAATGTTGAGCTCATGAAATAAATTACTGAACTTGTATTAATAAAATGTTGAGAAAGTCACATGAAAGTGTTGAAGTAAATATTTAGAAAGTGTTGACATTACCACATAAAAAATGTTGAAGTGGTTTGTAGAAAATGTTGAATGGAGTTTCCAAAATGTTGATATAAAATTTTGGAAATGTTGTTATAGTTAAATAAAAATGTTGAGAATATTTCCCCAAAAATGAATTTGAAGAACATATTTGAAAAAATTATAAACAAATAAAAATGTTTGATTTCTATTAAAATGGCAAACTAGTGCATGTACAATGTTGAGTTCATGAAATAAATTGTTGAACTTGTATTAACGAAATGTTGAGGAAGTCACATGAAAGTGTTGAAGTAATATATAGAAAGTGTTGACATGGCCATATAAAATGTTGAAGTGGTTTATAGAGAAGGAGTTTCCAAAATGTTCATGTAAAATTTTGGAAATGTTGTTATAGTTAAATAAAAAATTTGAATTTTTTCCCAAAAATGAATTTGAAGAATATATTTTTTAGAAAAACTTGTAAATAAAAAAAAATGTAGAACTACTATTAACATGTTGAACTAGTTTATGTAAATTTTTGAGGTAATGAAATAAATTGTTGAACTTGTATTAATAAAATGTTGAGAAAGCCACATGAAAGTGTTGAATAATATTTAGAAAGTGTTGACATGACCAAATAAAAATGTTAAAGTGGTTTGTGGAAAATGTTGAATGGAGTCTCCAAAATGTTGAGATATAATGTGGGAAATGTTGTTAGAGTTAAATAAAAAAGTTGATAATTTCCCCCAAAATGAATTTGAAGAACATTTTTAAAAATCTTATAAATAAATAAAAATGTTGGACTGATATTAAAATGGTGAACTAGTGCACATAAAATGTTGTGCTCATGAAATAAATTGTTGAAATCGTATTAATAAAATGTTGAGAAAGTCACATGGAAGTGTTGAAGTATTGTTTAGAAGTTTTGACATGACAATATGGACCTAAAAACTTAAAAGTGCATGCGCAAATTATGGAGAGAACGAGCGGCCGTCTCCTGACCGTAGGATCGGGCCGCCATTGTCACACGCGTGGGCCAGGTGCCACCTGGTCGGGATCGCACCCGACGTAGGTGTGGGCTGTTTTGTCTGTATCCGGAGGGGAGGGAGGCTCACTTGTAAGCCAAACAGAGAGATCGTGCAGGGCGGTTTCGAAACTCGAGTCATTCTTCTCTCCTTCGTCTATTCTCTCTCTAGTTCCCCCCCCCCCTCATTCCGCACATCTCGCCACCGCACATACCCGAAAGGGCTGAAGGGAGGCAGAGTTCTCAAATCCGGCGACGCTATTGCCTGCCCTCGTCGACGTCATAGGTACCCAGATCTCCTCCGCACTACCCTGTATCAGGGGGATAGTTCATGTAGATTGGGCGGTGGTGTCGGGTGGTGAGAGAGGGGATATCTAGGTTCCAACATCATCAACTAGTTTGCGCTGTTTGATTAGATGTACATGCATTCCGGTACCTAATTTGACAGCCCCCATCTCCTTCGGTTTTTGGTGCTTCTCTATCAGCACAACACAATGTTTCTCGCGTTTTTCACGGCACATCGGCATGCGTGGTTGTGTATGTGAGTGTACCCCTAGGCAGCACTGGATGCATGCATGGAGCTTCGATTAGGGGTGGGGGTGGGGGTGGGAGTTCTCGTGCCGCCGCATGGGATCAATGTTGCGCTTTTTGTGGTGGGTGCTTGTTGGGATTCTTTCACGAGATCTGTTGTTCATGCAGTCTGACGAGTTGATTCTGTTGTTTTACACAAAATACTATGAGCATTGGTCTACTTGACTAAACTAGTTGGCTAGTCAGGTTTGTGAAGTTGCACAAGAGCTTGTACTTAGTTGGCTTTTTACTGGACTAATCAAATGTATATGATGGCCGTGTGATATTTCTTTGGAAACTATTGTTGTTGATGATGAGACGTTCTCACACCTGTATCATCTGGCTCATATGTTTGACGTTGCTCACGCGTAGGTTCTTCCACGCCTCTCCATGCATGTCCACCCAAAATTGGGCAGTATCAACGAGGGACATCCTTGTCCGATGTTAGGGGTCTTAGGGTTAGTTGTGTAGAAGTTTTCGTAGATTTTCTGTGAAAATATTTTTTAGCCATTTGTGCAACCAGGGGCAGCTTCCCTTGTGCAACCTGTTATATTGAACTCGCCAACTTCATTTTCAAAATAGCCAACCTAACTTTTTGTTTTTGGGTGGCAGTTTTTTTGTACAACTAGGCAGCAAATCATGTGCAACTTTATTTTAATTCAACCAGGGTAGTCTTTCTGAGGCTGCTGTTTTTTTAGTTGGACCATGCGGATGCAAACGATGTGGATCCCACAATGGCACAAAAGGCATTTTGTATCCAATTTGTTTGCAACTAGGCAGGTCCCCTTATGCAAGTTGTTTTGATTGATTTGCCAACCAAGTAGTATAATTGTTTTGGGTGGCAATTTTTTTGCTCACCCAGGTAGGAATTCATGTGCAATTTTCTTTTTAATTATTGTGCAACTTGTTATCTTGAGTTGCCAACTTCATATTAAGAGTAGCCATTTAAAAAAAATTGGCCGAGGTGCAACTTGTTAATTTAAGTTGTCAACTTCATACGTAAATGTAGCCTACCCCACCCCCATTTTGTCTCCCCCTGTGCAATTTTTTTATTTTGACTAATATGTTTGTTCTTTTCTATTTTGCAAAGACAAAAAAATGGTTGGTGAAGGAGATGTGCCTGGAAATGAAACAAAGGTTCATATTTTCTTTTTGTTATCCTATGACCCTTTATTATGCTTTTTCTTTTACCCTCTCAGTAGTTCAATCTTTTTTGTTCATTGTAGGATACTCCAAATAGGACCTCTCAGCGGAACTCAAAATGGGCTACTAAGCGGCAACCACATGCCACTGATAATGATAGGGATGGAGAGGATGATCACGTCTCCCAGAGAGTATCTAAATGAGTTGGCATCCTCAGGCTTTTCTAGTTACACAAGAGTACCTGATTCGTAGGCATCCTCAGCTTTCTAGTTGCAAAATACCATCCAACTAGTTGACATCCTCAGTCTTTTTGTACCTGCGTTGACACCCTTAGCATTTTCTTCTAGAAGCCTGAAACTTGAATGTGCAATCTTTTGATTGGTCATGCAAGTGCTGAATATTTATTTTCCCAAGAGTATCTAATTAATTGGCATCCTCAAGATTTATAGTTGCACAAGAGTATTCAATTAGTTGGCATCCTCAACATTTCTACGTGCACAAACAATATCAAACTAATTGACATCCTCAACCTCTCTAGTTGCTCAAGAATAACTATTTTTTAGTCCCATCTTCAAAATTTTGAGGGTTGCCCAAGAGTATCTAATGACTTGGCACCCTCAGCCTTTCTAGTTGCACCCGAGTATTTATTTAGTTGGTATCCAAGCATTTTCTAGTTACACAATAGCATATAACTAGTTGACATGCTCAGCCTTTCTAGTTGCACAGAGTAATTATTTTAGTTGGCAACCTCTGCATTTTATAGTTGCACAATGATACGTCTCCAACGTATCTATAACTTATGAATTATTCATGCCATGTTTACAACAATTTTATATGGTTTTGGTATGATTTGATTAGAACTAACCTGGACTGATGCTGTTTTCAGCAGAATTACCATGGTTTTGTTTTTTGTCCAGAAATAGAAGTTCTCGGAATGGGCTAAAAATTTACGGTGATTTTTTATGGACAAAAATATACCCCCGAAACTTCGAGGAAAGGCCAGAAGAGCCACGATGGCACGACAAGCCTGGGGGGCGCCCCCTAGGGCGCACCCCAAGCTTGTGGTTCCCTCGTGCCCCCATGACATGAAATCAACACCAAAAATCCTATAAATAGTGAAAACCTCAGAAAGAAACCAAGAACTTCCGCTTCGCCTTGCAAGCCTCTATACTAAAGCGATCTTTATTGGAGCCCTGTTCCGGCACCTTGCCAGAGGGGAAAATTATCATTGGAGGCCATCTTCATCATCCAACGGTCACCATGACGAGGAGGGAGTAGTTCACCCTCGGGGCTAAGGGTATGTATGAGTAGCTGTGTGTTTGATTTCTCTCCCTTGTGTTCCTGATTTGGCATGTTCTTGATGTGTCGCAAGAATATAGTTGGATCATATGGTGTTTCTCCCTCTCTATGTTGTTGTGGTGAATTTAGTTTTTACCTTTGAGGTTTCACTATTATCAGATTGAATACTTGTTGGATTTGAGAACACCTGATGTATGTCTTGCATATGAATACATGTGGTGACAATGTGGTATTTTATTGATTCACTTGATGTATGTTTTGGCACTCCACTCGCAGATTACCGAGGTGACATTTGGTTAATCTATGCATAGGGGTTGATGCATGTTTTCATCCTACTTTCTTCGGTAGAAATCTTGGGGCACCCTTTGAAGTTCTTTGTGTTGGATTGAATATTATGAATCTGAAGTTGTTTGAGGCATATTGAATAATCAACTCACGGATACTTGTGGTTACATTGGAGTATCTAGGTAATATTAGAGTTGGTTGATGCATATCATATGGTGTTATTTTAGTACGAACTCTAGGGCTGTTTGTGACACTTATAGGGATGGCTCAATAGATTGATGGAAAAAGATAACTTGAGGTGGTTTCATACCCAACAACAGTTTCATCTTATGTTCTCCGCTAGATAAGAACTTTGGAATGATTCTTTGTCGCACATTGAGGGATTGTTATATGATTCAATTATCTTAGCACTGTTGAGAGATTGCACTAGTGAAAGTATGAACCATAGGCCGTTTTTCTAAGCATTCCAATACCATTTGTCCTCCGTTTTATCACCTGCTACCTTGTTGTTTTTATATTTTCAGATTACAAAAACCTGTATCTACTATCCATACTACACTTGTATCACCATCTCTTCGCTGAACTAGTGCACCTATACAATTTTCCATTGTATTGGGTGTGTTGGGGACACAAGAGATTTCTTGTATTTGAGTGAATGATTGTTTGAGAGAGGCTATCTTCATCCTATGCCTCGCACAGATTGATAAACCGTAGGTCATCCACTTGAGGGAAAATTGCCGCTGTCCTACAAAACTCTGCACTTGGAGGCCCAACACGAGTCTACAAGATAAGTTAAGCAGTAGACATCAAGCTCTTTTCTGGCGCCGTTGCTGGGGAGGTGAGTGCTTCAAAGTATATATTTAGATCTTGCAATTGAGTCTTTTAGTTTCTTGTTTTATCACTAGTTTGGTTTATAAAAGAAAACTAAAAAAATGGAATTGAGGTTGCCTCATATTATTCATACTTATAATGTCTTTCTTGAAAATGATGGATCAAAAAATTGTGCTCAATTGTTAGAAGAAGAATTCAATAAAATGTGTGGCATTAAATCCATGAATGATAAGCATGATTGCAATGTTGTTAGTATGCTTGCTATGAATATCCGTGATACTAATGATGATTGCACTAGCCATGATAAAATATCTGAAAACGGGTTTCTTATAAGCATGCCAATTATTATGGTGAGCATAGATCTTGTGAAAACATGCCAATAAGGGATGATAGATTTTGTAAGAAGCATAAATATCAAAGAACCAAATGATTGCTTAAGATGCTAGATGAGTTTGCTAGAGAATTGCGTTCCCTTCTTCCCATTACTTGTGAAATTTTCAATGAAGATGGTCACTTTAATTTCCAATGCATACAATTTTATTATCGCACCGCGTATAAATATTGTGATGATATGACCACCCTTGAGCATTATAATGAACTTAGTTTGTTTTGGGGGTATGAGAACTGGCACATACTAGTAATTTGCTTGAAGGATTAATTCTCATGAAAATTCTTGAATTTGATCTAAAGGAAATTTATATGTATTGTGTGGTAAATTGCAATGAGAAAGTTTATCTTGCCAATTTTAATAAACATGTGAAAACCAATGGAGCATGAAGAGGACACTAATGAAAGGGAAAAGATTTCACAATGCCCTCCTATTGTTTCTCATGATGAATCAGGTGATGAATAGGAGCTTCCTATCCAACCAATCTCTTCAATAAGAAACTCAGAAAATTTGATTGAATCCACACATGATATCATGAAGAAAAAGAAAATAAGAAAAAGTAGAGGTAAAAAGGCATCTTCCCCAAATAATGTTGCTCCTATTATTGTTGTGCCTCATGAGAATGAATCAAATATAATTGTGGAAGATGATACACTTGATGATGATTTTGTTATGCCTATTACTTGTTGGAATGATTATGATTGGGAAGATAATGATACTTCTCATAATCCTGAATATATTTTTGGCACCAATTTGGAAAATTATGATGATAATAATTATTATATTATTGGTGCTATTAATACTATTAATGATGAGAATGACATGTTTGAGAATTTATTTGCTGCAATTAATGTTTGTCCCAAGCTTGGGGATGCTATGCTTAATGAAGATGATCTTTTTAGTCCCCTTACTTTGAATGACAAAATTTGTTATGATGATTGCATGCCTCCTATTTATGATGATTGCAATATTTATGAAAGTGGGTTTGGAAGAGTGTCAACTTTATATAATAATTATCCCACTATCTTGAAGGGTTTTGAATCTTATTATAATGGTAAAAGTGAATTTGGAGAGGTCATAACTTTATTAATTAATGATTCCACTATTTCGGAAGAGGTTTCAATTGATTATGATGAGAACAAAGTTGATACTTATGATGATTATTGTGATGGCACTTATTCTATAAAAAGTAGTGATAACTACTGTCATAATTATGAATATCCTTTTACTGAACATTACTCTTTTAATGTGGAGACAATTTGTAGTGTTCGAGTTTCATATGATACACCCACTATTATGAATGAGAAGAAATTTGCTTATGTGGAGAGTAATAAATTTCTATGCTCGCATGAAAAGAATGCCTTGTGTGATAGTTATATTTATGAATTAATTCATGATGCTATTAAAAATTATTATGAGAGAGGATCATTTGCTTTTACATATCTCAATAATATCAAATTCCCTCTCTATGTGTTGAAGGTTTTGAAGTCATGCTTGTTTTGCCTTCTTATGCTCATTTATTCTTGTTCCCATAAATTGTTTTCTCCCAAAATCCCTATGCATAGGAAGTGGGTTAGACTTAAATGTGCTTGCCATATGATTCATGATGCTCCTTTTCTATTTCAATTCCTTACTTATGTGAGCATCATTCAAATCATCATGCCTAGTTAAAAAGGCATTAACAAAAAGCGCTTTTGGGAGACAACCCAATATTAATACCTACTATTTTTTGTGTTCACATTATTAATATCCTATAGTAATCATGTTTTATAGATTTTGTTTCAATAAAGTGTTAAGTAAAGCCATTGTCATAGTGTGGATGATAGTTGACTTGATTCTCTGCAAAAGCAAAAAGTTTTGTGTCCGCTGCAGAAAATTCTATAAATTACTAGAAAGTGATATTGGCCTGAAATTTTTACACATGATTTATATACAAATTTCCTAGGTTTTAATAATATTTCTGAATTTTTAGAGTTGCATAAGTATGACCATTGTTCAAATCATTACATATTGTTCTGTTTTTGAGAGATTCTGTTTTCAATGCATATTTTTGTTGTTTTATAGTTTCTATGGCTTATATTGGTCAATATAAATTGTAGAAATGATATAGTATAATAGGAATTATGTGAGTAAAATTATGAATCTTGTCTTGACAGTACCAAAGTGAATGATTTGCTCTTTATCATACTAACACAACTCACAAAGTTCTATTAAGTTTTATGTGATTAAAGTTTTGAAGTTTTGGGTGAGATATGGATATGAGGAGAATTGGGAGTAGCAAGGACCTAAGATTGGGGATTCCCACGGTAACCCAAGGTAATATTCAAGGAAGACCCAAGCAACTAAGCTTGGGGATGCCCCGGAAGGCATCCCCTCTTTCGTCTTCAACATTATCGGTAACCTTACTTGGAGCTTTTATTCATCACATGATATGTGTTTTGCTTAGAGCATCATTTCATTTTGTTTATATTCGCTTGCTATTATTTAGAATTAGGTTTTGTATCTTTTATTCCGATAAAAGTGTCAAGGATAGCCTTCACCATGCTTAGTTGGCAAGTATATGAGTTGCTGTTTCAAATAGAAAGTTGCATGCTATTGTGTGAATTCTCCAGAAAAGTCAGAATGTGATAAAAGCTTGAAATTTTGACACAATAATATATGATAAATGTTATACAATGTGGTAAATTGTCAGAATTTTTGAGTTCAATAAGTATGGATCTTACTTCATCTTTACAGACTGTTCTGTTTAGACAGATTTCTGTTATGATTGCATTGTTTGCATGTGTTTGCTTGTTTAATGGTTCTATTTGAGGATAGGCGAATTAAATATGCAGAGGCATTTAGTATGCAATATTTAATAATAATCTTAGTGATTTGTTACAGTAGAGAATGATAAGGTTTCACATTGATTTATACCAACTTATCTCACGCGTTCTTGTTGAGTTTGTGTGGATGAAGTTTTTTTTTGAGAATTAGGGAAACCATAACATGAGAGGAATTAAGGAGACACAAGAGCTCAATCTTGGGGATGCCCAAGGCATCCCAAGTCAATATTTCAAGAATTCTCAAGCATCTAAGCTTGGGGATGCCCAAGTAGGCATCCCACCATTCTTCGTCAACAACTATCGGTTAGCTTTGCTTGAGCCTAAGTTTTACTTCTTCACATGATGTATGATATACTTGGTGTGTCACTTTAATTTATTTTTACTTGTTGTTTGAATAAAACATTTAGATCTGAAAGTTTTAAATGATAGAGAGAGTCCTCACATAGCCACTTAATTGTTTGACTACTCATTGATCTTCACTTATATCTATTGAAGTTTGGCAATCACAATATTGGTCATACAAGCAATTCATGAATGATTAGTATATGGAAGAGAACTTTCACATACAAATATGTTATCTTGGAGACATTTTATGTTTGTGAGTACCCATTAGTTATTTTCACCTGAGAAAATTAGTTGAAATTTGACAAGGAAAACAATGTAATGAGTTATGTTTGGGTATATTCGCATAGAGGTTATATTGTTATGTATCCTCCAACATGGTGCTAGTTGTTTAGAATCTTTTGCTAGCCAAATTTCTACCTACTCGAGGACGAGCGGGAATCAAGCTTTAGGATGCTGATATGTCTCCAACATATCTATAATTTATGAAGTATTCTTGCCATGTATACAATAATTTTCTATGATTTTGGTATGATTTGATTAGAACTAACCCAGACTGACAATGTTTTCAGCAGAACTACCGTGCTGTTGTTTTTCTGTGCAGAAACAAAAATTCTCGGAATGGGCTGAAAATTTACGGTTTACGGTGATTTTTATGGACAAAAGGAGACCCTCGAAGCTTTGAGGAAAGGCCAGAAGAGCCATGAGGGCATGGCAAGCCTGGGGCGCCCCCCTAGGGCGCGCCCCCGAGCTTGTCACTCCCTTGTGCCCCCCTGACGTGAAATCAATGCCAAAAATTTCTACAAATAGTGAAAACCCCAGAAACAAACCAAGAAATTCTGCTCCCCCACCGCAAGCCTCTGTACCAAAGTGATCTTCATTGGAGCACTATTCCGGCACCCTGCTAGAGGGGGAAATCATCACCAGAGGCCATCTTCATCATCCCGACGGCCACCATGCACTACTAGGGAAAACCTTATACACAGAACTTTAGCAGTAGCGCGGGTCAAAAACGTACGCTGGCGCTAAGTAGCAGTAGTGTGCTATTGCAAACCACGCTACAGATAAAGTCCTAGCAGTAGCGCACCTAAATCTGAACATGCTACTACTAAAATTCCCACGGCTTAGCCGATAGGCTACACATAGTAGTAGCGATCTATATAGAACCGCGCTACGGCTACTTGCTTTGTAGCAGCACATTTACGCTGAAATGCGCTATTGCTAAAGGATGTAAAATTAAATGGAAAACAAATATAAAAGTAAATGAAAATGAAAGAAATAGAAGGTGAAAGGAAAAAAATTTGTAAAGAAAAATAAATGAAAAAAGGGGAAAAAGAGAAAGGAGTAGCAGTAGCACGTACCGCAGAACGCGCTGTAGCTAACTTGTCAGTAGCGCACTTTCTAGAACGCGCTACTGCTACTTCTGACTTAACCACGGGGTTCGTCCTTCCCCACGGCCACTTCCCCTAAATCCAACTCCTCCTCTCTCGCCGCCGCCGTCGCCTGTCGGCCGCTGCACGCTCTCCGCACACCCTCGACGCCGCCCCCGATCCCGGATTCGACGCCGCCCCGCCCCCGACCCCGACCTCGATGCCGCCCTCCGCCGCGCGCCCGAGCCCCGACCCCGACCTCGATGCCACCTGCCCCTCCCTCGCCGCAGGCACCCGATGTGAGCACGCCTGCTCCTCCCTCTCCCCTACCTCTGCCTAGGGTTCTTCAAATTTTAGTTGCATCAAATTAGTTAGGGTTCATGTAAGGGTGGAAACGAATCAGATGCGGATGCGGCTTAAATTAGTTAGCGTTCATGTAAGAGTGGAAACGAATCAAATTTCTAAGATGAATCATAAAACGCATAAAATTTGACCACTTATTTCACATTTAAGTTGGATAATTGGAATATCCGCTACCACTTTCCACACACTAGGTTTCGGGCAATAGTTCCTAGGTACAAATTAGTTAGTAAGAACTAGGCACTAATTAGGTACTAGTTTATTTTTATTTATATTAAGTTTATTTTTAGTAAGAACTAGTTGAATTAATAGAACTAGTTGAAGATGTCACATTTGTCGTTATTTTTTAGTTAAAGCAATTTTTCCCGCATCGACGTCGACGATGCCTATCCCGCATCCTCGTCGTCGTCTCGGTGGAGGACGCCTGCTTGACTAGATGGGACATGTCCGGGACTGGGCTCCGCCGGGCTGGTACTGGGAGGCGCTACCTACCGGGGGCGCAGCTTGGTGAGGAGTTAGCCCGTCGTTGACCCGAACCTTCTTTGGTGGCTGTCGCGTGGGCCAGTGATGGTCGAGAGGCTTGAGGACCCCGCGGAGGTGGTATGTCACCGTGTCAGCGAGGAGGACGCGCACGTCCGTCGCTACTTGTTTGCGCTGGAGCCCATGTTCTCCAATACCTGGCAGGTTCTCCAGGGATCTCACTAGAGCTATGATCCTGTGATGGTTCCTTCTCTTTGCGTGTCCACAGCCCGCGCCGATACCCGTCGTTCGCTAGGGTTTTAGTTGTATTAGTGATGTTATATGTATGATACTATTCGGGATGTATTAGTGATAATATTTGACAATGTACGGACGCAAGAGATGATTTACTTTTGCTTATTGAATGCTCATGTCAATATGAGTCCTATAAGATATTTTTAAATGTATATCTTGTGTTGCTCAAATAGGCTATGTGCTTGCCCAAGTGGCCGGTCATGTTTGCAGCTTACACCTCCGAGTGGCCTATGTTTTGCCGGAGTGTAGATTCATTTTCGTTCCTGCAAATTTCAGGCGCTCGATATGTCTTATTTTAGCAAAGGTCATGCCGGATTTTTCTGTGAATTTTTGCATGACTTGTGCCAGAATATGTAGGAAATATCGAGTGCCCCAGATTTGGTGTTGAGTATCCTGGTAGTTGTCTTCGATCGATTTTCAATTAATGTTTCAACTATGAACATAGGAAATGACTAACGACGAAAAGGTTTTTGGTATTTTCAAATACTGCAAAGACGAGCGCAGCCTGTGCGACCGAATCTTCCTAGATGATGATAGGCGCTTCAGCATCAAGCTGGAAGAGAACTTCAAAGTGGATACAGTAAGTCACAATGACAAGTCTTTTTTCATAATTAAGCATGACATCTGCTTCATTTGCTTCAACTTATATTTTTTTACTATTCTACTAGCGTATCCCCTGCCATGCAAGAGTTTTTGTCTTGGATAAGATAGGTTTCGGTCCTATGAAAACTAATATGGTGGTAAAGAGAGTTTACTTGAAGACTGAGCATGGTTGTATTTTCCACGCAAAATTATACAACGCAGACACCTACACCTATTTTGGATGCAAAACTTGGCAAGCACTATGCAGGACTTATGCATTTGAGCCAGATATGGTTATCACCTTTGATATTCATCAGGAAGATGATATTGAAGGTAATATCGACATCTGGGTCGATGTGCAGACACCTCCAGTTATACCATTATGTGAGTTTCTCAACCATATTTATGTCTTTGATATTGTTTATTCAAAAATAGTTGACAACTAATTTTTATTGACAGCTTATTTCCAATCAAGCAAACATGTCCGGCGCTTGGTAGACAGGACCTACTACTGTCCCGGGGCTGAACTGAACTGCGAGGAGATAAGTCATTATGTTTCATGGCTTGTGGATCTTCATACTGTCAAGACAAATTATTTTTTTGGACTTGAAAATCTTAGTACTCAAAACGTGCGACCAATAGTGTTCATACTTAACTACGGTCACATCTATTTAGGAAAGATGGTAAGATTTTTACTATTTGTCCTCAGTGCATCTTTTGCATACATTATCTTTTAAGCTAAACTTCATTGCTAAGTATGTTACTATACGATATTCTTCAACAGGGACTCCTGATGAATGTTGTGCCTCATTGGAGGGAGACTAAAGGTCGCATGAGAATTGTTAGCTTATGGCCAAGATATCCTACAATGCACTTTAGTGCATACAGGATTTCTAATAGCGAGGAATGCTTAATAGTGAAAGACTGGAGCAAAATTGTGAACGATCGCAGAGAAGGACTAGGTGGCAGCAATCAGAAGCGCAGCCCACGATTAGGAGACAGGTTCATCTGCATGCTCCAACTTGATGAAGCAGGAGAGCTACACATGTTTTATGTTATTTTACCTGAGAGAGAGCAGCAGGAGTAATTAATTAGCTAGCTAGAAATGAGTTTGAAGATGATGATGTGCTACACTATGACTATGATGATTACATAGCTAGTGTTGGTGGTAATGACTATGATGATTATTATTAGCTAGTGTTGGTGGTGATTAGATAGCTACCGCAGCTAGTGTTGGTGGTGATTAGCTAGCTAGAATGAGTTTGAAGATGATGATGTGCTACACTATGACTATGATGATTAAATAACTATTGTTGGTGGTAATGACTATGATGATGATTACATAGCTTTTGCTGGCGGATTAAATTCAAGTGGAGGCAACATGTGGTGCACATCGAAAGTACTACTAGTCCAAACATGATCAAGTTTGGATTAGTAGTATACTTTTGACATGCACCACATATTGCCTCCACTTGAACCTAATCCACATTTATTTGACACACTGTCATGGACATAATGATATAAACCTCATAATTGGTATTGTACCAAAATTTGTATACCGGCGTATAAATACACCCAAAATAAAAAAATAAAAAAGAATACTAGTAGCGATGGACAGGAAACAGCTGCTACTAGCTAGATTAGCAGCAGCACGTTATAGAACAAACGCTGCGGCTATGAGCCTTAGCAGTTGCGCACGTCGTACGCGCTACTGCTAAGTAATAGCTGTAGCGCCTTATTAGTAGCGCGGTTACCCGCACTACTAGTGGGCACTAAACCCACGCTACTACTAGGGTTTTCCCTAGTAGTGATGGTGAGGAGGGAGTAGTTGACCCTCGAGGCTGAGGGTATGTGTCGTGGAATTGACACGTCAGATGTCCTCATGAAAGGACTTAGTCGTGGAGCCATTGCAACGGTTAGCTTCAAGGGGTTAAACCGGACAAGGGACACGGGAGTTTTATACTAGTTCGGCCCCTTCAACGAAGGTAAAAGCCTACGTCTAGTTGTGATGGGATTGATTGGGTTTCGATGACCAGAGAGCAAATACGCTTGCCTGAGTCTCGAGTTGTTATTTCTTGTCCCTGAACCGCCGCCGGGTCGTCCCTTTATATACATAGGTTGACAGCCGTCCGGTCTACAGAGCCCCGAGGCCGACTCATACAAAGTGTCTGGCTTGGTCTCTCCTTTCCTAACTTACATTAGAAGTTACATAGTCATGACGGTTTACCACTATGGGCCCTAATCCACCTTTGGGCTCCAGGCCTCTAAGCTTCATTAGTAAAGCACCATCTTCTGGATCTTCATGGGCTTCAACATAGTCGAGGGTGAACCGGGCCCTCCTGGCCGGTTTACACTTAGTAGTCATCTCCCCAACATTAGGCCCCAGATTGATTTGAACCTGTTCATGTCAGTCTTCAACACTTAAATAAATCTTGTAAACATCTCCTTATATTTTCATAAAATGCCATGTTAGCTTCTCCTGTAAACTTTGGTAAACCGTCGTGACGTCATCTTCTGGACACAGCAATGGACCATCATGACATCATCTCTGTATAAAAAGATTTAAAAGATTCCCTTCATTAATGGTATCCCCAAAATCGAGGCGACAGGCGCGCCCTCTCTGCCGCTTCAGGCTCCTCGATTCTTCCGCCTGCCCTTTATCCTTTTCTCCTTATAAATAAAGCCCGAGGGTTCTTTTCATTCTTCCCCTTCCGTGCCTTCTTCTTCCTGGCAACGCCCAAGCTCTGAAGCTCCTCCGCCGCCCTCGACCCTTGTGGACTGCATCGACAAAGGCCGCTGCATCAACCTGAAACGAACCCGAGTTCGCGGCCTCCCTCCGCAGTAGATCTGCACTGGTAAGTTTTCTCTTGCCCACATCTTTAGATCTGTGCTAGGGTTCACGAGTTCGTCTGTACAGTTCTTCGTTTTTCCTTCTCAGTTCTTCGTTTCTCCTTCTGCCGTGGTTGCTTTGATCCAATAATAGCGTAGATCTCGTGCGGTAGTTACTCCTCATCCATTTTTAGTACTAGTAGATCTTCCCTTTCTTCTGTAGAGCGCATGACCTTCTCTGTTCTGCTTAACGCCATTATAAGTTGCAGTCATTTTTCTTTACTGAAGCATCGTATATCCAAATAAATTTCATCATTGTGTGGAACCTGTTTCTGCCAACACTTAGCAATTTTTCATCTCTGTCTCCTCCATATAAGGGCGGTTTACACTTTTAGCAGTCGGTAATCCGCCACCTATCATTAGCCCTCGCTTTAAACCGCCATTTTGATCTGAATAGCAATTTCCGGTTTATCTCTCACATATGCCTTGATCAAATTTTCTGGTTTAACATCAACTAATAATTCTTGAACCGTCAATCGTAAACCGGCCTACATTTTACCTTTACAGTTTGCTGTTCAAGATGACCAAGCAATTTGTCGCTTGCAACTGGGTTCCGTCCCGAATTACAGAAACACAGATCAATGGATATGTAGTGACGGGCCCTTTAGCATCAAAAAATGTCCTTCACTGGCGAGTTCCTGGCCCCGAGTGCCCTCCTGAGCCACAGGATGGCGAAGTTATTGTTTTTATGCAGCACTTAGACCGGGGCTTCAGCCCTCCCGGGTCAAAAAAATTCCGGGATGTCCTTGCGGGCTTCCAACTCCACCCACAAGATATTGGTCCGTATCAAACATATGCAACTTTCAAGTATTTTGTGAAGTCTACCTTCAAGAAGAACCATCTGTTGAGCTGTTCTGGGACTTCTTTCATCTAAATCGCCGAAATGAATTTTCCAATGGTCCTAACATGGAACTTGGCGGGGTATCAATCTAGAAAAGGAAGGAAGTTGATTACCCACATGCATCACACCACAATCATCCCAAAGACTGGAACCAAACTTGGTTTTATTGTCAGAACACAACCCCTGCTGAAGAGAATCCCTTGCTGGGTTACCGCCCTCACCGGCTTAGCAATGGCCACCCATTACCTTGACGATTAACTGCCAAAGAGAGGCAAACTTATGCCCCTCAACTCGCCAAGCTCCGGGCTCTCATGGCCAACGGTTTAACTGGCGTTGATCTATTTCGTTGCTGGGTTAAATGGCACATCCTGCCTTTAAGCTGCCGCTCCGGATTAATGCATGAGTATACCAGCGACGCCAAGGATCCTCAATGGTTTACTGAGATTGAAGTGACTGATGACGAAGTCATCGAATCAGTGAAGAAAATGTTAGACGAGCCCATCGCCATATGCAGTCAAACCGGATTGGCTCCCTTTTACGCCACCAACAAACCGCCAGCAGTAAGACTTTAACCTTGTATTTTCTTGATCCGCCGCCGCTTTAACATTATTCTAATAATCCTTTGTTAAACTTTCCAAGCCAACATCTCCTTTTGGAAAAAGAAGGCTTCAGATAACCCGATAAGAGCTCCTCGTGCCAAGAGTAAAGCTGTCAAGAAAGCATCCAAAAAGAAAACCGACAAAGCTGCTGATCCGCCCGAAGATGCTGAAGAGTCGGATCAAGAGGTAGAACTTGACTCCCTTGGCTCCTTTTTCATACATCTTATTAACAATGATTATCATCAGGATGATGCGGAGGTCAGCTGTGCGGACCATGTTGAGGTAATCTCTCTTTCCTCCGGTTCAGATCTTGTGCCGGTTCAAAGATTTTGCCGTGCAGTTCGGAAAGTGAAACGCTCTCACCCTCTTGCTTGTTTGGATCCAAAATTTTCTTTAAGGAAACAACAACCTGAAGGGCGTCGCACAACCCAACATAGTGGACAACAAGTCACTTCTTCCGGTTTACCAGATACTCCAACTCGGAAGCGTCGTCCAGAGGTTATTTGTTCTCCCGAAAAACGTTATCCTTTGAAGGGTTTTTTCCAATACCCACTTAATCCGTCTGATCCGAATTACCAGGTGTCTTCTAATTCGTCTGACAGTTCATCAACCACATAGCTGCCTCCCCTCAAGACCGTCGTTGGGTAAGTATATTGCTTTTTCAATCTGCTTCTTCATGCATCAGTTTACCATACAGATCTTTATTTTGATGTTGAAGTGCCAAGGCTCGATTGAGCAAGAAAGCCAAGACCATCGGTCCTTCTGACGATGTTGAACCAGAGAAGACCCCAGATAATGCTGGTGAAGATCCTGATAATGTCATGGATGAGTCCGCTCCACAAGATCCAGCTGCTGATGCCAATTCGCCGGAGGCTGATCCGGAAACACATCTTGAAGCATCAAGTCCACATGCCATGCCTCCAAGTCCAATTGCTGATCCGCTGGGTTCAGCTGCTAATCCGCCAAGCCCTGCCGCCAATCCGCCAAGCCCTGTTATCAAACCGCCAACCCCAGCCAAAGACAAGGTCAATCCACCGAGCCCAGCCAAGGATGATGATGACGTTGTTGTCACTGGTACTGCTTATACCGCCCCATGCAATCCAGTTGCTTTATCGAAGCACACTGCAAAGGATGAATTTGCAGCTATGGGTAAGGGGAAGGGGAAGACCGATTTGTTAGACTATGTTAACCTTTCTGCTCAGGATCTTCATTCCGGATTCCTGAATCGGCTTTACACCAGCCGAGATTATGAGGCCGGTTTGGTGAATCTGATGAAGGAACGTTATGAGGTAATCTTCCAAACACCATCTTATTTCTGTACATTCACTGTATTGTAGCCCCCAAGGGCCGGTTTATCTTTTAAAGGTAAACCAGGTCTTTAAAGATAAAGAACACTTTGATGTCGTAGCCCCGAAGGGCCGGTTTGTCTTGTGAAGGCAACGGGACTTTTACACTCCATTCTATACCTTGTTTACTTTCCTTGTATATATTTTTGAGCCAACACACATTAGCCCCCAAGTGCCAAGATTAAAACTTGTATTGGTCTTTGGGACTTTAAACAATTAGTAGTAAAGAAGCAATCCGCATTAGCCCCCAAGTGCCAAGTGTATAACTGGTTATATGCTTGGGACTTTGACAAAATATTTACATGCTTCTCCTCTCTCCGTGACAGACCGATATAAATCGTCAAGGCACTCAAATTGCTGATCTTCAAGAGAACATCAAGTCCCAACAGTCAGAAACATCCAAGGCGAAAGATGAGCTGAAAACCGCTTTGGCAGCCATGGAGCAACTCAAAGAAGGGTTCCAGATGGAGCGTGCCAACTGGGAGACTGAGAAAAATGCATTGTTGAAGCGGGCAGAAGACGCCGAATCAGCTCTTAAACCGGTGGCGGAAGAGTTAACTGGGTTGAAGCGCCAAGTGAATGCAATGACTTCTGCAGTGTTTGGTAAGTAGTCTTGCTAAGACTTCTTGAATGACCATGTTTGTAATTTGTCGGTTTAACATGAAATTCTTAAACCGTTGTAGGTGGCCGCATTGCTCATCTGGGCTCTGATATGCGGATGAAGCTAAAGGCAGCATATACTCTTATTGAACAACTATATGCCGGTGCCCAACGGGTCATCTATGCAGCTTCATACAACAATCGGGCCCTGACTTTGATCAAGGATACTTTAGCAAGGTTATCCGTAACACCGGCGCAAATAGAAGAGGTGAAGCGATCTGCTGCCAGGGCCGGCGCTTTGTTGGCACTTACCGAGCGAAAGCATGGATAGCTGACCTTGATCCGGTGGATATTGCCAAGGGCTTCCCCAGTTAACAAGAGAATGGGGCAGAGTTTGATAACGAAGCCCTCAAAGCTGTGACAAAGGAGATGCGTCCTCTGGCGAGTCAATTGGCAGAAGAAGCAAACTTGACAGTTCACCGGTCCTTCTACGATGCCAACAACAAACGGGTTGACACTGTCGTGCTAGAAGTGCAAAATCTTATCCCGCCAATCCGTAAGCACACTTACGCCCCTGACGTTGATCCGGCTGAACTTATAAGTGAAGAGGCTGTCTTTCAGGCCTTAACCCGGATTGACTGGACCACCGTTGACTTCCAGCCACTTGATGAGGAGGAGGAGGCTGAACCGACGCCAGATGATCCATCCACTTCATGTCAACAAGGTGATGAGGCATGATCCGGCAATCTGATTGATGCTTCATAATCTGTGCTCTGTGCAAAGAACAATTCAGTATTTTGGGCCGTAAAGCGCCTTGCAATAGGCTAGTTAAAATACTTTGATCTGCTGCCATCGTGCACTGGGATATACTTTGCTTGATCCGCCATGCCGATTTCAATACTGGCTTATATATCTTTATAATATTATGCAATCCCTGTGTCTGCATGGAAAAGAGATGTCCTGGCGGTTTACCGTTGGACGGGTCATAGTGCCCAAGATAAAGCCTGGCTAATAACCAAAGCGGAATAAATATGAAGTAACTCATACCTGTGATATGGAATCACTTAATAAGGGTGAAAACCCAAATCTTTGAGTTGTTTAAACTCTTACCCTATAATGTTGTTATGAATAAGTCATGCCGGGTTATGATGAACACCAGATGATTATACTGGCGACATATAGTCAAAGCCAGGCCGGGTTAACAAACACCGGTTTGATAAAATGGTCTGACAACTTATAGCTGAAAGCCAAGCCGGGTTAACAAACACCGGGTTAACATGATGACTGAAAAGCCACACTTGGTCAAAGGACACCGGTTCAAAATAAATTCATCAACAAAGGTGGAAACTTGGCAAAAAGCAAACAAGAAATCATGTAGTCAAGGCTTTTCAAGGGCTGCCAGGCCCAAATTCGAGGCTTTTCATGGGCTGCCAGGCCACTGAGTTAAACCATTTTTGCAAAGCCTTTTAAGATGGGCCTCCAACTAACCAATCACCGTTTTAACTTTGACAAGTTCAGCGTCTATAAGATTGACTTGTCAAACGTTCGGCGGGTCGTGCCAGGATTACCTGGATAGGAGTGGCTTACTTGATGAAGGCAGGTTAGCCCGGGGTTTTAGGTGAATACACCAAGCTTCCAAGCCGTGGGTCGATACCCAATTACAAGGGTCCTTTCAAACTCTTAGTGGCTTTTGCACAAAAGAGCCCCCAAGTAACTTTGTGAGCTGTGCTCAATGGGTGCCTATGTTTGAGCTGTGTATAACATCTAGACTCTCTTTGGCCCCTTGGTGTGAAGCTCCCAAGCTGTGTTGTGGCATGATAGCCCGTTTAATGGATAAGGTGAGTCATTGCTTCGAGAGCAGAAGCCCCCCCTGTAACCAAGAAATATTGGAAGAAAGGCAGAGGCCCTGCTTGTAGCAAGGATGCCGGTTTATTATATTGATCATAATATATACATTGTCATAATATGTACATAAGGAAAGCCTATGGCTCAGGTGTACTAAGGCCGAAGGAGAGCTATGTTCCATGGCCGCCGGGTCTCCTCCTCAGAACTGCGTGAGTCGTCTCGAACGTCAATGAGGTAGTATGATCCGTTGTGCAGATTTTTGCTGACCACAAAGGGTCCTTCCCAAGGCGGGGATAAGTTGTGCATATCGGTCTGATCCTAGATGAGCCGAAGCACTAAGTCGCCTTCTTGAAAGGTTCGTGTCTTAACCCGGCGGCTGTGATAACGCCGCAGGTCTTGTTGATAAACCGCCGACCGAGCCAAAGCCATGTC
Organism: Triticum timopheevii; assembly: GCA_963921465.1. NCBI lineage: Eukaryota > Viridiplantae > Streptophyta > Magnoliopsida > Poales > Poaceae > Triticum > Triticum timopheevii. The sequence continues at coordinate 442,628,969 of OY997274.1, read as the reverse complement.
CCGTTTCTCATCTAACAGGTCCAACGCCTCTTGACGTGCCTGCTCATTGTCCGCTTCAACATAATTGGCAACCCGGGGCGATTCATGACGAATATCACTTGGAAGGACAGCCTCAGCCCCGTAAACCATGAAGAAAGGTGTATAACCCGTGGATCGGTTTGGGGTGGTGTTTATACTCCACAACATAAATGGTTTCTCTTCCACCCAACAACCCGGCGTCCGCTTCAAAGGAACCATAAGCCTGGGCTTAATACCCTTCAAGATCTCTTGATTCGCCCTCTCGGCTTGACCATTGGACTGAGGATGAGCCACGGACGCCACATCAAGCCGGATGTGCTCTCATTGGCAGAACTCCTCCATCTCACCCTTAGAAAGGTTGGTGCCATTATCTATGATGATGCTGTGTGGAAACCCAAAAAGGAAAATGATCTTTTTGAGAAATTGAACCGCCGTGGCTGCATCACACTTACTGACAAGCTCCGCTTCAACCCATTTAGTGAACTTGTCAACTGCCACCAACAGGTGGGTCTTCTTATCCTGGGAGCGCTTAAAAGGTCCCACCATATCAAGCCCCCAAGTGGCAAACGGCCAAGTGATAGGAATCATCCGTAGCTCCTGAGCCGGAACATGAGCTCGACGTGAGAATTTCTGACAAGCGTCACACCGCTTTACCAGATCCTCCGCATCAGCATGAGCTGTCAACCAATAGAACCCATGACGAAAAGCTTTAGCCACGAGGGATTTTGAACCGGCATGGTGACCACAGTCCCCTTCATGGATTTCACGTAGAATCTCTAGTCCTTCTTCAGGGGAAATACAACGTTGAAAAACGCCTGAAACACTGCAACGGTGTAACTCGCCATTGTGAATAACCATGGACTTGGACCGCCGGATTATCTGTCTAGCAAAAACCGCATCATCTGGTAACTCGCCCCTGTTTAGATACGCCAAATATGGAACCGTCCAATCCGGAGTAGTATGTAAAGCGGCCACCAACTGGGCCTCCAGATCAGGAACAGCTAAATCCTCCTCTGTAGGCAACTTAACAGACGGGTTATGCAAGATATCTAAAAATGTATTGGGTGGTACCGGCTTATGCTGAGATCCCAACCGGCTTAAAGCATCTGCTGCCTCGTTTTTGCGCCGGTCAATGTGCTCAACCTGATAACCCTTAAAGTGACCTGCCACAATATCCACCTCGCGTCTGTAAGCCACCATTAGTGGATCCTTAGAATCCCAAGTACCAGAAACTTGCTGAGCCACCAGATCAGAATCTCCAAAACAGCGAACCCGGCTTAAGTTCATTTCCTTAGCCACCCGGAGACCGTGGAGTAAGGCCTCGTACTCAGCTGCATTGTTAGTACAAGGAAACATTAAGCAGAGAAAATAACAAATTTTATCACCTCGAGGGGAAGTAAGAACAACTCCAGCCCCCGAGCCCTCCAATTGCCTGGATCCATCAAAGTGAATGGTCTAGTATGTATTATCCGGTTTGTCCTCTGGTGCCTGTAACTCGGTCCAATCATTGATGAAGTCAACAAGTGCCTGTGACTTGATTGATGTCCGAGGCATATACTTCAATCCGTGCGGGCCAAGCTCAATTGCCCACTTTGCAACCCGGCCAGTTGCCCCTCTGTTCTGAATTATATCGCCCAAAGGAGCTGAGCTGACCACTGTAATGGGATGACCTTGAAAGTATTGCTTGAGCTTCCGGCTAGCCATAAAAACACCAGAAACCAGCTTCTGCCAATGCGGATATCGTTGCTTGGACTCAATAAGTACTTCACTGATATAGTAAACCAGGCGTTGAACCGGATATTCCTTACCAGCCTCCTTGCGCTCCACCACAATTGCCACGCTGACAGCATGGGCATTAGCAGCCACGTACAATAATAAGGGTTCTTTGTCAACCGGAGCAGCAAGAACCGGCGGTTCAACCAACTGCCGCTTTAAGTCCTCAAACGCCGCATCAGCTGCGTCACTCCAGACGAAATCGTTTGTCTTTTTCAACATCTGATACAAAGGAATCGCCTTCTCTCCCAAACAACTGATAAACCGGCTGAGGGCTGCAATTCGACCCGCCAAACACTGAACATCATTGATACACTTCGGTTTAGCCAAAGATGTAATCGCTTTGATTTTTTTCCGAATTAGCCTCAATACCTCTGTTGGACACCAGAAAGCCTAAGAGCTTGCCTGCCGGAACACCAAAAACACACTTGTCCGGATTAAGCATCATTTTGTAGACCCGAAGATTGTCAAATGTTTCCTTGAGGTCATCTATCAAGGTTTCCTTCTTCCTGGATTTTACCACAATGTCATCCACATAGGCATGAACATTACGCCCAATCTGCGTGTGAAGACAATTTTGCACACAACGCTGATAAGTTGCCTGGGCACTCTTGAGCCCAAAGGCATAGAAACATAGCAGAAGGCTCCAAAGGGAGTGATGAATGCTGTCTTCTCCTGGTCCTTAACTACCATTTTAATCTGGTGATAACCTGAATAAGCATCCAAGAAACTCAGGCGCTCACAACCTACCGTCGCATCAATAATCTGATCAATACGCGGGAGAGCAAAAGGATCTGCCGGACAAGCTTTATTCAAATCTGTGTAGTCCACACACATACGCCAAGTGCCGTTTTTCTTAAGAACGAGCACCGGATTAGCCAACCACTCAGGGTGAAATACTTCGATGATAAAGCCAGCAGCCAACAGCCGGGCTACCTCTTCGCCAATGGCCTTGCGTCTTTCCTTGTTAAACCGCCGAAGAAATTGCTTGACCGGTTTAAACTTGGGATCAATATTGAGAGTGTGCTCAGCGAGTTCCCTCTGTACACCTAGCATGTCAGAAGGCTTCCATGCAAAAATGTCCCGGTTCTCACAGATGAACTCGATGAGCGCGCTTTCCTATTTCGGATCCAGATTGGTGCTGATGCTAAACTGTTTGGATGAATCGCCAGGAAGAAAGTCAACAAGTTTAGTCTCATCAGCCGGTTTGAACTTCAGGGTCGGGTCATGCTTAGTGGTGGGCTTCTTCATAGGGGTCATGTCTGCCGGATCAACATTGTCCTTATAAAACTTCAGCTCCTCTGTAGCACAAACCGACTCAGCATAAGCCGCATCACCTTCCTCACAATCCAAAGTGATCTTTCGACTTCTATGTACTGTTATAGTCCCCTTATGACCCAGCATTTTGAGCTGTAAATAAATATAGCAAGGCCTCGCCATGAATTTTGTGTAAGCTGGCCGTCCAAACAGTGCGTGATATGGGCTCTGGATTTTCACCACTTCAAAGGTCAATTTTTCAGACCTGGAATCATGCACATCTCCAAACACAACCTCCAAAGAGATCTTACCAACAGGATATGCCGATTTACCTGGTACTACATCATGAAAAATAGTGTTGGATGGTTTAAGACTCTTGTCTGTCAACCCCATGCGACAAAAAGTCTCATAGTACAGGATGTTGATGTTGGGGAACGTAGTAATTTCAAAAAATTTCCTACGCACACGCAAGATCATGGTGATGACATAGCAACGAGAGGGGAGAGTGTTGTCCACGTACCCTCGTAGACCGTAAGCGGAAGCGTTAGCACAACGCGGTTGATGTAGTCGTACGTCTTCACGATCCGACTGATCCAAGTACCGAACATATGGCACTTCCGAGTTCCACACACGTTCAGCTCGATGACGATCCCGGGGCTCCGATCCAGCAAAGCTTCAGGGATGAGTTCCGTCAGCACGATGGCGTGGTGATGATGATGATGTTCTACCGGCACAGGGCTTCACCTAAACTCTGCGACGATATGACTGAGGTGGAATATGGTGGAGGGGGCACCGCACACGGCTAAGGAACGATCCGTAGATCAACTTGTGTGTCTATGGGGTGCCCCCCTGCCCCCATATATAAAGGAGCAAGGGGGGAGGCCGGCCGGCCCTTAGAGGGCGCGCCAAGGAGGAGGAATCCTCCTCCTAGTAGGAGTAGGACTCCTCCTTTCCTACTCCTACTAGGAGGGGGAAGGAAGGGGGAGAGGAGAAGGAAAGAGGGGGGCACCGCCCCCCCTCCTAGTCCAATTCGGACCAGAGGGAGAGGGGGCGCGTGGCCCACCCTGGCCGCCCCTCTCTCTTCCCACTAAGGCCCATGTGGCCCATTAACTCTCCCGGGGGGGGGGGGGGGTTTCCGGTAACCCTCCGGCACTCCGGTTTTCTCCGAAATCACCCGAAACACTTCCGGTGTCCGAATATAGTCGTCCAATATATCAATCTTCATGTCTCGACCATTTCGAGACTCCACGTCATGTCCGTGATCACATCCGGGACTCCGAACAAACTTCGGTACATCAAAACTTATAAACTCGTAATAAAACTGTCATCGTAACATTAAGCGTGCGGACCCTACGGGTTCGAGAACTATGTAGACATGACCTAGAACTATTCTCGGTCAATAACCAATAGCGGAACCTGGATGCCCATATTGGTTCCTACATATTCTACGAAGATCTTTATCGGTCAAACCGCATAACAACATACGTTGTTCCCTTTGTCATCGGTATGTTAACTGCCCGAGATTCGATCGTCGGTATCCAATACCTAGTTCAATCTCGTTACCGGCAAGTCTCTTTACTCGTTACGTAATGCATCATTCCGTAACTAACTCATTAGTTACATTGCTTGCAAGGCTTATAGTGATGTGCAATACCGAGAGGGCCCAGAGATACCTCTCCGACAATCGGAGTGACAAAACCTAATCTCGAAATACGCCAACCCAACATCTACCTTTGGAGACACCTGTAGTACTCCTTTATAATCACCCAGTTACGTTGTGACATTTGGTAGCACCCAAAGTGTTCCTCCGGTAAACGGGAGTTGCATAATCTCATAGCTTCAGGAACATGTATAAGTCATGAAGAAAGCAATAGCAATATACTAAACGATCAAGTGCTAGGCTAACGGAATGGGTCATGTCAATCACATCAGTCTCCTAATGATGTGATCCCATTAATCAAATGACAACACATGCCTATGGTTAGGAAACATAACCATCTTTGATTAATGAGCTAGTCAAGTAGAGGCATACTAGTGTCGTTATGTTTGTCTATGTATTCACACATGTATCATGTTTCCAGTTAATACAATTCTAGCATGAATAATAAACATTTATCATGATATGAGGAAATAAATAACAACTTTATTATTGCCTCTAGGGCATATTTCCTTCAGTCTCCCACTTGCACTAGAGTCAATAATCTAGATTACATAGTAATGATTCTAACACCCATGGAATCTTGGTGCTGATCATGTTTTGCTCGTGAGAGAGGCTTAGTCAATGGGTCTGCAACATTCAGATCCGTATGTATCTTGCAAATCTCTATGTCTCCCACTTGGACTTGGTCCCGAATGGAATTGAAGCATCTCTTGATGTGCTTGGCCCTCTTGTGAAATCTGGATTCCTTTGCCAAGGCAATTGCACCAGTATTGTCACAGAAGATCTTCATTGGTTCCGATGAACTAGGTATGACACCTAGATCGGAAATGAAGTCCTTCATCCAGACTCCTTCATTCGCTGCTTCCGAAGCAGCTATGTACTCCGCTTCACATGTAGATCCCACCACGACGCTTTGTTTAGAACTGCACCAACTTACAGCTCCACCATTTAATAAAAACATGTATCCAGTTTGCGATTTAGAATCGTCCGGATCAGTGTCAAAGCTTGCATCGACGTAACCATTTACGACTAGCTCTTTGTCACCTCCATATACGAGAAACATATCCTTAGTCCCTTTCAGGTATTTCAGGATGTTCTTGACCGCTGTCCAGTGATACACTCCTGGATTACTTTGGTACCTTCCTGCCAAGCTTATTGCTAAGCATACGTCAGGTCTGGTACACAGCATTGCATACATGATAGAGCCTATGGCTGAAGCATAGGAAACATCTTTCATTTTCTCTCTATCTTCTGCTGTGGTCGGGCATTGAGTTTGACTCAACTTCACACCTTGAAGCATGGGCAAGAACCCTTTCTTTGCTTGATCCATTTTGAACTTTTTCAAAATTTTATCAAGGCATGTGCTTTGTGAAAGTCCTATTAAGCGTATTGATCTATCTCTATAAATCTTGATGCCCAATATGTAAGCAGCTTCACCGAGGTCTTTCATTGAAAAACTTTTATGCTAGTATCCCTTTATGCTATCCAGAAATTCTATATCATTTCCAATTAATAATATGTCATCTACATATAATATCAGAAATGCTACAGAGCTCCCACTCACTTTCTTGTAAATACAGGCTTCTCCAAAAGTCTGTATAAAACCATATGCTTTGATCACACTATCAAAGCGTTTATTCCAACTCCGAGATGCTTGCACCAGTCCATAAATGGATCGCTGGAGCTTGCACACTTTGTTAGCACCTTTTGGATCAACAAAACCTTCTGGCTGCATCATATACAACTCTTCTTCCAGAAATCCATTCAAGAATGCAGTTTTGACATCCATTTGCCAAATTTCATAATCATGAAATGCAGCAATAGCTAACATGATTCGGACGGACTTAAGCATCGCTACGGGTGAGAAAGTCTCATCATAGTCAACCCCTTGAACTTGTCGAAAACCTTTCGCAACAAGTCGAGCTTTATAGATAGTTACATTACCATCAGCGTTAGTCTTCTTCTTAAAGATCCATTTATTCTCAATGGCTTTCCGATCATCGGGCAAGTCAACCAAAGTCCATACTTTGTTCTCATACATGGATCCCATCTCAGATTTCATGGCCTCTAGCCATTTTGCGGAATCTGGGCTCATCATCGCTTCCTCATAGTTCATAGGTTCATCATGGTCAAGTAACATGACTTCCAGAATAGGATTATCATACAACTCTGGTGCGGATCTTACTCTGGTAGACCTACGAGGTTCAGTAGAAACTTGATCTGAAGTTTCATGATCAATATCTTTAGCTTCCTCACTAATTGGTGTAGGTATCACAGGAACTGATTTCTGTGGTGAACTACTTTCCAATAAGGGAGCAGGTACAGTTACCTCATCAAGTTCTACTTTCCTCCCACTCACTTCTTTCGAGAGAAACTCCTTCTCTAGAAAGGATCCATTCTTAGCAACAAATGTTTTGCCTTCGGATCTGTGATAGAAGGTGTACCCAACAGTCTCTTTTGGGTATCCTATGAAGACACATTTCTCCGATTTAGGTCCGAGCTTATCTGGTTGAAGTTTCTTCACATAAGCATCGCAGCCCCAAACTTTAAGAAACGACAACTTTGGTTTCTTGCCAAACCACAGTTCATAAGGCGTCGTCTCAACGGATTTTGATGGTGCCCTATTTAACGTGAATGCGGCCGTCTCTAAAGCATAACCCCAGAACGATAGCGGTAAATCAGTAAGAGACATCATAGATTGCACCATATCTAGTAAAGTACGATTACGATGTTCGGACACACCATTTCTTTGTGGTGTTCCAGGTGGCGTGAGTTGCGAAACTATTCCGCATTGTTTCAAATGTAAACCAAACTCGTAACTCAAATATTCTCCTCCACGATCAGATCGTAGAAACTTTATTTTCTTGTTACGATGATTTTCCACTTCACTCTGAAATTCTTTGAACTTTTCAAATGTTTCAGACTTGTGTTTCATTAAGTAGATATGCCCATATCTGCTCAAATCATCTGTGAAGGTGAGAAAATAACGATATCTGCCACGAGCTTCAACATTCATTGGACCACATACATCTGTATGTATGATTTCCAACAAATCTGTTGCTCTCTCCATAGTACCGGAGAATGGTGTTTTAGTCATCTTGCCCATGAGGCACGGTTCGCAAGTACCAAGTGATTCATAATCAAGTGATTCCAAAAGTCCATCAGTATGGAGTTTCTTCATGCGCTTTATACCGATATGACCTAAACGGCAGTGCCACAAATAAGTTGCACTCTCATTATCAACTCTGCATATTTTCGTTTCGAAATTATGAATATGTGTATCACTACTTTCGAGGTTCAATAAAAATAGACCACTCTTCAAGGGTGCATGACCATAAAAGATATTACTCATATAAATAGAACAACCATTATTCTATGATTTAAATGAATAACCGTCTCGCATCAAACAAGATCTAGATATAATGTTCATGCTTAACGCTGGCACGAAATAACAATTATTCTGGTCTAAAACTAATCCCGAAGGTAGATGTAGAGGTAGCGTGCCGACCGCGATCACATCGACTTTGAAACCATTTCCCACGCGCATCGTCACCTCGTCCTTCGCCAGTGCTCGCTTATTCTGTAGTCCCTATTTCGAGTTGCAAATATTAGCAACAGAACCAGTATGAAATACCCAGGTGCTACTACGAGCTCTAGTAAGGTACACATCAATAACATGTATATCACATATACCTTTGTTCACCTTGCCATCCTTCTTATCCGCCAAATACTTGGGGCAGTTTCGCTTCCAGTGTCCAGTCTGCTTGTAGTAGAAGCACTTAGTTTCAGGCTTAGGTCCAGACTTGGGTTTCTTCTCTTGAGCAGCAACTTGTTTGCTGTTCTTCTTGAAGTTCCCCTTCTTCTTTCCTTTGCCCTTTTTCTTGAAACTAGTGGTCTTGTTGACCATCAACACTTGTGTCGGTGTCAAAACCGGCGGATCTCGGGTAGGGGGTCCCGAACTGTGCGTCTAGGCGGATGGTAACAGGATACAAGGGACACGATGTTTTTTACCCAGGTTCGGGCCCTCTCGATGGAGGTAAAACCCTACTCCTGCTTGATTGATATTGATGATATGGGTAGTACAAGAGTAGATCTACCACGAGATCAAGGAGGCTAAACCCTAGAAGCTAGCCTATGGTATGATTGTATGTTGTGTATGTTGTCCTACGGACTAAAGCCCTCCGGTTTATATAGATACCGGAGAGGGCTAGGGTTACACAGAGTCGGTTACAATAGTAGGAGATCTACGTATCCGTATCGCCAAGCTTGCCTTCCACGCCAAGTAAGGTACCATTCGGACACGAGCCGGAGTCTTCAATCGTGTATCTTCGTAGTCTTGGAGTCCGGCGGATATTGATAGTCCGGCTATCCGGACACCCCCTAGTCCAGGACTCCCTCAACTTGATGCTCCTTCTTGATTTCTACCTCCGCAGCTTTTAGCATTGCAAAGAGCTCGGGAATTGTCTTGTTCATCCCTTGCATATTATAGTTCATCACAAAGCTCTTGTAGCTTGGTGGCAGTGATTGGAGAATTCTGTCAATGACGCTATCATCCGGAAGATTAACTCCCAGTTGAATCAAGTGATTATTATACCCAGACATTTTAAGTATATGCTCACTGACAGAACTATTCTCCTCCATCTTGCAGCTGTAGAACTTATTGGAGACTTCATATCTCTCAATCCGGGCATTTGCTTGAAATATTAACTTCAACTCCTGGAACATCTCATATGCTCCATGACGTTCAAAACGTCGTTGAAGACCCGGTTCTAAGCCGTAAAGCATGGCACATTGAACTATCGAGTAGTCATCAAATTTGCTCTGCCAGACGTTCTTAACGTCGTCAGTTGCATCAGCTGTAGGCTTGGCACCTATCGGTGCTTCCAGGATGTAATTCTTCTGTGCAGCAATGAGGATAATCCTCAAGTTACGGACCCAGTCCGTGTAATTGCTACCATCATCTTTCAACTTTGCTTTCTCAAGGAACGCATTAAAATTCAACAGAACAATAGCACGAGCCATCTATCTACAACAAACATAGACAAGCAAAATACTATTAGGTACTAAGTTCATGATAAATTTAAGTTCAATTAATCATATTACATAAGAACTCCCACTTAGACAGACATCTCTCTAGTCATCTAAGTGATCACGTGATCCAAATCAACTAAACCATAACCGATCATCACGTGAGATGGAGTAGTTTTCAATGGTGAACATCATTATGTTGATCATATCTACTATATGATTCACGCTCGAACTTTCGGTCTCCGTGTTCCGAGGCCATATCTGCATATGCTAGGCTCGTCAAGTTTAACCTGAGTATTCTGCGTGTGCAAAACTGGCTTGCACCCGTTGTAGATGGACGTAGAGCTTATCACACCCGATCATCACGTGGTGTCTGGGCACGACGAACTTTGGCAACGGTGCATACTCAGGGAGAACACTTCTTGATAATTTTAGTGAGAGATGATCTTAAAATGCTACCATCAGTCAAAGCAAGATAAGATGCATAAAGGATAAACATCACATGCAATCAATATAAGTGATATGATATGGCCATCATCATCTTGTGCTTGTGATCTCCATCTTCGAAGCACCGTCGTAATCACCATTGTCACCAGCGCGACACCTTGATCTCCATCATAGCATCGTTGTCGTTACGCCATTTATTGCTTCTACGACTATCGCTACCGCTCAGTGATAAAGTAAAGCAATTACAGGGGCGTTTGCATTTCATACAATAAAGCGACAACCATATGGCTCCTGCCAGTTGCCGATAATTTCGGTTACAAAACATGATCATCTCATACAATAAAATATAGCATCACGTCTTGACCATATCACATCACAACATGCCCTGCAAAAACAAGTTAGACGTCCTCTACTTTGTTGTTGCAAGTTTTACGTGGCTGCTACGGGCTTAGCAAGAACCGTTCTTGCCTACGCATCAAAACCACAATGATAGTTCGTCAAGTTAGTGCTGTTTTAACCTTCACAAGGACCGGGCGTAGCCACACTCGATTCAGCTAAAGTGAGAGAGACAGACACCCGCCAGTCACCTTTAAGCACGAGTGCTCGTAACGGAGAAACCAGTCTCGCGTAAGTGTACGCATAATGTCGGTCCGGGCCGCTTCATCTCACAATACCGCCGAACCAAAGTATGACATGCTGGTAAGCAGTATGACTTGTATCGCCCACAACTCACTTGTGTTCTACTCGTGCATATAACATCAACGCATAAAACCTAGGCTCGGATGCCACTGTTGGGGAACGTAGTAATTTTAAAAAAATTCCTACGCACACGCAAGATCATGGTGATGACATAGCAATGAGAGGGGAGAGTGTTGTCCACGTACCCTCGTAGACCGTAAGCGGAAGCGTTAGCACAACGCGGTTGATGTAGTCGTACGTCTTCACGATCCAACCGATCCATGTACCGAACGTACGGCACCTCCGAGTTCAGCACATGTTCAGCTCGATGACGATCCCCGGGCTCCGATCCAGCAAAGCTTCAGGGATGAGTTCCGTCAGCACGACAGCATGGTGACGATGATGATGTTCTACCGGCGCAGGGCTTCGCCTAAACTCCGCGATGATATGACCGAGGTGGAATATGGTGGAGGGGGGCACCGCACACGGCTAAGGAACGATCCGTAGATCAACTTGTGTGTCTATGGGGTGCCTCCCTGCCCCCGTATATAAAGGAGCAAGGGGGGAGGCCGGCCGTTCCTTAGAGGGCGCGCCAAGGAGGAGGAATCCTCCTCCTAGTAGGAGTAGGACTCCTCCTTTCCTACTCCTACTAGGAGGGGGAAGGAAGGGAGGGGGGAGGGGAAGGAAAGAGGGGGGCGCCGCCCTCCCTCCTAGTCCAATTCGGACCAGAGGGAGAGGGGGCGCGTGGCCCACCCTGGCCGCCCCTCTCTCTTCCCACTAAGGCCCATGTGGCCCATTAACTCTCCTGGGGGGGTTCCTGTAACCCTTCGGCACTCCGGTTTTCTCCGAAATCACCCGGAACACTTCCGGTGTCCGAATATAGTCGTCCAATATATCAATCTTCATGTCTCGACCATTTCGAGACTCCTCGTCATGTCCGTGATCACATCCGGGACTCCTAACAAACTTCGGTACATCAAAACTTATAAACTCATAATAAAACTGTCATCGTAACGTTAAGCGTGCGGACCCTACGTGTTCGAGAACTATGTACACATGACCTAGAACTATTCTCGGTCAATAACCAATAGCGGAACCTGGATGCCCATATTGGTTCCTACATATTTTACAAAGATCTTTATCGGTCAAACCGCATAACAACATACGTTGTTCCCTTTGTCATCGATATGTTAATTGCCCGAGATTCGATCGTCGGTATCCAATACCTAGTTAAATCTCGTTACCGGCAAGTCTCTTTACTCGTTACGTAATGCATCATTCCGTAACTAACTCATTAGTTACATTGCTTGCAAGGCTTATAGTGATGTGCATTACCGAGAGGGCCCAGAGATACCTCTCCGACAATCGGAGTGACAAAACCTAATCTCGAAATACGCCAACCCAACATCTACCTTTGGAGAAACCTGTAGTACTCCTTTATAATCACCCAGTTACGTTGTGACGTTTGGTTGCACCCAAAGTGTTCCTCTGGTAAATAGGAGTTGCATAATCTCATAGTTTCAGGAACATGTATAAGTCATGAAGAAAGCAATAGCAATATACTAAACGATCAAGTGCTAGGCTAACGGAATGGTACATGTCAATCACATCATTCTCCTAATGATGTGATCCCATTGATCAAATGACAACACATGCCTATGGTTAGGAAACATAACCATCTTTGATTAATGAGCTAGTCAAGTAGAGGCATACTAGTGACGTTATGTTTGTCTATGTATTCACACATGTATCATGTTTCCGGTTAATACAATTCTAGCATCAATAATAAACATTTATCATGATATGAGGAAATAAATTACAACTTTATTATTGCCTCTAGGGCATATTTCCTTCAGTTGATACTGCTCCCTCCATCCATTAGGACTTTGGTAAACTTGTAACCTCCCACCTGAGGTGCTACCACCAAAGCCAGTTGACCCGGATTGTCAACCCGGGGCAGATGATCCTCTCTACTCCAGACGATGGGCTGTTCGGACTACCATAAATAACGTGACACTACCGGTTCAACAGCATTAACTGCCCTTTTGTGAAGCTTCTGATCACGCTTACACAGGCTAGTAGTGAACACATGATACTGCCCACCATTCAACTGCTTGGGGTGACTTTGATAACCTGATTGCTGCTGATTCCCTTGATTATTCTGTTGTCCATTACCACCTTGGTTATTCTGGTTGCCCTGATTATTCTGAAATCCAGATCTTGAACTGTCGCCACCATGAAAACCTGGACCTGAACCGCCCGACGAACCCTGATCATACCGGAAGACATCGGAATTCTTGAACTCCATCATGATATAGCAGTCTTTCCAAAGATGTGTGGAAGGGGCCTCCTTGGTCCCGTGCTTTGGGCAGGGCTGGTTCATCAAACGTTCCAAATTCATCCCTCCATCGCGCTGGGGCGGTTTATCTTTACGATGCTGCATATTAGTGTTAGCCACAAGATCTGAACTATTTGCCTTGCGCTTACCATTATTCCCATGGCCTCCCTGGTTGTGATGCTGTCCCTTTGCACCGTCGTTCTTCTTTCCCTTCTCCGGTTTCTCATCATCAGAATCGGGATCCTTGGTATTATCAGAATCGGCATACTTGACCAAGGCTGCCATAAGGGTTCCCATGTCATTGCAGTGGCGCTTGAGCCGTCCCAACTTCATCTTCAGTGATTTAAACCGGCAATTATGCTCCAGCGTTATGATCGCTTGACCAGTGTTAATCCGGTCGGACGAATGCAATACTTCTGAAACCCGGCGCACCCAATGAGTTGTTGACTCGTTCTCCCCTTGAACACACGCATCCAGATCTACAATGGACATAGGTTGTTTGCACGTGTCTTTGAAATTGGCTATAAACCGGGCCTTCAACTGATCCCATGACTCGATGGAGTTAGCTGGTAAATTTTTCAACCAAGTACGGGCTGTCCCTTCCAACATCATCGTGAAGTACTTTGCACATGCCGCTTCATCCACATCTAGCATCTCCATTGCCATCTCATAACTCTCGACCCATGCCTCAGGTGGTAGGCACTTTACGTGGACCCTTGAAATCGTTGGGCAGACGCACATTACGGAGAGCCGGAATAAGACACGGCACTCCCCAGGAACTGAAGGCAAGTCCGGTGCCTCGGTCTACTAACGCCGCTGGCTGAACCGGGGCGGGTCGATGACGGCCCAAAGCGGCCTCCCTTCGTGCTATGCCATTATCCACCACATCTTGAGCATTACGACGCCGCGCACTGCTAGACACTTCCGGTTCATCTATGTGCCTGCTATAGTTTGGGCTCAGACGAGGGGTTGAATGAATTCTATCCCGGCTATAGGAATAAGCCTGCTGCTGCACCATGGCGGTTTGAAGAAGGTCCCTAGCCCGTCGCGTTTCAATCGCCGCTAGTGAATCGCCCTCCATCGGAATGGCTGCCAGGCGAGATGCTGCGGCAATCATGTTATCCAAAGGGCTCGAGAAGTGACCTGGCGGCGTAGATACGTATTGTGGCGGGTTATCCGTTCGTCGAGGTGGTTCCGTCATCCGTGGTTGATCCGGCGCCGCCCTAGGAGCATCGATCCGGTTTGCAGCTGCCGGATTGCTCGGCTCAGTGCCTGGTGTTTGAAAGAGGTTCAGTCCTTCGTAGACCGACGACAGCCGAGACCGGTACTTCCTTCGCATTACATCATCTGATGCATTTCGATCCAGCATGAGTCGGTAATTCTGTGCCTGTATCTGCTGTGACTGGGCATCCAAAGCGGTCCGTTCTTCAGCCATCCTAGCATCCTCAATTGCCAGGTCCTCCTTAGCCTGCGTTATCTGGTCCTTCAGTTTTGCAATGTCCGCATTGTGCTGATCCTGCGTCTCCGGGGTAACCGCCGTGGTTAACAAGGTCGCCCAGGCATCCATCAAACCGGAGAGGACTTGAGTCGGTCGACGCGCCGGGGCTCCTGCCGCGGCCGCTGATCCGGTATTCATTGCCGCTGTAGATGAAGACTACAGAGTGGGCTGTGTTCCGGCCATGTACACAGTAACTCGACTTGGTGGTTCAAGGAGGTCCGGAATACTGTTGCCATCGGAATATCCTTCGAACACACCATCATGAATCTGGTATAGGGACTCGGTCTCGCCAGTGGATGACTCGCCGTCGAAATAAACAGTCGTCTCGCCTTCAGACACCGGTTCAGATCCGATCCCATGGACACATCCTACGAACGCACGCTTCACGGCAGGCTTAACCTGGGCTGGACTCGCACGCTGAGCCGTCTCGATGAGGTAGGTGTAGATGTTCGGCTCAGGGCCCGGTTCACCGATCTTGACGATGAAGACATGAATTCCGCCAAAGGGGACCCGGTATCCGTACTCGATTGAACCGGCCTCAGGGCCCCATCCTTCATAGTCGATGTAGAGCTTGCCACAATGACTCTTGGTCATCCGACCAACCACGTACCCCTTGAGTCCTACAGAGCTGCCCTTCAAGAACTCGAAACCATCGCGCGATAGCCCCACGGTGGGCGCCAACTGTCGTGGAATTGACACGTCAGATGTCCTCATGAAAGGACTTAGTCGTGGAGCCATCGCAACGGTTTAGCTTGAAGGGGTTAAGCCGGACAAGGGACACGGGAGTTTTATACTAGTTCGGCCCTTTCAATGAAGGTAAAAGCCTACGTCTACTTCTGATGGGATTGATTGGGTTTCGATGACCAGGGAGCAAATACGCTTGCCTGAGTCTCGAGTTGTTGTTTCTTGTCCCTGAACTGCCGCCGGGTCGTCCCTTTATATACATAGGTTGACGCCCGGCCGGTCTACAGAGCCCCGAGGCCGACTCATACAAAGTGTCCGGCTCGGTCTCTCCTTTCCTAACTTACATTACAAGTTACATAGTCATGGCGGTTTACCACTATGGGCCCTAATCCGCCTTTGGGCTCCGGGCCTCTAAGCTTCATTAGTAAAGCGCCATCTTCTGGATCTTCATGGGCTTCAACATAGTCGAGGGTGAACCGGGCCCTCCTGGCCGGTTTACACTTAGTAGTCATATCCCCAACAGTATGTACCAGTAGCTATGTGTTTTTGTCACTCCCTCGTGTTCTTGATTTGGCATGATCTTGATGTACTGCAAGTTTGTTAATATAGTTGGATCATATGGTGTTTCTCCCTCTCTATCTTGTTCTGATGAATTGAGTTTTTACCTTTGAGGTTTCACTATTATGGGTTGAATACTTGTTGGATTTGAGAACACTTGATGTATGTCTTGCATATGAATACCCGTGGTGACAATGGGGTATTATATTGATTCACTTGATGTATGTTTTGGCACTTAACTCGCAGATTCCCGAGGTGACATTGGAGTATCCATATTACACATGTATCACCATCTCTTCGCCAAACTAGTGCACCTATACAATTTGAGATTGTGTTGGGTGTGTTGGGGACAAAAGAGATTTCTTGTATTTGATTGCAGGGTTCTTTGAGAGAGACTATCTTCATCTTACGCCTCCCACAGATTGATAAACCTTAGGTCATCCACTTGAGGGAAAATTGCTACTGTCCTACAAAAATCTGCGCTGGGAGGCCCAACGCGAGTCTACAAGAATAAGTCGTTTAGTAGACATCACACAACTAACATAATATCAAGTTGGCATCGTTAACCTTTTTAATCCAGTTTTTCTGAAGAACAAATATTTTGTATGCAGTGTTAACTAATCACCTTTGGCACCTTTTGTTTTCAAAACCTCAGGTGATCACGTCGGAATGTGATCACCTTTGGCACCTTTTGTTGATGACAGGAAATAGAGTTTCATCTTCTTTTCTGTTTCACTTTTAGTATATAGAACATTCTATAGAACATATTCCCCCTATTGCAATTTGTGTGAGACAAGACTATTTTTATACTCGTTTTTAATACTATTCTTGTGCCTTTTCTAGTCTAGTTTTTTTGATGCAGACATTTACAACAAAAGTTGGTTTTGGATTCAAATTTAGTTGTACAATTATATGCTTATATTTGCACAGACAGCAAGTCGAGTCTTTTTTAGTTTCATCGAGTCTGTGTGTTGGTTGCACACATACTATTGCACACATTTTTTGCAGGAAAAGAAGACTGAATGTAGTGTCTGTGCAAATAGAAGCCCATATTTGTGCCAACTAAAATGGATCCAAAACCATCTTTTCCTGCAATATGTACAACCAACAGCCAAAAGACTAGAACAGAAGGACTCCAGTCTAGGCTGTTTTGTTGCACACATTTGCATCAAAAGGTTGGCTTGGGCCCATGCTTAGTAGCACAAATATGTTCTTTTTGCAGAAATAGTACGCCTAGTCCATCTTTCTAGTCTGGGATGTTTTTTTGCACACATGCTGCAGGAAAGTTGGTTTTGGAACAATGGCTTAGTTGCACAAATATGTGCTTCTTTTTGCACAAACAGTACACCCAGTCCATCTTTCTAGTCTAGGCATTTGTTGCACACATTTTGCAGGAAAGTTGTCCTTGGATTAATGCTTAGTGTGCACATATATTTACTCTTTTATAGTTTTGGCTGTTGGTTGCACAAATTGCAGGAAAAGTTGGCTTGGATCCATGACTTAGTTGCACAAATATGGGCTTGTTTTTGCACATACACTACATGCACTCCATGTATGTAGTCTGGGCTGTTTGTTGCACTTTTTTTGCAAAACTACTCCCTTGTGTCTATTTGCACATCATCTAGCCAGAAGTTGGCGGGTCTAGTTGCACAGAGTGGTGTTTAATTACATAGAATCAGATTACTGTTACTACTCCCTCCAATTATGGAGAAGACCGGTGGCAGATCTAGAGGCAAAGGGGAAGGGAAAGTGAAGAAGGGAGGTTCTGGAGCCAGAAGGGAACTTACCTTGATAGATGCTTCTTGGTACGCCTCTCTCCTCCCTCTTGTTACCACTTCAGTGCTTGCCAAAACAAATTCACCTTGTTTGGTTTGCCATGGCAGCTCTGTAAGTTTTTATATCCAGGATGGGATCCCCTTTCTTTCATGGAGAAGAAGGAGAAGCCGTGGAGGAGGAAGTGTGGGCGAGGGAGGCGTGGGATGCTTCTGGAGGGTAGTGGGGTCATGTGATGGCGACCCGGCCTTGGGTTTCTGTTTCTGTTTCACGGTTTTATGGGTCGGGAGGACGCTTTCCTTTTTGGGAACCATGGGAAACAAATTTTCATTTCCTGGCCGGCCGCTTGCTAGCGCTAGCGAGCCAACGGCCGCCAGCCAGACGCGTCCCAATATAAATATGTTGAAGTTGTTTATAGAAAATGTTGAATGCAGTTTCCAAATCGTTGTTATAACATTTGGAAATGGAGATATAGTAAATAAACATGTTACAATTTTTCCCCAGAAATGAATTTGAATAATATTTTTTAAACAACTTATGAATAAATAAATAAAATCCCCAGAAATGGTAAACGAATTTATCTAAAATGTTGAGATAATGAAATAAATTGTCGAACTTGTATTAATAAAATGCTAAGAAAGTCATACAAAAGTGTTGAAGTAATATTTAGAAGGTGTTGGCATAACCTTGTTAAAATGTTGAATTGGTTTATAGAAACTGTTGAACTAACATTTTTGAAATGGTTGTCATAGTTAAATAAAAAATGTTGAACTATCACTGAAACGTTGAGGTAGTACTTACAAAATGTTGAAATGGAGGTAATATTTGGAAGGTGTTGACATGGCCATGTAGAAATGTTGTGGTTGTATTCAGAAAATGTTCACTTTCGTACGTAAAAATGTTGGAATGGAGTTTCAAAAATGTTGAGATAAAGTTTTGGAAATGTTGACATAGTTAAATAAAAATGTTGAGAATTTTTCCCCAAAAATGAATTTTAAGAATATGTTTAAAAAAGTTATAAATAATAAAAATGTTGATCTAGTTTATGTAAAATGTTGAGATCATGAAAATAAAATGTCGAACTGGTATTAATAAAATGGTGTGATAGTCATATAGAAGTGTTGAAGTAATATTTAGAGAAGTGTTGACATGACCACGTAAAAATATTGAACTGGTATATAGATAATGCTGACACTAGTCTATAAAAAATGTTGACAATTATTCCCCAAAAAATGAAGTACTATTTATGTTGAAGTATTCTTTACGACAAGTGGTGAACTACTATTTATGAACTATTCAGAAAGGTGGTGATATGGCCATATAAAAATGATGAAGTACTATTTATGAACTATGAAGATGTATTTTCGAAAATGAATCGCCTCAATTTATTTTACACAAGGGAAAATTGTCATCGCCAACCATAATTCACACAAACAGGAAAATAAAATTTTCGCATCATCAAAACATATTTCAAATAAAGCAAGAAGGTCATTTTCATGCCAACATAATTCATAGAAACCAAAATATGATATAAAGTTCGAAAAAATCATCGGGTATGACCAACTTCCCCCTGCTCCTCTTCGGAGGCGGGGGAGAATGCCCTTCTTCGGCCTCGGCGGAGGCCGCTCTTTTTCTAGTGCGGGGGAGTCACTCTCCTCTTCCCCCTCTTCGTCCTGCTCCCCCTCGTACGTGGAGGGGGCATGGGTGTCCCTGGACTTGGTGTCCGAAGGGATCCGCGGGCGGAGACCCTCCCGGGCCTCCCTTGTGGGGTTCTTCTTTTTCTTTTTATCCTTTTTCTCTGGCGCCTTATAAGGTGTCGCAGCCAACATTTCTTCCAGCTGAGCCGACCTAGGGTCTTCGGGCAGCGGGGCCGGGCTATTCATCTTCTCGGCCTTCTTGAGTCAACCCTATGGAAATAGGAGAGCGAAGAATCAATCTACTGTAATATGAATGTCCGACTTTAGAATAAAAGCCATGTTACCTTCTTGGGAGGGTGTTCGGCGTCGAGGCCGGCGTCCTCCTCATCTTTTGCTAGCCAATTCTCTTCTTGGGGTTTGAATAGCGTCTTCTACAACTTGTTGTAGGTGTTGTCCAGGAAGTGGCGCACAGTGGCGGGGTCTTCGGACCTGTACGTACACATCGGGGTGTCCCGCTACTGGCAAGGGAGGAGGCGTCGATTGAGCATGACTTGGATCATGCTGGTTTGCTTGATACCGGCCTTCTTCACGCCGAGGATGCGCTTTTGCAGCTATTCCACTTATTCAGGGCCCCCCCAATCGGGGCTCTTCTTGGTCCACGAGGTCAGCCTCATGGGTGGTCTGGATCTGAACTCCGGGGCCACTACCGAGGCTACGTCGCGTGGTTCTGTAATATAAAACCACTCTCTCTGCCAAACCTTGACAGTGTCTATGAACGTGCCCACCGGACACTCTACACGAGTAAGCTTGCTGACCATGGCTCCCCCGCAGTCTGCTTGATGGCTGTCTACGATCTTCGGCTTCACATTAAATACCTTCAGCTATAAGCCGAAGTGCATATGGATGCAGAGGAAAGCCTCGCAAATGATGATGAAAGATGAAAGGTGGAGGATGGAGTTCTGGGCTAGATCGTGAAAGTCTAGCCCATAAAAGTACATCAACACTCGGACAAAGGTGTGGAGCGGAAAGCCTAGCCCTCGAACGAATTGGGGGACGAACACCACCCTCTCGCTAGGCTGCAATGTGGGAATGACCTGGCCTACTTCTGGGGCCCGGTGAATGACGACGGCTGGGAGGTAGCCATTACGCTTCAAGTCCTCGATATCCTTATTGGTGATGGTCGAGGCCTCCCACTTGCCCCCTGCACCGGATCCGGCTATCGCCAAGAAAGGGGAGCGAAGCCTTGGATGAAAGTTGAGACAGGGCGCTTGAGCTCTGTGGATCAGGGGAAATGCGGCGAAACGAGCAAGAAGGCGTATGGGGATAAATGTGGCCATTTTATTTTTTATAAGCAGTCAGAATACCAGGCGTCCTTTAAACATGTCATTGGCCTTGCTGCCTTCCAATATATCTGAAGCATCACACGCGGGTAGATGTGGGGGATAATTGATCAAATCCCTGAAAGAACGGAACACGATCTCCACCTAGATGTAACGTGTCGACAGAGGGGGTGCCTAGAGCCGTTTATCGAGTCCTCATAATGGTTCGATTGGTCGTGACCCTTCACCATAAGTTGTCAGACAAAAACACTGTTCACACTAGAGAAGTTGACCTTCGTGGCTAAGTAAACTTTACTGTTCCGAATCTGAATATGGTCTGGTGCATAGCCGAACTAGATAAAGCGTCTGTTTAAAAGGCCTAATTGGAGAAGATTATTCCAAATATTTAGAGGACAAGGGAACTCGCCAGCAAGGCGGAGTCTACAGTCATAGGAGTTACAGGAAGCCGACGTTGAACGCTAGTTCGGGGGCTACTGAGGGAGTCCTGGACTAAGGGGTCCTCGGGTGGCCGGCCTATCTCTCATGGGCCGACTGTTGGGGCACATTGTGTCTGATCCGAAGACCTTTCTGCCTTGGTGTGCTCCAAGGCGAGATGTTAGATCCGGTGTTCCCCTCTTTGTAACCGACTATATGTAAACCCTAGTACCCCTGGTGTCTATATAAACTAGGAGGCTTAGTCCGTAGGGGCCAAAATAACAAACGCCATCCTACTAGTTAGGGTTTAGTTCATCTGATCTCATGGTAGATCTACTCTGTAACCCCTTCACACACAAGCAATATAATCAAGCAGGACATAGGGTTTTACCTCTTAGAGGGGGCCCGAACCTAGGTAAATATCGTCCCCCACTTCTACTGTTCCCCATTGATCCAAGGTCCACAGTTCGGGACCCCCTACCCGGGATCCGCCAGTTTTGACACCAACACATGGCCTGCCCTCCTTCTTGGGTATGGTTCCCTACAACTTCTTCGACCTTCTCTTCCTTGCCATTGTCCTCCTCTCCTGACGACCACTCGTAGTAGACCTCGTTGTAGGGGCGTTTTCCTGGCAATGGTTGCACAATGCGGTGTTTGGTATGGAGCCTTTACGGAGCCATGACGAACTACATCTATCAGAAAAATAGCACGAAACAAGAACAGATGACATTTCTACAATACGGTGGTCAAAACATCTAGGAGTACATATAAAGATTTTTTATCTTACAAATGTAGTCCCCAAGGGGCGGCTTAACCAATATGGTTGAGCCGGCTCTTTACAAAGAGTCTTATAGATCTTTTAAACAACGATATGCATTAGCCCCCAAGTGCCAAGTGTTATTGTTTACAAAATGCTTGGGACTTACTTTATATGAATCACCATATGATGAACCGTCGTAAAAAAGAAAAACTCTGCAAGACATTAGCCCCCAAGTGCCAAGTATGTTGCTGACAAAATGCTTGGGACTTGAATACTGCATAGACAACTTACCTGACTTTATACTTGCACAGGCTACCACGAGTCAACTTGAATCAGAGGTGACCAATTTGAAGGGCTGTCTTGAATTCCAAGAGGCAGAACTTGAGAAGGCCAACAGTAAGTTCGAGTTCAGTGTTTCCAAACAGGAGAAACTGAAGAAAGACTTTGAAACAGAAAAGAAAGCCTGGGCGGATGAGAAGACCGCATTGATAAGTCAAGCTGAAAAAGCAGAAGCGGCTCTTGAAGAAGTCACTGGAGAATTGTCCGGGTTAAAGCGCCATATTTCACAAATGGTCGCTGCCATCTTCGGTAAGTCGCCTTGGCGTTGCATTCATATCGCAAGCCGTGCAATAAAGTATGTGCCAAAATTTAACTTTCCTGAATATGCTTTGTACAGGCCCCAGAAGCGCAAATTTAAACCACAAGATGCTGACGAAGCTGAAAGCCGTGTATACCTTGGTGGAACAATTGTACACCGGGTCACAACGGACCCTTGCTTCGGTGGCCTTATGCAATGAGATTCCAACCCTCCTACCACGGGTCTTGAGTAAGCTTTCAGTCCTCCCTCAATGGATCAATGAATTGAGACGGTCAGCTGCAAGAGCCGGAGCAATAAACGCTCTAAGCCGGGGTAAGGCCTGGCTACCTGAATTAGACCCGGAGGATATTGCCATTGGTTACCAAAATCTCAAGGAAGATGGCACGCCGTTTGAGGATGCAGATTTCCTTGCCTGTGTTAAAGAGGTACGCCCCGTGGCGACTCTGATAGCCACTGAAGTAGATTATACCAAGTACCAGGCGGGTTATGATGAACAAAATCGAAGGATTCCAACACCTGAATACGATGTGACCAGTCTGATTCCCCCAATTCGTAAACATACTTTTGCTCCTGAAGTTGACCCGGCAGGCCTTGTTGATGATGAAGCAGAACTTGAAGCCTTAAACAACATTGACTGGTCATCATCAACCTTCCAGGAAAGGAGCAGAGCACAAACGTGGAGAGGGCTAACCCGGACGCTTCCGGCCAATCCTGAAGGTGAAGCTGTCATGGCGACTCAATACTTGGTATAAAAACAATGCAAACTATATGGACTTAATAAGTCCTGTAATAGGGTAGAGATAACTCTGTTGTGGCCATGCCATCGTGCATGTTTTGATGCTTAACATTTTTAAGCCACCTTGTTATATTCGTGCACACAGTTGATTGTTGTTGAAAAAACTGTTCTTCAAATAAGCTGCTAGGCCAAAAATGCAATCAAAAATAATCATAGATTAGCTGGTTGATAAAAACACAACTATAATAAAATTTTCCACTGGTCCCACCGGTTCATATGACCCGGCCGGTAAGGATGAAGATCCAATATTTTTGATACCCGGAAAGTATCTCAATGCTTAAGGGCTGGCGACTCATTAATCGATATTGAACCGGGTTACAGACATTATGTTTATAACTGTAAGCCTCAGAAAAAATCTTAAGTCAAATAATGGGGCTTCCAAAGATAACTTAAATCAAAAAAGAGAAATAACAATGGCAAGGCTACTGATTCGGATACGATCAGTGAACCGTCCCAGAGGGGTTTAAACTAGGATTCGAATACGATCATGTAGCCCCCAATGGCTTTGGTATTGCGCCGATCAAGAGGGTACCAACAGTTGTGTTCTCTTTGGTTTGAATACGACCTATGTTTGAACAGGAAGCCCCCTAATGACCTTGAGAGTTTTTTAACGACTCTTATTTGAATACGATCAAAGTCGGTTCCCAAATGGGGTTAAGCTATGATTCGAATACGATCAAGAAGCCCTCAAGTGAGCTCAGCAGTGTGCCAATCAAAAGGGTATCGACAGCTATGTTCTCTTTGGTTCGAATATGACCTATGTTTGAACAGGAAGCCCCCTAGTGATCATAATTTTGAATAGCTAGATTCGAATAGAATCGTAAGCCGGATCAGAACGGCTGAGCCGGATCAAATATGACCCGCCCCCGAACGATCATGTGATAAAAAGAGGATAATAATAATGACAAATTTACCTTGTGAAAAGGGCAAAAGGACAGAGGTCCTGCTTTATTATTTATCATAATATATACATTGGCAAAATATGTACATCAGTGGAGCCTATGGCTCAAGTGTACTAGGGCCGGAGATGAGCAATCTTCCATGGCCTCTGGGTCTCTTCCTCCGACTTACGTGAGTCTTTGTGCTCTCGAACGTCAATAAGGTAATATGACCCGTTGTTCAAATTCTTACTAACCACAAATGGCCCTTCCCAAGGTAGGGATAACTTATGAGCATCAGTTTGATCCTGGATGAGCCGGAGCACTAAATCACCTTACTGAAAGGATCTAGAGTTAACTCGGCGGTTGTGATAATGACATAAGTCCTGTTGATAAATCGCCGAACGAGCTGCTGCCAAGTCCCAATGTTCATCCAATAGATCAAGAGCATCCTGGCGTGCCTGTTCATTTTCTTCCTTGACATAAGCCGCCACACGAGGTGAATCATGACGGATGTCACTAGGGAGAACCGCCTCAGCTCCGTAGACCATGAAGAAAGGCGTATAACCCGTAGATCTGTTAGGAGTAGTGTTTATGCTCCATAACATAGAAGGTAACTCCTCAACCCAACAACCCGACGTCCGTTGCAAAGGGACAAAGAGCCGGGGCTTGATACCTTTCAGGATCTCTTGATTGGCTCTCTCGGCTTGACCATTGGACTGAGGGTGAGCCACTGATAAAACATCAAGCTGGATATGCTCACATTGACAGAACTCCTCCATGGCGCCTTTAGACAGATTAGTGCCATTGTCAGTTAAAATGTTGTGTGGAAAACCAAAACGAAATATCACCTTCTTCATGAATTGAACTGCCGTGGCTGCATCACACTTACTGACCGGCTCTGCCTCAACCCACTTTGTAAACTTATCAACTGCCACCAATAGGTGAGTCTTTTTATCTTTGGATCGCTTGAAAGGCCCAACCATGTCAAGCCCCTAGATTGCAAACGTCCAAGTAATTGGAATCATCCTCAACTCTTGAGCCAACACATGAGCCCGTCTTGGGAACTTCTGACAACCATCACATTTACTGACCAGATCTTCTGCATCCGCATGAGCCGTCAGCCAATAAAACCCATGATGAAAAGCTTTAGCCACAAGAGATTTTGACCCGGCGTGATGACTGCAATCTCCTTCATGAATCTCACGGAGAATTTCTTGGCCTTCTTCAGGAGAGATGCAACGCTGAAAAGCCCCTGTAACACTGCAATGATGCAACTCACCATTGATAATCGTCATGGACTTAGACCGCCGGGTTATCTGCCTGGCCAAGATTTCATCCTCAGGCAACTCGCCCCGTATCATATAAGCCAGATACGGCATCGTCCAATCTGGGATGATATGAAGAGCCGCCAGCAACTGTGCCTCAGGGTCAGGAACAGCCAAATCTTCCTCTGTAGGTAGCTTGACAGAAGGGTTATACAGAACATCCAAGAAAGTATTAGGTGGCACCGGCTTACGCTGAGATCCCAGCCGGCTTAAGGCGTCAGCCGCCTCGTTCTTTCTACGGTCAATGTGTTCCACCTGATAACCCTTGAAGTGCCCCACAATTGCATCAACCTCCCGGCGATAAGCCACCATGAGAGGGTCTTTTGAGTCCCACTTGCCTGACACTTGCTGAGCCACGAGATCTGAGTCGCCGAAGCACCTTACCCGGCTTAAATTCATCTCTTTAGCCATCCGGAGACCATGGAGCAAGGCTTCATACTCAGCTGCATTGTTAGTACAAGGAAAGATCAACCGGAGTACATAACAAAACTTATCGCCCCGAGGGGAAGCCAAAATAACTCCAGCCCCCGAGCCTTCCAATTGCCTAGACCCATCAAAATGAATTGTCCAATAGGTATTGTCCGGCTTTTCCTCAGGCATCTGCAATTCTGTCCAGTCATTGATGAAATCCACCAATGCTTGAGATTTAATAGCTGTGTGTGGCACATATTTTAAACCATGAGGCCCAAGCTCAATGGCCCATTTGGCGACTCGCGTCGTGGACTCTCTGTTCTGAATAATATCCCCCAAGGGGGCAGAACTAACCACAGTGATGGGATGGCCTAAGTAGAATTTCTTAAGCTTCCGGCTGGCCATAAACACTCAATCAGTACCTCACTGATGTAGTAAACTGGCCGCTGAACCGGGTGTTCCTTGCCAGCCACCTTGCGTTCCACCACAATAGCCACACTGACAGCGTGTGTGTTAACAGCCACATATAGGAGCAATGGCTCCTTATCGATGGGAGCAGCAAGAACCGGCGGCTCAGCCAACTGTCTCTTCAGATCTTCAAAGGTAGTATTGGCGGCGTCATTCCAAGCAAAGCTATCCGTCTTCTTCATCATCTGATACAGCAGCATAGACTTCTCCCCTAACCGGCTTATGAACCGGCTTAAGGCGGCGATACGACCTGCCAAACGCTGGACATCATTAATATACGCCGGCTTGGTCAGGGAGGTGATGGCTTTGATCTTCTCCGGGTTAGCTTTGATGCCTCTGTTGGAAACCAGAAAACCCAAAAGCTTGCTTGCAGGTACACCAAAAACGCACTTGGCCGGGTTAAGCATCATCTTGTAAACCCGGAGATTATCAAAGGTTTCCTTGAGATCACCGATCAAGGTCTCTTTCTCTTTGGACTTAACCACTATGTCATCCACGTAAGCATGAACATTGCGTCCGATCTGATCATGAAGATAATTCTGTACGCATTGCTGGTAAGTCGCCTGGGCACTCTTGAGCCCAAAAGGCATTGAAACATAGCAGAAGGCTCCAAACGGAGTGATGAACGCCATCTTCTCCTGGTCCTTAACATCCATCTTGATCTTATAATAACCAGAGTAAGCATCCAAAAAGCTGAAACGCTCACAACCCGCCATAGCATTGATGATCTGATCAATATGAGGGAGAGCAAAAGGATCAGCAGGACAAGCTTTGTTTAAGTCCGTGTAATCCAGACACATAAGCCAAGTGCCATTTTTCTTGAGAACAAGCACCGGGTTAGCCAGCCAATCTGGATGAAACACCTCAATGATGAACCCAGCCGCCAAGAGCCGGGCCACTTCCTCACCGATAGCTTTCCTTCTCTCCTCATTAAACCGCCGAAAAATTGCTTAACCGGCTTAAACTTTGGATCAATATTAAGAGTGTGCTCAGCAAGTTCTCTCGGTACACCCGGCATGTCAGATGGCTTCCATGCAAAAATGTCCCGATTCTCACGGATGAACTCGATGAGCGCGCCTTCCTATTTGGGATCCAGATTGGCGTTGATATTAAACTGCTTGGATGAATCGCCTGGGACAAAATCGACAAGCTTAGTCTCCTCCGCCGACTGAAATTTCATGACCGGCTCATGCTTTATAGTTGGCTTCTTCAAAGATGTCATATCCTCCAGGTCAACATTGTCCTTGTAGAACTTTAACTCTTTCGTCACGCAGGCCGACTCAGCATAAGCCGCGTCACCTTCTTCACATTCCAGAGCCACCTTGCGGCTCCCGTTCACCGTAATGGTTCCCTTATAACCCGGCATCTTGAGCTTCAAGTACACATAAGCCGGACGCCCAAACAGAGCATGATATGGGCTCTTGATCTGAACTACTTCAAATGTTAATTTCTCGGCTCTGGAATCATATTCATCCCCAAATGCTACCTCCAACTCTATCTTGCTGACCAGATACACCGACTTACTAGGTACAACTCCATGGAAAACAATGTTGGACTTCTTAAGGCTCTTATCAGTCAGCCCCATGCGATGGAAGGTTTCATAATAAAGAATATTGATGCTGCTGCCTCCATCCATCAGCACCTTGGTAAACTTGTATCCACCCACTTGAGGGGCCATGACCAGGGATAAGTAACCCGGGTTGTCAACCCGGGGAGGGTGATCCTCTCTACTCCATACTATAGGCTGTTCAGACCACCTCAAATAATGAGGAATTGCCGGCTCAACCGTGTTCACGACCCTCTTATGAAGCTTCTGGTCCCGTTTACACAAGCTGGTGGTAAACACATGATATTGCCCACTGTTCAGCTGCTTTGGATTGCTCTGATATCCACCTTGCTGTTGCTGCTGACTGCCCTGGCCAGCTTGTTTGTTATATCCACCCTGGTTCCCCTGGGAATTTTGAAAATTGGGGTTTGACCCGCTGCCCAGGCCATGAAAGCCGCCACCACCTGAAGATCCTGAGCCGTTGTTACCGTCAAACATGTTGGAATTCTTGAACGCCTTCATAATCATGCAGTCCTTCCACAAATTTGTAGCCAGCTTCTCCTTAGTACCGTGTCTCGGACAAGGTTCATTCAGCAACTGCTCAAGTGTGGGTCCTGACCCGCCAGACCGAGGAGGTGGCCTTCCCTTGCACCACTGGTTATGACCATGTGTATTGGTGTTAGCCAAAAAATCCAAGCTACCATCAGCCTTACGTTTGTTACCTCCTTGATTTGCCGGGTTGTGCTGAGAGCCCTTGCCGTTGTCGTTCCTCTTTCCCTTCCCTGCCTTCTCATCATCAGACTCGGGATCCTTGGTACTATCAGAATCGGCATACTTGACTAGAGCCGTCATTAGCGTGCCCATATCATTGCACTCACGTTTGAGCCACCCCAGCTTTTGTTTCAAAGGTAAGAAACGGCAATTCTTCTCCAACATTAAGACTGCAGAGCCGGCATCCATCTTATCAGATGAATGTATTATGGCTTTAACCCGGCGTACCCAATGGGTTGTAGACTCACCCTATTCCTGCTTACAATTCGTCAGGTCCACGATCGACATGGGATGCTTGCACATGTCTTTGAAGTTCTAGATGAACCGGGCCTTTAACTCTGCCCATGAACTGATTGAATTAGGTGGCAGGCCTTTCAACGAGGTGCGGGCGGTTCCATCCAACATCATGGTGAAGTATTTAGCCATTGCTGCGTCAGAAACCTCCAACAGCTCCATATCCATCTCGTAGCTCTCAATCCATGCCCCAGGCTGTAAGTCGGCTATGTAATTCGGCACCTTCCTTGGCCCTTTAAAATCTTTGGGCAACCGCTCGTTACATAGAGCCAGCACTAGACATGGGACTCCTCCAGTCTGGGTGGCTATACCTGCCTCAACAGAAGCCGCCGGATAAACCGGATATGGCTGATAAGCCGTCAACTGAGCTGCTTGCTCAGTCGCCCGTTCAACCTCTTGCCGTAGTCTCTCTTGCTCTACCAAGTTAACGGCCTCATGACGTGGCGGGTTACCGCCACCTGGCTGGTCACGGCACCTAACATTGCTTGATACGGCCGCTGAATCCATGTGCCTGCTATAACTCGGGGTTCGTTTTGGATGAGGGGTCGAGTGGATCCTGTCTCTGCTGTATGAGTACGCCTCCTGCTGTACCAAAGCCGTCTGAAGAAGTTCCCTGACGCGACGGGTTTCAACTGCAGTCAGAGAGTCACCATCAATTGGGAGAGCCGCCAATCGGGTTGCCGCTGCTATCATGTTTTCCAATGGGTTGGAGTAATGACCCGGAGGGGTTGGTACGTACTGAGGTGGCGCCATGTTTACACGGGGAGGTCCCATCACCGGCGACTGAAACGGTGCTTTGTCCCCGGGTGTCGCAGCATGGTCTGGCCCTTTGCGCTGAGGGAGCCATGGCGGGTTGCCTGTCTGCACGATGAGCCACGGCGGGTTACTGGGCCCTGCTCCCGGCATGTTAAAAAGGTTCCGTGGGTCATAAACCGGGGGAAGTCGAGACTGGGTCTTCTGATGCCTTCTCCTCATGACCTCATTAGCCGCGTTCTGGTCTTGCGTAAGCCGGAAGGCGTGCGCCTGGATCTCCTGAGCCTGAACGTCTAGAGCCGCCCGCTCTGCGGTTATACTAACATCCTCTGCTGCCAGGTCTTCCTTAGCTTGCGCCATATCCAACTTTAACTGCGCCACCTCCGCATCATGACTGGCCTGATCTGCCGGGCTGACTACGGCGGTTAACAGGGTGGTCATCTTGTCGGTGAGATCCATTAACACCTGGGCTGGTGAACGCACAGGACCTCCTGCCCTGGCTTCCACTGACCCGGATGTTAAAGCTGCTGCCGTTGAGAAATCTTGGATGGGTTGGGTGCCGGCCATGAATATCCCAACCCTACACGACGGCTCAAGGCAATCCGGAATACTGCTGCCATCGGAACAGCCGCCAAGCCCGCCATCTTGCAGTTGGTACAATGAATCCGTCTCACCTGTGGATGACTCACCGTCAGAGTAGATGGCCGCCTCACCACCAGAGGCAGATCCTTCAGAGAGCCCTCCGTGGATACATCCCACGAAAGCATGCTTCATAGCCGGAAGACCCCGGGCGGGTCTCACACGCTGAGCCATTTCGACGAGGTCGGTGCAGATGTTTGGCTCAGGGCCCGGCTCGCCGATCTTGCCGATGAAGACGTGGATTCCGCCGAAGGGGACCTGGTACCCATACTCAGTTGAGCCGACCTCGAGGCCCCAACCCGCGTCGTCGATGTAGAGCTTGCCGCAGCGACTCTTGGTCATCCGGCCGACAGCGTATCCCTTGAGCCCTTCGAAGCTGCCCTTCAAGAACTCAAATCCACCATGCGCTGGCCCCACGGTGGGCGCCAACTGTCGTGGAATTGTCACGTCAGATGTCCTAGTGAAAGGACTTAGTCGTGGAGCCATCGCAACTAGGAAGCTTGAAGGGGTTAATCGGGACAAGAGACACAAGAGGTTTTATACTAGTTCGACCCCTTACGATGAAGGTAAAAGCCTCCGTCTAGTTGTGATTGGGATTATGTATGTCTCAATAACCAGGAAGCAGAATCGCTTGACCTAGCTCTCGAGTTGTTGTTTCGTACCCTGACCCGCCGCCGGATCGTCCCCTTATATACTGAGGTTGACGCCCAGCTGCTCTGTAGAGTCCGGCCGGCTTATAGAATGTATCCGGCTCGGTCTCTTAATCTTTCTTGCCTTACAATACAAGTTACATGATCAAGGCGGTTTAACACTATGGGCCTTAGGTCACTTCTGGGTCGTTGGGCCTTTACTAAGCCGTCGTCTTCAAGCTTGAGCTTCTGTCTTCAAGAATGCTTATAAGTATAACCCGACTCCTTTTGGCGGGTCATACTAGTAATTATATCCCCAACAAATCTTCTATGGAGTATTCGGAGATGGAACCCGCCTTGCAATGTCGAAGACAATCTGCGCGTCGGACTCATCGTCATTGAAGCCTGGTTCAGGGGCTACTGAGGGAGTCCGGGATTAAGGGGTCCTCGGACAGCCGGACTATATACTTTGCCCGAACTGTTGGATTATGAAGATACAAGATTGAAGACTTCGTCCCGTGTCCGGATGGGACTCTCCTTCGCCTGGAAGGCAAGCTTGGCAATTCAGATATGTAGGTCTCCTTCTCTGTAACCGACTCTGTGTAACCCTAGCCCCCTCCGATGTCTATATAAACCAGAGGGTTTAGTCCGTAGGACAAGAACAATCATGATCATAGGCTAGCTTCTAGGGTTTAGCCTTTACGATCTCGTTGTAGATCAACTCTTGTAATACTCATATCATCAAGATCAATCAAGCAGGAAGTAGGGTATTACCTCCATTGAGAGGGCCCGAACCTGGGTGAACATCGTGTCCCCCGCCTCCTGTTACCATTAGCCTTAGATGCACAGTTCGGGACCCCCTACCCGAGATCCGCCTGTTTTGACACCAACACATACCGCCGCCTTAATAGCAGAAGCAACGAGTGGCATCCTTCAATCGAACCTCGAGTCGACGGCCAAGCT
Source organism: Triticum timopheevii (assembly GCA_963921465.1). Taxonomy (NCBI): domain Eukaryota; kingdom Viridiplantae; phylum Streptophyta; class Magnoliopsida; order Poales; family Poaceae; genus Triticum; species Triticum timopheevii. The sequence goes on along the minus strand of OY997274.1, from coordinate 442,597,032 downwards.
CCCAGACATCGTCAAGGAAGTCCGAACTACTTCGTGGCAAGATAGCCCAGCTCGTCCGGAGCTCAATTAGAACACTCTGGCAGTAAATGGAGGCACAGCTAGGATAGGCCACACAATGCGGCTTAACCGCTCCGTGGCACATAAATATCTTTTTGCACTTTCTTTGCAGGTCCACTTTTGCGTAGGCTAGGACTGGCGACATGGAAATAGCTCGAATGCGTAAGGGAATCCTTAGATATGCCCCTTGATGACCATCCGATTACACTCCGGATCCGCACACAGCCTCCTCCCGCTTGATCTCAGTAGGTTCCGAAGTCATATTTCTGTTTTACCACATTACTTGTATTCGTACGCATCGACGTGTTATTCAATTACAACATGTGGCTTTATATGACGCTTATCTGCTATTGTTTCTTATTGACACTCTTTTTCAAATGGCATCCGTACACCGCGATATGCCTTAATATACAGGGGCTTCATTGTACCCATAATAACGGCAATAAAGCCCGAACACCTTCGCAGTCGTTCGGCACCCCAAACTTATAGCATTATATGCATCAGTTCCGAATCATGTCTTGGGTCAATAGTTGGGTTTGCCTAGCTCCCATGTTTTGCTGCCTTACATTCCGCTATATCGGCTAAGGCGGCACAGGGAGAACTACTGCGATTGTGTCCCGGTTCTTCCGGACGAGCGCCTCGGTAGAGAAAGCCAAAAACTGACTATCATGATACGGCAAGAGCTGGTCAGCTGTTCGAGAGGTTGTAAAATCTTTAAGGATTTCTTCCGCATTATGCGATAAATAATCCAGCGTTCAATGGATCGGTATTTCTTCTGATCAGGCGCTTATAGAGCCCCTCGTGCGGTTTTCAAACACCAGGGGCTGCGCCTACCTTCCTTCTGTCAAACTCCTATGGCTAAGTGAGAGAGATAAAGCCCTATAGTCGGATTGCCTGGTTCGTTGTGCTCAACACCTCCTTCAAGGACCCAAAACTGGGATAAACAGTTCTCAGGTTTATCCCGAACACCCCCGTACTTCCTGCGTGGGGGCAGAAGCCGACGACTGGCCAACTCTCAGGATTAATATATAAAACGGCCGCGCAGGAGGAAAAACTGTCAAATAACATGCAATAAATAATAGAAATGACCTTGTTCAACCTTACAAAGGACAACATGACTGTATTGATGGAAATATAATGTCCTTGGTGAATTGCTCCGCCGCAAGGCAGGATCCTTTTAGGACACTATCATAATATAATTCGGGCTTGCGATGCTCCTTCCCCTCAGGCGGTCCCTCGGTCATCAGCTTTTCAGCATCCATATTCCCCCAGTGCACCTTTGCGCGGGCGAAGGCCATTCGTGCACCCTCCATCCAGACAAACCACTTGATGACTTCGAGTCGAGGGCAGGCACTCACGAGCCGCTTCACAAGCCCGAAGTAACTGCTTGGAATCGGCTCGGCGGGCCATAGCCGGATAATTAAATCCTTCATTGCTAGTTCGGCCGCCTTATGCAGTTCGATCAGCTGCTTCAGCTGATCGGCAAATGGCACTGGATAATTCGGCACCAGATACTGCGACCAGAAGATCTTCTCTGCAGTGATTCTTTCTTTGACTCGGTAGAATTAGGCGGCATTAGATATACTGTGTGGCAGCTCTGCAAATACCCCTGGAGAAATCCGAATTCAAATTAGTAAACATGATTTGCTCCCTTCAAATACCCGCCTTACATAGAAAAAGCCTTACCCACCGCGATCTACCTCGCCTCCTGGATTTCCTTCAGGGCGCCTTGGGCTTCCCCCCGGGCATCACATGCGGCTTGGCGATCTTGGGAGAGTTCGGAGTCTTTCTCCACTAAACTCTGCTCCAAGGTCTTGCATTTCTTCACAGCCTCTTGAAGCTCTTGCTGAGCTTCAATGACCTTGGCCTCGTGCTTTTCACGAAGATCTTGCTCTGCGGCAGCCTTCTTCTCGGCTTCGGCCACAGCCTTCTTAATAGCCTCAATTTAGGCCGTCACCCCTAGAGCATATCATAGAAATATTTTCATCATATTAATTTATTCATTCGCGCTAATGCGAACAAGGTTTTTTGCATACCTTGGTTATCCTCCAACTGTTTCTTCACTCGGCCGAGTTCTTCTTCGGCCCGCTCCAGACTCTGCTTCAGTCCGGAGACTTCCACAGTATGAGAGGCGGCAGTCGCTACAGACGCCTGCTTACAAAATAAAAAGAGGGAGAGATGCCATAAAGTGAGTTTCCTGCAAACATATACTTGATCCTTTGTCCGGCTCCTTTCACCAAACAGTGTATCAGGGGCTACTACCTATACTATGACACTCTTCGAAACCTCACAAAACATACCTCAAAGCCCGCTATAAGGCTAACGCAGGCTTCATTCAGTCCACTCTCAGTGGACTGAATCTTCTCAATCACCGCACCCATAAGGGCACGGTGTTCGTCGATGATGGAGGCGCTCTTCAGCACCGTTGATAAAGTATCCGGCACCTCTGGTTGGACAGAGGTTGCCGGTGGAACAGGCACACCCCCTCCAGCCCAGGGGGGCTGCCTTCCTGATTTTAGAGCTGTATCGGTCTCCGGAATTGCGTCCGGCCCGGGGCCGAATTCAAGATGGCCCCCGCCGTCGACATCCATGGGAGCCTTTTCTCCCGTGTGTCCAGCCCCTGAAGTTTGACCATTCGGCACCGCCTTGACAATCTTTTCCCCTGCTCCTTGGCCTGAGTACCTCTAGGATGATACCTCGGTGTCGTTCACAAGTTTTGGGGAGGGGACCTTCGGGGGTGCCCCCCCTCCATAGCATCCGAGCCCAGTAAATCCTCCGATGAGGATTGTTCAGTGCGGGACCTCGCTGAACTGCAAAAAAGTATGGCTCAATGATTAAAACGTCAAGCCGTAGTGAGTCTGGATGCGTAAACGTGTTTGGATTTTATATACTCACGAGTTCACCAGGGGCTGGGCCCTGGGATCCGACCCTGGGCTGCTGTCGGTAGCGGTGGTGGACTCCTCCGAAAGGGGAGTTTTTCCCTTCTTAGGCGACTCGGCCTCCAAGGATATGGAGGCCGTCCTTTTCTTTCTTCCCCTTATTGGAGATTGGTCTTCCTCCTCTTCCTCATCCTCTCCGGAGGAAGAGCGGGCATCGGAGTCTTCAGATATTGTGTCCGCCCCTGGTCGATGAAGGCCATGAAGGCCGCCCCTGGTCTTTTTGGCCACCTTCTCGGCCTTCTTCTTCAGCCCCTCGTAAGGCGCCGGGACCAGCATCTTCGTCAGAAGTGGGCCAGCTGGTTGTTCCGGCAGTGGGGCCGGACAGTAGATCCGCCCCGCCTTCTTCGTCCAGCCCTAGGAGAGTTGCGGAAAACACATTAAGCATTCCCCTCGGGTTATGCGAATAAAACGTATGACTTGCCAACATATAATGACTTACCGAACTTGCAGGGCCTGATAGTTGGTACCCGCAGTCCTCGGCTGAGTCCAGCCATGATTTGCCGAACTTGAAAAGCACCTTCCAGATGTCTTTGTGCGAGGAGCCAAAGAGCTCTAGCAGGGTCTGGTGCTTGGCCGGGTCAAATTCCCATAAATTGCAAGCCCTGTGTTGACAAGGAAGGATCTAGCAAACTAACATCACCTGGACTACATTGACAAGTTTGATATTCTTGTCTTCCATATCCTTGACGTGCGTCTGGAGCACTGACATTTGTGAGGCGAAGACCAGTTCAGGCCCTTCTTGGGCCAGGATGTAAGCCACAGGGGAGCTCCGGATCGTAATTCGGGAGCTGCAGCCCATTTTGGGTCGCGTGGCTCGGTGATGTAGAACCACTGCTGCTGCCACCCTTTGACGGAATCATTAAAAGTACCCGATGGCCATGTGACGTTGGGCATCTTGCTCACCATGGCACCTCCGCATTCGGCATGCTCGCTGCTTAATACCTTGGGGATCACGTTAAAGATCTTCAGCCATAAGCTGAAGTGTGGCGAGATGCAGAGAAAGGCCTCGCACATGACGATGAATGTCGAGATGTTGAGGAAGGAATTGGGGGATAGATCATGAAAATCGATCCCGTTGTAATACATGATGCCGCGAACGAATGGGTGGAGGGGAAACCCTCACCCGCGAACAAAGTGAGGGAGGAATACAAGCCTCTCGTGGGGTTCCAGGGTTGGGACGATCTGTCCTGCCATCGGGAGATGATGGCTGATGGTCTTGGCCAGATACCCGGCCTCCCGAAGATTTTTGATATCCTTCTCCCGGACGGTAGAGGCCATCCACTTGCCTCCTGATCCAGATCCAGACATTTTCGGAGGGCCTTTGTGGGCGGAGAAGACGAATGCTTGGGCACTGGAGCTCGAGCAAGATAGAGTGGATAAGGAGAGGAAGAAGAAGGAGTGGGTGAAAAAGGGGGGCCCTTATCTCTTTATAAAGGCGGCAGGGATCTTGCACCTCCCCACTTGCCCGGTAAACTCGCTTATTCCCCAAGCGTTGCGTTGATGGCGCGTTTGGGTTACCCACACCCGTATTGATGAGAATCCCGTGATAAGGGGACACGATCTCTGCTTCGACAAGACGTGCCAAGGAAACCGCCTCGCAATATGTGCAGCACATGGTTGAGAAAAACAGTTCGAATAATGACAGGGCCTTGGCGTGATGTCACGCTATGAAAAGTTGTTAACATATTAGATTTGTGGAATATTGTACTCTCTACGGTGGTGTGTGGAATTTGTTTTGCAGAGCCGGACATGATCCTTGTGTTCAAGATCTTCTATGGAGTATTCGGAGAAGGAACCCACCTTGCAATGCCGAAGACAATTTGCATGTCGGACTCATCGTCATTGAAGCCTGGTTCAGGGGCTACTGAGGGAGTCCTGGATTAGGGGGTCCTCAGACAACCGGACTATGTACTTGTGCCAGACTGTTGGACTATGAAGACTTTGTCCCATGTCCGGGTGGGACTCTCCATTGCGTGGAAGGCAAGCTTGGCAATACGGATATGTAGATCTCCTTCTCTGTAACCGACTCTGTGTAACCCTAGCCCCCTCCGGTGTCTATATAAACTGGAGGGTTTAGTCCGTAGGACAACAAAAATCATAAACATAGGCTAGCTTCTAGGGTTTAGCCTCTACGATCTCGTGGTAGATCAACTCTTGTAATACTAATATCATCAAGATCAATCAAGCAGGAAGTAGGGTATTACCTCCATCGAGAGGGCCCGAACTTGGGTAAACAATGTGTCCCCCGCCTCCTGTTACCATTAGCCTTAGACGCACAGTTCGGGACCCCCTACCCGAGATCCGCCGGTTTTGACACCGACACTAACCCCTTGATCTATAAAAGGAGGCCCATGGCAACCATAGAAACGAATGGGACCCTTGTACACTCATACGCGTGTACCTGTTCTCGTCCCAAGGCAACCCTGCCGGGCGAGAGCACTGCCCTTCCAACACAACCCACCATCAATGCACCAAAGTAGGAGTAGGGTTTTACGCCTCACGGAGGCTCGAACCTGGGTAAAAACTGCCCGTGTGATCTCTGTCGTGTTGTCTCACGCTCCTCCGCTCTTTGCGCAACGTGCCATCCCCCCACCGAACCAAAAAGGGGCTCGTAGCCCCATAGGTGGCCGTGGTTCCCCCACGACATCTTTGGCGCGCCAGGTAGGGGGAGCACTTGCGTGAACCCAAAAGCATGAGCAACGCATCATCTTCATCGCCGTTTTCATCATCGGTAGCTCCGTCGACTATGGCGCCTCAGAAGAATCCCGGAGTTGCGAATCATCCGTCCACCTCAAGGCCTCCGCCGCCCGCGACTACCAATGTCGCGGGAAATGAGGGGAATCGTGAAGACGTGGATGTCGTAGGAGGCGTGGTTGATGCAGGAGGCATTGTCACCGCCATCCCCACGGTCGAAGCAGAAGCAGAAGGCACCGGGGAACAACATCATTAACAAGATCCCGATGGCCATGCTACTCGAGGTACAGGTGGGGGATTACTTTACCTGCACCCTCTCTCCTCCCTGAAGGGCACAACCGCAGTGGTCGCTCGTTCTGAGGTGAGCCGCAACCCTCCGGCCATCCCTGCCACGGGTACGACCGCGAGGCACGCGCTGCCTCCAAAACAAGCCAACCCAGCTACTGTGCCCAACGGAGCCGCCGGCCCTCAAGCACCTATACTGCATGACCACGCCATCCAAGCGGCTGGCTCACGACAGCAAGGACGGGACGCGGTCGCCGCTGGCGCAATCAGGAGCCGAGTGATGCAGTAGTTTTCATCATCTTAACCCATGCCAAGTACTGCCTCCGAGGCCATGGCGCGGGCCCAGTTGCTATGGAGATTCCCTCTAGTGGCTGATCAGATGGAAGAGTGGTGAGCCACTATCCAAAGCTTTACTGGCTTCACTAAGGCGGGAGGATCGCAGCAGGCTGGCCTCGGCCTCCTCAGGATACGGCAATGGCTCAAGTGGCTGGCCGCACGGAACGGGCTGCCCCCATGGTGCAGTCTCCACCTCGGCAAGCTGCACAGGAGCCACGAATCCAAGAGGCTGACGACGTCTAGATGACCTCATCTAAGCTCGAGCACGGCAAGAACCATAGCGAGCCCTGAAGGACAGGCGGAGGGAAGCCGCTCACGTCGTTGTCGAGCGGCGTCGCGACGACCACCGCTAACCCAACGGGTATGGCGGCCCCAACGTCGGCGAGCCCGTGCTCGGAGATGGCGGGTACAATCAGGAACGTAGTTGTTGGTTCTATATCCGGCTTATCTCGTAGTAGGGGTCCTAAGCTTGGCATCCTGGAGCAATGGTAACATGGACACGGGATTTTACCTAGCTTCGGGCTCTCTTGAAGAGATAATACCCTACATGCTGCTTTTGATTGTTTTCATATGGGGTGTAGTATAGAGTACATGTATCTACCACGAGATCGTAGTAATGAATATGGGATTATCTATTGACTAGCCTGGGCTCGGTTTATATAACACACCGGAGGCCTAGGGTTTAGGAGAGTCCTCGTCTTGGGCGCCAAGTGTCGGCGTCAAAACCGGCGGATCTCGGGTAGGGGGTCCCGGTCTGTGCGTCTCCGGCTGATGGTAACAGGAGGCAAGGGACACAATGCTTACCCAGGTTCGGGCCCTCTCGATGGAGGTAAAACCCTACTTCCTGCTTGATTGATATTGATGATATGAGTAATACAAGAGTTGATCTATCACGAGACTGTAGAGGCTAAACCCTAGAAGCTAGCCTATGATGATTACGATTGTGATCGTCCCTCTAAGGACTAAACCCTCCGGTTTATATAGACACTGGAGGGGGCTAGGGTTTACATGGAGTCGGTTACAAAGAAGGAAATATAATATCCGAATCGCCAAGCTTGTCTTCCACACAAAGGAGAGTCCCATCCAGACACGGGACGAAGTCTTGAGTCTTGTATCTTCACGGTCCTACAGTCCGGCCAAAGTATATAGTCCGGCTGTCCGGATACCCCCTAATCAAGGACTCCCGCAGTAGCCCCTGAACCAGGCTTCAATGACGATGAGTCCGGCATGCAGTTTTGTCTTCGGCATTGCAAGGCGGGTTCCATCTCCGAATACTCCAAAGTAATTATCAAACACTTAGACCGTGTCCGGATCTGCAAGATGATCTTCACATACCACCGTAGAGAGTATAGCATGAATCTGATCTGCTGGCGATTTTTTTACGTCGTTCCCCTGCATCGTGGCCCGGCCCAACACGAACCGGTTTTTCTTAGCCCACTTCGATACGCGTTGCGAAGCAATTTTATTGGCACGCCCTGCCAAAGCAGAGATCGTGTTCCCCTTATTGCGGGATCTTCCATCAATACGGGTGTGCGCAACCCCACGACGACTGTTGGTATGACTCTGTATTTTTAGATAAGTCTCAAGCGGTCACGCTGAGGACTCTTGATATTCACCCCCTTTATAAAGGGGCCGAGGCCTATACCTCTTTTCCACCACCCTTGCGCCCTTTCGCATCTCGATTCCTAACACCCGAGACCCAAACTCAAACACCCCAAATCCTCCAATATGTCCGGATCCAACTCTCAAGGCCGGTGGTTGGCCTCCTCGGTCAAAGAGGAGGACATTGTGAGGCTTAGGAAGGTCAGATATCTGACTGCCGACATCCAGCACATGCTTCCTGCTCCAGGGCAGGTCATCCCTACTCCCGAGCCTAATGAGAGCGTCGTATTTGTTTCTCACTTCCTCCACGGCTTGGGCCTCACCCTTGACCCCTTTGTGAGGTGGCTCATGTTCTAGTACGGGTTAGATTTTCATGATCTATCTCCGGACGCTATTCTCCATATCTCGTCGTTCATCATTGTGTGCGAGGCTTTTCTCCACGTCACCCCACACTTCGGCTTATGGCTTAAGACCTTCAATGTGAAGCTGAAGATGATTGAGGGGCGACATGCGGAGTGCGGAGATGCCGTAATAAGCAAGAACGCCGATGCCACATGGCTGGAGGGTTCTTTCCTAGAGGTATCCGATTTATGGCAGCAGAGGTGGTTTTACGTCACAGCTCCCAGAGGCACAAAGTGGGTGGCTGCCCCCGACTTCTGTTCGGGCTGTCCGTCACAACTGGCATTATGGACCAATGTAGGACGAGATTGGGGGTCTGCTAGTGATGTACCAACACTGCAGAGCCATATCCGGGAGCTTCTTGAGAGGGACATTAACCTTGTCAGCATAATTCAGGTAATGCTGATTCGACGGATGTTGCCGTGCAAACGCCGGCCTCTCCGGATGTGGGAATTCAATCCAGAGGTTCCGCGGACTATTCTGCACTTCTTTGGCCTGACGCTTGAAGGGATGTGTAAATTATTCTTTGGACCACAAGTAAAGTGTCCGGACACCACCGAGGATGCGGGCCTAAGCTGCAATCGCCCAGATACCCAAGTAAGTAGCCCCGAAACCAAACACTTCGTTTATATTTATCATAATCATTATTCCGAAAATCCTCCGTGGCCAGGGATGGCTCAGCAAGGCGAAGAGAATCAGGTGTCCGGCGCCACTTCCCGAAGGCTCGCCTAGTCCTACCATAGCCAAGATGCTTGGCCGGGTGCTTAGCAAAATGCCCTCAGGGAAAGACGAAGGGAAGAACAGAGAAGCCGAACTTCACAAACTGCGCATCCAAACCAGGGGAATTGCTACCTCCCCAAAGGAGGATAGTCGGGGAGGGGAGTCTAAGGCCTCCTCCCCGCGCGGGAAGAAGAGGGCCGCCTCCGAAGACTTGGAGATGGAGGTGCCCAAACAGGGGAAGAAAGCGTCACCAGGGGGCCCTGCCCCGAAGGGCGCCCTCACCGCGTCATGCCCACCAACGGGCCAGCCCTAAATCGAGCTGTAAGTTAATCGTAAATTCGAAGGTACTGTTTTTCTCCGAGAATGATAACCAGGATCCATTCTTTGCAGTCCGGCTAGCAGCTCTTCTCGACAGAGTTCGTCTTCGGGGGATCTCCCTCCGGAGATGATGGAGAGTGAGACCCTGAGGTGTCGTCACGGAGGAGTCCGGATCTGCCGAAGCTAGAAGCTAATCCTTCGGCCGCCCTAAGCCCAGAGCGTTCGGCTCCCACGGGGGGCGATGAGAAGGGTCCGGCACAATTCGGTGTCCGGGCAGACACACTGAAGGGCCTTCTGGAGCGAGCTGCTATCTCGAAGGAGCACCGTTCATTAATGAGCATGGTGCTCGGCAAGATTTCCTCCGCCACAAGCGGGTTGAATGAAGCCTTTACGAGCCTGCTCACAGGCTTTGAGGTATGTAATGAAAAAATACGTAATTTTTGGCTGTGACGCACATGCTAGGTGTGCTCCATATGGATAGTAGCCCCTGAGACTCTGGTTGCCCGCCCTAGGCGGCAACCGGAGGATCATACTGTGTAAGTAATGATTGCGCTATATATATGCACAGGTGTCTAAGGATCCGGCAGCCGACCTGTCCATTGAAGTTGCCGAACTAAGGAGGCAGATTGGAGCTATTGATGCCGATATCACGCTTGTGAACGAGCGGCTTAACAAGTCACAAGGTATGTGCTCTGCTTTCCTTATTATATTGTATAGGAAAATTTGAGAGGAGCATAATATTAATGCGATATGCTTGGACTGCAGACGGTGCTGCTGCCATGGAAGCCCTAAGGGCGGAACTTGCCCAGGCCAAGGAACAAGCTCGGGTTAGCAATGCGGCTGCCCTAAAGGCGGCCGAAGAGTTGAGAGTCGAACAGGCTGCTCATCACCGATGCGAAGACAAAATAGTCGAGATGGCTGTGGAGCTGAAAATGCCGCCAACCGGTATGAACTCCTTGAGAAGGAGAATCAGGTGAACTTGGCTGACCTGAAGAAGGCACTTGATGTGGCCAAGGAGACGCGGTCTAAGAGTAGAGATGCGCTGGAGGAGCTTCGCCTGGCCGGAGAGATCGCGGCTGGAAACCCCTACCTATTGCGGATGAAGTTTTTGGATCCAATGTATGCTCCCCTGGATCGACTCTGGAGTCCTGCAAACGCGTACGTGGACTTAGCAAAGAGTACGGCTGATGCGGCCTAGTTTTTCGAGGATCAAGATGATAAAGAAGGGGAGAAGTTGTTCTGGTCACAATTCCATGCTCCCGCGCGCCCATTGCCGTTGAGTGAGAAGATGGCTGCAGTGGCTGAGCTTCATCGGCTGTCCGGTCTTGCAATGCGGTCTGTAGTAGACCATGTATGGCCGAAGGGGCCTAAGCCGGACAGTTATTTTGTTTTAGTGCGACAACTCCTTGGTGTCGTATCACAGATCGATGCCATGAGGAGGTCAGCGTGTATAGAGGGTGCACAGATGGCGCTTGCCCGCATTAAAGCATATTGGATAGATCTGGAGGCCACCATCATTGCGACCCAGAATCCGGCGGGAGGCCAGGATCCGGCCGAGCACTACTTGGAGCAGGTAACAGAGGGTGCTCGCTTAATAGAGGCGCAGTGCTCGAAGAATGTCATGTTCGAGTGACAAATCGTGTCTTTGAAAAACAATGTTATTTTGATTATGAGGTTATAGTTATACTTTTTGCCCGAAAGTATTATTGTGCCTCCTGTGCGGCCGTTTTTATGTATATGTGTAATCTGAAAGTTAGCAGTCGTTGGCTTCATCCCCCACGCATACAATGCGGGGGTGTTTGCGAAAAATTTGCATCATCACACTTGATCCAACGTCTTGGTCCATTAAGGAGGTGATCGCACGTCGAACTAGGCAACCGGACTATACAACTGTAACAGTTTCACTTAGCCATAAGAGTTTGACGGTGGGGCTACTATATAGCCCCTAGTACCTTTGCGTGCATCCGAATATGGGCGCGTGTGTACATGACCGTAAAACGGTCCTTCGTTAATGCGACGGAATCCTAAAGATTCTGATAAGTCTTCGAGTGGTTGAATAGTCTCTCGCTGTATCATGACAGACAGTTTTCGGCTTTCTCTACTAAGGTGCTCATCCGGAATAACCAGCGCACAATCGCAGTAGTTCTCCTTTGGCCGCCTTAGCCGATAAGAACGGAACGTAAGGTGGCAAACCCAGGAGCCGGGCAAACCCAACATTTGACCAAAGACATGATTCGGAGCTGATGCATATAAGGCCAAACTCGTGACGCCGAACACTCCCGAAGGTATTCGGACTTTATAACATAAAATGGGCTGAAGAATGCCCTTTCATTATGAACCCTGTATTTCCAGGTACGTGCATTAGTCCGTCATGGCGAAATACCAATAACGGTAGTACCCTCTGTGGGTATAGTACCCATGGGATGTGTAAACAACAAGAGACAATAAAAAAGGTTTACACAGGGGCTTAATCTAAAGAGAAACCTTTGAGCGGGGCCCTGCTACACGTCTGCGCCTTTGTCTCTGTTGTGTCGTTTCTTGGAAGGGTATCACACGAATTGTGTCTGTAAAAAATAAAAACTCATGTAGAAGAGCGTGTGATGGATAGTAAAAGTGTAAGACATTGGCCTGTTAATGAGGTCAAGCCAACAGTGGAGCTGTATTAAATATCTATAGCCCCTGGTGTCCTCTATGGGATTACATACATGGTGCCCTAGCTCAGGTTTATCCAGGCTGCCGGACTCGTCTAACCGTGTCCGTGGTCTTAACGACCAGTCATGCTTTCTGGTATTAGAGGCCGCTTAGAGTCCGGCTGCTAGAGCCTTCGCATATTCCTCAGCACGTGAGGAGTGCTCTGTGTTTTCGCTAATGGTGATGACGCCACGTGGACCGGGCATCTTGAGTGTGAGGTAGGCATAATGCGGTACTGCGCTGAAGCGAGCGAATGCCGTTCTCCCGAGCAATGCGTGATAGCCGCTTTGGAGGGGGGCGATGGTGAAGAATAGTTCTTCGCTTCTGGAGTTGCCGGGGGAACCGAATGTTACCTCCAGTATTATGGAGCCCCTACCGTGGGCTTCAACGCCTGGTATCACCCCTTCAAAGGTGGTGTTGCTTTGGCTGATTCTGGATAGGTCTATCCCCATCCCGCGGACAATGTCCTAGTATATTAAATTGAGACTACTACCACAGTCCATGAGGACGCGAGTGAGATGGTATCCGTCAATTATTGGGTCGAGCACCAAGGCAGCTGATCCTCTATGCCGCATACTGGTCAAGCAGTCCCCGTGATCGAAGGTGATCGGGCAGGCCGACCAGTGGTTAAGTTTGGGGGCGACGGGCCTTAAAGCGTATGCGTCTCTGAGCGTATGCGTCTCTGAGTGCGCGTTCGCGCCTTCTCGTGGGTGTGTGAGTCGCGTGGATCATGTTTACTGTTTTTACCTCTGGTGGGAATTTTTTCTGTCCCCCAGTGTTCGGATGGCGAGGCTCATCCTCATCTTCACTTGGTGTTTCCCTTCGCTTGTGTTCGGCATTTAATTTGCCGGCCTGCTAGTAGACCCAGCATTCTCTGTGAGTGTTGTTCGCAGGTTTGTCAGGAGTGCCATGAATTTGGCACAGTCTGTCCAGGACTTTGTTCAGACCGGACGATCCCTCTTTGCTGCCTTTAAATGGCTTCTTTTGTTGACCGGGTCAAGAGCCCCTGAATCCGGCGTTGACCATTGTGTTGTCCGGGCTCTCTTCCTTGTTTTGACGTTTATTTTCATTGGGCCGTGGCTTCCCGTTGCCATCCCTTATTGATGTACTTGGGTCGCTGGTGCCTTTACGGGCCAACCAGCTATCTTCACCCGTGCAAAAGCGGGTCATAAGGCTTGTTAAGGCTGCCATTGTCCTTCGCTTTTCTTGGCCGAGGTGCCTGGCGAGCCACTCGTCCTGGATGCTATGTTTGAAGGCCGCTAAGGCTTCGGCATCCAGAAAATCGACAATTTGATTCTTCTTAGTGAGGAATCTGTTCCAAAGCTTGCGGGCGGACTCTCCGGGCTGTTGGATTATGTGACTTAAATCGTCCTCATCCGGAGGCCGGACATAAGTCCCTTGAAAATTGGCCCTGAAAGCGTCCTCGAGTTCCTCCCAACTTCCAATTGAATTTTCGGGGAGGCTTTTCAACCAGTGTTGAGCTGGCCCCTTCAACTTGAGGGGAACGTATTTGATGGCGTGGAGGTCGTCCCCTGGGTCTGTCGTTCCGTCGTATGCCTCTATGTTCACAGGTTTAAAACCCTGTGGAAATTCATGGTCCAGTACTTCTTCAGTGAAGCACATGGGGTGAGCAGCCCCTTTGTATCTGGACGTGTTGTGGCGTGCCATCGGCTGTTGTTGTGTCCGGTGCTGATTCCGAACTGGTATCCGATCGGTATGATCATTTTGGTGACCATAGTCCTGCGCCGGGGTGTGTCCTTTAGATCCATAGATGGACCTAGCCGCGCCGGCTTTCTTATCCAGGAGTTCGCATAAATCGTGTGCAGCGTCGGTAGCTGCTCTGTTGCGGTTATGAATTGGTTTGTCTGGCCTCCTGGCCGTGTTGTTCTTTGGTGGAACGGCCTCGTCGTCGAATTCTGGTAACAGCTTGCGTTTTGGATAGCTCTTTGTATGGCGATCGTCGCCGTACTTTTCTTCAGTGTCTAGCACTTTATTCCATCTGCAATTGAGCGTTTCCTGTGCGGCCTTTAGCTGTTGCTTCTGCTTCTTTAGACTTCTTGTAGTGTCCATAAGCCTTCTGTGGAGGTTATCTCGTTCCAAGCGTGTTTCCGGGATGGTGAATGCATCGCCATCCGTATTGTGTTCTTGTTCCGGGGCGGTCCGATGAATTCGTCCCTCGGGATCATTATGATCGGGCGTCTGCTCCGAGCTGTGTTCGGCATGACCTGGCTCATCCTGCTCCATTGCTGTGTCCATATGGTCGTTGTTGCCTTCGGAGTTGACTAGTGTGTCGATCTTTCTGGTGCTCTTATCGCTATTTTTACTGTTGCTAGACTTGGAGCGGCGTCTGCGCCGTTGTTTTGGCTTTTCCCCGGGGGTTTTATCTTCTGGATTGTCGCCATCGTCCTGCTTAGGCGTATCCACCATGTATATATTGTATGACGAGGTGGCAGTCCAGCGCCCCGGTGATTCTGAATCGTCTCCTGCACCGACGTCCATACCGTCGGTAACGTCAGAGTCAAAGTGAAGCATGTCTGATACATCGTCGACAGTGGCTATGAAGTGGGTGGTGGGTGGGCAACGAATTCCTTCGTCGCCTGCCCCATTCGAGCCGGACATAGTTCGGCCGAGAGACTCCTGACAACTAGAGGGACTTTAAAGAGTTCAGCACGTCGCCAAAGGGCGAGTGCTGGAAGATATCCGCAGCGGTGAACTCCATTACCGGAGCCCAACCAGATTCGGTGGGCTTGGAGGCACGCGGACTGGAACCTACAACCGGATACGAGTCCGGTGGTCCGGTGTCACAGGATTCCTTGGGGGTGAAGTCTGTGTTCGGCTCTACCGCCGATGAGTGTGCGGCCTCCGGGGCGGGGTCCATCCACCCATCCTCGGACGATGCAATCTGCTCTAGATTTAGGTCCGGGGCTCCTGCAGGGGCGATATCCCAAGCATTGTCCGCCAGCAGGTCTAGGTCGTGCTCATCGTGACTGTCCGGCGCTCCTGGCATAGGCCCGAATCCGTTGAAGATCAAGTCTCCATGATATCGGCCGTGTAGTTCAAGTTTCCGAACCTGTCCTGGTGGCCAGGGGCGTAGCTGCCGATCTGCTCCATATGGCCAAGCGAATTGTCCCGCAGTGCGAAGTCGCCGAACACAAAGATCTGACCGGGGAGAAAGGTCTCATCCTGGACCATGCCGTTGTTGATGATTGGAGGAGCCATCAAGCCTTGCAGCGACGACACAGAGGAACTCTCAATGAAAGCACCAATGTCGGTGTCAAAACCGGCGGATCTCGGGTAGGGGGTCCTGATCTGTGCGTCTCAGGCTGATGGTAACCGGAGGAAAGGGACACAATGTTTACCCAGGTTCGGGCCCTCTCGATGGAGGTAAAACCCTACTTCCTGCTTGATTGATATTGATGATATGAGTAATATAAGAGTTGATCTACCACGAGACTGTAGAGGCTAAACCCTAGAAGCTAGCCTATGATGATTATGATTGTGATCGTCCCTCTAAGGACAAAACCCTCTGGTTCATATAGACACCGGAGGGGGCTAGGGTTTACATGGAGTCGGTTACAAAGAAGGAAATATAATATCCGGATCGCCAAGCTTGTCTTCCACGCAAAGGAGAGTCCCATCCGGACACGGGACGAAGTCTTGAGTCTTGTATCTTCACGGTCCTACAGTCCGGCCAAAGTATATAGTCCGGATGTCCGGATACCCCCTGATCCAGGACTCCCTCACCAAGTCTTGTGGAATCTTCCTTGTATGCGACATGGGCTGTCCGAAGTGGCCCATGATAGAACCGCCATGGGGGTCCTCGGCCCGATCCACCTGGTCGGGAGACAACGTGGTGAGTACCCCCTAGTCCAGGACACCGTTAGTAGCCCCCTCAACCAGTCTTCAAGTTAGGGATGCTCCTCGATTCTTCCGAACTGTTCTTCATCTTTGGTCGTCGGTCTTGAAAACTGGTTCAACAAATCTTCCGATCTTCGATCTTGAGGATTTACGAAGTGGGTCCGAAGAGTTTACACGTCGGGTATCCGAGGAGCCCCTTTAAGTTATCGGCCTTTATCAATGCCTTGTTATTTTTACGCCAACCTCGGGTTTGAAGTGTTTCCCATGCGGCAGTGTCCTCTCGCGTCCGAGCTCCAACGCCGGACTGCATTCGAGGTATCTTTTGCAGCCGAGCACCAATGCCGGACCGCTTATGAGCTCCAACGCCGGAATGTATCCGAGCTCCAACGCCGGACTATACCCGAGGTGTCCTAGATTACCTCAGTCTTGAAAACGTTAAAAAAGGTTCAAACGAGCTTAATGCCGGAAATGCCTTCTATAGAGCCAGCCACTTGCAACCGAGCTTTATACCGGACTGCTTCCGAGGTATCTTTTGTAGTCAAGCACCAACGCCGGACTGTATCCGAGGCGGTGCACCACCTTGGCCATGGGCTGATTTTTATGAATTTAATCCCGAATTGTGCAATGTAATCTCTGCCGAGATGTATAGCCAGTAGCCATCAAGGTGCATGTTGGCCTAATATCCGGGATGCACCTGAAGGATAAAATCAAACCGCTGACTCCAGTAGCCCGTGAGACTCAGGTCAATTCGTGAAATCGGCCTGAGGATCAATTCCCAGCTCGACAGCATACTTAGGAATAGAAACGCGGTGTAATATATTAGGGAAAATAGTGATCGATGAACAGGCCCTTGATTGAGGGTCTTGAGAAGTCGCTGTAATATATTAGCTTGATGCTGGATAGGTCCAGATGGTACCTATTGTTGTCCGAAGACGCATTTGCACATAGTTCGGTCAAGCCGAACACTGAGCACTTTGAATTTTCTACATTGAATAAAATGCAGTAGCCCCCGAGACACTGGTCGGGTTGCAACACCAGATCAAGGGATCGATGTACCCATTTAATATTTGTAAATGATAAGCACAAAGCCCAGTAGCCCTCGAGCCTTAATGTGGGCACGGGTGGCCAAATTAAGGATCGATATCCAGAGTAAAATCACAAAGTATGTGTAATGATTCTATGTATCCAAGTACTCCACATCATTAATGCTCGGATCCGCACTGTACAAAACTTTGTTGACCGACCATTTGCTTCAACCTCCTCGGCTAGCAGCCGAGGAGTGTTTGTCCTACTTTATAAAGCCTTTATGAGGGCAAAGATTTACGGCAAACAAGGCAATCCGGCCAAACGGTTTTATAAACAAAGGTACGCCGAGAGATATGTTATATTACTTTTTAACGTAAGAAGCATCTTCCAAAGAAAATAGTCCCGCTATCAATTCCTTTCTTTGGGTTGTCATGCTAAGCATGATCATGAAACCTCAGCTCCAATCAATGTGGGAGCAAAATGTTGAAGATTTAGTTTGGGGAAAGTTCCTGAACTATGTGGTCTGTAAAGAACCTAAATTTTCACTTCCGTCGTTGCCGACCAATTATATCCTTTAAGATCGCTAGCTTTCGGCTTCGCCCAGTCTGAGGTACTAACTCGGATGACCCGGTAGTAACAATCACGGAGGCACTCCCTTTACCGCCTAGCCGAACAATCGGGAACGTAGGGGTAAGCACATGAGCCAGGCAACCCAGCTTGTCCAAAATCTTAAGTCAAATTGATGCATATTTATGGCTTTATAACGATAATTATGGAAGGCGACGCTTGTATAATGAATACAAACATTGATGATATATATTTATTTTGACTCCATTGCGACCATTTATCAGTTGAAAGTGCCCATTGTCAGCTTCTACCCCTTTGTAGATACTACGCGGGGTGTTTCCACAATAATAATACAGCCCTTAGCCGATGTCTCGGTGCCCAGAGACGGTTGTGTTAGCGGAAACAAGGCAATCAGATATGTGGGCTTTATAACTTTCACTTAGTCATAGGATCTTAAAGTTGGGAGGCTAGCTAGTAGCCCCCGATTAGTGTTCGGCGATAGTTGAGGTCAAGCTGTAAACACTTTGGTCAATATTATGAATGGCCCATCATTTAACACAGTCATCGGATCGCTGACCAGTTTACGCTTATTGTGACAGTCAGGTTTCGGCTTTCTCCACTGAGGTGCTTAACCATGCGAGCTGGAAGCACAATCGCAGTGGTTCTCCCTTTGCACACCTAGCCAAACAAAGCGGAACGTAGGAGGCAAGCACAGGAGCCGGGCAACCCAACTATTGACCAAAGACAAAATTTGAAACCGATGCATATATAGCAATATCCGAGAATGTTTTTGCCGAATCTCTAAAGGTGTCTGGCGTTGCACTGTGAGACTTATGCTAGAAACACACAAATAGTTTAAAATGCCATAGGTTTGGAAAACCAAAAAAACTTCAGTAAAAACTTGACGTCCGAACTAGATCAAGTGTTCGGTGCCAATCCAAAAATTGGTCTTAGAGAAGAAAAAAGAAAAAAATTGTGCTTCTGTCGTGCTTTAACATGACACATCCTATCTCAAGGCTTCAAGCGGGTCAGCCTACGGCTTCAACCTCCTATCCCGAAGGCGGAGTACTACTTGTTAGGCCAATTTAGCAAACTAAACTCTAGCGGATTTGAGAGAGAAATTAGGCTCCTCGGCTATTGACCACACACCCGCGTCGAAAAAAGGAGTGATAAAAAAAGACTTTGCAATGACTAAGAAGAACACACTTATTATAAAACGGCTCATATAAATTTAAGAGCCCTCAAGTGACTTGGGTAAAAGAATTTTTTGTATAATGATTGTATGTACCAAAGTACTTATATCATATCTGCGTTCACCCGAACTTTAAACGTGTCTTAACTAAATATGTGATCCCCTCCGAAATTCACGGGTCCCTAAACCCTAGATGTTCCCCTCTCCGCCGCTGGACACATCTGGATCGGACCGGACACGTCCGCCGCCGCGCCCGCGCCAATCAGGTGCCGCCACGTGGCCTCTGCCACCGCCCGCCGCCGCCAGGCCTGCGGCCGGCCCCCGCAGCCTGAGCCGCCGCCCGGCTCCTCCCCGTGAGCCCAAGTGCCCCCGCCACCCGTACCACCCCGCGCCTCCGCCCGCCGTCCTGCTGCGCCGCCGCGCCACCAGACTCCATCGCGCCGCCGCACTCCGCTGGCCGCCGCCCCCGCGCCGCCCGGCCCCGCCACCGCCTCCGCCGGCGCCGGATCCGGTGAGGTCCGGCCAGATCCGGCCGGCCCCATCCCGCCAACGCCCTCTCCGTCCAACTCCGGCCACCGTCACCTCGTCTCCGGCGAACTCCGGCCAGATCCGCCTCGCCTCGTTTTGCGTGCCGGGTCAACCCCCAGATCCGCGAGGTTAATTTCCACCAAGTCCCGGAGCTCCCTGTTAATTTTATGCCATGTTCATCACATGATAACTTCATGCTCGGTGCTCTGATTTGTGCATATAATATGTAAAAATGTTCACCATGAGATGCTATTCATTTTGTTCCATTGCTCCATGCTTGTTTGTGTTCATCTTGATGCCTAAATAATCGTTGCAAGAGTGCTATATGATGTTAACTGCTATCTGTTAACAGTACTTGGTGATTTGTCTTTTTCATTGCATTTTGTGTGTGTATCCTATGAGCATGAGCTCTACAGGTGTTTTGATCTACAACATGCCATATTTACATAGGTGCTTGCCATGTATTTTTGTGGTCAATGTGGTGGCTAGCACAAGCATGCAAACTAGGCTTCGTGATGTTGCTGATTTCAGTCCCTGTTCTGCTGTTATTTTGATACCATGTAAACTTGATGCTACAGTGATATCCATGCTTGTTTTCGGATACTTCAGTAAGGATGTTTTGAACATATGGTTATGCTCTATCCATCCATGCCCCTGTTTGCAATTATGGAGTGTCCTAGCACGTCTTGTTCTTGCTCTACGTTTGCGATAAAATGTTTCTGGCAGAATATTAACATGTTATTCCATATTGCCATGGTTGGTGCTAGTGATACATGCATCCTATGAAGTTTCTCTTGCCATGGTTAGCTTCATGAACATGTCATCTTGCTGTTGGTATTCTTGGTTTGTCATGAAATGCTTTGTGATGAGTGGTTCGAGCTCGCAAAGATGCCTTCATAATTCTGTTTATGCCATGCTCTATTTTTCTGCTAATTCTGAAACTGTCAATAAAACTTGCTATGTTTACATGGGTGCCATCATATCTTCTGTGCCTTTTTGGCTCATGTTCATTAAGGGACTTTTGTTCTATGAATTTAGTAGATTTATGCCATGCCTTGATGTGCTATGATATGTTCTTGTAGCATGTTGTTTGCTTGCTCTAAACATGGCTACCTGATGTTATTTCTGGCATGTTAGTATTTTTCACCAAGTCTGTGATGATGTTATCTTTTGCACTTTTGCCATGCCTGTTTGAACCTGCTCTTGTGTGATCTAGCCATAGCTCATTGTTCATGTTTTGTCAAGCATCTCTTGTACATCACCTCCATGTGCTTCGTTGCTATGTTGGAGTAGAGTAGCTTAGTTTCTTGTTGCATGCTAAGTAGCATCATGTTGTCAATCGCAGAATTGTGTCATTCTTGTTTTGCTTGCCATTTGCAAACCGTGCATCCATTTCTGGTGATCCTTATATCGATTTTAACCGAAATTACCTCATCTTTCCAGTGGAATACTTGGTTTGCCAAGTTGATGCCTTGATCATTCTTTGCCTTCCAGAGCATGCTTATGCATTGCATATCATATCTTGCATATCATGCCATGTATTGCATCATGTAGCTTGTGCATTGCACCGTGATTGATTGTTGTTCCATTACTTGTGTTCTTGCCTTGGGTAGAGCCGGGAGACAAGTACGTGAATGAGGAACCTGTTGAGTATGCTAACAAGGATCAAGCTTTCGACAACTCTGAGAACTTTGCAGGCAAGATGACCATACCCTCGATATCACTTCTATCTTTGCTTTGCTAGTTGTTCGCTCTATCGCTATGTTTGCGCTACCTACCACTTGTTTATCATGTCTCCCATATTGCCATGTCAAGCCTCTAACCCACCATTCCTAGCAAACCGTTGTTTGGCTAAGTTACCGCTTTTGCTCAGCCCTTCTTATAGCGTTGCTAGTTGAAGTTGAAGATGAAGTATGTTCCTTGTTGGAACATGGATATTTTGGTATATCACAATATCTCTTATTTAATTAATGCACCTATATACTTGGTAAAGGGTGGAAGGCTCGGCCTTATGCCTGGTGTTTTGTTCCACTCTTGCCGCCCTAGTTTCCGTCATACCGGTGTTATGTTCCTTGATTTTGCGTTCCTTACGCGGTTGGGTGATTTATGGGACCCCGTTGACAGTTGGGACACTCCTGCAGGGTATAAACTTTTGAGAGCCATGCCCGTGGTTATGTGGGAGATGGGAATTTGTTAATGTCCGGTTGTGGAGAACTTGACACTTGACTTAATTAAAATGCATCAACCGCGTGTGTAGCCGTGATGGTCTCTTTTTGGTGGAGTCTGGAAAGTGAACATGGTTTGGGTTATGTATGAACATAAGTAGTTTCAGGATCACTTCTTGATCACTTCTAGCTTCTCGACCGATGCGTTGCTTCTCTTCTGACTCTTACTTGCCTATGTTAGCCACCATATATGCTTAGTGCTTGCTGCAGCTCCATCACCTTACCCTTTTCCTACCCATGAGCTTAAATAGTCTTGATCTCGCTGGTGTGAGATTGTTGAGTCCTCGTGACTCACATATTCTACCAAAACAGTTGCAAGTGCCGAGGATACCAGTGCAAGTGACGTAACTGACCTCAAGTGGGAGTTCGATTAGGACCTTGGTCGTTACTATGTTTCGTTTCCGGATGATCAGTAGTGGAGCCCAGTTGGGACGATCGGGGATCTAGCATTTGGGGTTATCTTCTTTTCATTTGGTTTTGACCGTAGTCAGTCTATGAGTGTATTTTGAATGATGTATGACTTTATTTATGTATTGTGTGAAGTGGCGATGGTAGGCCAACTCTCTTTATCCCATTCTTGTTCATGACATGGGATTGTGTGAAGATGACCCTTCTTGCAACAAAACCTACAATGCAGTTATGCCTCTAAGTCGTGCCTCGACACGTGAGAGATATAGCCGCATCGTGGGCGTTACAAAGTAGGCCGAAAAGGAGGCCAAGAAGACCAGGGGCAGCCTCCGTCGCCGTGGCGCTTCGGACACAAAATCCGAAGACTCCAATGCCCATTCTTCCTCCGAAGAGGAAGAGGAGGAGGAGGAGGAGGAGGAGGGAGACGAATCCCCCTCGGGGGGAAGAAAGAAAAGGACGGCCTCCACATCCTTGGAGGCCGAGTCGACTAAAAGGGGAAAAACTCCCCTTCCAGAGGAGTCCACTACCGCCGCTGATAGCAGCCCGGAGTGGGATCCCAGGGCCTTGGTGAACTCGTGAGTATAAAATCCGAACATGCTTATGCGTCCATACTTGATATGGCATAACACTTTAATCTGAGCCATACTTCTTACAGTCATGCGAGGTCCCGCGCCAAACAATCCTCGTCGGAGGACTTGCTGGGTTCAGATGCCATGGAGAGCGGGATACCCCCGAAGGCCCCCTCCCCCAGACATGTGAATGACACCGAGGTCAAACTTCAGGGTCCGGACACAGGGGAGAGAAGGCTCCCGTGGATGTCGACGGCGGGGGTCGTCTTGAATCCGGCCCCCAGCCGGACACGATACTGGAGACCAATAAGGCCCCAGAATCAGACAGGCGGCCTCCGTCGGCTGAAAGGGGTGTGTCTATTCCACCGGCAACCTCTGTCCAACCAGAGGTGCCGGATGCTTTATTAGCTGCACTGAAGAGCGCCTCCATCGTTGATGAACACCGTGCCCTTATGGGTGCGGTGATTGAGAAGATTCAGTCCGCTGAGAGTGGACTAAGTGAATCCTGTATCAGCCTCATGAGAGGCTTTGAGGTATGTTTTATGAGGTTTGGAAGAGTGTCATGGTATAGATAGCAGCCCTTGATACACTGTTTGGTGAAAGAAAGAACCGGACAGAGGATCAAATTTATGTTTACAGGAGACTAACTTGATGACATCTATCTCTTTTTTAATAAGCAGGCGTCTGTAGCGACTGCCTCCTCTCATGCTGCGGAAGTATCCAGACTAAGGCATAGTCTGGAGCAGGCCGAAGGAGAACTTGGCCGAGTGAAGAAACAGCTGGAGGATAACCAAGGTATGCAGAAAACTTGTTCATTTATCACAAATGAATAAGTGTGTATGATTCAAATATTTTTATGATGTGCTCTAGGGGCGACGTCCGAAATTGAGGCTCTTAAGAAGGCTGTGGCCGAAGCCGAGAAGAAGGCAGCCGCAGAGCAGGCTCTCCGTGAGAAGCACGAGGCCAGAGTTATTGAAGCTGAGCGAGAACTTCAGGAGGCCGTGAAGAAATGCGAGACCTTGGAGCAGAGTTTATCAGGGAAAGAATCCGAACTCTCCCAGGCTCGCCAAGCCGCAAGTGATGCCCGGGGGAAGCCCAAGGTGCCCTGAAGGAAATCTAGGAGGCAAGGAAGATTGCAACTGGTAAGGCTTTTTCTATACAAAGCAGGTATTTGAAAGGAGAAAATCAAGTTGAGAGTTTGAATTCTGATTTCTCCAGGGGTATTTGCAGAGCTGCCGCGCAGCATATCTGATGTCACCCAATTCTACCGAGCCTAAGAGAGGAATACGATGAATAATCTCTTCTGGATGCAGTATCTGGCACCGAATTATCTGGTGCCTTTCTCCGATCAACTGAAGCGGCTGGTCGAACTGCATAAGGCGGCCAAGCTAGCCATGAAGGATTTAATTATCCGGTTGTGGCTTGCTGAGCCGATTCCGAGCAGTTACTTGGGGCTCGTGAAGCGGCTTGTGAGTGCCTACCCTCGACTTGAAGTCATCAAGCGGTCGGTCTACATAGAAGGTGCGCGAATGGCCTTCGCCCGCGCAAAGGTGCATTGGGGGAAGATGGATGCGGAAAAGCTGATGACCGACGGACCGCCGGAGGGAAAGGAGCACCGCAAGCCCGAGCTGTATTATGAAGGTGTCTTGAAAGGAGCCCTCCTTGCGGCGGAGCAATGCACCAAGGACATTATATTTCCATGAATACGGTCATGTTTGTCCTTTGTAATGTTTGAACAAGGTCATTTCTATTATTTATTACTTGTCGTTTGAAAGTTTTTCCTCCTGTGCGGCCGTTTTATATTCTAATCCTGAGAGTTGGCCAATCGTCGGCTTCTACCCGCACGTAGTAATTACGGGGGTGTTCGGGATAAACTTGAGCACTCTTTATCAAAGTTTTGGGTCCTTGAAGGAGGTGTTCAGCACAGCGAACTAGGCAATCGGACTATAGGGCTTTATCACTCTCACTTAGCCATAGGAGTTTTAAAAGGAAGGTAGGCGCAGCCCCTGGTGTTTGGAAGACCGCACAAGGGGCTCTATAAGCGCCTGATCGGAAGAAAAGCCGATCCATCGCACGCTGCATTGGTTATGGCATTATGCAGAAGAAATCCTTAAAGATTTTACAACCCCTCGGACAGTTGACTAGCTCTTGCTGCATCATGATAGTTAGTTTTCGGCTTTCTCTACTGAGGTGCTCGTCCAGAAGAACCGGGACACAATCGCAGTAGTTCTCCCTGTGCTACCTTAGCCGATATAACAGAACATAAGGTACCAAAACATAGGAGCCGGGCAAACCCAACTATCGACCCAAGACATGATTCGGAGCTGATGCATATAATGCTATAAGTTCGGGGTGCCAAACTGTCATGAAGGTGTTCAGACTTTTTTTGTCGTAGTATGGGTATAATGAAGCCCCCTGGCATATTAAGGCATATCGTGATATGCAGCTACCTTTTAACAAAAGAGTTTTAATAAGAAATAGCAGCAGAAAAGCATCATATAAACCCAGATGTTGTATTTGAATAATATGTCAATGCGTATGAGTACATGTAATGTGATAAAAAGAAATATGACTGCGGAACCTGCTGAGACCAAGCGGGAGGAAGTTGTATGCGGATCCGGAGTGTAGTCAGATGATCATAGAGGGGTGTCGGTGTCAAAACCGGCGGATCTCGGGTAGGGGGTCCCAAACTGTGCGTCTAGGCGGATGGTAACAGGAGACGAGGGACACGATGTTTTACCCAGGTTCGGGCCCTCTCGATGGAGGTAAAACCCTATGTCCTGCTTGATTAATATTGATGATATGGGTAGTACAAGAGTGGATCTACCACGAGATCAAGGAGGCTAAACCCTAAAGCTAGCCTATGGTATGATTGTTGTAATGTATGTTGTCTCCTACGGACTAAAAGCCCTCCGGTTTATATAGACACCGGAGGAGGCTAGGGTTACACAGAGTCGGTTACAATGATAGGAGATCTACATATCCGTATCGCCAAGCTTGCCTTCCACGCCAAGGAAAGTCCCATCCGGACACGGGAAGGAGTCTTCAATCTTGTATCTTCGTAGTCTTGGAGTCCGGCGGACGATGATAGTCCGGCTGTCCGGACACCCCCTAGTCCAGGACTCCCTCAGTAGCCCCTGAACCAGGCTTCAATGACGATAAGTCCGGCGCGCATAATGTCCAGCATTGCAAGGCAGGTTCCTCCCTTGAATAATCCAGAGAAGATCATTAACACCAGGATAGTGTCTGGGTCTGCAAAATAAATTCCACATTCCACCGTAGAGAGAATAAAATGCACACAAGTCCAATCTGCTGACGTATTATGCGGCATGGCATCACACCGCTACCAGGCTTTTACTTGAATCGTTTTTTTTACTATACCACCTCAGCACGTTTAGCGAAGCGGTTTCCTTGGCACGTCTTGTCGAGGCAGAGATCGTGTTCCCCTTATTCCGGGATTCTCATCAATACGTGCGTGGGTAACCTAACCGTGCCCGTCGCCACGCCTCCTCTATCGAAGGTGAATCCCGAACGGTCACGGAGACGACTCTTGGTATTTTTCCCCTTTATAAGAGGACCAAGGCTCGTTCTTTTTCTTCAATCTTGCATCGAATCTCCTCCTCGCTCCCAGTTCCAACACCCAGAGCCTCAGATTCGAGCGCTTCGGATTCTCAGCCATGTCAGGCTCCGACCTCCAGGGTCGGTGGATGCCCTCTTCCGTCACGGAGGAGGACGTGTTAAAGCTGTGTGAGGCCAAATACCTGTCCTACGAGATTTCGCACATGTTGCCCGCCCAAGGGCAGGCCGTGCCCGCCCCCGAGCCTGGTGAGTACGTTGTCTTCGTATCCCACCTCTGCCGGGGTTTAGGCTTCCCGACGGACCCCTTCGTGAGAGGGCTCATGTTCTACTACGGGCTGGATTTTCACGACTTGGCTCCGTAGTCCATCCTCCATATCTCCGCATTCATTATCGTCTGCGAAGCCTTCCTCCGCGTCACTCCCCACTTTGGCCTGTGGCTGAAAACCTTTAATGTTGAGCCGAAGATGATCGGGGGGCGTCAAGCGGAGTGCGGCGGGGCGGCCATAAGCAGAAGGGCCGATGCCCCGTGGCCTGAGGGTTCCTTCCAAGAGGGACTCGGACTGTGGCAGCAGGAGTGGTTCTATATCACCACTCCGAAGGGCAGCAAGCAAAAGCCGCCGCCTTCATTCCGCCCGGGACCTCCACGCCGACTGATGTCGTGGGTCAACCAAGGGCTCAATTGGGGGCCGTCCGAAGACGTGCCCTCATTGCAGGGCCGGATTCGAGACCTCCAGGCGAGGGAGATCAATCTGGTCGTGGTGATGCAGGTTATGCTAATCAGGCGTCTTCTGCCCTGCAAACGTCGTCCTCTCCGTCTATGGGAGTTCAACCCGGAGGGACCTCGAATTCTCCAACACTTCATGGGTGTGACACCCGTGGAGATGTACAAGTTGTTCTTCGGACCGCAAGTAGCGTGTCCGGAATTGACCGAGGACGCAGGCCTAAGCTGCAATCGCCCGGATACTCAGGTAAATAGCTCAGAGTCCGGATGTTCTGTTTATCTACTTTTCCAGAGTTCGCCTCCTGACCCATTACTCTTCACAGGAGTGGGTAGCGCGATCGAAGCTGATAAGGTGTCCGGCTCCCCTCCCAGAGACCGCACTGGAGCCCGTGCTGGTTAGAATGTTGGAGGTCGCGCCCGTAGAAGGGAGCGATGGGGAAAATAGAGGAGCTATTATTTTGCCCAAATGGGCGTCTGAAGAGGGGGGAATCAAAAACCCCTCCTTCCAGGGGGAGAAGAGGACCTCCTCCGAAGATCCGGAGGCCAAAGCCCCTAAACGGGGGAAGAGATCTTCACCGTGGGGTCCGGTGTCCGGGGAGAATCCGGACGTACAATCGTCGCTAAAGGATCAGCCCTCCAGCGAGCCGTGAGTAGGAAAAGGAGAGTTCATTAGTTAAGAAAATACCTTCATTTGTGCTTCTGTGGGTAACCGAAATTTCTATCTTGCAGTTCGGATTTGCAGCCTTCTCAGATGAGTTCGTCTTCGGGGGACCTTCTTCCGGAGATGATGGAGAGCGAAATGCCTCCGTCTGCTGCGCCGTCAGATAGGGCAAGCGAGCCTGAAGTATCGTCACGGAGGGTATCCCCGAGTCCGGAGGGGCCGGAGAGTTCGGCGCCCACTAGTATCCGGCCGGGAGAACTGAAAAATCTGCTTGAGAGGGCGTCCATCTCAGAAGATCACCGTGCTTTGATGCGTATGGTGATTGGAAGGATTTCGTCCGCCGAGAGCGAACTGCACAATGCCGCTACGAGTTTGCTGGCGGGATTTGAGGTATGCAAGAATGACGCACCCCTTTTTTTGACAGTTTTGCACATAAAAGTGCGCCCTGTATAGATAGTAGCCCCTGAGACTCGGTAGGTTGTCGAAAACGACGGTGTGCCGAGGATCAAAATAGCAAGTAATGAATGTCGCCGTTCCTATGCAGGTGGCGGATAGTCCGAGGGCTAGCCGGACTAGTGGCGGATGCGGACATCGCACTTGTCAACCGGTGACTTGACGAGTCGCAAGGTAAGTGAGTTCTCCACAGTTGCTTTATTAAGGGGGTCAAAGCCCTCCTCTGATAAATTATATGCTGTGATACAGACGGTGCTGCTACTGTGGAGAGCCTTCGGGCCGAACTTGCTCAAGCTAAGGAGCAAGCCCGAAGGAGTGACGCGGCTGCCTCGAGGGCGGCCGAGGAGTTGAAAGCCGAAAAGGCTGCACACTGCCGAAGCAAGGAAGAGATGGACGAATTGGCCGTTAAATTAAAAGATGCTGCCGACCGCAATGAGGCTCTTGAAAAGGAGCACTTATCGGAGCGGGAAGACCTGGGGAAGGCCACCACCGAGCCCAAGGATGCCCGTTCTGCAATGCGGGCTATGAAGGAGGAGCTCCGCCAGGCCGGAGATATTGTGGCTGGCAAGCCTTTTCTGCTGCGTCGCCGGTTTACGGATCAAAAGTATGCTCAACTCGGCCAGCTGTGGGGTCCGGAGGATCCGTATATGGACTTAGCGGCAAGTGCGGCTGATGCCGTTGAGCACTTCCGGAGCCA
This sequence comes from Triticum timopheevii, assembly GCA_963921465.1. Taxonomy (NCBI): domain Eukaryota; kingdom Viridiplantae; phylum Streptophyta; class Magnoliopsida; order Poales; family Poaceae; genus Triticum; species Triticum timopheevii. Next base: position 442,568,507 of record OY997274.1, on the reverse strand, counting down.
GAAGGATCACAAGACGGAAGAGCTAAATAGATTGTCCGGACTTGCCATGACTGACATCATGGCTCATGTCTGGCCAGAGAGGCCCAAGGTGACGAGCTATTTTGGCTTATTGCAGCAATTTCTTGGAGCGGTGCCGCATATCAAGGAGATGAAGCGGTCGGCCTGCATTGAAGGCGCGCGGATGGCTCTTGCCCCTGTGAAGACACATTGGACAGGGATGGATGCCACCGCTATTGCCGCCCAGGGTTCGGATGAAAGCCGGCTACCCGCCGAGCACTATTTCGGGGAAGTTGTGCGTGGCGCTCGTGTAATAGAGTCGCAGTGCTCAAAAAATGTCACGTTCAAATGAACGTTTTAGCTTGTAAAACGATGATTATGCTATAACTGCTTTTTATACTTGTGCGTCCCAAGTAGTAAAATTTCTCCTATGCGGCCGTTTGCGTATACATTTGTATAACCTGAAAGATTGCAGTCTTCGGCTTCAGCCCCCACGCACAAGGTGCGGGGGTGTTCGCAAAAATAGCGCGTTTTCACACTTAATCCGACGTCTCGGTCCTGTTAAGGAGGTGGTAGCATAGCAAACGAGGCAATCCGGACTATAATGCTTTATCACTTTCACTTAGCCAGTGGAGTTCGAGGGTGGGGCTACGATATAGCCCCTTGGGGCACCGCACTTCTCCGAGTTCGGGGCGCGTGTGTGCCTGACCGGGAAACGGTCCTTCGTCAAAGCGGGGAATTCTAAACATTCCGGTAGTCGATCGAGTGGTTGACCAGTCTCTCGCTATATCATGACAGTCAGTTTTCGGCTTTCTCTACTGAGGTGCTCGCCCAGCTAAACTGGGGCACAATCGCAGTAGTTCTCCTGGTGCCGCGTTAGCCGATGATACGGAACGTAAGGCAGCAAAACATAGGAGCCGGGCAAACCCAACATTTGACCAAAGACATGATTCAGAGCTGATGCATATAATGCCTAACTCGAGACGCCGAACACTCCCTAAGGTGTTCGCTCTTTATAATAATGGGCAGAACAATGCCCTAAGCCCCTAGTGTCCAGGTACGGGCATGGTCCTGTGACGCGGCCGATGCCAAAACGTCAGGCTCTGCTTTGGTTATAGGAAGGAACCAAGGAAGAGTAACAACAAGAGACAGTAAAAAAGGTTTACGCAGGGTCTTAATCTGAAAAGAATCCTCGCAACGGGTCCCTACTGCACGTCTGCGCTGTGTCTCCGTTGTGCCGTTATCCTGGACGGGTGTGCACGTTGTTCATCTATAAAAAGAGAGGAACTTTAGTTTGAAAACAACTCGTGCAAAAAAGGTATGTGTGAAAGAAGAAATATAAATAAGTAAAGCGGGGTTCGTATGAACTCGCGGTTGTTTGTGCGCGCAGCCCCTTGTGAAGGGGTGTGCGGCTAGGGAGCCCCCTAGCCTACCGATGCCGGACTCGTCCATCCGTGTCCGGGGTCTTTAAGTGACCCTCGCACTGAAATGATGCCTCGTGGACCGGGCATCTTGAGTGTAAGAGACGCGTAATGCGGTATGGCGTTGAAACGGACAAAAGCCTTTCGTTCCAAGAGTGCTTGATATCCACTTTTAAATGGGACGATATGAAAGATTAGTTTCTCGCGCCGAAAGTTGTCCGGTGATCCGAACACAACTTCTAGTAGTAGGGAGCCTGTGCACTTGGCGTAAGGGCCTGGCGTCACTCCTTTGAAGGAAGTGCGGCTGTGTCGAATTTTAGTAGGGTCTATCCCCAACTTGCGGATTGTGTTTGAATACAGCAGGTTTAAGTCGCTGCCTCCATCCATCAGGACTTTAGTAAATTGTAGTCCGTCGATTATGGGATCCAATATCAGGGCAGTCCGTCCTGCGTTTCGAACGCTTCTGGAATAATCCAGGTGGTCGAAAGTGATTGGTTGTGATATCCAATCTCTATGGTTTGCTGGGTTGGACCGTGCGAGGCTCTTTTTAGAAGGTGCCGTACTATTTTTCCGTATTATCACATTGAGTGAGTTTACTGCTTTGACCTCTTGTGGGAAAGTCTTTTGCTTTCCGGTGCTCTGCTGGTGGGGTTTATCGTCTTTGCTTGACGCGTTGAGCCCCTTGTGTTCGGCGTTTAGTCGGCCGGACTGTCTGAAAACCCAACAATCTCGATGGGTATGGTTTGCAGGCCTTCCGGGGGTACTGTGGATTTGACATATCCGACCCAAAATCTTGTTTAAGTTGGACAACTCAGTGCTGTCATCCTTAAGAGGCGGTGTTTTGTTGTTTGGCCGCGAGCTTTTGAATCCGGCGTTGACTGCCGTGCTCTTTGGGCTTTTCTCTTTATTCCGGCGCTGCTCTTTTCTGCGCCGTGATTTTCCGTTTCCATCTCTTATCTCGGATGTACTTGGGTCGCTGGTGCTGCATCTTGCTAGCCAGCTATCCTCTCCTGCACAGAAGCAGGTCATGAGGCTTGTTAGCACGGACATTGTCCTCGGTTTCTCTTGGCCGAGGTGTCTGGCAAGCCATTCATCTCGGACATTGTGTTTAAAAGCTGCTAAGGCTTCGTCGTCCGGATAGTCGACTATTTGGTTCTTTTTGGTGAGGAACCTGTTCCAGAATTTGCGTGCTGACTCTCTGGGCTGTTGAGTTATATGACTTAGATCATCTGCATCCGGAGGGCGGACATAAGTCCCTTGAAAATTTGCTCTAAACGCGTCCTCGAGCTCTTCCCAACTTCCCACAGTGTTTTCTGGGAGGCTTTTAAGCCAATGACTGGCTGGCCCTTTGAGCTTGAGGGGTAGGTATTTTATGGTGTGGAGATCATCTCCTCTGGCCATGTGTATATGTAGTATATAATCTTCTATCCAGACTCCAGGGTCTGTTGTTCCATCGTAGGCCTCTATGTTTATGGGTTTAAATCCTGCTGGGAATTCATGGTCCAGCACCTCATTGGTGAAACATAGTGGGTGTGCGGCGCCCCTGTATTTGGGTGTGCCACTATCTTCGGACACTTGACGTGTTGCCTTGCTTCCTGGGGCCTTCTTCTTTGGCCCGTAAATGGACCTGGCTAGGCCATCTGTCCTTCCAGGTTCATTAGTTGGTTTATGTGCGGCGCCGCTTTCAGAATTTTGCCTGTCATCCGGCCATCTATCCAACCAGGCAGCCTCTTTATTTTTTGATTGTGGGGGCTCTGTGGCCTCCTCGTCGAATTCTGGTAGCAGCTTGCGCTTCGGGTAGCTCTTTGATTGGTGGCCATTGCCGTATTTATCAGCGGTTTTGAGCTTCCGCTTTTCCTTCTTTAAGCTTCTTGCAGTGTTGACGAGTCTTTTCTGAAGGTTTTTACTTTCCGGCGGCGTGTCCGGCATAGGATCGTCCGGACTGTCATTTTCGCCGGGCCTGGACTGATTATCTGACTCATCCTGTTCAGACGGTTGCTTATCTGCATGTTCGTCGTCCACTTGTGTGCCCTGCAGTATTGCGGGGTCCTTAGGAGCGTTGTTGTTGTCGAGGCGGGACTTAGGGCGGCGTCTGCGCTGCCATTTTGGTTGTTTGTCGGCGGGGTTATCTTCTGCCACGGCCCGTTGGTCCTCGTTATCGCTCTCTTTTGGGGTATCCACCATATATATGTCATATGATGAGGTGGTCTTCCCGTGCCCTGTAGGCGCTGGTTCTTGTTCGTCTCCGGCATCGTCGTCTATTCCGTCGATGTCTTCGGAGTCATAGTCTAGCATGTCGGTTAGATCGTCGACAGTGGCTACAAAGTGGGTGGTGGGTGGGCTCTGAATTTCTTCGTCGTCCGTATCCCAACCATCCTGGCCATAGTCCGGCCAGGACTCTCCCGATAACGAGAGATGCTTTAGCGAGTTTAGGATGTCGCCAAAGGGCGAGTATTGGAAGATGTCCGCGGCGGTGAATTCCATAACCGGCGCCCCATCCGATTCGATTGATAGGGGCGTGGGAGGTCCGGAGTCCGGCAAGGAGTCCGGCACCTCGGAATCACGATTTTCGCGAGGGACAAGATTAGCGTTCGGCTCCATCGCCGTGGAAGTTGAAGCCCCCGAGGTGGTGTCCATCCACCGATCCTCAATCTAGGCGATCGGCTCCGAACTAAGGGCCGGAGCGGATTCGTGTGCGGCCACCAAGGCACTGTTTGGCGGCAGAGTTAGATCGTGCCCATCGTAACAGTGCGGCATGCTTGGCTGTGGCTCGAGCCCGTCGAAGATCAAGTCTCCGTGGACGTTGGCCGTGAAGTTTAGACTTCCGAACCTGACCTGACGGCCAGGGGCGTAGCTTTCGATATGCTCCAGATGGCCAAGTAAATTAGCCCGCAGTGCGAAGCCGCCGAATACGAAGATCTGTCCGGGGAGAAAAAGTCTCACCCTGGACAGTGTTGTTGGTTGAAGATGCCATCGAGCCAATCGGTGATGACACAGAGGAACTCTCAATGAAAGCACCAATGTCGGTGTCAAAACCGGCGGATCTCGGGTAGGGGGTCCCGAACTGTGCGTCTAGGCGGATGGTAACAGGAGACAAGGGACACGATGTTTTACCCAGGTTCGAGCCCTCTCGATGGAGGTAAAACCCTACGTCCTACTTGATTAATATTGATGATATGGGTAGTACAAGAGTGGATCTACCACGAGATCAAGGAGGCTAAACCCTAAAGCTAGCCTATGGTATGATTGTTGTAATGTATGTTGTCTCCTACGGATTAAAAGCCCTCCGGTTTATATAGACACCAGAGGAGGCTAGGATTACACAGAGTCGGTTACAATGGTAGGAGATCTACATATCCGTATCGCCAAGCTTGCCTTCCACGCCAAGGAAAGTCCCATCCGGACACGGGACGGAGTCTTCAATCTTGTATCTTCATAGTCTTGGACTCCGGCGGACGATGATAGTCCAGCTGTCCGGACACCCCCTATTCGAGGACTCCCTCAAGGGGAATATCTAGAGATTCCCTTATGCGCTCGAACTGTCTCCATGCCATCCATCCTAGCCTACGCAAAGGTGAACCTACAAAGAAAATGTAAGAAATTGTTTTGCGCCATAGAGCGGTTGAGCCGCGTTATGTGGCTTGTCTTAACTTTTTGCCGGAGTGTTTTTAATTAAGCTCCGGGCGAGCTGGGCCATCCTACCGTGCGGTAGTTCAGACTCCTTTGGCGGTGTCCGGGAGCTTGGCCATTGACTCGAGGTTCGATTGAAAGGTGCCATCCGTTGCTCTCGCTGTTAAAGCGGCGGTAGACTCTTCGGCAGTGAGGGGGAGTTCGTCCCTGCCATTAACCGCGATGACGATGCGGGACCGGGCATCTTGAGTTTACGGTAGGCATAATGTGGCACCGCATTGAACTGAGCGAACGCGGTTCGTCCAAGCAATGCTTGATATTCACTGCGAGAGGGGACGATGTCGAAGACTAACTCTTCGGTACGGTAACGGTCCGGAGATCCGAAGACCACTTTCAGTGTGATTGAGCCTGTGCAACAGGCCTCTACATCTGGTATGACACCTTTGAAGGTGGTTTTTGTGGGCTTGATCCCTGAGGGGTCGATGCCCATTTTGTGCAATGTATCCTGATAGAGCAGGTTCAGGCTGCTGCCACTGTCCATAAGGACTCGTGTGAGGTGGAATCCGTCAATGATGGGGTCGAGGACCAATGCGGCCGAACCGCCATGACGGATACTGGTAGGATGGTCCTTGCGACCGAAAGTGATCGGGCAAGAGTACCATGGGTTGAACTTTGGGGTGACTGGCTCTATTGCATAGATGTCCCTTAGTTCACGCTTCCGCTTGGGAATATGGGTTGCGTATATCATATTCACCGTTTTCACCCGGGGAGGGAATTTCTTCTGTCCTCCTGTGTTCGGTGATCGGGGCTCCTCGTCGCTTTGAGACCCCTTCCCCTTGTTTTCGACACCTGACCTGTCGGCTTGTCTGAAGACCTAGCATTCTCTGTTGGTATGATTGGCTGGTGTTCCTGGGGTGCCATGAATTTGGCATGGACGGTCGAGTATGCGGTCCAAACTGGACGGGCCTGAATTGTTTTTGTTGAATGGCTTTTTCCGCTGATCGGACTTGGAACCACTGAATCTGGCATTGACCGTTTTTGCGACGCTTGTGTTTGTTGCGCCATGGTTTGTTGTTGCTATCCCTGGCTTTTGATGTGCCAGGATTGCTTGCTGTGTTGTTGCTATGATCCAACCAGCTATCCTCGCCCGCATAGAAGCGGGTCTTGAGTGTGGTGAGGGCTGCCATGGACTTTGGCTTTTCTTAGCCGAGATGTTGGGCAAGCCACTCATCACAGATGTTATGCTTAAAGGCTGCTAGGGCTTCGGCATCCTGACAGTCGACAATTTGGTTATTTTTAGTTAGGAACCGGGTCCAAAATTTCCTGGCTGACTTTCCGGGCTGTTGGGTCATGTGACTTAGATCATCAGCATCCGGTGGTCGCACATAAGTTCCCTGGAAGTTGTCAAGGAATGCGTCTGCCAGGTTCTCCCAACTCCCGATGGAGTTTGTCGGCAAGCTATTTAGCCAATGCCGAGCCGGTCCCTTGAGTTTTAGTGGGAGGTACTTGATAGCGTGTAGATCATCTCCGCGGGCCATGTGAATATGGAGGAAGAAATCTTCTATCCATACCGTGGGGTCTGTAGTACCATCATATGATTCAATGTTCACGGGTATAAACCCTTCTGGGAATTCATGATCCATAACTTTATCAGTGAAGCATTGGGGGTGTGCGGCAGCTATGTGCCGGGCTACATTGTATTCGGTCCGGTCGGACTTTGGTTTAGTGTATCTAGCATGACGGTTATTGTCATGCGTTGTGGCGCACCCCGGTGATCCGTAGATCGATCTTGACTGTCCTGCTTTGTTTTCCAATACATCTAGCAGGTCCTTCGTGTAGCCCCGGGCCTTCGTGTTTTTGCTTGATTGGCGACGGGGTGCGGTCTGGACTTCGGGCTGGTGCGCCACTTTGTCTCGGCCACGGGGTGGCCGGTCGGCCGCATCATGTGCTGGTAGTGTGGGTTTTAACGCCTCCTCCTCGAGTTGAGGTAGCAACCTACGCTTTGGGTAACTTTTGGTAGGCCGCTCGAGTCCGTATTCATCAGCAGCCAGGACCTCGGTCCATCGATCAGTTAGCAGATCTTGATCAGCTTGAAGCTATTGTTGCTTTTTCTTCAGGCTTTTTACAGTGCCTATAAGCCGGCGCTTGAAGCGCTCCTGCTCAACGGGATCCTCAGGCACGATGAATTCTTCATCGCCAAGGCTCACTTCGTCTTCGGAGAGAGGCATATAATTATCATCCTCTGATTCTCCATCTGTTACCTGTTCCTTGGGGCTAGCTTGCCCATCTTCCTGCTCAGCCTGCTCGAAGCCTGCCTATTGTTTTTGTCTTCGGCACCATCCGGATTGTTATCATCTCTTGTGCCGGTATCACTATTTTTGCTATGGTGGGGCTTGGAGCGGCGCCTATGACGCCGGTGCCTAGATTGCTTCGCCGAGGGATTATCTTTTGTTACCTCACCGCCATTGCTTTCTTTAGGGGCGTCCACCACGTATATATCATATGATGAGTGGCTGTCCAGCGCCCTATAGGCGGTGGTTCATGTTCTTCTCCTGCATCATCGTCCATACCGTCGATGTCTTTGGAGTTGAAGTCAAGCACGTCGGTTAAGTCATCGACAGTGGCTATTAAGTGGGTGGTGGGTGGGGAACGAATTTCTTCGTCGACCGCATCCCACTTGAGCCGGACATATATCAGCCAAGAGTCTCCTGACAAGGAGAGAGACCTTAATGAATTTAGCACATCACCCAAGGGTGATTGCTGAAAGATATCCGCGGAGGTGAACTCCATGACCGGTGCCCATTCAGATTCGATAGGCACGGACGTACGCGGTTCGGATCCTGTAGCCGGAGACGAGTCCGAGGGTCCGATGATACTGGCCTCATAGTAGGTGGGGTCAGTGTTCGGCTCCAAGGCCGATGAGTGTGCGGCCTCCGTGGTGGGGTCCATCCACCCGTCCTCGGATGGCACAATCTGCTCTGGATTGATTCCCAGGACCGCCGCAGGCGTGATCTCCCGAACACTGTCCGATGGCAGATCTAAGTCATGCTCGTCGTGACTGTTCGGCGCACCTGACATGGGCTCGAATCCTTCGAAGATCAAGTCTCCGCGGATGTCGGTAGTGTAGTTCAAGCTTCCAAACCTGACCTGATGGCCAGGGGCGTAGCTATCGATCTGCTCCAGATGGCCAAGCGAGTTGGCCCGCAGTACGAAGCCGCCAAATACGAAGATCTGTCCGGGAAGGAAAACCACCCCATGGACCGCGTCGTTGAAGATAACTGAAGGAGCCATCAAGCCTTATCGCGACGGCACAGTGGAACTCTCAATGAAAGCACCAATGTCGGTGTCAAAACCGGCGGATCTCGGGTAGGGGGTCCCGAACTGTGTGTCTAAGGCTAATGGTAACAGGAGGTGGGGGACACGATGTTTACCCAGGTTCGGGCCCTCTCAATGGAGGTAATACCCTACTTCCTACTTGATTGATCTTGATGATATGAGTATTACAAGAGTTGATCTACCATGAGATCGTAAAGGCTAAACCCTAGAAGCCAGCCTATGATCATTATTGTTCTTGTTCTACGGACTAAACCCTCCGGTTTATACAGACACCGGAGGGGGCTAGGGTTACACAGTGTCGTTTACAGAGAAGGAGATCTACATATCCGAATTGCCAAGCTTGCCTTCCACACGAAGGAGAGTCCCATCCGGACATGGGACAAAGTCTTCAATCTTGTATCTTCATAATCCAACAGTCCGGCCAAAGTATATAGTCCGGCTGTCCGAGGACCCCTTAATCCCGGACTCCCTCAGTATGCTCTTCAGCACAGAGGGGGAGTTCGGCCTAGCCATTAACTGTTATGACGCCGCGTGGACCGGGCATCTTGAGCTTTCGATAGGCAGAATGTGGCACCGCGTTGAATCGAGCAAACACGGTTCGTACAAGTAGTGCGTGATAATTACTGCGAAAAGGTACGATGTCGAAGATTAACTCTTCGGTACGGTAATTGTCCGGTGATCCGAAGACTACCTCCAGAGTGATGGAGCCTGTACAACGGGCCTCCACACCTGGTATAACACCTTTAAAGGTGGTTTTAGTGGGCTTGATCATCGAAAGATCAATACCCATCTTGCGCATTGTGTCCTGATACAGCAGGTTTAGACTGCTGCCTCCGTCCATAAGGACTCGTGTGAGGTGGAATCCGTCAATTATTGGGTCAAGGACTAGTGCGGCTGAATTGCCCTGATTGTTATTGGCCGGACGATCCGTACAATCCAAAGTGATCGGCCATAGTTTATATTGTGGGGCGACTGGCTCCGTTAAGTCGACATCCCTAAGGTGCACGTCCGTTCCAGCTTGGGAATATGGGTGGCGTTTATCATATTCACCGTTTTGATTTGTGGGGGAAATTTCTTTTGCCCTCCTGTGTTTGGTGATCGGGGCTCCTCGTCGTTGTCATCGCTTTGAGACCCCTTCTCCTTGTTTTCGGCACCTGACCTGCCGGCTTGTTTGAAGACCCAGCATTCTATGTTGGTATGATTGGCTGGTGTTCCTAGGGTGCCATGAATTTGGCATGGACAATCGAGTATGCGGTCCAGACTGGACGGGCCCAAATTGTTACTTTTGAATGGTTTTCGCTGACTGGACTTAGAGCCACTGAATCCGGCATTGACTACCGTGTCTTCGGTGTTATCACCATTTTTGCGATGCTTGCATTTGTTGCGCCGGTGCTTGCCGTTGATATCTCTGGCCTCTAATGTGCCAGGATTGCTTGCTGTGTTGTTGCTACGAGCCAACCAGCTATCCTCGCCCGCACAAAAGCGGGTCATGAGTGTCGTGAGGGCTGCCATGGACTTCAGCTTTTCTTTGCTGAGATGTTGGGCAAGCCACTCATCATGGATGCTATGCTTAAGGGCCGCTAGGGCTTCGGCATCCAGACAGCCGACAATTTGGTTCTTTTTAGTTAGGAACCGAGTCCAGAATTTCCTGGCCGACTCTCCGGGCTGTTGGGTTATGTGACTTAAATCATCAGCATCCGGTGGTCACACATAAGTGCCCTGGAAGTTATCCAGGAATGCATCTGCCAGGTTCTCCCAACTTCCAATGGAGTTTGCCGGCAAACTATTTAGCCAATGCCGACCCAGTCCCTTGAGTTTTAGTGAGAGGTACTTGCTGGCATGTAGATCATCCCCACGGGCCATGTGAATGTGGAGAAAGAAATCTTCTATCCATACCGCGGGGTCTATGGTCCCATCATAGGGCTTGATATTTACGGGATTAAACCCTTTTGGGAATTCATGATCCATTACTTCGTTAGTGAAGCATAGGGGGTGTGCGGCGCCTCTATGCTGGGCTACATCACGATGCAGTTCAAATGAGTCTGGTCTGTTGTATTTGGCCCGGATGGATTTGCTTTTAGTATATCTGGCGTGACGGTCATCGTCACGCGTTGGGGCGCGCCCCCGTGATTCGTAGATCGATCTTGACTGTCCTGCTTTGTTTTCGAATTTGTCTTGCAGGTCATGCGTGTAGCCCCGGGCCTTCGTGTTTTTGCTTGTTTGGCGACAGGGTGCGGGCTGGTGTTTGGATTGATACGCTGCTTTATCTCGGCCATGAGGTGGTCTGTCTGTCGCATCCTGCACTGGTAGTGTAGGCTCTAGGGCCTCCTCCTCGAATCGAGGTAACAAACTGCGCTTTGGGTAACTTTTGTTTGGGCGCTCGAGTCTGTATTCCTTGACTGCCAGGACCTCAGTCCATCTATCAGTTAATAGATCTTGATCAGCTTGAAGCTGCTGCTGCTTTTTCTTCACGCTTTTTGTAGTGGCTATAAGCCGGCGCTTGAAGCGCTCCTGCTCGACGGGGTCCTCTGGCACGATGAATTCTTCGTCGCCGAGGCTCACCTCTTCTTCAGAGAGGGGCATGTAATTATCATCCTCCGAGTCTCCATCCATTGACTGTTTATCGGGGCTAACTTGCTCATCCTCTTGTCCGGCTTGCTCGAAGCTTGGCTGGGCGGGATTGTTTTCGTCTTCGGCACCATCTGGAGTGCTGTTGTCTCTTGTGCCCGTATCGCCATTTTTGCTATGGCGGGGCTTAGAGCAGCGCCGTCGGTGCTTAGATTGCTTCTCGAGGGGATTATCCTCTGTTGCCTTGTCATCATTGCTTTCTTTGGGCGTGTCCACCATATATATATCATATGATGAGGTGGTTGTCCAGCACCCTATGGGCGGTGGTTCTTGTTCTTCTCCTGCATCGTCGTCCATGCCGTCGATGTCTTCGGAGTCGAAGTCAAGCATGCCGGTTAGGTCGTCGACAATGGCTATTAAGCGGGTGGTGGGTGGGGAACGAGTTTCGTCGTCTGCTTCCCACTCAAGCCGACATAGTTTGGCCAAGAGTCTCCTGATAGGGAGAGAGACTTTAATGAATTTAGCACATCGCCCAAGGGCGAGTGCTGAAAGATATCTGCGGAGGTAAACTCCATGATTGGTGCCCAATCAGATTCGATATGCATGGATGCACGCGCTTCGGAGCCTATGGCCGGAGACGAGTCCGAGGGTCCGATGACATAGATCTCATTGGAGGCGAAGTCTGTGTTAGGCTCTAACGCCATTGAGTGTGCGGCCTCCGTGGCGGGGTCCATCCACCCACCTCGGAGGGCATGATCTGCTCCGGATTAAGAGCCGGGGCAACCGCAGGTGTGATCTCCTGAACACCATCTGATGGTAGATCAAAGTCATGCTCATTGTGGTTGTTTGACGCACCTGTCATGGGCTCGAATCCGTCGAATATCAAGTCTCCGCGGATGTCGGCGGTGTAGTTCAGGCTTTCAAGCATGACCCGACGGCCAGGGGCGTAGCTATCGATCTGCTCCAGATCGCCAAGCGAGTTGGCCCGCAGTGCGAAGCCGCCGGATTCGGAGATCTGTCCGGGGAGGAAATCCTCACCCTGGATTGCATCGCTGTAGATGATTGAAGGAGCCATCAAGCCTTATCGTGACGACACAGTGGAACTCTCAATGAAAGCACCAATGTTGGTGTCAAAACCGGCGGATCTCGGGTAGGGGGTCCCAAACTATGCGTCTAAGGCTAATGGTAACAGGAGATGGGGACACAATGTTTACCCAGGTTCGGGCCCTCTCGATGGAGGTAATACCCTACTTCATGCTTGATTGGTCTTGATGACATGAGTATTGTTGTCCTATGGACTAAACTCTCTGGTTTATATAGACACCGGAGGGGGCTAGGGTTACACAGAGTCGTTTACAAAGAAGGAGATCTACATATCTGTTTTGCCAAGCTTGCCTTCCAGACAGAGAGTCCCACCCGGAAATTGGACGAAGTCTTCACATTCCAACAGTCCGGCACAAGTACATAGTCCGGCTGTCCGTGGACCCCCTAATCCAGGACTCCCTCAGTCACCACGGTGGCAAATAAGTAACTACACACTGATTAGATAGCAAATAGTGCTATCATACCTAACTCTGCAGGCTGACAGGGTGCATTAAATGTGCCACTCAATGTCACGTCATAGCTTGCCTGGAAGGCTCTGCCGGGCCGTTTCGCTAGCTTGGTGCCTGCTCGTTTGACACGTTGTAGGACGAGTGTTGCTTGCAGGTATTTTCTGTAGGAGGTGGCTGCCATGTGGCATATAGCAGCCACTTAGTCACCTTGGAGCTTGACACTGCACTGATCGACGATGTATGTCGTGGTGAGGTGGTGCAGAGAAGTGGATTGCCTTCATTTGTCCCAGCAGGCCTGCTAGGACGATCCAGGAGGCTTGCTTTGGGAATAATCTCGTCTTTGCCAGGCTCGCCTACCCGGCAAGGGAGGTTTTTCCCTTAGTAGTATCTTGCTCCTCTGGCTAGTCTTTGCCATCTTGGTCTGTGCTTGGATCCTTCAAGGGAATCGGTCTGTCTTGCTTGAGTTGATCATGGTATTGTGAACTTGTCCTCGTGCATGTGCACAGTCTGGGTAATGGACCCAGGGTCTGTTGCACCGACACCTCGTCATGGCCTCAAGGAAATTGCGCCACTACTTCCAAGCCCATGAGATCACGGTTGTCACACGCTTTCCGTTGCAAAGGATACTCCAGAACCAAGAGGCTACCGGCAGGATAGTGGAATGGGCAGTGGAGTTATCTAGCTTTTTCCTAAAGTTCGAGAGCACATCAACAGATCAAAGCAGGCACTGGCAGAGTTTATTGCAGAATAGATGCCAACCCCTAATGATGAAGTGCTGGAAGGAGTTATTCCCGGCAAGGAATCACCCCAAGAATGGATCATGTATTTCGATGGTGCCTTCTCCCTACAAGGTGCAGGGGCTGGCGTGCTTCTCGTTGCCCCCACTAGGGAGCACCTGAAGTACATCATCCAGATGCATTTTCCCCAGGAGGAGGTGACCAACAATACAACAGAGTATGAAGGGCTCCTTGCGGGCTCATGATTTCCACAGAACTGGGAATCAAGAGGCTGATCATTCGAGGATATTCACAGCTTGTGGCAAGACAAGTCAACAAGGATTACCAAAGTCCATTGATGGAGGAATACATTGAGGAAGTGAGAAGATTGGAGGAGCGCTTTGACGGATTGCAAACAGAGCACGTGCCCCATGTGGAAAATAGCATTACTGATCATCTGTCAAAGTACGCTGCGCAGAAGCTACCTGTGGAACCAGGAACTTTTGTTCTCCATATTACTCAGCCCTTAGTATCCCCAACAACAATGGCCAGAAAGAGGAGGGAATTGGACTCCGGTAAGACTCTCCCGGTAGAACCCCTCGGGGTTCCTGGCAGGGAACCAGTCGGAAACAACTCCCCTTCGATTGCCTGGCTACACCCTCCTGCCAGGCCACTGGTTCCCACGCTAGAGGGATGTGCCCCCACGAATGAGGAGGTGCCGCTAGTCCTTGTGGCCGAGCCTCAGGCTCCAACTTGGGCAAGGACATAGTCCATTTCCTCCAAACTGGAGAACTTCCCGAAGAGCAAGAAGAAGCAGAAAGAGTAGCCCAAAGGGCCAGTATGTATCAATTTATCGATGACACTCTATACAGAAGAAGGCCCAACAGTGTGAAATTGAAGTGCATTTGCCGGGAAGAAGGAAAGGAACTGCTGGCAAAAATACACAAAGGCTTGTGCGGCTCCCACATTGGATCAAGGGCTTTAGTTGGGAAAGCATTCCGGCAAGGATTCTATTGGCCCATAGCCCTCCAATATATGGTTGAGCTAGTCACCAAGTGTGAAGCCCACCGGTTCCATTCCAAGAATATCCATCTACCCGCCCAAGCACTTCAGACAATAGCTTTGTCATGGCTGTCCGGGGGCTTGATATCCTTAGCCCTTTCCCCCGAGTTGCCGAGGGCTTTGAATTCTTGTACGTTGCAGTCGACAAGTTTACAAAGTGGCCGGAAGTAGCTGCCGTGAGAAAGGTTCCTGCTCAGTCAGCTATCAAGTTCTTGAAAGATTTAGTGTGCGGCTTCGAGGTCCCTGCCCAGATCATCACTAACAACGACACCCAATTCACGAGCCGCGCCCTCATGCAATATGTTCATGCCCTCGGAAGCAAGATCTCATGTGCCTCTGTTGCACATCCCGGAAGCAATGGAGAAGATGATAGGGCGAATGCTGAAGTGCTGCGGGGCCTCAAGACAAGAACATTTGATAAGCTGCTGAAGTGCGGAAGGAAGTGGATCGATGAGCTGCCGGTGGTTCTTTGGTCCCTCAGAACGACACCAAATCGAGCTACCGGGCAGACTCCCTTCTCCCTAGTCTATGGGGCAGAAGTAGTTATCCCCACAAAACTCATTTACGGGTCACCTCGAATACTTGCCTACGATGAAGTAGCGCAGGAACAACACCGGCGTGCCGACGCTGTTTCTCGAGGAGAACCATTTCCGGGCTGCTACGTGTGTTGCATGCTACCAACAAGCCTTGTGCCGCTATCACAGCCATAGGGTTCATGCCCGGTGTTTTGAGGAAGGCGATCTTGTCCTTAGGCGCGTTCAGTCTGCCAAGGGTACAAACAAGTTGTCGCCAAAGTGGCAAGGCCCTTACCGGGTAGTACGAGTCACCAGACCTGGCACAGTCCGTCTGTAGACCGGAGATGGCATTCAATTGCAAAACTCATGGAATATTTAGCATCTCCGCAAGTTCTACATATAAGGCGCGGCTGTTGGGTCCTGCCTGACAGCCACCCTTTTGTACAGGCCTTGCCTCAGTTGTGTGTAACACCTTGTACAAAGCCAGGCGCAGATCCTGAGCAACCACTACAAAAAAAGACACATACGTGACATTTTGGGCCGAACAAATTTTTTTCTGTCATACATATGACACTTCTATGACGATAATTGTGACAAAACTCGGTATCATCATAGATGTGGTGGGCTCCTACTTCTATGACAAAAAATCATGACAGGAAATGGGCCTTTCATCCTGGGCGAGCCGGAGACGCAGCTGCATGACATTCTTTGCGCCGTCCATGACAGAAAAAACCGTGGTAGAAGCGAGGGGGAGGAAAATTTCGGGGAGTTGCCGGTTACGGTGGGAGGTCGGGGGCCGAGTAATGCGTGTTTCTCTCATACACGTGCAAGGCGTTGGCTCTAACTGAACCCGAGCGAGGCGTTGGGCTCTAACTGAACCCGACCGATTGCACCGCAGGCTACGCGTTACTGAACCCGAGCGATCGATCGATGGCTGTTAACTGAACCCGATCGAGCGATTCCTTCGCTACTGCTGCTAACTGAAGCCGATCGATTGGATGAATAGTGAGCGTTGTGGGGGGTTTGGATGAACAGTGAGTGGTGGCGTTGCCTCTGGATGAACAGGATCCCGTGGTGTGGAGGGCTGGATCAACAGTAGACGGTGGAGGGGTGGCCATGGAGGGGTGGTTGAACAAGACCCCGTGGTGTGGAGGGCTGGATGAATAGTAGACGGTGGAGGGGTGCCCATGGAGGGGTGGTTGAATAGGAGCCAGTGGAGTAGCGCGCGGTGGAGGCTGGATGCACAGGAGCCTGTGGAGGCTGGAGGAGGTCAACTGTAGCCCGTGGAGGCTGGAGGAGGTCGGCGGTGGAGATGAACAGTATCCCGTGGAGTCCCGTTTTGCGGTACGCCACACCCCTCCCGATGAACAGGACCCCCGTTTCGACCGTAGCGCTCCAACACAAGTCCGTTTCGTCCATTTTGTGGTACGCCACACCCCTCCTGATCAACAGGACCCCCGTTTCGTCCGTTTTGCGGTACACCACACCCCTCCCGATCAACAGGACCCCCGTTTCGACCGTAGGAGGTCCGTTTCCTCTGTTTTGCGGTACACCACACCCCTCCCGATCAACAGGACCCCGTTCTGAACGTAGGAGGTCCGTTTCCACCGTTTTGCGGTACGCCCGGCCTCGTTTCCATCACCTGTTTCGTCCAAGCCCTCCCGATGAACATGACCACGCATTCCGTTCCGACCCAGCCGGTTGGCTCCCACGCGTTCGTTGCCTCCCGATGAACACGGCGCATTCCGTTGCCTCCCCATGAACACGACGCATTCCGTTGCCTCCCCATGAACACGCCGACGACGCTGTTTCTCCGTTCCGACCCAGTCATGTACACGAGCCCTCGGCGTACGTATGCGCGAGTAGGCGTTTGAGACCCCGCCCGTATGTACACATACGTGGCCGTATTTTCTTTCTTGCACCCTGGCTGTTGTATGTACGTGTACATGCTACGTGCGCGCCTCTACTATGACACATGCGCGCCTCTACATCCACTAGTATATATGTACGTACACGTTCGCGACCTAAATGATAACGCTACGTACGCTTCGACCAGATGGGTCCCGACTGTCATGCACTTCCTTGCCTGCGAAGATGTAGCTGGTGGGTCCCAGCAGTCAGGGGGGCGTATCATTTTTTGCCCACATGCACTTCCTTGCGTGCGAAGATGTAGCTGGTGGGTCCCAGCAGTCAGGGGGGAAACAATTTTTTCGCGAAGTACGGTGGCCCGTCCGGTGGGTCCCTGCTGTCAGGTGGAGGAATAATTATTTTGCGCGTAATAAGGAGGCACTTCCTTGCTGTGGCCGTGGACCTAGCTGTCAGCCTCTCCACGTACAGTCCACGTCCGATAGAAGTCGTTCCTTGACCACGTTGACCACGCCGCGTCAAGAGCACCAGGGCGGTGGACGACGGCGAGGCCTAGGAAGGGGACGACGCGGAGCTGGGGAAGACGCGGCAGTGGATGCCCACGCGTAGAGGAGTACGAGGGTTCACTGGTTCGCTGCGGTCTGAGGCTGCCGTCACTGCAGAATAACAGGGGGTGTGGGTGAGTAGAGGTATGGCCTGGCCAGCGGTGGGAGTAGTAGGGGGCAGTGAGGCCTCCGCCGCATCGCAGCCGGCCATGGGAGGCAGGAGCACGAGGCACGACCGGCGCTGGTTTGGGCGGCTGGAGCAAGAAGACCAGAGGTTGAAGAAGCACTACGGCCGTTGGATGGATATCGTACGGTCACTTGAGCTAGAATCGTGCATATTGACTAAGTTGACAAAGCCCTCCGTCCCCGTCAACTTAGTAGGCCCACAAGTCAGCCTGCCAATATACTGGGTCCCAGCTAACAGGGGGAGTATTCATTTTTTTGTGCGTAATAAGGAGGCACTTCCTTGCGTACGAAGACATAGCTGGTGGGTCCAAGTTGTCAGTGGCGGTAACATTTTTTTTGCGAAATACAGAGGCCCTTTCGGTGGGTCCCCGATGTCAGGTGGAGGAATCATTATTTTGCGCGTAATAAGGAGGCATTTCCTTGCGTGCGGCCATGGACCCAGCTGTCAGCCTCTCCACGTACAGTCCACTTCAAATGCATGTCGGTTGTTGACCATGTTGACTAGCCCGCGCCGAGAGCACCAGGGCGGTGGACGACGGTGAGGCCTAGGAAGGGAACGACACAGAGGCAGGGAAGACCCGGCAGTTGTTTCCCACGCGGAGGGGAGTACGACTGTATGAGGGTTTACTGGTTCGTCTGCCCTCGCCGGAGAATAACAGCAGGTGTGGGTGAGTAGAGGGATGGCTAGGCCAGCGATGGGAGTACAGTGGGGCGGTGAGGCCTGCGCTGCAGCACAGCCGGCCGCGGGGAGGAGGGAGCAGGCAGTCCCGCCGGCGCTTGTTTGAGCGGATGGAGCAGGAAGAGCAGAGATTGAAGAAGCACGATGGACGTTGGATGGACATCGTACGGTCACTAGAGCTAGAATCGTTCATATTGACTAATTTGACAAAGCCCTCTGTCCCCGTCAACTTAGTAGGCCCACAAGTCAGCCTCTACCATGGTGGATCCTAGCTAGCAGGAGGAGTATTCATTTTTCTGTGCGTAATAAGGAGGCACTTCCGGTGGGTGCGAGCTGACAGCGGGGGGGACGTTTTTTTCACAAAATACGGTGGTTCGTCTGGTGGGTCCCAGCAGTCCAGGGCAAACGTTTTTTCGTGAAATATGGTGGCCCGTCCGGTGGGTCCCAGCAGTCAGGGGGGAAACGTTTTTTCCGCGAAATACTGGTGGCCCGTCCGGTGGGTCCCAGCAGTCAGGGGGGAAACGTTTTTTTCCGCGAAATGCTGGTGGCCCGTCCGGTGGGTCCTTGCTGTCAGGTGGAGGAATAATTATTTTGTGCATAATAAGGAGGCACCTCCTTGCGCCTGCCATGGACCCAGCTGTCAGCCTCTCCACGTACAGTACTCTTCCGATGGAAGTCAGTCATTGACCACATTGACCATGCCGCGCTGAGAGCACCATGGCAGTGGATGACGGAGAGGCCTAGGAAGGGGACGGCGCGGAGCCGGGGAAGACGCAGCAGTGGATGCCCACGCAGAGAGGAGTACGAGGGTTCACTGGTTCGGCTGTCGTCGCCGCAGAATAACAGGGGAGTGGGTGAGTGGAGGGATGGCTTGGCCAGCGGTGGGAGTAGTATGGGGACGGTGAGGCCTCCGCGGCAGCACAGCCGGCCACGGGAGGCAGGAGCATGCGGCACAACTGGCGCTGCTTTGGGCGGCTGGGGCAAGAAGACCAAAGGTTGAAGAAGCACTACAGCCGTTGGATGGACATCATTGACCACGCCGCGCTGAGAGCACCAGGGCGGTGGACAACAGCGAGGCCTACGAAGGGAACGACACGGAGCCGGGGAAGACACGACAGTGGCTGCCCACACGGTGGAGAGTACGAGGGTTGACTGGTTCGGCTGCTGTCGGCGGAAAATAACAGGAGGTGTGGGTGAGTAGAGGGATAGACAGGCCAGGGATGCGAGTATGATGGGGCCGTGAGGCCTGCTCGGTAGCACTGCCGGCCACGGGAGGCGGGAGCAGGTAGTTTCGACGGTGCTGGTTTGGGCGGCTGGGGCAGGAAGATCAGAGACTGAAGAAGCTCGATTGCCGTTAGATTGACATCTAATGGTCTGACGCTGGTAGAGTCGATTGTTGACTAAGTTCCTTTTTTAAGAAACCTTGTGTACGCATGAACTTAGTAGGCCCACAAGTCAGCCTCCAAATCTGTGGCAGACAACATAAAGCCCATGTGCTATTTTTTATAATGTGCAGCCCATTTGCTAATTCTTAAGTAATTTATTACAGCCCATTTTCTGCCCAGGACCACGGTCGAAAAGTTCAACCTTATTTTTCATATTTTGGTGGAGTCCAAACTGTTGTAATCCCGAAATGATAAACATTTTTAAGAACTTATTGATTTGCCAAAAAATCGTTTTGTTTTTGTAAGCAAATAAGACGTGGGACAATTGAGTTGGTTTAAGGGAAAACCAGTGGTAAAAAAATCAGTATTGGGTGGGAAAAAACAACAAAAATAAGGATGTAAATATGAAAAGGGAATTTTATGTGTTTCCAGTATAATGATACGCGTATACGAACTAGTAGAACTATAGGTAGAGATTAGAAAACGGATGTAGGGCATGCGTTTCAAGAGGAAAATAGAACTGGGATGTGTGTTTGATTTAGTAAAAAAAACTGCCTGCGGATGTTGTAAGACAAAATATAACTAACGCTGGCGGGCCAGAGGCCAGTAGATACCTGCTAGATCTTTGTGCCCCGTTGTCGTCATGGGCTGGGCCTGTTAAAAACAAAACCAACCCTGGGCAGTCTACAGCCCAGTTGAAACTTGCTCGACCTGAAAAAACAATATACGTGCTCAGTAAACGAGAGAATTCTGCAAGTACAGACTGACAATTGGGATGCAGCACAGATATTGTTTTTTATCATGATAGTAAGTGCATGCACTTATTTCAAAAAAATTGGAGAACTGGGAATTCGAACAGCGGGTGCTTATGCTACCCATCAAATAAAATTTAGGTGCCTGAAAATTCGTTTCGAAACAAATGATTCAGCTTTATATCCACGCCGACCCTCGGCATGATGGTTGGAAGCAAATGCAAGTTCATACCAAAAGATCGTTAACAACAATACCAACTTGCGGACGACAAGGTAGTACAACTACCAATACCAAACTAACTTATAATTTTTTTTACTCCTGGCCCTAGTGTTCGTCCGGTAGAAAATCTTGCAGAGGACCAGTTCCCGCTCCTTCTCTTGCTCCAGGTCCCCGAGGTGGTACTAGTGTATCACCCAGTTGGTCCTCTGCTGGTCGAAGTTCTTGTTGGTGTGCAGCACTAGAACCTTTTTTGTTGCCCGTTGAGGGAGTCCTGGACTAGGGGGTGTCCGGACAGCCGGACTATCATCGTCCGCCGGACTCCAAGACTATGAAGATACAAGATTGAAGACTCCATCCCATGTCCGGATGGGACTTTCCTTGGCGTGGAAGGCAAGCTTGGCGATACGGATATGTAGATCTCCTACCATTGTAACCGACTCTGTGTAACCCTGGCCTCCTCCGGTGTCTATATAAACCGGAGGGCTTTAGTCCGTAGGACACAACATACATTACAACAATCATACCATAGGCTAGCTTTAGGGTTTAGCCTCCTTGATCTCGTGGTAGATCCACTCTTGTACTACCCATATCATCAATATTAATCAAGCAGGACGTAGGGTTTTACCTCCATCGAGAGGGCCCGAACCTGGGTAAAACATAGTGTCCCTCGTCTCCTGTTACCATTCGCCTAGACGCACAGTTCGGGACCCCCTACCCGAGATCCGCCGGTTTTGACGCCGACACCCATCTGCTGGTTGTTGACCATCACCGGCAAGGTATTGCCGGTCTTGTGCCACTTCGCGTGCATGTCGCACTCCGACTGTATCTTGCGACGCGTCCACGTGCCCCTTTTGAACGCCCTGGAATTGCGCCGGAAGAAATGCTTCCTTAGGCCACTCAGTGTGATACCTGCAGTATTGTGGAATACAGGTTTTAGTGTACCTAGTTGGCATTTTCATAACATCTTTGGCATGTTGCAGTCACTTGTTTCACTTTTTATTAACTGTCAAATTGTAATTGCTTCACCAGGTCTGCGTCTAAAAAGAAAAATAGAGCTATAAACAAAGGAATATGTTTGTGCAAGTAGACGGCCGATCGCTGTCTTACCTGGAAGTTTCTCAGGTTGGGTGTAGCATATGCCGTGCTCGCTGTCGATGGTTGGCATGAACAAATCGATGACAGACTGAAATCTCGCGTTGTCAGCACTCACTTTGGCCTCAAGGTGCTCGATCAGCTCCTGATCCGTGGGATCGAACTTGACACCAGCCGGCAGCACCGGCCAATCCTTCTTTGACTTGCATCGGTAATTCCAGTTATATGGTACTCAATGTATGATCAATCGACTGTTTTAAGTGAATGATGAAAGATTTCGACAGATAAGCGGTACTCCAAATCTGAAGTCCAGAATACCCGAACACGCCGCCGGGATTCTTGTGTCACCTCACGTGCAGCGTGTTGTCACGTTAATTCAATGTGTGGACATGATGAATAATTTGACCGACGTATAATAGTACTGCTACTGTACTACTTACTAGTCGTATTTAGTGTCGCAATTTATACATAGGTTTAACTAACAAGTATGCACTTGAAGCCTAACTGATATATATATATATGTGTGGCTTCTGCACAGCATCTCCATCATCATTATCAGTACATCCTATGCAGGTAAGTTAGGATGCACTTGATCCCAGGAAGGTATCTATCCTTCAAACTAGAGGATTGCTTCAAACTAACAACAGTACATAATATCCAACAAAAGAGGGTCGTGCTACAGCAGCAGAATACATGGCTCAGTCTAGATATCAGCACGAATCAAGTTGTGCATATTTGTTGTTGGCATGAACCACATCGCCGCATGTCGGGTTTGCAAAAGCCATCCATCGCATGGAAGCTTGATGCCTTTCACACACTGAAGATTATCTGGCAACAAGCTGTGTCGACGAATCTCTGGATATGGTGATTCATGAAACCCATGGTATGATGTGTAAACATAGCCCCCCCCCCTCGTGAATGGAAGTTGCATAGCACAGTAATCATCGCCGGTGATATGATCGATGATTGGTTGGATGATCGGATAATTGAGCCCGAGGAACAAGGAGTGGTTGCCGAGGCTGTAAACCCGCCTTCAGTTGAATACGCCTGGCCCAACGAAGCTGGGATCTTTCTCGAACACGAAGCAGTCATAGCCATCAATGTCACGAATGCCCCATGCATTATACTGCGTGTGGTTTGATGTAATGGTTTGGTCAATTTGGTACGTGCGAATGAGCATCAAATGACCGCCGTCAGCTGAACGAGCGATAAACCACCACCCATCGGCTGGTATGATTTCAGGTCCTGGAATCATGAAGGCCAGCGCATTTGCGTCTACTGCAACAATTCAAATTGGAGACCAAAAGGACAAAAATAAACAATCGTGTTCAGAGTATGTGTGGAATTAAGATTATTATAACAGTGACACATATCATAAACAGAGAATTGCAATGCCGTGGTCATAATCATGCCCCAAGTTAAAAAAATAAGCCAATGGCTTTCATATTCTAGCAACATGTCATGGTTCAAACATCATGTAACAATGAGAGGAAAATAGCTACGACAGCGCCTACTCATATTCTACCATAGCACTTACTACTACTGTTCTCATATCAACTCTAAGCAATAACATGCGTTGTTATAAAAATCCTGTAAACGAGAGTAACATATAGCAATCATGATGTTATGCTCATCATATGTATTCTAACAATC
Organism: Triticum timopheevii; assembly: GCA_963921465.1. Taxonomy (NCBI): domain Eukaryota; kingdom Viridiplantae; phylum Streptophyta; class Magnoliopsida; order Poales; family Poaceae; genus Triticum; species Triticum timopheevii. Next base: position 442,545,331 of record OY997274.1, on the reverse strand, counting down.
ATTAGATGTCAATTGTTCTCATGTCAACTCTAACAATAACATGTGCGGTCATAAAAATCTAGGAAATGAGAGGAACATATAGCAAAGATGTGGTTATAGACATGCTATGCATTCTAAATTTGTAACAAATGAACAGGCAGTCGTATTCATAAGGTAAAGATGAGATGAGATAGAACAATTACACGACGATAGATTCCACCAGTATAGGCAGCCAATCTGCGCATCAACCGTGTAAATGATGCCATCATGCACTATAGCATCAGACAGAAATGTTGCCTCAACAGGATTGATGATGATCCATAACCATGTATGGCGACCAGATTCCAGATAGACTAATCCCATGTTGAACAAGGCAATGAGCTTGTAATCCATGTAGTCGTCTGATGGTGTGGGCACTTCGCAGATTACAACTTCTACAAACAGAGGTCGAGCCAAAAGCTTGAAGCGTCTCGTGCGTAGTAGGCAGGAATGTCCGGCGGGCCGCGAGGCTCGATGGCGGCAGTATCCAACGATGGAAGGGAGATCTCTCGCTGGGTGTAGATATCCACGAGATGCCATGGACTACCGGTGTGGTGGATGAGGACGATCCAGTTGGCCTTCATGCCCGCCCAGTAGTGGCCGCGCATGAAGGACAGGTTGACGGGTAGTGGTAGCATGTCGAGGGGCACCACGGCAACCTCCGTAGGATCCTCAAGTGGTGTCTAGGCCACCTGCGAGGATCAGGCATCAGCAAGCAAGGTGTCTTGAAAAGAGCCGACCGGTTGCAGACGAGTAGATGGTACAAAGACACCGAGCATGCGGCCAGACAGACGGTGCTGAGTAGGTCCATACGACTACAGATCTGCTCCAAGATAACATCGGGAAGGGAATTCCAATTGCGGCTCTGCGTGTCAGTCGGTTCTGCCAATGGGGTTTTTGGTGCCTGCGAGCCAGCGGGGAAGTGGATTCGGGCGGGCGAGCGAAGAAGCTTCTCCTCGTGTGGCCGAGCAGTGAGCGGGGGGATATGGTACCCGCGAGCTACCAAGGAAGATGGCGCGGGCGGGCGAGCAGTGAGCGGGGGTAAATGGTGTGCAGCCGACGATGGGAAGAGAGGAGGAAGAAGAGTGGAAGACGGGGAAGAAAGTGCATTAAATCTCAATTCTATTAGTACTACTACCAGGATATACCGTCCTTCGGAGTGTAAATAGTTACACCGATGACATGTGGGTCTACCACAAGAGGGCCCATATGTCAGTTAATGGAGGACAGAGGTGCGTAGGCGTATTTGCGGAAGCGTGCTCTACTGGCAAACATGATGGCAGTACTGGGTAAGGCTGATTTAGTAACAATAACACACTGGTTTAGCTTATTAATTACGTGTCCCATCTGCTGCAACGTGCATTGTCACTTCACTGCAAAGACTAGTTGAATAGTTCTCTCTGACCGAGATGGGGGATAATGGATCGCGAGGACTTCCTTTCTACAGTATCCCTTTGCCTCTACGCTCACTTCACTCATTTTGCTCTGTACCTAGTCACTTGTTGAAATCTGTAGAAAGACAAATACTCCATATTTGGGAACAGAGGGAGGCTTTTACTCCGTACTATTTGGGAACAAAGGGAGTATCACCATATGGAGGGAACAGAGGAAGCTTGAAATATGAACATGTCAATGGGAGGGAGTAAGCCCCATGCATGCATGCATGCATGCAACAAGCAACACTCACACGTACACATGGACGCACGCAACACTCACGCACCCATGCGGCACACAGCACACGACACAACACACACACTCATGCTCAAGTGCTCAACCTACTCCCTACGTCCGTGAAAGACTGTACATTTAGAGATTTACACATTGACCAGGGCATAATTAACACCCAAAAGTAGCAGACTTATGTGTGCATGCGACCATTGAGATAAGAAGATTAAATGAAGGTCATTGCATGCTGTAATTAAGGATAGACATGTAGGTGTAGCCTGTACCTACAGCACAAGTTGGTGCATTAGTCAATCAATATCGATTTAGATTAAAGGCTAAATGCATTGGAAGTGTAGATGTACATCATGTACTACACTCTTTGTTTTATAGCCGATGTACACTCTTTGTTGGAAGACCAAGGGAGGACACATGCATGCACTCACATACATAGCCAGGGCGGTTCGAGCGCAAGGGTTGGACTCGTGTCGCGCCTACGTAAAGTTTTGTTTAACTAATTTCTTTGCTCTGCCAACTGACAGGTGGGACCCAGAAACTAGGTGACAATTTAACCAGTCAACAAAGTGCCACCTCGAGTATGTGGCCGGTCAGTAGGGTGCAATACGGTGCTCTACGATGAGCTAGTGATCATATAACCGACTTAAAACTATATATAGTGACCGTAAAGAGCGTATTGTTACATACGTTGACCGCCAGTGTATTTTTATTGTTTCATATTAAGCCATATTAATCAGAAAGGACGTAGTATGGACTACTACTAGTACTAGTACTGCTTTGATGTGTCCCTTCAACTTGCCGAACGAGGAGAAGCTTGCTTACTACGCCTCTCCCTCGCCCACGCGCGCGGTGGTTCACGGGACGAGGAGAGGGTTTTGACTACAGCGCCCTCTCCCTCTCCCTCTCCCTCGCCCTCGCCCTCGCCCTTGTAGTGGACGTGCAGCAGTTCAATCGGTGTCAAATTGCCAGAAGCATATTGTACTGTAGTATCATCATTGTTGGACCTTCCGAAGAGGCGAAGAGCCAAGTGCAAGGTTCACACGAGTACAAACTGTTGAACCTCCCGAAGAGGCAAAGAGCCAAGCGCAAGGTTTTATAGGAGTTGTCGTCCTAGTAGGAGTGTACTACAACTATAGAGAACGATGCTACTGTATGATGCCGCCACGTCACGTATATCCAAAGCTGTGCCACCTTTTTTTCTCAAAGAGCGTGTTGGAGCCAGTGCAACAACCACACAAGTTGCACGTACACATAACACATTTACTAGTAATAAATTCTAAAGGACAAATGCCAGTATGCCACACAAGTTCATCTCCAATTCATGTGATAAATTTGTGCACGACTAGTCTACATATATTCACAGCGCTACTTTTCACAATTACCGTACTCCACTTACATGTTATAGATGGGATACATGCTAGTCCTCCTCCAGGTTCCAGTCCCAGGTGTTCTTCATGGATGGCACGATCCATAGCGGTGGGCAATGGGAATCATTGTCGCAGCTTTCTAGTCTGGTTCCACACGATGGAGACTCATCCAAGCTGAAGCGGCATAAATCAGGGATAACGTGTCCCAGCATGTCATTCATCCGGCGGTGCGCACTGAAGGCACAACCATGCTTCATGAACGGCAGGCCTCCCGTGTCGTGCACGGAAGGTGGCATCCGCTTCACAATGGGGTAGTTGTCCCTGATGAAAAGCGAGTACTCTCCAAGAGTGTTCCTCGGCACCCACGTACCATCACGGGGGTCGAACTCGGCGCCGTTCATCTGGTACACGCGGCATACCAGATCTGGACACATGGTGGTGTACATAGTCAAGGTCCATGCATAATAATTTTGTGCTCAAATATGGCGGTCAGTAATACTGTGCAGCAAATAGTACTACTCCGGTATAGAGGAAGTAAAATAACCGGCTTATTATATATAGCCACTCTTGGCTACATGGATGAGATAGTAAGACATGGAAAAACAAAAATGGTGGCAGCTAGTAGGTTCAAGTCTTCAAGGGCCTAGCTAGCTATACGCGTCCTCCAAGGTAAAAAGTACTCCTACTAGTACTACTAAGTATACTACTAGTACAACAATGAAAGAGAAGGCGAGAGGGTTAAAAATGGAATACCTAGGTAGATGGTGACGGTCCGATCGTGGTAGATTGTGTGACCATGTTGCACATCAGTGGTACCATGGGTAACGACTGCTAAGATAGTTGATCCCAATATGCCAAAGTCATCTACAAGGTTCCAGGTTAGACCGAATCGCGGATGCAAATGCACATCCAGGATTGGCGATCTTATTTTGATCGGGGGATGACTAGTCCCTACAAAATAATGGAGTACCGTTAGGGATGCAAATGATGGTTTGTGCATTCCGTTTGTAATCTCCCGTGCCGTAGGATGGCAACCAGATGAAACAAGTCCCCTAGCTTGTCACCGCGAAGATGCGGCCTAGATGGTGCACGACATCTTCGAATGTGTAGGGGTACAAATCTGCCGCCGCCAACATGCGCCAGCCTCTGCCGTTACTGCGTCTTGCATTGATGGCAATCCTTATGTCGAACACCGCGATGAGAGAGTAATCGTCGTAGCCGCGTCGCTTTGTCGGCAGGTCCGCAATTGCTATCTTCTTCAATCCCATGTAGGAATCATCATACGTATTCAAGCCCAGCCAGTCCGGAAGCCTGATCCCAATGGTGGAGAAGGGGTCTACCAAAACGGCCGCACTACTATGGATGTATGCAATCCAATCTTTGTTGGCACCGACCCAAACCTATATATAAGACGGTGGGCAGCGGAGAAATTACGGGATGGAAATGGCATAACTAAGTACTACATGATCAAACTCCATTACTGACCTGCTCATCGGACAAAATCTGACTACCTCTCAACGTCGGCAACTCTAGCGGAGTCAACATGCAACCATGGCCAGGGAGCGGTGGACTGTTCAAAGGATTGTCCCATAGAAGAACCTTCTCCTCGAGGATGTATGGAAGACCAACAAGCATGGCCTTTTCCCAAGCATGTTTAAGCAGCGTCTTGAAAAAGTTGGTGCAGGAAGCACCGAGTCTTGCGGCGGTGAGGACGTTGGAGCGGCGTGCGATTTCTCCCAAAGGATTGTCGTCCAAGGTCTCCCAGCCCCGACGAGGAGGAGAACCGCCTGGCGAATCCATGGGAGCAGCGACGAACTGCCTTCTCTTTGGGCGGAGGGGAACTGGAGAGGAGGAGATAAGAGTGTAGTAACCGCAGGGCCTCGTCCCTTCCAACTATAGATCGTTCCTCAGCAAAGGGGTGAGGCTATTATTTACTACTAGTACTAGCATTATGAAACATTATGGGATTGCATTATACTGTAAATAATAGCACTAGTAAGAAATTTTTGGCACTAGGTAGTAGTTTTTGGCATGGATTAAGAAATTTTGGGTATGTTTTTGCCATTTTTTGTACACGCCAACTAGTGTCAAAAAACGTCTTACATTATGTGACGGAGGAGTACGTACTCGTACTGTAGCAGTACTAGTACTACTTTTCTCAACTAGTAGTGCGATGTACTGTACTTCTAGTCTAGTCTAGTATAGTGCACCAGTTTTGAACTCTTGAATCTCAGGGCCAAGGAGCTATAGTTGGAAGTGGAGGGTACTACTGTTCTCTAGAACCATCGATGTACTATCAATGCAGGGGAAGTACACCTGCGTAGTGGCCTAGTGGGTACTCTCAGTGCTCTATTCGGCCCCTCCTCTCACGTAGCTGGCCTACTCAGCCGCTCCTCTCACGCACACACAAGCAGCCTGTTTATCAGCGACGGTTACTGCGGGGGCAGAACATTTGAGTTATTTGATATAGCGAGACTAGGCTTTTCACTTCCATTTGTGGAGGTGTAATGGATCTCGTCGAACTTTGTTAGTAGTTCCTTCTTTATGAATGAGATGAAGCAAAGCTTTTGCCTCCGTTTAAAAAAAACACGTCAAGAGGAATTTCTTTTATAGTAGAGCCGATAATGGAGTGAAGTCCATGCGTGCAATGCCACAAGCTACAGAGTAGTAGTAGAGCACTTTACGTACAGAGCCATATTGCACAGTTCCCAATGCCCCGCCAGGCTTTTCCGGCTCCTCGGGCTTAATTGGGAGGCGCTAGTTTAAATATGCTACTAGCTGATGAGGTAGCTGCAAGCGAGGTGCGGCTAGGGTGAGCACGCGAGCCACGGGATGCTGGGAAGGAAAACCCGTTCACGTGGCTAGGCTGTCCAGTGCACCCAGATTGTGGGGCCGCACGTCCGTTTGACTTCAAAACTCAAACTACCCATGTAAAATATTGGCTCGCAACGAAGTGTAGTAGTACTATTTTAAAAAAGGCCACCGTGCGTTCGGCCGGGATCGAACCCACAAAACGAGGTATACACTCCCGCGACCACTAGTAGTACTCGTTGGAGTACAATGCAACCTAGAATCGCCTTTTGTCGCTAGTAGTATGTACATTATTCCTTACAAGTACCCCTAATAATGCAAGAAACCACTAAAATGCCAAGAAACTACTACCACTTGCATACGTGGCAGACTTAAGATAAGACTACCTTATCAACCATTGTACATGCTCTTACCAACAAAAATCCTCGAGTGACCTCCTACCTCCGGCCGTCCACCTAGTAATCCTCGGCCATGGGACGCAGCTACCGCCGCCAGCAGAAGGCGAGGTCAAAACCGCCGGCGGTGCGGAGCCCATGTTGCGGCAGCCCGGATGCCAGCTCCATCCGGCGCTCGCGGCCGCTAGCTAGCCAAGATAACTCTGTCCAGCTGCTTGTTTGCAAGGTTTGCTAGCTAGATTGGCACGGCAGCACGACGGCTTGCTCGCGCGCGCCGCGCTCAGGCCAGCCATCTGGCTCGAGCTAAGGCCAGCGCAGTGGCTTGCTCGCTCATGAGTCACGCTCGGGCCAGCCTGCCAACCCGTGCGGAGGCCAGCGCGGCGTCCGGCCCGTCCGGCGGAGCAGCGGCCAACTCGCTCATCACCGGTGCCACCAACGAACACGCAGCAGTACTGTTTGAAGTAATGTTCAGGAAAAATAATGATTTGAGGAGGAATAATAGGATAGAAGGTCAGATGTGCGTCCCTCGTGTCAACGGTCAAACAAAATGTGTTGGTTTAAGCTGCCTCGTCAGCACGGACATGTGGGCCAACCCTGTCATAAATGGGTTTAAACGAACCTAATCGGTAGGAGTACTAGGTAGTAGTTTTTGGCGTGGATTAAGAAATTTTGGGTATGTTTTTGCTATTTTTTGTACAATAGATTCTTCCTAGGGCTGGTTGAAAGTGGTAGTTTTTTGTTAAATACTCTACATATTGTAAGTAGGAGTGAAAGTTAAGCTTTGGAAGCCAATAAGCAATGCTAGTTACATAGTGCATATGTGTACATTATTGAAAGTAAATATCAACCATGAGTGACTAATATCTTGATGGAAAACTTAAAACTATGGAACACTAGGAAAAAATGCATGGTTGGAAATACTAGCAATGTTCATGTCCATTGCAACGAATCATAATTAGAATAATACTTATTCACAAACTTAGTACAAAACACTCTAATTTTGATATACATATGTCACTAGAGATATATTATGTTTCAATTAGAATATATTCCTTGGGCTGTTTTGGTGAGGTCAGGGAGGGATGTGGTTGGTTTTAAGATACTAATTATGGGTTTTTCTGCAAATTGGTAGACAAGTGGGATGTTGTTGAGAAAAGGCAACAACTTACCTCACAATCATTAGATGTAGATCTAATAGTCAGGAACGACGGATGGCAGCCACACCAGCATCACCAACTTAGTCTTGTGTAGGAGTACTTGCAAGATCCGTGCATTGCACGGAACATCAAGATGCATTTTTTTATAAAACACTTGTTGTGATTGACCCCTGCGGGAGTAATCCCATGTGTAAACACTAATGATATCTCGAGAAATATGAGATAAGGTGAAGAGGAGTGGGGTGTGGTGGTGGTTGGTGGTCGGACTGAGCGGAGGCATGGGGATTGACGGCGCCGGCAGCGGCCACCAGGCCAGTTTGTTCCAGAGGCTTCCTTTCTTAATTGCTCAACAATGAGGTTTGTTGAAGATAAGGATGAACGAGGGAAGGCCTTGTCTGCAAATGTGGAGAGGGGTCGTTTGTGTCCATAAATGGCGTATAGATAGGGAGACAATGTTGATGTTGTCCGAAATTGGCCTATGAACGGAGATGCAAGGGAAGCGAGTCATCGTGTGTGTGATAGGGACTTCATGAGAGATCTAGAATAGATGGTGTAGAGAACAATGTGCGAAATCGAGAATGATTATACATTAGGAAGCTATGCAAAGAGTCACGACATATATGTATACAGGGAAGGAGCTGGGGTGGGTCCGCATGTGGGAGAGATAGAAAGAGGAGAGTGGTGCACAAGGAGACAAAGTGTGCTTGTTTGCAATGGGGGTGGTGTGTGAGGTGAGTGCGCGAGAACCACATAACTAGGGAGATAGACATTTGGGGGCGACGTTTTGTGTGTATGGGAAATATACACTCTACATAGTGCGTGTGCTTGGGTAAGAGAGATAGCAGGAGACCTAGAGAGTGAGGGAAGAGATGTGTGCATGCCCGAGAGACAAAGTGATAGAGACCTATGTTGGGGTCCGGACTTTACAAGAGAGAGGGGTGTTAATGTGCTCGTGTGTTGGTGTTTGGGGGAGAGAACGACTTCTCTATGTGTGTGTGTGGTGGTGGTGGTGGGGGCTTGACTTCAGATAAAGAGTGAGGTGTCCATATTTGAGGGACTTTAGCGTAATTGAGATATTGTGCACTCATGGTTGATCAATTTGTTTCACAGTTTGTGCTATGAGATAACGATACTTTTGAACATGCGTGATATACCTTGATGTACTAGAATTACAAACCTTAGATTGGAATTTTGGAATTCGACTCCGTCATTAGCTTTTGTAACTCATTTAAACGGAGGTACAGTTTTTAAGCCGGGATTTCGTGATTTCAAATTCATATATCAAAACCTACAGATATACACATACGGGCATGTTCAAACTTTATGATCATCCACTTTATTCATACACATACACATTTTTGCTTTTATCATCATATTTAGGATAAAAACATTTCGAATTTCATTTGAATTGGACCGTATGATGGTATTTTCTTGTTGTAGCTCAATGATCCATATTTGAATTGAATGGACAATCTAAGTTTCGAGTTGGAGACATTGACTTTCAGAACTTGCACTTTTTTTGCATGCAAAACAAACAAATTGTCAGCCATGATATCATAGTCGGCCGTACGAGAGCAGAATACTTATAATTTTAGGCGCCAGAAGCTTTCAAACTTCCCGCTCACATCGAAATATCACGCGCCCAAAAGTTTAGCCCTGCGATATTCCTGTATTACCCCTACCACATGAACAGAAAAGGGCTGCTTTGGTAACTCCATTGTTTTCCCCTCTTTGCCCGCAACATTCTTCCCCAGAGCCCCTTCCCTTCCCCTCCCCGACCCCCCCAACCACAGCAAGCCGCCGAATCTAGTCCTCCGCCGCAGTGATGGACCTCACACACCGCCGGATCTACCTTCCGCACCTTGGAACCCCCAACTGCCAACTCATCACTTCACCGGAGCCGCTTCAGCGACTGGCTTGTCCACCACTCTAGATCTCCTTGACCGCCATCATGGTCCACCGCACGGGATCTGCTTAACCGGCGCCCTCGTCCACCAAGCGTAGGCCCTTCACTGACTCCCTCGTCCGCCCCTTCGCTGGCCCTTCATACAAGCCCTCGTCCGCGGCAACAGATCTGCCTCACCGAAAGCACTGTACAACGCGCCCGTCGAAGCCTTCGTCCACTGCACCGGACCCGCTCCACGGACGCCATATTCAACTCCATCGGCCCTGCTTTACCGACACCACAGCCTCATCAGGTTATTTTGATTTGTACTCCTTCGGTTTTTATCTTTATCGTGCAACTGTTCACTTACCACAGATGAGCTTTCTTGTATGTCGACAGGCGTCGCAACCGTAGCACCGGAGCCGCTTCAACGACGGCGACAGCTGGCCCAAACTCAACCGTAACACGAGCACCATCGACAATCCTTAGCTATCAAGTATGACAACGATACCCATACGCCGCCGAGAATCAAGTACTATTATCCAACGGCTGGCGCCTACGTTCACTTTCCTAGCATAAGCACCGCACCTTTGAATTTCTTCAGGGCATCATTCAGTTTTTCATGAGACGCATTATTCTGCTTGCACCTATAGGGCCATACTTCTGGCAGTGAACATGTTACACGTGCTAAATCACATACCAGTGCACATATAGTTAATATGCTTTAGTTTTGTTCTGATGCCACCTGTTGGTTCCATCAGACTGCTTAATGTCCTCTATGCTTAATTACACATCAGCAAACTAGCATGTGGTTCCGCTGCTTTTTGTTCATCTTACCCTACATTTTCTGGTGCTAGCTATTACATCACTGCTCCGAGCCTCTGTTCATTACTTGTTTGTGTGTTCTTGATCTTCCCAAGTTGCATGACTAATTTGACGCTTCTATTAATTATGGAGCTTCCAACCCCATCAAGCAAAATATTTGTTCTTTTGGGGCTGGCACCTCGAACAAGCATAAAAATAGAGGGAAGCAGATATATTGTCGTGTATGCACACACCCTTCTTTCATTAGTTTAGATGAACCATTGATGATCATTTCGGACCAATGCATGCGATTAAAATTAATTTTACCTAAATAGATGGTGCAGAATAAACTACAACAACTAGATTTGCAACCACGGGGTGCTGACGATATCTTCAAAGAACATTGCAACAACAGCTAAGCTTCACAGCAACATATGGTAAGCCAGTGTGTTTTAGTACATGTGAAATGTAATGCGAGTGGGATGCTTTCTTGGCTTGTGCCCTCAACGTGTAATCCTACCGAATTACAAATAGTTCAGTTGTTTGATGTGCTGTATTGCTTGATTCGAATGCTTGTTTGTTGTTACGCTATACCTGAGTTGGCCAATATGTCAGCAGTGCCTGCTGTACTATCGTAAAGAAATGCATGCCTATTTCATTTGAGTCCTTAACTTTTCCTCTCAACTTCATCACAAGATTGTCTTCGTAGTTTATATGAGGCCACACTGTTAAGTGCTTTCTCAGATTATTTCAACTGCTTAGATGCCTTGGCAACTTAAATATAGCGGTTGTACACTCCCTTTCAACTAGGGATGTCAACTGGGTCCCGTTTAATCCCGATTAAAGTCCACTAGTGGTATGATAGTTCAAAAGAGTTTTTGTTTTTTGAGCAAAATGAACTAGGGAGGTAGCAAAAACTAACTAGATGGGACTGGCGGATGTCGTTTATTTGCCACTTACATCCCTAGTTTCATCTTACCATTGTAATTTCTTTTCGGCTGATGCTGCTTCGAACCATTTAAATATAGTTTGCCATGCTCGGCAATAATCTGTCCGTCGTTTACCATGTAAGCTTACTGCCTAGATCATACGATAACTATCTCTTACTTATGTCCAGCGGAAACCTTTCAGGATGCCGTTCACACTAGGACACAATGTACAACCCCAGAATCTATTTGTGGAAGCAGTGCGCCATCCATGTTACCAGATGGTAGCAGTTCAGAGGCAACACCGCCGGAGAGCAGTCTGAGCACAGATATTATAGTGCTTGAGGCTCTACTAGAGGCGGAAAGAGATGGTGTGGCTGCCATGAATGAGGTAATCTTTATCTTGAGGCTGGAAATTACGGAATTAGCGGCACGCATTATGCAAGCAACCTAAGAATTGGAGGAAGTAAGAATGTTGCATTTTAAGACGGAGGAGGTCCTGTTGTTTCTGCTATCTGAAGCCCAAGGTAATCCCGGGTCTTCTTTAGATACCAGTTGAAATTGTCATTAGATTATTGTAGTTGCATGTTGTGTCATGTCTCTGAATGGATTATGTTGCAAGACCCCCTATGTTGTCCATGTGTTGTAATGATCTGAATTTTTTAGGCGAGGTAATCCTCAGTACTTGTATGATTGACATAAGGTGAACTGTTTTTCGTGTGAGCATATTGTATTGGATGAAATAACTATTTGAATCAGAGTGTATCCAACCTACTAAATTCGAAGATCACGGCATTTCTAAATCATAATCATATATAAAGGTGGAATAAATCTTTGTTGTGGTTTTGAAGAAATAAATAACAAAACATATAATTATCTGTGGATATTCATAATCAATACAAATTGGATTTAAATTTAGTTTGCCAGGTCCTAGGGCAAACGTGAATGCTAATTCTCCCAAGTTTTGAACGAAGCGGCTGAACACCCACTATAATTTGTGGGCTGCCCGAAGCAAGTGTTTGCGAGATGGAAATTACTGTCTACCCCTGACACTTGACATCCTTATCGACCGGATTTACACTGTTGTCCATAGGGGTAGACTAGTAACTTCAATCAGACGTGACACGACGGCCTCTGAGTCCATTCAGACACGGTGGGCGCCAAACGTGGGCAGCAAAACACATTTGATTCAAGCTCGTCCGAAAGACATGTGTCTCTTCCTCCATTTTCCCATTCATACATGGTGGGCGGCAAAACAAACTCTCCTCGTCCGAAATCGATGTAGGCTAATATTTTAAATAGGGGCAGATGTGTAACTTCCGTCAGACATGACACAACCGCCCTACCTGTCAGCCCTGTTCATACACCGTGGGCGCCAATCGTGGGCGGCAAAACACCCTCTCCTCGCCCGAAATAGTTACCGGCAAATATTTGGGAGATGCGAGATTACCGTCCTATCCCCACCGATGCGATGTCCGAAATTTTTAACGGGGGATAAGTGTCACGCCCAATATGCGATACTATCCTAAAGAGACTCGAAGGTCCCACCAAGGATAGAACCGCATATTGAAACGCTTTTGCAAGGTGGGGGCAGGCGCGGCTCCGGTTGACCTGCTGTTGGTCGGAGGCGACGAGGGTCGAAGACGAAGGCGCGACCGAGCGAGGATCGAGCATGTGCATTCGTGATGTCCTGCGGGACAAAGACAACAGAGAGAGTTTGAGCGACAGAGAGAGAGGAATCAAGGAAGAGGGAATGAAGCAGGGGCACGGCCTTGGCCGGAGAGGTTGGCGACGCGACGGAGAAGGGGAGCACCGTGGCTGCTGGTGTTGGAGACGAGCGGGAGGAGGGCTTCGGCCTGCTGCTACTGGTGGATGGCGGGGACGACATGAGGTAGGAGGCGGCAGGGAGCTCCTGTCCCTGGCTCGCGAGGAGGCGAACAGGGAGGTATGCGTGGGCTGTGGTGGTTGGATGGATCGGGAAGGAGGAGGCTTCGGCTTGCTGTGGTTGGGCGGCGGTGCAAATCGAGGGAGGTGGTCGGAGGCGGGAGAGGATCTGGAATTGAGGGATGAAGGTGGTTGGCTCGGTGGGGAAAACGAGGAGACCAGGTGGGCGACGGCGGCGGCTGGACAGGGGAGGATCCCTAGAAAATAGGGTTTGGTCCAAAATGGACTAGGAGTAGACTATATATATATATGGGAAAAGAGGAGAGTTGGATCATCCGATCAAAATCCGACGGTCGAGAAAAGATAGGTTAGGAAAGTCTAAATAAGAAACGGAGATGTTTTAGAGATGTTAGGGGATGATCTTGACTCAAAGGTAACGACTGCCCGGGTCGGGTCCGGGACAACTTCCGGACGCGCGCGAGGGGTCTGAGAGCTGGCAAGAGGGGTTAGGTGATCGCGTGCAAGTGGGTGGTTGGTCTCAGAACGGTCAACGACGAAAAGCGGTCTGACAATTGGTCAATAGAGACAAAGAGAGAATCGGCAACTACGAACGTTAACGAGTTCTATGAAAAAAACATGTGAATGCAATGCCCATGATGCCATGAGATGAAATGCCTGACATGAACAACAAGCAAAACAAAAGACAAAAACCCAACCACAAAGGAAAAATCATATCGCATCTCCGGAAAAGGCAAGAGTTGGAGTTACGAATATGGAAAGTTGTATCCGGGGCGTTACAACACTCCACCACTATGAGAGGATCTCGTCCTGAGATCTAGGATGGCACCGGAGAGAAACGGAAGAGGAAGAGAAGAGGTAAACTAAGTTTCTTCTTTGCTAGTCTTGAAACCCATGGTAATGGGATTGCTGAGTCCTCGTGGCTCACAGATTACTACAACAACAGTTGCAGGTACAGGTTATGCGATGATCATGATGCGAGAGCGATGCTTGCTTGCTTTGAGTTCTTCTTCTGCTTCGTCGTTCAGGGATAGGTTCCAGGTCGGCAGCCTGGGCTAGCAGGGTGGATGTCGTTTGAGTTTCTGTTTGTGTTTCATCCGTAGTCGGATGGTGCTCTTATGCAAGATGATGTTGTATTCGTGTGGCATTGTATGCCTTTTGTATGTATCCCCGTCTATTATGTAATGTTGATGTAATGATATCCACCATGGAGAAGCTAAGAAGCTAGGAGGACCAGAAGCGGAAGACATGCATGAAGACGAAGAGGAAAAACGCCAAGTCCCAGACTGGCCGGACGATCCGGACAGAGCCCGGGCGATCCGGACCCCGGTCCGGACGATCCAGCTAATTCGCCCCGAAGACACCCGAAGCTCCCACTTGAAGCCGGATCATCCGGACCCCGCCCCGGATCAGCCGGACCCTACCCGGACATCTGAACCCCCAGCCGGACATCCGGACCTGCACCGCCACCGCCTGCATCACCAGCTAATCCGGGCCTCCACCCGGATCATCCGGCCAGCGCCTGCGCGCGCGTGTTGGGCTGAGCCCATGTACCCCTTCGCCCCCTAGCCTATATATAGGACTCCTCCTCCTCACTTTGAGACTTAGCATTGGTTTAGCTCATATTTTGTGTGAGAGTGTTGCTCATCCACTTGGTTACTTCTCCTCGGAGCTCACGACATCTTCGGAGAAGATCCCCCAAGCGGATTCAAGACCCCTTCTAGGGAAGACCATCAAGACCTTCTCACGGAGAAGAATGGCTACTCGTGTATCTTTTCCTTGTTGATTTTGAATCTTGTGCTACCTCATGTATTCGCTGATCTAGCCCTTGTGCGATCGATACTTGTCGGTTGAGTGATTCTCTCGTTCCTCCCCATGTTTTCCCCTTTGTGTTTTCCGCGCGTTCTTCATGTTTCCCCATAGGATCCACTCCAAACGTGAAAGATCGGCCCCTAGGGTTCCGCCCTACATCATCTTGGTATCATGAGCCACGTTGATCATGTTTTTGGAGCCCCTACCCTTCGTTTTCGAGCTTGATTTTGTTGATTTCGTCCTAAATCCGAAAATCCCCACCAAAAATAGCCCCAATTTTTTTTGTGATTTGTTGGTTTTGATGATGATTTGTTAATTTTGATCTGTGGATTCGGTGTGTAACTCGTGGATCTTACTTTTCCCCACCTTCTTCCCCTCGAAATCCATCCAAAATCCGCGGAATTGTCGAAATTCTCGTCGTTTTCGAGTTCATCCCGAGCAGTTCCCGATCGCGTTTGACCTGCCCGGATCATCCGGACCCTGGCCCAGATCATCCGAACGAGCCCGGATCATCCGGCTCCTGGCCCGAATCATCCGGCTTCCTCTGCCGAAACAACATTTCTGCAGTTCTCCACCACCACCACCTACGTCTACGCACTTCCCCACTTCAACCACCACCACTTCCACCTGCCAAAACCCCAGGACACAACCTCCGTACCACCATTCGACTTTGGGTTCGAGAATTTGAGTTGTGATTTCCCGTGTCCTATTGTGTTTCGGCTATCTAGGTACGGTGCGACATCAACATCGCCAACGCTCATCTTCGTTGACTACTCATCTTCACTACGGACGGTAACTTTGACGACAGCTTTGTCATACCTTGCAACTGCATTGATAACCATCATACCCCATCTTTTGTGTAGCTTACCCATCGAGACTAGCCTTTGAGTATTGCCGGCAACGTGACTTGTGCACATTAGTGATCATACCATACCATACATACCATATCATCTCTTGTGTCACCAAGTTGTCATCGCATATACAATTGCTATATTGGTTCATGAAGTATCGCATGAGAAAACAGCTCAAAAGTGAAAGAGCCACCCAAGCTTTTAAGCAAAGAGGAAAGATAAGCAAAAAGCTTATAAGCAAGAACCATAGCATCATACTACATTAAGATTGTCATATAAGATCATCTTGTATCATAGCACCGAAGTACCATACATATAGCATACTTGGGATAGAGATCGTTGCATTTTTGCCTAGTAGGTTGTGCACAAGCTCCGTATCCGCCTATTGTGCAATCGTGCTAGCGTCTCTCTAGTATTGTGCAACAAGAGCATTTTCGTGGATTCCACATTTTGGCTCACTTTTGGTTTGCACAATCCCATTTATCTATTTGCGTGTGTGTTTCCGTGTACCCCTACTTGTTTGGTCTACTTGTTGCATTTGCGAATTTGCGAATATTTTTCAACATCTTAGAGTCAAACTAACGATTGCAATCAATTTTGTGCCACCATCCTAACCAAGCTCCACCATAAGCTTTTACTTGTGTAGTTGTGAGAACCGACAAGAATTGGTACCAATAGTGCTATTTCATTGTCCGCATTTGAGTGAACTTGATTCATCATCAACATCGGTCAAAGGTACATTGGTATAAGTTCTTCTCCTTCTACCACTCACATTTTTGCTTGGAATGATGGATAGGCCAAGTACTTTTACCAACCCACTCTTCATCGAGCAAGACGACGACATGTCATCATACGTCACCAAGAGCCACCTCTTTGGTGCACAACGAGCGTTACCTCAAGAGCAACAAGCAATGAATGACCGCATCGACAAACTCGCCACCGACTTCCGACTCTCCGAGCAACGTACATGAGACTACTTCGACAACAAGCTCGACTCGCACAAGCAAGAGAATGATGCAAGAATGGACGAGATCCGCGCTTTTTTGGTGAACCGTCCTCCTTCTACATCGTCATACTCAAGACGGAGCCACTCAAGCCGACACTCCGACGACTCCTTCTCTGGCTCAAGTACACCGTCATCGAACACTCTTCGACGAGCCGCGCGTCAAGACCGTCATGCATCTCGCAACCAGCTACACGTCAAGCATTCACAAGAGCAAGCCGATGAGCAAGTCCCTCATCCTCAATCAAATCAAGTCGCTTTTGCCAAAGCTCAAGAAAGACAACGTCTTCGTCGCCAAGAAGAAGAAGAACGAGCGCGTCTACACCAAGAGCAACAAGACGCCGAGGCTCAACGTCTACAACAACAACTACGTGAAGCTCAAGCTCTTGAGGTGCAACGTGCCCTTCAAGAATCAAGTCGAGCCATCGCCAACCGCAATCGCGAACGGCACAATCAAGAGGAAGCTCTTCGAGAAGAAATCCAAGAGAGGAACTACCAACCATGTGTGCAGCGCCAAGCTCCACAAGCTCCTCCACAAGCTCATCAAGCTACACCTCAACCTCAAGTTCAACAAGAGCAAGTTGATCATGGACTTCCTCCACGCCAAGAGCAACATGAGGATGATTACCCTCCATGTCAAGGGCGTCATCATCACCATCGCCAACAACACAATGAAGAGCAACGCTATGTCAAGCTCAAATTCACAATGCCCAAGTTCAATGGAAGCAATGATCCGGAAGAGTACCTCTCATGGGCATTGAAGGTCGACAAAATCTTTCGTTTGCACAACTATGAGGAAGAGAAGAAGATCGCTATGGCATCACGAGAGTTCCAAGACTATGTGCTCATATGGTGGGAACAAGTCCTTGAGCACCGACAAGCAAGAGGTGAACCTCCAATCACCACTTGGGCTCAAATGAAGGATGTCATGCGAGCTAGTTTTGTGCCCACATACTACAACCGCGATCTCTTCAAGAAGCTACAACTCCTCAAGCAAGGAACAAAGAGTGTTGAAGAATATTACAAGGAAATGGAGATTGCCATGATTCGAGCCAATGTCACGGAGGATGATGAGCAAACTATGGCACAATTCTTGAATGGACTAAATCATCCCATCAAGAAGATCGCCAACTTCCAACCCTACTCCAACCTCATTGAGCTCGTACATCAAGCTACAAAGGCGGAACGTCAAGTGCAAGATGACTTCAAGTACGCCAAGTACTCATCCAAGACCCACGGTTTCTCCAACAACCAAGCTTCAACAACTCCTCCAACATCTACATCAACCAAACCTTCTCCAAGAAACGACGACAAGCCGAGTTACAAGAAAACTTCATCAAGTTCAAGTCGTCTTCCTCCTACTACAAGAAACTTCAAGCCGCGTGCTTCTTCATCCACTCGGACCGATGAGACCGTCAAGGCAAGCTCCTTCAAGTGTTTCACTTGTGGCGGTCGAGGCCACAAGTCCTATGAATGTACAAACAAGCGAACCATGATCCTCAACGATGATGGCACCTATGACTCCACGAGTGATGAGGAGATGGAATCTCTTGAGCAAGTGGCCATGCACCAGCGCGTGAACGAGGATGAAGATGATCAAGTCTTTTTTGATGAAGATATGAGCCCCGCTCTTGTTGTCTCCAAGGTCTTGACTCTTCAACATCAACAAGAAGAAGACCAACGATGCCATATCTTTCACACCAAGGCCGGCATCAATGGAAGGTCCGTCAAGGTCATCATCGATGGAGGTAGTTGCCACAACTTGGCAAGTGAAGAACTATGCTCCAAGCTTCAATTGGTCAAGAGGAAGCACCCGCACCCCTACAAGGTTCAATGGTTAAGTGACTCTGGCACTATCCGAGTTGAGCATACGGTCCAAGTCTCCTTCAAAATTGGTGCATATGAGGAAACTTTGGAGTGTGATGTGGTCCCAATGACCGTTTGCCACCTCCTTCTAGGTCGACCATGGCAATTCGACCGTGGTGTCATCCACAACGGGCGCACCAATCACTATATCTTCAAGATCAAAGGAAAGGAATATGTGCTACGACCTATGTCTCCTAGTCAAGTGATAGCCGACAAGCAAGCCACCCATCGTGGAGAGAAGAGTGAGAAGTGATCCACCAAAAAGTGAGTGAGAGCCACAAGCCAAACTTGAACGCCTCTTCGCCTAGAGAGAAAAACCTCATACTATTTGCAACAAAAAGTGAGATGAGAGAAGTGTGTGAGAACCCATCGAGTGTGATGCACTTTGTCCTTGTGTGCAAGGATGGAGAACCAAAAAATAACACCTCTCACGAGTTACCTTTAGTGTTTAAATCTCTTTTGCAGGAATTCCAAGATGTTTTCCCGATGAGCTACCTCCGGGTCTACCTCCTCCACGAGGCATTGAGCATCGAATCAACCTCATCCCCGGAGCGCCACTTCCAAACAAAGCTCCATACCATGTCAATCCTGAAGAAACCAAGGAGATTCAACGGCAAGTACAACAACTAATTGACAATGGTCATGTACGTGAAAGCTTAAGCCCTTGTGCCGTTCCGGTTATACTTGTGCCTAAGCCCGATGGAAGTTTCCGCTTGTGTTCCGATTGTAGACCTATAAATGCTATTACTGTTCGCTATAGGCATCCCATTCCTTGCTTAGATGATATGCTTGATGAACTTAGTGGAGCCAAATTTTTCTCAAAAATTGATCTTAAAAGTGGCTATTATCAAATCCGCATACTAGAGGGTGATGAATGGAAAACTGCTTTCAAAACCAAATTTGGCTTATATGAGTGGTTAGTTATGCCTTGGGTTTATCGGAGGCTCCCGGTACTTTCGTGCGTCTCATGCATTATGTGCTTCGCCCTTATATTGGAGTCTTTGTTGTGGTTTACTTTGATGATATTCTTGTGTTTAGAAAAACCATGAAAGAGCATCTTAATCATGTTAGGGCTGTTTTACAAACCCTTCGCAAGGGAAGTCTTTATGCAAACATGAAAAAGTGCACATTTGGTGTTGACAAAGTGGTTTTCTTGGGTTTTTTTGTCTCTTCCAAGGGTGTCCATGTTGATGAATCTAAAATTGAAGCAATTAAAACTTGGCCCCAACCCACCAATTTGCAACAAGTGCGTAGTTTTCTTGGTCTAGCAGGTTTTTATCGTCGCTTTGTGAAAGATTTTAGCACTATCGCAGCTCCTTTGCATGCCTTGAGTAAGAAGAATGCTCCTTTTGTTTGGGGATCTTTGCAATCCACCGCTTTTGATGAGCTCAAGTCTTTGCTTACTCATGCTCCGATTCTTGCTTTGCCCAACTTTGACAAAACTTTTGAGGTTCATTGTGATGCAAGTGGTACCGGAATTGGCGGAGTTTTGATGCAAGAAAAACGAGCCATTGCATATTTTAGTGAAAAACTCTCCGGTGCTCAACTCAACTATCCCATCTATGACAAAGAATTGTATGCTTTAGCGCGTGTGCTACATGTTTGGGAACATTATCTTAGACCTCATGAGTTTGTCATCCATACCGATCATGAAACGCTTAAGTACTTAAAAGGTCAAACTAAGTTGAACAAGCGTCATGCCAAATGGAGTGAATTTATTGAATCTTTTCCCTATGTGATCAAGTACATTAAGGGTAAGGAAAATGTAGTTGCCGATGCACTTTCACGCATATGCACGCTTGTCACTAAACTTGAGTTGAATGTTATTGGCTTTGAGCACATAAAAGACTTGTATGCTAATGATCCATCTTTTGCAACTCCTTATGCTAAATGTGTGACGCATACATCTTGGGAACAATATTACATCAAGGATGGTTATCTTATGAGAGCTAACAAACTATGCATTCCCGAGTCTTCTCTTTGTTTGCACCTTTTGCAAGAGGCTCATGGAGGCGGACTCATGGGACATTCTGGACGCGACAAGACTTTCGCCATGCTCTCCAAGAACTACTTTTGGCCCAAGATGTTTTGCGACGTCTCACGCTTCACCACCCGATGCTCTACATGTCGCAAAGCTAAGTCTAAAGCTCAATCCCATGGTCTTTACATGCCTCTTCCTATTCCTTATCAACCTTCGGAAGACATTAGCATGGATTTTGTACTTGGTTTGCCTAGAACTCAAAATGGGAAGGATTCCGTATTTGTTGTTGTGGACCGATTTTTTAAGATGGCACATTTTATTCCTTGCAACAAGATAGACGATGCTTCACACGTTGCAAATCTCTTTTGTAGGGAAATCTTGCGCCTCCATGGAGTACCAAAGACAATCGTCTCCGACCGCGACGTCAAGTTCTTGAGTTACTTTTGGAAGACGCTATGTGCCAAGCTCGAAATCAAGCTCTTATTCTCATCCGCATACCATCCTCAAACCGACGGCCAAACGGAGGTGACGAACCGGACACTATCCACTCTACTTCGCATGTTGATCAAGAAGAACATCAAGGAGTGGGAAGCATGTCTACCCATCACCGAGTACGCCTACAACCGCGCAAGACATTCGACTACCGGCAAGTCCCCCTTCGAGGTCGTCTATGGCTTCAACCTATTGTCACCATTGGACATTCTACCTCTTCCTCTACAAGAGCGCACCAACATGGATGCGAGTGCACGAGCAAGCTACATCAAGAAGATGCATGAGGATACAAGGAACACCATCGAGCACCAAGTACAACGACTAGCAACCAAGATCAACATCAACAAGCAACCCATGATCTTCAACATAGGCGATCTCGTGTGGCTACACCTTCGCAAGGACCGCTTCCCCAACGAACGCAAGTCCAAACTACTCCCTTTAGCCGATGGTCCCTTCAAGGTGCTAGCACGCTACAACAACAACGCTTACAAGATCGACCTACCAAGCGACAAGTACGACGTGAGTGACATCTTCAACGTCAAAGACCTCTCGCCTTACCATGGTGATGAAGATTTCGATCCGAGGTCGGATCTTTCCCAAGGGGAGAGATGATATGGAGCATCCCACGATCATCCCCATGGACGCATCTACATCCCCTACAACACCACTTGGACCTATGACTCGAGCACGTGCAAGAGCTCTTGAAACCGAGGTGACATCACTCCTCACACAACTCCCTTTTGATTCACATGAGACATGGTTACTACCTCAAAACGGAGACGCTATGCATACTCAGGTACCAAGGAGCTAACCATGGAGAAGCTAAGAAGCTAGGAGGACCGGAAGCGGAAGACATGCGTGAAGATGGAGAGGAAAAACGCCAAGTCCCAGACTGGCCGGACGATCCGGACGGCGGCCCGGACGATCCGGACCCCGGTCCGGACGATCCAGCTAATTCGCCCCGAAGACACCAGAAGCTCCCACTTGAAGCCGGATCATCCGGACCCCGCCCCGGATCAGCCAGACCCTGCCCGGACATCCATACCCCCAGCCGGACATCCGGACCTGCACCGCCACCACCTGCGTCACCAGCTAATCCGGGCCTCCACCCGGATCATCCGGACCAGCCCAGATCATCCGGCTCCACCCCCGGATCATCCCGCCAGCGCCTGCGCGCGCGTGTTGGGCTGAGCCCATCTACCCCTTCGCCCCCTAGCATATATATAGGACTCCTCCTCCTCACTTTGAGACTTAGCATTGGTTTAGCTCATATTTTGTGTGAGAGCCTTGCTCATCCACTTGGTTACTTCTCCTCGGAGCTCACGACCTCCTCGGAGAAGATCCCCCAAGCAGATTCAAGACCCCTTCTAGGGAAGACCATCAAGACCTCCTCACGGAGAAGAATGGCTACTCGTGTATCTTTCCCTTGTTGATTTTGAATCTTGTGCTACCTCATGTATTCGGTGATCTAGCCCTTGTGTGATCGATACTTGTCGGTTGAGTGATTCTCTCGTTCCTCCCCGTGTTTTCCCCTTTGTGTTTTCCGCGCATTCTTCGTGTTTCCCCATAGGATCCACTCCAAACGTGAAAGATCGGCCCCTAGGGTTCCGCCCTATATCAAAAGTCATGTGATATTAATGATGCATTGCTAAACCTTGTTATGAAAGAACAATTTTCTGGAAATCCTAATGAAGGTGATGCATCTCATCTTAATAATTTTGTTGAATTATGTGATATGCAAAAGAAAATATATGTGGATAATGATATTACAAAGTTGAAATAATATCCTTTCTCGCTAAGAGATTGTGCTTAAACTTGGTTTTCATCCTTGCCTCGCAATAGTATTGATTCATGTGGGATAAGTGTAAGGGTGCTTTTATTGCCAAGTATTTTCCTCCCAATAATTATCTTAAATTTTTTCTTTTACTTTCTGTATTGGTGTCTTGACACAATTATTGATACCGTTATGATTGTGTTTTTATGTTTTAGTTAGTATTTGTGCCAAGTAAAGCCTTTGGGATGATTTGGTTGATAGTTGACTTGATTCTGTGAAAAAATAGAAACTTTGTGCCCGGTGCTGGAATTACTATAATTTACTTGATCATGATAAAACTCTGAAATTTTTACACATTATTGATAAACAAATTCCCACGTTTTCCTAACTTTTCATATTTTTTGGAGTTACAAAAGTATAGTGTTTGTTCGGATCATTACAGACAGTTTTGTTTTATGTTTTCTATTGCATAGTTCGCTTGTTTTAATGATGTTATGGATTATATCGGGGGGGGGGGGCATAAGTCATTGAAAAGTTAGAATACCGTAGGTATTATGCAAAAACAAAATATGAATGGATTCATAACAGTACCTAAAGTTTATGATTTTTCTATTATACTAACAGAACTCATGAGGTTTGTGTTGAGCTATGTGTGCTAAGGTTTTCAAGTTTTGCATGAGATCACGATGGATGAAGGAATAAGGAGAGGCAAGACCCTAAGCTTGGGGATGCCCAAGGCACCCCAAGGTAATATTCAGGGAAGACCCAAGCATCTAAGCTTGGGAATGCTCTAGATGGCATCCCCTCTTTCGTCTACAATCTATCAGCATGTTACTTGGAGCTATATTTTTATTCATCACATGATATGGGTTTTCTTGGAGCATCTTGTTTTATAGTCTTTGCTTTGTTTTATTTTTACTTTGCGATAATTATCATTTGATGGGCACACCTTCTAAGAGGGACACACATTTTTTATGATTTGTTAGAATAATCTATGTGCTTCACTTATATGTATTTAGCTAGGCACTTGCTCTAGTGCATCATTTATATGTTTTAAAGCAGGGCGGTGGTTATATTTTATAGAAATAGTTGCACTCAAATAAATAGTAATGGCAATTTGAACGGGTTATAATACTAGTCAGAGAATGATAGGTATTTAATGGGAATATAATAAAAACTTTCATGTACATCACTGAAAATAAAATGTTTGGTTTAATGATATTGATGTTGTAACATGAAAGGATAATGGTTCGTGATCATTGGTTAGTAGAAATATCAATATTAAAGCTTGTTATTAACTACTCATCTAAGTGTTGGTCATGGCATGGTGAGGAGATTTGAGAATTTGTATTTTTGATTGAAATCTTTGAGTGTTGTTATAATCATATGCGCAATGGTTAACTCCTACCAACCAATTCCCTAGGGGCATGCGAGTTGTACTTTGCTTAAAAGGCTAACAGGATTTCACAATAAGTATATGAGTTCTTTATGACTAATGTGAGTCCACGGATTATATGCCCTTTCTCACAATTTGTAGCCTCTTCGGTACCGTGAATTGCCCTTTCTCACCTTGAGAGTAGGTGCAAGCTTTGCCGGTGCATCCAAACCCCGTGATATGATACGCTCTATCACACATAAGTCTCCTTATATCTTCCTCAAAACAGCCACCATACCTACCTATTATGGCATTTCCATAGCCATCCCGAGATATATTGCCATGCAACTTTCGTCGTTCTATTTTCATGACACACTTGTTCATTGTCATATTATTTTGCATGATCATAGAGATGGCATGATATTTGTGGCACAACTGTTGGGAAACATAGTAATTTTAAAAAAATTCCTACGCACACGCAAGATCATGGTGATGCATAGCAACGAGAGGGGGGAATGTATCTTCATACCCTTGAAGATCGCTAAGCGGAAGCATTTATCAACGCGGTTGATGTAGTCGTACGTCTTCATGATCCGACCGATCCAAGACCAAACACACGGCACCTCCGAGTTCTGCACACGTTCAGCTCGATGACGCCCTCGCCTTCTCGATCCAGCAAGACGGGTGAAGTAGTAGATGAGTTCCGGCAGCATGACGGCATGGTGACGGTGTTGATGAAGAACAATCTCCGCAGGGCTTCGCCTAAGCACTACAGAAACTATGACAGAGGATAAACTAGAGGGGACGAGGTTGACGGCACACGGCTTGGTGTTTCTTGATGTATCTTTGGTGCTAGCCCTGCCCCTCTATTTATATGTTGAGCCCTGGGGTCGAAACTTGGAGTAAAAGCATCCTCAAAGTCGGTTTTTCCCGAAAGGCAAGAGTCCTACACGGACTCCAGGGCTAGACGCCAGGGTTCCCGACGTCTACCCCCTAAGACACCATGGTTCCTGGCGTCTACCCTCTGGTCTCCGCAAAACTTCCTTTTGCACTTTCCAAAAGCCTCGTGGGCTTTCCCCTTTGGCCCAAATAACATGTTCTCGTACCCAAACATTTCGGGAAACATCCGGAACCCCTTCCGGTGAATTCCGGAACCCTTCCGGAGATCAAACACTATTATCCCATATATCAAACTTTATCTCCGGACCATTTTGGAGTTCCTCTTCATGTCCATGATCTCACCCGGGACTCCGAACTACATTTGGTCACCAACATACATAACTCATATAATACTATATCGTCAACGAAACGTTAAGCGTGCGGACCCTACGGGTTCGAGAACTATGTAGACATGACCGAGACACGTCTCCGGTCAATAACCAATAACGGGACCTGGATGCCCATATTGGCTCCCACATATTCTACGAAGATCTTTATCGATCAAACCGCATAACAACATACGTTGTTCCCTTTGTCATCGGTATGTTACTTGCCCAAGATTCGATCGTCGGTATCTCAATACCTAGTTCAATCTCATTACCAGCAAGTCTCTTTACTCGTTCCATAATACATCATCCTGCAACTAACTCATTAGTTGCAATGCTTGCAAGGCTTTAAGTGATGTGCATTACCAAGTGGGCCTAGAGATACCTCTCCAACAATCGGAGTGACAAATCCTAATCTTGAAATACGCCAACCCAACAAGTACATTCGGAGACACCTGTAGAGCACCTTTATAATCACCCAGTTACGTTGTGACGTTTGTTAGCACATAAAGTGTTCCTCCGGTAAACGGGAGTTGCATAATCTCACAGTCATAGGAACATGTATAAGTCATGAAGAAAGCAATAGCAACATAATAAACGATCAAGTGCTAAGCTAACGAAATGGGTCAAGTCAATCACATCATTCTCCTCATGATGTGATCTCGTTAATCAAATGACAACTCATGTCTATGGCTAGGAAACTCAACCATCTTTGATCAACGAGCTAGTCAAGTAGAGGCATACTAGTGACATTATGTTTGTCTATGTATTCACACATGTATTATGTTTCCGGTTAATACAATTCTAGCATGAGTAATAAACATTTATCATGAAAAAAGGAAATAAATAATAACTTTATTATTGCCTCTAGGGCATATTTCCTTCAGTCTCCCACTTGCACTAGAATCAATAATCTAGTTCACATCGCCATGTGATTTAACATCAATATTCATATCTGTATATGATTAACACCCATAGTTCACATCGTCATGTGACCAACACCCAAAGGGTTTACTAGAGTCAATAATCTAGTTCACATCGCTATTTGATTAACACCCAAAGAGTACTAAGGTGTGATCATGTTTTGCTCGTGAGAGAAGCTTAGTCAACGGGTCTGTCATATTTAGAGCCGTATGTATTTTGCAAATTTCTATGTTAACAATGATCTGCACGGAGCCACTCTAGCTAATTGATCCCACTTACAATATGTATCCAGATTGAGACTTAGAGTCATTTGGATCAGTGTCAAAACTTGCATCGATGTAACCCTTTACGATGAACCTTTTGTCACCTCCATAATCGAGAAACATATCTTTATTCCACTAAGGATAATTTTGACCATTGTCCGGTGATCTACTGCTACATCACTATTGTACTCCCTTGCTAAACATAGTGTAGGGTATACAATAGTTCTGGTACACAGCATGGCATACTTTATAGAACCTATGGCCAAGGCATAGGGAATGACTTTCATTCTCTTTCTATCTTCTGCCGTGGTCGGGATTTGAGTCTTACTCAATTTCATACCTTTGCAACATAGGCAAGAACTCATTCTTTGATTGTTCCATTTTGAATTACTTCAAAATCTTGTCAAGGTATGTACTCATTGAAAATCTTATCAAGCGTCTTGATCTATCTCAATAGATCTTGATGCTCAATATGTAAGTAGCTTTACTGAGGTCTTTCTTTTAAAGAACTCCTTTCAAACACTTCTTTATGCTTTCCAGAAAAATTCTACATCATTTCTGATCAACAATATGTCACTCACATATACTTATCAGAAAGGTTGTAGTGCTCCCACTCACTTTATTGTAAATACAGGCTTCACCGCAAGTCCGTATAAAACTATATGCTTTGATCAACTTATCAAAGCGTATATTCCAACTCTGAGATGCTTGCACCAGTCCATAGATGGATCGCTAGAGCTTGCACATTTTGTTAGTACCTTTAGGATTGACAAAACCTTCTGGTTGCATCATATACAACTCTTCTTTAAGAAAACCATTAAGGAATGCAGTTTTGACATCCATTTGCCAGATTTCATAAAATGTGGCAATTGCTAACATGATTCGGACAGACTTAAGCATCGCTACAGTTGAGAAAATCTCATTCTAGTCAACACCTTGAACTTGTCGAAAACCTTTTTGCGACAAGTCGAGCTTTGTAGATAGTAACACTACTATCAACGTCCGTATCCCTCTTGAAGATCCATTTATTTTCTATGGCTTGCCGATCATCAGGCAAGTCCACCAAAGTCCACACTTTGTCTTCATACATGGATCCTATCTCAGATTTCATGGCCTCCAGCCATTTCGCGGAATCTGGGCTCATCATCGCTTCCTCATAGTTCATAGGTTTATCATGCTCTAGTAACATGACTTCCAGAACAGGATTACCGTACCTCTCTGGTGCGGACCGTACTCTGGAAGACCTACGAGGTTCTGTAGTAACTTGCTCTGAAGTTTCATGATCATGATCATTAGCTTCCTCACTAATTGGTGTAGGAATCACTCGAACTAATTTATGTGATGAACTAGTTTCCAATTTGGGAGAAGGTACATTTACCTTATCAAGCTCTACTTTCCTCCCACTCACTTCTTTCGAGAGAAACTCCTTCTCTAGAAAGGATCCATCTTAGCAATGAATTCTTGCCTTCGGATCTGTGATAGAAGGTGTACCCAACAGTTTCCTTTGGGTATTCTATGAAGACGCATTTCTCCGATTTGGGTTCGAGCTTATCAGGTTGAAACTTTTTCACATAAGCATCATAGTCCCAAACTTTAAGAAACGACAACTTTGGTTTCTTGCCAAACCACAGTTCATAAGGCGCCGTCTCAAACGGATTTTGATGGTGCCCTATTTAAAGTGAATGCAATTGTCTCTAATGCATAACCCCAAAACGATAGTGGTAAATCGGTAAGATACATCATAGATCGCACCATATCCAATAAAGTGCGGTTATGACATTCGGACACACCATTACGCTGTGGTGTTCCATGTGGCATGAGCTGTGAAACTATTCCACATTGTTTTATATGAAGGACAAACTCGTAACTCAAATATTCTCCTCCATGATCAGATCGTAGAAACTTTATTTTCTTGTTACGATGATTCTCCACTTCACTCTCAAATTCTTTGAACTTTTCAAATGTTTCAGACTTGTGTTTCATTAAGTAGATATACCCATATCAGCTCAAATCATCTGTGAAGGTCAGATAATAATGATACTTGCCACGAGCATCAACACTCATTGGATTGCATACATCGGTATGTATTATTTCCAATAAGTCAGTGGCTCGTTTCATTGTTCCGAAGAACGGAGTTTTAGTCATCTTGCCCAAAAGGCGCGGTACGCAAGCATCAAATGATTCATAACCAAGTGATTCCAAAAATCCATCTTTATGGAGTTTCTTCATGCGCTTTACACCGATATGACCCAAATGGCAGTGCCACAAATAAGTTGCACTATGATTATTAACTTTGCATCTTTTGGCATCAATATTATGAATATGTGTATCACTACGATCGAGATCCAACAAACTATTTTCATTGGGTGTATGACCATTGAAGGTTTTATTCATGTAAATAGAACAACAATTATTCTCTGACTTTAAATGAATAATCGTATTGCAATAAACATGATCAAATCATATTCATGCTCAACGCAAACGCCAACTAACATTTATTTAGGTTTAACACTAATCCCGAAAGTATAGGGAGTGTGTGATGATGATCATATCAATCTTGGAACTACTTCCAACACTCATTGTCACTTCCCCTCAACTAGTCTCTGTTTATTATGTAACTCCTGTTTCGAGTTACTAATCTTAGCAACCGAACAAGTATCAAATACTCAGGGGCTACTATAAACACTAGTAAGGCACACATCAATAACCTGTATATCAAATATACCCTTGTTCACTTTGCCATCCTTCTTATCCACCAAATATTCAGGGCATTTCCGCTTCTAGTGACCATTTCCTTTGCAGTGTAAGCACTCAGTTTTAGGCTTTGGTCCAGCTTTGGGCTTCTTCGTGGGAGTTACAACTTGCTTGTCATTCTACTTGAAGTTCCCTTTCTATCCCTTTGCCCTTTTTCTTGAAACTAGTGGTCTTGTCAATCATCAACACTTGATGCTCTTTCTTGATTTCTACCTTCGTCGATTTCAACATCACGAAGAGCTCGGGAATCGTTTTCGTCATCCCTTGCATACTATAGTTCATCACGAAGTTCTAGTAACTTGGTGATGGTGACTAGAGAACTCTGCCAATCACTATCTTATCTGGAAGATTAACTCCCACTTGATTCAAGTGATTGTAGTACCCAGACAATCTGAGCACATGCTCACTAATTGAGCAATTCTCCTCCATCTTTTAGCTATAGAACTTGTTGGAGACTTCATATCTCTCAACTCGGGTATTTGCTTGAAATATTAACTTCAACTCCTGGAACATCTCATATGGTTCATGACGTTCAAAACATCTTTGAAGTCCCGATTCTAAGCCGTTTAAGCATGGTGCACTAAACTATCCAGTAGTCATCGTATTGAGCTAGCCAAACATTCATAACGTCTGCATCTGCTCCTGCAATAGGTTTGTCACCTAGCGGTGCATCAAGGACATAATTCTTCTGTGCAGCAATGAGGAAAAACCTCAGATCACAGATCCAATCCGCATCATTGCTACTAACATCTTTCAACACAATTTTTCTCTAGGAACATATCAAAAAAACATATGAAAGCAACAACACGAGCTATTGATCTATAACATAATTTGCAAAATACTACCAGGACTAAGTTCATGATAAATTTAAGTTCAATTAATCATATTACTTAAGAACTCCCACTTAGACAGACATCTCTCTAGTCATCTAAGTGATCACGTGGTCCAAATCAACTAAACCATAACCGATCATCACGTGAAATGGAGTAGTTTTCAATGGTGAACATCACTATGTTGATCATATCTTCTATATGATTCACACTCGACCTTTCGGTCTCAGTGTTCCAAGGCCATATCTGCATATGCTAGGCTCGTCAAGTTTAACCTGAGTATTCTGTGAGTGCAAAACTGGCTTGCACCCGTTGTAGATGGACGTAGAGCTTATCACACCCGATCATCATGTGGTGTCTGGGCACGACGAACTTTGGCAACGGTGCATACTCAGGGAGAACACTTTTATCCTAAAATTTTAGTGAGAGATCATCTTATAATGCTATCGTCAATCAAAGCAAGATAAGATGCATAAAAGATAAACATCACATGCAATCAATATAAGTGATATGATATGGCCATCATCATCTTGTGCTTGTGATCTCCATCTCCGAAGCACCGTCATGATCACCATCGTCACCGGCGCGACACCTTGATCTCCATCGTCGCATCGTTGTCGTCTTGCCAACTATTGCTTCTACGAATATCGCTACCGCTTAGTGATAAAGTAAAGCAATTACAGGGCGATTTCATTGCATACAATAAAGCGACAACCATATGGCTCCTGCCAGTTGCCGATAACTCGGTTACAAAACATGATCATCTCATACAATAAAATATAGCATCATGCCTTGACCATATCACATCACAACATGCCCTGCAAAAACAAGTTAGACGTCCTCTACTTTGTTGTTGCAAGTTTTACGTGGCTGCTACGGGCTTAGCAAGAACCGTTCTTACCTACGCATCAAAACCACAACGATAGTTCGTCAAGTTAGTGTTGTTTTAACATTCTCAAGGACCGGGCGTAGCCACACTTGGTTCAACTAAAGTTGGAGAAACTGATACCCGCCAGCCACCTGTGTGCAAAGCACGTTGGTAGAACCAGTCTCGCGTAAGCGTACGCGTAATGTCGGTCTGGGCCGCTTCATCCAACAATACCGCCGAACCAAAGTATGACATGCTGGTAAGCAGTATGACTTGTATCGCCCACAACTCACTTGTGTTCTACTCGTGCATATAACATCTACGCATAAAACCTGGCTCTGATGCCACTATTGGGAAACGTAGTAATTTTAAAATATTTCCTACGCACACGCAAGATCATGGTGATGCATAGCAACAAGAGGGGGAGTGTATCTTCATACCCTTGAAGATCGCTAAGCGGAAGCGTTTATCAACGCAGTTGATGTAGTCGTACGTCTTCACGATCCGACCGATCCAAGTACCGAACGCACGGCACCTCCGAGTTCTGCACACATTCAGCTCGATGACGTCCTCACCTTCTCAATCCAGCAAGACGGGCGAAGTAGTAGATGAGTTCCGGCAGCACGACGGCGTGGTGATGGTGTTGATGAAGAACAATCTCCGCATGGCTTCACCTAAGCACTACGGAAACTATGACGAAGGATAAACTGGAGGGGACGGGGTTGCCGGCACACGGCTTGGTGTTTCTTGATGTATCTTTGGTGCTAGCCATACCCCTCTATTTATATGTTGTGCCCTGGGGTCGATACATGGAGTAAAAGCCTCCTCAAAGTCGGTTTTGCCCGAAAGGCAAGAGTCCTACACGGACTCCAGGGCTAGACGCCAGGGTTCTCGGCGTCTACCCCCTAGACACCAGGGTTCCTGGCGTCTAGACTCTGGTCTCCGCAAAACTTCCTTTTGCACTTTCCAAAAGCCTCGTGGGCTTTCCCCTTTGGCCTAAATAACGTGTTCTCGTACCCAAACATTTCGGGAAACATCCGGAACCCCTTCCGGTGAATTCCGGAACCCTTCCGGAGATCAAACACTATAATCCCTTATATCAAACTTTATCTCCGGACCATTCTGGAGTTCCTCGTCATGTCCATGATCTCATCCGGGACTCCGAACAACATTCGGTCACCAACATACATAACTCATATAATATTATATCATCAACGAAACGTTAAGCGTGCATACCCTATGGGTTCGAGAACTATGTAGACATGACCGAGACACGTCTCCGGTCAATAACCAATAACGGGACCTGGATGCCCATATTGGCTCCCACATATTCTACGAAGATCTTTATCGGTCAAACCGCATAACAACATACATTGTTCCCTTTGACATCGGTATGTTACTTGCCCGAGATTCGATCGTCGGTATCTCAATACCTAGTTCAATCTCGTTACCGGCAAGTCTCTTTACTCGTTCCATAATACATCATCCCGCAACTAACTCATTAGTTGCAATGCTTGCAAGGCTTGAAGTGATGTGCATTACTGAGTTGGCCCAGAGATACCTCTCCGACAATCGGAGTGACAAATCCTAATCTCGAAATACGCCAACCCAACAAGTACCTTCGGAGACACCTGTAGAGCACCTTTATAATCACCCAATTACGTTGTGACGTTTGGTAGCACACAAAGTGTTCCTCCAGTAAACGGGAGTTGCATAATCTCATAGTCATAGGAACATGTATAAGTCATGAAGAAAGCAATAGCAACATACTAAACGATCAAGTGCTAAGCTAACGAAGTGGGTCAAGTCAATCACGTCATTCACCTAATGATGTGATCCCGTTAATCAAATGACAACTCATGTTTATGGCTAGGAAACTCAACCATCTTTGATCAACGAGCTAGTCAAGTAGAGGCATACTAGTGACATTATGTTTGTCTATGTATTCACACATGTATTGTGTTTCCGGTTAATACAATTCTAGCATGAATAATAAACATTTATCATGAAAAAAGGAAATAAATAAGAACTTTATTATTGCCTCTAGGGCATATTTCCTTCGACAACGACCATTCTTCATTATTATACATGTTACGCTAGAATCATTGCACATCCAGAGGCATTCATATAGAGTCATATTGTTCTAGTTACAAGTTGTAATATTGAGTTGCAAGTAAATAGAAGTGTGATGATCATCATTATTAGAGCATTATTCGAGTGAGGAAACGATGATGGAGACTATGATTCCCCCACAAGTCGGGATGAGACTCCAGTGGAAAATAAAAAAAAGAGGCCAAAGAGCCCACCAAAAAAATGAGAGAAAAAGAGAGAATTGGCAATGTTACTATCCTTTACCACACTTGTGTTTTAGAGTAGCACCATGTTCTTCATATGGAGAGTATCCTGAGTTTTCACTTTCTTATACTAGTGGGGATTCTTCATTATAGAACTTAGCTTGTATATTCCGATGATGGGCTTCCTCAAATGCCCGAGGACTTCATGAGCAAGCAAGTTGGATGGACACCCACTTAGTTTTTGTTGAGTTTTCATATACTTATAGCTCTTAGTACATCTGTTGCATGGAAATCCCTACTCCTCGCATTTACATCGATTGATGGGCATCTCCATAGCCCGTTGATTAATTAGCCGCGTCAATGTGAAACTATCTTCCTTTTTTGACTTCTCCTTATTGATATCTATCACCACATTCTATTCCACCTATAGTGCTATATCCATGGCTCATGCTCATGTATTGCGTGGGGTTGAAAATGCTAAAGCGCATTAGAAGTACGATCAAATTGCATGGTTTGACATCAGGGTGCTCATGATTTATTGATATATTTTGGACAAATAATGATTATGTTTCATATATTCATGGATATTATTATGTTGATATTGTTACTTCATCGTTTATCAATAATTGTCTATATGCCATAAAGAGATTATATGATACACATGTTAGGTAGCATTTCACATCAAAAATTCTGTTTTTATCATTTACCTACTCGAGGCGAGCAGTAATTAAGATGGGGATGCTGATACGTCTCCAATGTATCTACAATTTTTGATTCTTTAATGCTATTATATTATCAATCTTGGATGCTTTATATGCATTTTTGTGCTATTTTATATCATTTTTGGGAACTAACCGATTAACACAGTGCCTAGGGCCCGGTCATTGTTTTTGCTTGTTTTTTTTATAGAAAATCGGTACCAAATGAAGTCCAAACACTACAAAAAAATTGACAATTTTTTCTGGACATAAGAGACCATATAAGCTTTGAGGGGAGACCCGAGGACAAACAAGGGACGACAAGGCAATAGGGCGCGCCTAGGGGGACAGTGTTGGGAAACAGAGAATGCAATTTCAAAAAAAATCCTACGCTCACGCAAGATCTATCTAGGAGATGCATAGCAACGAGATAGGGAGAGTGTGTCACGTACCCTCGTAGACCGAAAGCGAAAGCATTAACTTAACGCGGTTGATGTAGTCGAACGTCTTCTCGATTCAACCGATCAAGCACTGAACGTACAGTACCTCTGACTTCTGTACACGTTCAGCTCGATGACGTCCCTCAAACTCTTGATCGAGCAGAGGGTCGAGGGGGTAGATGAGTTTCGTCAACATGAAGGCGTGGTGACAGTGATGGTGATGTGATCCGTGCAGGTCTTCGTCTAAGCACTACGACAATATGACCGGAGGAGTAAACAGTGGAGGGGGACACTGCACACGGCTAAGAACAATTAATGTGTCTAGAGGTGCCCCCCCCCCCCCCGTATATAAAGGAGGGAGAGGGGAGGAGGTCGGCCTAGGGCACGCCCCATGGGGGGAGTCCTACTAGGACTCCTAGTCCTATTTGCCCCCCCCCCCTCCTTCTAATGGAGGGGAAAGGGGGAAGGAGAGGGAGAGGGAGAAGGAAAGGGGGCCGCACCCCCTCCCCTTGTCCAATTTGGACTCCCCATGGGGGGGCACATGCCACCACCTTGCGGGCTGCCTTGCCTCTCCCCTATGGCCCATGTGGCCCATTATTTCCCCGGGGGGTTCCGGTAACCCCTCGGTACTCTGATAAATACCTGTAACACTTCGGAACCATTCCGGTGTCTGAATACCACCTTCCAATATATCAAGCTTTACCTCTCGACCATTTTGAGACTCCTCGTCATGTATTCGCACATGTATCAAGTTTCCGGTTAATACAATTCTAGCATGAATAATACACATCTATCATGAATAAGGAAATATAAAATAACAACTTTATTATTGCCTGTAGGCCATATTTCCTTCAGTCTCCCACTAGCACTAGAGTCAATAATCTAGATTACATTGTGATGAATCTAACACCCATGGAGTCTTGGTGTTGATCATGTTTTGCTCGTGGAAGAGTCTTAGTCAAGGGGTCTGCCACATTCAAATCCGTATGTGTTTTGCAAATCTCTATGTCTCACTCCTTGACTAAATCTTGCATGGAGTTGAAGCGTCTCTTGATGTGTTTGGTCTTTTTGTGAAATCTGGATTCCTTTGCCAAGGCAATTGCTCCAGTATTGTCTCAAAAGATTTTCATTGGACCCGATGCACTAGGTATCACACCTAGATCGGATATGAACTCCTTCATCCAGACTCCTTCATTTGCTGCTTCCGAAGCAGCCATGTACTCCACTTCACATGTAGATCCCATCATGACGCCCTGCTTGGAACTGCACCAACTGACAGCTCCACCATTCAATAAAAATACATATCCGGTTTGTGACTTACAGTCATCTGGATCAGTGTCAAAGCTAGTGTCGACATAACCACATAAGACAAGCTCTTTATCACCTCCATAAACAAGAAACATATCCCTAGCCCTTTTCCAGGTATTTCAGGATGTTCTTGACCGTTGTCCGGTGATCTACTCCTGGATTACTTTGGTACCTCCCTGCTAAACTTATAGCAAGGCACACATCAGGTCTGGTACACAGCATACCATACATGATATAATCTATGGCTGAGGCATAAGGAATGACTTTCATTTTCTCTCTATCTTCTGTAGTGGTCGGGAATTGAGTATGACTCAACTTCACAACTTGTAACACAGGCAAGAACCCTTTCTTTGACTGGTCCATTTTGAACTTCTTCAAAACTTTATCAATGTATGTGCTTTGTGAAAGTCCTATCAAGTGTCTTGATCTATATCTATAGATCTTGATGCCCAATATATAAGCATCTTCACCGAGGTCTTTCATTGAAAAACTCTTATTCAAGTATCCTTTTATGCTATTCAGAAATTCTATATCATTTCCAATCAACAATATGTCATCCACATATAATATTAGAAATGCTATAGAGCTCCCACTCACTTTCTTGTAAATACAGGCTTCTCCAAAAGTCTGTATAAAACCATATGCTTTGATCACCTCATCAAAGCGTATATTCCAACTCCAAGATGCTTGCACCATTCCATAAATGGATCGCTGGAGTTTGCACACTTTGTTAGTACCTTTAGGATCGACAAAACCTTCTGGTTGCATCATATACAACTCTTCTTTAAGAAATCCATTAAGGAATGCAGTTTGACATCCATTTGCCAAATTTCATAATCATAAAATGCGGCAATTGATAACATGATTCGGACAGACTTAAGCATCGCTACGGGTGAGAAAGTCCCATCGTAGTCAACTCCATTAACTTGTCGAAAACCTTTTGCAACAAGTCGAGCTTTATAGACAATAACATTACCATCAGCGTCAGTCTTCTTCTTGAATATCCATTTATTCTCTATGGGTCGCCGATCATCGGGCAGATCCACCAAAGTCCACACTTTGTTCTCGTACATGGATCCTATCTTAGATTTCATGGCCTTAAGCCATTTATCGGAATCTGGGCTCATCATAGCTTCTTCATAGTTTGTAGGTTCGTCATGGTCAAGTAACATGACCTCTAGAACAGGATTATTGTACCACTCTGGTGCGGATTGTGCTCTATTTGACCTCCGATGTTCTGTAGCAACTTGACCTGTAGTTTCATGATCTTTATCATTAGTTTCCTCTCTAGTTGGTGTAGGTATCACGGGAACAGATTTCTCGGATGAGCTACTTTCCAAATTGAGAGTACGTACAATTACCTCATCAAACTCTACTTTCCTCCCACTCACTTCTTTCGAGAGAAACTCCTTCTCTAGAAAGGTTCCGTTCTTAGCAACAAAGATCTTGCCTTCGGACTTGTGGTAGAAGGTGTGCCCAATTGTTTCTTTAGGGTATCCTATGAATACGCACTTCTCTGATTTGGGTTCGAGCTTATCGGGTTGAAGCCTACTGACATAAGCATCGCACCCCTAAACTTTAAGCAATGACAGCTTATAGGTTTGTTGCCAAACCACAGTTCATATGGTGTCATCTCAACGAATTTTGACAGTGCCCTCTTTAACGTGAATGAGGTTTTCTCTAATACATAACCCCAAAACAATAGTGGTAAATCGGTAAGAGACAACGTAGATCCCACCATATCCAATAAAGTGCGGTTACAACGTTCGAACACACCATTACGCTGTGGTGTTCCAGGTGGCGTGAGCTGTGAAACTATTCCACATTGTTTTAAATGAAGGACAAACTCGTAACTCAAATATTCTCCTCCATGATCAGATCGTAGAAAATTTATTTTCTTGTTATGATGATTCTCCACTTCACTCTGAAATTCTTTGAACTTTTGAAATGTTTCAGACTTGTGTTTCATTAAGTAAATATACCCATATCTATTTAAATCATCCGTGAAGGTCAGAAAATAATGATACCAGCCATGAGCCTCAACACTCATTGGACCGCATACATCAGTATGTATTATTTTCAATAAGTCATTAGCTCGTTCCATTGTTCCGGAGAACGGAGTTTTAGTCATCTTGCCTATAAGGCACGGTTCACAAGTATCAAATGATTCATAATCAAGTGATTCCAAAAGTCCATCTTTATGGAGTTTCTTCATGTGCTTTACACCGATATGACCCAAATGGTAGTGCCACAAATAAGTTGCACTGTCATTATCAACTTTGCATCTTTTGGCATCAATATTATGAATATATGTATCACCACGATCAAGATTCAACAGAAATAGACCACTCTTCAAGGGTGCATGACCATAAAAGATATTGCTCATATAAATAGAACAACCATTATTCTCTGATTTAAATGAATAACCGTCTCGCACTAAACAAGATCTAGATATAATGTTCATGCTCAACATTGGCACCAAATAACAATTATTCAGGTCTAAAACTAATCCCGAAGGTAGATGTAGAGGTAGCGTGTCGACGGCGATCACATCGACCTTGGAACCATTCCCGACACGCATCGTCACCTCGTCCTTAGACACTCTTCGTTTGATCCGTAGTCCCTTCTTCGAGTTACAAATATGAGCAACCGAACCGGTATCAAATACTCAGGCCCTACTATGAGAATTAGTAAGGTACACATCAATAACATGTATACCAAATATACCTTTGTTCACTTTGCCATCCTTCTTATCCGCCAAATACTTGGGGCAGTTCCGCTTCCAGTGACCAGTCCATTTGCAGTAGAAGCACTCAGTTTCAAGCTTGGGTCCAGCTTTGGGTTTCTTGCCAGGAGTGACAACTTGCTTGTCATTCTTCTTGAAGTTCCCCTTCTTTTTACCCTTGCCCTTCTTCTTGAAACTAGTGGTCTTGTTAACAATCAACACTTGATGCTCCTTCTTAATTTCTACCTCCGCAGCCTTTAGCATTGTGGAGAGCTTGGGAATAGTCTTTTCACCCCTTGCATATTGTAGTTCATCACGAAGCCTTTGTAGCTTGGTGGTAGTGATTGAAGAACTCTGTCAATGACACAATCATCTGGAAGATTAACTCCCAACTAAGTCAAGTGATTATGGTACCCAGACATTCTGAGTATGTGCTCACTAACAGAACTGTTCTCCTCCATCTTGCAGCTATAGAACTTGTTGGAGACTTCATATCTCTCAACTCGGGCATTTGCTTCAAATATTAACTTCAACTCCTGGAACATCCCATATGGTCGATGATGTTCAAAACGTCTTTGAAGTCCCGATTCTAAGCTGTAAAGCAGGGCACACTGAACTAATGAGTAGTCATCAGATTGAGCTTGCCAGACATTCACAACGTCAGCTTCTGCTCCTGCAGCAGGCCTTTCACCCAGTGGTGTATCAAGGACATAATTCTTTTGTGCAACAATGAGGCTAATCCTTAAGTTACGGACCCAGTCCGTGTAGTTGCTACCATCATATTACAACTTAGCTTTCTCTAGGAATGCATTAAAATTCAAGGGAACGGTAGCACGGGCCATTGATCTAAAACATAGATATGCAAAAAATCTATCGGGACTAAGTTCATGATAAATTAAGTTCAATTAATCATATTACTAAGAACTCCCACTTAGATAGACATCCCTCAAGTCATATAAATAATATGTGATCCAAATCAACTAAACCATGTCCGATCATCACGTGAGATGGAGTAGTCATCAACGGTGAACATCTCTATGTTGATCATATCCACTATATGATTCACGTACGACCTTTTGGTCTCCAGTGTTCCGAGGCCATATCTGTATATGCTAGGCTCGTCAAGTTTAACCCGAGTATTCCGCATGTGCAAAACTGGCTTGCACCCGTTGTATTTGAACGTAGAGCTTATCACACCCGATCATCACGTGGTGTCTCAGCACGAAGAACTTTTGCAATGGTGCATACTCAGGGAAAACACTTATACCTTGAAATTTTAGTAAGGGATTGAGGGAGTCCTGGACTAGGGGGTGTCCGGACAGCCGGACTATCATTATCCGCCGGACTCCAAGACTACGAAGATACAAGATTGAAGACTCCGGCTCGTGTCCGGATGGTACTTTCCTTGGCGTGGAAGGCAAGCTTGGCGATACGGATATGTAGATCTCCTACCATTGTAACCGACTCTGTGTAACCCTAGCCCTCTCTGGTGTCTATATAAACCGGAGGGCTTTAGTCCGTAGGACAACATACATTACAACAATCATACCATAGGCTAGCTTCTAGGGTTTAGCCTCCTTGATCTCGTGGTAGATCTACTCTTGTACTACCCATATCATCAATATTAATCAAGAAGGACGTAGGGTTTTACCTCCATCGAGAGGGCCCGAACCTGGGTAAAACATTGTGTCCCTTGTCTCCTGTTACCATCCGCCTAGACGCACAGTTCGGGACCCCCTACCCGAGATCCGCCGGTTTTGACACTGACATTGGTGCTTTCATTGAGAGTTCCTCTGTGTCGTCACCGATAGGCTTGATGGCACCTTCAACCTGCAACGCTGTCCAGGGTGAGACTTTTCTCCCCGGACAGACCTTCGTATTCGGCGGCTTCGCCCTGCGGGCCAATTCACTTGGCCATCTGGAGCAGATCGAAAGCTACGCCCCTGGCCGTCAGGTCAGATTTGGAAGCTTAAACTTCACGGCCGACGTCCGCGGAGACTTGATCCTCGACGGACTCGAGCCACAGCCAAGCGCGCCGCACGGTGACAACGGGCATGATTTAGCTCTGCCACCGAACAGTGCCTTGGTGGCTGCACACGGGTCCGCTCCGGCCATTGGCCCGGAGCCGATCGCCCAGATCGAGGGCTGGTGGATAGACGCCACCCTGGGGGCTCCAAAGTCCACGGTGATGGAGATGAACACTAATCTTGTCCCCTGCGAAACTCATGATTCCGAGGCGCCGGACTCCTCACCGGATTCCGAACCTCCCGCGTCCCTACCAATCGATCTGGATTGGGCGCCGGTTATGGAATTCACCGCCGCGGACATCTTCCAATGCTCGCCTTTCGGCGATATCTTGAATTCACTAAAGCATCTCTCGTTATCAGGAGAGTCCTGGCCGGATTATGGCCAGGATGGTTGGGATACGGACGACGAAGAAATTCAGAGCCCACCCACCACCCACTTTGTAGCCACTGTCGACGATCTAACCGACATGCTAGACTACGACTCCGAAAACATCGACGCTATGGACGACGATGCCGGAGACGAACAAGAACCAGCGCCCACAGGGCACTGGAAGGCCACCTCGTCATATGACGTATACATGGTGGATACCCCAAAAGATGGGGACGGCAAAGAAACAGCGGAGGCAGATCCCTTAAAGAAACAGCCCAAGCGCCGGCGTCAGCGGCGCCGCTCTAAATCTCACCACAGCAAGAATGGAGATTCCGGCACAGGAGATAATAATACTCCAGAGAGTGCCGAAGACAATCCCCTCCAGCAAGACTCAGCGCAGGAGGATGCAGAAGCAAGCCCTCATGAGGGGGCGGCAGACGAAGAGGTTGAGGATCACAATTATATGCCTCCCTCCGAAGACGAAGCAAGCCTCAACGATGACGAATTCGTCGTACCCGAGGATCCCGTCGAACAAGAGCGCTTCAAGCGCAGGCTTATCGCCACAGCAAACAGCCTAAAGAAAAAGCAGCAGCAGCTTCAAGCTGATCAGGACCTGCTGGCCGATCGATGGACCGAGGTCCTCGCGGCCGAAGAGTATAAACTCGAATGTCCCTCCAAAAGTTACCCAAAACGCAAGCTGCTCCCCCGATTAGAGGAGGAAGCATTCGTACCTCCATCACCAGCGCATGATATGGCTGACCGACCACCCCGTGGTCGTGACAGAGAGGCATCCAGGCCCCCAGCCAAGACCATACCCCGGCATCGCTCCAAAAGTACGAAGCCAAGAGGGAATGCGCCGGACTTGCGAGACATATTGGAGGACAAAGCAAGGCAATCCAGATCCATCTATGGATCACGTGGGCGCCCTACGACCCATGACGAATACCATCGTGCCGGATACAATAACCCCGGCCGGGCCGAACACAGCAGACAGCGCTCTCTCGAGCTGCGTCGCGATATCGCTCAATACAGGGGCGCCGCACACCCGTTATGCTTCACTGACGAAGTAATGGATCATCATATCCCCGAAGGGTTTAAACCCGTAAACATCGAATCTTACGATGGCACAACAGACCCCGCGGTGTGGATCGAAGACTATCTTCTCCACATCCATATGGCCCGCGGCGACGATCTCCACGCCATAAAGTACCTCCCACTCAAGCTTAAAGGACCAGCTCGGCATTGGCTTAACAGCTTGCCCGCAGAGTCAATTGGGTGTTGGGAAGACCTGGAGGCCGCATTCCTTGATAACTTCCAAGGCACATATGTGCAACCACCAGACGCCGATGACCTAAGCCACATCATTCAGCAGCCAGACGAATCGGCCAGACAATTCTGGACATGGTTCTTGACAAAGAAAAATCAAATCGTCGATTGTCCGGACGCAGAGGCCCTTGCAGCCTTCAAACATAACATCCGGGACGAATGGCTAGCCCGGCACCTGGGGCAGGAAAAGCCGAAATCCATGGCAGCCCTCACATCGTTAATGACCCGCTTTTGTGCGGGAGAGGACAGCTGGCTAGCCCGCAGCAACAATCTTCGTAAAAATTCTGGCAGTCCGGATACTAAGGACAACAACGGAAGGTCACGTCCAAACAAAAACAAGCGCCGAATTAACGGCGACGATAAGGAGGATACGGCAGTCAATGCCAGATTCCGAGGCCCTAAACCCGGTCAGCGGAAGAAGCCATTTAAAAGAACCACTCCGGGTCCGTCCAATCTGGACCGAATACTCGACCGCTTATGTTAGATACATGGCACCTCTGAAAAGCCAGCTAACCACACCAATAGAGATTGCTGGGTGTTCAAGCAGGCCGGCAAGTTAATTGCCGAAAACAATGACAAGGGGCTAAATAGCGACGACGAGGAAGAGACCCGGCCGCCGAACAACAGAGGACAGAAGGGTTTTCCCCCACAAGTACGGACGGTGAATATGATATACGCGACCCACATACCCAAGAGGGAGAGGAAACGCGCACTAAGGGACGTCTATGCGATGGAGCCAGTCGCCCCAAAGTTCAACCCATGGTCCTCTTGTCCGATCACTTTCGATCGAAGAGACCATCCGACCAGCATACGCCATGGCGGATTCGCCGCATTGGTCTTAGACCCAATCGTCGATGGGTTCCACCTCACGAGAGTCCTGATGGACGGCGGCAGTAGCCTAAACCTGCTTTATCAGGATACAGTGCGCAAAATGGGCATAGACCCATCAAGGATTAAACCTACAAAGACAACATTTAAAGGTGTCATACCAGGAGTGGAAGCCAACTGCACAGGCTCAGTCACACTGGAAGTGGTCTTCGGATCCCCGGATAATTTCCGGAGCGAAGAGTTAATCTTCGACATAGTCCCGTTTCGCAGCGGCTATCACGCTCTGCTCGGGCGAACCGCGTTTGCCAAATTCAACGCGATGCCGCACTATGCATACCTAAAGCTCAAGATGCCAGGCCCTCGTGGAGTCATCATGGTCAATGGGAATACGGAACGCTCCCTCCGAACGGAGGAACATACAGCGGCTCTCGCGGCAGAAGTACAGAGCAGCCTTCTAAGGCAATTCTCGAGTCCGGCCGTTAAACGGCCAGATACAGCAAAGCGCGCCCGGAGCAATGCCAACCAAGACCACCTGGTGTGATCAGAGCACGCGTAGCAATGCGGCCCCAACCCTCGCCCGCGTATGATCGCAAGAATAACACTCCGCGTACATCATTACGCTTTGGAGATACCATGGGCACAGGGGAGGGGGCACGATCACAACGGACCCAAAGTGCGGTTCGACCACACCGGGGGCTCACAAATGTGCCCCTCTTTTTTTATTATTTTTCTTCTTTTTTGTACACAAGACTCTGTTAACCAGAAGCCCTGTCCGGCGGTGAACCTGCCGAACTCATGATGCAACAGTCAGGGACTAAAGAAGGCCGCGCCGAACACTCAGGTGGTCTCAATTACGAGCATTAAATTCGATTATATACACCAAATCCGCAGCTCATCCCTGGAGGGGGACATGTTTATTTAGTCCAAATCCCTTGCTTACCGCACTATTTGTATCAGTCCGCTCTTCTAGCAGACTTTTCTTTCATTAATAATGCAGCACCTTTATGATCGCAATTGCATCACATTTTATATATATATATGCTCATTATATGACATCTGGCACCCATATATTTTGGTACGGCATAATACACCGGGGGCTTACGTTCCCCACTCTATGGTGTGATAAAGTCCGAACACTTTCACAAGTGCGGCACCCCGAACTTATAGCATTATATGAATCGGCTCCGAATCATGTCTTGGGTCAATAGTTGGGTTTGCCCAGCTCCCATGTTTTGGTACCTTACGTTCTGTTCTGTCGGCTAAGGTGGCACTGGGAGAACCACTGCGAT
This sequence comes from Triticum timopheevii, assembly GCA_963921465.1. Lineage (NCBI taxonomy): Eukaryota > Viridiplantae > Streptophyta > Magnoliopsida > Poales > Poaceae > Triticum > Triticum timopheevii. The sequence continues at coordinate 442,501,023 of OY997274.1, read as the reverse complement.
TGCGCCCCGGTTGAGCCGGGTTAACGCCTCAGTGGAGAAAGCTAAAACTGACTGGCATGATAAGGCGAGAGACTGGTCGCTGTTCGAGAGGTTTTTTCGGGTCCTTAAAGACTCACGCCGCTTCGAGCGAAGTTCCGGATAATGTCCGATGAAGGCGTGGATAGCGCCCCGGATTCGGTCTTCCGAATACCAGGGGCTTCGCCGAAATTTAAAATTATAGAATTCTATGGCTAAGTGAGAGTGTTCAAGCATTATAAGTCCGGTTGCCTTGTTCGTCGTGTTGAGCGCCTCCCTAGATGGACCCAAAAATGGGAACAAGAGTGCTCAAGTTTATCCCAAACACCCCAGCACTTGTGGCTTGGGGGCTGAAGCCAACGACTTGCCATCTCTCAGATTTTACAAACGGCCGCACAGAAGGTAATATTTTAAATTAAACAAGCGTTGCTCATGGCGCATATGAACGAAGTTTTGAGCGCACAGGATAAATAAACAGCGAGTTCACTCAAAGATTACATTTCGGGAGCACTCATCTGCAATATTGCAGGCTCCCTTCAGGACAATTTTATAATACTTCTCTGGCGTGCGATACTCCTTGCCCGGCGGCGGTGGGTCCGTGAGAAGCTTCTCCGCATCCAATTTGCCCTATTGCACCTTTATGCGGGCAAGGGCCCGACGAGCGCCTTCGATACAGGCGGAGCGCTTGACTACATCCAGCCTGGGGCATGCATCCACCAGCCGCCGCACGAGGCCAAAGTAGATACCAGGCATGGCCTGTCCAGGCCACAGCCGGACTATGAGGCCCTTCATGGCCTCCTCAGCTACCTTGTGGAGTTCGACCAGCTGCTTCAGCTGGTCGCTTGGGGGCACCGGATGGCCGGCCTCAGTATACTGAGACCAGAAGACCTTCCCCGTCGAGCTCCCCTCCTCGCCACGATAGAATGCGGCGGCATCAGACGCACTACGCGGCAGATCTGCAAACGCCCCTGGAGAGCTCCGAATGCGGGTAAGTGTCAGGTAGTTCACATTAACATGCCTGCTTTGCATGAAAAACGCCTTACCCGTTGCTATCTTATTTATGTCCTCAACCTCCTGAAGGGCCTTACGGGCCTCGGCCTTGGCGGACTTGGCACTTTCGAGAGCCGAGGCAAGCTCGAACTCTCGAGTCTTGGAGTCACGCTCCAAACTCTCATGTTTTTCCATGAGAACCTGGAGCTCTTGCCGAACTTCCGCCACCCGTGCCTCTTGCTTTTCTCGCTCAGCCCGTTCCGCGGCCGCACTGCGTTCGGCCGCGGACACAGCATCCCTCAGGGCTGCCACCTCGTTAGTGGCCCCTGCAATACACATATTATCCTTGTTAATTTTATTTGCAACCAAAACCCTTTTCTGTAAGGTACTTATTCAAAGAGGTGTTACTCACCTTCTTTTTCCTCGAGCTGCTTCTTTGCATGGCCGAGCTCTTGCTCGGACCGCTCGAGATCCTTCTTCAGCACGTCAACCTCCGCCGTTAGTGTGGCAGAGGTCAGCAGCGCAGCCTGCAAACCCATATTGACATATTTTAGGCAACCCTGCGTATATCTTGTTAAAGATCCTTAGTCCGGCTTTTCTTTCCGAACACCGAACTAAGCATCAGGGGCTACTGTCTATGTGGTATTACATTACATAATTTTAACTTCTTACCTCAAAGCTTGTTAAAAGGCTGCTGCAGGCTTCGGTCAGCCCGCTCTTAGCGAGCTGAACCTTCTCAATCACCGCACTCATGATAGTGCGGTGTTCTTCCTCGATGGAAGCGCCTTTAAGCGCCTCCAGCAGGTTATCCGGCGCCTCCGGTTGGACGGAGGCCGCCGGCGTCACGGTCCTGCCCTTCTTTCGAAGGGGCCGCTTGCCGGACTCTGGAACCACTGCGAGTTCCGATGTAGAGTCCGGCACGAAGTCCGGGAGGCTGCCTGATGGCGCCTCCGGAGCCTCCTCCTGATGGGTCCCTCTTTGGGATCCCACCTCGATGTCCTCGTCAGCGCGTGGGGTGGAGGCAGTCGGGATGGAATTCACATCCGACGAGGCCAATGACCCGCTCGATGAGTCGGGGAGATCATCATTGGCCGGACTATGGGCAGAATGCGGCGTTAGAAGGATACTACGCGACATAAAAGAAATTACACATCAAGGATCCGGATACTTACGATCTTGCCGGGCGCCTGGCCCTTGGAGGCCACTCATCCTCACCAACGCTGATGTTGGCGAAACTGTCCGGGGGGATAGTTCTCCCCCTCTTGGACCCTTCGGCCTCCCTGATGGGGGAAGCCTTCCTTTTCTTCTCTCCCTCCTCCGGGAGAGAGTACTCCTCCTCCTCGGGGGAGGAGTCCTCGTCGTCATCAGACGCCTGATTGCGGGAACTCTTTCGAGTCCCTGCGGCCACCTTCTTGGCCTTCTTCTCCGGCACCATGTGCGGTGCCGGAACCAGCAGCCCTATTAAGCGGGCGTCCACTAGGTCTTCTGGCATGGGAGCCGGGCTGATGAGCAGCTTGGCCTTCTTCATCCATTCCTGTCAAAGGAAGAGGCAGAATGAAACCTCACTAGAGTCAATCTAATTATCACAAGTGTCCCGTAATGGGGTTGAATCACTTACCTCGTCAGTTGGATACTGCGAGCTGAATCCGCGGTCTTCGGTCGCGGACGCGGGGGCTTCGGCGCCCTTCAACAGCACCCTCCAGGCACCTTCGTATGTTGTATCGAAGAGCCCGCTTAGCGCCTGGTGCTGTTCCGGATTGAACTCTCACAAATTAAATGCCCGTTCTTGGCATGGGAGGATCTGCCGGATGAGCATGACTTGGACCACGTCGACGAGCCTGAGCCTCTTGCTCACCATCTTCTTGATACATGCTCGGAGTCCCGTCACCTCCACCGGATTCCCCCACTGCAAGCCCTTCTCTTTCCAGGAGGTGAGCTGCGTGGGGATGCCAGATCTAAACTCGGGGGCCGCCGCCCATGTGGATTTGCGCGGCTCGGTGATGTAAAACCACCCCGATTGCCACCCCTTGACGGAGTCCACGAAGCTCCCTTCCAGCCAAGGGACGTTGGGCAATTTGCCCAACATGGTGCCTCCGCATTCCGCTTGCGTACCCTTCACAACCTTCGGCTTGACGTTGAAGGTCTTGAGCCACAGGCCGAAGTGGGGCCGGATGCAGAGGAAGGCCTCGCACACGACGATAAACACCGAGATGTTGAGGATAAAGTTCGGCGCCAGATCGTGGAAATCCAGGCCGTAGTAAAACATGAGCCCCCGGACAAATGGATGGAGCGGAAAGCCCAGTCCGCGGAGGAAGTGGGGGAGGAAGACGACCCTCTCATGAGGCCCGGGGGTAGGGATGAGCTGCCCCTCGTCAGGCAGCCGATGCGCGATATCGCCGGAAAGGTATCCGGCGCTGCGCAGCTTGGTGATGTCCTCCTCCTTGACGGTGGAGGCTAACCATTTACCTCCCGCTCCGGACATATTCGGAGAAGGTTGAGGCGAGATGCGCGAGCTCGGGCGTTGGAGCTTGAGTTCGCGGGGATGGATAAGCAAAGGAGGAAGAAGGCGTAGGTGAGAAGGTGAATCCTTATCCCTTATATATAGGCGGACAAAACTATGTGTCCCCCACCAGCTTGGTAAAACTCTCTTATCTCCCAAGCGCCACCATCAATGGCGCGGTTGGGTTACCCACGCACGTATTGATGAGAATCCCGGAATAAGAGGAACACGATCTCTGCTTCGACAAGACGTGCCATGGAAACCGCTTCGCTAAACGTGCTGAGGTGGTATAGTAATTCAAACAAAGGCCTTGTGGCGGTGTGATGTCACGCCACATGATACGTCAGCAGATTGAACTAAGTGTACATTTTATTCTCTCTACGGTGGAATGTGGAATTTATTTTGCAGAGCCGGACACTATCCTGGTGTTCATGATCTTCTCTGGATTATTCAAGAGAGGAACCCGCCTTGCAATGCCGAACATTATGCACGCCGGACTTATCATCATTGAAGACTGGTTCAGGGGCTACTGAGGGAGTCCTGGACTAGGGGGTGTCCGGACAGCCGGACTATCATTATCCGCCGGACTCCAAGACTACGAAGATACAAGATTGAAGACTCCGGCTCGTGTCCGGATGGTACTTTCCTTGGCGTGGAAGGCAAGCTTGGCGATACGGATATGTAGATCTCCTACCATTGTAACCGACTATGTGTAACCCTAGCCCTCTCCGGTGTCTATATAAACCGGAGGGCTTTAGTCCGTAGGACAACATACATTACAACAATCATACCATAGGCTAGCTTCTAGGGTTTAGCCTCCTTGATCTCGTGGTAGATCTACTCTTGTACTACCCATATCATCAATATTAATCAAGCATGACATAGGGTTTTACCTCCATCGAGAGGGCCCGAACCTGGGTAAAACATTGTGTCCCTTGTCTCCTGTTACCATACGCCTAGACGCACAGTTCGGGACCCCCTACCCGAGGTCCGCCAGTTTTGACACCGACAGGGATCATCTTATAATTCTGCCACTGTACTAAGCAAAATAAGATGCATAAAGATAAACATCACATGCAATCAAAATATGTGACATGATATGGCCATCATCATCTTGTGCTTTTGATCTCCATCACCAAAGCAATGCATGTTCTCCATCATCACCGACTTGACACCTTGATCTCCATGGTAGCGTCATGGTCGTCTCGCCAACTATTGCTTCTACGACTATCGCTACCGCTTAGTGATAAAGTAAAGCAATTACATGCCGTTTGTATTTCATACAATAAAGCGACAACCATAAGGCTCCCGCCAGTTGCCGGTAACTTTTACAAAACATGATCATCTCATACAACAACGTATATCACATCATGTCTTGACCATATCACATCACAATATGCCCTGCAAAAACAAGTTAGACATCCTCTACTTTGTTGTTGCAAGTTTTACGTGGCTGCTAAAGGACCAAGAATCGTACTAACCTACGGCACAAAAACCACAATGGTCATTTATCAAGTTTGTTGTTTTAAACTTCACAAGGACCGGCCGCAGTCAAATTCGATTCAACTAAAGTTGGAGAAATAGACACCCGCCGTCCACCTTTATGCAAAACTAGTTGGATGTCTGTCGGTGGAACCGGTCTCATGAACGCGGTCATGTAAGGTTGGTCTGGGCCGCCTCATCAAACAATACCGCCAAATCAAAATAAGACATTGGTGGTAAGTGATACGTCTCCAACGTATCTATAATTCTTTATTGTTCCATGCTATTATATTACCCATTTTGGATGTTTATGGGCTTTACTTTACACTTTTATATCATTTTTGGGACTAACCTACTAACCGGAGGCCTGGCCCGTATTGCTGTTTTTTTTTGCCTATTTCAGTATTTCGAAGAAAAGGAATATCAAACGGAGTCCAAATGGAACGAAACCTTCGGGAGCATTATTTTTGGAACGAACGTGATCCAGAGGACTTGGAGTGCAAGTCAAGAAGCAGTCGAGGCGGCCACGAGGGTGGAGGGCGCCCCCCCCCCCTAATCGGTGCACCCCCTATCTCGTGGGCCCCTCGGGCATCCAACGACCTACTTATTCCTCCTATATATACCCACGTACCCCGAGAACATCAGAACAGACCACGAAAACCTAATTCCACCGCCGCAACCTTCTGTATCCGCGAGATCCCATCTTGGAGCCTTCGGCGGTGCTCCGTCGGAGGGGGGATCGATCATGGAGGGCCTCTACATCATCTCCAAGGCCTCTCCGATGAGTTGTGAGTAGTTTACCACAGACCTTCGGGTCCATAGTTATTAGCTAGATGCCTTCTTCTCTCTCTTTGGATCTCAATACCATGTTCTCCTTGATATTCTTGGAGATCTATTCAATGTAACTCTTTATGTGGTGTGTTTGTCGATATCCGATGAATTGTGGGTTTATGATCAAGTTTATCTATGAGAAATATTTGAATCTCCTCTGAATTCTTTTTTGTGTGAATAAGTTATCTTTGCAAGTCTCTTCGAGTTATCATTTTGGTTTGGCCTACAAGATTGATCTTTCGTGCAATGGGAGAAGTGCTTAGCTTTGGGTTCAATCTTGCGGTGTCCTTTCCCAGTGACAGCAGGGGCCACAAGGCATGTATTGTATTGTTGCCATCGAGGATAAAAAGATGGGGTTTATATCATATTGCATGAGTCTATCCCTCTACATCATGTCATCTTTCTTAATGCGTTACTCTGTTCTTTATGAACTTAATACTCTAGATGCATGTTGGATAGCGGTCGATGTGTGGAGTCATAGTAGTAGATGCAGGCAGGAGTCGGTCTACTTGTCACGGACGTGATGCCTATATACATGATCATGCCTAGATAATCTCATAATTATTCGCTTTTCTATCAATTGCTCGACAGTAATTTGTTCACCCACCGTAATACTTATGCTATCTTGAGAGAAGCCACTAGTGAAACCTATGGCCCCCGGGTCTATCTCTTATCATATAAGCTTTCAATCTACTTTTATTTGCATCTTTACTTTTCCTATCTATATTATAGAATACCAAAAATATATTTATCTTATCATATTATCTCTATCCAATCTCAGTTTCGCAAGTGGCCGTGAAGGGATTGACAACCCCTTTATTGCGTTGGTTGCGAGTCTTGTTTGTTTGTGTAGGTGCGTGGGACTTCTGAGAAGCCTCCTACTAGATTGATACCTTGGTTCTCAAAAACTTAGGGAAATACTTACGCTACTATTGCTGCATTACCCTTTCCTCTTCAAGGAAAACCAACGCAAGCTCAAGATGTAGCAAGAAGGATTTCTGGCACCGTTGCCGGGGGGGGGGGGGGGGTCTTCGCTCAAGTCAAGACATACCAAGTAGCCATCACAAACTCATCTCCCTCACACTTACATTATTTGTCATTTGCCTCTCGTTTTCCTCTCCCCCACTTTACCCTTGCCGTTTTATTCGCCCTTTTTCCATGTGCCTTCTTTTTGCTTACATCTTTGCTTGCTAAAAGTTTATGGATCCCCATCCACTTGCTAATCTCTTTAAGAGATCCAATTATGATGAACCAATCGCTAATGAGTTCTGTGCACTAGATTATCTTTATGAAGTTTTGCTTGAAATTCGTGAATCTGAAAATTGTGATGAAGTACTTTATGAAGTGATTCACGATAGATCTTTGAATAAAAAGCATGATTGCAATGATTTTACTACAAATTCTATTGATGTCAATTGTGCTAATAATATGCAAAACCCTAAGCTTGGGGATGCTAGTTTTGCTTTGTCCACTACTTGTTGCAATGATCATGATTGGGGTGATCTTGAAAAATTATTTAAGCCCCATGATGAATATGAGATTGATAATAGTATTTGCAATATTATTGAAAGTGGGTTTGGAAGAGTGTCAACTTTAGAACCCACATATTTGGAGAATGTTCAAACTTATGGTATTTTTGATAAAAGTGGGTTTGGAGAGGTCATGACTTTAGTTAATGATAATCCCACTATTTGGAAGAGTGTCAACTTCACATGCATGTGGATCGTGTTGATAATATGTTATGTGATAGCTATTTTGTTGAATTTGCCTATGATCCTACATGTAATTATTATGAGAGAGGAAAATATGGTCGTAGAAACTTTTATCTTACTCAATTACCTCTCGTCATGTTGAGATTGCTATCGTCTCTTTCTTCTTCCTTGCATATGCTACTTTTTGCTTGCCTTGCAAATTTGTTTGCTTATAATATGCCTATGCATAGGAAGTATGTTAGACTTATATGTGTTTGTCACGTGTTTCATGATGCTCTCTTTGTGCTTCTATTCTCGTCTTTCATGTGAGCATCATTAAAATTATGAATGCCTAGCTAGGGGCGTTAAACGATAGCGCTAGTTGGGAGGCAACCCAATTTTATCTTTGTTTTTTGTTTTTGCTTCTGTTTAGTAATAAATTTTGCATCTACCATATGTTTAGATGTGTTTTTATGTTTTAATTAGTGTTTGTTCCAAGTAGAACCTATAGGATAACCTATGGTGATAGTTAATTTGATTCTGCTGAAAAACAGAAACTTTGCGCGCACGAAAATAATTTTAGTAATTCACAAAAACGTGCTTTTGCGTTGATTCTTTTTTGCTGTAGATCAGTAGACAAATTTCCCAGGACTTCCTATTTTGTTAGGATTTTTAGAGTTCCAGAAGTATTTGAGAGTTACAAATTGCTACATACTGTCCTATTTTTGACAGATTCTGCCTTTCGTGTGTTGTTTGCTTATTTTGATGCATCTATGGCTAGTATGTAAGGGTATGAACCATAGAGAACTTGAAATACAGTAGGTTTAACACCAATATAAATAAATAATGAGTTAATTACAGTACCTTATGTGGTGGTTTTTCTTTCTTTCACTAACGGAGCTTATGAGATTTCCTGTTGAGTTTTGTGTTGTGAAGTTTTCAAGTTTTGGGTAAAGATTTGATGGACTATGGAATAAGGAGTGGCAAGAGCCTAAGCTTGGGGATGCCCAAGGTACCCCAAGATATTCAATAATAGCCAAAAGCCTAATCTTGGGGATGCCCCCGGATGGCATCCCCTCTTTCGTCTTTGTTTATCGATAACTTTACTTGGAGCTATATTTTTATTCGCCACATGATATGTGTTTTGCTTGGAGCGTCTTGTATGATATTAGTTTTTGCTTTTTAGTTTTACACAATCATCCTTGCTGTACACACCTTTTGGGAGAAGCCCACTTGATTAGAATTTATTAGAATACTCTATGTGTTTAGTTATATCTTTTGAGCTAGATAGTTTTTGCTCTAGTGCTTCACTTATATCTTTTAGAGCACGACGGTGGCTTAATTTTGAAGAAATTGTTGATCTCTCATGCTTCACTTATATTATTTTGAGAGTCTCTTAGAACAGCATGGTTTTTGCTATGGTTATAAAATTGGTCCTAGAATGATGAGCATCCAAGTTGGGTATAATAAAAACTATCATAGGAAGTGAATTGGATGCTATGATCAATTTGATACTTGATAATTGTTTTGAGATATAGAGGTGGTAATATTAAAGTCATGCTGGTTAGGTGATTATGAATTTAAAGAATGCTTGTGCTAAAGTTTGTGATTCCCATAGCATGCATGTATGGTGAACCGCTTTGTGATGAAGTTGGAGCACAATTTTATTTATTGATTGTCTTCCTTATGAGTGGCGGTCGGGGACGAGCAATAGTCTTTTCCTACCAATCTATCCCCCTAGGAGCATGCGCGTAGTACTTTGTTTTCAATGACTTGTAGATTTTTGCAATAAGTACATGAGTTCTTTATGACTAATGTTGAGTCCATGGATTATACGCACTCTCACCCTTCCACCATTGCTAGCCTCTCTTGTGCCGCACAACTTTCACCAGTACCATACACCCACCATATACCTTCCTCAAAACAGCCACCATACTTACCTATTATGGCATTTCCATAGCCATTCCGAGATATATTGCCATGCAACTTTCCACCATTCCGTTTATATGACACGCATCATTATTGTCATATTGCTCTTTGCATGATCATGTAGTTGACATCGTATTTGTGGCAAGGCCACCTTCAAAATTTTCGTACATGTCACTCTTGATTCATTGCATATCCCGGTACACCGCCGGAGGCATTCATATAGAGTCGTATCTTGTTCTAGTATTGAGTTGTAATCTTGAGTTGTAAGTAAATAAAAGTGTGATGATCTTCATTATTAGAGCATTGTCCCAGTGAGGAAAGTATGATGGAGACTATGACTCCCCCACAAGTTGGGATGAGACTTCGGACATTAAAAAAAGAGAAAGGCCAAAAAAGAGAAAGGCCAAAAAAATGAGAGAAAAAGAGAGAAGGGACAATGCTACTATCCTTTTTACCACACTTGTGCTTCAAAGTAGCACCATGATCTTCATGATAGAGAGTCTCCTATGTTGTCACTTTCAGTTACTAGTGGGAATTTTCATTATAGAACTTGGCTTGTATATTCCAATGATGGGCTTCCTCAAAATGCCCTAGGTCTTCGTGAGCAAGCGAGTTGGATGCACACCCACTTAGTTTCTTTTGTTGAGCTTTCATACATTTATAGCTCTAGTGCATCCGTTGCATGGCAATCCCTACTCACTCACATTGATATCTATTAATGGGCATCTTCATAGCCCGTTGATACGCCTAGTTGATGTGAGACTATCTTCCTTCTTTTTTGTCTTCTCCACAACCACCATTCTATTCCACATATAATGATATGTCCATGGCTCACGCTCATGTGTTGCGTGACAGTTGAAAAAGTTTGAGATTACTAAAGTATGAAACAATTGCTTGACTTGTCATCGGGGTTGTGCATGATTAAATACTTTGTGTGATGAAGATAGAGCAACAGCCGGACTATATGATTCTGTAGGGATAACTTTCTATGGCCATGTTATTTTGAGAAGACATGACTACTTGATTAAGTATGCTTGAAGTATTATTATTTCTTATGTCAATATGAACTTTTATTTTGAATCATTTGGATCTGAACATTCATGCCACAATAAAGAAAATTACATTGAAAATTATGCTAGGTAGCATTCCACATCAAAAAATCTGTTTTTATCATTTACCTACTCGAGGACGAGCAGGAATTAAGCTTGGGGATGCTTGATACGTCTCCAATGTATCTATAATTTTTGATTATTCCATGTTATTATATTGCCCGTTTTGGATGTTTATGGGCCTTACTTTACACTTTTATATCATTTTTGGGACTAACCTACTAACCGGAGGCCCAGCCCGTATTGCTGGTTTTTTTTGCCTATTTCAGTATTTTGAAGAAAAGGAATATCAAACGGAGTCCAAATGGAATGAAACCTTCGGGAGCGTGATTTTTGGAACGAACGTGATCCAGAGGACTTGGAGTGCAAGTCAAGAAGCAGTCGAGGCGGCCACGAGGGTGGAGGGCGCCCCCACCCCTACTAGGCGCGCCCCCTATCTCGTGGGCCCCTCGGGCATCTACCGACCTACTTCTTCCTCCTATATATACCCACGTAACTCGAGAACATCATAACAGACAACGAAAACCTAATTCCGCCGCCGCAACCATCTGTATCCATGAGATCCCATCTTGGAGCCTTCGTCGGCGCTCCGTCGGAGGGGGGATCGATCACGGAGGGCCTCTACATCATCTCCAAGGCCTCTCGGATGAGTTGTGAGTAGTTTACCACAGACCTTCGGGTCCATAGTTATTAGCTAGATGGATTCTTCTCTCTCTTTGGATCTCAATACCATGTTCTCCTTGATCTTCTTGGAGATCTATTTGATGTAACTCTTTTTGCGGTGTGTTTGTCGAGATCCGATGAATTGTGGATTTATGATCAAGTTTATCTATGAGAAATATTTGAATCTCCTCTGAATTCTTTTATGTGTGATTAAATTATCTTTGCAAGTCTCTTCGAATTATCTGTTTGGTTTGACCAACTAGATTGATCTTTCTTGCAATGGGAGAAGTGCTTAGCTTTGGGTTCAATCTTGCGATGTCCTTTCCGAGTGACTGCAGGGGCAGCAAGGCACGTATTGTATTGTTGCCATCGAGGATAAAAAGATGGGGTTTATATCATATTGCATGAGTTTATCCCTCTACATCATGTCATCTTTCTTAATGCCTTACTCTGTTCTTTATGAACTTAATACTCTAGATGCATGTTGGATAGCGGTCGATGTGTGGAGTAATAGTAGTAGATGCAGGCAGGAGTCAGTCTACTTGTCACGGACGTAATGCCTATATACATGATCATGCCTAGATAATCTTATAATTATTTTCTTTTCTATCAATTGCTCGACACTAATTGGTTCACCCACCGTAATACTTATGCTATCTTGAGAGAAGCCGCTAGTGAAACCTATGGCCCCAGGGTCTATCTCCTATCATATAAGCTTTCAATCTACTTTTATTTGCATCTTTACTTTTCCTATCTATATTATAAAATACCAAAAATATATTTATCTTATCATATTATCTCTATCAGATCTCTCTTTCGCAAGTGGCCTTGAAGGGATTGACAACCCCTTTATTGCGTTGGTTGCGAGTTCTTGTTTGTTTGTGTAGGTGCGTGGGACTTCTGAGGAGCCTCCTACTGGATTGATACCTTGGTTCTCAAAAACTGAGGGAAATACTTACGCTACTATTGCTGCATCACCCTTTCCTCTTCAGGGAAAACCAACGCAAGCTCAAGACGTAGCTGTAAGCAGTATGACGATCACCGCCCACAACTCTTTGTGTTCTACTCGTGCATATCATCTACGCATAGACCTGGCTCGGATGCCACTGTTGGGAAACGGAGCATGCAATTTCAAAAAAATCCTACGCTCACGCAAGATCTATCTAGGAGATGCATAGCAACGAGAGGGGGAGAGTGTGTCCACGTACCCTCGTAGACCGAAGCGGAAGCGTTAACTTAACGCGGTTGATCTAGTCAAATGTCTTCTTGATTCAACTGATCAAGCACCGAATGTACGGTACCTCCGAGTTCTGCACACGTTCAGCTCGATGACGCCCCTCGAACTCTTGATCCAGCAGAGGGTCGAGGGAGTAGATGAGTTCCATCAACACAATGGCATGGTGACGGTGATGGTGATGTGATCCGTGCAGGGCTTCATCTAAGCACTACGACAATATGACTGGAGAAGTAAACGGTGGAGGGGGCAACGCACATGGCTAAGAATAATTGATGTGCCTAGAGGTGCCCCCCACCCCTGTATATAAAGGAGGGAGAGGGGAGGAGGCCAGCCTAGGGCGCGCCCCATGGGGGGAGTCCTACTAGGACTCCTAGTCCTATTCAGCCCCCCTTCCTGCTAAAGGATGGGGAAAGGGGGGAGGAGAGGGAGAGGCAGAAGGAAAGGGGGGCCGCGCCCCTCCCCTTGTCCAATTCGGACTCCCCATGGGGGGCGCGCGCCACCCCTTTGCGGTCTGCCTTGCCTCTCCCCTATGGCCCATGTGGCCCATTACTTCCCCCGGGGGGGTTCCGGTAACCCCTCGGTACTCCAATAAATACCCGAAACACTCCGGAACCATTCCAGTATCCGAATACCACCTTCCAATATATCAATCTTCACCTCTTGACCATTTCGAGACTCCTCGTCATGTCCGTGATCTCATCTGGGACTCCGAACAACCTTCGTTCACCAAAACACATAACTCATATAATACATATTATCATCGAACATTAAGCGTGCGGACCCTACGGGTTCGAGAACTATGTAGACATGACCGAGACATCTCTCCGGTCAATAACCAATAGCGGAACTTGGATGCTCATATTGGTTCCCACATATTCTATGAAGATCTTTATCGGTCAAACCGCAATGTCAACATACGTTATTCCCTTTGTCATCGGTATGTTACTTGCCCGAGATTCGATTGTTGGTATTCTTCATACCTAGTTCAATATCGTTACCGGCAAGTCTCTTTACTCATTCCGTAATGCATCATCCCACAACTAAATCATTAGTCACATTTCTTGCAAGGCTTATATGATGTGCATTACCAAGAGGGCCCAGAGATACCTCTCCGATACTCGGAGTGACAAATCCTAATCTCGATCTATGCCAACCGAACAAATACCTTTGGAGATACCTGTAGAGCATCTTTATAATCACCCAGTTACGTTGTGACGTTTGATAGCACATAAGGCATTCCTCCGGTGTCCGGGAGTTGCATAATCTCATAGTCGAAGGAATATGTATTTGACATGAAGAAAGCAATAACAATAAAACTGAATGATCATTATGCCAAGCTAACGGATGGGTCTTGTCCATCAAATCATTCTCCTAATGATGTGATCCCATTATCAAATGACAACTCATGTCCATGGCTAGGAAACTTAACCATCTTTGATCAACGAGCTAGTCTAGTAGAGGCACACTAGGGACACGGTATTTTGTCCATGTATTCACACATGTATCAAGTTTCTGGTTAATACAATTCTAGCATGAATAATAAACATTTATCATGAATAAGGAAATATAAATGTGACGCCCCCGATTCAATCGTACACTAATCATGCACGCAAACGTGTACGATCAAGATCAGGACTCACGGGAAGATATCACAACACAACTCTAAAAACATAAATAAGTCATACAAGCATCATAATACAAGCCAGGGGCCTCGAGGGCTCGAATACAAGTGCTCGATCATAGACGAGTCAGCGGAAACAACAATATCTGAGTACAGACATAAGTTAAACAAGTTTGCCTTAAGAAGGCTAGCACAAACTGGGATACAGATCGAAAGAGGCGCAGGCCTCCTGCCTGGGATCCTCCTAAACTACTCCTGGTCGTCGTCAGCGGGCTGCACGTAGTAGTAGGCACCTCCAACGTAGTAGTTGTCGTTAACGGTGGTGTCTGACTCCTGGACTCCAGCATCTGGTTGCGACAACCAGAAAAAAAGGAAAAGGGGAAAAAAGGGGGGAGAAAGCAACCGTGAGTACTCATCCAAAGTACTCGCAAGCAAGGAACTACACTACATATGCATGGGTATATGTGTAAGGAGGCCATATCAGTGGACTGAACTGCAGAATGCCAGAATAAGAGGGGGATAACTAATCCTGTCGAAGACTACGCTTCTGGCAGCCTCCGTCTTGCAGCATGTAGAAGAGAGTAGACTGAAGTCCTCCAAGTAGCATCGCCAAGTAGCATCTCCAAGTAGCATCTCCAAGTAGCATCTCCAGTAGCATCGCATAGCATAATCCTACCCGGTGATCCTCTCCTCGTCGCCCTGTTAGAGAGCGATCACCGGGTTGTATCTGGAACTTGGAAGGGTGTGTTTTATTAAGTATCCGGTTCTAGTTGTCATAAGGTCAAGGTACAACTCCAAGTCGTCCTGTTACCGAAGATCACGGCTATTCGAATAGATTAACTTCCCTGCAGGGGTGCACCACATAACCCAACACGCTTGATCCCATTTGGCCAGACACACTTTCCAGGGTCATGCCCGGCCTCGGAAGATCAACACGTCGCAGCCCCACCTAGGCACAACAGAGAGGCCAGCACGCCGGTCTAAACCTAAGCGCACAGGGGTCTGGGCCCATCGCCCATAGCACACCTGCACGTTGCGTACGCGGCCGAAAGCAGAACTAGCCCCCTTAATACAAGAGCAGGCTTACGTTCCAATTCGGCGCGCGCCACTCAGTCGCTGGTGTCACGAAGTGCTTCGGCTGATACCACGACGTCGGGATACCCATAACTACTCCCACGTAGATGGTTAGTGCGTATAGACCAAATGGCCAGACTCAGATCAAATACCCAGATCTCGTTAAGCGTGTTAAGTATCCGCGAACGCCGAACAGGGCCAGGCCCACCTGTCTCCTAGGTGGTCTCAACCTGCCCTGCCGCTCCGCCACAAGTAACAGTCGGGGGCCGTCGGGAACCCAGGCCCACCTCTACCGGGATGGAGCCACCTGCCCCTTCAGCCCCCATCTCCGAACAGTATCACAGGTAATGTAACTTTGTAAAGTATATCGTATATGCCCGTGATCACCTCCCGAAGTGATCACAGCCCAGTAGTATAGCATGGCAGACGGACAAGAGTGTAGGGCCACTGATGGAACACTAGCATCCTATACTAAGTATTTAGGATTGCAGGTAAGGTATCAACAGATGTAGCAACAATGTCAGGCTATGCATCAGAATAGGATTAACGAAAGCAGTAACATGCTACACTACTCTAATGCAAGCAGTATAGAGAAGAGTAGGCGATATCTGGTGATCAAAGGGGGGGCTTGCCTGGTTGCTCTGGCAAGAGAGAGGGGTCGTCAACACCGTAGTCGAACTGGGCAGCAGCAGTGTCGGTCTCGTAGTCTACCGGAGAGAAGAGGGGGAAGAAACAATGAATACCATGTAAACAGATGCATATCGATGCATGACATGACAAGTAACGGTGCTAGGGGTGCCCTAACGCGGTATGAGGTGATACCGGTGAAGGGGGAAAACATCCGGGAAAGTATTCCCGGTGTTTCGCGTTTTCGGGCAGAGAAGCCGGAGGGGGAAAGTTGCGAGTTCGATAGGTTAGGGGGGTGTGGCGAACGAAGGGGTTGCGTATCCGGAATCGTCTCGTCGTTCTGAGCAACTTTCATGTAGAAAGTATTTTCATCTGAGCTACGGTTTATTTTATATTAATTTTAAAAGATTTAAATCATTTTTAGGATTTATTTAACTATTTAATTCTAACATTATCCAGAATAGTGCTTGCTGACGTCATCATGACGTCAGCATGACGTCAGCAGTCAACAGAGGTGTTGACTGGTCAAACTGACGTGTGGGCCCAGTGGGACCCACCTGTCATACACTGCTAGGTTGATTAGGGTTTAGATTAAACTAATTACTGTCTAATTAAACTAACAGGATAATTAGATTAAATAAATAGGATTAATTAACTTAATTAATTTAGTTAATTAATTAATTAAATAAATTTATTTTTATTTTTATTTTCTTCTAAAAACGTTCTAGGGCGTGGGGCCCCTCTGTCATAGGGCCCTGGGGGCCTAGCGGGTCGGGCGTGCTACGGGCGTGCGGGCGCAGGGGCGCTAGCGTTGGCCCGACTGGGCACTGGGCGAGGCCAGCCGCGGGGTGGGGCTTGCATTCGGCGCCGGCAAGGCACGGCCGGCCGGAGTGGCGCAAGGCGGCGGAGGGAGTGGAGCAGGCGCAGGGGAGCAGAACTCCGGGCGCGGCCACGCGAGGTCGCGGGCGCGACGAGCGCGTCCCCGGAGTGAGGCAGGGCACGCCCCGAGCAGGCGCACGTGCGAGGACCCGGCCTGGGGTGGGCAGAGGCATACGGGAGCGGGAGCGCGTGCGCGCGTTTGGGCAGGAGCACCTGATGCTCGAGCCCATCGGCCATGGCGGATGGCGGAGCTCGGCGCTCACGGGCATCGGTGATGCGACGTGAAATCGATGGAGAACGGAGGAGGAATCGAGAGGTGCTCACATCGGGGCTGTAGGGTTCGGGGGCAGCGTTGCTCGGGGAGGAAGCCGGGGACGACGTCGATGTGGTGACGGGGAGGCAGTCCGGCGGGGGGGAGTCGAGGGCTGCGGCCGATCCGGCGAAGACGATGAGGGGCTCCGGCGGCGCGGTCCTCGGGCATTGGGGAAGGCGTTGGGGAAGACAAGACAGCGACAAGGTAGTCCTGGGCGGGGTGGCAAGGGCGAGGCGGCGCCGGTGAGGTCCAGCGAGCGCCTGGCGCCGCCGGTGCAGCGGCGAATCGATCCCCCGATCCAATCGGGGGGGCGCAGAGGAGGGGAGAAGGGGAGGCGACAGCAGCCTGGTGGCGCCAGCGACGGGCGCCGTCGTCGAGGTCGCGGGACGGCACTGGATGGGGGTCCCTCCCGTCGATCCAGAACAGGCGAGTGGGGAGGAGAGGAGCGAGGCGAGTGGGCGTCGTGCGGAGGGGGGGGAGTGAGCGAGTGGGGCTAGGGTTTCGGGCGAGAGGGGGATTTGGGGAGTGGCCGGCTGGGCCGGTGGCCGACTGGGCCGGCCTGTTTGGCCGAAACCCAGTGGGGGCCTTTCTCTCTTTCCTTTTGTTTTTTGCTTTGCTTTTTCTTTTTACTTTTCTTTTCTGTTTTATGTCTAGTTTCCTTTTATTTTAGTTTTACAAAATACACCAATGGTTCCTAGATTGGTATTGCTTATACATACTACTGCCACATTAATTTGGGTAACTAAATAAAATAGTTTAATATTTTATTCATTGTAAAAGGAATTCAACTAATTGTTTTTGCTACTACTCAAAACATTTTAGAGTATTTATGCCTTTTATAAAAGTGTGGTTCCTCCACCATAATTACTTATGAATTATTTGGAACAACCCGAACATTTTAGTTTTAATATTAGAAAACCTTTAATGTTTGACTTGATTTTGAATCGGTTTCGAACTAACACGAGATTTGCCACACTAATCTAGGTGACGCGGCATCACTAGTAGAGGGTTACTGTAGCTTAATTATCCGGGCGTCACAATTCTCCTCCACTACAAGAAATATCGTCCCGAGATTTAAGAGGGGAGTAAGGGGGAAATGTCTGGTTACTAAATTCTAACGAATCTTCTCGGTCTTGGTTGCTCTTCTCGAAGAGGTTGATCAATTACATTGTTGTCTTCATTTCTCTGCTTCGGGTCATCATGCTGAAGTTGTCTTCCTTTCTTCGAGAACTCCATCGCACTTTAGAATATGAAAGGGGCAGCTCGGCAACGACAGAATATTATAAGGGTAATAACCTGGGGTTAACCCGGGAATGAGCATAAGAGTACCTCTCGAGTTGGAACTTAGGAAATACATCGAGAGAGATATAAGTAGGCATGAGAAACTTCAAGCGGATAGGTAAACGTTCGATGCCTGAAATAGAGTATGAGAGGGGTTCAGAGCAACGGGGATAGGTATTGTGTCTGACTCAAGAATAGGTGATCTCATCGGAAGGTGGCTCGTGAATTACATATGAGGCCACGCGCGATGAATAATTATGGGAACAGGGGGTGTATAGGAGAGTCAGGTTTTGATCCTGTGGAACTTTGGGTTATGGGCCCACCATGTGGTTTTTAAAAGTAGAAAGAGCAGTGACATCTTGCATGGTTAAAATAGCAAGGTATGTCAGAGGATAGCCGGTCAGTTATGTTGGCAATAACGTTGGTACCAAGGGCAAGGGATGAAGAGAACCACTTTCCCGCTCGTTGAACGAGGCGAACCAATAGGCAAAGTTCTCATCCATCGGTGGTTACCGGAATGTCATCGACAAATGCAACAGGGTCTTACTGACACGGTTGTACACCAAGGTGTTTACATAAGCAGAAGAACATTACTGCTTAGATCATATGGATCACAAGGAAGGTTAAACAAATTAATGGAAAGGAAAATGTGTTTGAACACATATTTCAGGGGTATATCATTCCCAAGGACAAGCAGAGCATGATATCGATGACAGGATATAATGTAGAAAACTCTTTAGGTACGGGGTGAGAAATTTCCTGACACTACCCATACAATGGTGTTTGGATAATTGAGCAGGAAACATTTAGCATTGGGCTTCAAATGTTCTTGTTGAAAATTGGAGTACCATAGACAAGCTTCGAGATAGCATTCACATGGTCTTCAAGCAAAGGTCGTACTTTGGATATACAAAGGATCCATCAGGATAGCTTATTAAACAAGGCATTCAATTTCCTCATTGAAAAACGATTAACCTAGTTAAAAAGGGAACTACAACAATAGGTCCTCCGGTTAGGAGTGCTAGGCATGACATCACCTTACCGGGTCATATAAAGACCAATGTTATAGCTCTTGGAAATATGTTCCAACCATCATATCTGACCGAGATTCAAATCTGATTGGTGTCAGGATACCTCAGACTCAGGATGCCTGAGAAGAAAGGTGCAACACAAATTGACGGGATGACACTGTAAGATTCTCGGGAAATGAACTATGAAGTGATTTCCGTTAACAAGAGTTCACCATTAACCCAAGGAGAGGACAAGGAGGTGGCTGATGAACTCAGCGACAATTCATCAAAAATTTCCAAAGGATGGATTTCCACAATTATGTGAACAAGGAGATAACATTTGCCAGATGAAAATGATATATTGATGTATGCTTGAGGAAAACATACACAATTTAACAATGGTTGAAAGGTGCACCCGAAATATGGGCTGGGTTGCACGGCCAACATTGGAATGGTGATTCAATAATCAATAGTCTAAGAATGAACGGCCAACCATTAACTTCAAAGCAATAGGGTTGCTAGGAGGGCAGAATCCAAATAGCACCGTTCATCTGTTGGTATCCTGGTTAGAACCAACACGGGGACCAAGAAAGAATGGTGATGGCGAGAGGTATCACTATAACAAGAATTCTTAAGAGGTGGAGCAATCCTCACAACATTCTTGACATCAAAGATGGTAATACTCCGCGGTAGAATCATAACATAAGTTGGATAACAAGGGACTCAAGGTACAACACAAAACAGGAACAATTTTTGTGTTGGAGGGAATGCAATAATGTTGTGGATGATAACCCAAACCATCGAGGGCAAAGGATGCTATTTCTCATCAAGAATTCGATAGATATCTTGGAAGACCTCAGAATGTTGATGATGATCACGACACATTTGTCGAGAGGTTTCGAGAAGATGTAACTGATCGGTGATGACATCAAGTCAACGGAAATGATGAAGCCAAAAGTCATTGGGACCATGGGTACGACACAAACTCGAAATCAAGCTTGCTGTTCAAGGACAAACGATATGACGAGGAAGATCGATTGTAAGATTAGCTCACCGTCGAAATTTGTGCTCCGAGAAGAAGGACCCGGTAGCACAGTTAAAAATTAGCACAATGATATAGCCAATCAGGCTAGGAATGACTTGAAGGATTATTAAACTCGTAAGCAATGAAAATTACTTAGAGTTATTGAATCGAAGTGCGGAATCGATTCACTTACCGGTGTTCTCGAGTGAAATAACTCAGAACCCGGGGGAAATCTGAAATCGGTGAGAAGCAATAATAGATGAAGACTCATAGGAAGCAACACAGTTCGTTGATATTCTCGAGATACTGGAGGGTATTGCTCGAAGGAAGATTAACATAGGGGTTGCGGAGAGGTATTGATCCGCAGAAGACAAGTGTTTTCACTTGCTTGAGAAATGGGATCAAGTAGAAAATATGGTTGGAACCATGATTGCAAAGGATCAATTCACAGATACCAGATGATATTATATCAAGGCAATAGTTATTATTACAAGAAGCTTCCATGATAGGATCTACATCGTGTCCATGGGCATGAACACAAGTTCAAGGTAGACTCCCACTTCTTCAATGTATAACCTTCCATTCACTTCTCGCCTTCAACGAAATTGTGTGTTGAAATTTTATCTGACATAACACTTAGTAGAGTATGACCCGTAGTAGTTTCCGGGTTCACACAGTTTAGAGAAGGCATATGTCCAACCCATCGGGCCTCTTAGGAACATATACCACAAACTTCAGGAGTAAATAACACAAGCTCGATAGCAGAGCATGGTTGACAAAGCAGGGGATACAATTTACCAAAGGCGGTATACATCCTAGGAAAGGCTCAAGGTTATTGAATATGAAGGACATTGTCGGATAAAATCCAACAAAGGATCTGGGGTGAGTATCGGAACACAACCAGAGGAAGAAGCAAGGCAATTACATTGGATTATAGAAACAACTGAATAACTTAGAGCTCAATTGCTAAGGAATTATGATTTACAAAGTGAAGGATCAGAAGCAGACGCTCTGATCAAGGATGGATAAGTTCAATAGACTTAGGGGCACAATCGACGACAATTTAATTGGCGAGAACCAGCTCATGATTAAAACGACGTCTGAGCCGGAAGGATGAATTCTGGGATCTGTTTGAGGATTCCAAGCATTCGCAACAAATCGAATCAATGGACTCAAAATGACAATGACAATGGATGTCAACAAGATTACTAGACTTATGGGATTAACCATAATGCAAGCAATCAAGAATTTCAAGAGCAATAGGCTGCTCAAGATTTACGGAAGATCGAATGGTATTTCGAAGTCTTTTGCAAAACACTTGATCAGTGGGGGTGAGCGGATACTCAGTAAGTGTGGGAAATTATCTGTAGGGGTATTCATTCGGCAAAGAACCGCAAGGCAATAAGCTCAAGGATTCTCAAAAAGTTGGAGAAATAATTCGTTGCATCTTGTAATAACAAGATCAACGGGGAATGATTGTGTCAATGGCAAGTGCACGTGGTTGTCCATAGGGGTTTATCGATGGAAGGGAATTGCAATAGCAATGGCACAAAGTCTCGAAAGATCATCGTAGAGTATCTTCCGAATCTTCCGATGCAGCAAGCGATCATCTGGAGTGAGGGGCTCTCCGGGAGAAAGTATTTTACGAGAACCTAGAGTCAGAGTTAGCAAAATCATTTAAACCCGAATAGAAGAGAGTTCAAAGACCCAGAGTAAGGATCAAGCAGTAAAAGATCCTAATACCACCCAAATGGCGACGTGAGCCCATAAGACTCACAGCCATATTAGTAAAAGTTTTGCAATGTCTAGACTCGACTTCGGCCAAGGAGTGTGGAAGGGGATTCCTACAGGCAGTCGGCTCTGATACCAACTTGTGACGCCCCCGATTCAATCGTACACTAATCATGCACGCAAACGTGTACGATCAAGATCAGGGACTCACGGGAAGATATCACAACACAACTCTAAAAACATAAATAAGTCATACAGGCATCATAATACAAGCCAGGGGCCTCGAGGGCTCGAATACAAGTGCTCGATCATAGACGAGTCAGCGGAAACAACAATATCTGAGTACAGACATAAGTTAAACAAGTTTGCCTTAAGAAGGCTAGCACAAACTGGGATATAGATCGAAAGAGGCGCAGGCCTCCTGCCTGGGATCCTCCTAAACTACTCTTGGTCGTCGTCAGCGGGCTGCACGTAGTAGTAGGCACCTCCAACGTAGTAGTTGTCGTCAACGGTGGCGTCTGACTCCTGGACTCCAGCATCTGGTTGCGACAACCAGAAAAAAAGGAAAAGGGGAAAAAGGGGGGAGAAAGCAACCGTGAGTACTCATCCAAAGTACTCGCAAGCAAGGAACTACACTACATATGCATGGGTATATGTGTAAGGAGGCCATATCAGTGGACTGAACTGCAGAATGCCAGAATAAGAGGGGGATAACTAATCCTGTCGAAGACTACGCTTCTGGCAGCCTCCGTCTTGCAGCATGTAGAAGAGAGTAGACTGAAGTCCTCCAAGTAGCATCGCCAAGTAGCATCTCCAAGTAGCATCTCCAAGTAGCATCTCCAGTAGCATCGCATAGCATAATCCTACCCGGTGATCCTCTCCTCGTCGCCCTGTTAGAGAGCGATCACCGGGTTGTATCTGGCACTTGGAAGGGTGTGTTTTATTAAGTATCCGGTTCTAGTTGTCATAAGGTCAAGGTACAACTCCAAGTCGTCCTGTTACCGAAGATCATGGCTATTCGAATAGATTAACTTCCCTGCAGGGGTGCACCACATAACCCAACACGCTTGATCCCATTTGGCCGGACACACTTTCCAGGGTCATGCCCGGCCTCGGAAGATCAACACGTCGCAGCCCCACCTAGGCACAACAGAGAGGCCAGCACGCCGGTCTAAACCTAAGCGCACAGGGGTCTAGGCCCATCGCCCATAGCACACCTGCACGTTGCGTACGCGGCCGAAAGCAGAACTAGCCCCCTTAATACAAGAGCAGGCTTACATTCCAATTCGGCGCGCGCCACTCAGTCGTTGGCGTCACGAAGTGCTTCGGCTGATACCACGACGTCGGGATACCCATAACTACTCCCACGTAGATGGTTAGTGCGTATAGACCAAATGGCCAGACTCAGATCAAATACCCAGATCTCGTTAAGCGTGTTAAGTATCTGCGAACGCCGAACAGGGCCAAGCCCACCTGTCTCCTAGGTGGTCTCAACCTGCCCTGCCGCTCCGCCACAAGTAACAGTCGGGGGCCGTCGGGAACCCAGGCCCACCTCTACCGGGATGGAGCCACCTGCCCCTTCAGCCCCCATCTCCGAACAGTATCACAGGTAATGTAACTGTGTAAAGTATATCGTATATGCCCGTGATCACCTCCCGAAGTGATCACAGCCCAGTAGTATAGCATGGCAGACGGACAAGAGTGTAGGGCCACTGATGGAACACTAGCATCCTATACTAAGTATTTAGGATTGCAGGTAAGGTATCAACAGATGTAGCAACAATGTCAAGCTATGCATCAGAATAGGATTAACGAAAGCAGTAACATGCTACACTACTCTAATGCAAGCAGTATAGAGAAGAGTAGGCGATATCTGGTGATCAAAGGGAGGGCTTGCCTGGTTGCTCTGGCAAGAGAGAGGGGTCGTCAACACCGTAGTCGAACTGGGCAGCAGCAGTGTCGGTCTCGTAGTCTACCGGAGAGAAGAGGGGGAAGAAACAATGAATATCATGTAAACAGATGCATATCGATGCATGACAAGACAAGTAACGGTGCTAGGGGTGCCCTAACGCGGTATGAGGTGATACCGGTGAAGGGGGAAAACATCCGGGAAAGTATTCCCGGTGTTTCGCGTTTTCGGGCAGAGAAGCCGGAGGGGGAAAGTTGCGAGTTCGATAGGTTAGGGGGGTGTGGCGGACAAACGGGTTGCGTATCCGGAATCGTCTCGTCGTTCTGAGCAACTTTCATGTAGAAAGTATTTTCATCTGAGCTACGGTTTATTTTATATTAATTTTAAAAGATTTAAATCATTTTTAGGATTTATTTAACTATTTAATTCTAACATTATCCAGAATAGTGCTTGCTGACGTCATCATGACGTCAGCATGACGTCAGCAGTCAACAGAGGTGTTGACTGGTTAAACTGACGTGTGGGCCCAGTGGGACCCACCTGTCATACACTGCTAGGTTGATTAGGGTTTAGATTAAACTAATTACTGTCTAATTAAACTAACAGGATAATTAGATTAAATAAATAGGATTAATTAATTTAGTTAATTAATTAATTAATTAAATTTATTTTTATTTTTATTTTCTTCTAAAAACGTTCTGGGGCGTGGGGCCCCTCTGTCATAGGGCCCTGGGGGCCTAGCGGGTCGGGCGTGCTACGGGCATGCGGGCGCAGGGGCGCTAGCGTTGGCCCGACTGGGCACTGGGCGAGGCCAGCCGCGGGGTGGGGCTTGCATTCGGCGCCGGCAAGGCACGGCCGGCCGGAGTGGCGCAAGGCGGCGGAGGGAGTGGAGCAGGCGCAGGGGAGCAGAACTCCGGGCGCGGCCACGCGAGGTCGCGGGCGCGACGAGCGCGTCCCCGGAGCGAGGCAGGGCACGCCCCGAGCAGGCGCGCGTGCGAGGACCTGGCCTGGGGTGGGCAGAGGCATACGGGAGCGGGAGCGCGTGCGCGCGTTTGGGCAGGAGCACCTGATGCTCGAGCCCATCGGCCATGGCGGATGGCGGAGCTCGGCGCTCACGGGCATCGGTGATGCGACGTGAAATCGATGGAGAACGGAGGAGGAATCTAGAGGTGCTCACATCGGGGCTGTAGGGTTCGGGGGCAGCGTTGCTCGGGGAGGAAGCCGGGGACGACGTCGATGTGGTGACGGGGAGGCAGTCCGGCGGGGGGGAGTCGAGGGCTGCGGCCGATCCGGCGAAGACGATGAGGGGCTCCGGCGGCGCGGTCCTCGGGCATTGGGGAAGGCGTTGGGGAAGACAAGACAGCGACAGGGTAGTCCTGGGCGGGGTGGCAAGGGCGAGGCGGCGCCGGTGAGGTCCAGCGAGCGCCTGGCGTCGCCGGTGCAGCGGCGGATCGATCCCCCGATCCAATCAGGGGGGCGCAGAGGAGGGGAGAAGGGGAGGCGACAGCAGCCTGGTGGCGCCAGCGACGGGCGCCGTCGTTGAGGTCGCGGGACGACACAGGATCGGGGTCCCTCCCGTCGATCCAGAACAGGCGAGTGGGGAGGAGAGGAGCAAGGCGAGTGGGCGTCGTGCGGAGGGGGGGGGAGTGAGCGAGTGGGGCTAGGGTTTCGGGCGAGAGGGGGATTTGGGGAGGGGCCAGCTGGGCCGGTGGCCGACTGGGCCGGCCTGTTCGGCCGAAACCCAGTGGGGGCCTTTCTCTCTTTCCTTTTGTTTTTGCTTTGCTTTTTCTTTTTACTTTTCTTTTCTGTTTTATGTCTAGTTTCCTTTTATTTTAGTTTTACAAAATACACCAATGGTTCCTAGATTGGTATTGCTTATACATACTACTGCCACATTAATTTGGGTAACTAAATAAAATAGTTTAATATTTTATTCATTGTAAAAGGAATTCAACTAATTGTTTTTGCTACTATTCAAAACATTTTAGAGTATTTATGCCTTTTATAAAAGTGTGGTTCCTCCACCATAATTACTTATGAATTATTTGGAACCACCCGAACATTTTAGTTTTAATATTAGAAAACCTTTAATGTTTGACTTGATTTTGAATTTGAATTTGAATCGGTTTCGAACTAACGCGAGATTTGCCACACTAATCTAGGTGACATGGCATCACTAGTAGAGGGTTACTGTAGCTTAATTATCCGGGCGTCACAATAAAATAACAACTTTATTATTGCCTTTAGGGCATATTTCCTTCAGGCGGCACCCCGTTACCTTGTGGGCCCCATGTGGCTCCGTTTGACCTAATTCCACTTCTAAAAATTCTCAAATATTAGGAAACCCCCAGAGAGCCACCTGAAACACTTTTTTCGCCGTCACAAGCTTTTGTTCTTCCACGATCCCATCTGGAGGCATTTTCCGATACTCTGCCGTAGGGGGGACCGATCACGGAGAACTTCTACATCATCCTTGGTGCCTTCCGATGATATGTGAGTAGTTTAGCATAGACCTACGGGTCCATAGCTAGTAGCTAGATGGTTTCTTCTCTCTCTTTGATCTTCTACAATGTTCTCCTCGATCTTCTTGGAGTTCTATCTGATGTAATATTCTTTTACCATGTGTTTGTTGGGATTCGATGAATTGTGGGTTTATGATCAGATTATTCGTTGAAAGTAATTGAGTATTTTCTGAACTTTATTATGCATGATTGTTATAGCTTTGTATTTCTCTCCGATCTATCTGTTTGGTTTGCCCAACTAGATTGATCTATTTTCAGCGGAAATGTGCTTTGTGATGGATTCAACCTTGCGGTGTCCTCACCCAATGACAGTTGGGGTAGCAAGGCACATATTGTGTTGTTGCCATTAAGGGTAAAACGATGTGGTTTATTCATATTGATTGGGTTTACTTTGTCTACATCATGTCATGTTTGTTAAAGCGTTACTCTGTTTGTCACGTATTTGCTTTTGTGTGTGTAGATACTGAAGACGGGAATTTGCGTGGTTCTCCTATTAGTTAGATAACCTTGGTTCTCACTGAGGGAAATACTTATCTCTACTGTACTGCATCTCACCTCCTCTTTGGGGGGAAATCCAAATGTAGTTTACAAGTAGCAATTCTCTAAAGGCACCGATCCCGAAGACTACCGCTCGTGGGCCTTAAAAGTGGAGATATTTTGTCTTCATCACTACGACAAGGAAGAGAAGGTAGCCATGGCATCCCTTGAGTTCCAATATTATGTTCCCATTTGGTGGGAGCAAATCACCGAATGACGCCGAGAGAAAGGCGAACCACCAATCACAACTTCGGACACAAATGAAGGATGCCATGAGAGCCTGCTTTGTGCCTAGACACTATAGCCGTGATCTCTTCAAGAAGCTACAACTCCTCAAGCAAGGCACAAAGTCGGTTGAATACTACTTCAAATAAATGGAGATTGCCATGATTCGAGCCAATGTCAAGGAAGACGACGAACAAACTATGTTGTGTTTCTTGAACGGACTCAGCCATCCTATCAAGAAAATTGTGGATTTCCAACCGTACTCCAACCTCCTCGAGCTAGTGCACCAAGTGACCAAGGTGGAGCGACAAGTGCAAGATGACTTAGAGCACTCCAAGTACTCTTCCAAGACCTACGGTTCATAAACTCAAGCTTCCACAACCACGACACCTCCAAAAACTACTACTCGAGATTCACTAAGCAACGGCGACAAGTCAAGTTCCAAGCAACCAATGACTTCTTCGAGTCATCCTACCACAAGAAACTACAAGCCAAGAGCTTCATCATCTACTACTCCAACAGATGCTACTGCCAAGACAAGTTCCATCCAATGCTTCACTTGCCAAGGTCATGGCCATAAGACATAACAATTCCCCACATGAGGTGCCATGATCGCCAATGATGACACCTACGACTCCATGAGCGAAGAAGAAATGGAAAAACTTGAGTACGTGGCCATGCATCGTCAAGTGAATGAAGATGAAGACGCTCAAGTCTTTTGTGACAATGATCCGAGCCCCGCTCTCGTTGTCTCCAAAGTCTTGACACTTCAACACCAACAAGACAAAGACCAATGATGCCATATCTTCCATATCAAAGCGGGCATCAATATGTTACGTCAAGGTCATCATCGACGGCGAAAGTTGCCATAATTTGGGAAGCGACAAGTTATGCTCCAAGCTACAATTGGTCAAGAAGAAGCACCCTCGCCCCTACAAGTTCCAATGGCTAAGTGACTCCGGCACCATTCAAGTGGAGCACACCGTTCAAGTGTCCTTCAAGATTGGTCCATACAAAGACACATTGGAGTGCAGTGTGGTACACATATCCGTGTGACATCTCCTTCTAGGACGACCTTGTCAATTCGACCGCGACGTCATCCACAACGGACGGACCAATCACTAAAACTTCAAGATGAAGGGCAAGGTACATGCTTCGACCCATGCCGCCAAGTCAAGTCATCACCGACAAGTAAGCTTCAACCCACCTTGAAGAGACTAGTGAGCGAGCGAACCACCACAAAGAGAGTGAGCGTCACAAGCCAAAATTGAGCGACTCCACGATGAGCGACAAGAAAAACATAGTGCTTTGAGCCACCAAAAGAGACATGAGGGATGTGAGTGAGAGCCCATCGAGTATTCTTCACTTTGTACTTGTGTGCTAAGATGAAACGGTGCGGACTAATACTTCATAACATCTACCTTTGGTGTTGTCTCATTTGTTGCAGGAATTCGTTTACGTGTTCCCCGAGGAGCTACCTCCGAGACTTCTCCACTTCATGGAATTGAACACTGCATCGACCTCGTTCCCAGCACACCTTTACCAAAAAAGGAACCATACCGCGTAAACCCCGACGAGACACAAGAGATAAAAAAGGCAAGTACAACATATCATGGAAAACGGGTATGTGCGTGAGAGCTTAAGTCCATGTGTCGTTCCGATAATTCTTGTGCCTAAAAAGATGGTACTTTTCGCATGTGTTTCGATTACCACCCCATCAATGCTATCACCGTTCAGTATAGACACCCCATTCTACGTCTTGATGACTTGCTAGATGAACTTAGTGGAGCCACCATTTTCTCAAAAATAGTCCTTAAAAGTGCCTACTATCAAATTCGCATGCAAGAGGGTCACGAATGAAAAAACAACTTTCAAAACCAAGTTTGGTTATATGAATGGTTAGTCATGTCAATGGGCTTAGCTCAAGCGCCTATCACTTTTATGCACGTCATGCACTATGTTCTTCCAAATATATTGACATTTGTGTTGTGGTATACTTTGATGATATACTTGTGTTTAGTCAATCTCTTAACGATCATATCAAACATTTTAGGGACATCTTGCAAGTTCTTAGAAACAAGTGACTTTATGCTAACATGAAAAAATGCACTTTGGTGTCGATAAGCTTGTTTTCTTGGGCTTTGTTGTCTCTTCTAAGGGTGTTCACGTTGATGAGTCTATGATTGACGCTATTAAAATTTAGCCACAACCAATCAATCAAACATGAAAAAAATGCACTTTGGTGTTGATAAGCTTGTTTTCTTGGGCTTTGTTGTCTCTTCTAAGGGTCTTCACGTTGATGAGTCTATGATTAACGCTATTAAAATTTGGCCACAACCAACCAATTTGCAACAAGTGCGTAGTTTTATTGGCCTATCCGGTTTCTATCGCCGATTTGTTAAGGATTTTAGCACTATTGCATAACCATTACATGCTTTGAGTAAGAAGAATGCACCCTTCATATGGGGACCCTCCCAAGCTAGCGCATTTGATGAGCTTCTTGCTTAGCGCATTTGATGAGCTTAAGAACTTGCTTATACATGCTCTATTTACTTGCCTCACCAAATTTTGAAAAAACATTTGAAGTGCATTGCGACCCTGGTGGTAATGGCATAGGTGGCGTGTTGATGCAAGAGAAGCAACCGGTTGCTTATTTTTAGTGAAAAACTTTTCGGCGCACAATGTAAGTATCCGGTATATGATAGAGTTGTATGCTTTGCGAGGAATAAGCTCCCGACGTCTCTCAGGCTCACTTTTGTCTCTCTTCTCCTCCACTCACATTTGCATTTTGCAAAAAGTATCTCCTCCATTCCTCTTTCCTGCTCTGCGAATCTCTGCGAATGACTTACTAGGTGTAGTAGTATCATGTTTGCTCCATGTCAACTTTTATATTAGTTTGGTCATGGTTTGGTCATGGGCTAAGTGTTTCGCTAGCTGAAGGCTACTGATTCAACATCGTGGCTATGAGCAGCGAACATGTAGCTTTCCTCTGTGGATCACTCATCTCATATCTTGTAGAGTTATGGTGAAGCTTCAGCACTAAGCAGCAAAAAGTGCACATACCAGGTTAAACTAATCATAGTGGGAGTAACATAGATAATAACATGGATGTCATATACAAAATTACGAGGTAGCAAGTGGTTTATGAGAAAAGAGGCAAATAAAGTAACATAATATGTTACCATCACATAGCGCTTCCCAATGCAAAATGAATCTACAAAGTAATAAATGAACACATCTATATTATCACATATATGACACTATCCACTATGAAGGTGGTAGCATAGACTAGTAAGGCTGGTTGTAATTGGAGTATCATAGCTAGTATCATGCATGCCAACTAGGCAACTTTGATGAGGTGGCATAGAATTAAATGAAGTAAGAGAGGGTTGAGTATCATATCATCCTACCGTATCATAATAAATGCTACACTAGTATGTGTCATGCATGGCAATAAATAAAGTCATCTATGGTACTACCATATGATACTATGCATTAGGAAGGTAGTATCATACACTAGTATCATATGCATGATACTAACTTATGATACTACCCATTACAACCAGCCTAACATATGCATGTTACTAGTCTAAGTTACTCTTCACTATGACCAGCTAACTTAAGTTGCTAGACTTTTTAAGACTGCCCATAGTGAAAGTAACATAGGTAATAACATCACACATACCTAGACAAAACAAATGATATGACAAGTAATTAATGAAAAAAGAGAGATACTCCCTCCTTCCATCTATATAGGGCCTAATGCGTTTTTCAAGACGGCTTTTGACTATTGACAAGATTAATAGTACATGACATGCATAATGTGAAAATTATATCATTGAAATCTTCTTTCACATACGAATTTGAGGACATGCTTTGTGTAAGTTGCATGTCATATATTGTTGCTCTAACATTTGGTCAAAGTTAGCCTTGAAAAACGCATTAGGCCCTATATAGATGGAAGGAGGGAGTATGTGGTACTACCTCCGTCCTGGTTTATTAGCCTCCTTTATAATTTGTGTCAAATTTTGACCAAACATTAATCCATGTCAACAAAAATTATATCGTTGGATTTGTATTTTAACATAGTTCGAATGATATAACTTTTGGTAACATGCATGAACATTTTTTAGTTAAATTTATGGTCAAAATTTGGCACAAAATACAATAGGGACCAATAAACTAGGACGGAGGTAGTAACATAGCTAGTTACTCATAGTATGAGTAACATCACACATACCAAAACAAAATAAGTCTATAACATAATAAATGAAGTGTTGCATGACAACACACATATATTAATTTCCACTATAGAGGTACTACTCCGTCCTAATTTGTTGGTCCCCTCTGTAATTTATGTTAAATTTTGACCAAAGATTTAACTGATAAAATGTTAGTGCATGTCCGCAAAAATTATATCATTGGATTCTTATTTGAACATAGTGTTCAATGATATAATTTTTTGTGCATGCATAAACATTTGTTAGTTCAATTTACGGTCAAAAATTGGCACAAAATACAATGGGGACCAATAAACTAGGACGGAGGGAGGCAGTAGTAGCATAGGGATCGGTCTAAGTTACTCCCAACTATGACTAGTCGGCAATCCAACTGTCATTTGCATGGCAAAATGAATACTCTACGGCATGCTTAATTACTCAGATAGTGTAAAGACCAAAACCCAGTAAACTCTCCAGATAGTGTAATCTCAATTCATCTCATAGCCTGGGAGTACTACATTCAGCCCACTCATAATCACAAGTGTAATTAATTAATTGCAGAATCTTCAAACGATGATAAGAGTGGTGCAGTGATCTACTATCCATAATTAACACATGTCCTCATTCATTTCAGTGCACACACAAGCGATCAAGCTAGCATGTACTAACAGTAGTGCAGTACCAATCCCATCCCTCCATTACAAATTACTACAAGCAACATCCAACTGTTCCTCGTGTCATAGCAAAGCTGAGTATAATTACTGAGAAACTGCTGATCAAATGATCCTACTTCTCTTCAGCTTCCTTCCATTTCATTCTGTTTTAGGTAAATGACCAGCAATGGAATTGTGATTCCTGTGTGACTAGACTAGTAGTGGTATTACAGAGAAGAGAGCAAACAGAAGCAGGTCGATCTTTGGGAGGGGTCAGACCTCGTCGCCGAAGTGCTGCATCTGCACGTCGCTGGCCTTGAGCGGGACGTAGTCGCCGAGGTAGACCTCGAGGTGGTCGGAGATGTTGCTCTTGTCGATGCTCTCGTGGTGGTAGCTCTTGCACACCAGGTACACCACCGTCTGCACCACCAGCGCCACCATGACGACCGAGCACAGCGCAGCCAGCATGACGAGGCCAAGGAGCAGCCTCCCTCCCGCGCCGAGACCGTGGCGCGCGCCCTGGACGATCCAGGCGCGGAAGGCGAACTCCACGACGACGAAGACGAGGTTGAGCGTGACGAAGATGATCTTGACGGTCCAGAGCTTCCCCTGGATGAGCGCCTTGCTCTTGCGCATGGCCTGGAACCCCTTGTAGTCCTCGAGCACCGAGACGACGCTGGCGAGGTGCCAGACGACGCTGAGGTAGACGAGCCCGACTAGGTAGGCGACGATGACGACGAAGGCGAGGAGCCCGGCGAGGGTGGAGCCATTGTCGACGGCGACGAGGAGCGCGATGAAGACGACGGCGAAGACGAAGTGGTAGGCGAAGAGCAGCGCGAAGGCGGAGAGGAAGGTGGCCGCGAGGCGGCGCCAGACGCGGGGCACGACGGAGAGCACCCGCGGGAAGGTGAGCGCGTCGTGCTTGGCGGAGTAGACGGAGGCGACGGAGAAGACGGCGGCGGCGGTGGAGAGGAGCGAGAAGAGGAGGAGCGCGAGGAGGTAGGCGGCCTTGAAGAGGACGAGGGCCGCCCAGTCGGCGCCGAGCCGCTGGAGGATCCGCTGCTGGGAGGCGGTCCCGGGGGCGGAGGACTCGAGGGCGGAGTCGTCGGAGTCGATGGTGGAGAAGAGGGCGTGGGAGATGGCGATGTGGGCGAGGAAGAGCGCGGAGAGCGGGAGGACGAAGGCGGCGGCGATGCGGGCGTAGAGCGGGCGGTGCGCGCGCAGGATGGCCACCGACTCCCGGTAGATGCCGACGGGGCCCAGGAACTGCAGCTCCTCGGGCTCGCACTCCATGGCGGAGCTGCTGGCGGCGGAGATCCGAGCTGGGGGGAGCTGCTGGGGAGGCCGGCCGCGTGGGGAATTGGGGATTGAGGGCGGAGCTGGCGTGGAAGGGGAGGGGGATTTGGGGATTTTGGATTCTTTTGTTCGCGTGGGAAGGAAAGGGAAGGCTGGAGAAGAAGCAAGAGCTCGGCGGATTTGGGGATTTTGGGATGGTTGACGTGCGCGACGAGTTGATTGGGTCAAGCTGGGTTGGCTGAGCCTCGTGGCGAAGCAAGCGACCCGTCACCCGTCACACGCTTGCAGTCGCGGAAACCGACCGACAGCCCGACGAATGAAGCGGGGCGACGCGTGTTCCTTGCTTCCGCGAAATGACGGGGTTTTCTCTTTTTTTTTTTGGGAACTGTTTGTGCCCGGGGCACCGGCCGAACCGTTGCGCCGGTCCAATCCACGCGCGCCTCCTCCCAGCCACTCGGCTAACGGCACGTAGGATGGGCCCCTGCCCACGTGGGTCTTCTTCCACCTTTTTCTCTTCTCCCCGTCGCTCGTCGCTCGTCTCTCTCTCTTTCTCTGCTCCTTCTCAGGCCCCGCTGCCTTGGTCAATCGTTGTCGCCCGGAGGCCTCCCAGGCCGCCGCCGCCACGGGAATCAGCCGATCCGGCTGTCCTCGGCCAGATCCGCTTGGTTCCGCGCCATCGGAGCTCTGCCTACCTCGTCAGACCCGGCCACGCCGGAGCTGCAACCGGCCACGCCGGACTACACCCGCGGCACAAGTTTGCTGGATCGAGGTTACAACCATGGTCATTTTTTGCTACAACCGATGAGCCTCGGTGCTACAACCTGCATCGGTTTTTGCTACAAACAGTCACGGCGAGACGACGGGCGACGAGATTTTTGCTACAACCGTTATTGGTTTTTGCTACTACCAGCGACCTTTTTTGCTACATCAGTGACGGCGGACGACACGGCATAACAAGGAAAAGCTGCAACCGTAGTTAATTTTTGCTACTACCGACGAAGTTTTGTGCTACATCGATCAAGGCGGAGCTGCGACCTCGTGACGGCGGCAATGGCGATTTGCTGCAACCATAATAGGTTTTTGTTACTATCATCGAAGGTTTTTGCTACAACCGCTGCGACCCTGCGACGATGACGACGATGTGTTTTTGCTGCAACCGTAGTTGTTTTTTGCTACTACCGGTGAAGGTTTTTGCTACATCCGTTCAAACGGCACTGATTAACTGGCGGTCGTCGTCGATGCAATCCCCTGCAGCCAGCATCCACGGCGAGGGCGGCGGCGGAGCTACAACCATCAGCAGTCGAGAGCTGCAGTCGCAGGTAGAGTTGTTGCATGGGTCGAGGCGACGACGAGGACGGCCGGGGATGGTGGGGACCGGCGACGAGGACGGACGGCGAGGGCGGGGACCGGCGATGAGGAAGGCCGGCGAGGGGTGGGGCTCGGCGACGAGGATGGCCGCAGAAGGGGGCAGGAGGCGCCGCGCCGTGCTCCCCCGAGCGAGAGATGCGGATCTGGCCTGACCACGCGAGGAAGAAGCTGTTGGGGCGTTTTTTTTACCAGATCCAAAGGCTGCGCGGCTCACATCCAACGGTTGTGGCTCGACCGGCCAAACGATTCGGCCGGCGCACCGGCGCCTATCGGTGCCCTTTTTTTTTACGAAAAAGCTAGTGATCGACCGATCGATCTTTCCTCTCACACCCACAACGTCTAGACTTGACACATGTCTTGATGGGCCAGCGCACCGCTTCTCTCCTTCATTCCTATCTCTAATGAAATGGTCGTATATGTTTATCTCTCCTATTCATGTGTTGAATCTCATCTCACCATGCAGAGCGCTCTGTAGTGCAGTTCTTGCAATTAAGCACTTGTTTCGAAAAGTCATACCACAACAAAAAATGGATGATGCAGAGACCACGTGTGAGGTACTTACTACTACTTCGCTCGATCTAGGGTTTGAGTGGAAGATTTAATAGGAATTTGAATTTAGATAGAGGATTCCTCCCAGCCACCCACACCTCTATCCGTCATCACAATACAGCTCGGCCGAAGCCATCCAAATCCTAGCCAATTCAAAGAAGAAAAGCATCAACTGCTATATATCGTACACCCGCTCAGCGGGCCCAGTCTGGCCTTGCAAGCCACTGGGGAGGCCTCTTGGGCCGGTTCGATCTGGGCCGATTCTGGATCACTGTAGACGTCTTGCTCTTGTCGGCAGCTGGCGCGCCCTGTTCACCGTCCACCGTATCAGGAGTGCCCCTGTTATCCATCAGGTCGCTGACACCCCCCCCCCTCCGTTGAGAAGCGGCTTGTCCCCAAGCCGGCGCACGGGGAAATTTCTGACGCAGAGAATCGATATCTTCCCACGTAGCTTCCTCCAGCGAAGTATTACTCCAATGTACCAGCCCTTGAGCAATGGTTCGCTTGCCGCTTTGACGCACTCGTTTCTGCAATATCTTGACAGGAACCTGCAAGTGAGCAGCAGCAGACGGAAGCACTTGCTGGGCAGTGCAGTTAGGGTGAATAACTTGTTTAAGTTGTGAAACATGTAAGACATGGGTGAAATTTACTGCCTGGTGAGAGTGCTAGGCGATAAGCCACTTCCCCAATCTTCTCCAACACTTCATATGGCCCAAAATACTTGAATGCTAGCTTGTGGTTGGATCGGTGAACCACTGAAGATTGAACATAGGGTTGAAGCTTCAGAAAAACCTTATCTCCCACTGCAAAATGTCTCTCTATACGATGCTTGTCTGCTTGATGTTTCATGCGCTGTTGTGCTCTCAGGAAATGTTGTCTAACAGATTCGACCACCACCTATCTTTCATCCAACCACACTTGAATATCCACATGAGCTACAGAATCTGATGCAGATATACCAAAGTATCTTGGAGGGTGTCCATAGAGCACTTCAAAAGGAGATTTCCCCACAGCTGAGTGCCAATTAGTGTTATACCAGAATTCACACATGGGAAGCCATTTGTTCCATTTGGTAGGGTGAGAACTGATGAAGCTGCGAAGATATCCTTCCACTTGTTGGTTAACTCGCTCTGTTTGTCCATTAGTGGCTGGATGATAGGCAGAACTCATGTTGAGATGAGCTCCAGTTCTTTTAACCAATATCTGCCAAAAAGAACTAGTGAAAATAAGATCTCTGTCTGACACAATAGTTTCTGGCATTCCATGGAGTTTGTACACGTTATCCAAGAAAATTTCAGCCACTTTTTGAGCAGTGTAAGAATGTTTGATGGGCATAAAATGACCATATTTAGTGAACTTGTCAATAACTAGCAGAATGCAGTCATATGAGAAGGAAGAAGGCAACCCTGTGATAAAGTCCATTGTAACAGTCTCCCATTCTTGTTTATGAACTGGTAATGGCGAAAGAAGTCCTAGATAATTAACTCTTTCTGCTTTAGACTGCTGAAACACCATACAAGACTGCACCTTCTGTCTGATAAACTGCTTCATACCAACCCAGCGAAACAGAGACTGTATTCTTCTGTAAGTGACAGGGAATCCTGAATGCCCTCCTATTGGGCTATCATGGAATGCAGAGAATATTCTGGCATGTATATCAGGATGATTACCAATCCATATGCACCCTTTATATCTGAGTATCCCCTGGATTAACTAATATTTAGGCTTGGCATTGGGATCAACAGCAAGTTGTTGCAATAGTTCAATTGCTTTATCATCATGTTCATAACTAGCAACAATTTCCTCCATCCACACAGGTTGAGCTCTGGATATACTAAGTACTTGTGAGTTGGGTGGCCTTCTGGACGAGGAATCAGCAGCCGAGTTTTTAATCCCTTTTTTGTACACAATCTGATAATTAAGTCCCATCAGTTTTGTGAGAGCCTTTTATTGCCAAACTGTGTGAAGTTTTTGGTTCTGCAAATGAACCAAACTCTTCTGATCAGTTCTAATGGTAAATTGTTGCACATGCAAATAAGGTTTCCGTTGTTCAATTGCAAGGAGAATGGCCATGTATTCTTTCTCATAGACAGACAGAGCTCTATTTTTTGGTCCAAGTGCTTTGCTGACATATGCCAGGGGATGGCCCTCCTGCATGAGCACAACTCCAATTCCTTTTTCACATGCATCTGTTTCAATGACAAAGGGCTTCTCAAAATTGGGGAGAGCTAAAACTGGTGCTTCTACAAGTGCTTTCTTCAGGATAGTAAAAGCTTGTTCTGTAACTGTGGTCCACACAAAGGGAACCCCTTTCTTAAGTAATTCTGTCAGAGGCCTGCTAATGATGCCATAGTGCTTAATAAATTTTCTATAATATCCACTAAGCCCTAGAAATCCTCTGACCTCCTTCACATTCTGAGGAACTGGCCACTGTTGAACTGTCTGAATTTTACTACGGTCAGTAGCCACACCAGCAGCACTAATGACATGCCCTAGATAAGCTACCTGCTGCTGAGCAAAAGCACATTTGGACAACTTAACGTGCCATTGATCAGCCTGCAAAATGGAAAGGACTTGTCTGACATTAAGGACATGCTCTTTATAAGTTTTACTGAACACTAGTATATCATCAAAGAACACGAGAGTGTTTTTCCTGTTCACTGGAAATAAGGAAGTGTTCATTGCTCCTTGAAATGTGTTTGGCCCACCTGTAAGACCCATGCCCAGCACTATAAATTCAAAGTGGCCATGATGTGTTTGAAAAGCTGTTTTGAATTCCTCTCCAGGAGCAAGCCTGATCTGGTGATATCCAGCTCTAAGATCTAATTTAGTAAACCAAGCAGCCCCGGCTAACTCATCAAGCAGTTCATCAATTACAGGTATAGGATATTTCCCTTTGATTTTAATAGCATTGAGCATTATGTAGTCAATGGCTAATCTCCATTCACCACCCTTCTTTTTCACTAACAGAACTGGGGAGGAAAATGGACTTGTACTGGGTCTGATCAAGCCAGCTTTGAGCATTTCATCTATTTGCTTTTCCAATTCATCCTTCAGATGGGGCACAATTCTGTAAGGCCTGACAGAAACTGGTCTAGCTCCTGGTATTAATGGAATTGTGTGATCACAAGCTCTTCTAGGAGGAAGGCATGTTGGTTTTTCAAACACTATAGGAAATTCTTCTATAAGTTGCTGTATTTCAGGGGGAATTGGTAACTGTTTTTTTTGACTATACAGCAGATATAGACACACAAGTATATGCAAATTCTTCTGGCACTGTGCTATTCAGGGTCACCAATGAACATTTTGTGATGGAAGGACATCCACTTCTGAGCCCAGTCAACATACATAGGACTGTGATGAGCTAGCCAATCCAGAACTAAAATGCCATCATAATTCTGGAGCTGAAGAACCCTGAAATCAGACTGAAATTCATGCCCATTACACCTCCACTGACAGCCCAGCAGTTTGCTCTTACATTGTATGGTAGTCCCCCCCCCCCCCCCCCCAGCCACTAGAATTGGCATAGGTGCAGTGGTTGTCACACCTGGTAAGTTATTGTACTTATGATCAAGGAAGGAATGTGTGCTACCAAAATCCACTAGGAAATGCATGAGATGACCTTGCAATGAGATTTCCAACTGGAGAGCTGGTGATTCAGGCTCTCTACCGACTGCAGCAGCAAAAAGTCTCATAGAATGCACTGAGGAAGGAGATTTAGTATCAGAAGTTTTAGAATCTTCAGACGACTGTGACTGAAGTTGTTCAATCAATTCCTGCACAAAATGGAGTTGCACAGTGGACTTTCACACATGATCCCTTGCCCACTTTTCACCACAAACAAAGCAAATGCCCTTAGACTTCCTATAATTCCGCAGTGCCGCCCATTTATCATCAGTACTAGCTGTAGATGTTGCAGTGGAAGGCCGTTCTTCGTCAGTAGATCGAGTTCTGTTGACTGAAGGAGCCGATGATCTCTTCTGTGAAAAATTGTTCATAGGAGTACATCCTTCTCCTAATTCTTCATGTAAAAGAGCTAGCTCATATGCTGCATCGAGGTCCTTTGGCTTTTGCAGTGCCACTGCAATTCTGACACCTGGTTTCAAACCGTCAAGGAAATGGGTAGTGTAGTGCAGAGAATTGGGTGCATCTTCGTAAGCAGTAAGTTGATCATACAGTTCAGAGAATCTGTCAACATAATCTTCCACAGTAGTGACTTGTGCAATGCAGAATAATTTGCAAAGTATCGTTTGATGCTGGTTTCGGCCAAACCTGCTCTGTAGCGCTGCAGAAAATTCAGACCAGGAAAAATTTTGCATCCTTCTCTGCACTGACTCAAGCCACTGAGCTGATGTGCCCTCAAAGTGTGCCGAAGCTAGAGAAACCCATCGATGATTCGGAATGTTCCATAGGCGGAATTGATCTTCACAATGGTTTTGCCACAGCCTTGTGTTGGAAATATGCCCTAGAGGCAATAATAAAAGTATTATTATTATATTTCCTTGTTCATGATAATTGTCTTTTATTCATGCTATAACTGTATTATCCGGAAATCGTAATACACGTGTGAATACATAGACCACAATATGTCCCTAGTGAGCCTCTAGTTGACTAGCTCGTTGTGATCAACAGATAGTCATGATTTCCTGGCTATGGACATTGGATGTCGTTGATAACGAGATCATATCATTAGGAGAATGATGTGATGGACAAGACCCAATCCTAAGCATAGCATAGAGATCGTGTAGTTCGTATGCTAAAGCTTTTCTAATGTCAAGTATCTTTTCCTTAGACCATGAGATTGTGCAACTCCCGGATACCGTAGGAATGCTTTGGGTGTACCAAACGTCACAACGTAACTGGGTGGCTATAAAGGTGCATTACAGGTATCTCCGAAAGTGTCTGTTGGGTTGGCACGAATCGAGACTGGGATTTGTCACTCCGTGTAAGCGGAGAGGTATCTCTGGGCCCACTCGGTAGGACATCATCATATGCGCAATGTGACCAAGGAGTCGATCACGGGATGATGTGTTACGGAACGAGTAAAGAGACTTGCCGGTAACGAGATTGAACAAGGTATAAGGATACCGACGATCGAATCTCGGGCAAGTATAATACCGCTAGACAAAGGGAATTGTATACGGGATCGATTGAGTCCTTGACATCGTGGTTCATCCGATGAGATCATCATGGAACATGTGGGAGCCAACATGGGTATCCAGATCCCGCTGTTGGTTATTGACCGGAGAACGTCTCGGTCATGTCTACATGTCTCCCGAACCCGTAGGGTCTACACACTTAAGGTTCGATGACGCTAGGGTTATAAAGGAAGTTTGTATGTGGTTACCGAATGTTGTTCGGAGTCCCGAATGAGATCCCGGACGTCACGAGGAGTTCCGGAATGGTCCGGAGGTAAAGATTTATATATGGGAAGTCCTATTTTGGCCACCGGAAAATGTTCGGGATTTTTCGGTATTGTACCGGGAAGGTTCTAGAAGGTTCCGGAGTGTTGCCCACCTGCATGGGGGGACCCACATGAACGTGGGTAGTGGGGGAAAGGCCCCACACCCCTGGTCAAGGCGCACCAAGATCCCCCCTTAGAAGGAATAAGATCATATCCCAAAGTGATAAGATCAAGATCCCTAAAAAGGGGGGATAGCAATCGGTGGGGAAGGAAATGATGGGATTTCTTTCCTCCCACCTTGGCCAACGCCCCAATGGACTTGGAGGGCAAGAAACCAGCCCCTCCACCCCTATATATAGTGGGGAGGCGCATGGGAGCTACACCCTTGCCCCTGGCGCAGCCCTCCCTCTCCCAAGTGCTCCTCCTCTCTCGCGGTGCTTGGCGAAGCCCTGCAGGATTGCCACGCTCCTCCACCACCACCACGCCGTTGTGCTGCTGCTGGATGGAGTCTTCCTCAACCTCTCCCTCTCTCCTTGCTGGATCAAGGCGTGGGAGACGTCACCGGGCTGTACGTGTGTTGAACGCGGAGGTGCCGTCCGTTCGGCACTTGATCATCGGTGATTTGAATCACGACGAGTACGACTCCATCAACCCCGTTCACTTGAACGCTTCCGCTTAGCGATCTACAAGGGTATGTAGATGCACTTTCTTTCTACTCGTTGCTGGTCTCTCCATAGATAGATCTTGGTGATACGTAGGAAATTTTTTTGAATTTCTGCTACATTCCCCAACAGTGGTATCAGAGCTAGGTCTATTGCGTAGATTCTTTGCACGAGTAGAACACAAAGTAGTTGTGGACGTTGATTTTGTTCAATATGCTTACCATTACTAGTCCAATCTTGTTTCGACGGTATTGTGGGATGAAGCGGCCCGGACCGACCTTACACGTACTCTTACGTGAGACAGGTTCCACCGTCTGACATGCACTTGGTGCATAAGGTGGCTAGCGGGTGCCAGTCTCTCCCACTTTAGTCGGAACGGATTCGATGAAAAGGGTCCTTATGAAGGGTAAATAGCAATTGACATATCACGTTGTGGTTTTGCGTAGGTAAGAAACGTTCTTGCTAGAAACCCATAACAGCCACGTAAAACATGCAAACAACAATTAGAGGACGTCTAACTTGTTTTTGCAGGGTATGCTATGTGATGTGATATGGCCAACAAGAATGTGATGAATGATATGTGATGTATGAGATTGATCATGTTCTTGTAATAGGAATCACGACTTGCATGTCGATGAGTATGACAACCGGCAGGAGCCATAGGAGTTGTCTTAAATTTATTGTATGACCTGCGTGTCATTAAACGACGCCATGTAATTACTTTACTTTATTGCTAACCGGTAGCCATAGTAGTAGAAGTAATAAGTTGGCGAGACGACTTCATGGAGACACGATGATGGAGATCATGATGATGGAGATCATGGTGTCATGCCGGTGACGATGATGATCATGGAGCCCCGAAGATGGAGATCAATGGAGCTATATGATATTGGCCATATCATGTCACTACTATATAATTGCATGTGATGTTTATCATGTTTTTGCATTTTGTTTACTTAGAACGACGGTAGTAAATAAGATGATCCCTTACAACAATTTCAAGAAGTGTTCTCCCCTAACTGTGCACCGTTGCTACAGTTCGTCGCTTCTAAGCACCACGTGATGATCGGGTGTGATGGATTCTTACGTTCACATACAACGGGTGTAAGACAGATTTACACAGCAATACACTTAGGGTTAACTTGATGAGCCTAGCATGTACAGACATGGCCTCGGAACACGGAGACCGAAAGGTCGAGCATGAGTCGTATAGTAGATACGATCAACATGAAGATGTTCACCGACGTTGGCTAGTCCGTCTCACGTGATGATCGGACACGGCCTAGTTGACTCGGATCATGTGATCACTTAGATGACCAGAGGGATGTCTATCTGAGTGGGAGTTCATAAGATGAACTTAATTATCTTGAACATAGTCAAAAGACCTTTTTCAAATTATGTCGTAGCTCGCGCTTTAGTTCTACTGTTTAGTTATGTTCCTAGAGAAAATATAGTTGAAAGTTGACAGTAGCGATTATGCAATCAGTAGAAAGCTTATGTCCTTAATGCACCGGTCAGTGTGCCGAACCCCAAATGTCGTTTGTGGATGTTGTGAACATCAGACATACACGTTTTGATAACTACGTGATAGTTCAGTGAAACGGTTTAGAGTTGAGGCATCAAAGATGTTTTTCGAAATGTCGCGGAACGTATGAGATGTTTCGAGGGCTGAAATTGGGATTTCAGGCTCGTGCCCACGTCAAGAGGTATGAGACCTCCGACGATTTTCTTAACCTGCAAACTAACGGAGAAAAGCTCAATTGTTGAGCTTGTGCTCAGATTGTCTGAGTGCAACAATCACTTGAATCGAGTGGGAGTTGATCTTCCATATGAGATAGTGATGTTTCTCCAAAGTCATTGCCACCAAGCTGCTAGAGCTTTGTGATGAACTATAACATATCAGGGATAGATATGATGATCCTTGAGGTATTCACGATGTTTGACACCGCGAAAGTAGAAATCAAGAAGGAGCATCAATTGTTGATGGTTGGTGAAACCACTAGTTTCAAGAAGGGCAAGGGCTAGAAGGGATACTTCATGAAACGGCAAATCAGCTGCTGCTCTAGTGAAGAAACCCAAGGTTGAACCCAAACCCGAGACTAAGTGCTTCTGTAATAAGGGGAACAACCACTAGAGCAGAATTACCCTAGATACTTGGTAGATGAGAAGGCTGGCAAGGTCGATAGAAGTATATTGGATATACATTATGTTAATGTGTACTTTACTAGTATTCCTAGTAGCACCAGGGTATTAGATACCGGTTCGGTTGCTAAGTGTTAGTAACTCGAAATAAAGGCTACGGAATAAACGGAGACTAGCTAAAGGTGAGCTGACGATATGTGTTGGAAGTGTTTCCAATGTTGATATGATCAAGCATCGCACGCTCCCTCTACCATCGAGATTGGTGTTTGCGTTGAGCATAGACATGATTGGATTATGTCTATTGCAATACGGTTATTCATTTAAGGAGAATAATGGTTACTCTGTTTATTTGAATAATACCTTGAATGGTCTTGCACCTAAAATGAATGGTTTATTGAATCTCGATCGTAGTGATACACATGTTCATGCCAAAAGATAGTAATGATAGTACCACCTACTTGTGGCACTGCCACGTAAGTCATATCGGTATAAAACACATGAAGAAGCTCCATGTTGATGGATCTTTGGGCTCACTCGTTTTTGAAAAGTTTGAGACATGCGAACCATGTCTATTGGTGTATATGCATGAAGAAACTCCATGCA
Source organism: Triticum timopheevii (assembly GCA_963921465.1). Lineage (NCBI taxonomy): Eukaryota > Viridiplantae > Streptophyta > Magnoliopsida > Poales > Poaceae > Triticum > Triticum timopheevii. The sequence goes on along the minus strand of OY997274.1, from coordinate 442,456,926 downwards.
AATGGACCGTTTGAACTCACTTGATCTTGAATCACTTGAGACATGCAAATCATACCACATGGGCAAGATGACTGAAATCCTCGGTTTCAGTAAAATGGAACAAGATAGAAACTTGTTGGAAGTAACACATTTTGATGTGTGCAGTCCAATGAGTGCTGAGGAATGCAGTGAATATCGTTATGTTCTTACTTCACAGATGATTTGAGTAGATGTTGAGAATATTTACTTGATGAAACACAAGTCTGAATTATTGAATGGTTCAAGTAATTTCAGAGTGAAGTAGAAGATCATCGTGACAAGAGGATGAAATGTCTATGATATGATCATAGAGATGAGTATCTGAGTTACAAGCTTTGGCACACAATTATGACATTGTGGAAATTGTTTCACAATTAATACCGCCTGGAACACCATAGTTTGATGGTGTGTCCGAACATCATAACTGCACCCTATTGGATATGATGCATACCATGATGTCTCTTATCGAATTACCACTGTCATTCATGGGTTAGGCATTAGAAACAACCACATTCACTTTAAATAGGGCACCACGTAATTCCGTTGAGATGACACCGTATGAACTATGGTTTAGAGAAACCTAAGTTGTCGTTTCTTAAAAGTTTGGGGCTGCGATGCTTATGTGAAAAAGTTTCAGGTTGATAAGCTCGAACCCAAAGCGGATAAAATGCATCTTCATAGGACACCCAAAACAGTTGGGTATACCTCCTAATTCAGATCCGAAAGCAATAGGGATTGTTTCTTGAATCGGATCCTTTCTCGAGGAAAGGTTTCTCTCCAAAGAATTGAGTGGGAGGATGGTGGAGACTTGATGAGGTTATTGAAACCGTCACTTCAACAAGTGTGTAGCAGGGCACAGGAAATTGTTCCTGTGGCACCTATACCAATTGAAGTGGAAGCTTATGATAGAGATCATGAAGCTTCGGATCAAGTCACTACCGAACCTCATAGGACGACAAGGACGCGTACTGCTTCGGAGTGGTATGGTAATCCTGTCTTGAAGGTCATGTTGCTAGACAACAATGAACCTACGAGCTATGGAGAAGCGATGGTGGGCCCAAATTCCAACAAATGGTTAGAAGCCATGAAATCCGAGATAGGATCCATGTATCATAACAAAGCATGGACTTTGGTGGACTTGCCCGATGATCGGCAAGCCATTGAGATAAATGGATCTTTAAGAAGAAGACGGACGTGGACGGTAATGTCACCGTCTATGAAGCTCGACTTGTGGCGAAGAGTTTTTTCACAAGTTCAAGGAGTTGACTACGATGAGATTTTCTCATCCGTAGCGATGCTTAAGTCCGTCGGATTCATGTTAGCATTAGCTGCATTTATGAAATCTGGCAGATGGATGTCAAAACGAGTTTCCTTACCAGTTTTCGTAAGGAAAGGTTGTATGTGATACAATCAGAAAAGTTTTGTCAATCCTGAAAGATGCTAATAAGTATGCAAAGCTCCAGCAATCCTTGTAGGGACTGGAGTAAGCATCTCGGAGTTGGAACGTATGCTTTGATGATGATCAAAGATTTTGGGTTTATACAAAGTTTATGAGAAACTTGCATTTCCAAAGAAGTGAGTGGGAGCACTATAGAATTTCTGATGAGTATATGTTGTTGACATATTGTTAATCAGAAATGATGTAGAATTTCTGGAAAGCATATAGGGTTATTTGAACAATAAGCATTAAGATCTATAAGATAGATCAAAATGCTCAATAGTACTAAAATAAGCACATACCTTGACATGATCTTGAAGGAGTTCAAGGTGGGTCAGTCAAAGAAGGAGTTCTTGCCTGAGTTGTAAGGTATGAAGTTAAGACTTAAAAGCTCGACCACGGCAGAAGAAAGAGGAAGGACGAAGGTCGTCCCCTATGCTTTTATCATAGGCTCTCTATAGTATGCTATGCTGTGTACCGCACCTGAAGTGTGCCTTGCCATGAGTCAGTCAAGGGGTACAAGAGTGATCCAAGAATGGATCATAGGACGGCGGTCAAAGTTATCCTTAGTAACTAGTGGACTAAGGAATTTTCTCGATTATGGAGGTGATAAAGAGTTCGACGTAAAGAGTTACGTCGATGCAAGCTTAACACCTATCCGAATAGCTCTGAGTAGAGATACCGGATACGTATAATGGAGCAACAATTTAGAATAGCTCCAAGTAGAACAGTTATTTGGAATAGCTCCAAATAGAGCGTGGTAGCTGCATCTAGGAGATGACATAGAGATTTGTAAAGCACACACGGATCTAAAAGGTTCAGACCCGTTGACTATAACCTCTCTCACAAGCATAACATGATCAAACCCAGAACTCATCGAGTGTTAATCACATGGTAAATGTGAACTAGATTATTGACTCTAGTAAACTCTTTGGGTGTAAGTCACATGGGGATGTGACCTTGAGTGTTAATCACATATCGATGTGAACTAGATTATTGACTCTAGTGCAAGTGGGAGACTGTTGGAAATATGCCCTAGAGGCAATAATAAAAGTATTATTATTATATTTCCTTGTTCATGATAATTGTCTTTTATTCATGCTATAACTGTATTATCCGGAAATCGTAATACACGTGTGAATACATAGACCACAATATGTCCCTAGTGAGCCTCTAGTTGACTAGCTCGTTATGATCAACAGATAGTCATGATTTCCTGGCTATGGACATTGGATGTCGTTGATAACGAGATCACATCATTAGGAGAATGATGTGATGGACAAGACCCAATCCTAAGCATAGCATAGAGATCGTGTAGTTCGTATGCTAAAGCTTTTCTAATGTCAAGTATCTTTTCCTTAGACCATGAGATTGTGCAACTCCCGGATACCGTAGGAATGCTTTGGGTGTACCAAACGTCACAACGTAACTGGGTGGCTATAAAGGTGCATTACAGGTATCTCCGAAAGTGTCTGTTGGGTTGGCACGAATCGAGACTGGGATTTGTCACTCCGTGTAAGCGGAGAGGTATCTCTGGGCCCACTCGGTAGGACATCATCATATGCGCAATGTGACCAAGGAGTTGATCACGGGATGATGTGTTACGGAACGAGTAAAGAGACTTGCCGGTAACGAGATTGAACAAGGTATAAGGATACCGACGATCGAATCTCGGGCAAGTATAATACCGCTAGAAAAAGGGAATTGTATACGGGATCGATTGAGTCCTTGACATCGTGGTTCATCCGATGAGATCATCGTGGAACATGTGGGAGCCAACATGGGTATCCAGATCCCGCTGTTGGTTATTGACCGGAGAACGTATCGGTCATGTCTACATGTCTCCCGAACCCGTAGGGTCTACACACTTAAGGTTCGATGACGCTAGGGTTATAAAGGAAGTTTGTATGTGGTTACCAAATGTTGTTCGGAGTCCCGGATGAGATCCCGGACGTCACGAGGAGTTTCGGAATGGTCCGGAGGTAAAGATTTATATATGGGAAGTCCTATTTTGGCCACCGGAAAATGTTCGGGATTTTTCGGTATTGTACCGGGAAGGTTCTAGAAGGTTCCGGAGTGGGGCCCACCTGCATGGGGGGACCCACATGAACGTGGGTAGTGGGGGAAAGGCCCCACACCCCTGGTCAAGGCGCACCAAGATCCCCCCATATCCCAAAGGGATAAGATCAAGATCCCTAAAAAGGGGGGATAGCAATCGGTGGGGAAGGAAATGATGGGATTTCTTTCCTCCCACCTTGGCCAACGCCCCAATGGACTTGGAGGGCAAGAAACCAGCCCCTCCACCCCTATATATAGTGGGGAGGCGCATGGGAGCTACACCCTTGCCCCTGGCGCAGCCCTCCCTCTCCCAAGTGCTCCTCCTCTCTCGCGGTGCTTGGCGAAGCCCTGCAGGATTGCCACGCTCCTCCACCACCACCACGCCGTTGTGCTGCTGCTGGATGGAGTCTTCCTCAACCTCTCCCTCTCTCCTTGCTGGATCAAGGCGTGGGAGACGTCACCGGGCTGTACGTGTGTTGAACGCAGAGGTGCCGTCCGTTCGGCACTTGATCATCGGTGATTTGAATCATGACGAGTACGACTCCATCAACCCCGTTCACTTGAACGCTTCCGCTTAGCGATCTACAAGGGTATGTAGATGCACTTTCTTTCTACTCGTTGCTGGTCTCTCCATAGATAGATCTTGGTGATACGTAGGAAATTTTTTGAATTTCTGCTACGTTCCCCAACACCTTGGATTGGCGCCATCAAATTTTGGTAACTCCAAATGCAGGGAATAAGACGAGTGCTCAGCAGTATCCGAAACAGAGCAATCGCGGCCAACAAAATTTCTGGGGGATGGATTGGGTTCACGCGCACCTCTGGCCGGGGGAGGAACATAGATGTTGTGTGAATTTCCCCGGTGCTTGTGGTCGAAGGCCGCGGCGTCGTTGACGGCACCCCCCTGACTTTGTTGAGACGGCTAACTCCCGCCTCCCTTGGGACTGGGCCCCGAGGACTCCTTGCCCAGATCTTCCTTGAGCTGCTCCAGATCTAACGCCAGCTCTTCGCGGATGCCGTCAGTCCGCGACGACATGAGGTTGTCGAGTGTGGTGTTGTTCTCCTTGATGAGCCTGCTCACGGACGAGATCAACGACTCACCGTGGTCTTTCAGCTTCTGATCTATGTCGTTGGTGAGCTCATAGCGTAGGAGGTTGTAGACGGCGTGCTCGTCCGTGCTGAGACCCTCCATAGCTTGCCGACGCCGGCAGTCGCTGAATTGAGTCCGGTGGTGGTGCGAGGGAAACTCCAGGACGATGGCTCTGAATACCAGATGTGAGGTACTTACTACTACTTCGCTCGATCTAGGGTTTGAGTGGAAGATTGAATAGGAATTTGAATTTAGATAGAGGATTCCTCCCAGCCACCCACACCTCTATCCGTCATCACAATACAACTCGGCCGAAGCCATCCAAATCCTAGCCAATTCAGAGAAGAAAGCGTCAACAGCTATATATCGTACACCCGCTCAGCGGGCCCGGTCTGGGCTTGCAAACCACTGGGGAGGCCTCTTGGGCTGGTTCGATCTGGGCCGATTCTGGATCACTACAGACATCTTGCTGTTGTCGGCAGCTGGCGCGCCCTGTTCACCATCCAGCGTATCAGGAGTGCCTCTGTTATTCATCAGGTTGCTGACACCACGGGATGCTCTCTCCGTTGCAGCGGTCGGCGTTCTTGCAAGTTTTCGCAACAACAGTCTTGTTGCAGGAATACATATAAGAAGATAGAGATGTTGGGTCCTGTTGCAATGAAGGTTTTGCAACAAGAGTCTTGTTGCAGAAAAATAAGAGAAGACGTTTTGCATCAAGGGTCATGTTGCAGAAAACTGAAGAAGAAAAAGTTTTACAACAGGAGTCTTGTCGCAATAAATTAAAGAAGAGAATATTATTGCAACAAAGGTTTTGTTGCAGAAAATTAGAGAAAAATAGATTTTTGTAACATGGCTCTTATTGCAGAAAAATAGAGAAAAAGAGATTTAGCGACAAGAGCATTGTTGCAGGAAATTAGAGAAGAATAACGGACGGCTTGCGTTGTATAATCGGACGGCTAACGAGGCAGCAAGTTTTTTTAAAAGATCCGCCAGCCGATGCGTAGCACTGCCTTTTTTGATTCCTATTAGCGGAAAAAGGTGATCGTTTTTAGGGGTACTTGCAACTTTATTTAAAACTTAAATAAGGTTTGGGACCTCGTCCGCTACAATGTGGAGAATATAGTCCGGTGGAAAATCAAGAAAATAGACCATACTTTCTTGCTAACTCCCTCTCTAGCTAGACCATGCACTGCAGTATTTGCCGAGCGGCGAACCCATGTAACTTTGTACTCCTGCCGAGTCCTCAAGAGTTCCTTAGTATCCTCCACGAGCGGGCCAAACGTCGAGAGGTTCCGGGTTTTGATACGTCCATTTTGCATCATGCTTTTATATCAATATTTATTGCATTATGGGATGTTATTACACATTATGTCACAATACTTATGGCTATTCTCTCTTATTTTACAAGGTTTATCATGAAGAGGGAGAATGTCGGCAGCTGGGATTCTGGCTGGAAAAGGAGCAAATATTGGAAACATATTCTGCACAGCTCCAAAAATCCTGAAACTCCACGGAAGTCACTTTTGGAATTAAGAAGAATTATTGAGCGAAGAAAATACCGCAGGCGGCCCACACCTTGGCCAGGAGGGTGGGGGCGAACCCCCCCCCCCTACTGGCGCGCCCCCTATCTCCTGGCCCCCCCGGTGGCCCTCCGGTGCCCATCTTCTGCTCTATGAAAGCTTTTACCCTGGAAAAAATCATAAGAAAGCTTACGGGACAAAACTCCGCCGCCACGAGGCGGAACCTTGGCGGAACCAATCTAGGGCTCCGGCGGAGCTGTTCTGCCGGGGAAACTTCCCTCCTGGAGGGGAAATCATCACCATCGTCATCACCAACGATCCTCTCATCGGGAGGGGGTCAATCTCCCTCAACATCTTCACCAGCACCATCTCCTCTCAAAACCCTAGTTCATCTCTTGTATCCAATCTTGTATCAAAACCACAAATTGGTACCTATGGGTTGCTAGTAGTGTTGATTACTCCTTGTAGTTGATGCTAATTGGTTTACTTGGTGGAAGATCATATGTTCAGATCCTTAATGCATATTAATACTCCTATGATCATGAACATGAATATGCTTTGTGAGTAGTTACGTTTGTTCCTGAGGACATGGGTGAAGTCTTGCTATTAGTAGTCATGTGAATTTGGTATTCGTTCGATATTTTGATGAGACGTATGTTGTCTCTCCTCTAGTGGTGTTATGTGAACATCGACTACATGAAACTTCACCACTATTTGGGCCTAGAGGGAGGCATTGGGAAGTAATAAGTAGATAATGGGTTGCTAGAGTGACAGAAGCTTAAATCCCAGTTTATGCGTTGCTTCGTAAGGGACTGATTTGGATCCACTAGTTTCATGCTATGGTTAGGTTTACCTTAATACTTCTTTTGTAGTTGCGGATGCTTGCAATAGGGGTTAGTCGTAAGTGGGATGCTTGTCCAAGAAAGGGCAGTACCCAAGCACCGGTCCACCCACATATCAAATTATCAAAGTACCGAACGCGAATCATATGAGCGTGATGAAAACTAGCTTAACGATAATTCCCATGTGCCCTCGGGAGCGCTTTTCTCTTTATAAGAAATCGTCCAGGCTTGTCCTTTGCTACAGAAAGGATTGGGCCACCTTGCTGCACTTTATTTACTTTCACTGCTTGTTACCCGTTACCAATTATCTTATCACAAAACTATCTGTTACCTACAATTTCAGTGCTTGCAGAGAATAACTTACTGAAAACCGCTTGTCATTTCCTTCTGCTCCTCGTTGGGATTGACACTCTTACTTATTGAAAGGACTACGATAGATCCCCTATACTTGTGGGTCATCAAGACTCTTTTCTGGTGCGGTTGCCGGGGAGTGAAGCACCTTTGGTGAGTGGAACTTGGTAAGGAAACATTTATATAGTGTGCTGAAATTTTCTGTCACTTGTTACTATGGAAACTAATCCTTTGAGGGGCTTGTTCGGGGTATCTTCGCCCCGACCAGTAGAGCAAAGAGTTGCTCCTCAACCTAATGAACCTACTGAAAATGTTTACTTTGAGATTCCTTTGGGTATGATAGAGAAACTGCTAGCTAATCCCTTTGTAGGAGAAGGAACATTGCATCCCGATTTACACCTTATCTTTGTGGATGAAGTTTGTTGATTATTTAAGCTTGCATGTATTCCCGATGATGTTTTCAAAAGGAAGGTCTTCCCTTTATCTTTGAAGGGAGACGCATTGACATGGTATAGGCTATGTGATGATACCGAATCGTGGAACTATAAACAATTGAAATTGGAATTTCACCAGAAGTTCTATCCTATGCATCTTGTTCATCGTGATCATAATTACATATATAATTTCTGGCCTCGCGTAGGAGAAAGCATCGCTCAAGCTTGGGGGAGGCTTAAGTCAATGTTATATTCATGCCCCAATCATGAGCTCTCAAGAGATATGATTATTCAAAAAAATTATGCCCGGCTTTCTCTCAATGATCGCACCACGCTTGATACTTCCTGTGCTGGTTCTTATATGCCGAAGACTACTGAATTCAAGTGGGATTTATTGGAAAGAATTAACCGCAACTCTGAAGATTGGGGTTCCGACGATGGTAAGGAGTCAGGTATAACACCTAAGTTTGATTGTGTTAAATCTTTTATGGATACCGATGCTTTTCGTGGATTTAGCTCTAAATATGGACTTGACTCTGAGATAGTAGCTGCTTTTTGTGAATCTTTTGCTGCTCACGTTGATCTCCCTAAGGAGAAGTGGTTTAAATATAATCCTCCCACTGAAGTAAAAGTAGTTGCACCTATTACAGTTGAAGAAAAGACTATCACTTATAATGATCCTATTGTTCCTACTACTTATGTTGAGAGACCACCTTTACCTGTTAGGATAAAGGATCATGCTAAAGCTTCAACTGTTGTTCGTAAGAGTAATACTAGAACTTATACACCCCCTGAGCAAACTAAAGTTGAACCTATTATTGCTATGGTTAAAGATCTCATGGATGATAATTTAGATGGGATGTTATTTATTTCTGTGGTGAAACTGCTAATATTGCTAGACCAGATGCTAAGATACATAGACCTGTTGTAGGCATGCCTGTTATTTCTGTTAAAATAGGAGATCATTGCTATCATGGCTTATGTGATATGGGTGCTAGTGCTAGTGCAATACCTATTTACTTATATAAAGAAATTATGCATGATATCGCACCCGCTGAGTTGGAAGGTATTGATGTTACTATTAAGCTGGCCAATAGAGATACTATTTCACTAGTTGGGATTGTTAGAGGTGTTGAAGTCTTGTGTGGGAAAGTTAAATATCCTGATGATTTTCTTGTTCTTGGTTCCCTACAAGATGACTTTTGTCCCATTATATTTGGTAGACCCTTCTTGAATACTGTTAATGCTAGGATTGATTGTGAAAAGGATATTGTTACAATTGGCTTAGGGGATATGTCTCATGAGTTTAATTTTTCTAAATTCCGTAGACAACCCCGTGATAAAGAATCACCTAGTAAGGATGAGATTATTGGTCTTGCTTCTATTGTCGTGCCTCCTACTGATCCGTTAGAACAATATTTGCTAGACCATGAAAATGATATGTTTATGAATGAAAGAAGGGAAATAGATGAAGTATTCCTTCAACAGGGTCCTATTCTGAAACACAACTTGCCGGTTGAAATCCTAGGGGATCCCCCTTCACCCAAGGGTGATCCCGTGTTTGAGCTCAAACCTTTACCTGATAATCTTAAATATGCTTATCTTGATGAAAAAAAGATATATCCTGTTATTATTAGTGCTAACGTTTCAGAGCAAGAAGAGGAAAGATTATTCAAAACTCTGAAGAAGCACCGTGCTGCTGTTGGATATACTCTGGATGATCTTAAGGGCATTAGTCCCACTCTATGTCAACACAAAATTAAATTGGAGAAAGATGCCAAACCAGTTAGAGATCCTCAACGACGGTTAAATCCTAAGATGAAAGAAGTGGTAAGAAAGGATATACTAAAGCTCCTTGAGGCAGGTATAATTTATCCCATTGCTGATAGTGATTGGGTAAGTCCTATCCATTGCGTTCCTAAAAAGGGAGGTATTACTGTCGTTCAAAATGATAAAGATGAATTGATCCCGCAAAGAATTATTACAGGTTATAGGATGGTAATTGATTTCCGTAAATTAAATAAAGCTATTAAGAAAGATCATTACCCTTTACCTTTTATTGATCAAATGCTAGAAAGACTATCCAAACATACACATGTCTGCTTTCTAGATGGTTATTCTGGTTTCTCTCAAATACTTGTGTCAGTGGAGGATCAATCAAAAACTACTTTTACTTGCCCTTTTGGTACCTTTGCTTATAGACGTATGCCTTTTGGTTTATGTAATGCACCTGCTACGTTTCAAAGATGCATGATGGCTATATTCTCTGACTTTTGTGAAAAGATTTGTGAGGTATTCATGGATGATTTCTCCGTTTATGGATCCTCTTTTGATGATTGCTTGAGCAACCATGATCGAGTTTTGCAGAGATGTGAAGACACTAGTCTCGTCTTGAATTGGGAAAAGTGCCACTTTATGGTTAATGAAGGCATTGTCTTGGGGCATAAGATTTCTGAGAAAGGTATTGAAGTTGATAAGGCTAAAGTTGATGCTATTGAAAAGATGTCGTGTCCCAAGGACATAAAAGGTATAAGAAGTTTCCTTTGTCATGCCGGTTTTTATAGGAGGTTCATTAAGGACTTTTCTAAAATCTCTAGGCCTCTGACTAATTTATTGCAAAAAGATATTCCTTTTGTCTTTGATGATGATTGTGTAGAAGCATTTGAGATACTTAAGAAAGCTTTGATCACTGCACCTATCGTTCAGCCACCTGATTGGAATTTACGTTTTGAAATTATGTGTGATGCTAGTGATTATGCTATAGGTGCTGTTCTGGGGCAAAGAGTTGATAGGAAATTGAATGTTATCCAGTATGCTAGTAAAACTCTTGACACTGCCCAAAGAAATTATGCTACTACTGAAAAAGAATTCTTAGCGGTTGTATTTGCTTGTGATAAGTTCAGACCTTATATTGTTGATTCTAAAGATACTATTCACACTGATCATGCTGCTATTAAATATCTTATGGAAAAGAAAGATTCTAAGCCTAGACTTATTAGATTGGTTCTCCTGCTCCAAGAATTTGATTTGCATATTATTGATAGAAAGGGAGCTAAGAATCCCGTTGTAGATAACTTGTCTAGGTTAGAGAATATTCTTGATGACCCACTACCTATTGATGATAGCTTTCCTGATGAACAATTAGCGGTCGTTAATGCTTCTCGTACTGCTCCATGATATGCTGATTATGCTAATTACATTGTTGCTAATTTTATACCACCTAGTTTCACATACTAGCAAAAGAAAAAGTTCTTTTATGATTTAAGACATTACTTCTGGGATGACCCACACCTTTACAAAGAAGGAGTAGATGGTGTTATTAGACGTTGTGTACCTGGGCATGAACAGGAACAGATCCTTGCTACGTCTTGAGCTTGCGTTGGTTTTCCTTGAAGAGGAAAGGGTGATGCAGCAATAGTAGCGTAAGTATTTCCCTCAGTTTTTGAGAACCAAGGTATCAATCCAGTAGGAGGCTCCTAAAAAGTCCCACGCACCTACACAAACAAACAAAGAACTCGCAACCAACGCAAGAAAGGGGTTATCAATCCCTTCACGGCCACTTGCGAAAGTGAGATCTAATAGAGATAGTATGACAAGATAAATATATTTTTGGTATTTTATAATATAGATGCAAAAAGTAAAGATGCAAATAAAAGTAGATTGAAAGCAAATATGATAAAAGATAGACCCGGGGGCCATAGGTTTCACTAGAGGCTTCTCTCAAGATAGCATAAGTATTACGGTGGGTGACAAATTACTGTCGAGCAATTGATAGAAAAGCGAATAATTATGAGATTATCTAGGCATGATCATGTATATAGGCATCACGTCCGCGACAAGTAGACCGACTCCTGCATGCATCTACTACTATTACTCCACACATTGACCGACTCCTGCCTGCATCTAGAGTATTAAGTTCATAAGAACAGAGTAACGCCTTAAGCAAGATGACATGATGTAGAGGGATAAACTCATGCAATATGATATAAACCCCATCTTTTTATCCTCAATGGCAACAATACAATACGTGCCTTGCAACCCTTTCTGTCACTGGGTAAGGACACCGCAAGATTGACCCAAAGCTAAGCACTTCTCCCATGGCAAGAAAGATCAATCTAGTAGGCCAAACCGAACTGATAATTCGAAGAGACTTGCAAAGATAACTCAATCATACATAAAAGAATTCAGAGGAGATTCAAATATTTCTCATAGATAAACTTGATCATAAACCCACAATTCATCGGATCTCAATAAACACACCGCAAAAAGAGTTTACATCGAATAGATCTCCACAAGAGAGGGGGAGAAACATTGTATTGAGATCCAAAAAGAGAGAAGAAGCCATCTAGCTAATAACTATGGACCCGAAGGTCTATGGTAAACTACTCACAACTCATCGGAGGGGCTATGGTGTTGATGTAGAAGCCCTCCATGGTCGATTCCCCCTCCGGCGGAGCACCGGCGAAGGCTCCAAGATGAGATCTCGCAGATACAGAAGGTTACGGCGGTGGAAATTGTGTTTCGTTGGCTCCCTGGATGTTTTCGGGGTGCGTAGGCTTATATAGGAGGAAGAAGTACGTGGGTGGCCGCCCGAGGGGCCCACAAGACAAGGGGGCACGCCGTACCCTCACGTGGCCGCCTCGGCTGCTTCTTGACTTGCACTCCAAGTCCTCTGGATCACGTTCGTTCCAAAAATCACGCTCCCGAAGGTTTCATTCCGTTTGGAATCCGTTTGATATTCCTTTTCTTCGAAATACTGGAATAGGAAAAAAACAGCAATACGAGCTGGGCCTCCGGTTAGTAGGTTAGTCCCAAAAATGATATAAATGTGTAAAATAAAGCCCATAAACATCCAAAAGGGGGTAATATAATAGCATGGAGCAATCAAAAATTATAGATACATTGGAGACGTATCAAGCATCCCCAAGCTTAATTCCTACTCCTCCTCGAGTAGGTAAATGATAAAAATAGATTTTTTGATGTGGAATGCTACCTAGCATAATTCTCAATGTAATTTTCTTTATTGGGGCATGAATGTTCAGATCCAAATGATTCAAAATAAAAGTTCATATTGACATAAGAAATAGTGATACTTCAAGCATACTAATCAAAGTAATCATGTCTTCTCAAAATAACATGGCCAAAGAAAGTTATCCCTACAAAATCATATAGTCTGGCTGTTGCTCTATCTTCATCACACAAAGTATTTAATCATGCAAAACCCCGATGACAAGCCAAGAAATTGTTTCATACTTTAATAATCTCAAACTTTTTCAACTTTCGCGCAATACATGAGCGTGAGCCATGGACATAGCACGATATGTGGAATAGAATGGTGGTTGTGGAGAAGACAAAAAAGGAGAAGATAGTCTCACATCAACTAGGCGTATCAATGGGCTATGGAGATGCCCATTAATAGATATCAATGTGAGTGAGTAGGGATTGCCATGCAACGGATGCACTAGAGCTATAAATATATGAAAGCTCAACAAAAGAAACTAAGTGGGTGTGCATCCAACTTGCTTGCTCACGAAGACCTAGGGCATTTTGAGGAAGCCCATCATTGGAATATACAAGCCAAGTTCTATAATGAAAAATTCCCACTAGTATATGAGAGTGACAACATAGGAGACTCTCTATCATGAAGATCATGGTGCTACTTTAAAGCACAAGTGTGGAAAAAGAGATAGTAGCATTGTCCCTTCTCTCTTTTTCTCTCATTTTATTTTTTCTTTTTATTTTTTTCTCTTCCCCCTTTTTTTCTTTGGCCTTGTTTTTTTTTCTTTTTGGCCTTTTTTTGTAAAGTACGAAGTCTCATCCCGACTTGTGGGGGAATCATAGCCTTCATCATCTTTTCCTCACTGGGACAATGCTCTAATAATGAAGATCATCACACTTTTATGGATTTACAACTCAAGAATTACAACTCAAAGCTAGAACAAGATATGACTCTATATGAATGCCTCCGGCGGTGTACCGGGATATGCAATGAATCAAGAGCGACATGTATGAAAATTATGAAAGTGGCCTTGCCATAAATACAATGTCAACTACATGATCATGCAAAGAGCAATATGACAAAAGTAATGCGTGTCATATGAACGGAACGGTGGAAAGTTGCATGGCAATATATCTCGGAATGGCTATGGAAATGCCATAATAGGTAGGTATGGTGGCTGTTTTGAGGAAGGTATATGGTGGGTGTATGGTACCGGCGAAAGTTGCGTGGCACAAGAGAGGCTAGCAATGGTGGAAGGGTGAGGGTGCGTATAATCCATGGACTCAACATTAGTCAAAAGAACTCATATACTTATTGAAAAAAATCTACAAGTCATCAAAAACAAAGTATTACGCGCATGCTCCTAGGGGGATAGATTGGTAGGAAAAGACCATCGCTCGTCCCCGACCGCCACTCATAAGGAAGACGATCAATAAATAAAATTACGCTCCAACTTCATCACAGTGGTTCACCATACGTGCATGCTACGGGAATCACAACCCTCAACACAAGTATTTTTCATAATCACCTCAACTAGCATGACTTTAATATCACTACCTCCATATCTCAAAACAATTATCAAGCATCAAATTGATCATAGCATCCAATTCACTTTCTATGATAGTTTTTATTATACCCAACTTGGATGCTCATCATTCTAGGACCAATTTTGTAACCATAGCAAATACCATGCTGTTCTAAAAGACTCTCAAAGTAATATAAGTGAAGCATGAGAGACTAGAAATTTCTTCAAAATTAAGCCACCGCCGTGCTCTAAAAGATATAAGTGAAGCACTAGAGCAAAAACTATCAAGCTCAAAAGATATAAGTGAAGCACATAGAGTATTCTAGCAAATTCTAATCAAGTGGGCTTCTTCCAAAAGGTGTGTACAGCAAGGATGATTGTGGTAAACTAAAAATCAAAGAATAATATAATACACGACGCTCCAAGCAAAACACATATCATGTGGCAAATAAAAATATAGCTCCAAGTAAAGTTACCAATGAATGGAGACGAAAGAGGGGATGCCTTCCCGGGGCATCCCCAAACTTAGGCTTTTGGCTATCCTTGAATATCTTGGGGTTCCATGGGCATCCCCAAGCTTAGGATCTTGCCACTCCTTATTCCATAGTCCATAAAAGCTTTACCCAAAACTTGAAAACTTCACAACACAAAACTCAACAGGAAATCTTATAAGCTTCGTTAGTGAAAGAAAACACAACCACCACATAAGGTACTATAATGAACTATTTATTTATTTATTTTGGTGTTAAACCTACTGTATTCCAACTTCTATATGGTTTATAAACTATTTTACTAGCCATAGATGCATCAAAATAAGCAAACAACACACGAAAAACAGAATCTGTAAAAAACAGAACAGTCTGTAGCAATCTGTAACTAACGCAAACTTATGTAACTCTAAAAATCCTACCAAAATAGGAAGTCCTGGAAAAGTTGTGTATTGATCAGCAGCAAAAAAAATAAACCCAAAATCACGTTTCTGTGATTTAACAAAACTAAATTCGTGCGTGCAAAGTTTCTGTTTTTCAGCAGAATCAAATCAACTATCATCATAGGTTATCCTATAGGTTCTACTTGGCACAAACACTAATTAAAACACATCTAAATAGAAGGTAGATGCAAAATTTATTAAATAACAGCAAGGAAAAATATTGGGTTGTCTGCCAACAAGCGCTTTTCTTTAAAGCCTTTTTAGCTAGGCATTGAGATTTCAATGATGCTCTCATGAAAGACAAGAATTGAAGCACAAAGAGAGCATCATAAAACATGTGACAAACACACTTAAATCTAAAATACTTCCTATGCATAGGCATCTTGTAAGCAAACAAATTATCAAGGCAAGCAAAAACTAGCATATGGAAGGAAGAACAAAGAGAAGATATCAATCTTAATATGAAGAGAGGTAATTTAGTAACATGAAAATTTCTACAACCATATTTTCCTCTCTCATAATAATTACATGTAGGATCATAAGCAAATTCAACAAAATAACTATCACATAAAATATTTCCAACACAATCCACATGCATGCGAAATTGACACTCTTCCAAAATAGTGGGATTAACATTACTAAAGTCATGACCTCTCCAAACCCACTTTTATCAAAAATACCATAAGATTGAACATTCTCCAAATATGTGGGATCTAAAGTTGACACTCTTCCAAACCCACTTTCAATATTATTGCAAACACTATTATCAATCTCATATTCATCATGGGGCTTAAAAAAATTTTCAAGATCATAAGAAGAATAACTCCAATCATGATCATTGCAACAAGTAGTAGACATAGCAAAACTAGCATCCCCAAGCTTAGGGTTTTGCATATTATTAGCACAATTGACATCAAGAGAATTCATAGTAAAATCATTGCAATCATGATTTTTATTCAAAGATCTATCGTGAATCACTTCATAAAGTTCTTCATCACAATTTTCAGATTCACGAATTTCAAGCAAAACTTCATAAAGATAATCTAGTGCACAAAACTCACTAGCAATTGGTTCATCATAATTGGATCTCTTAAAAAGATTAGCAAGCGGATGAGGATCCATAGATAGGTTCTCTGTTTAGTAATAAATAAACAAATACTCCAACCAAATGAGCCAAGTAGGACATCAAAGCAAACAAAAAGACGAACAAAAGAAGGGCGAATAAAAGGACAAGGGTGAAGTGGGGGAGAGGAAAACGAGAGGCAAATGGCAAATAATGTAAATGCGAGGGAGATGAGTTTGTGACGGGTACTTGCTATGTCTTGACTTGAGCGAAGACCTCCCCGACAACGGCGCCAGAAATCCTTCTTGCTACGTCTTGAGCTTGCGTTGGTTTTCCTTGAAGAGGAAAGGGTGATGCAGCAATAGTAGCATAAGTATTTCCCTCAGTTTTTGAGAACCAAGGTATCAATCCAGTAGGAGGCTCCTCAAAAGTCCCACGCACCTACACAAACAAACAAAGAACTCGCAACCAACGCAATAAAGGGGTTGTCAATCCCTTCACGGCCACTTGCGAGAGTGAGATCTAATAGATATAGTATGATAAGATAAATATATTTTTGGTATTTTATAATATAGATGCAAAAAGTAAAGATGCAAATAAAAGTAGATTGAAATCAAATATGATAAAAGATAGACCCGGGGGCCATAGGTTTCAGGCTTCTCTCAAGATAGCATAAGTATTATGGAGGGTGAACAAATTACTGTCGAGCAATTGATAGACAAGCGAATAATTATGAGATTATCTAGGCATGATCATGTATATAGGCATCACGTTCGCGACAAGTAGACCGACTCCTGCCTGCATCTACTACTATTACTCCACACATCGACCGACTCCTGCCTGCATCTAGACTATTAAGTTCATAAGAACAGAGTAACGCCTTAATCAAGATGACATGATGTAGAGGGATAAACTCATGCAATATAATATAAAGGGCCATTTGCATTTTTGTCCCTAACTCGAACCACCTAATCAGATATACCCCTAATTCGAAAGCCTGCTCAAATTTGCCCCTCCGCCGTTAGGTGCCCTTACAAAAATGCCCTTCTACGCCGTTACCGTCCGGTCAAACAACTTTGACCGTCCTGAAAAAAATAGCAAACAAAATTTAAAAAAATCTAAAATTTTGTCAGATCGAAGATACTCATTTGCGCAAGGTGCGTGCAAATTTTTGTGCTATTTGGACATTCCAGGAGCTCGTGGCGAGGAAAAATAGTTAATACGCATGCTTGTGAACAGTAAATTTGAAATAAAATAGCAAGAAAATTCAAAAAAATATGGAATTTTTGGCATCAAAGAGGCTTGGGTGCACATGGTGCTTGCAAGTTTTTGTGATCAAATGACATGCGAGGAGCTCTAGCAAGAAAAAACAAAATAGTCATTTTTTCCTAACTTTTTTCTCGAGCCAAATTTTGATTTTTTCTCCACAAGCCCCTCCAATGTCCAAACACAACAAAAATTTGCACGCAATTTGTAGACCATAGCCTCTTTGATGCCAAAAAATTTCATATTTTTTGGAATTTTCTTGCTATTTTTTTGAATTTACTATTCAAAGGCTTACATATTTATTGTTTTTCCTTTGACACGAGCTCCTGGAATGCCCAAACAGCACAAAAATTTCCACGCACCTTGCGAACCTGAGTATCTTTGATCTCACAAATTTTCAGATTTTTTAGATTTTTTTGCTATTTTTTCAGGAAGGTCAATGCCCTTTGACCGACTTTGACCTGCTTTGACCAGACGTTAACAACACAGAAGGGCATTTCTGTAAGTGCACCTAACGGCGAAGGGGCAAATTTGAGCAGGCTTTGAAATTGGGGGTAAATCTGAGAGTGGGCACAAATTAGGGGCATAGATGTAAATGTCCCTAATATAAACCCCATCTTTTTATCCTCGATGGCAACAATACAATACGTGCCTTGCAACCCTTTCTGTCACTGGGTAAGGACACCGCAAGATTGAACCCAAAGCTAAGCACTTCTCCCATGGCAAGAAAGATCAATCTAGTAGGCCAAACCAAACTGATAATTCGAAGAGACTTGCAAAGATAACTCAATCATACACAAAAGAATTCAAAGGAGATTCAAATATTTATCATAGATAAACTTGATCATAAACCCACAATTCATCGGATCTCGAAAAACACACTGCAAAAAGATTTTACATCGAATAGATCTCCACAAGAGAGGGGGAGAACATTGTATTGAGATCCAAAAAGAGAGAAGAAGCCATCTAGCTAATAACTATGGACCAGAAGGTCTGTGGTAAACTACTCACAACTCATCGGAGGGGCTATGGTGTTGATGTAGAAGCCCTCCGTGGTCGATTCCCCTCTGGCGGAGCGCCGGTGAATGCACCAAGATGAGATCTCGCGGATACAGAAGGTTACAGCGGTGGAAATTGTGTTTCGTTTGCTCCCTGGATGTTTTTGGGGTACGTAGGCTTATATAGGAGGAAGAAGTACGTCGGTGACCACCCGAGGGGCCCATGAGACAGGGGCGTGCCCTATAGGGGGGGCGTGCCCTACCCTCTCGTGGCCGCCTCGGCTGCTTCTTGACTTGCACTCCAAGTCCTCTGGATCACATTCATTCCAAAAATCATGCTCCCGAAGGTTTCATTCCATTTGGACTCTTTTTGATATTTATTTTCTTCGAAATACTGAAATAGGCAAAAAAACAGCAATACGGGCCGGGCCTCCGGTTAGTAGGTTAGTCCCAAAAATGATAAATATGTGTAAAATAAAGCCCATAAACATCCAAAAGGGGTAATATAATAGCATGGAGCAATCAAAAATTATAGATACGTTGGAGACGTATCAATCCTATGCAAGTGTCACTCCAAACCAGATGGAGGACACCACGCTGGAGATAGAACTGCACATAAGGTATTGCAATCCGGTTTTTATTGTCCTACTCTCTTCAAAGATGCCCGTAAGTTTGTCTTGTCTTGTGATGAATGTCAAAGGATTGGTAATATTAGTAGATGTCAAGAAATGCCTATGAATTATTCTCTTGTTATTGAACCATTTGTTGTTTGGGGCTTTGATTATATGGGACCTTTTCCTGCCTCTAATGGTTACACACATATTTTAGTTGCTGTTGATTACGTTACTAACTGGGTAGAAGCTATTCCAACTAGTAGTGCTGATCATAACACCTCTATTAAGATGCTTAAAGAAGTTGTTTTTCCGAGGTTTGGAGTCCCTAGATATCTTATGACTGATGGTGGTTCACATTTTATTCATGGTGCTTTCCGTAAGATGCTTGCTAAGTATGATGTTAATCATAGAATTGCATCTCCTTATCACCCACAGCTAGTGGTCAAGTAGAGTTGAGCAATAGAGAGCTCAAATTAATTTTGCAAAAGACTGTGAATAGATCTAGAAAGAATTGGTCCAAGAAACTTGATGATGCATTATGGGCCTATAGAACTGCATATAAAAATCCTATGGGTATGTCTCCGTATAAGATGGTTTATTCGAAAGCATGTCACTTACCTCTCGAACTTGAACATAAAGCATATTGGGCTATTAAAGAGCTCAACTATGACTTCAAACTTGCCGGTGAGAAGAGGTTATTTGATATTAGCTCACTTGATGAATGGAGAACCCAAGCCTATGAGAATGCCAAACTATTCAAAGAAAAAGTCAAAAGATGGCATGACAAAAGAATACAAAAGCGTGAGTTTAACGTAGGTGATTATGTGTTGCTATTCAACTCTCGTTTAAGATTTTTTGCAGGAAAACTTCTCTCTAAGTGGGAAGGTCCTTACGTTATCGAGGAGGTCTATCGTTCCAGTGCCATAAAAAACAACAACTTCGGAGGCACAAGTCCGAGGGTGGTGAACGGTCAAAGAATCAAACATTATATCTCAGGTAATCCTATCAATGTTGAAACTAATATTATTGAGAACGTAACCCCGGAGGAATACATAAGGGACACTTTCCAGAATGTTTCAGACTCCGAAAAGGAATAGGTATGTGGTACGGTAAGTTAACCGACTCCAAAACAGTTCTAATAGCATTTTTTTCTCCTTTTTGGAATATTTATGAATTTTGGAAAGCAAGAAGTAATCTGGGAAGGACACGAGGCCTCCACGAGGGTGGAGGGCGCGCCCACCCCTACTAGGCGCGCCCCCTGTCTTGTGGGCACCTCGTGTGCCTCCCGGACCCCGTTTTCTTGCACATTACTTCTTTTGGTCGGTAAAAATTCATTATATAATCTCCCAAAGGTTTTGACCACTGTATACCACAAAAATCCTATATTTTTTTTCGAGCTGTTTCTGTCGCAGATTTAGAGCAAGATGTCTTCTCAAGAGTCAGTCGGGGAGAGCCGGGTGTCTCACCCGACGCCAGGTCCAGGAGCAAATAGCGATGCTTATCACTTTGGGCCATCAACGACGGATGAGATGGAGGCCGACTTGAAAAGGATAGATGCCATGGAGGAGGATCAAGAAGTTACCTCCCGCTTCCAAGCAGGATTCATGATGGGGGAACCACATAGCTCAACTATCCCTTCAACCGCTAAATTTCTTTCTTATGAAAATATGAAAAAGAGCGTCACTTGTTCTCCAGAAGCTATGCAGCATCCCTGGGTAAAGGGAGCTTTAGCCGTTACGGGCAAGCTCCGCAAGGAAAATATGGACCTCAAACAACAAGTCAATAAGCTCGAGGAGGAGAATCGTATCCTGAGGGGCATCATCGCCAAGAAGATCACAACACCAACTCTGAAGAAGGAGACATAATCACATGGGTATGCGCACTCCCCTTGGCAACTGCCAAGCTTGGGGGAGGTGCCCCGGTATCGTATCACCATCACACTCCTATCTTTACCGTTTTACTTAGTTCGATTCTTTTAGTAATATCTTGATCTAGTAGATTGAAGTTTTGGTATGAAGTAGTTTTGAGTTTTGCTTTGTGATCTCTTTATGAAATCGAGTCCATGAGCTATATAATAAAGATTAGTGTTGAGTCAAGGGCTTTGCTATCTTGCTATGATCTTGAGAAAATAGAAAGAATAAAAGGAAATAAAAGAGTTCATATTGATCTTATGGATAGTAATGACTTCACATATAAAGAGTATGAGGCATAAAAGTTGTTGAGAGTTGAAAAACGTAGTTTTGGTCATCGTTGCAATTAATAGGAAGTAATAAGGAAGGAGAGGTTTTCACATATAAATATACTATCTTGGACATCTTTTATGATTGTGAGCACTCATTAAGTATGACATGCTAAAGAGTTGATGTTGGACAAGGAAGACAACGTAATGGTTTATGTTTTCTCACATCTCAGTTAAAGTATATTGTCATGGATCATTCCAACATGTTGAGCTTGCCTTTCCCCCTCATCCTAGCCAAAAATTCCTTGCACCAAGTAGAGATACTTCAAGAAATTCCTTGTGCTTCCAAATATCCTTAAACTCAGTTTTGCCTTGAGAGTCCACCATACCTACCTATGGATTGAGTAAGATCCTTCAAGTAAGTTGTCATGTTGCAAGCAATAAAAATTGCTCTCTAAATATGTATGACTTATTAGTGCGGAGAAAATAAGCTTTATACAATTGTGTGATATGGAAGTAATAAAAGCGACAGACTGCATAATAAAGGTTCATATCACAAGTGGCAATTAAAGTGACGTTCTTTTGCATTAAGATTTTGGGCATCCAATCCTAAAAGCACATGACAACCTCTGCTTCCCTCTACGAAGGGCCTATCTTTTACTTTATGTCTTTTACATTATGCAAGAGTCAAGGTGATCTTCACCTTTCCCTTTTTCATTTTATCCTTTGGCAAGCACCTCGTGTTGCAAAGATCCTGATACATATATCCAATTGGATGTAAGTTAGCATGAATTATTATTGTTGACATCACCCAAAGGTGAATACGTTGGGAAGTGAGGGAGTCCTGGACTAGGGGGTGTCCGGACAGCCGGACTATCATCGTCAGCCGGACTCCAAGACTATGAAGATACAAGATTGAAGACTTCGTCCCGTGTCCGAATGGGACTTTCCTTGGCGTGGAAGGCAAGCTTGGCAATACGGATATGTAGATCTCCTACCATTGTAACAGACTCTGTGTAACCCTAGCCCTCTCCGGTGTCTATATAAACCGGAGGGTTTTAGTCCGTAGGAGGACAACCATTACAACAATCATACCATAGGCTAGCTTCTAGGGTTTAGCCTCCTTGATCTCGTGGTAGATCTACTCTTGTACTACCCATATCATCAATATCAATCAAGCAGGAGTAGGGTTTTACCTCCATCGAGAGGGCCCGAACCTGGGTAAAAACATCGTGTCCCTTGTCTCCTGTTACCATCCGCCTAGACGCACAGTTCGGGACCCCCTACCCGAGATCCGCCGGTTTTGACACCGACATTGGTGCTTTCATTGAGAGTTCCTCTGTGCCGTCACAGATAGGAAGGATGCCTCCTCCCGTCTTCAAGGACGGTATTTTCGCCAAAGGAGCTTTGGCCGCCGGCCAAACTATCCGGCTAGGTGGTGTCCTTATGACCGCCTGTCCGGCCACCGCTTCGACAATGACCTCTCAGGTCGTCAAAAGCAATCTTCACGTCAGCTCGGAATTCGCCGAGCGGCTGGATCAAATAGAGCTCTCGTCCGTAAACGAGCTCTTGGATCGCATCGCCGCCCTGGGAGTCGCTACAGACTACAATCAGATTGGGCTTAAAACCGATCTAAGAGAGATTAACTCTCCCCAGGTCACCCACCATGTTGCAGTGGTAGAGGAACAACGTGGCGACTCTTCTCCTGTATTGAAAACTAGTCATGTCCGGGCTCCCGAACCCTCCATGCCGGATTCCCGTGGAGGGACGGACTTCGATCAAGCACTGAACCTAAAGTCAGGCATCAGACCGGACTCGTTGGACAACGTCCAGCAATCCAAGCTTCCAAATTTGGAAACTTCTCGGCCCTTGAGCCTCGAGATGGGTAGGGTTCCGGACTTAATTCCACCCACCCGCCCAGACATATGCGATCTATCTCCAATCCGGCAAGAGCCCGCTGAAACAGTACATCACTACTGGGCCAGATTCCTCCTGGTTATGAACAGGATAAAGGACTGCCGAGAGGAAAATGCAATCTCAATTTTTTGCAATAATTGCACGGACGAGGGAATCTTGAACGCCGTCAGCCGCCGTGAAATTATACGCTTCGCCGACCTGGCGTCCATAGTACGAAAGTACTGTGCGATGGAGAGTT
Source organism: Triticum timopheevii (assembly GCA_963921465.1). Lineage (NCBI taxonomy): Eukaryota > Viridiplantae > Streptophyta > Magnoliopsida > Poales > Poaceae > Triticum > Triticum timopheevii. Next base: position 442,433,445 of record OY997274.1, on the reverse strand, counting down.
TCCGGAAAACCAAAAATAAGTTTTGGGACAATCCGGCCCCGAATACAACCCTAGTCCGCAACAAAAGGGTGCACTACACTCAGGCACCAGGTACAAAAACCAAAAAGCAAAAACCCCACAAAGGGCACGGAACCGTACTGGAGGGATGGCTTAGCGGACCCTGTAAAATTCACAGTACAGAGGGCGCCATCCCAACACATAGCCTTCGAGCATGTTGGATATTACGGCAGGTGGCCAAAAGTGGCGAGGAGCTTCTAGCCCCGGAAAACCACTCCAACAATACCGGTACGGTATCAATAGTCTTCGAGACTTTCGCATCAAATAATATGCGGAAACGAACAATCCGCAGCCTCGCCGAAGTCTACCAAGTAGCAACAACAAATCCATGGAGCGATACAACCATCACCTTCAATGCCAGCGACGAACCTAAATTCCGAACAGCCCAAGCACCAGCCGCTTTGGTCCTTAGTCCAATAGTGGACGGCTTTCGACTCACCAAGGTACTCATGGATGGCGGCAGCGGATTAAACCTCATCTACGAGGAAACTCTTCAAAAAATGGAAATAGACTGGAGCCGCATTGAGCGAAGCAGCACAACCTTCAGAGGAATAATCCCTAGCCGGGAAGCGCGCTGCACCGGAAAAATCACACTCGATGTGGTGTTCGGCTCGCCGGACAATTACAGATCCGAAGAAGTCACGTTCCAACTGGCCCCGTTCAACAGCGGATATCACGCTATATTAGGACGAGAGGCATTCACAATTTTTCAAGCCGTACCCCATTACGGGTACATGAAGCTCAAAATGCCTGGGCCCGGCGGAATAATCACTCTCGTTAGTGATCCGGACATAGCACTCCGCGCCGAAGACAAGACAGCCACATTAGCCCTGGAGGCACTATCCGAAGCCTTAGCGGCAGAAGAACTCACCGCGCTGCGCTCTACTGTGAATAGGGACGATGTGATACTCGATAAGAGATCCAAGTCCACCTCCTTTAAACCAGCGGACGAAATAGTAAAATTCCAGGTCCATCCAGCGGACCCGACAAAGACGGCTTCCATCGAGGCACAGTTGAACCCTGATGTAGACGCCGCACTGCGAGAATTCCTTCGGGACAATTGGGACATTTTCGCCTGGCACCCTTCAGATATGCCCGGAATCCCACGCAGATTGGCCGAACACAGCCTAAACATCCTAAAAGGATTCAAGCTAGTCAAACAGGATCTTCGACGATTTTCCGAACCCAAAAGACAGGCAATGGGAGAAGAGCTAGCCAAACTATTGGAAGCCGGATTCATCAGAGACATCAAACATCCGGATTGGCTAGCAAACATGGTAATGGTACCAAAGAAGGACAAATCCTAGCGCCTATGTGTCGATTTTAAAGACCTCAACAAGGCCTGCCCAAAGGATCCCTTCCCCCTCCCCCGCATCGACCAGATAATCGACGCTACCGCAGGACACGATTCATTGTGCTTCCTTGACGCATACTCCGGCTACCATCAAATCAAGATGGCAGAAGCAGACCAGGCCGCAACGGCATTCATTACTCAATATGGACCATTCTGCTTCAACATGATGCCCTTCGGACTTAAAAACGACGGCGCAACATATCAGCGCATGATTCAAACATGTCTGGCCACCCAGATCGGCAAAACAGTAGAGGCATACGTAGACGACGTAGTCGTCAAAACCAAACACGTCGAAACTCTAGTAGACGACTTGAGGCTCACATTCGACAACCTCAGAGCATATGACATCAAGCTGAATCCGGTAAAATGCGTTTTCGGCATACCAGCCGGAAAGCTTCTGGGCTTCATTGTGTCCGGTAGAGGAATTGAAGCAAACCCAGCCAAGATCCGAGCTCTGTCACAGCTAGATATTCCAGAAGACCTCAAACAAATACAAAAATTGACTGGATGCGTGGCGGCTCTAAGCTGCTTTCTCCCGCCTAGGAGAAAAGGCATTGCCCCTCTATCGCCTCCTTAGGCGCACCGAACACTTCGAGTGGGCTGATGCTGCCACTGCCGGACTCGAAGAAATAAAAGCCATATTGGCTACAAATCCGGTCCTGGCTGCGCCCAACCTGGGCGAACCAATGTTGTTATACATCGCGGCAACACATCAAGTTGTAAGCGCGGTACTCGTCATCGAACGAGAGACAGAAGGGCATAAATTCCCTCTTCAAAAACCAGTGTACTACGTATCCACTGTGTTAACCCCCTGCAAGTCCCGTTACCCGCACTATAAAAAGATAGCGTATGCGGTGTTCATGGCATCCTGGAAGCTCCGACACTACTTTCAAGAGTGTTCGATAACAGTGGCCTCCGAAGTACCCCTCAACGACATTATAAACAACCGCGACGTGACGGGCAGGATTGCAAAATGGGCCATTGAGCTCTTACCACTCGATATAACTTACAAACCTCGGCGGGCTATAAAGTCGCAAGTTTTGGCTGACTTTGTTGCTGAATGGACCGAAGCCGAACTCCCTAAAGAGTACGGCGCATACTCTAATTGGATTGTGCACTTCGACGGCTCTAAAATGTTGGCCGGATTGGGGGCTGGCGTCGTATTGACGTCCCCAACCGGGGGCACAGTCCAATACGTACTTCAGATAATGTACACGGACTCCAACAACGCAGCCGAATACGAGGCCCTTTTACATGGCCTCCGGATGGCAATCTCCATGGGCATTCAACGCCTAGAGGTGCGCGGGGATTCAAACCTTGCAATATCCCAAGTAAATGGAGACTTTGATGCCAAGGATCCGAAAATGGCAGCCTATTGTAACGCTGTCCTAAAAATGTCAGCTCGGTTTGAAGGACTTGAATTCCACCACGTAGCCCGGGATAATAACCAAGCAGCCGACGTACTGGCACGCATCGGCGCAAAACGTGACGCTGTCCCTCCTAACATCTTCTTAGAACGGCTCTTTAAGCCATCCGTACTATGGGAAGAGGAGTCCGGAAATAACAAATCCGAAGCAGCCGCACCAACCGACACAGAGCAATCAGACATAACCGGCGATTCAGCCGATGAAATAACACCTTCAGCCTATGAAATAATGGCAGTAATCGCCCCGTGGACAGAGCCATTACTAGCCTACTTGCTTAGGCAAGAACTCCCCGAAGACCAAAATGAGGCCTGCTGCATAGTTCGGCGATCTAAAGCCTACAAGGTCCATGAGGGAGAACTTTATAAGAAAAGCACAACCGGAGTCCTTCAAAGGTGTATCTCCGAAGAGGAAGGGCGAAACCTTCTGGCTGAACTTCATGCCGGACTAGGCGGACACCACGCCGCAGCTCGGGCCCTTGTAGGAAAGGCATTCCGTACAGGATTTTATTGGCCGACGGCCTGGGCAGATGCTCAGGACTTAGTCCAAAGATGCGTCGGTTGTCAGCTCTTTGCTAATCAGAGCCATATGCCACCCACCACCCTCAAAACTATACCCATTACCTGGCCGTTCGCGGTCTGGGGGCTTGACATGGTTGGACCCCTTAAAGGGGGAACCCACAAGCAAAGGTACCTATTGGTCATGGTGGATAAATTCACCAAATGGATAGAGGCCAAGCCAGTTAAAACGGCAAAGTCCGGACCAGTGATAGACTTCATATCCGGGGTAGTACACCGTTATGGTGTCCCCCACAGCATCATCACCGATAACGGCATGAACTTCACGGCCTATGAGGTTAAATCATGGTGCAAAAATATGGGCATTAAGCTCGATTACGCTTCAGTCTATCATCCTCAAACCAACGGTCAAGTGGAACGAGCGAACGGTCTAATAATGAGTGGCATCAAACCCAGACTAGTGTGGTCACTTGCGAAATCTGACACACACTAGGTAGAGGAGCTCGACTCCGTACTCTGGGGGCTGCGGACAACGCCCAACCGTACTACCGGATTCACACCATTTTTTATGGTATACGGCGCAGAGGCAGTTCTGCCCTGCGACATCATTCATGACTCACCTCGAGTGCGCATGTACGAAGAAAGAGAAGCCGAGCTGGATCGGCAGGACAGCTTGGACGCATTGGAGGAAGAACGCGACGTCGCCAAGGCTCGTTCCGCATTCTATCAGCAGCAGGCTCGAAGATATCAAAGCAGAGAAGTACGGGCCTAGACTTACAACGTTGGCGAACTAGTTCTACGCCTGCCGGACAAGAAAAAGGACAAGCTCAAGCCCAAATGGGAGGGCCCCTTCATTATCGATCAAGTCCTGACCGGCGGAGCGTACCGTCTACGAAATGCGTCGGACAACTGACTCGAGCCGAACCCATGGAACGCAGCCCGCCTCCGAAGATTCTATGCCTAGCGCCGGACTAAGAGTTCGTCCCCTTCCCCCGTCCAAATTTTTACACTTCAGCTGTCTTTTGTTTCTCTTTCTTCTCTCACCCCTTTTCCTAAAAAGCCCTTAAAGGCCTACTTGCGCATTGTTCGCACACACTTGATGTGCCATCTGCACTCACTATACATGGGGGCTTCTGTACCAGAAGCTTAATTATAAGGGCTTCATGCCCAACACATGTGTCAAACATCCACATGTACCTTTTATTCACCATTGTATGCATCGATATGACTTAAGTTTTGGCCAAGCTGGGTTGCCTGGCTCCTGTGCTTACCCCTACGTTCCCGATTGTTCGGCTAGGAGGTAAAGGGAGCACCTCTGCGATTGTTACTGCCGGGTCAGCCGGATGTGTACCTCAGACTAGGTGAAGCCGAAAGCTAGCGTTCTTAAGGGAATATTCGGTCGGTGACTTGAAAGATGATTTTTTACCTACTTATTTATCTGCCCCCCAGATGTTTTTCTGCTCTTTTCGCAGTCCGGACATGCACTTTAGGGCATGCCTCCCAGGGAAAGGAACCCTTAACGGAACTATTCTCCCTGGAAGATGTTTCTTACTAACCATGTAATATAACATAACTAGTTGGGCACTTGTCTGATAAAGCACTAATGACCCCTACGCCTGGTCTCCATGCATGCCCCGGTTGTTTCTTAACCGAGAAGGTATTCGGACACACTCCGGACTCTAGGGTCCCGAGGTTTTAGCGAAAAGGTCGGCAAAGACAAACGATCTACAATCCGGCTAGAAGGCATTTTACATGTCATTTTAAAATACATTGTCAAATCGACTGACTGTATTCCTCCTCAATCCCGTCTAATAGGCTGTCTAATTTACAGTCCCGTTGGGAAAATTTAGCGGCCAACTCTACTTGGCTGTATACTAAACTCACAGGGATCTCCTTCCCATCAGCCCCCACAGGTCCGACCTCGGCCATGTGGTTGGGATCCGCCTTCTTGTACCGCGTCTTCACCATGGCCCAGGCCTCCCTGGCACCTTGGCGGCAGGCCGAAATCTTCCATAAACGGAAGCGCTGACGCACTCCCTGAAGCTTCTCCGCAAGCTCCCCAAGGCCCTCGGGTAGGGAGAGGGCTGGCCATAAAGCCTGGACGCCGCCGCTCATTGCCTGCCGAACTCGTTCGAGCAGCTGCAACAGCTCAGGAAGTTGATCACCCGTTGATACGGGCATCTCCTCCGCAGGGCGACCTGTGAGTATACCTACAGACGTATTTTGTCAATTGACTTCCTCGCCGAACTCTTCTTTTCAAAGGAGTTCGCTCAAGCACTTACTATAGATGCCGCGACGAAGCCGCTGATTCTCCTTAACGGAGCCAGACAGCTCGGCCCGAACACCTTTCAGCTCTTCTCTGAGCTGGGCGTGGGCATCCTGGAGCTTGTTCCTTTCCTGCTGCACCTTATTCAGCACCCTCTCGCCCGCCTTCAGCTGGCGCAGTAGTTCTTGCCTGTCCGGATCTTGTCCGGCAGCACCTGCAATGTCATTATTAGACTTGCGCGCACGCCGCACACCACTTATCTTTTTAAAATAATGTGTTACCAGGAGGGGTCTCTGTGTTTCCTCCTGCGGTCGCAAGTGTGGCCTCGAGTTGGGCCTTGCACCCTTGCAGCTCCTGAGACAGTTGGGTATTCTTCTCTGTAAGATCCCGCGTTTCAAATGATCCTTAAATCAGTTAATATAACTACTTTAAGTCTCGGGGGCTACTGGCATATACAACTATTAAATTCTCTTACCCGTATGTCTTTTACATACTGCTCCGTGGCTCTAGTCAAACCATCTTGAGCAGCACGGAGGTGCGCGTCCCCCGTGTTAAAGGCATTCAACGCCTCAGGGGAGAAGCACGCGTCACGAAAAACTGTCCGGCGGCGCCTGTGGTTCATGGTGCTCTCCACCTCAGACTTGGTGGCGGACATTCTGTCGGCATCCTCCGTTGGAGGAGTATCCGGCTCACGCCTTGCGCTCGCCTCCCCCTCCAGACCAGGTGCTGGAGCTTGGCTGGTAGAGGTTGGGTTAGCAACCTCTACGCCCGCAGTCCGGCGGGCGCTTTTTCTCCTACAAAGGTCATGAGCACTCAAACGCTTCCTAGGAACGTTGCTCTAAATGACAAACCGTGGGCTATACCTTTGCGGCAACGTTTCAATCCGCACCGCGCTCCTCTTCCGCCTACTGGTCCGGACTGGCCCTTGTTGGTCAGCCGCCGTGGGCTTGGCTTCCCGCCTTGAAGGCGCTTCCTGCAAAACACCATCATACATGGGGGTCAGAAATGAGCGAGGAAGAAATAATGGTGTCGGGACTTCGGTCACAATCACCTTAGAAGCCGGATATAGTCTGAGATAGTCAGCCGTAATGGCGACTAAAGCATTATCCATGCTGAGCTGGTGGAACACCCCGTCGATTAGCTCCACCTTTATGTCCGGGTCCTCTTCGGAGGCCGGATCCTGGGATCTCTCTGGATCCTCGGGTTGCGGAGCTGGACTAAGCATGGCCTCCACACCGACGCAACTCCTGCGTCGAAAGCATAATATAAGAAACTTAAACTTTGAAAGCATGGGTCGGGCACACAAAGTGTTCGCTTACCCAACGCCGAGGGTTATTCATGGAGAACCCATTCAACGGGCTCGTCTGGAGGAAATCCTCCTTCTCCCCCTTGTACAGGTCGGACAGGATCTTCGCCGGGTCTTCGGCCGATCCCGGCCCTTTGCGGCCATGACGGGTGGCATCGTCCTCCCCGTTGAAATCCCACATAGGGTGGCCCCTATATTGCAGTGGCTGCACCCCCCGCATAATGCACATTGCCATGACTCCAATCATGGTCAACCCGGAATGGGCCAGTAACCTTATCTGGCCCATCAAATAATGGACGCTCTTGTCTTCCTCCAGCTAGGGGCTCCGTGGGCGCCAGCTGAGGCGTTTCTTCAAAGGAGCATTACTAAACTCCGGGAGGCCGATCCGAACAGGATCCGGCAGCGGGGCGTCTTCTATGTAAAACCATTCTGAAGGCCAATCTTCGGACGCCTTCATAGGGGTTCCGGATGGATATCCGGTCCCGGCGATGCGCCATATTTTGGCACCGCCCACTTGATATATGGACCCCTCGTGAGAGCGGGTACAAGGCAGAACAACCTCTTCCACAACGCAAAATGGGGCTCGACGCCCAGAAATAGCTCGCAAAGAGCTACGTAACCCGCGATATGCAGGATAGAGGCGGGCATGAGGTGATGGAGCTGGAGCCCGTAGAACTCCAAGAGCCCGCGGAGGAACGGATGAATAGGAAATCCGAGCCCCCTTATCAGATAGGGGACGAAGCATACCCGCTCCCCTTTGTTGGGATTTGGGGTAGCCTCTGCTTGCTTCCCACCTTGGTAGGTGGCCAGCCCGGCTCGAACCGGGACCATGAAGGCCGGAGGGAGATATCCCTCCGCTTGGAGCGTCACCAGCTCGCTGTGCGGGACAGAACATCTCCTCCAGTCCCCTGGCAGAGGGCTGGGAGCGCGAGAGGAGGAGCCGCGTCGACGGTCCATGATGGAATGGATTTTTGGTTGGAAGCGCTCCGATGAGTACTCGCGGAAGGAAGATGGTGTGATTTGGATCTGGATTCTTGCCTCTCTTATAGGCAGATTATTTGCACAGCTAGGGGGTAAAACATAAAAGATACCCTGGCTTTTCGCATTCGTGCGACGCGTGGAAGATGGCCATTATTGGGCGTGGAAGCCAAGAAGCACAACATTGATAAGGAAGCCGGACACTGTTCGGCAGGTACATGGAACTTAAGGGAGAACCCGCCTTGCAACGCTGAAGATTATAAACGCGCTGGACTTATCGTCATTGAAGCCTGGTTTGGGGGCTACTGAGGGAGTCCTGGACTAGGGGGTGTCCGGACAGCCGGACTATCATCGTCATCCGGACTCCAAGACTATGAAGATACAAGATTGAAGACTTCGTCCCGTGTACGGATGGGACTTTCCTTGGCGTGGAAGGCAAGCTTGGCAATACGGATATGTAGATCTCCTACCATTGTAACCGACTCTGTGTAACCCTAGCCCTCTCCGGTGTCTATATAAACCGGAGGGTTTTAGTCCGTAGGAGGACAATCATTACAACAATCATACCATAGGCTAGCTTCTAGGGTTTAGCCTCCTTGATCTCGTGGTAGATCTACTCTTGTACTACCCATATCATCAATATCAATCAAGCAGGAGTAGGGTTTTACCTCCATCGAGAGGGCCCGAACCTGGGTAAAAACATCGTGTCCCTTGTCTCCTGTTACCATCCGCCTAGACGCACAGTTCAGGACCCCCTACCCGAGATCCGCCGGTTTTGACACCCGCAGGAGGTGAAACTATAAGCCCCTATCTTTCTCAGTGTCCGATTAAAACTCCATAACCATAAGTATTGCGTGAGTGTTAGCAATTGTAGAAGACTATATGATAGTTGAGTATGTGGACTTGCTGAAAAGCTCTATTTGACTCATTCTGATGTTATGATAAATTGCAATTGCTTCAATGACTAAGATTTTAATTTGTTAGCTCCCAATGAAGTTTATGTTCCATACTTGACATTGTGCATAGATTGTTACTTGAGCATAAGAAATCATATGACAAAATCCATATATGTTGCTGTTATAAGAATAATCATGATGCCCTCATGTCCGTATTTTACTTTTATCGACACCTCTATCTCTAAACATGTGGACATATTTTTCGATTTCGGCTTCCGCTTGAGGACAAGCGAGGTCTAAGCTTGGGGGAGTTGATACGTCCATTTTGCATCATGATTTTACATCAATATTTATTGGATTATGGGCTGTTATTACACATTATGTCACAATACTTATGGCTATTCTCTCTTATTTTACAAGGTTTATCATGAAGAGGGAGAATGCCGGCAGCTGGGATTCTGGCTGGAAAAGGAGCAAATATTGGAAACCTATTCTGCACATCTCCAAAAATCCTGAAACTCCATGGAAGTCACTTTTGGAATTAATAAGAATTATTGAGCGAAGAAAATACCAGATGGGGCCCACACCCTGGCCAGGAGGGTGGGGGCGCCCCCCCCTACTGGGCGCGCCCCTGTCTCCTGCCCCCCTGGTGACCCTCCGGTGCCCATCTTCTGCTATATGAAGGCTTTTACCCTGGAAAAAAAATCATAAGAAAGCTTACGGGACGAAACTCCGCCGCCATGAGGCGGGACCTTGGCGGAACCAATCTAGGGCTCCGGCGGAGCTGTTCTGCCTGGGAAACTTCCCTCCGGGGGGGGGGGGGATCACCACCATCATCATCACTAACAATCCTCTCAACAGGAGGGGGGTCAATATCCATCAACATCTTCACCAGCACCATCTCCTCTCAAAACCCTAGTTCATCTCTTGTATCCAATCTTGTATCAAAACCACAAATTGGTACATGTGGGTTGCTAGTAGTGTTGATTACTCCTTGTAGTTGATGCTAATTGGTTTACTTGGTGGAAGATCATATGTTCAGATCCTTAATGCATATTAATACTCCTCTGATCATGAACATGAATATGCTTTGTGAGTAGTTACGTTTGTTCCTGAGGACATGGGTGAAGTCTTGCTATTAGTAGTCATGTGAATTTGGTATTCGTTCGATATTTTGATGAGATGTATGTTGTCTCTCCTCTAGTGGTGTTATGTGAACATCGACTACATGACACTTCACCAGTATTTGGGCCTAGAGGAAGGCATTGGGAAGTAATAAGTAGATGATGGGTTGCTAGAGTGACAGAAGCTTAAACCCTAGTTTATGCGTTGCTTCGTAAGGGGCTGATTTGGATCCACTAGTTTCATGCTATGGTTAGGTTTACCTTAATACTTCTTTTGTAGTTGCGGATGCTTGCAATAGGGGTTAATCATAAGTAGGATGCTTGTCCAAGAAAGGGCAGTACCCAAGCACCGGTCTACCCACATATCAAATTATCAAAGTACCGAACGCGAATCATATGAGCGTGATGAAAACTAGCTTGACGATAATTCCCATGTGTCCTCAGGAGCGCTTTTCTCTTTATAAGAAATTGTCCAGGCTTGTCCTTTGCTACAAAAAGGATTGGGCCACCTTGCTGCACTTTATTTACTTTCATTGCTTGTTACCCGTTACCAATTATCTTATCACAATACTATCTGTTACCTACAATTCCAGTGCTTGCAGAGAATACCTTACTGAAAACCGCTTGTCATTTCCTTCTGCTCCTCGTTGGGTTCGACACTCTTACTTATCGAAAGGACTACGATAGATCGCCTATACTTGTGGATCATCAGGTTTCCTCATCAAGCATGGTCTCCACCTCCTAACAGTCCAGCTTGACGTGAAGACGCTGGATGTCTAAATCGAGCACCAGTTGCACGACACTCCTTGCCGCGAGTAACTCCACGAGCTAGGGGTTAGCAGTACCCGGGAAGAAGACCGATGTCCCTCCTCTAAAAGCACCATGGTGATCCCTAAGGACTACGCCACCCCCCTGTCTTGCACCCTAGATGTCGCTCCATCCGCATTGGCCTTGACCCATCCCAGCTGTGGTGGCTTACACCTCTCCATTCGCCTTGGTTCCTTGGCCGTACTCTCCTTCGAGTTCACTAGGCGCCTTTCCTGGACTGTGATCATGCACTCTCTCCGCCAGTTCCCGAGCGTCTTGGATCCTCTTCCCATCCCTGGTTTCATTTCTCGCACACCACAAGCCATATATTGCATGGATCATTGTCTCGCGTTCCGCCACGCCAGCCTCGGCGAACCACGCCTTGAGCCAGGCCACAAGACCCTATGGCGAGCAGCCCATCGCCGGCGGCCGTACCATTGGTTCCCCCTTGTCTTCACACAAGTGTGTCCAAAAAAGCACAGAACGGGGACACACCCAGAAGCAATGGTAGGTCATCTCTTCTCGTCCGCAGGCGCAGCAGAACACACCAGGCTTGATCCGGTGATGATGCAGTTCCGATCCGACAGCAAGCCCATTTTTTAACAAATGCCATGCATGGATCTTTGCCTTCCCTGGTGCGTTGGTGTCCCAAAGCACAAGCCACGCCTTATGCTCTCTGCTAGGCATTGAAGAACCCGGTTGTCTGGTTATGACGCCCTTCAAGGTCATACAGAGATGATATGCAGATTTGACAGTGAACTGTCCGCTCTTGGTGAAGTTCCATGCCATATAATCTCGCGTGTTCTGCCCACCCACCTCAATTTGCTTAATGTCCTCTGCATCTCCAGGGGTGAACATCATCTCCACTTTGCTCATATATCGTGTATTACCTGATTCATTCAAGAGATGGCTCACGTGAGTAACACCTGCAACATATTGTTGCCCAAGCGGCTTAAGGCTACCCTGACGTAGAATCCAATTGTCATGATGAATCTTGATAGAAGAGTTGTCCCAAATTCTCCACACAACTCCTTCTAGCAGGAGCTCTCAGCCACGGATAATACTCCAGAATGTGAAGAAACCCCTATTAGGACAAGTGGCATTCATGATCAATCCCTCAGGAAAGTACCTTGCTCTGAGCACTCGAGCACACAAGGAGGATGGGTACTGTAGTATATGCCAAGCCTGTTTTGCTAACAAAGCTTGGTTTAACGCCTCTGGATCCCGGAAGCCCATTCCACCCTCTCTCTTTGCCTTGCACATCTTCTTCCATGCCAACCAGTGCACCTTCCTCTCCCATTCACTTCTCCCCACCAGAAGTTAGATGAGATTGAAGTCAGGTCCCGGCACATTTTCTTGGTGAGTTGGAAGTAGCTCATGGTGAGGGTTGGCGTAGCTTGGAGGCCGGACTTGATGAGGACCTCTCTTGCCGCCTTGGACAACCCTTGTCCCTTCCATCCTGTAACCTTACCCGCTAAACTTTCACATATTTGAAGGTCCCCTCTTTGGATCTACCGACCAGTGTCGGTAGTCCTAAATACCTTTTGCTCAACGCTTCAGAATTGATCCCAATAATGCCAAGGAGTTCAGCCTCACTGACATCTCTACATCCTTTCCCAAAGAACACCGATGATTTTTGCAAGTTTACTTTCTGTCCTAAGGCCTCCTCATATACCTTCAGAATGTCTCTTAATGCCTAAAAATTGCCACGGTTCCCTTCCAAGAAAACATTATTGTCGTCTGCAAAAATGAGATGAGTGATATGGGGGCCAGTGCTCCCAAACAACACACCTTTCAGATTGTTATCATGTTGTGCAACTCTCAGCAACACAGAGAAACCTTCCACACAAAATAAGAAGAGATATGGAGAAAGCGGGTCACCCTGACGTAAACCCCTGGAGGGAAGGAAGTGTCTCGAAAAACCACCATTTAGTTTAACTAAAAACTGTGTTGAAGTGACACATCTCATAATCATCTGAATCCACAAGTGATTAAAACCCAATCTGGCGAGAACCTGCTCTAGGAAGATCCACTCAACCCGGTCATACGCCTTCATCATGTCCAACTTCACTGCACACAGCGGTGTCTTCCTCCTCCTCGTTCTAATAGCATGAGTGCATTCATATGCCACCAGTACATTGTCTGTCATCAGTCGCCCTGGAACAAAAGCACTCTGCTCCTCAGAGATCAACACAGGAAGGATCACCTTGAGCCTGTTAGCAAGAACCTTAGTAGCAATCTTATATAACACATTACAAAGACTTGTTGGCCTAAACTATGAAAGGAGCTCCGGTGAGGTCACTTTAGGGATCATCACAATCACTGTGTCATTAAAAGAATCCGGGGTAGTCTCCCCCGACAGAAACTCCCTAATCACCGCACACACATCTGCTTTTAACAGAGACCAGTGTCTCTGATAAAACAGGGCTGGCAAGCCATCTGGGCCTGGTGCTTTCATAGGTCCCATCTGAAAAAGAGCACGCTCAATCCCATCATCCGTAATAGGGGTCGTCAACCTGTCATTCATCTCATCTGAAATCACCGGGTCAAAGTGTCCTAGGAGTATCTCCGTATGGACCGATCCCTCTGACGTGAACAACCGCTCATAAAAAGCTGCCGCTAATTCCTGCATGCCCTCATCATCCAAACATCTTGTGCCATTCTCGCATAGTAGCGCCTTTACCATGTTCTTCCTCTTTCGATGGGAGGCTCGGTTATGAAAATATTGCGTGTTCCGGTCCCCCGCTTTGAGCCAGTCAACCCGAGAGTGCTGCTTTTGCATAACCTCTTCTCTGTCATAGACTTCCTTGAGCTAACTCTCTATGTCTCGCACCTCAGCCATTAATCCAGTGATTAACACCCGTTCTTTGGCATCAAGAAGTTGTTTTTTAAGTCGCTGAATCTGCTTTCGTACTGAGCTAAATATTGTTCACCCCCACCCCTGCACCTCTTTCGTTATTTCATGTAGCCTGCCACATACAGCTTCGGGTGACCTGTTCTGCCCCTGTACTTCTCCCCAGATCCGCTGAAACATCGCCTCATATCCATCGTGCCTCAGCCACATCTCCTCGAACTTGAAGGGGCGGTCCCCTCTTGGTTTCTCAGTCTCCATGTCACGCACACGCACCACCAACACCATGTGGTCAGATTCCTCTGTAACAATATTTTCCACATCCGTTCCCGGAATCAGACCCATAAAATCACCAGTGCACGTTGCCCTGTCGAGTCTCACTAGGATATTATCATTGTTCTCCTGTTTGTTGTCCCATGTTTACTGGTAGCTCGAGAAGCCCAAGTCAGCCAAACCACAGTCGGTTAAGCACTCACTAAAAGCTTGCATTTGAGAGAAATTCCTCGGGCCAAGTTGTTCTGATCTGACAAGAATTTCGTTAAAGTCACCAACACATAGCCAAGGTAGATCATCCTGGGATCTAAGATACCGGATAGCATCCCATGTTTTCTTTCTCAGTTTGGTTCTAGGATCCCCGTAGATTCCAGTGAATCTCTAGGTATGCCCATCTGCATGGATCTCAGCATCAATGTAGTACCGGCACCATGGCCTAACTGTGACCTGAATGTGCTCTCTCCACCAAAGTGCAAGGCCACCACTTTTCCCATTACAATCCACTGCCACACCGTTTCGGAACCCCAGGCTCCACTTTAGTATATCCATTGCCCTAGAATTCTTCTTTGTTTCCGACAAAAACACCACCGCTAGGTTGTATGACCGTATCAGGTCCCGTAGTTCGCCAACTGTCGAGTCCAACCCCAGTCCTCGACAGTTCCAGGCCAAGCAATTCATTGGTCCCGGCGGCCCCTGATGACCCACAAGTATAATGGATCTATCGTAGTCCTTTCGATAAGTAAGAGTGTCGAACCCTGATACGTCTCCGTCGTATCTACTTTTCCAAACACTTTTGCCCTTGTTTTGGACTCTAACTTGTATGATTTGAATGGAACTAACCCAGACTGACGCTGTTTTCAACAGAATTGCCATGATGTTGTTTTATGTGCAGAAAATAAAAGTTCTCGGAATGACCTGAAACTCCACAGAATATCTTAGAATAAATAATAAAAAATCCTCGCCAAAGATGAAGACCAGGGGGACCACACCCTGTCCACGAGGGTGGGGGGCGCGCCCCCCCTCCTGGGCGTGCCCCCCTACCTCGTGGGCCCCCTGGAGACCCTCCGATGCCAACTCCAACTCTATATATTGGCTTTCGGGGAGAAAAAAATCGGGGAGAAGAAATCATCATGTTTTACGATACAGATCCGCCGCCAAGCCCTAATATCTCTCGGGAGGGCTGATCTGGAGTCCGTTCGGGGCTCCAGAGAGGGGGATTCATCGCCGTCGTCATCATCAACCATCCTCCATCACCAATTTCATGATGCTCACCGACGAGCGTGAGTAGTTCCATCGTAGGCTTGCTGGACGGTGATGGGTTGGATGAGATTTATCATGTAATCGAGTTAGCTTTGTTAGGGTTTGATCCCTAGTATCCACTATGTTCTGAGATTGATGTTGCTATGACTTTGCTATGCTTAATGCTTGTCACTAGGGCCCGAGTTCCATGATTTCAGATCTGAACCTATTATGTTTTCATGAATATATGTGAGTTCTTGATCCTATCTTGCAAGTCTATAGTCACCTACTATGTGTTATGATCCGGCAACCCCGAAGTGACAATAATCGGGACCACTCCCGGTGATGACCATAGTTTGAGGAGTTCATGTATTCACTATGTGCTAATGCTTTGTTCCGGTTCTCTATTAAAAGGAGGCCTTAATATCCCTTAGTTTCCGCTAGGACCCCGCTGCCACGGGAGGGTAGGACAAAAGATGTCATGCAAGTTCTTTTCCATAAGCACGTATGACTATATTCGGAATACATGCCTACATTACATTGATGAATTGGAGCTAGTTCTGTGTCACCCTATGTTATGACTGTTACATGACGAACCGCATCTGGCATAATTATCCATCACTAATCTGGTGCCTATGAGTTTTCCATATACTGGTTCTCGCTTATTTACTTTTCCGTTGCTACTGCTACCATCACTACAAAAAGATTATTTTTGCTGTCTTTACTTTTGTTACTGTTACCACCACTATCATATTACTTTGCTACTAAACACTTTGCTGCAGATACTAAGTTTCCAGGTGTGGTTGAATTGACAACTCAGCTGCTAATACTTGAGAATATTCTTTGGTTCTCCTTGTGTCAAATCAATAAATTTGGGTTGAATACTCTACCCTTGAAAACTGTTGTGATCCCCTATACTTGTGGGTTATCAAGACCTTTTTCTGGCGCCGTTGCCGGGGAAGCATAGCTCTATTCTTTGAGTCATTTGGGATTTATATCTGCTGGACACTATGAAGAACTTGAAAGACGCTAAGACAACAATTTATCCCTCAACTACGAGGGGAGGTAAGGAATTGCCATCTAGCTCTGCACTTGATTCACCTTCTGTTATGAGTAAGCTAGCGACACCTAAACCTGCTTCTGCTATTCGTTCTGATATGTCACATGTTATTGATGATGCCACTTCTGGTATGCATGATACTTATGATGAAACTACTTCTATGCTTCATACTACTGTGCCCCTTGGTGAATTTCTTTATGAACAAATTTCTAGGTCTAGAGAGAGAGAAATTATTGAAACTGATAATATTGATGAAAGTGATGATGAAGATATGCCTGCTATTCCTGAGGGTTATCTTTTTGATGCGGAATCTTTTGCAGCTATTTTTTGCTTGTAAGGATAGATATGAACTTAAGAGGCTGCTAGTTAAATGGAACAAAGAATATCTTAGAGACAGAATGAATCCTGACCCTGCTTTTGCTACTTCACCTATATTTGTTCCCGATAAGGATTATTATGAATTTTCTGTTGATCCAGATATAATTACTTTGGTTGAATCTGATCCTTTTTATGGCTATGAATCCGAAACTATTGTGTCACATCTTACTAAGTTAAATGATATAGCCGCCCTGTTTACTAATGATGAGAGATCGCGCTACCTTTATATACTCAAAATATTTCCGTTCTCATTAAAGGGTGATGCTAAGATATGGTTTAATTCTCTTGATCTTGGTTGTGTGCGTAGTCCCCAGGATATGATTTATTACTTCTCTGCTAAATATTTCCCTGCTCATAAGAAACAAGCTGCTTTGAGGGAAATATACAACTTCGTGCAAATTAAAGAAGAGAGTCTCCCACAAGCTTGGGGAGGCTTCTCAAGTTACTTAATGCTTTGCCTGATCATTCTCTTAAGAAACCTGAAATACTTGATATCTTTTATAATGGACTAACCGATGCTTCCAGAGATTACCTGGATAGTTGTGCTGGTTCTCTTTTCAGGGATAGAACACCGGATGAAGCTGAAATTCTATTGAATAATATGTTGACAAATGAAAATAATTGGGCACCTCCTAAGCCAGCTCCAGAGCCAATTACTGAGCCTATTCCTAAACCAACTCCGAAGAGAGAGGTGTTCTATTTCTCAATCCCGAAGATATGCAAGAGACAAAGAAATCTATGAAAGAAAAAGGTATTAAAGCTGAAGATGTTAAGAATTTACCTCCTATTGAAGAAATACATGGTCTTAATTTACCGCCTGTTGAAGAAGTATATGATCTCAATTCTTTATTCACTGAAGAACCTCCTGATCCCGATATCCCGACACGGGTAGTAAAGGTAAATTCTCTCTATAGATATGATAAAGCTGAAGTCCCTCCTACTAAAATTGCTAGTCAGTGCTTGGATGAGTTTGATAACTTTATGTTTAAGCAAGACGACTTTAATGCTTATTTTGGTAGACAATTAAAACAAAATACCTATATGATTAAATGCTTGGGTGATTATATGGCTAATATTAGAGGTGAACTTAAACTTGTTAGCAAACATGCTTCTATGGTTACCACTCAAGTAGAACAAGTACTTAAAGCTCAGAAAGAAGTGCTTGATGAAATGAATAGTAAGAAAAATGATTATGCTGTTAGAGTGGCTACTAGAACTGGTAGAATGACTCAGGAACCTTTGTATCCTGAAGGCCACCCTAAGAGAATCGAGCAAGATTCTCAGAGAAATAATATTGATGTACCTAGTTTTTCTAAAAGGAAGAAAAAGAAAAATGATAGGACTTTGCAAACTTCTAGTGAACCTATTGCTGAACCACCTGAGAATCCAAATGATATCTCTATGTCTGATGCTGAAACACAATCTGGTAATGAACATGAACCTAGTGAAAATGTTAATGATGATGTTCATGATGATGCTCAACCTAGTAATGATAATGATGTAGAAGTTGAACCTGCTGTTGATCTTGATAACGCACAATCAAAGAATCAACATTATGATAAAAGAGACTTCGTTGCTAGGAAACATGGTAAAGAAAGGGAACCATGGGTTCAGAAACCCATGCCTTTTCCTCCGAAACCATCCAAGAAAAAGGATGATGAGGATTTTGAGCGCTTTGCTGAAATGATTAGACCCATCTTTTTGCGTATGCGATTGACTGATGTGCTCAAAACAAATCCTTATGCTAAGTATATGAAGGATATCATTACTAATAAAAGAAAGATACCGGAAGCTGAAATTTCCACCATGCTTGCTAATTATACTTTTTAGGGTGGAATACCAAAGAAACTTGGAGATCCAGTAGTACCTACTATACCATGCTCCATTAAGAGAAATCATGTTAAAACTGCTTTATGTGATCTTGGAGCCGGTGTTTGTGTTATGCCTCTCTCTTTATATCATGGTAAATCAACTGCTATACCCGTCGGTATTTGTGAAGATGTGCCTGTTGTGGTTGCAAATGTTACTATTTTGACGGACTTTGTTATTCTTGATATTCCCGAGGATGATAGTATGTCTATTATTCTTGGAAGACCTTTTCTTAATACTGCAGGGGCTATTATTGATTGCAAGAAAGGCAATATCACTTTTCATGTTAATGGTAACGAGCATACGGTACATTTTCCGAGAAAACAACCTCAAGTTTATAGTATCAATTCTATTGGAAAAATTCCATCGATTATATTTGGAGGTTTTGAATTTCCTCTCCCTACTGTCAAGAAGAAATATGATATACTTATTATTGGGGATGTCCATATCCCCGTTGAGGTAACATAGTGTTATTCGAAATTTCTCCGGTTCCATGTTAATCGGAATGAGTTTGTTAACAAGACTTGATCAACCTTATTAGTGGATTCTTTTTGATGAGCATGAGATGGATGAAACTAGAGGCACAACCTTCTGTACCCTCTTTATATTTTCTGTTATTTAGTAGAAATAAAGTAAGATAGTATTTTTCTGTCTATTTCCTGACTTATCTGTGCAATATAAAAATATCCCGAAAATAAAAGTCCTCAGAATGCCATGCCAATTTAATATGATTTTTCGGGGAATATGTGAGGATTTACTGTGCAAAAATTACCGGGGGGGAGCTGCCACCTGGCCACGAGGGTGGAGGGCGCGCTCTACCCCCCTGGGCGCGCCCCCTGCCTCGTGGGCCCATGGTGGCCCTCCTCCACTTATCCCTGCACCCATCTTCTTCCTCTGCCTCACACAAACATGAAAAACCAACTCAAGCACGAGTTCCAGCCCCTGTTGCTGTGATTTTTGATCTCCTTGCTCAAAGCACCTCTCGCAAAACTGCTTGGGGAGATTGTTCCTTGGTATGTGACTCCTCCATTGGTCCAATTAGTTTCTGTTCTAGTGCTTTATTCTTTGCAAATTTGTGCTGCATAGGTGACCATGTTCTTGAGCTTGCATGTCAAATTTATATGGTTCCAAGTAGTTCTAATGCTTGATATAGGCTCTAGGCACTTGTAGGAGTAGTTGCTATCAATTTTATTGAAGTTGATTCACTTTTGTTTGAAGTTACTAAATTTTTTCGATTGTTTCAGAAATAATGAAGAGACTTTTGACGGGCTCGTCGAGCCGAAGCTCGAAGGAAAAACAAAAGGAAGAAGAGCAGAAGCCCAAATTTAATTTGCCTCGCACCGCGGAGGTCCGGCCATGTGAATGGCCTTTCGATGACTTCTTGAGGAGAGCCAGGATTTACGAGGATTTCTATGTATTGATTGAGAATGCTGACCTCACCAACTTCCTCCGCGACCAACATCATCAGTATCTCTTACTCACAAATACTTTTGTGCAAAACTTCTACTTTTTCCCTAAGAAATCACCTCCATCAGTAGAGTTTCATTTATATGACGTTGTTAAGGAGATGTCATTAGCTGAATTTTGCGAGGTTTGCAAAATACCCTTTGAAGGCACCTTGGATGAACCACACGGTAATGAAGTAGAAGCTTTTATTAACACTATCACTGTGGGAGAAACCAGGAAGGTTTCTGATGCAAGGATTACTAGCATACATTTTCCTATTTTACGCTACTTTGCCTTATTTGCTAGTCGTTGCTTGATTGGACGCGGAAACTGTGGAAACCTTAGTGTTCCTGATATTATTATTTTGTTCCATGGTTTATACCGCAATAACTCTGTTAGTATGGGTGGAATTGTTGCTAGACGGTTAAGTCTGAACCGTACTAAGGGCCCCATCTTTGGTGGCATTTATGCTTCACGCCTAGCTGAATATTTTGAAATACCTATTAGGCATGAGGAGAAAGAAGAAACATTGTTGCCTCGTGCTTATTTAGATTATAAGAGTATGCTAGCGCATGACTTTCTTGTTAAGAGTCGTGAAGGGGAGCTCAAATATAAATTATACTTTCATAAACATCACCCTGAGACTATTACTTTGCCTGCTCCCTCTTTGTTTAACTTATCTGCAGGTCCTCACATCGTTCCGTGGGCGGCCATTCAAGCCTATCGGAATCCTATACCAGCCCCGGAACCGGAGCCACAAGATGAGCCTCCACGACAGTCTGTTTATTCTTGGGATCCAGAGGTGGTTGCCAGCCAGTGGCAGTCACAGTCCTCTTCATCGCAGTATGACCCCAGCTACACGTACGGGTATCCGCCAGGCTATCCCTGGCAATATACCAACTTAGGCCAAAAGCCTAAGCTTGGGGGAGTACGTATTTCCCACTGACATTACATTCATGTTCACACACACTCATTGCTAGATGTCGGTGCTCATACTCTTTCACTGTAATATCCATGCTAGTTTATTTCCTTTTTCCTGCCTTCTTCTTGCGTGTTTAATAAACCTGAAGAAAAAAACCAATAAAAAATTAGTTGTAGTTTATTTCCTTGCTGTAGTAATTAAAAAGAAAACCCAAAAATATTTCCCTTTCTTTTTTTGCTTGTTGGGAGCTTTCCCGTGTAAATAGTTTTTATTTTTTTCTTTTCTTTGGGGGTCAGTAGGAGAAGACCATGATTAAATTGTTGAAGTGGCTCTTATATGCATCATTGTTGATTTAACCAAGAGCCAATATTGCCTTGTCTTCTCCTGTTTATTGAATGCTCGCAGATTCCAGCTTAGTCCAATGCACGTGCACTCTTATTATTATTCACACCGTTCGGTCATGCAAGTGAAAGGCAATTATGATGATATATGATGGACTGACTGAGATGGGAAAAGCTGGTATGAACTCGACCTCTTTAGTTTTTTGTAAATATGATGAGTTCATCATTCTTGATTCAGCTTATTATGAATAAACATGTTTGCAATGACAATTAGAGATCATAGTTGCTCATGCCATGCTTGATTAGCTATGACTTATAATGGTTTACCTTGCGTGCCAACATGCTATTAAAATGGTTGTGATGTGGTATGATGGGGTGGTATCCTCCTTTGAATGATTTAAGTGACTTGACTTGGCACATGTTCACGCATGTAGTTGAAACAAATCAACATAGCCTTCACGATATTTATGTTGATGGTGGATTATATCCTACTCATGCTTGTATTCAATGTTTATTAATTTTAATGCATGTTCATGACTGTTGTCACTCTCTAGTTGGTTGCTTCCCAGTCTTTTGCTAGCCTTCACTTGTACTAAGCGGGAATACTGCTTGTGCATCCAATCCCTTAAACCCCAAAGTTATTCCATATGTGTCCACTATACCTTCCTATATGTGGTATCTACCTGCCGTTCCAAGTAAATTTGTATGTGCCAAACTCTAAACCTTCAAATAAACATTCTGTTTTGCATGCTCGAGTAGCTCATATATCAACTAGGGCTGCCCTTATCTTCCGTGTTAGGCGGGTTATTCTCAAGAGGAGTGGACTCCGCTCCTCATTCACGAGAAAATGGCTAGTCACCGGGATGCCCAGTCCCATGCTTTATGCAAACTAAATCAAAATAATTGCAAACAAAACTCCCCCTGGGACCCGTTGAATGTTGGAGGCACTCGTTGTTTCGAGCAAGCCATGGATTGATGCTTGTGGAGGAGGGGGAGTATAAACTTTACCATTCTGTTTGGGAACCGCCTATAATTTGTTTAGCATGGAAGATATCGTCATCCCTTAGTTGTTATGTTGACAATGAAAGTATGCCGCTCAAAATATAATTTATCTCTATTTCAAAATCGAGCTCTGGCACCTCTACAAATCCCTGCTTCCCTCTGCGAAGGGCCTATCTATTTACTTTTATGTTGAGTCATCACCCTATTATTAAAAGCACTAGCTGGAGAGCACAACTGTCATTTGCATTCATTACTGTTAATTTATATCGGGTATGACTATGATCGGATCTCTTTTACCATGAATTACAATGTCTAGTCAGTCCTTGATCTTTGAAGGTGCTCTGCATTTATGTTTTGCGGTCTCAGAAAGGGCTAGCGAGATACCGTATATCATATTATGATTATTTTGAGAAAGTGTTGTCATCCGAGATTTATTATTATAGCTTGCTAGCTGATTATGTTATTGATATGAGTAAACATGAGACCTGAGAATTATTTCAAATGTGGTTAGTTATAATCTTTGCTGAAAACCTAAATGCTGGCTTAACATAGGTACAACAACAAGAGCAAACAGAGTTTGTAAAAGTTTTTCTTTTTCTCTTTCAGTTTGTCAACTGAATTGCTTGAGGAGAAGCAAGGGTTTAAGCTTGGGGGAGTTGATACGTCTCCGTCGTATCTACTTTTCCAAACACTTTTGCCCTTGTTTTGGACTCTAACTTGTATGATTTGAATGGAACTAACCCGGACTGACGTTGTTTTCAGCAGAATTACCATGATGTTGTTTTATGTGCAGAAAATAAAAGTTCTCGGAATGACCTGAAACTCCACAGAATATCTTAGAATAAATAATAAAAAATCCTCGCCAAAGATGAAGACCAGGGGGCCCACACCCTGTCCACGAGGGTGGGGGGTGCGCCCCCCTCCTGGGCGCGCCCCCTACCTCGTGGGCCCCCTGGAGACCCTCCAACGCCAACTCCAACTCTATATATTGGCTTTCGGGGAGAAAAAATCGGGAGAAGAAATCATCGCGTTTTACGATACGGAGCCGCCGCCAAGCCCTAATCTCTCTTGGGACGGTTGATCTGGAGTCCGTTCGGGGCTCCGGAGAGGGGGATTTGTCACCGTCGTCAGCATCAACCATCCTCCATCACCAATTTCATGATGCTTCCATCGTAGGCTTGCTGGACGGTGATGGGTTGGATGAGATTTATCATGTAATCAAGTTAGCTTTGTTAGGGTTTGATCCCTAGTATCCACTATGTTCTGAGATTGATGTTGCTATGACTTTGCTATGCTTAATGCTTGTCACTAGGGCCCGAGTGCCATGATTTCGGATATGAACCTATTATGTTTTCATGAATATATGTGAGTTCTTGATTCTATCTTGCAAGTCTATAGTCACCTACTATGTGTTATGATCCGGCAACCCCGAAGTGACAATAATCGGGACCACTCCCGGTGATGACCATAGTTTGAGGAGTTCATGTATTCACTATGTGCTAATGCTTTGTTCCGGTTCTCTATTAAAAGGAGGCCTTAATATCCCTTAGTTTCCGCGAGGACCCCGCTGCCATGGGAGGGTAGGACAAAAGATGTCATGCAAGTTCTTTTCCATAAGCACGTATGACTATATTCGGAATACATGCCTACATTACATTGATGAATTGGAGCTAGTTCTGTGTCACCCTATGTTATGACTGTTACATGATGAACCACATCTGGCATAATTATCCATCACTAATTCGGTGCCTACGAGTTTTCCATATACTGGTTCTCGCTTATTTACTTTTCCGTTGCTACTGCTACCATCACTTCAAAATATCAAAAACATTATTTTTGCTATCTTTACTTTTGTTACTGTTACCACCACTATCATATTACTTTGCTACTAAACACTTTGCTGCAGATACTAAGTTTCCAGGTGTGGTTGAATTGACAACTCAGCTGCTAATACTTGAGAATATTCTTTGGTTCCCCTTGTGTCGAATCAATAAATTTGTGTTGAATACTCTACCCTCAAAAACTGTTGCGATCCCCTATACTTGTGGGTTATCAAACCAAATGAGGAGTAGAAGGAAATGACAAGCGGTTTTCAATAAGGTGTTCTCTGCAAGCACTGAAATTGTAGGTAACAGATAATTTTGTGATAAGATAATTTGTAACGGGTAACGAGCAATGAAAGTAAATAAAGTGCAGCAAGGTGGTCCAATCCTTTTTGTAGCAAAGGACAACCCTGGAAAATTTCTTATAATGAGAAAAGCGCTCCCGAGGACACATGGGAATTATCGTCAAGCTAGTTTTCATCGCGCTCATATGATTCGCGTTCGGTACTTTGATAATTTGATATGTGGGTGGACCGGTGCTTGGGTACTGCCCTTACTTGGACAAGCATCCCACTTATGATTAACCCCTATTGCAAGCATCCACAACTACAAAAGAAGTATTAAGGTAAACCTAACCATAGCATGAAACTAATGGATCCAAATCAGCCCCTTACGAAGCAACGCATAAACTAGGGTTTAAGCTTCTGTCACTCTAGCAACCCATCATCTACTTATTACTTCCCAATGCCTTCCTCTAGGCCCAAACAATGGTGAAGTGTCATGTAGTCGATGTTCACATAACACCACTAGAGGAGAGACAAAATATCGAACAAATACCAAATTCACATGAATACTAATAGCAAGACTTCACCCATGTCCTCAGGAACAAAAGTAACTACTCACAATGCATATTCATGTTCATAATTAGATGGTGCTGATGAAGATGTTGATGAAGATTGACCCCCTCCCGATGAGAGGATCGTTGGTGATGATGATGGTGATGATTTCCCCCTCCCCGAGGGAAGTTTCCCCGGCAGAACAGCTCCACCGGAGCCCTAGATTGGTTCCGCCTCGTGGCGGCGGAGTTTCGTCCCGTAAGCTTGCTTATGATTTTTTCCAGGGTAAAAGCCTTCATATAGCAGAAGATGGG
The DNA here is from genome assembly GCA_963921465.1 of Triticum timopheevii. NCBI lineage: Eukaryota > Viridiplantae > Streptophyta > Magnoliopsida > Poales > Poaceae > Triticum > Triticum timopheevii. Next base: position 442,408,361 of record OY997274.1, on the reverse strand, counting down.
CACCGGAGGGCCACCAGGGGGCCCAGGAGACAGGTGGGCGCGCCCCCACCCTCCTGGCCAGGGTGTGGGCCCCCTCTGGTATTTTCTTCGCTCAATAATTCTTATTAATTCCAAAAGTGACTTCCGTGGAGTTCCAATATTTTTGGAGCTGTGCAGAATAGGTTTCCAATATTTACTCCTTTTCCAGCCAGAATTCCAGCTGCCGGCATTCCCCCTCTTCATGGTAAACCTTGTAAAATAAGAGAGAATGGCCATAAGTATTGAGACATAATGTGTAATAACAGCCCATAATGCAATAAATATTGATATAAAAGCATGATGCAAAATGGACGTATCAACTCCCCCAAGCTTAGACCTCGCTTGTCCTCAAACGGAAGCCGAAATTGAAAAATATGTCCACATGTTTAGAGATAGAGGTGTCGATAAAAATAAAATACGGACATGAGGGCATCATGATCATTCTTATAATAGCAACATATATAGTTTTTGTCATATGATTTCTCATGCTCAAGTAACAATCAAGTCACAATGTCAAGTATGGTTCAAAAACTTCATTGAGAACTAACAAACTATAATCTCAGTCATTGAAGCAATTGCAATTTATGATAACATCAGAAAGAGTCAAGAATAGAGATTTTCAGCAAGTCCACATACTCAACTATCATATAGTCTTCTATAATTGCTAACACTCACGCAATATTTGTGGTTATGGAGTTTTAATCGGGCACTTGAAAGATAGGGGCTTATAATGTTGCCTCCCAACGTATTCACCTTTGGGTGATTTCAACAATAATAATTCATGCTAACTTACATCTAATTGGATATATATATATTAGGATCTTTCAAACACGAGGAGCTTGCCAAAGGATAAAATGAAAAAAGGGGAAAGGTGAAGATCACCTTGAATCTAGATAGGCCCTTCGCAGAGGGAAGCAGAGGTTGTCATGTGCTTTTAGGGTTGGATGCACAAAATCTGAATGCAAAAGAACGTCACTTTATATTGCCACTTGTGATATGAACCTTTATTATGCAGTCTGTCGCTTTTATTACTTCCATATCACACGATTGTATAAAGCTTATTTTCTCCACACTAATAAGTCATACATATTTAGAGAGCAATTTTTATTGCTTGCAACATGACAACTTACTTGAAGGATCTTACTCAATCCATAGGTAGGTATGGTGGACTATCATGGCAAAACTGGGTTTAAGGATATTTGGAAGCACAAGTAGTATCTCTACTTGGTGCAAGGAATTTTGGCTAGCATGAGGGGGAAAGTCAAGCTCAACATGTTGGGAAGATCAATAATAATATACTTTAACTGAGATGTGAGAAAACATAAACCATTACGTTGTCTTCCTTGTCCAACATCAACTCTTTAGCATGTCATACTTAATGAGTGCTCACAATCATAAAAGATGTCCAAGATAGTATATTTGTATGTGAGAACCTCTCTTTCTTTATTACTTCCTATTAATTGCAACGATGACCAAAACTATGTTTTGTCAACTCTCAAGAACTTTTATGCCTCATACTTTTTATATGTGAAGTCATTACTATCCATAAGATCAATATGAACTCTTTTATTATTTTTATTCTTTCTACTTTATTAGGATCATAGCAAAATAGCAAAGCCCTTGACTCAACACTAATCTTTATTATAGATAGCTCACTGACTCGATTACATAGAAGGGATCACAAAGCAAAACTCAAAACTAATGCATGTCAAAACTTCAATCTACTAGATCAAGATATTACTAAAAGGATCGAACTAAGTAAAATGGTAAAGATTGGAGTGTGATGGTGATACGATACCGGGGCACGTCCCCCAAGCTTGGCAGTTGCCAAGGGGAGTGCCCATACCCATGCAATTATGTCCTCGGAGGTGGTGAAGTAGGAGTTGTTGATGATGTAGGCTTGTCGTCCATCTTCCAAGGCATAAGCTCACCATCATAGGCTCACAGTTTTGGTTTTGCAGGTCATAGATCTAGGCTTGGAGGTGCTCGATTTTCTCTTGAAGCTTGAAGATGGTCTCCCAATGATCTTGGCATCTAGCTTATGGTTGTTGGTGAACTCCGTGATCATCATTTGGTTGGCGTTGAGTCCACGCTCCACCATCCCCTGGCACTTGAAAACTTGTTGCTCCATGGCTTCAAGCTTTGTCTCCATGCTTCCGATACGCCTTGGTCCCTCCACAACGCGGATGTGCAGCACCCCCTCACGCATCTCAATGGTTTGAGGGTGTTGCAGCACCTCCGCGAGATAGGGGTTGATAACCCTCTCAAAAAACTTGTCCCTAGGAGCGCTTGGAGACGTCATGGTGCCCTAGATCTGTCAGAAAAACAGCTCGAAATGAAAAAAGAGGATATTTGCGTGATACGGTGGTCAAAACCTTCGGGAGATTATATAATGAATTTTTACCGACCAAAATATGTAACGTGCAAGAAAACAGAGTCCGGGAGGCACACGAGGTGCCCACAAGACAGGGGGCGCGCCCAGTAAGGGTGGGCGCGCCCTCCACCCTCGTGGAGGCCTCGTGTCCTTCCCGGATTACTTCTTGCTTTCTAAAATTCTAAAATATTCCAAAACAGAGGAAAATTGTCATTAGAATTGTTTTGGAGTCGGTTTACTTACCGTACCACATACCTATTCCTTTTTGGAGTCTGAAACGTTCTGGAAAGTATCCCTTATGTATTCCTCCGGGGTTACAGTTTCGATAATATTAGTTTCAAAATTGATAGGATTACCTGAGATATAATGTTTGATTCTTTGATCGTTCACCACCCTCGGACTTGTGCCTTCAAAGTTGTTGATTTTTATGGCACCGAAACGATAGACCTCCTTGATAACGTAAGGACCTTCCCATTTAGAGAGAAGTTTTCCTGCAAAAAATCTTAAACGAGAGTTGAATAGCAACACATAATCACCTACGTTAAACTCACACTTTTGTATCCTTTTGTCATGCCAACGTTTAACTTTTTCTTTGAACAACTTGGCATTCTCATAGGCTTGATTTCTCCATTCATCAAGTGAGCTAATATCAAATAACCTCTTCTCATCGGCAAGTTTGAAGTCATAGTTGAGTTCTTTAATAGCCCAATACGCTTTATGTTCAAGTTCAAGAGGTAAGTGACATGCTTTTCCATAAACCATCTTATACGGAGACATACCCATAGGATTTTTATATGCAGTTCTATAGGCCCATAATGCATCATCAAGTTTCTTGGACCAATTCTTTCTAGATCTATTCACAGTCTTTTGCAAAATTAATTTGAGCTCTCTATTGCTCAACTCTACTTGACCACTAGACTGTGGGTGATAAGGAGATCCAATTCTATGATTAACATCATACTTAGCAAGCATCTTACGGAAAGCACCATGAATAAAATGTGAACCACCATCAGTCATAAGATATCTAGGGACTCCAAACCTCAGAAAAATAATTTCTTTAAGCATCTTAATAGAGGTGTTATGATCAGCACTACTAGTTGGAATAGTTTCTACCCACTTAGTAACGTAATCAACAGCAACTAAAATATGTGTGTAACCATTAGAGGCAGGAAAAGGTCCCATATAATCAAAGCCCCAAACATCAAATGGTTCAATAACAAGAGAATAATTCATAGGCATTTCTTGACGTCTACTAATATACCTATTCTTTGACATTCATCACAAGACAAGACAAACTTACGAGCATCTTTGAAGAGAGTAGGCCAATAAAAACCGGATTGCAATACCTTATGTGTAGTTCTATCTCCAGAGTGGTGTCCTCCATATGATTTAGAGTGACACTTGCATAGGATATGTTCCTGTTCATGCTCAGGTACACAATGTCTAATAACACCATCTACTCCTTGTTTATAAAGGTGTGGGTCATCCCAGAAGTAATGTATTAAATCATAAAAGAACTTTTTCTTCTGCTGGTATGTGAAACTAGGTTGTACAAATTTAGCAACAATGTAATTAGCATAATCAGCATACCATGGAGCAGTACGAGAAGCATTAATGACCGCTATTGTTCATCAGGAAAGCTATCATCAATAGGTAGTGGGTCATCAAGAACATTCTCTAACCTAGACAGGTTGTGTGACGCCCCCGATTCATTCGTACACTAATCATACACGCAAACGTGTACGATCAAGATCAGGGACTCACGGGAAGATATCACAACACAACTCTAAAATAAAATAAGTCATACAAGCATCATAATACAAGCCAGGGGCCTCAAGGGCTCGAATACAAGTGCTCGATCATAGACGAGTCAGCGGAAGCAACAATATCTGAGTACAGACATAAGTTAAACAAGTTTGCCTTAAGAAGGCTAGCACAAACTGGGATACAGATCGAAAGAGGCGCAGGCCTCCTACCTGGGATCCTCCTAACTACTCCTGGGTGTCGTCAGCGGGCTTCACGTAGTAGTAGGCACCTCCGATGTAGTAGGAGTCGTCGTCGACGGTGGCGTCTGGCTCCTGGACTCCAGCATCTGGTTGTGACAACCAGGTAGAAGGGAAAGGGGAAAAGAGGGAGAAAAGCAACCGTGAGTACTCATCCAAAGTACTCGCAAGCAAGGAGCTACACTACATATGCATCGGTATATGTGTAAAGGGTCATATCAGTGGACTGAACTGCAGAATGCCAGAATAAGAGGGGGATAACTAATCCTATCGAAGACTACGCTTCTGGCAGCCTCCGTCTTGCAGCATGTAGAAGAGAGTAGACTGAAGTTCTCCAAGTAGCGTCGCATAGCAATAATCCTACCCGGCGATCCTCTCCTCGTCGCCCTGTTAGAGAGCGATCACCGGGTTGTATCTGGCACTTGGAAGGGTGTGTTTTATTAAGTATCCGGTTCTGGTTGTCATAAGGTCAAGGTACAACTCCAAGTCGTCCTGTTACCGAAGATCACGGCTATTTGAATAGATTAACTTCCATGCAGGGGTGCACCACATAACCCAACACGCTTGATCCCATTTGGCCGGACACACTTTCCTGGGTCATGCCTGGCCTCGGAAGATCAACACGTTGCAGCCCCACCTAGGCACAAAGAGAGGTCAGCCCACCGGTCTAAATCCTATGCACGCAGGGGTCTGGGCCCATCGCCCATTGCACACCTGCACGTTGCGAGGGCGGCCAGAAGCAGACCTAGCAACCTCCATTACAAAGGAAGTCACATTACATGGTCCAATCCGGCGCGCGCCGCTCCGTCGCTGACGTCAAGAGGGCTTCGGCTCATACCAGGACGTCGAGTGCCCATAACTGTTCCTGCGTAGTTGGTTAGTGCGTATAGGACAGTAGCCAGACTCAGATCAAATACCAAGATCTCGTTAAGCGTGTTATTATGAAGCAACCACAAACGCCGACCAGGGCCAGGCCCACCTGTCTCCTAGGTGGTCTCAACCTACCCTGTCGCTCCGCCACAAAGTAACAGTCGGGGGCCGTCGGGAACCCAGGCCCACCTCTACCGGGATGGAGCCACCTGTCCTTTCAGCCCCCACATCGGGATCACTTGTGTGTACTCAATGAGATGACCCGACTTTAGTCACCATCTGTATAATATGTATGTATGTATAGTATATACCCGTGATCACCTCCCGAGTGACCACGGCCCAATAGTATAGCAAGGCAGACTGACAAGAATGTAGGGCCAATGATGATAAACTAGCATCCTATACTAAGCATTTAGGATTGCGGGTAGGGTATCAATGACTGTAGCAACAATGATAGGCTATGCAACAGAATAGGAGTAACCGAACAGTAACATGCTACACTACTCTAATGCAAGCAGTATAGAGAAGAATAGGCGATATCTGGTGATCAAGGGGGGGCTTGCCTGGTTGCTCTAGCAAGAGAGAGGGGTCATCAACTCCGTAGTCGAACGGGGCGGCAGCAGCAACGGTCTCGGCGTCTAGCGAGAGAAGAGGGGGGAGAAACAATAAATACAATGCAAATAGATGCATAACAATGCATGACAATGCATGACAAAGCAAAGCGTGATGCTAGGCGTGCCCTAACGCGGTATGAGGTGATACCGATGAAGGGGGGAAACAACCGGGAAAGTATCCTCGGTGTTTCGCGTTTTCGGGCAGAGGAGCCGGAGGGGGAAAGTTGCGAGTTTGATACGTTAGGGGTGTGTGGCGGACGAACGGGCTGTGTAACCGGAATCGTCTCGTCGTTTTGAGCAACTTTCACGTTGAAAATAATTTAATCCGAGTTACGGATTAAAAGTTATGATTTTCTAAAGATTTTATTAATTTCTGGAATTTAATTAGTTATTTAAATTAATTCGAAAATGGAATAATGACATCAGCATGATGTCATGCTGACGTCAGCAGTCAACAGAGTTGACTGGTCAACCTGACTAGTGGGTCCCACTGGTCAGAGACACATGTTAATTATCCAAATTTAATTTAATCTAATCAGAATTAATTAGGGATGGGCCCCACTGTCATACTAATTAACTAACTAGGTTAATTAGATAACTAATGTTTAATTAGTTTAGTTAGTTGTTTAGTTTAATTAAACAAAATTAATTAAGTTAATTATTTCTCTAATTAATTAATTAATTAATTTTATTTTTATTTTTATGAATACGTTCAGGGGGGTGGGGGCCCCTTGTCATTGGCCCAGGGGGCCTAGTGGGTTTGCGGGTGCTGGGCGTCGGCGTGGTTGGGGGCGGCGAGGCACCAGCAGGGAAGTGCTCCGGCGCGTAGTGGTGGCGAAGACGGGCGGAGTGGGAGCGAACGGAGGGAGGAAAGGCGTGCGAGGGGGTGTCGGGCACGAGGCGATTCGCCTCTGGGCGTGCGGTGGCGCGAGGGATGGCGAGGGGAGTGAGGGGGTCGAGTGGGAGGAGTGGGGAGGTCGCTAGGGTTAGGTCTCAGGGGGGTGGGGGCCATATAGGCCAAGGCTGGGCCGGCGTGCGTATTGGCTTGCTGGGCCAAACGGCCCGGGGAGAGGGGGGGGGGCTTTTTCTATTTTTTTAATTCCTTTTGTATTTTTCTACTTCTGTTTTAATTCTAGTTTCTTTTATGTTTAGTATTATAAACTATAAAAATAGTCTCTAAGTTAGCATTACTAAATATAATCCTGCCACTACAATTTGGGTACCCCAACAGAAAAATAGTTTAACACTTTATAAATTATAAGAGGCTTTTAATAATTGTTTTGCTGCTGTTTTATTTATTTTAAAGCATTTAAGCATTTTATAACAATGTGGTTTTCTTCACCGGATTTACTTATGAATTATTTGGCTCGCACCGAACATTTTAGTTTTAACATTCGAAAACTTTTATTGTTTGTTTGATTTAGAATTTGAATCTGAACCGGTCTCGAACTAACGCGAGATTAGCAACAGAAATCGGGGTGACATGGCATCATTAGCAGAGGTTCGCTGTAGCTTAAATATCCGGGCGTCACAAATCTCCTCCACTACAAGAAATCCCGTCCCGAGATTTAAGAGGGTAGTAAGGGGGAAAGTTCTAGTTACGATATTCTAATGGATCTTCTCGAAGAAGTTAATCCCTTTCGTTGATGTCTTCAATTCTTTATTCCAAAGCATCATGATGAAGTTGTCGTCCTTTCTTCGGGGAACTCCATCGTACTTACGAATAGGTAAGGGGCAGCTCTACAATGATAGGATGTTATAAGGGAAATTCATCTAGGGGTATCCCAAGAATGAACATATGAGTATCTCTCGAGTTGAACAAATGACACACATCGAGAGCAAAGTAAGACGGTGCAATAAGAAGTTTCAAGCGGATAGGCAATCGTTCATTGTCTGAAGCTGAGTGCGAAAGGGGTTCAGAGCAACGGAATAAGTATTGCGTCCGGCAACAGATTTGATGATCCCTCGGAAGATGGCTCGTGAATTACATACGAGGCCACACGCGAGGAACAACCTTGGGAACAGGGGGTGCAGGAGAGTCAGGTTTCGATCATGTGGAACTGTGGGTTATGGTCCCACCATGTGGTTCAAAAGTAGGAAGTACGCCGACATATTGCACGGTCATGGTAGCAAGGCATGGCAGAGGATAGCCTGTCAGTTATGTTGGCAACAACGTTGGTACCAAGGGCGAGGGACGAAGAGAACCATTTTCCTACTCGTTGAACGAGGCGCACCAATAGGCAAAGTTCTCATCCATCGGGGGTTACCAGGATGTCGTCGGCAATAGTAACAGGGTCACACTGACAGAGTTGTAAACCGAGGTGTTTACCTAAGCAGGAGAATATTACTGCTTAGATCATATAGATCTCAAGAAACGTTAACCCAACAAATGGAAAGAAAAATATGATTATCAGATTAAACAGAACAATGGAAAGGAAAATGTGTTTAAACACATATTTCAAAGGTATATCCTTCAGAAGGACGAGCAGAGTATGATATCCATGACAGGATATAATGTAGTAAACTCTTTAGGTAAGGGGAAGAATTTTCATGACATTACACATACAGGGGTGTTTGGATAATTGAGCAGACATTTAGCATTGGGCTTCAAATGTTCTTGTTGAAAATCGGAGTACCATAGACATGCTTCAAGATAGCATTGACATGGTCTTCAAGAAAAGGTCGTACTTTGGATACACGAAGGATTCATCAGGAACAACTTATAGAATAAGTCTTACAGTTTCCTCATGGAAGAATGGATAACCTTGCTGAAAAGGAATTTATAACAATAGGGCCTCCGGCCAGGTGTACTAGGCATGACACCACCTTACCGGGTCATATAACGACCAATGTTATAACTCTTGGAAATATGTCCCAACCATCATATCTAACCGAGATTCAGATCTGATTGGTGTCAAAATACCTCAGACTCAGGATGCCTAAGAGGAAAAGGTGCCATACAAATTGACGAGATGACATTGTAAGATTCTCGGGAAATTTACTACGGAAGCGAGTTCTGAAACAAAAGCTCATCATTAAACCAATGAAGGGATAAGGAGGTAGCTGACGAACTCAGCGAAAATTCATCGAGACTTCCAAAAGATGGGTTTCTGCAATTAAGTGAACAAGGAGACAACATTAGTCAGATCAAATGGTATAATGATGTATGCTCGAGGGAAACATACACAATTTAAACATTGGTTGAAAGGTGCACCCGAAATATGGGCTGGGTTGCACAACCAACGTCTGAATGGTGATTCAACAATCAATAGTCTAAGAATGAACGGCCGACCATTAACTTCAAAGCAATAGGGTTGCTAGAAGTTTTGGAATTACACATCACAGTCCATTTGTCGGTGGTTAGAAATAACACGGTGACCAGGAAAAGAATGGTGATGGTGATAAGTATCACTTGTATCAAGAAATCTCCAGAGGTGGTGAAATTCTCACAACATTGAGGACATAAGAGATGTTAATGTTCCAAGGTAAAGAAGGACAATTACTGGATAGCGAGGAACTCAAGGTATATCACCAAACACGAACAAGCTTGTGTTGGTGGGAAGGCAATAAAGTGGTCGATGATAACACAGATCATCAAGGGCAAGGATGGTATTTCTCATCATGAACTCAATTGATATCCTGGAAGAGCTCATAAGGTTGATGATGATCATGACACATTGTCGAGAGATTTCATGAAGATGTGATCAATCAGCGACGACATTAAGTCAAAGGAATGAGGTAGCAGAAGGTTATTGGAACCATGGGTAGGACACAAACTTGAAATCAGGATTGTTGTTCAATGCGAACTGATATGACGAGGAAGATCGACGTAAGCTTAGCTCATCGTCAAAAATTTTGTGCTCCGGGAAGGACCAGGTAGCACAGTTAGAAGTTTGCACGATAATGATATAGCCGATAAGGCTAGGAATGACTTGAAGGATTATTAAACTCGTAGCCAACAAGAATTACTTAGATTTATTGAATCGGAGTGCGGAATCAATTCACTTATTGGTGTTCTCGAGTGACTAATAACTCAGACCCTGGGGGGATCCGAGATCGGTGAGAAGCAATACTAGATGAAGACTCACAGGAAGCAACATAGTTCTCGAGATACCAAAGGTTAATACTCGAGGAAGATCAAAATAGAGGTTGGGCAAGCGTATTGATCTGCAAAAGGCAAGCACTTTAACTTGTCCGAGAAATTGAATCAAGGAGAAAATGTGGTCGGGACCACGACTGCAAATGATCAATACATAGATACCAGCTGATTTCATATCAAGGAAATAGTTATTATTACAAGAAGCTTCTATGATAGGATCTACATCGTGTCCATGGGCATGAACACCAAGTTCAAGGTCGACTCCCACTTCTTTAATGCATAACCTTTCATTCACTTCTCACCTTCAACGAAATTGTGTGTTGAAATTTTATCTGACATAACACTAGTAGAGTATGACCCGTAGTGGTTTCCGGGTTCACACAGTTTAGAGAAGGCATATGTCCAGCCCATCGGGGCCTCTTAGGAACACATACCACAAACTTTAGGAGTAAATAACACAAGCTCGATACCAGAGCATGGTTGGAAAAGTAGAGGATACAATTTACCAAAGGCGGTATATATCCTAGGAAAGGCTCAAGGTTATTGAATATGAAGGACATTGTCGGATAAAATCCACCAAAGGATCTGGGGTGAGTATCGACACACAACCAGAGGAAGAAGCAAGGCAAAGACATTGGATTATCGAAACAACTGAATAACTTAGAGCTCAATTGCTAAGGAGTTATGATTTACAAAGCGAAGGATCAGAAGCAGACGCTCTGATCAAGGATGGATAAGTTCAATAGACTTAGGGGCAAAATCGATGACAATTTAATTGGCGAGAACCAGCTCATGATTAAAACGACGTCTGATCCGGAAGGATGAATTCTAGGATCTGTTTGAGGATTGCGAGCATTCGCAACAAATCGAATCAACGGACTCAAAATGACAATGACAATGGATGTTATCAAGAATACTAGACTTATGGGATTAACCATAATGCAAGCAATCAAGAATTTCAAGAGCAATAGGATGCTCAAGATTTTCGGAAGATCAAATGATATTTCGAGGATTGGTAACATACATGAATCAACTGGGGATGAGTGGATACTCGGTAAGTGCGAGAAATTATCTGTAGGTGTATTCATGTAGCAAAGAACTGCAAGGCGGTAGGCACAAAGTATTCTCGGAGCATTAGAGAGAATTTCGAGGTATCTTCTAATAACAAGATCAACTGGGAATAAAAGTAAGAACGACAGGTGTAAGTATTTATCCATAGGGATGTTTCGGTGGTAGGGAATTGCAAAAAGCGACAGGCACAAGGTCTCGAGAGAATATCGGAGAGTATCTTCGAATTCTTCTGTTTTACGGAGTAATCATCTGGAGTGAGGGGTTCTCCGAGAGGAAGTAGTAACGAGATCCTAAAGTTAGATTTTAGTAAATTCATTAAACCCGAATAGAAGAGAGATCAGAGTCCCAGAGTATAGACGAGGAGTAAAAGATCCTAATACCACCTGTCGGTGTCAAAACCGGCGGATCTCGGGTAGGGGGTCCCGAACTGTGCGTCTAGGCGGATGGTAACAGGAGACAAGGGACACGATGTTTTTACTCAGGTTCGGGCCCTCTCGATGGAGGTAAAACCCTACTCCTGCTTGATTGATATTGATGATATGGGTAGTACAAGAGTGGATCTACCACGAGATCAAGGAGGCTAAACCCTAGAAGCTAGCCTATGGTATGATTGTTGTAATGGTTGTGTCCTACGGACTAAAACCCTCCGGTTTATATAGACACCGGAGAGGGCTAGGCTTACACAGAGTCGGTTACAATGGTAGGAGATCTACATATCCGTATCACCAAGCTTGCCTTCCACGTCAAGGAAAGTCCCATCCGGACACGGGACGAAGTCTTCAATCTTGTATGTTCATAGTCTTGGAGTCCGGCTGATGATGATAGTCCGGCTGTCCTGACACCCCCTAGTCCGGGACTCCCTCAGTAGCCCCCGAACCAGGCTTCAATGACGTCGAGTCCAGCGCATATATAGTCTTCGGTGTTGCAAGGCGGGTTCTCCTTCAAATTCCATGTGTTTGCCGGATAGTGTCCGGCTCTTTTATAAACGTTGTGCTCCTTGGCTTCCACGCCCAATAATGGCCTTCTTCCACGCGTCGCACGAATGCGAAAAGCCAGGGTATCTTTTATGTTTTACCCCCTAGCTGCGCAAACAATCTGCCTATAAGAGAGGCAAGAATCCAGATCCAAATCACACCATCTTCCTTCCGCGAGTACTCATCGGAGCGCTTCTGACCAAGAATCCATTCCATCATGGACCGTCGACGCAGCTCCTCTTCTCGCGCTCCCAGCCCTCTGCCCGGAGATTGGAGGACATGTTTTGTCCCGCACAACGAGCTGGTGACGCTCCAAGCGGAGGGATACCTTCCTCCGTCCTTTATGGTCCCGGTTCGAGCCGGGCTGGCCACCTACAAAGGTGGGAAGCAAGCGGAGGCCACCCCTAGTCCCAACAAAGGGGAGCGGGTATGCTTCGTCCCCTATTTGATAAGGGGGCTTGGATTTCCTGTACATCCATTCCTCCGCGGGCTTCTGGAGTTCTACGGACTCCAGCTCCATCACCTCACGCCCGCCTCTATTTTGCATATAGCGGGTTTCGTAGCTCTTTGCGAGCTATTCCTGGGCATCGAGCCCCACTTTGCACTGTGGAAGAGGCTATTCTGCCTCGTACCCCGCTCTTACGAGGGGTCAATATATCAAGTGGGCGGTGCCGAAATATGGCGCATCACCGGGACCGGATATCCCTCCGGAATCCCTAAGAAGGCGTCCGAAGACTGGCCTTCAGAATGGTTTTATGTAGAAGACGCTCCACTGCCGGACCTTGTTTGGATCGGCCTCCCGAAGTTTAGCAATGCTCCTCTAAAGAAACGCCTGAGTTGGCGCCTGCGAAGCCCTCAGCTGGAGGAAGACAAGAGCGTCCATTATTTGATGGGCCGGATAAGGTTACTGGCCCATTCTGGACTGACCATGATTGGAGTCATGGCCACGTGCATTATGCGGGGGGTGCAGCCGCTGCAATACAGGGGCCACCCCATGTGGGATTTCAATGGGGAGAATGATGCCACTCGTCATGGCCGCCAAGGGCCGGGATCGGCCGAAGATCTGGTGAAGATTCTGTCCGGCCTGTACAAGGGGGAGAAGGAGGACTTCCTCCAGACGAGCCCATTGAATGGGTTCTCCATGAACAACCCTCGGAGTTGGGTAAGCGGATGTTCATTTATCCGAACCACGCTTTCAAAGTTAAGTACCTAACTTTATGGTTTTGACGCAGGATCTGCGACGGACTGTGGAGAGCATACATAGCCCGGCCCCACAGCCCGAGGATCCAGAAAGATCCCTTGATCCGTCCTCCGAAGAGGATCCGGACATAAAGGTGGAGCTAATTGACGGGGTGTTTTACCAGCTCAGCATGGATAATGCTCTGGTCGCCATTACGGCTAACTATCCCGGCCTATCTCCTATCTCCGGCTCCCCAGGTGATTGTGACCGAAGTCCTGTCACCATTATTTCGTCCTTGCGCATTTCTGACCACCGTATACAATGGTGTCTCGCAGGAGGTACCTTCAAGGCAGGAAGCCAAACCCGCGGCGGCTGACCCACAGGGGTCAGTCCGGCCCCGCAGGCGGAAGAGGGGTGCGGTGCAAATCGAAACGTCACCGCAACGGTATACCTCGCGACCATTGTTTAGGACAAAGTTCCTAGGAGGTGTTTGAATGCTCATAACTTTTGCAGGAGAAAGAGTGCTCGCCGGACTGCGGGCGGAGAGGTTGCCAACCAAGCCTCTGCCAGCCAGGCTCCAACACCTGGTCTGGAGGGGGAGGCGAGCGCAAGGCGCGAGCCGGATACTCCTCCAATGGAGGATGCCGACAGACTGTCCGCCACCAAGTCTGAGGTGGAGAGCGCCATGAACCATAGGCGTCGCCGGATAGTTTTTCGTGACGCGTGCTTCTCCCCTGAGGCGTTGAATGCCTTTAACGTGGGGGACGCGCACCTCCGTGCTGCTCAAGATGGTTTGACCATAGCCACGGAGCAGTATGTAAAAGACATACGGGTAAGAGATTTTAATAGTTGTGTATGCCAGTAGCCCCCGAGACTTAAAGTAGTTAGAGTAACTGATTTAAGGATCATTTGATATGCAGGATCTTACAGAGAAGAATACCCAATTGTCCCAGGAGCTACAAGAGTGCAAGGCTCAACTTGAGGCCGCACTCGCTGCCGCAGGAGGAGACACAGAGACCCCTCCTGGTAACACATTATTTCAAAAAGGTAAGCGGTGTGCGGCGTGCGTGTAAGTCTGACAATGATATTGCAGATGTTGCCGGACTGGATCTGGACAAGCAACAACTACTGCGCCAGCTGAAGGCCGGCGAGAGGGTGCTGACGAAGGTGCAGCAGGAAAGGAACAAACTCCAGGATGCCCACGCCCAGCTTGGAGAGGAGCTGAAAGGTGTTCGGGCCGAGCTGTCTGGCTCCGTGAAGGAGAATCAGCAGTTTCTTCGCGGCATCTATAGTAAGTGCTTGAGCGAACTCCTTTGAAAAGAAGAGTTCGGCGAGGAAGTCAATTGACAGAAATATGTCTGTAGGTGTGCTCATAGGTCGCCCTGCGGAGGAGATGCCCGTATCAATGGGTGATCAACTTCCCGAGCTGGTGCAACTGCTCGAACGAGTTCGGCAGGCGATGAGCGGCGTCGTCTAGGCTTTATGGCCGTCCCTCTCCCTACCCGAGGGCCTTGGAGAGCTTGCGGAGAAGCTTCAGGGAGCGCGGCAGCGCTTTCGTTTATGGAAGATATCGGCCTGCCGCCAAGGTACCAGGGAGGCCTGGGCCATGGTGAAGACGCGGTACAAGAAGGCGGATCCCAACCACATGGCCGAGGTCGGACCTATGGGGCCCGATGGGAAGGAGATCCCTGTGAGTTTAGTGTACGGCCAAGTAGAGTTGGCCGCTAAATATTCCCAACGGGACTATAAATTAGACAGCCTGTTAGACGGGATTGAGGAGGAATACAGTCAGTCGATTTGACAATGTATTTTAAAATGACATGTAAAATGCCTTCTAGCCGGATTGTAGATCGTTTGTCTTTGCCGACCTTTTCGCCTCAACCTCGGGACCCTAGAGTCCGGAGTGTGTCTGAATACCTTCTCGGTTAAGAAACAACCGGGGCATGCATGGAGACCAGGCGTAGGGGTCTTTAGTGCTTTATCAGACAAGTGCCCAACTAGTTATGTTATATTACATGGTTAGTAAGAAACATCTTCCAGGGAGAATAGTTCCGTTAAGGGTTCCTTTCCCTAGGAGGCATGCCCTAAAGTGCATGTCCGGACTACGAAAAAAGCAGGAAAACATCTGGGGGCAGATAAATAAATAGGTAAAAAATCATCTTTCAAGTCACCGACCGAATATTCCCTTAAGAACGCTAGCTTTCGGCTTCACCCAGTCTGAGGTACACATCCGGCTGACCCGGCAGTAACAATCGAAGAGGTGCTCCCTTTACCTCCTAACCGAACAATCGGGAACGTAGGGGTAAGCACAGGAGCCAAGCAACCCAGCTTGGCCAAAACTTAAGTCATATCGATGCATATAATGGTGAATAAAAGGTACATGTGGAAGTTTGACACATGTGCTGGGCATGAAGCCCTTATAAGTAAGCTTCTGGTAAAGAAGCCCCCAGGTATAATGAGTGCGGATAGCACATCAAGTGTGTGCGAACAATGCGCAAGTAGGCCTTTAAGGGCTTTTATGAAAAGGGTGAGAGAAAAAAGAGAAACGAAAGACAACTGAAGTGTAAAAATTTGGACGGGGGAAGGAGACGAACTCTTAGTCCGGCTCTAGGCGTAGAATCTTTGGAGGCGGGCTGCATTCCATGGGTTCGGCTCGAGTTGGTTGTCCGACGCATTTCGTAGACGGTACGCTCCGCCGGTCAGGACTTGGTCGATAATGAAGGGGCCCTCCCATTTGGGCTTGAGCTTGTCCTTTTTCTTGTCCGACAGACGTAGAACTAGTTTGCCAACATTGTAAGTCTTAGCCCATACTTCTCTGCTTTGATATCTTCGAGCCTGCTGCTGATAGAATGCGGAACGAGCGTTGGCGACATCGCGTTCTTCCTCCAATGCGTCCAAGCTGTCCTGCCGATCCAGCTCGGCTTCTCTTTCTTTGTACATGCGCACGTGAGGTGAGTCATGAATGATGTCGCAGGGCAAAACTGCCTCTGCGCCGTATATCATAAAAAATGGTGTGAATCCGGTAGTACGGTTGGGCATTGTCCGCAGCCCCCAGAGTATGGAGTCGAGCTCCTCTACCCAGTGCGTGTCAGATTTCGTAAGGGACCGCACTAGTCTGGGTTTGATGCCGCTCAGTATTAAACCATTTGCTCGTTCCACTTGACCGTTGGTTTGAGGATGATAGACTGAAGCGTAATCGAGCTTAATGCCCATATTTTTGCACCATAATTTAACCTCGTCGGCCGTGAAGTTCGTGCCATTATCGGTAATGACTCTATGGGTGACACCATAACGGTGTACTACCCCGGATATGAAGTCTATCACTGGTCCGAACTCTGCCGTTTTAACTAGCTTGGCCTCTATCCATTTGGTGAATTTGTCCACCATGACCAATAGGTACCTTTGCTTGTGGGTTCCCCCTTTAAGGGGTCCAACCATGTCAAGCCCCCAGACCGCGAACGGCCAGGTAATGGGTATAGTTTTGAGGGCGGTGGGTGGCATATGGCTCTGATTAGCAAAGAGCTAACAACCGACGCATCTTTGGACTAAATCCTGAGCATCTGCCCGGGCCGTCGGCCAATAAAATCCTGTACGGAATGCCTTGCCTACCAGGGCCCCGGCTGCGGCGTGGTGTCCGCCTAGTCCGGCATGAATTTCAGCCAGAAGGTTTCGCCCTTCCTCTTCGGAGATACACCTTTGAAGGACTCCGGTTGTGCTTTTTTTGTAAAGTTCCCCCTCATGGACCTTGTAGGCTTTAGACCGCCGAACTATGCAGCGAGCCTCGTTTTGGTCTTCGGGAAGCTCCTGCCTAATCAGGTAGGCTAGGAATGGTTCTGCCCACGGGGCAATTACTGCCATTATTTCGTGGGCTGAAGGCGTTATTTCATCGGCTGAGTCGCCGATTATGTCAGATTGTTCTGTGTTGGGTGGTGCGGCTGCTTCCGGGTTGTTATTTCCGGATTCCTCTTCCCATAGTACGGATGGCTTAAAGAGCCGTTCCAGGAAGATGTTAGGAGGGACAGCATTGCGTTTCGCGCCGACGCGTGCCAATACGTCGGCTGCTTGGTTATTATCCCGGGCTACGTGGTGGAATTCAAGTCCTTCGAACCGAGCTGACATTTTTAGGACAGCGTTGCGATAGGCTGCCATTTTCGGATCCTTGGCGTCAAAGTCTCCGTTTACTTAGGTTGTTGCAAGGTTTGAATCCCCGCGCACCTCTAGGCGTTGAATGCCCATGGAGATTGCCATCCGGAGGCCATGTAGGAGGGCCTCGTATTCGGCTGCATTGTTGGAGTCCATGTACATTATCTAAAGTACGTATTGGACTGTGTCCCCGGTTGGGGACGTCAATACGACACCAGCCCCCAAGTCGGACAACATTTTGGAGCCGTCGAAGTGCATAATCCAATTGGAGTATGCGCCGTATTCTTTAGGGAGTTCGGCTTCAGTCCATTCAGCGACAAAGTCATCCAGGACTTGCGACTTTATAGCTCGCCTAGGTTTGTAAGTTATATCAAATGGTAGGAGCTCGATGGCCCATTTTGCAATCCTGCCCGTCGCGTCGCGGTTGTTTATAATGTCGTTGAGGGGTACTTCGGAGGCCACTATTATCGAACACTCTTGAAAGTAGTGTCGGAGCTTCCGGGATGCCATGAACACTACATACGCTATCTTTCGATAGTGCGGGTAACGGGACTTGCAGGGAGTTAAGACAGTGGATACGTAGTACACTGGTTTTTGAAGAGGGAATTTATGCCCTTCTGTTTCTCGTTCGATGACGAGTACCGCGCTCACAACTTGATGTGTTGCCGCGATGTATAACAACATTGGTTCACCCAGGTTAGGCGCAGCCAGGACCGGACTTTTTGCCAATATGGCTTTTATTTCTTCGAGTCCGGCAGTGGCCGCATCCGTCCACTCGAAGTGTTCGGTGCGCCTGAGGAGGCGATAGAGGGGCAATGCCTTTTCTCCCAAACGGGAGATAAAGCGGCTTAGAGCCGCCACGCATCCGGTCAATTTTTGTATTTGTTTGAGGTCTTTGGAATATCTAGCTGTGACAGAGCTCGGATCTTGGCTGGGTTTGCTTCAATTCCTCTACCGGATACAATGAAGCCCAAGAGCTTTCCGGCTGGTACGCCGAAAACGCATTTTTCCGGATTCAACTTGATGTCATATGCTCGGAGGTTGTCAAATGTGAGCCTCAAATCGTCTACTAGAGTCTCGACGTGTTTGGTTTTGACAACTACGTCGTCTACGTATGCTTCTACTGTTTTGCCGATCTGGGTAGCCAGACATGTCTGAATCATGCGCTGATATGTTGCGCCGGCATTTTTGAGTCCGAAGGGCATCGTGTTGAAGCAGAATGGTCCATATGGAGTAATGAATGCCGTTGCGGCTTGGTCCGCTTCTGCCATCTTGATTTGATGGTAGCCGGAGTATGCGTCAAGGAAGCACAATGAATTGTGTCCTGCAGTAGCATCAATTATTTGGTCGATGCGGGGAAGGGGAAGGGATCCTTTGGGCAGGCCTTGTTGAGGTCTTTAAAATCGACGCATAGGCACCAGGATTTGTCCTTCTTTGGTACCATTACCAGGTTTGCTAGCCAGTCCGGATGTTTGATGTCTCTGATGAATCCGGCTTATAGTAGTTTGGCTAGCTCTTCTCCCATTGCCTGTCTTTTGGGTTCGGAAAATCGCCGAAGAGCCTGTTTGACCGGCTTGAATCCTTTTAGGATGTTTAGGCTGTGTTCTGCCAATCTGCGTGGGATTCCTGGCATATCTGAAGGGTGCCAGGCAAAGATGTCCCAATTTTCCCGAAGGAATTCTCGCAGTGCGACATCTACATCCGGGCTCAACTGTGCCCCGATGGAGGTCGTCTTTGCTGGGTCCATTGGAAGGACCTGGAATTTGACTATTTCCTCCGCTGGTTTAAAGGAGGTGGACTTGGATCTCTTATCGAGTATCACATCGTCCCTATTAACCGTAGAGCGTAGCGCAGTGAGTTCTTCTGCCGCTAGGGCTTCGGATAGTGCCTCCAGGGCTAATGCGGCTGTCTTGTTTTCGGCGCGGAGTGCTATGTCCGGATCACTAGCGAGAGTGATTATTACGTCGGGCCCAGGCATCTTAAGCTTCATGTACCCGTAATGGGGTATGGCTTGAAAAATTGTGAATGCCTCTCGTCCTAATATAGCGTGATATCCGCTGCTGAACGGGGCCACTTGGAACGTGACCTCTTCGGACCTATAATTGTCCGGTGAGCCGAACACCACATCAAGTGTGATTTTTCCTGTGCAGTGCGCTTCCCGGCTTGGGATTATTCCTCTAAAGGTTGTGCTGCTTCGCTCAATGCGACTCCAGTCTATTTCCATTTTTGAAGAGTTTCCTCGTAGATGAGGTTTAGTCCGCTGCCGCCATCCATGAGTACCTTGGTAAGACGAAAGCCGTCCACTATTGGACTGAGGACCAATGCGGCTGGTGCTCGGGCTGTTCGGAATTTAGGTTCGTCGTTGGCATTAAAGGTGATGGCCGTGTTGCTCCATGGATTTGTTGTTGCTACTTGGTAGACTTCGGCGAGGCTGCGGATTGTTCGTTTTCACACATTATTTGATGCGAAAGTCTCGAAGACTGTTGACACCGTACTGGTACTGTTGGAGTGGTTTTCCGGGGCTAGAAGCTCCTCGCCACTTTTGGCCACCTGCCGCAATATCCAACATGCTCGAAGGCTATGTGTTGGGGTGGCGCCTTCTGTACTGTGAATTTTATAGGGTCCGCTGAGCCATCCCTCCAGTACGGTTCCTTGCCCTTTATGGGTTTTTTGCTTTTTGGCTTTTGTACCTGGTGCCTGAGTGTGCTGCACCCTTTTGTTACGGACTAGGGTTGTATTCGGGGCCGGATTGTCCCAAACTTAGTTTCAGTTTTCCGGAAACTCTCCATCGCACAGTACTTTCATACTATGGACGCCAGGTCGGCGAAGCGTGTAATTTCACGGCGACTGACGGCGTTCAAGGTTCCCTTGTCTGTGCAATTATTGCAGAAAATTGAAATTGCGTTTTCCTCTCGGCAGTCCTTTATCCTGTCCATAACCAGGAGGAATCTGGCCCAGTAATGATGTACTGTTTCAGCGGGCTCTTGCCGGATTTGAGAGAGATCGCATATGTCTGGGTGGGTGGGTGGAATTAAGTCCGGAATCCTACCCATCTCGAGGCTCAAGGGTCGAGAAGTTTCCGAATTTGGAAGCTTGGATCGTTGGACGTTGTCCAACGAGTCCGGTCCGATGCTTGACTTTAGGTTCAGTGCTTGATCGAAGTCCGTCCCCCCGTGGGAATCCGGCATGGAGGATTCGGAAGCCCGGACATGACTAGTTTTCAATATAGGAGAAGAGTCGCCGCGTTGTTCCTCTACCACCGCAACGTGGTGGGTAACCTGGGGAGAGTTAATCTCTCTCCGATCGGTTTTAAGCCCAATCTGATTGTAGTCTGTAGCAACTCCCAGGGCGGCGATGCAATCCAAGAGTTCGTTTACGGACGAGAGCTCTGTTGGATCCAGCTGCTCGGCGAATTCCGAGTTGACGTGAAGATTGCTTTTGATGACCTGAGAGGTCATCGTCGAAGCGGTGGCCAAACAGGCGGTCATGAGAAAACCACCCAGCCAGATAGTTTGGCCGGCGGCCAAGGCTCCTTTGGCGAAGATACCGTCTTTGAAGACGGGAAGAGGCATCCTTCCTATCGGTGACGACACAGAGGAACTCTCAATGAAAGCACCGATGTCGGTGTCAAAACCGGCGGATCTCGGGTAGGGGGTCCCAAACTGTGCGTCTAGGCGGATGGTAACAGGAGACAAGGGACATGATGTTTTTACCCAGGTTCGGGCCCTCTCGATGGAGGTAAAACCCTACTCCTGCTTGATTGATATTGATGATATGGGTAGTACAAGAGTGGATCTACCATGAGATCAAGGAGGCTAAACCCTAGAGGCTAGCCTATGGTACGATTGTTGTAATGGTTGTGTCCTACGGACTAAAACCCCCCGGTTTATATAGACACCGGAGAGGGCTAGGGTTACACAGAGTCGGTTACAATGGTAGGAGATCTACATATCCGTATCGCCAAGCTTGCCTTCCACGCCAAGGAATGTCCCATCTGGACACGGGACGAAGTCTTCAATCTTGTATCTTCATAGTCTTGGAGTCCGGCTGACGATGATAGTCTGGCTGTCCGGACACCCCCTAGTCCGGGACTCCCTCACCACCCAATGGCGACGTGGGCCCATGGGCCGCACAACCATGTTAGTAAAAGTTTTGTAAAGTCTAGACTCGACTTCGACCAAGGAGTTGGAAGGGGGATTCCTATAGGCAGTCGGCTCTGATACCAACTTGTGACGCCCCCGATTCAATCGTACACTAATCATACACGCAAACGTGTACGATCAAGATCAGGGACTCATGGGAAGATATCACAACACAACTCTGAAACATAAATAAGTCATACAAGCATCATAATACAAGCCAAGGGCCTCGAGGGCTCGAATACAAGTGCTCGATCATAGACGAGTCAGCGGAAGCAACAATATCTGAGTATAGACATAAGTTAAACAAGTTTGCCTTAAGAAGGCTAGCACAAACTGGGATACAGATCGAAAGAGGCGCAGGCCTCCTGCCTGGGATCCTCCTAACTACTCCTGGGTGTCGTCAGCGGGCTGCACATAGTAGTAGGCACCTCCGATGTAGTAGGAGTCGTCGTCGACGATGGCGTCTGGCTCCTGGACTCCAGCATCGGGTTGCGACAACCAGGTAGAAGGGAAAGGGGAAAAGAGGGAGAAAAGCAACCGTGAGTACTCATCCAAAGTACTCGCAAGCTAGGAGCTACACTACATATGCATGGGTATATGTGTAATGGGTCATATCAGTGGACTGAACTGCAGAATGCCAGAATAAGAGGGGGATAACTAATCCTGTCGAAGACTACGCTTCTGGCAGCCTCCGTCTTGCAGCATGTAGAAGAGAGTAGACTGAAGTTCTTTAAGTAGCATCGCATAGCAATAATCCTACCCGGCGATCCTCTCCTCATCGCCCTATTAGAGAGCGATCACCGGGTTGTATCGGGAACTTGGAAGGGTGTGTTTAATTAAATATCCAATTCTAGTTGTCATAAGGTCAAGGTACAACTCCAAGTCGTCCTGTTACCGAAGATCACGGCTATTCGAATAGATTAACTTCCCTGCAGGGGTCCACCACATAACCCAACACGCTTGATCCCATTTGGCCGGACACACTTTCCTGGGTCATGCCCAGCCTCGGAAGATCAACACATCGCAGCCCCACCTAGGCACAACAGAGAGGTCAGCCCGCCGGTCTAAATCCTATGCGCGCAGGGGTCTGGGCCCATCGCCCATTGCACACCTGCACGTTGCGAGGGCGGCCGGAAGCAGACCTAGCAACCTCCATTACAAAGGAAGTCACGTTACGCGGTCCAATCCGGCGCGCGCCGCTCCGTCGCTGACGTCAAGAGGGCTTCGGCTGATACCACGACGTCGAGTGCCCATAACTGTTCCCGCATAGTTGGTTAGTGCGTATAGGCCAGTAGCCAGACTCAGATCAAATACCAAGATCTCGTTAAGTGTGTTATTATGAAGCAACCACGAACGCCGACCAGGGCCAGGCCCACCTGTCTCCTAGGTGGTCTCAATCTACCCTGTCGCTCCGCCACAAAGTAACAGTCGGGGGCCGTTGGGAACCCAAGCCCACCTCTACCGGGATGGAGCCACCTGTCCTTTCAGCCCCCACATCGGGATCACTTGCGGGTACTCAACGAGCTGACCCGACTTTAGTCACCATCTGTATAATATGTATGTATGTATAGTATATACCCTTGATCACCTCCCGAGTGATCACGGCCCAATAGTATAGCAAGGCAGACTGACAAGAATGTAGGGCCAATGATGATAAACTAGCATCCTATACTAAGCATTTAGGATTGCGGGTAGGGTATCAATGACTGTAGCAACAATGATAGGCTATGCAACAGAATAGGAGTAACCGAACAGTAACATGCTACACTACTCTAATGCAAGCAGTATAGAGAAGAATAGACGATATCTGGTGATCAAGGGGGAGGGGGGTCTTGCCTGGTTGCTCTGGCAAGAGAGAGGGGTCGTTAACTCCATAGTCGAACGGGGCGGCAGCAGCGTCGGTCTCGGCGTCTAGCGAGAGAAGAGGGGGGAGAAACAATAAATACAATGCAAACAGATGCATAACAATGCATGACAAAGCAAAGCGTGATGCTAGGCGTGCCCTAACGCGGTATGAGGTGATACCGGTGAAGGGGGGAAACAACCGGGAAAGTATCCCCGGTGTTTCGCGTTTTTGGGCAGAGGAGCAGGAGGGGGAAAGTTGCGAGTTTGATACGTTAGGGGTGTGTGGCGGACGAACGGGTTGCGTAACCGGAATCGTCTCGTCGTTTTGAGCAACTTTCATGTTGAAAATAATTTAATCCAAGTTACGGATTAAAAGTTATGATTTTCTAAAGATTTTATTAATTTCTGGAATTTAATTAGTTATTTAAATTAATTCGAAAATGGAATAATGACATCAGCATGATGTCATGCTGACGTTAGCAGTCAACAGAGTTGACTAGTCAACCTGACCAGTGGGTCCCACTGGTTAGAGACACATGTTAATTATCCAAATTTATTTAATCTAATCAGAATTAATTAGGGATGGGCCCCACTGTCATACTAATTAACTAACCAGGTTAATTAGATAACTAATGTTTAATTAGTTTAGTTAGTTGTTTAGTTTAATTAAACAAAATTAATTAAGTTAATTATTTCTCTAATTAATTAATTAATTATTTTTATTTTTATTTTTATTTTTATAAATACGTTCAGGGGGGTGGGGGCCCCTTGTCATTGGCCAGGGGGCTAGTGGGTTTGCGGGCGCTGGGCGTCGGCGTGGTTGGGGGCAGCGAGGCACCAGCAGGGAAGTGCTCCCGCGCGTAGTGGTGGCGAAGACGGGCGGAGCAGGAGCGAACGGAGGGAGGAGAGGCGTGCGAGGGGGTGTCGGGCACGAGGCGATTCGCCTCTGGGAGTGCGGCGGCGCAAGGGATGGCGAGGGAAGTGAGGGGGTCGAGTGGGAGGAGTGGGGAGGTCGCTAGGGTTAGGTCTCAGGGGGGTGGGGGACCATATAGGCCAAGGCTGGGCCGGCGCGCGTATTGGCTTGCTGGGCCAAACGGCCCGGGGAGAGGGGGGGCTTTTTCTATTTTTTTCATTCCTTTTGTATTTTTCTACTTCTGTTTTAATTCTAGTTTATTTTATGTTTAGTATTATAAACTATAAAAATAGTCTCTAAGTTAGCATTACTAAATATAATCCTGCCACTACAATTTGGGTACCCCAACAAAAAATAGTTTAACACTTTATAAATTATAAGAGGCTTTTAATAATTATTTTGCTGCTGTTTTATTTATTTTAAAGCATTTAAGCATTTTATAACAATGTGGTTTTCTTCACCGGATTTACTTATGAATTATTTGGCTCGCACCGAACATTTTAGTTTTAACATTCAAAACCTTTTAGTGTTTGTTTGATTTAGAATTTGAATCCGAACCGGTCTCGAACTAACGCGAGATTAGCAATAGAAATCGGGGTGACATGGCATCATTAGCAGAGGTTCGCTGTAGCTTAAATATCCGAGCGTCACAGGTTGTCTGCAACGGGGTTCTCAGCTCCCTTTCTATCAATAATATGCAAATCAAATTCTTGGAGCAAGAGAACCTATCTGATAAGTCTAGGCTTAGCATCTTTCTTTTCCATAAGATATTTAATAGCAGCATGATCAGTGTGAATAGTAACTTTGGAATCAACAATATAAGGTCTGAACTTATCACAATCAAATACGACTGCTAAGAACTCTTTTTCAGTAGTAGCATAATTTCTCTGGGCAGTATCAAGAGTTTTACTAGCATACTGGATAACATTCAATTTCTTATCAACTCTTTGCCCTAGAACAACACCTACAGCATAATCACTAGCATCACACATAATTTCAAAGGGTAAATTCCAATCAGGTGGCTGAACAATAGGTGCAGTGATCAAAGCTTTCTTAAGTATTTCAAATGCTTCTACATAATCATCATCAAAGACAAAAGGAATATCTTTTTGCAATAAATTAGTCAGATGCCTAGATATTTTAGAGAAGTCCTTAATGAACCTCCTATAAAAACCGGCATGACCAAGGAAACTTCTTATACCTTTTATGTCCTTGGGACATGGCATCTTTTCAATAGCATCAATTTTAGCTTTATCAACTTCAATACCTCTCTCGGAAATCTTATGCCCCAAGACAATGCCTTCATTAACCATAAAGTGGCACTTTTCCCAATTCAAGACGAGACTAGTGTCTTCACATCTCTACAAAACTCGATCAAGGTTGCTCAAGCAATCATCAAAAGAGGATCCATAAACAGAGAAATCATCCATGAATACCTCACAAATCTTTTCACAGAAGTCAGAGAATATAGCCATCATGCATCTTCGAAAGGTAGCAGGTGCATTACATAAACGAAAAGGCATACGTCTATAAGCAAAAGTACCAAAAGGGCAAGTAAAAGTACTTTTCGATTGATCCTCCGCTGACATAGGTATTTGAGAGAAACCAGAATAACCATCTAGAAAGCAGAAATGTGTATGTTTGGATAGTCTTTCTAGCATTTGATCAATAAAAGGTAAAGGGTAGTGATCTTTCTAAGTAGCTTTATTTAATTTACGGAAATCAATTACCATCCTATAACCTGTAATAATTCTTTGCCGGATCAATTCATCTTTATCATTAGGAACGACAGTAATACCTCCCTTTTTAGGAACACAATGGACAAGACTTACCCATTCACTATCAGCAACGGGATAAATTATACCTGCCTCAAGGAGCTTTAGTATCTCCTTTCTTACCACTTCTTTCATCTTAGGATTTAATCGTCGTTGAGGATCTCTAACTGGTTTGGCATCTTTCTCCAATTTTGTTTTGTGTTGACATAGAGTGGGACTAATGCCCTTAAGATCATCCAGAGTATATCCAATAGCAGCACGGTGCTTCTTCAGAGTTTTCAATAATCTTTCTTCTTCTTGCTCTGAAAGGTTAGCACTAATAATAATAGGATATATTTTATTTTCATCAATATAAGCATACTTAAGATTATCAGGTAATGGTTTGAGCTCAAACACAGGATCACCCTTGGGTGGAGGGGGATCCCCTAGGATTTCAACAGGTAGGTTGTGTTTCAGAATAGGATCCTATTGAAGGAACACTTCATCTATTTCCCTTCTTTCATTCATAAACATATCATTTTCATGGTCTAGCAAATATTGTTCTAACGGATCAGTAGGTGGCACGACAATAGAAGCAAGACCAATAATTTCATCCTTACTAGGCAATTCTCTATCACGGGGTTGTCTACAAAACTTAGCAAAATTAAACTCATGAGACATATCCCCTAAGCTAATTGTAACAACATCCTTTTTGCAATCAATCCTAGCATTAACAGTATTCAAGAAGGGTCTACCAAAAATAATGGGACAAAAATCATCTTGTGGGGAACCAAGAACAAGAAAATCAGCAGGATATTTAACCTTCCCACACAAGACTTCAACATCTCTAACAATCCCAACTGGCTTAATGGTGTCCCTATTGGCAAGCTTAATAGTAACATCAATATCTTCTATTTCAGCAGGTGCAATATCATGCATAATTTCTGTATATAAGTCAAAGGGTATTGCACTAGCACTAGCACCCATATCACATAAGCCATGATAACAATGATCTACTATTTTAACAGAAATAACAGGCATGCCTGCAACAGGTCTATGTATCTTAGCATCTGGTCTAGCAATATTAGCAGCCAGTTCACAGAAGTAAATAACATGCCCATCTAAATTATCATCCAAGAGATCTTTAGCCATAGCAATACTAGGTTCAACTTTGATTTGCTCAGGAGGTGTATAAGTCCTAGTATTACTCTTACGAACAATAGTTGAAGCTTTAGCATGATTCTTCATCCTAACAGGAAAGGGTGGTTTCTCAACATAACTAGTAGGGGCAATAGGATCATTATAAGTGATAGTCTTTTCTTCAACTATAATAGGTGCTACTACTTTTACTTGAATGGGAGGATTATATTTAAACCACTTCTCCTTAGGGAGATCAAGGTGAGTAGCAAAAGATTCACAAAAAGCAGCTACTATCTCAGAGTCAAGTCCATACTTAGCGCTAAATCCACTAAAAGCATCGGTATCCATAAAAGATTTAACACAATCAAACTTAGGTGTTATACCTGACTCCTTACCATCGTCGGAACCCCAATCTTCAGAGTTGCGTTTAATTCTTTCCAATAAATCCCACTTGAATTCAGTAGTCTTCATCATATAAGAACCAACACAGGAAGTATCAAGCATGGTGCGATCATTGAGAGGAAGTCGAGCATAAAAGTTTTGAAGAATCATTTCTCTTGAGAGATCATGATTGGGGCATGAATATAACATTGACTTAAGCCTCCCCCAAGCTTGAGCGATGCTTTCTCCTTTGCGAGGCCAGAAATTATATATGTAGTTATGATCATGATGAACAATATGCATAGGATAGAACTTCTGGTGAAATTCCAACTTCAATCGTTTATAATTCCAAGATCCCGTATCATCACATAGCCTATACCATGTCAATGCATCTCCCCTCAAAGATAAAGGGAAAACCTTCCTTTTGACAACATCATCAGGAATACCTGCAAGCTTAAATAATCCACAAACTTCATCCACAAAGATAAGGTGTAAATCGGGATGCAATGTTCCATCTCCTGCAAAGGGATTAGCTAGCAGTTTCTCTATCATACCCGAAGGAATCTAAAAGTAAATATTTTCAGTAGGTTCAGTAGGTTGAGGAGCAACTCTTTGCTCTACTGGTCGGGGTGAAGATACCCCGAACAAGCCCCTCAAAGGATTAGTTTCCATAGTAACAAGTGACAGAAAATTTCAGCACACTATATAAATGTTTCCTTACCAAGTTCCACTCACCAAAGGCGCTTCACTCCCCGGCAACAGCGCCAGAAAAGAGTCTTGATGACCCACAAGTATAGGGGATCTATCGTAGTCTTTTTGATAAGTAAGAGTGTCGAACCCAACGAGGAGCAGAAGGAAATGACAAGCGGTTTCCAGTAAGGTATTCTCTGCAAGCACTGAAATTGTAGGTAACAGATAATTTTGTGATAAGATAATTTGTAACGGGTAACAAGCAATGAAAGTAAATAAAGTGCAGCAAGGTGGACCAATCCTTTATGTAGCAAAGGACAAGCCTAGACAATTTCTTATAATGATAAAAGCGCTCCCGAGGACACATGGGAATTATCGTCAAGCTAGTTTTCATCACGCTCATATGATTCGCGTTCGGTACTTTGATAATTTGATATGTGGGCGGACCAGTGCTTGGGTACTGCCCTTACTTGGACAAGCTTTGATGAGGACATCTTTTCTACTGTTACACCCACCGCGACTCCTACATCAGTTATGCCACTTGGTCCTATTACTAGAGCGCGAGCGAGACAAATTAATGGCCAGGTACTATCGCTCCTTTGTACACATAATTTAACTGATGAGAATATGGCGCTACGCTCATCTTCGGTTGCTTGCAGGAACTCGAACCTCGTTGTTCAGGTTGATCGTGCCTACGGCAAGGTCAATAACCATCGGAGATTGGTTTAGCGATTGTCGAGGCGTATCATCGGGTACGGTATAGCCGGATCGTCAAGGTCAAAATCCACCAAATCGATATTTATCCCCACTCTCATCGAAAGATCGGGCCACCGTCACTTCAAGTGGTATCAGTTTTCAGGTTCATCGGTGAGAGATTTACAATTTTATTAGATTAGTTATTTTCTGTCCTATAAACCCAAGAAAAAGCCAAAAAAATTAGATTAGTTTATCCTTTCCACCTACCTTTTTCGCCTTTAGCAATTTTTGCATCTGGTATTTGCATAGTTGAATTGTTGGTTGCATTCATCCTAGAATTCGTGCTGGCTTAGATTAGTCGGAGAGCAAATCATCTACTAGATCAATCTGTTTTTGTCCACCCGTATAATCTTTGCCGCAATGCTACTTTCCAATCTGAAGAAAATTCCAAAAAAAAAATAGGCAGGTGTTGATTACAATCGCTCTCCACATTACCGCATTCAGGCGTTATGCGAACGACGAGACACATAGTTATCTGTGTCTGACGCTGTGCGTGTTTCCCATCAACCAGGCTTTGCGTTACGCGAGGCACCAGACATCTCCCAGGTTTTGTCTGCCACCACGCGCCACCCTAAAAAAATCTCCGTCGGCTGACTAGTACTAGCTAATCTCAACTCAAATCACATCTAGCTAGCTTTCATAGTCTTCTTTCCTTGCTGTAGCACTCGGCCAAGGCACTTTTGTTTCTTCTTTTGGCCAATTTGTGTACGTGCATCTTGGGTATACTCGCTAGCAACCGGCTTGAAAAAAAAAGAAAAAAAAGAAAGAAAGAAAAAAGAAAAAAAAAGTTAAAAGAAAAAGTTGCAAAAAAAAAAATCTGGCCGGCTAGCATCTCTTTTGGGCTGATATTTTCTTTTCTGGACATTATTTTGCTGCTACAGTGTTCAGCGCCGCGTCATTTATCATCTGCTTTCGAGCTTTATTATACACGGCATTTATACCTCACTTATATCTAGCTACTTAGAGCTATCATATTATTCATCGGTTTCCACTCACTTGTTTCAGTATCTAGGCTTAGATTGTTTTATCTCTTACTAGTCGACTGCCAGCACTAGTTAGGAGTTTGAGCAATTATTCAGCTTGCATTACTTTTTGCTTAATTGTGCCACATATTGTGAGTTGAGGAAACCATCACCGAGCTCCACTTCCTATATTGTATCTTGTTCGGTCACTTGGTAATCGCTGTATCAATCTTTTGATCACTTTTGACATCGCCAACGACCGACAACCACTGCAGCACGGTAAGAACTGGTAAGAGCTTGGTAATTGCTTGAGAGTTGAGAGACATTTTCCACCGCCTCACTGTAGTTACTGTAGGAGCCATATACTTGTGATTTTGTTCTTGTTCCGTCCTAATCATGGCGGGTGATGAAGACAACATGAAAGCCACGGTGGCATGCCTTGAGGAGGATGTGCATGCATACACCGAGCGGTTCACATCGTTCGAGGGCGCACTTGATAAGCATCTCAAGTCGATCGAGGATAGCAATGAGACGTTCACCCAAACACTTGCATCTATTATGACACGTCTTGATGCCCAGGATGCCCGTCTAGGTGCCGTCTCCACTTCCGCTCCGCATCTTCCAGCCACCAACACAGGTCTACAACGAGCTCGTCGGGTACCCCCAGGAGACCCGAGGCACCCTCTTTCATACACCGATGCCGTCGAGCAGCCCCGTCCTCGCAACGCCACCTCGATAGCCGGCGACATCCAAGATGACAACTATGATGGTGATTCCGAGGATCCTGATGCAGTTAATGATAACAATGATCGTGATCATCGTCGACTACGCAATAATCAACAAGGTATGGGACGACACCAGCGTCCTCAGGTACGTGGCCATGACGACTCTTTGGGTAGAATTAAATTTGTCATGCCTCCTTTTGATAGGAAATATGATCCAGATGTTTATCTTGACTGGGAATTACTAGTTGATCAAAAATTTGCTTGCCATGATTTTCCTGATGATAAAAGAGTTAGGGCTGCAACTAGTGAGTTTAGTGATTTTGCTTCTGTTTGGTGGAGAGAACATTATCGTAAACATCCTAATAATATTCCTGCCACTTGGGAAGCTTTGAAATTAGTAATGCATCACCGTTTTGTTCCTAGATATTATGAACGTGACTTGCTAAATAAACTACAACGCTTGAACCAAGGATCTAAATCCGTGGAAGACTATTATCAAGAATTGCAAATGGGCACGTTACGTTGTGGTTTAGTTGAGACTGAGGAAGCCTCTATGGCTAGGTTCTTGGGTGGATTGAATAGAGAAATTTATGAAATACTTGCTTATAAGGATTATCATTCAATGACCCGTTTATTCCATCTTTCTATACATGCTGAACATGAAGTGCAGGGTCCTTCGAGAACGCGTCCTAATTTTCCTACAGGTCGTACTTCCACATGGGCGCCACGCACCCCTGCTGCCCCGTCCACTCGCACCTCTACAACAGCACCCGCAACCTCTCGACCGGGGCCTTCTTCATCAACTTCAGCATCACATACTTTGGCACCACTAAAAAGTACTACACAAATTACAACAAAAAGTTCATCGTCATCGTCCGGTTCCACCAAAAGAACAAAGGATATCTAGTGCCACACTTGTAAGGGTTTTGGCCATGTCATGAAGGAGTGTCCTAACAAGCGTGTATTGATCATTCGTGAAGACGGCGAGTACGACTCCGCTAGTGATTTTGATGAAGACACATATGCCTTGCTTGCTGCACATGAAGACAATGACACAAGACCAGAGCAAGAGGAAGAACATGTGACCGCCGACGACGCCGATAAGTACATGAGTCTTATATCACATCGTGTACTTAGTGCTCAGATTGTCAAAGCAAAGAAGGATCAACGTCACAACCTCTTCCACATAAAAGGAGGCGTCAAGGAGCGTTCCGTTCGCATAATCATTGATGGAGGGAGTTGTAACAATTTGGCAAGCATTGACATGGTGGAGAAGCTCTCCCTACCTTCGCGACAACATCCACAACCTTACTACATTCAATGGTTTAATGATGGTGGAAAGGTAAAGGTAACACGCATGGTGAGAGTTCTTTTTTCTTTAGGTTCATACCATGATACTATTGATTGCGATATTGTGCCTATGCAAGCTTGTTCTATGTTACTAGGAAGGCCATGGCAGTATGATAAACAATGTTTACATGATGGTAGAACTAATCAGTATACTCTCACACATAAAGGAAAGAAAATCATTCTACACCCTTTGTCTCCTGAGCAAATTTTAAAAGATGATCTTGCTAGGGCTAGTAGAAACACAAATATTGAGTGTACTAAATCTGAAAATCAGAAAGTTGTTGATGAGTTAGAACAATTTAATAAGATGCACAAATCTGATCCTAGCACATCTAAAGAAATTAAATTGAAAGGTGCTTCTTTCTTAGCTACACGTGCTGAAATTTTTAAGTTAGATGCTCAAACTGATGAATGTTATGCTCTTATTTGCAAAGAAGTTTTGTTTTCATTTGAGGATATGCCTTCTTCTTTGCCTCCTGTTGTCGCTAACCTTTTGCAGGAGTATCATGATGTTTTTCCAAATGAAGTACCACCGGGGCTGCCACCTATGAGAGGAATTGAACACCAAATTGACTTGATACCCGACGCCTCACTACCCAACCGTGCACCGTACCGGACTAATCCCGAGGAGACTAAGGAGATTCAGCGGCAAGTTCAAGAACTACTCGAAAAAGGTTACATTGCGAATCCCTTAGTCCATGTGCCGTACCAATTTTACTAGTTCCTAAAAAAGACGGTACTTCGCGTATGTGTGTTGATTGTAGAGCCATTAATAATATTACAATTCGATCTCGTCATCCTATTCCTAGATTAGATGACATGCTTGATGAACTCAGTGGCTCAGTTGTGTTTTCTAAAGTGGACTTGCGTAGTGGATACCATCAAATTTGTATGAAACTAGGTGATGAATGGAAAACTGCTTTCAAAACTAAATTTGGTTTATATGAGTGGTTAGTTATGCCTTTTGGATTGACTAATGCACCTAGTACTTTCATGAGACTAATGAATGAAGTTTTGCGAGCTTTCATTGGACGATTTGTGGTAGTATATTTTGATGATATTTTGATTTATAACAAGTCACTAGAGGAACACTTAGACCATTTGCGTGCTGTTTTTTCTGCTCTGCGTGATGCATGTTTATTTGGTAATATCGAGAAGTGCACTTTTTGCACGGATTGAGTCGCTTTTCTTGGCTATGTTGTGACAGCGCAGGGAATTGAAGTTGATAAAGCCAAGATTGAAGCGATCGAGAGTTGGCCGACCCCTAACTCGGTCACACAGGTACGAAGTTTTCTTGGACTTGCTGGGTTCTACCGGCGGTTCGTGAAAGATTTTAGTACCATCGCAGCGCCACTCAACGAGCTCACAAAGAAAAATGTGCCATTTTTTTGGAGCGACGCACAAGAGGAAGCCTTCACTATTCTTAAAGATAAGCTTACACACGCCCCTTTGCTACAATTACCTGATTTTAATAAGATGTTTGAATTAGAATGTGATGCTAGCGGCATTGGTTTAGGTGGTGTTTTATTGCAAGAAGGAAAACCAGTAGCATACTTTAGTGAAAAACTCAGTGGGCCTAGTCTGAATTATTCAACATATGATAAAGAACTTTATGCACTAGTTCAGACTTTGGAGACATGGCAACATTATTTATGGCCTAAGGAGTTTGTCATACATTCTGATCATGAATCACTCAAGCATATTAGAAGTCAAAGCAAACTGAACCGTAGACATGCAAAATGGGTTGAATTTATTGAATCTTTTCCTTATGTTATTAAGCACAAGAAAGGGAAGGAGAATGTTATTGCCGATGCATTGTCTAGACGCTATACCATGTTATCACAACTTGACTTCAAAATTTTTGGACTTGAAACTATAAAAGAGCAATATGCTAATGATGTTGATTTTAAAGATATATTGCTCAATTGTAGAGAGGGTAGAGCTTGGAACAAGTTCGTCGTTCATGATGGATTTGTTTTTCGCGCTAATAAGCTATGCATCCCAGATAGCTCTGTTCGTCTTTTGTTATTACAGGAAGCGCATGGAGGTGGACTTATGGGACATTTTGGCGTCAAGAAGACAGAAGACATCCTTGCTGGTCATTTCTTTTGGCCGAAAATGAGAAGGGATGTGGAGAGATATGTTGCACGCTGCACGACATGCCAAAAAGCTAAGTCACAATTGAACCCACATGGTTTATATATGCCTCTTCCTGTTCCTAGCACTCCTTGGGAAGATATATCTATGGACTTTGTATTAGGACTGTCTAGGACACGACGGGGGCGGGATAGCATATTTGTGGTTGTTGATCGATTCTCTAAGATGGCACATTTTATACCTTGTCATAAAAGTGACGATGCTACTCACATTGCTGATTTGTTCTTTCAAGAAGTAGTTCGTTTACATGGTGTGCCAAATACAATTGTTTCCGACCGTGACACAAAATTTCTTAGCCACTTTTGGAGGGTGTTGTGGACAAAATTGGGGACTAAGCTTTTATTCAGTACTACATGTCATCCTCAAACAGATGGTCAAACTGAAGTGGTTAATCGAACATTGTCTACTATGCTTAGGGTTGTTTTGAAAAAGAACTTAAAAATGTGGGAAGAATGTTTACCTCATGTAGAGTTTGCTTATAATCGTTCAGTTCATTCTACCACAAAGTTATGCCCTTTTGAGATTGTCTATGGATTTATACCTCGTGCACCAATTGATTTATTACCTATTCCATCTTCGGAGAAGGTAAACCTTGATGCTAAAGAACGTGCTGAGTTAGTATTGAAAATGCATGAGATGACTAAGAAAAATATTGAACACATGAATGCCAAGTATAAACTTGCTGGTAGTCAGGGTAGGAAAAGTATTGTGTTCGAACCAGGTGATTTAGTATGGTTACATTTGCGAAAAGACCGCTTCCCTGATTTACGGATGTCAAAATTAATGCCTCGTGCGGATGGACCTTTTAAAGTGCTTGAAAAAATTAATGAGAATGCATATAAGATTGATTTGCCTGCAGAATTTCGGGTTAGTCCCACATTTAACGTTGTAGATTTAAAGCCTTATTTGGGTGAGGACGATGAGATACCGTCGAGGACGACTTCGATTCAAGAAGGCGGGGATGATGAGGACATCTTTTCTACTGTTACACCCACCACGACTCCTACATCAGTTATGCCACTTGGTCCTATTACTAGAGCGCGAGCGAGACAAATTAATGGCCAGGTACTATCGCTCCTTTGTACACATAATTTAACTGATGAGAATATGGCGCTACGCTCATTTTCTGATTTAATTGTACTTAGGAATAAAGGGACTGAAGAATCAACCACAGAAGAAAAATCAACAAGAGCAACACCATCTGCATGCATGTATTCCATCGAACCATCATCCATCTCACGTGCACGTGCACAAGGGCCAAAACTTGGCTTTCTCTCCATGGACCAAGATGAGCCACGTGGGCTCTTGGGCTTGGGGCTGCAGCCGAACCAGGCCAAACCGACATGAAGCAGTCCGTATAGGACACGGTGCACAAGCTCGGCCGCGCCGTTGATCTTTAATAAATAGCTAGCATAGATTAGAATTTAGACTCGGGTTTTATTGTATTGTCTAGCCATCGCTACAATTCGCATCTACGAGACGTGTAGGACTACCGCCTTGTCAGATCCACAGTGGAACCCCAACTTTTCATCTAGTTCGTGTGCTCAGTTTATTATCCGCAATTTCAGTTGCAATTCATCTTTGTTCTTGCCGGTTCTTCGGTTGCTTGCAGGAACTCGAACCTCGTTGTTCAGGTTGATCGTGCCTACGGCAAGGTCAATAACCATCGGAGATTGGTTTAGCGATTGTCGAGGCGTATCGTCGGGTACGGTATAGCCGGATCGTCAAGGTCAAAATCCACCAAATCGATATTTATCCCCACTCTCATCGAAAGATCGGGCCGCCGTCACTTCAAGCATCCCACTTATGATTAACCCCTATTGCAAGCATCCGCAACAACAAAAGAAGTATTAAGGTAAACCTAACCATAGCATGAAACTAATGGATCCAAATCAGCCCCTTATGAAGCAACGCATAAACTAGGGTTTAAGCTTCTGTCACTCTAGCAACCCATCATCTACTTATTACTTCCCAATGCCTTCCTCTAGGCCCAAACAATGGTGAAGTGTCATGTAGTCGACGTTCACATAACACCACTAGAGGAGAGACAAAATATCGAACGAATACCAAATTCACATGACTACTAATAGCAAGACTTCACCCATGTCCTCAGGAACAAATGTAACTACTCACAAAGCATATTCATGTTCATGATCAGAGGAGTATTAATATGCATTAAGGATCTGAACATATGATCTTCCACCAAGTAAACCAATTAGCATCAACTACAAGGAGAAATCAACACTACTAGCAACCCACAGGTACCAATTTGTGGTTTTGATACAAGATTGGATACAAGAGATGAACTAGGGTTTTGAGAGGAGATGGTGCTGGTGATGATGTTGATGGATATTGACCCCCCCCTCCCGATGAGAGGATCGTTGGTGATGACGATGGTGGTGATTTCCCCCTCCCGGAGGGAAGTTTCCCCGGCAGAACAGCTCCGCCGGAGCCCTAGATTGGTTCCACCAAGGTTCCGCCTCGTGGCGGCGGAGTTTCATCCCGTAAGCTTTCTTATAATTTTTCCAGGGTAAAAGC
Organism: Triticum timopheevii; assembly: GCA_963921465.1. Taxonomy (NCBI): domain Eukaryota; kingdom Viridiplantae; phylum Streptophyta; class Magnoliopsida; order Poales; family Poaceae; genus Triticum; species Triticum timopheevii. The sequence continues at coordinate 442,371,662 of OY997274.1, read as the reverse complement.
CTTCATATAGCAGAAGATGGGCACCGGAGGGCCACCAGGGGGGCCAGGAGACAGGGGCGCGTTCAGTAGGGGGGGGGGGGCGCCGCCACCCTCCTGGCCAGGGTGTGGGCCCCCTCTGGTATTTTCTTCGCTCAATAATTCTTATTAATTCCAAATGTGACTTCCATGGAGTTTCAGGATTTTTGGAGATGTGTAGAATAGGTTTCCAATATTTTCTCCTTTTCCAGCCAGAATCCCAGCTGCCGGCATTCTCCCTCTTCATGATAAACCTTGTAAAATAAGAGAGAATAGCCATAAGTATTGAGACATAATGTTTAATAACAGCCCTATAATGCAATAAATATTGATATAAAAGCATGATGCAAAATGGACGTATCAGCCCCTCCCTGCAGGATCTGCTGATGCATTGGTCTCTTTGATGCGATCAAACACTGGGGATGTCTTCTGCCTCATATCGCGAATGAACGTATCATGATTCACTTGCCTATCAGGATCTCCCTTTGTTATCCAAACTTGCTTGGGGGCCTCATTTTTCCCAATCCTTTTCATGATATACCTGATAAGCGCCCATCTCCTTTTCTCCCTGGTACCGTGGCCGTCTAACATACTTGCCCTTGGTCCGCCCCAAGCCCCGCGCAACATCACCATAAAATTCTCTTCGGCCAGCTTGGTCAGTCCGACAATCATTATACGAAGTCGTCCGGCGTCCATCCTCTGCCACACGATCTGCATGGTACCCTTCCTCACGATTATTGGGGAACGTAGTATTTCAAAATTTTCCTACGGTCATGCAAGATCTATCTAGGATATGCATAGCAACGAGAGGGGAGAGTGTGTCCATGTACCCTCGTAGATTAAAAGTGGAAGCGTTTAGTAACGCAGTTGATGTAGTCAAACGTCTTCGCGATCCAACCGATCCAAGTACTGAACGTACGACACATCCTCGTTCAGCACACATTCAGCCCGATGGCGTCCCTCGTACTCTTGATCCAGTTGAGGACGAGGGTGAGTTTCGTCAACACGGCGGCATGGCGATGGCGATGATGATGTTACCAGCGCAGGGCTTCGCCTAAGCACTACGGCGATATGATTGAGGTGTGTAACTGTGGAGGGGGGCACCGCACACGGCTAAGGCAAAACTTGGTGTGTTTTGGGGTGCCCCCTGCCCCTGTATATAAAGAAGGAGAGGGGGAGGCCGGCCGGCCCTTGCAGGGCGCGCCAGGAGAAGGGAGTCCTACTAGGGCTCCAAGTCCTAGTAGGATTCCACCAAGAGGAAGAGGGAAAGGAAGGGAGAGGGAGAAGGAGAGGGAAAGGGGGGTCGCGCCCCCTTCCCTTGTCCTATTCGGACACCCCATGGGGGGCCGTGCGCCTCCCCTATGTGGGCTCTCCTCTCTCTCCCCTATGGCCCATGTTGGCCCATTGCTTCCCCTGGGGGTTCCGGTAACCCCTTCCAGCACTCCGCTTTTACCCGAAACCACTCAAAACTCTTCCGGTGTCCGAATAACATAGTCCAATATATCAATCTTTATGTCTCAACCATTTCGAGACTCCTCGTCATGTCCGTGATCTCATCTGGGACTCCGAACAAACTTCGGTCATCAAAAACACATAACTCATAATACAAATCGTCATTGAACGTTAAGCGTGCGGACCCTACGGGTTCGAGAACTATGTAGACATGACCGAGACACATCTCCGATCAATAACCAATAGCGGAACCTGGATGCTCATATTGGCTCCTACATATTCTATGAAGATCTTTATCGGTCAAACCGTACGTTGTTCCCTTTGTCATCGGTATGTTACTTGCCTGAGATTCGATCATCGGTATCATCATACCTAGTTCAATCTCGTTACCGGCAAGTCTCTTTACTCGTTTCGTAATACTTCATCCCACAACTAACTCATTAGTCACATTGCTTGCAAGGCTTATAGTGATGAGCATTACCGAGAGGGCCCAGAGATACCTCTCCGGAACACGGAGTGACAAATCCTAATCTCGATCTATGACAACCCAACAAACACCTTCGGAGACACCTGTAGAGCATCTTTATAATCACCCATTTACATTGTGAGATTTGATAGCACACAAGGTGTTCCTCCGGTATTCAGGAGTTGCATAATCTCATTGTCTGAGGAACATGTATAAGTCATGAAGAAAGCAGTAGCAATGAAACTGTAACGATCATAATGCTAAGCTAACGGATGGGTCTTGTCCATCACATCATTCTCCTAATGATGTGGCCCCGTTCATCAAATGACAACACATGTCTATGGTTAGGAAACATAAACATCTTTGATTAACGAGCTAGTCAAGTAGAGGCATACTAGGGACACTTTGTTTTGTCTATGTATTCACACATGTACTAAGTTTCCGGTTAATACAATTCTAGAATGAATAATAAACATTTATCATGATATGAGGAAATATAAATAACAACTTTATTATTGCCTCTAGGGCATATTTCCTTCAGTCTCCCACTTGCACTAGAGTCATTAATCTAGTTCACATTGCCATGTGATTTAACACCAATAGTTCACAACTGTATGTGATTAACACCCATAGTTCCACATCGCCATGTGACCAACACCCAAAGGGTTTAACAGAATCAATAATCTAGTTCACATCGCTAGTGATTAACACCCAAATAGTACTAAGGTGTGATCATGTTTTACTCGTGAGAGAAGTTTAGTCAACGGGTCTGTCACATTCAGAGCCGTATGTATTTTGCAAATAATCTATGTCTACAATGCTCTGCATGGAGCTACTCTAGATAATTGCTCCCACTTTCAATATGTATCCAGATTGAGACTTAGAGTCATCTGGATCGGTGTAAAAGCTTGCACGTAACTCTTTACGATGAACTCTTTATCACCCCCATAACCGAGAAACATTTCCTTAGTCCTCACTAAGGATAATTTTGACCGCTGTCTAGTGATCTACTCCTAGATCACTATTGTAATCCCTTGCCAAACTCATGGCAAGGTACACAATAGGTCTGGTACACAACATAGCATACTTTATAGAACCTATGATTGAGGCATAGGGAATGACTTTCATTCTCTTTCTATCTTCTGTCGTGGTCGGGTTTTGAGTCTTACTCAACTTTACACCTTGTAATCCAGACAAGAACTCCTTCTTTGACTGATCCATTTTGAACTCTTTCAAAAACTTGTCAAGGTATATACTCATTGAAAAATCCTATCAAGCTTCCTGATGTATCTCTATAGATCTTGATGCCCAATATGTAAGCAGCTTCACTAAGGTCTTTCTTTGAAAATCTCCTTTCAAACTCTCCTTTATGCTTTCTATAAAATTCTACATCATTTCCAATCAACAATATGTGATTCACATATACTTATCAGAAAGGCTGTAGTGCTCCCACTCACTTTCTTGAAAACAGGCTTCATCGCAAGTCTGTATAAAACTATATGCCTTGATCAACTCATCAAAACATATATTCCAACTCTAAGATGCTTGCACTAGTCCATTGATGGATCGCTGGAGCTTGCACACCTTATTAGTACCTTTAGGATCGACAAAACCTTCTGGCTGCATCATATACAACTTTTTTAAAGAAATATCCATTTAAGGAATGCACTTTTGACATCCATTTGCCAGATTTCATATGGCAATTGCTAACATGATTCAGACGGATTTAAGCATTGCTACAGTTGAGAAAATCTCATTGTAGTCAACACCTTGAACTTGTCGAAAACCTTTTGCGACAAGTCGAGCTTTGTAGATAGCACACTACTATCAGCGTCCGTCTTCCTCTTGAAGATCCATTTATTTTCTATGGCTTGCCGATCATCGGGCAAGTCCACCAAAGTCCACACTTTGTTCTCATACATGGATCCCATCTCAGATTTCATGGCCTCAAGCCATTTCGCGGAATCTGGGCTCATCATCGCTTCCTTATAGTTTGTAGGTTCATCATGGTCTAGTAACATGACTTCCAGAACAGGATTACCATACCACTCTGGTCCAGACCGTACTCTGGAAGACCTACGAGGTTCGGTAGTAACTTGATCTGAAATTTCATGATCATCATCATTAGCTTCCTCACTAATTGGTGTAGGAATCACTGGAACTGATTTCTGTGATGAACTACTCTCCAATTTGGGAGAAGGTACAATTAACTCATCAAGTTCTACTTTCCTCCCACTCACTTCTTTCGAGAGAAACTCCTTCTCTAGAAAGGATTCATTTTTAGCAACAAATATTTTGCCTTTGCATCTGTGATAGAAGGTGTACCCAACAGTTTCCTTTGGGTATCCTATGAAGACGCACTTCTCCAATTTGGGTTCGAGCTTACCAGGTTGAAGCTTTTTGACATAAGCATTGTAGCCCCAAGCTTTAAGAAACGACAACTTTGGTTTCTTGCCAAACCACAGTTCATAAGGCGTCGTCTCAACGGATTTCGATGGTGCCCTGTTTAAAGTGAATGCAACTGTCTCTAATGCATAACCCCAAAACGATAGTGGTAAACCGGTAAGAGACATCATAGATCGCACTATATCCAATAAAGTGCGGTTACGACGTTCGGACACACCATTACGCTATGGTGTTCCAGGTGGCGTGAGCTGTGAAACTATTCCACATTGTTTTAAATGAAGGCCAAACTCGTAAATCAAATATTCTCCTCCACGATCAGATCGTAGAAACTTTATTTTCTTGTTACGATGATTCCCCACTTCACTCTGAATTTCTTCGAACTTCTCCAATGTTTCAGACTTGTGTTTCATTAAGTAGATATACCCATATCTGCTCAAATCATATATGAAGGTCAGAAAATAACGATACCCGCCACGAGCCTCAACATTCATCGGACTGCATTCATCGGTATGTATTATTTCCAGTAAGTCATTAGCTTGTTCCATTGTTTCGGAGAATGGAGTTTTAGTTATCTTGCACATAAGGCACAGTTCGCAAGTATCAAATGATTCATAATCAAGTAATTCCAAAAGTCCATCTTTATGGAGTTTCTTCATGCGCTTTATACCAATATGCCCTAAACGGCAGTGCCACAAACAAGTTGCACTATCATTATCAACTTTGCATCTTTTGGCATCAATATTATGAATATGTGTATCATTACGAATGAGATTCAATTAACCATCAGCATTGGGTGTATGACCATAGAAGGTTTTATTCATGTAAACAGAATAACAATTATCCTTTGTCTTAAATGAATTACCGTATTGCAATAAACATGATCTAATCATATTCATGCTCCACGCAAACACCGAATAACATTTATTTAGGTTCAACACTAATCCCGAAAGTATAAGGAGTGTGCGATGATGATCATGTCAATCTTGGAACCACTTCCAAGACACATCATCACTTCATCCTCAACTAGTCTCTATTTATTCTGCAACTCCTGTTTCGAGTTACTAATCTTAGCAACCGAACAAGTATGAAATACCCAGGGGTTACTACGAGCACTAGTAAGGTACACATCAATAACATGTATATCAAATATACCTTTGTTCACTTTGCCATCCTTCTTATCCGCCAAATATTCGGGGTAGTACCGCTTCCAGCGACCATCCCTTTGCATTAGAAGCACTCAATTTCAGGCTTAGGTCCAGACTTGGGCTTCTTCCCGGGAGTAGCAACGTGCTTGCTATTCTTCTTGAAGTTCCCTGTCTTTCCTTTGCCCTTTTCTTGAAACTAGTAGTCTTGTCATTCATCAACACTTGATGCTCTTTGTTGATTTCTACCTTCGTCGATTTCAGCATCACGAAGAGCTCGGGAATTGTTTTCGTCATCCCTTGCATACTATAGTTCATCACGAAGTTCCAGTAACTTAGTAATGGTGACTAGAGAACTCTGTCAATCACTATCTTAGCTGGAAGATTAACTCCCACATGGTTCAAGCGATTGTAGTACCCAGACATTCCGAGGACATGCTCACTAGCTGAGCAATTCTCGTCCACCTTTTAGGCAAAGTATTGGTTAGAGTCTCATACCTCTTGACACGGGCATGAGTCTGAAATACCAATTCAGCTCTTGGAACATCTCATATGCTCCGTGGCATTCAAAATGTTTTTGAAGTCCCGGTTCTAAGCCGTAATGCATGGTGCACTAAACTATAAATTAATCATCATATTGAGCTAGCCAAACGTTCATAACGTCTGCATCTGCTCCTGCAATAGGTCTGTCACCTAGCGGTGCATCAAGGATACAATTCTTCTGTGCAACAATCAGGATAAACCTCAGATTGCGGACAAAAACCGCATCATTGCTACTATTATCTTTCAACTTAGTTTTCTCTAGGAACATATAAAAAACATAGGGAAGCTACAACGCGAGCTATTGATCTACAACATAATTTGCAAAATACTACCAGGACTAAGTTCATGATAAATTAAAGTTCAGTTAATCATATTACTTAAGAACTCCCAGTTAGATTGACATCCCTCTAGTCATCTAAATGATCATGTGATCCAAATCAACTAAACCATGTCCGATCATCACGCGAGATGGAGAAGTTTTCAATGGTGAACATTACTATGTTGATCATATCTACTATATGATTCAGGCTCGACCTTTCAGTCTCCAGTGTTCCGAGGCCATATCTGCATATGCTAGGCTCGTCAAGTTTAACCCGAGTATTCTGCATGTGCAAAACTGGCTTGCACCCGTTGTATGTGAACATAGAGCTTATTACACCCGATCATCACGTGGTGTCTCGGCACGACGAACTGTAGCAACGGTGCATACTCAGGGAGAACACTTATACCTTGAAATTTAGTAAGGGATCATCTTATAATGCTACCGCCGTACTAAGCAAAATAAGATGCATAAAAGATAAACATCACATGCAATCAAAATATGTGACATGATATGGCCATCATCATGTTGTGCTCATAATCTCCATCACCTAAGCATTGTCATGATCTCCATCGTCGCCGGCTTGACACCTTGATGTCCATCATAGCATCGTTGTCGTCTCGCCAACTATTGCTACTACAACTATCGCTACCGCTTAGTGATAATGTAAAGCAATTACATGGCGATTGCATTTCATACAATAAAGCGACAACCATATGGCTCCTGCCAGTTGCCGATAACTCTGTTACAAAGCATGATCATCTTATGCAACAATTTATATATCATCGTGTCTTGACCATATCACATCACAACAAGCCCTGCAAAAACAAGTTAGACGTCCTCTACTTTGTTGTTGCAAGTTTTACGTGGCTGCTACGGGCTTCTAGCAAGAACCGTTCTTACCTATGCATCAAAACCACAACGATTTTTCGTCAAGTGTGATGTTTTAACCTTCAACAAGGACCAGCCTTAGTCAAACTCGATTCAACTAAAGTTGGAGAAACAGACACCCGCCAGCCACCTATGTGCAAAAGCACGTCGGTAGAACCAGTCTCATGAACGCGGTCATGTAATGTCGGTCCGGGCCGCTTCATCCAACAATACCGCCGAATCAAAGTAAGACATTGGTGGTAAGCAGTATGACTATTATCACCCACAACTCTTTGTGTTCTACTCGTGCATAAAACATCTACGCATAGGCCTGGCTCGGATGCCACTATTGGGGAACGTAGTATTTCAAAATTTTCCTATGATCACACAAGATCTATCTAGGAGAGGCATAGTAACGAGACGGGAGAGTGTGTCCACATACCCTCGTAGATCGAAAGCTGAAGCGTTTAGTAACGTGGTTGATGTAGTCGAATGTCTTCACGATCCAACCGATCCATGTACCGAACGTATGGCACCTCCGCGTTCAGCACACATTCAGCCCAATGACATCCCTCGTACTGTTGATACAATAGTGGACGAAGATGAGTTCCATTAGCACAACGGCGTGGCAACGGTGATGATAATGTTACAGGCGCAGGGCTTCGCCTAAGAACTACGGCGATATGATTGAGGTGTGTAACTGTGGAGGGGGCACCACACATGGCTAAGGCAAAGCTTGGTTTGTTTTGGGGTGCCCCATGCCCCTGTATATAAAGGAGGAGAGGGGAAGGCCAGCTGGCCCTTGCAGGGCGCGCCAGGAGAAGGGAGTCCTACTAGGACTCCAAGTCCTAGTAGGATTCCACCTGGAGGAAGAGGGGAAGGAAGGGAGAGGGAGAGGGAAAGGGGGACGCGCCCCCTTCCCTTGTCCTATTCGGACTCCCCATGGGGGGCGCCTCCCCTATGTGGGTTGTCCTCTCTCTCCCCTGTGGCCCATGTTGGCCCACTGCTTCCCCGGGGTGTTCCGGTAACACCTTCCGGCACTCCGTTTTTACCCGAAACCACACGGAACTCTTCCGGTGTCCGAATTGAAGGAAATATGCCCTAGAGGCAATAATAATGTTATTATTTATTTCCTTAACTCATGATAAATATTTATTATTCATGCTAGAATTGTACTAACCGGAAACTTAGTACATGTGTGAATACATAGACAAAACATATAGTCCCTAGTATGCCTCTACTTGACTAGCTCGTTAATCAAAGATGGTTATGTTTCCTAACCATAGACATGTGTTGTCATTTGATGAACGGGATCACATCATTAGGAGAATGATGTGATGGGCATGACCCATCCATTAGCTTAGCATTATGATCGTGTCGGTTTCATTGCTACTGCTTTCTTCATGACTTATACAAGTTCCTCAGACTATGAGATTATGCAACTCCCGAATACCGGAGGAACACTTTGTGTGCTACCAAACGTCACAACGTAAATGGGTGATTATAAAGGTGCTCTACAGGTGTCTCCGAAGGTGTTTGTTGGGTTGGCATAAATCGAGATTAGGATTTGTCACTCCATGTTTCGGAGAGGTATCTCTGGGCCCTCTCGGTAATACTCATCACTATAAGCCTTGCAAGCATTGTGACTAATGAGTTAGTTGCAGGATGAAGTATTACAGAACGAGTAAAGAGACTTGCCCGCAACGAGATTGAACTAGGTATTGAGATACCGACGATCGAATCTCAAGCAAGTAACATAACGATGACAAAGGGAACAATGTATGTTGTTATGCGGTTTGACCGATAAAGATCTTCATAGAATATGTAGGAACCAATATGATCATCCAGGTTCCGCTATTGGTTATTGACCGGAGACGTGTCTCGGTCATGTCTGCATAGTTCTCGAACCCGTAGGGTCCGCACGCTTAACGTTCGATGATGATTGGTATTATGAGTTTATGTGTTTTGATGTACCAAAGTTTATTTAGAGTCCTGGATATGATCACGGACACGACGAGGAGTCTCGAAATGGTCGAGATGTAAAGATTTATGTATTGGACGACTATATTCGGACATCGGAAGTGTTCCAGATAAGTTTCGGATAAAACAGGAGTACCGGGGGTTACCGGACCCCCCCCCCCCCCCCGGAAGCTATTGGGCCTCATGGGCCTTAGTGGAGAAGAGAGAGGGCAGCCAGGAGGTGGCGTGCGACCCTCCTTGCCCTAGTCCGAATTGGACAAGGGGAAGGGGCGGCGGCCCCCCTCTCCTTCCTTCTCTCCACCTCCTCCTTCCCCCTTCTCCTTGTTGGAATAGGAAGGGGGGCAAACCTACTTGGAGTAGGATTGCCCCTCCTTGGCGCGCCTCCTCCCTTGGCCGGCCTCCTCCTTCCTCCCTCCTTTATATACGGAGGAGGGGGGCACCCCAAAGACACACAAGTTGACAATTGTTTTAGCCGTGTGCAGTGCCCCCCTCCACAGATATCCACCTTGGTCATATCGTCGTAGTGCTTAGGCGAAGCCCTACGCCGGTAACTTTATCAACATCGTCACCACGCCATCGTGCTGACGAAACTCTCCCTCAACCTCAGCTGGATCTAGAGTTCGTGGGACATCACCGAGCTGAACATGTGCAGATCACGAAGGTGCCGTACCTTCGGTGCTAGGATCGGTCGGATCGTGAAGACGTACGACTACATCAACCGCGTTGTCATAACGCTTCCACTTTCGGTCTACGAGGGTACGTAGACAACACTCTCCCCTCTCATTGCTATGCATCACCTAGAGATAGATCTTGCGTGATCGTAGGAATTTTTTTGAAATTACTACGTTCCCCAACAGTGGTGTCAGAGCCAGATTTATGCGTAGATGTTATATACACGAGTAGAACACAAAGACTTGTGGGCGATAATAGTCATATTGCTTACCAGCATGTCATACTTTGATTCGGCGGTATTGTTGAATGAAGCGGCTCAGACCGACATTACGCGTACGCTTACGCGAGACTGGTTCTACCGACGTGCTTCGCACATAGGTGGCTGGTGAGTGTCTGTTTCAACTTTAGTTGAATCGAGTGTGGCTAAGCCCAGTCCTTGTTGAAGGTTAAAACAGCACACTTGATGAAAAATCGTTGTGGTTTTGATGCGTAGGTAAGAACGGTTCTTGCTAGAAGCCCGTAGCAGCCACGTAAAACTTGCAACAACAAAGTAGAGGACGTCTAACTTGTTTTTGCAGGGCTTGTTGTGATGTGATATGGTCAAGACACGATGATATATAAATTGTTGCATAAGATGATCATGCTTTGTAACAGAGTTATCGGCAACTGGCAGGAGCCATATGGTTGTCGCTTTATTGTATGAAATGCAATCGCCATGTAATTGCTTTACATTATCACTAAGCGGTAGCGATAGTTGTAGTAGCAATAGTTGGCGAGACGACAACGATGCTATGATGGACATCAAGGTGTCAAGCCGGCGACGATGGAGATCATGACAATGCTTAGGTGATGGAGATTATGAGCACAACATGATGATGGCCATATCATGTCACATATTTTGATTGCATGTGACGTTTATCTTTTATGCATCTTATTTTGCTTAGTACGGCGGTAGCATTATAAGATGACCCCTTACTAAATTTTAAGGTATAAGTGTTCTCCCTGAGTATGCACCGTTGCTACAGTTCTTCGTGCTGAGACACCATGTGATGATCGGGTGTGATAAGCTCTACGTTCACATAAAACGGGTGCAAGCTAGTTTTGCACACGCAGAATACTGGGTTAAACTTGACGAGCCTAACATATGCAGATATGGCCTTGGAACACTGGAGACCGAAAGGTCGAGTGTGAATCATATTAGTAGATATGATCAACATAGTGATGTTCACCATTGAAAACTACTCCATCTCACGTGATGATCGGACATGGTTTAGTTGATTTGGATCACGTGATCATTTAGATGACTAGAGGGATGTCTAAGTGGGAGTTCTTAAGTAATATGATTAATTGAACTTTAATTTATAATGAACTTAGTCCTGATAGTATTTTGCAAATTATGTTGTAGGTCAATAGCTCGCGTTATAGCTTCCCTATGTTTTTTATATGTTTCTAGAGAAAACTAAGTTGAAATATGATAGTAGCAATGATGCGGACTAGGTCCGTGATCTAAGGTTTATCCTCATTGCTGCACAGAAGAATTACGTCCTTGATGCACCGCTAGGTGACAGACCTATTGCATAGTTTGAAACGACCAATCACCTCTGTAGTCCAGGACCCACCAAAAGAGCAGCACAACTCATCGATGCTACTAAAGCCACATGGGATGAGGATCTGGTTCAGTCGGTATTTACCCCTTTCGATGCAATAGAGATTTTAAAGACCCCTCTTTGCACTAGGAGAATTGATGACTTCTCGGCATGGCAAGAGGAGAGACGGGGAAATTTCACCATGTCACCGGCCTATCGCATGATCATGAGAACCAAACTAAACAGGGGAAAACTAGCTTGATGAGAGTGGTGGAACTTCTGATATGGGGGTGGGCAGCAAGGGATGGAACTTCATGTGGCATATGTGAGTCCCCTCCAAGCTCTGGGTCTTGATACTCAAGTACCAAAATCACATGTTCCTGTAGCTCCAAGACACTTGCATTGGTTGTCTCCCGAGGTGGATTGTGCAAAGATAAACATGGATGCAATTGTGTCATGCAAGGGTAATTTCGAAGATGTGTGAGCGATCTGTAGGAGTAACAATGGAGCCTTTCTGGGTACTTCGACAATTATTTTCATGAAGATATTGATTCTACGACACCTGAAGCGCTTGCTATCTGAGAAGCCATGGCTTCGTCAGAGGATGACCTCTATATTGAGCAGATCCACGTTGCCTCGGATTGTAAGATGGCGGTAGATGATATCAAGTAGGGTAGTTCGGTGAGTTATAGAGCAATCATCCACGAGATTATAGAATATTCTTTGCCATTTATTTTTCGTAAAATAGTTCATGAGTTTCGGAGGTCAAACTATGAAACTCGCAGTTTAGCAAAGCATGCACTTTCTCTAGTGGGTGGCCCCCAAGTTTGGTTAGGTCATCCGAAAACCTTCCGTCCGTCCCTGTAAATATTGTGACGAATTAATAAAGCATGTCTAATAGGTTGCACGGAAACATAAGAACTACCAACACCGATAGATTTAAACATTTTTTGAAAATTCAAACATTTTTTTTCAAAGTGAAATATTTTTTGAAACACATACATTTTCATCATTTTGAATAAATTTTTAAAAACTCGGACATTTTTCTAAAACTTGATCAGTTTTTGGAATCTCAGCTATTTTTAATCTGTGAAACATTTTTTAAAACCAGGAAAGTCTTTTGAAATTTAAAACATAAAATATTTTAAAAGGAGAACAACCTTTTGGATGTATGGCTTTTTTTCCAAAACATGAACATTTTTTGAAACTACGATCCAAATTTGGAAACCCAAAACATTTTTTTAAAATTTGTAATTTTTTTGAAAAACAAGATGTTTTTTACATTTTGAAAAACACAAACAATATTTGGGAAACAAATTTTTTTAAAATTCTGAACAAATTTTGACCATTTGTTTAGAACTGCAATTTCTGATTTTTTTTTGTTAAAACCAAAAAAATAGAATTATTTTAATTTTTTTAAAAATAAAAGGAAAGAAAAACTAGTGAAGATAAAAAATGAAAAACCAAAAAAATCCGTGAACAAACAAACTAAGAAACGGGTCCTAACTACTTGTGCTGGGCCATCTACAGTTTGCTCGCTGCTCACCTGTGCGAAGCACTGTCATTGAGTGACGTATAGGGTGGAATGGAACTATTTGGAGGCAATCATGAGGAAGTTGGGGTTTGCTGCACCATGGGTAGCCATTGTCATGAACATGGTCAGGACCGTCTCTTTCTCTATCTTGTTTAATGGAAGTAAATTGGAGGAGTTCAAGCCAACACGTGGAATCCGTCAGGGAGATCCTATCTCTCCATACCTTTTCTTGCTAGCAACAGAGGGCCTTTCGTGCCTCTTGAAATCTCAAAGTGAATCATCCCAAGCCAGCGGCATTAAGGTGGCGCCATCGGCACCGTCGGTGAACCATCTTTTATTCGCGGATGATAGCCTGCTGTTTTCTAAGGCGAGTGTAGATGGAGCAGAGGAGGTGTCACACCTTTTGGATACATATTGCAGGGCATCGGGCCAACGTATTAACAGGGATAAGTCTTCTATATTCTTCAGTAATGGATGCCCTCAGATTGTGAGAGATGCAGTCAAGGGGCATCTACATGTTCCAAATGAGTCTCTTAGTGACAGATATCTGGGCATGCCCACAGATGTGGGACACTCGAAGAAAGGTACGTTCAAATACTTGAGTGACTGCGTTTGGGACAAGGTAAAAGGCTGGATGGGGAAGTGTTTATCAGCTGGGGGAAAGGAGGTACTCATCAAGTCAGTGGCTCAGGCTATCCCTGTTTACTCAATGTCATGCTTTAAGCTGCCAAGAGGTCTGTGTGATCACATCAATTCTATAATTAGAAAATTTTGGTGGGGCTGCAAGCAAGGACAAAGGAAGCCAGCTTGGGTTTCATGGGAGGTTATGACAAGGCCAAAGTACCTGGGAGGCCTAGGATTTAGAGACCTGGAACTTTTCAACCTCGCACTATTGGCGAGACAGGCCTGGAGGGTGTTGCAAAACCCCACGACTTTGAGTGCCAGAATCCTCAAAGCATCATACTATCCCACAACAGATTTGCTTAGTGCTGAACTTGGTTCAAGGCCATCGCAGATTTGGCGTGCAATTTTGGAGGGTCGGGATATTCTGAAACAGGGTATTATCCGAAGAATAGGTAACGGGCTGACGACAAACATTTGGACACACAATTGGCTACCAAAGGAGGGTTCGCTACGACCTATCACCTGTCTGATCCCGGATCCACCTCAACTTGTTTCAGACCTGCTTACTCCAGCAACGGCCTCTTGGAACGTTGACCTAGTCCGTTCTCTTTTTCTCCCAACTGATGCGGAGGCGGTTCTGAAAATCCCGGTGTGCACAAGCAATGTTGATGATTTTTGGTCATGGAACCCAGATTCTAAAGGAAGGTTCACTGTCAGTTCAGCGTACAGATTCATTATCAAGACAAAGATAACGCGAGAGAATTGGCTCGAGGGCAGAGGCGGGTCATCTAGCTCAGACCGGGAATAGAAGGATTGGTGCAAACTTTGGTCGATGACCGTCCCATCAAAGATAAGGGTGTTCATGTGGCATCTAGTGTTGGGGAACGTAGCAGAAATTCAAAATTTTCCTACCTATCACCAAGATCTATCTATGGAGAAACCAGCAACAAGGGGAAGGAGAGTGCATCTACATACCCTTGTAGATCGCTAAGCGGAAGCGTTCAAGAGAACGGGGTTGAAGGAGTCGTACTCGTCGTGATCCAAATCACCGGAGATCCTAGTGCCGAACGGACGGCACCTCCGCGTTCAACACACGTACAACCCGGTGACGTCTCCCATGCCTTGATCCAGCAAGGAGAGAGGGAGAGGTTGATGAAGACTCCATCCAGCAGTAGCACGATGGCGTGGTGGTGGTGGAGGAGCGTGGTGATACAGCAGGGCTTTGCCAAGCACCGCAAGATATGAGGAGAAAGAGAGGTAGGGCTGCGCCAACAGGAGAAGAACTTCGTGTGTTGGGCTGCTCCTATGCCTCCACTATATATAGGGGTAGAGGGGGCTGCGCCCCCACCTAGGTTTCCACCCCCTAGGGGCGGCGGCCAGCCCTAGATCCCATCTAGGGGGGCGGCCAAGGGGGGGAGAGGGGGAAACTTGCCCCCAAAGCAAGGTGGGGCGCCCCCTCCCCAAACCCTAGGCTCCTTGGGCCCTTGTGGGGGGGCGCACCAGCCCACCAGGGGCTGGTCCCCTCCCACACTTGGCCCATGCTGCCCTCCGGGGATGGTGGCCCTACTTGGTGGACCCCCGGGACCCTCCCGGTGGTCCCGGTACGTTACCGATAAAACCCGAAACTTTTCCGGTGACCAAAACAGGACTTCCCATATATAAATCTTTACCTCCGGACCATTCTGGAACTCCTCGTGACGTCCGAGATCTCATCCAGGACTCCGAACATCATTTGGTAACCACATACAAACTTCCTTTATAACCCTAGCGTCATCGAACCTTAAGTGTGTAGACCCTACGGGTTCGGGAGACATGTAGACATGACCGAGACGTTCTCCGGTCAATAACCAACAGCGGGATCTGGATACCCATGTTGGCTCCCACATGTTCCATGATGATCTCATCAGATGAACCACGATGTCAAGGACTCAATCAATCCCGTATACAATTCCCTTTGTCTAGCGCTATTGTACTTGCCCGAGATTCGATCGTCGGTATACCAATACCTTGTTCAATCTCGTTACCGGCAAGTCTCTTTACTCGTTCCGTAACACATCATCCCGTGATCAACCCCTTGGTCACATTGTGCACATTATGATGATCTCCTACCGACTGGGCCCAGAGATAGCTCTCCGTTTACCGGAGTGACAAATCCCAGTCTCGATTCGTGCCAACCCAACAGACACTTTCGGAGATACCTGTAGTGCACCTTTATAGCCACCCAGTTACGTTGTGACGTTTGGTACACCCAAAGCATTCCTACGGTATCCGGGAGTTGTACAATCTCATGGTCTAAGGAGATGATACTTGACATTAGAAAATCTTTAGCATACGAACTACGATCTTTGTGCTAGGCTTAGGATTGGGTCTTGTCCATCACATCATTCTCCTAATGATGTGATCCCGTTATCAATGACATCCAATGTCCATGGTCAGGAAACCGTAACCATCTATTGATCAACGAGCTAGTCAATTAGAGGCTTACTAGGGACATGGTGTTGTCTATGTATCCACACATGTATCTGAGTTTCCTATCAATACAATTATAGCATGGATAATAAACGATTATCATGAACAAGGAAATATAATAATAATTAATTTATTATTGCCTCTAGGGCATATTTCCAACAGTCTCCCACTTGCACTAGAGTCAATAATCTAGTTCACATCGCCATGTGATTAACACTCACAGGTCACATCGCCATGTGACCAACATCCAAAGAGTTTACTAGTGTCATTAAACTAGTTCACATCATCATGTGATTAAGACTCAATGAGTTCTATGTTTTGATCATGTTTTGCTTGTGAGAGAGGTTTTAGTCAATGGGTCTGCAACATTCAGATCCGTATGTACTTCGCAAATCTCTAGGTCATTCTGTAAATGCTGCTTCCACGCTCCACTTGAAGCTATTCCAAATGGTTGCTCCACTATACGTATCCGGTTTGCTACTCAGAGTCACTCGGATAGGTGTTAAAGCTTGCATCGACGTAACCCTTTACGCCGAACTCTTTATCACCTCCATAATCGAGAAACATGTCCTTATTTACTCCAAGGACAATTTTGACCGCTGTCCAATGATCCATTCCTGGATCATTCTTGTACCCCTTGACTGACTCATGGCAAGGCACACTTCCGGTGCGGTACATAGCATAGCATACTATAGAGCCTACGTCTGAAGCATAGGGGACGACCTTCGTCCTTTCTCTCTATTCTGCTGTGGTCGAGCTTTAAGTCTTAACTTCGTACCTTACATCTCAGGCAAGAACTCCTTCTTTGACTGATCCATCTTGAACACCTTCAAGATCATGTCAAGGTATATGCTAATTTGAAAGTACCATTAAGCGGTTTTGATCTATCCTCATAGATCTTGATGCTCAATGTTCAAGTAGCTTAATCCAGGTTTTCCCTTGAAAAATACTTTTCAAATAACCCTATATGCTTTTTAGAAATTCTACATCATTTCTGATCAACAATATGTCAACAACATATACTCATCAGAAATTCTATAGTGCTCCCACTCACTTCTTTTGAGATACAAGTTTCTCATAAACTTTGTATAAACCCAAAATCTTTGATCATCTCATCAAAGCGCACATTCCGACTCCGAGATGCTTACTCCAGTCCTTAGAAGGATCGCTGGAGCTAGCATACCTTTTAGCATCCTTAGGATCGACAAAACCTTTCTGATTCTATCACATACAACCTTTCCTTACGAAAACTGGTAAGGAAACTCGATTTGACATCCATCTGCCAGATTTCATAAATGCAGCTAATGCTAACATGATTCCGACGGAATTAAGCATCGCTACGGATGAGAAAATCTCATTGTAGTCAACTTCTTGAACTTGTGAAAAACTCTTCGCCACAAGTCGAGCTTCATAGACGATGACATCACCGTCCACGTCCGTCTTCTTCTTTAAAATCCATTTATCTCAATGGCTTGCCGATCATCGAGCAAGTCCACCAAAGTCCATGCTTTGTTCTGATACATGGATCCTATCTCGGATTTCATGGCTTCTAACCATTTATCGGAGTTTGGGCCCACCATTGCTTCTCTATAGCTCGTAGGTTCATTGTTGTCTAGCAACATGACCTTCAAGACAGGATTACTGTACCACTCTGAAGTAGTACGCATCCTTGTCACCCTACGAGGTACGGTAGTGACTTGATCCGAAGTTTCATGATCACTATCATAAGCTTCTACTTCAATTGGTGTAGGTGCCACAGGAACAACTTCCTGTGCCCTGCTACACACTAGTTGTAGTGACAGTTCAATAACCATATCAAGTCTCTACCATCCTCCCACTCAACTTTTCGAGACAAACTTTTCCTAGAGAAAGGACCCGATTCAAGAAACAATCCCTATTGCTTTCGGATCTGAATTAGGAGGTATACCCAACTGTTTTGGGTGTCCTATGAAGATGCATTTTATCCGCTTTGGGTTCGAGCTTATCAACCTGAAACTTTTTCACATAAGCATCGCAGCCCCAAACTTTAAGAAATGACAGCTTAGGTTTCTCTAAACCATAGTTCATACGGTGTCATCTCAACGGAATTATGTGGTGCCCTATGTAAAGTGAATGTGGTTGTGTCTAATGCCTAACCCATAAACGATAGTGGTAATTCGATAAGAGACATCATGGCACGCACCATATTCAATAGGGTGCAACTATGATGTTCGGACACACCATCAAACTATGGTGTTCCTGGCGGTATTAATTGTGAAACAATTTCCACAATGTCTTAATTGTGTGACAAAACTCGTAACTCAGATACTCATCTCTATGATCATATCATAGACATTTTATCCTCTTGTCACGATGATCTTCAACTTCACTCTGAAATTACTTGAACCATTCAATAATTCAGACTTGTGTTTCATTAAGTAAATATACTCAACATCTACTCGAATCATCTGTGAAGTAAGAACATAACGATATTCACTGCATGCCTCAACACTCATTGGACTGCACACATCAAAATGTGTTACTTCCAACAAGTTGCTATCTTGTTCCATCTTACTGAAAACGAGGCTTTTCAGTCATCTTGCCCATGTGTATGATTTGCATATCTCAAGTGATTCAAAATCAAGTGAGTCCAAACGATCCATCTGCATGGAGTTTCTTCATGCGTACACACCAATAGACATGGTTCGCATGTCTCAAACTTTTCAAAAACGAGTGAGTCCAAAGATCCATCAACATGGAGCTTCTTCATGCGTTTTATACCAATATGACTTACATGGCAGTGCCACAAGTAAGTGGTACTATCATTACTATCTTATATCTTTTGGCATGAAAATGTGTATCACTACGATCGAGATTCAATAAACCATTCCTTTAGGTGCAAGACCATTGAAGGTATTATTCAAATAAATAGAGTAACCATTATTATCCTTAAATGAATAACCGTATTGCGATAGACATAATCCAATCATGTCTATGCTCAACGCAAACACCAAATGACAATTATTCAGGTTTAATACTAATCTTGATGGTAGAGGGAGCGTGCGATGTTTGATCATATCAAACTTGGAAACACTTCCAACACATATCGTCAGCTCACCTTTAGCTAGTCTCCGTTTATTCCGTAGCTCTTTTATTTCGAGTTACTAACACTTAGTAACCGAACCGGTATCTAATACCCTGATGCTACTAGGAGTACTAGTAAAGTACACATTAACATAATGTATATCCAATATACTTCTATCGACCTTGCCAGCCTTCTTATCTACCAAGTATCTAGGGTAATTCTGCTCCAGTGGTTGGTCCCCTTATTACAGAAGCACTTAGTCTCGGGTTTGGGTTCAACCTTGGGTTTCTTCACTAGAGCAGCAGCTGATTTGCCGTTTCATGAAGTATCCCTTCTTGCCCTTGCCCTTCTTGAAACTAGTGGTTTCACCAACCATCAACAATTGATGCTCCTTCTTGATTTCTACTTTCGCGGTGTCAAACATCGCGAATACCTCAAAGATCATCACATCTATCCCTGATATGTTATAGTTCATCACGAAGCTCTAGCAGCTTGGTGGCAATGACTTTGGAGAAACATCACTATCTCATCTGGAAGATCAACTCCCACTCGATTCAAGTGATTGTTGCACTCAGACAATCTGAGCACAAGCTCAACGATTGAGCTTTTCTCCCTTAGTTTGCAGGCTAAGAAAATCGTCAGAGGTCTCATACCTCTTGACGTGGGCACGATCCTGAAATCCCAATTTCAGCCCTCGAAACATCTCATATGTTCCGCGACGTTTCAAAAACGTCTTTGGTACCTCAACTCTAAACTGTTTAACTGAACTATCACGTAGTTATCAAGACGTGTATGTCCGATGTTCGCAACATCCACAGACGACGTTTGGGGTTCAGCACACTGAGCGGTGCATTAAGGACATAAGCTTTCTATTGTCCGCATAATCGCTACTGTCAACTTTCAACTATATTTTCTCTAGGAACATATCTAAACAATGGAACTAAAGCGCGAGCTTACGACATAATTTGCAAAGATCTTTTGACTATGTTCAGGATAATTAAGTTCATCTTATGAACTCCCACTCAGATAGACATCCCTCTAGTCATCTAAGTGATTACATGATCCGAGTCAACTAGGCCGTGTCCGATCATCACGTGAGACGGACTAGTCATCATCGGTGAACATCTTCATGTTGATCGTATCTACTATACGACTCATGCTCGACCTTTCGGTCTCTTGTGTTCCGAGGCCATGTCTGTACATGCTAGGCTCGTTAAGTCAACCTAAGTGTTTCGCGTGTGTAAATCTGGCTTACACCCGTTGTATGTGAACGTAAGAATTTATCACACCCGATCATATGTGGTGCTTCAAAACGACGAACTTTCGCAACGGTGCACAGTTAGGGGGAACACTTTCTTGAAATTTTTAATGAGGGATCATCTTATTTACTACCGTCGTTCTAAGCAAATAAGATGCATAAACATGACATGATATGGCCAATATCATTTTGCTCCTTTTGATCTCCATCTTCGGGGCTCCATGATCATCATCATCACAGGCATGACACCATGATCTCCATCATCATGATCTCCATCATCGTGTCTTCATGAAGTTGTCTCGCCAACTATTACTTCTACTACTATGGCTACCGGTTAGCAATAAAGTAAAGTAATTACATGGCGTTGTTTAATGACACGCAGGTCATATAATAAATTAAGACAACTCCTATGGCTCCTGCCGGTTGTCATACTCATCGACATGCAAGTCGTGATTCCTATTACAAGAACATGATCAATCTCATACATCACATATCATTCATCACATTCTTTTGGCCATATCACATCACATAGCATACCCTGCAAAAACAAGTTAGACGTCCTCTAATTGTTGTTTGCATGTTTTACGTGGCTGCTATGGGTTTCTAGCAAGAACGTTTCTTACCTACGCAAAAACCACAACGTGATATGTCAATTGCTATTTACCCTTCATAAGGACCCTTTTCATCGAATCCGATCCAACTAAAGTGGGAGAGACTGGCACCCGCTAGCCACCTTATGCAACTAGTGCATGTCAGTCGGTGGAACCTGTCTCACGTAAGTGTACGTGTAAGGTCGGTCCGGGCCGCTTCATCCCACAATGCCGCCGAATCAAGATTGGACTAGTAACGGTAAGTATATTGAACAAAATCAACTCCCACAACTACTTTGTGTTCTACTCGTGCAAAGAATCTACGCAATAGACCTAGCTCATGATGCCACTGTTGGGGAACGTAGCAGAAATTCAAAATTTTCCTACGTGTCACCAAGATCTATCTATGGAGAAACCAGCAACGAGGGGAAGGAGAGTGCATCTACATACCCTTGTAGATCGCTAAGCGGAAGCATTCAATAGAACGGGGTTGAAGGAGTCGTACTCGTCGTGATCCAAATCACCGGAGATCCTAGTGCCGAACGGACGGCACCTCCGCGTTCAACACACGTATAGCCCGGTGACGTCTCCCATGCCTTGATCCAGCAAGGAGAGAGGGAGAGGTTGAAGAAGACTCCATCCAGCAGCAGCACGACGGCGTGGTGGTGGTGGAGGAGCGTGGTGATACAGCAGGGCTTCGCCAAGCACCGCGAGATATGAGGAGAAAGAGAGGTAGGGCTGCGCCAACTGGAGAAGAACTTCGTGTGTTGGGCTGCTCCTATGCCTCCACTATATATAGGGGGAGAGGGGGCTGCGCCCCCACCTAGGTTTCCACCCCCTAGGGGCGGCGGCCAGCCCTAGATCCCATCTAGGGGGGCGGCCAAGGGGGGAGAGGGGGAAACTTGCCCCCAAAGCAAGGTGGGGCGCCCCCTCCCCAAACCCTAGGCGCCTTGGGCCCTTGGGGGGGGGGGGCGCA
The DNA here is from genome assembly GCA_963921465.1 of Triticum timopheevii. Taxonomy (NCBI): domain Eukaryota; kingdom Viridiplantae; phylum Streptophyta; class Magnoliopsida; order Poales; family Poaceae; genus Triticum; species Triticum timopheevii. The sequence goes on along the minus strand of OY997274.1, from coordinate 442,349,696 downwards.
CCAGCCCACCAGGGGCTGGTCCCCTCCCACACTTGGCCCATGCTGCCCTCCGGGGATGGTGGCCCTAGTTGGTGGACCCCCGGGACCCTCCCGGTGGTCCCGGTACGTTACCGATAAAACCCGACACTTTTCCGGTGACCAAAACAGGACTTCCCATATATAAATCTTTACCTCCGGACCATTCCGGAACTCCTCGTGACGTCCGGGATATCATCCGGGACTCCGAACATCATTTGGTAACCACATACAAACTTCCTTTATAACCCTAGCGTCATCAAACCTTAAGTGTGTAGACCCTACGGGTTCGGGAGACATGTAGACATGACCGAGACGTTCTCCGGTCAATAACCAACAGCGGGATCTGGATACCCATGTTGGCTCCCACATGTTCCACGATGATCTCATCGGATGAACCACGATGTCAAGGACTCAATCAATCCCGTATACAATTCCCTTTGTCTAGCGCTATTGTACTTGCCCGAGATTCGATCGTCGGTATACCGATACCTTGTTCAATCTTGTTACCGGTAAGTCTCTTTACTCGTTCCGTAACACATCATCCCGTGATCAACCCCTTGGTCACATTGTGCACATTATGATGATGTCCTACCGAGTGGGCCCAGAGATACCTCTCCGTTTACCGGAGTGACAAATCCCAGTCTCGATTCGTGCCAAACCAACAGACACTTTCGGAGATACTTGTAGTGCACCTTTATAGCCATCCAGTTACGTTGTGACGTTTGGTACACCCAAAGCATTCCTACGGTATCCGGGAGTTGCGCAATCTCATGGTCTAAGGAAATGATACTTGACATTAGAAAAGCTTTAGCATACGAACTACAATCTTTGTGCTAGGCTTAGGATTGGGTCTTGTCCATCACATCATTCTCCTAATGATGTGATCCCGTTATCAATGACATCCAATGTTCATGGTCAGGAAACCGTAACCATCTATTGATCAACGAGCTAGTCAATTAGAGGCTTACTAGGGACATGGTGTTGTCTATGTATCCACACATGTATCTGAGTTTCCTATCAATACAATTATAGCATGGATAATAAACGATTATCATGAACAAGGAAATATAATAATAATTAATTTATTATTGCCTCTAGGGCATATTTCCAACATCTAGCACGTCACTCGTTACCTACAACAGATGTCCTCAACAAGAGAAACATGTCCACACGAGATGCGTGTCCACTGTGCGGCTCTCCTGACTCATGGCGCCATGCGCTTGTTGCCTGCACATCAGCGAGGTGCACGTGGGCTCTATCTGATCCGGAGCTTGTCGCTAGAATGGCGGAGAACACTGAACCGCGAGCGAAGAATTGGATCTTCCAGCTCCATGAGGTTCTTGAGCATAAACTTTTCACAAAGATGGTCGTCACATTATGGGCGGTATAGTACGCCAGGAGGCAGGCTATACATGAAGGAATATTTCAATCACCGATGCAGACCCATTCTTTTGTGGAGTCCTATCTTCGCGAGCTGGAACAAATCAGGGTAAAAACTACTCCTCGGGTTTCTGCCATACCTAGGAGGGAAACGGAACAAAGATGGATAGCCTCTCCACCGGGCTTGGTGAAGTTCAACGTCGATGGAGTGGTGGCAAGGCGCAGCCGCGGTGGGGCTGTTGCCGCAGTTTGCCGAGACCATACGGGTCTATACCTAGGATCATCGGCGGTGGTTTATAATGGAGTTTTTGATCCAACGATCTTGGAAACTTATGCGTGAAGGGAGGCTCTGGCACTTGCCAGCGATCTGCAAGTGTCACATATGATAATAGCATCGGATTGCCAAGGTGTGGTCAATGACATCAATCAAGGAACAGGAGGCCCGCATTCTGCAATCATTGAGGAGATTTTGGGGCGAACAAATATGTTTACTTCTGTTTCTTTTGTTCATGAGCGTAGAAATTTTAATTTCGAGGCTCACAATCTTGCCAAATTAGCTTGTAATCTTCAGTCTGGTAGACATGTATGGTTGGTCAACCCTTATGACCAATGTATTGTACCCATGAACATCATCGATATTTAATAAAGTGGCGAGATTCCTCAAAAAAACAAAAAAAGAGTGGCGTATAGGGTTTTCCAAACAGAAAAGTGCCACTATATGGCCCGAGACTTACTCCCTCCATCCTTAAAAAAATGTACTTTCAACTTTGTTGGAGTATCTTAAAGTTTGACCGAGTTTGTGCAAAAATATATAAATTTTTGTGAAACGAAATAGGTATATGATGAAAATATATTTTATCATGAATCTAATGCTACTAATTTGATGACATAAATGTTGGTGTATTAATGTATAAATAAAAAAGTCTGATTTTCCAACAAAGTTTGACTTTCCAACTGAGGGAGTATGCCAGAGAAAGCATTTCGTGCTTAACTTTTGGCCCGCTAGGTCCCATTTCCATGACTATTGGAGCACTAAATTTTTGTCTCCTCACTAAAAAAAAACCTAGGTTAAGAAAACTGTTCCTCTTCACCAAAATGCATATGTGTCTGCAAAAATTGCGTAACCTCCAAACTAAAGAATAGATTCGCTTCATAGATATAATATAATATAATCCCTTTGTCTCGAAACGTATGACGTTTTTTGATATTATGATACTATGAGAGTGTTCAGAAAAGTCTTATATTTTAAGACAGAGGGAGTAGCTTACAAGTTTTTGTTGACAACAATGCCGATGGTGTCTATATAATCACTATTGTTAATACAAGCAGGAAAACTGATATAAACATAATCCGACCTGCTAATTTGTTAACCTCTTAAAGAAGATAACATACATGTTGTCCCCTTTTAATGTGGATGAAATAAGAAATGATGACTATTGTGCATTTGTTTCGGTGGGAGCGAATTATTCAGAGCATGTTTGGATCCAAGAGACTATTTTTAGTCTGACTAAAACTAGTCTCTTTTAGAGGCTAAAGTTTCAATCACCCCTAACTAAAAAGAGGCTAGAACTAGTCTTGAGACTAAAAAATTTTAGTCAGAGGAACCCTACTAAAATATGGATTAGTCCTCTCTCTCCTCATTTAACTCCTCTTCTTTAACACATGCGAATTCTGGATTGCAGGGTTTGGAGGATAATAAATGCTCATTAACTCGATTTTAGTCTATTTTGTATTTGTATTCAAGCATGGGTGAGGTTAGCAAGTTTTAGTCTCACAACTTTTAATCATGAGACTAAAATGTATCCAAGCACCCTCTCAGCTAGCCCATTCTACATCGGTGACTACAATTCACTTTCATGCCAATTTGGTGACAAGCAGCCAAAACGTTGGCCGACTATTTGGCATGCCAAAGATTTGGCGGGCCAGCAGGGGCCGAATCCAAACAGCTCAATACACACCCACAGTCACCCGTTGACATTTCTTCACAAACAAATGATTCGTGGGGAAGTTTAGAGCAGCTACAGCCGAATCTCTCAAACCTGCCTTATAGGTTCTGGCGGGCCACACGGTCACTGTTCGGTCATTTTTTTTACCCAGACGGGCTCCTTAAATGGGCCTCAAACGGCCGGGCTGACCGACACCCCATATATCTAGCTTAAATATGAAGTGCACAGGCATGCCCGTCACGTCGATCTGACGGCGGGTCCCACGCAGAAACGCCCGGAAACCCGGCGGTCCAACAGACGCCGCGTTGCGCCGGTCCGGCTTGCTGCCCAAGACCAAATCCGGGTATTTAAGCCGGCCGGCGTCCCGTAACCCTAACCCATCGTTCCCCCTTTTCGCGTCGCCAGCCCGAGCCCATCCACCTCCTCCCTCTCCCGCTCCGACGCACTGCCCACGGTCGTACGCTCGGCCCACGCTCCGGCACTCCGTCATGGTCTGAAGCAAGATCACCTACTACGCCATGCTGACGCCGAAGCGCTGCTACGAGATCCAGCAAAAGATCCGAGCAAGGCAAGCCGCACGCGCCGCCCACATCGCTGCCGGGCTGTCTCTGAACTCACCGGAGCTGGAGGAGGAGGAGGAGCCGCGGGAAGAGGAGGAGGAGGAGATGGCTCCAATGGAGGTGGAGGAGGCGGAGGAGCCGGACCAGCAGGTGTCGGCCTTCAACATGGAGCAGACGGAGGCGGAATTCGGCGTCGCCCAGTCCGACGAGATGGCCAAGCAGCAAGCTATCCTGGAGTCCATCCAGGATGAGGCCTATGTGGAGGGCCAACCGGGTATTCCTCCGGCGGGAGCAGGCGGAGTCGGACGCGCTCTTCGCCGAACTCGATGCGGAGATAGAGGCGAAGGAGGCCGGAGTGGAGCAGCTGGAGGTGCCCGAGGAGCCTGAGTTGCAGCTGCCTCCCAGGCTGCCGGAGCCGGACACGGTGATCGTCGTGATCTCCGATGAGGAGTAGTTAGGATCGACGTAGTATGTAGGTTATATTTTTTCTATGTCTTTGTATGAATATAAGAATCGAGTGAGAGATGTCTGAATGTAACAAGCGAAATTTAAGGCGCATCCAGTCACTGCATGCGGACGCGCTCGGATGCGTCCGCAAGCGTTTGAGGGGCCATATTTGTCTTCCATTTGTCATATGTGTGTAGATGCTCTTACCCATCACCTGCATGAAAATCTTTGTCAATTTCCTAAGGAAAACAAGAAGATAAAAGCAATTGGGAATAGCCCCCTATGATATTTTGTCATTGTGAACTTGCATATGTATATAACTAGCAAAAGAGCCCGTGCGTTGCAACGGGAGAAAAAAATGTAACACACACTCTTAACCCAACAACCATCACTCAATAGGTCCATCTCTTTTAAATTTGCGAGGCATCATATTTGTGTTGCCACTTATCCTCCTTCTCACCCTCGCCGGCGATGGCCTCGGTGTTCACACAAAACAACAACAAAAACGTGTTTGAATATGATTAATCCTAAGGCGTCTCTCTCCCTCTCTCCTCCCTCCCCCCCCTCCCCCCCCCCCCCCCCCCGCTCTCTCTCTCTCTCTCGCGCTCGCTTTCTCTCATTCTCGCGATGAGAAATCTGTTGTTTCCCCTGCGACATTTTTTCAAAGGTATGCATGTGTAGTTGTTGATGTTTTCTTTTGCCTATATGGTTATAGTGGGGTGTTTATTTGCAATCCGGATCGCCGCCGGTAGGAAAGAAAAAAACGGATCTTCGCTAGAAATTATAAGTTTGCTTTCAAAACAATATTTTAAAAATATTTAACAGGTAAAATTAACGTCATATTTAGATTTCACACATTTTTCTAACAAAATTTCATATATAATATGTTAAAATCGAAGTTACGGTTTAAAAGATACGGATAATTTAGAAAATTATTTGTTTGATTTAAATATATTCCAAAATAATATTAAAAATACTTAATAGGTAAAAATAATCTCATATTCATATTCTACATATTTTTCTAATCATATTTCATATATAACATGTTCAAATCGGAGTTACGGTTTAAAAGATATGGATGATTTAAAAAAGTATTTGTTTGACTTACATATGATCCGCGGATGAATTACGTAAAATATCAGGTTTTTTTCGAAAAACATAAAATAACGGTTCGGGTGTGACTTAAATCCGGATGGCGAGTTGATTTCAAGAAAAGATAGGGACTTTTGTGTAAAATACGAAAAAACAATTCGTTTTGACTTAAAACAGGACTGCGGGTTGAATTCTCTGAAATAGAGGGACTTTTCTGAAAAATGCCATGACGGACGAAAGAAACCCAATTTGCTTTATTATTAGGTGAAGATAAAGATAAAGATAAAGATTAGTAGGGAGAAAATGACGGGCACTACAATCGCGCAGGCTTGATGGGCACATAAACGGACACGGCCACGGACACAGCCACGTCCCAATCATCACTTCCGGCCTGCCTCAAATCCTTGTCCATCCCTACTGTTCCAATTCAATAACGCTCCATCTACGTAAAGCGTTACGAAAGCTTACGTAACTTGATTAAACTAAATCCTCTCCCCCCGATTTTAACCGGGGTGGGCTCCTTCCTTCCCCTCTCTCCAATCCCAGCCCACCACGTCGCTGTTTACGTTACTTTACGTTTGTGTTTTACGTAGATGTAGCATTACTGCTTCCAATTACATCGAACCCGTGGATCCCAACACAAATAGAATTTGTTCTAAAAGAACAGGGACATAATTTAAATTTAAACCGAACTATTTGAAATTCAAACTTCCGAAACCCGACTACTCTCTATCACGTGGCAAACCATTGGGCCAGCTGGAACGACTCACCGCGCCGGAAGAAACCTATAAAAATCCCTTCTTTCCGCCTCGGCTCCCCCGCGTGACATGATCCATTATTCATGGCGCACGCCACCGTCCAGGGCGCGCCCATGACACGCCCGTGCCCGCGTCCGTCGGCTCCCCTGATCGTCTTCCTCGTCCTGCTCGCCTCCTGCTACCTCGCCCTCACGCGCCTGCCCGCCGCGGCCCCGCTAGCCGCCCTGATCGCCCCGTCCGCGGGCCATGCCTCCGGCCACGGCGCTGTCGACAGCTGTGCCGGGTTCTACCGCGGCGCGGGCGCGGCGGGGAGGCGCGCGGTGACAGCGTCGGTGGAGGAGTTTGGGGCCGTGGGCGACGGCGTCACGTCCAACACGGCGGCGTTCCGGCGCGCCGTGGCTGCGCTGGAGGAAAGGGGTGGCGGCGGTGGCGCCAGGCTGGAGGTGCCGGCAGGGAGGTGGCTCACGGGGAGCTTCAACCTCACCAGCCGCTTCACGCTCTTCCTGCACCATGGCGCGGTCATCCTCGGCTCCCAGGTACGTGATCCATCCATTGATCCATGTCCGCTAGTTCCTCTTCCTCTTCTTGTTCTTGTTTCATTTAATTTAGTATTCACATTTATTTCTCCTCTCAAATCTTGCTACTACAAATCAATAGTGCACACTACTGAGTGAACGGAGTAGTATTTTCTAGCATCGGAACTCAAACATACACACATCTACTAAATGCAAATTTATTTTCTGATGATAAGAACAATCATGGTGATCATGCCTACAGTTTCTTTTACATTTTTTCTTCTGCGCATAGCTAAGCTTTCCAGTAGTACAGAAACTAGAATCTCAATCCATGTTCATGTTTGATTGGAGGCTGCAAAACTTGCTTCAACGCTTGTGCTGTCACTGGTCACTGACCAATTAAAAAAAAGAAAGGGGGGAGATGCTGTTGTGGGTTGGAATCCTGCACATGCTCGCAACGGTTGTTGGTTTCTTCCTGTGATCTCTGCAGCTTTCACATGTTATTGTTCTAACTGCAACACACTGTGTGTGCCTTTGCTTTGCCCTTACTTCTGCTTGGACTGGCCTGGCTTGATGCTATACTATTCTACTACTTTGCTTGTAGTGCCGTCTCATCTGCTCCGTATTGCTAGCACCAAATGGTTACACAAATCTCTAGTTTGGAGCTTTCTGCACTAGCCAGTACCCATTTTTGGTAGTACATGCAAATGCAGTGGGCATACTAATTTTAAGGATTAATTTACTACTAGTATGTATGGAGAGTTTATGTGAGATGAAATTGCTGAAGAGATTCCCTCATATCAGGATACTGTCTACTAGTGCTTTCATGTGAGTGGCGGCTTAGTAGTGCAAAGTTGTTGGGAAAGAAAGCATGATTAAGAGCGTTAGCTAGGAGTTTGACATGGCTGCCATATGCACTGGCACTACAATAATCCACCACCTTATTCTATAGGACAATTATGGCCTGGTTTTAAAGTCCAACATGGCAACAGGTGAGATTATCTTTAAGGGGACCAATCCCCAGACTGTAGAATTAATTAATCATGCCACTTCCTATTTAAGTAGTCGAAGAATCTGTACTAGTACTGCATAAAGTTGATTGTGTAAATTTATTTAAGAAGTGCATAGTGTTGATTGTAGCGTTGAACTGTGATGTGCAGGATCCAGAAGAGTGGCCTCTCATTGCGCCATTGCCTTCTTACGGGCGCGGAAGGGAAAGATTAGGACCGCGCCACATTAGCCTCATACATGGGCAAGATCTAAATGATGTTGTCATTACTGGTACAGCAACTGTTTAACAGTCTCTGCTTTCAAATTTGGTCAAGTAAATATAAATTCTTCATGCAAACCAGAGAGCTGAAGTAACTTCCTGTAACAGCCGATTTAAACACAAATTTCAGTTTGTGGGGCATACTTGTCGAGAAAACAGTTTGGAGTATACTTGTCGGGGAAATAGTTTGTAGGGTATATCATGTGAAGAATTAGCTTTGACTGTACTTGCAAATTGTACTGCTTTTCCATGTCAGGTAGCAATGGGACCATAGATGGCCAAGGCAGGATGTGGTGGGAGCTATGGTGGAACCGGACTTTGAACCACACAAGAGGTCATCTCATCGAGCTCGTGAATTCAACCAACGTCCTGATCTCCAATGTCACCCTACGCAACTCCCCATTTTGGACAGTGCATCCGGTCTACTGCAGGTTAGTTCATCATGCTGATACAGTGGATTATCACCCTGTTTCCTAGTAGAGAACAATCCTTATTTGTCTTGCTTCTAAAACCATAAGCTGACAGCGAATATTTAATGTTCAGAAACGTGGTGATTAAGGATCTGACTATACTAGCTCCCCTGAATGCTCCAAACACTGATGGCATTGATCCAGGTTTGTGCACTTAAATTGACAGACTGTTCTCTCTTAAAACCTTAGTTAAGTATAAAATTTGAATTTATAGCTAGTTACGTTTGTACTTCATATGTGACACCTTGTGATGATGATCTTTGATGTACTAAATACAAACTGGCTTTGCAAAGAGCAAATTTATCCATGACAGTTCTCTTCATGAACAATAACAGACTCAAGTTCAGAAGTTTGTGTCGAGGACTGCTATATCGAAAGTGGAGATGACCTGGTTGCTGTCAAGAGTGGTTGGGATCAGTATGGGATATCTGTAGGAAAACCCAGCTCAAACATTATCATCCAGCGGGTTTCAGGCACCACACCTACGTGCTCCGGTGTGGGTTTCGGAAGCGAGATGTCGGGTGGGATATCAAACGTGCTTGTCCGCGACCTCCACATATGGAACTCTGCTTCTGCAGTGAGGCTAAAGACCGATGTGGGGCGCGGCGGGTACATAACCAACATCACCATCGCCAATGTGACGATGGAGAAGGTCAAGGTGCCAATAAGGTTCAGCCGGGGTTCAGATGACCACTCGGACGACAAGTATGACCGAACAGCACTACCGATGATCAGTGACATTCATATTGTCGACATTGTTGGTGTGAATGTGCACCGCGCACCGATGCTGGAGGCGGTGCACGGCGCGGTTTATGAGGGGATATGCTTCAGAAACGTTAGCCTGACAGCGATAAGGCGTCAGATACGGTGGCAATGCGAGTCTGTGTATGGAGAGGCGCATGAAGTTTTCCCTGCACCTTGTGAAGAGTTGAGGAATAATGGATCTTCTTCTTCTTGGTGTGGCCTTCCCTGAGCAACTATACAGAACTTGTAAGTTTTTGATGGGTGAAATGGGGTGTCTATACTTGCGTTTAGAGAAGGACAAGGATAGAACTTACAGGCAGATTCAACACTGAAAACTTGTATTCTTTGTTTTGTAAAACGTCTAGAGGGCACAAAGGTCTTTCTGTATGTTTGTCCATTGCAAATGAATTCACTGATCGAATATAGAAGGCAATTATCCTTTCTGCCAAGTGTGCTACCCAACGTGTAGGAGCCTCCTCTTCTTATGTCATCCCTACCTATTAAAATATAGTTCATAATAGATTTATTCTCAGTAAAACTTTGTAAAGTTTGACCAACTATATAGAAAAAAATTATATGAACACTCAAAGTACCAAATATATATGTATGAAAATAAATTTCATAATGAACCTGGCGGTATTGATATGGTATTGTAAATGCTGATAATTTTTTCCGTAAACTTGGTCAAAGTTTACACAGTTTAACTTAAAAAGAAAACTAATTTGCACTATATTTTGGTATGGAGGTAGTAGCAATGTAAAGCTGATCATATCCCGGGCCGAGCCCGAAGCATAAATCCCGAGCCTGGCTCGAAACATGTGAACAGTACATTTTTAATTAAAATAAATACTTTCGGGGTATAGCACATAATATTACACCTATTTTTAATAATTTTGGTAACTTCGGCCTTTCGAGCCAGGCTTCGGATGGAAAATTGAGCCCGAGCCCGGCCTGAGCCAACGGGCTGGGCTGCCCATGATCGGGTGAACTTTTTCTTAATATATAGTGAACTTTTTATAATACACATAATTAACAATTTCCGAAAATAAATTTTTATTTTTAAGTATCTGGCTCCTAAAAACAATAGCGGTTTTTTTGGGTGAAAAATAAACTAAAAAACGAAAAACAAATGGAAAACTGCTCACGGACAGAATGGGCCGGCCCAGTCGCGTCTGGCTTCAGCGAAGCCTCCACTATTTGGAGCTCTAGACGTCCAGATCAAGGGAGGATGGGGGTGGAGGGTGGGGGTGCAACTGGCATCTCTCCGAATTTTTGACCCGAAACCTCCAAAGATATATAGTGGTTTATGTATGAAATATTGACCGGATCTGACCGGCGCCGGCGAGCTCAAGGAAGAGATGTTTCTTCTGAATTTTTTACCCGAAACTTCCAACACTTTCGCTTCGGTAGACCCCCTTCAACACAAGGACGGCTAAGATTGTCCCATACGCCTTCATAACGGAGGGCATGATGGGCATAAATCGAAAAAGAGGCCGCCCTCCTGCTGTCCCGCAAGTAATGTATACGTATATGTATACGCTTTTGTTTTTTTTCGGCCGGGTCGCCCCGGCAGCGCGCCCACCCCCGCACGCCCACGTCCCCTACGCTAATTACGCGCTTACAGGCATGCATGCATGCATGGATGGCGCGGTTACGGGCCCCGCTGCCGATTGCTGCGCTGCGGCCTGCCCCCGCTTCCGCCTCGGCCTGCGGCGCCCGCTTCCGCCTCGCGTCGGCCGCCCCCGCTTCCGCCTCGGCCTGCGGCGCTCGCTTCCGCCTCGGCCTGCGCCGCGCTGCCGCCTCGCCTCGCGTTGGCCGCCCCCGCTGAGGCGCTGCCCCCTGCCCCCCGCCCCCGCTGCCGCCTCGCCTGCCCCCGACCCGCGCTCTCCCTCCCATAAATCCGCCCCCGACCCGCGCGCTAGCCTCACATAAACCGCCCCTGACTCCGCCTCTCCTCTTTCTTCGATCCCCGACCCCGCGTTCTCCGATCGATCTCCGGGGCGGCGGCTCTCTCCGGCGCGATGCCTCGTGGACGCGGATGCTTCGGCTGGCGTTGGTTCGGCTGGGGAGGCGGCAGTGGAGGCGCAGGGAGCAGTCGCCGGGCGGTTGGCGGCGGCGGAGGCGGCGGCAGCGGTGGTGGACGAGGTGGTGGACGCGGCGCCGTGCCGGGCGGTCTGTGGCCCTCTAGCCTCAGCGGGCCGCAGACCGTCGATATCTACTGGCACGGCATCCCCGTGCCGCCGTCGTGTCGCCTAGCACACGGCTGGCACGTGACAAGCGACGGCTATGCCACGCCTGGGCCGGCACAACCCGGTCCGTGGAACCCCGAAGGTCGCCTCAACTTTTGGGTAGGCCGCGACTTCGACACCGTCGTCAGCTTCTACAAGTCTCGGGGCATCCGCGTGGACGCTCCAAACGTGCCCTCGCGCCCCCCGCCGCCCCGGTTATGCAGGCCCGTGCCGGTCGGCGCGCTCGCGCAGGCGCGCCGGCCGCTCCCGCCGCTCCAGCGGCCGCCCCTGAGTTTCACATCCCGCCGGAACTAGCAGCGATGCAAGAGGAGGGCGACCCGTTGGAGTCGCCGGGTTTGATCCGCGCGATCCGGAACTCCACGTCGGAGACTGGTTGGATGCCGCCGGAGGATGTTGTTGACCCGAGGGACCCGGTAGATGAGCCGGGATACTGGCAGGCGATCAGGGAGTCGACCGATACACTAGCGCAACAGTCGTCTACAGTGGAAGAATTTTTCGGAGACTTGGGCAGTTCCGATGACTCAGACGGCGGCGAAGACGGCGGTGAAGACGGCAGGCAGACGGTAGTGGTTGATCTTCTGAGTAGCGAGGAGGAGTAGTTAGATTTGTTTTAGTGTTAATCTTTCCACTGCCCTAATCTTTCATGTAAAATTTCGTTTGAATGTAAAATATCCTAAATATGAACGAAATTATGTTGCTTTAACGAGTAATGGAATGGTTGTAGAATGTATCACTTATTGATATAGTTTTTGTTATTAATGGGATATTTCCATTGATATTGTAAAAAGGTGAAGTAAACACATAAAAAAATATGAACGAAATTATGTTGCTTTAACGAGTAATGGAATGGTTGTATAATGTATCACTTATTGATATAGTTTTTGTTATTAATGGGATATTTCCATTGATATTGTAAAAAGGTGAAGTAAACACATAAAATACCGGCAAAAAATTTAAGCAACATAAAAGAAAGAACCCAACCACCGATGCTGAGCCATAGAGGAGAAGTTACCCAAATCAAGCCCGTAGGCGACTCGCGCGGCTGATTGAGCCCACTAACGGGCCCAGAAACGGGGTCCAACGGGGCACCCCCCCCCCCCCCCCCGCGCTTCCGAGGTGGGACTAAATATGGCGTTGCAACTCGCCCCTCAGTGCACGCGACCGACACAAGGCTCAGGAGGCCGTTTTCTGTGCTGTCACCGGCCGGCCCAGTTCGGCCCATGGTGGCAAGGCGCCACTCGCCCCCTCCCACGGCCCACGCCACCCTCCCCTCGCCCGCGCGGGGCAATTTTTTTGTGTGGGCGTGTTGGAGGCGTGCATTGGGCGGGGAGATCGAGGAGGATGCGGCGGGGCGGGTCAAAGTCGCTGGGTGCGGGGAGCGAGGCTGATCCGGTCGGTGCGTGGTGGCGGGATCCTAGGGAGGCGCTGGTTGGCCAGTTGGGGTCCGGGGTAGGTGGGATTCGGTGGGTCCGTGGCGGCGGGATTCGAGGGAGGCGCTGGCCGTTGGCTGGGATGCGAGGTAATCTGTGGCGTGTATATGAAAAACATGCATGAGACAATAACACGGGAAAAACATGGCATGCGACAATAACACGAACGGGTGCGTTTTTTCACCACGTTGGTCAACCCAGGTAGTATAACACATGCAATGGCATCATCATCATGAAACGACAGCAAACAAAATAAACAGAATTTTGAAACTGCAGACAATTGCACCAAAGTTCGTTGCTCGTTGCACTAGCTCGGGGTACGTGGGTACTGTCGAGGGTGATGCCAACGAGCGGAAAAAGTTCCGTGACATTTGGCGGAGTCAAAAAAAAGTAGTCGGGAACCCCCCTCCGGTAGACCGTAAAAGAGTCTAGTTGCACTGTGGACACATGATCGCATGCATGCAATTGCACCAAAGTGGTCAGACATGCGGGCACGGCCTACGTAGGGCCCCACGCAAGGTTGGAACGAAACCGGACACAAAACCAACGTTGCGTCACGTCCGGCCAGTGTTTTACGGCATTTTCACGGGGAAAATCCTAGGAAACGCGTCGAGCGTCGGAAAATATGCAAACTGGCGTGGGTGCTGTCGAGGGTGATGCCATCATGCGGAAAAAGTTTCGTGCCGTTTGGCGGAGTCAAAAAAAAAGTAGTCGGGAACCCCCCTCTGGTAGACCGTAAAAGAGCCTGGTTGCACTGGGTGTACGTGATCGCATGCATGCAATTGCACCAAATTGGTCGGACATGCGGGCACGGCCTACGTAGGGCCCCACGCAAGGTTGGAACGAAAACGGACACAAAACGAACGTTGCGTCACGTCCGGCCATTGTTTTACGGCATTTTCACGGGGAAAATCCTAGGAAACGCGTCGAGCGTCGGAAAAATATGCAAACTGGCGTGGGTGCTGTCGAGGGTGATGCCATCATGCGGAAAAAGTTTCGTGCCGTTTGGCGGAGTAAAAAAAAAGTAGTCGGGACCCCCCGGTAGACTGTAAAAGAGCCTGGTTGCACTGGGTGTACGTGATCGCATGCATGTAATTGCACCAAATTGGTCGGACGTGCGGGCACGGATTATGTAGGGCCCCACGCAAGGTTGGAACGAAAACGGACACAAAACGAAAGTTGCGTCACGTCCGGCCATTGTTTTACGGCATTTTCACGGGGAAAATCATAGGAAACGCGTCGAGCGTCGGAAAAATATGCAAACTGGCGTGGGTGCTGTCGAGGGTGATGCCATCATGCGGAAAAAGTTTCGTGCCGTTTGCGGAGTCAAAAAAAAGTAGTCGGGAACCCCCCTCCTGTAGACCGTAAAAGAGCCTGGTTGCACTGGGTGTACGTGATCGCATGCATGCAATTGCACCAAATTGGTCGGACGTGCGGGAACGGATTACATAGGGCCCCACGCAAGGTTGGAATGAAAATGGACACAAAACGAATGTTGCGTCATGTCCGGCCATTGTTTTACGGCATTTTCACGGGGAAAATCCTAGGAAACGGGTCGAGCGTCGAAAAAATATGCAAACTGGCGTGGGTGCTGTCGAGGGTGATGCCATCATGCAGAAAAAGTTTCGTGCCGTTTGGCGGAGTCAAAAAAAAGTAGTCGGGAACCCCCCCGGTAGACCGTAAAAGAGCCTGGTTGCACTGGATGTACGTGATTGCATGCATGCAATTGCACCAAATTGGTCGGACGTGCGGGAACGGCCTACGTAGGGCCCCACGCAAGGTTGAAACGAAAACGGACACAAAATGAACGTTGCGTCACATCCGGCCATTGTTTTACGGCAGTTTCACGGGGAAAATCCTAGGAAACGCGTCGAGCGTCGGAAAAATATGCAAACTGGCGTGGGTGCGGTCAAGGGTGATGCCATCATGCGGAAAAAGTTTCATGCCGTTTGGCGGAGTCAAAAAAAAAGTAGTCGGGAACCCCCCTCCGGTAGACCGTAAAAGAGCCTGGTTGCACTGGGTGTACGTGATCGCATGCATGCAATTGCACCAAATTGGTCGGACGTGCGGGCACGGCCTACATAGGGCCCCACGCAAGGTCGGAACGAAAACGGACACAAAACGAACGTTGCGTCACGTCCGGCCATTGTTTTACGGCATTTTCACGGGGAAAATCATAGGAAACGCGTCGAGCGTCGGAAAAATATGCAAACTGGCGTGGGTGCTGTCGAGGGTGATGCCATCATGCGGAAAAAGTTTCATGCCGTTTGGCGGAGTCAAAAAAAAAGTAGTCGGGAACCCCCCTCCGGTAGACCGTAAAAGAGCCTGGTTGCACTGGGTGTACGTGATCGCATGCATGCAATTGCACCAAATTGGTCGGACGTGCGGGCACGACCTACGTATGGCCCCACGCAAGGTTGGAACGAAAACGGACACAAAACGAACGTTGCGTCACGTCCGGCCATTGTTTTACGGCATTTTCACGGGGAAAATCCTAGGAAACGCGTCGAGCGTCGGAAAAATATGCAAACTGGCGTGGGTACTGTCGAGGGTGATGCCATCATGCGAAAAAAGTTTCGTGCCGTTTGGCGGAGTCAAAAAAAAAAGTAGTCGGGAACCCCCCTCCGGTAGACCGTAAAAGAGCCTGGTTGCACTGGGTGTACGTGATCGCATGCATGTAATTGCACCAAATTGGTCGGACGTGCGGGCACGGCCTATGTAGGGCCCGACGCAAGGTTGAAACGAAAACGGACACAAAACGAACGTTGCGTCACATCCGGCCATTGTTTTACGGCATTTTCACGGGGAAAATCATAGGAAACGCGTCGAGCGTCGGAAAAATATGCAAACTGGCGTGGGTGCTGTCGAGGGTGATGTCATCATGCGGAAAAAGTTTCGTGCCGCTTGGCGGAGTCAAAAAAAAAAGTAGTCGGGAACCCCCCCCCCGGTAGACCGTAAAAGAGCCTGGTTGCACTGGGTGTACGTGATCGCATGCATGCAATTGCACCAAATTGGTCGGACGTGCGGGCACGGATTACATAGGGCCCCATGCAAGGTTGGAACGAAAACGGACACAAAACGGACCGTAAAAGAGCCTGTTTGCACTGGGGGTACGTGACTATGGCAAATGATTTTTGTTTTCATGTAAGTTTGCATGACGAAAATACTTTATAGGAATAATTACACGAATTTACAGAATTATAGGAAAAATGCATGGCACGCGCGGCCCCACCCTAACCCACCCGCATAGTTAATAGCCGGATCTAACCCCCTACTGGCCCCACCTATTGCTGACGTGGCGGGAAGGGAGTGGCCCTCGAAGGTGTCCCGGCTGTAGCCGACTCCAGCCGATCCGAGGAGGTCAAAGCCCTGGTGGACCTCGCCTCGATCGGGGGTCAAAGCCACGCCGCGTCCATGATCGCGAGTCCACGCCGCCTCCACGATCGCCACTAGTCGCCGCCTAACCCTAGCTGCCTGCGCCCGCCGCCCCCGACGCCATCTGCGGCTGACGCCGCCACCGACGCCCCCGACGCCATCTGCCGCCGACGCACCTTCACGCCGACGCCCCCTACGCCCTCGACGCCGACGCCCCCTACGCCCCCGACGCCACCTTCGAGCCGACGCCCCCGACGCCGACGCCCCCTACGCCACCGACGCGACCTCACTCCGACGCCCCCGACGCCGACGCCCCCGATGCCACCTTCACGCCGACGCCCGACGCCCCCTACGACCTCGACGCCTCCTTCGAGGTAACTCCCGAAACCTTCCCCCCGTCGCCGCCGTAGACGCGTTCTGACGCCGACGCCAACTTCCTAGAGTAATTAGAAAATATTTTTAGAGTAGGCCTAATATTTTTAGAGTACTTAGAAAATAATTTGTTTTGAAACAGGGCATTAAAATATAAGCATAACCTTGATCGTTGAATATTTTGTCCCAAGGTCAGTACACTATGTACTTAGAGAATAATGTGAGAATGTCTAATTTGATTATGTCTAATGTGAATGAGGTTATATATCTAATTTGGCTATAGTTTTGGTAATAATGATGCATGCATGATAGCTTATATATGTATGAATTTTGTTTGCAGTTAGCAACGCCAGCGCGCCATCGTCCCCAAGGGCCGGCACCGATCTCATGGCACGAGGTACTATGCATTCATCATGTTTATCATGTACGCATACATAGTAGCTAACATTATTTTTGCTCCTATTCCTAGCGATGGAGGAGTACGGAGAGATTTTTTGTTTGGTTGAGAAGTGGTGTCTCTTGGTCAGCAAACTAAACTCTAGGCAGAAAACGCGGTTTGCGAGCACTAGTCTTGAAAAAATGTTGATGATTCCTAGTGTGCTGATGCGAAAATGTTTGCTCAAGTTTATTATTAAATCATATGCATTGGACAGAAAAAGGTTCATCATGCCATCAAAAAACGGTGCGATATCATTGCGCACCGAAGATGTGTATGACATTTTTGGGTTACAGAACAAGGGCAAAGATGCCATGAAAGCCCTAGGTAAAGGGGGTGTCGGTGTCAAAACCGGCGGATCTCGGGTAGGGGGTCCCGAACTGTGCGTCTAGGCGGATGGTAACAGGAGACAAGGGACACGATGTTTTACCCAGGTTCGGGCCCTCTTGATGGAGGTAAAACCCTACGTCCTTCTTGATTAATATTGATGATATGGGTAGTACAAGAGTTGATCTACCACGAGATCAAGGAAGCTAAACCCTAAAGCTAGCCTATGGTATGATTGTTGTAATGTATGTTTTGTCCTACGGACTAAAGCCCTCCGGTTTATATAGACACCGGAGAAGGCTAGGGTTACACAGAGTCGGTTACAATGGTAGGAGATCTACATATCCGTATCGCCAAGCTTGCCTTCCACGCCAAGGAAAGTCCCATCCGGACACGGGACAGAGTCTTCAATCTTGTATTTTCGTAGTCTTGGAGTCCGGAGGACGATGATAGTCCGGCTGTCCGGACACCCCCTAGTCCAGGACTCCCTCAGTAGCCCCCGAACCAGGCTTCAATGACGATAAGTCCAGCGCGTATATAGTCTTCGGCGTTGCAAGGCGGGTTCTCCTTTTAAGTTCCATGTACCTGCCGAACAGTGTCCGACTTCCTCATAAATGTTGTGTTTCTTGGCTTCTACGCCCAATAATGGCCTTCTTCCACGCGTCGCACGAATGCGAAAAGCCAGGGTATCTTTTATGTTTCACCCCCTAGTCGTGCAAGCCATCCGCCTACAAAAGAGGCAAAAATCCAGATCCAAATCACACCATCTTCCTTCCGCGGATATTCATCGGAGCGCCTTGACCCAAAAATCCATTCCATCATGGACCATCGGTGCGGCTCCTCTTCTCGCGCTCCCAGCCCACTGCCAGGAGATTGGAGGAGATGCTCTGTTCCACACAACGAGCTAGTGAAGCTCCAAGCGGGGGGATATCTCCCTCCGGCCTTCATGGTCCCGGTTCGAGCGGGGCTGGCCACCTACCAAGGTGGGAAGCAAGCAGAGGCTACCCCAAGTCCCAACAAAGGGGAGCGGGTATGCTTCGTCCCCTATCTGATAAGGGGACTCGGATTTCCTATACATCCGTTCCTCCGCGGGCTCCTGGAGTTCTACGGACTCCAGCTCCATCACCTCACACCCACCTCTGTCCTGCATATCGCGGGTTACGTAGCTCTTTGTGAGCTGTTCCTGGGCATCGAGCCCCATTTTGCACTACGGAAGAGGTTGTTCTGCCTAGTACCCCGTTCTCACGAGGGATCTATATATCAAGTGGGCGGCGCCGAAGTATGGCACATTGCCGGGACTGGATATCCATCCGGAACCCCTAAGAAGGCGTCCGAAGACTGGCCTTCGGAATGGTTTTACATAGAGGACGCTCCGCTGCCGGACCCAGTCCGGGTCGGCCTCCGGAGTTCAGTGCTGCTCCTCTGAAGAAACGCCTTAGTTGGCGCCCGCGGAGTCCCCAATTGGAGGAAGACAAGAGCGTCCATTACCTGATGGGCCGAATAAAATTACAAGCCCATTCCGGGTTGACCATGATTGGAATCATGGCAACATGCATCATGCGGGGGGTACAGCCATTGCAATACAGGGGCCACCCCATGTGGGATTTCAACGGGGAGGACGATGCCACCCGCCATGGCCGCAAAGGCCAGATTCGACTGAGGACCTGGTGCAGATCCTGTCCGTCCTGTACAAGGGGGAGAAGGAGGACTTCCTCCGAACGAACCCCTTGAATGGGTTTTCCATGAATAACCCTCGGGGCTGGGTAAGCGAGCACTTTTAAGGGCTCAACCCGTGCTTTCAAAGTTTAAGCTTCTTACATTATGTCTTCGGCGCAGGAACTGCGCCGGATTGTGGAGGACATGGTAAGTCCGGCTCCGCAACCTGAGGATCCAGAGAGATCCCAGGATCCGGCCTCCGAAGAGGATCCGGACATCAAGGTGGAGCTGATCGACGGGGTGTTCCACCAGCTCGGCATGGATAACGCTTTAGTCGCCATTACGGCGGACTACCCCGGATTATATCCGGCTTTCCAGGTGATTGTGACCGAGGTCCGAACACCATTATCTCTTCCTTGCCCATTTCTGACCTTCGCGAACGATGGTGTTTTGCAGGAAGCGCCTTCAAGGCGGGAAGCCGAGCCTGCTGCGGCTGACCAACAAAGGCCAGTCTGGACCAGCAGGCGGAAAAGGAGCGCGGCACGGACTGAAATGTCGCCGCAAAGGTATAGCTCGTATTTAAATATTCAGAGCAATGTTCCTAGGAAGCGTCTGAGTGCTCATGATCCTTATAGGAGAAAAAGCGCCCACCGGACTGCGGGCGTAGAGGTTGCCGATCCGACCTATACCAGTCAGGCTCCAGCGCCCGGCCTGGAGGGGGAGGCAAGCGCAAGGCGCGGGCCGGATACTCCTCCAATGGAGGACGCCGACAGACCGTCCGCCACCAAGTCTGAGGTGGAGAGCGCCATGAACCACAGGCGCTGCCGGACAGTATTTCGTGAAGCGTGCTTCTCGCCTGAGGCATTGAATGCTTTTAACGCGGGGGATGCGCACCTCCGTGCTGCTCAAGATGGTTTTACCAGAGCCACAGAGCAGTATGTAAAAGACATACAGGTAAGGGAATTTAATGGTTATATATGCCAGTAGCAACCGAGACTTAAAGTAGTTATGTTAACTGATTTAAGGATCATTTGAAACGCAGGCTCTTACCGAGAAGAATGCCCAGCTGTCTCAGGAGCTGCAAGAATGCAAGGCCCAACTTGAGGCCGCACTTGCTGCTGCGGGAGGAAACACAGAGGCCCCTCCTGGTAACACATTTGTTTGGTAAATATAAGCGCTGTGCGGCATGCGCGCAAGTCTAATAATGCCATTGCAGGTGCTGCCGGACAAAATTTGGACAGGCAGGAACTGCTGCGCCAGCTGAAGGCCGGCGAGAGGGTGCTGAATAGAGTACAGCAGGAAAGGAACAAGCTCCAAGACGCCCACGCCCAGCTTGGAGAAGAGCTGAAAGGCGTTCGGGTCGAGCTGTCCGGCTCCGTTAAGGAGAATCAGCGGCTTCGTCGCGGCATCTATAGTAAGTGCTTGAGCGAACTCCTTTGAAAAGAAGAGTTCAGCGTGGAAGTCAATTGACAGAATATGTCTTGTAGGTATACTCACAGGTCGCCCTGCGGAGGAGATGCCCGTATCGACGGGTGATCAGCTTCCCGAGATGTTGCAACTGCTCGAACGAGTTCGGCAGGCGATGAGCGGCATCGTCCAGGCATTATGGCCAGTCGTCTCCCTACCCGAGGGCCTTGGGGAGCTTGCGGAGAAACTCCAGGGAGTGCAGCAGCGCTTCCATTTATGGAAGATTTCGGCCTGCCGCCAGGGTGCCAGGGAGGCTTGGGCCATGGTGAAGATGCGGTACAAGAAGGCGGATCCCAACCATATGGCCGAAGTTGGACCGGTGGGGCCCGATGGGAAGGAGATCCCTGTGAGTTTAGTATACAGCCAAGTAGAGTTGGCTGCTAAATTTTCCCAACGAGACTGTAAGTTAGACAGCCTGTTAGACGGGATTGAGGAGGAATACAATCAGTAAATTTGACAATGTATTTTAAAATGACATGTGAAATGCCTTCTAGCTGGATTGTAGATCGTTTGTCTTTGCTGACCTTTTCGCTTCGACCTCCGGCCCTAGAGTCCGGAGTGTGTCCGAATACCTTTTTGGTTAAGAAACAACCGGGGTATGCATGGAGACCAGGCGTAGGGGTCATTAGTGCTTTATCAGACAAGTGCCCAACTAGTTATGTTATATTACATGGTTAGTAAGAAACATCTTCCAGGGAGAATAGTTCCGTTAAGGGTTCCTTTCCCTGGGAGGCATGCCCTAAAGTGCATGTCCGGACTGCGAGAAAAGCAGAAAAAAAACATCAGGGGGCAGATAAACAGGTAGGTAAAAAAATCATCTTTCAAGTCACCGATCGAATATTCCCTTAAGAATGCTAGCTTTCGGCTTCACCCAGTCTGAGGTACACATCCGGCTGACCCGGCAGTAACAATCGCAGAGGTGCTCCCTTTACCTCCTAGCCGAACAATCGGGAACGTAGGGTTAAGCACAGGAGCCAGGCAACCCAGCTTGGCCAAAACTTAAGTCATATCGATGCATATAATGGTGAGTAAAAGGTACATGTGGAAGCATGACACATGTGTTGGGCATAAAGCCCTTATAATTGAGCTTCTGGAAAAGAAGCCCCCAGGTATAATGAGTGCGGATAGCACATCAAGTGTATGCGAGTAGGCCCTTGAGGACCTTTTAGTAGAAGGGTTAAGAGAAGAAAGGGAAACAAAGGACAGCTGAAGTAAAAAAAATTTGAGCGGGGGAAGGGGACGAACTCTTAGTCCGGCACTAGGCGTAGAATCTTCGGAGGCGGGCTGCATTCCATGGGTTCAGCTCGAGTCGGTTGTCCGACGCATTTCGTAGACGGTACGCCCCGCCGGTCAGGACTTGGTCGATGATGAAGGGGCCCTCCCATTTGGGCTTGAGCTTGTCCTTTTTCTTGTCCGGCAGGCGTAGAACTAGTTCGCCAACGTTGTAAGTCTTGGCCCGTACTTCTCTGCTTTGATATCTTCGAGCCTGCTGCTGATAAAATGCGGAACGAGCCTTGGCGACGTCGCGTTCCTCCTCCAATGCGTCCAAGCTGTCCTGCTGATCCAGCTCGGCTTCTCGTTCTTCATACATGCGCACTCGAGGTGAGTCATGAATGATGTCGCAGGGCAAAACTGCCTCTGCGCCGTATACCATAAAAAATGGTGTGAATCCGGTAGTACGGTTGGGCGTTGTCCGCAGCCCCCAGAGTACGGAGTTGAGCTCCTCTACCCAGTGCGTGTCGGATTTTGTAAGTGACCGCACTAGTCTGGGTTTAATGCCGCTCATTATTAGACCATTTGCTCGTTCCACTTGACCGTTGGTTTGAGGGTGATAGACTGAAGCGTAGTCGAGCTTAATGCCCATGTTTTGCACCATGACTTAACCTCATCAGCCATGAAGTTTGTGCCGTTGTCGCTGATGATGCTGTGGGGGACACTGTAACGGTGTACGACCCCGGATATAAAGTCTATCACTGGTCCGGACTCTGCCGTTTTGACTGGTTTGGCCTCTATCCATTTGGTGAATTTATCCACCATGACCAATAGGTACCTTTGCTTGTGGGTTCCCCCTTTAAGGGGTCCAACCATATCAAGCCCCCAGACCGCGAACGGCCAGGTAATGGGTATAGTTTTGAGGGCGGTGGGTGGCATATGGCTCTGATTAGCAAAGAGCTGACAACTGATGCATCTCTGGACTAAGTCCTGGGCATCTGCTCGGGCCGTCGGCCAATAAAATCCTGTATGGAATGCCTTTCCTACAAGGGCCCGGGCTGCTGCGTGGTGTCCGCCTAGTCCGGCATGAATTTCAGCCAGGAGGTTTCGCCCTTCCTCTTCGGAGATACACCTTTGGAGGACTCCGGTTGTACTTTTCTTATAAAGTTCTCCCTCATGGACCTTGTAGGCTTTCGATCGCCGGACTATGCAGCGGGCCTCATTTTGGTCTTCGGGAAGTTCCTGCTTAAGCAAGTAGGCTAGGAATGGTTCTGTCCACGGGGCGATTACTGCCATTATGTCGTGGGCTGAAGGTGTTATGTCATCGGCTGAATCGCCGGTTGGCGCAGTTGTTTCCGGTGTGTCATTTCCGGACTCCCCTTCCCATAGTACGGACGGCTTGAAGAGCCGTTCCAGGAAGATATTTGGAGGGACAGCGTCACGTTTTGCGCCGATGCGTGCCAGTACGTCGGCTGCTTGGTTATTTTCTCGGGCTACGTGATGGAATTCAAGTCCTTCAAACCGAGCTGACATTTTTAGGACAGCGTTGCGATATGCTGCCATTTTCGGATCCTTGGCGTCAAAGTCTCCGTTTATTTGGGATATTGCAAGGTTTGAATCCCCGCGCACCTCTAGGCGTTGAATGCCCATGGAGATTGCCATCCGGAGACCATGTAGAAGGGCCTCGTATTCGGCTGCATTGTTGGAGTCCGTGTACATTATTTGAAGTACGTATTGGACTGTGTCCCCGGTTGGGGACGTCAAGACGACGCCAGCCCCCAGTCCGGCCAACGTTTTGGAGCCGTCGAAGTGCATAGTCCAATTGGAGTATGCGCCGTACTCTTTAGGGAGTTCGGCTTCTGTCCATTCAGCGACGAAGTCAGCCAAAACTTGTGACTTTATAGCTCGCCGAGGTTTGTAGGTTATATCGAATGGTAGGAGCTCAATGGCCCATTTTGCAATCCTGCCCGTTGCGTCGCTGTTGTTTATAATGTCATTGAGTGGTACTTCGGAGGCCACTGTTATCGGACACTCTTGAAAGTAGTGCCGGAGCTTCCGGGATGCCATGAACACCGCGTACGCTATCTTTTGATAGTGTGGGTAACGGGACTTGCAGGGGGTTAACACAGTGGATACGTAGTACACTGGTTTTTGAAGAGGGAATTTATGCCCTTCTGTTTCTCGTTCAACGACGAGTACCGCACTTACAACTTGATGTGTTGCTCGATGTATAACAACATAGGTTCGCCTAGGTTTGGCGCAGCTAGGACCGGATTTGTTGCTAATATGGCCTTTATTTCTTCGAGTCCGGCAGTGGCAGCATCCGTCCACTCGAAGTGTTCGGTGCGCCTAAGGAGGCGATAAAGGGGCAGTGCCTTTTCTCCCAAGCGGGAGATAAAACGGCTTAGAGCTGCCACGCATCCGGTCAATTTTTGTATCTGTTTGAGGTCTTTTGGAATATCCAACTGTGACAAAGCTCGGATCTTGGCCGGGTTTGCTTCAATTCCTCTACCGGATACAATGAAGCCCAGCAGCTTTCCGGCTGGTACGCCGAAAACGCATTTTTCCGGATTCAGCTTGATGTCATATGCTCTGAGGTTGTCGAATGTGAGCCTCAAATCGTTGACTAGAGTTTCGACGTGTTTGGTTTTGACGACTACGTCGTCTATGTATGCCTCAACTGTTTTGCTGATCTGGGTGGCCAGACATGTTTGAATCATGCGCTGATATGTTGCACCGGCATTTTTAAGTCCGAAGGGCATCGTGTTGAAGCAGAATGGTCCATATGGTGTGATGAATGCCGTTGCGGCTTGGTCTGCTTCTGCCATCTTAATTTGATGGTAGCCAGAGTATGCGTCGAGGAAGCACAACGAATTGTGTCCTGCGGTAGCATCGATAATTTGGTCGATGCAGGGGAGGGGGAAGGGATCCTTTGGGCAAGCCTTGTTGAGGTCTTTAAAGTCGACGCATAGGCGCCAGGATTTGTCCTTCTTTGGTACCATTACCAGATTTGCTAGCCAATCCGGATGTTTGATATCTCTGATGAATCCGGCTTCCAATAGTTTGGCTAGCTCTTCTCCCATTGCCTGTCTTTTGGGTTTGGAAAATCGTCGAAGAGCCTGTTTGACCGACTTGAATCCTTTTAGGATGTTTAGGCTGTGTTCTGCCAATCTGCGTGGGATTCCGGGCATATCCCAAGGATGCCAGGCGAAAATGTCCCAATTTTCCCGAAGGAATTCTCGCAGTGCGGCATCTACCTCGGGGTTCAATTGTGCCCCAATGGAGGCCGTCTTTGTTGGGTCCGTTGGATGGACCTAGAATTTTACTATTTCATCTGCTGGTTTGAAGGAGGTGGACTTGGATCTTTTATCGAGTATCACATCGTCCCTGTTCACCGTAGAGCGTAGCGCGGTGAGTTCTTCTGCCGCTAGGGCTTCGGATAGTGCCTCCAGGGCTAGTGCGGCTGTCTTGTTTTTGGCGCGGAGTGCTATGTCCGGATCACTAACGAGAGTGATTATTCCGCCGGGCCCAGGCATTTTGAGCTTCATGTACCCGTAATGGGGTACGGCTTGAAAAATTGTGAATGCCTCTCGTCCTAATATAGCGTGATATCCGCTGTTGAACGGGGCCACTTGGAACGTGACTTTTTCGGATCTGTAATTGTCCGGCGAGCCGAACACCACATCGAGTGTGATTTTTCCGGTGCAGCGCGCTTCCCGGCTAGGGATTATTCCTCTGAAGGTTGTGCTACTTCGCTCAATATGGCTCCAGTCTATTTCCATTTTTTGAAGAGTTTCCTCGTAGATGAGGTTTAGTCCGCTGCCGCCATCCATGAGGACCTTTGTAAGTCGAAAGCCGTCCACTATGGGACTAAGTACCAGTGCGGCTGGTGCTCGGGTTGTTCGGAATTTAGGTTCGTCGCTGGCGTTGAAGGTGATGGCTGTGTCGCTCCATGGATTTGCTGTTGCTACTTGGTAGACTTCGGCAAGGCCGCGGATTGTTCGTTTTCGCGTATTATTTGATGCAAAGGTCTCGAAGACTATTGATACCGTATCGGTATTGTTGGAGTGGTTGTCCGGGGCTAGAAGCTCCTCGCCACTTTTGGCCACCTGCCGTAATATCCAACATGCTCGAAGGCTATGTGTTGGGACGGCGCCCTCTGTACTATGAAGCTTACAGGGTCCGCAAGAGCCCAGTAGTGATGTACTGTTTCTGTGGGCTCTCGCCGTATTAGAGATAGATCGCATATGTCTGGGCGGGTGGGTGGAATAAAATCCGGATCTCTACCCATCTCGGGGCTTAAAGGCCGTGAAGTTTCCAATTTTGGAAGCTTGGATTGCTGGACGTTGTCCAACGAGTCCGGTCCGATGCCTGACTTTAAGTTCAGTGCTCGATCGAAGTCCGTTCCTCCGCGGAAATCCGGCGTGGAGGGTTTGGGAGCCCGGACATGTCTAGTTTTTAGTACAGGAGGAAAGTCGCCGCATTGTTCCTCTACCACTGCGACGTGGTGGGTGACCTGGGGAGAGTTAATCTCTCTCAGATCGGTTTTAAGCCCAATCTGATTGTAGTCCGTAGCGACTCCCAGGGCGGCGATGCGATCCAAGAGTTCGTTGACAGACGAGAGCTCTATCGGATCCAGCCGCTCGGTGAATTCTGAGCTGACGTGAAGATTGCTTTTGACGACTTGAGAAGTCATCGTCGAAGCAGTGGCCGGACAGGCGGTCATAAGAAAACCACCTAGCCGGATAGTTTGGCTGGCGGCCAAGGCCCCTTTGGCGAAAATACCGTCCTTGAAGACGGGTGGAGGCATCCTTCCTATCGGTGACGACACAGAGGAACTCTCAATGAAAGCACCAATGTCGGTGTCAAAACCGGCGGATCTCGGGTAGGGGGTCCCGAACTGTGCGTCTAGGCGGATGGTAACAGGGGACAAGGGACACGATGTTTTACCCAGGTTCGGGCCCTCTTGATGGAGGTAAAACCCTACGTCCTTCTTGATTAATATTGATGATATGGGTAGTACAAGAGTGGATCTACCACGAGATCAAGGAGGCTAAACCCTAAAGCTAGCCTATGGTATGATTGTTGTAATGTATGTTGTGTCCTACGGACTAAAGCCCTCCGGTTTATATAGACACCGGAGAAGGCTAGGGTTACACAGAGTCGGTTACAATGGTAGGAGATCTACATATCCGTATCGCCAAGATTGCCTTCCACGCCAAGGAAAGTCCCATCCAGACACGGGACAGAGTCTTCAATCTTGTATCTTCGTAGTCTTGGAGTCCGGCGGACGATGATAGTCCGGCTGTCCGGACACCCCCTAGTCCAGGACTCCCTCAGGGGGGTTAAAGGCGAAGGTGAAGGTGCCTAGTCGTTTTGTAGATTCGAAAATGGGGGAAATGATGATAGACGATCTGATTGAGAACATCGTTGCCAGTGGCACGTACGATGATGATTTCCTCCGTAGAATTGTTCTGGTTCTTCTGGGCACGGTTCTTGCACCGCAGTCCACCAGAGAAGTTCCTAATGCTTATTACAAGTTAGTGCACGATGTGGAGGCCATCAAAGCATATAATTGGAACGCATTTACTTTATGCGTTTGCGTGGAAGGCATCACAAAGACCTTGTCAGATCTTGAAAAATTTACTTGGCCGATCGGAAACCTTGCCCTCATACAGGTAAATCTTATGTTATATTTGTTTATTTGAAACTAAAGTTTGTGAATAGAATTTGCCGATATACTTCATGTTTGTGCAGTACATGTTTTGGGAGAAAGTGCAGCCACTGGATGAAGAGGCATTTGATCCACTAGCTCATGAGTATCCGTTGATGGTCAATTGGTCAGAAGATGAGGCTATGAAGCATGACGCGTACGACACGGCATACGGCCGTGGTAATGGGACGGTAAGTTTTAATGGTTCCTACTGCATGCAATTATGTTGCTATTTATGTGTTGAGAAATTTATATTGATTTAATATGTAACAGATTGATGACGTGATAAGTGAGAAGTACAGACAGACATTAATTGCTCAACAAGGAAGAAAGGCGAAGGAAGAATTAGAGCAAGAAGATGGAACAGATCGTGCCCAAAGAAGGAAAGATAATAGAGACGAGGCTTCTTTGAGCAGGGATACTACATTAGATCAAGTGATGAAATGCATCAAAGATATGCAAAAAGAAATTAGACTGCTCCCTAAAAAATGTGCTGAGGTAATTACTGATGTGTATTTCAGTTTGCATGGGATTATTGATAATTTATGCATGTAATAAATAATTTCGATGTGTCATTGTAGATTGTAGTGCAGAAGCTGGAGAAGGAAGGTCTTGCCTTCAGGGGGTTTCGTGATGACATTGAGTTTGTGGAGCATAGTGAAGCGTGGATGGGGAAGTATGGTCCATCAAAATACAAATCAAAATATTGGACAGATGTAAAATCAACTCCTGCAAAAGAAGACATGGACAACAGGGTGGATGCATCCTTCACCACCGGGAACGGGAAGAAATTGGCGCGTGATAAAGGTGTGCATCACAACACACCTGGTACAAGAGATGAAGGCGACCCCTTCGTTATTGATGACAACGGTAATTCACCCGACCCATCTCTTGAGACGGTAGCCACGAATGACTTTCCACCTTTTACTTCAACCCCCAAGAATATGAATGAAGTGTCAGACGGGTCTAGCGCCGATAAATCTGAGGAGTTTAGTATGGATAGTCTGAACACCCGTATTAAAAATGCGAAAGAAAGTGGCACTCAGGAGAGTGATGGGAAGGAGAATGATGGGAAGGAGAATGATGGGAAACGCAAGAGGAAACAGTCAAAATATTGCCTTTCACCTTACCAGCAGAACGGTGGACGTAAACGTGCAAAGAAAAGTAAGTGCTAAGTAGATTATTGTAGCAACATACTTCTGTCCTTGCATGCACACTTTATTAACTCATTGTTTCTTACTATTTTAGGTCTGTTTGGTATAAGAGCTGCTATGATTAATATTGATTACATTAACGAGGATCACATAGAGGCCGCAAAGATTTATATCCGGACACTGGCAGACTTGGAGAAGCTTCGCAGGAAAACTGTCGTGCACCTGACGGGAATTGGTGGGGAAACATGTACACCTGAAATGCTTCAAGCCATCATTTCGAAAAAATGGTTGCATGGCGGTGTAAGTATTAGCAATAATTTATTAAGTTGGACATGTCATTTGCATATAAATTATCTAATAGGCGTATTGATGTTATGTTATTTTGTAGGTCATCAATTGTTATTGCAACCATATGCAGACCCATAATCCTCGTGCTGACCGTCACATATTATCATCTTGGGTGTCCCACTGGCTTATTCTTCGTGCTGATGGAAAGATTGTCAACTCTAAGAGGCATTTTATGGATCATTTCACAAGCCAAACTAAAATGGTGTCTAGAGTTACTGAAGAGTATTTCATCAAAGATAAGGTACTTCAGTTTAGTATGATCATTCGTAGTATATCTGTGTGTACACCAACATGAATAAACTTTGTTGTAGGCATACTTTCCTTTTCATGTGGAAGAAAATCATTGGATAACAGTTCTTATGCACAACAAGAAAAAAGAGTTTCAAGTATTAAACTCTACTGGTAAATGCAGCAAAAGAGTTCTTGCAAAGATTGC
Organism: Triticum timopheevii; assembly: GCA_963921465.1. NCBI lineage: Eukaryota > Viridiplantae > Streptophyta > Magnoliopsida > Poales > Poaceae > Triticum > Triticum timopheevii. Next base: position 442,320,321 of record OY997274.1, on the reverse strand, counting down.
TAAGTTGGTAAGCTTACAACGTTACATAAAACAATATATATTTCTTCGAAAAGTACTTCATATGGATTTGTCAATTTTATTTCAGAGGGCAGAGATAGCTAATGATACAAAGGAGGTGAATGCTCTTATTGAAACGGATCATCATGATGTATCTTCCTGGCCAATAAGGGAGTACAATATGCCGTCACAAAAAGACGGGTATGTTGCAAATGTTGAATTAGTATGTACTTGTATGATCCATCTATAACTGACTTGTGGTTTCTTGCAGAGTCTCTTGTGGTCTTTTCGTGGTGAAATGCGTTCAACACTGGGACGGAGATGGTTGGGCATTTGAGTTCGATCAAGATGAGGTTAATGCTTCAAGGGGACGCATTCTAGCTGAATTACTTTTTTCAGAGTGCAACACGAAGGAAGTAGTGAAAGAGAAGATCCTCAAGATCATGGAGACCAAATGAGTAGGAGGATGGGGTGTTGGCTATTATCTCCACTAAATAAACGTGTCGTTGTCAGTATCTTGATACAATTTACATATTAAGACATCTCTTTATTTGCAGTGGTCGGTATTTGCTACAATATTACTCTTATCTGCGGCATGGTTCAGCATGTTTCGCAACTAAATAAATGTGATGTGGTCTGCTACAATATCACTCTTACTTGCAGCATTGTGGGTGATGATTTTTGAACATGTTATATACGCACTTTGTATTATGCACTGTTTGCCATTTTCGCAACTAAATAAATGTGATGTGGTCAGTGTGGGCTGTTGTTTCCAGCCGCTACTTTCTGCCAAAATAAAGTGAAGTTTAAAAAAAATGCCCGACCACCACTGCTGGGCCCATAGTAGCTTTCAGAAGCTACCCAAATCAGGCCCAAAGGCGACTCGGGCGGCCGATCGAGCCCACTAGCGGGCCCAGCAGCGGGGTCCAATGGGGCGCATGGGGATAATTGAGAGAGGAGTTCGAAAGGGGGGGCGGAGGCAGCTATTTAAGCCGCTCCTGGCGCCCTCCCCCCCCCCCCCCCGCTTCCGAGGTGGGACTAAAACTTGGGCGCTGCCCCGCGCGGGCGAGGGGAGGGGGCGTGGGCCGGGGGAGGGGCGAGGGGAGGGGGGCTTGGGCCGGGGGAGGAGCCCCGCGCGGGCGAGGGGAGGGGCCATGGGCCGGGAGAGGAGCCCCGCGCGGGCGAGGGGAGGGCCAGCCCGTTTTTTTATTATTTTTTTCTGGTTCGTTTTTTCTTTTTCTTTTTCTTTTTCTTTTTCTTTGTGAACCCCCCTTCGCCTTCAACCCCCTTCATCTTTTTTTCTAGTTCCTTTTTTCTTTTTCTTTTTCTTTTTCTTTTTCTTTACTTATTTCAATTTGTTGAACTTTTTATAAAATACGTGAACTAAATTTGAGGTTTGTGAACTTTTATTCATGAACTTTTTGAAAAAACTATTTTTATTTTTCTTGAACTATTTTGTATTTCCTGAACTAGTTATAAAATTTCATGAACTTATTCAAATCCGTGAACTTTCCATGAAAAAAAAGAAAAGAAAAAGAAAAAGAAAAAGAAAAAGAAAAAGAAAAAGAAAAAACGAACCAGAAAAAAAGAAAAAAACGGGCTGGCCCTCCCCTCGCCCGCGCGGGTCTCCTCCCCCGGCCCACGCCCCCCTCCCCTCGCCCGCGCGGGGCTCCTCCCCCGGCCCAAGCCCCCCTCCCCTCGCCCCTCCCCCGGCCCATGCCCCCCTCCCCTCGCCCGCGCGGGGCTCCTCCCCCGGCCCAAGCCCCCCTCTCCTCGCCCCTCCCCCGGCCCACGCCCCCTCCCCTCGCTCGTGCGGGGCAGCGCCCAAGTTTTAGTCCCACCTCGGAAGCGGGGGGGGGGGGGGGGGGGGGCGCCAGGAGCGGCTTAAATAGCTGCCTCCGCCCCCCCTTTCGAACTCCTCTCTCAATTATCCCCGTGCGCCCCGTTGGACCCCGCTGCTGGGCCCGCTAGTGGGCTCGATCGGCCGCCCGAGTCGCCTTTGGGCTTGATTTGGGTAGCTTCCGTAAGCTACTATGGGCCCAGCAGCGGTGGTCGGGCATTTTTTTTAAAACTTCACTTTTTCAATTATTTTGGCAGAAAGTAGCGGCCAGAAACAACATCAAACAAAATCATCATCAGTACAACATATATGCCCAGGTAGCAAACAGCAAACAAAATCATCATCATGCCCAGGTAGTATAACATATGCAATGTCATCTCCAAATTTATTACATATATCTTTTATCAAAACACAAACAAATAACTTATCAAGTTTTCTTGCAGACACGTACGAATAAAAAACAACAAAGGTTCGTGCGACCACTTTTATTCTTCGTACAAACCAACCTGCATCTGTACCTACGCCCAGTTCCTGAACAAAACATAAAGAATTGATGAGAAAATATAGTTGCTAAAATCAAAGTAGGAACATAACAACAATAAGAAGATAACATCTTACTTCTCGTTCAAATGACATGTAGCCTTATTATGACCTGCTTGACTACACAAACTGCACAAAGGACCACTTTTCTTCTCTGTAAAATCTTTTGGCCTACCATTCTTTGTAACGCCGGGGCCCCCCTTTGACCGCCCCTTCTTAGGTGCACCCTTCGTTGAAACTTTCTGAGGATCACCAATACCAGGCTCAACTTGTTGCACTTGACTTGCCTCCTTCTTCAGCATAGCATACCTTCTACTTCCTATAAGTTCCTCCTCTGAAATCTTTTTCTATGCTATTATGTTGTCCAGACACTTCATCAACTCATCGAACAAGAAGGGATCATTTGCTGCAACATGAGCAGCTTCTGCGGTTTTAATGGTTATTGCACTATACCGTTCTCTCTCCAATGGCCCTGAAAACCCCATCCAAACATATCACTCTTCCTCTGCACAGGCAACCCATCTCTTGCATGTTTGGACAACCGATGAAGGACACAACACTTTGGTATTTCAGTTAAATTCAGATGATGGAGAACAAACAGAATGTGTTTGCATGGCAGCCCTTTCCGAACCATCCTAAGACAACTGCATGTAATAGTTTCTTCTGAGTTACCTGGTTCATAACCAACATTGTACCTAAACTTGTGGTTATCCTTCCATGTCACAATGAATGTCTCACGCCTAATTCCCACGAGCGTCTCAAATATCTCCAGCTGACCCATCTTATGCAAATCATCTTGCAAGATGTAGAAATTAGCAGGTGTGAATACTTTGGCGGCATGCTCCTCAAGGACTTTATATTCAGTAACAGACGGTGGTTCCTTCTGGAATGCCTCGCAGTCATCGTACGCCTCATTCTCACACAGGCGAACTATACAGTTCTCATAATGCACCACCAAATCAACAATTGTCATACCGTAGTCCAGGTGAAGGTGAAGGCAGGAGTTGAGGCTTTCACTCCTCTGGTTACTTCGCATACCAAGAAAAAAACCATCGGAAAGATATGAAGCTGCCCACAGTCTCCTCTTCCTGTACATCCTGTCAAGCCACTCTTCAGTTCTATCCGTCTTCCACTTATCATAGAAAGCTTTCCATCTCTGCTCAAAGTTCGCTTGAGAGGTGGCATAGTACAGGAGCGATCTGAACTCATCCAGTGACTTGTAATGCAGGTGCCTCTGCATATTTTTCTCGATATGCCATGAACAACAACGATGGAAAACATCTGAAAGGACGGTCCGAATAGCCCGGATCATTGCAGCGTCACCGTCTGTGATTATTGACTTTGGCTTCACCTGACAGTTTGCCTTCATAAATGTCTGCAGCAGCCACACATATGTCCCTTCCGTCTCGTCAGCAATGATGGCACAACCAAACACTCTGGTGCAACGGTGGTTGTTAACTCCTACAAAGGGGACGAACGGCATACCGTATCTGTTCATCTTATACGTGCTATCAAACACAACCACATCTCCGTAGTCCTGATAGTCCCTCCGCGACTGTGCATCGCACCAGAACATACTCTTCAGTCGCCCTTCCTTGTCACGCACATACTCAAAAAAAAACTCAGGGTCCTTCTCCTTCCTGCTCCTCATAATGCCAACTGCCGTCTCTGCATCACCCTTTGCAATGAGCTTCATTTTTTCTCTGCAACAAAGATTGTAAATGTCCCTCCTGATAAGCCCGCACTTATCGTATGAACCGTATCTGCTAATGAAGTTGTCCATTATAATATGCTTTCTTATCTCGGCCGCTTCCATCGCCAATATCTCGGCCCTCTGCCCATCTCCAATCCGTCTGTGTGACCATAAAAAACAAACCTCGTCGGGCCGAGCCATCGCGTGGTTGTGATCATCCACGAATGATGCGACGAACCAAACGCCACGTTCTCTGTCCAGCTTCACCACCATATGTGCACCGCAGTCACAACGAGTCTCCGGTCTAAGCCTACGCTTGCGGCCCTCCATGGTTATGAACTTGCTCTACCTTCTCCCAGCCCTGGAGCAAAGAAACCGCCGGTACCGGATCATTCCCGAAGCACCTCGTTTCACCTTCTGTTTCCTGATGCTAAACCTATGTTCTCTGGCGTGATTGTTGTAGAATATGTATGCATCCCCTTGCGACCGAAAGGTCATAGCCATGACCTTCCAATGTCTCTCAAGCATCTTCTGCTGCCTTTGAGCCTCCTCAATATCGATCTCTCCCTCATCGTGATCAACGCTCGGACCATCTGACTCCTCCTACAACATTCATTTCAAAATATATATGTCAATTATTATCATTTAAATCATACTATTGATCGATGTACAACATCTATCAACTAACCTGGCTCAAGTTATCTGCAAATGATTCCTGCCAACTATGTTGCACATTGTCAACATCCACATCTTCCTGGAAATTTGTACACAAAGATATACAGTTAGCCATGCCATACTTTGCAATTTCAAAAAAAAATTAAAAATATACGGCACTTACGTTTTCGCTATTTGCGCCATGTTCATTATTATCAAAATCCTCCGGAGGTAAGATATCATATGACGAGACGGAATCGTTGTCGCTGCTGTCATCATCTTCGTTCAAATTATTGTTATCGGTCTTAGTCACCTTATCAGTACCATTCTCGTCCCTCCCGAATGCAGATTCTTCGTCCATGTCAACACGCCTAACTCACAGAACTGCAAAACATCGTGTGTTAGGTTTAGTACAATGCATCATGCCCAAAGCAACGCTAGTTCTGTAAATCATGCCCTAGTCCGTAGAGGAGGCGCTGCGGCGGGAGGTTTTGATGAACCCTAAACCCTAAATCCATACATGCATGAACTAGCCCTCACTTCTATCCAGCGGCGAGTCTACTAGACAGGCTTAAACAGGCTCAAGCCTACCCTCCAGAAAAACAATTTTTTTACTACTGCTATTACTACTTTCATCCCAGCTCATTACTACATCTATTATCCAGTAGAAAACACACAACACCACGCATGCGCAGTTACGGGCAGCACAAACGAATGACCAGCCTGCATCAACTGTGTAATTACTCGTTCATGTACTGTAAACGAATTTAGTGCCCAACGCAACTTATTTGCAAAAAAAGAAGAATAAAAAAAATGAGTTTGCATGCATGTATTCCTCAAGCTAAACCTGTATCTATCCCGCTAGGTTTAGATGACAAACCTTGGCCTGCGGTGTAGACGTCGACGGCGTTCGACGACAGTGCTGCGGAGGCGGCGTCAGACGTCGGGCCCTTCACGTCCCCGGCGTACGACGACGACGGTTAGATGCGGCGACGGACGACGTTGCGACGGCGAGGGCGGTGTCGGACGGGGTTCGGGCGGCGAGGGCGGCGTGAGACGTCGGGCCCTTCACGTCCGCATCGTCGGACGACGGTGAGATGCGGCGACGGGCGACGTTGGGACGGTGAGATGCGGCGACGGGTGAAGTTGGGACGGTGAGATGCGGCGACGGGGGCGGCGGCGGGCGACGTTCAGACGCCGAGGGCGGCGACGGGCGATGTTGGGACGGCGAGGGTGGCCTCGCACGGGGTTCGGACGGCGGCGATCCGCTGCGGCGGCGATCGCCAACTCTGGAAATACCGTGATTAGCGGGCGGGCGCCTAGATGGGCGGGCGAGAAGATGGTGGCGGCCCCAGATCATGGGTACTTTTTTTTTCATGCGCGCGGTATACGTATGCCCGGCAGAGCTGTACAATACGAGGTGGGCATACGTTTCTTTCGTATGCCCATTCTGCCCTTCTACATTTTGTTGGGGGGGGGGGGGGGGGGGGGGGTCTACGGAAGCAAGGCCCCCAACTTCCAAAAGATGGTGGTTTATGTATGAAATGCTGAGCATTCTAGAGCTGATACTGGTCGAGAGGAGGCTGACTTGCATATACGCTGATACTTCCTTTTGTGATTCTAGTTAAAACTTTGTCAACCTCATGAGGGGATAGTTCAGGTTTGGTGTATATCGTTGATGCTTCCACTGTTCAGGTTTGATGTATTTTCCCTTGGAGTGTTAACCGAACAAGCCAAAAGCCCTGTGTGGATTGGTTCCCTGCAGGGACCGGTTCTGCAAAAATTGCTCCATGCATTGCATGCCCATGACGGAAGAAAAGTACATGAGGAAGTATTGTTACGGTATTTGCTTCCGAGACACTCAACAAATGCTTGGATGTTAACAACTTTATTACAATGTATGGAGGCCTAGCGTCCTATTTCTTTTCAAGTCTAAAGCTATGTCATCCGACAGCTTTCATGGTCAACCTCCTGCATAAATTCAGAGAACACCAGACACAGTGGCACTTATTCTTTTTTCCCTTTTGCACAGTGGCACATATTCTGATAGGAGGAACAAACCGGCCGACTGAAGCAGCATCCCAACACTGCGTTTTTGCAACTTATTAAACTTTGTGCCGAAGAAAAAATGTGTTGAACATGCATTGAGCATTTGAGCTCATACACATTAGAGCATATGACGGCAATGTAAGTTTGGAAGCGTATCAACCTACCTTGGTAGGCCGCTGATTGCGTGTTTATATAGGATCAGAAAGCCCTTGATCACGGCATGTACAAGGCAAGTCTTGGAGTACAAGATGAGGAGAAGATAGCAACGAATCTTAACAAACTAGGAAGGTCGGTTTAGTCTTATCTTCTGACTTAAACCAACCGTACAAGATATCTAGATGATTCTAGACTATTCTTAACAGCCCCTCTCAATCACACCTTGGTTAAGGTGAGATTGCGCCTGAAGTTCTCCAAGTCTCTCACAGGTAACGCCTTTGTAAAGCCGTCTACAATCTGATCTTTGGATGACACAAACCTTATATCAAGAAGTTTGTTTGCCACTCTTTCTCTAACAAAATGATAGTCAATCTCAATGTGCTTAGTACGAGCATGAAACACCGGATTAGCTGATAAATAAGTTGCTCCAAGATTGTCACACCACAGGCAAGGAGTTTCTCTTGTAGGTACTCGAAGTTCTTTCAAGAGCGATTGTAACCAAATAATTTCTGCAGTAGCATTGGCCAAAGACTTGTACTCTGCTTCTGTACTAGATCTTGATACAGTAGCTTGTTTCCTGGCACTCCAGAATATCAGGCTTGGACCAAAGTATACTGCAAAACCTCATGTGGATCTCCTGTCATCAACATCACCCGCCCAGTCTGCATCTGAGAAGGCACTTAACAAAGTAGATGATGACCTCTTGTATGCTAATCCTGAGTTCATTGTATGCTTTATAAATCTGAGAATTCTTTTAGCTGCAGTCCAATGGACTGTTGTTGGTGCATGCAGATATTGACATATTTTGTTTACTGAGAAGGAAATGTCTGGCCTTGTAATTGTCAAATACTGTAAAGCACCTACAATACTCCTATACCTTGTACTATCCTCTAGCCCGAGTGGTTCTCCATCATGAGCTGATAATTTTTCAGTGCTAGACAAGGGTGTGGGTGCTGGCTTGCAGTCTTTCATACCCACCTTAGTTAGGAGATCCAAAGCATACTTTTCTTGTGTTAACACAATACCATCATTAATTTTCTTTACCTCTATTCCAAGGAAGAAGTGCAAATCTCCCAAATCCTTCAGAGCAAAGGCTGAGCTCAAATCCTTCAACAATGCTGATATTGCTTCCTGAGAGGAGCTTGTCACAATAATGTCATCAACATAAATTAGAACAAATATAATCACCCCAGACTTATTGAATAAAAAGAGTGAGGTGTCAGCCTTTGAAGGAATAAATCCAAGATTCTGCAACTTTGAGCTCAAACGTGAGTACCATGCCCTTGGGGCTTGCTTAAGCCCATAAATGGCCTTGTCCAGCTTGCACACATGAAATGGCGAGTTTTTATCTTCATAACCTGGTGGTTGCCTCATATAAACATCCTCTTTCAGAACACCATGAAGGAACGCGTTCTGCACATCTAGCTGTCTCAAGCTCCAACCCCTGGATACAGCAATAGACAAAACAAGTCTAATAGTAGCAGCCTTAACCACTGGACTAAAAGTATCTTCATAATCTATACCGTATCGTTGCTTAAAGCCTTTAGCCACTAGTCTAGCTTTATATCTATCTATACTGCCATCAGATTTCTTTTTTACTCTATATACCCATTTACAATCTATAACATTTGTACCACTGTTTGCAGGAACAAGATGCCATGTCTTGTTTTTCATAAGTGCTAGATATTCCTCATCCATTGCTTTCCTCCATCTCGGATCACCCAAGGCTTCTTGAGTAGTTTGTGGCTCACCTGTTGAACAGAAGCAACCATATTTGATTCTGAATTTTTTTTCATACCTAACTGTACCATCAGAGGGAACCAGGGGCTTCATAATGCCTGACTGGAGCCGTGTACGCCCTCGAACTGGAGGTGATGGAGTTGAATCCTCATTTTTAGCATTTTCCGCAGAGGATCCCGCCGCCACAGAAGATCCCGTCCCTGTCCTGGGATCAGCGCGTGGGCTGGCAGCGCCCGTGTGCCCGCTGCGTGATGGAGACAGCGCGGGGCCAGGCGCAGGACCAGGCGAGATCTGCTGCTCCGCTCGCTCAGGAGATCCTGCGGGATCGGCGCGATCGGGCGAGGTGGCAGCCAGCCGATGGCTGCCGCTGCTGGTTGTTGGACGAGCCGACCCACACGGGATCCGCGGCTGCATGTGGCCCGTGGGCGTCGCTGCGGGCCCGGGTGACGTGACGGGCTGGCGTTGGCTGTCCCCTCTGCTGTCCGCTGGGTCTTGTGCAGGTGAGGCAGCACCTGATCCAGCGCCAGATTCCGCATGGGATCACGCGGCAGAATCAGCATCGTATTGCGCGCCTCTGTCCTCTAGCGCCACATGCGGTATTGAGTGATTTGGCTCCAGATTTTCATCATGTTGTTCCAAATTTGCACTTGTATAACTGTCATCAAATCCTGCATCATCTGGTGAATTAGTATTAAGAGACACTGCCATGTTATTTAAATCACCTCCATTGTTGCCCTGATGATCAAAAGAATGTGGTGGAGCCAAATGATCAGGAAGAAGCAAAATTTCTTTGCGTAGGAGAGCTCCGGCATTTGGATGGAGAGAAGCAAACGGAAAGACATTTTCATCAAAGACCACATCTCTAGAGATATAGATACGTCCGGTGGACACATCAAGACATTTTACTCCCTTGTGACGTGGGCTATAGCCTAAGAAAACACATTGTTTGGAGCGAAACGAAAGTTTCTTAGTGTTGTAAGGCCGAAGATTCGGCCAGCAAGCACAACCAAACACGCGAAGAGAATTGTAGGTAGGCTTTTTGTGAAAAAGGCGTTCATAGGGGGTCTCAAAGTTGATGACACTACTTGGAAGTAGATTAATGAGATACGTGGCAGCGAGGAACGCTTCGTCCCAAAATTTTAGTGGCATACATGAGTTGGCAAGAAGAGCATGACCAACTTCAACAATATGGCGGTGTTTTCTTTCAGCAGATCCATTTTGCTGATGAGCATGTGGGCAAGAAACGTGATGAGCAATACCAAGTTTCTGAAAACAAGAGTTTAATTTCTCATATTCTCCGGCCCAATCAGATTGGATGGCGAGAATTTTTGAATCAAATTGACGTTCAACATGTGCTTGGAAATTTTGAAAAACTTCAAAGACATCAGATTTTTTTCTTAATGAGATAAATCCATGAAAATTTGGTATAATCATCAATGAAGCTAACATAATATTTGTATCGACCAACAGAGAGGGGGGCATCGCCCCATACATCAGAAAAAATCAACTCAAGAGGTTTGGTAGATACACTAGTAGACACTGGATAAGGTAATTGGTGACTTTTTGCACGTTGGCATGAGTCACACACCGACTCACTATTTGACTCCCCATGATAAGAGAGTTTATTATTCCTAAGCACACGTTGAACTATTGAAAAAGATGGATGACCAAGCCGAGCATGCCACCGTGATGAAGATATCTTGATGGCACCACATGCATGTTTATTTGACGTCCTAGATGAAATCAATGGATAGAGTCCTCCTCTACATCTGCCTCGATGCAGCACCCTCCCCGTGACCTGGTCCTTAATGAAAAAGAAATAGGGCCAGAATTCAACATAAACATGGTTGTCAAGGGTGAAGCGATGAACAGAAAGAAGGTTTTGCGAGGCAGTGGGAACATATAGGACTTGATTTAGACGAAAATTTTGATCTTTGGTTTTAACAATGGAGTGACCAATATGGCTAATGCTCATACCTGCACCATCAGCAGTGTGGACCTGATCACCTCCATGATACTTGTCACGGATGGTGAGCTTCTCAAGCTCGCCGGTGATATGGTTGGTGGCGCCGCTGTCCGCATACCAGTGGGTATCTATCCCATACGAGTTTGTTGTGGCAGATGCACCCACCTTCTCCTCTGGAAGGTAGTCCTCCGTGAACCTGTACCAGCACTCTATGGCAAGGTGTCCTGGCTTGCTGCAGATCTGGCACTGAGGCCGGTTGTCATTGCGGAAACCACCCCAATGAGGTCCCGGCCCTCCTGGTCCTCCTGGTCCGCCAGATCGCCCCCCTTGTTGTTATTGTAGGAGGGAGGGGCGTTGCCGCTGTTGTAGCCGCGGCCTTGGCCAGGGTTGCCACGGCCAGCACCTCGGCCATGCGGAGTCCCGCGGCCACGCTGATAGCCACGACCACGTGCTGCAGCGTTTGCAGAAGACTTGAAGCCACCATTGCCGCCGGAGCCATGGAACAACTCCACCCGCTGATCGAAGTTTGCCATCTGCGAGTACAGGGCATCGAGAGTAATTGGCTCAGTGCGAGCATCAAGGGCAGATACCAGAGGATTGTATTCGAGGTCGAGGCCGGCCAGGATGAAGGAGATGAGTTCGTCGTCTTCCATGGGTCTGCCAGCAGCCGCAAGTTCATCGGCGAGCGACCGCATCCGGGCGAAGTAGACGGGGACGGACTGGTTGCCCTTCTGCGTGTTGGCGAGGGCGATGCGAAGATTGTTGATGCGGGAGCGGGACTGCGAAGAGAACATGTTCTTCAACGCAGTCCAGGCCGAGTGCGCCAACTCGACCGACACCATCTGCGTGAGGACCTCCTTGGAGACAGAATTCACCAGATAGGCGAGCACTTGCTGGTCCTGGGTGACCCAGACCGCGTGCAGTGGGTTGGGGATGCTCGTAGGCTTGTCGTCCTTGTCGGTGCCGGCAAGAAACTTCTCTGGCTCGGCAGCGGATCCATCAAGGTATCCATAGAGGGAGGCGGCTCGGATCTGGGGAAGAAATTGAGTCTTCCACAGAAGGTAATTTTCACGAGTTAATTTCTCGGTGATTGGGCTGGTAAGTGGGTTGACAGGGGCGTGGGAGGAGGAAGCCATGGCAATGAGGAAGGAAAGCTAGATGCGTTTTTTGGAAGGAAGGCTCTGATTACCATGTAAGTTTGGAAGCGTATCAACCTACCTTGGTAGGCCGCTGATTGCGTGTTTATATAGGATCAGAAAGCCCTTGATCACGGCATGTACAAGGCAAGTCTTGGAGTACAAGATGAGGAGAAGATAGCAACGAATCTTAACAAACTAGGAAGGTCGGTTTAGTCTTATCTTCTGACTTAAACCAACCGTACAAGATATCTAGATGATTCTAGACTATTCTTAATAGGCAATACATTAACTGAATCGCAGTATGAGTGAACACATTACTAAAACATAACCAAGTGAAAATTAAACATTGGAACTCCTTTTCATGACATGATTTTAGAATTTTACATTCCAAATGCCACGGGATCTTCAGCGAGGAATTGCTGAGACGTTCCTTCAGGCACTTCGTAGTATTGCACCGCCGGCTATTGCCGGTCGTCAGGCCTCCAATGGACTCAGGATAGAGACAGAATGTGGTCAAGCGATACAGAAAGCGTCCCTTCTCCTTGAGCTCCTGACCGGCGTTGTAACCCTCAATCTTGAGCTCCTGACCAGCGCTGCTGTCGCCCTCAACCTTGAGCTCCTGACCAGCAGTGTTGTCGCCCTCAATGAAAACACACTGTACGAGGCAGAATTTGCTGGGTTCGCTCTCACCCGTTCTTATGTAGATGAGGGTGGCGCTTACATGCCTCTCAGCTGGATCCTGGCTGAACAGCTTCTCCTCGCGGACTTTCCAAGAAAGCTTGGGGTTAGTGTCGTCGATGGGCACATAACAAAAGTAGAGTTGGCCGAGGGTGTCCGGTTGATGCGGAGCATCCCACGTTCATCTCCATGTACACTCCGACTACTCTCCAAGCCCCAAGAGGACATATGACGAGACCTCGAACATACGCCATTGGACACAAGGTGAATTCACTCCTTTTCGAACCGTCACTTTCCCCATGTGAGACACGGCTACTACCTCATGCATGGACCTTGCATATACTCAGGTACAACCGAGATGATCATGGAGAATCCAATGATCAAGGCCAAGCATGGAAGAGGAGAAGGAAGAAGAAGACGGAGCGGCTGCTGAAGCCAGGCCGGACATTCGGACCGCCGTCCGGATCATCCGGACCCTCCCCCGGATCGTCCGGGTAACTGCGCCGAAGACACCCGAAGGCTTCTACTGAAGCCGGATCATCTGGAACTCCATCCGGATCATCCGGACCCCGATGCCCGGATAATCCGGGACCCTGTCCGGATCATCCGGCCTTGCCTGCGCGCATGACTTGGGCCGAGGCCCGTGTACCCTTTCGCCCCTCACTTACCCCTTCGTGGCTTAGCACTATAAATAGACCTCCTCCTCCCCATTTTGAGGGTTAGCATTGGATTAGCTCATATTTGTGTGAGAGCCTTTGCTCATCCACTTGGATACTTCTCCTCGGAGATCACGACCTCTTCGGAGAAGATCCCCCAAGCGGATTCAAGACCCCTTCTAGGGAAGAACATCAAGGCCTCCTTTTGGAGAAGAACGGTTCCTTTGTATCCTTACCTTTGTTGACTTTGGATCTTGGGATCTCTTATGTGTGTGGTGATCTAGCACTTGTGTGATCGATTCCTTGTTGGTTGAGTGATTCTCTCTCGTTTTCCCCGTGTTTTCCCTTTGTGCTTCCGCGTGTTCTTCATCATTCCCCGTAGGATCCACTCCAAACGTGAAAGATCGACGCTATAGGGTTCCATCCTACATCATATGGTATCATGAGCCATGTTGATCACGTTTTTGGAGCCCCTACCCTTCGTTTTCTAGCTTGATTTTGTTGATTTCGTCCTAAATCCGAAAATCCCCACCAAAAATAGCCCCAATTTTTTTTTGTGATTTGTTGGTTTGATGATGTTTTCTTCATTTTGATCCGTGGATTTGCTTGGTTTCAAGTGGATCTAGCATCTTCCCAAGTTTCCCCACCTTCCATCCACAAAATCCCCTCAATTTTGCCCCGAATATTATCCATTTCCGCCAAAAATTTCGTCCCCGAGAGGAAATCCCGAGCAGTTTGACCTGCCCGGATCATCCGGACCTTCTCCCGGATCATCCGGACACCTCCCGGATCAGCTGGACCCTCTCCCGGACGTCCAGATAACCCACGCGCCCGAATTCCCGAACCGGAGCTGACGAACCTGGATCATCCGGATGTACACCCGGATCATCCGGACCTAGCCCGGATCATCCGGACCTCCTCCCGGATGTCCGGTTAACCCTGACACTGACTCGGCTGAAATCTTGTTTTGGCCGTAACTAATTCATCCGAACTCCGATTTTGACGTTCTTTAGCTCGTTTTGAAGCTATTGACATCCCCCGTCCCACAAAAATACCACCAACACCATTTGACACCATCAAATGCTCAGAATTTTGGCATCTTTGCCTAGGGCTTCCACCACTTCATCCGCATTACCACCATCACTTCCGCAACCTAACTCATTTTGTTACCCATTGCATATGTGGTTGTTTGAGTTGTGATTAGAGTCTCCTAAGGTGTTTCGGCTACTTAGGGACAATTGCTTCTTCATCAACCACCACCACCACTTCCGCATAACCTTGCCCACCATACAATTCCACCCCAATTTAACCCAATTTTGTTTGAGTTGTGGCTTGTGTCTCCTAAGGTGTTTCGGCTACTTAGGGACGGCAACTTCAACTCTGACTCGTGTATAGCCCATCATTCCACTTCCGCATTGCCTAGTGCAACACCACCACCGCTTTCCGCTACCACCATTTGACATTTGTCATTTGAGATTTTGAGTTCGCGGTTTTTCCGTTTCCTAAGGTGTTTCGGCTACTTAGGGACGAGTCTCCATCATCTTGGTATCTACATCAAGAACGCCGCTACTCATCATCGCCGGACGGTAACCTCCATATCATCTTGGTATCGTGGTATCCCTCCATTGTATATTCCCCTTGCCATTGCATTGTTAACCCCTAGCCCATTTTGCGTTACTTGCCTATCGAGACTAGCCATTTGAGTATTGCCGGCAACGTTACTTGTGCACTTAGTGATCATACCATCCATTGCATACATACCATATCATATTGGTATCATATCTTGTGTCACAAGTTTGTTCCCGCATATACACAATTGCTATCTTGGTTTGTGCATTGTGCAAAGTGGCCATAGAAAAAAAAAGAATAAGCTTTTAAGCAAAGTAAAAGAGAGAGCAAAAAGCTTGTAAGCAAGTGCCATAGCATCATACCACATTGCATTTAAGATTGTCATATCCGATCATCTTGGATCATCTTGAGAGAAACACCGGGAACCATACATACATAGCATACTTGGGATAGAAGAATATCCATTTTGCATCTTATAGGTTGTGCACAAGTGTCGTATCCGCCTATTGAGCAATCGTGCTAGCGTCTCTCTTGAGTTGTGCAACACGAGCGTTTTCCGTGGTTTCCACATTTTGTGCTCATTCCTTGGTTGCACGACCCCATTTATCTATCCGTGTGTGTGTGTTTCCGTGTGCCATTCTTTGCTATTGGTCCATTTGTTTCACTTGCGAATTTGTGAATCTCTTTCAACATTATTGACTCTTGCTAACATTTTGCATCAAATTTTTGTGCCACTATTCTCACCGAGCTCCACTATAAGCTTTACTTGTGTAGGTGTGAGAACCGACAAGAATTGGTACCAATAGTGCTATTTCATTGTCCGCATTTGAGTGAACTTGATTCATTATCAACATCGGTCAAGGTACATTGGTATAAGTTCTTCTCTTTCTCCCACTCATATTTGCTCAAGTCTTGTGATGGATAGGCAAGGCATTTCCTCTTCGGTCTACGACAACAACGACGGCGTGAACAACTACATCTCCAAAGCGTCTATCTTCGATCTACAACGACAAATGAAAGGCGCACAATCAAAATTGCAAGAGCGCATTGAGAACATCTCCATCGACATTTTCCACTCCGAAGCAAGGAAAAGGGACTACATCGACAAGAAGCTTTCCGCACATAAAGAAGAGCAAGATGCAAGGATGGAGGAGATTAGAGCCTTGATCAAGTCTTCTTCCCCTTCGTCATCCTCAAGGCGGCGACATTCAAGACACAAGTCTTCGGAGCATGAAAAAGATGCAAGTGCAAATCATCCTCGTCCACATCTACATGGCGACCACCATCACGTTCGTGATCAACATCATCATGAAGGGCAAGTCACCTCCAAGCAACATGTGCACGACGACGACGAGTGACATCTACTACGAGCTCAAGCACGACAACGACATCATCATCATGGAGATGCTCCACAAGCGCAAGTGCACAAGTCCTAACAAGCCCTACCTCACGCCAAGTCCAAGCTTCATGAGCAAAAGAGAAGACCGCGAGACGACCACCACCAAGACGGCGCTACGGCTACAACAACCACTTTGGCATCTTCGCCAAGTGCTATCAAGGCATCTTCGCCTTTGGACGTATGGCATCTTCGCCTACTTCCCACGAGTACGCCTACATCGACTTCATCAAGTCCAAGGCGACTACCTACGAGCGAGGGTGACACTTCCATCTTCGGAAGCCCCTCAAGGAAGATGGCCGAGCATGGGAAACTCCCATCGGTCATGGAGACGAGCCACGAGGTGCCACATCATATGGGCCTCCCACACCAAGACGGCGACAAGAAGGTCGAGCAAGGGCCATCCCCTTCGACCACGGCGATAGGAGTTGAGCATGGAGACATTTGCACCAACATCTCTTCGACACCCACATATGTCGAGATGCCCCAAGTGCCATGTGAGGAGAGCCACCACCCCATGAGTGACATGAGTGACTCCACCATACGTGACCTTGAGAGCATTTCCTATGAGAGGATGAGTGTGACCACCACTGGCCCCACACATGAGAGCATGCCACACATCCTATGTGAGGTTGAGCGTCATTTGAGTGACTCCACCAGCCATATGAGTGAGAGCATCCTTGAGGGAGTGATTGAGCCACAACACTTAGAGAGTGAGGTAGTTGACACGGCATGTGAGGCCACTATGATTTCTAACGACTTAACCTCTACTCCTAGTGTGTTTTCTTCTTTGGTGCTAGGTCTCCTACATGACGACATGCCTACCATTCATGAGTCCATACCTCCTATGGAGACGACGATGGCCATGATGGACGATGATGCACCCCCCACATGGTTCCATCAAGATGAAGATGACAACGAGACGATCTTCAACACCTCACCTACAACACATGAGCGACACTCCAAAGGTAACATAGGTGATGGTGCTTCTCTTGTCCCAATAGTGGACTCTCTTGACGATGATTGCTCCCATGATGTTGACCCACCTATTCCCATGCTTCATGCTAGTGAGACTTCTTCATGCCTTGACTTACCTATTTATGATGAATATGATGATGAGCATGTTGAGTTGCCTAGTTGTGATGCTATGCTTCATAGGATATCATGTGAAAATTCTATTGGTCACTTCATGTTTGACAATCCATTGAACTTGTCATATGCTATGAGTGAGATCTCCCATATTGCATCCCTACAATCTCAACATAGTAACTATGCATGCCTCATTAAAATCAATCCCATTTGCACTTATGGCATAGATGATGAGATGATGGTCATTGGCTTTTGTTTTTCATGTGATGATATTGCCATGCTTCCTTTACATGATTTGTGCAATTCATCTACTATGTCATGCCATGATCACATTGTTCAGAATATGCATTGTTTTGGATGTTGTCAATATTCTCCATGTGACGTTTCCACTAATGCTCATGAGGAGACCCCCATAGTTTCCTCATACATATTAGGAGATCTTGATGCATTTCATACTTTGCATGATTCCCATGATAGTGTACACCATATGCATTCCATGAATAACAATGCTCTAGAAATACCTCATGATGCATTACATCCTTTGAGTCTCCATTATGACACACATCATAACAAACTTCTCATGATGGATGACATGTTTCTATATCACGCATCTCATTTATTTGAGCATTGGCTATTTTGTGCTAACCGACACATGCACGTGCGCATCATGATGGATGATGTGTACATATATCACGCGCACACAATTTTTCCTTTGCCTTTGTTTTGTGTAGGTACTCACATATACTCGTCAACCCCTCAATCCCAAGAGTTGACGAAACGAGCTCTTGAGAGCAACGATGCTTTGGGATACCGTGGACTATCCTTACCACCGTTCCCTTCGCGCAAGGACTATGCGCACCTCTTCTACTTGGCTCTCACACGGCTATGGGCTATATACCACTTGTCCCCTTATGCCCATTCTAGCGTGTTCACTTTGCATGTTATGCTTGTTTCTATGCTTTTGCCATGCAATTGTGACCCTTGCTTGCATCTACCCATGTTTCATCATTATGCTACTTCTATGTGTATTTGCATGCTTGGTGGAGATCCTTGTTGCTATTTCTATGTTTATCATGTGCCCCATACTATTGATGCTTGTTGTGTTGGGAGAGTCATGATGCCACATTGCTATTTATATATGGTCTCTCGCCAATACATTGATGATATCTTACTCATACCTTGCTTTCATGCTTGTGCTATGATATGTGAATTATTCATGCCCACTATTTGCACACATTACATGCTTGCCATGATTCCTTCTAGTATGTTGCATCTTCGCACTACTAGCTTGCTTGACTTGATCGCTATGATTGCTTGCTATGTTGCATCACCCATGTTCCACTATTATTTGCTTTCTTGGGTTGATGACATATATGCTCATGCCTCTCACATGATATATCTTGATCATTGTCTCTTGTGTCCATTAGTTGCCTCTTTCATATCCACTTGTATTGAGTGCAACCATCCTATGCTTATTGATCTTGGAGACTTTGACACCTTACTTGTGATGCATGCTTGTTTGATTGAGCCTATTGCATTTGGTTGTTCTCGTATCATATGCCTCCATACTATGCAATACTCCCTTGTCATTTCTTACGCTGAGCATGATACATACATTTGTTCACTACTAGGGAAAAGCCTATACACAGAATCTTAGCAGCAGTGAGGGTTAAAAACCCTCGCTACTGCTACTTACTAGCAGCGCAGGTTTTTAAACCTCGCTACTACTAAGTTGATAGCAGCAGCGCGGGTTTATAACCCTCGCTACTACTAAGCGGTCTCTACCGTGCCCCCCGGGACATGCCATAGTAGTAGTGCGGGTTTTTAACCCTCGCTACTACTAAGTTGATAGTAGTAGCGCGGGTTTTTAACCCTCGCTACTACTAAGTGGCCCTTGGACCATGCCATAGTAGTAGCGATGGTTATAAACCCGCGCTACTACTAAGTTGATAGTAGCAGCGCGGGTTTTTACACCTCGCTACTAATAATCGCCTGCCATAGTAGTAGCGCGGGGTATGGCCTATTTGTCAAAGTCTACCCCCCCCCCCCCCCCCCGTGGACCGCCTTTTCAGTTTTAGAAAAAATAAAAGAAAATGATAAAAATGTCAAAAAAAATAAAAGAAAATAAGTTTCCCATGTGATATGTGGTCTAGTTGTTGGGAAAATTTACAAATATGAATTTCGACTTTATTTGTAAAATCTCTCTAGAAATTTGTAAAATGGCCATAACTTTTGCATACAAACTCGGATGAAAAAGTTTTTTATATGAAAAATCATCTACTCGAAAAGTTACATCCAAATTTAACGGGGGGAACCCCGTTAAACATCTTCAAAATCCTCAAAAACCTAATAGAAAAAAAGTTACGGGGCTTTTAAGATTTGGAGGCAAAAAAATTGATCAAATTTCAGTTTTTTTTAATTTTTGTTAAATCTGGTCAAACTATGGTCAAACTAATTATTCAAGAATATTAGTGTCACTAAATAATTGTTTTAGTTTTTTTGAATTTTGGTCAAATCTGGTCAAATTGTGGTCAAATCTGGTCAAACTATGGTCAAACTGTGGGTCAAACTAATTATTCAAGAAATATTAGTGTTACTAATTTTTTAGAACAATAGTTTCAAACTCAAACAGTGAAATGTGTGACTACATGCTCAAGCTAAATTCCTGAGGTTAATAGGATTGACATCTTACTATTGTCAGGAAAACAACAAGTGCAGACTTGGAAATGAGGGAGAATAGAACCCGGAAGTTAAGCGTGCTCAGGCTGGAGTAGTGAGAGGATGGGTGACCATCCGGGAAGTTAGATGATTTGGAATGATGAGGGGTGATTAGAGATTAAATTTAGCAGCGATGATGGGTGATTAGAGATTTGAGGTTAAAATAATTCAGAAATTTGAAAATTAGGGGAAAAAATTTCGAATTTTTTTTGAAAAAATTCAAAAAAAAATTCAGAGATTACAGATTAGTAGTAGCGCGGGTGGCACCCGTGCTACTGCTATAAGTTAGCTGTAGCGCTTTATTAGTAGCGCCGGCCCCCGCGCTACTAATAGGCCCAAAACCCGCGCTGCTGCTAGGCTTTTCCCTAGTAGTGGTTGGGTATCTTACCACACGAATGATTTGTTTTGCCATTTCGCTAACCTCATTCGTTTTTACAAGTGTTTTTCATGTTCTTTCATTTTGAAGGATTTACAAGGCGGTACCACCATGAGACATATTGGTTATGTGAAGGCATACAAGATGCGCGACTCCATCATCCTTGAGAAACTCCTAAAGGTGACCTCCTTCCCTTTGAGCCATCCTCAAGTACGCATATTGGATGGGTCACTCTTTCATTGTTGTTTCCTTCTTGTTGTCTACATGATACATCTCGTGAACGGAGGAGCGACATTGGAGATTGGCTACATGGACCTTCACATTGAGGAGCGCTCGCACTTATTGGATGCACCTTCGAAATTTCACTCATGCCACGACATCGAGCATTGGTACATCAACACTCCTTTGACAACTTGCACTCCCACATCCATATCTTGATTGTGCTCATATATGTCAAGCTCGATGGACATATCATACTCACCGCAAGTTTGCACCCTATGCATGGATTGACTCACATTATGATTGCCTTGTTGCATCTTGTATTACCATGTCATCCATGATATATGAGCTTGTTCACTTCCTTAGCAAATTTGTTGTGATCTTCCTTGATGGCATATTCATACATCATGATCATATTGTCCATCATCAATTGCATGATAGATTACACATATTGAGCATCCATTGCCATATTCATGCTATTGATGAACCGTCCCTCTATGACATCATTTTGCACAATGGTAGAATTTGTCGCTTTGTGCACCATGCTAATTATCCCATGAATGCTTTGCATATCATTCTAAATCATCTTGATAAGCATCATGTGTCTTGCCATGCACTATCTTGCCGCACGGACTCACTCTTACATGATGAACACTTTGTGTGCGCTAACCATTGTATTTCCAAGTGTACTTTGTGTTTGCTCATTTTGCATGTACCACATACCGGAGACACCTTGGAGTACTTGGATTGCGCAAGGCCTTCACCTACGTCCCACTACAAGTCCGTCCACGACACCCGTTTCCATGGTGATGAGGAGCACGATCCGAGGTCGGATCTTTCCCAAGGGGGGGGGATATGATGCGGAGCATCCCACGTTCATCCCCATGTACACTCCGACTACTCTCCAAGCCCCAAGAGGACATATGACGAGACCTCGAACATACGCCATTGGACACAAGGTGAATTCACTCCTCTTCGAACCGTCACTTTCCCCATGTGAGACATGGCTACTACCTCATGCATGGACCTTGCATATACTCAGGTACAACCGAGATGATCATGGAGAATCCAAGGATCAAGGCCAAGCATGGAAGAGGAGAAGGAAGAAGAAGATGGAGCGGCTGCTGAAGCCAGGCCGGACATCCGGACCGCCGTCCGGATCATCCGGGCCCAGCCGGATCATCTGGACCCTCCCCCGGATCGTCCGAGTAACTGCGCCAAAGACACCCGAAGGCTTCTACTGAAGCCGGATCATCCGGAACTCCATCCGGATCATCCGGACCCCGACGCCCGGATCATCCGGGACCCCGTCCGGATCATCCGGCCTTGCCTGCGTGCATGACTTGGGCCGAAGCCCGTGTACCCCTTCGCCCCTCACTTACCCCTTCGTGGCTTAGCACTATAAATAGACCTCCTCCTCCCCATTTTGAGGGTTAGCATTGGATTAGCTCATATTTATGTGAGAGCCTTTGCTCATCCACTTGGATACTTCTCCTCGGAGATCACGACCTCTTCGGAGAAGATCCCCCAAGCGGATTCAAGACCCCTTCTAGGGAAGAACATCAAGGCCTCCTTTTGGAGAAGAACGGTTCCTTTGTATCCTTACCTTTGTTGACTTTGGATCTTGAGGATCTCTTATGTGTGTGGTGATCTAGCACTTGTGTGATCGATTCCTTGTTGGTTGAGTGATTCTCTTTCGTTTTCCCCGTGTTTTCCCTTTGTGCTTCCGCGTGTTCTTCGTGATTCCCCGTAGGATCCACTCCAAACGTGAAAGATCGACGCTATAGGGTTCCACCCTACATCACCGGTTCTTTGAAGAGCCCGACAAAGCCATTGAGGTCCTGGTCAAAGTGACCATGGCCATCGAAGGGCAGCGCCCAACTGCCAAGTCGTTTCCGTGAAAGTTCCACCATGTCAAAGGCGAAGGTGGCCTCAGTGGCGTCTATCTTGGTGCTGACGACGAAGATCCATGACTGAGGCTGCACGGCGTAGGAGGTGACGTCATAACGCTCAAATGGCGGTCCCGGGAGCTGTTCCCACGGGCTCTCCCCGCCGTGAGAAGAATCCAGCGGGCGGTCCCGGTCCCGGTCCCAGATGAGCATCTCGAAGCTGCCTAGGCTCACGCAGAATAGCTTGTCGCCGTCGGAGAAATAGATTTGATGACACGGATAAAACTGCCCGGGGAAAAGGGTGAGGCTCCGCTCGCGGACGTCGACCATGGTGGTGAAGCCCCCGGTCATAGCACAGTTGCCCTCGTAATACCTGTTGTGCATGGCCAAGATCTTGGTGTCGAAGGCTGACACAAAGTGCTGCGGCGCCCCATGCCTTGCCTCCAAGCGCAGGAACACCGGAGGCGGGGGCTTCGCGTCGGCCGGGGCTGAGATGGCAGAGCCGGAAGACGGGATTATTACCTCGCGGATGCTGTGCCCTTGCGACCAGTCATCGAAGACTAGGTAAACGCTAGGCATGATCCTAGTTCGTCCTTGCTCGTCGCCTTGTTGATTGCCCTAGGACGGGATTCGTGGCTGATATAAAAGGGACGAAACCCTGGGAACGTCGGACAGAGCTATGTATCGCGGTTGTAACGCTGAAGCCTCGCTAGCTCGCTACATGGGCCGGGCCCAGCGCGTACGAGCAGCCACGAGCGAGAGCGCCGCTCGCACACACACTTGCATGTCAAAGGCAGGAACGTGCAGCTTAATCCGAGGATTTTACATGGGACTGCTGCAGCCATGAGATCAAAGTGGCTCCCTCCAGTGGCTGGGGAAGTGAAATTAAATGTTGATGGTGGCCTATCTAGGAGTGGAGCCCACTGGTAAGCTTCCAACGCAACTGATCTCATCAGCCCGATCAGTTGCGTTGGAAGCTTACTAGGTCTGAAGACTTCACGGTCAAGTCGATGTATATCAATGTCATCAACACTAGTGTTATTTCCAGTTCCAAACATGTTTGGAAAGTCAAAGTTCCTTTGAAGATTAAAGTGCTTATGTGGTTTGTGCATAAACAAGTAATTTTAACAAAGGATAATTTGATTAAGTGCAACTGGACAGGATCTACTAGGTGTAGTTTTTGTGATCGGGACGAGAATATCAAGCACCTCTTTTTTGATTGCCCTTGGCGAGAGTTTTGTGGCGCACCGTGCAAATTGCCTTTAACATTACTCCTCCGAATTCGGTCGGTACGTTATTTGGAACGTGGCTTGTTGGGATAGAGTCCGAAACAGCTAAACACATTCGTGTAGGAGTATGCGCGTTGTTATGGGCAATTTGGAACTGCATAAATGATTTGGCTTTTAACAGAACAACAACTATTCATTTTTTACAGGTTTTATTCCGAGCTACTGCGCTGATCCGTATGTGGTCTTTACTCACTCCGACGGAGGCCAGGGAGCGTTTGGTTACTGGATCTGTACGGTGGGAGATGGTAGCACGGGATATCTTCAACCGGTTTGGATGGCGGTCATGTAATAGGATAGGCAATTAGTTTACCTATCTTTTGTTATGCCAACCGGTTGTGGCTTTTGGGAATTTTGTTCCTGGCGTTGTGGCTCTGTGTGAGCTTGCCATTTTCTATTTTGCTTTGAGACCTTAAGACCCTGTTGAACCTCATTTTTATTTATATATGTGGCCTTATGCATCGTTCTGATGCAGAGGCCGGGGTGTTCCCCTTTTTCGAAAAAAAGAAAAAAGGAAAGAAAAAAAATCTAGAAGTGGTATGTGTTAGGATTTAATTAATCCTATTAATCCCTGCTTTTCCTAACTGAGGCGGTTGTCTCGTGTCCCTTCGGACGTACCCCTTCGGGGGCTATATATATGTGTAATCCCATCATCAATGAGAACAACTATTCTATTATTTGTCATTTGCCTTTTGCAATTACTTCGAACACGTTATCAGCACTGTAGTTTCTCCAAACAGAGCGACTAGGCCATCCCGACGAGACGGTTACGGACGGGACGACCACGGCCATGGAGCAACCACAAACTTCGATCCATATCCCTGTGCTCAATGGATTGAAATCAAGAAAGAGAGAAATCGGAGTCAAGAAGCAACCGAAGCCTTGATCTAATTGCTACGTACAAGAATCAAGGTGCTACCTTCCGATTTTAATCCTTTACGCAACAAACTGCCTTCCGGCATGCAGCAGCGGGAAGATCAACACACGACCATGGCCTTCGGCCTCTGCGTGGGGCTTCCTAGCGCGGCTCCTCTGCAGCCCCGACTCCTCTTGGAGTGGAGACGGCCAACGGCTGACGCGGCGCTCTTTCTTCCGGTCGGCGAACCCATCTCGCTTGTCGGTTGCTGCGGCGCTCGCGCCCACGCGGCACCAGGCTGTGGCGGTCGAAGGTAGCAGTGGCCAACGGCCATGGCCGCTCAGGCTGTGGCCGCCGCGGTGAAGCCTCCTGTCGCACGACGTGGACACCGCATCCGACGCGGAGCGACTTTCTCCATGGCCTCGCCTGCCGAGGGAATTGTGGCGGCTTCCGGCCGGCGACGCCTGAAGCGCGCGCGCCGCGGCGGCTCGTCCCTCCGGCGTCGGTGACTTGCTCCATGCGTGTCAGCAAAGCAACACAACGCTGGTGGCACAACCACCTGGAGCGGTGGCAGCCCGAATCGGCGGCCATGGCGTGGCCTTCCTGGCCTCTACCCCTGAGACCCACGCGCGGCGCTTGCGCCCGTGGTACCCAGCGGGCGTACCCCTTCGGGCGCAGGCGACGGTTGTCGCCCGAACGGGCGCATGCCCGAACGGGCGCTGGGCATGGATGCGGGCGAAGCCCCCAGGGGTGCGGCGCGGGCGCACGGCGACCGTGGCCGGAGCAGTGGCACGGCGGGGCCGTGGTAGGAGGCCGGGCCGGCGACGAAGGGGGCACGGTGGAGGGGGCCGGCGACGACGCACAGGGCGGAGAGGGGCGAACAGGGGCGCCACGGGGCCGGGCGCGGTGACCAACGGCGTCGGGAGGCATGGTCGGGCGCGGGGAGAGGACGAGAGGGAGCGCGGCGGGGGGGGGGGGGTCGGACGCGCGAGGGGCGCACGGCGCGCGCCGTCGGGCGTGGCGACCGCTGTGCGGGGCCGCGGCTGGGTGCGGACGGCGCCGGCGACAGAGGGAAAGGGGGAGATGAGGGAGCTCACGTCGGGGAGTTGGGCACGGGGCAGCGGGGGGTGAGGGGGGTGACGGGGACGACGGCGGAGAGGAGCAGTCCGGCGAGGGGGTTCCTGGCGGCGGGGCGGCGTCGAGCGGCGACAGCGGGGTCCCGCGGTGTGAGGAGGAGACGAGGAGGCGGCGGATCCCGCGACGATGGGTGAAGGCGCAGGTGGGCGCCAGCGTCGAGGTGCGCTGGGGCAGCGCGGGACCTGGCCCCTCCCCGATCCAGTCGAGTGGGGGGCGCCTGGGAGGAGGCAGGGGGCGGCGTTCGACGGGGTCGAGTCCGACGGCGGCGGGCGTCGAGCGAGGGAGATGGGGATCGGGCTCCTCCGATTCAGATCCAGAGCGAGGGGGGGTGGGGGAGAGCGAGTGGGGGAAGTGGGGAACGAGGGGGGTGGGGGGGTTCGGTCATCTAGGGTTAGGTCGGGCGGCGGTGGACCGACTGGACCGGCCTAGTGGATCCAGAGGCCAACTGGGCCGTGGCCCAGTGGGGGGGGGGAGTTCTTCTATTTCTTTTTTTTGTTGTTTTCTATTTTCTTTTTATCTATTCTCCTTTCTGTTTAATTTCATTTTAAACTACGTAGGCATTTTATAAAAATGGGTTTGTTGCACCATAATTATCTATGTAATATCTAGTATAAACCGAACAATTTTATTTTAATGTTTGAGAACTTTTATTATTTACCAAATTTTGAATTTGAATTTGAATCGGTTTCGAACTAACTCGAGATTAGCAACTATAATCGAGGTGACGTGGCATCACTAGCAGAGGATCACTATAGCTTAATTACCCGGGCGTCACAATTCTCCTCCACTACAAGAAATCTCGTCCCGAGATTTAAGAGGGGGACCAGGGGGGAAAGGTCTGGTTACGAAATCCTAACGAATCTTCTCGTCTTTGGTTGCTCTCCTCGAAGAGGTGGATCCATAGCATTGATGTCTTCACTCCTATGCCTCAATGCATCATGATGAAATCGTCGTCCTTCCTTCAGGATCTCCATCGTACTTAAGAAAGAAGAAAGGGGGGGGGGTATTCTGGGGGAACGAACCTCTGCAAGGTTGATTATCTTGTCAATAACACAGGGAAGGTGGTGGGAAGTAACTCCCGAATTGAAACTAAAGAAAGTATCGAGAGCAAAGTACGGAGGTACCATGAGAAGTTTCGAGCGGGTAGGCAATCGTTCGATGCCTGAAACAAGGGTGAAAGGGGTCCAGAGCAACGAGAATAAGTATTGCATCTGATACCAGAATAGATCGTCTCTAGGAAGGTGGTTGGTGATCTTCATACGAAGCCAATCGTGAGGAATAACTTCGGAGATATGGGTGTGCCGGAGAGTCAGGTTTCGATCCTGTGGAACTGTGGGTTATGGGCCTACCATGTGGTTAAAGTAGGAAGGGCGGAGACGTCTTGCACGATCATGTAAGCAAGGCATGTCAGAGGGTGCCCATCGATTATGTCGGCAGCAACGTCGCTAACAAGGGCGAGGGACGAAGAGAACCAATTCCTGCTCGTTGAACGAGGTGGACCAATAGGCAAGGTTCTTATCCATCGGTGGTTACCGGAATGTTTTCAACAATAGTAACAGGGTCTTGCTGACAGAGTTGTACACCGAGGTGCTTACATAAGCAGGAGAATATTACTGCTTAGATCATATAGATCACCAGAAAGGTTAAACAAAACAAATGGAAAGGAAAAGGTGATCATCAGATCGAATAGAACAATGGAATGGAAAATGTGTTTATACACATATTTCAGGGGTATATCCTTCCCAAGGACAAGTAGAGCATGATATCCATGACAGGATATAATGTAGAAAACCCTTTAGGTAAGGGGGGAGGAATCTCATGATATTACCCATACAACGATGTTAGGATAAATGATAAATAAAATCTAGCATCGTGCTTCAAATGTTCCTGTTGAAAATCGGAGTACCATTGACATGCTTCGAGATAGCATTGACATGGTCTTCATGTGAAGATCAGACTCTGTAAACACGAAGGATCCATCAGGAATAACTTGTAGAATAAGTCTTACAATTTCCTCGTGGATGAACGGATAACCTTGCTGAAAAGGAATCTATAATGATAGGTCCTCCAGCCGAGGGGGGGGGTGCTAGGCATGACATCATGTTACCGGGTCATCAAAGGATCAACATCATAACTCTTGGGAAGTTGTCCCAACCATCATATCTGACGGAGATTCAGGTATGATTGGTGTCAGGATACCTCAGGCTCAGGATGCCTGAGAAGAAAGGTGCAACACAAATTGACGGGATGACACTGTAAGATCCTCGGGAAATGAACTATGAAGTGATTTCCGTTAACAAGAGTTCATCATTAACCCAAGGAGAGGATGAGGAGATGGCTGACGGGCTCAGCGACAATTCATCGAGAATTCCAAACGGATGGATTTCCATAATAATGTGAGCAAGAAGATGACACTTGTCAATTCAAATGATATAATGTTGTATGCTCGAGGAAAACATACTCCATTAATCATTAGTTGAAAGGTGTGACCGTGACCTTAGGTAGCAAGATCACTGTTAGAGTGACGATTCAATATCCAACAGTCTAAGATCGAACTGTTGATCATTAACTTCAAAGCAATAGGGTTGCTAGAAGTACAGAACCCAAGCAGCATCGTCAGCATATTGGTATCCCGGTTAGAAACAACACCAGAAAGAATGGTGATGGTGAGAAGTATCACTATACCAAGAATCCTTAAGAGGTGGAGCAATTCTCACAACATCCTTAACATAAAAAGGTGGTAATACTTCAAGGTAAATAAGAACAAATGTTGGATAGCAAGGAACTCAAGGTATAACACAAAACATGGAGAAGTTTGTGTTGAACGGAAGGCAATAAAGTGGTCGATGATAATACAATTCATCGAGGGAAAGGATGGTATTTCTCATCATGAATTCTTGATACCCTGGAAGAGCTCGGAATGCTGATGATGATCACAACACATTTGTCGAGAGATCTCATGAAGATGTAATCGATCGGCGATGACATCAAGTTAAAGGAATGATGAAGCGAAAGTTTATTGGAATCATGGGTACGACACAAACTCAAATCAGGTTTGTTGTTCAAGGAGAAATGATATGACTAGGAAGATCGACGCAAGATTAGCTCACCGTCGAAATTTGTGCTCCGGGAAGAACCAGATAGCACAATTAAATTTAGCATGATAATAATGTAGCCGATAAGGCTAGGAATGCCATGATGGAGTATTAAACTCGTAAGCAATGAAGATTACTAAGAGTTGTCGAATCGCAGTGCGGACTCGATTCACTATTCGGAGTTCTCGGTTGACGACAACCCAAAACTCATGGAGTGACTATGATAGGGAAAGGTATTATTCCGGCACAAATTCATAAGATGTAGTGCAATGGCATGATATCCTCGAGATATCAGGGAGATAATACTCGAAGGCATATCAAATTAAAGGTTGAAGTGGGGTGTATAGATCTATAGAAGACAAGCGCTTTTACTTGTCTGAGAAATGGAATCAAAGGAAGAAATTAGGGGCGGAACCACGATTGCAAAGGGTCAATTCACAGATCCAGATGATATTTTCAAGGAAATAGTTATTATTGCAAGAAGCTTCCATAATAGGATCTACATCGTGTCCATGGGCATGAACACAAAGGTTCAAGGTCGACTCCCACTTCCTCAATACATAATCTTTCATTCACTTCGCGCCTTCAACGAAATCGTGTGTTGAAATTTTATCTGACATAACACTAGTAGAGTATGACCCGTAGTAGTTTCCGGGTTCACACAGTTTAGAGAAGGCATATGTCCAACCCATCGGGCCTCTTAGGAACATATACCACAAACTTCAGGAGTAAATAACACAAGCTCGATAGCAGAGCATGGTTGACAAAGCAGGGGATACAATTTACCAAAGGCGGTATACATCCTAGGAAAGGCTCAAGGTTATTGAATATGAAGGACATTGTCGAATAAAATCCAACAAAGGATCTGGGGTGAGTATCGGCACACAACCAGAGGAAGAAGCAAGGCAATTACATTGGATTATAAAAACAACTGAATAACTTAGAGCTCAATTGCTAAGGAATTATGCTTTACAAAGTGAAGGATCAGAAGCAGACGCTCTGATCAAGGATGGATAAGTTCAATAGACTTAGGGGCACAATCGACGACAATTTAATTGGCGAGAACCAGCTCATGTTCAAAAATGATGTCTGAGCCGGAAGGATAATTTAGAAGGGTTGATAGATGATTGTGTGCATTCGCACACATGCTGAATCAATAGGATCAAAATGACGGTGCCTAAGGATACTAATGAATATTGCCAGACATGTGGAAAGCATCCATAATGCGAGCAGACAAGTATTGCAGAGCAATAAGCTATTAAGGATTTTTGGAGGATCAATTAGTATTTCGAAGACCATTGTGAAACACATGAACAACTGGGGGATGAGCGGATACTCGATAAGTGCAAGAATTATCCATAGGGGTATTCAGGTGACAAAGAACAGCAAGGCGATAAGCTCAAAGGATTATCGAAACAACGACGAGTGGTTTCGAGGTATCTGGTAATAACAAGACCAACTGGGGATGAATGTAAGAATAACAACTGCAAGTGGTTATCCATAAGGGTTGACGGTGGAAGGGGAATTGCAAATGCGATGAACATAAGTTCTCGGGTTAACAGCGGAGAGTATCTTCACGGTCTTCTGGTGCAGCAGACGATCATCAGTAACAAGGGGCTCTCCGGGTGAAAGTGGTAACGAGATCCTATTGTTAGATTTAGTAAACTTCATTTAACTCGAATAGAGGAGAGATCAGAGTCCCAGAGTAAAGGTCGAGGAGTAAAAGATCCTACTACCACCCCATGGCGACGTGTGCCCGTAAGACACACAGCCATGTTAGTAAAAGTTTTGCAATGTCTAGACTCAACTTCGGGCAAGGAGTTGGAAGAGGGATTCCTACAGGCAGTCGGCTCTGATACCAACTTGCGACGCCCCCGATTCAATCGTACACTAATCATACACGCAAACGTGTACGATCAAGATCAGGGACTCACGGGAAGATATCACAACACAACTCTACAAATAAAATAAGTCATACAAGCATCATATTACAAGCCAAGGGCCTCGAGGGCTCGAATACAAGAGCTCGATCATAGACGAGTCAGCGGAAGCAACAATATCTGAGTACAGACATAAGTTAAACAAGTTTTCCTTAAGAAGGCTAGCACAAACTGGGATACAGATCAAAAGAGGCGCAGGCCTCCTGCCTGGGATCCTCCTAAACTACTCCTGGTCGACGTCAGCGGGCTGCACGTAGTAGTAGGCACCTCCAGTGTAGTAGTCGTCATCGACGATGGTGGCGTCTGGCTCCTGGGCTCCAGCATCTGGTTGCGACAACCAGAGAGAAAGGAAAGGGGGGGAAAAGGGGGAAGAAAGCAACCGTGAGTACTCATCCAAAGTACTCGCAAGCAAGGAACTACACTACATATGCATGGATATATGTGTAAAGGGCCATATCAGTGGGCTGAACTGCAGAATGCCAGAATAAGAGGGGGATAGCTAGTCTTATCAAAGACTACGCTTCTGGTCACCGTCGTCTTGCAACAGGTAGAAGAGGGTAGTCTGAAGTCCTCCAACTAGCATCTCCAAATAGCAACTCCAAGCAGCATCTCCAGTAGCATCGCATAGCATAATCCTACCCGGCGATCCTCTCCTCGTCGCCCTGTTAGAGAGCGATCACCGGGTTATATCTGGCACTTGGAAGGGTGTGTTTTATTAAGTATCCGGTTCTAGTTGTCATAAGGTCAAGGTACAACTCCAAGTCGTCCTGTTACCGAAGATCACGGCTATTCGAATAGATTAACTTCCCTGCAGGGGTGCACCAACTTACCCAACACGCTTGATCCCATTTGGCCGGACACACTTTCCTGGGTCATGCCCGGCCTCGGAAGATCAACACGTCGCAGCCCCACCTAGGCAAAACAGAGAGGCCAGCACGCCGGTCTAAACCTAAGCGCGCAGGGGTCTGGGCCCATCGCCCTGAGCACACCTGCACGTTGCGTGGGCGGCCGGAAGCAGACCTAGCCTAGCGGCGTTCCAGTCCAATCCGGCGCGCGCCGCTCCGTCGCTGACGTCTGAAGTGCTTCGGCTGATACCACGACGCCGGGATACCCATAACTACTCCCACGTAGATGGTTAGTGCGTATAGGCTCGTAGCCAACTCAGATCAAATACCAAGATCTCGTTAAGCGTGTTAAATATCCGCGAACGCCGAACAGGGCCAGGCCCACCTCTCTCCTAGGCGGTCTCAACCTGCCCTGTCGCTCCGCCACAAAGATCCACACAGAGGGCCGTCGGGACAAAGGTCCTTTCAGCCCCCAATCCGTGAATCACTCGCGGGTACTCTTCGAGCGGACCCGACTTTAGTCACCATCTGTAGTATGTATGTATGTATAGTATATACCCGTGATCACCTCCCGAGTGATCACGGCCCAATAGTATAGCAAGGCAGACTGACAAGAATGTAGGGCCAATGATGATAAACTAGCATCCTATACTAAGCATTTAGGATTGCAGGTAAGGTATCAACAGATGTAGCAACAATGTCAGGCTATGCATCAGAATAGGATCAACGGAAAGCAGTAACATGCTACACTACTCTAATGCAAGCAGTATAGAGGAGAATAGGCGATATCTGGTGATCAAGGGGGGGGGGGCTTGCCTGGTTGCTCTGGCAAGAGAGAGGGGTCGTCAACTCCGTAGTCGATCTGGGCAGCAGCAGCGTCGGTCTCGTAGTCTACCGGAGAGAAGAGGGGGAAGAAACAATGAATACCATGTAAACAGATGCATATCGATGCATGACAAGACAAGTAACGATGCTAGGGGTGCCCTAACGCGGTATTAGGTGATACCGGTGAAGGGGGATAACATCCGGGAAAGTATCCCCGGTGTTTCGCGTTTTCGGGCAGAGGGGCCGGAGGGGGAAAGTTGCGAGTTGGATAGGTTAGGAATGTGTGGCGGACGAACGGGCTGCGTATCCGGAATTGTCTCGTCGTTCTGAGCAACTTTCATGTTGAAAATATTTTAATCCGAGTTACGGATTAAAAGATATGATTTTCTAAAGATTTTAATAATTTCTGGAATTTAATTAATTATTTAAATCTAACATTATCCAAAACAGTGTTTGCTGACGTCATCATGACGTCAGCATGACGTCAGCAGTCAACAGGGGCGTTGACTGGTCAAACTGACGTGTGGGACCAGCGGGACCCACCTGTCATACAGTGTTTAGATTAACTAGAGATTAGTTCATTAATTACTATTTAATTAACCTAACTAGTTAACTAAATTAATTAAACCGGATTAATTAACTTAATTAATCCATTAGATAATTAATTAATTAATAATTAATTTTATTAAATCATTTTTATTTTTATCTATTATTTTTATTTTATTTTATTTTAATTCTCCTTCTCTTTTTTTTAACGTTCTGGGCGTGGGCCCCCACTGTCATTGGCCCACAGGGGGGGGGCCTTGCGGGTTTCGGGCGCAGGCGACGGTTGTCGCCCGAACGGGCGCATGCCCGAACGGGCGCTGGGCGTGGATGCGGGCGAAGCCCCCAGGGGTGCGGCGCGGGCGCACGGCGACCGTGGCCGGAGCAGTGGCACGGCGGGGCCGTGGTAGGAGGCCGGGCCGGCGACGAAGGGGGCACGGTGGAGGGGGCCGGCGACGACGCGCAGGGCGGAGAGGGGCGAACAGGGGCGCCACGGGGCCGGGCGCGGTGACCAACGGCGTCGGGAGGCATGGTCGGGCGCGGGGAGAGGACGAGAGGGAGCGCGGCGGGGGGGGGGGAGGGGGGTCGGACGCGCGAGGGGCGCACGGCGCGCGCCGTCGGGCGTGGCGACCGCTGTGCGGGGCCGCGGCTGGGTGCGGACGGCGCCGGCGACAGAGGGAAAGGGGGAGAGGAGGGAGCTCACGTCGGGGAGTTGGGCGCGGGGCAGCGGGGGGTGTGGGGGGTGACGGGGACGACGGCGGAGAGGAGCAGTCCGGCGAGGGGGTTCCTGGCGGCGGGGCGGCGTCGAGCGGCGACGGCGGGGTCCCGCGGTGTGAGGAGGAGACGAGGAGGCGGCGGATCCCGCGACGATGGGTGAAGGCGCAGGTGGGCGCCGGCGTCGAGGTGCGCTGGGGCAGCGCGGGACCTGGCCCCTCCCCGATCCAGTCGAGTGGGGGGCGCCTGGGAGGAGGCAGGGGGCGGCGTTCGACGGGGTGGAGTCCGACGGCGGCGGGCGTCGAGCGAGGGAGATGGGGATCGGGCTCCTCCGATTCAGATCCAGAGCGAGGGGGGGTGGGGGAGAGCGAGTGGGGGAAGTGGGGAACGAGGGGGGTGGGGGGGTTCGGTCATCTAGGGTTAGGTCGGGCGGCGGTGGACCGACTGGACCGGCCTAGTGGATCCAGAGGCCAACTGGGCCGTGGCCCAATGGGGGGGAGTTCTTCTATTTCTTTTTTTTTGTTGTTTTCTGTTTTCTTTTTATCTATTCTCCTTTCTGTTTAATTTCATTTTAAACTACGTAGGCATTTTATAAAAATGGGTTTGTTGCACCATAATTATCTATGTAATATCTAGTATAAACCGAACAATTTTATTTTAATGTTTGAGAACTTTTATTATTTATCAAATTTTGAATTTGAATTTGAATCGGTTTCAAACTAACTCGAGATTAGCAACTATAATCGAGGTGACGTGGCATCACTAGCAGAGGATCACTGTAGCTTAATTACCCGGGCGTCACAAATTTACTGGATGTAAATTAATTATCTCTGATTTACCCATAGAGGTAACATATGGCTATAGAGTTTGAGGCATTCGCCCTCAATGGCCACCACTGCCCTATCTGGGCCATGGACATCATGATCGCTCTTGTGTCTCGTGGGATAATGTGTGCAATCCAGGATTCACTTCTTGTCAGGATCACACCGCTAACAGAAAAATGTTGTCTTATACATTATAAGGCATTAGATTCAGATCTCAGCATTTGGTTATTCTGTATCAGCAATTCTTGGGATACAATGAACCTCAAGGGCAAAGGTTTGAATCTTACTTCAACCTTCAATCCGACAACACCAGCTGTGACGGGACCCTATGAGCACGGAGAACGTGATGGTTGAATATGCCTTAACCGACATGTTTTGGAGACTTCTTTAGTCTCTCAATCTCCTGAGTGGTCAACATAATTTATGTCAATTTACGATGTTCTAATAAGAACATAAGTATTGTTGTCATCATATATTGTATATCACAATATATTGTATTAGCACTTTGATACACATACATTTGTATGCATTCTATATATCTGACAGTGGTTTTCATATTGAGAATCTTCATGTCTATATATAGATTTCTACGGGAGTCAATCCGATGAAAATGATATTGCCTTGTGGACATATGCACCGCACACACTCTATACTCAGGGAAGTCCAATGTTTCCACTCTCATTGAGAGAAAGGAGATATTTTAAAATCGCTTGACGTGATGAGGTATTTGTTGGCTCAACTCGAGTCATATTTACTATCCCTGTGGGTACTCGAGCATCGTCAGGATGCTTTATTGCTTCCGGGTTTAGCTCGTACCCTACTAAACTATAGAGGTATCCGTCAAAATAGTTTCCATAGCGAAACTTATGATGACAACAAAGAGGAATATCTTCTTTTTACCATATGCAATGGATATGGCAAGCACATTCTCTATGTATCATTGGCATTGCACTACACATACTACAAAACCCGTAGCACATGTTACGTACGAGATAGTTTTCCAGAGTGTCTTTTGCATGACAAACTTGGCATTCCTGCTTTGGTCAACATTGACATTGGGTTGAAACCGAAACTATCAGCAATTCCAGTGGTTTATGATTATTATGATGCTACATTCTAACAATATTTGGATTTTATGTGCACTACATGTGACACAAGGAGGCAAATTTTAAGGCTTGTACACCTTAAAGTGTATGCTGAACCACTCAGACTCCTTGAATGCATCAAGTCGAGGTAAGTGGCTCTTCCCAACCATTGAGTAGACTATTCAGGTATTTCATGGTTCTAAAGGACATATCTTCATGATGGTCTTACGTGTGTACTTTATTCACACAAAACCATTGGCTCATTATCCTAACATCGATTTCAAGCAAATCGAATGGATAACCTTGCAGAATTCTCCTTGAGTGCCTTCTTTATGGCCCTTGGATTGAAGTTTAGCAATTTGTCGTAATGTCTAGACTCAAAATGGTTTGGTAGAATCATATCCAAAGAGTTAAGCTCATTGCATAATCTTTACTTTGGAATTGCAACTTACCAACTTTACGTTGGAGTCATGTAGTCTTACACGCTCATGACCAAACTGCATTATATTATTCCCTCTATCTTAGATACGTGGAAATCTACCAAGTATTTCCTATCTGCGGTAATTCGGTTACACACCGATATCACCACCCGGCATACATCATTGGCCCCTCAACATATAGTTGGGATCTATGTGAGGAATAACCGTATTTCCGTCAATACCTCAAGCCCCTCGCGTGGGGAGTTATTCAAGGCCAGTATGTTGATTCAATGAGGAATATTTCCAGGCTTTAGGGGGAGAATTCAAGTATCATGAAGAATGCCAGGAAAATAGTGGAATATTCAACACATTTCTGCCTCAAATCCACGTATTCAAAGATCTGAACCATGCGTTCAGAAAATTTGCAACACATTGCAAATAACCTGCCAGATTCATTTACTGACTATAGAGGTGTCACACAATCCTACAATCCTGCAAAAGTACGCCTGAAAAAGTGGAGGTACCAACAAAATCCACTCCACTCCCCGTTCAAAGCAACAGGGGGAGATGTATGACAAAAGTACATCAGGATTCAGCTTCTCGCAAGCAAGGATATCAAGGCCTGTGAATCAGTAAATGCAAGTCAACTTCATGTTGACAGACACCTAATGGGTAGTATACACCCAGTGGAATGGAAACCTCCACCAACCCAGGTCATAGTGCACACAATGACCGGGACATCGGAGTACCCGACTTAATCGCATTGGGAAATCGCGAGCATTCACCATGGGTAACGATATTTCCATCAAATCTATATTAATATATAGATTCTGGAGAAACATATAACCGAAAGTCTACAACTGTCGACATATATTTCTCAACTAGATTGAAAAAACCTTTCAAGTGATTCAGATCCAAAGACCATGGCCATGGCAAAGTGTGAACAACACTTGGACTGAACTCAAGCAAAGGGTATAATCTAGGTAGAAATAATATTGCTCAATAATGAGAAGGTATTCATAAGCAATACCTACACCAGTTTTCTTCTGGAAACAGAATTGAGAACAACGAGGTGGTGAAACAAAGAGCAAGTATTGTAGCACAAGGGTTCACGCAGATACCCAACTATTCTCTAGAGGTGGAATCTCTTTCAGATAACTTATATCATTGGCAGTACAAAATTATCTATCTCTGCAGTTGATAGATGTAGTGATTACATATCCATGTGGATCACTAGATTCAGACATATATGATTGATTTCTGATGGAATCTCAATTCTGAATCGAAATACAAAATGCAACATACATTGTGTAAAATCAGTAAGCCACCATACGGCTTATTGTTGTCGGTACATATGGTACAACCGACGCAGTGAGATCCTTATACACATGGATTACTCCTACAATGATGATTATCCATGTGTTGTGTGTCTACAATGCCGACACATGTAATCATCTAAGTGACGGACTTTAAAATGAAGGATTTGGGTAAACCAAAATACCGCTCGTTACTACAACTTGAGCACCTTCATCATACATTATGTTATACTATGTTGTCTATATTCAAAATATATTGGAGAAATTCATTGTGGACAAATCTTATCCATCCATAACTCTCATGGTAGTTCATTCTCTAGACGTAGAGAAAGATCTATTTAGACCAAGAGATGATGGAAATAAGAAATTGGAACTCAATGTTCCATAATTCCATTGGATCCACCAAACACAATTGGTTGGGACTTAAGAATATCTTTCGATATCTCCAAAGGCATAAAACATCTTGTCCTAGTTTTTCAGTTTCACAGAAATGTGAACACCGATATTGTTGGATACATCGATCAGATCCCCACTATGTCAGATCGTAGACAAGCTTAGTGTTCCTACTAGGTGTGATAGCCCTCTCATGAAGAGTCTTTGAAACTGACCTCATGGCTATATCCACCAACCATTATCTCAATGATAATGTTTTTTGTGTTGCTCGGATGCAAACAGGTTACATAATAAGCAATATCATTATATTGCATATCTTGCAAGTCAAATCATGCGACTCATTTGTTTAGCGGGTCTCTACCAACTTCTATGTTTTGGTATGTGACAGCTTCGAATTTTGCAAGAATTAGGGGGAGTATCTTCCTGAATTGTTCCTGTTCAATGCATCATATTATACTCTTTTTTCCTTCATGAGTTTACTTTACAGGTTCTCATAAAGGTTTTTAATGAGGTAATATCAACATGAGATCATATGTCATACTTCCTGTTTTCCCTACCGGGGTTTTGGGAAAGTATATATGACACATTTATTGTCCTCTAAACTCTATGAGTTTTTCTCGTATTGAGTTAAAAGAGATAATGACCATTATATGTTGTATCATTTTCTCCTTATTTTTCCCACTGGGTTTGAAGGAGTTTTAGCAACATATCAAACACCTATCTCCTCATATTTTTCCCATAGGGTTTTTTGGAGGAGTTTCTCAAGATGATGATACTTACACTAACAAGCATGGATTAGGGGGAGTGTTAGGATTTAATTAATCCTATTAATCCCTGCTTTTCCAAACTGAGGCGGTTGTCTCGTGCCTTCGGACGTACCCCTTCGGGGGCTATATATATGTGTAATCCCATCATCAATGAGAACAACTATTCTATTACTTGTCATTTGCCTCTTGCAATTACTTCGAACAGTATGCGAGGAGCTGCAGCAGTGGTATGTCGAGACAAGCATGGCACATACCTCGGCGCCTCGGCCATGGTGTTTGATGGTCTCACAGACGCGGCTGCGCTTGAAGCTCACGCATGTAATGAGGCCCTGTCCCTGGCGGCTGATCTGAGCCTCACTTCAGTTTGCGTTGCTTCGGACTGCTTGGAAGTGATTGCTAATATTGGGTCGACAACACCATACCACTACGCTACTTTTCTAAGGGAGATCAATCATCGTGCTGGATCATTTCAATCAGTTCAGTTTGTTCATGAGCCTTGCAAAAGCAGCTTCCTTCCTTTCTTTTGGGCGCTATTTGTGGCTCACTATTTTGCCCGACATCATCTGTATCCCTATGAACCTCACTATTCAATAAAGGTTACAGTTGCTCAAAAAAAAAAACACGAGCGAGCACAAAAGCTTCGCGTCACTCACTAAATTAACTTTTCTCTGGGGTTTTTTTCACTTAGTTTTTTTACTCTTTTGGTTCTTTCTGGTTTTGGGAACATTCTGAACCTTCTTTTGCTGGTTTTTATTTTCTTTTTTCTGGTTTCCTCTCATGGTTTTACCGGTTTTATTAAAATGAAAAATATTCACAAAGATGTACTCGGTTACAAAAAATGTTCATGAATATGAGAAAAGTTCATGGATTTGAAAAAAGTTCACACAAATTCAGAAAATGTTTGTGAACTTTAAAAAAGTTCATGCGAACACACAACAATGTTCATGAATTCAAAAATATTTCTTGAGAAAAATTGTTGTGGCCATTAGATTTATTAGCTTGCATCCATTTGATCTATGCGTGGAAATTCTCTAGCATGCATCATGCATAAGTGCATTCTAAGTGGGTTATTCCATTTAACATGCACAATTTTTCATGTTAAGACTTTTTTTGCTCATGCAGAAATTTCTAACATAGTTTAAAATGTAAGGACTAAATTAATATTCTACACAACATCTAGAAACTATATATTCAATTCCGTGGCAGCCCACGGGGTATCATCTAGTTTGAAAAAATGTTCTCCTAATGCTCGATTATTAAGCCTAATGCTTCATGGCAATCTCTTTTCAGCACAAGTAATTATAACCACGGGTTCAGGGATTATTTTATAGTTTGAATACATATGCATAAAAACGGGAAAAAGTGGGTCAAACAGAACTAAAAAGAAATTATGAGAATCCACCACAATGACAAAAGCAAACTCCAAAGGAGGTGAGAAACCCACATGATCTTCAATAGCCACTTGACAATAATATTGCTATATGGAAAATATAAGAGCAAAATCTCAGTTGTACATATATTTCCTCCTTATATTTAGGCATGACAGCTAGATGGTATCAAGTTTCAGCATCTCAAGCACAATCCTATAACATTTTGAGTTTTTCATCGGTCAATATACATGTTCACAAAACAAGGACACTTAGCATAATAAATCATAACAGTTGACTGATGCACTTCTAGACTAGGAGACAACCATTTGGAAATCTAACGCGTCGACCTGACACTACTGCTAACCAGGCTCATGATGATTGCCCTAGCATCCCACCGTTCGTATCATAGCCCACATCGTCATCCTCCAGCACGATGCTTTCAAGCAAGCAAGTATTTCTCAAACTCCTTGAGGTAATCCAGGAGCAACACGACAATGGAGAGAAAGAACCCACCAAGGTAGTTGATGCTGCCAACACCCCTTCTACCGTCGTCGCCTCCTTTGCCGAAATGGGACGAAGGGAACCAACCACTTCCATCGTCCAGATTAGGCCCTTGAACTTCCCCGGAAACCGTAAACAATATACCACAAGCAAAATTAAAGTGGACTGCCCACTCCAATAAACTAGGTTCATTTTGAATTGTTCTAGTGTGAGAACGGAAGGAAACCACCTTTGGAATCTGATCATTTGATAGTCACGGTTGAAGAAAATATTTTCAGGAATAAATCTTATGATTTTTTTATCAAATCAAGCGATATGATGCGGACCCCTGACCCGACCCTATAGCCTCCGCGGCTTCCTCTCTCCATATTTTTTTCAAAGAAGCTTGTTCTGTTTTTTTCTCTATATCACATTAAATGGTACGATTTCTATCTAACAGATCCAAACATATTTTTATGGCTATTAGTTATTTCGTAGAAACGGAGAATTTTGGTTGAGTGTTGTATAAAACATCATGAATTGTGAAAATATTATTTAGAAAAAGGTCATGCACATGATTTTCAAAAATATGTTATTAAAACCCACGCCTTGTTCAACATTGTGTTGTATCGCAAATAAACCCATTTCCTTTGCCGCCCCATCTCCCTCATATTTCGTCAGAAAAAGACTTTTTGTATGCCACATTAAGTGATGCGGTTTGTGTCTCCCAGATCCAAACATATTTTCTATTAGTTGGTAGGAACAGAAATTTTGGTTGCAAGTTCATAAAACATCATGTGTCGTGAATTATTCAAAAAAAAGGTAACACTCATGGTTTTGAAAAATAATAAGGTATTTAAAAAAGACCGACTCATTGCAAAAAAAAACATCGCAATCCAAAAAATTGAAAACAAATAAACCCATTTCCTTTGCCGCCCCATCTCCCTCATATTCCTTCAGAAAAAGACTTTTTGTATGCCACATTAAGTGATACGGTTTGTGTCTCCCAGATCCAAACATACTTCTCAAACTCCTTGAGGTAATCCACGAGCAACACGACAGTGAAGAGAAAGAACCCACCAAGGTAGTTGATGCTGCCAACACCCCTTCTACCGTCGTCGCCTCCTTTGCCGAAATGGGACGAAGGAAACCAACCACTTCCATCGTCCAGATCAGGCCCTTGAACTTCCATGGAAACCGTAAACAATATACCACAAGCAAAATTAAGTGGACTGCCCACTCCTATAAACTAGGTTCATTTTGAATTGTTCTAGTGTGAGAACGGACAAGAAGACCACCTTTGGAATCTGATTTTGATAGTCGCGGTTGAAGAAAATATTTTCAGGAATAAATCTTATGATTTTTTTAATCAAATCAAGCGATATGATGCGGACCCCTGACCCGACCCTATAGCCTCTGCGGCTTCCTCTCTCCATATTTTTTCAAAGAAGTTTGTTCTCGGTTTTTTCTATATCACATTAAATGATACGATTTCTATCTAACAGATCCAAACATATCTTTTATGGCTATTAGTTATTTCGTAGAAACGGAGAATTTTGGTTGTGTGTTGTATAAAACATCATGAATTTTGAAAATATTATTTAGAAAAAGTCATGCACATGATTTTCAAAAATATGTTATTAAAACCCACGCCTTGTTCAACGTTGTGTTGTATCGCAAATAAACCCATTTCCTTTGCCGCCCCATCTCCCTCATATTTCATCAAAAAAAGACTTCTTGTATGCCACATTATGTGATACAATTTGTGTCTCCCAGATCCAAACATATTTTCTATTAGTTGGTAGAAACGGAAAATTTGGTTGCAAGTTCATAAAACATCATGTGTCGTGAATTATTCAAAAAAGGTAACGCTCATGGTTTTGAAAAATAATAAGGTATTTAAAAAAGACCGACTTGTTGAAAAAAAAACGTTGTAATCCAGAAAATTAAAAAACCACATGCGGTGAGCGTGGATCGAAAACACGCGACCTTCAGATCTTCAGTCTGACGCTCTCCCAACTGAGCTATCCCCGCTATTGTTTGTTTGCCCACGTATTTAATATTTACCATAGTTTGAGCATACCAACTGTTAAAGCTCATATAAAGGAGGATGCAAACTTAGAGTTCCTTTTTGTATTGCGCGATAATTCATCAGGTGTGTCCTTCTTTGTGATCAATTATCTTTGCGCATTTAGAGTGGATACGAACTCACAAACATTATCTTGTACACTCTAGACATTTGGATAAACAAAAGGATGCAAATCTAATTGTTGAATCTGACTGTAGGTTCTATCACTTACCCTTCTCTAAATACAAATACAGACATCCCATCACCAGTCAGGAAAATAGTTGCAAGTTCTTTACAATAACTCTCAGGGAAGACCACACCAAGGTTGAGATCCGTTGTTCCTAAACTCTTCACAAGGTGTAGCGAAAGCTTCCTGGGTTCTCCCTCAGGCTAACATCAAAGAAAAATTAGCAAGTTAAAATGTCTCGCAGAATGTCACACCAAGAGGAAGATCCATTGTCTATCATAACATGGGAACAATCTGTACTTGTCTATCATGCTCCTTCTTAAGGAAGTAATTTTCCCAAGAAGCAGTAAGAAGACTGGCCGCATTTTTCAGTACTCGGGTACAAAAATAGTAAGTGTGGAAAAGAAATTTTATGGAATGCTCCCATATTGCCAGGTGAGTACCAATTTCTTCAAAGGTCTGATGTCCAAACTAACTAATCGACCCTGAGTAGAGCCAGAGCCGATGAATAATCATCATAAATTTTAACATTGAATGTCAACACAAATGCACATTTAATCCGAATGAACTATTTAAAAGTCGAGTTCCAGCTCTTGAACTTGGAAAAATGTCAATTTCACACGTCAGGTGAACACTAGTGTTTTCATATCGTGCCGCCAACGTAGACCCCAATTTGTGGCCATGTTTAGTCGACAGACTAAAAAAACATAAGTTATCTCCTTAGTAAAAAAAATGCAGTGCTATGTTTTGTCCATCATGGTGCAATCAAACATGCGTTGGTTATATGGTTTTCTATGATGCAGAGGATCAAAGGGCTTTGCCACTGCAGACTGCAGTACTCAGAGCTGGTGCACTTCTCATATAGACATATACACATTGCAGTGCATCAACCCACCCACCACCACCACCAGGGATTTGAGCAGTACCTATCTGCATGACTGTATCATACATGCAACAATTAAGACGTATACCACCACCATTCGAGCAACAGCAGGGTTCAGGTCGTCGCCCAGAAGAAAAGAAAAGGAAAACATGAGCCCCAGGCTAACTAACATGATGTTGTCTCCCTCCTTTGCCAACTGGGAAAGAACCTCGCACCTGCACAAATTTTCCCAGAGTGTAATTTGAGGGAGCATCTTGCTTTTGATGATCAGCAGAATACTGCACTCTTCTAGCACCTATATATACAGCTTGGCCGACAGCTAGGACTGGGAGTTGTTGCGCAATTTCGCCCTGGCGAAAAACACCCCTGCTAACAGACCTGCAAGATCCACGGTACATTATTCTTTTTGTTAGTGATGAAGTATGGTATGTGTCAGCCCAGAGGTAATATATGTTTGGTATCAGCATAGGCAAAACCTACCAAGCAGTATGCTTATGGAGTTCTCCAAGCTTGTGCGGACTTTGAAGAGAAGGATCCCGGCGATAGAGAGCGGGATCTTGTTGAGAGATCCCACAAGGCTGCAACAGGAGCAATATCGGCGTGAGAAGCTCACCAAGAGCGAAGTGCATCCATCATTTGGTACCTATAAGTTGTTGCGCTTGTCTGACGAAGAAACCACATCGAAGTAAAGCTGATAGCAAGCCCCAAAACTCCGCTTGCAGTGATGACTAGCCAAAACATAGGCATCCTCAGAAGAGGCCTGCAAATTCACTTTTTCACAAGACTGAAGAGTATAATATTTGCAATCATAGTTAATGTTTTCCCCAGAAGATGTGATTGGATTAGTTGCATCCCCTTTTGCAAAAAAAAGAAGGATTAGTTGCATCCGCTTTTGCAAAAATAAAATAAAATAGAAGGATTAGTTGCATCCTCTTTTACAAAATAAAAAAAGGATTAGTTGCATCTTGGTAGGACATGAAAGGAAAATTTTCAGGACGAATGGTCTCTTGTTACACAGATGGAGGTAACACAAATTACATCTACTTTCATTAGGTTCGTGCTAGAACAAGTGAGCGAATGAAGTTTAAATCACGGGCTTACGTTTCCAACAGGTACTCCACTTCATTAAAACCAAGCACGAGGATAATTCCCAATGGTAGTGAAAGAACATTGTTCAGCAAAACCATCGAAAGCTCATTCAAATTCCCAGACTTGGTGGCCTGCTTCGCACTGTCCATTACATGCCGCAGTGTAAGCTGGAAAAAACAGCTCATTTGTTCAAATTTATATGGAGGGACCTCAGAACTGAAGATATTTGTCCCATAAACTAGTGTCAATCTATGGGACTG
The DNA here is from genome assembly GCA_963921465.1 of Triticum timopheevii. Taxonomy (NCBI): domain Eukaryota; kingdom Viridiplantae; phylum Streptophyta; class Magnoliopsida; order Poales; family Poaceae; genus Triticum; species Triticum timopheevii. Next base: position 442,275,575 of record OY997274.1, on the reverse strand, counting down.
GAGATAAGAATCTAAAACATTTGGGAGGAGAAACAGTTTTCAGTTTTCAGGAGATTCAGTGGCATCAAGAAGAATACCGAATACGATGCTGTCAGAAAACAATTTAAGATCTGCCATGTATAGCCGACTGCATGAAATGAGAGATCCGTTATTCCTCCTGCAATTGCTGAGATTATCTACAGAAACATAAGGGTGAGTCAGGACTTCGGTACACTGTTATTTCGAGTCACCGTATCAAGAACACCTATGATTAGATGTAAGGTAACAAATCAACTACGTACAATTATTCAGCAACTGAAGAAGAAAATAAGCCCCTCGAGCATTCTAGTCCTACTTAAACATGCATAACAAATTGTGACATACCATCAACATAAGAGAAATCCAAACTTGTCTATCGTGTTGCTTCTTAAAGAAGTAGGTTTCCCCAGAAGCAGTAAGAACATTTGCGACATTCTTCAAGATAGTCAACATCGCAACATTGATGTACTTCAAACTGGAAGATAAAAAATATATTAAAAGATGCAGGGAATATACTTTAAGAAAGACTACGAACTTCATTCTGATGCATCGTTACTACAAGTTGAGGAGCAATTTCTTCACAGCTCATTTGGGAAAACACAACTCAAAATGTTCTGAAAGCCTAGAAACTGATTCAGGTTTATCATTATCCTATCGAACTAATCGACCATGAACACAGCAAGAGCAGATGAGCTGCAACAAATATTCATCACAAATTTTAACACCCACCAAATGTCAGCAGAACAAACATTTTCTTCCTAAATAAACTTATGAGCTGTCAAAATTTAAGCATCAACACTGATTAAGGGGGTGTTCATTTACACATTGGTCTCATATGTGAGAGTGAAGCGAAGAAATAAAGTGTGGTCTTCATATTTTATCAAATGAAGGAATATATAACAATAAAATAATTAGCTTAAATTCAGTAAACGATTCCATGTTCTGATACTGAATTGGATACAAGTACAGACTAACTATACTGCACAGAAAATAGTGCTCAGCTCAAAATGATATGAAGATCTGACACATACCTAAACATGCTTGTGATTAGCATTCCGACGAATATGATGTTCACAGGCAACCAAACTTTGATTAACTTCCATGTTAATGGTTCAGTTGGGATAACACCAGAGAGGGACAGTGCAGAAACTATGGTCACTGATACAATGTTCTGCAGTAAAACGTGACGAAGACATTATCACTGTCAACCAAGCAGAATAGACACAACGCAGAAGGAAAACACAATTGCTCGAGAAGTATACAGTCAGTAATACAAATTTACCTGGTAAATCATCAGAAATATTCCAGCGTTGAAACCATAGCCAGACAACACAAACTTATTCACTAAAATCATGCTGCAGGATGCTATGCAGTAAGCAAAACCAGACAGAAGAGACTGATTCTGAATGTTTGGGAGCCTGATTAAGTGTGAAGGCATATCTCTATCTTTTGAGGCCTTAACATCTTCCACGTCTGTGTCATCAACACACAAGGTTCCCGTCATAGATCTGGAGAAGATATGGGCCAGAAATACAACGGTTGTGTTAGCTTGCATGATGATTGCTTCCAAGGTATTTTTGTTGACGAGAATAAGGTTCAGAAGATGTTTTAAGATTATTTTGTTTTTCAAGACACTATAATGATCAAGGGAAGCTTACATGCCTGTTGCCAATGTCTGGTGCTTTTCTTCCAGCAAGGGCGTCGGGATCAACATGAGTGACTAACGGAGGGTTTCTGCGAGATAATGGAACTTTGCAATCAACAATAATCCAATTATTAAACCAATTTTCGCAGGCTTATATCTTGTGAAGCATCTAAAATTAAAATCTGCACCCATGGATCAGGCATGTGTGTGAAACCAATGGCACTCCAAAACGCATCATACTGGAGGATAATTATAAGCATTTGCATTCTCCTAAAGAGTCACCATGCTCCCCTAGTTAAAATAAGGCTAAATTGATCAGTTTCAGTGGGGTTTTCCGGTTATAGTTAGCTTCAGGGCTAGTACTGTACCTGCAGCAAAACTATCCTGCCAATGGTACTAGTACTGAACATAATTCGACAGGACTGCCCTGAGCAGGACATAAGTCGTCAACCTAGTACGCTCTGCGAGTGATTCCTATTTATTTGGAGGGGCTAAAAGCCAAACTGAAACGAATTGAAATGAGGTTTCGCATGCCTGCACGCTTCGGAAGTAACCTGAAGTCGAGCTAATCAACAGAAATGTACAAGGAAGAATCCGATTATCAATTTGGCGCTTCAGGAGTCGGATCGCAAGTTCACGAAACCAAGCGGACCTTTGAGCAGACCAACCTAAGCACTACGGCTCCTAATCGGAAGCAAGGCACAACTAAAAATCGGCGTGAAATCTCAGCAGCCGTACCCGAAGGGATCATCGGAGCTCAGGTGAGCCACCGGGCGAGGTAACTGGCGCGGGAGAGGGCCGTACGTGGAGGTTGGGAGAACGAGAGAGGTCACCTGGAAGCCATGGCGCCGAAGCAGGGTCCCCGGGGACACCGAGCGGCTCCCTCGTGGCCCACGGTGACGGTGGCGGGACCGCGCCGGCGAGGCGCTCGGCGGAGGAGCTGGAAGCGGCGGCGACTCGGAAAGTAACGGAAGGGGGGCTGCTTGGCTTTTAAAATATCCGGCGGAAGAAGGAACGTTCGCAGGCTGACCGGTGGGCCCCCGCCGAGTCAATACAGCTGACACAGCTTGGCTTTGCGCCCCTGCGGCTGCTGCTTTTACTCTTCGGCGCGCTGCGGCATCGGCAGTCTCGTCGCTGAGTACCGGGTCCCGCTTGCTCACTGGTCCATGCTTCAGTGACTGGGAAGGAAGGCAACCGAGCTCGCGGCAGTAGTTGCGCACTCCTGTGCTGCGGATGTTGCGTCTGGTATTTGTTTCCCCTTTTATTTGGGCGTGCAAAGTTTTCGTGGATTGAGCAAAGTGAGGTGGCGTGTTTCGTGTGGGTGTGACTGTCCGTACATTGCAGAGGAGAGCCAGGAACAAGGCAGAAAGATTGACAAAGTTTCATTTGGGTCGGCTGAGGAGCAATGGCGGCGGAAAATATGGGTGTTGAGGAAGACCGGCTAGAAGAAAGTTTTCTAAAACTGTGTTGTTCATAGACCAGTACTAGGCGCCGGCCCAAATTTGGGTCGGTCGTGAGCTAGCCACCGGATGCCAGTAGCCATGGCTGTTGGATTTAGCAAAAGAATGGTTAGCCCAGAGATCTTCGTCCTCCTCATGCATCTCGCGTTCGTGTAGCTCCCCCGTGTCTTGCCGTCTATCGCTGCTCCCCTCGTCGCCGCGCTCGCCTTCCACTCGTGCCGCCCGCGCTTGTCCTCGGCCTCATACTCACCGGCAACCCGCCCTCTCCTGTCGCCGGTTGGCTCGCAGCTCATAGCATAGGGGCGGGTTGCAGAAAAAAAATATAGAGAAGCAGCTCGTCGTCGTTATCGTCAAGGAAAGAAACCCGGTGGTTCCAGCAAAAACCATGGCCCGCCGGTCGGCATTGGTCCCCGGAGTCACCCATCGCCATCAAGTGGTTGTAGCTCCGACATACAAGATTGTAGCAAACGCCAATGGTTGTAGCTTTGCGCACACATGGTTGTACCTTGTGCATGACATGGCTGTAGCATTCTTGGAACAAGGCGTCGATGGTTGCAACTCCCGTGTGCACAGTTGTAGCAACGTCGATGCTTGGTTGTAGCTCTTGTAATACACGGTGGTAACACTGACGACATCGATGTCACCGGGTTGCAGCAAAACGTCGCCGACGGGGATGCATGGATGTCGTTGTTTGTAGCATTCTCACTCTCCGGTTCCAGCATCGCCGTTCGCCGGTTCCAGCAATTCAGGAAGTGGGTTGCAGGAACATCGCTAGAGGGATTCACGGGGTGACGTCGGGTGCGCAGCAAATTTTGTAGCCGGTTCCAACAACTTTGGTCGCTGTTCTAGCACACACCTCTAGACATTTGGTGTGATGTAGCAAAACGCGACACCGACTATGATAGGATGTGATGCCGGTTGAAGCACATAGAAAAAGAACATGATGCTGGTTGTTACTCGGAGCAGCACCGCTGATGACTTGCAAGTGCACATAGCTATGTAGTAATCTCGTGATAAATAAGGTTTGTTGATCCCACTGCGAACGAATAGGATGGCACGACAATCCCCGCAGTTGCGCTTGTCGGCGTTCTGGGAACCAGGGTACACAGACTTGCCTGCCTGTGGCCCACGACATGGCTCCATCGACGGCCTAGTACGGCCCATCTTTAGCATCGACGAGGCAAGATCCTCACGAGGGGCCAAGCCTCGTGAGGCGGACGACACCAAGACCTCCGGAGGGAGTGGCCTCCCGAGGAGTGGAGATTCCTATGCAAGCGCTCACCTCATGAGGTTAAGGTGACACAAGCCATGACGACCAATGCCAGGCGGGCGTCAGCGGGCGCAGAGCATCGGGTTTCCTCTTTGGTGCTAAGGAGGCAAGCGCAGGCGCGGGGTCCCGAAGTCGGCCAAAGGTTTACATTCCCGTGCAACAAGACCAAGGCTGCCAGGACGGCAGGACGAATATCATCGCCGAGCCCACCACGACGTCACGACTAGAAGCTTTGCAGGCGAAGACCACCTTTCGTCGGGATAGGATGTACTACTTGTCCCCCTTCAAAATTGGCCACTGCGGGATCCCTTCCCGCCTAAGTTTTGGGGGAAGAGGACTGAGACCACTATAAATATAGCTTAGCCACCGCCGTAGGAGGGGAGAGATCTCTGAAGCTAACACCAACACAAGAACGAACCTCCTGAGGTAGTTCTTCCTATGTACTAGTTCATCCTCAACCCCTCGCAAGGCCAATCCACCACAAAGTAGGAGTATGGTCTTACACCGCAAGGTGGCCCGAACCTGGGTAAACTGTCGCGTCCATTTTCTTTCCTGTTCGTCGAGCTAGGCCGTGAGAGTTACGCGTTGGCTGGCAGGGGAGGTTGAGTTCTTCGCACACGCCCCAGAGTGCAAACCTTCCTTGGTCTGCGGAGCCCTGAATCCGACATTTGGTGTGCCAGGTAGGGGCGTGTCGAAGCCCCTCTTTCGTCGGTTGTTTTGCCACCGCTCCGTCATTCTCATCGCGGACGCTCATCGAGGTCTTGTTGAGCGCCGGACAGCCCTCGCTGCCCGTGTTGCTCAGACAGCTCCCGCGGGCGATGACGCTCCCTGCCGCTCCCCGTCACCTACGGCTAACACCGCCACCGGCCCCGTGGTCCACGAGTAGTAGGACTCGTCGTTGCCGCCTTCCGTGTGACGCGATGGTCGCACCGCCACTCCATCATCGACCCCGGCCGCTGCTTCGTCTTCCCATGCCCGTTGCGGGCCGACGAACGCGTAGGCTGCGCTGCTCATGGCACGCGAGCTTTTGCGCTATCGTCCGGTCGATGACCTCTACGAGGACTGGCTGGATCGCATCGCCGAGCTCATTAGCGCCGCTAGAGAGACTCCTGCGCCGTCTCGCTCGTTGCCTCCCCCGCCATCTCAGGCAGGTGACGTGGCCCATGGTGTGCCTCCCCCTCCTCTCCGGCGCGATATTGTCCCGGAGCCAAGGCGTGAGGCCCCCCAATGTGACCTGCCACGCGAGGAAGCAAGCTGCCAGGTGGTGCAACGGCCCCAAGGAGAGGTGTGTGCGCTCCCAGCACCTTCGCACCAAGACCGCGTGCCACCCGAGGTGGCTGCACGTGGGCGTCAAGACCAGGCTCCCCCTCCGCAGCGGGCTCCCGTGAGCATAGCAGGCTGCCGAGCATTCACTCCGGAGCTGCGTCGCATCGCCTGGCCCGACAAGTGCAAGCCGGATCTACCTCCGTGCTATGACGGCACCCCTAAATCTTCCATGAGCATCGAGGCGGTGAACAACGACGAGAAGGTCACGGCAAACTGGTTTCCCATGGCTCTCAAGGACGGCGCATGCTCGTGGCTCCTGAATCTTTTGGTGGGGTCAATCTCCTTCCGGGATGAGCTACGTGAACGCTTCATCCCCAACTTTCAAGGCACCCGCGACCGCGTACCTACTGCGGGCGACCTGTGGCGCATCAAGCAGCAACCAGGGGAGACCTTGCACTAATACATACAGCGCTTCACCAACGTTCGCCTCAAGATCCCCAAGGTGTCGGACGAGGCCATAATCTCAGCATTCACTGATGGTGTCCGGGATGTCAAAATGAAAGAGGAGCTCGCCATTCACAAGGATCTGTGCTCGGCTCTAGAGATGTTCAATACGGCAACCAGGTGCATGAGGGTAGAGGAAGGCCGCCTCTCGCTCCTCGAGCTCCCGGAGATCGACCCTGAAGACAAGAAGGCCAAGGCGAAGCACGTGAAGCGCAAGGGCCCGCAGTGCTCACGGCCGAGCCCGAGATGAAGCGCGACTGCGATCACCCCGAGTCTTCCAAGGGCAACCGCCCGTTCTGTGTCTTCCACAACGTGCACAGCCACAACACCAACGACTGCCAAAAATTTAGTGCCAAGACGGACGCCTCGGCCACCACCCGAGTGCAACGACTGTGGCTACGGCCGCAGAGGAGGCCGCGGGGGTGGTCACTGGGACAATCGTGACCCTCGTCAGGACTAGCGCGATCAGCCTCGTGAGGACCATTGGCGGGGCCAGCCTCGTGATGGCCCCAGGCGGGACCAGCCTCGTGAGGACCGCCCTCAGGGCAACGCCAGCCTCCATCCGCTGCCATCGCCACCAAGGAGGAACGATGACCAGCACCATGATGATGCGGCCCGGGGCTTCCAAGAGCCTCGTGCTATCGCCTGCATTCTGGGTGGTGCTCAGGCACCCGCCTCCCATCGCGTCTTCAAGCAGTTCGCTCGTGAGGTGAATGCGGCCCTCCCCAAGCTCGAGGCATCGCATCCCCTCAGGTGGTCCAAGTACTCCATCACCTTCGATCTTCGGATCAGCTCAAGTGTGCAGCCACAGCAGGCGCGCTCCCAATGCTCTGCTCACTGACCATCAACAATGTCCTTGTTACCAAGACACTTATCGACGATAGTGCGGGGCTGAATGTCCTCTATGACAAGACGTTCAAGAGACTCCAGGTGCCCTACGACTAGCTCCTCCCCACCAAGCCTTTCTCAGGGGTGACATACGGCTCCACCGTCCCGCTGGGGAAGATTCGCCTCCCTATCAGCGTCAGCAAGTGCGACAACTACCGCACGAAGTTCGTCGACTTCAACGTCACTCACATTCGTCTCCCATACAATGCCATCCCCGGGTGTCCAGCCCTTGCCAAGTTCATGGCGGTAACTCACCTCGTCTACAACATCCTCAAGATGCCAGGAAGCTATGGCATCATCACGGTCGTCGGCGATGAGAAGGATGCGGTGTGCTCCCTCGAGCACGCCTATCAGGCTGCAGCGGTCGAGAACTCAGATGGCGAGGGCGCCATCCACCCCCCTAAGGTCGTTCCCAAGAAGAAGAAGCAGCTCCTCCTCAAGGGCCCTCAGGAGGCTGGAGCGTCCAACGATCGTGCTTCAAGCTCTGTGCCCTCTGCTGGGGCGCCTTTCCCTCTCGCATAGGAAGGCACGCTCGACGCCCCTCTCAGGCTGGGCTCGAGGGCTCTCCTTTGGAGGGCCTCTAACCTGACCAGTGTCACGAGAGAGGCATTCGGGCACCATGTGGTGGCGTGCTTCAACGCGCGCTTCCGTGAGTAGGGCGTAGGGCGCGAAGCACCAAGCGCTCAGGAGTTCATCACCAAGGCGATCAGAGAGCTTCAGGAGGAACGAGCCATGCGCAGCGAGTGCAGACCCGCATCACTCAGTACAGCTGCCGCCCAGGACATGAGCGCCGAGCTGCGCGTCTACGTCAACATCCCGGGCCTCAACAGGGCTACTTCTCAGGAGCTCTTCTAGCTGTCTCGTGTCAGAAGCAGTGGGGGCTTCCCCCGCAGCCATCTTCGCATGCCATTTGGCCTGCTCGAGATCCACCATGCACCAGCGCTACATGCAGGGCATCCAGGCGGCTTGTCAGGCCAGGCGCCAGGCGATCCTATCGGAGGAGGTGTTGGATCCTCGTGAGCCTCAAGACCATGGAGCCAGACAACTCGTGAGGAACAACCCCTCCCTCAGCATGTATCTTCAGCTGCCTCAACACTCCTCCAGTGACGGTGCCAGGTGACTTTTTAGTTTGTTCAATCGAGGGCGCCCCTCGGGTTACACTATCCTCAAGCTGTATGGGCCCGGCCCTGCAGCATGTATCGTTTTGCGCATCTATTAGAATCGGCCTTACCTTTTCATGAGTTGTTCTATGTTACCACCTGCATGTCCGGTGCTTCGCCACAATGGATATCGTGCGCCCTCGCAAACCCGACCTCGACCGCCTCATGATTAAGGACTGGCACCGCATCTATGCTCGGGTCCGTCCCTGCAACATCGCTAAACCCAAGTGGCCGAGCTCTGTCTTGTGGGCCATCTCCCGTGTACGTCACCTCCCGTGGTCCTTGGTGTCTTGTTCTCGCATGATCTAATCGCGAGGGGATGAGGTAGGGCGCGTGACATGGTGCCTTGCCACCGTGGGAGTCACGCGCCGGTTGTGTTTCTTTAGGATCGTTGCATGAGAAGACTGGGCACGGCGTTTGTGCTCGAGTCTGTCCTTGCAGCGTCGATAAACCCAGCGGCTGAGCTCTGTCTGGCGAGTTGGCCCCGTTCACATCACCTCCTGGGGTCATTGGTGTTTCGCCTTCTCATGCAATATCCTCCGAAGATTCACTCAGCGCAGGTGACCTAACCATCTCGCAGGACCCTCATGAACCTCCCGAACCAAAAATCCAGGCGCAACCCGCCTTGAGGTAGGGCCCCGTGAGTCCCGCGCTGGCTCATGGGTGACCATATACACCTCCTCTAGTCCTGCTGTGCATGCCACGTGCCAGGACGGGGCTGTACACGCCTCGGAGTCTCTCCTCGGAGGGAACTCCCACCCACGCACCAGTGGAAACCCCATGCTCCGCGCTGGCGGACGACACAATCAAGGAGCGGCTATGCCCATGCAAGAGTGGAAGCATCATTCTCTGCGCTGATGAATAAACAACTAAGGGCACCCTAGTGGCTGCAGTAACCTCTGGAGAGCCCCTGGGCTCGCTGTCCGGCCCTACTGCGCCACCTTTCCCACGGAGAGTCGCGCGAGGGGGCTGGACATGGGAGTTGCGCCTAGGTCATGCCTGGCGCATGCCGCCCTACTAGGTCTCCCGCACTTGGTCTTCTCGCGACCCTCCTAGGCAAAGTTGGCGAGGAAAGGTATGAGGGCTCTGGATTAACCCAGACGCTGCTTACATTTCCCTTGTGAGGGTTGTTCGTACGTCAAGGGGCACCCTTGAGCATCACGACTTAGGGGCCTCACCGGTCACGTAGCCCCTCACCCCTTAGTCTCGTCCTGGTGATCCGGACGCCCCAACAGCGGTTGAGGTATGTGCGGGGCCGGGCCCTACCGACGCAGAACACTAAAGGCAAATGGAAGGAAATTCAGCACGGAAAGGAAATCACTGAGTCCTAGCAAATTATTACAAAACATAATGTCTCATAACTTCAAATCAGAAGTTCTCACGCCTCCACGAGGCATGGTAAATGTTGCAGGATTTAATCGATGGAAGCGCTGCCTTCAGTCTTGGTTGCCGTTTTCACCCGCCTTTGGGAGCTCGTCGTCGACAGCGCCTCCGTCATCTTCGCCATCGGTCGTGGTCATCGCAGCCTCAGGGTCGACGCAGCGAAACTTCTCCACCAAGGCCTCCACCTGCTCCTTCACCACTTCGGCAGCAGCGTCGCAGGACTCAGGAGCCACCGGCTCAAGCAGCGTGCCAAGGTCCAAGCCTGGGTCTCGGAGATGGAGGTGGCTGAAAGATCAACTCACCCCCGGGTGGTTTTGGTAATTCATAACAACATATAGCTCATTGAACTAATATCCATTCAAGATTAATGTTTCAGAAAGTTCAATGATTCGTATGGCATGGACTAGAGATGTGGACCCCACAAAATGCTAAAGACACATATTGGCAAAAGCTCAAGACTCTTCATTTTCATTGTAGTGATCCAAGATCACATTGACTCCATAGGAAAAGCCAATACTATTAAAAGGGGATGAGGTGTTGCTTAATGGCTTACTTGCTCAAAATGCTTAGTGATATGCTCCAAAAGCCCTCAACCACTTTATCATTTCCATATATGTCCTAAACCTAAAGTAAAACTCGGCCCCACTGATTTGATCTATTTGGCGCCACCGAGTCCACTTGACATAGCCATAGCCAGAAATCCTAATCAGTTCGGTCTCACTGATAGGGATCTCGGTCTCACCGAGATGGGATTGCAAACTCTTTGTTTCCCTTTGTAACGTTTCAGTCTAAACGAGATGAGTAATCGGTCCCACCGAGTTAGCAATAAAAACTCTCTCTTTCCCTTTCATAATGTTTCGGTCTCACCGGAATGAGCAACGATCCCATCAAGTTTGCTTGATCAAGTCTCTGTTTGCTTATTACTGAAATCGGTCTCACCGAGTTCATGTGATCGGTCTCACTGAGATAAAGTTTTTCCCTAACCCTAGCGCATCGGTACCACCGAGTTGATATTGTCGATCCCACCGAAAAGCCTAATGTTCACATTTTGAACCAGGTCGGTCCCATCGAGTTTTACTATTCGGTCCCACTGAGTTTGGTATATTGTGTGTAACGATTAGATTTTATGTGGAGGCTATATATACCCCTCCACCCCCTTCTCCATTTGAGAGAGAGCCATCAGAATGTGCCTACACTTCCACTACTCATTTTCTGAGAGAGAACCACCTACTCATGTGTTGAGACCAAGACATTCCAATCCTACCACTAAAATCTTGATCTCTAGCCTTCCCCAAGTTACTTTCCACTCAAATCATCTTTCCACCATATCCAAATCTGTGAGAGAGAGTTGAGTGTTGGGGAGAGTATCATTTGAAGCACAAGAGAAAGGAGTTCATCATCAACACACCATCTATTACCTTTTGGAGAGTGGTGTCTCCTAGATTGGTTAGGTGTCACTCGGGAACCTCCGTCAAGATTGTGGAGTTGAACCAAGGAGTTTGTAAGGGCAAGGAGATCGCCTACTTCGTGAAGATCTACCCAAGTGAGGAAAGTCCTTCGTGGGCGATGGCCATGGTGGGATAGACAAGGTTGCTTCTTTGTGGACCCTTCGTGGGTGGAGCCCTCCGTGGACTCGCGCAAATGTTACCCTTCGTGGGTTGAAATCTCCATCAACGTGGATGTACGATAGCACCACCTATCAGAACCACGCCAAAAATCTCCTTGTCTACATTACGTTTGCTCCCTCCAAACTCCTCCCTTTTACCTTCATATGCAATGATTTACATTCCGCTGCTATACTCTTAAAATTGCATGTGTAGGTTGATTGCTTGACTTGTGCTAAGTTGCTAAAATCTGCCAAGACTTAAAATTGGGAAAAGGCTAGATTTTATTTGGTCAAGTAGTCCAATCACCCCCCTCTAGACACACTTTCAATCCTACAAGTGGTATCAGAGCTTGGGTCTCCATTTGCCTTGATTTCCATAGCTTTGGTAATCATAGCCTTGGTTTCACAACCTAGGAGTGTATGACGTCTAGCGAGGGAAATTACCACCATACAGGTCCTTACTTTGACGGTACTAATTTTGCTAGTTGGAAGCATAAGATAAAAATGCATATTCTTGGACATAACCCCGTCGTTTGGGCTATTGTGTGTATTGGTTTGCAAGGTGAATTCTTTGATGGGAGAGAACCAAATCGCGAAGCAACTACGGAAGAGTTAAATATGTTGTAATACAACGCTCAAGCTTGCGATATCCTCTTCAAGGGATTGTGCCCTGAAGAATTCAACAAAACCAACCGTCTTGAGAATGCAAATGAAATTTGGGATACTTTGATTGATATGCACGAAGGTACCAAGTCTGTCAAGGAATTCAATTTGGATGTGCTTCAAAGTCAGCTTGGCAAGTTCAAAATGAAGGATGGTAAAGGTGTCACTGAAATGTACACTAGGCTTGCTCTCATCACAAATGAAATTGCCGGTTTAGGAAGTGAAGAGATGGCAGCCAGATTCATCATGAAGAAGATCCTAAGAGCCTTGGATGGAAAATATGATACCATGTGCACATTGATCCAAATGATGCCCAATTACATAGATCTCAAGCCAATGGAAGTCACTGGAAGAATGTTTCCTCATGAGATGTCACTTAAGGATAAGGAAGAGATTCACAACAAGTCTAGTGGTGCTTATAAAGCCTCATCTGATGCTCCTACCACATCAAGTGAAAACCAAGTCTTCAATGAAGAACTGAGCTTAATGGTGAAAAACTTCAACAAATTCTACAAGAGTAGAAGCAAAGAGAGAAGCTCCAAGTCAAGATCCTACCATGACAAAAGATCTTCTAGTCGTGATCATAATTGCTACAATTGTGGAACCCGGACAATATTCAAATGAGTGTATGACTCCCTACAAAAGAAAAGAAGACTCACCTAAAAGGAGAAGTAGAAGAGAAGAATCACCTCCAAGAGAGAGAAGGAGTAGAGATGATCGTTATGAACGAAGAACCTCTCGCAAAAGCAAGGATTCGAAAAGGAAGGACAAGTCATTAAGGAGCTACACAAGCAAAGACATCAAGCTCATGTTGGTGAATGGGTATCCGGTTCTGACTCCGACCACCACTCCGAGAGAAGTTATCACTCTGACTCCGAATATACTCAAGATGAAGGTGTTTCCGTTCTTGCACTTGTGTCAACCAACTCCTAGGACATATTTGACTCACCAAATGAAGGAATTGGAAGGTGCTTCATGGCTAAAGGCCCCAAGGTATCACACCACGAGTATATTGTTTTCAATAGTGATGAAGATGATTTGCTAGGTGATGATGAGTTACTTGTTGACAATGCTAGTGATAAAAACTATGATGAAATTGCTATTAATCATGCTAATCAAGATTAAACGAATGACAATGATAAAAATGAGATTGAGAATCTAACTAAAGAACTAAACACTCTTAAGTTAGCTCATTAAACTACTTTAGAAGATCATCGAGAACTTTTAAAAACTCATGAGAAGCTACGCTTCGAGAAACTCAACCTAGAGCAAGAGCATGGGTTCTTAAAGGAAATCAATGGTGATCTTCGGAAGAAAAGTTCTTCTTACATTGCCAAGAAATTACTCTTGTCTAGTTACATGCCACAAGTAAAATCAAGCAACAAGAGTAAGAAAGGTTCTTCTTCTAGTAGTAACAATAATCAAGCTAAATCCAATATTGTTGCTTCTAGTAGTTCTCTTGATTCCACTAATGATTCTTTTAGCCAAGTTACACTTGAGAAAGAAAATAGCTTATTGAAGGGAATTATAGAGAAAGGTGTTTACAAAAGCCTTGCCGGATGTATGCAATTTGAGGAAATTGTACGCAAGCAAGGAAGGCACCAGAAGAATCAAGGTGTTGGTTTTGAATGAAAGTTCAATGCCAATGGAGTTGAGTGGGAAGAAGATCAATACCCCAAGACGAAGTTTGTTCCTCAACAAGAGAAGTATGATCCTACTTCCTTCAAGGGGACACAAGATCAAGATAGATGATCTTCCACCACAAGACCACAAGCTAAAAGGAAAGGACAAGCTTCAAGAGGAGATTGATGCATTTGAAGAAGCTCCAAAGGCCTTGGTCAAGTGGGCTCCCAAGACTACTTCAAGTTCTACTTCATCAAGTACATCTACAACCCCAAGGATTCCCATCAAGATGATGTGGATCCTAAAGAAGAATAACTAGAGAGTTCTTGAGGGTAACTCTGCTAACATACTTCACTCATATTCATATTGGCAAGGACAAGTGCAATCAACTTCCACATCTTGCACTAGTTCAAGGAGTCACAAACCCTCTTGTTAGTAAGTCAAGGGACAAGGTAACCTAATGCTTTCATGGACATCAGCATGTGTGTACTTCACTCTATGTCTATGGATATCCTTGTTTTTTCCTTGTGGGACTAACCCATGTAGGTATTGAAAGTGCAACTCACTCCAATGGATTGCTCCAAATGATCCACATCAACATTGAGCATCCACATCTTCAACATCTACATGAAGTCATCATTGACAAAACCCAAGGTTAGTTCATCCCTCTAAAAGGGGATATCACATCTAGGGGGAGCTTTACTCTAAGAATTGAGCTAAAGCAACTCTAATGGTGTGAACACAACAATGCTTTATGTAAAAGTGGTAACCCCACTTGTGCTTAAACGATGAGTATGACCTATGATAAAATGTTCTCATTTGACTCCTAAGTCAATATACTCATATATAGATGACCCAGTCATCACCAATTGCTTGGTAGATGCTAGAGTGTTTGTGCATGCTTTGCCACATATTTCATTTGTTTATCTTATTGTGTGAGTATATTGGTTGCATAATTTTCTTCATTCGAGGACATCCATTTTTTGCTTTGATTGTTTGCCTTTTTCTTTTTGCCAAATGGATGGACAAGAATGCCTAAGTACTCCCTTTGGCTATCAATGCTTTTCTCTTATCAAACTCTATTCATGCTACATCACAAAGTTTGATCAAGTCAGATTCGAACCCTCTGAGTGAGGAGCACTCGGAGCCACCGATTCACCATAGACTTAAACTTCCAAAACCTCTTAATGCATTTCGGTCTGATCGATTCATCCCTTTCGATCATACCGAGTTCATTGAGTTGATCTAGGTTACAATCTCGGTGCAACCGATTTGAACTTTTCGGTCTCACCGAGTTGCAGTAACCGCTTGCGATTCTGCGTCTCGGTGCCACTGAGTTGTTCAACTCGGTCACACCGACAGGGTCTGGATATATATACCCACGAGCCAAATTTGGAAATTTCTTCGAAACCCTTCGCCCGCGCTTGTCCAGCTCTGCCGACTCGAGGTCTTCAGATCGTCTCCGCCGTCACCAGCGACCTCCTGCTGTTGTTCTTCACCGCCGTCAACGGAATCTTCGCTGCCGTTGTCGCCGTAGCATGTTCACCACTGAGTTAGGGTATGAACTCGATCCTTTGTGCAATCTTTTCCTCTGATTCTTGCACTAAGGTCAATGCCATGATTCTTACCATGTTTGAGATACTTCTATCCAATCAAAATCTCCTATAGATTAGTTTTGAGCTGAAAACTTAGGGTTAGGTTTCCGCCGAAATCATCTCGGACCGACCGAGTTGGAGAATTCGGTCTCACTGATTTGGCCCAGGCCATTGCACATGTATTTTTTGGTCTGACCGAAACTTACAAATTGGTGTGACCGAGTTCGTTTCTCTGTGAAACCCTAGCAATCTCGGAGTCACCAAACTGCGTCTCGGTCTGACCGATTTCACATGTTTAATCTCTAAAAGTTTCTTCGGTGTCACCGAGTTTGACATATGGGTAGCTCCAAAATGATTTCTGTAGGAAACTAAAACTAAGTTTTTGACTCATTTGTTTTGCAAAATCTCTGCACTTTGTGATGCTCATCCACTCTGTCTCAACTATATCTATTCACAAGGTCAGCTTTCAGCTTTCAGCCATGTTAGACAACAGTGACAGCCAAAACAGGTCTGAGGAACAGGTTCACATGAGTGAGGGCACTAGTCCCTCTGACAGCAGCTATGATGATGGGAGCAGAAGCACTCCTAGCAACCTGCCTAAGGCTGCAACCAGGCAGAGGAAGAAGAAAACCTCTGATTCAGAAGATGAAGATTTTGTGGCTAATGAGGAGGTCACTTCAAAGAAAAAGGTGTTGGGGAACGTAGTAATTTAACAAAAATTCCTATGCACACGCAAGATCATGGTGATGTATAGCAACGACAGGGGAGAGTGTGTCAACGTACCCTCGTGGACCTTAAGCGGAAGCGTTAGCACAACGCGGTTGATGTAGTCGTACGTCTTCACGATCCAACCGATCCAAGTACCGAACGTATGGCACCTCCGAGTTCAGCACACGTTCAGCTCGATGAGATCCCATGAACTCCAATCCAGCAGAGCTTTGCGGGAGAGTTCCGTCAGCACGACGGCGTGATGATGGTGTTGATGATTCTACTGACGCAGATCTTCGCCTAAGCACCGCTACGATATTACTGAGGTGGAATATGGTGGAAGGGAGCACCACACATGACTAAGAGATCAATGATCAATTGTTGTGTCTAGAGATGCCCCCTGCCCCTGTATATAAAGGAGCAAGGGGGGAAGGCGGCTGCCCAAGGAGGAGGGCGCGCCAAGGGGGGAGTCCTACTCCCACCGGGAGTAGGACTCCTCCTTCCCTTGTTGGAGTAGGAGAGGGAAGGAAGGGAGAGAGGAGAGGAAGGAAAGGGGGGGGGGGCGCCCCCCTCCTTGTCTAATTCGGACTAGAGGGGGAGGGGGCGCGCAGCCTGCCCTGGCCACCCCTCCTCTTCTCCACAAGGTCCCATGAGGCCCAACCGGGCTGTAGGGACAGATACAGGAATGAAGAAGGACACATGCCGGCCAGCCTAAGTGTTCCGGAGCAGTAGCAAGCTACCATGGCTCAGTGGAAGCACTAGGAGACATTTCCCGGTAAGAGAGGCTACTAAGGATAAACCACTAGATAGTCAGATCCCACACATACCAAGCATTTCAATAACGTACACACAATATGCTCGATATGTGCAAATACAACATGGCATCACAACATGACTCTACAACTCAAGTATTTTATTCAATAGGCTCCAAGGAGGGAGATATTACAAACATATGTCTCGTGACCCAACATTCAGAGCATACAAGTCAAAGCACATGCGGAAGCTTAACATGTCTGAGTACAAACATCTACAAATGAAAAAGGCTGAGAAGCCTGACTATCTATCAGATCCTGCCGAGGGCACAAAATCGTAGTTGAGGTAACAAGCTAAACGTCGAAGTCCACGCGGAACTACTAACGAGACCGAAGTCTCTCTGCAAAAACATAAAATAGGCAAACGTGAGTACAAATGTACCCAGCAAGACTTACATCAGAACTAACTACATATGCATCATTATCAACAAAGGGGATTGTGGGGTTTAATTGTAGCAAGCCAGCTTTGACTCGGTGGCTATCCTGAACTACGACTGCAAGTAACTCTTTGAGGTGGCGCACACGAGTCCACATATTCACCAACCAATACACCACTATGGATCCGCTCCCGTCTCCCTACGAGAACGCCATCCATAGCACTCACGCTTATCTTGCACATTTTAAAGTATCCACTTTCACTTGTCTATGAACTGTACAGGCAACCTAGAAGTCCTTTACCGCGGACACGGCTATTCGAATAGATGATGTTAACCCTGCAGGGGTGTACTTCTTCACACAGCTCTCACCACTTACCGCCGTTTACACGACATGTACTCGACAACCTTCAAGCGGAAGCCCAATGAGGGTGTCGGCCACGGCCTACCTAAACACTCAAGTCTCTAGTCTAGGTTTATCGCCTATTCAGGTTCCATCCGCAGGGAGTCCGGCCGAGGTTTCCACATACGACCCCGAACGATGTGTACAGGGTTCCCGAGACACCAAATGGGCGCCCGGTACACCGTGCCACGTGCCTACCGCATCACAGCCCACCCCTCTGGTCAGCGCTGCGCACGGCCTCCAGCATACTACAAACACCAGAAACTACTTGCAACTCCTAGACGGAGGACAAGGGTGATTAAGAAGCCGAGAGGGTCCATTGGTTTCGGGCCCAATGCGTGGTAGTAGCTGTTTCATGGATCACAAACACAGAACTCAGTTCCTGAGGACGGCTTCAATGAGACAACCCACCATGTACTCCTACATGGCCTCTCACCACTACCTTTACCAAATCGTGTTCACACACTTAGCTCACACATAGTAGGACATGTTCACACACCTCTGATTCATCCCCTGAATCAGACATGACTCAACTCTAAGCAGTAGCAGGCATGACAAACAAGCATGAATGAGTAGGCACAACAGGGCTCAAACAACTCCTACTCATGCTAGTGGGTTTCATCTGTTTACTGTGGCAATGACAGGTCATGTAGAGGATAAAGGGGTTCACCTACCGCAACAAGTAACAGATGAATCGTTTTTGTCCAAATGTAGTAAAAGAGAGCAGGAGCGAGAGAGTGGGATTATATCGGAATGAACAAGGGGGTTTTGCTTGCCTGGCACTTCTGAAGATTGTATAGTTCTTCATCAGTGTCATCAATCTCATCGTCGGAGTCACGTCTATCGAGAGGGGACAAACACCGACAAACAAGGAAGAACACAATCAATGCAATGCACAATATGATGCATGATCATGACATGGCAATATGATGTGGTTTGAGCTAATGCAACTAGCAGCAGGTTAAATGGAGTTGGTTTGAATCCAAGATTCAAATTCAAACTCCATATGTGAAGGTTTAAATGCCATTTATATGACTTGTGCTAAACAACAGCTATAAGTTGTTCTAACATGCATGAAAATTGTACAGATGGATATATTGGATTTTTTTGATCATTTTTCATATATAATTTGTTTCATTTGGGGTTACGGTTGATTTTATATGATTTTTAGAAGTTTAGATCATTTCTGAAATTTGTAAATCATTTCTGATTTATTTTAATTCCAGAAAATGTTTACTGCATTAGCATTAGGTCATGCTGACCTCAGCAGGTCAACAGGAGCCGCCAGATCAAACCTGACCAGTGGGGCCCACTAGTCAGTGACTCAGTTGGTTAACTGAGTTGATTAGGGTTAAACTAATCCTAACGAAAATGTCAGCAGGGCTGGTCCCACATGTCAGTGGCTCAAGTTTATTTTAGCAAGGGTATTAGCACCTAACAGTGGTGATTAGCACTAACTAACATCTAACTAATCCAGCTAGTGCCGGCCCCACATGTCATTGACCCAGGTGGGGCCTGACCGGGGTCAAACTGGGTCAAACCCAGGCCAACGGGGTCAAACCCACTGGCGACTCGACGCCGGCGAGGCCCGAGACGGCGGTGCGGCTCGGAGAATGCCCACAGGGCATGGACGAGGCCGTTCTTGGGCTCGTTGGAGAGCTCTCGCTGGCGCGGATCGAGTGGTGGTGGCGGCCGGACCTATGGTGGCCGGAGCCGACGACGGCGAGCTCCAAAGCGGCGGCCGGAGTTCGGGCGAGATGCGAGTGAGAGCTAGGGGGCACGGGAAGGCAAGCTGTGGCGTGCTGCGGCCTCGTGGGAAGGCACTGAGTGCAGTGGTGTGCTCAAGTGCGAGCTCCATCAGCCGTAGCCATGGTGGCGACATGGCTGGTGGCGAAGAGCTCTCGGGCTCGTTACGAACGGCGGCTAGAGAGGGAGGTAGAGTACGGGGAGAGGGGGAAACGATGGTGGAGCTCACAACGGGGTCGTAGAGGTGGTCGGCGAGCTCGAGGGAGGCCGGACGGCGTCGAATCATCGACGGTTGTCTTCGGATCCCGCGGAAGAAGACGAGGGCAAGGACAACGACACGAGGCTCCCAGCGTCACGTGGCGTGGCGATGAGGAAGAGGGCGTCGCGGTGGAGCTGTTGGACGGTACGGAGAGGGTGGGGTGGATGGTGGCCACGGTGATCGTCGGCGGCGGCGACGGCTGTGTTCGGTCGTGCTCGAGGAAGGGACTGGAGGGCGAGGGAGAGATCAGAGAGTGAGGGAAAGGAGCGAGGGGGCTGCGTGGCGTCACCCGAAGAGGCCAGGGCGAAGCGGCAAGCAGGAGGTGGCCATGCATGCGCCAGCGTGCGTCGGCCACGCGCTCGTCCTCCTGGCAGGAAGGAAGGCGACAGGGGAGGGCCCAAGTGGGCTGGGCCGCACAGGTGGGCTGCCAGCTGGGCCGGCCAGGTAAGTGGCCCAGGTAGGCGTTATCTCTCTCTCTTTTCTAAGTTGTTTTCTGTTTTCTATTTTTCTGTAACTTCTGGGCTTTATTTAAAATACCAAAACGTTTTCAAAAATCCTGAAAATAATTGTGGGCTCTGTTTGAAATATTCCCAACAGCCCTCACTTAAGTTCAGAATTAATTGAGCATTTGAAATATTATATAGCATTTAAATGCCCAATTGCAAATAGCATATGATTTAATCCATAGCCCAAATATGACATGGAAAAAGGTGCAACTCCTTTGGTTAATGTTTCTAGCATTTTCCAGAAATGATGGACATTTTTGAAAGCCATTTGGATTCACT
The DNA here is from genome assembly GCA_963921465.1 of Triticum timopheevii. Classification (NCBI taxonomy): domain Eukaryota; kingdom Viridiplantae; phylum Streptophyta; class Magnoliopsida; order Poales; family Poaceae; genus Triticum; species Triticum timopheevii. The sequence continues at coordinate 442,255,407 of OY997274.1, read as the reverse complement.
GAAAATATTTTAGTTGAACCTAGTGAATTCCTTTGATGCTAGGGTTTAGGCAATCCCCATTTCAGGTTTAACTGGAATTTAAACATGATGCAACACCAGATGCTAGCACTAGGCCTTAATAGAACTAGGGATGTGACACAGAGCTTCGCCTAAGCACCGCTATGATATTACCGAGGTGGAATATGGTGGAGGGGGGCACCGCACACGGCTAAGAGATCAATGATCAATTGTTGTGTCTAGAGGTGCCCCCTGCCCCCGTATATAAAGGAGCAAGGGGGGAGGCGGCCAGCCAAGGAGGAGGGCGCGCCAAGGGGGGAGTCCTACTCCCACCGGGCGAGGGGGGAGGCGGCCGGCCAAGGAGGAGGGCGAGGGGGGTGTAGGACTCCTCCTTCCCTTGTTGGAGTAGGAGAGGGGAAGCAAGGGAGAGAGGAGAGGAAGGAAAGGGGGGGGGGGGGCGCCCCCCTCCTTGTCCAATTCGGACTAGAGAAGGAGGGGGGGCGCGACCTGCCCTAGCCGCCCCTCCTCTTCACCACTAGGGCCCATGAGGGCCAATAAACCCCCCCCCCCCCCCCCCCCCCCGGGGGGGGGGGGGGGGGGTTCCGGCAACCCCCGGTACTCCGGTATATGTCCGAAACCTTCCGAAACCATTCCGGTGTCCAAACATAGTCATCCAATATATCGATCTTTACGTCTCGGCCATTTTGAGACTCCTCGTCATGTCCGTGATCATATCTAGGACTCCGAACTACCTTCTGTACATCAAAACACAAAAACTCATAATACCGATCGTCACCGAACTTTAAGCGTGCGGACCCTACGGGTTCGAGAACTATGTAGACATGGCCGAGACACGTTTCCGGTCAATAGTCAATAGCGGAACCTGGATGCTCATATTGGTTCCCACATATTCTATGAAGATCTTTATCAGTCAAACCGCATAACTACATACGTTGTTCCCTTTGTCATCAGTATGTTACTTGCCCGAGATTCGATTGTCGGTATCTCAATACCTAGTTCAATCTCGTTACTGGCAAGTCTCTTTACTCGTTATGTAATGCATCATCCCGTAACTAACTCATTAGTCACATTGCTTGCAAGGCTTATAGTGATGTGCATTACCGAGAGGGCCCAGAGATACCTCTCCGACAATCGGAGTGACAAATCCTAATATCAAAATACGTCAACTCAACAAGTACCTTCGGAGACACCTGTAGAGCACCTTTATAATCAGCCAGTTACGTTGTGATGTTTGGTAGCACACAAAGTGTTCCTCCGGTAAGCGGGAGTTACATAATCTCATAGTCATAGGAACATGTATAAGTCATGAAGAAAGCAATAACAGCATACTAAACGATTAAGTGCTAAGCTAACGAAATGGGTCAAGTCAATCACATCATTCTCTAATGATGTGATCCCATTAATCAAATGACAACTCATGTCTATGGCTAGGAAACTTAACCATCTTTGATTCAACGAGCTAGTCAAGTAGAGGCATACTAGTGACACTTTGTTTGTCTATGTATTCACACATGTACTAAGTTTCCGGTTAATACAATCCTAGCATGAATAATAAACATTTATCATGAAATAAGGAAATAAATAATAACTTTATTATTGCCTCTAGGGCATATTTCCTTCAAAAGGTTGTCAAGAAGGGGTTTGGCACTGCAGCTTCAACCAAGCCAGGTTTGAAGAAGAAGAAGGCACCCACCAGAAGCATTCCTATGTCCAAAGCAAGAGCCTCAACACAGGAAGCCATTGAGCGCACTCTTGAGCCAAAAGAGGATGTTGAGGGCAAAAAGAGAAAGGAAAGGGTCAATAAGACCATGGCCAGAGTGATTGGCAGACCATCTATGGTCAGGGATTCTGAGGATGAGGAGGAGGAAGAGCCCAATGCACCTCCTGCCAAAACCCAAAAGCTGATGGGGGATGCCATCTAGTTAGGGGCTGCTCCATCAAAGCCCAAAACTGCCCCCAAGGCTGCTGCTGCTCCTCCTCCTCAAGCTTCTAAGCCTGCAGCACCCAAGAGACCAACTAGGAACATTCCAGCTGCTGAGAAGAATAAGGCCCCAATGCCTGAAGTGGAAGAAGAAGATGCCCAAGTGCTCAGAAAGTTGAAGTCCAAGATACCAGACCATGATGATAAACATCTAGTGGCTGAAAATATGAAGCTAAGGAAGGATGCAGGTCTCAGGCTATGGAGGCAGACATACCCATATGCCACCAGGAGGAGGACTGATGTGGATTATAGGTTCCACACCAAGGAGCAGCAGGACTTCTATGAGGCGGTGCTCCTGGACAAGAAGCCCATAGTAAGTGATATGAGATGGGTCAATTGGGAGTACATTGACAACAATGCATACTACTTCCCAGGAGTTCATGACAGCTTCAGAATGGCTGGAGTTGAAAAATTTGTTGGTCAGAAGCTCACCAAGTGGAATGATGAGATGGTGATGTAGTTCTACTCCACATCACATTTTTACCCACATGGTAAAATTGTCTAGATGACTGAGGGTACTAGGTACCAATCTTCTGTTGCTGAGTGGGCCCAGCTTATCAATGCCCCTGAAGAGCAAGAGGATGACACATATGTGTATGCCAAGCCCAGAAAAGGATACAACTCCATGGCACACATGTACAATGAGATTCCTGATGCTGCCTTGGATACTCACAAGTTTAGCTCAATGTACTATCTGCTGTCTGGGCTGCCCGCAATCAACACTATCCTCGGGCACACATTGTTGCCCAAGTCTGGAGATGATAGGATGATTAGAGGGCATTCCATCAATTTGCTGCATATGTTTGATGTGCCAGAGAAGTTCAAAGTGATGACTTTGATAGTTGAAACAATCAAGAGGACTATTGCTGGTCAGAAGAGATCATGTGGCTATGATCCAAACATTCAGATGCTCATCAACCCCAAGATGGGCAAAGGCATATATCTCTTGGACAAGGAGCACCTTCCCCTGTTGCCTGAGTTTGGAGACAATGAGGTTGTCATGGATGCTACACATCATACATCTGTAGAGGCTCAGGAGAAGAGGGAGAAAGCTAAAGCAAAGAAGGCAACACAATCTTCACAAGTTCCAGATGCTTCAACTATTCACCTCAAGACCAAGCAAGATCAGCTTAGCTATCTGCTTGAGGCCACTGTGAGAATTGAGAAAGGATTGGCAATCCTGACTGAAAATCAAGAGAGTCTTGAGAGGATCATCGAGACTAAGTTTTATGATCTAGACTTGAAGGTCACATAGATCCAGACTGCAGTTGAGCAACTCCAGGATGAAGCTGAAGAGAGAAGAGGGAGAGCTACCACTGAAGCCTTTCAGAGAGTGCCTAGGGCACAAAGGTCTGCAACTATGCCAGCCAGTGACACAAGGGCTACTACTTCAGCACCAGCAGCTACAGTCTCTGTTGTTCCTCCAGTTGCTACTCCACCAGCTCCACAGACCTCTTCAGATGCATTTGTTGCAGGACTCCTCTCGACGCCACCTTCGCACACTGGAGCTCCCGGAGATCGTGCTTAGAGAGCCGCATAGCACTATGCATTTTCAAGCTTTTTGGTAACTTGTTGCCAAAGGGGGAGAAAGTGTATAGATCATAGGCTTCGAGAGAGAGTGTTTTGCTTCTTTTGCCTCTCTTGCTACTTTATTTGCTTGCTTGTTTGGTTGATACACTATTTGTGCTTGTATCTGAGATACTTCTATGATCATGTTTGATCATATTATGCTTTAATGAGTGTGCTTGAATGATGATATTCTATCTCTCATGTATGATCATTCATATCTTGCCTTGGTGATGAGTGCATATTTCATATTCTATCATTTTGAGCGCTCCACCAAGATGTATGGGACATGGAAGAGTAACCTATGATCCTAATCGATTGTGCATTTGCATTCAAAAGCAAATTTTAAATAATGCACAAATTTAGGGGGAGCTCTTGCTTATCACATACTTCTGAAAGCGACGATGTACATCATTTATATTATCATTTGTCGAAGCTTTGATCTATATGATGTCATCAATTACCAAAAAGGGGGGGATTGAAAGTGCAACCAATCTCCAGGTGGTTATAGTAATTCATAACAACATATAGCTCATTGAACTAATATCCATTCAAGATTAATGTTCCAGAAAGTTCAATGATTGGTATGGTGTGGACTAGAGATGTGGACCCCTAAAAATGCTAAGGACACATATTGGCAAAAGCTCAAGACTCTTCATTTTCATTTTAGTGATCCAAGATCACATTGAGTCCATAGGAAAAGCCAATACTATTAAAAGGGGATGATGTGTTGCTTAATGGCTTGCTTGCTCAAAATTCTTAGTGATATGCTCCAAAAGTCCTCAACCACTTTCTCATTTCCACGTATGTCCTAAACTGTCAGATGTTGGGTTCCGGCAGACCCTTAAGGTTCAAACTCTGGGGTGCGTGCGAAGATCTTCCCCCTACCAATCCACGTCTGATCCCTCGCGAGAATCTAAGCTAAAATGATGAACAACACGAGGGACACAATATTTATACTGGTTCGGGCCACCGTTGTGGTGTAATACCCTACTCTAGTGTGTGGTGTGGTGGATTGCCTCAGGGGCTGATGATGAACAGTACAAAGGATGAACATCCTCGCGAGAGGTGTTCTTGGGCTGGTGCGATGAACTGCTTGGGTGAGTTCGATCGCCTCTCTATCTGATGAGAACTCGATTCTTCGACCCCCTCTACTGTGGTGACTATCCCCATTTATAGAGGCCCTGGTCCTCTTCCCAAATATTGAGCGGGAAGGGTGCCAACAACAGCCATTTTGAAGGGGAACATCTAGTACAAGTTATCCTAACTAAAGTTGGTCTTCGGCTGCCAAAGGCACTGGCGGTGACACCATCTTAGGCTCCACGGTGACCTCCATCCTGCTGCTCTGCTGGTCTTGGTCTCGTTGCACTGAAATGGCAACCTTTGCCTGATGCCTCGGTACTCCACGCCTGTGCTTTCCCCCTTTGCACCAATGAGTAAACAAGGACACTGCACGGGCTGGCGCCCGCCTGGTCTCCATCGTCACGACTTGCGTCACGAGCACCTCGCGAGGTAGCCCTGCCTTGATCTCCCCGCCTCCTCGCGAGCCTGCCTGGCGAGGCCGCTCCTGAGGAAGTCTTGTGTCGTCCGCCCTGCGAGGCTTGGCCCCTCGCGAGGGTCTTGAGTCTTGCATTGTTGAAGATGGGCCGTACTGGGCCACCACTCGAGCCACGCCACAGGCCGCAGGCAGGCAAGTCTAGGGACCCCTATTCCCAGAATGCCGACAGTAGCCCCCGGGCCCAAGGCACAGTCGGACTTGGCTTAGCAGAGAAGCGAAGGGGCAAGTGCGGAGCGCCGCGAGCCCCATCAGCCTGCGGCCTTGGGCGCCGCATGGCGGTTGATTGGACGTGGGCGCCTTCGCTTCCCCATGCTGCCTCAGCAGCTACTCGACTGACAAAAAGGCTGGCCCGGGGTTAGCCTTACTTTCATTACTCTCGTTCGCCTTGCTTCAGACCCCCTTTCTCTCTCTTCGCCCTCCTGCTTCCGAAATCTCCAGATTTTCTGCAGCCTTTCTCCTCCGACGAGCAATGGCACCCTGCAAGACCCCGGCTGGGACTCGCTGGCTCTGGTCTCCCCCAACGTAATGGAGAAGAATCTCGCCCTCACGCGCCAGATGGCGGCGGCGCAGAGCAACGAGATGGGGGAGACTGTGCTCCGGCTTGGCTCCGCCCGGTCGGAGGACAAGGGGAGCACCTTCTACCCCCTCTTCACGAGCGCCGTCATTGCTGGTCTGGTTCCTCCCTTCTCTGAGTTCTTCCTTGTCGTCCTTCTCTGCATCTCCACCCCAACTCCGTTCTTCTCCTGTCGATCTTCGCCTACTACTATGAGGCGCACGTCGGGGTGACACCCTCCGTGGCCTTGCTGCACCACTTCTTCTCCCTCTGGGTCACTGGCACCCATATCTCGGTGTGCGCGAGCTTTGTCGCGTACTCCAAGTCCAACGCCATATCAAAGGCCGGGAAGAGGGCCAACGGCTTCCAGAGCAAGTGGATCTTGGTGGATGCCAGGTGCAACAACCCCTGCTGGAGCTTCCCACAGAGCAGCCCGAGGCCATTGAGGCATGGTCCCACGCGAAGCTTGACGACCGGCAGGCGAAGCTGGTGCTGGAGAAGATGAACGGCGACCTGAGGCCGGGCAATCTAAGGGCGGCAAAGGTGACCGGGGCCTCGCTCTTGAGGGAGTTCCTGTCGCACCGGGTGGCCCCTCTACAGGCGCACTCGCGCCTGCTGTGGAGGCTCGGGGATGCGGATGTTGTCCTCCACCTGAGCTTGGATGCCCTGAATGACGAGGATCTGACTGCAGCCCTCCGCTTCTTGGTCGGAGAGGACGTGGCAGGCCCGACGGATGCTCCGGTCCCCTTGTTCCTTTGTGATGACTGGGAACGGGTGGTGGACACCATGCCCACCTTCGACGGGGTCGGTCTAGTGCCAGCGGAGGACCCTGAGGGCCAGGCGGCGACGGCGACGATGAACTTATCCTCTGGTGACTCCAGCGGGGGAGAGGAGGAAGACGACAAAGAGGACGATGAGCGTGACCCGGAGGCGACCTTCGAGGGGACGGGGGAGACTTCCCCCTGGCGCAGGTCTAGCGCCCTCCGCTCCATGCCTGATGACGACGAGGCCGGCGCCATGCAAGGAGGGGAGGACCCGCCCTTGGTCCCGAAGAAGGACATGTCTGGGCTGATCTCCCGAGGGTCTACCCCAGCCCTTGTGTCAACTGAAGACAGCTCCATCCCTTCAGGTGCGCCTTCCTCTGTGGCTGGGCCTCCCGAGGCTGAGCCCCACAAAAGGCTTTCGGGCTTCAAGCTTGGCCGGAGTCCATGGGATCCCACGGTAGTCAACCAGTAAGTACTCGAACTTTGCCTTGCTCCTGTCTTTCGCCGTCGAGGCCTGACATCTTTCATTGGGTAGGCTACTACCTGCGGTGAAGAGGCTGAAGGGAGACGCGGTGACCCCGCCTGGAACGGGCTCATCAGCCGTGGCCGCGTCTTCACTCGCGGGGAAGGAAGGCAGCGGGGCCCGCATGTCCCTTGCCGATCATCCTCGCGAGGCCAGTAGGGGCGCTCCGACGAGGAGTCAGCCCCTGTGACCCCGCTGACTCTGGAGGCGCCTGTGCTTGACGCTGTCGCCGAGGTTGCCAAGGCTCAGGAGGTTCCTGCCTCCCAAGCCGTGATCACGCTGTCGTCTTCTCCTCCTACTTAGCAGGCTCCCGTCTCCTCTGCTTCCTGCGTCGTCTTGGACCGTGCCGCTGACGAGCTGAGTCGGCTGTGGGAGGATCTCTGGAGCGCGGACCCCCGCCTGGTGGCCGGGCGCCTGGAGTTGGTCTCTGGCTGGGTTTGCTCTGACGCCTCCGTCCGAGCGGCGCTGAGCCAGGCTGTGACGGCTTCCGAGGAGGAGAAGCAAGCCACCTCCCAGGCCGTAGCCGCTCACGACGTGGCGTTGAAGGATGCCTCAACTGTCAAGGGCTGCTACAAGACGCTGGAGGGCGAGTTGCAAGGGCTGCGTGATGTGCTCGTCAAGGAGATTCGCGACCGCCAGGTGAAGGAGGAGGAGATAAAGGCTCGGGAGGCTGCTGTCAAGGACCGCAACGCCGAACTCTTAGCCGACCGCGACCGGCTGAAGATGCAGGAGCAGGCGCTGAAGAAGGAGAGGGTTGAACTGGATGCCAAGGCGGAGGTCTTGGCCGAGGACCGCGCGACCTTCACGCGCTATGAGGAGAGGGCTCGCATAGCGCTGAAAACGCTTTATGACGGGGGCCTGGAGAAACCACTGGTCGGGGCCAAGGAAGGCCCCGCTAAGCTGGTTCCCTTCCTCGTCGAGGCGCTTGAGGAAGTCGTGATTGGCATCGGCCCCATGGATGAAGTCGAGGCTTGCGTCCTTTCCTCCGCAGCACTGATGCCGATCCTCAGCCACGTCTACCTCCGCAACCCCGACGCCAACCTTGATGACCTGCTGGAGCCCGTGGACGCCAAGCGCTCCACCGCTGCTGCCAAAGCCGTCAAGGGTCGAGCGGAGGCCTTGCTGGCGAAGTTCCACGCCTTCAACACCGCGCCCAAGCGAGGCGCTGCCGGCTCCGCGGCCCCGGGGGTGGAGCTGACAAGCGCGACTCCACCACGAGCGGTGGCGCGGCCCAGGGGTGATCTTCTCGTGGCCTTTTTCCTGCTTTGATTCCTGCAACATGCACCATGCCTCGTGGAGGCGTTTAAATTTTTGTCTGGTATTGTGAGAACAATCTATGTTCTGTAATATTTGCTTTTGGATTTGCTAGATTTTGCGATTTTCTTCCTATTTGCTTGTGTTCTACGTCGGCAGGGCCTGGCCCCACGCATACCTCAGCCGCCGTTAGCCCCGACCGGATCACCAGGATGGGACTAAGGAGTGAGGGGCTACGTGACAAGTTAGGCTCCTGAGTCGCGATGCTCAGGAGTCCCCCTTGACGCGCAAACAACAAATAGGGAGGAGGTGGAAGAGGGGATCTGTCGTTCTACGTCGGCAGGGCCCGGCCCCGCGCATACCTCGACCGCCATTAGCCTTTCGGAACTAAGGAGTGAGGGGCTATGTGACCAGTTAGGCTCCTGAGTCGCGATGCTCAGGAGTCCTCCTTGACGCTCAAACGGGTCTTCATACCTTGGCTCCGCTCGGGGAGGGGCATGCGATGACCAGGTCCGAGGGACCTGGCTGGGTGGCGTGTGCTCGGGCGTGGCCCGGGCGCAACCCCCGTGCCCAACCCCCTCGCGCGGCACTCCCAAGGGGAGGCTTTGCGATGAGGCCAGACACTGAGCTCTGGGCTCCCTGAGGTTGATACAGCCGTGGGCTACCCTCAGTTGTTTATCACCAGCGCGGAGCATAGCGCTTCCGTATGTGTACGGGCATAGCCGCTCCTTGGCAGTGTTGTCAGCCAGCGCGGAGCATGGTGATTCCACTGGTAAGTGGGAGGGGGGCTCCCCTCCGGGAGGAGCCCCCGAGGCGTGTACAGCCCCGCCCTGACACCTGGCCGGCACGGTAGGGCTAGGAGAGGTGTATCTGGGCACCCGTGAGCCAGCGCGGGACTCATGAGGCCCTACCTCGAGGCGGGTTGCGCCTGGCTCTGGGCCTTTGTCGGTGGTACGTTCCTGCAAGATGGTTAAAATGCAAATGCTCTACGTCCGCAGGTCCCGGCCCTCGAGCAAGCTCATCCGCCGCTGGTATGCAGGTCGCGATGCCGTGGACAAGGCCAGGGGTGAGGGATGGACAGCCAGTAAGAGCTCCCGAGTCGCGATGCTCAGGCGCCCCCCCTTTTAACGTGCAAGCGATTTGCATGAGGAAAGATAGGCCCGTGGTAGGCGGCGGACGATAATCATAGGTGGGTTAAGCATGGAAAAGCAAATCAACTCAGATAGATGCATAGGAAGGCACACACCACTGGGTCAGGCCCAAGTGGCTTGGCGATGATGCAACCCGAGGGGCGCCCCCAACAAAGTAAGCTGAAGACATAAGCAAAACGAATACACGCCGTGGAGACAGACCCATGCGACCTGGGAATGACGCTACCCTGAAGGCGCTCCCAGCTGAAACGAAACTTGAGAGAAGTCACCTGAGACCATTGCAGAGCGAGTGTCGGAGTACCTGACAGTGCGCGGTGAAGAAGCCAATCCTCACGAGCCCTCAGGGCTCCGAGCCCTCGGGGCTCCGAGCCTCGGGAGGCTCTGGAGATCCGGGCGGCTCGGCGAGGTCCACCTTCATTTCCTCCAGGAGCGCGCGGTGCTTGGCCACCTGAGCTTCCAGAATGCTTCTCATCAGGCGCTGGTGAGCAGCAGCCGTGTTCGGCAGGCCGAAGGGCATGCGAACGTAGCTGTGCGGTGGACCCTCGTAATGTCCCACGCGCGAAGTCCAGAAGCACTCCTGAGACGCGACTCGATTGAGCCCTGGGTAGTCGATGCAGACGTGCAGCCCGCCATCCTCGCCTAGATGGGAAGCTACGCTGGGTAGGCAGCGGTTGCCGCGCATGACTCTCGATTCCTGCAACTCCTAAGCGGCCTTGGTGATGAACTCCTGAGGGTCAGGCCCTCCTTGCCTTACGCCTTCCTGAGGGAAACGTGCCGTGAAGCACGCCTCCAAGTGGTGCCCGAGTGCCTCCCTCGTGATCTTGGCAAAGTCAGTGGCTCCCCAGGAGAGAGCCCCCGAGCCTTGCCCGAGGAGGGCGCCGGGCGCGCCTCCCTATGCGATGGAGGGTGGCGCCCGTTGGACGGGCGCGTGTCCTGATGTGGCACCTCCGGAGGTGCGTGCCTCCTGAGGCCTTGAGCCAGGAGATGTCTTCTTCTTCTTGGGAGCTGCTTCAAGGAGGTTCCTATTGGGGAACGTAGTAATTTCAAAAAAAATTGTACGCACACGCAAGATCATGGTGAAGCATAGCAACGAGAGGGGAGAGTGTTGTCCATGTACCCTCATAGACCAAAAGCAGAAGCGTTAGCACAATGCGGTTGATGTAGTCGTACGTCTTCACGGCCCGACTGATCAAGCACCGAAACTATGGCACCTCCGAGTTCTTGCACACGTCCAGCTCGATGATGTTCCCCGTACTCTGATCCAGCAGAATGTCGGGGAAGAGTTTCGCCAGCACGACGGCGTGGTGATGGTCTTGATGTTCTACCGTCGCAGGGCTTCGCCTAAGCACCGCTACAATATTATCGAGGAGAACTATGGTGGAGGGGGGCACCGCACCCGGCTAAGAGATCAAGAGATCAATTGTTGTGTCTATGGGGTGCCCCCTCCCCCGTATATAAAGGAGTGGAGGAGGGGGCCGGCCAAGGGGGTTGGCGCGCCCTAGGGGGGGAGTCCAACCCCCACCGGGAGTAGGACTCCCCCCTTTCCTACTAGGAGAGGGAGAGGGAAGGAAGAGGAGGAAGGGAAGAAGGAAAGGGGGGGCCGGGCCCCCTCCCAATTCGGATTGAGCTTGGGGGGGGGCCTCCTTTGCTCCTTTCCCCTCCTTTCCACTAAGGCCCAATAAGGCCCATATACCTCCCGGGAGGTTCCTATAACCTCCCGGAGCTCCGGTATTGTCCCAATCTCACCCGGAACCTTTCCGATGTCCAAATATAGTCGTCCAATATATCGATCTTTATGTCTTGACCATTTCGAGACTCCTCGTCATGTCCGTAAACATATCTGAGACTCCGAACAACCTTCGATGCATCAAAACTCATAAACTCATAATAAAACTGTCAATGAAACCTTAAGCGTGTGGACCCTACGGGTTCGAGAACTATGTAGACATGACCGAGACACGTTTCCGGTCAATAACCAATAGCGGAACCTGGATGCTCATATTGGCTCCTACATATTCTACGAAGATCTTTATCGGTCAAACCGCATAACAACATACGTTGTTCCCTTTGTCATCGGTATGTTACTTGTCCGAGATTTGATCGTCGGCATCCCAATACCTAGTTCAATATCGTTACCGGCAAGTCACTTTACTCGTTACATAATGCATCATTCTGTAACTAAATCATTAGCTACATTGCTTGCAAGACTTATAGTGATGTGCATTACCGAGAGGGCCCAGAGATACCTCTCCGACACTCGGAGTGACAAAACCTAATCTCGAAATACGCCAACTCAACATGTACCTTTGGAGACACCTGTAGAGCTCCTTTATAATCACCCAGTTATGTTGTGACGTTTGGTAGCACACAAAGTGTTCCTCCGGTAAACGGGAGTTGCATAATCTCATAGTTGTAGGAACATGTATAAGTCATGAAGAAAGCAATAGCAATATACTAAATGATCAAGTGCTAAGCTAACGAAATGGGTGATGTCAATCACATCATTCTCCTAATGATGTGATCCCATTAATCAAATGAGAACTCATGTCTATGGTTAGGAAACATAACCATCTTTGATTAATGAGCTTTTCAAGTAGAGGCATACTAGTGATATTAAGTTTGTCTATGTATTCACACATGTATCATGTTTCCAGTTATTACAATTCTAGCATGAATAATAAACATTTATCATGATATGAGGAAATAAATAATAACTTTATTATTGCCTCTAGGGCATATTTCCTTCAGTCTCCCACTTGCGCTAGAGTCAATAATCTAGATTACACAGTAATGATTCTAACACCCATGGAGTCTTGGTGCTGATCATGTTTTGCTCGTGGAAGAGGCTTAGTCAACGGGTATGCAACATTCAGATCCGTATTTATCTTGCAAATCTCTATGTCTCCCACCTGGACTTGGTCCCAGATGGAATTGAAGCGTCTCTTGATGTGCTTGGTCCTCTTGTGAAATCTGGATTCCTTTGCCAAGGCAATTGCACCAGTATGGTCACAGAAGATCTTCATAGGTCCCGATGCACTAGGTATGACACTTAGATCGGAAATGAACTCCTTCATCCAGAATCCTTCATTTGCTGCTTCCGAAGCAGCTATGTACTCCGCTTCGCATGTAGATCCCGCCACGATGCTTTGTTTAGAACTGCACCAACTGACAGCTCCACCGTTCAATATAAACACGTATCCGGTTTGCGATTTAGAATCATCCGGATCAGTGTCAAAGCTTGCATCGACGTAACCATTTACGACTAGCTCTTTGTCACCTCCTTAAAAGAGAAACATATCCTTAGTCCTTTTCAGGTACTTCAGGATGTTCTTGACCGCTGTCCATAGATCCACTCCTGGATTACTTTGGTACCTCCCTGCTAAACTAATAGCAAGGCACACATCAGGTCTGGTACACAGCATTGCATACATGATAGAGCCTATGGCTGAAGCATAGGGAACATCTTTCATTTTCTCTCTATCCTCTGCAGTGGTCAGGCATTGAGTCTGACTCAGCTTCACACCTTGTATTACAGGCAAGAACCCTTTCTTTGCTTGATCCATTTTGAGCTTTTTCCAAACTTTATCAAGGTATGTACTTTGTGGAAGTCCAATTAAGCATATTGATCTATCTCTATAGATCTTGATGCCCAATATATAAGCAGCTTCACCGAGGTCTTTCATTGAAATTTTTTTATTCAAGTATCCTTTTATGCTATCCAAAAATTCTATATCATTTCAAATCAACAATATGTCGTCCACAGATAATATTAGAAATGCTACAGAGCTCCCACTCACTTTCTTGTAAATACAGGCTTCTCCAAAAGTCTGTATAAAACCATATGCTTTGATCACACTATCAAAGCGTTTATTCCAACTCCGAGAGGCTTGCACCAGTCCATAAATGGATCGCTGGAGCTTGCACACTTTGTTAGCACCTTTTGGATCGACAAAACCTTCTAGTTGCATCATATACAACTCTTCTTCCAGAAATCCATTTAGGAATGCAGTTTTGACATCCATTTGCCAAATTTCATAATCATAAAATGCGGCAATTGCTAACATGATTCAGACAGACTTAAGCATCGCTACGGGTGAGAAAGTCTCATCGTAGTCAACCCCTTGAACATGTTAAAAACCTTTCACAACAAGTCGAGCTTTGTAGACAGTAACATTACCATCAGCGTCAGTCTTCTTCTTGAAGATCCATTTATTCTCGATGGCTTGCCGATCATCGGGCAAGTCAACCAAAGTCCATACTTTGTTCTCATACATGGATCCCATCTCAGATTTCATGGCCTCAAGCCATTTTGCGGAATCTGGGCTCATCATCGCTTCCTCGTAGTTCGTAGGTTCGCCATGGTCAAGTAACATGATCTCCAGAATAGGATTACCGTACCACTCTGGTGCGGATCTTACTCTGGTTGACCTACGAGGTTCGGTAGTAACTGGATCTGAAGTTTCATGATCAATATCATTAGCTTCCTCACTAATTGGTGTAGGCGTCACAAGAACCGGTTTCTGTGATGAACTACTTTCCAATAAGGGAGCAGGTACAGTTACCTCATCAAGTTCTACTTTTCTCCCATTCACTTCTTTTGAAAGAAACTCCTTCTCTAGAAAGGATCCATTTTTAGCAACGAATGTCTTGCCTTCGGATCTATGATAGAAGGTGTACCCAAAAGTTTCCTTTGGGTATCCATGAAGACACATTTCTCCAATTTGGGTTCGAGCTTATCAGGTTGAAGTTTTTTCACATAAGCATCGCAGCCCCAAACTTTAAGAAACGACAACTTTGGTTTCTTGCCAAACCATAGTTCATAAGGCGTCATCTCAACGGATTTTGATGGTGCCCTATTTAACGTGAACGCAGCCGTCTCTAAAGCATAACCCCAAAACGATAGCGGTAAATCAGTAAGAGACATCATAGATCGCACCATATCTAGTAAAGTACGATTACGACGTTCGGACACACCATTTCGTTGTGGTGTTCTGGGTGGCCTGAGTTGCGAAACTATTCCGCATTGCTTCAAATGTAAACCAAATTCGTAACTCAAATATTCTCCTCCACGGTCAGATCATAGAAACTTTATTTTCTTGTTACAATGATTTTCCACTTCACTCTGAAATTCTTTGAACTTTTCAAATGTTTCAGACTTGTGTTTCATCAAGTAGATATACCCATATCTGCTCAAATCATTTGTGAAGGTGAGAAAATAATGATACCCGCCGCGAGCCTCAATATTCATTGGACCAGATACATCAGTATGTATGATTTCCAACAAATCAGTTGCTCGCTCCATAGTTCCGGAGAACAACGTTTTAGTCATCTTGCCCATGAGGCACGGTTCACAAGTACCAAGTGATTCATAATCAAGTGATTCCAGAAGTCCATTAGTTTGGAGTTTCTTCATGCGCTTTACACCAATATGACCCAAACGACAGTGCCACAAATAAGTTGCACTATCATTATCAACTCTGCATCTTTTGGCTTCAACATTATGAATATGTGTATCACTACTATCGAGATTTAATAAAAATAGACCACTCTTCAAGGGTGCATGACCATAAAAGATATCACTCATATAAATAGAACAACCATTATTCTTTGATTTAAATGAATAACCGTCTCGCATCAAACAAGATCCAAATATAATGTTCATGCTCAACGCTGGCACCAGATAACAATTATTCAGGTCTAAAACTAATCCCGAAGGTAGATGTAGAGGTAGCGTGCCGACCGCGATCACATCGACTTTGGAACCATTTCCCACGCGCATCGTCACCTCGTCCTTAGCCAATCTTCGCTTAATCCGTAGTCCCCGTTTCGAGTTGCAAATATTAGCAACAGAACCAGTATCAAATACCCAGGTGCTACTGCAAGCATTAGTAAGGTACACATCAATAACATGTATATCACATATACCTTTGTTCACCTTGCCATCCTTCTTATCCACCAAATACTTGGGGCAGTTCCGCTTCCAGTGACCAGTCTGCTTGCAGTAGAAGCACTCAGTCTTAGCTTAGCTCCAGATTTGGGTTTCTTCTCTTGAGTAGCAACTTGTTTGCTGTTCTTCTTGAAGTTCCCCTTCTTCTTCCCTTTACCCTTTTTCTTGAAACTGGTGGTCTTATTGACCATCAACACTTGATGCTCCTTCTTGATTTCTACCTCCGCAGCCTTTAGCATTGCGAAGAGCTCGGGAATAGTCTTGTCCATCCGTTGCATATTATAGTTCATTACGAAGCTTTTGTAGCTTGGTGGTAGTGATTGAAGAATTCTATCAATGACACTATCATCAGGAAGATTAACTCCCAGTTGAATCAAGTGATTATTATACCCAGACATTTTGAGTATATGTTCACTGACAGAACCATTCTCCTCCATCTTGCAGCTATAGAACTTATTGGAGACTTCATATCTCTCAATCCTGGCATTTTCTTGAAATATTAACTTCAACTCCTGGAACATCTCATATGCTCCATGACGTTCAAAACGTCGTTGAAGTCCCGGTTCTAAGCCGTAAAGCATGGCACACTGAACTATCGAGTAGTCATCAGCTTTGCTCTGCCAGACGTTCTTAACGTTGTCAGTTGCATCTGTAGCAGGCCTGGCACCCAGCGGTGCTTCCAGGACGTAATTCTTCTGTGCAGCAATGAGGATAATCCTCAAGTTACGGACCCAGTCCGTGTAATTGCTACCATCATCTTTCAACTTAGCTTTCTCAAGGAACGCATTAAAATTCAATGGAACAATAGCACGAGCCATCTATCTACAACAAACATAGACAAGCAAAAATACTATCAGGTACTAAGTTCATGATAAATTTAAGTTCAATTAATCATATTACTAAAGAACTCCCACTTAGACAGACATCTCTCTAGTCATCTAAGTGATTACATGATCCAAATCAACTAAACCATGTCCGATCATCACGTGAGATGGAGTAGTTTTCAATGGTGGACATCACTATGTTGATCATATCTACTATATGATTCACGTTCGACCTTTCGGTCTCCGTGTTCTGAGGCCATATTTGTATATGCTAGGCTTGTCAAGTTTAACCTGAGTATTCCGTGTGTGCAATTGTTTTGCACCCGTTGTATTTGAACGTAGAGCCTATCACACCCGATGATCACCTGGTGTCTCAGCACGAAGAACTTTCGCAATGGTGCATACTCAGGGAGAACACTTCTTGATAATTAGTGAGAGATCATCTTAAAATGCTACCGTTAATCAAAGCAAGATAAGATGCATAAAGGATAAACATCACATGCAATCAATATAAGTGATATGATATGGCCATCACCATCTTGTGCTTGTGATCTCCATCTCCGAAGCACCGTCGTGATCACCATTGTTACCGGCGCGACACCTTGATCTCCATCGTAGCATCGTTGTCATTTCGCCACCTATTGCTTCTACGACTATCGCTACCGCTTAGTGATAAAGTAAAGCAATTACAGGGCGCTTGCATTTCATACAATAAAGCGACAACCATATGGCTCCTGCCAGTTGCTGATAACTCGGTTACAAAACATGATCATCTCATACAATAAAATATAGTATCACTTCTTGACCATATCACATTACAACATGCCCTGCAAAAACAAGTTAGACGTCCTCTACTTTGTTGTTGCAAATTTTACGTGGCTACTACGGGCTGAGAAAGAACCGTTCTTACCTACGCATCAAAACCACAACGATAGTTCGTCAAGTTAGTGCTGTTTTAACCTTCTCAAGGACCGGGCATAGCCACACATGGTTCAACTAAAGTTGGAGAAACTGACACCCTCTAGTCACCTGTGTGCAAAGCACGGTGGTAAAACCAGTCTCGCGTAAGCGTATGCGTAATGTCGGCCCGGGCCGCTTCATCCAACAATACCACCGAACCAAAGTATGACATGATGGTAAGCTGTATGACTTGTATCACCCACAACTCACTTGTGTTCTACTCGTGCATATAACATCTACGCATAAAACCAGGCTCGGATGCCACTGTTCGGGAACGTAGTAATTTCAAAAAAATTCCTATGCACACGCAAGATCATGGTGATGCATAGCAATGAGAGGGGAGAGTGTTATCCACGTACCCTCATAGACCGAAAGCGGAAGCGTTAGCACAACGCGGTTGATGTAGTCGTACGTCTTCACAGCCCGACCGATCAAGCACCGAAACTACGACACCTTCGAGTTCTTGCACACGTTCAGCTCAATGACGTTCCCTGTACTCCGATCGAGCAGAATGTCGGGGAAGAGTTTCATCAGCACGACGGTGTGGTGACGGTCTTGATGTTCTACCGTCGCAGGGTTTCTCCTAAGCACCGCTACAATATTATCAAGGAGAACTATGGTGGAGGGGGGCACCGCACACGGCTAAGAGATCAAGAGATCAATTGTTGTGTCTATGGGGTGCCCCCTCCCCCGTATATAAAGGAGTGGAGGAGGGGGCCGGCCAAGGGGGGTGGCGCGCCCTAGGGGGGGAGTCCAACCCCCACCGGGAGTAGGACTCCCCCCTTTCCTATTAGGAGACGGAGAGGGAAGGAAGAGGAGGAAGGGAAGAAGGAAAGGGGGGGGGGGTCAGCCCCCCTCCCAATTCAGATTGGGTTGGGGGGGGGGGCGCCACCTCCTTTGCTCCTTTCCCCTCCTTTCCACTAAGGCCCAATAAGGCCCATATACTGTTGGGGAACGTAGTAATTTCAAAAAATTTCCTACGCACACGCAAGATCATGGTGATGATATAGCAACGAGAGGGGAGAGTGTTCGTCCACGTACCCTCGTAGACCGTAAGCGGAAGCGTTATCACAACGCGGTTGATGTAGTCGTACGTCTTCACGATCCGACCGATCCAAGCACCGAACGTACGGAGCCTCCGAGTTCAGCACACGTTCAGCTCGATGACGATCTCCGGCCTCCGATCTAGCCGAGATCCGGAGATGAGTTCCGTCAGCACGACGGCGTGGTGACGATGATGATGTTCTACCGGCGCAGGGCTTCGCCTAAACCCCGCGATGATATGACCGAGGTGGAATATGGTGGAAGGGGGCACCGCACACGGCTGAGGAACGATCCGTAGATCAACTTGTGTGTCTATGGGGTGCCCCCCGCCCCCGTATATAAAGGAGGGAGGGGGGAGGTGCGGCCGGCCCCCTAGGGGTGCGCCTGGAGGAGTCCTACTCCCACCGGGAGTAGGACTCCCCCCTGTTGCCTTGGTGGAGAAGGAAAGGGGGGAGGGGAAAGAGGAAAGGGGGCGCCGCCCCCCCTTCCTTGTCCTATTCGGACTAGGGGGGAGGGGCGCGTGGCCTGCCCTGGCCGGCCCTCCTCTTCTCCCTCTTGGCCCACTAAGGCCCAATATCCCCCGGGAGGGTTCCGGTAACCCCCCGGTGTTCCGGTAAAATCCCGATTTCACCCGGAACTATTCCGATGTCCAAATATAGACTTCCAATATATCAATATTTATGTCTCGACCATTCCGAGACTCCTCGTCATGTCCGTGATCACATCCGGGACTCCGAACAAACTTCAGTACATCAAAACTTATAAACTCATAATAAAACTGTCATCGAAACCTTAAGCGTGCGGACCCTACGGTTCGAGAACAATGTAGACATGACCGAGACACGTCTCCGGTCAATAACCAATAGCGGGACCTGGATACCCATATTGGTTCCTACATATTCTACGAAGATCTTTATCGGTCAGACCGCATAACAACATACGTTGTTCCCTTTGTCATCGGTATGTTACTTGCCCGAGATTCGATCGTCGGTATCCAATACTTAGTTCAATCTCGTTACCGGCAGGTCTCTTTACTCGTTCTGTAATACATCATCTGGCAACTAACTCATTAATTGCAATGCTTGCAAGGCTCAAGTGATGTGCATTACCGAGAGGGCCCAGAGATACCTCTCCGACATTCGGAGTGACAAATCCTAATCTCGAAATACGCCAACCCAACAAGTACCTTCGGAGACACCTGTAGAGCACCTTTATAATCACCCAGTTAAGTTGTGACGTTTGGTAGCACACAAAGTGTTCCTCCGGTAAACGGAAGTTGCATAATCTCATAGTCATAGGAACATGTATAAGTCATGAAGAAAGCAATAGCAACATACTAAACGATCGGGTGCTAAGCTAACTGAATGGGTCATGTCAATCAGATCATTCAACTAATGATGTGATCTCGTTAATCAAATAACAACTCTTTGTCCATGGTTAGGAAACATAATCATCTTTGATTAACAAGCTAGTCAAGTAGAGGCATACTAGTGACACTCTGTTTGTCTATATATTCACACATGTATTATGTTTCCGGTTAATACAATTCTAGCATGAATAATAAACATTTATCATGATATAAGGAAATAAATAATAACTTTATTATTGCCTCTAGGGCATATTTCCTTCAGTCTCCCACTTGCACTAGAGTCAATAATCTAGTTCACATCACCATGTGATTTAACACCAATAGTTCACATCACCATGTGATTAACACCCATAGTTCACATCGTCATGTGATCAACACCCAAAGGGTTTACTAGATTCAGTAATCTAGTTCACATCGCTATGTGATTAACACCCAAAGAGTACTAAGGTGTGATCATGTTTTCCTTGTGAGAGAATCTTAGTCAACGGGTCTTTCACATTCAGATCCATTATGTATTTTGCAATTTTCTATGTCTACAATGCTCTGCACGGAGCTACTCTAGCTAATTGCTCCCACTTTCAATATGTATCTAGATCGAGACTTAGAGTCATCCAGATCGGTGTCAAAACTTGCATCGACGTAACCCTTTACGATGAACCTTTTGTCACTTCCATAATCGAGAAACATATCCTTATTCCACTAAGGATAATTTTGACCGTTGTCCAGTGATCTACTCCTAGATCACTATTGTGCTCTCTTGCCAAACCATGGCAGAGTATACAATAGGTCTGGTTCACAGCATAGCATGCTTTATAGAACCTATGACTGAGGCATAGGGAATGACTTTTCATTCTCTTTCTATTTTCTGCTATGGTTGGGTCTTGAGTCTTACTCAACTTCACACCTTGCAACACAGGCAAGAACTCCTTCTTTGACTGTTCCATTTTGAACTACTTCAAAATCTTGTCAAGGTATGTACTCATTGAAAATCTTATCAAGCGTCTTGATCTATCTCAATAGATCTTGATGCTCAATATGTAAGTAGCTTTACTGAGGTCTTTATTTTAAAGAACTCCTTTCAAACACTCCTTTATGCTTTGCAGAATAATTCTACATTATTTCCGATCAACAATATGTCATTCACATATACTTATCAGAAATGCTGTAGTGCTCCCACTCACTTTCTTGTAAATACAGGCTTCACTGCAAGTCTGTATAAAACTATATGCTTTGATCAACTCATCAAAGCGTATATTCCAACTCCGAGATGCTTGCACCAGTCCATAGATGGATCGCTGGAGCTTGCACATTTTGTTAACACCTTTAGGATCGACAAAACCTTCTGGTTGCATCATATACAACTCTTCTTTAATAAATCCATTAAGGAATGCAGTCTTGTTTATCCATTTGCCAGATTTCATAAAATGCGGCAATTGCTAACATAATTCGGACAGACTTAAGCATAGATACGAGTGAGAAACTCTCATCGTAGTCAACACTTTGAACTTGTCGAAAACCTTTTGCGACAATTCTAGCTTTGTAGATAGTAACACTACTATCAGCGTCTGTCTTCCTCTTGAAGATCCATTTATTCTTAATGACTCACCGATCATCGGGCAAGTCAATCAAAGTCTACACTTTGTTCTCATACATGGATCATATCTTAGATTTCATGGCCTCAAGCCATTTCGCGGAATCTGGGCTCATTATCGCTTCCTCATAGTTCGTAGGTTCATCATGGTCTAGTTACATGACTTCCAGAACAGGATTATCGTACCACTCTGGTGCGGATCTCACTCTGGTTTACCTACGAGATTTGGTAGTAACTTCATCTGAAGTTACATGATCATCATCATTAGCTTCCTCACTAATTGGTGTAGTAGTCACAGGAACAGATTTCTGTGATGAACTACTTTCCAATAAGTGAGAAGGTACAATTACCTTATCAAGTTCTACTTTCCTCCCACTCACTTCTTTTGAGAGAAACTTCTTCTCTAGAAAGGATCCATTTTAGCAACGAATATCTTGCCTTTGGATCTGTGATAGAAGGTGTACCCAACAGTTTCCTTTGGGTATTCTATGAAGACGCACTTCTCCGATTTGGGTTTGAGCTTATCAGGATGAAACTTTTTTCACATAAGCATCGTAGCCCCAAACATTAAGAAATGACAACTTGGGTTTCTCGCTAAACCACAGTTCATATGGTGTCGTCTCAACGGATTTAGATGGTGCCCTTTTAACGTGAATGCAGCTGTCTCTAATGCATAACCCCAAAACGATAATGGTAAGAGACATCATAGATCGCACCATATCCAATAAAGTGCGGTTACGACGTTCGGACACACCATAACGTTGTGGTGTTCCAGGTGGCGTGAGCTGTGAAACTATTCCACATTGTTTTAATTGAAGACCAAACTCGTAACTCAAATATTCTCCTCCACGATCAGATCGTAGAAACTTTATTTTCTTGTTACGATGATTTTCCACTTCACTCTAAAATTCTTTGAACTTTTCAAATGTTTCAGACTTGTGCTTCATTAAGTAGATATACCCATATCTGCTCAAATCATCTGCGAGGGTGAGAAAATAACGATATCCGCCACGAGCCTCAACATTCATCAGACCACATACATCTGTATGTATGATTTCCAACAAATCTGTTGCTCTCTCCATAGTTCTGGAGAACGGTGTTTTAGTCATCTTGCCCATGAGGCACGGTTCGCAAGTACCAAGTGATTCATAATCAAGTGATTCCGAAATCCCATCAGCATGGAGTTTCTTTATGCGCTTTACACCAATATGACCTAAACGGCAGTGCCACAAATAAGTTGCACTATCATTATTAACTTTGCATCTTTTGGTTTCAATATTATGAATATGTGTATCACTACGATCGAGATCCAATGAACCATTTTCATTGGGTGTTTTACCATATAAGGTTTTATTCATGTAAACAGAACAACAGTTTATTCTCTTACTTAAATGAATAACCGTATTGCAATAAACACGATCAAATCATATTCATGCTCAATGCAAACACCAAATAACATTTATTTAGGTTCAACACTAATCCCGAAAGTATAGGGAGTGTGCGATGATGATCATATCAATCTTGAAACTACTTTCAACACACATCGTCACTTCACCCTTAACTAGTTTTTGTTTATTCTGCAACTCCTGTTTCGAGTTACTACTCTTAGTAACTGAACCAGTACCAAATACCGAGGGGTTGCTATAAACACTAGTAAAGTACACATCAATAACATGTATATCAAATATACCTTTGTTCACTTTGCCATCCTTCTTATCCGCCAAATACTTGGGGTAGTTCTGCTTCCAGTGACCAGTCCCTTTGCAGTAGAAGCACTTAGTCTCAGGCTTAGGTCCAGACTTGGGCTTCTTCACTTGAGCAGCAACTTGCTTGCCGTTCTTCTTGAAGTTCCCTTCTATCCCTTTGCCCTTTTTCTTGAAACTAGTGGTCTTGTTAACCATCAACACTTGATGTTCTTTCTTGATTTCTACCTTCATCGATTTCATCATCATGAAAAAACTCGGGAATAATTTTCATCATCCCTTGCATACTATAGTTCATCACGAAGTTCTACTAACTTGGTGATGGTGACTAGAGAATTCTGTCAATCGCTATCTTATCTGGAAGATTAACTCCCACTTGATTCAAGCGATTGTAGTACCTAGACAATCTGAGCACATGCTCACTAGTTGAGCGATTCTCCTCCATCTTTTAGCTATAGAACTTGTTGGAGACTTCATATTTCTCAACTCGGGTATTTGCTTGAAATATTAACTTCAACTCCTGGAACATCTCATATGGTCCATGACGTTCAAAACGTCTTTGAAGTCCCGATTCTAAGCCATAAAGCATGGTGCACAAAACTATCAAGTAGTCATCATATTGAGCTAGCCAAACGTTCATAACGTCTGCATCTGCTCCTGCAATAGGTCTGTCACCTAGCGGTGCATTAAGGACATAATTCTTCTGTGCAGCAATGAGGATAAACCTCAGATCACGGATCTAATCCGCATCATTGCTACTAACATTTTTCAACACAATTTTCTCTAGGAACATATCAAAATAAACATATGAAAGCAACAACACGAGCTATTGATCTACAACATAATTTGCAAAATACTACCAGGACTAAGTTCATGATAAATTTAAGTTCAATTAATCATATTATTTAAGAACTCCCACTTAGACAGACATCTCTCTAGTCATCTAAGTGATCACGTGATCCAAATCAACTAAACCATAACCGATCATCACGTGAGATGGAGTAGTTTTCAATGGTGAACATCACTATGTTGATCATATCTACTATATGATTCACGCTCGACCTTTCGGTCTCCGTGCTCCGAGGCCATATCTGCATATGCTAGGCTCGTCAACTTTAACCTGAGTATTCCGCGTGTGCAAAACTGGCTTGCACCCGTTGTAGATGGACGTAGAGCTTATCACACCCGATCATCACGTGGTGTCTGGGCACGGCGAACTTTGGCAACGGTGCATACTCAGGGAGAACACTTCTTGATAATTAGTGAGAGATCATCTTAAAATGCTACCGTCAATCAAAGCAAGAATAAGATGTATATAGATAAACATCATATGCAATCAAAATATGTGACATGATATGGCCATGATCATCTTGCGCCTTTGATCTCCATCTCCAAAGTACTGTCATGATCTCTATCGTCACCGGCACGACACCATGATCTTCATCATCTTGATCTATATCAATGTGTCATCACATGGTTGTCTCACCAACTATTGCTCTTGCCACTATTGCTATCGTATAGCGATAAAGTAAAGCAATTATTTGGCACTTGCATCTTATGCAACAAAGAGATAACCATAGGGCTTCTGCTAGTTGCCGATAACTTCAACAAAACATGATCATCTCATACAACAACTTATATCTCATCACGTCTTGACCATATTACATCACAACATGCCCTGCAAAAACAAGTTAGATGTCCTCTACTTTGTTGTTGCAAATTTTATGTGGCTGCTACGGGCTTAGCAAGAACCGTTCTCACCTACGCATCAAAACCACAACGATAGTTTGTCAAATAGACTCCGTTTTAACCTTCGCAAGGACCGGGCGTGGCCACACTCGGTTCAACTAAAGTTGGAGAAACTGACACCCGCCAGCCACCTGTGTGCAAAGCACGTCAGTAGAACTAGTCTCGCGTAAGCGTACGCGTAATGTCGGTCCGGGCCGCTTCATCCAACAATACCGCTGAACCAAAGTATGACATGCTGGTAGGCAGTATGACTTATATCGTCCACAACTCACTTGTGTTCTACTCGTGCATATAACATCAACGCATAAAACCTAGGCTCGGATGCCACTGTTGGGGAACGTAGTAATTTCAAAAAATTTCCTACGCACATGCAAGATCATGGTGATGATATAGCAACGAGAGGGGAGATTGTTCATCCACGTACCCTCGTAGACCGTAAGTGAAAGCGTTATCACAACGCGGTTGATGTAGTCGTACGTCTTCACGATCCGACCGATCCAAGCACCGAACGTTTGGAGCCTCCGAGTTCAACACACGTTCAGCTCGATGACGATCTCCGGCCTCCGATCCAGCCGAGCTCCGGAGATGAGTTCCTTCAGCACGACGTCATGGTGACGATGATGATGTTCTACCGGCGCAGGGCTTCGCCTAAAGCCCGCGACGATATGACCGAGGTGGAATATGGTGGAAGGGGGCACCGCACACGGCTGAGGAACGATCCATAGATCAACTTGTGTGTCTATGGGGTGCCCCCCGCCCCCGTATATAAAGGAGGGAGGGGGGAGGTGCGGCCGGCCCCCTAGGGGTGCGCCTGGAGGAGTCCTACTCCCACCGGGAGTAGGACTCCCCCCTCTTGCCTTGGTGGAGAAGGAAAGGGGGGAGGGGAAAGAGGAAAGGGGAGCGCCCCCCCTTCCTTGTCCTATTCGGACTAGGGGGGGAGGGGGCGTGCGGCCTGCCCTGGCCGGCCCTCCTCTTCTCCCTCTTGGCCCACTAAGGCCCAATATCCCCCGGGAGAATTCCGGTAACCCCTCGGTGTTCCGGTAAAATCCCGATTTCACCCGGAACTATTCCGATGTCCAAATATAGGCTTCCAATATATCAATCTTTATGTCTCGACCATTCCGAGACTCCTCGTCATGTCCGTGATCACATCCGGGACTCCGAACAAACTTCGGTACATCAAAACTTATAAACTCATAATAAAACTGTCATCGAAACCTTAAGCGTGCGGACCCTACGGTTCGAGAACAATGTAGACATGACCGAGACACGTCTCCGGTCAATAACCAATAGCGGGACCTGGATGCCCATATTGGTTCCTACATATTCTACGAAGATCTTTATCGGTCAGACTGCATAACAACATACGTTGTTCCCTTTGTCATCGGTATGTTACTTGCCCGAGATTCGATCGTCGGTATCCAATACCTAGTTAAATCTCGTTACCGGCAGGTCTATTTACTCGTTCCGTAATACATCATCTCGCAACTAACTCATTAATTGCAATGCTTGCAAGGCTTAAGTGATGTGCATTACCGAGAGGGCCCAGAGATACCTCTCCGACATTCAGAGTGACAAATCCTAATCTCGAAATACGCCAACCCAACAAGTACCTTCGGAGACACCTGTAGAGCACCTTTATAATCACCCAGTTACGTTGTGACGTTTGGTAGCACACAAAGTGTTCCTCCGGTAAACGGGAGTTGCATAATCTCATAGTCATAGGAACATGTATAAGTCATGAAGAAAGCAATAGCAACATACTAAACGATCGGGTGCTAAGCTAACTGAATGGGTCATGTCAATCAGATCATTCAACTAATGATGTGATCTCGTTAATCAAATAACAACTCTTTGTCCATGGTTAGGAAACATAACCATCTTTGATTAACAAGCTAGTCAAGTAGAGGCATACTAGTGACACTCTGTTTGTCTATATATTCACACATGTATTATGTTTCCGGTTAATACAATTCTAGCATGAATAATAAACATTTATCATGATATAAAGAAATAAATAATAACTTTATTATTGCCTCTAGGGCATATTTCCTTCATATACCTCCCGAGGGGTTCCGATAACCTCTCGGAGCTCCTGTATTGTCCCAATCTCACCCGGAACCTTTCCGATGTCCAAATATAGTCGTCCAATATATCGATATTTATGTCTCGACCAATTTGAGACTCCTCGTCATGTCCGTAATCATATCCGGGACTCCGAACAACCTTCGGTACATCAGAACTCATAAACTCATAATAAAACTATCAACGAAACCTTAAGCGTGTGGACCCTACGGGTTCGAGAACTATGTAGACATGACCGAGACACGTTTCCGGTCAATAACCAATAGTGGAACCTTGATGCTCATATTGGCTCCTACATATTCTATGAAGATCTTTATCGGTCAAACCGCATAACAACATACGTTGTTCCCTTTGTCATCGGTATGTTACTTGCCCAAGATTTGATCATCGGCATCCCAATACCTAGTTCAATCTCGTTACCGGCAAGTCTCTTTACTCGTTACGTAATGCATCATTCTGTAACTAACTCATTAGCTACATTGCTTGCAAGGCTTATAGTGATGTGCATTATCGAGAGGGCCCAGAGATACCTCTCCGACAATCGGAGTGACAAAACCTAATCTCGAAATACGCCAACTCAACATGTACCTTTGGAGACACCTGTAGAGCTCCTTTATAATCACCCAGTTACGTTGCGACGTTTGGTAGCGCACAAAGTGTTCCTCTGGTAAACGGGAGTTGCATAATCTCATAGTTGTAGGAATATGTATAAGTCATGAAGAAAGCAATAGCAATATACTAAACAATCAAGTGCTAAGCTAACGGAATGGGTCATGTCAATCACATCATTCTCCTAATGATGTGATCCCGTTAATCAAATGACAACTCATGTCTATGGTTAGGAAACATAACCATCTTTGATTAATGAGCTAGTCAAGTAGAGGCATACTAGTGACATTAAGTTTGTCTATGTATTCACACATGTATCATGTTTCCAGTTAATACAATTCTAGCATGAATAATAAACATCTATCATGATATGAGGAAAGAAATAATAAATTTATTATTGCCTCTAGGGCATATTTCCTTCAGTTCCTACTCTTGATGTATGGGTCCTCGATTGACGCGGCTTGGAAGGCGCGCTCAAGAGAGGACACCGCATCCTTTTCTTCATAGGGGATCGTGATGACTCCGCTGCTTCCTGGCATCTTGAGGACGTTGTAGCCATGGTGAGTCACTGCCATAAACTTGGCCAGGGCGGGGTACCCGAGGATGGCATTGTATGGCAAGCGAATGTGGGTGACGTCGAAGTCAATGAGCTCGGTACGGTAGTTCTTGCGCTGCCCAAAGGTGACAAGGAGGCGGACCTGCACTATCGGGACAGTGGAACCATCAGTGACTCCTGAGAAGGGCTTGGTTGGTTGAAGCTGATCGTATGGCACTTGGAGAACGTCTCGATGGACAGGACGTTGAGCCCTGCCCCGCTGTCGATGAGGGTCCTGGTAACTTGCACATTGCTGATGATTGGGGAACAGAGCATCGGGAGGACACCGTCTGTTGCCGCTCATTTGAGCTGATCCGCTGAGCTGAACGTGATGGCGCACGCGGACCACCTGAGAGGGAGTGTGGCCTCAATCTTGGGGAGGACTGCATTCACCTCGCGAGCAAACTGCTTGAAGATGCACTGAGAGGCTGGGGCCTGGGCTCCGCCCAAGATGCAAGCGATTGCACGCGGCTCTTGGAAGCCCCCAGCCCCCTCGTCTTGATGATGGTCATCATTCCTTCTTGGTGGTGGCGGTAGAGGGGGAAGTCCTGCATTGCCTTGCAGGCGATCCTCAAGAGGCTGATCCCTCCAAGCCCCTTCACGAGGCTGGTCCTACCAGCAGTCCTCGCGAGGCCGGTCACACCACCCTTGGCGAGGGCCTCGGTCATCCCATCGTCCTCCACCTCTTCCTCCGCCTCGGTCGTAGCCCCGATCGTTGCGCTCGGGGCGTCGACCGACACGGCCTTCTCGCACGGCCCTGAGCTCTTGGCATTCGTTGGTGTTGTGGGTATGGAGATCGTGGTACACACAGTACCGGCTGCCCTTGGATGACTCCGGCTGATCCCTGCCGTGCTTCATGTCCGGCTCCGCTGCGAGCACAGCTGCTCCCTTGCGCTTCACATCCTTGGCCTTGGCCTTCTTCTCTTCTGGATCTGCAGCTGGGAGCTTGAGAAGGGAGAGGTGTCCCTCCTTAGCCCTTGCACACTTGGTCGCCAGGTTGAACAACTCCAGAGACGTACATAGATATTCGTGGATTGCCAACTCCTCCTTCATCTTGACGTCACGGACGCCATCAGATAACGCCGAGATGATGGCCTCCTCGGTCACCTTAGGAATCTTGAGGAGAGCACTGTTGAAGCGCTGGATGTACTTCTGCAAGGTCTCTCCAGGTTGCTGCTTGATGCGGCGCAGGTCACCCACGGTCGGCGGACGGTCGCGAGTGCCCTGAAAGTTGGCGATGAAGCGAGTGCGCATCTCGTCCCAGGAGGAGATCGTGCTAGGGGGCAGGTTCAGGAGCCAGGTGCGGGCATCGTCCTCGAGTGCCATGGGAAACCAGTTCACCATGACCTTTTCGTCCCCATTGGCGGCTTCGATGCCCAACTCGTAGAGCTGTAGGAACTCCGCGGGGTCGGCAGTGCCGTCGTAGCGAGGAGGCAGGTCAGGTTTGAACTTGCCCGGCCAAGCAACACTGCGTAGCTCAGCGGTGAAGGCGCAACAGCCTGCGGTGGCCACCGGAGCTCTCTGCTGATGCGGGGCTTGCTACTGGGGGTTCCCGCGCACCGCTGCCTAGAGCAGCGTGGGGTCTTGACGTGCTAGCGCAGGGATGCGGTCGTGGTGCACCGGTGCCGGGAGCACGCGTGCACCTTCTTGTGGACGAGGGATCTCTTGGCAGCTCCTTTCTTGTCATGCGGGCGCTGGACGCGGTGGATCTCGTCCTGGGGCCGCGCGCCTTGTTGCCAGGGCGCCTTCTTGGGGAGGAGGTGGCGGAGGCACCTCTTGGGCTACACCACCCGCATAGGACGGAGGGTGGGGCAGCGAGAGGGACGGTGCAGGGGAGACCCTACGGCGCAGACGAGCTCGGTGATGCAAGCGAGCCACTCCTCGTAGAGGTCGTCGACGGGACGATAGTGCAGGAGCTCACGCGCCAGGAGCAGCGCAGCGTGCATGTCCGTGGGGGCGCGACGGGCGTGGGACGACGAACCAGCTGGAGTCAGCAACGGGGTGGCGGTGCGGCCTTCACGCCGCACCGAAGGATGCAGCGACGAGGCCTGCTGCTCATTCCCCGCCGGGCCGGTGGCGGCAGGCGACAGGGAACGACGGGGACACCCGCCGACGGGAGCTGTCTGGGCGACGTGGGCGGCGAGAGCAGCCCGACGCTCGGCGCGAGCCTGGCGAGCGTCAGCCATGGACACGACGGGTGCCCGAACACGGAATAACGGAAGAAAGATTCTGGCGCACCCCTACCTGGCGCGCCAAATGTCGTGTGTTGGGTTCCGGCAGACCCTTAAGGTTCGAACTCTGGGGTGCACGAAGATCTTCCCCCTGCCGATCCATGTCTGATCCCCTCATGAGAATGTAAGCTAAAACGATGAACAACATGAGGGACACAAGATTTATACTGGTTCGGACCACCGTTGTGGTGTAATACCCTACTCCAGTGTGTGGTGTGGTGGATTGCCTCAGGGGCCGATGATGAACAGTACAAAGGATGAACAGCCCCGCGAGAGGTGTTCTTGGGCTGGTGCGATGAACTGCTTGGGTGAGTTCGATTGCCTATCTATCTGATAAGAACTCGATTCTTCGTCCCACTCTACTATGGTGGCTAGCCCCATTTATAGAGGCCCTGGTCCTCTTCCCAAATATTGAGCAGGAAGGGCTCCAACAACGGCCATTTTGAAGGGGAACATCTAGTACAAGTTATCCTGACTAAAGTTGGTCTTCGGCTGTCAAAGGCACTGGAAGTGACGCTGTCTTGGGCTCCACGGTGACCTCCATCCTGCCGCTCTGCTGGTCTTGGTCTCGTTGCACTGAAATGGCAACCTTTGCCTGATGCCTCGGTACTCCACGCCTGTATTTCCCCCCTTTGCACCAAAGAGGAAACAAGGATACTGCATGGGCCGACGCCCACCTAGCGCCCGCCTGGTCTCGTTCGTCACGGCTTGTGTCACGAGCACCTCGTGAGGTACCCCTGCCTTGATCTCTCCGCCTCCTCGCGAGCCTGCCTGGCGAGGCCCCTCCTGAGGAAGTCTTGTGTCGTCCGCCCTGCGAGACTTGTCCCCTTGCGAGGGTCTTGAGTCTTGCGTTGATGAAGATGGGTCGTACTGGGCCACCACTTGAGCCACACCGCAGGCTGCAGGCAGGCAAGTCTGGGGACCCCCGTTCCTAGAACGCCGACATAAACCTAAAGTCAAACTCAGCCCCACCGATTTGATCTATCTGGTGCCACCGAGTTCACTTGACATAGCCGTAGCCAGAAACTCTAATCAGTTCGGTCTCACCGATAGGGATCTCGGTCTCACTGAGATGGGATTGCAAACTCTCTGTTTCCCTTTGTAACGTTTCGGTCTAACCGAGATGAGCGATCGGTCCCACCGAGTTAGCAACACAAACTCTTTGTTTCCCTTTTGTAACATTTTGGTCTCATCGAAATGAGCGATCGGTCCCACCGAGTTTGCTTGACCAAGTCTCTATTTGCTTATTACTGAAATCGGTCTCACCGAGTTCATGTGATCGGTCTCATCGAGATAAAGTTTTGACCGTAACCCTGGCGCATCAGTCCCACCGAGTTGTTATTGTCGGTCCCACCGAAAAGCCTAACGTTCACATTTTGAACCAGGTCGGTCCCACCGAGTTTTACTATTCGGTCCCACCGAGTTAGGTATATTGTGTGTAATGGTTAAATTTTGTGTGGAGGCTATATATATATACCCCTCCATCCCTTCTCCATTTGAGAGAGAGCCATCAGAACGTGCATACACTTCCACTACTCATTTCTTGAGAGAGAACCACCTACTCATGTGTTGAGACCAAGACATTCCAATCCTACCACTAGAATCTTGATCTCTAGCCTTCCCTAAGTTGCTTTCCACTCAAATCATCTTTCCACCATATCCAAATCTGTGAGAGGGAGTTGAGTGTTCGAGAGACTATCATTTGAAGCACAAGAGCAAGGAGTTCATCATCAACACACCATCTATTACCTTTTGGAGAGTGGTATCTCCTAGATTGGTTAGGTGTCACTTGGGAGCCTCCGTCAAGACTGTGGAGTTGAACCAAGGAGTTTGTAAGGGAAAGGGGATCGCCTACTTCATGAAGATCTACCCAAGTGAGGCAAGTCCTTCGTGGGCGATGGCCATGGTGGGATAGACAAGGTTGCTTCTTCGTGGACCCTTCGTGGGTGAAGCCCTCCATGGACTCGCGCAACTGTTACCCTTCGTGGGTTGAAGTCTCCATCAACGTGGATGTACGGTAGCACCACCTATCGGAACCACGCCAAAAATCTCCGTGTCTACATTGTGTTTGCTCCCTCCAAACTCATCACTTTTACCATCATATGCAATGATTTACATTCCGCTGCTATACTCTTAGAATTGCATGTGTAGGTTGATTGCTTGCACTACAAAAAAAACACACATTCGTGACATTTTGGGCCAAATGAAAAAAAAATCTGTCATACATATGACACTTCTATGACGATAATTGTGACAAAACCCGGTATCATCATAGATGTGGTGGGCTCCTACTTCTATGACAAAAAATCATGACAGAAAATGGGCTTTTCATCCTGGGCGGGCCGGAGACGCAGCTGCATGACATTCTTTGGGCCGTCCATGACAGAAAAAACCATGGTAGAAGCGAGGGGGAGGAAAATTCTGGGGATTTCCCGGTTACGGTGGGAGGTCGGGGCCGAGCGATGCGCGTTTCTCTTGTACACGTACGTGCGTGTGTGCGAGGCGTTGGCTCTAACTGAACCCGAGCGAGGCGTTGGGCTCTAACTGAACCCGAGCAATTGCACTGCAGGCTACGCGTTACCGAACCCGAGCGATCGATCAATGGCTGTTAACTGAACCCGATCGAGCGATTCCTTCGCTACTGCTGCTAACTGAAGCCGATCGATGCTGCCTCTAGGATGAACAGTGAGCGTTGCGCGGGGGGGGGGGGGGGGGGGTTGGATGAACAGCGAGCGGTGGCGTTGCCTCTGGATGAACAGCAGGACCCCGTAGTGTGGAGGGCTGGATTAACAGTAGAAGGTGGAGGGGTGCCCGTGGAGGGGTGGTTAAACAGGACCCCGTGGCGTGGAGGGCTGGATGAACAATAGACGATGGAGGGGGTGGTGGAACAGTAGCCGGTGGAGTAGCGCGTGGTGGAGGCTGGATGAACAGGAGCCCATGGAGGCTGGAGGAGGTCGACGGTAGCCCGTGGAGGCTGGAGGAGGTCGATGGTGGAGATGAACAGTATCCCATGGAGTCCTGTTTTGCGGTACGCCACACCCCTCCCGATGAACAGGACCCCCGTTTCGACCGTAGGAGGTCCGTTTCGTCCGTTTTGCGGTACGCCACACCCCTTCCGATCAACACGACCCCCATTTCGACCGTAGGAGGTCCGTTTCCTCCGTTTTGCGGTATGCCACGACCCTCCCGATCAACAGGACCCCCGTTTCGACCATAGGAGGTCCGTTTCCTCCGTTTTGCGGTACGCCAGACCCCTCCCGATGAACAGGATCCTGTTTTGAACGTGGCCGGTCGAACACAAGGCCATTTCCTCCATTCTGCGGTATGCCATGCCTCGTTTCCATCGCCTGTTCCATCCAAGCCCTCCCAATGAACACGACGACACATTCCGTTCCGACCTAGCCGGTTGGCTCCCACGCGTTCCGTTGCCTCCCGATGAACACGACGCATTCGGTTGCCTCCCCATGAACACGATGCATTCTGTTGCCTCCCCATGAACACGACGCATTCCGTTGCCTCCCCATGAACACGACGACGACACTGTTTCTCCGTTCCGATCCAGCCATGTACACGAGCCCTCGCCATACGTATGCGCGAGTAGGCGTTCGAGACCCCGCCCGTATGTACACATACGTGGCCGTATTTTCTTTCTTGCACCCTCGCCTCTATACGTACGTGTACATGCTACGTGCGCGCCTCTACTACGACACATACGCACCTCTACTACGCCACGTGCGCGCCTCTACATCGACCAGTATATATGTACGTGCACGTTCGCGACCAGAATGACAACGCTACGTACGCTTCGAGTAGGTGGGTCCCGACTATCACGCACTTCCTTGCCTGCGAAGATGTAGCTGGTGGGTCCCAGCAGTCAGGGGGGCGAATCGTTTTTTTTGCCCGGACGCACTTCCTTGCGTGCGAAGATGTAGCTGGTGGGTCCCAGCAGTCAGGGGGGCGAATCGTTTTTTTTTTGCCCGGACGCACTTCCTTGCATGCGAAGGTGTAGCTCGTGGGTTCCAGCAGTCAGGGGGGAAACGTTTTTTTCGTGAAATACGGTGGCCCGTCCGATGGATCCCAGCAGTCAAGGGGGCGAATCATTTTTTTGCCTGGACGCACTTCCTTGCGTGCGAAGATGTAGCTGGTGGGTCCCAGCAGTCAGGGGGGCGAATCGTTTTTTTTTGCCCGGACGCACTTCCTTGCATGCGAAGGTGTAGCTCGTGGGTTCCAGCAGTCAGGGGGGAAGCGTTTTTTCGTGAAATACGGTGGCTCGTCCGATGGGTCCCAGTTGTCAGGTGGAGGAATAATTATTTTGCGCGTAATAAGGAGGCACTTCCTTGCGGCCGCCGTGGACCCAGCTGTCAGCCTCTCGACGCATAGTACTCTTCCGATAGAAGTCGGTTGTTAACCACATTGATCACGCCGCACCGAGAGCACCACGGTGGTGGACGACGGCGAGGCCTAGGAAGGGGACGACGTGGAGCCGGGCAAGACGCAATAGTGGATGCCCACGCGAAGAGGAGTACGAGGGTTCACTGGTTCAGCTACGGTGTGAGGCTGCCGTCACCGCGGGTGTGGGTGAGTAGAGGGATGGCCTGGCTAGCGGTAGGAGTAGTACGGGGCGGTGAGGCCTCCGCGGTATCACAGCCGGCCACGGGAGGCAGGAGCATGCGGCACGACCGGCGCTGCTTTGGGTGGCTGGAGAACGAAGACCAGAGGTTGAAGAACCACTACGGCCGTTGGATGGACATTGTACGGTCACTGGAGTATTGACTAAGTTGACAAAGCCCTCTGTCCCCGTCAACTTAGTAGGCCCACAAGTCAGCCTGCCACTATATTGGGTCCCAGCTAGCGGGGGAGTATTCATTTTTTTGCATAATAAGGAGGCACTTCCTTGCGTGCAAAGATATAGCTGGTGGGTCCAAGCTGTCAGCGGCGGTAACGTTTTTTTCGTGAAATATAGAGGCCCTGTCGGTGGGTCCCAGATGTCAGGTGGAGGAATCATTATTTTGCGCGTAATAAGGAGGCATTTCCTTGCGTGCGGCCATGGACCCAGCTGTCAGCCTCTCCACATACAGTCCACTTCAGATGCATGTCGGTCGTTGACCACATTGACCAAGCCACGCCGAGAGCACCAGGGCGGTGGACGACGACGAGGCCTAGGAAGGGAACGACACGGAGGCAGGGAACACTCGGCAGTTGTTTCCCACGCGGAGGGGAGTACGATTGTACGAGGGCTTACTGGTTCTTCTGCCGTCGCCGGAGAATAACAGCAAGTGTGGGTGAGTAGAGGGATGGCTAGGCCAGTGATGGGAGTAGGATGGGGCGGTGAGGCCTGCGTAGCAGCACAGCCAGCCGCGGGGAGGAGGGAGCAGGCAGTCCCACTGACGCTTGTTTGAGCGGCTGGAGCAGGAAGAGCAGATATTGAAGAAGCACGACGGCCGTTGGATGGACATCCAACAGTCACTGCTTGTGCATCAACCTTTTTTTGCGAAAGCCTCAAATCTGTGGAAAACAGCATACAACCCATCTGCCATTATTTCTAATAATTTACAGCCCATTTGCTAATTCTTAAGGTTTTTTTAGCCCATATTCTTTTTGTTAGCATTACAGCCCATATTGTGGCCACAGTTAAAAAATTATATGAAATTTTGCATATTTCGGTGCGGTCCAAACTGTTTTTAATCCCGAAATTTCGACTCACATTCAAACTGATTTTAAAAATAAATGTATATCAATATAAAATCCAACAAATTCTCCATGCATAAAAATTAATGTAATTTCAAATCTCGAAATGAAAAAAAGATATTTGAAACTAATTGCCGGTTTGATGTGTTTTAAAAATGTACAGCCCATTTCTCATTACTGATGGGCCATTTTCTCGGCCAGCCGAATGAAAGCTCTCCTCGTCTTGAAAGATTTGCAGCCCAACAGGCCTGACAAAGCGACTTGGCAAATCATAAAAAAACTGGGCTGTGGCCGTGGACCCAGCTGTTAGGCTCTCCACGTACAGTACTCATCCGATGGAAGTTGTTCCTTGACCACGTTTACCACGACGCGCGGAGAGCACCACGGCGGTGGACGACGCGCGAGGCCTAGGAAGGGGACGACACGGAGCCGGGGAAGACGCGGCAGTGGAAGCCCGCGCGGAGAGGAGTATGATGGTTCACTGGTTCGGCTACAGTGTGAGGCTGCCGTCACTGCAGGGCCTGGCCAGCGGTGGGAATAGTAGGGGACAGTGAGGCCTCTGCGGTAGCACAGCCGGCCACGGGAGGTAGGAGCATGCGGCATGACCGGCGCTGCTTTGGGCAGCTGGAGCAAGAAGACCAGAGGTTGAAGAAGCACTACGGCCGTTGGATGGACATCGTATGGTCACTGGAGCTAGAATCGTTCATATTGACTAAGTTGACAAAGCCCTTCTTCCCCGTCAACTTAGTAGGCGCACAAGTCAGCCTCCCACCAAGGTGGGTCCCAGCTAGTCAGGGGAGTATTCATTTTTTTGTGCGTAATAAGGAGGCACTTCCGGTGGGTCCGAGCTGACAGTGGGGGGAACGTTTTTTCGTGAAATACGGTGGCCCGTCAGGTGGGTCCCAACAGTCAGGGGGCAGACGTTTTTTCGCAAAATACGGTGGCCCGTCCAGTGGATCCCTGCTGTCAGTTGGAGGAATCATTATTTTCCGCGTAATAAGGAGGCACTTACTTGCTGCGGCCGTGGACACAGCTGAGACTCTCCATGTACAGTATACTTCCGATGGAAGTCATTCCATGACCACGTTGACCTCACCGCGTTCCGTTGCATGCATGCGTCCATGGGCGTGGTGCATCCGCACTGTCAGCCTCTCACGTACACTCATCTTCCGATGACTCTCGATTATTGACCACGTTGACCACACCGTGCCGAGCGCACCCAGACTGGAACGACCCGGAGATGGGGAAGACGGGGCAGTGGAGTCGTAGATGGAGAGGAGTGGGAAACTTCACTGGTTCGGGTGCGCGGCAGCATAGCCGCGGTGCCGCCCACGGGAGACAGGAGCAAGAATAGAGGTTGAAGAAGGAGCGCAGCTGTTGGATTAACATCCAACGGTCCAGCTGCTAGAATCATTTGTTTATTAAGTTGACAAAGCCGTACGTACACGTCCACTTAGTAGGCCCACAAGTCAGTCACCAAATCTGACGGGTCCCAGCTGTCAATGGGATGAATAATTTTTTTCGCAAAACAAGGAGGCACTTCCTTCCGTGTGAAGATACAGCCGGTGGGTCCCAGCTGTCAGGTGGAGGAAACATTTTCAGCTTAATAAGGAGGAACTTTCCTTGCGTGCGACCATGGACCTCGTGGGTCCCAGCCGTCAGGCTCTCCACGTACAGCCCTCTTTCGTTGACTCTCGTTTGTTGACCATGTTGCACCGAGCGCAGCGAGGCGGTGGACGACAGCGAGGCCCCGGACGGGAACGACTCGGAGATGGGAAAACGCGGCAGTGGAGTCGCAGATTGAGAGGAGGAGAAGGGTTATAACTGGTTCTGTTGTGGCATGGGGCTGTAGTCTGTGGAGAATAACAGGAGGTGTCGAGGGGTGGAGGAATAGCCTGGCCGGCGATGGGGTAGCACTTCACAATGATGCGTGCTAAGCAGAGCCGCTAGCCGCCGGAGGCTGGACCAGGCGGTCCCGGCGACGCTGGAGGAAGAAGACGAGAGATAGAAGGTGCATGCCGGCGGTTGGATATAAATCCAATGGTTGTGGATGACACAAGTTGACAACGCCCTGCGTAGGCTTCGACCTATTGGCCCACATGTCAGCCTGCAAAAATGTGGCATATATTTAACCCATGTTTTCTAGAATGTCAGTCCATTTGCTGGGCTGGGTGAACAAATAATTTCGCATCAATCAGGCCCATTCATATTTTCTAATAAATCCCAGCCCATTTGCACTTCCTTGAAATATACGTATTAGTTGGGCTCGTTATATATATAATGTTATGTTAGAAGGAGCAATTAATATCAAAGAATGAACCGGAGAGGCACATTTTGTATATATATAATTAACAAATTAGCGAGTTATTGCTCGAGGAGTCAAAGGCAGATGGTTTGTCCTGTTCACCCATCAATGTGCCTGTTCTAATTTGGGAAGGTTTTATTGATTGCGCGTATCTTGCATATGTTGTCTTGCATTTCTTCTACTTTGTTGCACCGCCATCTACTTAGTTTACTCATCATATAACTCGAGATGCCATGCCCATCCATTACCAATACATATTCCATCTGTCATCATACCATGTTTTCCACTCAAATATTGTTCTTGTGCATCAGCCATCAAAAAGGAAGAGGGTGATTGCCGAACCTGAAGGAGCACCAGCAAAGTCCTTGAAAAATGTGGTGGTGCCGGAGAAATCAGACAGCGCCCCACTTATATTGGTTGTACAACCAGTGACACAAAATGTAGGACCGACTCCAGTAGACTGTACCCATACTTCACTGGCCACACCACTAGCCCCACCACACAGGACCTGCAGTCCAGCAAAAGTATACCGATTTCATTTGCCACAGCACCAGCCGTACCACAGAAAAATCCCACTCCAGCAAAAAGTACAGCAAGTCCACCGGCCGAAGACCTATCCCAACTGCAGAGACAACCAATTCCTGTAGATTGGAACCCCATTCCATTTATTCCCAGTTTAAAAGACAATGCTTTCAGTGTTGTTAGGGACTACGTGCATATATTCCCATCATGGGAAGATTATAGTGAAGACAAACACCATTTTCACATCTTCCTGTCCGACTTACGTGTAAGTGCTATTATTCATGGTTATTATTTTCTAGTTTTCTGCTGATCGAACACATCAATGATTTACATTACATTGTTGTAACTAGGCGAGGGTCAATCTGGATAGTCATGACGAGCAAAGCTTGCTTGTGCTTTTCAAGGAAGCATTGCAGCAGTATCGGTGTTACTTGAGGAAATCACACTTTGATGGCAAGTCTATCAACGAATTTTCGGTGAAGTCTCCTGTGCTAAATTTAGAAGACATTGAATGGAAAAACCTTGTTATGCACTGGTCTCGTTCCCAGGATGAGGTACTGTCTATGAAATCACATGACAATTTGAACTTCTACTTTTCCGCATGTGCCTTACGGATCTTTTTTGCAGGAAATCTGCTCGAAGAAGAATTCCGGTTTGAAAAGAACGACATGATATCGCAAATATGCTGCCCGCTGCTTTGCTCTTGTTAGTACCTGTTGTCCTGTATCACTGTACTTGCATACATACCTGGTTCATTATGTGACAGCAGTATGTATGATAGCTTGCTTATCAATTGTTCGCTCCAAATTATCCGATCTATATGAATGGTTACATTAGTGTAGAATATATCCAATGCCAATAAATTTTTTTAGCTCTGCATTGTTCTTGTAAGTACATGTTGTCCTTTATCAGTGTACTTATATTGACAGGTAGTTGTTCATGTACCATCACTCTGCAGCTTATTTTCCTTTGCCCTCCATTTTCTACACATCAGATCTATATTTACTCTTACCATAAGGTTGGTACTGAAGAAGTTTAGCTGTGCATTGCTCTTGGATGTGCCTTTTGCCTGTATCGCTGCACATACATTTATAGCTACTTGGTTATGTAGCATCACTCTTCATCTTATCTTAAATATTCTCCATTTTTTCGTATATTATCACATCTATATTTACTCTTAACAAAATGTAGAATAAAGGCAATGCTTATGAAGAAGATTCTGTGCTAAACTTCTTGAATTGCCCCCCATCAGCATGGACAAGGGCTTTATAGAGCCTGTCTTCACTAGTAATGTAAGTTTGTCCTTCTCAAGCGTTCAAACTTTGTTGTGTATATTTGGTTAGGCATGACTGCAACAGCTGTTTGTTTTTGGTGTTTGCATCAAATTGCATGTTTAAGGTTTATTATGTAGTCCATACACAAAAGTTTGTCCTTCTCCATTTAAGTTTTCAGTTGTACAACCAAGTTCCTTCTTCATACCATGTAAATTAAACTATACAGAGCAAGTGATATTCTTTTGCACTGTATGTATGCTTATGTTCTTTATCCGTAATCCAGTGTTGTGGTGAACCTACCCACTACAGCACAATGTCATATTCTGCAATGTCTTAACTATGAACAATGTCATATCATTCTACTATTATTTAAACCGTCTCTTTATTTGCCAATCTGAAATGGGATAAATTGACAGCACACTAACCATTCATACTTATGAGTTCTTGATCTGTAATCCAGTGGTGTCGTGAAGCTGCCAACTCCTTCACAATGTCATTTCCTCCCATGTCTTGACCTGAACAATACCATATTGTGTTAATGCAATTTTAAACTGTGTCACTTTATTCGTCAGTAAGAAATGTGATGAATTGTCAGCACTGATACTTTTATGTGCAAAACCTGTCATCTGTCTGCTTGTTTATCATTCAGAGTGAGGAAGATATAAGTGTTGAACAAGCGCGGTCTCATCATCTTGCTCAGGTGCTTGCGCTGCAGCTCGCAAGCATGGCTAATCTTTCTTGAACTCTATTGAAGTGTTGTCGGTTTTGTATATTATTTTGCTGGCGTGTTTATTTGCACTGGTGGCGATCTTTGATGCCCAGTGTATGTAATCTGCTGTCTGCTTGTGCTTTATTATCATAGTGGCAAACTTTGATGCCCAATGGATGTAATATGCCGTAATTTCTTTATTGTATAGTCTAGGTTTTTTGTTATTCACGATGCTGCAGTTATTTTACTGTATATATATCCTGTCTTCGCAGTAAACCGGCCAAACCGTAAAGTTATGGTACATAATCGGGCCGTCATGCAATCACGATGTATGATCCGCATCATGGGCCCCGTCAAACTGGCCCACTAGTAGATTCGAGCCTTTGATAGACCGAGTAACCCCCGGCCCTCTTTTCGCAAGAAAACTCAAGGGGCTTTTAGGAGGCTGAGAAGTAGGTTGGGCCTGAAACGTGCCGAATAGCTCACGGGCCGGCAGCAGCCCGAAATGGACCCCGGCCCATGATTGTGTGAATCAAATCACGGGCTTTTAACAGGCCAAAGTTGTCTCGGTCCTTGTTTGGCCCAATCAGATATTGGCTGCGAGCAGGCCGGATGCAAACCGGGCCGTAGTTAGGCTCAACTATATGACGGGCTTTTAACAGGCCAAAATTGATATAGGGCCGAAATGTTAAACGGGCCCTTAACAGGCCGAAACTAATATCAGGCCGAATTACTAAATGAGCCTTTAGCAAGTGGGCCCAAAAGCATAGCGTCCAGTTAACGGGCCGAATCTGATATGGGCCACAATTGAGCCCAAAGCCTCTTAAAGGGCCGGACCTGATCTGGGCCGTGATTTGGCCCAGAAAGTGGGAGGCTTTTAACGGGCCGGATCTCATATGGGCCATTATTAGGCCCGGAACATGGCAGGACATTAATGGACCGGATCAAATATGGGCCGGCATTTGGCCCAAAACATGGCAGGCAGTTAATGGGCCGGCCTACTAGGGTCCTCAAAATCTTGTGGGCCTATAGCTAGGCCGGCCCATTAATGTTAGCAAAATCTCGTGGGCCTTTAGCTGGGCCAGCCCATTAATGATCCACAAGAATTTTGTGGGCCTTTACCTGGGCCGGCCCATTATGGCACACAAAAATCTTGTGGGCCTTTACCTGGGCCGGCGCATTATGGCCCGCGAAATCTTGTGGGCCTTTAGCTGGGCCAGTGGTCCGCAAAATCTCGTGGGCCTGTAGCTGGGCCGACCCATTATGGTCCGCAAAATCTTGTGGGCCTTTAGTTGGGCCGGCCCATTTAAACTTGATGGGTCATGCCATGTGTCGATGTATCATAGGCGCCTTCTGTCCAATGAGTGGATGCCATCTGTCCCAACGATGAGCCGACACGTGTTTTGTCCAGCCAATGATGATTTTACACGTGAAAAATCCCCATTGGTTGGGGCTGTTAACGGGTTATCGGATCCAAAACCCGACCCGATAGCTTAACGGCGTTCCATTATGGTGGATGCCACATGTCGGTCACCCTTGACGAAAGCACTTCTGTGACGCGCGATTTATCATCATGGAAGTGGACACTTCCGTTATGATAATTTTGGTAATGTAATGGAACACTTCTATGTACATGCATGACAGAAAATGCGACCTACTGTGACAAACACGTATCATCACGGAAATGTATTTTTTTTGTAGTGTTGACTTGTGCTAAGTTGCTAAAATCTGCCAGGACTTAAAATTGGGAAAAGGCTAGATTTTTATTTGGTCAAGTAGTCTAATCACCCCCTGTAGACATACTTTCGATCCTACAGTGGCTGATAACACGCGTCGCGGCCGCAGTAAAGAGCCCGCGACACTCCCCTTCCACCATGGAGCCCTCCGCATCGGCAATGTCCTATGGGATCAACAGAATCCCTACTATGGTCAGCGGGCACGAGGTTGTGGAAAGAGCGGGTCTAGCAGCCAGCACAAGGATCGTTTACCTAGGTTCAGGCCGCGAGGATCGCATAATACCCTAGTCCTGCTTGGGTGTATATCTGAATGTTCTTGTGTTCTTGAAATAGCTGCGGTGCGTGCGTAGTCCAAAAAGCCGAATCCTTCTCCCGTACGCCTCGGGCCTCCTTTTATATGAAAAAGGGGACGCCGCAGTGGCACATAGGAGGTGGAAAGTGCATGCAGTGGCTGAGTCTATCCTCTGGCAGTGTCGGACAAACACATTTAATGCGCTGCCGACGTGCCCTTCTTGCCGTCACCGCCTCGCCTCGCTATGACACGCGTCCGGGCCAGTGCGGCGTGCAATGCCATGTAGGATGACAGGCTACTGAGCTAGTGTGGTGGCAGGGTATTCATGAATATCTGCATGCCGCCATGCAGGTGCTTGCTGAGTTGGCCTTGGGGCCGCACATCGCCACGCAGGTGCTAGCATGGCTGGCTGGGCTAGCAGCTGCGTGCGAACGGCGATGGAACCTTGGCGGGTGCGGGCCTGGCCGTGGCCCCGCTAATGTCCTCGGCAAGGGTCTTGTCGGGGCCCCGGCAAGGGTCTTGCCGCGGCACTGTGGTTGTCCCCGACAAGGATCTCGCTGGAGGTCTCATGGATTTCCTTGACAAGGATCTTGCCGAGGATAGCAGTCTTCTGGTCCTTATCTGATCTTGTTTGTTAATGATCTTCATGAAGATCTGCATTCCATCATGGAGGCGCCTCCCGAGCCTTGGTCCCAATGTGGTTGATGGTGTCGGAACCCTTGGGCTCAAGGGTGGCACGCTCTGCTGGTGTTGGGCGAGTCGCCCCGGCAAGGCTCTTGCCGGGCTGCGGAGGCCGCCCCAGCAAGGGTCTTGCCGGGGGAGTCCACCTCGCCCTCTCGCTCTTTGTGTTTCTGATCTTGGCGTTGCTTGATTGTCTTGTGGCCTCGGCTTTCCTCCTCTGCCTGCTAAGTGTGGCCGCGGGCGCGGCTCTGACTGCCCGTGCACAAGTAAATGGGTACAAAGGAGGAGAGCCCCTACATTTGTACACCAACAGGAGCCCCCGGGCCTGGGCCACACATAAGCACGATGCGTTGTTGGGCTTGGCCCAGAACGGTGCGTGGCAGGCGGGCCGGAGCCTTACCGAAGTAACTCCTTCGCCCGC
This sequence comes from Triticum timopheevii, assembly GCA_963921465.1. Lineage (NCBI taxonomy): Eukaryota > Viridiplantae > Streptophyta > Magnoliopsida > Poales > Poaceae > Triticum > Triticum timopheevii. The sequence continues at coordinate 442,211,704 of OY997274.1, read as the reverse complement.
TGCGCTTCCCCATGACCCGTGTTAAAAGCGTGACATGGGGATCGTGCGTGGGGTGACCGAAGCATGCCTACATCATCCTGCGGTGAATAGTAAAGAGGTAGCTTGCGTGTCCCTTTGAGACTTTCTCCGCCTTGGAACCGTCGTTCCACGTTTCCCACTACGCCCGCCTCTTCTGCCACGTACGCCACATGCATAACGCGGGGTAGCTGACAAGCGCATGGAATATGGGAAGGCGCGCGCGGGCCGATACCAACGCGCCTTCAATTGGGCGTTGAGGGTGGTCGATTGCATCGCCTGCTGCCACTTTAATGAGCCGGGTTCGAGCGGGCGCTTTGGGGGCGTGGAACCAGTCCTTCGGCCTCCCCTGCCGAACTATATAAAGGGAACTCAGGGGCAGGAGGAAAAGCATCTCCTCGCGTCTCTCCTTCGTTATCCATTCTCCATCCATTACCATGAGAGGGCGTGGTCGAGGCCATTCTTCTGTGGAGGCGACCAGGTCCTCCTCCCGCCAGACAGCAGCAGCAGTCAAGGAAGAGCTTGATGCCTAGGATGAAGGCCACGCTCGAGGCGGAGCCGCTGGACAGGGCCACGGTCGGCGAAGAGGGCCAGGGCATCGGCGAGCGACTAGCCCGCGGCGGGCGCTTCACGCACGCCGGTGGTGGAGATCAGCCCGGACAGCAGCCCCCAGCGTGCGTTCACCACTTACACCTCATCAACGTGCGCCGGGGCACGATCTTTTGGCACTGACCTTGCTGTGGCTGCAGTAGGAGGACGACAACAGGAGGAGCCACCGAGGGCCACCCCCAACACGCCGCCCCCATCGACCACACCGCCCGAGGGGCGTCCCCAGCAAGGGTGCCAAGCATCGAGCCCATGCGCATGGAGGAGGAGAAGGTGGACTCGGGCACTGGTGGCTCCGTCCCGGCAACAGATGTTGGCAGGGAGGGGGCCACTTCTTCTCTGCCCGGCACGGGTAAGTCACCTGCTTTGTGTTCCTGCTTTTTCTTCTTTCTTTTTTGAACCTTGATCTTGGCCTCGCCTCATTTTCCCTTCTCAGTATTCAGATCCTCCCTCGGTGGACCAGGAGGACATCGACGCTGTCATCACGGAGGTTGACAAGGACGCCGAGGCCAAGGCCGACAAGATCGCTGCCGAGGAGGCCGCCGAGTTTACGACCGAGGACGCCGCCAAGGGGCCTGCCGGAAGGACCGGCGAGGCTGCTGCCGAGGAGGCCGGCAAAGGTGCTGCCGAGGAGGCCGGCAAGGGGCCTTCCGGGGAGGCCGGCAAGGCTGCTGCCGAGGAGGAGGTGGTCGATGACCAACCCTCCTCCTCTCTCGCCTCTGGCTCGGGGAAGTACTTGAAGGTGGGCGACGACCTATTCGTCCACCTTCCCGGGACAGCGGGCACGAGGGCACCGACCGAGGGGGAGGTGTTTGATGACGAGGTGCTTGCCGCCGCCGGGCTCGAGGTTGTCGATGAACCGAGCGCCGGTGGCGGCGGTTCCCAAGAGGAGCAGCTTCTCCGGGCCATGATACGTCTCCAACGTGTCTATAATTTTTGATTGTTCCATGCTATTATATTACCCCTTTTGGATGTTTATGGGCTTTATTTTACACATTTATATCATTTTTGGGACTAACCTACTAACCGGAGGCCTAGCCCGTATTGTGTTTTTTTTGCCTATTTCAGTATTTTGAAGAAAAGGAAGATCAAACGCAGTCCAAACGGAATGAAACCTTCCAGAGCGTGATTTTTGGAACGAACGTGATCCGGAGAACCTGGAGTGCAAGTCAAGAACCTTGCGATGCGGCCAGGAGACAGGAGGGTGCACCCATCCCCTCTGGGTGCGCCCCCTATCTCCTGGGCCCCACAGGCGGCCACCGACGTACTTCTTCCTCCTATATATACCTACATACCCTGAAAACATCCAGGGAGCCAACGAAACACAATTTCCACCGCCATAACCTTTTGTATCCGCAAGATCCCATCTTGGAGCCTTCGCCGACGCTCCGTTGGAGGGGGAATCGACCATAGAGGGCTTCTACATCAACACCATAGCCCCTCCGATGAGTTATGAGTAGTTTACCATAGACCTTCGGGTCCATAGTTATTAGCTAGATGGCTTCTTCTCTCTTTTTGGATCTCAATACAATGTTCTCCCCCTCTCTTGTGGAGATCTATTCGATGTAAACTCTTTTTGCGGTGTGTTTGTCGAGATTCGTTGAATTGTGGGTTTATGATCAAGTTTATCTATGAGAAATATTTGAATCTCCTCTGAATTCTTTTATGTATGATTGAGTTATCTTTGCAAGTCTCTTTGAATTATCAGTTTGGTTTTGCCTACTAGATTGATCTTTCTTGCCATGGGAGAAGTGCTTAGCTTTGGGTTCAATCTTGCGGTGTCCTTTCCCAGTGAAAGCAGGGGCAGCAAGGCACGTATTGTATTTTTTCCATCAAGGATAAAAAGATGGGGTTTATATCATATTGCTTGAGTTTATCCCTCTACATCATGTCATCTTTCTTAAAGCGTTACTCTGTTCTTATGAACTTAATACTCTAGATGCAGGCAGGAGTTGGTCGATGTGTGGAGTAATAGTAATAGATGCAGGCATGAGTCGGTCTACTTGTCACAAACGTGATGCCTATATACATGATCATGCCTAGATAATCTCATAATTATTCGCTTTTCTATCTATTGCTCGACAGTAATTTGTTCACCCACCGTAATACTTATGCTATCTTGAGAGAAGCCACTAGTGAAACCTATGGCCCCTGGGTCTATCTTTTATCATATAAGCTTTCAATCTACTTTTATTTGCATCTTTACTTTTTGCATCTATATTAAAAAATACCAAAAATATATTTATCTTATCATACTATCTCTATCAGATCTCACTTTCGCACGTGGCCGTGAAGGGATTGACAACCCCTTTATTGCGTTGGTTGCGAGTTCTTTGTTTGTTTGTGTAGGTGCGTGGGACTTTTGAGGAGAGTCCTACTATTGATACCTTGGTTCTCAAAAACTAAGGGAAATACTTACGCTACTTTGCTGCATGACCCTTTCCTCTTCAAGGAAAACCAACGCAAGCTCAAGACGTAGCAAGAAGGATTTCTGGCGCCGTTGCCGGGGAGGTCTTCGCTCAAGTCAAGACATACCAAGTACCCATCACAAACTCATCTCCCTCACATTTACATTATTTGCCATTTACCTCTCGTTTTCCTCTCCCCCACTTCACCCTTGTCGTTTTATTTGCCCTCTCTTTCCCAATCTTCTCCTCTCTTTCGCTTGCCTTTTTCCGTTTGCTTGTGTGCTTGTTTGCCCTTATGGCTTTGCCTAAGAATATCGACTCCCTTCTTAGAAGGTTTGATGAGATTGAATCAAACATTAGGAGTTTTATGACTTTGCAATTTGAGCATAATAATTTCTTCAGAAAAGAGCTTAAGGAACAAAAAGGTTTTTGGGGTTTTATGAATAAAGAGCTTGATGATATGTCTAAAGAATTTTATGGTGTGAACTCCCAAATTACCCGGCTTGAAAATGCTATAGCCTAAATTTCTGATAAGCAAGCTGCCTTAGTCAATAAGATGGCTGCCAAACCAGAAAAGTTCAATGAAAATAATGATGAAGATCTTAAAGTTATTGATGTGTCTCCTATTAGATCTTTGTTTTGCAATATGAATCTTGATAATAATGGGACTGGAGATGAGTCAAATTTAGTTAGAAGGCGTCCCAAGAATTCGGAGTTTTTAGATCTTGATGCTAAATTTGGTAAAAGTGGGATTCGAGAGGTCATGACTTTAAATAGCATGGAACCCACTATCTCGGATTTCAAGGAATTTGATTATGATAATTGTTCTTTAGAAGGTTGTATTTCGTTGTTGCAATCCGTTGTTAATTCTCCTCATGCTTATAGTCAAAATAAAGCTTTTACCAAACATATCATTGATGCCTTGATGCAATCTTATGATGAAAAACTTAATTTGGAAGTTTCTATACCTAGAAAACTTAATGATGAGTGGGAACCTACTATAAAGATTATAATTAAAGATCATGAGTGTTTTGCTTTGTGTGATTTGGGTGCTAGTGTTTCCATGATTCCGAAAACTTGATGTGATATTCTAGGTTTCCATGATCTTGATGATTGCTCTTTAATTTGCACCTTGCGGATTCCACCATTAAAAAGCCAATGGTAAGGATCAATGATGTTCTCATTGTTGCAAATAGAAATTTGGTGCCCGTAGACTTTATCGTTCTTGATATAGATTGCAATCTTTCTTGCCCTATTATTCTTGGTAGACCTTTCCTTAGAACGATTGGTGCGATTGTTGATATGAAGGAAGGGATTATTAGATTCTAATTTCCATTAAGGAAAGGCATGGAGCACTTTCCAATAAAGAAAGTCAAATTACCTTCTGAATCTATCATGCGGGCTACTTATGAATTGAGTGTCAAAGATGGCACTACTTAGATCTATCTTCGCTTTTATGCCTAGCTAGGGGCGTTAAACGATAGCGCTAGTTGGGAGGCAACCCAATTTTATTTGTGTTTTTTGTTTTTGTTCCTGTTTAGTAAAAAAAATTGCATCTACCTTCTGTTTAGATGTGTTTTTATCTTTTAATTAGTGTTTGTGCCAAGTAGAACCTATAGGATAACCTATGATGATAGTTGATTTGATTTGCTGAAAAACAGAAACTTTGCACGCATGAAATTAGTTTTGTTAAATCCCAGAAACGTGATTTTGCATTGATTCTTTTTGCTGCTGATCAATAGACAAATTTTACAGGACTTCCTATTTTGGTAGGATTTTTAAAGTTCCAGAAGTTTGCGTTAGTTACAGATTGCTACAGACTGTTCTGTTTTTGACAGATTCTGTTTTTCGTGTGTTGTTTGCTTATTTTGATGCATCTATGGCTAGTAAAATAGTTTATAAACCATAGGAAAGTTGTAATACAGTAGGTTTAACACCAAAATAAATAAAGAATGAGTTCATTACAGTACCTTATGTGGTGGTTTTCTTTTCTTTCACTAATGGAGCTTATAAGATTTCCCGTTGAGTTTTGTGTTGTGAAGTTATCAAGTTTTGAGTAAAGCTTTGATGGACTATGGAATAAGGAGTGGCAAGAGCCTAAGCTTGGGGATGCCCATGGAACCCCAAGATATTCAAGAATAGCCAAAAGCCTAAGCTTGGGGATGCCCCGGGAAGGCATCCCCCCTTTCGTCTTTGTTCATTGGTAACTTTACTTGGAGCTATATTTTTATTCGCCACATGATATGTATTTTGCTTGGAGCATCGTGTATTATATTAGTCCTTGCTTTTTAGTTTACCACAATCATCCTTGCTGTACACACCTTTTGGGAGAAGCCCACTTGATTAGAATTTGCTAGAATACTCTATGTGCTTCACTTATATCTTTTGAGCTTGATAGTTTTTGCTCTAGTGCTTCACTTATATCTTTTAGAGTACGGCGGTGGCTTAATTTTGAAGAAATTGCTAGTCTCTCATGCTTCACTTATATTATTTTGAGAGTCTTTTATAACAGCATGGTATTTGCTATGGTTACAAATTTGGTCCTAGAATGATGAGCATCCAAGTTAGGTATAATAAAAACTAGCATAGGAAGTGAATTGGATGCTATGATCAATTTGATGCTTGATAATTGTTTTGAGATATAAAGGTAGTAATGTTAGGGTCATGCTAGTGGGTAATTATGAAATTGAGAAATACTTGTGTTGAAGTTGGCAAGTCCCGTAGCATGCACGTATGGTAAAAGTTGTGTGACAAATTTGTTGCATGAGGTGCTTTTTTAATTGTCTTCCTTATGAGTGGAGGTCGGGATCGCGCGATGGTTAACTCCTACCAACTCTTCCCCTAGGAGCATGCGTAGTAGTACTTTGCTTCGAGGGAAAGCAGACTTTTGCAATAAGTATATGAGTTCTTTATGACTAATGTGAGTTCATGGATATACGCACACTCATCCTTCCACTTTGCTAGCCTCTATTATATCGCGCAACTTTCACCGGTATCATGCACCCATTATTTACCTTCCTCAAAACAGCCACCATACCTACCTATTATGGCATTTCTATAGCCATTCCGAGATATATTGCCATGCAACTTTCCACCGTTCCGTTTATTATGACACACTTCATCATTGTCATATTGCTCTTTGCATGATCATGTAGTTGACATCGTATTTGTGGCAAGCCACCTTCATAATTTTCATACATGTCGCTCTTGATTCATTGCATATCCCGGTACACCGCCGGAGGCATTCGTATATAGTCATATCTTGTTCTAGCTTTGAGTTGTAATTCTTGAGTTGTAAATCAATAAAAGTGTGATGATCTTCATTATTAGAGCATTGTCTCACTAAGGAAAGGATGATGAAGGCTATGATTCCCCCACAAGTCGGGATGAGACTTCGGACTCTAAAAAAAAGAGAAAGGCCAAAAAGAAAAGAAAAAGAAAGGCCAAAGAAAAAAAAGAAAGAAAAAAAATGAGAGAAAAAGAGAGAAGTGACAATGCTACTATCTCTTTTTCCACACTTGTGCTTCAAAGTAGCACCATGATCTTCATGATAGAGAGTCTCCTATGTTGTCACTTTCATATACTAAGTGGGAATTTTTCATTATAGAACTTGGCTTGTATATTTCAATGATGGGCTTCCTCAAAATGCCCTAGGTCTTCATGAGCAAGCAAGTTGGATGCACACCCACTTAGTTTCTTTTGTTAAGCTTTCATATATTTATAGCTCTAGTGCATTCGTTGCATGGCAATCCCTACTCACTCACATTGATATCTATTGATGGGCATCTCCATAGCCCATTGATATGCCTAGTTGATGTGAGACTATCTTCTCCCTCTTTTTGTCCTCACAACCACCACCATTTACCACCATAGTGCTATGTCCATGGCTTGCGCTCATGTATTGTGTAAGAGTTGAAAAAGCTGAAGCGCGTTTAAAAGTATGAACCAATTGCTTGGCTGAAACCGGGGTTGTGCATGATGGGAGTATTTTGTGTAATGAAAATGAAGCATGGTTTAACTATATGATTTTGCAGGGATAAGCTTTCTTTGGCTATGCTATTTTGATAGGACATGATTATTTATTAGTATGCTTCGAAGCATTATTATTTTTATGTTTTATAAGCTTTTATCTTGAATCATTTGGATCTGAACATTCATGCCACAATAAGGAAAATTACATTGAGAATTATGCTAGGTAGCATTCCACATCAAAAATTCTGTTTTTATCATTTACCTACTAGAGGACGAGCAGGAATTAAGCTTGGGGATGCTTGATACGTCTCCAACATATCTATAATTTTTTCTTGTTCCATGCTATTATATTACCCCTTTTGGATGTTTATGGGCTTTATTTTACACATTTATATCATTTTTGGGACTAAACTACTAACCGGAGGCCCAACCCGTATTGCTGTTTTTTTGCCTATTTCAGTATTTCGAAGAAAAGGAATATCAAACGGAGTCCAAACGGAATGAAACCTTTGGGAGCGTGATTTTTGGAACGAATGTGATCCGGAGAACTTGGAGTGCAAGTTAAGAAGCTTGCGAGGCGGCCAGGAGACAGGAGGGCGCGCCCGCCCCAGCTGGGCGCGCCCCTATCTCCTGGGCTCCACAGGCGGCCATCGCCGTACTTCTTCCTCCTATATATACCTACGTACCCCGAAAACATCCAGGGAGCCAACGAAACACAATTTCCACCGCCGTAACCTTCTGTATCCACGAGATCCCATCTTGGAGCCTTCGTCGGCGCTCCACCGGAGGGGGAATCGACTATGGAGGGCTTCTACATCAACACCATAGCCCCTCCGATGAGTTGTGAGTAGTTTACCATAGACCTTCGGGTCCACAGTTATTAGCTAGATGGCTTCTTCTCTATTTTTGGATCTCAATGCAATGTTCTCCCCCTCTCTTGTGGAGATCTATTCGATGTAAACTCTTTTTGCAGTGTGTTTGTCGAGATCCGATGAATTGTGGGTTTATGATCAAGTTTATCTATGAGAAATATTTGAATCTCCTCTGAATTCTTTTATGTATGATTGAGTTATCTTTGCCAGTCTCTTCGAATTATCAGTTTGGTTTGGCCTACTAGATTGATCTTTCTTGCCATGGGAGAAGTGCTTAGCTTTGGGTTCAATATTGTGGTGTCCTTTCCCAGTGACAGCAGGGGCAGCTAGGCACGTATTGTATTGTTGCCATCGAGGATAAAAAGATGGGGTTTACATCATATTGCTTGAGTTTATCCCTCTACATCATGTCATCTTTCTTAAAGCGTTACTCTGTTCTTATGAACTTAATACTCTAGATGCAGGCAGGAGTCGGTCGACATGTGGAGTAATAGTAGTAGGTGCAGGCAGGAGTCGGTCTACTTGTCACGAAAGTGATGCCTATATACATGATCATGCCTAGATAATCTCATAATTATTCGCTTTTCTATCAATTGCTCGACAGTAATTTGTTCACCCACCGTAATACTTATGCTATCTTGAGAGAAGCCACTAGTGAAACCTATGGCCCCCGGGTCTATATTTTATCATATAAGCTTTCAATCTACTTTTATTTGCATCTTTACTTTTGCATCTATATTAATAAATACCAAAAATATATTTATCTTATCATACTATCTCTATCAGATCTCACTTTCGCAAGTGGCCGTGAAGGGATTGACAAGCCCTTTATTGCGTTGGTTGCGAGTTCTTTGTTTGTTTGTGTAGGTGCGTGGGACTTTTGAGGAGCCTCCTCCTGGATTGATACCTTGGTTCTCAAAAAGTGAGGGAAATACTTACGCTACTTTGCTGCATCACCCTTTCCTCTTCAAGGAAAACCAACACAAGCTCAAGACGTAGCACTCTACCGCGCCCGTCTGGACAAGGCAAAGTCCAGGGAGGCGGCGGCGGGCAAGGCGGAGGCAGACCTCAAGGAGCGCGTCGCCAAGGCGCAGGCCTGGTTCCACTGGGCCCACGAAGAGCTGAAGGCTGCCCAAGACCAGCAGGAGGTCCTCTTGAAGCAGGCCGACTCGAGAAGGCCCCGGAAGCGGCAAGGGAAGAGACCACCAGGGCTGAGGCTGCTCGGTCCCAGTACCAGGCCGAGCTGAACTCCCAGGAGGAGGACCACGCCACTCGCGAGGCGGCGCTCACTGCCACACTCTGCAAGGATGAGGAGGTCGAGAAGCTCGTCGCGCAGCGGACCCAGGAGCTAAAGCGGAGGCACAAAGAGGCACTCGATGCTCAAGCCCTGGCCCACGGTGACAGGATGAAGGAGCTGTAGGTGGAGCGGGATGGCCTGAAGAATGAGGCCCAGGAGCTGGCGAAGGCGAAGGACACGATCAGCTGCGCCTTGACGGAGGCGCAGGCCAAAGTCCTCGGCAAGGCCGAGCTACTCACCCGCGCCAATGACTCCATTAAGGACCTCAAGCTGAACCTGGAGAGCCTTGAGGGGACGCTTTCGGAAGTCAAGGCCCGGGAGGAGACTCTGACCAAGAGCCTGGAGAAGGAGAGGCAGCTGCGGAAGAATGAAGCTGCCAACCACGAAGATTTCGTGAAGGGCGAGAACCTCTGGATCAGCCGCCTCACTGATGTCGCCAACATGATCACCAAGAAGCTGGCTGCCATGGGGATGGCAAACGTGAGGTACACCGCGGAGCCGAACGTGAGCCCCAACGCCAAGCTGACCCTGTTCTTCGAGGGCGTTCTTGGAGCCTTGGAGCAGTTTCGCTCTAACAGAGCGAGCTCTCTGGCCAATGAGGCCCGGCAGCTTTGCCGGTGTGCCCTGACCAAGGTCCTCACCAAGGTGGCATACTGGAACCCCGACCTCGACTTCAACGCCGCGCTGGAGAGCTTCCCGGAGGATGTGAACCTCGCGCCGCTCAAGGAGCGTATCAAGTCCATCATCAGCCGTGTCGACGGAATCGAGAGGGTGGAGGGCCAGCGCCGGGACTAGGCACCCCGTTTCTCATCGCTGCTGCAGGTTCACGACCAAGACAATTTATATCTTTAGTTAGAACCGCAGCAACAATTGATGTAATATAACTCTGCAGTACTCTGAAATGATGCATATTATTTTCCAATTTGATCTCTCTCTGTATGTCCACCCTACATTAATTTGGGTAGGCTTGCCAGCGCATAAACCCAAGCCGTGGCGCCTCAAGGACGGATCCCCAATAGCCTGCTGGGTGTGCGGTTGCTGCCAGGCGAACCACCTTACCGTTCTCGGTGCGTCCGCTCGAGCTGTTGAGCAGACTTGAAACAGAAACGAGAGCGTTGCGAATGGCGGAAGGCCACCCTACCGTTCTCGATGTAGCCGCTTGAACTGTTGAGCAGACTCGAAACAGAACCAAGGCGTTGCCAATAGTGGAAGGTCTCCATCGCATGCAGGTTTCTTATACAAAGGGAAAGATCTCCAAGGAGAATAATCTCAAATAAAAAGAATTGCTCAAAGTTTTTGCGTGACTTAGATTTTCTGTCGCTGCGCGAGCGTTCACTGCACCCGCAAGTGATGCCGCCCGTTTGATCGCCTTCTTCCTTGGAAGCCATGGCGATGAAGAGCGGCTAGACTAGCTACTAGACCAGATTTTCACAACTGCGCCCCCTACCTGGCGCGCCAAAGATGTCAGTGGAAACGACACCTATGGGATCAACGGAATCCCTACTATGGACGGCGGGCGCGGGGTTGTGGAAAGAGCGGGTCTAGGAGCCAGCACAAGGATCGTTTACCCAGGTTTGGGCCGCGAGGATCGCGGAATACCCTTGTACTGCTTTGGTGTATATCTGAATGTTCTTGTGTTCTTGAACTAGCTGTGGTGCGTGCGTAGTACAAAAAGCCGAATCCTTCTCCCGTACGCCTGGGGCCTCCTTTTATAGGAAAAAGGGGACGCCACAGTGGCACACAGGAGGTGGAAAGCGCGTGCGGTGGCTGAGTCTATCCTCTGGCAGCGTCGGACAAACGCATTTAATGCGCTGCCGATGTGCCATTCTTGCCTTCACTACCTCGCCTCGCTGTGACACGCGTCTGGGAGAGCGCGGCGTGCGGTGCCATGTAGGCTGGCAGGCTGCTGAGCTGGTGCGGTGGAAGGGTCTTCACGAAGATCTGCATGCCGCCACGCAGGTGCTTGCTGAGTTGGCCTCGGGGCCACACGTCGCCACACAGGTGCTCGCCTGGCTGGCAGCTGTGTGGGAACAACGGTGGAGCCTTGGCAGGCGCGGACCTGGCCGCAGCCCCGCTGATGTCCTCAGCAAGGGTCTTGTCGAGGCCCCGGCAAGGGTCTTGCCGTGGCACTGTGGTCGTCCCTGGCAAGGATCTCACTGGAGGTCTTGTTGATTTCCTTGGCAAGGATCTTGCCGAGGATCGTCGTCTTCTAGTCCTTATCTGATCTTGTGTGTAAATGATCTTCACGAAGATCTGCATTCCATCATGGAGGTGCCTCCCGAGCCTTGGTCCCAATGTGGTTGATGGGGTCAGAACCCTTGGGCTCAAGCGTGGCGCGCTCTGCTAGCGTTGGGCGAGTCGCCCCGGCAAGGCTCTTGCCGGGGCTGCGGAGGCCGCCCCGGCAAGGGTCTTGCCGGGGGAGTCCACCTCGCCCTCTTGCACTTTATGTTTCTGATCTTGGCGTTGCTTGATTGTCTTGTGGCCTCGGCTTTCCTCCTCTGCCCTGCTAAGTGTGGCCACGGGCGCGGCTCTGACTGCCCGTGCAGAAGTAAAGGGGTACAAAGGAGAGACCCTACATTTGTAACCAACATCCGGGGCCGCCAGCGACTCCTCGTACCCATCCTCGTAAAGGGAGCACAACATCGTGTGGGACCTCAGCTCCAGGGAGGCAAAGGCATCGCGCCCAGCCTTCTCGGCCGTGGTGAGGGTCTTCTCCTTGGCCTCCAGCCGGGCCGTCTCCTTGGAGACAAGCTTGGCGTGGGACACCCGGGCTATCTATGTTTCCTCCCTCAGCTTCCCCAGGCGGCTTCTCTTCGCTGCCTACTCCTGGGCCGCCTGCTCTAGCTTGGCGTCGCGGTTGGTGAGCGCAGTTTCCCAGGCCTTGAGATCCTCCTCCTACTCTTGAAGCCGACGGGCACAGGCGGCCTGCTCCTCACAGAGGGCCTTCAACTCAGCTTCCACCATGCTGCAGCCATGCTTGGCGGACGCTGCATTGACCAGCACCGTGTTGGGAGCCACTGTGGCTTCAGCGGCCTCCTTCTTGCCCTCCGTGACGGTAGCCTCGGCCTGACCCAAGGCCGCCCTAACGGACGAGTCAGCCTGGAGCCACCCTGAGATCAGCCCCAGACACCCTGTCGCCGCGCACCGATCGGTGCCCTAAAGATCAGTCCGGAGCTGGTGCAGGGTGGCGTAGGCCTCCTCCAAAGCGTCGAGCCCGGCAGGGGAGCCATTATCCACCAGCATGAGGGCTCAGGGAGGAGATGGCGCTGGCGCCTGGACTGGCGCCGCCACAGCGGCAAGGGTGGCAGAGGGCTCTAGAGCCCTCAGGCCCCCGCGGGTGCATCAGGAACCGGTGCTCCCAGAGTCTGCTGGGCCACGGGAGCGGCCTCCTCCTGAGGCTTTGCCCCTGAGCCTTGAGGGGCCTGTTGCATCAGGGCAAGCGTGCGGCGGCCCCCTCCGTCCGTGCCAGGGTCGCCGCGGCTGCGGCAGGTCGCGTGGCCTTGGAGGCCCTGGCCTCCCCCCTCCTCTGCTTCACCGCGGGCTTCAACCTGGCCATTAGGAGGAGAACATAGTGGGCACGGCGTCAGGAAAGGAAATCAAGAACAAGGTGAGATGCTTACTCGTCATCGGCTACGTACGCCCTCTTTCTGGCCAGGACCACGACGGCCCCAGGCTTCTTGAACACGGGCTTTGACGCGCCCAGAGGATCAGTCGGACGCACGGTGGCTGGCTCCAGAGTGGCAGTGACGGACGACAAGGCGGGGGCGTCGCCCTAAGGAAAGCGATGTTGCATCGCCCTTCTTCGGGGTGGCTCGGCTCAGCCTCCGCAAAGGGATTCTCCCGGACCTCGTAGATACCCTGACGGAGCGAGACCTTCGACCAAGTGCTCGCTGGTGTTGTTGTTTTCGAGGAGATCGCGGAGGAGCTCACTCTGCAACGGAGGGGAAGTCTCCCCCACCTCTTCCATGGTCGCCTCCAAGTCCTCCTCCCCCTCCTCCTCGGAGTCCTCGCCGAAGGACACCGGCACCGGGGAGTTGGGAACCTGGGCGACACAAGCCCCAGCTCATTGAAGACAGGCATGGCGGCGGCCAGCTCCGCCCCGTCGCTGCAGTGATACAGCGGAAGGTATGCCGCTGGGAGACCGCCTGGATCCTACTCAAGCAAGGTATGCATGGCCTTGCCCAGCTCCTCGCTCATCAGGCTCCCTCAGCATAGCCAGAGGTCATCCTCCGCGCCCTGGAGGTCCCACATGGGGCGCAAGTGTGCTTGGAGAGGGGCCAGGCGCTGCGTCAAAAACTCCCTTGCAATCATGGCCCTCGTCAGCGCTCCGGAGTCCACGTCCGCCTACATCAGCATCAGGACGGGCGCCACCCGGGGGTCGGTGAGCTTCTCATGAGCCCACTGGTTCAACTTCTCTAGCAGGCTGGTTGGCAGCTCCAGACGGGCGTGGAGGCCTCTGGCGTCCATGTAAATCCACTTACATTGAAAGTCCTCCACCTTCTTCCTGGCCCTCATGAGCGCATTGCCGTGGAGTGCAATGAAGAAGACGCATCCAGAGCACTGCGTCGAATCATGCATCCAGAGGGAGAAGAAGTGGCGGAGCAATGCAACGGAGGGTGATGAGGGAGTCCTGGATTAGGGGGTCCTCTGACAGCTGGACTATGTACTTATGCCGGACTGTTGGACTATGAAGATACAAGATTGAAGACTTCGTCCTGTGTCCGGGTGGGACTCTCCTTTGCATGGAAGGCAAGCTTGGCAATTTGGATATGTAGATTTCCTTCTCTGTAACCGACTCTGTGTAACCCTAGCCCCCTCCAGTGTCTATATAAACCGGAGGGTTTAGTCCGTAGGACAACAACAATCATAATCATAGGCTAGCTTCTAGGGTTTAGCCTCTACGATCTCATGGTAGATCAACTCTTGTAATACTAATATCATCAATATCAGTCAAGCAGGAAGTAGGGTATTACCTCCATAGAGAGGGCCCGAACCTGGGTAAACATTGTGTCCCCCGCCTCCTGTTACCATTAGCCTTAGACGCACAGTTCGGGACCCCCTACCCGAGATCCGCTGGTTTTGACACCGACATTGGTGCTTTCATTGAGAGTTCCACCGTGTCGTCACCATAAGGCTTGATGGCTCCTTCAATCGTCTACAGTGATGCGATCCAGGGTGAGGTTTTCCTCCCTAGACAGATCTTCGTATTCGGCGACTTCGCACTTTGGGCCAACTCGCTTGGCCATCTGGAGCATATCGATAGCCATGCCCCTGGCCATCAGGTCAAGATCGGAAGCCTGAATTACACGGCCGACATCTCGAAGACTTAATCTTCGACGGATTCAAGCCCGTCACAGGTGTGCCCTACAGTCGCGATGAGCATGACCTAGATCAGCCATCAGACGGTGTTCAGGAGATCGCACCTGCAGCTGCCCTGGCCTTAAATCCGGAGCTGATCGTGCCATCCGAGGACGGGTGGATATTCCCCGCCACGGAGGCCGCACACTCATCGACGATAGAGCCGAACACAGACTTCGCCTCCAATGAGGTCTATGTCATCGGATCCTCGGACTCATTTCTGGCCATAGGCTCCGAACCGCGTGCATCCATGCCCATCGGATCTGACTGGGCACCGATCATGGACTTTAGCTCCGCGGATATCTTTCAGCACTCACCCTTGGGCAACGTGCTAAATTCATTAAAATCTCTCTTCCTGTCAGGAGACTCTTGGCCGAACTATGTCCGGCTTGAGTGGGAAGCGGATGACGAAGAAATTTGTTTCCCACCCACCACCCACTTAATAGCCACTATCGACGACTTAACCGACATGCTTGATTTTGACTCCGCAGACATCAATGGTATGGATGACGATGCCGGAGAAGAACAGGAACCACTGCCCAAAGAGCGCTGGACAACCACCTCATCATATGATATATATATATATATATATATATATATATATATATATATATATATATATATATATATATATATATATATATATACATCTGGGCTATTCTGTTACGCGTAACAGAATATTATTTTGTTACCCTTTTTGAACTGACGGTTTCAGGTGGTTGTACTGATGTTTTCGAAGCGGTTGAACTGATGCTTTCAGTTGTGTTTAACAGATCGTCTTCTTTAGTTCAAAAACTATTTCTAATTTTTTTGTCGGAATGGGGCGTGTAATATATCGTTGGAAAGCTCTTGACAACCACATTTCAAGTATATTGAACGTTTTTGCAAAATCATTATGGTTTAAGAGCAGTTTTGAAAAAACCGTTGTTTTCAAAACCGAAAACGTGAGTGGTATTTTGGACTCAATTTTCGAACCGTTCGTCGGAATTGAGCAAATAAGATGGCGTTGGAAAGCTGGTGAAAATCTTCATCTTCCATATATGTATTGTTTTTTCTAATTCTATATGATTTAAAAGTAATTTGAAAAATGGTGAAATTCTGGGAGAAACGTATTTTCGCGATTTTTTGCAAACAGTTTGTCGGATTGACGCAAATGATACGGCGTTGGAAAGCTATGGAAAATGCGCAACTTTTTTTGTATAGAAATGTTTTTCTAATTCTTTACAGTTTAAAAACAAATTCGAATACTGTCAAATTTGATTTTGAACGCGATTTTTGTAAAAAGTTTGTCGAAATATGGCAAGTAATATACCATTGGATAGCTATCGAAAATGCGAAACTTAGTCATGTTGAATGTTTTCTCTACTTCGCAACCGTTTAAAAGTAGTTTTGAATACGGCATGACGGATCCTGCTGTTTTCTCGTCCAAAAAATAGAGTAGTCGTACTGATATATGTGTATGTTTGTACTGATCTATTTTTTGTAGAGTAATTTTGAACGGTTCCGAAAAGGGGTACTTGTACTGATGCTTGTATGGGTTTGTACTAAGCGTGTTTTCACTAACTAGACTTTGCTCTATTTTTTGGGTAATATTTTTCTCGTAAGTCTTCAACAGTTTACTGTATCGTCGCCCCTGTACTTGTATGGTTTGTATCATCGAACTGAATGATATTTTATTCAAAAATAAAATTTGTTTGTTTTGTTTCTTTTTTTAACTCAATATTTTTTTGACAACGTTGTTCTGGACTTCTCTCATTTTACGACTTGTACTGAGGTACTTACTAAGCAGGATTTTCATGGGGTTTCTTTTTTTGCTTGAGTTTTACAGTTTGAATTTCTAACATTTCTTTTATTCTGAACGGACCACCATTTTTAACTCGTACTGAGGTACTTATTACGCCCGAACTGGGGTGGCTGTCGTTGAACTGAATGACACTTTTTTCAAAAAGAAAAGTTTTCTGTGTCTTTTTTTAACTCAACATTTTGTTGCAACGGTGCTTTGGACTTCTCTGAATTTACTACTTGAACTTTTACCATTTGATTTTCCGTGGGTTTCTTTTTGTTTGAGTTTTTTTTCCCAACCTCATCTGGAATGTCATGTTGAACTTACAACTTTTTTTAATTATGAACTTACTGTGCTTTTACAATGCCAAAGCTAGCAAATAGTAGGACATTCACCCAACTTTTTTAACCCAAACTGATTATTCTCTTTAATTTGAACTGATCATTCATTTTTTAGAATTCAATCTAATCATGGCTTTTACTTCAAACTTATTTTTAAATTAAACTAACCATATTTTTCATTTTGAACTGATCATTGTTTTTAATTTGTATTGATTAATTGTTTTTTATGTAAACCATTCCTTTCATTCTTGCATGCACAGCAAACGGTCATGTATACCTTCTTTGAAGAAGTAATAATCATATCATCATAGACAGAAAATTTTCCGCACATATAATACATGTACATGAATGACATATACACCACAACGGCTGCACATTTTCATAGATGAATGACATATACACCACACCGACCGCACATTTTCATATTACAGCTACAACAGACAAAACCAAAAATTGTACAACACTCATACATTTCAGACCAAAGATTTTAGTATATGAGTGCAAAAATAGTAGAAAAATATACATGGACCGAGTCCTTGTGTTTTCTTTCTTCAGTGCCCAGATCATACAATAAAATGTACACCTAACACATGCACTGCACATACAAGTGCAAACTCTCCCAGTAGATTTTGTTTTGCAAACTCCTAGAGTTCTTGTGTTTTGAACTCCTCTAGTTGAACCTCCCATTGAAATAGAGTCCTTGCCATGATATACAATCTGCAACTGTGCATCACATATGCGTTTAGTTGAAATTCCAGGAATTATCAATGAGGAACAGCTCAAAAGCAACCAGACACAAGTCCAATAGAAGCACAAGACTTTTATTAAAAAATGTACTACAAGATTTGTGAACATGAGGTCGCAGAGAAGTTGTACTGAGAGTGGATTAGAGCGGCCAGACAAGGATGCAGCACACACACACACACACCACCAGATAAGTTTCTGGGGTTCTTAATGAGCTAATGATAGAAAACTTGTTGAACTGACATTTGGACTTCCGGGACTATCGAATGTTTTGGGTTCTTTTATGAACCTTTTTGTTATTTTTTTCTTAACTAAAAACCAAAATTACAATCACAATACACACATGTACTACACAACAATGTGCGTTTGTACTGTCCATGTAAACGAATTAACCAAAAACAACTAATTTATGAAGGAAACCATGTTTATGTTGCTCAGTACACCATGTGATGTAACTACAAACTCCTTTTCTCTCTGAAAAAGCATGATTCACAAATGACCTACATTTCTAGCATCGGTACATACTTGTCATGAACTGATAGAATTACTCAAGTAGACCAAATTCGAACTAGATTAGAAGAAATTCTACAGAGCATCATTTCAAGCATCAGTACATGCTTGTCCTTTTACGGACTGATGGTAGATATACATGGCGAACTGCTATACCACCTACAGAGCATCATTTTTCTACGAGAAAACACAATTCATCATTTATCAAAATTACGAGTTTCTTTGGACATAACCAAAACAAGAATTTGAACAGTTGTGCCATTCCCAGATGCCCTGCGCTACATAACCTAACAGCAAGCAGTACAAACAGCAAGCATTCATCATTCATGATCAACAGCAGCACAAGCATTGTACTAGCAAACATGACATGAGTAGCAAGCAACAACAGCAACACTACTACTACAATCTACAGGTATTCAAAGAGCAGCAGCTAGCAAGCAGCCAAGCACAACATCCAGCAGCTTAATGGAAGATCAAATCTGAATAAAACAGATCAAGAAGTGGAGGAGAGGCTGCTAGTTCAGGGATTGGGGAGGGTTACCTGCCGTCAGGAGAAGAGGCTGCTGGCTCCTGGTGTGGGGGTAATGGTGGCCGGTCGAATCCAGAAGAGACTGGGACCTGGGAGCCCCACCTCGTTATGTGGAGAGCTGCATTTTGAGCAGAGGCGGTGACCGGACCTCACACTCACGGCGGCGAGGAACGCGTGCGCCCAGCGGATCCGGCGAGCTGGGAAGCCCGTGGAGGGGGTAGCTCCGGGGGAGGACGAGGCACGGCTGTGGCCAGGGCGGCCGACGCGCTCGACGACGGGATCCAGCAGGAGGCGGCCGGAGCAAGGGGAAGAGGTGGCCGGCGGCGGGGAAGAAGACGGTCTGCATCCACTGACCGTCATCGACGTGGGGGAAGGAGGAGGCCGACGCTGGGGTAAGGGACGTGGCCGGCCGTCGGGGAGAGGGAGGCGGCGCGTGGGAGCAGGGGGCAGTGGGCGGCGGCGCGTGGGAGCAGGGGGGCGGCGGGCGGCAGCGCGTGGGACCAGGGGGCGGCGGCCGACGGCGCGTGGGAGCAGGGGATGGCGGCCGCCGGTGCATTGGAGCAGGGGCGGAGTCGTCGGGGAGGGGTGGGTACGAGAAGATGCTGGGGAGTGGGTGGGCTTTCTCTGTGTTTCGGGGGGGAGTGCAGCAACGGGTTTTGCAAAATGGATCGGGCCCTTATACGGGTGAGGGGTAACAGAATAATATTCTGTTACCAGTAACAAAATAGCCCTGTCCTATATATAGTGCCAACGTCAGCGGCGCCGCTCTAAAGCCCGCCATAGCAAAAACAGCGATACCGGCACAAGAAAGAATGATACCCCGGAAAACGCTAAAGATATCGACGACCCGGTAGACCCAGCGATGGAGCAGGATGAGCCAGGGGACGGCGAACACAGTCCGGGGCCGCTGTCCAATCACAATGATGCCAAAGACAAAACCTATAAACCTGTCTCCGGAGTGGAGAATAGTCCGGACGATGATGCACTCATCATCCCGGAAAAGCACTTGGAACAAGAAAACCTCCACAAAAGGCTTATCGCCACCACGAGGAGCTTGAAGTAGCAGAAGCAAAGGCTTAAGGCCGCAGAGGATATGCTCAACCATAGATGGAACAAAGTGCTTGACACTGACGAAAAATAGGGTGGCGATCGCCACACAAAGAGCTACCCAAAGCACAAGCTGCTGCCCGAATTCGACGACGAGGCTATAGAGCCCATCCCGTTGAAAACCAATACGGCCGATCTGCCGGACCGACCACCCCGTGGCCGAGATAGAGCGACTAATGACACCACACATAAGTCAGCACATGATCTACGTGGGCACCTGGACAAAAGAGCTGGTACGGCTAGGTCCATATATGGATCTAGAAAACGCGTCCCTACGCAGGATCACGATTATACTGATCAAGTACCAGCTCAGAATCAACACCGAACACTACAGCCGTCGGACCCACGCCATGACACATCCAAATACAGGGGCACCGCACACCCCCTGTGCTTCACCGATGAGGTGCTGGATCATGAATTTCCAAAGGGGTTCAAACCCGTGAACGTCGAGGCATACGACGGAACAACAGACCCTGCAGTCTAGATTGAGGACTTTATTCTTCACATCCACATGGCTCGTGGGGACAATCTCCATGCCATCAAATACCTACCCCTCAAGTTTAAAGGACCAGCTCGTCACTGGTTGAAAAGCCTCCCAGAAAATTCCATTGGAAGTTGGGAGGAACTCAAGGACGCTTTCAGGGCTAATTTTCAAGGGATATATGTCCGACCTCCGGATGCAGACGATTTAAGTCACATAATCCAACAACCCGGAGAGTCAGCCCGTAAGCTTTGGAACAGATTTCTCACCAAGAAGAACCAAATCATCGACTGCCCGGATGCCGAAGCCTTAGCGGCTTTCAAACACAGTGTCCGGGACGAATGGCTCAGCAGACACCTCGGCCAGGAAAAGCTGAGGACAATGCCAGCCCTAACAAGCCTTATGACCCGCTTTTGCGCGGGCGAGGATAGTTGGTTGGACCATAGAGACACCAGCGATCCAGGCACATCCGAAATCAGGGACAACAATGGGAAGCCGCGACGCAATAAAAACAAGTCT
This sequence comes from Triticum timopheevii, assembly GCA_963921465.1. Classification (NCBI taxonomy): domain Eukaryota; kingdom Viridiplantae; phylum Streptophyta; class Magnoliopsida; order Poales; family Poaceae; genus Triticum; species Triticum timopheevii. The sequence goes on along the minus strand of OY997274.1, from coordinate 442,191,162 downwards.
CGAAATAGTGAAGACAGCCTAGACAACACGGCGGTAAATGCCGGATTCAGGGGCTCTCGACCCGGTCAACAGAAAAAGCCATTTAAAGGCAGTAGAGATGGACCGTCCAGCCTAAACAAGATTCTAGACAGATCATGTCAGATTCATGGCACCCTCGAGAAACCTGCGAATCACACCAATAGAGAATGCTGGGTCTTCAAGCAGGCTGGCAAGCTAAACGCCAAACACAAGGGGAGGGAGCCGCCAAGTGAAGACGAGGACGAACCTCGCCAGCCGAACACTGGGGGACAGAAAAAAATTCCACCAGAGGTCAAAACAGTGAACATGATTTACGCAACCCACATACCAAAGAGGAAGCGCAAACGCGCACTCCAAGGCGTATACGCTGTAGAACCCGTCGTCCCCAAATTCAACCCATGGTCGGCCTGCCCGATCACTTTCGATCGCAGAGATCATGCGACTAGTATCCGGCATGGAGGTTTGACTGCCTTAGTGCTCGACCCAATATTTGACGGATACCATCTCACTCGAGTCCTCATGGACGGCGGTAGTAGTCTTAATCTGATATATCATGACACTGTCCGCAAGATGGGGATAGACCCGTCAAGAATCAGCCAAAGCAATACTACCTTTAAAGGAGTAATACCAGGCATAGAGGCCCGCTGCACGGGCTCTCTAACACTAGAGGTTGTATTCGGTTCTCCCGACAACTTCCGAAGCGAAGAACTAATCTTCGACATCGCTCCATTCCGAAGAGGCTACCATGCACTACTCGGAGGAATGGCCTTCGCTCGTTTCAATGCAGTCCCGCATTACACTTATCTTAAACTTAAGATGCCCGGTCCATGTGGCATCATTACAATTAGCGGAAGTACAGAGCGTTCCCTACGTGCGGAAGAATATGTGGTGGCTCTAGCAGCCGAACCACTGACCGGCCTCTCCAACCCAAGTAACCAATCGGTCGTCGAGACCACGGACACGGCTAGACGTGTTCGGCGCACCACTATTTGTAGCAGCCCAGATAAACCTGAGCTTGACTAAAGGCTATGGCCCCATATGTGATGCTAGGGGCTGCCCGCACGAAAAGAATCCATAGTTCGGCTGGATCCTATTTACACTCAAGGAATTGAATTTTCACGGTTCATTAAGTTTAACCAACGTTACACACGGTCACAAAAGATTATTTCACCTGAGTGTTTCTTTCTTTTTACAGATGTCTATCGTGCTATACCCTTCCAGGATACGGCACAACAGAGACAAAGGCGCAGACGTGCAGCAGGGAGCCGTTCCAAGGTTTCTTTTTAGATTAAGACCCTGCGTAAACCTTTTTTATTGTCTCTTGTTGGCTCACACCCTCCTGTTACTTAAAACGATCAAGAGGGATACCGGCGTTATTGGCAAACTTATTATTTGCCGCTCTAAAATGGACGTTACAAGGGCAGCATCCAATGTGTTTTTGGGATTTATGCCCTTACCACAGCCACTCTTTCGTCACGCCGAATTTATGCACGTACCCGGAAATTCAGGGATCATTATCGACGGCGGTACTCAGCCCAGTATATGTTGTAAAGTCCGAATACCTTCGGGAGTGTTCGGCGTCGCGAGTTTGGCCTTATATGCATCAGCTCTGAATCATGTCTTTGGTCAATAGTTGGGTTTGCCCGGCTCCCGTGTTTTGCTACCTTACATTCCGCTCTATCGGCTAAGGTGGCACCAAGAGAACTACTGCGGTTGTGCCCTGGTTCATCTGGATGAGCATCTCAATAGAGAAAGCCGAAAACTGACTGTCATGATAAAGCGAGAGACTGGTCAACCACTCGATGACCCAGTGGAATCTTCGCGATCCCTCCGCATTAACGAAGGACCGGTTTCCCGGTCACGTATGTACACGCACCGTATTCGGATGAGCGCGGACATACCAGGGGCTATATAGTAGCCCCACCATCAAATTCCTATGGCTAAGTGAAAGTGTTAAAGCTATATAGTCCGATTGCCTTGTTCACCGCGCTATCACCTCCTTAACGGCCCAAGACGTTGGATCAAGTGTGATTACGTGCTTTGCCGAACACCCCCGCATTGTATGCGTGGGGGCTGAAGCCGACGACTGCAAACTTTCAGGTTATATACATACATACATAAATGGCCGCACAGGAGGCACCACAATATTTTACGGGCAAAAGTATAAATATAGCCTTTATTATCAAAAGCATTGTTTTTACAATCAAGATACATGTCACTGGAACATGGTATTATTTGAGCACTGAGCCTCTATTAAACGGCCACCTTCTAGGACTTCTTCAAAATAGTGCTCGGGCCAGTCCTGACCCCCGGGCGGACCCCTGGTTGCAATATCGGTGGCCTCCATCTTCGCCCAATATGTATTAACACGGGCAAGAGCCATCCACGCCCCTTCTATGCACGCCGACCTCTTGACAACATCGATATGCGGCACAACATGAAGAAATCGTTGCACCAAACCAAAATAACTATCCGGGCTCGGTTCCTTCGGCCACATATGATCCACGACAACCTTCATGGCAAGCCCGGACAACCTATGGAGCTCGGCCCACTCGGCCATTTGCTCATTCAACAGCAGCGGACGCCTTGGAGCACTAAACTTCAACTAGAACAATCTTTCCACCTCATGATCTTTCCGATCTTTGAAATACTCTGTCGCATCAGCAGCACTCTTTGCTAAATCCAAGTATGCGTCTGCAGAACTCCACAATTGATCAAGAGGGGCATATTTCGGATCGCCGAACTTTGTTCGCAATAAAAAGGGCTTTCCAACCGCGATATCACCGGCTTGCCGAAGCTCCTCCTGCGCCGCTCTGATTTTAGAGCGAGTTTCCTTTGCTACTTGCAAGGCCTTCTCTAGGTCAGCCGTTTTCGTTTGGTTTTCCCTTTTGAGAAGCTCATATTGGCTGGCGGCATTTTGTAGCTCAATAGCCATGTTAGCTATTTTATCCTCACTTTGGCGATGAGCAGCCTGTTCGGCTTTTAATTCTTCGGCTGCCTTCAAGGCGGCCGCATCACTTCTCGTAGCTTGCTCCTTGGCTCGGGCAAGTTCTGCCCGAAGGGTCTCCACGGCAGCAGCTCCATCTGTAGTCAAAGCATACTATAAATACTAGCATCATGCTCTTATTAATATTTGCTGACCACCCGAATATACATACCCCGTGCCTCGTCAAGCCGCTTGTTCACAAGTGTGATGTCCGCATCCGCCACGTCAAGTTGCCGCCTCAATTTGGCAAATTCAGTAGTCCGGTCAGCCGCCGGATCTGCAGCCGCCTGCGTACAAAATCAGTGCTATCACTACCTGAGACTATGATCCTCTGCTCGCCTCGTCTGGACGGCAACCAGAGTCTCAGGGGCTACTATCTATACAAAGCACACCTTGTGTGTGGTACAGTCAAATATTATATATATATATCACTTTGCGTACCTCAAAGCCTCTTAGCAGGCTCGTAAAAGCTTCATTCAACCTACTTTTTGCGGATGAAATCCTCTCAACCACCATACCCATTAAGGTACGATGTGCCTCTGAGATAGCCGCTTGCTCCAGAAGACCCATCAATGTGTACAGTTGTACACCGAACAATCCTGGGCTTTTTTTGTTGGTCACCTTAGGAGCCGAGAACTCCGGACTTCGAGCGGCCAAAGATTATCCTCTGGCCTTTGCGGGTCAGGAGAGATCCTCCGGGATGACACCTCAGGGTCGTCTGCCCCATGAGGCGGGGAAGCAGGGGGAGCCATTTCGCTCTCCATCATCTCCGAAAGAAGATCCCCCGAGGACGAACATTGTTTAGAAGAGCTATGAGCCGGACTACAAAACATATGTCTCGGTTGTTATTCTCAGGAAAAGAATAGGGCATGCTTACTAAAGTGCCTTTGTTCACTTACGGCTCGGTTGACGGCTGGCCCCCTTGTGGGTGCTGTGCGGTAAGGGTGCCCTCTGGGGCAGGGCCCCCTGGGGAAGATTTCTTCCCTCGTTTGGAAACCTCTGTTTCCAAGTCTTCAAGGGCGGTCCTTTTCTTCCCATGGGGAGAGGGGATTCTAGTTTCTCCTCCCCGATCATCCTCAAACTCGGAGGCACTAATTCCCCCGGTTAGAATGCGTAATGTACCTCCAGCATGAAGCCTGCTTTTGGCTTCCCTATTCCTCCCCTCGTCCTCCCCTGATGGCACTTGATAAGGTGTGCGAGCCAGCATCCTGGTTAGAACAGGATCCGGTGAGCCCTCGGGAAGAGGGCCCGAACACCTGATCCTCTCCGCCTTTCTTATCCAGTCCTGGCCAAGGGTGATTTTTTAGAATAATGTTGTGAGAAATATAATGACAACATGTTCAGTCGCAAAGTTACTTACTTGGGTATCTGGACGGTTGCAGTTAAGACCCGCATCCTCTGTTGTGTCCGGACACTTTATTCGTGATCCGAAGAATGATCGATACATCCCTTCGAGCATCACGCCGAAGAAGTGTTGAATGGTTCGCGGTCCTTCCGGGTTGAACTCCCACATACGGAGAGATCGACGTTGGCATGGCAGGACCCGACGAACTAGCATTACTTGAATTACTTTGACAAGACTGATATCGCTCTTGAGGAGATCTCGGATGCGGCTTTGCAATGTCAGCACGTCATTAACTGCTCCCCAGTCCAGCCCCTTGTTGACCCATAATGCCAGTTGTGGCGGAGGGGTAGAGCGGAAGGCTGGGGCGGCTGCCCACTTTGTACCTCGGGGTGCTATTAAAACCACTCCCATTGCCATAGGTCGGACACCTCCGGGAAGGAACCCTTTGGCCATAAGGCGTCGGCGCCTTTGCTTATTATAGCGCCTCCGCACTCCGCGTGTCGCCCGTCGATCATCTTCGGCTTCACATTGAAGGTCTTGAGCCATAATCCGAAGTGTGGGGTAATGCGGAGCAAGGCCTCACACACGACAATAAACGACGAGATGTGAAGGAAGGAATCTGGAGCTAGATCATGAAAATCTAGCCCATAATAGAACATGAGCCCTCTAACGAAGGGATCAAGACTAAAGCGTAGCCCTCGGAGGAAGTGGGAGATGAATATGACACTCTCCTTGGGTTCGGGAGTGGGGATAAATTGCCCTTGAGCAGGTAGCCTGTGAAGGATTTCGACGGCCAGATACCTAGCCTCCCTAAGCTTCTTGATGTCCTCCTTTGTGATGGAAGAGGCCATCCACCGGCCTTGAAGGTTGGATCCGAACATGGTTGAAGGTCCGGAGTGCTTAGACCGAACCTTGGGTGTTGGAACTCGAGGTAGGGGAAGGGAATGATCGGTCGTGGAAAGTAAAGGACATGTCTTGACCTCTTTATAAAGAGGGTGAATATCAAGCATCCTCTGCGTGGCCGTTTGGAAATTGCCTAAAACCAAGGAGTCATACTAACGGCACGGTTGGGTTACCCACGCCCGTATTGATGAGAATCCCATGATAAGGGGAACACGATCTCTGCTTCGACAAGACGTGCCAATAAAACCGCCTCGCAAGACGTGCAGTAGCAGGTTGAGAAAAACGGTTCGTATAATGACCGGGCCGCGGCGTGATGTCATGCTATGAAAAGTTTTCAGAAGATTAGATTTGTGGAATATTGTGCTCTCTACGGTGGTACGTGGAATTTTTTTTGCAGAGCTAGACACGATTCATGTGTTCAAAATCTACCTTGGAGTATTCGGAGAAGGAACCCGCCTTGCAATGCCGAAGACAATCTGCACGCCAGACTCATCGTCATTGAAGCCTGGTTCAGGGGCTACTGAGGGAGTCCTGGATTAGGGGGTCCTCGGACAGCCGGACTATGCACTTATGCCGGACTGTTGGACTATGAATATACAAGATTGAAGACTTCATCCTGTGTCTGGGTGGGACTCTCCTTTGCATGGAAGGCAAGCTTGGCAATTCGGATATGTAGATTTCCTTCTCTGTAACCGACTCTGTGTAACCCTAGCCCCCTCTGGTGTCTATATAAACTGGAGGGTTTAGTCCGTAGGACAACAATAATCATAATCATAGGCTAGCTTCTAGGGTTTAGCCTCTATGATCTCCTGGTAGATCAACTCTTGTAATACTCATATCATCAAGATCAATCAAGAAGGAAGTAGGGTATTACCTCTATAGAGAGGGCCCAAACCTCGGTAAACATTGTGTCCCCTGCCTCCTGTTACCATTAGCCTTAGACGCACAGTTCGGGACCCCCTACCCGAGATCCGTCGGTTTTGACACCGACAGGTGACACCCCACAAATGCCTCGGAGTAGAAGGTGAAGGTTGATAGAAGGAGGATGGAGTTTGGCTGGAGATGAAGAGCATGGATCCGATAATGGTCGAGGACGACGAGGTAGAACCTGGAGAAGGTCGAGACGAGCCCTGCGAAGGCGCTGTCGAAGAAGAAGGGACAGAATGTACCTGCCAAGGTCTCCTGCTTGGGGGAGCCGATCCGAAGCCCTGTCTCACTCCCCTTGTTATCATTGCTCGCCGTCAGCGGGAGAACGGCGGCGAGGTGCCCCGCCTCGGTGATAGAGGACGAGCAGAGGGCCGGTGCGGGCGAAGAGGCAGAGTGTGCGACCGGGACAGCGGGCTTCGCCTTCTTGGTTGCCATCGGCGAAGAGCTCGGGGGAAGTGTTCGGCGGATCTGGAAGCGCCCTTGGTGGGGAGGAAAGGGGATCTGGAGCAAGACGAAGGGAAGGCAATGAAGGCTTGGCTGCAAGTGCTGGCCTTTCTGTCAGCTTGTGACCGTTGCCGAGGCAGCATGGGGAAGTGGAGACGCCCACGTCCCATCAAGCGCCACATGTCGAGGTCCATAGGCGATTGCGGCCTGTGGCGCTTCACCCTTGCCCTTTGGCTTCGCCTCGAAGCCAAGTGTGAGCGGCGCCTTGGTCCAGGGGGCTACTGTCGGCATTCTGGGAACCAGGGTACCCAGACTTGCCTGCCTACGGCCCATGGTGTGGCTCCTTCGATGGCCTGGTACGGCCCATCTTCAACAACAATGAGGCAAGACCCTAGCAAGGGGCTAACCTCGCGAGGCGAATGACACCAAGACCTCCGGAGGGAGCGGCCTTCCCAGGCGGCCTCCCGAGGAGCGGAGATTCCTATACAAGCGCTCACCTCATGAGGTTAAGGTGACGCAAGCCATGACGACCAAGGCCAGGCAGGCGCCAGTGGGCGCAGAGCGACAGGTTTCCTCTTTGGTGCCAAGGAGGCAAGCGAAGGTGCAGGGTCCTGAGGAATCGGCTAAAGGTTTCCATTCCTGTGCAACAAGACCAAGGCCGCTAGGACGGCATGACGGATATTATCGCCGATCCCACCACGGTGTCATGACCAGAAGCTTTGCAGGCGAAGACCACCTTTCATCAGGATAGGATGTACTACTTGTCCCCCTTCAAAATTGGCCACTTTGGGATCCCTTCCCGCCTGAGTTTTGGGGGAAGAGGACCGAGGCCACTATAAATATAGCTTAGCCACCACCGTAGGAGGGGAGAGATCTCTGAAGCTTCCTGAGGTAGTTCTTCCTCTGTACTAGTTCGTCCTCAGCCCCTCACGAGGCCAATCCACCACAAAGCAGGAGTAGGGTCTTACACCGCAAGGTGGCCCAAACCTGGGTAAACTGCCGCGTCCATTTCCTTTCATGTTCATCGAGCTAGGCCGTGAGAGTGACGCATTGGCTGGCAGGGGAGGTTGAGTAGTTCGCACATGCCCGAGAGTTCAAACCTTCCTTGGGTCTGCAGAACCCTGAATCCGACAGCGTTGTCACTTAACACAACCCCGCTCACATCCAAACCAAAGTTTGGAAATAGTTCCCTTAAGTAGGTTGCAAGGGAACAATAAAAGGGAGAACTAAGTACTAGAACGAAAGAAAATAAATGCTAAACTAAACAAGGGAAATAAACTAAGTGAAATATGTGATGTTGTATATGAGATTGCTGACATCTAGGTACGTTCTTGTTTAGTACGGGCGCATAACAGAGTTAAGCTTTACGACTATACTATGTGATGGCTAAGTCAGTATCTGCATTATAGGATACGATAATCTACGGATGGTGGGCGGTCCCTCACATAATGTTATCCCTGTAGACGTGTTGTATTGAGATAACTCATTCATCCTACTTCTTGTACCATACTTCTGCGGCTAACATAAAAATATTAAGGTCCTCGTGCTTCTAGAACCTACTTAAGGGACCGGCCACCTTCTCTCCTGTCTACATGACACGTCGCTGGACGGGTGTCATTTGGAGGTGATTTCCATAGGAAGTTGCTGCCATGTGGCAAGAAAAAGCCACTTAGTCACTTGGGGGCTTGACACCACACCGATCGATGAATTGCTTCACTGTGAGATAGAGCGGTGAAGCCTTGGCGGGATGGTTTGCCTTTGTAGGGGCCCGGCTGGCCTGCCGGGACAGCCTTGAGGCTTGCTTCCGGGGCAACCTTGACCTTGCCAGGCCCGCCTGCCCGGCATGGGAGGTTTTCCCTTCGTGGTGTCTTTCTTCCTTTGGCTTGAATTGGTCTTCTTGATCCGCACTCTGATCCTTCAAACAGCTAATCTATTGTGCTTGGCCTTGTCTTGGATGTTGCAATCTTGGTCTCAGGCCTGTGCACGATCTGGGCAACATACCCAGTGTTTGTTGCACCGACAGGAGCCCCCGGGCCTGGCCGGAACGCGCTGTCGGGCATCGTCGGCGTAGGCCCTAACTTGTGCACAGGCGAGAGGGTAACAGTTGCTCGTCCCTTGAGATCTTATTTGCTTCTTCATTACCTGAGCCCAGGTCAGTTTCCGGTTCTCCCGTGCGTCATGTAACGCCAATTGTAGTGGGAGAGATAATGGGTCATGATTCATGGGGTACACACGTCCCAGGTGGGGGCGGTAACTGCCACCCCATTATCTTTCCCCCCTAAGTGCCTCCGCCACATGTATTGCATGCATTGTACAAGGTTGGTGGCAGATGTAGAGGGTGCGGGAACGGGCATCGTGGCAGAAAATCCGACATTGTGGATTGGTGCAGAGGGTCGGCTTTGGTTCTTCGAGTTGTTAATGGCGAGGGGGAGCCGGACTGGTCGAACGGGGCGTCCACCTCCATGGAGAGAATCTAGCCCCCTTCCTCGCTCGCCTATAAAAGAGAATGTGCGGCAAGGCATTTCTCCACACATCCTTCTGTTCCTCTTCCTGCGGCATCCCTCGCCCACCATGGTGAGAGGTCGAGGACGCGGCACTACTCCAGTGGCAGCGACGAGATCTTCTGTTCGACAGTGTCTTCCTCCCCCTTCTAAAGATGCAGGGGCGGAGCCTGCTATGAGAGGAGGCGGGAGGGGATGAGGTTGCAGTCGTCGTGGCGCGCGGGGCCGGGGAGGATGGGGTGGCGATCCGATCATGCCCCCACCGGCCACTCTCCCTCTGATGGAAGGCCACGTTGGAGGCCAGCCTCTGGAGTTTGTCATTAGGTTGTATAAGCCTTCACGTGGCCGCCTCCGTCTACCCACCCCATTCGCAAGGGCGATGGAGCTCGAGCAGCCGTGAGCATTAAAACTGCACATGAGGGGCTGCGGAAATGGCAGCATGCGAGTGGATGTGGATTTTCCCGCCCCTCATGTCATGTTCTTCCCCCGTGGCTGGAAGACCTTTGCCCGCGCCCATAGCTTGTCAGAAGGGCGCATCCTCCATTTCAAGTTAATGGAGGCCAATTTCCTTTTCGTCAAGGTTTTGGGGAGCTCGGGTGCTCGTTTAGGGTGCTGCATGGAGAGCTCGACCGACGACAAAAGATCCTCCTCAAGCGATAGCGACGAGGAAGATAGTGACGACGATGACGACGATATCGACCGGGAGAACAACGACTCCGACTCCGGCTGAACACCAGTCGCACCGTCACTGTCAGGCGGAGACACCATCATCTGCACCTGCACCCCTTTCTCGGCAAGGCGATTTGCCGGGGAGTTGGATGCAGGGGTGGGTGTGGTGCCCCTGGCTCCTCCAGCAGCCTTCCAGCTAGACCATGGCAGGCTTCCTCGCGGGCTGCAGCTCCGTTCTTCCTACCGCGTCCTGCTGGCCCTGGTGGTTGCGGCATGGGGCCCGTCTCCACCGATCCCTTCACCATCACCTTCACCCGCGCCTCCCTGGTCTTCGAGGTCTGCCTCTCCTGGAGTCCGACAGGGTCAGGCTGGGCTTCTGCCCAGGCACTCCTTTTGCCCTCTTCGCCTCCCACCGCAGTGCCTAGGAGGAGAGGGACAAGAAAGGGCATCACGGGGCACTTATATTTTTTCAATCTAAAACATGGAGGCACTTGCCAAACTTCAGTTTTAATTACGTAATCTCTTTTATCCATATTTGTGTTTTGTATGGTTTGTACTTGTTGATCAGCATATTAATGAAAAAGATAAACCTTGTCAGGCACTTGTGCATGTATCATGCCCATGCAGAGGTAGAATGCCCTATACATTCAACTAAACAAGTTTTCCCCGGCAGGTTATCCTACCGGTACCCTCAGTCTACTGTCGCGGAGCCAGGCTTGCTGGGCACAAACTGTAGAGAGGGACCAGCCCCCCACCAATCCTTCTTGCCAAAGGCCACTACAACCATCCCGACCGAAGCAACGCTTGAGTTGAAGGATGGGAGCACCTGAGTTTCGAAAGCGGCAAGGTTTTCATATTTACAAGCTTTACTTACAGAACACATACGGCTAAGAGAGAGAACTTATCTGTTTGGGCTTGCCGGGGATCGCAATGTAGGCTCATCTTCTGTTCTCCTCTTCGGGACCAAACCCATGGTAGTAGCCTATAGTTTAATGCAGATGAAAATGATGCCTCGTGCGATCTTATCTACATGAACATGCTATGCTCATGATATGCTTATGCATGCATGCAATTTGTCGGGGGGGGGCAGTGCTTCATTCATTTCTCTATTGTTTAGGGTCTGCACCTGGCTTTGTACAAGGGGTTACATGCAACAGAGGCAAGGTCTGTACAAAAGGGTGGATACCGGGCAGGGCCTGATAGCCGCGCCTTACAGGTAGAACTTGTGGAGATGCTCAATGTTCCATGAGTTTTGCAACTGAATGCCATCTCTGGTCTCCAGATGAACTGCATCGGGTCTGGTGACTCGTACTACCAGTAAGGTCCTTCCCACTTTGGCGTCAACTTGTTTGTACCCTTGGCGGACTGAACGCGCCTAAGGACAAGGTCACCTTCCTCAAAACTCTGGGCATGAACCCTGTGGCTGTGATAGCGACGGCGTCAGCGGCGCCGCTCTAAATCTCGCCACAGCAAGAATGGAGATTCCGGCACAGGAGATAATAATACTCCAGAGAGTGCCGAAGACAATCCCCTCCAGCAAGACTCAGCGCAGGAGGATGCAGAAGCGAGCCCTCATGAGGGGGCGGCAGACAAAGAGGTTGAGGATCACAATTATATGCCTCCCTCCGAAGACGAAGCAAGCCTCAACGATGACGAATTCGTCGTACCCGAGGATCCCGTCGAACAAGAGCGCTTCAAGCGCAGGCTTATCGCCACAGCAAACAGCCTAAAGAAAAAGCAGCAGCAGCTTCAAGCTGATCAGGACCTGCTGGCCGATCGATGGACCGAGGTCCTCGCGGCCGAAGAGTATAAACTCGAATGTCCCTCCAAAACTTACCCAAAACGCAAGCTGCTCCCCCGATTAGAGGAGGAAGCATACGTACCTCCATCACCAGCGCACGATATGGCTGATCGACCACCCCGTGGTAATGACAGAGAGGCATCCAGGCCCCCAGCCAAGACCATACCCCGGCATCGCTCCAAAAGTACGAAGCCAAGAGGGAACGCGCTGGACTTGCGAGACATATTGGAGGACAAAGCAAGGCAATCCAGATCCATCTATGGATCACGTGGGCGCCCTACGACCCACGACGAATACCATCGTGCCGGATACAATAACCCCGGCCGGGCCGAACACAGCAGATAGCGCTCTCTCGAGCTGCGTCGCGATATCGCTCAATACAGGGGCGCCGCACACCCGTTATGCTTCACTGACGAAGTAATGGATCATCAGATCCCCGAAGGGTTTAAACCCGTAAACATCGAATCTTACGATGGCACAACAGACCCTGCGGTGTGGATCGGAGACTATCTTCTCCACATCCATATGGCTCGCGGCGACGATCTCCACGCCATAAAGTACCTCCCACTCAAGCTTAAAGGACCAGCTCGGCATTGGCTTAACAGCTTGCCCGCAGAGTCAATTGGGTGTTGGGAAGACCTGGAGGCCGCATTCCTTGATAACTTCCAAGGCACATATGTGCGACCACCAGACGCTAGTGACCTAAGCCACATCATTCAGCAGCCAGACAAATCAGCCAGACAATTCTGGACACGGTTCTTGACAAAGAAAAATCAAATCGTCGATTGTCCGGACGCAGAGGCCCTTGCAGCCTTCAAACATAACATCCGGGACGAATGGCTAGCCCGGCACCTGGGGCAGGAAAAGCCGAAATCCATGGCAGCCCTCACATCGTTAATGACCCGCTTTTGTGCGGGAGAGGACAGCTGGCTAGCCCGCAGCAACAATCTCCGTAAAAATTCTGGTAGTCCGGATACTAAGGACAACAACGGCAGGTCACGTCGAAACAAAAACAAGCGCCGAATTAACGGCGACGATAAGGAGGATACGGCAGTCAATGCCGGATTCCGAGGCTCTAAACCCGGTCAGCGGAAGAAGCCATTTAAAAGAACCACTCCGGGCCCGTCCAATTTGGACCGAATACTCGACCGCTTATGCCAGATACATGGCACCTCTGAAAAGCCAGCTAACCACACCAATAGAGATTGCTAGGTGTTCAAGCAGGCCGGCAAGTTAATTGCCGAAAACAATGACAAGGGGCTAAATAGCGACGACGAGGAAGAGACCCGGCCGTCGAACAACAGAGGACAGAAGGGTTTTCCCCCACAAGTACGGACGGTGAATATGATATACGCGACCCACATACCCAAGAGGGAGAGGAAACGCGCATTAAGGGACGTCTATGCGATGGAGCCAGTCGCCCCAAAGTTCAACCCATGGTCCTCTTGTCTGATCACTTTCGATCGAAGAGACCATCCGACCAGCATACGCCATGGCGGATTCGCCGCATTGGTCTTAGACCCACTCGTCGATGGGTTCCACCTCACGAGAGTCCTGATGGACGGCGGCAGTAGCCTGAACCTGCTTTATCAGGATACAGTGCGCAAAATGGGCATAGACCCATCAAGGATTAAACCTACAAAGACAACCTTTAAAGGTGTCATACCAGGAGTGGAAGCTAACTGCACAGGCTCAGTCACACTGGAAGTGGTCTTTGGATCCCCGGATAATTTCCGGAGCGAAGAGTTAATCTTCAACATAGTCCCGTTTCGCAGCGGCTATCACGCTCTGCTCGGGCGAACCGCGTTTGCCAAATTCAACGCGGTGCCGCACTATGCATACCTAAAGCTCAAGATGCCAGGCCCTCGTGGAGTCATCACGGTCAATGGGAATACGGAACGCTCCCTCCGAACGGAGGAACATACAGCGGCTCTCGCGGCAGAAGTACAGAGCAGCCTTCTAAGGCAATTCTCGAGTCCGGCCGTTAAACGGCCGGATACAGCAAAGCGCGCCCGGAGCAATGCCAACCAAGACCACCTGGCGCGATCAGAGCATGCGTAGCAATGCGGCCCCAACCCTCGCCCGTGTATGATCGCAAGAATAACACTCCGCGTACATCATTACGCTTTGGAGATACCATGGGCACAGGGGAGGGGGCACGGTCACAACGGACCCAGAGTGCGGTTCGACCACACCGGGGGCTCACAAATGTGCCCCTCTTTTTTTATTATTTTTCTTCTTTTTTGTACACAGGACTCTGTTAACCAGAAGCCCTGTCCGGCGGTGAACCTGCCGAACTCATGATGCAACAGTCAGGGACTAAAGAAGGTCGCGCCGAACACTCAGGTGGTCTCAATTACGAGCATTAAATTCGATTATATACACCAAATCTGCAGCTCATCCCTGGAGGGGGACATGTTTATTTAGTCCAAATCCCTTGCTTACCGCACTATTTGTATCAGTCCGCTCTTCTAGCAGACTTTTCTTTCATTAATAATGCAGCACCTTTATGATCGCAATTGCATCATATTTTATATATATATGCTCATTATATGACATCTGGCACCCGTATATTTTGGTATGGCATAATACACCGGGGGCTTATGTTCCCCACTGTATGGTGTGATAAAGTCCGAACACTTTCGCAAGTGCGGCACCCCGAACTTAGAGCATTATATGAATCGGCTCCGAATCATGTCTTGGGTCAATAGTTGGGTTTGCCCGGCTCCCACATTTTGGTGCCTTACGTTCCGTTCTGTCGGCTAAGGTGGCACTAGGAGAACCACTGCGATTGCGCCCCGGTTGAGCCGGGTTAACGCCTCAGTGGAGAAAGCTAAAACTGACTGGCATGATAAGGCGAGAGACTGGTCGCTGTTCGAGAGGTTTTTTCGGGTCCTTAAAGACTCACGCTGCTTCGAGCGAAGTTCCGGATAATGTCCGATGAAGGCGTGGATAGCGCCCCGGATTCGGTCTTCCGAATACCAGGGGCTTCGCCAAAATTTAAAATTATAGAATTCTATGGCTAAGTGAGAGTGTTCAAGCACTATAAGTCCGGTTGCCTTGTTCGTCGTGTTGAGCGCCTCCCTAGATGGACCCAAAAATGGGAACAAGAGTGCTCAAGTTTATCCCGAACACCCCAGCACTTGTGGCTTGGGGGCTGAAGCCAACGACTTGCCATCTCTCAGATTTTACAAACGGCCGCACAGAAGGTAATATTTTAAATTAAACAAGCGTTGCTCATGGCGCATATGAATGAAGTTTTCAGCGCACAGGATAAATAAACAGCGAGTTCACTCAAAGATTACATTTCGGGAGCACTCATCTGCAATATTGCAGGCTCCCTTCAGGACAATTTTATAATACTTCTCCAGCGTGCGATAGTCCTTCCCCGGCGGCGGTGGGTCCGTGAGAAGCTTCTCCGCATCCAATTTGCCCCATTGCACCTTTATGCGGGCAAGGGCCCGACGAGCGCCTTCGATACAGGCGGAGCGCTTGACTACATCCAGCCTGGGTCATGCATCTACCAGCCGCCGCACGAGGCCAAAATAGCTACCAGGCATGGCCTGTCCAGGCCACAGCCGGACTATGAGGCCCTTCATGGCCTCCACAGCTACCTTGTGGAGTTCGACCAGCTGCTTCAGCTGGTCGCTTGGGGGCACCGGATGGCCGGCCTCAGTATACTGAGACCAGAAGACCTTCTCTTGTCGAGCTCCCCTCCTCGCCATGATAGAATGCGGCGGCATCAGATGCACTACGCGGCAGATCTGCAAACGCCCCTGGAGAGCTCCGAATGCGGGTAAGTGTCAGGTAGTTCACATTAACATGCCTGCTTTGCATGAAAAACGCCTTACCCGCCGCTATCTTCTTTATGTCCTCAACCTCCTGAAGGGCCTTACGGGCCTCAGCCTTGGCGGACTTGGCACTTTCGAGAGCCGAGGCAAGCTCGGACTCTCGAATCTTGGAGTCACGCTCCAAATTCTCATGTTTTTCCATGAGAGCCTGGAGCTCTTGCCGAACTTTCGCCACCCGTGCCTCTTGCTTTTCTCGCTCAGCCCGTTCCGCGGCCGCACTGCGTTCGGCCGTGGACACAGCATCCTTCAGGGCTGCCACCTCGTTAGTTGCCCCTGCAATACACATATTATCCTTGTTAATTTTATTTGCAACCAAAATCCTTTTCTGTAAGGTACTTATTCAAAGAGGTGTTACTCACCTTCTTTTTCCTCGAGCTGCTTCTTTGCATGGCCGAGCTCTTGCTCGGACCGTTCGAGATCCTTCTTCAGCAAGTCAACCTCCGCCGTTAGTGCGGCAGAGGTCAGCAGCGCAGCCTGCAAACCCATATTGACATATTTTAGGCAACCCTACGTATATCTTGTTAAAGATCCTTAGTCCGGCTTTTCTTTCCGAACACCGAACTAAGCATCAGGGGCTACTGTCTATGCGGTATTACATTACATTATTTTAACTTCTTACCTCAAAGCCTGTTAAAAGGCTGCTGCAGGCTTCGGACAGCCCGCTCTTAGCAAGCTGAACCTTCTCAATCACCGCACTCATGATAGTGTGGTGTTCTTCCTCGATGGAAGCGCCTTTAAGCGACTCCAGCAGGTTATCCGGCGCCTCCGGTTGGACGGAGGCCGCCGGCGTCACGGTCCTGCCCTTCTTTCGAAGGGGCCACTTGCCGGACTCTGGAACCACTGCGGGTTCCAATGTAGAGTCCGGCACGAAGTCCGGGAGGCTGCCTGACGGCGCCTCCGGAGCCTCCTCCTGATGGGTCCCTCTTTGGGATCCCACCTCGACGTCCTCGTCGGCGCGTGGGGTGGAGGCAGTCGGGATGGAATTCACATCCGACGAGGCCAATGACCCGCTCGATGAGTTGGGGAGATCATCATTGGCCGGACTACGGGCAGAATGTGGCGTTAGAAGGATACTACGCGACATAAAAGAAATTACACATCAAGGATCCGGATACTTACGATCTTGCCGGACGCCTGGCCCTTGGAGGCCACTCATCCTCACCGACGCTGTTGTTGGCGAAACTGTCCGGGGGGATAGTTCTCCCCCTCTTGGACCCTTCGGCCTCCCCGATGGGGGAAGCCTTCCTTTTCTTCTCTCCCTCCTCCGGGAGAGAGTACTCCTCCTCGTCTTCGGGGGAGGAGTCCTCATCGTCATCAGACGCCTGATTGCGGGAACTCTTTCGAGTCCCCGCGGCCACCTTCTTGGCCTTCTTCTCCGGCACCACGTGCGGTGCCGGAACCAGCAGCCCTGTTAAACGGGCGTCTACTGGGTCTTCTGGCATGGGAGCCGGGCTGATGAGCAGCTTGGCCTTCTCCATCCATTCCTGTCAAAGGAAGAGGCAGAATGAAACCTCACTAGAGTCAATCTAATTATCACAAGTGTCCCGTAATGGGGTTGAATCACTTACCTCGTCAGTTGGATGCTGCGAGCTGAATCCGCGGTCTTCGGTCGCGGACGCGGGGGCTTCGGCGCCCTTGAACAGCACCCTCCAGGCGCCTTCGTATGTTGTATCGAAGAGCCCGCTTAGCGCCTGGTGCTGTTCCGGATTGAACTCCCACAAATTAAATGCCCGTTCTTGGCATGGGAGGATCCGCCGGATGAGCATGACTTGGACCACGTCGACGAGCCTGAGCCTATTGCTCACCATCTTCTTGATACATGCTCGGAGTCCCGTCACCTCCACCGGATTCCCCCACTGCAAGCCCTTCTCTTTCCAGGAGGTGAGCTGCGTGGGGATGCCAGATCTAAACTCGAGGGCCGCCGCCCATGTGGATTTGCGCGGCTCAGTGATGTAAAACCACCCCGATTGCCACCCCTTGACGGAGTCCACGAAGGTCCCTTCCAGCCAAGGGACGTTGGGCAATTTGCCCAACATGGCGCCTCCGCATTCCGCTTGCGTACCCTTCACAACCTTCGGCTTGACGTTGAAGGTCTTGAGCCACAGGCCGAAGTGGGGCCGGATGCAGAGGAAGGCCTCGCACACGACGATAAACACCGAGATGTTGAGGATAAAATTAGGCGCCAGATCGTGGAAATCCAGGCCGTAGTAAAACATGAGCCCCTGGACAAATGGATGGAGCGGAAAGCCCAGTCCGCGGAGGAAGTGGGGGAGGAAGACGACCCTCTCATGAGGCCCGGGGGTAGGGATGAGCTGCCCCTCGTCGGGCAGCCGATGCGCGATATCGCCGGAAAGGTATCCGGCGCTGCGCAGCTTGGTGATGTCCTCCTCCTTGACGGTGGAGGCTAACCATTTACCTCCCGCTCCGGACATATTCGGAGAAGGTCGAGGCAAGATGCGCGAGCTCGGGCGTTGGAGCTTGAGTTCGCGGGGATGGATAAGCAAAGGAGGAAGAAGGCGTAGGCGAGAAGGTGAATCCTTATCCCTTATATATAGGCGGACAAAACTATATGTCCCCCACCAACCTGGTAAAACTCGCTTATCTCCCAAGCGCCACCATCAATGGTGCGGTTGGGTTACCCATGCGCGTATTGATGAGAATCCCGGAATAAGGGGAACACGATCTCTGCTTCGACAAGACGTGCCAAGGAAACCGCTTCGCTAAACATGCTAAGGTGGTATAGTAATTCAAACAAAGGCCTTGTGGCGGTGTGATGTCACGCTGCATAATACGTCAGCAGATTGAACTAAGTGTACGTTTTATTCTCTCTACGGTGGAATGTGGAATTTATTTTGCAGAGCCGGACACTATCCTGGTGTTCATGATCTTCTCTAGATTATTCAAGAGAGGAACCCTCCTTGCAATGCCGAACATTATGCACGCCGGACTTATCGTCATTGAAGACTGGTTCAGGGGCTACTGAGGGAGTCCTGGACTAGGGGGTGTCCGGACAGCCGGACTATCATTATCCGCCGGACTCCAAGACTACGAAGATACAAGATTGAAGACTCCGGCTCGTGTCCGGATGGTACTTTCCTTGGCGTGGAAGGCAAGCTTGGCAATACGGATATGTAGATCTCCTACCATTGTAACCGACTCTGTGTAACCCTAGCCTTCTCCGGTGTCTATATAAACCGGAGGGCTTTAGTCCGTAGGACAACATACATTACAACAATCATACCATAGGCTAGCTTCTAGGGTTTAGCCTCCTTGATCTCGTGGTAGATCTACTCTTGTACTACCCATATCATCAATATTAATCAAGCAGGACGTAGGGTTTTACCTCCATCGAGAGGGCCTGAACCTGGGCAAAAACATCGTGTCCCTCGTCTCCTGTTACCATCCGCCTAGACGCACAGTTCGGGACCCCCTACCCGAGATCCGCCGGTTTTGACACCGACAGCAGGGCTTGTTGGTAGCGTGCGGCATGCGTAGCAGCTTGGTGACAGTTCTCCTTGAGTAGCACAGCATCGTCACAGCGGTGTTGTTCATGCACTACTTCATCATAGGCAAGCACTCGAGGTGACTCGTAAATGAGTTCTATGGGGATAACTGCTTCTGCACCATAGACTAGGGAGAAGGGAGTCTGTCCGGTAGCTCGATTTGGCGTTCTGAGGGACCAAAGAACCACAAGCAGCTCGTCGATCCACTGCCTGCCACACTTCTGCAAATTATCAAATGTTCTCATTTTGAGTCCTCGCAACACTTCAGCGTTCGCCCTCTCAGCTTTCCTGTTTCTCCTTGGATGAGCAACAGAGGCAAATGAGATCTTTCTTCCAAGGGCATTAACGTATTACAAATTGGGTGCCATTATTGGTGATGATTCGAGCAGGGACTCCGAAACGGCACACCAATCCTTTCAATAACTTGATAGCTGACTGAGCAGTCACCTTTCTCACGGGCTCTACTTCCGACCACTTTGTAAACTTGTCGTTTGTAACGAACAAGAATTCAAAGCCCCCGGTAGCACGGGGGAAGGGGCCTAAGATGTTGAGCCCCCAGACCGAAAATGGCCATGACAAAGGGATTGTGTGAAGAGCTTGGACAGGCGGGTGGATGTTTTTGGAATGGAACTGGCAGGCTTCACACTTGGTGACCAACTCAACTTCATCTTGGAGGGCTGTGGGCCAGTAAAATCCTTGCCGGAAAGCTTTTCCAACGAGAGCCCTAGATCCGATGTGTGAGCTGCATACCCTTGTGTATCTCTGCCAGCAGTTCCATTCCTCCTTCCCGACAAATGCACTTCAATTTCACACCGTTGGCTCTCCTTCTATACAACATGTCATCATTGAACCGATACATACTGGCCCTCCAGGCTACTCTTTCAGCTTCTTCTTGCTCTTAGGGGAGTTCTCCAGTTTGGAGGAAATGGACTATGTGCCAGGACCAAGTTGGAGCCTGAGGCTCGGCAACGAGGACTAGCAGCACCTCCTCCTTCATGAGAGTGCCCTCCTCGACCGCAGGGACCGGTGGTCTAGCGGGAGGGGGCAACTCAACGATTGATGGGGAGTTGTTCCCTCTAGGCCCTCTGCCGGGAGCCTCGAGAGGTTCTACCGGGAGAGGCTTGTCAGAGCCAATTTCCTCCTCTTCTTGGCCATTGTTATCAAGGATACGGAGGGCTGAGTCAGATGGAGAACAAAAGCTCCTGGTTCCACAGGAAGCTTTTGCATAGTGCACTTTGACAGATGATCAGCAATGATGTTTTCCACATGGGGTACGTGCTCTGTTTGCAATCCTTCAAAGCGCTCCTCCAACTTTCTCACTTCCTCAACGTATGCATCCATCAATGGACTTTGGAAATCCTTGTTGACTTGCCTCACCACGAGTTGTGAGTCTCCGCGGATGATCAACTTCCCGATCCCCAGTTCTGTTGCAATCCTGAGCCCGGCAAGGAGCCCTTCATACTCTGCTGTATTGTTGGTAGCCTTCTCCTGGGGAAAATGCATTTGGACGACATACTTTAGGTGTTCCCCAGTGGGAGCAACGAGAAGCACGCCAGCCCCCGCACCTTGTAGGGAGAAGGTACCATCCAAATACATGATCCATTCTTGGGGCGTTTCCTTGCCGGGAATAACTGTCTCCAATACTTCTTCAACAGGAGTGGGTCTCCATTCTGCAATAAACTCTGCCATTGCTCTGCTCTGAATAGTTGACGTGCTCTCAAACTTTAAACCAAATCTGGACAACTCCAAGGCCCACTCCACTATCCTGTCGGTAGCTTCAGGGTTTCGGAGTATCCATTGCAAAGGGAAGCGGGTGACAACAGTGTTCTCGTGGGCTTGGAAGTAGTGGTGCAGTTTCCTTGAGGCCATGACGAGGCCAAAATCAACTTTTGCATGCCAGAGTACCTGGATCTAGCCCCCTACAACAGGGAGCCGACGAAGTACACTGGATGATGCACCACCTTCTTCCTTGCTGCAACCTTAGGGCTGCTTCCGCTGCCTTGCTCTTCTCTGTCTTGATCTGCATCTGACATTGCCGGGGTGCGTTCACTTTCCTCTTCAGAGGGGACACTAGCTATGGTTGTCGCTTCTTCCACTTCCCGCTATGCCACCAGTGCCGCACTAACCACTTGATTAGTTGTCGCTAAGTATAGAAGCAATGGCTCTTGTCATTTGGGGGCAACCAGAGTGGGAACAAAGGAAAGGTAGGCCTTTAGATCTTGCAACGCATTGTCTGCCTGTGGGGTCCACTCCACGGGTCCTGCCTTCTTCAAGATTTTGAAGCATGGCAAGGCACGCTCAGCAGACTTGGAAATGAATTTGCTAAGCGTGGCAATGCATCCAGTCAAACGCCTCACATCCTTAATTGTCTGGGGTGCTTGAATCTGCTCGATAGCCTTGATCTTTTCGGGATTGGCCTCTATCCCCTGATGGGACACAAAGAAGCTAAGTAGCTTGCTGGAAGGAATGCCAAACACGCATTTCTCCGGGTTCAGCTTCAAGTTGATCTTGTGCAGATTAGCAAAGATTACTTCCAAATCCTGAATAAGGGTTGATTTATCCTTGGTTTTGACCAAAATATCATCCATGTAAGCCTCAATGTTTCTTTGCAGCTGGGACTCAAAACCAATCTGAACCGCTCTTGCAAAGGTGGATCTGGCGCTCTTCAACCCAAAAGGCATACATACAAAGCAATACGTGCCACATGGGGTGATGAACGCTGTCTTCTCTTCGTCTTCCTTGGACATAAAGATCTGATGGTATCCAGAGTAGGCATCCAAGAAGGAAAGAAGGTCACGCCCTGAGGTGGAATCCACAATCTGATCGATGCGCGGCAAAGGAAATGGGTCCTTCGGGCAGGCCTTGTTCAGACCAGTGAAATCTATGCACATCCGCCATTTCCCATTAGCTTTGTGTACCACCATAGGATTTGCCAACCATGTTGGATGCAATATTCCTATGACCGGACCAGCTTCCTCAAGTTTCTTCATCTCCTCGGCAATGAACTGCTACCGCTCCAAAGCTTGCTTTCGGACCTTCTGCTTGATGGGTCGGGCATGTGGGCAGACAGCAAGGTGGTGCTCGATTACCTTCCTGGGAACACCGAGATATCAGATGGTTGCCAGGCAAACACATCGATATTCGCTTGCAGGAAGGCAACAAGTGCGCTTTCCTATTTGTCATCGACACTGATGGTGAAAGTACCATCAGCGCCAGCCAGCCGTGCCGGGACCTTCTTCACAGCGGGTGCAGCAGCCTTGGATCTCTTGCTATTGGAACTCTCCGGCGAGTCATCAACAGGCGCAGCGCACCCCAAAGAGGCACGCTTCCCAGATTCCTTGCTGGTGTCCCTGTTAGCTATCTTCTTTCCTTTGTTTTCCTTGGCGGGAATAGTAGCTTCAGTGGCCTCTACCGCGACTGCTTCCTGGTACAACTTGTCCATGCAAATGATTGCGTCCTTCTCGTCTGATGGAATGGAAATGATGCCTACCGGCCCTGGCATCTTCAGAGTGTTGTGGGCATAGTGGGATGCCGCCATGAATTTGGCCAGCGCTGGGCGACCAAGGATTCCATTGTACGATAGTGGGAGGTTGACCACATCGAATACGACCTTCTCAGTCTGGTAATTCAGCTCCCCCCCGAACGTCACCGGCAACGTGATCTTGCCTTAGGACGACTCCTTCCGGGGTTGATTCCTTGAAATGTAGCAGTAACCTTGAGCTCTTCCTCTGCTATCTGAAGTTTGCTAATGACCTTTGGAGAGATTAGATTCAACCCGGCCCCGCCATCACCAACATCTTTGTGACTTTGAGGTTGCGAATTGTTGGCGAGACTAGCAACGGCAGGCACCCTATCGCGATGGTGCGGTCAGGGTGGTCCTGTTCATCGAACATGATGGGCGTGTGGGACCACTTGAGCGGCCTCCGAGAATCTGTCATTGGCTCCACGACATTGACTTCACACGCCCAGTATTTAAGTTGGCGGTGGGAGGAGTGCAAAGATGCACCCCCGTAATGCACAGGGCGTCAGTAGCTTTCTGGAATTCCCGGTTGCTGGTTTCCTCTTCATCTCCTCCATCACTCTCATCATTGCAATCCTCCTTATCACAGCCTTTGGCGAGTTTTCCTCGATTCCAAGGAGCCTTTCCGGGGTGGCTTGCTCTACCACCTTGGCTCTTCCCGCCAGTGCCATTCTGACCTTTTTCCTTAT
This sequence comes from Triticum timopheevii, assembly GCA_963921465.1. Lineage (NCBI taxonomy): Eukaryota > Viridiplantae > Streptophyta > Magnoliopsida > Poales > Poaceae > Triticum > Triticum timopheevii. The sequence goes on along the minus strand of OY997274.1, from coordinate 442,168,005 downwards.
CACACTTCTCATACTCGGCCCTCAGCTTCTTGACGAGTTGTTCAACCTGATGACACTCCTAGAGATCGTGGCCCTTGGTCCGATGGATTTTGCAGTACGACCCATCACCTTTCCCAGCCTTCTCGGCAACCGCGGCTTCCCGCCAACCAGCGCACGCGACAACTTCTTTGCCATGAATCTTGATCTTGTCCTTCTTGCTGGTACTAGGCGTGCCTGATCCTTCAACAGTCATCACTGCCTTATCCTTGCGCCTCTTATTGCGCTTCTTGTTCTTCTTCTTCTGACTGGTGGCCTCGTCATCATCCTCTGAGTCGATGTCAACGTCATCCTCTTCTCCGGGGAGCCTCGTCCCCTCCTTTACTTGAGCACACTTTTCCACAAGAGTGTAAAGCTCCTTCACAGTCTTGGGCAATCGAATGTTCATCTTGGAACATATCCATCGATTGCGCACCTTGGACTGGAACGCAGCTATCATAGCTGCCGGGTGGATGTCTAGAATATTTCTATCGACTCGACTAAACCTCTGCATGTACTTCCGCGGAGTCTCTCCATCTTTCTGCGGGTGAAGCCGCAAGTCGCTGGGCCGCCCTGGTTCTTGATGGCCTTCCATGAAGGCGCCAATGAACTCGTGGCATAGCTCAGCCCAGGTCGGAATGGAGTTCTCTGGCAGGTGCATCAGCCAAAGACCTCACATTTGGCTTGAGCGCCAAAGGGAGTAGTTGGCAAACACCTTCTCATCTCTTCCCCGGCAGCTTGAACAACGATGGTGTAGATGCTCAAGAACTCTGTCGGGTTCAGTATCCCGTCATACTTCTCTAGTATCTCTAGCTTCAAAGTGTGAGTGGATGGCCAACGGACTTGCCGCAACTCACTGGTGAAGGCAGGGCACCCAGCCTCAAAAGGCAGGTACCCGCCTTCGGCGAGTGCGGGCTCGTCGACGTCGGGGTCATCACGCCTGTCGGACTGGCGGTGGGTGTCGCGGCGTCGCTTGATGGTGACACGTGTGCCTTCCCTTTGCTTCACCTCTAGGACTCGCCGTTGGCCTTGACGCGCTTGAGGGTCGGAAGAGGCCATCGAGACATCGTCGAGTTCTTGGTCGCGCGGCTCTGGTGCTGGTTGCCATGGAGGGGTCTGCACCATAGTGGTGGCCCCTTTCGTGCGTCCAGCGGCGTGGGCCGTTGTCGTTTCCTGGCGAGGTCGTGGTGTTCCAGCTCGCTATGATCCTCCCGCCTCAGCAAAACCAATCAGCCTCTAGATGGTGGCTCTCCACTCATCCATTTGATCGGCTGCCGGCAGGAATCGCAACAGCAGCTGGGCCTGCTTCATGGCCTCTGAAGTGGTGCTTGGCATGGATGACGATGAAGATCATAACATCGCCCAGCTCCTGATGGTGCCGGTAGTGGTTGCGCCATGCTCTCACCATCGTGAGGCAGTCGCCAAGCTGGCGTGGTGAAGAGGTGAAGGCGCTTGTGTACCAGCGGTTCCGTTTGATGCATTGGCTGGACCAGCTTGCTTCGGGGGTGGCACATGCCCTACGGTCGCACCCGCAGCAGGGGCGGCCAGAGGATTGCAATTCGCCCTAGAGCAAGTGCCACCACTTCATCTATGCCCTTCGGCCCAGCGGAGAGGCGCAGACGGGGTGATCTCTCCACCCGTACCTCGTGGGGCGTGGCCACTGGGTTGTTGTTGGTGTTGTCCTTCTCTGGTGCCTCCTACTCCTGTTTTTGCCACAGGGGAAGTGGTGACGATGCCGCCTGCGTAGACCACATCCCCCGCAGCGTCCACATCCCCAGGCGTCCCCGTAGCCCTCGCGGTGTCAGCGGTCGCATGCGGCGGAGTCTTCGAGGTATATGAGTGAGCTACGGCACCGGCCTTCTTCTTGGGAAACATGGACGATGGAGCCGTCATGAAGAAAATGACGATCAAGATGACGCGCTGAGTACGCTTCTTGGGTTCGCGCAAGCGCTTCCCCCTACCTGTCCGCCAAGGATGTCATGGGAAACATGGCCACCTATGGGGCCATGAGCCCCTTGTGGTTTGGCAGGGGGGATGAGCACATTGCACAAAGAGCGAAGAACGTTGCGCAGCATGGCAGAGATCACACGGGCGATTTTACCCAGGTTCAAGCCGCCGCGCGGCGCAAAACCCTACTCATGCTTTGGTGGATTTAGGTGGAAGCGCGGCGCTTCTTCCCGGTAGGGTGTCCTCGGGGCGAGAGAAGCTATGCACGTACGAGTGTACAAGGGTCTGAATCCTTTTTATGGTTGCCATGGGCCTCATTTTATAGATCAAGGGGTCACCACAATGGCAAATTAGTCACTGTGTACTAACTAGATAGCAAACAATGCTATCATACCTAACTCCGCAGACAGGCAGAGTGCATTAAATGCGCTGCTTAGTGTCACATCATGGCCTTCTCGGCAAGCCTTGCTGGGCTACTTGGCCACCTTCGCTCCTGTCTGCTGATAGGAACGTATCTATAATTTATGAAGTATTCATGCCATGTTTACAACAATTCTATATGATTTTGGTATGATTTGATTAGAACTAACCCGGACTAACGTTGTTTTCAACAGAACTACCGTGGTGTTGTTTTTCGTGCAGAAATAAAAGCTCTCGAAATGAGCTGACAATTTACAGAGAATATTTTTGGAAAATATAAAAAATACTGGAACGAAAATATATCGAGAGGTGTCCCGAGGCAACCACAAGGGTGGGGGCGCCGCCCTAGGGTGTGCCCCTGCCTTGTCATCGCCTCGTGGGCCCCCTTCACTTGTCCCCGATGCCAACACCTCCTATAAATCCCAAAAACCTCAGAAATAAATCTAGATCAGAAGTTCCGCTGCCGCAATCCTCTGTAGCCACGAAAAACCAATCGGGAGCCCGTTCCGGCACCCTGCCGGAGGGGAATCCATCGTCGGTGGCCATCTTCATCACCCCGGTGCTCTCCATGACGAGGAGGGATTAGTTCACCCTCGGGGCCGAGGGTATGTACCAGTAGCTATGTGTTTGACCTCTCTCAATCTCTCTCGTGTTCTTGATTTGGCACGATCTTGATGTACTGTGAGCTTTGTTATTATAGTTGGATCATATGGTGTTTCTCCCCCTCTACCCTATTGTGATGAATTGAGTTTTACCTTTGAGGTTTCACTATTATCGGACTGAATACAATTATGGATTTGAGAACACTTGATGTATGTATTGCGTGGGATACCCATGGTGACAATAGGGTGTTCTATTGATTCACTTGATTTATGTTTTCGTCCTTGTTTCTCCGGTAGGAATCTTGGGGCACTCTTTGGAGTTCTTTGTGTTGGATTGAATATTAAGAATCTGGAGTTGTTTGATGCATATCGTATAGTGACCTACGAATACTTGTGGTGACATTGGAGTATCTAGGTGACATTAGGGTTGATTGATGTGTGTCATATGGTGTTATTTTACTACGAACTCTAGGGTTGTTTGTGACACTTATAGGTATAGCACAATGGATTGATCGGAAAGAATAAATTTGAGGTGATTTCGTACCCTACAAGAAATTTCATCTTATGTTCTCGGCATTAGGAACTTTGGAGTGACTCTTTGTCGCACGTTGAGGGATTGCCATATGATCTAATTATGCTACCGTTGTTGAGAGAACTTGCACTATTGAAAGTATGAACCCTAGGCCTTGTTTCTAAGCATTGCAATACCGTTTTTGCTCACTTTTGTTACTTGCTACCTTGCTGTTTTTATATTTTTTATATTACAAAAACCTATATCTACCATCCATATTGCACTTGTATCACCATCTCTTCGCCGAACTAGTGCACCTATACAATTTACCATTCTATTGGGTGTGTTGGGGACAAAGAGACTCTTTGTTATTTGGTTGTAGGGTTGTTTGAGAGAGACCATCTTCATCCTACGCCTCCCACGGATTGATAAACCTTAGGTCATCCACTTGAGGGAAATGTAACGCCCCGGATTCGATGCGCCAGGTGTCTGCCAGTTATTCGTCGTCGTTGCCATGTCATTTGCTTGCGTGTTGCATTTTGCCATGTCATCATATGCATTTCATATCATGTCATCATGTGCATTTCATTTTGCATACGTGTTCGTCTCATGCATCCGAGCTTTTTCCCCGTTGTCCGTGTTGCAATCCGGCACTCCTATGTCCCCCAGCGTCCCCCTTTTGTCTCCTGTTGTGAGTGGGTGTTAAACTTTCTCAGAATGCCCCGAGGTTTTCCAAGCGGCCTTGGTATAGCACCGGTAGACCGCCTGTCAAGTTTCGTGTCATTTGGAGGTCGTTTGATACTCCAACGGTGAACCGGGTAACCGTAAAGCCCTCTTTTATTGCAGCCCAACACCCCTTCCAAAGTGGCCCAAAACCCAGCAAACTCCCCTCCATGCTCTCGGTCGTTCGATCACGATCGCGTGGCCGAAAACCACTCCTCATTTGGACTCTCCTAGCTCCCTATGCCTATATAAACACCTCCCCCTCCAAATTTTCGGGTCCAAACCCAAGATCATTTCCCCTCGCGCCGCCGGACACATCCTCCCGCCGCCCGGACATGTCCACGCTGCCCCCGCGCCCAATCGGACGCCGCCACCTGTCCCGCCGCCGTCCTCGCACCGCCGGGCCCGTCGGGGCCCGAGGCCGGCCCGCCCTGGGCCCGATCTGGGCCGCGCCCCGACCCGCGTGCGCCGCTCCCCGCCGCCGTGCTCCGCCCGCGCCGCCGCCGCCGGCTGCGGCCTCGCCCTCGCCGGGCCTCCCCTACGCCGCCGCCTCGCGCCTCACTGCCGGCCGCCGCCCTTCCACCGCCCATCGCCTCTGGTCACTGCCCGGCTCCCTCGGCCGCTGCCGTCGCCGACGAGCTCTCCGCCCAGGTCGCCGCCGCCTTGGTCCCCAGCGCCGCCCGGCACTGCTGCCGCCGGGAACGGGCCCTGCCGCCCCAGATCTGTCCGGATCTGGCCGGTCCCCACCCCGCCTTCGCCGCACGCCGCCGTTGCCAGCCGCCGTCGCCGGCCATGGCCTCGCCTCTGCCCGCGTGCGCGGGAGGACGAGGAGCGTGCCCTCGCCACCGGCCATGTGGGCCCCGCAGCCCAGCCGTAGGCCCAGTCCGCCAGCCCCCAAGGCCCAGTCCAGCTTCCCCGGCCTGCTTCCCCGCCCTGGGCTTCGGCCTGCTAGGTGAGCCAGCCTATCCCCGCCCGGTGCGCGTTTTAGTTATATTGCGCTCGGCTCTGTATTTTTTTTCAAGTCGCAGATTTCTGACATTATCATGCCATGTTCGACCTGTTGTATCTCTGCATCCGTAGCTCCGTTTTGTGCGTGTAATATGTCAAATTGTTCGTCTCGATGAGTACTTCATTTCATTCCATTGCATCATTTTCGTTTGAGCTCATTTTGATGCCCGAAATGCTGTTGGAAGGGTGCATGTTGATGTTAACCTGCTGAAACTGTTATAACTTGCTAATTTGTCATTTTTGCCATGGTTGATGTGTGCATCCTATGAGTTTGATGTCTACATGTGTTTCGATCTATGCCATTCCATCTTTCTAGGGGTGTATGCCATGTATTTTTGTGATCAACGTGGTGACTAGCACAAGCATGCAAACTAGGCTTCATAATATTGCTGATTTTAGTCCCTGTCCTGCTGTTATTTTGATGCCATGTAAACTTGATGCTACAGAGAGATCCATGCTTATTTTAAGATACTTCAGTAAGGGTGTTTTGAACATATGGTTGTTGTCTATCCATTCATTCCCTTTGTTGCAATTATGGAGTAGCCTAGCATGTCATTTGAGTGCTCTACTTTTGCTTCAAAATGTTTCCTGGCAGATTGTTTACATGTTATTCAATATGGCCAAGCTTGCTATAGTTGATCCTTGCATGCTATGGACTTGTTCTTGCCTTGGTTTGTTTCAAAAACATGTATTCTTGATGATGCTATGCTTATATTGTCATGCAATGACTTGTGGTGAGTGAATCAAGCTTGTTAAGGAGGGTACTTGCTGTTCCTGTTTCCCTGGCAGATTCTGTTATATTTTGTTGCTATGTAAACATGTTGCTACTTATCATTCTATGCATAATCTGGAGATGCTCTATAAACATGTTTTGATCTACATGTCATGCTCTATCCATTCATGCCCCTGGTTGCATTTATAGGTTGCTGTAGTTTGTTGTAATCTCGCTCCAAAGTTTGCTTAATGATGTTGTTGTCAGCCTGTTAACATTAAGTTCAATGTTTCCATGATTGTTTCCTAGTGATCCATGCACCCTATGAACTTGTTCTTGCCATTATTAGCTTCACAAACATGTCTTCTTACTGTTGCTTGCCTTGCCATGCCATGTATTACTCTGTGGTGAGTGGTTCAAGCTCACAAACATGCCTACTTATTGTTGTTCCTGCCATGTATGAATCTGTAATATAACTTGCCATGTTTACATGGGTGCCATCATATTTTCTATGCCTTTTTGGCTCATGGTCAGTAAGGGACTTTTGATCTATGCAATTAGTAGATTCATGCCATGCCTTTGTTTGCCATGATAAGTTCCTGTAACATGTTGTTTGATAGCTCTAAACATTGCAACCTGATGTTATTTCTGCTAAAGTCTGAAACTATTATTATTTGCAATCTTCCCATGTCATTTGGAGCATGTTCTAGTTGTTTCTGGAGTTAGCTCAGTGTTCATGTTTTGTTATGCTTTACCTGTACTTCATGCCCATGCCTTTTTTTTATTATGTTGGGGTGCTGTAGCATGTTGTTTTGATCCTTGCAATATGCCTAGTTGCTGTTATGGACAGATTGTTTCTATGACTTGTATAGTGTGTATGTGTTGCACCGTTGCTCCGTTTTGAGTGTGTTCTATATGAAACTTGCTTGATTTTGCATGTAGTTTCATATTATCATGTTGCATCCTTGTTTTGAGGTGTGTGCTTGATGTTTGTATGCATTTTGCATCAATGCCATGTTTAACTTGTTTTGCTCATATCTTTTAGACCGTAGCTCCGAATCTAATGAACTTTGTATGTAACTTGACTAGAATTTCATGTAGATCATCTTGGTGCATCTTAACTTGCTGTTTAACAACTTGAACATAAGGTTTATTCAGATCTGGACAAATTTCGAAATTTGCATATGAGGACTTACCGGAATTGTTATATGTTGTTTCCGGCCTCATTTAAACTTGCCTTGATGTGTTGTTCTTGTTTGCATCATCTCTTGCCATGAGTAGCTTCATGTAGCCTTTTCATGCATCATGCTTGTTGTGCATCATGTCTTGTTCATGTGTGGTGTGTTTACCATGTTGTGTGCTTCTTCTAGATAGTTCCTGTTTTGTTGCGATTGTGAGGATGCGTTCGTCTACGTGTGGTTCGTCTTCGTGGCTTCATCTTCTTCATGGACTCGTTCTTCTTCCTTGCGGGATTTCAGGCAAGATGACCGCTACCCTGGATCTCACTACTATCATTGCTATGCTAGTTGCTTCGTTCTATCGCTATGCTGCGTTACCTATTTTTTGCTCATCAAGCCTCCCAAATTGCCATGAACCTCTAACCTTTGACACCATTCCTAGCAAACCGTTGCTTGGCTATGTTACCGCTTTGCTCAGCCCCTCTTATAGCGTTGCTAGCTGCAGGTGAAGTTGAAGACTTCTCCATGGTGGACAGGGTTATGTTGGGATATCACAATATCTCTTATATTATTAATGCATCTATATACTTGGTAAAGGGTGGAAGGCTCGGCCTTATGCCTGGTGTTTTGTTCCACTCTTGCCACCCTAGTTTCCGTCATACCGGTGTTATGTTCCCGGATTTTGCGTTCCTAACGCGGTCGGGTGTTTTATGGGACCCCCCTGACAGTTCGCTTTGAATAAAACTTGTCCAGCAAGGCCCAACCTTGGTTTTACCATTTACCTCACCACCACCTACCTTTTCCCTTGGGAGTAATTAACCCAAGGGTCATCTTTATTATAGCCCCCTCGGGCCAGTGCTTGTCTAAGTGTTGGTCCGAACTGAGCAGCCTGCGGGGCCACCTCAGGGAAACTCGAAGTCTAGTTTTACTCGTAGCTTGACTTATCCGGTGTTGCCCTGAGAACGAGATATGTGCAGCTCCTATCGGGATTGTCGGCGCATCGGGCGGCTTTGCTGGTCTTGTTTTACCATTGTCGAAATGTCTTGTAAACCGGGATTCCGAGACTGATCGGGTCTTCCTGGGAGAAGGTCTATTCCTTCGTTGATCGCGAGAGCTTGTCATGGGCTAAGTTGGGACACCCCTGCAGGGTATAAACTTTCGAGAGCCGTGCCCACGGTTATGTGGCAGATGGGAATTTTTTAATGTCCGGTTGTAGATAACTTGACACCAGATCCGAATTAAAACACATCAACCGTGTGTGTAGCCGTGATGGTCTCTTCTCGGCGGAGTCCGGGAAGTGAACACGGTTTCTGGGTTATGTTTGACGTAAGTAGGTGTTCAGGATCACCTCTTGATCATTGCTAGCTTCACGACCGTTCCGCTTGCTCTCTTCTCGCTCTTATTTGCGTATGTTAGCCACCATATCATGCTTAGTCGCTGCTGCAACCTCACCACTTTACCCCTTCCTTTCCATTAAGCTTTGCTAGTCTTGATACCCATGGTAATGGGATTGCTGAGTCCTCATGGCTCACAGATTACTACAACAACAGTTGCAGGTACAGGTTATGCGATGATCTTGACGCGAGAGCGATGTTTGCTTGTTCGGAGTTCTTCTTCTGCTTCTTCTTCGATCAGGGGATAGGTTCCAGGTCGGCAGCCTGGGCTAGCAGGGTGGATATTGTTTGAGTTACTGTTTATGATTCATCCGTAGTCGGATGTTCTTCTTGTATGTTGTATTGTTGTATTCATGTGACATTGTATGTATTGGATGTATCCCCACTATTATGTAATGTTGATGTAATGATATCCACCTTGCAAAAGCGTCTTCAAGATGCGCTTCTATCCTTGGTGGGACCTTCGAGTTCCTTTAGCATAGGGTCGCATCTTGGGCGTGACAAGTTGGTATCAGAGCCTCGACCGACCCTAGGAGCCCCCTTGATTGATCGTGTAGTTTGGCCGTTGTTGAGTCTAGAAAAAAACTGTTTTCTGAGTCTAGTTATATCAGAGAGTAGGAATTCTTTTTGCTCCTCTGCCCCTTCGTCGCTCTGGTGAGGAATCTTGACGTAGATGTTTTGAACTACTTCTCTTCCCTTTCAAATTTTTTCTTTAGGATCACGCGGTTAGTTTTCGTTCATTGTCCATCCTCTTTTGTCCGGCGCATTCCTCGTCAAGCTGATTCGAACCTCTCTCTCTTTGGGAGATCAATCCTCAGTTCTTTTCGATCGAAGTTGTTTTTCCATCCTCAGTTGTTTTCTTTTCCCACCCGCCCACCCTTCTTATTCTCGGAACCGGAGTCCGTAATCGAGTATCCGTCCTACTTGTGCGAAGTCTTTGATTTCTTTCCTCAATGATTTCAACTGGTGTTTTCCTCTTGAAGTTATTCGTCGGTTTCCCTTCCATGTTTCCTTTGTTTTCCCGCCCTCCCACCCTTTTTCTTCCCGGAGTCTGAGTCTCTCTCGACTATCTATTTCATTCATGCGGAGCCTCTTCAGTCTTCCCTCAATTATTTCAACCGGTGAATTCTTGTCTCATTCGTCAGTCTTCATCCCTTTCTTTTTCCGGTTCATTCAGTTCAAGTTTTTCGGGTTGACCATATTCTTTTCCTCAGCTCAAGTGTTCTCTTTGCTCGTTCGCCTCTCGCCAGTTTATCCTTCCGGAGTGTTCAAGAAATCTCAAGAGATTCGTCTGTGTTTGAATTAATTCGAGGTTGTCACCTCATTCAAATATTTCATTGTTCTGGTGCATCATCTATCTGTTCAACAATCCTTTTCAATGGTGTTTCTCTTTAGTGGGCCCTAACCCACAGGTCTTTTCCCAGGATCTTACCTGACTCTTCTAATTCTACCGGAGTTATTCTCAATCCTTTTTTTTTCAAAGTGTGACGTAAGAATGCATTCCATCAGTCACATGCCTTTTCCAAGATCGTTTTCAAATTCTTTTCATCCATCCGGAGTATGTCAGGAGTTGTTTTTCCATTTCTTTTCACCGGAGGCCATCATTCCAGTTATCGTTCTCTATTTATCCCAGTGCTTCGTTCAAGTATTCTTCAATCAGTTCGCGATCTCTTTGTTCTCTTGCATTTTAATTCCCTCAAGTATCTCCGTGCTTCTCTAATTCTTCCCGGTGATTCATTCTATTTCATCAGTCATTTTGAATTCTTACGGTGGTTCATTCAGATTCTTTTTCCTTTGTCATCATTTAAATCCATTCGTTCTTTTCTATCCTACCGGTGGTTCATGAAGACCTTCTCAAGTTTGCAATATGTCACTTCTCAATCCTTTTGCAAGAAGAATAAGTAGTATGCAGAATCCATTGCTTGGCATCAATTTAATTTGGTGGAGGATAAGCATACAATAAATATTATTCCTATTTCATCCAAGTGATTAATCCCTTTCTTCGGAGTTTGTTCTTGAGGAATAAATTCTAGTTCCAAGTGTTTTTCATCTTTTCTTTCCGGAGTTCAAATTCCTTCGGCCATTTCGTCGGAACCTCCATCTAAATCACCGTAAGCTTTAATCTTATTGTTTCATCCTTCATTTCTATCTCATCATCCTTTTGTCACCGGAGTTCTTCATGGTGGTTCTTCATGATTTATTTCATCCTTCAAGAGTTCATCAAATATCATCACATCCTCTCTAGCTCGTGTTCTAATCCTTCCATTTTCAGCCGGAGTGCTACCTAAATCTTTTCAGTCTTATTGGTTTCTTTTCTCATTCTAACCACTCTGGTTAGAAAGAGTGCTTTCATAGTCTATTTGATTCCGTGAGCTTTCGATTCTCATTGTTCCTCTCTTCTTCTCGAGTGCTCTCGATTCTTTGCTTCTTCTCTTGAGTTCTTGTTTCACCTCATTTCCTTTTCCCTTCCGTCTCGGTCCTAAGATCTCGGGACGAGATCTCTTGTTAGTGGAGGAGTGTTGTAACGCCCCGGATTCGATGCGCCAGGTGTCTGCCAGTTATTCGTCGTCGTTGCCATGTCATTTGCTTGCGTGTTGCATTTTGCCATGTCATCATATGCATTTCATATCATGTCATCATGTGCATTTCATTTTGCATACGTGTTCGTCTCATGCATCCGAGCTTTTTCCCCGTTGTCCGTGTTGCAATCCGGCACTCCTATGTCCCCCGGCGTCCCCCTTTCGTCTCCTGTTGTGAGTGGGTGTTAAACTTTCTCGGAATGGCTCGAGGTTTGCCAAGCGGCCTTGGTATAGCACCGGTAGACCGCCTGTCAAGTTTCGTGTCATTTGGAGGTCGTTTGATACTCCAACGGTTAACCGGGTAACCGTAAAGCCCTCTTTTGTTGCAGCCCAACACCCCTTCCAAAGTGGCCCAAAACCCAGCAAACTCCCCTCCATGCTCTCGGTCGTTCGATCACGATCGCGTGGCCGAAAACCGCTCCTTATTTGGACTCTCCTAGCTCCCTATGCCTATATAAACACCTCCCCCCCAAATTTTCGGGTCCAAACCCTAGATCATTTCCCCTCGCGCCGCCGGACACATCCTCCCGCTGCCCCCACGCCCAATCGGACGCCGCCACCTGTCCCGCCGCCGTCCTCGCGCCGCCGGGCCCGTCGGGGCCCAAGGCCGGCCCGCCCCGGGCCCGATCTGGGCCGCGCCCCGACCCGCGTGCGCCGCTCCCCGCCGCCGTGCTCCGCCCGCGCCGCCGCCACCGGCTGCGGCCTCGCCCTCGCCGGGCCTCCCCTGTGCCGCCGCCTCGCGCCTCACCGCTGGCCGCCGCCCTTCCGCCGCCCATCGCCTCCGGTCGCCGCCCGGCTCCCTCGGCCGCTGCCGCCGCCGATGAGCTCTCCGCCCAGGTCGCCGCCGCCATGGTCCCCAGCGCCGCCCGGCACTGCCGCCGCCGGGAACGGGCCCTGCCGCCCAGATCCGTTCGAATCTGGCCGGTCCCCGCCCCGCCTTCGCCGCACGCTGCCGTTGCCAGCCGCCGTCGCCGGCCATGGCCTCGCCTCTGCTCGCGTGCGTGGGAGGACGAGGAGCGTGCCCTCGCCACCGGCCATGTGGGCCCCGCAGCCCAGCCGCAGGCCCAGTCCGCCAGCCTCCAAGGCCCAGTCTAGCTTCCCCGGCCTGCTTCCCTGCCCTGGGCTTCGGCCTGCTAGGTGAGCCAGCCTATCCCCGCCCGGTGCGCGTTTTAGTTATATTGCGCTCGGCTCTGTATTTTTTTCACCAAGTCCCAGTTTTCTGACATTATCATGCCATGTTCGACCTGTTGTATCTCTGCATCCGTAGCTCTGTTTTGTGCGTGTAATATGTCCAATTGTTCGCCTCGATGAGTACTTCATTTCATTCCATTGCATCATTTTCATTTGAGCTCATCTTGATGCCCGAAATGCTGTTGGAAGAGTGCATGTTGATGTTAACCTGCTGAAACTGTTATAACTTGCTCATTTGTCATTTTTGCCATGGTTGATGTGTGCATCCTATGAGGCTGATGTCTACATGTGTTTTGATCTATGCCATTCCATCTTTCCAGGGGTGTATGCCATGTATTTTTGTGATCAACGTGGTGACTAGCACAAGCATGCAAACTAGGCTTCGTGATATTGCTGATTTTAGTCCCTGTTCTGCTGTTATTTTGATGTCATGTAAACTTGATGCTACAAAGAGATCCATGCTTATTTTGAGATACTTCAGTAAGGGTGTTTTGAACATATGGTTGTTGTCTATCCATTCATGCCCTTTATTGCAATTATGGAGTAGCCTAGCATGTCATTTGAGTGCTCTACTTTTGCTTCAAAATGTTTCCTGGCAGATTGTTTACATGTTATTCAATATGGCCAAGCTTGCTATAGTTGATCCTTGCATGCTATGGACTTGTTCTTGCCTTGGTTTGTTTCACAAACATATCTTTTTGATGATGCTATGCTTATCTTGTCATGCAATGACTTGTGGTGAGTGAATCAAGCTTGTTAAGGAGGGTACTTGCTGTTGCTGTTTCCCTGGCAGATTCTGTTATATTTTGTTGCTATGTAAACATGTTGCTACTAATCATTCTATGCATAATCTGGAGATGCTCTATAAACATGTTTTGATCTACATGTCATGCTCTATCCATTCATGCCCCTGGTTGCATTTATAGGTTGCTGTAGTTTGTTGTAATCTTGCTCCAAAGTTTGCTAAATGATGTTGTTGTCAGCCTGTTAACATTAAGTTCAATGTTTCCATGATTGTTTCCTAGTGATCCATGCACCCTATGAACTTGCTCTTGCCATGCTTAGCTTCACAAACATGTCTTCTTACTGTTGCTTGCCTTGCCATGCCATGTATTGCTCTGTGGTGAGTGGTTCAAGCTCACAAACATGCCTACTTATTGTTGTTCCTGCCATGTATGAATCTGTAATATAACTTGCCATGTTTACATGGGTGCCATCATATTTTCTATGCCTTTTTGACTCATGGTCAGTAAGGGACTTTTGATCTATGCAATTAGTAGATTCAAGCCATGCCTTTGTTTGCCATGATAAGTTCTTGTAACATGTTGTTTGATAGCTCTAAATATTGCAACCTGATGTTATTTCTGCTAAAGTCTGAAACTGTTATTATTTGCAATCTTCCCATGTCATTTGGAGCATGTTCTAGTTGTTTCTGGAGTTAGCTCAGTGTTCATGTTTTGTTATGCTTTACCTGTACTTCATTCCCATGCCTTTTGTTATTATGTTGGTGTGCTGTAGCATGTTGTTTTGATGCTTGCAATATGCCTAGTTGCTGTTATGGACAGATTGTTGTTATGACTTGTATACTGTGTATGTGTTGCACCGTTGCTCCGTTTTGAGTGTGTTCTATATGAAACTTGCTTGATTTTGCATGTAGTTTCATATTATCATGTTGCATCCTTGTTTTGAGGTGTGTGCTTGATGTTTATATTCATTTTGCATCAATGCCATGTTTAACTTGTTTTCCTCATATCTTCTAGACCGTAGCTCCGAATCTAATGAACTTTATATGTAACTTGACTAGAATTTCGTGTAGATCATCTTGGTGCATCTTAACTTGCTGTTTAACATCTTGAACATAAGGTTTATTCAGATCTGGACCAATTTCGAAATTTGCATATGAGGACTTACCGGAATTGTTATATGTTGTTTCCGGCCTTATTTAAACTTGCCTTGATGTGTTGTTCTTGTTTGCTTCATCTCTTGCCATGAGTAGCTTCATGTAGCCTTTTCATGCATCATGCTTGTTGTGCATCATGTCTTGTTCATGTGTGGTGTGTTTACCATGTTGTGTGCTTCTTCTAGATAGTTCCTGTTTCGTTGCGATCGTGAGGATGCGTTCGTCTACGTGTGGTTCGTCTTCGTGGCTTCATCTTCTTCATGGACTCGTTCTTCTTCCTTGCGGGATTTCAGGCAAGATGACCGCTACCCTGGATCTCACTACTATCATTGCTATGCTAGTTGCTTCATTCTATCGCTATGCTGCGTTACCTATTTTTTGCTCATCAAGCCTCCCAAATTGCCATGAACCTCTAACCTTTGACACCATTCCTAGCAAACCGTTGCTTGGCTATGTTACCGCTTTGCTCAGCCCCTCTTATAGCGTTGCTAGCTGCAGGTGAAGTTGAAGATTTCTCCATGGTGGACAGGGTTATGTTGGGATATCACAATATCTCTTATATTATTAATGCATCTATATACTTGGTAAAGGGTGGAAGGCTCGGCCTTATGCCTGGTGTCTTGTTACACTCTTGCCGCCCTAGTTTCCGTCATACCGGTGTTATGTTCCCGGATTTTGCGTTCCTAACGCGGTCGGGTGATTTATGGGACCCCCCTAACAGTTCGCTTTGAATAAAACTTGTCCAGCAAGGCCCAACCTTGGTTTTACCATTTGCCTCACCACCACCTACCTTTTCCCTTGGGAGTAATTAACCCAAGGGTCATCTTTATTATAGCCCCCCCCCCCCCGGGCCAGTGCTTGTCTAAGTGTTGGTCCGAACTGAGCAGCCTGCGGGGCCACCTCGGGGAAACTCGAAGTCTGGTTTTACTCGTAGCTTGACTTATCCGGTGTTGCCCTGAGAACGAGATATGTGCAGCTCCTATCGGGATTGTCGGCGCATCGGGCGGCTTTGCTGGTCTTGTTTTACCATTGTCGAAATGTCTTGTAAACCGGGATTCCGAGACTGATCGGGTCTTCCTGGGAGAAGGTCTATTCCTTCGTTGACCGCGAGAGCTTGTCATGGGCTAAGTTGGGACACCCCTGCAGGGTATAAACTTTCGAGAGCCGTGCCCGCGGTTATGTGGCAGATGGGAATTTGTTAATGTCCGGTTGTAGATAACTTGACACCAGATCCGAATTAAAACGCATCAACCGTGTGTGTAGCCGTGATGGTCTCTTCTCGGCGGAGTCCGGGAAGTGAACACGGTTTCTGGGTTATGTTTGACGTAAGTAGGTGTTCAGGATCACCTCTTGATCATTGCTAGCTTCACGACCATTCCGCTTGCTCTCTTCTCGCTCTTATTTGCGTATGTTAGCCACCATATCATGCTTAGTCGCTGCTACAACCTCACCACTTTACCCCTTCCTTTCCATTAAGCTTTGCTAGTCTTGATACCCATGGTAATGGGATTGCTGAGTCCTCGTGGCTCACAGATTACTACAACAACAGTTGCAGGTACAGGTTATGCGATGATCTTGATGCGAGAGCGATGTTTGCTTGTTTGGAGTTCTTCTTCTGCTTCTTCTTCGATCAGGGGATAGGTTCCAGGTCGGCAGCCTGGGCTAGCAGGGTGGATATTGTTTGAGTTACTGTTTATGATTCATCCGTAGTCGGATGTTCTTCTTGTATGTTGTATTGTTGTATTCATGTGACATTGTATGTATTGGATGTATCCCCACTATTATGTAATGTTGATGTAATGATATCCACCTTGCAAAAGCGTCTTCAAGATGTGCTTCTATCCTTGGTGGGACCTTCGAGTTCCTTTAGGATAGGGTCGCATCTTGGGCATGACAGGAAATTTGCTACTGTCCTACAAAACTCTGCACTTGGAGGCCCAACATGAGTCTACAAGAAGAAGGTTGCGTAGTAGACATCAAGCTCTTTTCTGGCGCCGTTGCCGGGGAGGTGAGTACTTTAAGGTATATCTTTAGATCTTGCAATTGAATCCTTTCGTTTCTTATTTTGTCACTAATTTAGTATATAAAAGAAAGCTAAAAAAAGGAATTGCGGTTATCTCATATGCGTCATCTTTTTAATGTCTTTCGTGAAAATGATGGAAAGGAAAACTGTGCTCAAGTGCTAGAAGAAGAGGTCCATAAATAGTTTGGCAATATTTAAATGATGAGCATGATTGCAATGTTGTTAGTACGAACTCTTTGAATATCCATAGTACTAATGATGATTTCACTAGTCATGACAAAAATGTTTCTTATAAGCATGTCAGCTTTGGTGGAGTGCATAGAGTTTGCAGTTACATACCAAAAAGGGAAGATAGATTTTGCAAGAGGCATAAGTATTTAGAAACTAAATGGTTGCAAGAGAGGCTAGATGCTTGTGCTGAAAAATTTAATTTTTCTTGCCATCCTTGTGAACTTCGCAATGAATGTGGTCATTTAAATCTCCAATGCAAATTGTTTCATGATCAAATCATGTCAAAAAATTGTGATGACTTGATTTCCCTTGCGCATCATAATGAACTTAGTTTGCTTCTTGGTTATGAAGAAATGAAACGTATAACAAAGGATATTTCAGAATATAAACTTAAGAGGTTTCTTGATTTTGATCTAGAGGAAATTTATATGCATTGTGCGGTAAATTGCATGGAGAATCCTTATATTGCCAATTACTTAAAGATAAGAAGATAAATAGAAGATGAAGAGAATACCAATGAAGGAGAAGAGGTTTCCCAATACCCTCCTATTTTTTCTTATGATGAATCAGGTAACGAGGAGGAGCTTTTTATTCAACCAATCTCATCAATAAGGAGCTCCAAAAAGGTGATTAAACCCACACATGATGTGAAGAAGAAAAATAAAAGATGGAGAAGCAAAGGTAAAAAGGTATCCTTCCCAAATGATGTTTCTCCTATTATTGTTTTTCCTATTACTCATTGTGATGATTATGATTGGGAAAGTAATGATACTTGTTATAATCTTGAGAATCTTTTTGGCACCAAGTTCAAAAATTGTGACGATAATAATTGCTATACTATTGGTGCTATCCATACTATAATGATGAGAGTGATTATGCTTATGATATGAAAAGGCCCAAGCTTGGGGATGCTATGTCTGGTGAGAATGACATGTTTGAGAATTTGTTTGTTGCAATTAATGTTTGTCCAAGCTTGGGGATGCTATGTTTAATGAAGATGATATTTTTAGTCCCCCAAGGTTTGATGTGCAAATTTATTATGATGATAGCATGCCTCCTACTTATGATGATTGCAATATTTATGAAAGTGGGCTTGGAAGAGTGTCAACTTTAGATAATAATTATCCCACTATTTTGGAGGGTGTTCAATTTTATTACAATGATAAAAGTGGATTTGGAGAGGTCATGACTTTATTTAGTAATGATTCCACTATCTTGGAAGAGGTTACAATTGATTATGATGAGAACAAAGTTGCTACTCCCTCCGTTCAGAATTACTTGTCGCGAAAATGAATGTGTCTAGACGTATTTTAGTTCTAGATACATCCATTTCCGAGACAAGTAATTCCGAACGGAGGAAGTACTTATAATGATTATTGTGATGAAACTTATGTTATAAAAAGTAATGATGATTATATTTATAAAGTTTGTCATAATTATGATTACTCTTTTTCTGAACATTATTCTTTTAATGTGGAAACAATTTATAGTATTTGAGTTTCTTATGATACTCCCACTATTCTGAATGAGAAGAGTTTTTCTTATGTGGAGAGTAGAAAAATTTCTATGCTTGTGCATCATGAAAAGAATGTTTTATGTGATAGTTATATTGTTGAATTCTTTCATGATGCTACTGAAAACTATTATGATGGAGGAATATTTGCTTGTAGGAATTTCAATAATATCAAGTTTCCTCTCTTTATGTTGAAAATCTTGAAGTTTTGCTTGTTTTGCCTTCCAATGCTAGTTGATTCTTGTTCCTGTAAATTGTTTGCTCACAAAATCCCTATGCATAGGAAGTGGGTTATACAACCCAGTATTTATACTTATCGTTTTTATGTGTTCTCATGATTAAGCTACTGCAGTAATCATGTTTTATAGCTTTTGTTTCAATAAAGTGCCAAGTAAAGCCTTTGGGATAGTGTGGATGATAGTTGACTTGATTTTGTGCAAAAGCGAAAACTTTTGCGCTTAGTCCAGGAATTATGAAAATTCACTGGAACGTGCTTTTGATCTGAATTTTTACACAAGATTTTTATATAAATTGCCTAGATTGTCCTAATTTTTCAGAATTTTTGAATTACAGAAGTATGGAAAGTTTGCAGATTACTAAAGACTATTTTGTTTTTGACAGATTCTGTTTTCTATGTGTTGTTTCCTTATTTTGATGAATCTATGAGTAGTATCGGAGGGTATGAACCATGGAGAAGTTGGAATATAGTAGATATAACACCAATATGAATTTAGAATGAGTTCACAACAGTACCTAAGTGGTAATTTGCTTTCTTATACTAACGGAGCTTACGAGTTTTCTGTTGAGTTTTGTGTTGTGAAGTTTTCAAGTTTTGGGTAAAGATTCGATGGACTATGGAATATGGAATGGAAAGAGCCTAAGCTTGG
Organism: Triticum timopheevii; assembly: GCA_963921465.1. Lineage (NCBI taxonomy): Eukaryota > Viridiplantae > Streptophyta > Magnoliopsida > Poales > Poaceae > Triticum > Triticum timopheevii. The sequence continues at coordinate 442,149,171 of OY997274.1, read as the reverse complement.
GGATGCCCAAGGCATCCTGTTAACGCTGGAACACGTCACACGAACACGTCGATGTGTACCCGCGGCGCCGAGGGAGATGCTCCGCAACTCACACCGTGGGAGGCCGACTTCCAGCGCGATACGCAAGACAGCAAGCCGGCGCTTTTGGGACCCGAAACCCCACATGCCCGGGAGGGACCCCGTCTGGGCGCGTGGCGGCTATGGGCTGCCCTAGGTCGACCTGATCGCCCCTAGGGCCTCGAGGTTCGCCGCCCTGCAATGAAGAAGAACGAACGAAGAACGAGGAAGAAGAAGAACTAGGGTTAAGGAGAAAAGATAAAAGATAAAAAGTGGTAGATTGATTGATCAATTGTGTGTTGTTCAATCGGCCATCACCCCTCAGGTATATAAGAGGCGGCTGGACTTCCCGTGCAAGGAAAAGGCTTGGATTCACGTCAAAAACCCTAGTCGAATTCGGATTGGTTTTGTCCGAACTTTCCAAAACTGTTCGATTTAAACTGGCTGCACCTTGCGGTTAACTTTTGAGGTGGTAAACGACCTCGAATAGAAACGAGCCCAAAAGCAATCTTGACCGTTTCGATGAGACGAACAACTTTTATGTTGAACGTTTTTTGATTAGAGTTCATCTTGAGGGTCAAATCGCTCGTGCAACACAGGCTGTTATTTGCGCTACCCATCAGACAGGGTGTCTGGTGGGGCGCTCCACTTTTGGCTCGTGATAGTGCTGTATTCGGATGGCTCTAACTTTTGCATACGAACTCGGATTGGAACGATTCTTATATCAAAATTGATCGTTTTGACGAGACAAAGACAATCCATGTAGATCATTTTTCCATACGAGGCAGTCTTGGGGGTGTAATGTGCCGAATAGTGTTCTGAATACAAAATCTCAGTATTTCGAACACAACTTCGGCCTTCGAGATGAGATCAGATGGCGATGACCCAAACTTAAAAGATGTTCGTATCGACAATACGAAACTTTTTCATGTAGAACACTTCTCCATTTGAGGCCATTTTAAATAAGTTCTTGACTGTGCCAAAATCTGGTGTCAACACATGCCCCCCTGTTTTTCGGCAAAGCCTGTGTGCCGAAAAATAACTTGCACATAGCTTGCTCTAAGGACGATGTCAATACTCCATCGGCCATTTTGGCATATTCTTAGGACGATAAGTTTATATCGGCCATTGCTTGTGTGAATATTTTGACGCAAGCTTGGGTGAAACTTTCTCAACTTCCTTAACAATCCGATGATAAAGTCCCATAGATATGTATCTCAAGGTCATCCTCGGAACAATATTATTCACACTTTTGCTAGGATTTTGCTGATAATCAATAATAAACTTTGTCCAATCCTTATTTTTTCCTGTATAAGAAAAATTCATTAGTGGCCGAAGCGGTGGACTTCGGTTCGGCCTTACCTATTCTGACGAGACTAAGCATCGGCTATTGATAGAAATGCAACACACGATGATTAACATAGTAGCCGAAAGCTTGTTGTGCCAACTCTTTCAAATTGTCATGTCTAGAAATATGAACAATTTTATAGCAACCCAAGGTAATTTTGCATCTAGACATACCTTAAGATAAACTATAAGTGACTCGTCGAAACATTGATAACCCTTGGATATTTGTTGCACTACTTATAACGAATCACTGAAAGCCTCAATCTATATAGCACCTATAGCAACCAAAAGCTCCAAACCGAATAAATTTTATATTCAGCTTTGATTATTGTGTAAAAATATTTTAAGTGGCATAAGGCTTGTTTTGGTCTCCAATTGAACTAATGACGATGTTAGGATGCTACACCGGCCATGCTTTGACATATTCTTAGGGCAATAGATAAATATCAGCCATTAACATGAGGTCCATGTAGAATTCACCCACCAAAGTATGTATAGCCGAAATAAACAAATAAAATAGGAATAAAATATTTCGGCCCCTTTGTTTTAGCAACAATGTAACTAACCAAATGTATGGTAATTTGGTAATACTCTCTCATGATATAGAAAATTATGTTGCATCCATGGATCAAAATAAATCAATGGAGAGTAATTGATCATACCTAGGGATGAATTCCATGGCAAAGGCATCAACGACATGGTTGAAGAAAATGGATGATGTGCTAATCGAAGATTTTGTAATTTTTTCTTTTGCCAATATGATAAACCGAGTGGGCATCTCGGCTATGATTTTGTTTCAACCAATGGCAACTCTTTTTGGGCCTTGTGCACCCTCAACTTCTTTTCTTCAGATTTGCCACTCTGATTTTTATCAGTTGATTGCTTCACTTCTTTGCCTTTTGTAGCCAATGTCAACACTTTAATTGGCTCTTTGTTATTTTGGGATCAAATCTGAAGCAGCACACTTACGACCATCTCTTTTCACGCGGTAAACTTGCTTTACCACCTCTTTCTTCTTTCTTGAGCTCTGGACCGATTCCTTATGATTGAAACGGTCTTTGACGCGTGATTGTTCAAATGTTGATCTCCTTGGAGCTGCATAGTATTGGTGAGATGGTCTAGAATAAGATGGAGAATGTACCCTTGTATCATACCTGTCCCATGATGAATATGTATCTATATGAGCATAGGGAGGTATCGACGGCATTGGCATCGGCGGCCCAAAATAAGGATATGAATATGTTGCATTAAAATTATCACTTTGCCAATACCGATCCTCATATTTACGCCTTGGGGGTGATCTTGGTTTCTTTGCATGATTTGGCCGATAAGCATTCTTCTGTTCACTCTTCTTTTGATATTTATCTAATAGTTCAGCAAAGGTGATTTTTGATCTCTTACACTTGTGCTTATTCCGGCCTTTGTTTTCTTTTGGTTTGCTTTCATCAATCATTAGATTTGCTTGCTGCCCCCCAGTCCTTGGCGTCTCCATTGTAGCTTCGATGGAACTCCCACCCTCAAGATTATGCTCGTTATGCTCTTCAACAACTTCTTTACTTGAAAACTTGATCCCATCACCTGCAGCTTTTACATTCTTTTTAAATGGATCGGCTTGAAGCAGCCGATGTAAAAACTTTTTGCCATCGGGACCAATCGGAATAGACTGGTCATATCTTGGTGTTTCAACAAACTTCAATCGTCCTTTTTCAATGGCCAATTTAACTATTTGACAAAACATGTTGCAATCCTCAAAATTATGCTTGGACGAATCATGCAACTTACAATACATTCGTCCTTGGATTGATGGCTTAACATGGTGATCAAGAATTGTAATGTAATTATTTTTCAGCAACAAATCAAATATTTTATCACACATGATTGAATTGAAAGTATACTTCTTGTTTCCTAGTCGATCTTGCTGTTTGAACGGCTTTGGAGATAAGCAAACGAATGGTTCAGATTTGGAATCTCCCCATTCGGCTATGCATTGTGTTTTCCACTCTATCTCCGATGCCTTTGGATATGATATTATATTAGCATCGGTTTTCTCAATAGAATTTAACCTTGGCTTTAAATTTCTGAAACAAAGATACTTAGAACATACATGTCTCAGTTGAGACCAAGTGTAAGCCAAGTAAGAAATAAGCAAAGCTACCCAATTAGATATGAACTTTAGAGAAAGCAACGGGAAAAGCTTCGGCTGTAACAATAAGTCATTATCGGTCTTTATAAATGGTGCAATGGGTTGACCGATATGTTCCATAACAATTTTACTGCTAACAAGTAAATTACCCTTCCTCATTGGTCTTTCAAAATTACATATGAGAATATTTCTTATATATGCATCAATAATGAAGTTGCGACCAAATCTGAAAATAGGTAAATTACTCGCTATGCATACCTCTTCAAATATGTTGGGGGAGCATGATAGTGGTGCCATTTGAAGAACATCTTGCTCCGTCTTTGGATGGCTCCCCAACACCTTGTCATCATCTTTTTCTTGAATCCGTGCATCATTGCTTTGAAGAATTTTGTCGGCCGAACTTTGTTCGGCTACTTGTTCTTGTCCTTGAAGCTTGTCAATTTCTACGGCACGAAACTCATAGGGAAGGAAGTAGGTTCCATTAACTTCCGAAAAAACAAGCACCGTTGTTTTCCTATGCTTGCCATGCCCTTTCTCAATAATGCTTGCCTCATTGGATTTGATGGATTCAGAATATATACTACTTGATTCGGCTTTTTCAACCGAAGCACTTTCATGTTCCGAATCATCCTTCTTTCCATTGATAGTACCAATTGGCAATGCTTCTTTTATCTGAAACCAATTCTTTTTCTATTTGTTTCTGACGGCAAGTGGCAAAATTAGCTTTAAGCTTTTTCTCAATTTCAGCCCACTCCGGATATGATTGCCCCCCAATGCTTTTAGATTTTTTCGGCAATGACACACGGGTGTTGCCGAAATTTTGCAATTGTGTAGGGGGTGTATAATATGATGTAGTACTAGGTGAAGGCATATGCAATGTTGTAAGACCATACTTTTGCTCGCCAATTTTATCAATTGGCAAAGATTCATCTTCTTGCAAAACTCTAGCTTTTATTGCGGCATAATCAGGAAGTAGCCCCTTTTCATGTTGTTCAAGGCAAAGAGCACTAATTCTCTTATTTTGGGCTAAAATCTTCAATGCAGCCACCACTACCTCATCTTCTACAATGTTGGGCACAACCGCTCCTGTAAAATTTACATTCATTCGGCTATAACCAGGAAGGTGTGAAGCCGAATTATGAGCATCTACAGTTGTGTATGGTGCCGAAGAATTACTAACAAGAGGTGTAGCATATGACGGTTGAGAGTAACTGGCCAAATAGCCATTAGTAGCATGGCCAATTCTTTCATTCATCGGCATGGTTGGATTACTATATTGCACATTAGCTGCCGATGAATAAAAGGGTGAAACACTTTCTTGTATGGCATTGGAAATTCTAACTTGGGGTGTTTCAAATTGATTAATCGAACTCATCATGTTGCTCATCGGCATATGAATTTGTGGGGTTGCCGATGCATGGGAGTTGGGATACATATGTTGCATGTTGCTAAATTTATAAGAATTTGAAACATGAAGATTGTTTTGCATCGGCCCTTGCACATAATTAGATGCATGATTGATAAAACTAGGGCTAGCCGATACATTATGCTCAATAGGTGATCCAACAACAACATATGGATTATTTGCATCTACAAAAGGGAATTGTGTATTCATATTACCTTTGTAGATTGCAACAACTTGATGACGATCTCTTCGTAGCAAGAACGGGCTGGAGACCGTTCAAAGCTTCGTCCCCAGCGGAGTCACCAAAAAGTGTGTTGACGCTGGAACGCGTCACACGAACACGTCGATGTGTACCCGCGGTGCCGAGGGAGATGCTCCGCAACTCACACCGCGGGAGGCCGACTTCCAGCGCGATACGCAAGACAGCAAGCCGGCGCTTTTGGGACCCGAAACCCCACACGCCCGGGAGGGACCCCGTCTGGGCACGTGGCGGCTATGGGCTTCCCTAGGTCGACCTGATCGCCCCTAGGGCCTCGAGGTTCGCCGCTCTGCAATGAAGAAGAACGAACGAAGAACGAGGAAGAATAAGAAGAACTAAGGTTAAGGAGAAAAGATAAAAGATAAAAAGTGGTAGATTGATTGATCGATTGTGTGTTGTTCAATCGGCCATCATCCCTCAGGTATATAAGAGGCGGCTGGACTTCCCGTGCAAGGAAAAGGCTTGGATTCACGTCCAATACCCTAGTCAAATTCGGATTGGTTTTGTCCGAACTTTCCAAAACTGTTCGGTTTAAACTGGCTGCACCTTGCGGGTAACTTTTGAGGTGGTAAACGACCTCGGATGGAAACAAGCCCAAAAGCAATCTTGACCATGTCGACGAGGCGAACAACTTTTATGTTGAACATTTTTTGATTAGAGTTCATCTTGAGGGTCAAATCGCTCGTGCAACACAGGCTGTTATTCGCGCTACCCATCAGACAGGGTGTCTGGTGGGGCGCGCCACTTTTGGCTCGTGATAGTGCTGTATTCGGATGGCTCTAACTTATGCATACGAACTCGGATTAGAACGATTCTTATATCAAAATTGATCGTTTCGACGAGTCGAAGACAATCCATGTAGATCATTTTTCCATACGAGGCAGTCTTGGGGGCGTAATGTGCTGAATAGTGTTCTGAATACAAAATCTCAGTATTTCGAACACAACTTCGGCCTTCGAGATGAGATCAGATGGCGACGGCCCAAACTTCAAAGATGTTCGTATCGACAATACGAAACTTTTTCATGTAGAATACTTCTCCATTTGAGGCCATTTTAAATAAGTTCTTGACTGTGCCAAAATCTGGTGTCAACACACCCCAAGGTAATATTCAAGGACAACCAAGAGCATAATCTTGGGGATGCACCGGATGGCATCCCCTCTTTCGTCTTCGTTCATCGGTATACTTAAATGAGAGAGAGTCCTCACCACATGATATGGGTTTTGCTTGGAGTGTCATTTTATTTTATTACGGTTTTCTTAATGTTTAAATAAAATATTAAGATCTAAAATACTTAAATGAGAGAGAGTCCTCACATAGCTAAATAATTATTTGACTACTCATTAATCTTCACTTATATATTTTTGGAGTAATTTGTCATTTACTCTCGTGCTTCACTTATATCCTATGAGGAAATGGTTGAATGAATTGAATATCTTAAATCTGAATTTATATATGTTTCATATGCTTATACCATGGGGAGTAATGACTTCGCATATAAAAAGTAGAGGTGGTAAATTTATTGAAAGTTAGCAAACATAGTATTGGTCACTTGAGCAATTCATGAAAGAATATTGAAGGAAGAGAGATTTCACATATAAATATACTATCTTGGACATCTTCTATGATTGTGATCCCCATTAATTATTTTCAAACTTGATCAAATTAGTTGAAGTTGGACAAGCAAGACAACTTAATGATTTATGGTTGCATATATTTGTATGGAAGTTATATTGTTATGGATCCTCCAACATGTGTGGTGCTTGCTTTTTAGAATCTTTTGCTAGCAAAAATTTCTGTACTAAGTAGAGACACTACTTGTGCATCCAAAAACCCATGAACCAAGTTTATTCCATGAGTGTCCACCATATCTACCTATATGCGGTATTTACCTGTCGTACCAAGTAATTTGCATGTGCCAAACTCTAAACCTTCAAATAATAATCTGTTTTGTATGCCTGAATCGCTCGTGTAGCGACTAGGGGCTGTCAGCATCTTCCATGCTAGGTGGATTATTCTCACGATGAGTGGATTCCGCTCATCATTCACGAGAAAATGGATGGTAACCGGGATGCCCAGATCCATGCTCAAATCAAATCAAATAATTGCAAACAAAACTCCCCAGGATTGTTGATAGTTGGACGGTACCCGTTGTTTCGGACCAGCCGTGGAATGTGCTTGTTGGTGGTGTGGGAGTAAAATCTTTACCATTATGTTTGGGAACCTCCTATAATGTGTCTAGCATGGAAGATAGTGAGAACTCTTGGTTGTTATGTTGACAATGAAAGCATACCTCTCAAATTATTTTCATCTCTGTTTTAAAAGCTTCAAGCTCTGGCACCTCTACAAATCCCTGCTTCCCTCTATGAAGGGCCTATCTTTTACTTTTATGCAAGAGTCAGTAGTATTCCTTGTCATTCCAACCTACTCTTTAGTTGGCAAGCATCATGTGACGGGGAAAGATCTACGCATATATATGGTCATTCAAATATATTTGATCATGAATTATTATTGTTGACAATTATCTATATGATAAATAAGTTGGGAGGCGAAACATTAAGCCCCTATCTTTCTCTGTGTTTAATGGATGCTATTTGTTCTAAAAATATGCTTTGAGTCGTAGCGAACATGGAAGACTATATGATAGTTGAGTATGTGGGATTTGCTAAATCAAAGCTCTTACATAGACCCTTCCTGAAAATAAGATGAATTGCAATTGTTTGATGACTCAGAACATAGTTTGTTATTTTTCAAGAAAGTTTATGGTTTGTGCTTTAACATGTGAATAGCTTGTTACTTGATCATGAGAAGCTTTATGATATGAGCTACTATTATGATATATAATGATGCTAGAAAAAGTGATTGAAATTATCATTGATCGAACTTGTGCACTTGCTAGCATTCACACTTCATAAATTATTTATTTTATCATTTACCTACTCGAGGACGAGCATGAATTAAGCTTGGGGATGCTAATACATCTCCAACGTATCTATACTTTATGAAGTATTCATGCCATGTTTACAACAATTCTATATGATTTTGCTGTGATTTGATTAGAACTAACCCGGAATGACGCTGTTTTCAGCAGAACTACTGTGGTGTCGTTTTTTTGTGCAGAAATAGAAGTTGTCGGAACGAGCTGAAAATTTATGGAGAATATTGTTGGAAAATATAAAAAAAATACTGGAACGAAAAGATATCGGAGAGGAGTCTCGAGGCAACCACAAGGGTGGGGGCGCGCGCCACTGCCGTGTCATCGCCTCGTGGGCCCCCTTGACTTGTCCTCGACGCCAACACCTCCTATAAATGCCAGAAACCTTAGAAATAAACCTAGATCCATAGTTCCGTCGCCGCAAGCCTCTGTATCCATGAAAAATCAATCGGGAGCCCGTTCTGGCACCCTGCCGGAGGGGGAATCCATCACAGGTGGCCATCTTCATCATCACGACGCTCTCCATGACGAGGAGGGAGTAGTTCACCCTCGAGGCTGAGGGTATGTACCAGCAGCTATGTGTTTAACCTCTCTCTCTCTCTCTCTCGTGTTCTTGATTTGCCATGATCTTCATGTACCGCAATCTTTGTTATTATAGTTGGATCATATGGTGTTTCTCCCCCTCTACCCTCTTGTGATGAATTGAGTTTTACCTTTGAGGTTTCACTATTATCGGATTGAATACTATTATGGATTTGAGAACACTTGATGTATGTCTTGCGTGGGATACCCATGGTGACAATGGGGTGCTCTATTGTTTCACTTGATGTATATTTTGGAACCCAACTCGCAGATTCCCGAGGTGACATTGGGGTAATCTATGCATAGGGGTTGATGCACGTTTTCGTCCTTGTTTCTCCGGTAGGAATCTTGGGCACTCTTTGAAGTTCTTTGTGTTCTATTGAATATTATGAATCTGAAGTTGTTTGATACATATTGTATAATTGACCCACGGATACTTGTGGTGACATTGGAGTATCTAGGTGACATTAGGGTTGATTGATGTGTGTTATATGGTGTTATTTTACTATGAACTCTAGGGCTGTTTGTGACACTTATAGGAATAGGTCAATGGATTGATCAGAAAGAATAACTTTGAGGTTGTTTCATACCCTACAAGCAATTTTATCTTATGTTCTCTGTGTTAGGAACTTTGGAGTGACTCTTTGTCACACATTGACGGATTGCCATATGATCTAAATATGTTATCATTGTTGAGAGAACTTGCACTAGTGAAAGTATGAACCCTAGGCCTTCTTTCTAAGCATTGCAATACCGTTTTTGCTCACTTTTGCTACTTGCTACCTTGCTGTGTTTATATTTTCATATTACAAAAACCTATATCTACCATCCATATTGCACTTGTATCACCACCTCTTCGCCGAACTAGTGCACCTATACAATTTACCATTGTATTGGGTGTGTTGGGGACACAAGAGACTCTTTGTTATTTGGTTGCAGGGTTGTTTGAGAGAGACCATCTTCATCCTACACCTCCCATGGAATGATAAACCTTAGGTCATCCACTTGAGGGAAATTTGCTAATGTCCTACAAAACTCTGCGCTTGGAGGCCCAGCACGAGTCTACAAGAAGAAGGTTGCATAGTAGACATCATCTGCATGACACGTCACTGGACAGGTGTCATTTGGAGGTGATTTCCATAGGAAGTGGCTGCCATGTGGCAAGAAACATCCACTTAGTCACTTGCGGGCTTGAAACCACACCGACCGATGACTTGCATCGCTCTGAGGTGGAGCGGTGAAGCCTTGGCGGGGTGGTTTGCCTTTGTAGGGACCCGGCAGGCTTGCCGGGACGGCCTTGAGGCTTGCTTACGGGGCAACCTTAACCTCGCTAGGCTCGCCTGCCCGGCAAGGGAGGTTTTCCCTACATGGTGTCTTGCTTCCTTTGGCCTGACTTGGTCTTCTTGATCTGCACTCTGATCCTTCAAAGAGTTGATCTCTTGTGCTTGGCCTTGTCTTGGATGTTGCAATCTTGGTCTCGGGCCTATGCACGGTCTGGGAAATAGACCCTAATTTTGTTGCACCGACACGATGGCTGGTCCATCAAGCATGATTCAGATTAGAGTTGCATGTGCAAATCATGGAATACAGTTGATCCATACGAACTATTTGCGATGAGCCAAAAGAACACGAAAGATTACTCAGGACAAGATGTGTGCGATAAACGGCATACAGGTCACTCTGATGAACTGTTTGTGATGATCCAGAAGAACACAAACGATTCAGATTAACAAGATGTGTGTGATATCCAACAAAAAGATCGGTCATTAGAATTGTGTAGGATGATGGACAATAATACAGATGATTCTTGCTAATAAGTTGTGTGTGTTGTTGGCAAAATCTTGCTGGTAAAAAATGTCAGTCATTGATGAAATCTTTACTGCTGAGTTTCGTAGTTTAATCCATATACGATGTGATTTGCTATGTCCGCACAATATCTATACTATGTTTACAGAACAACAACATGATTGCATAACCGAAATAAACATCCAATTACGTATTTGCACACACCTCAACAAACAATTACATGCATAGCAAATTCGGATACATGATCATCAATTCATCTACTTCTTGTGATGCTTGACACCACTGCTCTGCTTGTGGCTCGATCTCTTGCCTGGGGCAGGACGAAGGCACTTCCTCATGTCAATGATCCACATGTACATCTCATAGTTTGTGTATGCGTCCTTGGTTGTGTACTTGATGTGTTCTTCATCCAGTCTCTGCATTTAGACACTGTGCCAGGCAGTCTTGTTCTTCTTGCACTCATCCTTCATGTTCCTATAATATGGGTCGATGATGGTCGCGGCGAGGTCAATCAGGGAGTCCTTCTTCTCCATGCTACCCGAGACCCTGTACTAGCCTTGAATGTTGACAAGCTTCTGGCAGGCCAAGCCCAAAGTCTCGAGCATCTTTAGATCGTTGATGGTGACCACCGTATCAAACATATAGTCGAGGCTGTTGACAAACCTGGTGAAGCACTCACAAGGACTTGTGGCCAGGCAGTAGTGGTAGACGAGGACGTGATGGAACACGCACAACTGGGTGACGAAAACCTTCTAATCATACCCGACATGACCACCAGTGTACTCGAGGTCGAAGTCGACCACTTGGTACTTGTCCTCAGCAAGCAATTGCTCCATGGTGTTGACGAAGCAGCGAAAAAGCGGTCGATGCAGCCAATTTTTAGGCAGAGGGCGGCGTGGGGCAACGGAACCGGCGGCGGCGAGGTGGGTCTGAAAGTGCAACTAATCCTCGGGTGGTTTTGGTAATTCGTAACAACATAAATCTCATTGAACTAATATCCATTCAGGTTAAATATTATAGGATGTTCAATGATTGGCATCACAAGGACTAGTGATTGTGGACCCCTCGAAATGCTAAGGCCATGGATTGACAAAAGCTCAAGACTCTAATTTTTTTGTTAAGTGATCCAAGGTAACATTGAGTCCATAGGAAAGCCAATACTATTAAATGGGGATGAGGTTTTGATTATGATCTATTTGCTCAAGTGCTTAGTGATATTGCTCCAAAACCCTCAACCACTTTCTTTATCCAAATATGTCAGAAACCCTTCATTCCAACTCAGCCCCACTGAAATTTCCCTTTCCGGACCCACCGAGTTCATCTGGACACTGACACAACCAAACCCTAACAAATCGAATCCACGGATATGGTTCTCGGTCCCACCGGGATGGCTTGCCAAACCTTCTGTAAGCGGCTGCAATTATTTTTGTCCCACCGAGTTTTGCAATCGGTCCCACCGAGACTGCGTGCCAACCTTTCTGTTGCCTTATTGCTTCACTTCGTTCCTACCGAGTTGATGCAATCGTTGCCACCGAAACGAGGTTTGCCTTAACCATTCCACATCGCTTCATCCGAGTTGTTTCCTATCGGTTACTACTTCTTGAGCTTGTGTTGATTTTTCCCTTGAAGACGAAAGGGTGATGCACCAAAGTAGAGATAAGTATTTCCCTCAGTTAAGAACCAAGGTATCAATCCAGTAGGAGGCACAAGCAAGTCTCCAATATATGCACCTGCACAAAGTAACAAACACTTGCACTCAACGCGAAAAAGGGGTTATCAATCCCGTCAAGCTCACTTGCAAGAGTGAGATCTAATAGAGATAGGTATAAAAGATAAATAAAAGTAAATAAATTCAGTGAGGTATTTTTGTGTTTTTTGGTATTATAAATGTGAAAATATATGATGGAAAATAGACCCAGGGGCCATAGGTTTCATTAGACGCTTCTATACTGAATAAAGCATATGGTGGGTGAACAAATTACTGTTGAGCAATTGATACAAAAGTGCATAGTTATGATGATTCTAAGGCAATGATCATGAATATAGGCATCACGTCTGTCACAAGTAGACCGAAATGATTCTACATCTACTACTATTACTCCACACATCGACCGCACCTAGAGTATTAAGTTCAGAAGAACAGAGTAACACATTAAGCAAGATGACATGATGTAGAGGGATAAACTCAAGCAATATGACGTAAACCCCATCTTTTTATCCTTAATGGCAACAGTACAATACATGCCATGCTACCCCTACTATGTCACTGGGTGAGGACACCACAAGATTGAACCAATCATAAAGCACCTATCCCATTGCAAGAAAAACAATCTAGTTGGCCAAACCAAATTGATAGATTGGAGAGAAATACAAAGCTATCAAATCATGCATATGATAATTTAAAGGAGAATCAAATAATATTCATAGATAATCTGATCGTAAATCCCCAATTCATCGGATCTCAACAAACACACCGCAAAAGAAGATTACATCGAATAGAACTCCAAGAACATCGAGGAGAACTTTGTATTGAAGATCAAAGAGAGAGAGAATAAGTTGTCTAGCTACTAGCTATGGACCCGTAGGTCTATGTTAAACTACTCACACATCATCGGTAGGGCAGCAAGGTTGAGGTAGGGCCCCTCCATGATCAAATCCCCCTCCGGTAAATCACCGGAAAAGGCCCCAAGATGGGATCTCACGGGAACAGAGGCTTGTGGCGGTGGAAAAGTATTTTTGTGGATGCTTCTGATGTTGGGGAATATTTGAGAATATATAGAGGTTGAACTAGGGTTAGAGGACCCTTGAGGGGCCCACAAGCCTAGGGGTGCCCCCCTGGGGCGCGCCCTAGAGGCTTGTGGCCTCCTCGGGACTCTTCTGGCCCTCTCTCCAAGTCACGTAGGTGTCTTCTGGTCCAAAAAAAATCATCTTAAAGTGTTATTTCGTTTGGACTCCGTTTGATATTCCTTTCTGAAAAAGTCAAAAACAAGGAAATGCAGCAACTGGCACTGGGCACTTTGTTAATAGGTTAGTCCCAAAAATGATATAAAATAGTACCAAAATACATATAAAACATCCAAGATAGATACTATAATAGCATGGAACAATCAAAAATTAGAGATACGTTGGAGACGTCTCAAGCATCCCCAAGCTTAATTCTTGCTCGTCCTCAAGTAGGTAAATGATAAAAACAGAATTTTTGATGTGGAATTCTACCTAACATGTTTATCAATATAATTTTATTTATTATGGCATGAATGTTCAGATCCATAAGATTTAAAACAAAATTTTAATATTGACATAAAAACAATAATACTTCAAGCATACTAATAAAGTAATCATGTCTTCTCAAAATAACATGGCCAAAGAAAGTTGTCCCTACAATATCATATAGTTTGGCTATGCTCCATCTTCATCACAAACAATATTTAATCATGCAGAACCCCGATGCTAGTCAAGCAATTGTTTCATACTTTTAGTGATCTCAAACTTTTTCAACTTTCACGCAAGACATGAGCGTGAGCCATGGATATAACACTATAGGTGGAATAGAATATGGTGGTTGTGGAGGAGATAAAAAGAAGGAGAAAGTCTCACGTCAACTAGGCAAATTAATGGGCTATGAATATGTCCATCAATCGATGTCGATGCAAGTGAGTAGGGATTGCCATGCAATGGATGCACTAGAGCTATAATTGTATGAAAGCTCAAAAAGAAACTAAGTGGATGTGCATCCAACTTGCTTGGTCATGAAGATCTAAGGCAATTTGAGGAAGCCCATCATTGGAATATACAAGCCAAGTTCTATAATGAAAAATTACCACTAGTATATGAAAGTGATAAAATAGGAGACTCTCTATCATGAAGATCATGGTGCTACTTTGAAGCACAAGTGTTTAAAAGGATAGTAACATTGTCCCTTCTCTCATTTTTTTGGGCTTATTTGGCCTCTTTTTTTATTTGGGCTTCTTTGGGCTCTTTTTTTGTTTGGGCTTCTTTGGCCTCTTTTAATTTTTTTATAAAGTCCGGAGACTCATCCCAACTTGTGAGGGAATAATAGCTTCCATCATCCTTTCCTCACATGGGAAAATGTTCTAATAATGATGACCATCACACTTTTATTTACTTACAACTCAAGAATTACAACTCGATGCTAGAACAAAGATATGACTCCATATGAATGCCTCATGCATATGAGAACAATATGACAATGACAGTATGTTTTATAATAAATGGAACGGTGGAAGTTGCATGACAATATATCTCAGAATGGATATGGAAATGCCATAATAGGTAGGTATGGTGGCTGTTTTGAGGAAGGGTATATGGTGGGTGTAATGCACCGGCGAAAGTTGTGTGATACTAGAGAGGCTAGCAATGGTGGAAGGGTGAGAGTGTGTATAATCCATGGACTCAACATTAGTCATAAAGAACTCACATACTTATTGGAAAAGTTTATTAGCCATCTAAACAAAGTACTAATACACATGCTCCTATGGGAGAGGTTGGTAGGAGTTAAGCATCTCACGCTCCCGACCTCCACACAAAGGATGACAATCAAAAAATAAATCATGCTCTGACTTCATCACATAACGGTTTACCATATGTGCATGCTACGGGAATCACAAACTTTAACACAAGTATTTTTACCAATCCACAATTACTCACTAGCATGACCCTAATATCACCATCTTTATATATCAAAACAAATGCAAGGAATCAAACTTCTCATATTATTCAATGCTCTTTATATGAAAGTTTTTATTATATCCCTCTTGGATACCCATCATATTAGGACTAAATTAATAACCTAAGCAAATTACCATGTTGTTTAAGACTCCCAAAATAATATAAGTGAATAATGATAGTTCAACAATTTCTATAAAATAAAACCACCGATGTGCTCTAAAAAGATATAAGGAAGCACTATAGCAAACTGCCTAGCTCAAAAGATATAAGTGAAGCACATAGAGTATTCTAATTAATTCACGATTAATCTATGTCCTCTCAAAAGGTGTGTACAGAAATGATGATTGTGGAAAACTAAAAAGCAAAGACTCATATCATACAAGATGCTCGAAAGAAAACACAGATCATGTGGTGAATAAAAATATAGCCTCAAGAAAATTTACCGATGGATTGAAGACGAAAGAGGGGATGCCATCTGGGGCATCCCCAAGCTTAGATGCTTGGTTGTCATTGAATATTACCTTGGGGTGCCTTGGGAATCCCCAAGTTTAGGCTCTTGCCACTCATTATTCCATGGTCCATCAAATGTTTACCCAAAACTTGAAAACTTCACAACACAAAACTCAACAGAAAACTCATAAGATCCATTAGTATAATAAAGCAAACCACCACTTTTAGGTACTACTGTGAACTTATTATAAATTTATAATGGTGTTATATCTACTGTATTCCAACTTCTCCATGGTTCATACCCCCCGATACTACCCATAGATTCATCAAAATAAGCAAAGAACACAAAAAAACAGAATCTATCTAAAACAGAACAGTCTATAGCAATATGAAAACTTCGTATACCTCTGTAACTCCAAAAAATTTGAAAAATTAGGAAAATCTAGGAAACTTGTATATAAATCTTTTCTAAAATTTCTTATCAAAAGCAATCTTCTGTGATTTTTTCAAAATTATGGCAAAGAGCGCAATTTTTTTTGTTTTTCAGCAAGATCAATTCAACTATCACCATAGACCATCCCAAAGGTCTTACTTGCCTCAAACACCAATTTAAACATAAAAACACATCTAACCAGAGGCTAGATGATAAAATTATTTCAAAACAGAAGCAAAAAGGTAAAAACAAAAATAAAATTGGGTTGCCTCCCAACAAGCGTTATTGTTTAACGTCCCTAGCTAGGCATATTGCAATAGATCTAGGTATTGTCGTCTTTGGTATTTAATACATAAATATCCCTCATAACAATTCATATGGCAACTTCATTTTATTTCTTGGAAAGTGTTCCATGCCCTTCCTTAATGGAAATTTAAATATAATGTTTCCTTCTTTCATATCAATAATTGCACCAACCGTTTTAAGGAAAGGTCTACCAAGAATAATAGGACATGTAGGATTGCAGTCTATATCAAGCACAATGAAATCTATGGGCACATAATTCCTATTTGCAACAATAAGAACATCATTAATCGTTCCCATAGGTTTCTCAATGGTGGAATCCGCTAGATGCAAATTCAAAGAACAATCATCAAATTTGTGGAAACCGAGCACATCACATAAAGTTTTCGGAATAGTGGAAACACTAGCACCCAAATCACACAGAGCATTACACTCATAATATTTAATCTTAATTTTTATAGTAGGTTCCCACTCATCATAAAGCTTTCTAGGGATAGAAATTTCCAGTTCAAGTTTTTCTTCAAACTATTTCATCATAGCATCAACGATATGTTTAGTAAAAGCTTTATTTTGATTATAAGCATGAGATGAATTAAGCATGGATAGCAACAAGGAAATACAATCTAACAAAGAACAATTATCATAATTAAAGTCCTTGAAATCCAAAAGAGTGGGTTCATCGCTACTTAAAGTTTTGACCTCTCCAACCCCACTTTTGTCAATTTTTTCATTAAGATCTTTAAACTCCAAATTATTGGGACGTTTTCTAGCTAAAGTTGACTCATCTCCAGTCCCATATTTATAAAGATTTATATTAGCAAACAAAGATTCAATAGGAGTCACACCAATCACTTTAAGATCTTCATCATTATTATCACAAGAAATAGAAGAACGTGCTTTTACAAACAAATCTCGCTTAGCACGCATCCTAGCAGTTCTTTCTTTAATTTCATTCATAGAAATTATAATAGCTTTTAGAGATTCATTAATATCATGCTTGGGTGGCATACATCTCATCTTCAAAGAATCAACATCAAGAGAAATCTTATCAACGTTTCTAGCCAAATCATCAATCTTAAGCAATTTTTCTTCTACCATAGCATTGAAAATATTTTGAGAATTAATGAAATCTTTAATATTATTCTCAAGATCAGAGGGTATTTTATTATAATTTCCATAAGAGTTATTATAGGAATTACCATAATTATTAGAGGAATTACTAGGAAATGGCCTAGGATTAAAATTGCCTCTATAGACGTTATTACCAAAATTGTTCCTACCAATAAAATCCACATCCAATTATATTCTCAATCAAAGTAGAAAAATTCATATCATTAGGATCAATAGGAGCACTCCTACTAGCAATCGATTTCATAAATTCATCCATCTTTCCACTCAAAGTATTAATTTCTTCAATTGCATGCACTTTTTTACTAGTGGAAGATCTTTCGGTATGCCATTGAGAGTAATTTGCCATAATATTTTCTAGGAGTTTAGTAGCTTCTCCTAATGTAATTTCCATAAAAGTACCACCCATGGCGGAGTCCAAAAGATTTCTAAATGCAAAATTCAATCCCGCATTTTTTTGTATAATCATCCACAAGCTTAAACCATGAGTAGGGCAATTTCTTATCATCAATTTCATTCTCTCGCAAGATTGTGCAAGATGTTCATGATCAAATTGCTTAAAATTCACTATATCGTTCCTAAGGGAGGATATCTTAGCGGGAGGAAAATAGTTAAAAGTAAAAGCATCTTTACACTTATTCCATGAATCAATACTATTTTTGGGCAAAGATGAAAACCAAGTTTTAGCATGATCTCGTAGTGAGAACGGAAATAGCTTCAATTTAATAATATCATTATGAAATAATTCCTTATTTAACACTATCTTAAATTTTGTTTCCTTATTTGACACCGAATTTTTTTTCTTCCCTATATAACTTCGAGTCTAAATGTTATGCCCTTTGTAACACTTTCGTCCATTTCTTCTTCTAATGATGTGAAATTGCACATAGAAAGACTCTTTTGCCCCTTATATAAATATGAAACGGCTATCTGGCCCAAGTCGCCACTACAGTATGACCTGGCCACTAACTACTCCCTAGCTACATGGGATTTATCACTCAAAAAAGCTACGTGGGATTCTTTTTTTTTACTTTGCAAAAGAGCTACGTGGTTGTTTTTGGATAAACGAAATTAGTGACTAGTTTAAACAAACCCATTTTCGTGGGATTTTTGGACGACTAGATTTACAAACAGTTCGGTTAGGAATATGGATATGCTAATTTTGTTTGGACAAGAAGACGGTAAGCTAGCCTCTGAAGCACTTGGATGAAATAGCGTAGGTACAAGGCACATCCTCCTCGAACTTCAGCCTCCTGATGGCCGTGTCCGTCCGCTGGGCTCTAGCTCGGTGAAAAAATTGCGTGTGACTCGAGGTGATTGATCGATCGACGGATGCACTTTGTGGGCGAGGAAAATCGGTTAATTATGCTACCCAAAATTGTTTGTCCAGATTATCGTTTTTCCCTTATTACCTTTTTCCAAAAACTCATTTTTTTCCAGTTTAAAAAAACTAAGAATTACTTGTCCTTGGATTTTGGATTTGTTATATGCTATGTTTAGATAGAGCTGGTTTAGTTTAGCCTTTGTATCCAAACAGGCATGGCCACGTCCAGCGCTTGCATAGCATTTGCCTGAACGGCCACACAAACACGTACGCACAACCACAACTAACTCATGTACATACATGCAAGCACGCACTAACTAACTAATTGATCAACTTGATTCGTCCTTCCGGCCAGTTTGGCTCGGCCTGCACGCGTCACGCACCTAGCAACTAAACCGGTTGGGTACACACATACAATCTACGTAGCCGCATACAGCAAACCAGCACGGCTAGGCATTCCATCAGGATAAAGAAAAGACAGCTGGGCATGTGTTTTTTGTTAGGATCTAGTGAAACTTTAGTGACATTCCACGTGAGGGGCAAAAGAGTATTTCAGGCGTCATTTAACACCATTAAGGTTTAAAATGGACGAAAGTGTTAAAAAAGGCATAAAATTTAGATTTGGTGTTATATTGGGAAGCAATAAATTTCTGATGTCAAAGAGGGAATAAAAGTTTAACACATTGTTAAATAAGGAATTCTCTCTATCATATCCACATCTTTTTCCTTTTGCATATCACACAACTCAACGAAAGTATTTAGATGGGATGCAACATCTTCATTAGGACTACCAGAAAATTGTTCTTTCATAACGAGATTCAACAAAGCGGCATTAATTACATAAGATTCCGCACTAGTGGCGGGAGCAATCAGAGTAATAATAAAATCATTATTATTAGTGTTGGAAAAGTCACACAACTTAGTATTCTCTTGAGTCATCGTGACAAAGCAAGCAATCTAGCACACAAGCAAACAAAAAGCAGACGGAAAGACGAACAAAAGAAGGGCGAATAAAAAGGCAAATATTTTTGTGTTTTTCTGAAAACGTTTTGGAAGTGGGGGAGAGCTAAATGAGAGGCAAATGACAAATAATTTAATACAAGAGTGCTACTTATTGAGCTTGCATTGGTTTTTCCCTTGAAGAGGAAAGGGTGATGCAGCAAACTAGAGATAAGTATTTCCCTCAGTTTGAGAACCAAGGTATCAATCCAGTAGGAGACAACGCACAAATCACCGAATACCTGCACAAAAAATCAAACAAACTTGCACCCAACGTGACAAAGGGGTTGTCAATCCCTTCACGGTTACTTGCAAAAGTGAGATCTGATAGAGATAGATAAAATATAAAGTAAATATTTTTTTGTATTTTTCGTTTATAGATCGGAAGGTAAAAGATTGCAAGAATAGTAGATCAGAAACTAATATTGTAGATCAGAAACTTGTATGATGGAAAATAGATACGGGGGCCATAGGTTTCACTAGAGGCTTCTCTCAAGATAGAAAATAATACAGTGGGTGAACGCATTACTGCCGAGCAATTGATAGAAAAGCGCAAAGTTATGACGATATCTAAGACAATGATCATGAATATAGGCATCACGTCTGTGTCAAGTAGACCAACTCCTGCCTGCATCTACTACTATTACTCCATACATCGACCGCTATCCAGCATGCATCTAGAGTATTAAGTTTGTAAAGAACGGAGTAATGCATTAAGTAAGATGACATGATGTAGAGATATTAACTCAAGAAATATGATGAAAACTCCATCTTTTTATCCTCGATAGCAACAATACAATACGTGCCTTGTTGCCCCTACTGTCACTGGGAAAGGACACCGCAAGATTGAACCCAAAGCTAAGAACTTCTCCCGTTGCAAGAAGAACCAATCTAGTTGGCCAAACCAAACCAATAATTCGAAGAGACTTGCAAAGATATCAAATCGTGCATATAAGAATTCAGAGAAGATTCAAATAATATTCATAGATAAGTTGATCAGAAATCCACAATTCATCGAATCTTGGCAAACACACCGCAAAAAAGTATTACATCGAATAGATCTCCAAGAACATCGAGGAGAACATGGTATTGAGAATCAAAGAGAGAGAAGAAGCCATCTAGCTACTAGCTATGGACCCATAGATCTGTGGTAAACTACTCACGCTTCATCAGAAGGGCAATGGTGTTGATGTAGAAGCCCTCCATGGTCGAATCCCCCTCCGGCAGGACGCCGGGAAAGGTCCCTAGATGGGATCTCACTGGTACAGAAGGTTGCGGTGGTGGAAAAGTGTTTTCGTGGATGCCCCTATTGGTTTGGGGATATATGGGTATATATAGGCGAAAGAATTAGGTCAGAAGGTGCATGAGGGGCCCACAAGGGTGGGGCGCCCCCTACCCCCCGGGCCATGCCCTTTGTCCTTGTGGCCGCCTCGTGGCTCCTTCGACTTCATCTCCAAGTCTCCTGGTTGTCTTATGGTCCAAGAAAAATCATCGCGAAAGTTTTATTCCGTTTGGACTTCGTTTGGTATTCCTTTTCTGCAAAAGTCAAAAACAAGAAAAAACAGGAACTGGCACTAGGCTCTAGGTTAAAGGTTAGTCCCAAAAATAATATAAAATAGCATATTAATGCATATCAAACATCCAAAATAGATAATATAATAGCATGGAACAATCAAAAATTATAGATACATTGGAGACATATCAAAGAGATGAGAGTTTATGATAGGTACTTAGTAGGCTTGATGTAGAACCTCCCCGGCAACGGCGCCAGAAATTCTTCCTGTTACTTCCTGAGCTTGCATTGATTTTTCCCTTGAAGAGGAAAGGATGATGCAGCAAAGTAGAGATAAGTATTTCCCTCAGTTAAGAACCAAGGTATCAATCCAGTAGGAGGCACAAGCAAGTATCCCATATATGCACCTGCATAAACTAACAAACACTTGCACTCAAGGCGAAAAAGGGGTTGTCAATCCCTTCACGGTCACTTGCAAGAGTGATATCTAATAGAGATAGGTATAAAATATAATAAAAAAGTAAATAAATTCAGCGAGTTATTTTTGTGTTTTTGTTTTTATAAATCTGAAAATATATGATGAAAATAGACCCGGGGGCCATAGGTTTCACTAGAGGCTTCTCTTTTGAATAAAGCACACGGTGGGTGAACAAATTACTGTTGAGCAATTGATAGAAAAGCGCATAGTTATGACGATATCTAAGGCAATGATCCTGAATATATGCATCACGTCCATGACAAGTAGACCGAAATGATTTTGCATCTACTACTATTACTCCACACCTCGACCGACTTCTGCCTGCATCTAGAGTATTAACTTCAGGAGAACAGAGTAACACATTAAGCAAGATGACATGATGTAGAGGGATAAACTCAAGCAATATGATATAAACCCCATCTTTTTATATTTGATGGCAACAATACAAGATGTGCCTCACTACCCCTACTATGCCACTGGGTGAGGACATCGCAAGATTGAACCAATCACAAAGCACCTCTCCCATTGCAAAATAAACCAATCTAGTTGGCCAAATCAGATAGATAGATCGGAGAGAAATACAAAGTTATCAAATCATGCATATAAAAATCCAGAGGAGACTCAAATAATATTCATAGATAATCTGATCATAAATCCATAATTCATCGGATCTCAACAAACACACCGCAAAAGAAGATTACATCAGATAGAACTCCAAGAACATCGAGGAGAACTTTGTGTTGATGATCAAAGAGAGAGAAGAAGCCATCTAGCTACTAGCCATGGACACATAGGTCTTTGGTAAACTACTCACACATCATCGGTAGGGCAGCAAGGTTTATGTAGAGGCCCTTCGTGATCGAATCCCCCTCCGGCAGATCGCCGAAAAAGGCCCCAAGATGAGATCTCATGGGAACAGAGGCTTGCGACGGCAAAAAAGTATTTTTGTGGACGCTTCTGCTGTTTGGGTAATATTTGAGAATATATAGAGGTGGAGCTAGCGTTAGAGGACCCACGAGGGGCCCAGGCCTAGGGGGTGCCCCCCGGGGCGCGCCCTAGAGGCTTGTGGCCTCCTCGGGGCTCTTCCGACCCTGTCTCCAAGTCATGTTTAGGTGTCTTCTGGTCCAAGAAAAATCATCATAAAGTTTTATTCATTTGGACTCCGTTTGATATTCCTTTCTAAAAGAGTAAAAAACAGCAAATGGCACTGGGCACTAGGTTAACAGGTTAGTCCCAGAAAATGATATAAAATCGTACCAAAATACATGTAAAACATCCAAGATAGATAATATAATAGCATGGAACAATAAAAAAAATTATAGATACATTGGAGACATATCATTGATCCCACCGAGACGTCCAACGTACATATCTTTTACATAGGTCGGTGCCACCGAGTTGGGTCAAAAGTGTGTAACGGTTGGATTTCGTGTTGAGGCTATATATACACCCCTCGACCCCCTCTTACTTAGTAAGAGAGCCATTAGAATGTGCCTACACTTCCACTACTCATTTTCTGAGAGAGAACCACCTACTCATGTGTTGAAATCGAGAGTTTCCATTCTTACCATTTGAACCTTGATTGTGAGAGAGAGTTCGGTGTTGGGGAGACTATCATTTGAAGTACAAGAGCAAGGAGTTCATCATCAACACACCGTCTATTACCTTTTGGAGAGTGGTGTCTCTTAGATTGGTTAGGCTTCGCTTGGGATCCTCCGACATGATGTGGAGTTGAACCAAGAAGTTTGTAAGCGCAAGGAGATCACCTACTTTGTGAAGATATACCCGAGTGAGGCAAGTACTTCGTGGACAATGGCCATGGTGGGATAGACAAGGGGTTGCTTCTTTGTGGACCCTTCATGGGTGGAGCCCTCCGTGGGCTCGCACAACCGTTACCCTTCATGGGTTGAAGTCTCCATCAACATGGACGTACGATAGCCCCACCTATCGGAACGACCCCAAAAATCACCGTGTCTTCATTGTGTTTTCCTTCTCCAAACCCTTCCCTTTACTTACATGTGCAATGTCTTACTTTCCGCTGCTATACTCTTAGAATTGCATGTGTAGGGTGTAGCTTGACTTGTCATAATTGCTAAAATTTGCCTACAACTAAAAAGAGGAAAAGGCTAGGTTTTATTTGGTCAAGTAGTCTAATCCCCCCATTAGACATACTTCCAATCCTACAAGTGATATCAGAGCTTTGGTCTCCGTAAGTCTTGTTTCCATTGCTTTGGTCACCATAGCCTTGGTTTCACAACCTAGGAGATTATGGCGTCTAGTGTGGGTAATTATCACCGTGGAGGTCCATATTTTGATGGTACAAATTTTGCTAGTTGGAATCATAAGATGAAAATGCATATACTTGGTCATAACCCCACCATTTGGGTTGTTGTTCGTATGGGCTTGCAAGGTTAATTCTTTGAGGATGGTAGAGAACCGGATCGTGAAGCGACCGCAGAAGAATTGAAGATGTTGCAGTACAATGCTCAAGCTTGTGATAATATCTTCAATGGTTTGTGCCATGATGAATTCAACAAAATCAGCTGCCTTGTGAATGCAACGAAAATTTGGGATACTTTGGTTGATATGCACGAAGGTACCGAGTCTGTCAAGGAATCCCAGTTGGATGTGCTTCAAAGTCAACTTGGCAAGTTCAAGATGAAGATGGTGAAGGAGTCACCGAATGTACTCTAGGCTTGCTCTCATCACAAATGAGATTGTTGGCTTAGGAAGTGAAGAGATGACCGACAAGTTCATCATCAAGAAGATCCTTAGAGCCTTGTATGGAAAATATGATACCGTGTGCACATTGATCCAAATGACGCCCAGTTACAAAGAGCTCAAGCCCAAAGTCATTGGAAGAATTGTTGCTCATGAGATTTCACTCAAAGGAAGAGCTCCACAACAATTCAAGTGGTGCGTACAAAGCTTCAAGTGATGCTCCTACAACATCAAGTGACAAGCTAGTCTCCAATGAGGAGTTAAGTCTAATGGTGAAAAGCTTCAACAAATTCTACAAGAGTAGAAGCAAATATATAAGCTCCAAGTCAAGGTCCTATAATGAGAAAAGATCTTCTAGTCGTGATCATAATTTCTACAATTGTGGAAGACTGATAACCCACAAGTCTAGGGATCGTTTGTAGCCTTCTTCAATAAATAAGAGTATCGAACCCAACGAGGAGCTAAAGGCAGAACAAACAAATATTCCCTCAAGTTCTATCGACCACCGATACAACTCTATGCACACTTGATGTTTGCTTTACCTAGAACAAGTATGAAACTATTTTGCAAGAATAAAACTACGAGTACTTTGCGAGAATAAAATTACGAATAAATTGCAAGGTAACAAAAGTGGATAGCTTTTGTCAACAAGAAAGTCATTTGTCCCTAGGCAATCGATAACAAGTACCGGTAATCATTCTTGCAATTTTATATGAGGGAGAGGCATGAGATAACATACTTTCTCTACTTGGATCATATGCACTTATGATTGGATGCCTAGAAAGCATCTGCAACTACTAAAGATCATAATGGTCGTGAAACCCAACCATAGCATTAAGTATCAAGTCCTCTTTATCCCATACGCAACAACCCATCTACTCGGGTTTAAGCTTCTGTCGCTCTTGCAACCCACCATAAGCGAATCATGAACATATTGCAACACCCTACAACGGGGATCCCTCACGTTTGCACGAGACGGAGGGCACCATTGGATAGCAACATAAATAAAATATAGAATCATACCAACCAAGAACACGATTAACCCATAGGACAAAACGGATCTACTCAAACATCATAGGATAGCCAAATATCATTGGGAAATAATATATGGAGTTGCGCACCATGTTTAAGCAGAGATTATAGTAGGGAGAAGGGATGTTACACCGCTGCATAGAGGGGGAGAGAGTTGGTGTTGACAGTAGCAAGATTGTTGATGTAGATCGTTGTCACGATCCTAGCCCCGGCAGCACTCCGGCGCCACCGGGAGAGAGGGGGAGAGAGCCCCCCTCCTTCTTCTTCTTCCTTGGCCTCCCCCTAGATGGGAGGAGAGTTCCCCCTCTGGTCCATGGCCTCCATGGCGGCGGAGGGGCAGGAGCCCCTCCGAGATCTCCCTCTCTTTTCTCTTCTGTTTTGCGTTCCCCAGATCTGGCCCTTCACGGTTTCTTAAATTTCCAGAGATCCGTAACTCTGATTGCGCTGAAACTTTTACACAATTTTTTCCATAAATTATCTTTATTGCGCCATAAGAAGGGCTCCAAGCAATGTTCGAGGAGGGAACAAGACACCAGGGCACGCCCTGGTGGGTTGTGGGCACTGTGGGCCCCCGTTTGCGTTGATTCCACCTCCCAAAAATCACATAAATTCCAAAATAATTCTCCATAAATTTTTATCACGTTTGGACTTTGTTTGATATGGATGTGCAAAAAAACAAGAACTGGCACTGGGCACTGGATCGATAGGTTAGTCCAATAAATCAAATAAAAAGTTGCCAAAAATATGTGAAAGATGTATAATATTGGCATGAAACAATCAAAAATTATAGATACGATGGAGACGTATCAGCATCCCCAAGCTTAATTCCTGCTCGTCCTCGAGTAGGTAAATGATAAAAACGATAAATTTTGATGTGGAATGCTAGTTGATAGTTGCCCTCTCCTAATGTCGGTTCAAATATAGTCTGATTAATTAATTCGTTTTTGAGCGGCAAAAATAAGCCCCATTCCCGCGGCGAGGCGGGTGGCGGAGGAGGAGGAGAAGGAGCGCACGTGTACCACTCCTCTTCCCAAGCTCCCAATAGCAAGTGGTAGAGCAGCCCTTATAAAGGGGTCTCAACTCTCCTCAACTAGCAAGGTGTGACTAAACTTTCCACCACCTGTCATATCATACATGGGCCTCAAGATTAACCAGGAATCATTGTTTATATGGGCTTAAAGCCCATCTATGATTCAACAATGGCAGCTATGTACATATTTCAGAAGCTGCCATTTTCTTTTCCAGGCAGCCAGATATCAAATCAAAATGATAAATTTGATGTTTATAATTATTATTCATCTGCCGACCTTTTCTTTCCATAGCAGAATCATTCAATTTTTAAATGTTTAGAGATTGTGTTATGAGGATTCTTACCTGAGCATGCAGCCCCCGTATTCTCTCTGGCTCTGGTCCAGCCACTGACCTTTTTTTCTTAGAGTCGTCCCCTCCCCAAGGAAGTGGATCCTCTAACATCCTTAATGGATGTCACGAAGCTACGGTGAAATGCGTGTGTACGAAGGGATGTCAGGATTACTATAGCAACCGATGTGCGGATTTACTGTAGCATGTACAAAAATAAATCGAAAAATAATTTTATTGCACCATAATTTTGTTTGTATGTAATTTTTTTAAATGTATACAATAGATTTTTAATTTGCAAATTAATTATAATCATTTTAGGACACGTTTAGTGGACGCTCACGCGCCAGGTACAACTCCCGAGCGGCCGATGAAAAAAGAAAGTACCTGATCTCTTTGTCCACAAAAACAAATTGACAAACTAATTTGCTTTTTAATATTTTTAAGAAAAAAGCCATAACTTTTGAACCTAACATCGAAATTAAGATCCGCTTTCACAGTAGGAATCGTCGCAACATTCTCTTCAAAACTAGATCGCATATGAGTTGTTTCGGCAAACTTTTTTGTGTGCAATTTATTTTCCGTTTGGTCCAACTGTCTAGAAGTTGATGTGCAACTACCTGATAGTTGATGTGCAACTTTCTCTCTATCAGTGGACGTGTGGTTTTTAACGATGCAAACAAATGTGAACACATTTAATTTGAGTTTTCATTTTTCTAGAAAAAGTTATAACTCCTGAACTGAACATCAAAATTAAGACCCCCTTTCACCATAGGAGTCCTCATGACATGCTCTTCGAAACTAGATCCCACATGGTTATGTTTCGACAAACTATTCTATGTGCAATTTAATTCTCATTTGGTGCAACTGTCTAGCACTTGATGTGCAACTACCTGAGAGCCGATGTGCAACTTTCCCTCTACCCGAGGACTTGCGGTTTTCACTGATAGCATCTCTGCCCCCAAACTACCCCTACCAGTAAGATGTGCAACATTGTCTACTGCCCTGGCTAACTGCCTAGTACAATGTGCAGCTTTGCGGTCCCGCACATGTGACTATGCTGCCACGCATGTGCAACTCTCACAGTCATGCGTGAACTGCTATGCCGATGAGAGTGTGCACCTCCGCGGCCGCACGTGTGACTATGCCAACGAGAGTGTGCAACCCATAGTCAGGTGTGTGCAACTATGCGAACGGCCATGTGCAACTCTGCGGAGATGTGCATACGAAGATGCACCTCCACCCCAAACCTACCCCTTAACAGTGAGATGTGCAACTTCTCTTCTACCTAGGTCAACTGACTAGTAATTGATGTGCAACTTTTCCCCTATCCATGGATGTGCATATTTCATTATTTGCTGCCTCGTCCAATTGACTGGCAGTGGACGTGCAACTTCGTATGCTACCCTGGTCAATTGCCTAACGGTGATGTGCAACTTCCCCGGTAGCCCCCTTGATGTGTGGTTTTCCTTGCTAGCACCTCGTCTGAACCACCCCTGCTAATGAGATGTGCAACTTTAGCGCCTCGTCTATATGCAAATTTTCAGTGTCCCTCATTGATGTGTAGTTTTCACCATGACTATCTCTGCCAGTGAGATATGCAACTTCATCAATTTGCCCCCGCCAACTGCTTAGCAGACCATGTGCAACTCCGTATGTTGCTCCTATGTGATGCCCCCGATTCAATCGTACACTAATCATACACGCAAATGTGTACGATCAAGATCATGGACTCACGGGAAGATATCACAACACAACTCTAGACACAAATTAAAACAATACAAGCTTCATATTACAAGCCAGGGGCCTCGAGGGCTCGAATACATAAGCTCAAATACAAACGAGTCAGCGGAAGCAACAATATCTGAGTACAGACATAAGTTAAACAAGTCTGCCTTAAGAAGGCTAGCACAAAAGCAACATCGATCGAAAAGGAAAGGCCTCTTACCTGGGAGCCTCCTAACTACTCCTAGTCGTCAGCGTTCGTCACGTAGTAGTAGGCACCCTCGGGGTAGTAGAAGTCGTCGTCGGTGGCGTCTAGATCCTGGGCTTCGCCATCTGTTTGTAGCATCCGAGAAGAATGGAAAGAGGTGGAAAAGGGGAGCAAAGCAACCGTGAGTACTCATCCAAAGTACTCGCAAGAAAGGATCTACACTACATATGCATCGGTGTCAATGAAATGGGTAGTATTTGTAGACTGGACTGCATAATGCCAAAAGAGAAGGGGAAAGCCTAGCCTATCGAAGACTAGCATCTTCAAGCAGCTCCAAGCATCTTGCAGCATTCATAAGAGTATATAATAGCAGTTTATATATAGCAAACATGTTGTACCATTAGTGCCCAGAGATCACTTCCTCGAGTCCCTGCGAGGAAACAATCCCGGAGCCATCATTTCCATTACATGCCTCAGCATTCAGTATCCAGTTCTAGTTGTATCGATCGAGATACAACTCTGAGTGTCCGTTACCGTAGCACATGCTATCTATAGATGTTTTCTTCCCTGCAGGGGTGCACCAACTTACCCACGCTCGATCAACTCCGGCCGGACACACCATCAGGTCATGACCGGCCTCGACTGATCAACACACTGTAGTCCTACATAGGCTCAACAGAGAGGCCAGCATGCCGGTCTATATCCTAAATGCGAAGGGGTCATGGGCCAATCGCCCTTTGCAATCCTGCATGTTGCGAGGGCGGCCGGTGAGCAGACCTGGCAACCTCCTTTAAATAAGGCAAGTGCTTACACAGTCTAACCCGACGCGCGCCACTCCATCGCTAACGTTAGTGAACTTTCGGCTGATACATACGATGTA
The DNA here is from genome assembly GCA_963921465.1 of Triticum timopheevii. Lineage (NCBI taxonomy): Eukaryota > Viridiplantae > Streptophyta > Magnoliopsida > Poales > Poaceae > Triticum > Triticum timopheevii. Next base: position 442,119,395 of record OY997274.1, on the reverse strand, counting down.
GAGTGCCCATACTTATTCCCGCGTGGTGGTTAGTGCTATCAGGCCAGAGGCCCCTCGGATCAAATATCCAAACCGTTAGTGTGTTGGTAGTGCGGTCACGACCAGAGACTCATGAAAGATGTGACCCCGTCGCCCCGTCTCGAGGACATGCGGCAAGGGCTAAGAATGCCCGGCCACGCCTCGTATTCAACTCTTGGGTACCCTCCAGGTCAACCCTTCTCCACATCACTTGCGGGTACCCCTCAGGGTCGACCCGCCTTTCCAAGTAAGAGTTGTAAAGTACAAGTATCCGTGTGTCCAAACACCAGGAGGAAACCCCAAGGAATCACCCTCGATGGATTCCACTCGATGTAATCATCAAGGTGAACATAGGAGGAACCACCCTCGAGGTTCATACTTGAGGGGTTACACGACAGTGTCGTTATCGGGAGTGGAGAAGGAGGAATCACCCTCGATGACCATAACCAATGAACTAACCTACAAGGTTAACATCAGAAGTGCTGATGAGGTATCACCCTTGGCACTCGATAGTAACCAAGTAGTGTCGAGCAACTAAGGGAAAGTGATGTGCGGTGCCGAGGCCTGATCTTCGACCATGTTGCTCGAGTCGTCAATGATGAAGAAGGGGCAACAAGGACAAGGAGGGGGTCACTGATGGATCACTAACCAACCTATACTAAGCAGTTTAGGATAAGCAGGTAAGGTACAACAGAAGGTACAAAAGTAGGTTATGTATCAGAATAGGAGCAAACAATTACAGTAGCAAAATCTAATGCAAGCATGAGAGAATGGAATGGGCGATATCGGGATGATCAAAAGGGGGGGCTTGCCTGGTTGCTCAGCGGCAAAGGCAGGGCCGTTAGTGGTGTCGTCGGTGACGTAGTCGATCATAGGGACAACATCGGTCTCGGGGTCTACCGGAGAGAAGAGGGGGAAGAAACAATAAATATAAAGCAAACAAAGCATCATAAAGCATAACATGGAAATACGCAGTGTTAGGGGTGAACTAACGCAGTGTTAGACATTGCAGACGGAGAGGGAAAACATCTGGAGGGGTTTTCCCGACGTCTGACATTTTCCGCACATATGAAAAGAGAGGGGACGATTCCATGTTCAGCATGCTAGGGGCATGTGACCGATGAACGGATCGCGTATTCGGATTTGCTGGATTTTTCTGAGCATCTTTCATGTAGAAAACATTTTCATCTGTGTTACGGTTTATTTTCTATGTTTTTCTAAAGTTTTAATAGTTTTCTGAAATGATTTAAATCAATAGAATTAAAAGAAAAGGAATATGATGCCAGCATGACATAGAGATGACGTCAGCAGTCAACAGCCGGATTGACCAGGTCAAACCTAACCAGTGGGGCCCACATGTTAGCCTCTGTTAAATGATAGAGTTTATATTAAACTAATCTGAGGTTAAACAGCTATTGGGCCCCATGTGTCAGTGGATAATTAGGTTAAATAATTAAGCTTATTTAGGAAATGTTTTAATTTGACTAATTAAGCGGTGGGGCCCGCACGTCAGTGGCACAAGGCTGCCCAGTCAGCTGTTGACTTGGTCAAACTAGTCAACAGGACCCAGCGGGCCCACACGTCAGTCTCACAGGGGAGATCACGCGGCGCTACGTCAGCACCGGCGCCGGAGCAACGCCGGTGACCATTTTGCGCGGCGGCGCACGGTGGCGCGCGGCGGACATCACTGGAAATCATGCACAGAGCACGGGGAGGGTCGTGCGTGGGTGCGTTGGAAAGAGCGAGCGATGGAGAGGCGATCTGCGGCGGTGGTGTGGCCTGAGGAGCACCGTAGCAACGACGGCGAGCTCATTGGCGGACGGCGGCGCTCGGGAGTGATGACGATTGGTGATGCGGGCGCGCTAGCAAGCAAATAAATGGCCAGACGGCTTCTACGCGACGCGACGAGCGTGACGGTGGCATGCACAGGACCCAAAGGTCATCGTGGCTACGCTAGTGATGAGCGCGAGCGGCAGAGTGTTCGGTCGTCAGTGGCATCGGTGGTTATGAAACGCGGGCGAGCTAACGTAGAGGGGGAGGAGAAGCGGGAGCTCACATCAGAGCTGTAGGGAGTGGCAGCGAGCTTGGGGAGGGCGCGAGGTAGCCGGAATCAGCGACGAACGCCGGCGACCCGAAGGTTGAAGATGAGCGCGTTCCGGTCGGAAGAGAGGCGCTCGGCTCGACCCCGATGGCATAGGCGATGTGGACGATGATGAGGAAGCCAGTGAGTACGTCGAGGAGGTGAACGGGGCTCGGTGGCCGCGAGCTTCACGGTGGCGAGGCCATGGCGGCGGCGGGAGGAAGTGGCAGATCTGGGCAAGGAGGATCTGGTGGGGAGAGGGAGAGGCGGAGTGGGCGAGTTGGGAGGGAGCCCGAGGCATCGGGGCTGCCCTTATCCCTTCGCCGGTGATGTGGCAATGCAGGGCACCACGCCGGGTCCGGTGGAAATGAGCTGGGGGGGCTCGGTCGCGTGAACAGAGAGAAGGAGAGGGATGACCAGGGAGGGGGAGTGGGCCGGCCTAGCTGGGTCGGCTGGCTGGGTGGGCCGAAGCCCAAGTGGGGCAGTGGCTTTCTCTCCCCTCTACTTTTCCTTCTCTTTTTTTAATAAATAGAGAAATAAAGGAAGTTAATTGAGCTTCCAAATATCTTAAATAAATTATGGAACTGGGCCCATAAAATCCAAGGCATTTTTTGCCAGTGCCACAAATAGTTTGGTGGCTAGGGGATGTCATTTACATTTTCACAATTAAAATGACATTCAAAAATGCTGAAGTTGCAATGAAATAATTGCTACTGTCCATCTTAGCTCAATGGTGATGTTGTTTTCCTTAACAATTAAATGTTATGGAATTTTACCTAAATGATGAACATTTTTCTAGCAAGTTTTGTGCAACTTCATATTTCACTTTGAATTTGAATAGAATTCAGAGAAGGGACTTGAGTTGAGATATTACCCCAACATGATTAATCTTTGTAAATCAAGATGACTTGGCACTGATCATAAGGGATTACTGTAGTGTGATGCTGGGGATGTTACATCCTGCCAACTAAAACTACACATCCACAAATAGGAAGGGAAAGGAGTTGTACATTGACTACTAGGCGGTAGGCTGGAACATCCGACTAAGTTGCACATATCACTGGTAGGGTAGATGGGGTACGGTGTGTCAACAGTGAAAAACTACACACCACGAGTAGGGGGTTGCACATACATTACTAGGTATTAGGCCAAGACAGTAGACTAGTTGCACAAGGCAAAAAGTTGGTTGTCATGAATCACTACTAGGAAAAAGCTTATATGCAAACACTTATCAATAGTGCTTGTTAAAGCGAAGCACTACTACTACATAGTAGTAGCGCGTGTCAGGGCAGCGCGCTACTAACATAAAGATAGCAGTAGCGCGTTCACCACAAAACGCGCTGCTACTATGATGACCGGAACGGTTGCTGCCAGGCTTGGTATAGTAGTAGCGCGCTTCTAAGGACCGCGCTACTGCTAACAAAATAGGAGCAGCGCATTTTAGGGTGACAGTGCTGCAACTAACAAAAGGAAAAGAAAGGAAAAAAAGAAAAGGAAAAAGAAAAGGAAAACTAAAGAAAAAGAAAAAATGAAAGCAATAGCAGCAGCGCGTTTCTACGAAAGCGTTGTAGCTACTTTAGCTATAGCGCGTTCTCCCAACACGTGCTATAGCTAACTTACCTATAGTCGTAGCGCGTTTATGTGAAAAGAGCTATAGCTAAGTAGCTATAGTGCTTGTTTTGTAAAACCGCTACTACTATGTTTGACTTACCGCTTCACGGGTGTCCCTCCTTCCCCCAATTCCCCAATCTTCTCGCCAGATCCCCAACCTCTCTCCCTCGCCTTCCCTACGCTCCCTCGTCGCCCTACCTCCGCCGCCGCCATCGCCGCCACCGGAGCCGCACGCCATCGCCGCCATCGTAGCCGTGCGCCCGCGGAGCCACCTTCGTCCGCTCCTCGCCGCCCCTGCTCCCTCGTCGTCCATCCTCTCTGTAAGCCCCACACCCCTCCCTCTAGGTTAATTAACTTAGGTGAATTTAGTTCATTAGATTAACTAAGTGAACTAGCTAGGTTAATTTAGGTAAACTAACTAGGTTAGGTAACTAAGTGAACTAGCTAGGTTAATTTGGTTTACTAACTAGGTTAATTAGATGTTTTTTAGATGTTTGGTTAACTAATTTGGTTAACTAACTAGGATATGTAACTAAGTAGATGTTAATTAGGTTAGGGCAGTAGTGGCACTGTTAATTAGATGTTTTTTAGTTAGGGAAGTAGGTTAGGTAACTAAGTAGATGTTAATTCGATTAGGTAACTAAGTAGATCTTAATTTAGGTTAATTTGGTTAACTAACTAGGTTAGGTAACTAAGTACATGTAAATTAGGTTACGGCAGTAGTGGTACTAGTAGATGTTAATTAGATGTTTTTGAGTTAGGGAAGTAGGGTTTTACTAGGTCAATTAGGTGAAGTTAAATGAATGACCTAAATGAATGAAATTAGTAGTTAACTGAATTTTTAGGAAAAATTTGTAAATGCTTAAGTACTTAACTAGATATTATTTTTTAGGACAAACTTGTATATGCTTAAGTAGTTAACTAAATATATTATAGGGTTGTATATATAGTTGCTTAAGTACTTATATAGTTGTTCTGCACCCAAAGTATGCTTAAGTAGTTGTATGACTCCTAGGGTTCATCAATGGGTGCTTAAGTAGTTGTAGATGCTTAAGTAGCTAGCTAGGGTTCATCTAATTAGTTAGTACTTGTAGATGCTTAAGTACTAGGGCGGTAGGGTTAGGGCAATAGGACATAATTTGAATTGAGTTCTAGGGTTCATAATTTGAAATTTGTGTAGATTTTCTTGAAGTGTGAAACATTGAAGCGGTCATGATATATGAAAATTCCTCGATTGTGCCCAAGTGGCCTTTTGTTGTTTCCCGGGAATGAAGCCGAGTGGCCTATGTTTTTCCAGAATGTTGATTCATTTCCGTTCTGGCAAATTTCAGGTGCTCGATTTGTCCACTTTTTAGCAAAGGTCATGCCGAAATTTTCCGTGAATTTCGGGATGACTTGTGCTACAAACTAGGACATATCGAGTGCCCGAGATTTGCCGCACCGGGAAGGAATCAACATTCCTGCAAAACATAGGCCTTTTTTGTCATTATTCATTTTATTAGGTCTAGAATTGATTGACTAGATTTAATCGTAGGAAACATGGCTAGCAACGATGAAGGACAAGATTCTGGTGATTGCGACGACGTCTACCTCAGACGAATATTTGAACCTTGCCAACGATCAACGGTTGTTGTTGCTGGGCCCACCTGTCACATCCGAGACTGACATCGATACCGGTGCGGGGACTGGCGTTGAGACCCAGACCGGCACCGAGACCGGCACCGAGAATGGCAAAGCCATAGAACCAAAACCGAAGAGGAGATGTCGACGCCCAAACCATCTCCTCACTACTAGACAAGTGGTCACGGAGGTAGACGACAACAATTTTGAGCCAAAACTGCTTGTGGAAGCACACTCCTGCTATGGCAATCAAATAGGCTGCATCATATGGGCGTGCATCACCATCAATGATGAGAAACTAAAGAAGATACCAAATATGAAGCACTCCCTCCTAACCCTGCAGCACCAGATATTCTTGTTCCCGGGCCGGGATGAAATCCACAGAAAGACCCGGCAATGAAGAAGATAAATAAACACGCCATGACCAAGTTTAGCGACGCGTTAGCCGCCTGGAAAGTAAGGGTGAAAGCAAGGATCATCGACAAAAAGGAACCCTTCTCCGAGATTGTAAAGGATAATCCGACAATCATGGAAGAGCAGTTTCAAATATTCAAGGCGGCTTGCGATGCCGAAGATGCCAATGAAAAGTTGAAGTACATGAAGGGGCTTCAAGAGAGGAACATGGGGCGCCACCACCTCGGAAGCCATGGTTACGCGGGGAAGAGGTCCATATGGGCCAAGGAGGACGCGGAACACGGAAGTCTGGGAATCCCAGGCCCCTTGGCGGATTTCACCGTCTCGTGGGAGCATGACGTCCTCAGGGCCCGGTACCATTGAGACTCGGTCAAGAAGGTTTTTGAGACGGACCTGGTCACGACAGAGTTCATGAGACTGTTGGTAATTTTAGTTTCTGATCAATTCGACTGCACGTTTAGTCATATTTGTAAACGATCCTTGTTCCTTTTGCAGAGAGAGCAGCACAGGATTGCGGTGAAAGCAACTCGCCGTTTGAGGCGTTGGTGAGGCCCAAGTGGGACACAACATTCAACCGGGCATTGAACATATTGAAACGACTCCCGGTGGACACTCGACCATTGTATGGACGCGTGCACGGTGTCGGAGACAGCGCCACATGGAAGGAGTACTACAATGAGACCACAGAGGAGAGAAAGAAAAGACGGAGGTTAACTGAAGAAAACACCGACAATAAGGTTGACATTGCGGTTGAGAAGAATTCAGCTAAGACAGTCGCAACACCGGTAGCTGCCATAAAACGGGAGCTGACAGTCTTAGTTCCGACTATCGTCGATTGGAGCAGGCGAAATCCAAAAAAAGAAGCAGCAGACGTTCCCCTTGCCGACTTCTTTAGGAGCAGCTCGACTAGCGTTGCACCAGCACCTGCTCCTCCACCGGCTCCCGCACCTGCTCATAGCAGCCCGTCCTCCATCTCGGACGTGCTCGGTGGTGCTTCTTCTTTGGCTGAGCTCAATGCCCTCACGGTACCTGTCACACCGGCCCTCTTCAAAAAATGTATAATCTCCTGTTTCCGTTGCCTTTTGGATGTCTCACATCGCAAACATGTCCTTGCAGGCCAACGCCCCGTGCACCATATTGTACGACATCAATGACCAGAAGGTGGATGTGGGGAAGGCAATGATAATGAATCCCAAGGAACAATTGTTCCATAGTCGGCTGATCGCCCCTAATGTCTTCAAGGTTTCCGTGGCCAGTGTCAAACCAGGCGACGAGAATTTGGTTCCTCCGGTACTAGGGGGAGATGACGACGAGACCCCACGGCAGCTTGGCGATTGCAAGACATGGGTCCTGTTGTGGCCAAAGAGTCTGCTTCGTCTGGAGGCGGCCGGGAGCACACCCACGACCACGCAGCCTCCACAAGGTATGAACATCAGCACCCCACCTACCCAATTAGCGTCGCCTGTCGTGCTAGGTGACAGCGGACTGGGTGAGGAAGAGGCTCCATTAGTCGCTGATGATGTCGCCATAGATGAGGATGAGGATGACGATGACACTCAACAGTATCTCAATATTGGCGCCATTGATGATGGAGGATTGATGGCTCAGTAGTATGAGTACTCAGGGTTTGAGCGTCATGAGTCGGTGCCTGGATTGCCGCCTCCGGATCCTGAACATACTATTCCACCAAAGAAGCATCGGAAGAGAGCGAGGAAAGGCAACAATAATGCTGCTGCTATGATCCAACTATCGGTGTCAAACCAGCAGATCTCGGGTGGGGGGGCCAAGCTGTGCATCTAAGGATCAATGGTAACAGGAAGCCAGGGGACACAGTGTTTACCCAGGTTCGGGCCCTCTTAAGGGAGGTAAAACCCTACTAAGGGAGTCCTGGATTAGGGGGTATCCGGACAGCCAGATTGTATACATCGTCCGGACTATTGAAGCGTGAAGATACAAGACTCAAGACTTCGGCCCATGTCCGGATGGGACTCTCCTTTGCATGGAAGACAAGCTTGGTGATCCATTTCCTTCCTTGTAACCGACTCCATGTAAACCCTAGCCCTCTCCGGTGTCTATATAAACCAGAGAGGTTGGTCCTTAGAAGGCCGATCACAATTACAATCATACCATCATAGGCTAGCTCTTAGGGTTTAGCCTCTATGATCTCGTGGTAGATCTACTCTTGTACTACCCATATCTTCAATATTAATCAAGGAGGAAGTAGGGTTTTACCTCCATCGAGAGGGCCCGAACCTGGGTAAACATTGTGTCCCTTGCTTCCTGTTACCATCAGCCTAAACGCACAGATCGGGACCCCCTACCCGATATCCGCCGGTTTTGACACCGACATTGGTGCTTTCATTGAGAGTTCCTCTGTGTCGTCGCTGCAGGGCTTGATGGCGCCTTCGATCGTCAACAACACGGTCCAGGAGGAGACTTCTCCCCCCGGACAGATCTTTGTGTCCGGCGGCTTTGCACTGCAAGCCAATTCGCTTGGCCATCTGGAGCAGATCGATAGCTACGCCCCTGGCCACCCACCACCCACTTCGCTGCCACGATTGATGATTTAACCGACGCGCTTGACTTCGACCTCGAAGGCATTGACGGTATGGACGACGATGCAGGGGAAGATTCAGAATCTCTGGGGCACTAGACTACTACCTCGTCACACGATATATACATGGTGGATACGCCCAAGGAGGGCGACGGCGGCAATCCGGAAGATAAAACCCCCGGGCAAAAGCCAAAACGGCGACGCAGATGCCGCTCCAAGTCTAGCAACAGTAAAAATAGCGACAAGAGCGCAAGAAGGATCGACATACCAGTAAACTCCGAAGGCAATAACGACCATGAGGACCCAACGATGGAGCAGGACGAGCCAGGTCACGTCGAACCAAGTTCGGAGCAGATGCCAGATCACAGTGATCTAGAGGGACGAGTTCATCAAACCGGCCCAAGACAAGAAGACAGTCTGGACGATGATGCATTCACCATTCTAGAAGAACGCGTGGAACGAGATAACCTCCACAGAAAACTTATGGCCACAGCGAGAAGTCTAAAGAAGTAGAAGCAACGACTCAAAGCCGCAGAGGAAACACTCAATCGCAGATGGAATAAAGTGCTAGACACTGAAGAAAGATACGGCGACGATTGCCATACAAAGAGCTATCCAAAACGCAAGCTACTACTAGAATTCAACGACGAGGCCGTTCCACCCAAGACTAATACGACCAGGAGGCCCAACGTACCGCTCCACAGCCGCAATGGAACGGCCACTGACGCCGTGCACAATCTACGTGAGCACTTGGACAAGCAAGCCGGTGCGGATAGGTCCATCTACGGATCTAAAGGACAAACCCTGGCGAGGGACTATGGTCACCAGAATGATCATACAAGCCAAATACTAGTTCAAAATAAACACTGGACACAACAACAGCCGACCGCATGCCACAGCGTGTCCAGATACAGAGGGGCTGCTCACCCCCTGTGCTTCACCGATGAAGTACTGGACCGTGAATTCCCACAAGGTTTCAAACCTGTGAACATAGGGGCATACGACGGAACGACAGATCCAGGGGTCTGGATCGAGGATTTTATCCTACATCACTACAAAAAAAAATACACTTCCGTGATGATACATGTTTGTCATAGTAGGTCGCGTTTTTTGTCATGCATGTACATCCATGACAAATTTATGACAGAATCAAGATAGTCATACATGTGCTGTCGTAGAAGTGTTCGATGACATTACCAAAATTATCATCACGGAAGTGTCCACTTCCATTGCGATAAATCGCGCGTCACAGAAGTGCTTTCGTCAAGGGTGACGGACATGTGGCATCCATCATAACGGAATGCTGTTAAGCTATCGGGTCGGGTTTTGGATCCGATAACCCGTTAACAGCCTCGACCAATGGGGATTTTCCACGTGTAAAATCATCATTGGCTGGAGGAAACACGTGTCGGCTCATCATTGGGACATATGTCATCCACTCATTGGACAGAAGGCGCCTATGATACGTCGACACGTGGCACGACCCAATAGAGGCCCATTCCTGTGAAAAGGCCGTCCCGTTTGACTTGGTCAAAAGGTGACGGGCCGGCACATGGAAAGCCTGTTAACGGCCTGTTCGCATATAGCCCATTTACAGCCCGCTAACCCAAGGCCTATTATGCCCTATCCAAATTAGGCTCAGTAGCGTCATCTGGGCCATCCAATATGATTCCAGCCCGTTTTCACTTTTGGCCCATATATGGCCCATGACGTCTTTCGGCCCATATGAGGCCCTATGTAACTCTTGGCCTATTAACGGCCTGTGGTGAAACTGGCCCGCAATGAACAGTGTATTACTTTAGACCCATTAACGGCCCATGGTGAAACTGGCCCGTAATGAACAGTGTACCGCTTTATACCCATTAAGGGCCCGTTATTCAGTTGGTTCGTTTACAGCCCATGTTATCTTTCGGCCTTCTCAGAGCCCATTTATTCTTGGGCTTATTTGCAGCATTCGGTTACTTACGGCCCGTTACTGTCATTTTCTGCTTGTGAGCCAAATTCAACCCGTCTTTACAGTCGGCCCGTTTGTGGTCCGTCAGTCTGTTGGGCCATTTTCATAGAATCACCAAATACGGCCTATTAACGGCCCGTTATGGTCAGCCAATAAAACGTATGATTTCCATTATAGGCCTGTCTATGGCCCATTAAAGGCCAGTACAAGACCCATAAATGAGTCGGCGGCCCATGGACCCTGCGAGACGTAGAAGGCCCATGGACCCTACGAGACGTAGAAGGCCCATGGACACTGCGAGACGTAGAAGGCCCATGGATCCTGCGAGACGTAGAAGGCCCATGGATCCTACGAGACGTAGAAGGCCCATGGATCCTACGAGACGTAGAAGGCCCATGATCGGGCGAGTTGGCCCCCGTTTGAATGATATAGCATATTCAAAGAATTATCGTACTCAATACTATCACCTCTAAAAAGCATACACTGTACAACAAAGAGATCAAGGCATAGAAAGGTAGAATAATCCTACACTATACAATAAAGAAATTACAGATGATTATACCCACTAGGCATTATGGTACGGCACAGGTGATAATAAAGCATACACAAACATCAAATTACATACACTGGGCAAATACGGCTCATACATCATGGACGCGCATCAACTTAACTCCATTTGAACTATAATCTCTTCAGAAAGTAGGATTGGCCGGATTCAGATAGCACAAATTTCAGCCTGCAAAATCTCCAATTCCTTTATGGTTACCTCAGTGTCTTGTTTAATTTTTTTGACTCCTGCATCTAATACCTGCATGTCCAGTCTCAACTTGTTGATTATACGTTGACAATCATGTACACGTTGTCTTGCCACCTCTAGTTGATGCTCGAGAACATCAGCACATTCCAATTCCAATCCATAATCATTCGGTAACGGCCATGCCGCACTGCTCGCAAATTTTTGTATTGATGTCATTTCATCCTGAAATGTTTCTGTAAGTACACATGACTAGGGCAAAAATATAGTTACAACAGTGAAGCGAACAAGACACTATTTTGTACTACATGGCAAAACAGGACTAACAATAATGTTACACGTCACTTTCACAAAAAAAATGTTACACGTCATGAAGCATAAGAAGGTGATATTTTAAAAATTATAAAAAAGATAGTCTGTGCAGCCTGCATACAGAAATCCCTCTTAGCTCACTAGAGGAGCATGATGTTGGGGCCCAATCGAAAACACAGACAAGTTACAAATTTAGACAGCACGTTGCATACAAGTAAGCAAGCAGTTGGCCATTCTGTACCTCAATTAAAGTCTTAGGGAGCATAATGAACATCAGAGGGTTTCATACAAACATACTACAGCAGGCAAAACTATGCAATCATTAGCATAGTATAAACTAGATTGTGAGCCTCATGCAATAATAGTTGGTTAATAGACTTCAAAGCTTCAGGCTCACTTCAGCAGAGTAATTAAATGGTAAGGCCTTTAATTATGTCAACTAATAGTGATACGAGTACCGAACATCAGGCACAATTATTTGGGCATCTCATTAAGTGAGGAAAAATAAAGCAATTGAAAAGAGAAAATTAACTATGCCTGAAACAAACAAGGAATTGAACTGTTGAGTTGCACACAGTGACTTACCTTAGCAGGTTGAAGAGGCTCAGCTTAGCTCCTACTTCTCTTGCAAGGCTCCTTCCTAACATCTTGTACTTGGAAATCCTCAATCTTATCTTCATTGCACCCCCTCTACAAGGTGACACAAACTAGTTACTCGTCTGCTTGGAAGATAAATATGCATACTTTCTAGTCTGTGAACACAAAAGGATGAGATTATAACAAAACAGCACCACATAATGAAACATGTTGCATCTCTTGCACTTGCACACAATGAAATGAGCATTTACTATGTCTGCACTATGTAAAAACTAGGCATACCTTTGAACTGGATCTCCAGGTACTCTTGGAGAGCCTACTGTAGTGTACAGCCAAACCTTTATTCACCTATGAGTTAGACAAGGCCCCACTACAGCAGCCCTTAGTGTTTAAACCGTTGACAAGCTCTGTTAGAGTGTTAGGTCAAGAACAGCAAGTAGTCAAACCAAACAGTCCTAGTATGGCTGGCTGATGCAAACAAGCAATTGAACAGATGTGTGAGCAAATCTTACATATCAAGAAAAGAAGCAAAGAAGGAGGCTTAAAGACCATCACTTGACTGACCAGATTTAAGGGGCATTTAAACATCATGTGCAATGTATGAACTAACATAAACATTGCATATTCCAGATTCTACAATGGAATGCACATGTATTAGGTTATGCCATGTATGGTGATGCCTAAATGTACAGATAGCAGGCAGGAGTGATTCATCATTGCACGCACAATTGAATTGCAGGTTAAGGGCCAGTTCGATTCTGCCTTTTCAGGGTATATTTTCAAAATAAGCCATAAAAGATGTAAAGAAGTCATTTTTGAGTTATGGGCTTGGGCTTAACTAATTTCCTTTGGAGGGGGGTGTTTCGGGTAGAACCTCACTAAAAATTGAAGGGAAGGGGAATAGTGAAATGACTCTGTTGTCTGCCTATATTACACTCAAAATGCAACTGCTGACGCCTATGTCACACCTGACCCTCAAGTAAAAACAAACACGCAAGCATTCATTGCCCTGCCCGCTTGCATCTCCTCTCCCCTTTCCCTCTACCTCGATCCCCTGCCTGCAGCACTAGGGTTCCTCCAGCGAGCCGTCTCCACTGGTCCCATCTGGCCTGGTCCTCGACGATGCAATGTCTAGCTAGGCTACATGGCCGGCGGGTAGGGGCAAATCTCCCTGGCTGCTCCTCCCTCTGGCGCCGCCCCTCATTCTCATGGTCTCCAACAGCTGCTCCACTGTGGTTCGTCCAACGCACTACTCCAGCGGGCACTGCACAACTACGGCTGATGACACACTGCGGCAGAAGGCACCTTGTGCCCCCTCCCCTCCTCCCAGGCCATGGCCTTGAGGTGTTGTTGAAGGATGAGCTCATCCAACAAGGTGAGGATCTCCTCTGATTTTTTGCCAAATTTTCATTCTGATCCACTATACGATGAATTGCTATGAGCTGCTTCTGCTGCTGCTATATGATGCATTGCTATGAGCTGCTCCTGCTGCTGCTATATGATGAATTGCTATGAGTTGCTGCTGCTGTATGATGAGTTGCTATGAGCTGCTGCTGCTGCTATATGATGAATTGCTATGAGCTGCTGCTGCTGCTATATGATGAGTTGCTACAAGCTGCTCCTGCTGCTGCTATATGATGAATTGCTATGAGCTGCTCCTGCTGCTGCTATATGATGAATTGCTATGAGCTGCTGCTGGTATATGATGAATTGCAGACTACTGCTGCTGTATGATGAGTTGCTATGAGCTGCTGCTACTGTTATATGATGCTTTCAGGTGGTGCTGCTATATGATAATAACCAGCCACTTGGACCATCGAATTTCAACAAATAATTGTTCTTCATTTAAATGTGGGTCATGCGTTCTTCGTTTAAATTAGGCAATGGGATCTCTATGGAAAACATTGACCAAAGTAGATTGTGCCAAGTAGATGGTATCTTTGTATTTGCATTTTGAGCAAATAGTGATGGTCTGTTTTCCTATCATATTAATTACTGCACTGGGTTCAATTTGTGATGTTTGCAAGTCAAATTAATTTCCATATGTGCAGCAAAATGAAAAATATATATAATGCAATCTAGACTTTCCACTGATCATACCAAACATAAGCTGAAAATGCAATGAAAAGAACTGGTTGGCGTATTACATGGAGCTTATATTCACAGGTGCTTATTTTCTTAGGATAACTCGTAATAACTGTCCCTAAGAAACTTGGCTAATAGAACTGGCATACAAATAACATGTCACGATGATTGCAATGGAGGAGTGACGTACCATAGCACACTGTATAGGCTCACCGCTACCTCTCCTTATTTTGTGATGTTCCATGAAATTGGCACATACATCTTGTACTTTTTCATTGTGTAACCCTATCTGCAAGTTGACACGGCTAATTTCAGACATCTCTACATGATACTACATTGCATATCCCTTGCGCATATTTAAACCACCAATTAACGATTGTGTGCGTACCATAAACTAGCCTGACTCTGTATGCTGGACTGGCAGGCACTCTAAGGGAGCCTAATGTAGTGCACTGGAATTCCTACATGCCACCTACCATTTTGTGTAATGTACTGCCCATGTTCCTAAATATATGTCTTCGTAGAGATTCCAGTATGGACCACATACAGATGTATATAGATGCATTTTCGAGTGTAGATTCACTCATTTTGCTCCATATGTAGCCTATAGTGGAATCTCTAGAAAGACTTATATTTAGGAACGGAGGTACGAGGTAGTATCATGTATGACATCTACATATCTAATTTAGCAGCCAGTAGTAGAAATCATTGTCTACACAAAGGGATTACTGGTCGAAAATCCTAGTGAGGGAGTCCTGGACTAGGGGGCGTCCGGATGGCCGGACTATAGCCTTTGGCCGGACTCCTGGACTATGAAGATACAAGATTGAAGACTTCGTCCCGTGTTCGGATGGGACTTTCCTTGGCGTGGAAGGCAAGCTTGGCGATACGGATATGTAGATCTCCTTCCATTGTAACTGACGCTGTGTAACCCTAATCCTCTTTGGTGCCTATATAAACCGGAGGGTTTTAGTCCGCAGGACAGGAAAACAATCATACCATAGGCTAGCTTCTAGGGTTTAGCCTCTCTGATCTCGTGGTAGATCTACTATCGGATTTCGGGTTCCGGCAGACCCTTGAGGTCCGAACACTGGGGTGCGCATGGAGATTTCGCCCTCTATCTACCTGCTCTTCGCCGAATCACTAGGAACTAACTACGAAAGAATCAACACATGAGACACGGGGTTTATACTGGTTCAGGCCACCATGGTGGTGTAATACCCTACTCCAGTGTGGTGTGGTGGATTGCCTCTTGGGCTGATGATGAACAATACAAGGAAGAACGGCCTCGCGAGGGTCTGTTCTTGACTGACGCGATGAACTGCTAGGAGGAGTTCAGTCGCTCTATCTATTGATTTCTTGGTGAGGGTCTGGATGCCTCTACCCTGGGGGTGGCTAGTCCTATTTATAGGCAAAGGCCCTGGGCCTCTCCCCAAATATTGAGCGGGAAGGGCGCCAACAATTGGCCATTTTGAAGGGGAACAGTGGGTACACCTATCCTGACTAAAGTTGGTCCTCGCCTGTCAAAGGCTCTGGTGGTGACGCCTGCTTGGGCTCCACAATGACTTCCTCCCTGCCGTTGGGCTGGTCTTGGTTTGTTGCACTGAAATGGGTGCCTTTGCTTGATGCTCTCGCCTGCGCTTGCTCCCTTTGCACCAAAGAGGAAAGGAGGACACTACGCGGGCTAGCGCCCTTGGTCGTCATGGCTTGCGTCATGGGCACCTCGCGAGGTACCCCGCCTTGAACTCTCCGCCTCCTCGTGAGCCAGCCTGATGAGGCTGCGCCTGAAGAAGCTCCTTGTCGTCCGCCCCACGAGGCTTGGCCCCTCGCGAGGGTCTTGAGCTTGTGTTGATGAAGATGGGCTGTGCTGGGCCCCCTTTGAGCCACGCTGCAGGCTGCAGGCAGGCAAGTCTGGGGACCCCCATTCCTAGAACACCGACCGTAGCCCCTGGGCCCACGGCACGCCCGGACTTGGCCGAGCACAGAGGCGAAAGGGAAAGTCCGAAGCGTCGCGGGCCCTAACAGCCTGCGGCCTTGGGCGCCACGTGGCGGTTGATTGGACGTGGGCGCCTCTGCAACCGCACGAGTTGATAAAGGAGCGGCATCTGTCCCTTGCCTTCTTTGCTTTCTCCAGTTGCTTCTCAGATCCCCTTTCCCGCGCCTCTCCTTCCCGCCTCCGAAATCTTCAGATCTACTCCGTCCGCGCACCCTAGTCAGACATGGCGCCTCGCCAAGCCCCGGCCGGAGCTTGGTACTCGTCCGCCTTGGACTCACCGAACATGTTGGAGGCGAGCCTTGCCCGGGTGCGCTAGATGGCGGCGGCGCAGGGCATTGATGGGGCGAAGGTGTTCAAGGCCGGCTCTGCCCTCATGAAGGCCAAGGAAGCACCTTCTATCCGCTCTTCGTGAGCGCCATTGTCGCCGGTCTGGTGCCTCCCTTTTCTGAGTTCTTCTTCTCTGTCCTCCGCCACTATAACCTTCAAGATCTGCACCTTCATCCCAACTCTGTCCTTCTTCTGGCAATCTTTGCCTATTATTGTGAGGCTCACGTAGGGGTGAAGCCCTCAGTGGCCTTGCTGCGCCACTACTTCTCCCTCCGGACTTCTCGCGGTTTCGTCTCTATGTGTGCGAGCTTCGTCGCGTACGGCAGCTCCATCGCCATTTCGAACCCTGGGAAAAGGATCGAGGGCTTCAGGAGCAAGCGGGTCTTGGTGGATGCTGGGCGCATCCAACCTCGGCTGATCCTGCCCACGGGGCACCCCGCGAGCTCTGACGACTGGTCCCGAGTGGAGCTTGTGGATCCCCGCACGAAGCCGGTGTTGGAGAAGATGGACGCAGATCTGAGGCCGGCCAGCATGGCGGCGGCGAAGCTGACTGGTGCATCGCTGCTGAGGGAGTTCCTGGAGCACCAGCTGGCTCCACTGCGTCAGTACTCACTTCTGATGTGGAGGCCCCACCCGAGCCTCGCAGTCTTGGCCGATGAGGATCTGGCTGCGGTTCTCCAGTCTTTGGTTGGGGGCGACGTGGCGAGGTTGGAGGGCGCTCCCACGCCCCTGTTCCTCCGCGAGGACTGGGAGCAGGTAGTGGGGTCCATGCCCGCCTTCAATGGGGACGGGCCCGTGCCCGCGGAGGCTCCTGAGGACCCGGTGGACGTGTCCTCCGGCGACTCCAGCAAAGAGAAGGAAGGAGAGGAGCGGGAAGAGGGGGCTGACTCCGAGGCAGAGTCAAGGGCTCCCCCCTTCGGTGCAGGTCCCGTGCTCTCCGCCTCTCCCTGAGTGATGACGACGAGGATGATGGCGAGCGGGGTGGCGGGAGCCTGCCCCCGATCCCGAAGAAGGACCGAACTTGGATGATCCCCCGCGGGTCTGCCCCAGCCCCGAAGCGATCCGCAGGCAAGTCTCCTGCTCCCGAGCTCCTCGAGGCTGACCCTTGCAGCCGGCTGTCGGGCTTCAAGTACGGCCGGAGGCTGCTCGAGCCCGCAAGCGAAGACCTATAAGTGCTTGATTCCTGTCTTGTTTATTGTTTTGTTTCCGAGGCTTGACGCTCGTATCTCCCGGCTAGGCTGGCGCCCACGGCAAAGAAGTCGAAGGGAGCTCCTGAGGTTCCATCCGTGGCAGCGCCTCTGCCCGTGAAAGAAGGTGACCATGATGCACGAGCCTCTCCTGCCCGTGCGTCCTCGCGAGGCTTGGCTGAGCCAGCTGGGGCGAGCCCGGCCCCCATGGCCCAAGCGACTCCCGAGGTGCCCTTGTCTGATGCCGCCACCATAGCCGTCGTGGCGCGGCAGGTGCCACCTTAGGATACCATGATCACGCTGCCGTCTTCTCCTCCTACTCCTTCGACTGCTGCTTCCCCGGCCACTGTTCTGGATCGCGCTGTTGCCGAACTGGACCGCCTGCGGCAGGATCTTCTGGGCGCTGACCCTCGTCTAGTGGCCAGGCGCTTGGAGCTAGCTTCTGGCTGGATTTGCTCCGATGCTTCAATTCGGGCGGCGCTGGTCCAGGCCTCGACGGCTTGCGACGAGGAGAAGCAGGCCATCCTTGGGGCGAAGGTTGCCCGCGACGCCACCTTGGGGGAGGTGGCTAACGTCTGAGGTCGCTGCGAGGCGCTGGAGAGCGAGCTGAAGGGCCTGCAAGACCGGCTCGCCGAGGAGACCTGCCTTCACCAAGAGCAGGAGGAAAGCATGAAGGCTCGCGAGGCGGTCGTCAAGGACCGGGACGCCAAGCTCAAGAAGCGCCGTGACCGCCTGGGCGCGCTGGAGCAAGAGCTGGAGGCGAGGAAGGTTGAGCTGGACGACAAGGCATGGGTCCTTGCCGAGGATCGTGTGGCCTTTGCGGAGATGGAGGAGAAGGCTCGCACTTCATTGAAGACGCTTTACGAGAGCGGCCTGGAGAGCCCGCTGGCTGGCGAGGAGGATGGCCCCGCCAAGCTACTTCCCTTCTTAGTTCGTGCTCTTGAGGATGTCACCCTTGGCCTTGGTCCTACGGCTGAGGCCGAGGCGCACTTCTTGTCTTCTACAGCGCTGACACGGGTCTTCACCCACATCTATCTTCGCGACCCCAACGTCGACCTTGACAGCCTGCTGGAACCAGCGAGCGGCGAGCTTGCCGCTGCCTCTACTGAGGCCGTGAAGGGTCGTGTGGAGGCTCTGCTGGGGAAGTTCCGGGCCTTCAGCACCAAGCCGAAGCGAAGCGCTGCTGGCCCTGCTGCTCCACAAGGCAAACCCGCTCCACGCAGCTCCACCGCCGGCAAGTGACTCCGTCGTGGCTCCCATCCTGCTTTTAATTCCTGCACACGTACCATGCCTCGGAGAGGCGTTAAAACTTGCATTTGGTGCTGTGATAACAGTATGGACTGTAATATTTGCTTTTGAATTCCCTAAAATTTGCGCTATTCCTTCCTACTTGCTTATGTTCTACGCCGGCAGAGCCCGGCCCCGCGCATACCTCAGCCGCCGTTAGCCCCGACCGGAAACCAGGACGGGGCCAAGGGGTGAGGGGCTACGTGACAAGTTAGGCTTGTGAGTCGCGATGCTCAGGAGTCCCCCTTGCCGCTCGAACAACAAGTAGGGAGGTGAGATGTGGGTGGATTTACCGTTCTACGTCTGCAGAGCCCGGCCCCGCGCATACCTCAACCGCTGTTAGCCTTTCGGAACTAAGGAGTGAGGGGCTACGTGACCAGTTAGGCTCCTGAGTCGCGATGCTCAGGAGTCCCCCTTGACGCTCAAACGGCCTTCGTACCTTGGCTCCGCTTGGGGAGGGACGTGCGACGAACCAGGCCCGAGGGGCCTGGCTAGGTGGCGTGCGTCTGGGCATAACCCAGGCATAGCCCCCGTGCCCAACCCCCTCGCGCGGCACTCCTGAGGGGAGGCGTTGCGATGAGGCTAGACACTAAGCTCTGGGCTCCCTGAGGTTGATGCGGCCCGGGGGCCACCCTCAGTTGTTTATCACCAGCGCGAAGCATAGCGCTTCCGTATGTGTACGGGCATAGCCGCTCCTCGGCAGTGTCGTCAGCCAGCGCGGAGCATGGTGCTTCCACTGGTGCGTGGGAGGGGGCTCCCCTCCGGGAGGAGCCCCCGGGGCATATACAGCCCCGCCCTGACACGTGGCTGGCACGGTAGGGCATGACGATGTGTATCTGGGCACCCGTGAGCCAGCGCGGGACTCACGGGGCCCTACCTCAAGGCGGGTTGCGCCTGGCTCTGGGCCTTATCTTGGAGTGTGTTCCTGCAATTTGGCTAGATGCCGGTGCTCTACGTCCTTGGGTCCCGGCTCTCGAGCTGGTCTCAGCCGTCGCTGGCATGCCAGGTCGCGATGCCATGGACAAGACCAGAGGGTGAGGGCTGGAGAGCCGGTAGGAGCCCTGAGTCGCGATGCTCAGGCACCCCCCCTTTAACGCTCAAGATGGGTTAGATGTCGAAACTCTACGTCCTCGGGTCCCGGCCCTCGAGCTGGTCTCAGCCGTCGCTGGCATGCCAGGTCACGATGCCATGGACAAGACCAGAGGGTGAGGGCTGGAGAGCCAGTAGGAGCCCTGAGTCGCGATGCTCAGGCACCCCCCCCCCTTTAACGCGCAAGCTGGGTTAGATGTCGAAACTCTACGTCCTCGGGTCCCGGCCCTCGAGCTGGTCTCAGCCGTCGCTGGCATGCCAGGTCGCGATGCCATGGACAAGACCAGAGGGTGAGGGCTGGAGAGCCGGTAGGAGCCCTGAGCCGCGATGCTCAGGCACCCCCCCTTTAACGCTCAAGCTTGCGACATCCAAAAAGAAAAGGTGCTACGGACAGGCACCGAATAACAAGCATGATGGGTCGAAAGCATGGCCCTAAGGTAAACGCAAGAGGGGTACACGCCGCTGGGTCTGACCCGAGCGGCTTGGGGATGATGCAGCCCGAGGGGCACCCCCGATAAAGTAAGCTAAGAACATGAAATAAAAGGGATACGCCGCAGAGACGAACCTAGGCGGCCTGGGAATAACGCGTCCCTGAGGGCACTCCCAGCTGGAAATGAAACTTGAAAGATGTCACCTGATGATGTTGGGAACGAAGAGGTGTCGGTGTAGCAGACTCGGTGGGCTCGGGAGCCGATTCTCACGAGCCCCCAGGCCCAGGGGCCTCGGGAGGCCCCAGAGGCGCTGGTGGCTCCTCGCGGACCATCTCCATCTCCGCCAGGGCTGCGGCGCGCCTGACCTCTTGAGCCTCCAGGATGGCCCTCAGGAGGCGCTGGTACACGGCAGCCGCGTTCGGCAAGCCATAAGGCATGTGAACGTAGCTGTGGGGTGGACCCTCGCAGCGTCCCACTTGCGACGGCCAGAGGCGCTCCTGATACACAGCTCGGTTGAGCCCTGGTATGTCGATGCAGACGCGCAGCCCACCATCCTCGCCTGGATGGGGGGCCACAGCGGGTAGGCGGCGGCTGCCTCTCATGACTCTTGACTCTTGTAGCTCCTGAATGGCCTTGCTGACGAACTCCTGAGGGTTTGGCCCTTCTTGCCTTGCTCCTTCTTGAGGGAAACGTGCTTTGAAACACGCCTCCACATGGTGCCCAAGCGCCTCCCTCGTGACCTTGGCGAGGTCGGCGGCCCTCCATGGGAGAGCCCCCGAGCCCTACCTGAGGAGGGTGCCGGGTGCGCTTCCCTATGCGATTGAAGGAGGTTCCCCCTGAGCAGGCACGGGCCCTGAGGGGCCTACCTCCTGAGGGGCCGGGCCGGACGATGTCTTCTTCTTCTTGGGGGCGGCCTCGGGAAGCCTTCTGCTTCCATGATCCGGGTCTTCCAGTGATGCCGCCTGAAAGGCTCGCTCCAGGGAGCACACCGCGTCTCTCTCTTCGCAGGGCACCGTGATGACTCCGCCACTTCCTGGCATCTTGAGGACGTTGTAGTCGTGGTGGGTTACGGCCATGAACTTGGCCAGCGCTGGGTACCCGAGGATGGCGTTGTATGGCAGGCGAATGTGGGCGACATCAAAGTCGATGAGCTCGGTGCGGTAGTTGTTGCATGCCCCGAAGGTAACAGGGAGGAGGACCTGCCCAGTCGGGACCGTGGAGCCGTTGGTGACTCCGGAGAAAGGCTTGGTTGGCTGAAGTTGATTGTAGGGTACTTGGAGATTGTTGAACGTTTCCACGGACAGGATGTTGAGCCCTGCCCCGCCATCGATGAGGGTCCTGGTGACCAGCATGTTGCTGATGATTGGGAAGCAAAGCATCGGGAGGACTCCGGCCGTGGCCGCGCACTTGAGCTGATCTGCTGAGCTGAACGTGATGGCGCACGCCGACCACCTGAGAGGGCGCGTGGCTTCGAGCTTGGGGAGGACTGCATTCACTTCGCGGGCGAACTGCTTGAAGATGCGCTAAGAGGCTGGGGCTTGGGCTCCGCCCAGGATGCAGGCAATCGCACGTGGTTCCTGGAAGCCCCCAGCCCCCTCGTCCTGATGACGGTCTTCATTTCTTCTTGGCTGCGGCAGCAACGGAGGGAGGCCTGCGTTGCCTTGAGGGCGATCCTCGCGAGGCTGATCCCTCCAGCCTCCCTCGCGAGGCGGGTCCTGCCAGCGATCCTCGCGAGGTTGGTCGCGCCACCCTTGGCAAGGGCTGCAGTCTTCCTAGCGTCCTGCGTTCCTTCCTCCTCCTCGGCCGTAGCTCCGGTCGCTGCGGTCGGGACGTCGGCCGACCCTTCCTTCACGCATGGCCCGGAGCTCTTGGCATTCATTGGTGTTGTGGGTGTGGAGGTCGTGGTACACGCAGTACTGACTGCCCTTGGAGGGTTCGGGCTGATCTCTGCCCCGCTTGGTGTCTGCCTCTGCCGCGAGCACGTCAGCCCCCTTGCACTTCACGTCCTTGGCCTTGGGCTTCTTCTCTTCTGGGTCTGCGGCAGGCAGCTCGAGGAGGGAGAGGCGCCCCTCCTCAGCCCTGGCGCACTTGGTCGTCAAGTTGAACAGCTCCAAGGAGGTGCACAGGTCTTCATGCATCGCTAGCTCCTCCTTCATCTTGACGTCGCGCACGCCGTCGGAGAAGGCTGAGATGATGGCCTCCTCGGTCACCTTGGGGATCTTGAGGCGCGCGTTGTTGAAGCGCTGGATGTACTTCTGCAGGGTTTCCCCTGGTTGCTGCTTGATAGGGCACATGTCGCTCACGGCGGGTGGCCGGTCGTGAGTACCCTGGAAGTTGGCGATGAAGCGGGTGCGCATCTCGTCCCAGGAGGAGATCGTGCCTGGAGCCAGATTCAGGAGCCAGGTGCGGGCCCTGTCCTTGAGCGCCATGGGAAACAAGTTTTCCATGACCTTCTCGTCTCCGTTAGCGGCCTCGATGCCCAGCTCGTAGAGCTGGAGGAACTCTGCAGGGTCAGTCGTGCCGTCGTAGCAAGGAGGCAGGTCTGGCTTGAACTTGCCGGGCCACGCGACGCTGCGTAGCTCGATGGTGAAGGAGCGGCAGCCCGCTGTGGCCATGGGAGGCCTTGGGCGACGAAGAGCTTGGTCCTGCGGGTCCCCATGCGCTGCAGCTAGGAGCAGCGCGGGGTCTTGACGTGCTGGAGCAGGGAGCGATCGGGCAGCTTCTCGAGGGCGAGGGACTTCTTGGCAGCTCTGCTCCTGCCGCGCTGGCGCCTGACGGAGCGGGTTCTGCTTAGGGGCCGCGCGCCTTGGGGCCAGGGCGCCTTCTCAAGGGGGAGGCGGTTGAGGCGCCCCAGGAGCTTCATTGCCCACGCAGGGCGGGGCGCGGTGCAACGAGAAGGACGGCGCGGGGGAGCCCCCAGCGGCGCGGACGAGCTCGGCGACTCGGTCGATCCACTCTTCGTAGACGTCATCGATTGGGCGGTAGCGCAGGAGCTCGTTTGCCGCGATGAGCGCAGCTCGAGCATCCATGGCCGCACGGGGCGTGCGGGACGAAGATCCAGCAGGGGTGAGCGAGGGTGTAGCAGTGCGGCCGTCTCGCCTCATGGATGGGTGCTGGGATGATGCTTGCTGCTTGTTCCCCGCCGGGCCGGTGGCGGCATTGACGGCAGGTGACGGGGAATGACGGGGGCACCCGCCAACGGGAGCCGTCTGGGCGACGCGGGAAGCGAGGGCGGCTCGGCGCTCGGCGCGAGCTCGACGAGCGTCAGACATGAGCGCGATGGTCGGAGAAGAACGGGGCGACGGGAGGCAGATTCCGGCGTACCCCTACCTGGCGTGCCAAATGTCGGATTTCGGGTTCCGGCAGACCCTTGAGGTCCGAACACTGGGGTGCGCGTGGAGATTTCTCCCTCTATCTACCTGCTCTTCGCCGAATCGCTAGGAACTAACTACGAAAGAATCAACACAACAGACACGGAGTTTATACTGGTTCAGGCCACCATGGTGGTGTAATACCCTACTCCAGTGTGTGGTGTGGTGGATTGCCTCTTGGGCTGATGATGAACAATACAACGAAGAACGGCCTCACGAGGGTCTATTCTTGACTGACGCGATGAACTGCTAGGAGGAGTTCAGTCGCTCTATCTACTGATTTTTTGGTGAGGGTCTGGATGCCTCTACCCTGGGGGTGGCTAGTCCTATTTATAGGCAAAGGCCCTGGGCCTCTCCCCAAATATTGAGCGGGAAGGGCGCCAACAATTGGCCATTTTGAAGGGGAACAGCGGGTACACCTATCCTGACTAAAGTTGGTCCTCGCCTGTCAAAGGCTCTGCTGGTGACGCCTGCTTGGGATCCACAATGACTTCCTCCCTGCCATTGGGCTGGTCTTGGTCTTGTTGCACCGAAATGGGTGCCTTTGCTTGATGCTCTCGCCTGCGATTGCTCCCTTTGTAGCAAAGAGGAAAGGAGGACACTGCGCGGGCTGGCGCCCTTGGTCGTCATGGCTTGCGTCATGGGCACCTCGCGAGGTACCCCGCCTTGAACTCTCCGCCTCCTCATGATCTAGCCTAATGAGGCTGCGCCTGAAGAAGCTCCTTGTCGTTCGCCCCGCGAGGCTTGGCCCCTCGCGAGGGTATTGAGCTTGTGTTGATGAAGATGGGCTATGCTGGGCCCCCTTTGAGCCACGCCGCAGGCCGCAGGCAGGCAAGTCTGGGGACCCCCATTCCCAGAACGCCAACATCTACTCTTGTACTACCCATATCATCAATATCAATCAAGCAGGAGTAGGGTTTTACCTTCATCGAGAGGGCCCGAACCTGGGTAAAAACATCGTGTCCCTTGTCTCCTGTTACCATCCGCCTAGATGCATAGTTCGGGACCCCGTACCCGAGATCCGCCGGTTTTGACACCGACATTGGTGCTTTCATTGAGAGTTCCTCTGTGTCGTCATCTTTAGGCCCGATGGCTCCTCCGATCATCAACAATGATGCGGTCCAGGGTGAGACTTTTCTCCCCGGACAGATCTTCGTATTCAGCGGCTTTGCACTGCGGGCCAATTCGCTTGGCCATCTGGAGCAGATTGAAAGCTACGCCCCTGGCCATCAGGTCAGATTTGGAAGTTTGAACTACACGGCTGACGTCCGCGGAGACTTGATATTCGACGGGTTCGAGCCACAGCCAAGCGCGCCGCACTGTCACGATGGGCATGATCTAGCTCTGCCGCCGAACAGTGCCCTGGAGGCCGCACCAGTGTCCGCTTCGACCCTTAGCTCGGAGCCGACTGCGCCGATCGAGGACGGGTGGCTGGACACCGCCTCAGGGGCTGCGATCTCTATGGCGATTGAGTCGAACACCATCCCTGTCCTCTGCAAGGCTCGTAACTCCAAGGTGCCGGACTCCTCTCCGGACTCCGAACCTTCCACGCCCCTGCCAATCGAATCCGATTGGGCGCCGGTCATGGAATTCACCGCCGCGGACATCTTTCAGCACTCGCCCTTCTGCGACATCCTGAATTCACTAAAGTCTCTCTCTTTATCAGGAGAGCCCTGGCCGGACTATGGTCAGGAAGATTGGGATGCGGACGACGAAGAAATTCAAAGCCCACCCACCACCCACTTCGTAGCCACTGTCGATGATTTAACCGACATGCTCGACTTCGACTCCAAAGACATCGACGGTATGGACGACGATGCAGGAGACGACCAAGAACCAGCGCCTACAGGGCACTGGAAGGCCACCTCGTCATACGACATTTACATGGTGGACATCCCAAAAGATGGGAATGGCGATGGAACAACAGAGGATGTGTCAGGACCCCGACTCAATGGCACACCGATCTAGCATGTAACACCTCATATCACTTTGCGGCCTCACGCACGGTATTCCCACGGGTGTCGCCTTACCAGGCCCGGGACCGTTTGCGCCTTTTGGCACACGCATATGATAGTGTCGCTAGCAATTATATGACAAGGAGCCCGGGCTGACATGGCTAGTCGTGAACCCAAAGTGGCACTAACTTACAGGGACAGGCATCCATGACCCAGCATCGAACGTGTCGGTCATCAGCGAGTGAATCCAGGCTGTAGCACTGGGCTAGCAGGACTCCGGTGAACCGGGCTGTAGCAGGCTAACAGGACTCCGGTATTCATCGTGTGACATTTCCCCGAGGGGACAGACACAGGAACGAAGAAGGACACATGCCGGCCAACCTAAGTGTTCTGGAGCAGTAGCAAGCTACCATGGCTCAGTGGAAGCACTAGGAGACATTCCCGATAAGAGAGGATACTAAGGATAAACAACTAGATAGTCAGATCCCACACATACCAAGCATTTCAATAACATACACACAATATGCTCGATATGTGCAAATACAACATGGCATCACAACATGACTCTACAACTCAAGTATTTTATTCAATAGGCTCCGATGTAATGCCCCGGTTTTGATGCGCCAGGTGTCTGCCAGTTATTCACCATCATTGCCTTGTCATTTGCTTGCGTGTTGCATTTTATCATGTCATCATGTGCATTTCATTTTGCATACATGTTTGTCTCATGCATCCGAACATTTTCCCCGTTGTCCGTTTTGCAATCCGGCACTCCTGTGTCCTCCGGCGTCCCCCTCTTGTCTCCTTTCGTGAGTGGGTGTTAAACATTCTCGAAATGGCCCAAGGTTTGCCAAGCGGCCTTGGTATAGCACCGGTAGACCGCCTGTCAAGTTTCGTGCCATTTGGAGGTCGTTTGATACTCCAACGGTTAACCGGGTAACCGTAAAAGCCTCTTTTGTGTGCAGCCCAACACCCCCTCCAAAGTGGCCCAAAACCCATCTAACTCCCCTCCATGCTCTCGGTCGTTCGATCACGAACATGTGGGCGAAAACCGCTCCTCATTTGGACTCTCCTAGCTCCCTCTACCTATAAATTAGCCCCCTCCCCCGAATTTGCGGTCCAAACCCTAGATCAAACCCCTCCCGGCGCCACCGGACGCGTCTCCACCACGCCGGACATGTCCGTCCCCGCCGGCCACCTCACTCCGACGAATCGGAGGCCGCCACGTCAGCCTCCGCCACCTCCTGGCCCTATCCGCACGCGCCACGTGGCGCCGCACCACCCGCCTCCACCGCCGGCCCGCGGAGCCCGTCCTGGACCCGCGCGGGCCCGGATCCCGCCGCCGCTCGGCCCGTCCCGCCGCCGACCGGACCCGCGCGCCCCGCCGCCGCGGTCGCCGCCTCCGCCGCCCGGCGCCGCCGCGCCCGCCGCCGCCCGGCGCGCCGCCGCCGTCCCGCGCCTGCCCCGCCGACCCCGTCGCCGGTGCTCCTCCCGCCTCCGCGCCCGAAGGCCCGGCCTCCTCCGCCGGCGCCGCGCTCGGCCTCCGCCGTCCCGGCCGCGCGCCGCCCGCGCCTGGCCGTGGCCGCCGCCGCCCCGGCGCCTCCCGCCCCGCGCCGCCGCCGGTCGGGCACGCTCGCCGCCGCCGCCCCCGGCCTCGCCCAGCGCCGCCCGTGACCCATTCCCGGCCCCCTCCATCGCCGGCGCCCCACCCTCGCCGTACTCCTTCACGCCGCCGGCCTCCCCTGCCTCCGCATGTGAGCGCGAGGGCGCGGCCCTCGCCGCCGCCACGTGGGCCCCGCGGCCCAGACCCAGCAGGCCCACGGCCCAGCTCGACCGGCCTCCTCCGCTTCCTGGGCCAGGCCCGCTAGGTGAGCGCCTCGCCAGCCCTATCCCTCGCTCCGGGCGATTCTTAGTCATTTTGCGCTCGGTCCGTTTTTTTTCCAGGAAAAACTGCCAAGTCTTTATATTTTCACATTCTGGTGTCATGTTCATCACATCATATCTGTGCATCCGTAGCTCCGTTTCGTGCGTGTAATATGTCAAATTGTTCAACTCAACGAGTACTTCATTTCATTCCATTGCATCATGTTTATTTGAGCTCATCTTGTTGCCCGAAATGCTGTTGGAAGAGTGCATGTTGCTGTTAATCTGCTGAAACTGTTATAACTTGCTCATTTGTCATTTTTGCCATGATTGATGTGTGCATCCTATGAGGTTGATGTCTACATGTGTTTTGATCTATGTCATTCCATATTTCCAGGGGTGTATGCCATGTATTTTTGTGATCAATGTGGTGACTAGCACAAGCATGCAAACTAGGCTTCGTGATATTGCTGATTTTAGTCCCTGTTCTGCTGTTATTTTGATGCCATGTAAACTTGATACTACAGAGAGATCCATGCTTATTTTGAGATACTTCAGTAAGGGTGTTTTGAAGATATGGTTATTATCTATCCATTCATGCCCTTGTTTGCAATCATGGAGTAGTCTAGCATGTCATTTTGGTGCTCTACTTTTGCTTCAAAATGTTTCCTGGCAGATTGTTTACTTGTTATTCAATTTGGCCAAGGTTGCTATAGTTGATCCTTGCATGCTATGGACTTGTTCTTGCCTTGGTTTGTTTCACAAACATGCCTTCTTGATGATGCTATGCTTATATTGTCATGCAATGACTTGTGGTGAGTGATTCAAGCTTGTTAAGGAGGGTACTTGCTGTTGCTGTTTTGCTAGGCAGATTCTGTTATATTTTGTTGCCATGTTAAAATGCTTCTACTAATCATTCTATGCATAATCTGGAGATGTTCTATAAACATGTTTTGATCTACATGTTATGCCCTATCCATCCATGCCCCTGGTTGAATTTATAGCTTCCTGTAGATTGTTCATATCTTGCTCCAAAGTTGCTTGATAATGTTGCTATCAGCTTGTTAACGTTAAGTGCACTAGTTCCCATGTGTTTTGCTAGTGTTCCATGCACCCTATGACCTTGCTCTTGCCATGATTAGCTTCACAAACATATCTTCTTACTGTTGGTTGCCTTTCCATGCCATGTATTGCTCTGTGGTGAGTGGTTCAAGCTCACCAACATGCCTACTTATTGTTATTCCTGCCATGTTTGAATCTGTAATATAACTTGCCATGTTTACATGGGTGCCATCATATTTTCTGATCCTTTTTGGCTCATGATCAGTAAGGGACTTTTGATCTATGAAATTAGTAGATTCATGCCATGCCTTTGTTTGCCATGATAAGTTCCTGTAACATGTTGTTTGCTTGCTCTAAACATTGCAACCTGATGTTATTTCCTGATAAGTCTGAAACTGTTATTATTTGCAATCTTCCCATGTCCTTTTGAGCATGTTCTAGTGATTTCTAGAGATAGCTCAGTGTTCATGTTTTGTTATGCTTTACCTGTACTTTATGCCCATGCCTTTTTCTATTACGTTGGGGTGTTGTAGCTTATTGTTTTGATGCTTGCAAGATGCCTAGTTGCTGTTATGGACAAATTGTTGTTATGACTTGTATAGTGTGTGTGTGTGTTGCACCGTTGCTCCGTTTTGAGTGTGCTCTATATGAAACTTGCTTGATTTTGCATGTAGTTTCATATTATCATGTTGCATCCTTGTTTTGAGGTGTTTGCTTGATGTTTGTATGCATTTTGCATCAATGCCATATTTAACTTGTTTTGCTCATATCTTCTAGGCCGTAGCTCCGAATCTAATGAACTTTATATGTAACTTGACTAGAATCTCATGTAGATCATCTTGGTGCATCTTAACTTGCTGTCTAACAACTTGAACATAAGGTTTATTCAGATCTGGACCAATTTTGAAATTTGCATATGAGGACTTACCGGAATTGTTATATGTTGTTCCCGGCCTCATTTAAACTTGCCTTGATGTGTTGTTCTTGTTTGCATCATCCCTTGCCATGAGTAGCTTCATGTAGCTTTGTCATGCATCATGCTTGTTGTGCATCATGTATTCTCTATGTGTGGTGTGTTTACTATGTTGTGTGCTTCTTCTCGATAGTTCCCGTTTCATTGCGATCGTGAGGATTCGTTCGTCTACGCTTGGCTCGTCTTCGTGGCTTCATCTTCTTCATGGACTCGTTCTTCTTCCTTGCGGGATTTCAGGCAAGTTGACCGACACCCTGGATCTCACTACTATCATTGCTATGCTAGTTGCTTCGTTCTATCGCTATGCTGCGTTACCTATCATTTGCTCTTCAAGCCTCCCATATTGCCATGAACCTCTAACCTTTGACACCCTTCCTAGCAAACCGTTGTTTGGCTATGTTCCCGCTTTGCTCAGCCCCTCTTATAGAGTTGCTAGCTGCAGGTGAAGTTGAAGATTTCTCCATGGTGGACAGGGTTTATGTTGGGATATCACAATATCTCTTATATTATTAATGCATCTATATATTTGGTAAAGGGTGGAAGGCTCGGCCTTATGCCTGGTGTTTTGTTCCACTCTTGCCGCCCTAGTTTCCGTCATACCGGTGTTATGTTCCCGGATTTTGCGTTCCTAACGCGGTTGGGTGATTTATGGGAACCCCCTGACAGTTCGCTTTGAATAAAACTTATCCAGCAAGGCCCAACCTTGGTTTTACCATTTGCCTCACCACCACCTATACCTTTCCCTTGGGTCGGCCAACCCGAGGGTCATCTTTATTTTAGCCCCCCCGGGCCAATGCTTGTCTAAGTGTTGGTCCAAACCGAGCGATGTTCGGCGCCCCCTAGGCAACCAGGGTCTATGCCAACCCGACGTCTGGCTCATCCGGTGTGCCCTGAGAATGAGATATGTGCAGCTCCTATCGGGATTTGTCGGCACAGCGGGAGGCTTTGCTGGTCTTGTTTTACCATTGTCGAAATGTCTTGTAAACCGGGATTCCGAGACTGATCGGGTCTTCCTGGGAGAAGGTCTATTTCTTCGTTGATCGCGAGAGCTTGTCATGGGCTAAGTTGGGACACCCCTGCAGGGTATAAACTTTCGAGAGCCGTGCCCGCGGTTATGTGGCAGATGGGAATTTGTTAATGTCCGGTTGTAGATAACTTGACACCAGATCCGAATTAAAACGCATCAACCGTGTGTGTAGCCGTGATGGTCTCTTCTCGGCGGAGTCCGGGAAGTGAACACGGTTTCTGTGTTATGTCTGACGTAAGTAGGTGTTCAGGATCACCTCTTGATCATTGCTAGTTTCACGACCGTTCCTTTGTTTCTCTTCTCGCTATCATTTGCGTATGTTAGCCACCATATCATGCTTAGTCGCTGCTGCAACCTCACCACTTTACCCCTTCCTTTCCCATTAAGCTTTGCTAGTCTTGATACCCATGGTAATGGGATTGCTGAGTCCTCGTGGCTCACAGATTACTACAACAACAGTTGCAGGTACAGGTTTATGCGATGATCATGACGCGAGAGCGATGTTTGCTTGTTTTGGAGTTCTTCTTCTGCTTCTTCTTCGATCAGGGGATAGGTTCCAGGTCGGCAGCTTGGGCTAGCAGGGTGGATATTGTTTGAGTTTCTGTTTATGATTCATCCGTAGTCGGATGTTGTTCTTGTATGTTGTCATGTTGTATTCGTGTGGCATTGTATGCCTTATGTATGTATCCCCATCTATTATGTAATGTTGATGTAATGATATCCACCTTGCAAAAGCGTTCCAATATGCGGGTCTATCCTTGGTGGGACCTTCGAGTTCCTTTTGGATAGGGTCGCATATTGGGCGTGACAAGTTGGTAATCAGAGCCAGGTCCGACCTTAGGAGCCCCCTTGATTGATCGTGTAGTTTGGCCGTTGTTGAGTCTAGAAGAAAACTGTTTTCGGAGTCTAGTTATATCGGAGAGTAGGATTCTTTTTACTCCTCTGCCCCTTCGTTGCTCTAGTGAGGAATCTTGACGTAGGTGTTTTGAACTACTCCTCTTCCGTTCAAATTTTTCTTTAGGTTCACGTGGTTAGTTTCGTTCGTTGTCCATCCTCTTTTTATCCGGTGCATTTCTCGTCAAGTTGACTCGAGCCTCTTCATCTTTGCCAAGTTCAATCATCAGTTGTCTTTGTTTTTCCCACCCGCCCTCCCTTCTTCCTCTCGGAACCGGAGTCCCTAATCGAGTATCCATCCTACTTGTGCGAAGTCTTTGCTTTATTTCCTCAATTATTTCAACCGGTGTTTTCTCTTCAAGATATTCGTCGGTTCCCCCTTCCAGTTGCCTGTGTTTTCCCGCCCTCCCACCCTCTCCTTCCCGGAGTCTGACTCTCTTTCGACCATCTATTTCATTCGCTCGGAGCCTCTTCAGTCTTCCCTCAATTATTTCAACCGGTGAATTCTCATCTCGTTCGTCATTCTTCATCCCTTTCTTTTTCCGGTGGTTTCAATTCTAGTATTCGGTGTTGATCATATTCTTTTCCCTGGATCAAATGTTTTCCTTTTGCTTGTTCGCCTCTCGCCAGTTTGTCCTTCCGGAGTGCTCAAGACATCTCAAGAGATTCGTCTGTGTTTGAAGTAATTCGAGGTTGTCACCTCATTCAAATATTTCAATTGTCCCGGTGCATCATCTATCTTCTAAACAATCCTTTTCAACGGTGTTTTCTTTTAGTGGGCCCTAACCCACAGGTCTTTTCCCAGGATCTTACCTGACTCTTCTAATTCCCGCGGAGTTATTCTCAATTCTTTTCAAGTGTGACATAAGAATGGATTTCATCAGTCACATGCCTTCTCCAAGATCTCGTTCATATTCTTTTCATTGTTGGCTCAACCCCTTCGCTTTTCATTCTCCCGGAGTATCTCAGTAATTTTGGTGGTGTTTCTCGTCGTCATTTGAAGACCGAAGAAGAGTTTTTCCTCTAAATCTTGTCCGTTCCCCCGGAGATTCGCGGTGCTAGCTCAATGTTATCCTATCAAATTGTTTCTAGTCATGCAAATTCTTTTCATCCATCCGGAGCATTTCAGGAGTTGCTTTCTCTCTCGATCATCCGGAGGTCATCTTTTCGGAAGATTTCTTCATTCTAAGTTTTCAGATTCGTTCTCCAATTATTCTATATCCGTGCCTCTTCGTTCGTCTCAATATTCTTCCGGTGCTTCGTTCAAGTATTCTTCAATCAGTTCGCGATCTCTTTGTTCTTTTGCATCTAAATTCCCTCTAGCATATTGGTTCTTCGAATTCTTCCCGGTGATTCATTCTCTTTCATTAGTCATTTTCGAATTCTTACGGTGGTTCGTTCAAGATTCTTTTTCCTTGATTGTCATATTAATTCATTCGATCTTTTCAATCCTACCGGTGGTTCATGAAGACCTTCTCAAGTTCGCGATATGTCACTTCTCAATTCTTTTCAACAAGAATAAGTAGTATGCAAAATCCATTGCTTGTCATCAATTAAATTTGTTGAAGGATAAGCATACAATAAATCTTATTCTCATTTAATCCAAGTGAGTAATCCCTTCCTTCGGAGTTTGTTCTTGATGAATAATCTCGCGGTTCCAAGTCTTTTCATCTTTTCTTTCCCGGAGTTCAAAATTTCCTCGGCCATCTCGTTGGTACCCCCATCTAAATCATCGCAAGGCTCATCTTATTCTTTCATCCTTCATTCTATCTCAACATCCTTTATTTTACCGGAGTACTTCATGGTGGTTCTTCATGATTTAATTCATTCTTCAAGTGTTCATCAAGATTCTTGTTCAAGGAGTTCTAGTATCTTCTCTTCTCGCCTTCTCGAAGTGCGATTAATTGTCCATATTCTTTTGAAGTGGAGTTTTGCATTTCTTCGTTCTTCTTAGCTGTTCAATTTTTTTCCATTTGTGGCCGGTTATCACCTTATGATCTTGAGATGTTACCTATAAGACCACAACAAGCTTATTCTTTCGTTGTTGATTTTCTCAACAACTCCATTCAATCCTTCCTTCTAAGTTCTTCTCAATTCTTCCAATTCTTCCGGAGGCATTGTGTTGTTCATCTCGTCAAGTGTCATCCCATCTTGTGAAGTTCATGCTCTAATCCTTCCATTTTCAGTCGGAGTGCTGCCTAAATCCTTTCAGTCTTATTCATTTCTAACTCGTTCTAACAGGAGTTGTTTCATAGTCTATCTTATTCCGTGAGTTTTCGATTCTCGTCTTTCTCGTCGTTCCTCTCTTCTTCTCGAGTGCTCTCGATTCTTTGCTTCTTCTCTTGAGTTCTTGTTTCACCTCATCCCTTTTTCTCTTCCGTCTCGGTCCTAAGATCTCGGGACGAGATCTCTTGTTAGTGGAGGAGTGTTGTAACACCCCGATTTCGATGCGCCAGGTGTCTGCCAGTTATTCGCCATCATTGCCTTGTCATTTGCTTGCGTGTTGAATTTTATCATGTCATCATGTGCATTTCATTTTGCATACATGTTCGTCTCATGCATCCGAGCATTTTCCCTGTTGTCCGTTTTGCAATCCGGCACTCCTGTGTCCTCCGGCGTCCCCCTCTTGTCTCCTTTCGTGAGTGGGTGTTAAACATTCTCAGAATGGCCCGAGGTTTGCCAAGCGGCCTTGGTATAGCACCGGTAGACCGCCTGTCCAGTTTCGTGCCATTTGGAGGTCGTTTGATACTCCAACGGTTAACCGGGTAACCGTAAAAGCCTCTTTTGTGTGCAGCCCAACACCCCCTCCAAAGTGGCCCAAAACCCATCTAACTCCCCTCCATGCTCTCGGTTGTTCGATCACGATCGTGTGGGCGAAAACCGCTCCTCATTTGGACTCTCCTAGCTCCCTCTACCTATAAATTAGCCCCCTCCCCCGAATTTGTGGTCCAAACCCTAGATCAAACCCCTCCCGGCGCCACCGGACGCGTCTCCACCGCGCCGGACATGTCCGACCCCGCCGGCCACCTCACTCTGACGAATCGGAGGCCGCCACGTTAGCCTCCGCCGCCTCCTGGCCCTATCCGCGCGCGCCACGTGGCGCCGCGCCACCCGCCTCCACCGCCGGCCCGCGGAGCCCGTCCTGGACCCGCGCGGGCCCGGATCCCGCCGCCGCTCGGCCTGTCCCGCCGCCGACCGAACCCGCGCGCCCCGCCGCCGCGGTCGCCGCCTCCGCCGCCCGGCGCCGCCACGCCCACCGACGTCCCGCGCCTGCCCCGCCGACCCCGTCGCCGGTGCTCTTCCCGCCTCCGCGCCCGAAGGCCCGGCCTCCTCCGCCGGCGCCGCGCTCGGCCTCCGCCGTCCTGGCCGCGCGCCGCCCACGCCTGGCCGCGGCCGCCGCCCCGGCGCCTCCCGCCCCGCGCCGCCGCCCACCGGGCACGCTCGCCGCCGCCGCGCCCGGCCTCGCCTAGCTTCATCCGCGACCCGTTCCTGGCCCCCTCCATCGCCGATGCCCCGCCCTCGCCGGACTCCTTCGCGCCGCCGGCCTCCCCTGCCTCCACATGTGAGCGCGAGGGCACCGCCCTCGCCGCCGCCACGTGGGCCCCGCGGCCCAGACCCAGCAGGCCTGCGGCCCAGCTCGACCGGCCTCCTCCGATTCCTGGGCCAGGCCCGCTAGGTGAGTGCCTTGCCATCCCTATCCCTCGCTCCGGGCGATTCTTAGTCATTTTGCGCTCGGTCCGTTTTTTTCAGGAAAAACTGCTAAGTCTTTATATTTTCACATTCTGGTGTCATGTTCATCACATCATATCTGTGCATCCGTAGTTCCGTTTCGTGCGTGTAATATGTCAAATTGTTCACCTCAACGAGTACTTCATTTCATTCCATTGCATCATGTTTATTTGAGCTCATCTTGTTGCCCGAAATGCTGTTGGAAGAGTGCATGTTGCTGTTAATCTGCTGAAACTGTTATAACTTGCTCATTTGTCATTTTTGCCATGATTGATGTGTGCATCCTATGAGGTTGATGTCTACATGTGTTTTGATCTATGCCATGCCATCTTTCCAGGGGTGTATGCCATGTATTTTTTTGATCAATGTGGTGACTAGCACAAGCATGCAAACTAGGCTTCGTGATATTGCTGATTTTAGTCCCTGTTCTGCTGTTATTTTGATGCCATGTAAACTTGATGCTACAGAGAGATCCATGCTTATTTTGAGATACTTCAGTAAGGGTGTTTTGAAGATATGGTTATTGTCTATCCATTCATGCCCTTGTTTGCAATCATGGAGTAGTCTAGCATGTAATTTTGGTGCTCTACTTTTGCTTCAAAATGTTTCCTGGCAGATTGTTTACTTGTTATTCAATTTGGCCAAGGTTGCTATAGTTGATCCTTGCATGCTATGGACTTGATCTTGCCTTGGTTTGTTTCACAAACATGCCTTCTTGATGATGCTATGCTTATATTGTCATACAATGACTTGTGGTGAGTGATTCAAGCTTGTTAAGGAGGGTACTTGCTGTTGCTGTTTTGCTAGGCAGATTCTGTTATATTTTGTTGCCATGTTAACATGCTTCTACAAATCATTCTATGCATAATCTGGAGATGTTCTATAAACATGTTTTGATCTACATGTTATGCCCTATCCATCCATGCCCCTGGTTGCATTTATAGCTTGTTGTATATTGTTCATATCTTGCTCCAAAGTTGCTTGATAATGTTGCTATCAGCTTGTTAACGTTAAGTTCACTAGTTCCCATGTGTTTTGCTAGTGTTCCATGCATCTTATGACCTTGCTCTTGCCATGCTTAGCTTCAAAAACATATCTTGTTACTGTTGGTTGCCTTTCCATGCCATGTATTGCTCTGTGGTGAGTGGTTCAAGCTCACCAACATGCCTACTTATTGTTATTCCTGCCATGTTTGAATCTGTAATATAACTTGCCATGTTTACATGGGTGCCATCATATTTTCTGATCCTTTTTGGCTCATGGTCAGTAAGGGACTTTTGATCTATGCAATTAGTAGATTCATGCCATGCCTTTGTTTGCCATGATAAGTTCCTGTAACATGTTGTTTGCTTGCTCTAAACATTGCAACCTGATGTTATTTCCTGATAAGTCTGAAACTGTTATTATTTGCAATCTTCACATGTCCTTTTGAGCATGTTCTAGTGATTTCTGGAGATAGCTCAGTTTTCATGTTTTGTTATGCTTTACTGTACTTCATGCCCATGCCTTTTGCTATTACGTTGGGGTGCTGTAGCTTATTGTTTTGATGCTTGCAAGATGCCTAGTTGCTGTTATGGACAGATTGTTGTTATGACTTGTATAGTGTGTGTGTGTGTTGCACCGTTGCTCCATTTTGAGTGTGCTCTATATGAAACTTGCTTGATTTTGCATGTAGTTTCATATTATCATGTTGCATCCTTGTTTTGAGGTGTTTGCTTGATGTTTGTATGCATTTTGCATCAATGCCATGTTTAACTTGTTTTGCTCATATCTTCCAGGCCGTAGCTCCGAATCTAATGAACTTTATATGTAACTTGACTAGAATCTCGTGTAGATCATCTTGGTGCATCTTAACTTGCTGTCTAACAACTTGAACATAAGGTTTATTCAGATCTGGACCAATTTCGAAATTTGCATATGAGGACTTACCGGAATTGTTATATGTTGTTCCCGGCCTCATTTAAACTTGCCTTGATGTGTTGTTCTTGTTTGCATCATCCCTTGCCATGAGTAGCTTCAAGTAGCTTTGTCATGCATCATGCTTGTTGTGCATCATGTATTCTCTATGTGTGGTGTGTTTACTATGTTGTGTGCTTCTTCTCGATAGTTCCCGTTTCGTTGCGATCGTGAGGATTCGTTCGTCTACGCTTGGCTCGTCTTCGTGGCTTCATCTTCTTCATGGACTCGTTCTTCTTCCTTGCAGGATTTCAGGCAAGATGACCGCCACCCTGGATCTCACTACTATCATTGCTATGCTAGTTGCTTCATTCTATCGCTATGCTGCGTTACCTATCATTTGCTCTTCAAGCCTCCCATATTGCCATGAACCTCTAACCTTTGACACCCTTCCTAGCAAACCGTTGTTTGGCTATGTTCCCGCTTTGCTCAGCCCCTCTTATAGCGTTGCTAGCTGCAGGTGAAGTTGATGATTTCTCCATGGTGGACGGGGTTTATGTTGGGATATCACAATATCTCTTATATTATTAATGCATCTATATATTTGGTAAAGGGTGGAAGGCTCGGCCTTATGCCTGGTGTTTTGTTCCACTCTTGCCGCCCTAGTTTCTGTCATACCGGTGTTATGTTCCCGGATTTTGCGTTCCTAACGCGGTCGGGTGATTTATGGGACCCCCCTGACAGTTCGCTTTAATAAAACTTGTCCAGCAAGGCCCAACCTTGGTTTTACCATTTGCCTCACCACCACCTATACCTTTCCCTTGGGTCGGCCAACCCGAGGGTCATCTTTATTTTAGCCCCCCCGGGGCCAATGCTTGTCTAAGTGTTGGTCCAAACCGAGCGATGTCCGGCGCCCCCTGGGCAACCAGGGTCTATGCCAACCCGACGTCTGGCTCATCCGGTGTGCCCTGAGAACGAGATATGTGCAGCTCCTATCGGGATTTGTCGGCACAGCGGGAGGCTTTGCTGGTCTGGTTTTACCATTGTCGAAATGTCTTGTAAACCAGGATTCCGAGACTGATCGGGTCTTCCTAGGAGAAGGTCTATTCCTTCGTTGATCGCGAGAGCTTGTCATGGGCTAAGTTGTGACACCCCTGCAGGGTATAAACTTTCGAGAGCCATGCCCGTGGTTATGTGGCAGATGGGAATTTGTTAATGTCCAGTTGTAGATAACTTGACACCAGATCCGAATTAAAACGCATCGACCGTGTGTGTAGCCGTGATGGTCTCTTCTCGGCGGAGTCCGGGAAGTGAACACGGTTTCTGTGTTATGTCTGACGTAAGTAGGTGTTCAGGATCACCTCTTGATCATTGCTAGTTTCACGACCGTTCCTTTGTTTCTCTTCTCGCTCTCATTTGCGTATGTTAGCCACCATATCATGCTTAGTCACTGCTGCAACCTCACCACTTTACCCCTTCCTTTCCCATTAAGCTTTGCTAGTCTTGATACCCATGGTAATGGGATTGCTGAGTCCTCGTGGCTCACAGATTACTACAACAACAGTTGCAGGTACAGGTTTATGCGATGATCATGACGCGAGAGCGATGTTTGCTTGTTTTGGAGTTCTTCCTCTGCTTCTTCTTCGATCATGGGATAGGTTCCAGGTCGGCAGCCTGGGCTAGCAGGGTGGATATTGTTTGAGTTTCTGTTTATGATTCATCCGTAGTCGGATGTTGTTCTTGTATGTTGTCATGTTGTATTCGTGTGGCGTTGTATGCCTTATGTATGTATCCCCATCTATTATGTAATGTTGATGTAATGATATCCACCTTGCAAAAGCGTTCCAATATGTGGGTCTATCCTTGGTGGGACCTTCGAGTTCCTTTTGGATAGGGTCGCATATTGGGCGTGACATCCGAGGAGCGAGATATTACAAACATGGGTCTCACGACCCAACATTCAGAGCATACAAGTCAAAGCACATGCGGAAGCTTAACATGTCTTAGTACAGACATCTACAAATGAAAAATGCTGAGAAGCCTGACTATCTACAAGATCATGCTGAGGGCACAAGATCGTAGCTGAGATAACAAGCTAACCGTCGAAGTTCATGCGGAACTACTAGTGAGACTGAAGTCTCTCTGCAAAAACATAAAATAGGCAAACGTGAGTACAAATGTACCCAGCAAGACTTACATCAGAACTAACTACATATGCATCATTATCAACAAAGGGGGTGGTGGAGTTTAACTGTAGCAAGCCAGCTTTGACTCGGTGGCTATCCTGAACTATGACTGCAAGTAACTCTTTTGAGGTGGCGCACACGAGTCCACATATTCACCATATCAATACACCACTATGGATCCGCTCCCGTCTCCCTACGAGAACACCATCCATAGCACTCACGCTTATCTTGCGTATTTTAGAGTATCCACTTTCACTTGTCTATGAACTGTACAGGCAACCCAGAAGTCCTCTACCGCGGACACGACTATTCGAATAGATCATATTAACCCTGCAGGGGTGTACTTCTTCACACACGCTCACGCCACTTACCGCCATGTACACGTCATGCATCTCGGCAACCTTCAAGCAGAAGCCTGGCGAGGGTGTCGGCCACGACCTGACTAACCACACAATTCTCTAGTCCAGGTTTATCGCCTATTCGGGTTCCATCCGCAAGGAGATCCGGCCGGGGTGTCGCTCACGGCCCCAAACGATGTGAGCAGGGTTCCCAAGCCCACCATCCGGGTGCCACTTGGTACACCGTGCCACTATGCCTAGTCTGTCCCAAGCCCACCTGTACCGGGTGCCACTTGGTAGACTACTAACACTATGCCTAGCCAGAAGCTAGGGATGTGACAACTCACCCCCACTAAACAAGAATCTCATCCCGAGATTCAAGACGTGACGTAAGAAGATAGAGGGACACGAGCTAATAACATGATTTCCAAGATCCCACGTCTTGCTTTGAGAACTTCATCCAACATGACAACGAGAGGAAAGGGAGAATTTTAGAAGAATCGATCTTCTTGAGGTTCGAGCAACTTAGGATCATCTCAATGATCACAAGATCAACTCACGGAATGAGACGCAGAAACATCTCTGGAGCTGAGAGGCAAGACATGCATCAGGAGGGATGGAGGAAACAATTTGACGAGGGTTTCAAAGTAGTGAGGAAACAATTACTATGATCCCATAACGGGGCTCCTTGGGAGAGGTGACTCATAGAAATATCCCCTTAAGTGGCAAAAAGAATTAGCTTTGATTCAGAGATCATTGAAACTCTTTATACCAGCCTAAGGCAAATCACAATCGATCATTTGAAGGAGTCCAAAAGAATGTCATACTCGGACCAGAATAGATGATGTGGACTACCTTGTCGAAGACAATGCCATAGATGATTTTGCTTATCATCAGCAATAGACGGGACCCAAGGTAGAATGGCACAATGATGGTGCAAGCTGGGGAGAAAATGCAGATGCAAAGGAAGATAACACCTTCTCAGATTTCACCTTAGCAAGGCCAAGGAAACAAAATCTGGATGATCGACCGAGAGACATTTAGCACTCTGCTTCTAATGTTCTCCTTGATGTTCTAGCTACCACGATCATGCTTTAAAGCATCGACATGGCCACCAAGTAAAGGTCGGACTTCGGGAGCACAAGAATCCATAAGGAGTAACTGCTGGAGTAAATCCTACGAAATCCTTATGGGGAGGTGGCCAACTTCCTCAATCAAGATACTACAATAATGGATCTTCCGGTTGGGTGTGTTGGCCACGACATCCACTTTACCGGGTTACAGAGAGACCAACAATATAGTTCTTGGGAAACGTTCCAACCATCGAGTCTGCCTGAGATTCAGATCTGGTTGGTGTCAGAATATTCCAGACTCGTCAAGTCCAGAAAAATGAAAGTTTGCAACGCAAATTGATGAGATGGCATTGCGAGATTCTCGGAAAATGAACTACGATAGCAAGCTCCAAATCATGAGCTGGTTCTGCTACATGCAAGTGAACATGATGTCCAAGACAAACATGACCACATAGTAGTCTTATGATAAAACACTACTGAGTTCTGGTTGGGAACCATCATTGGGGATATCAAAGTCCTTACATAAGTCATATGATTAGCTCTTATGAAGAAACTTCTTCTCCTTGAACAATTGAATCAGTGGCTTGGTGTGCTAGGGACACATATAGAATGGAGGTAGCTAATCTCACAATCCAATGTATACTTCACACATGCATGACTGACTTGGGATGATTCCAAAGGAAGCAAAAACAATCTTTCTCGGATCCACAGCGGCAACTTACACCAAGTGCACGTGAATTAGAGAAAGTCACTTCTTACATCCGAACATATGCTTCATGAGCTAGCATGAAGAAATGCTTTCAAAAGTTTTCAACACTAGCTTAATGCTCAACAAAATCATGGAGAAGACAAGGATGTTGTCGATGGGCTCAACAACAATTTATCCAGATTCCCATGGAGATGGAATTCCATAACTATGTGAACAAGGTGATAGTATTGGTCAGACCCAAAAGATATAATGGTGTATGCTCGAGGAAAATCCACGAGTAAGACAATATTACGAACATAGCTGGTTCTGATTTTGATTTGACAATAGCCCATACTCAAATCAAAGGTTTGGGTAAGACAATAGATCCAACAATTGACCACGAGGATCAACCAATGAAGATATCATCTTTATTCAACACACATGCACAAGGATAACCCTTTGGAATGAACTGAGTCGGACAAGTTTCCATCTTCCAACTCTCCAAGTTGTTGTTTAGCTTGACCAACCAACTCAGGGGTATGCAACACAGATTCTTGGAGAAGGGGTTGGTTTATATGAAACCAACTTGATCACGAGCTCAACATAACAGTCAGGTGACGACCTGGTGATACTTCCGAGAAGATATTTGGAAAATCACGAACCACCGATATATTACTAAGCTCAAGAACAATCTTGCTTTTCAGGGCAAGACGATATGATCAAATAAGCAAGGAATCGAATAATCCTAACTCGTTGATCGAGGGGTGCACCAGAAATAAGGACTAGGTAGCACAATCTATCTTAGAATGATGATTCAATACCAACACACTAAGAATGAGATTATTGTCCATTAACTACCAAGCAATGGGGTTGCTAGCAGTATTGATTTCACACATCACGATTCACTTGTCGCATTCCGGTTGCGACAACACGGAACCGAGGAATGAATAATGAGGGCGAGAAGTATCATTGTATCAAGAGTTCATAGGGTGGTGTGCAATTCCATGATATTCTTGATATAAAGATAGTAATACTCCAAGGTAGAACAGAGCAAAAGCTGGATTGGCATTTTGATCTGCGGAGTACAACTGCTTTGACCCAATCCTGGATATGGATGGGGTTCTGGAGTTTGTTTCTCCTAGTCATTCCGGAATAGAATGGCTTGACGGACCACAAGGGTAATAAGCATCGATGGACAAATGCATACATACTCCTGGTATCAACTGATAGACGAAGGTCAGAAGACAAGTAAAAAGGGACAACTCAAAGGAACATATGATTTTTTGAGTTGTGGATGCATGGACTAGCATGTCGAACGAGTTCAACATATTTCTTTCGGATAACCCATGCAGAAGGTAGAACTGGCAGATTCACGATATAGAATGGAGAACTCATCAAGAGCACTCTGGTTGTGATCTTTTGGTTCAAAAGAACTCCTGCCAAGAATGGTTCATGGTATTTGGAAGAACGATATACCACGGACCTCGAGGACTATCGCAAAGGTTACTAATATCCTAAAGGGACTAGAAAACACTATCAACACGAGGTAAGTAGGGTGAATCTCGGGTTCAAAACCCAAGGAGTAGAATACCCACTACTAAGTGGCCTCACGGGATGCTTTTGAGAATGATGGCCAGAATCATCACACTGGGAACACAAAGCATGGCTAGATTACTAGGTGACACTCTAGACACCTAGGGTCATAATAATAACTCCAACATAAATGCCGAGGGAATGAAGTACCTCAACACACTAGTTAGTGTGGTTAACCTGGCCAAAGGAACATCGGAACGATAAGAAGGGATTTGCAAATGCATCAGACTATTTAGAAACATGGGATGACTCGGACAACATAACGGCTGTAAATGCTCAAAAAAGATTTGAGACATCATGTAAAATAGTGGCATAACCACTTA
The DNA here is from genome assembly GCA_963921465.1 of Triticum timopheevii. Classification (NCBI taxonomy): domain Eukaryota; kingdom Viridiplantae; phylum Streptophyta; class Magnoliopsida; order Poales; family Poaceae; genus Triticum; species Triticum timopheevii. The sequence goes on along the minus strand of OY997274.1, from coordinate 442,076,108 downwards.
GCATCACAATATCAAGGTTCTGGTTCAATTGATAACATACCAAAGTAGTAGAAACTGAACTGAGGCCTGGAACCAACAATCCTAAGATTCTACGGATTAGTAACACGTGATCCTGATAGAGAGAAGAGAAAGCATAATTCCTTAACCCCGTAGGAAAGATAAGATGACTCGGATCAGAAGGGCATAAGGTATAAGGAGGAAAAAGAGCCTTACGTTCCATCCCCCAATCAATTCCCTTATTTAACTAAAGAATTTCTAGACTCAACTTCGACTAGTTTGGCTTGGTAATCCTACCGGGCGTCGCGGGGGAGCAGCAAGCAGGAGGTGGCCGGGCGCGTGTGCGCGCACGGCGGCCACACGCGCTCCTACCCACTGGCAGGAGGTGGAAGATGACAGGGAAGGGGAACAGGTGGGCTGGGCTGGCCAACTGGGCCGGCCAGGGGGCCTTTGGTGGGTACCAGGTAGGTTTCTTCTCTCTCTGCTTTTCCTATTTTATTTCTCTTTTCTATTTCTCTGCTGCTGTTTTGGCTTTAGTAAAAATAATAAAGCATTTTGTAAAATGCTGGAATAATTTGTGGACACTCTCTGGATAATTCCAGTGGCCCACATTTAATTCCAACATTATTTGAGCATTTAAATTATTTATAGTGTTTAAATGCCCAAGGTCAAATACAATATGATTTAATTCAAAAATCCAAAAATGATATAAGAATATATTCATCATTTTTGGCAGAGGCTTCCACCTTAACCAGAAATCATGAACTTTTCTTAGGGACTTTTCTGGGTTTATTGAAAAAGATTTTAATCCACCCTAGTTGAGTTGATTTAATGCTAGGGTTTGAACATCCCCATTTCAAGTTAAATAAAATTTAAACATGATGCACACATGAAGCTAGCCTAGTGCAAAGCCAGAAGCTAGGGATGTGACAGTATGACCCCTCCAAGAAACAGCCTAAGCGCCAGCGTCAGCGGCGCCGCTCTAAATCCCGCCACAACAAAAATGGTGATTCCGGCACGGGAGACGATAACACCCCGGAAAGTGCCGAAGACAACCCCCTCCAGCGGGATTCAGCGCCGGAGGATGGAGAAGCCAGCCCTCATGAGAGAGCGGCAGACAGAGAGGTAGAGGACGATAATTACATGCCTCCCTCCGAAGACGAGGCAAGCCTCGATGACGACGAATTTGTCGTGCCTGAGGATCCCGTCGAACAAGAGCATTTCAAACGCAGGCTTATGGCCACGGCAAGCAGCTTCATGAAAAAGCAGCAACAGCTTAGAGCTGACCAAGACTTGCTAACCAACAGATGGACTGAAGTCCTTGCGGCCGAAGAGTATGAACTCGAACGCCCCTCCAAGAGCTACCCAAAACGCAGGCTGCTACCCCGATTAGAGGAGGAACCACCTAAACCTACATCACCAGCGCATGATACGGCTGACCGGCCACCTCGTGGCCGCGAGAGAGAGGCCTCTCGGCCCTCCACTCAAGCCGCACCCCGGCGCCGCTCAAAATATACCAAGGCGCGGGAAAATGCGCCAGACCTGCAGGATATACTGGAGGACAAGGCAAGGCAAACAAGATCGATCTACGGATCGCGTGGGCGCCCCATGATACGTGATGAAAACCGTCACGCCAGATATGGCAATTATGGCCGGGCCAAACACAGTAGACAAAGCTCATTTGAGCTGCGTCGTGATATAGCCCAATACAGAGGCGCCGCACACCCACTATGCTTCACAGACGAAGTGATGGATCATCAAATCCCTGAGGGTTTCAAACCCGTAAACATTGAATCATACGATGGCACAACAGATCCTGCAGTCTGGATCGAGGACTATCTCCTTCATATCCACATGGCCCGCGGTGATGATCTACATGCCATCAAATACCTCCCACTCAAGCTTAAAGGACCAGCTCGGCATTGGCTTAACAGCTTGCCAGTGGAGTCAATTGGTTGTCGGGAAGACCTGGAAGCCGCATTCCTTGACAACTTCCAGGGCACCTATGTGCGACCACCAGACCCCGATGACCTAAGCCACATAATTCTGCAGCCAGAGGAATCAGCCAGACAATTCTGGACACGGTTCCTAACTGAAAGCACAAGTGCTCCCTAGGTGGTTTTGGTAATTAATGTCAACATATCTCTTGTTGGACTAACACTTTTATCTAGTATGTTTCAGATAAGTTCAACAATGGAGTGGCATGGACTAAAGGATGTGGGAACTCCTTCAAGATGCTAAGGACTAAGGATTGGCTCAAGCTTCAAGCTCAAGACTCTTCATTTTACATTTTAGTGATCCAAGATCGCATTGAGTCTATAGGAAAAGCCAATACTATCAAGAAGGGATGAGGTGTTGCTTAATGAGTTTCTTGCTCCACAGTGCTTAGTGATATGCTCCAAAACCCCAACTACTTTCCCACTCCCACACATATGTCCCAAAACCTAAAGACAAACTCGGCCCCACTGAGTCTTTCTATCCGGCGCCACCGAGTTCGGATGTCATAGCCACTGCCATAAACCCTAGGAAAATCGGTCACACCGATAGGGATCTCGGTCTCACCGAGATGGGATTGTAATCTCTCTGTGTATGTACATTACCAAAATCGGTCTCACCAAGTTTGAGCAATCGGTACTACCGAGATTACAATGCAAACTTCCTGGTTGACTCATTACCAAAATCGGTCCCACCGAGTTTGTGTAATCGGTCCAACCAAGTTTGCCTGACCAACTCTCTGGTTAGCTAATTACCAAAATCGGTCCAACCGAGTTTGTGTAATCGGTCTCACTGAGATTACGTTATGCCCTAACCCTAACCATATCGGTCTTACCGAGTTGCATATCGGTCCCACCGAAAATCCTAACGGTCACTAGATTTACTAAATCGGTCTGACCGAGTTTGTTGATTCGGTCCCACCGAGTTTGGTAAATTGTGTGTAACGGTTAGATTTTGTGTGGAGGCTATATATACCCCTCCACCTCCTCTTCATTCGTGGAGAGAGCCATCAGACTGAACCTACACTTCCAACTTACCTTTTCTGAGAGAGAACTACCTACTCATGTGTTGAGGCCAAGATATTCCATTCCTACCATATGAATCTTGATCTCTAGCCTTCCCCAAGTTGCTTTCCACTCAAATCTTCTTTCCACCAGATCCAAATCCTATGAGAGAGAGTTGGGTGTTGGGGAGACTATCATTTGAAGCACAAGAGCAAGGAGTTCATCATCAACGCACCATTTGTTACTTCTTGGAGAGTGGTGTCTCCTAGATTGGCTAGGTGTCACTTGGGAGCCTCCTACAAGATTGTGGAGTTGAACCAAGGAGTTTGTAAGGGCAAGGAGATCGCCTACTTTGTGAAGATCTACCTCTAGTGGGGCAAGTCCTTCGTGGGTGACGGCCATGGTGGGATAGACAAGGTTGCTTATTCATGGACCCTTCGTGGGTGGAGCCCTTCGTGGACTCGCGCAACCGTTACCCTTCATGGGTTGAAGTCTACATCAACGTGGATGTACGATAGCACCACCTATCGGAACCACACCAAAAACATCTGTGTCTCCAATTGTGTTTGAATCCTCCAAAACCCTTCCCTTTACATTCTTGCAAGTTGCATGCTTTACTTTCCGCTGCTCATATACTCTTTGCATGCTTGCTTGTTATGTATTGTGAATATTAAACTTGTGCCTAAACTCCACTTAAACTTAAAGAAGTTAAAAATTGCAACTTTGGTACTTAGTGTCTAATCACACCCCCTCTAGAGACCTCTTCTCAAGGTCCTACACTAACCAAGAAAAATCAAATCGTCGACTGTCCGGATGCAGAGGCCCTTGCAGCCTTCAAACATAACATCTGCGACGAGTGGCTTGCCCGGCACCTAGGACAGGAAAAGCCGAAATCCATGGCAGCCCTCACAACACTCATGACCCGCTTTTGCGCGGGAGAGGACAGTTGGCTAGCCCGTAGTAACAACATGACCAAGAGCCCTGGTAATTCGGATACCAAGGACAGCAACGGCAGGTCGCGTCGCAACAAGCACAAGCGCCGCATTAATGGCGATAATGGTGAGGATACGACAGTCAATGCCGGATTCAGAGGCTCTAAACCCGGTCAGTGGAAAAAGCCGTTCAAAAGAAATACTCCGGGCCCATCCAATTTGGACCGAATACTCGACCGCTCGTGCCAGATACACGGCACCCCCAAAAAACCAGCCAACCACACCAATAGGGATTGTTGGGTGTTCAAACAGGCAGGCAAGTTAAATGCCGAAAACAATGACAAGGGGATGCATAGCGACGACGAGGAGCCCCGGCCGTTGAACAATAGAGGACAGAAGGGCTTCCCCCCACAAGTGCGGACGATGAACATGATATACGCAACCCACATACCCAAAAGGGAGCGGAAGCGTGCACTAAGGGACGTATATGCGATGGAGCCAGTCGCCCCAAAGTTCAATCCGTGGTCCTCCTGCCCGATCACTTTTGATCGAAGGGACCACCCCACTAGCATCTGCCATGGCGGATTCACTGCATTGGTTCTAGACCCAATCGTTGACGGATTTCACCTCACTAGAGTCCTGATGGACGGCGGCAGCAGCCTGAACCTGCTTTATCAGGATACAGTGTGCAAGATGGGCATAGACCCCTCAAGGATTAAACCCACAAAGATGACCTTCAAAGGCGTCATACCAGGTGTAGAGGCCAACTGTACAGGTTCAGTTACACTTGAAGTGGTCTTCGGATCCCCGGATAACTTCTGAAGCGAGGAGTTAATCTTCGACATAGTCCCATTCCGCAGCGCTATCACGCACTGCTCGGACGAACCGCATTTGCAAAGTTCAATGCGGTGCCGCACTACACATACCTCAAGCTCAAGATGCCAGGCCCTCGAGGAGTCATTACGGTCAACAGAAACACCGAACGCTCTCTCCGAACGGAGGAGCATACGGCGGCCCTCGCAGCGGAAGTACAAAGCAGCCTCTCAAGGCAATTCTCGAGTCTAGCTATCAAACGTCCGGACACCGTCAAGCGCGCCCGGAGTAACCTACAACAAGACCGCCTGGCATGTTCTGAGCACGTGTAGCAATGCGGCCCCAACCCCAGCCCTCGTGAAATTGCGAAACCAGTACTACGCGTACATAATTACGCTCTGGAAATACCATGGGCATAGGAGGAGGGGCACGACCACGGCAGGCCTAGAATGCAGCTCAACCGCACCAGGGGCTCCCGATTGTGTCATTCCTTTTTTTCTTACTTTCATGACTCCGTTCTCAAGAAGCCCTGTCCGGCAGTAGAATCACCGAAACACACGATGCAACAGCCAGGGAAGCAGAAAGCTACGTCGAGTATCCAGGTGGTCTCTATAACGAGCAGTATACTTGTTTTACATATCATCTCGCAGCTCGCTCCTGGAGGGGGACATGTCAAATAGTCCCGTCCCTTGCTTATCGCACTATTTGTATCGTTCTGCTTTTACCGCAGCTTTTTTAATAAACAATGCACAGCTTTTGCCTATTATTGCATTCCTTTTTCTTATCTATATATGTTCACTTATGACATGTTGCATTCGTGCGCTTTGGTACGGCCAAATACACCAAGGGCTTAAGTACCCCAAAATATGGTGTGATAAGTCTGAACACTTTCACAAGTGCAGCACCCCGAACTTATAGCATTATATGCATCGGCTCCGAATCATGTCTTGGGTCAATAGTTGGGTTTGCCCGGCTCCCATGTTTTGGTACCTTACATTCCGTTATATCGGCTAAGGTAGCGCTGGGAGAACCACTGCGATTGTGCCCCGGTTGAGCTGGGTTAAGCACCTTAGTGGAGAAAGCTAAAACTGACCGTCATGATAGGGCGAGAGCCGGTCGCTGTTCGAGAGGTTTTTGAGTCCCTAAAGACTTATGCCACTTAGAGCGAGGAGTCGGCTTTGTCCGGCCCAGGCGTGGATAGCGCCCTGAACTCGGTCTTCCGAATACTGGGGGCTTCGCCGAAATTTAAAATTATAGAATTCTATGGCTAAGTGAGAGTGTTCAAGCATTATAGTCTGGTTGCCTCGTTCGTTGAGTTGGGCGCCTCCCTCGAAGGACCCAAGAATGGGAAAAGGAGCGCTCAAGTTTATCCCGAACAGCCCAGCACTTGAGGCATGGGGGCAGAAGTCGATGACTCACCATCTTTCAAATTTAATAAACAGCCGCACAGAAGGTAATATTTTAAATCCACAAGCGTTGCTTAGCGCATATGAACAAGTTTTCAGCGTACAGGATAACAAAGGCGAGTTTACTCAAAAATTACATCTTTGGAGCATTCACCCGCTATAAGGCGGGCACCCTTCAGGACGCTCTCATAATACATCTCGGGCTTGTGATACTCCCTGCCCGGCAGTGGTCTGTCCGTTACAAGCTTCTCAGCGTCCATCTTGCCCCAGTGCACTTTGGCACGGGCAAGGGCCCTACGGGCACCTTCGATGCAGACGGAGCGCTTGACGACTTCAATCCATGGACAGGCGTCCACCAGCCGCCTCACCAGCCCGAAGAAGCTCCCAGGCATGGCTTCCTCAGGCCACAGCCGAACTATGAGGCCCTTCATGGCCTGTTCGGTCACCTTATGGAGCTCGACCAACTGTTTCAGCTGGTCACTCAAGGGCACCGGGTGTCCGGCCTCAGCATACTGAGACCAGAACACCTTCTCCGTCGAGCTCCCCTCCTCGGCCCGGTAGAATGTGGCAGCATCGGACACACTGCGGGGCAGATCTGCGAATGCTCCTGGAGAGCTCCGGATTCGGGTAAGTAACAAGTAATTCACTTTCACGTGCTTGCTTTGCATGAAGAATGCCTTACCTGCCGCTATCTTCTTCATTTCCTCAATTTCCTGGAGGGCTTTCTGGGCTTCGGCCTTAGCGGCTTTGGCGCTCTCAAGAGCCGAGACGAGCTCGGACTCTCGAGTCTTTGAGTCACGCTCCAAACTCTCGTATTTTTCCACGAGAGCCTGGAGCTCTTGCCGCACCTCCGCCACCCGCGCCTCCTGCTTCTCTCGCTCGGTGCGCTCCGCGGCCGCATTGCTTTCAGCCTTGGACACCGCTTCCTTCAGGGTCGCCACCTCGTTCGTGGCCCCTGCAATACTCACGTTATTCCTGTCATTTTTTGCAACCACATCTTTTATATACTTCCATAAGGTATTACTTACCTTCCTTGTCCTCGAGCTGCTTCTTGGCAAGGACGAGCTTGTTCTTGGACCGCTCGAGGCTCTGCTTCAATGCATTAACCTCTACAGTCAGTGCGGCAGAGGTCAGCAGAGCAGCCTGCATTCCCCATACTGACATACTTATGTTAGACTCCTGTGTACATCTTATTAGATCCTCAGTTCAGTTTTTCTTTCCGAACACCAAACTGAGCATCAGGGGCTACTGTCTATGCGGTAATATTTTTACATATCTTAAATACATACCTCAAAGCCTGTTAGAAGGTTGGCACAGGCTTCAGTCAGCCCACTCTTGGCGGACTGAACTTTCTGAATCACCACACTCATAAAAGTGTGGTGCTCCTCGTTGATGGAGGCGCCGTTAAGCGCCTCCAGCAAATTGTCCGGTGCCTCCGGTTGGGCGGAGGTCACCAGTGTCGCAGCCTCGCTCTTCTTACGAAGGGGCCGCCTGCCGGACTCCGGAACCACTGAAGGTTCCGGTGCGGAGTCCGGCCCAGGGCCGGACTTAGAGCCCTTTGGGGTTTTATCCACCTTGCGCCTGGAGTCCGAGAGGTCGCCTTGCAGCGCCTCCTGGACCACCTCCTCCTGGCTGGGCCCCTTTTGGGACCCCACCTCGGCATCATCCGCAGCATGAGGAGAGGAAGCAGCCGGAAGTGAGGTGTTATTCACGTCCGACGAATCCAGGGAGCCGCTCGTTGAAGCGTCAAGCTCGTCCTTGGGCGGGATGCAGGGTTATATTCGGCGTTAGGAGATACTGTGCGGCAAATGAATCGCCATGAGTTATTTTGGTATCCGGACACTTATGATTTCGCCAGGGGCTTAGCCCTCGGTGGCCACTCCTCTTCGCTGTCATCGGCGTTGGTGGAGTAGTCTGGAGGAAGGGTCCTTCCCTTTTTGGACCCTCCGGCCTCCCCAGTTGGGGCGGCCTTCCTTTTCTTCTCTTCCCCCACTGGGGGAGAGGCCTCTTTTTCCTCCTCCTCGTCTTCACGAGAGGAATCCGCCTCGGAGTCATCGGACGATGAGTCCGATAAACCTGGCGCCGGGAACTCTTTCGGGTTCCCGTGGCCTTCTTCTTGGCCTTCTTCTCCGGCACCACATGAGGTGCCGGAACCAGCAGCCCCGTCAATCGGGCGTCCGATGGGTCTTCTGGCAAGGGACCGGACAGTCAACCTGCCCGGACGTCTTTTGCCAGGCCTGTCAAAGGTAAGGGAGTTTAGATCCCGCATAGAGTCAAATTATGGAAAACAAGTGTCCTGTAAAGGGTAAAATAGCTTACCTTGCCAGCTTGACGCTGCGAGCTGAATCTGTGATCTTCGGTAGCGGATGCGGGAGCCTCGGCGCCCTTGAACAGCACCTTCCAGGCATCTTCGTATGTAGTGTCAAAGAGCCTGCTCAAGGTTTGGTGTTGCGCCGGATCAAACTCCCACAAACCGAAGGCCCGTCGTTGGCACGGGAGGATCCGGCGGATGAGCATGACCTGGACTACGTTGACGAGCTTGAGCTACTTGCTCACTAGGTTTTTGACGCAGGATTGGAGTCCGGTCAGCTCTTCCGAATTACCCCATGTTAGGCCCGTCTCTTTCCAAGAGATGAGCCGTGTAGGGCCAGATCTGAATTCGGGGGCCGCTGCCCATTTAGGGTCACGCGGCTCGGTGCTGTCGAACCACCCCGATTGCCACCCCTTTATGGTCACCACGAAGGAGCCCTCGAGCCATAGGACGTTGGGCATCTTGCCCACCATGGCACCTCCGCACTCCGCTTGGCGGCCGCCCACTACCTTCGGCTTGACATTGAAGGTCTTCAGCCATAAGCCGAAGTGGGGCTGGATGCAGAGGAAGGCCTCGCACACGACGATGAACGCCAAGATGTTGAGGATGAAATTCGGGGCCAGATCGTGGAAATCCAGGCCGTAATAGAACATGAGCCCCCGGACAAATGGGTGAAGTGGAAAACCTAGTCCACGGAGGAAGTGGGTGAGGAACACCACCCTCTCATGGGGCCCGGGGGTGGGGATGAGCTGCCCCTTGTCGGGGAGCCGATGCGCGATGTCGCTGGACAAGTATCCGGCCTTCCGCAGCCTCTTGATGTGCCCCTCCATGATGGAGGAGGCCATCCACTTGCCTCCCGCTCCGGACATGGCTGGTGAAGGTTGAGGCGAGATTTGTGGACTTGGGCGCTGGAGCTCGAGTGCGCGGAAATGGATAAGCAAAGGAGGAAGAAGGCGTAGGTAAAAAGGTGGATCCTTATCCCCTTATATGGACGGATGAAGCTATGCGTCCCCACCAGCCTGGTAAAACTCGCTTATCTCCCAAGTGCCGTAATCAATGGCGCGGTTGGGTTACCCATGCCCGTATTAATGAGAATCCCGGAATAAGGGGACACGATCTCTGCTTTGACAAGACGTGCCAAGGAAACCGCCTCGCTAAACGCGCTGAGGTGGGACAGTAAAAACGATTCGAATAAAGGCTTGGCCGTGGTGTGATGTCACGCCACGGAATACGTCAGCAGACTGAATTTTTGTAAATATTATTCTCTCTACGGTGGTATGTGGAACTTATTTTGTAGAGCCAGACACTATCCTTGTGTTCAAAATCTTCTATGAAATATTTGGAGGAGGAACCCGCCTTGCAATGCCGAAGACAATATGCGCGCCGGACTCGTTGTCATTGAAGCCTGGTTCAGGGGCTACTGAGGGAGTTCTGGACTAGGGGGTGTCCGGATGGCCGGACTATAGCCTTTGGCCGGACTCCTGGACTATTAAGATACAAGATTGAAGACTTCGTCCCGTGTCCGGATGGGACTTTCCTTGGCGTGGAAGGCAAGCTTGGCGATACGGATATGTAGATCTCCTACCATTGTAACCAACTCTGTGTAACCCTAACCCTCTTCGGTGCCTATATAAACCGGAGGGTTTTAGTCCGTAGGACAGGACAACAATCATACCATAGGCTAGCTTCTAGGGTTTAGCCTCTCTGATCTCGTGGTAGATCTACTCTTGTACTACCCATATCATCAATATCAATCAAGCAGGAGTAGGGTTTTACCTCCATCGAGAGGGCCCGAACCTGGGTAAAAACATTGTGTCCCTTGTCTCCTCTTACTATCCGCCTAGACGCATAGTTCGGGACCCCCTACCCGAGATCCGCCGGTTTTGACACCGACACCTAGCAAAGCACGCTGGCAGGCACAGAACAATAAAAGAGAGAGAGAGAGAGAGACACGCTTACAAGATCATAGCAATGCCTCAGTCCAGGATCTTGGTTGGCCAAGCTGTTAGATCCAGAAGAAACATCGTCCTTGTAGTTTTTGCCAGCTGCATAATAGGTAACAACGACCGGTTAGTATATTTGAAGTACATTGGGCAGGTGATGCTGGACGGGTTTAAAGGTGACAAGTACCTAGGCCGTGGCGGGTGTTTGGCATCTCTCCAGACGGTGGGAATCAGGTTAGAAACGTCGAGGGTGGTGATGCTGTGCTAGCTGTCGGGGTCCGGTCAGGAGATCTAGAACCGTCGAGTAGGGTGTTTGTGGAGCGGCTCCGGTAGGGTGGACTACGGTGTGGGCGAAGCGGATCTGTGGCCGTGGACAAGGGCATAGGTGAAGCTACTCCGGTGGTTGGGTTAAGGATGGTGTCGATGACGCGGATCTGCGGTCGTGGACAGGGCGTCAGAAGCTGCTCCGGTGGTTGGGTTAAGGATGGTGTCGACGATGCGGATCTGCGGCCATGGACGGGGCGTCAGAAGCTGCTCCGGTGGTTGGGTTAAGGGTGGTGTCGACGATGCGGATCTGCTGCCGTGGACGGGGCGTCAGAGCTGCTCCGGTAGGTTGGATGAGGGTGCGAGGAAACGGATCTGAGGCCGTGGACTTGTGAGTTGGCAAAGCGGCCCCGGTAGGGTTGAGAATCGTATAGGCGAAGCTACTTCGGTAGGGTTGACGCTGGTGTCGGCGAAGCGGCTCTGGTAGGGTTGAGGAAGGTGTCGGCAAAGCGCCTCCGGTAGGGTTGAGGAAGGTGTCGGCGAAGAGGATCAGAGGCCGTCGACGGTGGCGTCCGTGGGGTGGCTCGGGGGGTGTGGACGAAGCGTCTCCGGTGGGGAGTACGAATGAGCCACTACAGATGCGCGGCGGTTGACGAGAGTACCAGCGAAGCAGATCTGGCGTCGTGGACAAGGCCGGCACTGAATGGGTTGTGGTACAGTGGTGGATGAGCAGTCTACTTGTTTCTAGGAGAGGTGGGAAGGGTAGATGTGGCCGCAGAAGCAGATCCGGCGAGGTGGACGCCGCTAGCAGTGAATGGGTTATGGTACGCCGGTGGATGAGCAGTCTAGGGTTTTGAGAGGGGAGGGGAGAAAGGGCGATGAAGTACGGACGGCGTGATGTAAGATGCTCTCGTGCTGTGGAGTTAGTCGTTTTTGCAGGAGGAGGGGAGAGAAAATGGGGGTGGCGTGTAGTGGGGGGAACCGGAAGTTACCAAAGCAGCCCCGACCTATCATGTAGATTGTCGGGGGTTGGGTGCGACATATGCCAAAGGATGGCTTATCATGGTGGGGGCGAGTAGGACGTCGCTGGTGCCTGGAAACGGGATGAGGCGAAGACATGCACGCTGGTGAATCTTACCCAGCTTTAGGGCCCTCCGAGGAGATAACACCCCTACTGCTGCTCTGCGGGGTCTTCGCATGATCACTAAGGAAAAGTGAATACAAGCTTGCTCCTAGAGCTGTTTCTGGAGGTAGGAGAGGGCACGGCTAGCTCTCTCCTTCCTATGTGGTCTGTCTAATGCTAATGGATGCGAACCCTTTGCATGGGTGCCCTGGGGGGTTTATATAGGCCTACCCCCAGGGTTACAATGGTAAAACCGGCTAGGTGCGGGTCCCAGCCATCTGTCTCTCAGGCGCCGTCTTCTCCGCCGACTCCTGGGGCCCGCCGACTGGTGGGTCCCGCCGACTGGCCTGGTACGAGGGCATCAGCCCGTGTCCACCGCGGGCGGGTCTTGCCGGCTGCAGATTACTATAGTCGTGCTTCTAATGACGCGGGCTTGGTCATAGGGTCATGGCAACAGTGTCGTTGCCCGACGGGCGATCACTGTTGCCATTCCCCTCTCGCATATGGTTAATGGCATATGGGGCCCGTGGGAGGGGCTAGCCGACTCCAGGGGGCCGACTCCCAGCGGGTCCGACTCTCGGCGCTCTCGCCGTCTTCAATACTCTCGCTGACTGGTAGGCCCCGCCGTCTCCGGGCCGTACAGACAGGAGGTCGTGGGTACAGGGCCCCACCCCAAGGGCTGATGTCAGGGCTGGCATGGCAGTAGTGTCGCACCGAGCGGAGATCTCCATGGGAATGGCGCACTGTGGCCATGCCTGCCTTTAATTATCGGGTGGTTGGAGTCGCGGGCCCACTCCCCACAGTCGGCTTCCTTGGAGTCGCTTCTGGGACTCGGCTTGAATGGGAGTCGCCTCTGGGACTCAGCCATCTTGGAGTCGCCTCTGGGACTCGGCTCGTCTTGGAGTCGCCTCGGGGACTCGGCTCGTCTTGGAGTCGCCGTAGGTACTTGAGGAGCGCAGTCTGCCCCGATGTCTAGAAAGGTTCTGGGACTCGGGTTAGCCTACCCGTGGCCCATTACTCCGACTGTAGTCCCCGAAGCTGGTGAGGCTCCGAGGGTGATACATCGTGCGCCTCAACAGTTTCATTCTTCCGAAGAGGGAATGCAGGCCTTGATGGTTGTCTTCCCTCGGGCCGACTGGTTGGAGTCGGATTCCATCGAGGGCCGTCTTGCCTCTCGAGGAGTTTCGAACATCGCGGCGGGAACCAGGCGGCGTGTCTGATACGCTTCCTGCGGTCGCCCACCGCGGCCCCGTCGCGCGGCGCCACGTGGCAGGGGCAGTCTGCCTGCCCACGCGCGCGACGGGACAGGCAGTCAGGCGGGGCCCGCCACTACCGCGCCTCGGCACGCGAACGGATCCGCTGCGGCCGTGCGGGCGGTTGGGTTCCCCACGTCGTTACTGCGCGCAGTAACTTCGTGGGTTTAATTGTGGGGGCGTGGGGTCTCGTGCGCAGTTAATCCCATGCCGCCCCATCGGCTTCTCAGCCTACGGGCCTATAAATAGGCGGGGGGAGCGGGACGGCGAAGCGCGCGCTCGTTCTTCCCTGCTTCCCCCGCTTCCTCCTGCCTCTTCTTCTTCCTACCTTCGCCGCACCACGCCGCACCGCACCGCAGCGATGAGCTCCTCCTCTATCGCGGCTCTTGCCGTTCGCTCCGGCGTGTGGGATGGTTCTAGGTTGGATGATGACGCCATCGAGCACCTCCGCAGGACGCGCCGTCTCCCCGGCGCGCACCTGGTGCGAGCCCGCGCCGCGCCGGAGGGGGAGATAAGGCCGGCGCCGGAGGAGGGCGAGCGGGTCATATTCCGCTCGCACCTCATGCGCGGCATGGGCCTGCCGGCGAGCGGCTTCCTCTGCTCTTTCTTGGAGTTCAACGGACTCCAGCCGCACCACCTCACCCCGAACACGGTGGTGCTGCTGGCCGCCTTCGCCACCCTGTGCGAGGATTTTCTCGGCGTTCTCCCCACCCTCGAGCTGTGGGGAGAGTTCTTCCAATCAAAGCTCGGCACACACGTTGCCGGCATACCGGCTCAGTGCGGCGCCTTCATCGCAATGCGAAGGTCGACCACCGACAATCCATTCCCCTCCATCGCGCTGATCAAGTCGGTGAAGATGTGGCAGCGGTCGTACTTCTACGTGAAGAACGTCACCACGGAAGGCGACTGGCTCAACCTGCCGCACTACGAAGCCGGTGCGCCAGCTGGGAGGCTTCCCAGCTGGTCCAATCGGGCCAAGATGCTGACTCCTGCCGGCGCCGCCGCCGTCGCGGCACGCCGAGTGTTGACGCAGTCGGAAGGCCTAGTCGGAGCCAACTTGCTGGCCACCTTCGTGGCGCACCGAGTCCTCCCACTCCAAGGCCGACCTCATCTGATCTGTCAGATGAGCAACCGCCAAGACCCGAGCCGGATGAGCACCTGGGAGATGCCCCATGCGGAGGTGGCGAACATGGTGAATCACATCGTGAACTGCGAGCTCAAGGAAGACTGGCAGTTCGGCAAGGAGCCGTACTCACGTGCCAACCCTCCGCCAGTGGTAAGTCAAATCTTTTGTCTTCTGTTTTTCTTTATAGCCGAATCCGACTTCTGATCTTCTTGGTTCTTCGAGTCAGAACCCCCTCATCCAGCCTGCAGCCGGCGCCACGGGGCTGCCCCGCGAGTTCGCTCCAGACCGAGCAGAGAGCGACATCGACGACCCCGACTTGGGGGCAGCGGTGATGGAGGCTGACGCCAAAGGCGGAGGAGGAGGAGCGGAAGGCGGCTTCCGACCCTCGGCGACCTTCACCGACTGGCCATAGGACGAGGCCGACGGCGAAGTTGTCCCGCGCCGCCAATCGAAAGCCGGCCATCCAGGCGCGAGTTCCTCCGCCGGCTTGGCCAGTCAAGTCGGCGCGAAGAAGCGCCGGGCCGCGCCGAGTTCGCTCGATGGTCGGCCGAAAAAGTTCAAGGGGAGGCCGCTGCAACCAAGCGGGAGGAGGCGATTGCGAAGGCCAACCGCTTCCGCAAGGAAGTGAAGAAGCCGCCGCTAGTCTCTGCGTAAGTGTTGACTGCTTTGTCTTGTTTTCTTTGACGGATCTTTTCCGAGCCTTTTTCATTCTGTTTTTTGCTTCTGGGCCCCTCTTTCTCTTGAGATGGTCGCCGTCCCCTCTGTCATGGTGTCGGCCGAGATGTCCGCCAACACCCGGCGGATTGACCCCGCCGCCGACCTTCGGGAGGCGACGGAGCGCAACGCGCGGGAGAAGCGCGACGAGGAAGAGGCCGACCGTCTGGAGAAGGCGGAGGCCGAGAAAGCGGCGGCCTCTGCCCAAAAGAAGCTGGAGGAGGCCGAAGCTGCCGCCGCAGCAAAACAGCGGGCGGAGGAGACCGCGCGCCGCCAGTCGGCGCTGCTTGTCGTCCTGCTGAACTCCGCGCCACCGCCCCCGGAGTTCATGGGGCAGACTGGAGAAGTCGGCGGGGAGCACTCCATTGTGGAGAAGGACGGTGGCGAGGCCTCCGCGTCGGGCACGGCCTCGCCGCCTCCGCCGCACGGCAAGCAGCCGGCGGGCCCTCCAATGCCGCCGGCTGAGGACGAGGCAGTGGCAAGGATGCTTCTTCAAGTCGCCTCACCAGCGCGCCGCCGCCTTGCAAAGGCGGTCTCGGCGCCACGCCCCTTGGAAGTCGGCGCCGCCAGCTCGGCCATTCCAGATGCTGAGGCATCAAGTGCTGCGCCAACTGGATGGGTGCGAGGAGGCGGCGACGGTCCACTGAACCAGGCGCTCCTGGACGTGCAGGCGAAGCTGCGAGCTGAGGGCGAAGCCATCCAGGGCTGCACCAGGGCGCATCTGGCGTCGCGAGCGTCTATCCGGGTACGTTTTTCTTTTTTGACTTTGTCTCTTCTCATTCTAATCTATGGGGGCGCGCCAGCGCACCCACTGGGTGTAGTCCCCGAGTTTCGGGCCGGCTGCTGCGCAGGCGGCCCGGAACTCAATCTGGCGAGTTCCTCATTTTTGTCTTTGTCCGATTTTTTATCACAGGAGTATCACAACCTCCGCGTCACCGCCTTCAACCGTAACGTTGAGCGGCTAGAGAAGCGCACTGCCAACTTGTCGGAGACCCGGAGTAAGTTCTTCCACTTTTTCACGGGGGCGCGCTGGCGCACCCGCAGGCTGTAGTCCCCGAGATTCGGGCCGACTGCTGAGCAGTCGGGCCGGATCTTCCCGGTGACCTTTGTTGTTGACAACTTAACGTCTTTTCTCTTTGCTTTTCAGAGGCCAATGCCGCTCTTCAGGAACGGTTGGGCGAAGTCAGCACGGCCCTTCGCGCCAAGGAGGAGGAGTGCGGCAAGCTCGCCAAAGAGCGCGACTTGCTGGCCGAGCAGTTGGCGGAGTAGAAGGAGCTGCTCAAGGCGGCTCAGGGCGAGGCAGAGAAGAAAGAGACCGCTCTCCTGGCCGAGTTTGAGATCGAGCGCTCCTCCTGGACTGACAGGGAGGCAATGCTGACTTCTGGCTTCCACGAGATCGAGGACATTGTCGATGGTGAGTTTCTTTGCTTTCTTTCCTTGAGCTGCCAACTATAAGTCAGGCCGACTGCTGATTTTCTCTTTTGCTTCTTTCTGTTTTGGGCAGACTTCTTCCCTGGCCACTCGCAAGCGGTCAATCGAGCCATCAAGGCCGATCGTGAGGCGCGGATGGCGAATGGCGAGGAGATCGCCGCCAACGCCCCCCTGACCGTTGATGAGCAGATCCTGAGCATCGAGACCCGTCTGCGGCCGGCCCATCAGCTGCTGCGCCGGCTTCAACGCGCCGGGGCCCAAGCAATCTCCGCCCTGTGGACAGGCATGCCGGCTCTGCACACTGCCAGTCAGACTGCCGACTGGCCGGAGGTCGCGGCCGGCCGTCTTGAGGCTTGGAAGGGTTCCTCGGCCCAGGCTGGAGCGCGTCGGGCCTTGGAATTCGTCAAGGCTTGGTATCCATGGCTGGACCTGGACCGGTTGGCCGCGTTCCGGTCAGAGGCCCAGGCAAAATTGGCGGCTATGGAAGGCTCCCTCATCAAGCGTGCGGCGGCGATCGCCGACTACACCGACACCAGTGTCTTCGTTCTCGAGCGGGCCGCGAACGGCGAGGAGGTGCCTCCGGAGTGGTTCGGGATGAACCCTGACTACGACGAGGACTCGGTGGAGGTGATCGGCTCCAGCACCGAGGAGGAAGACGAGGCGGGAGACAGAGACGAGATGGAGGCTGTCGGTGTCAAAACCGGCGGATCTCGGGTAGGGGGTCCCGAACTGTGCGTCTAGGCGGATGGTAACAGGAGACGAGGGACACGATGTTTTACCCAGGTTCGGGCCCTCTCGATGGAGGTAAAACCCTACGTCCTGCTTGATTAATATTGATGATATGGGTAGTACAAGAGTGGATCTACCACGAGATCAAGGAGGCTAAACCCTAAAGCTAGCCTATGGTATGATTGTTGTAATGTATGCTGTGTCCTACGGACTAAAGCCCTCCGGTTTATATAGACACCGGAGGAGGCTAGGGTTACACAGAGTTGGTTACAATGGTAGGAGATCTACATATCCGTATCGCCAAGCTTGCCTTCCACGCCAAGGAAAGTCCCATCCGGACACGGGACGGAGTCTTCAATCTTGTATCTTCGTAGTCTTGGAGTCCGGCGGACGATGATAGTCCGGCTGTCCAGACACCCCCTAGTCCAGGACTCCCTCAGTAGCCCCTGAACCAGGCTTCAATGACGATAAGTCCGAAGCGCATAATGTTCGGCATTGCAAGGCGGGTTCCTCCCTTGAATAATCTAGAGAAGATCATGAACACCAGGATAGTGTCCGGCTCTACAAAATAAATTCCACATTCCACCGTAGAGAGAATAAAATGTACACCAGTCCAATCTGCTGACGTATTATGCAGCGTGACATCACACCGCTACCAAGCCTTTGTTTGAATCGTTTTTTACTATACCACCTCAGCACGTTTAGCGAAGCGGTTTCCTTGGCACGTCTTGTCGAAGCAGAGATCGTGTTCCCCTTATTCCGGGATTCTCATCAATACGGACGTGGGTAACCCAACCGCGCCATTGATGGTGGCGCTTGGGAGATAAGCGAGTTTTATCAGGCCAGCGGGACGCATAGTTTTCGTCCGCCTATATATAAGGGATAAGGATTTACCTTCTCACCTACGCCTTCTTCCTCCTTTGCTTATCCATCTCCGCGTACTCAAGCTCCAACGCCCAAGCTCGCGCATCTTGCCCTAACCTTCTCCGAATATGTCTGGAGCGGGAGGCAAATGGTTGGCCTCCACCGTTAAGGAGGAGCACATCACCAAACTGCGCAGCGCCGGATATCTTTCTGGCGATATCGCGCATCAGCTGCCTGACGAGGGGCAGCTCGTCCCTACCCCTGGGCATCACGAGAGGGTCGTCTTCCTTCCCCACTTCCTCTGCGGACTAGGCTTTCTGCTCCATCCATTCGTCCGGGGGCTCATGTTCTATTACGGCCTGGATTTCCACGATCTGGCGCCGAACTTCATCCTCAACATCTCGGCATTCATCGTCGTGTGCGAGGCCTTCCTCTGCATCCGGCCCCACTTCGGCCTGTGGCTCAAGACCTTCAATGTCAAGCCGAAGGTTGTGAAGGGCACGCAAGCGGAATGCAGAGGCGCCATGTTGGGTAAATTACCCAACGTCCTTTGGCTCGAAGGGGCCTTTGTGGACTCCGTCAAGGGGTGGCAATCGGGGTGGTTCTACATCACCGAGCCGCGCAAGCCCACATGGGCGGCGGCCCCCGAGTTTAGATCTGGCGTCCCCACGCAGCTCACCTCCTGGAAAGAGAAGGGCTTGCTGTGGGGCGATCCGAAGGAGGTGACGGGACTCCGAGCCTGCATCCAGAAGCTGGTGAGCAATAAGCTCAGGCTCGTCGACGTGGTCCAAGTCATGCTCATCCGCCGGATTCTCCCATGCCAAGAACGGGCATTCAATCTGTGGGAGTTCAATCCGGAACAGCACGAGGCGCTGAGCGGGCTCTTCGATACGACATACGAAGGCGCCTGGAGGGTGCTGTTTAAGGGCGCCGAAGCCCCCGCATCCGCGATGGAAGATCGCGGATTCAGCTCGCAGCATCCAACTGAGGAGGTAAGTGATTCAACCCCATTACGGGACACTTTGTAGTAATCGAATTGATTATAAGAGGGTTTCATTCTTTCCTTTCCTTTGACAGGAATGGATGGAGAAGGCCAAGCAGCTTATCAGCCCGGCTCCCATGCCAGAAGACCCAGTGGATGCCCGTTTAGCAGGGCTGCTGGTTCCGGCACCGCATGTGGTGCCGGAGAAGAAGGCCAAGAAGGTGGCCGCAGGGACTCGAAAGATTTCCCACAATCAGGTGTAGGCAGACTCCTCCCCCGAAGACGAGGAGGAGGAGGAGGATTCTCTCCTAGAAGAGGGAGAAAAGAAGAGGAAGGCTTCCCCAATAGGGGAGGCCGAAGGGTCCAAGAGGGGGAGGACTATCCCCCCGGACAGTTTTGCCAACCCCACAGTTGGCGAGGGTGAGTGGCCTCCAAGGGCTAGGCGTCCGGCAAGATCGTAAGTATCCGGATCCTTTATATGCAATTTCTTTCGTGTCGCGTAGTGTCCTTAATGCCGCATTCTGTCCGTAGTCCGGCCGATGACGATCTCCCCGACTCATCGAGCAGGTCGTTGGCCCCGTCGGATGTGGATTCACTTCCGACTGCCTCTACCCCACACGCCAACGAGGACGCCGAGGTGGGATCCCAGAGAGGGACCCATCAGGAGGAGGCTCCGGAGGCGCCGTCAGGCAGCCTCCCGGACTTTGTGCCGGACTCTACATCGGAACCCGCAGTGGTTCCAGAGTCCGGCAAGCGACCCCTTCGAAAGAAGGGCAAGACCGTGACACCGGCGGCCTCCGTCCAACCGGAGGCGCCGGATAACTTGTTGGAGGCGCTTAAAGGCGCTTCCATCGAGGAAGAACACCGCACTATCATGAGTGCGGTGATTCAAAAGGTTCAGCTCGCCAAAAGCGGGCTGACCGAAGCCTGCAGCAGCCTTCTAACAGGCTTTGAGGTAAGAAGTTAAAATTATGTAATGTAATACCGCATAGACAGTAGCCCCTGATGCTCAGTTCGGTGTTCGGAAAGAAAAAGCCGGACTGAGGATCTAACAAGATATACGCAGGGTTGCTTAAAATATGTCAATATGGGTTTGCAGGCTGCGCTGCTGACCTCTGCCGCACTATCGGCGGAGGTCGACGTGTTGAAAAAGGATCTCGAGCGGTCCGCCATGCCAAGAAGCAGCTCGAGGACAAAGAAGGTGAGTCACACCACTTTGAATGGTTACCTTACTGAAAAGGATTTTGGTTGCAATAAAATTAACAAGGATAATATGGGTATTGCAGGGGCCACGAACGAGGTGGCAGCCCTGAAGGAGGCTGTGTCCGCGGCCGAACGCAGTGCGGCCGCGGAGCGGAAAGAGCGAGAGAAGCAGGAGGCCCGGGTGGCGGAAGTACGGCAAGAGCTCCAGGCTCTCATGGAGAAACATGAGAGTTTGGAGCATGACTCCAAGACTCGAGAGTCCGAGCTTGCCTCGGCTCTCGAAAGTGCCAAGTCCGCCAAGGCCGAGGCCCATAAGACCCTTCAGGAGGTTGAAGATGTAAAGAAAATAGCGGCGGGTAAGGCATTTTTCATGCAAAGCAAGCATGTTAATGTAAAATACCTGACACTTACCCGCATTCGGAGCTCTCCAGGGGCGTTTGCAGATCTGCCGCGTAGTGCGTCCGATGCCGCCGCATTCTATCATGGCGAGGAGGGGAGCTCGACGGAAAAAGTCTTCTGGTCTCAGTATGCTGAGGCCGGACACCCGGTGCCCCCAAGCGACCAGCTGAAGCAGCTGGTCAAACTCCACAAGGTAGCTGAAGAGGCCATGAAGGGCCTTATAGTCCGGCTGTGGCCTGGACAGGCCATGCCTGGGAGCTACTTTGGCCTTGTGCGGCGGCTGGTGGATGCATGCCCCTGGGTGGATGTCATCAAGCGCTCCGCCTGTATTGAAGGCGCTCGCCGGGCCCTCGCTCGCACAAAGGTGCATTGGGGCAGGTTGGATGCGGAGAAGCTTCTCACGGACTCACCGCCACCGGGCAAGGAGTATCGCACGCCCGAAATGTATTATAAAACTGTCCTGAAGGGAGCCAGCGATATTGCGGATGAGTGCCCCAGAAATGTAATCTTTGAGTGAATTTGCTATGTATTATCCTGTGCGCTGAAACTTTGTTCATGTGCGCTTTGAGCAACACTTTTTTAATTTAAAATATTACCTTCTGTGCGGCCGTTTATAAAATCTGAGAGATGGCAAGTCGTTGGCTTCAGCCCCCAAGCCACGAGTGCTGGGGTGTTCGGGATAAACTTGAGCACTCTTGTTCCCATTGTTGGGTCCATCGAGGGAGGCGCTCAACACAACGAACAAGGCAACCGGACTTATAATGCTTGAACACTCTCACTTAGCCATAGAATTCTATAATTTCAAATTTCGGTGAAGCCCCTGGTATTCGGAAGACCGAATCTGGGGAGCTATCCACGCCTTCGTTGGACATTGTCCGGAACTTCGCTCGAAGCGGCGTGAGTCTTTAAGGACCCGAAAAAACCTCTCGAACAGCGACCAGTCTCTCGCCTTATCATGCCGGTCAGTTTTAGCTTTCTCCACTGAGGCGCTCGCCCGGCTCAACCGGGGCGCAATCGCAGTGGTTCTCCCAGTGCCACCTTAGCCGACAGAACGGAACGTAAGGCACCAAAACGTGGGAGCCGGGCAAACCCAACTATTGACCCAAGACATGATTCGGAGCTGATTCATATAATGCTATAAGTTTGGGGTGCCGCACTTATGAAAGTGTTCGGACTTATCACACCATAGAGTGGGGAACATAAGCCCCTGGCGTATTAGGCCGTACCAAAATATACAGGCGCAAGATGTCATATAATGAGCATATATATATAAAAGGTAATGCAATTGCAATCAAAAAGGTGCTGCATTATTTATGAAAGAAAGTCTGCTAGGAGAGCGGACTGATACAAATAGTGCGGTAAGCAAGGGATTTGGACTAAGTAAACATGTCCCCCTCCAGGGGTGAGCTGCGGACTTGGTGTATATAATCGAATTTAATGCTCATAATTGAGACCACCTGAGTGTTCGTCGCAGCCTTCTTTAGTCCCTGACTGTTGCATCATGAGTTCGGCAGGTTCGCCACCGGACAGGGCTTCTGGTTAACAGAGTCATGTGTACATAAAAGAAGGAAAATAAAAAATAAAAAAAGGGGGGCACACTTGCGAGCCCCCAGTGTGGTCGAACCGCACTCTGGGTCCATTGCGATCGTGCCCCCTCCCCTGTGCCCATGGTATCTCCAAAGCGTAATGATGTACGCGGAGTGTTATTATTGCGATCATGCGCGGGCGAGGGTTGAGGCCGCATTGCTACGCATGCTCTGATCGCGCCAGGTGATCTTGGTTGGTATTGCTTCGGGCGCGTTTTGCTGTATCCGGCTGTTTAACGGCCGGACTGGAGAATTGCTTTAAGAGGCTACTCTGTACTTCTGCCGCGAGAGCCGCTGTATGTTCCTCCATTCGGAGGGAGCGTTCTGTATTCCCATTGACCGTGATGACTCCACGAGGGCCTGGCATCTTGAGCTTTAGGTATGCATAATGCGGCACCGTGTTGAATTTTGCAAACGTGGTTCGTCCGAGCAGCGCGTGATAGCCGCTGCGAAACGGGACTATGTCGAAGATTAACTCTTCGCTCCGGAAATTATCCGGGGATCCGAAGACCACTTCCAGTGTGACTGAGCCTGTACAGTTGGCTTCCACTCCTGGTATGACACCTTTAAAGGTTGTCTTTGTAGGTTTAATCCTTGAGGGGTCTATGCCCATTTTGCGCATTGTATCCTGATAAAGCAGGTTCAGGCTACCGCCGCCGTCCATCAGGACTCTCGTGAGGTGAAATCCATCGACGATTGGGTCTAAAACCAATGCGGCGAATCAGCCATGGCGTATGCTGGTCGGATGGTCTCTTCGATCGAAAGTGATCGGACAAGAGGACCATGGATTGAACTTCGGGGCGACTGGCTCCATCGCATAGACGTCCCTTAGTGCGCGTTTCCTCTCCCTCTTGGGTATATGGGTCGTGTATATCATATTCACCGTCCGCACTTGTGGGGGAAAACCCTTCTATCCTCTATTGTTCGGCCGTCGGGTCTCTTCCTCGTCGTCGCTGTTTATCCCCTTGTCATTGTTTTCGGCAATTAACTTGCCGGCCTGCTTGAACACCCAGGAATCTCTATTAGTGTGGTTAGCTGGCTTTTCAGAGGTGCCATGTATCTGGCATAAGTGGTCGAGTATTCGGTCCAGATTGGACGGACCCGGAGTGGTTCTTTTGAATGGCTTCTTCCGCTGACCGGGTTTAGAGCCTCGGAATCCGGCGTTGACTGCCGTATCCTCCTTATCGTCGCCGTTAATGCGGTGTTTGTTTTTGTTTCGACGTGACCTGCCGTTGTTGTCCTTAGTGTCCGGACTGCCAGAATTTTTGCGGAGATTGTTACTGCGGGCTAGCCAGCTATCCTCTCCCGCGCAGAAGCGGGTCATTAATGATGTGAGGGCTGCCATAGATCTCGGTTTTTCCTGGCCCAGGTGCCGGGCTAGCCATTCATCGCGGATGTTATGCTTGAAGGCTGCAAGGGCCTCTGCATCCGGACAGTCGACGATTTGATTTTTCTTTGTCAAGAACCATGTCCAGAATTGTCTGGCCGATTTGTCTGGCTGCTGAATAATGTGGCTTAGGTCATCGACGTCTGGTGGTCGCACATACGTGCCCTGGAAGTTGTCGAGGAATGCGGCTTCCAGGTCTTCCCAGCACCCAATTGACTCTGCGGGCAAGCTATTTAGCCAATGCCGAGCTGGTCCTTTAAGCTTGAGTGGTAGATACTTGATGGCATGGAGATCGTCGCCGCGGGCCATGTGGATGTGGAGAAGATAATCTTCGATCCAAACCACGGGGTCTGTTGTGCCATCGTAGGATTCGATGTTTACGGGTTTAAACCCTTTGGGGATTTGATGATCCATTACTTCGTCAGTGAAGCATAGCGGGTGTGCGGCACCTCTGTATTGAGCAATATCGCGACGCATCTCGAGAGAGCGCTGTCTGCTGTGCTCGGCCCGGCCGGGGTTATTGTATCCGGCGCGACGGTATTCGTCGTGGGTCGTGGGGCGCCCACGTGATCCGTAGATGGATCTGGATTGTCTTGCTTTGTCCTCCAATATGTCTAGCAAGTCCGGCGCGTTCCCTCTTGGCTTCGTACTTTTGGAGCGATGCCGGGGTACGGTCTTGGCTGGGCGCCTGGATGCCTCTCTGTCATGACCACGGGGTGGTCGGTCAGCCATATCATGCGCTGGTGATGGAGGTATGTATGCTTCCTCCTCTAATCGGGGGAGCAGCTTGCGTCTTGGGTAGCTTTTGGAGGGGCGTTCGAGTTTATACTCTTCGGCCGCGAGGACCTCGGTCCATCGATCGGCCAGCAGGTCCTGATCAGCTTGAAGTTGTTGTTGCTTTTTCTTTAGGCTGTTTGCTGTGGCGATAAGCCTGCGCTTGGAACGCTCTTGTTCGACGGGATCCTCAGGTACGACGAATTCGTCATCGTTGAGGCTTGCTTCGTCTTCGGAGGGAGGCATATAGTTATGATCCTCAACCTCTTCGTCTGCCGCCCTCTCGTGAGGGCTTGCTTCTGCATCCTCCTGCGCTGAGTCTTGCTGGAGGGGATTGTCTTCGGCACTCTCTGGGGTATTATTATCTCCTGTGCCGGAATCTCCATTCTTGCTGTGGCGGGATTTAGAGCGGCGCCGCTGACGCCGGCGTTTGAGCTGCTTCTTTAAAGAGTCCGCCTCCGCTGCTTCTTCGCCGTCCCCGTCTTTTGGGGTGTCCACCATATATATGTCGTATGATGAGGTGGTCTTCCAGTGCCCTGTAGGCGCTGGTTCCTGTTCGTCTCCGGCATCGTCGTCCATAGCGTCGATGTCGTCGGAGTCGTAGTCTAGCATGTCGGTTAGATCGTCGACAGTGGCTACAAAGTGGGTGGTGGGTGGGCTCTGAATTTCTTCATCGTCCGTACCCCAACCATCCTGGCCATAGTCCGGCCAGGACTCTCCTGATAACGAGAGATGCTTTAGCGAATTTAGGACGTCGCCAAAAGGCGAGTGTAGGAAGATGTCCACGGCGGTGAATTCCATAACCGGCGCCCAATCCGAATTGATTGGTAGGGGTGCGGGAGGTTCGGAGTCCGGCAAGGAGTCCGGCACCTCGGAATCACAAGTTTCACGGGGGACAAGATTAATGTTTGGCTCCATCGCCGAGGAAGTTGAAGCCCCCGAGGCGGCGTCTATCCACCGATCCTCGATCTGGGCGATCGGCTCCGGACTGATGGCCGAAGCGGATTCATGTGGGGCCACCAAGGCACTGTTCGGCGGCAGGGCTAGATCATGCCCATCATCACAGTGCGGCGTGCTCGGCTGTGGCTCGAGTCCGTCGAAGATCAAGTCTCCGCGGACATTGGCCGTGAAGTTTAGGCTTCCGAATCTGACCTGACGGCCAGGGGCGTAGCTTTCGATCTGCTCCAGATGGCCAAGCGAATTAGCCCGCAGTGCGAAGCCGCCGAATACGAAGATCTGTCCGGGGAGAAAAGTCTCACCCTGGACAGCGTTGTTGGTTGAAGATGCCATCAAGCCTATTAGTGACGACACAGAGGAACTCTCAATGAAAGCACCAATGTTGGTGTCAAAACCGGCGGATCTCGGGTAGGGGGTCCCGAACTGTGCGTCTAGGCGGATGGTAACAGGAGACGAGGGACACGATGTTTTACCCAGGTTCGGGCCCTCTCGATGGAGGTAAAACCCTATGTCCTGCTTGATTAATATTGATGATATGGGTAGTACAAGAGTGGATCTACCACGAGATCAAGGAGGCTAAACCCTAAAGCTAGCCTATGGTATGATTGTTGTAATGTATGTTGTGTCCTACGGACTAAAGCCCTCCGGTTTATATAGACACCGGAGGAGGCTAGGGTTACACAGAGTCGGTTACAATGGTAGGAGATCTACATATCCATATTGCCAAGCTTGCCTTCCACGCCAAGGAAAGTCCCATCCGGACACGGGACGGAGTCTTCAATCTTGTATCTTCGTAGTCTTGGAGTCCGACGGACGATGATAGTCCGGCTGTCCGGACACCCCCTAGTCCAGGACTCCCTCAAAGGCGCCAGAAGACAGAGCGGACGACCAGCCTCAGCTCGATCGCGCTTCCAGCAACGAGCCGCGTCCGACCGGGCCGGCTGCCGCCGGAGACGATCAAGCCAAGACTGCCCAGTCGGCCGCTCCAGCGCCTGACACCGCCGTCTCCGCCGACCCTCTGAACCCGTCTGCCGCTCCTTAGGCTGCCGTCTTGTCTTTACTTTATCTGCTTTCATAGTCTTTGAAGAACTTGTTAATTTGCACAATTCCACCCGCGGGGTGTATCTTGAACTTGGCCAGAGGCCTTTGCTATGTAAATATCTATATGCCTTCTATCCTTCCTTGCTACTTTAGGGAAGGCAAGTACTTGGCCTTTTTAGAGTTTTTTAACAAGTTGGATAGAAGGCGGCGAGCCGACTATTCGAGAGTCGGCTCTTCAGAGAGAGGCTGGAAGCCGGCTTGGGCTATGCATATGCTTTGAGTCCTTAGCCATTTTTTTCGTGTGTGCGCTTGTTCTTGCTTACTCTCTGCCTACCAACAGTCGCTCTGCGAGCTGCGGCTTTCGACAGGAGACGGCTTAAGCACCGCACACTACTTGTCCGACTGCAGGAAGCATTTCATAGCGCAAGACGGCGAGTCCCCGGGCCGACTAGTCGAACCCGGTGCCAAGCGGCATAACAAAGAGTAGCATACTCGGAGGCATAATTCTTATCATACAAATAACAAAAAGGGCAGTCCCCGAGCTCGTCTCGGGGGCCCAAAGTCTCGGTACTTTAATACATAGGATAACATGGTACATACTGCATTAACTGTAAAATCTTGGGAGAAGATTTGCGTTCCATGGCTGTTCAGACTCCTTGCCGGAGTCGTCCCTCTTGCGCGCTTGAGGCTTCTGAGCGTCGATTAGGTAGTAGGAGCCGTTGCCCAGCACTTTGCTGATGATGAAGGGGCCTTCCCAAGGCGCCGACAACTTGTGCTGGCCGGCTGTTCGCTGAATCAGCCGGAGCACAAGGTCGCCCTCTTGGAACGATCTCGGCCTGACCTTCTGGTTGTAGTATCGGCGCAGACTCTGCTGGTAGATGCCGGACCGGCTGAGTGCCAACAGCCGGCCCTCTTCCAGCAGGTCGACGCCGTCTTGACGTGCTTCTTCAGCTTCCTCTTTGGTGTACATGGTGACTCGTGGAGAGTCGAACTCTATGTCCGTCGGGATGACGGCTTCGGCACCGTAGACGAGGAAGAAAGGCGTGAAGCCGGTTGACTTGTTTGGAGTTATGCGCAGACTCCAGAGGACGGCTGGAAGCTCCTCAAGCCAACAGCCGGCCGAACGCTCGAGTGGTTCAACCAGTCGAGGCTTGATGCCGGATAGGATGAGGCCGTTTGCTCCCTCCACCTGGCCGTTTGACTGCTGGTGGGCAATGGACGCTAAGTCCAGTCGGATGCCCTGCGTCGCGCAAAAACGGGCCAAGGCGCCTTTGGCAAAATTTGTGCCATTGTCGGTGATGATGCTGTGCGGTATGCCGTACCGCACCGTGATGTTGGCAATGAAAGTCACTGCAGTCGGACCATTCAACTTCTTGATGGGCTTTGCTTCTATCCACTTGGTGAACTTGTCCACCGCGACAAGCAGATGAGTCAGGCCGCCTCGGGCCGTCTTGAATGGTCCCACCATGTCCAGGCCCCAAACTGCAAAGGGCCAGGCGATGGGGATTGTCTTCAGCATGGAAGCCGGCTGAAGCGGCTTAGAGCAGAACTTCTGGCACCCCTTGCATTTTTGGACTAATTCCTTGGCCTCTTCCAGGGCAGTCGGCCAGAAGAAACCATGCCGAAAGGCTTTGGCGACGAGTAAGCCGCATGGTGGCCGCACTCGCCTTGGTGGATGTCTTTGAGAATTGCTTGGCCTTGCTTTGGCTCCATGCAGCGCTGGTAGACACCAGTGATACTGCGCCTGACTAGCTCTCTGTTGATTATGGTGTATGCTGTCGCTTGGCGTTGCACCTGCCGAGCCAAGGTTTCATCAGTTGGCAGCTCTCTGTTCACCAGAAACTTGAGGATGGGTTGCGCCCATG
The DNA here is from genome assembly GCA_963921465.1 of Triticum timopheevii. Taxonomy (NCBI): domain Eukaryota; kingdom Viridiplantae; phylum Streptophyta; class Magnoliopsida; order Poales; family Poaceae; genus Triticum; species Triticum timopheevii. Next base: position 442,048,009 of record OY997274.1, on the reverse strand, counting down.
AGGGTGCTGCTATTTCTTCAGCCGCCACCACAGTGACTTGGACAAGGGCGGCTGGGCTGGGAGGCGGCGGGCTGGAGTCTGCGGCCGCTTGTTGGATTGACGAAGTCCCCGGGCCGACTGGCGCAGTCCCCAGGCCGGGTTCTGAAGTCCCCAGGCCGGCTTCAACTATGATTTTCTTGGGGCCGTCTACTGGGACTTTTGAGTCGGATCCGACTTCTTCGGGAGGAGCCGGCACAAAGATGGAGTCTGATTCTGGTGAAGGCTTGATAGACGGCTTAAGGAGGCGCTGAAGAGCGACGCCGGACAGTATCGCTTGGCGGGTGGAGCCGACTTGTGCCAAGGCGTCTGCTTGGTCGTTGTCATTCCTTGGCACGTGAAGGAACTCGCACCCCTCGAAGTATCCACTGAGTTGCTGCACCAGGAAATGGTAGCTCGCCATGTTTGCATCTTTGGTGTCCCAGTCGCCAGATGACTGCTGGACCACCAAATCGGAGTCGCCATAGCACAGGATCCGGCGAATGCCGAGTTCTTTGGCAAGCCGGAGCCCGTGAATGAGTGCCTCGTATTCGGCGATGTTGTTGGAGGCGGCGAAGTGGATCTGCAGCACGTACTTGAGCTTGTCGCCTTTGGGGAAGGTGAGGACGACGCCGGCTCCTAGGCCAGTGCGCATCTTGGAGCCGTTGAAATGCATCCGCCAATGGGTAGAGTCGGGCGCTGGCGGCAGGTACTGGGTCTCGGCCCAGTCGACGAGGAAGTCGGCCAGTGCTTGCGACTTGATGGCGGTGCAGGACTGGTAGTAGATGGTGTAGGGAGCCAAATCTATGGCCCATTTTGCTACTCGGCCAGAAGCGTCTCGGCTCCCGATGATCTCGGCCAGCGGGGCTGTGCAAACCACCGTAATTCGATGCTCTTGAAAGTAAGGCTTCAGCTTCTTGGCGGCAAAATGCACACCGTAGTACATCTTCTGGTAGTGGGGGTAGTTTTGCTTGGAGGTCGACAGTACCTCGCTCAGGTAATACACCGGTCTCTAGACAGGGAGCGCCTTGCCTTCCTCTTTGCATTCGACTACAATGACCGTGCTGACTACTCGGCTGGTGGAGGCGATGTACAGGAGCATGGGCTCTTTGGGAGTCGGAGCCGCCAACACAGGGGGAGTAGTCAACATCTTCTTCAGCTGGAGAAATGCTTCATCCGCCTTGTGGTTCCACTCAAAAAAGGTGGTCTTCTTCATCAATTGATACAAAGGGAGAGCTTTCTCGCCCAGCCGACTGATGAATCGGCTGATGGACGCTAAGCAGTCGGTGAACTTCTGCACATCTAACAGTCGGCTGGGTACCTCCATCCTCTCGATGGCCTTGATCTTCACGGGGTTGCACTCTATGCCGCGTTCAGAGACCAGGAAGCCAAGGAGTTGGCCGGCTGGTACTCCGAAAATGCACTTCTTAGGGTTGAGCTTGATCTGGAATCGGCGTAGGTTTTCAAAGGTTTCTTTGAGGTCTTCCAGTAGCATCCCACGCTTCTCCGTCTTCACCACTACATCATCCACGTAGACGTGGGCATTTCTGCCGAGTTGCTTGAGGAGGCACTTCTGCATGCAACGCTGAAAGGTGGCACCGGGATTCCTCAAGCCGAACGTCATGGTCAGGTAGCAGAAGGCTCCAAACGGCGTGATGAAGGCGGTCTTCAGTCTGTCTGCCGGGTTCAGCTTGATCTGATGATATCCTGAATATGCATCTAAGAAACTCAACAGCTCGCATCCGGCTGTGGAGTCTATCACCTGATCGATTCTTGGCAAAGCAAAGGGGTCTTTTGGGCAGGCTTTGTTGAGGCTTGTGTAATCAATGCACATTCGCTACTGCTTGTTTTTCTTCAGTACCAAGACCGGGTTTGCCAACCACTCTGGAAAAAACACCTCCATAATGAAGCCGGCCGCCAAGAGCCGGGCTATCTCCTCTCCAATGACTCTCCTCTTCTCTTCTGACAGGCAGCGCAAGGACTGTCTGACGGGCTTCACATCAGGTCGGACATGTAACTTGTGCTCGGCGAATTCCGTCGGTACACCTGGCATGTCTTTAGGGGACCATGCAAAGATGTCTCGATTCTCACGGAGGAAATCAACGAGCTCGCCTTCCTATTTACTGTCGAGGTTTGCACCCATGACAGCGTACCTCTCTGGGTGCTCCGGGTCCAAGGGTATCTTCTTAGTCTCTTTGGCCGGCTTGAATGAACCCTCAGCTTCCGACTCCTTGGGGTCAGGCGACATCTCTGGCTACTTTCCGGCCATCGCCACGACCCGATCAAGGAGCCGCTTCTCAGCTGCGATCACCAGGGACTCAGCCAGCCGACTGCTCTCAGCCGTGCAAGCAGATGACTTCTTGTAGTCGCCAGCGACGGTCAGAATCCCCTTGGAACTCGGCATCTTCATATTGAGGTGGGCGTAGTGGGGAACCGCCATGAACTTGGCCAGTGCAGGTCGGGCAAGTAACACATGGTATGGGCTTTCAAGGTCCACCACCTCAAACCAGACTGGCTCTCGGCGGAAATGATCTTTGTCTCTGAAGAGAACGCCTATCAGGATCTTGTCGATTGGTGAGCAGGAAAGGCCAGGCACGATGCCGTGGAACATAGTCCGGCTGCTCTCCAGCTGTCTTTGCTTGATTCCTAGCTTCTCCATAGTATCTTTGTACAGGATGTTGATGCTACTGCCTCCGTCTATCAGCACTCTCGACAAGCGGGCTGCCTGCCTATCAGTGGCCAAGGTAGCACCTAGGACCAGGGCATAGGAGCCCGGATTCGGCATCACCTCTGGGTGGTCCGCTCTACTCCAACTGATAGGCTTCTCGGACCAATGCATGAACTCTGGAGTACTTGATTCCACAGCGTTCACCTCTTGCTGCTGCAGCCATCTGCTACGCCGATCATCAGCCACACTGGTGAACACCACATAGGCTACATGCTCTTCTGGGTACTCGTCTTGTACTGCGCCGACTGGCCGTGCAGCCGGCTGCTGGGGCGGCGGTGGAGGCGGCGGCCTAGCAGGCGGGGGAGGAAGGAGGCCGTCTCCCTTGGCGATTCTGGTGAGCTAGTGGCACTTTCGGGTGGTATGGTTTGACGGCTTCGCGCCGCTATGGAACTTGCAGGGACCATCCAGAGTCTACTCGTAAGAGAAGGCCGGCAACCAGTTGGATTTGCCGCCTTTCTGTCGCTTGGCCGGAGGCTACCCCTCCGGCTGTTGATCTTCGACTGTTGCAACCTGCCGACTGTTGGAAGTCGGCTATTGAGCCTTGCGTTTGTTGTCGTTCTGTTGTTGTCGTCGACTGGTGTCTCCAGCTGGAGTTCTGGGAGCCTGAGGGGCCACTTTGCCAGCCGCATTGACTCGAATTTCCGTCTTCATGGAGGAGTCGGCCGTGGTGTACTTGTCTGCTATGACCAGCAGTTCGTCGAGGGTTTCTGGCTCATCACAGAGGAACTTGTGCTTGAGGAGGGTGCCTTCTCGGCACCCGGCGGTGAAGTACTCGATAGCCTGCACCTCGTGCACGCCCTCGCAGGAGTTCCGAAGCTCGCCCCAACGCGTGAGGTAGTCGCGTGTTGACTCATCAGGGCCTTGCACGCACAAGGAAAGCTGGCGCGGCTTGGGAGGTCGCTTATACGTGCTTGTGAAGTTGCGGATGAAGGCCTCGGTGAAGTCAACCCAGCTGTTGATGCTGCGGGGCTTCAGACTGTTCAACCATGTCCGGGCCGTGCCCTGGAGCATGAGTGGAACATACTTCACGGCAACTCGCTTGTTGCCGTTCGCTATGTTGACGGCCATGGAGTAATCAACTAGCCAGTCCTCCGGCTTCACGGTGCCGGTGTACTTGGGTGTGTCTCGGGGGAGCGTGAACCCTTTGGGAAAAGGCTCGTCTCGGATGCGGGGTCCAAAGCAAGGTGGACCCAGCTCATCTTCTTCTTCCAGCACCAGGGATCAGTGGAGTCGGTCGATCCGGTGGCGAGCGTCATTTTCTCCGACTCCCTCTCGGCGGCCAAGGCGGCCACCGAGAGTCGGATGCTCAACAGGCGGCGGGGAAACTTGTCGTTCTCTTCTTGGTGGGGGAGGCAGGTAGTTGTCCTGCCGCTCTACTGCTCTCGAACGGCCATCTTGGTCGCGCTCAATGGTGATGCGAGTCCGACTGCGACTGACAGCCGGCTCTTTGTCTTTTCTTCCGCGGAATCCACCAGTCGGCGTCCGAGATGTCGCGCCCTGATCTTGGCGGAGAGGCAAGTCGTCGTTTGACTGCTGTGGCGCCTCAGTGCGGCCGTCGGCCGCATTCTGCGCAGCAACTGCATCGAGGAGCTGCTGGACTCGCTCCCTCATCATGCGGCGATCTTCTCCTTCGAAGTTCTTCAGCTCGTCGGTCGCCGCTTGGGCGGTGCGGATGTTCTCCGCAGGGGTGGTGTATACAGGGCGATTGGCCCCGAACAAGTCGGCGATGGTCGCGCCGCGCTGTCGGACCGTGCCTAGGCGGCTAGGCCTAGTCGGAGCCGGCGAGCTGCCCACGGCGAGATCCATTTCGCGCTAGTAGGCTTCCGACAAGCGCCTCATGCTTGCCAGTCTCTTGGCGCCTTCGATGATCTGAAGGCGGCGTGTCTCCAGCGTCTCGGCATTTGCGTCCTTTGGAATAGGCGCAGTCAGGCCTTGCAGAGCCGCGTCGAGCGGGTCCTGAGCTCCCTCACCGGAGCGCTCATCATGACTGATGACGAGCACCTCCATGATGGCGCTTCCGCCGCTATCCTCGTGAGGAAGCGGCTCGTCATAGACCACAACGTTGGTGGGGAAAGTGTCGAGCGACACGGCGTCGGAGTCGACCAGCATCGGGTTGGTGGAGCCTACGGACTCCAAGTCCACGGCAGGCTCGCCGGCGATGTGGAGTTGGTCGAGGAGGCCCGCGAGGAGACTCTCGGGGCCACCCGTGCCTGCGTCGGATGTAGGCTCGTCGGAGAGGCGAACCTCGCCGGAAAGTTCGGCGAGGCTGCTTGCTGCACAGGCGGCCTCAGCGCCGTCAACGCGTCGATGCAAACTCCATCTGGCGAGCCTGGCTGGCTGCACTCGCCAGGGAGGAAGAGGGTTCCCGTCCAGAACAGATCTCCAGACGATGGTGCACCAGGCCCCACGGTGGGCGCCAAATGTCGGGGGTTGGGTGCGACATATGCCAAAGGATGGCTTATCATGGTGGGGGCGAGTAGGACGTCGCCGGTGCCTGGAAACGGGATGAGGCAAAGACATGCACGCCGGCGAATCTTACCCAGCTTCAGGGCTCTCCGAGGAGATAACACCCCTACTGCTGCTCTGCGAGGTCTCCGCATGATCACTAAGGCAAAGTGAATACAAGCTTGCTCCTAGAGCTGTTTCTGGAGGTAGGAGAGGGCACGGCTAGCTCTCTCCTCCCTATGTGGTCTGTCTAATGCTAATGGATGTGAACCCTTTGCATGGGTGCCCTGGGGGGTTTATATAGGCCTACCCCTAGGGTTACAATGGTAAAACCGGCTGGGTGCGGGTCCCAGCCGTCTGTCTCTCAAGCACTGTCTTCTCCGCCGACTCCTGGGGCCCGCTGACTGGTGGGTTCTGCCGACTGGCCTGCTACGAGGGCGTCAGCCCATGTCCGCCGCGGGCGGGTCTTGCCGGCTGCAGATTATTGTAGCCGTGCTTCTAATGACGCAGGCTTGGTCATAGGGTCATGGCAACAGTGCCGCCGCCTGACGGGCGATCACTGTTGCCATTCCCCTGTCGCGTCTGGTTAATGGCGTATGGGGCCCGTGGGAGGGGCTGGCCGACTCCAAGGGGCCGACTCCCAGCGGGTCCGACTCTCGGTGCTCTCGCCGTCTTAAATACTCTCGTTGACTGGTAGGCCCCGCCGTCTCCGGGCCGTTCAGACATGACATCGTGGGTACAGGGCCCCGCCCCAAGGGATGATGTCAGGGCTGGCATGGCAGCAGTGCCGCGCCGGGCGGAGATCTCCGTGGGAATGGCGCACTGTGGCCATGCCTGCCTTTAATTATCGGGTGGTTGGAGTCGCGAGCCGACTCCCCACAGTCGGCTTCCTTGGAGTCTCTTCTGGGACTCGGCTTGAATGGGAGTCGCCTCTCGGACTCGGCCATCTTGGAGTCGCCTCTGGGACTCGGCTCGTCTTGGAGTCCCCTCGGGGACTCAGCTCGTCTTGGAGTTGCCGTAGGTACTTGAGGGGCGCAGTCTGCCTCGATGTCTTGAAAGGTTCTGGGACTCGGGTTAGCCTACCCGTGGCCCATTACTCCGACATAGATGAGGGCGGTATTGTAACTGTTGGTCTCCGTGCACCAAGGACAAAAGGGGGATTTCGCATGCTAAAGACTAAGGTGGTGGAAATTTTAGAAGGAGGCGGGAGATTTTGCCGCCCGCGGGATCGTTCGTATCCAGTTTCAACTAATTTTGGACCGTGCTAGCGGGAAGGTCATGCTAGACTGTGTACACGGGGCATGCGTCAGCAGTTAATAACTGGTGTGAAGTCCACCCCAGAAAAAAAGACAATAACTCGGGATGATGCGCCGATAACTTGGACGTTCACACGGGCGCGGCCAATCGTACGGGTGTAGTGGCGCGTTCACAAAAAAAGGATCAAACGCTCAGCCTATGTATTTCTCGTGTAAATAGATAATTTAATGTCATTGGTTATTTACTTTAAACATAATGCATTGACGTGTTAGTGTAGAGGCGCACAAAAAGAAATGGATATTGTAGTTAGCTACCTAAAAGTGTTACCTCATATGATTACATAGCCTCCATTTCATAAATTGCGTAACCGTTGAATTCATATATGAATATTACATATATATTACTTCAAAATAGAAACTTAAATCATCCAAGACTAATGAATTTGAATGCAAGAGTAACAATGGTGCATGTGCATGATAGCTACATTGGTTGTTTGAAGAAACATCACTGTAACTTTGGCATGCCAACTGAAAAAGGTTTATTTAAATAGAAAAAAATGTGATATGTGAGTGTCCAATCTTTATAGCGTTGAATCGATATTGTACCTTTGGCCACGATACGAAGTAGATATTGACTTATGTTCAAGCGATGCACGTCCACGGTCGCTAGATAGTGATACGTGAATGAATTGTGCAATCTCTCTCACACGCATACATATCTCATTTCCCTGTGGGCATCGGAATCACACACGCGCACTTTGTGTATTTCTCTCCCTCCGTCAGGGTTAAATTCGTCTTTCTACCCCGTCCTACAAGTCTCTCACACAGAAACACACACGCTCTCTATGTCTAACACGCCCACCCCTTTAATTCCGCCCACCCATAGCCACTAATGTCTCAAAGTATAATAATGTATCTCACACATATGCTATCTACCTATCCATTAATATAGCTAGATATGTGTCACACAAACTCCTTCTCCCTACTAGCAAGATGCCCATGTGCGTTGCACGGAACATCAAGATGCATTTGTATGAGAAGTTTATCTTGTGGGGGAAAAGGATGAATGAGGGAATGCCTTATTTGCAAATGCGGAGAGGGGTGTGGGTATCTTTTTGCAAAATTGTCATATTTTCCTTCATGTCCGTCGGATATAAATCGGATGGCCTATATTGCAGGATGGCAGGAACACCATCATCACCAACTCTGTTTTTTTATAAGAGTAGAGATATGTGAGTGTCACTGCCCCCTCCCCCCCCCCCCCCCCACACACACACACTTCCCAACACCAAAGGAGTAGGGTGACACCTCGATCTTGATACTAATCTATCGACTGGCTTCTCTCTCAAACATACACACACACACACTACCCGGCACCGAAGGAGTAGGGTAACACCTCGATCTTGATACTAATCTATCGACTGGATTCTCTCTCAAACATACACACACACACTACCCGGCACTGAAGGAGTAGGTGGCACATCGATCTTGATAATAATCTATCGACTCCTCTTTCAAACACACACACACACACACACTCGCTAGTTGTGCCTCTGTGCCTACCGCGCACACTCTCGATACGTCTTTCTCTCCCTCCCCCCCCCCCCCAACAATGACAGTAGAAGGGTGACAACTCGATCTGATCATAATCTGTCAATTGGTTTCTCTCTCAAACATTGTGTATCGGTGCCTCGCTCGGTAGCCCCCTCGATATGTAGACTTCTCGCGCGCGCACAACTGTAGTGACGATGACGCTGAACCCAGTGTGCCTTGTTTTTACCGGCCTCATGTGATAGCTTTCACCCTGTTTTCTGTTAATTAACAAGGCAACCTTTTCTTTGTTACTACTCCCTCCATTCCAAAATAGATGACTCAACTTTGTACTAACTTTAGTATAAAGTTGGGTCATCTATTTTGGAACGGAGGGAGTACTAGTGAATCTGAAATCATTCGGGGCAGACATAAAACATATCACTTCAACCCAATTATCGCAACAACTACTTTAAAAGAAATTAGCTAGCTGCCCGTGCGTTGCACGGAACATCAAGATGCATTTGTATGAGTAGTTTATCTTGTGAGAGAAAAGGTTGAACGAGGGAAGGCCTTATTTGCGAACGTGGAGAGACATGTGGGTATATTTTTGCAAAATTGCCATAGTTTCTTTCCTATCCGTTAGATATAAATCCGACGGCCTATATTGCAGGATGGCACGCACACCATCATCACCAACTCTGTTTTCTACTCCCTCCGTCCGAAAATACTTGTCATCAAAATGGATAAAAATAGATCTATCTAAAACTAAAATACGTCTAGATACATTCCCTTTTATCCATTTTGATGACAAGTATTTCCGGACGGAGGGAGTATTTGTCTTTTTAGAGATTTCAACAAGTGACTATGACCGGACCTTACCAACATACTCAAAAAAGTAGTCCATAATTTTGATGTTACCCTCTTTTCTTGGCGGTGCAGTGCCATCTGGATACCTCATAAACAAATCAAGGACAAATCTGACCCCTTCCTGAGAAGACATACGTAGCAAAATGAGTGAATCTACACTCTAAAATATGTTTACATACACATCCGTATGTGGTAGTCCATTTGAAATCTCAAAAAGACAAATATTTAGGAACGAATGGAGTATATATAAGAGTAGACATGGAGATATATCTCCAGCATGGTCTACAACAAAAATGTGTTGGGCTGGTTAGCGCCGGATGCTCGCAACGCGATGACATGAGTTCGAATTCTGTCTTTTAACTCTAGATTTGTATATTATATATTACTCTACTTATTTAATATATACTTCTTTCGCTACTGTACTGACAGTGGAACCCACAGAGTACTTAGAATATTAAGGATGGACTTGTTTCTTTTTAACTTTCTGTACAAAGTTGTAGCCACCCTGCAAGTCATGTGTACACTGTACATGCAATTAACTTTTTATAGAGGGACAATCATACAAGCAATTAACTCAAATGGATTGGATGTCACTCTATTATTTCCAGCATAAAGAGCATCTCCAACGGCAGCCGGCAAATTTCCTCCCGCTTCCTTCCGCGGAGGACGACATCAAACGCCAGCGGCATACATTTTTACAACTCTAACCAACCAGATGAAATTCATGCAAACACAGACTGATTTCATATAAGCATGAAGGACTTCGTATAAAAAAGCTGGATCTTCATATAAACATGATGGATTTCATTACATTTACATGAACTAAGAGGTGCCAATCCGGCTCTCTTGTATAATTAATACTCCCTCTGTTCGGAAATACTTGTCCTAGAAATGGATATATCTAGACTTATTTTAGTTCTAAATGGCCGCCCGTGGATCCCTTTGTCTTCCTCATGTCCGTCAGACACTTGCGGGGTCGACAAAGGTCCTCGGAAGAGACAAAGCAGCAAAGAAACCACCTGAATCACGGGAGGCGCGCCCACAGACACGGGAGGCGCGGTACGACGCGGCAGCGACGGTGCCCGTACCGGCGTGCTCGCCGCCGTGCCGGCATGGAGCAACTCGCCAATCCTCATCGAGTTGAACTGGAGCGGCGAGTTGCTGAACCACGCGCCTGCTTGGGGTGGCAACTGGCTCCGTCGGGCCAAGCGAGGTTGGTGAAGCACCGAGCGGCCTCACCCGTATCCGGAGGGCTCAGCGGGCCACCCAGCCGAGTAATATGCCGGAGAACGGCTCATCGGAAGTCATCGGAAGGGTGGAGAAAATGGTGAAGGAGGAGATGGGGGAGCGGCGGAGGGGTGCGATTCTTGCCCGCTGTCTGTTTGGCCTCGTGTAAATAGAGGGCGGACGGTAGGAGCTTGGCCGGCGTCTGGCCTCGTTTAAACTGAGGGCGGACGGGAGGAGCTCGGCCGGTGTTGCGTTTAATTCCGGCCCGCTCATGAACGGATGTGTGGCCGGAGTAGGATTCTCGGTTTGCATGCGGGTTTAACGGAGGGGTTTAATGGAGGCACCGGGCGTGCAGCGGGCGGCGCAGTACTATTCGATTTGACAGCATTAATGAGCCGTCAAATCACAAAGGCCCTTGCCTCTCGTGAAACCGACCGAGCTAGACTGCCCCGCCCTCTAGCCTTTTAAAAAATGTATATACTCCACTTTTGTACAGTTGTAGTATCGATGGATTGCGCCATGGAGCAAAACTTGAAATTAAAAAAAAAGGTGGCACATATAGAGAGCGCTCGTGAACTTTTATAGTTTATAGGTCCCTTTTATAGTTTGTGCCAAATTTTGACTAAAGATTTAACTAACAAAATGTTAATGCATGTCAAGAAAAATTATCTCATTGGATTCGTCTTTGAACATAGTTTTGAAAAATATAATGTTTGGTGACATGCGTGAACATTTTCTTAGTTTAATCTAAGGTCAAAATTTGGCACGAAATACAATGGGGACCAATAAACCCGGACAGAGGTAGTAGTAACATAAGTGTGGTAACATGCAAAGCTTCATTTATTAGGTTATAGACTCATATTGCATTGGGACATGTGATGTTACAGTAACTAGCCACATAAGCAAATTTGTTGAGTTGGACTCGATGTTACTGCTGAAGTTACTCCCACGGTGGCTAGTCTTACTAGTATTTCGTTTTCGTAAGATGACTTATAATACTCACCTAGACGGAGAGAGTATTCGATTTGACAGCGGGCGGCGCAGTTCCCGATACGCCTTTAATGCAGACGAGGGAGGGAGTAGCGGTTCCCGATATGTTGAACGGCCAATGCATCCTCCTTCAATTAATGCATGAGGGAAGTAATGGGAGGAGGTCCGGGAAAAGAGGCTTCACGATGTGAATGCAATGCAGTTTGCCCTCATTGCCCTCATATAAAGGCGCCCCTCCTCCATTCCAATGCATCTACCACATCGTACGCACCTAAGCACTTGCCTAAGCACCTACACTAAGCGCAAAAGAGCTCGCTCCAGACCCATGGCGGCGATGCGCGTGAGCGGCCAGCGGCTGCGCTAGATGGTCCACGACGCCGGCCTGCGGCATGGTGCCGAGGATCGTCTCCAGACGGTGTTGGAGACCGGCTGGTGGATGGCCGCCGTCGACGCCAACTACAACTCTCAGTTGGACCAGATGATCGTTGCCACCAGCAACAAGTTCACCGTCCTCAAGAAGCTCGCAGACGACATCGCCGTACTCCTCTAGCCCGCACGCCCGGGCTCCTCATTGCCTGCCACCCTAATCGGCCTCCATGGCCAGAACCTCTTTCAAGCACTGGTGGCCCTGCGACTGCCTGCCGACGCCATGAAGAATGTCCACCTAGAGGTCGCGCTCCCCACGAGGCGCCTCGCCCTGCAAGAATTTGTCGACCTACACATCCACGCGTACGAGCAAATCGTGTACATAGGTATCTACAAGGCCAGTGAGGACGCTACGACATTGGCCTTCCTCAACCGGCTGAAAGCCTTGGATGCCTTTGTTGAGAAGCACCTCGACCTCGCCACAAAAGCCGCCGCTCCTTAGCCGCCGGACGGTGGCCCGGCGCACTAAGTTGAGGAGGAGGTCGTACGTTCGTGGATCCATCTTTCTTCTTTCCTTCTGTAACCACCACTGCGATCGCATCATCGTGGCCTTAATTCTTATTGTGCTGTTGCATTCTCGTTCCAGTCAATACCGACATGTGAGATCCCTTTAATTAATTATATGCATCACTGTAACTAGTACTCCATCCGTCAATTTATAAGTTGTGCTTACCTTTTCCATCAACTTCGTGCAACGCGCGGGCATCTTGCTAGAAACACTAGAATATGTCTATATAATCCGTATGTGATAGTCCATTTGAAATCTCAAAAAAGACAAATATTTAGGTACGGAGGGAGTAATATATTAGGAGTATATCAAAACAATAGTGATTTCTTTCAAGTTTGTGAACAAATACTACTATTCTACTATTTTGGATCCGTCGCAACGCACGGGCACATTGCTAGTAAAAGGAAAAGGCCTGCCACGTTCGCATCGCAACCCCACACGCCCGGGAATCGAGAGTACAACACGGCCCGTCCGGCACGACACATAGCTTAGGGAAGGCGTGTTGCCTAGCAGTGGCGGAGCTTGAAGCAAAACATTGGGCGTGCCAGTCTAGCCAGGCTATAGAAATTACCCTTGCGTTGATGTTCCATGCCTCAAAACTGGATGTACAACTAAGAAAATCCTGCTAGGTTGGGCGGGCCAGTGCACGTGTTGGCCCTCACGTAGCTCTGCCCCTGTGCCTAGCATTTTCACTTTCATGTGGGACCGCCTGTTGAGCAAACCGACACCCCGCCCGCCGCCGGGTTGGTAAACAGAAACAAGGGGAAGATCTAGTTGTAGCACAGAAGCCAAGAAATTTTGTGTCAGACGGGGCTCGTTGATAGAGTAGGAGCATTCCGTATTAGTACCACTCCTACCAAGTTTGTACTCCTAATACTATTATATTACTAGTACTACCACTATACAACTAGTAGATACGTGCACGGCACAACATCGTAGGAACAAAAAACGGGAAGATCTTGTTTTGGGTGATTTATCTTTTTTTCAATCAACGTAGTATGAATAATATGATGTGGGGGGCACCCATGAAGCTTATGTGGCTTGGTTGCATGGCTACGGAAGGTTAGAGAAAAATAAATAGATAATGTGTTTAGAGTGCACTCCACTAAATAGATATACTTTGGATCCATTGCAATGGACCGACACATCTATATCTATACCCCCTATATAGTGTGTGAAAAACTTAGATAGTTGGTCGTTGGATGAAGCCAATCCGACGGTACAAAGATGGCAAATCCGAGCACTACTGGCCATTGGATATCATCCACCAGATTCTGCCACATGTATAATCTAGAAGACTCCATGGTTGAACTTAATTCATGACTAACTTTGCCACAGCTAAGCTCAGGCAAAGTTATTAATAAGTTCTTCAAAATGAGAGCCACAAGTACGCAAGCCTAAGGGAATCTTGCCACATTTTTTGTGTGTATGTCATGTGGGGCCAGTGTGGCTTGCCTAAGGTGTGGCTTGAACCAAACACTCACCTAAGTTAATCAAACTTTCCTAACCCTACATTCCACCAAATTTTGCCACAAGTTGGCAAGCCTAAGGGAATCTTGCCGCATTTTTTGTGTGTATGTCATGTGGGGCCAGTGTGGCTTGCCTAAGGCGTGGCTTGAACCAAACACTCACCTAAGTTAATCAAACTTGCCTAACCTTACATTCCACCAAATTTTGCCACAAGTTGGCAAGCCTAAGGGAATCTTGCCACATTTTTTGTGTGTATGTCATGTGGGGCCAGTGTGGCTTGCCTAAGGTGTGGCTTGAAGCAAACACTCACCTAAGTTAATCAAACTTGCCTAACCTTACATTCCACCAAATTTTGCCACAAGTTGGCAAGCCTAAGGGAATCTTGCCACATTTTTTGTGTGTATGTCATGTGGGGCCAGTGTGGCTTGCCTAAGGCGTGGCTTGAACCAAACACTCACCTAAGTTAATCAAACTTGCCTAACCTTACATTCCACCAAATTTTGCCACAAGTTGGCAAGCCTAAGGGAATCTTGCCACATTTTTTGTGTGTATGTCATGTGGGGCCAGTGTGGCTTGCCTAAGGTGTGGCTTGAACCAAACACTCACCTAAGTTAATCAAACTTGCCTAACCTTACATTCCACCAAAATTTGCCACAAGTTGGCAAGCCTAAGGGAATCTTGCCACATTTTTTGTGTGTATGTCATGTGGGGCCAGTGTGGCTTACCTAAGGTGTGGCTTGAACCAAACACTCACCTAAGTTAATCAAACTTGCCTGACCTTACATTCCACCAAATTTTGCCACAAGTTGGCAAGCCTAAGGGAATCTTGCCACATTTTTTGTGTGTATGTCACGTGGGGCCAGTGTGGCTTGCCTAAGGTGTGGCTTGAACCAAACACTCACCTATGTTAATCAAACTTGCCTAACCTTCCATTCCACCAAATTTTGCCACATGTTAGAATCCAGAAAACTCCACATGTAGAAGCATAATGCACAAACCACCAGAATCTCATGCGTGCAATGCATGTGTACCTTCCTACTAGTACTAGTAGTAGTAAGAAAAAATTTCAGTTTTGGCACGAGCTCGTACTGCGGGAGCACCACAAGGCCTGCCGCAGGAGTTACATTTTCCTCTCAGGGCCCACGGGACCGAACTTCAGTGGCTTAGTGCCCGGCTTATGAGTCAATGACATGTGGGCCTTAAATGCGGCTGGCCCACATGTCATTCTCATGGTGGCGTGGTTCGCGACTCACTCGTTCGAGATGAACCAGCCGGTGGTGGCATGGCCGTGGCGAGGGTACCACAGCTGGGCGTCGGGGCATTACGAGGCGTAGATGGCCACACCGGCGGGTACTACCTGTAGTACATAAGTACTCCAGCTGAGGATTGATGCCCGGGACGAAATGTGTCACAGCCGCTGGATGAAAAATCGATGGTGCGGGAGTACGGATCGGAGCACAACAGCGGAGCAGGCAAACCGCGTCCAATCGGGTGTGTCTGTGGTAGAAAGTTGATGGTCGCCACAGTTCAGCTGGCCCGCATGTCATGCACACAAAGGCAGAGGAGCGGTGGGGCCGAGAGGGATGAGGGGCACGAACAATCCTACCATTCTGTCACTGACATGTGGGACCCATAAGCGTGGGTCCCACCTGTCAGCGAAGGAAAGGCAGGGCAAGGCAGTGATAGCCACGTCAGAGGATCCATGTCCACGTCGGGGGACGTCGTGCCATGGGTTGGAGCGGCGTCGTGGGAATCGTGTGTGGGTGTGGCAGTGGTAGAAACAAGAAACGTGATGGTCATCGTGGTTCAACTTCCATGGACAAGCTGTCGTGTCTGCTGACACATGTATATCAAAACTAGAGTGTTTATATTTCAAGCACGTGAACAAGTATTATTCTACTAGTTCGGATCCATTGCAACGCACGGGCCAGCACATTGGTAGTAGTAGTGTCCATCTCTATCTCTAGAGGCCTTCCCTCATTCATACTTTTCTCTCACAAGATAAACTACTCATACAAATGCATCTTGATGTTCCATGGAACGCACGAGGATGTTTCCTTGGTGGTCTCTCCAGCGCGGCGTGGCCGTAGTTGCAAGTTGACGGCCCTTGAGATGCCGACGTCGAGGGGCACTCGAATTTCATCCGATGAGCAGGTAAGATGAGTTTGATCATGTAGTAAATGCATTCTAAAGACTACTTCCGTGTCCATTTCCTAATTCTCCCCCTGCCCACTGTTTCACAGGCTAGGCTCAGTGCGAGTGGAGATTGGCCTGCATATGTACGGGAGGGTACCAACATCAATTTGCACAACATTTACAACGGTGACACCGTTCCCGTAGAACCTTTGTCCAACATTGGGATCAGCCATGCAATGGGCCACCGCATGAATTGGTACGATGGAACCACGATGAGATTGAATACAAGATAGCACGAACCTTGCACATGGCGGTCAAAGGCGGACCATGCTGTCTGCGGCCGATTTGTTGCCGTACGAGTAGGAAGACGTTGTGCTCCTTTCTAACCGCATCTTCGTGGTGACAAACCAGGGGACTTATATTGTATGGGACACATCCTACGATATACTCCCTCTCTCCCAGTTTATTTGTTTTGAATCTTTTCGTTTTATAAGTTTCAAATTCAAATTTAAAGCTCCCCATCACATGTTGAGATTACAATGTCCATTAAATCGTTGCGTGCATGTATAGTAAAGAAACAAATCTCGAGTTTGGCATGAGTTCGTGCTGCAGGAGCACCACAAGCCCTGGCGCGGGAGTTACATTTCCCTCTCAGGGCCGTCGGGACTGAGCTTCAGCGCCTTACTACACCTACCTTTGAGTTAATAACATGTGGACCCGATAGGTGACTGGTCCACATGTAATGCTCCCGAAGGCAGAGGGGCAGTGGGGCCAAGAGGGGTGAGCCGCAGGTCAGGGGACATGTGGTTTCATGGATTCGAGCGGCGTCATGGGAATCGCGGGTGGCTGTGGTAGAAACTTGATGCTCGCCGCATTTTAGGTGGCCCACATGTCATGCACACAAAGGCAGAGGGGCAGTGCGGCCGAGAGGGGTGAGGCGCACATCGGGGGGCGTGGTGCCGTGGGTTGGAGAGGCGTTGTGGGAATCGCGAGATGAAACATGATGGTCGCCGTAATTGAACTTCCGTGGACAAGCTGTCATGTCTACGGACACATGCACCGTATACCGATCACTGGAAGGAGTAGTGGAGAAAGCTATATATGCGGATAAATAGTTCCTTATAGTTAAGCGGACCCACGCTACTACTCTGTTCCAAAGACATGCACACCATCAAAATAGTCCATCTATATCAATATACACCGGGAGGGAATAATTTTTTTTACAAGAGAGGAAATAGTTCATCCATCCATAATGCCCTCCTGCTGGTGCAGCGTTTTCTTCTTCTTATTCTTCTTCTTCTTCTTCTTCTTCTTCTTCTTCTTGTTCTCATTCTCTATGGGAGACGGCTTCGCAACAAGCTCTCTGGACCTTGCAGCTATCTCAAAACTCAAACAGGCATCGAGGGCAGCATATTTTATCCGCTCGTACATCAAGGGATAATTCTCCCATCCAGACGACCTTAATGCCACCGTCTCGTCACCCTTCTGAATATTTTTACCAAGCACAAAATTTGCTATGTCGAATAGGGATGGTGTCTGTTTAGCACAATCTTCTACAGGAATTTTGATTCTGGTTTGTAGGTCAGCGATGCTTTTCAAATCAAGGTTGTACGGGTCCAGCTTCTGTTTGTCCCCTTCGATGGCTGCCCCACAGAAGTATACATCCTCCCGAGACAAGAAATCGTGAAGCTCACCTGGTGTGGAGGGCGAGTGTATGATGTGGTACACCAAAACATCATCTTCGAGGCACAGCTGAAGGACGGCGGCGCGCTGGATCTTCCCAGGGGCACGCTCCGTTACTCTGCGTCGAGACCGATGACCCTCGTCTCTACCTTTTCGAGGGAGTTGGATACATTGTTGATCCACTATCGAACAACCCTTGGGTTGACGGTGACGGTGGCAACTATGCGCATCGAGCCTTCGACGAGGACATGTTGGACGCTAAAAACCTGCATCTCGATTTCTTTCGCCATTTGGAACCGCTGGAACAGATGGCTATGGTTTGGAGAATTAGGATTAGATGGCTAGTCTAACTGAAGTAGTAGATGATTATTTAAAGAGGTTAAAACAATGTGAACGCAGTGGGGTTTGGATGCAAATGAAGACGAAGGGGAGGTGAAGAAGCCGAGGTGAATCGGTTCCCGATGGAGAAGTAAATGGGAGAAGTGGCGTGCAAGCAGTTGATTAGAAGGCTAGGTAGACTAAACGAAAAGGCTATGCGGGTAGACTGAGGAGTCGTACCTATTCGTGTACATGCCCATCCTTCCTGATAGGTGGGACCTATGCAAATAGATAAAAAATGTGTCATAGCTTTTTTTTGAGCCCGTGAGTGGGAGACACAACATTCTCTGGTTAAGGAATACTCCCTCCGTTTAGGTGAGTATAAGTCACCTTATGAAAATCAGGTTTTCCCAAAACCTTTAGGCGTGGAGCATTAACTTCCTGCTCGATCGCCTCCCAGCCTTGTTAGCCAGCGTTCTCTTCCTCTGCTGCCGCGTTCTACCTTTCCATTTTTCCTCTTCTCAAGTGTGGAACGATCTGCATGCCGTCCTTGATGCACCAAAACGACCACTGCATGCATCGCGGCAGGGCATTGATTGGGCATGCACGAGAATTTGGTTCTGCTCGCAATATGGATGATACCTGAACGATGAAGTGAACAGGCATGCTAGCACGGGAGACCTATTTCCGCTATACAATACTGGAGTACTCATGTTCCTACTACTAGTAGTAGTAGTAGTACAACTGTGGTACACTTGATGGTCAAAATACTATTCATCCGGTCCTCACAGTGAAGTGACAACACCCTGCGCCTGACACTAGTCCAGGCGAGGCGGCGTGTTTGGGCTACCAAAGTCATCCTCACCCTGTGCACTATGCAGTCAGTCACCGCTGTTGTACAGCACATTGGCGCCTTGCCTCGTCTCCCTCTCCGCTCCCATAGCACCACTCCATCTCCTTCTCCGTCTCCATCTCACTGTGCCCCCGTGTACCGTCGCCTCACTCGCCTCCCCCAGTACCACTATTCCCTCGCTAGCCGCTCCAGCACTGACATCCTTCTCCCCCATAAATCAAGCCCCCTTCCAAACTCCACCATGGCCGAACATGAACTGCGCAGCATCCATATGAGCCGCGATTGGAGCAATCTCCCCAGTGACATCCTCGACCTCTGTTGTTCGTGTATGGATGTGTTGACCGCCCTGCGGCTGGCTGCATGCTTGAGGGACATGCACACGGCCATCATCAAAGCGAGGCCTAAGCTTTTCAAGACACCCTACTTGCTGCTATTTGGTCTTGCGAGATTGGCTCACCATGATACGGAGGCGTGCATGATGCCCCTCGACTTCAGTCCGATCTCCATTAGCCGAAACTTCTTTGCAGGTATGTAGTGTGTCGCCGTACATCATTTCCCTCGACATCGATCCGATCACCATCGCCCGAAACTTCTTGGCAGGTATGTACTGGGTCGGCATGAACTCCCACTGGATGCCTGCCTTCAGAGAAGACGGTAAAAAGTTGGTGCTCATGAACTTCCAGACCTCCCATGAGATTATCCTTCCTCCGTTGGATTATATAGAGTATTACCATCGCGGTCCAAGTCATCTAGATTACTACGTCAGTTGGATGGACCTTGTTTTGTAGAAGATTGTAATCTGCCAAGTACCCACACAACATGCAAATTACGCATACTTCAAGCTAATTGCCTTGTTCGACCGCGGACTCGCCTATCTTTACGCCGGTGCCTTTTTTAGCTGGAGACAACTTGGCTCGCAGTGGATCATCGTCAAAGCTGATACACACTTCTGTGATGCTATTGAACACAATGGCATCATCTACGCGATCGACAAAGCAGATGGCACCACGTATTGCTGGGACGGCGCGTGTAAGTTGTTTCCGTCTCATGTTAATGATGACGCCATGACACTGTTCGAACTTTTTTTGATGATTGGCATATCCCTGTTTGAGCAGAATTTGAGTAGAACTATGGCAATATATTAGAGACGCCGTAAATCAGCTATATTTGGAATGAGTTAATTCATGCGATTGTGACCATGTCATTACAGCCAATTTGTACCCTGAATAATCAAACGGTTAGGAATATATGGATATTATCCTTATTTTACAGTAATCTATATACTACTACTAAATATGAGTGTGTATCAATGGCCATGTTAGTTTCCTCATTTTCATGATGTAGAAACATGCACCACACTGTTGATTTCATCTAACCATACATTAGGGAAGTAAATGTGCATATGGAGAACTCTATATTTGGAAGTAGTGAAATCCTGCAATGCTTACCATGTGTACATACCTATATTCGCCCTTCAGCAATCAATGACTAGAATAATATCCTCACAAAATTTTGCCCACAGAACATGAGTATATAACAATGCATGGTCTACTAGTTACCTTGAAGAATTTGTTTGTGAGGACAGAACATGATTACATAACATGCATGACATGGTAGTATCCTGTGAAGAATCGATTGCGAGATAACATGAGTATAACCATGCATGGCACTTCTATATTTTTGAACCCAGTATACATTTCCCAGTATTTTCCTCCCAGTTCGAACAGGGACATATCAATGTTGTTTCTTGCATTATCCTACTCATACTCTGAACAATGCTGATCGTACATTAACAATGTCTGTCCTTTTTGATATGATGCAGTGTCCCTACAGTTACTGCCCTTTGTAATTACACCACCTTTGCCAAAAACAGGGAAGCACAACTAGTTCCTCGCTCGATCAGACGACGGCAAAAGACTGATGATCATTCGGACACATGAGCCTGAAAAGTTATATTGCAAAAAAAACCACCGTATACAAGCACCGTGTAATATGTGAGTATCCGGACAGTGGCTGTTACATCTGTGAGCAGGATACCAGCTTGTTGGGGCCTTTAGGATTTTTTAGTTGGAGGCGGGTAAACAGCCTTGGTTCACACTCTCTGTTTCTCGGACTCAATTATCCGATTGACAAGGAGATCACCGTTGGCAAGGACCTTGATGGCAGAGAGGCTCTGTTTGCTATGGAAAACTGTGTCTACACGGCGAGCCCTAGGAGTTCGGGAGCATACTCCCCTGATTGTCAACGATACAGCCTGCAGCCAAAAGAAGGTGAGAATGACAAAGGCATCCGGATTAACTTTGATCCTTGGATGTCTCAATTACGACAGGCAGTGATGTGGTTCAAGCCTTTAGGTTGATAGGTAATTGGGCTGTTGCATCAAAAGGGTGGAGTACTGGTGTCTCCGGATCACTGGTCGCTGAAGCGGGGCTGCAAATTATGATGGTGTTGGATCATCTCTTCGTATAACTTTGTTGTCTTTGCTGCTGGTTCTGGATGGGTAGTTCTTTCTTTTGTTATGCATATTCCTTGTCATTTGGTCATCCTCGTCTATGTCACTCTTTCTATGTAATAGTTGCTTCTATTTAGAATGTCATTCTCGTCTGGATCACGAGAGTCCGAGCGCTGCAGATGGGTACGTTTTGGTGGTGTAGCAAGACTTCTTATGAACTATCATGTCTTGTTGTTTATGTCAGTAGTAGTCACTAGTCAGTGTTTGAATGTTGTATATATCGTTGTTTCAAACTGTTTATTGTCTCAAACTACTGGTGGGCTAAATGAGGGCATCACCATTCTCCAGTGTTCAAAGTATATCTCCCTTTTCAAGTTATATAATTTGAGCTCACTATCTTTTCGATGATGTACACTTGTTTGGGCCAGTGAGGTGTCGTTGAATATGGGCCGAGTAGTAACGCAATGCCAAATAGGTCAATTATGACTCTCGGGTCGGGCTCTCAAAAGATCCTGGAAAAAAAAGGTCGGGCTCTCCAAAAAAGAAAGAATAAGGACTCTTAGGCCGACATGTGGGCTCCACCGGTGTTTTCGTGCGCTTGCGCGCCAAGAGCATATTGGCGCGTGCTCGAAATTCATGCTACCTTTTCATC
This sequence comes from Triticum timopheevii, assembly GCA_963921465.1. Lineage (NCBI taxonomy): Eukaryota > Viridiplantae > Streptophyta > Magnoliopsida > Poales > Poaceae > Triticum > Triticum timopheevii. The sequence continues at coordinate 442,026,450 of OY997274.1, read as the reverse complement.
CCCAGTCTCCCACCCCTCCCCCACCTCTGGAATCTCGATTTCTACTCTAGTTCCCCCAAATCCCCCTCCTGTACTCCCTGTACTCAAGCGCACTATCATGTCGCCGGTCAACGCGGATCTCCGAGCCGGAGATCCTGAGGTCTGTCCCGCCTTCAGTCGCTGCATGCTGTCGCTCAACAGTGGCATGGCGGCGCTTGACGACCAGTTTGCCGGCAAAGTGCTGATGGTAACCATCAACGGCGGCTGGCCTCCCGTCTCGCCGGACGACCTTGTCAAAGCTCTTGGCATTGCACACGGCATCCAAATAAGTGACTTGCTCATCAAAGTCTGTCCGCCACTGGCTGATTTCTTCGTCAGGTTTCGAACAACTTTCTACTGCAGTCGTGTGTTTGAATCTTCCTGGCGTTTGTTCTGCGATGGTGCGATGGTGAGCTTTGATCGGTGGCACCCAGGATGGGGCTCGGTGCCCTCTGAGCTTGAGTTTTTAACAAAGCTTACCTTCCACGGCATGCCTCGACGTGCTTGGAACAGCGAGTCCATGAACGAGCTTATCAACGACCTTGGAGGTGAGCTCGTCAGTATGTTTGTTCCTCCAGATAGCTGGGCTCTGACGGTTATGGCATGGATGAAGAAGTCGTCCACCATACCGAAGGTGATTGGTGTTGAGATACCAGTGCAGGAATCGGGGTTGTACTATTCGTTGCCACCAAGGCCGCCGCGGACCACGTTAGGGATGTACCTATGTCAAGTGTTCGTGCATGTCAAAGAAGTAGTCAATCCATCAATCGAAGTCCTGCCGCCCCCGCTGGTGCCAGGGTCCGTCAACGACGTCCATTACAGGAGTCAACGTTAGACTTTCCCCGTGTTGCTCGGAACGATGGATGGCACAGGGCCTACTCCATCGCGCGGTGGAGGCCACTGCTTCTTTGGGAGAAGAGGCAGGGCTGGCTGCCTGGATGTGCTCTAATTTGAGGTAACAACTGAATCTTGTCAGATAGTACTAGTTAAATCCGAGCTATGGGTCTGAAGCACTGATATGCTAGTACATTTGATTGTGACCTGTTCTAATTTTGTACCGGAACTTTTTTTAGAAAGGGTTGTACGTCAACTTAATGTGCTAGCAGAACTTATTGTGTTGTCTGTCTGTTTTCTTTGCACAACATTCAATATATTTCCCCGTCATTTATAAAGATGATGAACCGTTATGTACGACTTCGTTGGTTTCAACATAGCCCTTCCCGTAGCGATCCACTGCTTCCATCCTGATTGTGTCGCCTGCGTGAAATTTTTGTATGCAAGTTCAGTGTGCTATGATGTTCTATATGATTGTGTCAACTATATAAGTTTTTACTGAGCATCAGCAATGCATATGGCTGAAAGATGTATTTACGAGCATAGACCGATGGGTCTCTCTCTCTCCCTCTCTCTCTCTCTCTCACACACACACACGCACACACACACGCGCACACACACAAGTGGGACCCGTTGAATTATTTATTTGCTCGTGACAGCTTTTAATTAGGTTCCACTGTAATCTAACTTTTTTCTTAAGTTATTAATTGAGCTCAGTGACTTCAAAAAGTTGTACAGAAGCCTTGTTTGGGCCTTTCCGGCGTCCCTGAATGTGGGCTGCGTAACCATGTTAGGTTGTACTGTACTACACAGGCCTTTTTTTCAACATCAGCAATGGAACTGGGCCGACAGTTGTACACAATATCCGGGTCAACTTGTTATCCGCCCCGCTGGGCTGCAAAGTTTCCTAGGAGGTATGCATTAGGCTTAACAAGAAAATGGACTTTAAGAAATAATAAATGGGATGTAATTATAATAACTTGGCAATTACTATGCACCAAACACGTAATTAGTTTGAAAAATATATTATTTTTGGAATTTATAAATTTTAATTTCATTACTTGTTGCGCGCGCAATATTTCGTTGGATTTTAACGTGATACAACTTTATTTTGAAATTATATTTAACCTGACTAGAAATTTTGGATAAAAATATTTCGGATCCCATCAAAATGTGGGAATTTTTTTTGAATTCTGTTTTGAGCCGTTGTTTGAAATTATTAATCGTTGTCCTACCTAGAAGTTGGGTTGTACTTTTAACAAACCCGTAAATGGGTTGTAGTAAATTCCATTAGAATTAAAAACTGGGCTGTACATTCTTACAAATCGCAAATGGGCTATATGTTCTCTGCCAAACCCGAGTTGTGGGCCTACTAAGTTGACGCATACCAAGGGCTTTGTCAACTTAGTCAATATAAACGATTCTAGCTGCAGTGATCATACGATGTCCATCCAACGGCCGTAGTGCTTCTTTAACCTCTGGTCTTCTTGCTCCAGCCGCCCAAAGCAGCGCCGGTCGTGTCGCGTGCTCCTGCCTCCCGTGGTCGGCTGTGATGGCGCGGAGGCCTCACCGCCCCCTACTACTCCCACCGCTGGCCAGGCCATCCCTCTACTCACCCACACCTCCTGTTATTCTGCGGCGACGGCAGCCGAACCAGTGAACCCTCGTACTCCACTCCGCGCGGGCTACCACTGCTGTGTCTTCCCCGGCTCCGCGTCGTCCCCTTCCTAGGCCTCGCCGTCGTCCAGACCACCGCCCTGGTGCTCTCGGCGCGGCGTGGTCAACATGGTCAACGACCGACTTCCATCGGAAGAGTACTGTACGTGGAGAGGCTGATAGCTGGGTCCAGGCGGCCGCAAGGAAGTGCCTCCTTATTACGCGGAAAATAATTATTCCTCCACCTGACAGCAGGGACCCACCGGACGGGTCACCAGTATTTCACGAAAAAACCGTTTCCCCTGACTGCTGGGACCCACAGGACGGGCCACCGTATTTCGCGAAAAAACGTCCCCCCCCCCTCGCTGTCAGCTCGGACCCACCGGAAGTGCCTCCTTATTATGCACAAAAAATGAATACCCCCCTGCTAGCTGGGACCAACCTTGGTGGGAGGCTGACTTGTGGGCCTACTAAGTTGACTGGGACGGAGGCCTTTGTCAACTTTAGTCAATATATGAACGATTCTAGCTCCAGTGACCGTACGATGTCCATCCAACGGCCGTAGTGCTTCTTCAACCTCTGGTCTTCTTGCTCCAGCCGCCCAAAGCAGCGCCGGTCGTGCCGCCTGCTCCTGCCGCCCATGGCCGGCTGTGATGCCACGGAGGCCTCACCGCCCCCTACTACTCCCACCGCTGGCCAGGCCATCCCTCTACGCACCCACACCCCCTGTTATTCTGCGGCGACGGCAGCCTCACACCGCAGCCAAACGAGTGAACCCTCATACTCCTCTATGCGTGGGCATCCACTGCCGCGTCTTCCCCGGCTCCGTGTCGCCCCCTTCCTAGGCCTCGTCGTCGTCCACCGCCCTGGTGCTCTCGGCGCGGCGTGGTCAACGTGGTCAAGGAATGGCTTCCATCGGACGTGGATTGTACGTGGAGAGGCTGACAGCTGGGTCCACGACCGCAGCAAGGAAGTGCCTCCTTATTACGCACAAAATAATTATTCCTCCACCTGACAGCGGGGACCCACCGGATGGGCCACCGTACTTAGCGAAAAAACGTTTCCCCCTGTCTGCTGGGACCCACCAATTACATCTTCGCACACAAGGAAGTGCGTCCGAAAAAAAAACGATTCGCCCCCCTGACTGCTGGGACCCACCAGCTACATCATCGCATGCAAGGAAGTGCCTGACAGTCGGGACCCACCTGGTCGAAGCATATGTAGCGTTGTCATTCTGGTCGTGAACGTGTACGTACATATATACTGGTGGATGTAGAGGCGCGCATGTGTCGTGAGTAGAGGCGCGCACGTAGCATGTACACGTACGTACAGCCGCGAGGGTGCAAGAAAGAAAATACGGCCACGTACGTACATACGGGCAGGGTCTCTAACGCCTATCGCGCATACGTACATGGCTGGGTCAGAACGGAGAAACAGCGTCGTCGTCATGTTCATGGGGAGCCAACCGGCTGGGTCGGAACGGAATGTGTCGTGTTCATCGGGAGGGCTTGGACGGAACAGGCGATGGAAACGAGGCCTGGCGTACCGCACAACGGAGGAAACTGTCACATCCCTAGTTCTGGTATGCTCTAGGCTAGCCCTTCATGTGTGCATCATGTTTAAAATTCTCAGAAAGTTGAAATGGGGATTGCCTAAACCCTAGCATTAAAGGAATCCACTAGGTTCACCTAAAATATTTTCAGTAAGTCCAAATGGCTTACAAAAATGTTCATCATTTCTGGATAATGCTGGAAACAATAACCAGAGGTGTCGCACATTTTTCCATGACATATTTGGGCTCTGAATTAAATCATACTTTATTTGAATTTGGGCATTTAAATACTATAAAATATTTAAAATGTCCAAATAATCCTAAACTGAAATGTTCCACGTTTGATATATTCCAAACAGTGCCCATGAGCAGTTTGGTGATTTTTGAGTGTGCCTAAGTATTTTTAATAAAGCCCAGAACAAAATAACAGAATAGAAAACAGAAACAGAAATAAGAGAGAGAGAGAGAAAACCTTACCTAGCGCCTACTAACCGGCCCACCTGCCGGCCCAGCCCAGCTGCCGCGCCAGCGAGCTGCTTGGCTCGGCCAGGCAGGCAGGCAGGTGCTCGGCGGCGAGCACCGCATGGGTGCCACGCACCTGGTCGCCGCCTCACCGCTCCCCTCGTCGAGCCGCGACGTGGATCGCTCCCCCTCTCTCCCCCGAACCCCTCGGACATCTCCTCTCCTCCCCAGCTCCTCCCCCTCGCGCTCCCCAGCCATGGCCGACGCCACCGTCGCCGCCCCATCGCCGTAGCCGCGCTCCCCGCCGTCCGTGCTTCGTCTCGCCGTGTCTAGGAGCTCCGACGCCATCCTCTTCGTCGAGCTAGCCGAGCCCCACATGCTCGTGTGGCCCGAGTCCACCGCACCGACTTCGCCCGAGTCCGCCGTCGCTGGAGATCCCCTTCAACGCCGTCGCCGCATCAGTCCGTCCCGACCCCGCCGGTTGCCTCCACGAGTGCCCTGTGAGCCTAGCTACCTCCCCTTCCCTTCCTCTCTCGCCCCCGAGCTGTGTAGTAACCGCACGAAGATCACTCGCACGCACCGCCGCGGAGCTCGTCGCCGACGTGCTCCCGGCCATCCTCCGGCCACCCCTCGGTGTCCATCGCACTCACCACGTCGCGTAGGGTCTAACCATACACTCCCCGCACCTCACTGCACACCCTAGCCTCGAGTTCGCCTCCACCCGAACTCCGGCGGCCGCCTAGGTCGTCGCCGGCGCCGATTCCGGCCACCCCGACCCCAACTAACTCCACCAAGAGCTGCGGTTTGTCCCCAGCTCCACTTAGATGCCTTCCGCGACCCATTTGGTGGCCGGAACGGCCAAAATCACTTCCGCTGCCGCGTTGGGCTCGCCGGCGGCTAAACGCCGGTGCAGCCGACTTGACTTTGACCACGGGTAGGCCCTGGTTGACTCTGTTGAGTCAATGACAGGTGGGGCCCAGCCCTGTTAACTAATCCGGTTTAGTTCTAATTATTTTTTTAGCTAAACTAATTGCACTGACACCCTGGACCCACAGTCAGGTTTGACCTGGACGTCTCCGTTGACTATGACATCATCTTGACGCATTGCTGACGCAGTAAATCCTTTTCTGGATTTATTCTTATATAGGAAATTCCAGAAAATAACCAAAACTTCTAAAATTCATTGAAATTCAACCGTAACTCCAAATGAAATAAATTATATATGAAAAATGATCAGAAAAATCCAATCTATCCATCTGTACCATTTTCATGCATGTTAGAACAACTTATAGCTGCTGTTTAGCACAAATCATATAATGGCATTTAAACTTTCACATATGGAGTTTGAATTTGAACCCTTGGTTCAAACCAACTTCATTTAAACTGTTCTAAGTTGCATTAGCCAAAACACACTCATTTTGCCATGTCATATTCATGCATCATATTGTTGCATTGCATTGATTGTGTTTTCTCTGTGTTGCCGGTATTTGTCCCCTCTCGATAGACTTGATTCCGACGATGAATTCGATGACACCGATGAAGAACTATATTATCTTCAGAAGTGCCAGGCAAGCAAAACCCCCTTGTTCATTCCGATACAATCCTACTCTCTCGCTCCTGCTCTATTTTACTGCATTAGGACAACAATGATACAACTGTTACTTGCTGCGGTAGTTGAACCCCTTTATCCTCTGCATGACCTGTCATTGCCACAGTAAATAGATGAAACCCACTAGCATGAGTAGGAGTTGTTTGAGCCCCGATGTGCCTACTCATACATGCTTGTTTGTCATGCCTGCTACTGCTTGGAGTTGAGTCGGGTCTGAGTCATCGAGGATGAATCAGAGGTGTGTGAACATGTCCTACTGTGTGTGAGCTAAGTGTGTGAACACGATTTGGTAAAGGTAGCGGTGAGAGGCCATGTAGGAGTACATGGTGGGTTGTCTCATTGCATAGTTCATAGACAAGTGAAAGTGGATACTCTAAAATACGCAAGATAAGCGTGAGTGCTATGGATGGCGTTCTCGCAGGGAGACGGGAGCGGATCCATAGTGGTGTATTGTTATGGTGAATATGTGGACTCGTGTGCGCCACCTCAAAAGAGTTACTTGCAGTCATAGTTCAGGATAGCCACCGAGTCAAAGCTGGCTTGCTATAGTTAAACCCCACCATCCCCTTTACTGATAATGATGCATATGTAGTTAGTTCTGATGTAAGTCTTGCTAGGTACATTTGTACTCACGTTTGCCTATTTTATGTTTTTGCAGAGAGACTTCGGTCTCGCTAGTAGTTCCGCGTGGACTTCGACGTTTAGCTTGTTACCTCAGCTACGATCTTGTGCCCTCGGCAGGATCTGGTAGATAGTCAGGCTTCTAAGCCTTTTTCATTTGTAGATGTCTGTACTCAGACATGTTAGCTTCCGCTTGTGTTTGATTTGTATGCTCTGAATGTTGGGTCATGAGACCTATGTTTGTAATATCTCGCTCCTCGGAGCCTAATGAATAAATACTTGAGTCGTAGAGTCATGTTGTGACGCCATGTTGTATTTGCACATATCGAGCATATTGTGTGTATGTTATTGAAATGCTTGGTATGTGTGGGATCTGACTATCTAGTTGTTTATCTTTAGTAGCCTCCCTTACTGGGAAATGTCTCCTAGTGTTTCCACTGAGCCATGGTAGCTTGCTACTGCTCCGGAACACTTAGGCTGGCCGGCATGTGTCCTTCTTCGTTCCTATGTCTGTCCCTTTGGGGAAATGTCACGCGATGAATACCGGAGTCCTGTTAGCCCGCTACAGCCCGGTTCACCGGAGTCCTGCTAGCCCAGTGCTACAGCCTGGATTCACTCGCTGATGACCGACACGTTCGATGCTGGGTCATGGATGCCTGTCCCTATAAGTTTGTGCCACTTTGGGTTTACGACTGGCCATGTCAGCCCGGGCTCCTTATCATATGGATGCTAGTGACACTATCATATACGTGTGCCAAAAGGCGCAAACGGTCCCGGGCAAAGGTAAGGCGACACCCGTGGGAATACCGTGCGTGAGGCCGCAAAGTGATATGAGGTGTTACATGCTAGATCGATGTGGCATTGAGTCGGGGTCCTGACAGCTTTGGTATCAGAGCTTGACTGCCTGTAGGATTACCAAGCCAAACTGGTCGAAGTTGAGTCTAGAAATGCTTTAGTTATGTAAGGGAATTGATTGTGGGATGGAACGTAAGGCTTTTTTTACTCCTTATACCTCATGGCCTTCTGATCTGAGTCAACCTCTTCTCTTCTACGGGGATTAAGAACTAGGCCTTCTCATCTATCTATCAGGATGACGTGTTACTAATCTGTAGACTTATAGGATTGTTGGATCCAAGCCTCAGTTCTGTTTCTACTATCTTCGTGTATTCATAGTTGATCTCAGAACCTTGATATTATGATGATCGAGTGGTTATGCCACCATTTGTAGGATGTCTTAAATCTTTTTCGAGCATTTACAGCCGTTATGCTGTCCGAGTCATCCCAGGTTTCTAAACAGGCTGATGCATTTGCAAATCCCTTCCTCATGTTCCTGATGTCCTTTTGGGCCAGATTAAGCACACTAATCGGTGAGTTGAGGTACTCTATTGCCTCGACATATATGTTGGAGCTACTATTATGACCCTAGGTGTCTTAGAGGATCACCTAGTACCCTAGCCATGCTTTGTGTTCCCAGTGCGTTGAATCTGGCGTCATTCTCAAAAGCATCCCGTGATGCCATTTAGTTAGTAGGCATTCTATTACTGGGTTTTGAACCCGAGATTCACCCTACTTACTTCATGTTGATAGTGTTTGCTAGTTCCTTTAGGTTATTAGTAACCTTTGCAATAGTCCTCGAGGTTCGTGGTATTACCTTCTTCCAAGTACCATGAGCTGTTTATGGCAGAAGTTCCTCGCTGAACCGAAAGATCACAACCAGAGTGCTCTTGACGAGTTCTCGATTCCATGCTATAACTCTGCCAATCCTACCTCTCCGCATGGATTATCTGGAAGAAATTTGTTGAACTTGGTTCGACATGCTAATCCATGCATCCACAACTCAGAAATCATATGTTCTTTTGAGTTGTCCCATTTTAGTTGTCCTCTGACCTTCGTCTATCAATTGATAGTCAGGAGTAATTGTGCGTTCGTGTTATCGATGCTTATTATTCTTGTGGTCCGTCAAGCCATTCTATTCAGGATGACTAGGAGAAACAAACTCCAGTACCTCATCCATATCTAGGATTGGGTCAAAGCAATTGTATTCCGCGGATCAAAATGCCAAACCAGCTTTTGCTCTGCTGTACCTTGGAGTATTACCATCTTTATGTCAAGAGTGTCATGAGAATTGCACCACCTCTTATGAATTCTTGACGCAGTAATACTTCTTGCCATCATTGTTCATTCCTCGGTTCCCATGTTATTGTAACCGGAATGCCGACAAGTGTACCGTGATGTGTGAAATCAATACTCCTAGCAACCTTGTTGCTTGGTAGTTAAAGGACAATAATCTCACCCTTAGCGTGCTGATTATTGAATCATCACCCTCAGGTTGATCGTGCTACCTAGTCCTTATTTCTGGTGCACCCTTGATCAATGAGTTAGGATTATCCAATCCCTTGCTTATTTCACCATATCGTCTTGCCCTGAAAAGCAAGATGTTCTCGAGCTTAGTGACATATCGGTGGTTCGTGATTTTCCGTATATCTTCTTGGAAGTATTACCAGGTTGTCACCTGACCGCTGTGTTGAGCTCGTGATCAAGTTGGTTTATTCCTGTAAACCACCCTTTCTCCAAGAATCCGTGTTGGATACCCCTGAGCTAGTTGGCTAAGCCAAACGACAACTTGGAGAGTTGGAAGATAAAAGCTTGCCTGACTTAGTTCATTTCAAGGGATATCTTTGTGTGAGTGTGTATTGAAGAGAGATGATATCCCCATCGATTGGTCTTCGTGATCAGTTGTTGGATCTATTGCCTTGTCAAAACTTTGACTTGAGTATGGGCTACCGTCAAGTCAAATCAGAACCAACGATGTTCGTAATGTTGTCTTACTCGTGGTTGATCCCTCGAGCATACACCATTACATCTTTTGGTCTGACCAATGCTATCACTGTGTTCACATGATGGTGGAAGTCCAGTGATATGGAAATTGCGATGAGTTGTTGCTGAACCCATCAGCAGCATTTTGTCTCCCCCCATGATTCATGTTGAACGTCAACCTAGTGTTGAAAACTTTGTAAGCAATGCCTTCGTGTTCCGTTCATGAAGCTTATGCTTGGATGGAAGAAGTGACTTCCTCGAATTCATGTGCATTTGGTGCAAGTTGCCGCAGTGAGTTCGAGAAAGATTGTTTTGTTTCCTTTGGAATCATCCCAAGTCAATTATGCATGTGCAAATGTATTCTATGGTTTGGTAGATTAATTACCTCCACTCCATATGTATTCCCTAGCACACCAAGCCACTGATTGATTTGTCCAAGGATAAGAAGTTCAAATGCTATTCCCGAAGGGCCCAGAAGGACATGCACAAGACTTCGTTATTTGAATGATGATTCCCAACCAGAACTCGGTAGTGTTTTATTATAAGACTACTGTGTGGTTATGCTTGTCTCGGACAACGTGTTCACATGTTGTAGCAGAACCAGCTCATGTTTTGGAGCTTACTACCGTAGTCCATTTCCCGAGAATCTCGCAACGTCATCTCGTCGATTTGTGTTGCAAACTTTAATTTTTCTTTCTAGACTTGATGAGTCTGGATTATTCTGACACCAGCCAGATCTAAATCTTAGGCAGATATGATGGTTGGAACATTCCAACATTTGCATTTTGTTCCTAGCTTGCACCGTCTTTGTGCCATATCACTATGGGCTGCCTTCTTAGTAATTCTTGTTCAGGATCATCCTCAAAAGTGGTCCTACCATGGGTCCCATCCATTTCCGATGATAAGCAAAATCATCCATCGCTTTGTCTTCAACAAGGTAATCCACATTATCCATTCTAATCTGGGTATGCCATTCTACCGAATCCCTCCAAATGATCGCTCGAGAATTGCCTTAGGTTGGTATAAAGAGTTTCAATGATCTCTGAATCAAAGGTAATTCTTTTTGCCACTTAAGGGGATACTTCTACGAGTCACCTTTCCTAAGGTGCCCTGTTATGGTATCATGGCAACTCAACTCCTCGCTACGGCGACAATCGTTTACCACCTTCTTAAGTGTGGAATTGTTGTCTACCTAGTGAACCCTCGTCATCTGTTCCACTCCATTCCCTTGCATGTATGATTCGTGTCTCAGCTCGAGAGATGTTTCAATGTCTCACTCCGTGAGTTGATCATCAGTTGTAAGATCGGTTCCTATAGAGCTTCTTTCCGTCGACATCTTGCTGGGTGAAGATCTCGGAAACAAAGTTGTCAAGATCAAGATGATGCAATGCACCAACATCTTCGAGAAAAGGAATTGGATCATGAAGATCGTGTTAGCTTGTGACCCCTCTGACTTCTTACCTCACGTCTTGAATCTCGGGACGAGATTCTTGTTTAGTAGGGGTGAGCTATCACATCCCTAGTTCTGGTATGCTCTAGGCTAGCCCTTCATGTGTGCATCATGTTTAAAATTCTCAGAAAGTTGAAATGGGGATTGCCTAAACCCTAGCATTAAAGGAATCCACTAGGTTCACCTAAAATATTTTCAGTAAGTCCAAATGGCTTATAAAAATGTTCATCATTTCTGGAAAATGCTGGAAACAATAACGAGAGGTGTCGCACATTTTTCCATGACATATTTGGGCTCTGAATTAAATCATACTTTATTTGAATTTGGGCATTTAAATACTATAAAATATTTAAAATGTCCAAATAATCCTAAACTGAAATGTTCCATGTTTGATATATTCCAAACAGTGGCCATAAGCAGTTTGGTGATTTTTGAGTGTGCCTAAGTATTTTTAATAAAGCCCAGAACAAAATAACAGAATAGAAAACAGAAACAGAAATAAGAGAGAGAGAGAGAGAAAACCTTACCTGGCGCCTACTAACCGGCCCACCTGCCGGCCCAGCCCAGCTGCCGCGCCAGCGAGCTGCTTGGCTCGGCCAGGCAGGCAGGCAGGTGCTCGACGGCGAGCACCGCATGGGTGCCACGCACCTGGTCGCCGCCTCGCCGCTCCCCTCGTCGAGCCGCGATGTGGATCGCTCCCCCTCTCTCCCCCGAACCCCTCGGACATCTCCTCTCCTCCCCAGCTCCTCCCCCTCGCGCTCCCCAGCCATGGCCGACGCCACCGTCGCCGCCCCATCGCCGTAGCCGCGCTCCCCGCCGTCTGTGCTCCGTCTCGCCGTGTCTAGGAGCTCCGACGCCATTCTCTTCGTCGAGCTAGCCAAGCCCCACATGCTCGTGTGGCCCGAGTCCACCGCACCGACTTCGCCCGAGTCCGCTGTCGCCGGAGATCCCCTTCAACGCCGTCGCCGCATCAGTCTGTCCCCGACCCCGCCGGTTGCCTCCACGAGTGCCCTGTGAGCCTAGCTACCTCCCCTTCCCTTCCTATCTCGCCCTCGAGCTGTGTAGCAACCGCACGAAGATCACCCGCACGCACCGCCGCGGAGCTCGTCGCCGACGTGCTCCCGGCCATCCTCCGGCCACCACTCGGTGTCCATCGCACTCACCATGTCGCGTAGGATCTAACCATACACTCCCCGCACCTCACCGCACACCCTAGCCTCGAGTTCGCCTCCACCCGAACTCCGGCGGCCGCCTAGGTCGTCGCCGGCGCCGATTCCGGCCACCCCGACCCCAACTACCTCCACCAAGAGCTGCGGTTTGTCCCCAGCTCCACTTAGATGCCTTCCGCGACCCATTTGGTGGCCGGAACGGCCAAAATCACTTCCGCCGCCGCATCGGGCTCGCCGGCAGCTAAACGCCGGTGCAGCCGACTTGACTTTGACCACGGGTGGGCCCTGGTTGACTCTGTTGAGTCAATGACAGGTGGGGCCCAGCCCTGTTAACTAATCCGGTTTAGTTCTAATTATTTTTTTAGCTAAACTAATTGCACTGACACCTTGGACCCACAGTCAGGTTTGACCTGGACGTCTCCGTTGACTATGACATCATCCTGACGCATTGCTGACGCAGTAAATCCTTTTCTGGATTTATTCTTATATAGGAAATTCCAGAAAATAACCAAAACTTCTAAAATTCATTGAAATTCAACCGTAACTCCAAATGAAATAAATTATATATGAAAAATGATCAGAAAAATCCAATCTATCCATCTGTACCATTTTCATGCATGTTAGAACAACTTATAGCTGCTGTTTAGCACAAATCATATAATGGCATTTAAACTTTCACATATGGAGTTTGAATTTGAACCCTTGGTTCAAACCAACTTCATTTAAACTGTTCTAAGTTGCATTAGCCAAAACACACTCATTTTGCCATGTCATATTCATGCATCATATTGTTGCATTGCATTGATTCTATTTTCTCTGTGTTGCCGGTATTTGTCCCCTCTCGATAGACTTGGTTCCGACGATGAATTCGATGACACCGATGAAGAACTATATTATCTTCAGAAGTGCCAGCCCCCTTGTTCATTCCGATACAATCCTACTCTCTCGCTCCTGCTCTATTTTACTGCATTAGGACAACAACGATACAACTGTTACTTGCTGCGGTAGTTGGACCCTTTTATCCTCTGCATGACCTGTCATTGCCACAGTAAATAGATGACATCCACTAGCATGAGTAGGAGTTGTTTGAGCCCCGATGTGCCTACTCATACATGCTTGTTTGTCATGCCTGCTACTGCTTAGAGTTGAGTCGGGTCTGATTCATCGAGGATGAATCAGAGGTGTGTGAACATGTCCTACTGTGTGTGAGCTAAGTGTGTGAACACGATTTGGTAAAGGTAGCGGTGAGAGGCCATGTAGGAGTACATGGTGGGTTGTCTCATTGCAGCCGTCCTCAGGAACTGAGTTCTGTGTTTGTGATCCATGAACCACACATTGGGTTCCGGTAACTCGGCCCCTCTCGGCTTCCTAATCACCCTTGTTCTCTGTCCAGGAGTTGCAACTAGTTTCTGGTGTTTGTAGGTAGTGCTATTTTTCTACCAAGTGGCACCCGGCAGGGTGGGCTTGGGACAGACTAGGCACATGTGGCCTGGTGTACCGAGTGGCACCCGGATGGTGGGCTCGGGAACCCTGCACACATCATTTGGGGCCGTGAGCGACACCCCAGCCGGATCTCCTTGCGGATGGAACCCGAATAGGCGATAAACCTGGACGAGAGACTTGAGTGTTTAGGTAGGTCGTGGCCGACTCCCTCGCCCGGCTTCCGCTTGAAGGTTGCCGAGGTACATGACGTGTATAGGGTGATAAGTGGCGAGAGCGTGTGTGAAGAAGTACACCCCTGCAGGGTTATCATTATCTATTCGAATAGCCGGATTCCATATGGAAACTTGGACCCCTTGCATAGTTCATAGACAAGTGAAAGTGGATACTCTAAAATACGCAAGATAAGCGTGAGTGCTATGGATGGCGTTCTCGTAGGGAGACGGGAGCGGATCCATAGTGGTGTATTGTTATGGTGAATATGTGGACTCGTGTGCGCCACCTCAAAAGAGTTACTTGCAGTCGTAGTTCAGGATAGCCACCGAGTCAAAGCTGGCTTGCTGCAGTTAAACCCCACCATCCCCTTTACTGATAATGATGCATATGTAGTTAGTTCTGATGTAAGTCTTGCTGGGTACATTTGTACTCACGTTTGCCTATTTTATGTTTTTGCAGAGAGACTTCGGTCTCGCTAGTAGTTCCGCGTGGACTTCGACGTTTAGCTTGTTACCTCAGCTACGATCTTGTGCCCTCGGCAGGATCTGGTAGATAGTCAGGTTTCTAAGCCTTTTTCATTTGTAGATGTCTGTACTCAGACATGCTAGCTTCCGCTTGTGTTTGATTTGTATGCTCTGAATGTTGGGTCATGAGACCTATGTTTGTAATATCTCGCTCCTCGGAGCCTAATGAATAAATACTTGAGTCGTAGAGTCATGTTGTGACGCCATGTTGTATTTGCACATATCGAGCATATTGTGTGTATGTTATTGAAATGCTTGGTATGTGTGGGATCTGACTATCTAGTTGTTTATCTTTAGTAGCCTCCCTTACTGGGAAATGTCTCCTAGTGTTTCCACTGAGCCATGGTAGCTTGCTACTGCTCCGGAACACTTAGGCTGGCCGGCATGTGTCCTTCTTCGTTCCTGTGTCTGCCCCTTCGGGGAAATGTCACGCGATGAATACCGGAGTCCTGTTAGCCCGCTACAGCCCGGTTCACTGGAGTCCTGCTAGCCCAGTGCTACAGCCTGGATTCACTCGCTGATGACCGACACGTTCGATGCTGGGTCATGGATGCCTGTCCCTGTAAGTTTGTGCCACTTTGGGTTTACGACTAGCCATGTCAGCCCGGGCTCCTTATCATATGGATGCTAGCGACACTATCATATACGTGTGCCAAAAGGCGCAAACGGTCCCGGGCAAAGGTAAGGCGACACCCGTGGGAATACCGTGCGTGAGGCCGCAAAGTGATATGAGGTGTTACATGCTAGATCGATGTGGCATTGAGTCGGGGTCCTGACAGAAACGGACCTCCTAAGGCCGAAACGGGGGTCCTGTTGATCGGGAGGGGTGTGGCGTATCGCAAAACGGAGGAAACGGACCTCCTACGGTCGAAACGGGGGTCCTGTTGATCGGGAGGGGTGTGGCGTACCGCAAAACGGAGGAAACGGAACTCCTACGGTCGAGACGGGGGTCCTGTTCATCGGGAGGGGTGTGGCGTACCGCAAAACAGATTAAACAGACTTGTGTTGGAGCGCTACGGTCGAAACGGGGGGGAGGGGTGTGGCGTACCGCAAAACGGGACTCCACGGGATACTGTTCATCTCCACCGTCGACCTCCTCCAGCCTCCACGGGCTACCGTCGACCTCCTCCAGCCTCCACGGGCTCCTGTTCATCCAGCCTCCACCGCGCGCTACTCCACCGGCTACTTTTCAACCACCCCTCCACGGGCACCCCTCCACCGTATACTGTTCATCCATCCCTCCACACCACGGGGGCCTGTTCAACCACCCCTCCACGGGCACCCCTCCACCGTCTACCGTTCATCCAGCCCTCCACACCACGGGGTCCTGTTCAACCACCCCTCCACGGCCACCCCTCCACTGTCTACTGTTCATCCAGCCCTCCACACCACAGGGTCCTGTTCAACCACCCCTCCACGGGCACCCCTCCACCGTCTACTGTTCATCCATCCCTCCACACCACGGGGGTCCTGTTCAACCACCCCTCCATGGCCGCCCCTCCACCGTCTACTGTTCATCCAGCCCTCCACACCACGGGTTCCTGTTCATCCAGAGGCAACGCCACCTCTCACTGTTCATCAAACCCCCCCCCCCCCCCCCGCAACACTCACTGTTCATCCAATCGATCGGCTTCAGTTAGCAGCAGTAGCGAAGGAATCGCTCCATCGGGTTCAGTTAACAGCCATTGATCGATCCCTCGGGTTCAGTAACGCGTAGCCTACAGTGCAATCGCTCGGGTTCAGTTAGAGCCCAACGCCTCGCTCGGGTTCAGTTAGAGCCAACGCCTCGCACACACGCGCGTACGTACGAGAGAAACGCGCATCGCTCCGCCCCGACCTCCCATCATAACCGGCAACTCCCCAAAATTTTCCTCCCCCTCGCTTCTACCACGGTTTTTTCCGTCATGGACAGCCCAAAGAATGTCATGCAGCTGCGTCTCCGGCCCGCCTAGGATGAAAAGCCCATTTTCTATCATGATTTTTTGTCATAGAAGTAGGAGCCCACCACATCTATGATGATACCGGGTTTTGTCACAATTATCGTCATAGAAGTGTCATATGTATGACAGGAAAAAAAATCGTTCGGCCCAAAATGTCACGGATGTGTCTTTTTTTGTATTGCATATTCACATGGCTCGTGGGGATGACCTCCATGCCATCAAATACCTTCCCCTAAAGTTGAAGGGACCAGCTCGACACTGGTTGAAGAGCCTCCCCGAAAATTCAATTGGGAGTTGGGAAGAACTCGAGGACGCTTTCAGGGCCAATTTTCAAGGGACTTATGTCCAGCCTCCGGATGCCGACGACTTAAGCCACATAATCCAACAGCTCGGAGAGTCCACCCGCAAGCTTTGGAACAGATTCCTCACTAAGAAGAATCAAATTGTCGATTGTCCGGACGCCGAAGCCTTAGCGGCATTCAAACACAGCATCCGCGACGAGTGGCTCGCCAGACACCTCGGCCAAGAAAAGCCAAGGACAATGGCAGTCCTAACAAGCCTTATGACCCGCTTTGCGCGGGTGAAGATAGCTGGCTAGCCCGTAAAGGCACCAGCGACCCCAGCACATCCGAAATAAGGGATGGCAACAGGAAGCCACGGCGTAATAAAAACAAACACCAAAACAAGGAAGAGAGCCCGGATAACACAACGGTTAACGCCGAATTCAGGGGCTCTCGACCTGATCAGCAAAAGAAGCCATTTAAAGGCAGTAAAGAGGGACCGTCCGGTCTGAATAGAGTCCTAGACAGACAGTGCCAAATTCATGGCACCCCTGACAAACCTGTGAACCACACGCACAGAGAGTGCTGGGTCTTCAAGCAGGTTGGCAAATTAAATGTCGAACACAAGGAAAGGGAAACACCAAGTGAAGACGAGGATGAACCTCGCCAGCCGAACACTGGGGGACAGAAAAAATTCCCGCCAAAGGTTAAAACAGTGAACATGATCCACGTGATTCACACATCCACGAGAAGGCACGAACGCGCACATAGAGACGCGCACGATATAGAGCCCATCGTACCCACACCTAACTACTGAAAATATCAGAAAACATGACTGGTCATTAAGACCACAGACACGGTTAGACTAGTCCGGTAGCCCGGATAAAATTGAACCAGGGCACCGTATATGTAATCCCATAGTGGGCACTAGGGGCTATAAATATTTAATATAGCCCCACACTTGGCTCAACCTTATTGGCAGGCCAACATCTTACACTTTTACTATCCATCGCATACTTATGTTGTACTCTCCTACGAGTTTTCTTTTTTCCACAGACAAACGTTCACGCGATACCCTTCCAAGATACGGCACAACGGAGACAAAGGCGCAGACGTGCAACAGGGCCCCGTTTAACAGGTTTCTTTTTAGATTAAGCCCATGTGTAAACCTTTTCTATTGCCTCTTGTTGTGTAACCATCCCATGGGTTACAAACCCATAGAGGATACTGCCATTATTGGCATTTCGCCACGACAGATTAACGCACGTACCTGGAAACACAGGGTTTATAATGAAGGGGCATTCTTGAGCCCATCTTCTTTTATAAAGTCTGAATACCTTCGGGAGTGTTCAGCGTCACGAGTTTGACCTTATATGCATCAGCTCCGAATCATGTCTTTGGTCAAATGTTGGGTTTGCCCGGCTCCTGGGTTTGCCGCCTTACGTTCCGTCATTATCGGCAAAGGCGGCCAAAGGAGAACTACTGCGATTGTGCCCTGGTTATTCCGGATGAGCACCTCAGTAGAGAAAGCCGAAAACTGACTATCATGATATAGCGAGAGACTGATCAACCACTCGAAGACTCACCGGAATCTTTAGGATTCCTCCGCATTAACGAAGGGCCATTTCCCGGTCATGTACATACGCGCCCGTATTCGGATGCACGCGAAGGTACCAGGGGCTACATAGTAGCCCCAACATTAGACTCCCACGGCTAAGCGAAAGTGTTACAGCTATATAGTCTGGTTGCCTAGTTCGACGTGCGATCAACTCCTTAATGGACCAACACGTTGGATCAAGTGTGATTAAGCATAATTTTCGCAAACACCCCCGCATTGTATGCATGGGGGCTGAAGCCAATGACTGCTAACTTTCATATTACATAGTTTTTACATATAAATGGCCGCACAGGGGACACAATCACATTTTCAGGCAAACAGTATAAATATAGCCTCATGATCAAAATAAACATTTTTTTACAATGATTCAATTCATCACTCGAACAAGACATTCTTCAAGCACTGCGCATCTATTAGGCGGGCACCTTCTGTGACCTGCGCCAAGTAGTGCTCGGCCGAATATTGGCCCCCCGCTGGATCCTGGGTCGCTATACTGGTGGCCTCCATATCTGCCCAATAGGCTTTAATGTGGGCAAGAGCCATTCGTGCACCCTCTATGCACGCCGACCTCCTCATGGCGTCGATCCGAGGCACGGCCCCAAGGAATTGTTGCACCAAACCTAAGTAATTGTCCGGCTTAGGCCCCTTTGGCCAAAGATGGTCTATTACAGACCGCATTGCAAGCCCGGACAGCCTGTGAAGCTCCGCTACAGCAGCCATCTTCTCATTTAACGGCAGCGGGCGAGTGGGAGCATTGAATTGCGACCAGAAAAGCTTCTCCACTTCCTTATCACCTTGATCCTCGAAGAACTTGGCAGCGTCAGCTGTACTATTCGCCAAGACTGCATATGCGTCTGTAGGACTCCAGCGTCCATCCAGGGGAGCATACTTCGGATCCAAAAACTTCGTCCGCAGTAAGTACGAGCCCCCAACCACGATTTTGTTGGCCTGTTGAAGCTCCTCCCGCATACCCTGGATCTCGGTCCGCATCTCCTTGGTGGCATTAAGTGCCTTGTCCAGCTCGACCGAGCTAGCCTTACTCTCCTTTTCAAGGAGTACATACCGGTCGGCGGCATTTTTCAACTCCACAGCCATTTCGGCTATCTTTTCCTCGCTTCGGCGATGAGCAGCCTGTTCGGCTCTCAATTCTTCGGCCGCCTTTAGGGCAGCCGCATTGCTAGCCCGAGCTTGTTGCTTGGCCTGAGCAAGTTCCGCCCTCAGGGCCTCCATGGCAGCTGCCCCATCTGAAGTACAAACACGTTGCATTAAAATTATGCCCCTCTCACACTTTCCTATACAACATAATAAGGGAAGCAGAGCACATACCCAGTGACTCATCCAGCCGCTTATTTACCAGCGTGATATCGGCATCGATAGATCTAATTTGCCTCCTTAGTTCGGCAACCTCAACAGACTGGTCGGCTGTCGGATCCTTAGACACCTGCACACATGTACAGTGCAGCCATTACTATATGATCCCCGTTTGCCGCCTATGGCGGGCAACCAGAGTATCAGGGCCTACTATCCATATGGAGCACACCTAGCGCGTGCCTTACAACCAAAAAATAGTGCATTTTTTCACTACATACCTCAAAGCCTCTGAGCAGGCTCGTAAATGCCTCATTCAAACTGCTTGTAGCGGAGGAAATCTTCTTAAGCACTGCGCTCATTAATGAGCGGTGCTCCTCCGAGAGCGCAGCTCGCTCCAAAAGACCTGTCAGTATGTCCGACCGAACACCAAACTATGTCGGGCCCTCCTCATCGCCCCCCGTGGGAGCCAAACGCTCTGGGCTTAGGGCGGCTGACGTATTAGCTCCCGGCTTCGGCAGAACCGGACTCCTCCGTGACGACACCTCAGTGTCTCCCGCTTCATGAGGCGGAGAAGTGGGGGGGGGGTCTCGCTCTCCATCATCTCCGGAGGAAGATCCCCCGAAGACGAACTCTGTTGAGAAGAGCTGCTAGCCGAGCTGCAAAAGATGAATCCTGGTTAGGGATCTCAGAGAAACACTGTACCTTTGAATTAGCGATTAACTTACAGCTCGGTGGAGGGCTGGCCCATTGGTGGGCACGACGCGGTGAGGGTACCCGTCGCGGCAGATCCCCTGGTGATACTTTCTTCCCTTGCTTGGGCATCTCCGTCTCCAAGTCCTCAGAGGTAGCCCTCTTCTTCCCACGCAGGGAGGAGGCTTTAGCCTCCCCTCCCCGACTATCCTCCTTAGGGGAGGTAACGATTCTCCCGGTTTGGATGCATAGTGCGTGAAGTTCGGCTTCACTCCCCTTTCCTTCGCCTTTCCCTGAGGGCATTTTGCTGAGCACCCGGCCAAGCATCTTGGCAACGGTTGGACCAGGCGAGCCTTCGGGAAGTGGCGCCGGACACCTGATTCTTTCCGCCTTGTTGAGCCATTCCTGGCCACAAAGGGTTTTCAGAATAATGACAAATATAAACGAAGTGTCTGGCTTTAAAGGTTACTTGCTTGGGCATCTAGGTGATTGCAGCTTAGGCCTGCATCCTCGATGGTGCCCGGACACTTTACTTGTGGTCCGAAGAATAATTTACACATCCCTTCGAGCTTCAGGCCGAAGAAGTGCTTAATAGTCTGCGGACCCTCCGGATTGAACTCCCACATCCGGAGAGGCCGACGTTTGCACGGCAACATCCGTCGGATTAGCATCACTTGAATTATGCTGACAAGATTTATGTCCCCCTCGAGGAACTCCCGGATGCGAGTCTGCAATACTGGCACATCACCAGCGGGCCCCCAATTCCGTCCTACGTCGGTCCAAGACGCCAACTATGACGGAGGGCCCGAGCGGAACTCGGAGGCGGCTACCCACTTTGTGCCTCTGGGAGCCGTAACATAAAACCACCTCCGTTGCCATACATAGGATACTTCCGGGAAAGACCCTCTGGCCATGGGGCATCGGCGTTCCTGCTTATTATGGCACCTCTGCACTCCGCATGTCGCCCCTCGATCATCTTCGGCTTCACATTGAAGGTCTTGAGCCATAAGCCGAAGTGTGGGGTGACGTGGAGAAAAGCCTCGCACACAATAATGAACGACGAGATATGGAGGATAGCGTACGGAGCCAGATCATGAAAATCCAGCCCATAGTAGAACATGAGCCCCCTCACAAAAGGGTCAAGGGTGAGGCCCAAGCCGCGGAGGAAGTGAAGGACAAACACAACGCTCTCATTGGGCTCTAGTGTAGGGATAACCTGCCCTAGAGCAGGAAGCCTGTGCTGGATATCGGCGGTCAGGTATCCGACCTCCCTAAGCCTCGTAATGTCCTCCTTTTGGATCGAGGAGGCCACCCACCGGCCTTTAGGATTGGATCCGAACATACTGGAGGATCTGAGGTGTTGGAGCTTAGGTCTTGAGTGTTGGAGCTCGAGGTGCGAGAAGGTGCAAGGGAGGTGGAAAAGAGGCATAGGCCTTGACCCCTTTATAAAGGGGGTGAATATCAAGAGTCCTCAGCGTGACCGCTTGAGACTTGTCCAAAGATACACGGAGTCATACTGACGGTCGTCGTGGGGTTACACATGCCCATATTAATGGAAAATCCCATAATAAGAGGAACACGATCTCTGCTTTGGCAGGACGTGCCAATAAAAGCGCCTCGCAACGCGAGTCGAGGTGGGGCAACAAACGCCAGTTCGTGTTGGACCAGGCCACGATGCAAGGGCACAACGTACGAAGATTGCCAGCAGATCAGATTTACGCTATGTTCCCTACAATGGTATGTCAAGATCATCTTGCAGATCCGGACACGGTTTGAGTGTTCGATAATCACTTTGGAGTATTTGGAGAAGGAACCCGCCTTGCAATGCCGAAGACAAGACTGCGCGCCGGACTCATCGTCATTGAAGCCTGTTTCAGGGGCTACTGAGGGAGTCTTGGATTAGGGGGTATCCGGACAGCCGGACTGTATACATCGTCCGGACTATTGAAGCGTGAAGATACAAGACTCAAGACTTCGGCCCGTGTCCGGATGGGACTCTCTTTTGCATGGAAGACAAGCTTGGCGATCCGTTTCCTTCCTTGTAACCGACTCCATGTAAACCCTAGCCCTCTCTGTCAGATTTCGGGGTCTGGCAGACCCTTGAGGTTCGAACACTGGGATGCGCACGAAGATCTTTCCCCTACCAGCTCACGTCTTGAAGTCTCACAAAGATCTAGGCCAGAAAGATGAACACACAAGGGACACAAGATTTATACTGGTTCAGGCCACCATTGTGGTGTAATACCCTACTCCAGTGTGTGGTGTGGTGGATTGCCTCAGGGGCTGATGGTGAACAGTACAAAGGGAGAACAACCTCGCGAGGGGCTGTTCTTGAGCTGGTGCGATGAGCTGCTTGGGTGAGTTCAGTCGCTCTCTCTCTCTCTCTCTCTCTCTCTCTCTGATTGATCTGTTTTTAGATGCCTCTACCCTGTGGTGGCTAGTCCTATTTATAGGGGTAGGCCCTGGGCCTCTTCCCAAATAATGAGCGGGAAGGGCGCCAACAATTGGCCATTTTGAAGGGGAACATCTGGTACACTTATACTGACTAAAGTTGGTCTTTGGCTGCCAAAGGCTCTGATGATGACGCCGCCCTGGGCTCCACGATGACCTCCATCCTGCCGTTATGCTGGTCTTGGTCTTGTTGCATCGAAACGGTAACCTTTGCCTGATGCCTTGGCCTGTGCTTGCCCCCTTTGCACCGAAAGGGAAACAAGGACACTACACAGGCCGACGCCCGCCTGGCGCCCGCCTGGCCTCGATCGTCATGGCTTGCGTCACGGGCTCCTCGGGAGGTGCCCTGCCTTGATCTCTCTGCCTCCTTGTGAGCCTGCCTGAGGAGGCTTCTCCTGAGGAAGCTTCCTGTCGTCCACCCCGTGAGGCTTGGCCCCTCGCGAGGGTCTTGAGCTTGAGCTGATGAAGCTGGGCTGCATTGGGGCCCCACTTGAGCCACGCCGCAGGCCGCAAGCTGCAGGCAGGCAAGTCTGGGGACCCCCATTCCCAGAACGCCGACTGTAGCCCCCGGGCCCAAGGCGCGCCCGGACTTGGCTTAGCAGAGAAGCGAAGGGGCAAGTGCGAAGCACCGCGGGCCCCATCAGCCTACGGCCTTGGCTGCCGTGTGGCGATTGATTGGACGTGGGCGTCTTCGCTTCCCCATGACGCCTCGGCAACCGCCCATCTGACAAAAGGAGGTGCTCGGGCCAGACTTACCTGCTTTGTTCTCACTTGCCTTACTCGAGATCCCCTTTCTCGCCCTTCTCCTTCCTGCTTTCGAAATCCTCCAGATCTGCGTCAATCCTTCCCATCCGGCGAGCCATGGCGCCCGCCAAGACCCTGACAGAGGCCTGGTACTCACCGGCTCTGGACCCCCCGAATGTGTCAGAGAGGAATCTCGCCCTCATGCGCCTTAGGACGGTGGCGCAGGGCAACGTGGGAGCGACTGTGTTCAAGGCCGGCTCCGACCAGCCTGAAGGCAAGGGGAGCACCTTCTACCCGCTCTTTGTGAGCGCCATCATCGCCAGTCTGGTGCCTCCTTTTTCCGAGTTCTTCATTGTTGTTCTTCGCCTGTACAACTTGCAAGCTCTGCACCTCCACCCCAACTCTGTTCTTCTCCTGGCGATTTTCGCCTACTATTGTAAGGCTCACGTTGGATAAAGCCCTCAATGGCCTTGATGCGCCATTACTTTTACCTCCGGGTTTCTCGTGGCCCCATCTCCGCATGCGCGAGTTTTATCGCATACTCCGGCTCCAACGCCATCTCGAAGCCCGGGAAGAGGATCGAAAGCTTCCGGAGCAAGTGGGTCATGGTGGACGCCGGGCGCATCCACCCCTGACTGGTGCTGCCTACGGGGCAGCCCAAGACCGTTGATGCATGGTCCCGCACAGAGCTTGTCGACCCCCGCGCGAGGGCGGTGCTAGAGAGGATGGACGCGGACCTGAGGCCAGGCAACCTGGGGGCAGCAAAGCTGACCGGGGCCATGCTCCTGAGGGAGTTTCTGGAGCACCGGATGGCTCCACTCCGGGAGCACTCGCTCCCATTGTGGAGGCTTGGGAAGCGGACGCTGCCCTTCGCTTGAGCTCTGCAGCCCTGGCCAATGAAGATCTGGTCGCGGCCCTCCACTCCTTGGTCGGGGGAGACGTGGCAAGGCCGGACGGTGCTCTTGTCCCCCTGTTTCTTCACGGCGACTGGGAGCAGGTGGTGAACGCCATGCCCACCTTCAACGGTGAGGGGCTGGTGCCCGCAGTGGCTCCCAGGGATCTGACGGCGTTGCCGACGGTGAATGTGTCCTCCAGCGATTCTAGCGGGAGTGAGGAGGAAGAAGAGGAGGAGGAGGAGGAAGAGTTTGACTCCGAGGCGACTGGCGGGGAGTCAGAGGAGTCCTTTCCCCGGTGCAGGTATCGCACCCTGCGCTCCATGCCGGACGACGATGAGGCCAGCACCATGCGAGGAGGAGTGGATTCTCCCTTGGTCCCGAGGAAGGACAGGTCGGGGCTGGTGCCTCCAGGATCCGCCCTGGCTCCGGGGCGGTCTGAGGCCAGCTCCGGCCTTCCAGACGCGTCCTCTGCTTTCGTGCCTTCCAAGGCTGACCCGAGCTGCAGGCTCTCGGGCTTCAAGTTTGGCCGGAGGCTACTTGAGCCCGCGAGCGATGACCAGTAAGTACTCGATCCACGCTCTGCCTTGTTTCTGCCGCCGAGACTTGACGTCTGCACTCTTGACCAGGGCGGCACCTGAGGCAAAGAGGTTGAAGGGGGCTTTTGCGGCCCTGCCTGAGGCGAGTTCGTCTGCCAGGGCAGCGCCTTCGTCTGTGGGGAAAGGAGGCATCGAGGCTCGTGCCTCCCCTGCCCGATCGTCCTCGTGAGCCCAGCAGGGACACTCTAGCGAGGAGTCAGCCCCCGTGGCCCCGCTGACCCTGGAGGTGCCTGGGCTTGATGCTGCTGCCGAGATGCCCAAGGCCCGGGAGGCTCCTTCCTCCCAAGCTATGATCACACTGCCGTCCTCTCCGCCTGCTCCATCGGCTCCCGTCTCTTCTGATCCCTCCGCCGTCTTGGACCAGGCCGCCAATGAACTGAGCCGGCTGCAAGAGGACCTCCAGAGCGCGGACCCCCGCCTGGTGGTCGGGCGCTTGGAGCAAGCTTCTGGTTGGGCCCGCTCTGCCGCCTCTGTCCGAGCGGCGCTAAGGCAGGCTGCGTCTACCTCCGATGAGGAGAAGCAAGCCGCCCGCCAGGCCAAGGCCGCTCGCGATGCTGCCCAGGGCGACACTGCGGATGCCGGGGGCCGCTGCAAGGTGCTGGAGGTCAAGCTGCAAGACCTGCGCGAGGAGATCGCGAAGGAGGTCCGCATCCGCCAGGAGAAGGAGGAGGAGATGAAGGCTCGGGAGGCTGTCGTCAAAGACCGGGACGCCGAGCTTGTTGACCTCCATGGCTGGTTGGAGACGCTAGAGCAGCCCCTGAAGGTGGAGAGGACCGAGCTAGACCACAAGGCGAAGGTCCTGGCCGAGGATCGAGTGGCCTTCGCCAAGCTGGAGGAGAAGGCTCGCACCACGCTGAAGATGCTCTATGAGGGCGGCTTAGAGGACCCGTTGGCTGGCGAAGAGGATGGCCCTGCCGAGCTACTTCCCTTCCTGGTCCGTGCGCTTGAAGATGCCGCGGACGACCTTGTCCCTACGGCCGAGGCCGAGGCACGGGCCCTGTCGTCTGCAGCGCTGACGCGCGTCCTCAGCCACGTCTACCTTCACGACCCCAACGTCGACCTCGACAGCCTGCTAGACCCTGTGAGCGGCGACCTTGCCGCCGCTACTAAGGCCGTAAAGGGCCGAGCCGAAGCTTTGCTGGGGAGGTTCCGTGCCTTCAGCATCTTGCCTAGATGCGACGCCGCCAGTTCCGCGGCTTCAGGAGGCGGAGCCGCCTAGCGTGACTCCACCACAGGCGGCGGCACCACTGGAAAGTGATCCCTTTGGAGCTTCTGTCCTGTTTTTAATGATAAAGATGTGTGGTCTTGTGCTTGGGGAGATGGAGACTTTTGATCTGCAAAATACTATGCACACTGTTTTAGTCAGATACAGGTTGATGTGATCTTTGGCTGGATTTGGAAAACCAAATGCACTATGCAATGGAAGGTGTTCCTGTGGCTACTGTTGTATGATAGATTGAACACCAGGAATATGCTCAGGAGAAGGCATTTCAGAATCCATAATGATGACTATACCTGTCTACTCTGCAACCACCCGCTAGAGGAAGACATTTTTCATCTCTTCTTCACTTGCCCCTTCAGTCAGAGATGCTAGGATGCATTGGGCATACGTTGGCCAAATGACACTGACTGGATTAGAATGATGCATGAGGGGCAGAACAGATGGGCAAGGCCGATGTTTTTAGAAGTTTTTGTAGTGGCTGCATGGGGGATCTGGAAGGATAGCATTGATAAGCACTTCAGAGGGATTCAGCCTTCTTTTGTATCTTGGAGGAACAGATTTAAGAAGGACTTTGCTATGCTGGTTCATCGATCAAAGCAGGAGCAAGGCCCCTACATTCTTTCAATAGTTGACTTGCTTTGATTGTGTTTTTTTATGGTTGATTAGCTAACCACCCCTCCCCCCTGTAATTTGTATAGTGCTAGACACTCTAACCCCTAACCTTATATATTTATTATAAAGGCAGTGAGAGAATCTCACTGTCATCAGTTATCAAAAAAAACATGCACCATGCCTCGTGGAGGCGGTTAAACTTGCGTTTGGTGTTGTGAAACACTCTATGGCTTGTAATATTTGCTTTTTGAATTCCTTAGAATTTGCATTTTCCCTCCTATTTTCCCGTGTTCTACGTCGGCAGGGCCCGGCCCCGCGCATACCTCAGGCACCGTTAGCCCCGACCGGAAACCAGGACGGGACTAAGGCGTGAGGGGCTACGTGGCAAGTTAGGCTCCTGAGTCGCGATGCTCAGGAGTCCCCCTTGACGCGCGAACAGCAAGTAGGGAAGGGAGGCGTAGGAGTGAATTTGTCGTTCTACGTCGGTAGGGCCCGACCCCGCGCATACCTCAGCCGCCATTAGCCCTGACCAGAAACCAGGACGGGACTAAGGAGTGAGGGGCTACGTGACCAGTTAGGCTCCTGAGTCGCGATGCTCAGAAGTCCCCCTTGACGTGCAAACGAGCCTTCGTACCTTGACTCCGCTCGGGGAGGGCGCACGACGACCAGGTCCGAGGGACCTGGCTGGGTGGCGTGCGCTCGGGTGTGGCCCGGGCGCAGCCCCCGTGTCCAGCCCCCTCGCACGGCACTCCCGAGGGGAGGCGTTGCGATGGTGCCAGACACTGAGCTCTGGGCTCCCTGAGGTTGGTACGGCCGTGGGCCGCCCTTAGTTGTTTATCACCAGCGCAGAGCATAGCGCTTCCGTATGTGTACGGGCATAGCCGCTCCTCGGCAGTGTCGTCAGCCAGCACGGAGCATGGTGCTTCCACTGGTACGTGGGAGGGGCTCCCCTCCGGGAGGAGCCCCCGGGGCGTGTACAGCCCCGCCCTGACACATGGCTGGCATGGTAGGGCTAGGAGAGGTGTATCTAGGCACCCGTGAGCCAGCGCGGGACTCACGAGGCCCTACCTCGAGGAGGGTTGCGCCTGGCTCTGGGCCTTTATCAATGGTGTGTTCCTGCAGGGTGGTTAGAATTCAAATGCTCTACGTCCTCAGGTCCCGGCCCTCGAGCGAGCTCAGCTGCCGCTGGTATGACAGGTCGCGATGCCGTGGGTCAAGGCCAGGGGGTGAGGGCTGGAGAGCCAGTAAGAGCCCATGAGTCGCGATGCTCAGGTGCCCCCCTTTTAACGTGCAAGCACTTTGCATGTGCGCGGAGAGGTCCGCAACAAGCAGCAGATGATAACCATGGGGACCAGGTTAAGCTCGGAGGAGCAAATCCATTTAGATAGATGCGGAGAAAGCAAACGCCACTGGGTCAGGCCCGAGCAGCTTGGGGAGAATGCAGCCCGAGGGGTGCCCCCAACAAGGTAGATAAAAAACATTAGCAAAACGGATACATGCCGCAGGGACAGACCCACACGACCGGGGAATGATGCGGCCCTGCGGGCGCTCCCAGCTGAAAATAGAACTTGAAAAGATGTCACCTGATACCATTGCAGAGCGAGCGTCGGAGTAGCTGATGACGCGTGGTGAAGAAGCCAACCCTCACAAGCCTCCGGAGCCCTGAGCCTCGGGAGGCTCTGGGGGTCCGGACGGCTCCTCAAGGTCCATCTCCATCTCCTCCAGGAACACGCGGTGCCTGGCCACCTGAGCTTCCAGGATGCTCCTCATCAGGCGCTGGTGGGAAGCAGCCGCGTTCGGCAGGCCGAAGGGCATGCGAACGTAGCTGTGAGATGGACCCTCACAACGCCCCACGCGTGAAGTCCAGAGGCGCTCCTGAGACGCGGCTCGGTTGAGCCCTGGTACATCAATGCAGACACGCAGCCCACCATCCTCGCCGGGATGTGGGGCTACGGCGGGTAGGCGGCGACTGCCGCGCATGACTCTTGACTCCTGTAGCTCCTGAATGTTTCTCGCAATGAACTCCTGAGGGTTTGGCCCTCCTTGCCTCATACCTTCCTGAGGGAAACGTGCCTTAAAGCACGCCTCCATGTGGTGCCCGAGCGCCTCCCTCGTGACCTTGGCGAGGTCGGTGGCCCTACAGGAGCCCCGAGCCCTGCCCGAGGAGGGCGCCGGGCGCGCCTTCCTATGCAACAGAGGGTGGCGCCCCCTGAACAGGCGCGGACCCTGACGCAACGCCTCCGTAAGTGCCTGCCTCGCGAGTGTTTGGGCCAGGTGAAGCCTTCTTCTTTTTGGGGTCCGCCTTTGGGAGTCCCCTGCTCCTGTGATCTGGGTCTTCGATTGCCGCGGCCTGGAAGGCACGCTCAAGAGAACACACTGCATCCCTTTCCTCGCAAGGCACTATGATGATTCCACCGCTTCCTGGCATTTTGAGAACATTGTAGCCATGGTGAGTTACTGCCATGAACTTGGCCAGAGCTGGGTACCCGAGGATGGCATTGTATGGCAGGCGAATGTGGGCGACGTCGAAGTCAATGAGCTCGGTGCGGTAGTTGTTGCGCTGCCCAAAGGTGATAGGAAGGCAAACTTGGCCTATTGGAACGGTGGAACCGTCAGTGACTCCTGAGAAAGGCTTGGTCGGCTGAAGCTGATCGTATGGCACTTGGAGATTGTTGAACGTCTCAACGGACAGGACATTGAGTTCGGCTCCGCCATCAATGAGGGTCCTGGTGACTTGCACATTGCTGATGACTGGGGAACAAAGCATCGGGAGGACTCCGGCCGTTGCTGCGCACTTGAGATGATCCGCTGAGCTGAACATGATAGTGCACGCAGACCACCTGAGAGGGCGCGTGGCCTCAAGCTTGGGGAGGACTGCATTCACCTCGCGAGCAAACTGCTTGAAGATGCGCTGAGAGGCTGGGGCCTGAGCGCCGCCCAGGATGCAAGCGATTGCGCGCGGCTCCTGGAAGCACCCAGCCCCCTCGTCCTGGTGATGGTCTTCATTCCTCCTTGGCGGTGGTGGCAGAGGAGGGAAGCCTGCGTTGCCTTGAGGGCGGTCCTCATGAGGCTAATCCCCCCAACCTCCCTCACGAGGCTGGTCCTGCCAGCGGTCCTCGCGAGGCCGGTCACGCCACCCTTGGCGAGGGCCACGGTCTTCCCATCGTCCTCCACCTCTTCCTCCTCCTCGGCCATAGCCCCGGTCGTTGCGGTCGGGGCGTTGGCCGATACGCCCATCTCGCACGGCCCTAAGCTCTTGACATTCATTGGTGTTGTGGGTGTGGAGGTCGTGGTACACGCAGTACCGGCTGCCCTTGGATGACTCAGGCTGATCCCTGCCTCGCTTGGTGTCTGGCTCTTCTGCGAGCACAACAGCCCCCTTGCGCTTCACGTCCTTGACCTTGGGCTTCTTTTCTTCTAGGTCGGCAGCCGGAAGCTCGAGGAGGGAGAGGCGCCCTTCCACAGCCCTGGCGCACTTGGTCGCCAAGTTGAACAGCTCCAATGATGTGCACAGGTCTTCATGGATTGCTAGCTCCTCTTTCATCTTGATGTCACGCACGCCATCGGAGAAGGCTGAGATGATGGCCTCCTCAGTCACCCTGGGGATCTTGAGGCGGGCGTTGTTGAAGCGCTAGATGTACTTCTGTAGGGTCTCTCCTGGCTGTTGCTTGATGCGGCACAGGTCACTCATGGCCGGGGGCCGGTTACGAGTACCTTGAAAGTTGGCGACGAAGCGGGTGCGCATCTCGTCCCAGGAGGAGATCGTGCCAGGAGCCACGTTCAGGAGCTAGGTGCGGGCCCCGTCCTTGAGCGCCATGGGAAACCAATTCGCCATGACCTTCTCGTCCCCGTTGGCGGCTTCGATGCCCAGCTCGTAGAGCTGGAGGAACTCCGTGGGGTCCGCGGTGCTGTCATAGTGAGGAGGTAGGTCTGGCTTGAACTTGCCGGGCCACGCGACGCTACGCAGCTCGGAGGTGAAAGCGCGACAGCCTGCAGTGGCCACCGGAGCTCTTTGCTGATGTGGGGCTTGCTCCTGGAGATTCCCGCGCGCCGCTGCCGGGAGCAGCGCGGGGTCTTTACGTGGCGGTGCAGGGATGCGGTCATGGCGCACTGGTGCTGGGAGCACGCGAGCACCTTCTTGGGGGCGAGGGATCTCTTGGCAGCTCCTTTCTTGTCACGCAGGCGCCGGACGCGATGGGTCTCGTCCTGGGGCCACGCGCCTTGGAGCCAGGGCGCCTTCTTGGGGAGGAGGTGGTGGAGGCACCTCCTGCTCCTCGCCTCCTGTGCAGGATGGAGGCAGCGAGAGGGACGGCATGGGAGAGCCCCCTGCGGCGCTGACGAGCTCGGTGATGCGGGCAAGTCACTCCTCGTAGAGGTCATCGACAGGACAGTAGTGCAGGAGCTCACATGCCAGGAGCAGCGCGTGCGTGTCCGTGGGGGCGCGACGGGCGTGGGACGACGAACCGGCTGGAGTCAGCGACGGGGTGGCGGTGCGGCCATCACGCCACACCGAAGGATGCAGGGACGAGGCTTGCTGCTCGTTCCCCGTCGGGCCGGTGGCAGCGTTGGCAGCAGGTGACGGGGAACGACGGGGGTGTCCGCCGACGGGCGCCGTCTAGGCGACGCGGGTGGCAGAGCAGCCCGACGCTCGGCGCGAGCTCGGCGAGCGTCAGCCATGGACAAGGCGGAAGATCAGACATGACCAGCGGAAGAAAGATTCCGGCGCACCCCTACCTGGCGCGCCAAATGTCGGATTTTGGGTTCTGGCAGACCCTTGAGGTTCGAACACTAGGGTGCACATGAAGATCTTTCCCCTACCAGCTCACGTCTCGAAGTCTCGCAAAGGTCTAGGCCAGAAAGATGAACACACAAGGGACACGAGATTTATACTGGTTCAGGCCACCATTGTGGTGTAATACCCTACTCCAGTGTGTGGTGTGGTGGATTGCCTCAGGGGCTGATGGTGAACAGTACAAAGGGAGAACAACCTCGCGAGGGGCTGTTCTTGAGCTGGTGCGATGAACTGCTGGTGCGATGAACTGTTTTTAGATGCCTCTACCCTGTGGTGGCTAGTCCTATTTATAGGGGGATGCCCTGGGCCTCTTCCCAAATAATGAGCGGGAAGGGCGCCAACAATTGGCCATTTTGAAGGGGAACATCTGGTACACTTATCCTGACTAAAGTTGGTCTTCGGCTGCCAAAGGCTCTGACGATGACGCCACCCTGGGCTCCACGATGACCTCCATCCTGCCGTTCTGCTGGTCTTGGTCTTGTTGCACCGAAACGGTAACCTTTGCCTGATGCCTTGGCTTGTGCTTGCCCCCTTTGCACCGAAAGAGAAACAAGGACACTGCGCAGGCCGGCGCCCGCCTGGCCCCCGCCTGGCCTTGATAGTCATGGCTTGCGTCACGGGCTCCTCGGGAGGTGCCCTGCCTTGATCTCTCCGCCTCCTCGCGAGCCTGTCTGAGGGGGCTGCTCCTGAGGAAGCTTCCTGTCGTCTGCCCCGCGATGCTTGGCCCCTCGCGAGGGTCTTGAGCTTGAGCTGATGAAGCTGGGCTGCATTGGGCCCCCAGTTGAGCCACACCGCAGGCCGCAGGCAGGCAAGTCTGGGGACCCCAGTTCCTATAATGCCGACACTCTCCGATGTCTATATAAACTGGAGAGGTTGGTCCTTAGAAGGCCGATCACAATTACAATCATACCATCATAGGCTAGCTCTTAGGGTTTAGCCTCTACGATCTTGTGGTAGATCTACTCTTGTACGACCCATATCTTCAATATTTAATCAAGCAGGAAGTAGGGTTTTAGCTCCAGTGAGAGGGCCTGAACTTGGGTAAACATTGTGTCCCTTGCTTCCTGTTACCATCAGCCTAGACGCACAGATCGTGACCCCCTACCCGAGATCCACCGATTTGACACCGACACCTACTACTGCTTGATTATATTCGACGAGTATGAAGATTACAAGAGTTGATCTACCTGGAGATCGTAATGGCTAACCCTAGATGTCTAGCCTATGAGGATTCCAATGGTGGTCAAGAAGATCGTCCCTATGGACTAACCCCTCCAATTTATATACATACCGAGGGGCCTAGGGTTTGTACAAGGTCAGTTTATCAAGGAAGGAAAGCTCCAGACTCTATTCTTGCCGTCCACATATTGAGAAGTCCCATCTGAACACGGTAGATAATCTCCAGCTTGATCATGTACGACCCATGCAACTCGGCCCATACTCTAGGCCGAACAACTAAGGACCCCCGAATCCAGGACTCCCTCAGTAGCCCCTGAACTTGCCTTCAATGATGATGTAGTATGCAGATGCAAGTCTTCAGCTTTGCAAGGCGGGTTCCCCATTATATTCTGGATTGATGATAGTTCGACATTGGTTTCCGTGTCTAGTCTTTATGATTCCTCCTTGTTGTCGCCTCGATTTCCACGTGTCTGAGTGAATGTGAACGGTCCATTAACCCTGTATTTTTAATATTTCTGACAGGCACAGGCCGCGCCTATAAAACAAGGTGAGATCTTCAAAACGCCATCTCGCATCGCACCAAGAGCAACCGAGCAAACCACAGAAAATTCAGACCATGGCGAGTGCCCATGGCTCCTCCTAGAGCCCTCATGGCCCTCAAGAAGGGGATCGGCAGAGTTGCTCCGTATCCCACCTCCAGCTTAGTTGGCTCCAAACGCAAGGATATATCCCTCCCTCGGATCTAGTCTCCGTACGGGCGGGGTTAAATTCTATAGGTGTCGATGCATTGGAGGAGAATTTCCCCAATCCCAGCCAAGGGGAAAGGGTGTGCTTCATCCCTCTTGAGGGGTGTGGGATTCCCAATCCACCCCTTCCTTAGGGGCCTACTGGAACATTACGGGATCCAACTGCACAACCTCACACCAGGTTCTATTTTGCATATCTCTGGTTTCGTCACCCTTTGCGAATTATTTTTGGGCTGCGAGGCTCACTTTGAACTACGGAAAAAGTTCTTCTGCCTCATCCCCTGCCATTAGGGCGGCGGGTCTATTTTTGAAGTGGGCGGCATGGAAGTATGGAGCATAGCTGGATCCGGCTACCCAGCCGGGACAAAGAAGGGATCCACTGAATGGTCTTCGAAATGGTTCTATATCGAGGATGTACCCCTTCCAGACCCTGTTCGGCACGGACTGCCAGAATTTTCCAGCGCCCCCTTGAAGAAGCTATATAGCTGGCGTCCCAAGTCCCCTGGTGAGGAAGACAACACGGAAGTGATGAGATTGGTAAACAAGGTCAAGGTACTAACCCATTCCGGACTCTCCATAGTGGAAGTTATGGCCATTGCGATACAGAGGTGCATCCAGCCACTTCAATCCAGGGTAACCCCCTTATGGAACTACAACGGGGAGGACGACCCATCCCGCTACAGGCGAAAGGGTCCGGATAGCCAAGCCGCATTGGCCGCCACACTGGCCGATCTTTATAAAGGAGAAAAAGAAGACTTCCTTCGTTTAAATTGCCGAGAAGCTTTCTCCATGTACAATCCCATTGAATGGGTAAGTTTTCCAACCGTTCAGTACTTTTTTACTCATTGAAATACATTAGCCGAATCTCCTGGTTACTTTTTAAATAGTCATGGAGGCAAATTGTCGAGAACATTAACTGCCCCGCCCCCCAGCCAGAGGATCACGATCGCAATGAAGACTCCGGATTCCATGAGGATCCGTACATATTTGTAGAGTTAGAAGATGGAGTCTATTATCAGGCGAGCCTTGACGGCTCCGAGGTAGCCATTGCGGTTGACTACCCCGACCTCTATCCTTTCGTGAAGGTAAGTATTCGGAAATTGTATTCTCAGGGAAGAGGGATACTTCTGCTCATCTCTTTATCCTCTGCAATGGACCATGTTTCGCAGGATCGGTGCTCAGCGAGCCGTACTTAGGGGCGGGCGACCAAGAGAAGGTCAGCACCTTCGCGGAAGGGTCATCCAAAGCGAAAGGAAGTCGGCCGCACCACTGAACATGCTCCCTCACCGAAAAGGTATACTCCTCTTATTTAATATTCAGGCATGAAGCCGAATTGTCATTTGCATCCTCCTTCTATCATCGCAGGAGGGGTATACGACGAACCGTGAGCAACATCCCAGCCAGCCGAGCCGCGGCTCATACGGCGTCGGAGATACCAACTAGAACGTGGGCGCATGCTGATGCGGCACAGGCTCGTTCGTCTCCCAGAGAGCCAAATGAGATGTCCGTTACTAACTCCGGAGTCGAGAGTGCGATGAATCATCATCACTTAAAAGAAGCCTTGCACGGCCCTGCCTTAACAGAGCCGGAGTTTACCGCCTAAGCACTGTAGGTGCATATATTCGAGCTGCCCGGGACAAACTCACCGGGGTTGCTCGCCTGTTCTCAAAGGATATGCAAGTACAAATCTTTATGAACTTAGTGGATAGATAGTAGTAGCCCCCGAGACTTAAAGAGGGTGGACAAAAACGATTTGAGGATTGTTTGATGACCGCGGGTTCTCAAGGAGAAGAACAGTGCATTGACCCAGGAGCTTGAGACAAGCCGGACACAGCTAAATGCCGCTGTCTCCGAGCTTGAAGAAATAAAGAGTGCCCCAATGTATTACGACAAAGATAAGAAACTAAAAGAAGAGGTGAAGAAACAGGCTAAAGAGATAAAGAGCTTGAAGGCTCAACTCTTGGAGGCACAACAGGAAAGCTAGAAGCTGAAGCGCGGCATATTCGGTATGACTTGTGAACCATCCAGATTATTGATATAGTCATATAACGCAGAATTTTATAGTTCGGTTGATGCAGGTATGTTGACCGGCCGCCCCGAAGAGGACATTCCCGTCATACAGAGCGACGTTTTGAAGGAGCTGGCAAAGTTGCATGAGCGTTCTTGGAAGGCTATGAAGAATATGGCCAAAGCCATATGGCCCTCCGACGTCCCTCCAGAAAGTATGGAGGGGTTGGCTGATCTATTCAAGGGTGCCCGACATTGTTTCGAGCTGTGGAAGACGTTTGCATGCCGTGAAGGCGCTCGAGAGGCATGGGCCATGGTGAAGAAATGCTATATCGGTCTTGACTCAAACCATATGACCAGAGTTGGACTGCAGGGACCTGACGGGAAGGAAATTCCCGTAAGCTTGGTATACGACCAAGTAATGACAACAGCAAAATTTTCACAACAAGATTGTAAATTAGATAGTCTAGTGGATGGCGTAGAAAAAGAGTAGGCGTTCGATTCGATGTACCCATGTACTTTATAACCGAACTTATCTCTTGTCAAATTGTATGAAAATTTTGTCATCGCAGACCTTCGGCTTCTACCTCGGAACCAAAAAGTTGGAGTGTTTCCGTATACTATGTTTCACTAGGAAACATTTGTATTGTCAAACACCAGGCAATCCGGCCATATTGCTCGACCAGACAAAATGTGTTCGGTGGAGTTATGTTATATTACTGTTTAACGTAAGAAAAATCTTCCAAGAAAAATAGTTTTGTTATGGGTTCCTTTCCTTGGGCTGGGCTTGTATCTGAAGTACAGACAACCTTTCATATATATTTTTCCAGAAACAACATGTTGGATATGTGCCGACCAATTATTCCCTTAAGAACGCTAGCTTTTGGCTTCACCCTTCTGAGGTACAGGGCGGGATAACCCAGTTGTAACAATCGCAGAGGTGCTCCTTTTACACCCTAGTCGAACAATCATGAACGTAGGGTATAAGCGCAGGAGCAAGGCAACCCAGCTTGGCAAAAACTTAAGTCATAGAGGTGCATAAAATGGCAGAAACAACAGATAGTATGGACAAAAGAAGCTTGTAAGCTTTCCAATAAAATGCTTCTTTTAAAAGAAGCCCCCACGTATGGTGGGTGTGTACATTTAAAGATGTGTACTCCCAAAAATGCGGTTAATCCGGACATACAGTTGAGAAGAAAAAGGAAAAAAGTAAAAGGAGAGAGAAAATAGAAAAACCTAATTTAAAATGAGACCTAAGGAGGCCGAACTATGCGTGAAATCTTCGGAGCTGGACTGCGTTCCTTGGGTTCGGCTCAAGGCGATTATCCTCTGCATTGCGAAGGTGATAGGCTCCTCCAGTAAGGACTTCATCTATTATAAAGGGGCCCTCCCATTTAGGTTTGAGCTTATCCTTTTTCTTCTCCAGGAGGCGTAGAACAAGTTCTCCGACATTGTATGTTTTAGCCCGCACTTCTCTGCTTTGGTAACGCCTGGCCTGTTGTTGATATAATGCGGAACGAGCCTTGACAATGTTACACTCCTCTTAAATTCCATCTAAGTTGTCTTGCCGATCTAGTTCAGCTTCTTTCTCTTCATACATGTGCACTCTAGGTGAATCATGAATAATATCGCAGGGTAGTACGACTTCTGCACCGTACACCATAAAGAAAGGTGTGTATCCGGTCGTTTGATTGGGCGTGGTCCGGAGTCCCGAGAGTACGGAATTGAGTTCCTCGACCCAGTGCTTGTCTGATTCTCATAAAGAGCGCACTAGTCTGGGCTTAATACCACTCATGATCAGACCATTGGCCCGTTCGACTTGGCCGTTTGTTTGAGGGTGGTATACGGATGCATAGTCGAGTTTAATGCCCAACTTAGCGCACCAAGTTTTCACCTCATCACCTATGAAGTTAGAGCCATTATAATTGATGATACTATGCGGGACACCATAACGGTGGACCACACCGGATATAAAGTCAATCACTGGTCCGGCCTCAGCCGTTTTTACTGGTTTGGCCTCTATCCATTTAGTGAAATTATCCACCATGACCAGCAAGTATTTCTTTTTGTGGCTTCCCCCTTTAAGGGGTCCAACCATGTCAAGCCCCCAGACCGCAAAGGGCTAAGTAATGGGGATTGTTCTTAATGCGGTGGAAGGCATGTGGCTTTGATTGGCGAAAAGCTGACAGCCCACACAGCGTTGGACAAGGTCTTGAGCACCAACTCGAGCAATAGGCCAGAAAAAGCTTGTCCGGAACGCCTTGCTTACCAGGGCGTGTGCTGCAGCGTGATGGTCGCCGAGACCGGCATGTATTTCTTCCAAGAGTTGCCTTCCCCCTCTTCGGAGATACACCTTTGAAGGACTCCGGTAGTACTTCTTTTATATAGTTCACCCTCATGCACTTTAAAGGCTTTGGAGCGTCGAACTATGCATCGCACCTCGTTTTGATCATCGGGGAGCTCTTGCCTATTAAGGTAGGCCAGGAATGGTTCAGTCCAGGGAGCGATAACCGCCATGATCTCATGAGCATAGGGTGTTAT
The DNA here is from genome assembly GCA_963921465.1 of Triticum timopheevii. Lineage (NCBI taxonomy): Eukaryota > Viridiplantae > Streptophyta > Magnoliopsida > Poales > Poaceae > Triticum > Triticum timopheevii. The sequence continues at coordinate 441,988,456 of OY997274.1, read as the reverse complement.
CTCCATATCCGGACCCCCGACGTTGTCTGCATTGTGTTCGGCAGTTGGGGGTGTGATCAGGTCCGCATTGCCTTCTCCGTCTTCACCCTGCCACACCATAGATGGCTTAAAAAGCCTTTCCACAAAGGTGTTGGGTGGCACGGGGTCGCGCTTAGCGCCCATAGGAGCAAGGATGTCAGCTGCCTGATTACTTTCTCGGGTGACATGATGGAACTCAAGTCCATCGAACCGAGCTGATAGTTTTAATATGGCATTTCGATATGACACCATTTTTGGGTCCTTTGCATCGAACTCTCCATTGACATGGGAAATTGCGAGGTTCTAATCGTCGTGCACCTCCAAGCATTGTATACCTAGGGAGACAGCCATACGAAGACCGTGTAGTAGCGCCTCGTATTCGGCTGTATTATTAGAGTCTGTATACATAATTTGCAGTACGTAGCGGACTGTGTCCCCATTAGGGTATGTGAGGATTACACCAGCCCCCAGTCTGGCCAGCATTTTGGAGCCATCGAAGTACATAATCCAATTAGAGTATGAGTTGTACTCATTAGGGAGTTCGGCTTCCGTCCATTCAGGGACGAAGTTGGCCAATACCTGGGATTTAATAGCCCAGCGTGGCTTGTATATGATTTCGAACGGTAATAGCTCGATGGCCCATTTGGCTATGCGGCCAGTGGCGTCCCTGTTATTGATGATGTCATTCAGTGGCACTTCGGATTCCACTGTTACCGAACACTCTTGGAAGTAGTGTCAAAGTTTGCGGGATGCCATGAAGACTGTGTAGGCTATCTTCTGATAGTGAGGGTATCGGGATTTGCAAGGTGTAAGGACCTCCGATACATAGTATACTGGTTTTTGGGTGGGGAATTTATGTCCCTCCATCCCTCGTTCGACGACAAGGACACCACTTACTACTTGATTAGTTGCCGAAATATATAATAACATAGGCTCTCCAATACCTAGTGCTGCCAGGATTGGGTTGCTTGCGAGGAGGGCCTTGATTTCTTCTAATATGGTTCTGGGTGCATCTGTCCATTTGAAGTTGTCAGTGCGGCGCAGTAGCTTGTAGAGTGGTAATGCCTTTTCTTCTAATTTGGAGATAAATCGGCTTAAGGCCACGACGCATCCAACTAGCTTCTGGACATGCTTAAGGTCTGTTGGGATGGCCAATTGTGACAGAGCTCGGATCTTGGATGGGTTTGCCTCGATTCCTCTATGGGAAACAATGAAGCCTAGCAATTTTCTAGCCGGTACTCCAAAGACACACTTTTCCGGATTAAGTCGTATATCGTATGTCCAGAGGTTGTCCAAGGTGAGGCGGAAATTGTCTACCAGTGTCTCGACGCGTTTTGTCTTAATGACCACGTCGTCCACGTATGCTTCGACTGTTTTGCCGATTTGTTTCTCCAAGCATGTTTGGATCATACGTTGGTAAGTAGCCCCAGCGTTTTTAAGCCCGAAGGGCATAATGTTAAAGCAGAAGGGACCGTAAGGGGTGATGAATGTAGTTGCCGCCTGGTCCGATTCATTCATCTTAATCTGATGGTATCCGAAACAGGCGTTGAGGAAACACAACGAATCGTGTCCTGTAGTTGCGTCAATGATTTGGTCGATGTGAGGCAATGGGAAGGGGTCTTTAGGGCAAGCCTTGTTGAGGTCCTTGAAGTCGACACACAGGCGCCACGATTTTTCCTTTTTAGGTACCATAACCAGGTTGGCTAACCAATCCGGATGTTTGATTTCCCGAATGAACCCAGCCTCTAATAACTTGGCTAGCTCTTCTCCCATGGCCTAACGCTTGGGTTCGGAGAATCGTTGTAGTGTCTGCTTTACGGGTTTGAATCCTTTGATTACATTGAGACTGTGTTCGGCCAGTTTTCGTGGGATGCCGGGCATGTCTGAAGGGTGCCAGGTGAAAATATCCCAATTCTCACACAGGAATGCGCGTAGTGCAGCTTCCACTGCTGGATCCAATTGTGCTCCGATAGACACTGTTTTATTAGGGTCCGTCGGGTGCACTTGGAATTTTACTATTTCTTCGGCTGGCTTGAAAGAGGTGGACTTGGATCTCTTATCAAGGATGACATCGTCCCTATCTACCGTAGCTCGTAAGGTGGTTAATTCCTCTGTCGCTAGGGTTTCAGATAGTGCCTTAAGGGCCAATGATGCGGTTTTGTTTTTGGCACGAAGGGCTTTGTTCGGGTCGCTTGAGATTGTGATGATTCCATTAGGGCCAGGCATTTTGAGCTTCATGTACCCATAATGGGGCATAGCTTGAAAGCGTGAGAAAGCATCCTGGCCGAGGATAGCGTGATACCCACTGTTGAAGGGGCCACATGAAAGAGCAACTCTTCGGATCTATAGTTCTCAGGCATGCCGAACACCACATATAGTTTGATTTTTCCCGAGCAGTGTGCCTCTCGACTGGGGATAATACCTCGAAAGGTGGTGTTGCTTTGCTCGATGCGTGACCTATCCATTTGCATCTTGTTGAGCGTGTCCTCATAGATGAGGTTATGTCCACTACCGCCGTCCATGAGCACTTTAGTAAGCCGAAAATCATCAACAATGGGGTTTAGTACTAAGGCGGCGGGTGCTCGGACTGACCGAGCCTTTGGTTCGTCTTTGACCGTAAAGGTTATCGCCGTGTCGTTCCATGGGCTCAATGTGGTAACTTGATGGACCTCGGCAAGGTCGCGGAGCGCCCGCTTGCGCTGATTGTTAGAAAAGAAAGAATCAAAGACTGTTAGGACGTTAAAGTTGTCCTTCTCAGGTGAGTATCCTTCTGGTGTTGTGGTGAGGATGGCCTCTCCACTTTTTGCTACTTGTCGGAGTAGCCAGCATGCCCGGAGGCTATGGGTTGGGACCGTGTGCGGAGTGGTATGGATCGGGCAGGGTTTTTCCAATATTTCGTCAAGAACGGACCTATGTCCCGCAAAGGGCTTGTTCTTCCTGCCCATGGCCCGGTGGTCAGGTGACCCGCTAGGGTATGTTCTTTTAGCCTGGGCCATACACTGCGTCGAGGTGGCGAGCTCCAGTTGAGTTTTCTAGGCCCTCCATATGCTTTCCATCTCATAGTACTTTTGTACTACATGCGATAATTCCGTGAAACTCTGTATGTGGCGACGGTCAAGGGCATTCAATTTCCCTTGGTCTGTGCAATTACGGTGGAAAACCGAAACTACGTCATTGTCTGAGCAGTCCTTGATCCCGTTTTAACAAGCAGGAATCTGGCCCAAAAGTGGTGGACCGTTTCCTGGGGTTGCTGCCGCACATACATCAGGTCGTATATATTTGGAGGACCTGATTTGCTTGGAGAATATAGATTGTAGTGGGTGGGTGGATTAAATTTTGGGTCCTGTCCCACGTCTGTGTTTGGCGCCGGTATGGCTTCCGAAGTAACTGGTTCGGGTCGGGTTAAGCGCAAAGGCTTCGGCAATCCTACACCTGAACCAGAGTCCAGTGGGAGTAAAGTCCCTTCCGAAGGGGAAGTATCCGGCTCAGGGGATTCGGGGACCCGAACATACTTGGTTCTCAATATGGGGAGGGAAGTGTTTGTGGCCGGTTCCTTGATGACCGCCATGAAGTGGGTGATCGGTGGGTGATTAATTTCCCTCTGGTCGGGCTTGAGCCCGATCCGATCATAGTCTGTTGAGACCCCCAGGGCGGCGATTCTCTCTAGCAGTTCATTTAAGGAAGAAACATCTGTCGGATCCAATTTTTCAGAGTACTTGGGGCCAATGCGAGGACGGTGTCCAACGGCCATGGGAGGAGTTGCAGGCTCGGTGGCCGCGTAGGCCCTCATGGTGAATCCGCTAAACCGAAGGGTCTGCCCTGAAGCCAGGCACCCTCCAGAAGTGATATTGTTGTTGATGACTAGGCGAGCCATAGATCGCTTTTTGCAGACAACACAGCGGAGCTCTCAATGAAAGCATCAATGTCGGTGTCAAAACCGGCAGATCTTCGGTGGGGGGCCAAGAGGTGCGTCTAAGGATCAATGGTAACAGGAAGCCAGGGGACACAGTGTTTACCCAGGTTCGGGCCCTCTTAAGGGAGGTAAAACCCTACTCCTACTTGATTATATTCGACGAATATGAAGATTACAAGAGTTATCTACCTCGAGATCATAATGTCTAACCCTAGATGTCTAGCCTATGAGGACTCCAATGGTGGTCAAGAAGATCGTCCCTAGGACTAACCCCTCTAGTTTATATACACACCGGAGGGGCCTAGGGTTTGTACAAGGTCGGTTTATCAAGGAAGGAAAGCTTCGGACTCTATTCTTGCCGTCCATGTATTGAGAAGTCCCATCTGGACACGGTAGATAATCTCCAGCTTGATCATGTACGACCCATGCAAGTCGGCCCATACTCTAGGCCGGACACCTGAGGACCCCCGAATCCAGGACTCCCTCACAAGCCACCTCCGCAGTATTGGGTTAAAGACCGTATACCTGTCCGCGGTGTGGCGAAATACCATATCCCCGATGGGTACATGCCATACATGGCGATCTAAGGAGACTTCATGATGATGTGCTGTGGAGAGAGAAAAGCCTAATCGTCTCAGAAAATCCAGGATACCCACTCTACATGGTTAACGTGCCACGGAAAAGGTTGTAAGTTGACTCATTCCCCTCGGAGAAGTTCTTCCTTCGATTCGATTACATCTTCGACATGTTTCACTTTGAAGAAGCTGGATTTTACGTTTGTCCGCCTTTATGCCTTGTACATGAACTACATCATCGGGATTGAGCAGATGCCTTATATCTGTATCGCTGACCCATGCTTCATGCACGAGGGCTTCTTGGCAGTCTGCCTGGAGCACCATCAATATGCGAGGGACTACATCGTTGATTTCATGGTCGCTAATAAGGACAAGGAGATGATTCTCGTGCCTTATCATCCCCTGGAAGTCATCCGCGCGGATATCCTTCCTTCGATTTCAATCATTCATTTGCATGATGGAGGCTAATTAATTTGAGGTGTAGTTATTTTGCGCAGCCACGGGCGCGTCATCCTCATCATCCTTTACCCTCGATACTCCCACACTCTTTACTTGGACTCGTCGAAGAACATGAACAAAAAGGATTACACCCACATCAAGTCTATTCTCGACAGTGCTATCTTTTTCTACGGCGTACGGGGTGGAGAGATCAAGGACAAGAAGAAGAGGAACGGCAGGCCCACCTTCAGCCATAAGACCGACTTCTGCTGCATCCAGCAACCGAGTGATACTCTTAGTGATGGATTCTATGTCCTACACCACATGCCGGAGTACAGACGGGATCAGCAGAACCTTCGCATGTCACCTACATCCGGGGATGCCCATATTCTGCAATGGGCAAGGAACGTAGGAGATATCGAGGATCATCGGCTTCGAGCTGAGTTATATCACATCCAGCACGAACTTGCCCAAATCATCATGAAGGAGGTCCTCGAAAAAACAGGGTTGTTCTACGAGGAAGGGCAAATGTCACGGGAAGACGCGTAGCCGCTCAACGTCTCGACCTGAAGCCTTTCACTAAGCTAGGGGACTATCTCCCTGACTTGGATGGATGGCATGACATGCTGTGATTGTCGATATATGACAATGTGTCCGTTTAGTCCATATTTTATGTATGACAAAAAATTTGAGTTATGCACGACGAAACTTTACTTGTGATGTAATTAAACCGTCCTCCTCGACTAGCGAAGATCACTCTAGTTAGGGCATTTTGGGTACGATGAACTTTGTTATTTATGCTTATGATATGTTGCTTCTATTTTTGCCAAGTTTGTCTCTTTCTGTTGCTTAACTATATATGTTGCATATCATCGACTCATGTGACGATGCAGGTGCATAGATCATCAATGGTGAAGAAGTGCTAAGCCAGGAGTATACAACGAGTGACCGGAGTGTTAGGCCCAGGTGTACCGGTTTCTGGTTTCCGAGCGACAGCCAGTAGTTAGTTTAGGTTCATGCTAGTGCCAGAGAGGGATACGAACTCATGTACTGCATAGTTCCGCTCTCACTCATAGTGATAGCTCTTCTCACGTATATCATTGTTTAGATGGATGACGATGTAATTGCAAGAACTTGTATCGCTATTTTCGAAATGGTGACGAGAAAGCACTTTATGTTGGATGATGATTATGATGATGACATGTTTGATGCTATGATTACATTTATATGTGTATGATATGCTAAAGATTATTATATAAAGCCTGTTCAAATACAAAACAAATATGCAGAAAAAACTGATAAAGCTAACAGTAGCGAGGGGAGTAGAGGTAGCAGCAGCGCGCACTTACCAGTAGCGCGCCCTAGATTAAAGCCCTGCAGATATTAGCAGTAGCACGTTGTGGTAAAACTCGCTGCTGCTAGCCATGTATAGCAGTAGCGTGGGTCAGCACGCGTTACTGATACATGTTAGTTGTAGCGCCATATCAGTAGCGCGGTGCCCCGCGCTACTGATACACCTAATACACGTGCTACTGCTAGGCTTTTCCCTAGTAGTGAATGGTAGGTTACAACCTCATAAGAAGTTGAACCATGCAAAGTCTACAATCGGTTTTGAAAATAGTTGCACCATAGTAATAGACTTGCACCATATAGCGCCACAGTTGGCATCAAATTTGTTTTGTCGAAAGATATCCATACGGGGTCTAAGTTTCAAAGATCTTGTCACAAGGATTTCAATAGTGAAAACGGATCTGAATTCCGAGGCGCAGTTTAAAGGATGTGACTTTTAAAAAGTTTCTAAACCCGAATATATGTCTGTACACGTCCACCATTGCTACAAAGTATAGTACTAGTACTACTGGACAAACAAAAAAAATGCTATAGTGTAAAGGTGCTACAGTGTTGCATTATTCTTTCACGTGCATGCGGCTAACTAGCGAGTGGCAGACTTGTTGCGTAGCGTGGCCGCTCGCGAAGATCAAATAGTGCAAGCGCACTCTTAAGAGCATCTTCAACAGCCGCGCTAAACTAGCGCCGCACCGCAAATTAGGTCGTTTTAGCGCGCGCAACGCGGCGGGTGGCTCCAGCGGGCGCGCAAAAACCGCGCGTGCGCTATAACGAGTTGGGCGCGCGGTCGGATACGCTGTCCCGCGCAGTGTATTTGGGACGCCCGCTTCCGCGCGCGGCACACTCGAGCGCTCACGTCGCACTCTCTCCTCTCCCACTTCCACCCCCATCCGCCCGCGCCGCCGCCCGCGCCCCCCGGCGACCGTTCCGGCGCTTCCCCCGCCTATCCCCGCGCCGCCGCACTTCCGCCCCCCTCCTAGTCCCGCCGGCCCTCACGCGCGCCCGTCGTCCGAGGAACAACGCCCGAGCGCTCGCTGCCGCGTCACGCCCGCAAGGTGTTCGGCAAAACGTCTACAAGGTATGTATTGCTCAAACTTCATGAATTTGGTGCATGTATTTAATTGTAGTTTTTATAGTATAATATTGAACATTGTAGATGAGTTCGTCATATGATTCTTCCGAGGAAGAATTTGATATGGAAGAGGAGGAGGATCTTGCAATGATCCTAGCTATGCATATCAATAAAAACCGAAGCACGGTGGTTCGGTTATGGGTCGGGAGAAAATTTGGAGAGATAGGATTGATGCCCATAACAGATTGATGAGGAACTATTTCGTGGAGAATTCCACATACCCGGAGTCGTAGTTTCGTCGCCGGTTTAGGATGAGCACCGACTTGTTCAGGCGCATTGCAGAAAAACTAGCGAGCCATGACCGGTTTTTTCAGCAAAGGAGGAATGCCGCCGGAGAGCTCGGGCATAGCACCTTTCTGAAGGTGACAGCCGCTTTGCATATGTTGGCATACGGTATCCCGGCTGATCTAGTTGATGATCACTTGGCTATGGGTGAGAGCCAAGCCATCATGTGTGTCAAGCGATTTGTAGTGGAAATTGTGCAAGTGTTTGGCGAGGAGTATTTGAGATCTCCCAATGTTGAAGACGTCGCAAGGCTATTAGCGATGAACAAAGCTCGCGGCTTTCCTGGCATGCTTGGCTCAATAGATTGCATGCATTGGAGTTGGAAGAATTGTCCAAAGGCATGGCATGGGCAATTCCACGGCCAAAAAAAGGGGTCCACTATAATCCTTGAAGCGGTGGCCGATCAGGAGACTTGGATTTGGCATGCATTCTTTGGAATGCCCGTATCTTTGAATGACATCAATGTTGTCAACCGATCACCACTGATGAATAAAATTGTAAATGGTGAGTTGCCATCGGTGCAGTTTGTAGCAAATGGCCGTACGTACAACTATGGCTATTATTTAGCGGATGTCATCTATCCAAAGTGGCAAACCTTCGTGAAGCCGTTGAAAAAGCCGGAAGATAAGAAAAATCTTGATTTCCACAATGCTCAGGCGGCGGCTAGAAAAGATGTGAAGAGAGCATTTGGGATTTTGCAAGCCCAATTTGCTATTGTGAGAGGACCGACTAGATTTTGGGATCAAAAAAATGCTTTGATACATCATGCACGCTTGTGTGATCATGCACAGCATGATCATCGAGAATGAGTGTGGCTAAGATTTAGACTACTCACAGTATGATCTCATGGGACATCCCGTGCGAGTTCGACGGAGGGCTGAAAGGGTAGCCCGTTTTGTTGCCTCCTATCATGCCATTCGGCGTCCCGCAACGCACAATGAATTTCAGAAGGATCTGATTGAAGAGTGGTGGGCATGGAATGGACGACAAAGAGCATGATTTCTGCATTCGACATTGTATTGTTCATGAACTATTTGTTGTGTTTATTGTAGTATTTGTTGTACTAAACTATTTGTTTGGGTTGTAATAACGAAATTGAACTATTTATTGTTGATTTATTTTGTTTGTTTGATCATTTTTACTTTTATTTGAAATGTATATGTGATTTGTGTGTGCCGCGCATGCTGTATTTTTGCGCACTGCTGGAGCGGCGCGCGCGCTGCATTATAGCGCGGCTGCTGGAGCCAGCGCTGGCGACCGCGCTAAACCAGCCAAAGTGCGCGCGCCATACTAGTTTTTACCGTGCGGCGCGAAGCGCGGCTGTTGGAGATGCTCTAAGTATTTAGGATCATTGTAGGCTTAACCATATGGACGTGAAGGAGGAATGTCACGGTTACTATAGTTTACATGACATACCTTACCTTGAGGATGCTAGAGGATCCGGTTTCCCTCCCGATACGGTGAAGCTGAGTTTGCTCCGCAATGACAGTAGAACCTCGGGTTGGGTTGGGCCCGGGCCCTGGGCCCTGGTCGAGAGAGGACGAAGGGAACTTGAAAGGAAATGTTTGCAGCTGTTGGCGCCAAAAGCTCAATTCTTTTGGAGGGCGCGCTAAAAGAATTCGCGGTTCCCTCCACCAAAACAGAACCGCGGGGAAACAGAGAGAGAGGGAGGGAGGGAGGAGGCCGCCGTGGTCGTGGGAGGAAGAGGGGCACCATGCCGATCGAGCTGCCGAGGGGGCTGCCCTTCGCGGTGGACACTTGGACCCCCGCCTCCGCCCTCAAGCGCCACCGCTTCCTCACCCACGCCCACCGCGACCACCTCGCCGGCATCACCACCACCAGCGCCGCCGGCGCCGTCTACGCCTCGCGCCTCACCGTCCTCATCGCCCGCCACATCTTCCCTCAGGTAAACGCCAGCCTGCACCGCATCTCTCTCTGTACCTTCATTTCCTTTCATCTCATCCCCATTCCCGTTTCATGGAAAAACAATTTGCCATCTCAAAGCTTGGCCACGCGTTTGTGGAGATGGAGCTCGGGGCGCCGGTGCTCGTCCCGGATCCCGACGGCGACTTCACCGTCACCGCCTTCGATGCCAACCACTGCCCTGGTCCGTGCGCCAACGCCGTCCTCTTCTCATTCTCGCTAATTACCTCACTAGTATTGCCACCGCGGCCGATTCTAAATCCTTCTGCTGTTCGCAGGCGCGGTGATGTTCCTGTTCGAGGGCGCCTTCGGCAACGTCCTGCACACCGGCGACTGCCGCCTCACTCCTGACTGCATTCAGGGCCTGCCGTTAAGGTACATCACCGCGGAGGCACCAGGAGCAAGCCAGGCGCTGCCGTCGTGCCGCATCGACTACCTCTTCCTGGACTGCACGTTTGCCAAGTGCCCGCTGCAATTCCCGGCCAAGGAGGCCTCCATACGTCAGGTATGCGTGCTGATTCATCAGTCAATCAGACCAGCAACTGAACCTGTGTGTCTCATCTCTCATCACATTGTTTTTTTTGTCAGGTGATCAATTGCATCTGGGAGCACCCGAATGCGCCGACAGTATATCTCGTGTCCGACATGCTGGGACAGGAGGACATACTGATCGAGGTGTCCAGAGCGTTCGGGTCGAAGATATACGTCGACAGGGACAAGAATTCAGAGTGCTACCGCACCCTCTCGCTCGTCGCACCGGAAATCCTCACCGAGGACGCGTCCCCTCGCTTTCAGGTGATCGAATTCTCCCGGTTGTCAGAGCGGGCAACGGATATGTTTGCATTAGCACGGGCGAGGCAGCAGCCTGAGCCCCTCATCATCAGGCCTTCTACCCAGTGGTACGCGCACTATGCGGCACCAGAGGCGTCGCTGAAGCAGAAGCCGGCGCGGACGGAGCCTATGCGGGATGAATTCGGGGTGTGGCACGTGTGCTTGACGATGCATTCGTCTCGCGAGGAGCTGGAGCAGGCCCTGCGATTCCTCCAGCCTAAGTGGGTCATCTCGACAACACCTCCTTGCCTTGCCATGGATCTGGCCTATGTCAAGAAACACTGCTTCCTGTCCCGGCTAAGCCCCGAGGATCCCATCTGGAAGTTGCTCGGAATACCTCATGGAAATGCTACTGTCACAGGCTTACCGCGGGCGGCGCTAACCACAGTAGAAGCCATTAAGCAGAGCGAGGAAGAAGAGTCGGAAGACACTTGTTCTGCTCTTTGCAGCCAGGTATTACAAGATCAAGGACCGGTGTTACAAGATTTTGCAATTGAGGTGGCGCAGCCGGTGACATTGTTTGGGAGAGCAAGGTTTGGATTACCTCAGGACTTTGAACTGTGGAAAGACAAGTATGAGAGTGTTCAAGTGGCCGAGGAGGTCAAATTTGAGGAGGAATTGCAGAATTCAAATGTAAAATCCTTCGAGCTATGGAAGGACTTCAAATCTGACAAGGGCACTGCCCACATGATTGATTTAACTCAAGCTGTAACAAACGAGCTCCATGGTTCAGCAATAGAACCTGAGTTGCAGAAGGACTGTGAATCCATCGACGGCATTCAAGTAATCGACATTACTCATGGTGAAGTGCGTGAGCACAGCTCGAGTAGGGACGGCTGTGCTGAACTTGCCAAGGATGTGAAATGCAATCAGGGTGCAGAACAAATCAGGTTATCTAGATTCGAGGTGGAAGAAGAGAGTTCAACTGCAAGAGCCAAGTTCTTGGAAATTTGCAAGCCCAGGGAGAGTGTCAAATTCATCGCTGAGACAGTACACGCTAAAGTAGAAGCAACAGAAGAACTGCTTTCTGAGGATTGCATTGTTCTATCCGACATTAGCAACATATCTGAAGGCCCTGACACTGACAGAGCAGATACTGCCGGAGTCGGGTCATCAAAGGTTTTGAATGCGAACCTGAGGAGGCTGTACAGGTCGATGAACGTGGCAGTTCCTCGGCCATTGCCGTCATTGGTGGAGCTCATGGGAGCCTCCAAACGACCAAGGGTCTCCTCCCAGTTTCGTCATCTATGAAAGGCCTTTTGTTACCATAGCACAAGATTATTGCTAGGGCTCTAGATTTGTCTCAAATCCCTGTGCAGGTACAAATTTGTTGCAAATTTGTATTGAAGTGATTCCTTTGCTACAGAAATCAAAGTGATTTAGTGGTTGTGAATACGTCAGTTCTTGATATGGTCTTGGCATTTTGTGGTGATGTAGCTGAACCAAGTCCATGTTTACTTTTGCAACAAGTTCATGTCTACTTTTTTTAGAAACATAAGTCCAAGTTTACTTGATGTTTTTATCAGTTTGGGCTCACACGTTGTGCCAAGTTCAGATAGGTGGACCGGGCTGTGTCTGGTATCTAGATTTCAGTCCAGATTGTTACATTACATGCCATGCTGTGCATGGCCGCACGCCGCGCCTTGCTGATGGATTTCGGTGATTTTTTGTGTGTAGTTTATAATTTTCTATCTACTCATGATTTCTTTGTTTGATTAATAGTTATTCTAGTTGTAGAAGGTGGTCTTGAAGATATTAGTCTTTTGGCTTATCTGTTTATTTGAATGTTCGAGAAGATGTGACGTAGGTGTATGACGGTTGTATGTTTCAAATCTGTTTGCAGATGCCGCTGTGTTCTCGTGTATATATAGTAAGGTTGGTGAATTTAAATAGGGTTAGTTGGGTGCTTTTGTTCAGATGTGGGGAACTCTTATTTTTGTTGAAAATATGGATGGGCAACAACATTTGGTGTTGGACATGATAGGAGATGAAGAAGATGAAGGTTACATAATCTTACCTATGGGTTTTGTAAGTTCTTGTTTTTTGTTATGCTTTGAAAGAGATGCTAACCGGTGTGTTTTAGTAATTGTAGAGGTAGTATGTGGAGCATAGAGGCTTTCTTGCAGATATACCAAGGAAGATGGGAGGAAAATGACCTATTTATGAAAGCAGTCCTTTGGTAAAGGAAAGTGTAATAATAGATGATATATTTGTAGCGTGTAAGTACTGGTGCCGAATCGTAGTATGCCTGGTCTAATGGAAGAAATATTATTGGCCGGGTATCTGCGCGAAAGCATGCTAGATTTGGCAACATGTCAACTATCTTGCCGTTAGAAGCTAAATTTCAACAATCTGAATCAAAGCACTGATGTAATATTAATTATAAGTAATACTCCACTCCATTGAGAAAGATAAAATAGTATTAAGAGGAGATATGTTAATGGCAGAATTCAAGCTAAGTAGTGAAATCAACTAATTACTATCTATTCCCTAAAAAAACTAATTACCATCTGATGTATTCTACATCACACAACTGTACATGCAAGCTCACTATGATAATAAAAAATCACTGATCATTTAATGTTTTATATAAACAATGAACATTTTAATCTTTGACAAAACATATATGGGGCTGCTTTCTTCTACTGCGTTGCCCACTAAATTTGTTAGTACCAATCGAATCTCCAAGGATCTCTCTATGCATTCTCTCTTAACTTTGAAACAAACAAACAGATCACATCGCCCGTCAGAGATCGCAAGTCAAAAGGCATCTCCTCAAGAACAATCTTACACCTCCTGGACTTCAGTCTATAATCATCAACCTCTCTGTATCTTTCCGCGCTACTCTTGAATTGCTTCGACCGACTATTTTTGTAGGCACCTCTGACACATATTGGCAAATGCTAGATTTATGGGTGAGCCTATCATGCGACCCAACTATTAGATTCTTCTCTTCCTTGGGTATGTATTTTCTGAAGAGAAAGGGTGGGATTTCCACACAAAAAAGGTGTAGGGAGTCTACTCCATTGGTTGATGAGCACAGTTCTGGGCGCACATGCTCTTGTTTTTGAGTTAACTGAACAATGTAGTCTCAGTTTAATGCAGCTTATCAATGTATCATACATCCGTATTTTCCAGTAGCGGTCTTATTGTCAAAATCTTGCCCTTTTTAGTTTACAAATCAGTTATGATGTTACCATGTGTTGACCTATCGTTAGCTGCTCTTAATCAGTATTCAGTTAAGCGCAAGTATATAATCTTGCTATGGTTTCTTAAAAAGGGGCATAGCGTTATCCTTGGTTTCTACGGGAGGGAATCAAAATATTTTTTGTTTACTTTCAAGCGTTTGCCTTCTGTGATGATTGTTAGAATACAATGTGTGTATATAAGGTTGGATATAAAACCGTATATACTCTTTAACTTGCGTGTGTTACAATTCTGTAATCTAGTAGTTAGGTCGGTGGCTTCGATCCTTATCTTGTGGTTAGCTAACTTGAGGATCAAGCCTAACCTAACTATCGAATCTTGTACACCCTAGCCTATGGCTATATATAACACGTAACGCATCCCTGCTAGGCATACGCTTCACACCATCTTTCATGGTATCAGAGCCTATCTCCTCTAAGCACATCTCTCATAGCCATGACCTCCTCAAGCTCTGTTGTCGCCGCGTCCGCCCTCATCATCATAGCCGATCGACTCCATCGCTCCAACTTCCTGGCGTGGCGCGCGCAAGCCATGGCGGCCATCCGTGGAGCGCAACTCATCTCCTATCTCAATCCAGAGAGGGAGCAGCCAGCGCAGAAGCTCCTCGACAAGGACGGCAAGGCCACGGACGTACCCAACCCTGCATACGACATCGACAAGGCTCGAGATTCTCAGGTGCTGAGCTTCATCTTCAACTCCATCTCAGCCCCTGTTATGGTTCAGGTTGCACACTGCGACACGGCGACTGAAGCATGGGCCGCCATTATGAAGATCTTTATCTCCCAAACCCAAGCACACGTCATCAACACCAGAATCGCCCTCTCCACCACCAAGAAGGGCAACTCGACGATGGCCGAGTACATCGGGCGCATGAAGGCGCTCGGTGATGAGATGGCATCGGTGGGCAAGCCGCTCACCGACGACGACATGGTGTCCTACATCCTCGCGGGAGTCGACTAAAACTACATGTCCTTCGTCTCCACGATCTGTGCCCGGACTTAGCAAATCAAGGTGAGCGAGCTTTACTCGCAGCTGATCAGCTTTGAAAGCAAATTGGCTATGTTTGAAGGTGGAGGGCAATCCTCCCACTCCTCTACCAACGCCGTCTCTCGCGGCGGGCATGGTGGATCCAACCGTGGCGGTGGCCGCGATGGCAACGGCGGCCGCAATGGAGGCAACCGAGGCAACGGCGGTGGTGGTCGTGGTCGCGGCGGCGGCCGCGGCAATGGAGGAGGTCGCAATGATCTCCTCGACGTCTTCTGCCAAATCTACACCAAGCCCAATCACGCGACCATGAAGTGCTATCGCCGTTTTGACATCTCCTTCAACAAGGAGAAAAGTGCAGCAGCCGTCAACACCAACTCCTCCTATGGGGTGGACACAAACTGGTATGTGGACTCAGGTGCAACAGACCACATTACCAGCGAGCTCGACAAACTCACCGTCCGTGACAAGTACAATGGACACGATCCAGTAAACGTGCCAAACGGTAGGTATGAAGATTTCCCATATAGGTCATGCATATGTTCGTACCCCTACTCGCAATCTTCATCTTAAAAATATTTTGCATGTGCCCAAAGCCACCAAAAACTTGATCTCGGCCCATCGTTAATCTTGTGACAATCATGTGTTTCTTGAAACTCATCCTCATTCTTTCTATGTCAAGGACAAGGCAACGAGGAAAACCCTCCTCCACGGCAGGTGTAGAAACGGGCTCTATCCCCTGTCATCAGCTCAATAAGCTCGGGCAGACATGCACTTGGCGCCACCAAGATCTCTCCGTCAAGGTGGCATGATCGTTTAGGACATCCATCCTCGGCAATAGTTCAACATGTTCTTAGACACAATAAAATTTCTTTTTCTAGCAAAGAGTTGAATAACGAGGGAGTGTGTGATGCTTGCCAACAAGACAAGAGCCATCAACTTCCCTATCCAAAATCTAGTAGTACCTCAAAAGCTCCTTTAGAGCTTGTTTTCTCTGATGTATGGGGGCCTGCTGTTGGGGAACGTAGTAATTTCAAAAAAATTCCTACGCACACGCAAGATCATGGTGATGCATAGCAACCAGAGGGGAGAGTGTTGTCCACGTACCCTCGTAGACCAAAAGCGGAAGCGTTATGACAACGCGGTTGATGTAGTCGTACGTATTCACGATCCGACCGATCCAAGCACCGCACGTACGGCACCTCCAAGTTCAGCACACGTTCAGCTCGATGACGATCCCCGGACTCCGATCCAGCAGGGTGTCGGGGATGAGTTCCGTCAGCACGACGGCGTGGTGACGATGATGATGTTCTACCGACGCAGGGCTTCGCCTAAGCACCGCAACGATATGACCGAGGTGGAATATGGTGGAGGGGGGCACCGCACACGGCTAAGGAACGATCACGATGATCAACTTGTGTGTCTATGGGGTGCCCCATTCCTCCATATATAAAGGGGGAGGAGGAGAGGGCCGGCCTACGGGAGGAGGCGCGCCCAAGGGGGGCAATCCTACTCCAAGTAGGATTCCCCCCTCTTTCCTATTCCAAGTAGGAGAGGGGAAGGAAGGGAAGGAGAAGGAGAAGGAAGGAGAGGGAGGAAAAGGAGGAAAGGGGGGCCGACCCCCTAGTCCAATTCGGTTTGGGCTAGGGAGGCCGCGCGCCCTGCCTCCTCTCTTCCACCACTTGGTCCATGAGGCCCATTGCTTCTTCCTCGTATTCCCGTAACTCCCCGGTACCCCCGAAAATACCCAAATCACTCGGAACCCTTCCGATGTCCGAATATAGTCGTCCAATATATCGATCTTTACGTCTCAACCATTTTGAGACTCCTCATCATGTCCCCGATCTCATCCGGGACTCCGAACTCCTTCGGTACATCAAAACTCATAAACTCATAATATAACTGCCATCGAAACCTTAAGCGTGCGGACCCTACGGGTTCGAGAACAATGTAGACATGACCGAGACACGTCTTCGGTCACTAACCAATAGCGCAACCTGGATGCTCATATTGGCTCCTACATATTCTATGAAGATCTTTATCGGTCAAACTGCATAACAACATACGTTGTTCCCTTTGTCATCGGTATGTTACTTACCCGAGATTCGATCATCGGTATCTCAATACCTAGTTCAATATCGTTACCGGCAAGTCTCTTTACTCGTTATGTAATGCATCATCCTGCAACTAACTCATTAGCTACATTGCTTGCAAGGCTTATAGTGATGTGCATTACCAAGAGGGCCCAAAGATACCTCTCCGACAATCGGAGTGACAAATCCTAATCTCGAAATACGCCAACTCAACATGTACCTTCGGAGACACCTGTAGAGCTCCTTTATAATCACCCAGTTACATTGTGACGTTTTGTAGCACACAAAGTGTTCCTCCGGTAAACGGGAGTTGCATAATCTCATAGTCATAGGAACATGTATAAGTCATGAAGAAAGCAATAGCAACATACTAAACGATCAAGTGCTAAGTTACGGAATGGGTCAAGTCAATCACATCATTCTCCTAATGATGTGATCCTGTTAATCAAATGACAACTCATGTCTATGGTTAGGAAACTTAACCATCTTTGATTAACGAGCTAGTCAAGTAGAGGCATACTAGTGACACTATGTTTGTCTATGTATTCACACATGTATTATGTTTTCGGTTAATACAATTCTAGCATGAATAATAAACATTTATCATGAAATAAGGAAATAAATAATAACTTTATTATTGCCTCTAGGGCATATTTCCTTCAGTCTCCCACTTGCACTAGAGTCAATAATCTAGTTCACATCGCCATGTGATTTAACACCAATATTCACATCTGTATGTGATTAATACCCATAGTTCACATCGTCATGTGATCAACACCCAAAGGGTTTACTAGAGTCAATAATCTAGTTCACATTGCTATGTGATTAACACCCAAATAGTACTAAGGTATGATCATGTTTTGCTCGTGAGAGAAGTTTAGTCTCCGGGTCTGTCACATTCAGAGCCGTATGTATTTTGCAAATATTCTATGTCTACAATGCTCTGCACGGAGCTACTCTAGCTAATTTGCTCCCACTTTCAATATGTATCGAGATTGAGACTTAGAGTCATATGGATCGGTGTAAAAGTTTGCACCGATGTAACTCTTTACGACGGGCTCTTTTATCACCTCCATAATCGAGAAATATTTCCTTAGTCCTCACTAAGGATATTCTTGACCAATGTCCAGTGATCTACTCCTAGATCACTATTGTATCCCCTTACCAAATTCAGAACAAGGTATACAATAGGTCTGGTACATAGCATAGCATACTTTATAGAACCTATGACTGAGGCATAGGGAATGACTTTCATTCTCTTTTCTATTTTCTGTTGTGGTCGGGATTTGAGTCTTACTCAATTTCACACCTTGCAACACAGGCAAGAACTCTTTCTTTGACTGTTCCATTTTGAACTACTTCAAAATCTTGACAAGGTATGTACTTATTGAAAAACTTATCAAGCGTCTTGATCCATTTCAATAGATTTTGATGCTCAATATGTAAGTAGCTTTACTGAGGTCTTTTTTTAAAGAACTCCTTTCAAATACTCCTTTATGCTTTCCAGAAAAATTCTACATCACTTCTGATCAACAATATGTTACTCACATATATTTATCAGAAAGGCGGTAGTGCTCCCACTCACTTTATTGTAAATACAGGCTTCACCGCAAGTCTGTATAAAACTATATGCTTTGATCAACTTATCAAAGCGTATATTCCAACTCTGAGATGCTTGCACCAATCCATAGATGGATCACTGAAGCTTGCACATTTTGTTAGCACCTTTAGGATTGACAAAACCTTCTGGTTGCATCATTTACAACTCTTCTTTAAGAAAACTATTAAGGAATACAGTTTTGACATCCATTTGCCAGATTTCATAAAATGTGGCAATTGCTAACATGATTCGGACAAACTTAAGCATCGCTACAGTTGAGAAAATCTTATTGTAGTCAACACCTTGAACTTGTCGAAAACCTTTTTGCGACAAGTCAAGCTTTGTAGATAGTAACACTACTATCAGCATCTGTCTTCCTCTTGAAGATCCATTTATACAATATGGCTTGCCGATCATCAGGCAACTCCATCAAAGTCCACACTTTGTTCTCATACATGGATCCCATCTCAGATTTCATGGCCTCAAGCCATTTCGCGGAATCTGGGCTCATCATCGCTTCCTCATAGTTCGTAGGTTCATCATGGTCTAGTAACATGACTTCCAGAACAGGATTACCGTACCACTCTGGTGCGGACTGTACTTTGGAAGACCTACGAGGTTTTGTAGTAACTTAATCTGAAGTTTCATGATCATCATCATTAGCTTCCTCACTAATTGGTGTAGGAATCACTGGAACTGATTTATGTGATGAACTATTTTCCAATTCGGGAGAAGGTACTATTACCTCATCAAGTTCTACTTTTCTCCCACTCACTTCTTTCGAGAGAAACTCCTTCTCTAGAAAGGATCCATTTTTAGCAACGAATATCTTGCCTTCGGATCTGTGATAGAAGGTGTACCCAACAATTTCCTTTGGGTATTCTATGAAGACACACTTCTCCGATTTGGGTTTGAGCTTATCAGGATGAAAACTTTTTCACATAAGCATCGCAGCCCCAAACTTTAAGAAACGACAACTTGGGTTTCTTGCTAAACCACAGTTCATATGGTGTCGTCTCAACGGATTTAGATGGTGCCCTTTTAACGTGAATGCAACTGTCTCTAATGCATAACCCCAAAACAATAGTGGTAAATCAGTAAGAGACATCATAGATCGCACCATATCCAATAAAGTGCGGTTACGACATTCGGACACACCATAACGTTGTGGTGTTCCAGGTGGCGTGAGCTGTGAAACTATTCCACATTGTTTTAATTGAAGACCAAACTCGTAACTCAAATATTCGTCTCCACGATCAGATCACAGAAACTTTATTTTCTTGTTACTATGATTTTTCTACTTCACTCTGAAATTCTTTTAACCTTTCAACTATTTCAGACTTATGTTTCATCAAGTAGATATACCCATATCTGCTCAAATCATCTTGTGAAGGTCAGAAAATAACGATACTTGCCACGAGCACCAACACTCATTGGATCGCATACATCGGTATGTATTATTTCCCATAAGTTAGTAGCTTGTTCCATTGTTCTAGAGAACGGAGTTTTAGTCATCTTGCCTAAAAGGCACGGTTCGCAAGCATCAAATGATTCATAACCAAGTGATTCCAAAAATCCATCTTTATGGAGTTTCTTCATGCGCTTTACACCGATATGACCCAAATGGCAGTGCCACAAATAAGTTGCACTATCATTATTAACTTTGCATCTTTTGGCATCAATATTATGAATATGTGTATCACTACGATCGAGATCCAACAAACTATTTTCATTGGGTGTATGACCATTTGAAGGTTTTATTCATGTAAACAGAACAACAATTATTCTCTGACTTTAAATGAATAACCGTATTGCAATAAACATGATCAAATCATATTCATGCTCAACGCAAACACCAAATAACATTTATTTAGGTTTAACACTAATCCCGAAAGTATAGGGAGTGTGCGATGATGATCATATCAATCTTGGAACTACTTCCAACAGTCATCGTCACTTCCCCTTCAACTAGTCTCGGTTTATTCTGTAACTCCTGTTTCGAGTTACTAATCTTAACAACCGAACAAGTATCAAATACTCAGGGGCTACTATGAACACTAGTAAGGCACACATCAATAACCTGTATATCAAATATACCCTTGTTCACTTTTCCATCCTTCTTACCCACCAAATATTCAGGGCATTTCCGCTTCCAGTGACCATTTCCTTTGCAGTGTAAGCACTCAGTTTCAGGCTTTGGTCCAGCTTTGGTCTTCTTCACGGGAGCGACAACTTGTTTGCCATTCTACTTGAAGTTTCCCTTTATTTCCCTTTGCCCTTTTCTTGAAACTAGTGGTCTTGTCAATCATCAACACTTGATGCTCTTTCTTGATTTCTACCTTCGTCGATTTCAACATCACGAAGAGCTCGGGAATCGTTTTAGTCATCCCTTGCATACTATAGTTCATCTCGAAGTTCTAGTAACTTAGTGATGGTGACTAGAGAATTCTGTCAATCACTATCTTATCTGGAAGATTAACTCCCACTTGATTCAAGCAATTGAAGTACCCAGACAATCTGAGCACATGCTCACTAGTTGAGCGATTCTCCTCCACCTTTTAGCTATAGAACTTGTTGGAGACTTCATATCTCTCAACTCGGATATTTGCTTGAAATATTAACTTCAATTCCTGGAACATCTCATATGGTCCATGACGTTCAAAACGTCTTTGAAGTCCCGATTCTTAAGCTGTTAAGCATGGTGCACTAAACTATCAAGTAGTCATTATTTTGAGCTAGCCAAACGTTCATAACGTCTGCATCTCCTCCTGTAATAGGTTTGTCACCTAGCGGTGCATCAAGGACATAATTTTTTTGTGTAGCAATGAGGATAAACCTCTGATCACGGATCCAATCCGCATCATTGCTACTAACATTTTTCAACACAATTTTCTCTATGAATATATCAAAATAAACATATGAAAGCAATAATGCGAGCTATTGATCTACAACAAACACTACTAGGAAAACGCCTACTAATGGCGCACCTAATTTGGCCATTAATGGTGCATTAGTGGTGCGCCATTAGTGCCACGCCATTAGTATATTTTACTAATGGCGCACCCCCTGGTGCGCCACTAGTATCTAATATACTAATGGCGCACCACTGATGCGCCATTAGTGTATACATAAGTGCGCCATTAGTATGCCTCCCAGGGGCCATGTATACCCAGATGCTCTGGCATACTAATGGCGCACAGCAACAAGATGCGCCATTAGTAACCTCGGCATACTAATGGCGCACTGTTCAGTGATGCGCCATTAGTATGCTTTGTCATACTAATGGCGCACTGTCATGTGATGCGCCATTAGTATGAATATTAGGTTTTTTTATTTTTTATTTTTTGTTTTTTGCACAGGTTACAAAATGTATAATTTGACAAAATATAGACAACACACATCAACAACAGATTCATCGAATACAATAGAAGATTAGTCTTTGAATACAATTCATTATATTAGTCTCCGAATACAATTCATCATATTAGTCTCTGAATTGAAAAGACCGAACAAAGATAGAACATTATATTACAAGTCTCGAGACCGCGAGTAGCGAGTTTGTCTTCACATTACAAGTCGATATCGATCATCTAAACTACCATCACATAGAAGAGAGCTGCGGTCATCACGATGAGCATCATCACGATGAAACTCGTCTTCGTCCGGTTCCTCCAACGCTCTCTCCCCTCTCCCACTAGATAGCGGGCGTATCTAGATTCGGCCTCGGCCCTAGTGGTGTACCCTTTGTAACTGTTACCGCTGAATCGGTGACCTGTCTCCGACACTCCTCCCAGTCATCATAGACTCCGGGAACCTTACCCTTGTACACGACATACGTCGGCATCGCTATGCACTAGCCAAACGAAACATTAGTACCAATTCACAGACAATACATAAGCAATATATAAGTATGCAACAGAACAATCGGAAGAGAAAAGCAAGACATTAATAGCATCGATTACATCTAAGTTGAACGACTCTCGAAACCAAAGAGACATACTACAAGTTCATTAAAGTTTAATTACAACATGAGCCAATCGATGTTTCAGAACTAGACACAGCATCACTGCTTTCGACTCGACTCAAGGGACCGGAGCATGGATGAAGCCGCCGTCTATCGTGGGAGTCATGAAATAACGGTCGTTGTCAGCCTGCATTTGTAGCATTGTGTCGATGTCACTGTTGGACGGTTGATTGTTGAGGTAGAACTGCCCCGAGGTACGAAGGACATCTTGATGGATGATTTCCGCAAACTCCGACTGGATGCGAAAGAATTCTTGTCGGAGGTCCGCGTCCTGGATTGCCAACACGCTCTTTGCCCAATCTTTGAGTTTACTCGGTAGCAGAAGTTGATGATGGTCCCGTACGATCGCCCGCATGTGATGGATGGCGTAGTAGGCACCCTTCTGACCGCCAGGCGGCTGCTTGACGCAGCAGAACATCGTATTGTGGGAGAACACGTGCTTGCCGTACTTACGAATAGGCTTGGTGAAGCTGCCTCCAGATTTGGCGTAGCCGGGGAGAACATCATCAAGAACCTTCTTGACATTTGTGTAGTCTACGTTCGACTGACGGTCCGGGTCGAAATACGTGGCCATGGAATATTTGGGGCTTAGGAGGATGAGCGTGCAATGTGTGTCACTGCAGAAAACACGGAATGTTAAAAGAAAAACGATCGAAATGTAAGAATTCATATGTTACGGGCCGGTTGAGGGGAGGACTTACTCGGGAAAGTAAGGAACGAGGAAGTTATCCTTATCTTGGTTTGCCAGAATGACGCCTTCGAGGTAAGAACTCGCGACTTGCTGGTCCCCAGCGCTGCCCAAGATCTTGGCACGCATGTAGAAGGGGTCGACTATCACGATGTCCGGGGTCTTGTCGCGAATGATTCGCATATCCATACTCAGCGAAAATAGCCGAACGAAGGTGTTGTGCAGCGGATGAAGGTTCAACATAGCGCGGATGTCATCAAAACGCAGGACGATCGTACGCCCGATGGAGTTATCCACAAAGCCCTTGCCCTCTGGCACCTTGGCCGCGAAAACCGGGTATGCCACATCCTTCTCTCTGAGACGCTGCTTCTCCAAAGAAAGAACACTGTCATGCAGACTCCGCATAGCACCGGTTGCAGCATTGAGCATATTTGTCGGTAGCATCGCCCTACCCGCCACATGCACCCTCCTCGAGATATCCTGCGGTGAAGGTGGCTCGTCCTGAGCATGGATCGTACTCGGTGCCGACTGGCTCGCACCCTTCTTAGTCTTTCTTTTGCGTGCCTTCTTCTTCTCCTGTAATGGGACCGAGTTCTGCTCACAGACCGCCTTCTTGAGTGTGTTGGGGCTGATAATATTTCGCACCTCGCCTATCTAAGGCTCGGTGAAGTCGGCAGCTGGAGGCGTCTCCTGAGAGCTGAACGCCAGACGGCGCCTGTTGCAACTTGGCTTCTCCGCGGTACCAGCTAGATCGCACACGTCTTTTGTTGGGTTGGGTTCTTGAGAAGGAGGCCCCATGAAGTCGCCATCGTACCCATGATCGGCAAAGTACTGATCGATGTTGCCAAATGTATCGTCGTCGTCGTCGTCGTCGTTCTGATCCTGTGCCATATGCATGTTTGGATCCAGTGGCATAGGGATGTCCGGCACCGTTGCGGCGGTCTTGCCATGGGGCCGACTTGGCGCCGACACGACTGGCTGTGTTGTCTTTGGGGTGGTGTCCCCCGCCCCCAAATGAATCTGGCTCTTCGGCCAAAGCAGGGGCCAGCTCAGGCAGGTGCTGAGGGTCATCACGTCATCATCGTCGGCCCCGACGGGTCGAATCAGAGGTAACAACTCGTCGCAGCCTGGCAGCACCCGAACCAGTTGAACCCTAAACAAGTTGGGTGGCATCTGGGTACCGTAGAACAAGGGTTTGCCCGGTTGAACGATTTTGCCCTTGGCGACATCGACCAACTCGTTGTTCACGAAGTGGAGGAGAGTGCACGGAACGTCGGCGGCGCCCTGCGAAAACATGTAGGGCGTCAGGGATGCCCAGTCAAAGGCAAGGAGATGAAGTCCTCGGCCGAGAGAGGCTTAATTAGTTACCGTGATGATGGCATCGAGCTCGGCTAATGTCGAGGCACCGCCAACGGCGGGCGTGCAGTTGACGGAGGGGCCGCTTGCTGCAGAGGTGCCAGCCGGCGTACACCCGGGTGCATTAAGCTCCCGTGCCGGCGTCGAAGACACCAATGCCGCCTCCGCCGGAGGCACCAATGGCCCCGCCATCGCATTATGCGAGTTGCTGGCCGTGAAGCTAGGAATCGGGGGCGGCCCCTGTTGGCCGCCCGCAATCCACGCACTCAACCCCGAGATCAAGGTAGGCACAATGGCGGTGATCGTCGCTCCGAGTCGTTGTTCCACTTGCTCTTGGACAATCTCCGGAATCCGCGCCACCTGTGCCTTGAGTTCTTGAACCTCTCGCGCCTGGCTTTCCGAGCTGGTCTTTTTCTCCTTCCGCACACCAGCGGTATAGTATGACCCCCATTTTGTCGACAAGCCTTTGCCGGCCACACGACCAGCTGACGTCGGCTTACTGAGCTTATCCTTGTTCTTCATTACATTCAACGCCCTATTTAGAGTGGTGTCCCAAGGGTTGCTCTTAGTCGACCCCGCGCTACTGCTTTCAGTCGCCTGCGGAAGGAATGTGAACCATTTAGAAATTTGGCTTCATTAATTAGAATGCAACCATATGGAGCTAATTACGCGGGGGTGTATTCCTTACCAGAACAAGCTCAAGCTTCCTGGTCTTCGGATCCATGGTAAGCTCCTTTGTTTTCGGGTCCTTCTTGTACCGGGCCCTGACAAAGTTCCTGGTCTGCTTGTCACCGTATTTATCGAAGAGGGGCGGTAGGCCTTGCTCGGCACGGTCCGCCTCCTCCTTGTCCCATATAGGCTCCGCCACTCTGTAACCGCTGGGACCGAGTGTGTGTTCCCCTATGTTCAGCTCCCGCATTTGTTTCCCCCACTCACTTGATTGGGAGTTTGCGGTGCTCGAGCAATTGATCTTGAAGTCGTTGTAGTCATCTTCGGTGATCGAAGGATTTTTATCCTTGATCTTCTGATAACTCTCACCTTTCTCGACCATTCTCTTCACATTGCTTTTCGAAGTAGACAGGGCCTTGCTCATCTTCGTGAGGGTAGCATTGTTCACTTTATTCCCTTTGAGGCTTGTGTTTGCAAATTCAGCGGGGAACTTGTATCGTTCGTGCAGCTTTTCATGAAGAGGAGGCTGTGCAAATTCCCTCGGTCAGGATGCCTCGGGTTCTCGGTGTTGATCGAGACGGTGCTCCGGAGAATGCACCCGAGCTGAAGCGAGTACCCCTTGACTATTCGTTCGGGCGCCGTTGGATTCCCGTTGGAGTCCACTTCACTAACTTCCTCCTTGAGGGTGAGGAGCACGATCGGGCGCCGGTCCTTCCGTTGCCTCTTCGGTTGGCTGCCATCTGTGCGTGCGCCGCCATCATCAGTGGTGGCATCCTCGGCGCACCATCAGTGGTGGCATCAGTGTGGTCATCCTCAGCGGCACCATCAGTGGTCTCAGGATCGGTGGGGAAGGCGGCGTCCTCATACAAGTGAGGTTGTTCCTCCATCTCTTGGGACAGCTCCCAGAATGTCTTGCCGCCCGAACCCCCGGCCTCATCGTTGTGGGCCATGTTTCTCTCTAAATAGAAACAAAGTTTGGTCAAAAAGTTGGTTATTGTCAAGGAACAAGATCATGGTCTCATCATTTAGGGTTTGTCGACACCGAGGCATCCTAAAATCTAAGCTTTTATCATTGAGGGTTTTTCGACGCCGAGGCACCCTAAAAGCCTAAGCTTTCATCATTTTGGTTTTTATCGACACCGAGGCACCCTAAAAGCCATGCATTAGTCACAAGTACGCCGGGGCACTTGATCCTACTTAATTAACTACTAAGATACCCTGGCCCATGCATTAGTCACAAGTACCCCATATGTCCTATTTTTAGCAAAGTCATGCTAAAATTCACGGAAAATTTCAGCATGACCTTTGCTGAAAATAGGACATATGGAGTACCCGAATTTGCCGGAACGGAAGTTAATCGACATTCCGGCAAACTCAAGGGCCTCTCAGGGTACCTGCAAAATCATTATCCCAGGTGGACATGGATGCAATGTCACATGTCACATGGATCCCACACCCACAGGAGCTGGTGAAGCTTCATGTGTATTTCACGAAAACCAGCCTGACTAAAGAGCTTTATGTAGAAAACAAATCACTCCACCAGCTCACACAGGATCCATCAGAGACATTCACCCAAGATTTGACGGCTGTCGTTGATTTTTTTTCTATGTTTGCACACAAAGTGGTGCTTCTATTGTAGTCTCCCCAGTACAGTTCATGTCCAATCTACCATACATTTGCTGCCAACTTGATCATCCCTCTAAGCAATTACTCAAAATTGATCAAAGTTTATGCATTAGAGAATATCAGTCATTGATATATGGGTCCACATATGTTATGAAACAAACACTAAAACAAATTGCATGCGTGATGCTGCTGATGATGACCAAGCCCAATTATCCAGGTGCTTTGTCCAACTATAAGCACAGTGGAGTGCAGCAAAAATAAGTATAGAATTCTTTTGTTAATTCACAACTTTGTACACATACTCTGCATAGACAAAGTGCCTTCTTTTCATATATAATAACATGCATGGTGACGAGGAAACACTGAACCCTACATCAGGAAACAACCTAGTAATCTATTGGCAAAGCAGTAATCATACAAGAAGGCAGGAAGGGAGCAGTAATCTATTGGCAAAGCAGTAATCATATTTTAATCATATTCACATATTTTAATCAAGTCCAGCGGGGAGGAATCTCGCAAAATTATATTAAAGAGTTGTAAAAGACCCGGAGACTACATTGAGACTCATTTTGTATATCATAGTTTGAAATGGCCAGGGAGGAAATCTGACTGACAAATGTTGAAGAAAATGGCGAAAGAACAGTTTGCTTTGTGCTCACCACGCAGGGGAGGAGGCGACGAGGTCCGGGTGGTGGTGGTGCTCCGGCGACACCTACATTGTACCCATGGGCATTCAGCAATTTTGCATAAGAGAGCATGTCTTAGGCTCAACCACTTGTTCAGGTTTATGAAAAATTTTAACCAATTTAACCAATTTAAGCATATGAATTGCCACCAGGACATGTTATGTATGTACAGTTAACCAATTTTCTTGTCGGTTCGAGAGCTGGTAGCACCACATTGATGTGTTTATGCCAGCTAGAGCAGAACTAGTCGTCCTCACAACAGAACATTTGACTTGGTAAAAGAATCATATTCTTGAGTGAGTGCTGCGTGCAAGCAATCAGACATGGTCCTCTGACTAAAATAAACAGGGCAGCAACAACAAGCCATCATGCCTAACTGCCTACCCAATTCCCATTTCAATTTGCACTTGACCAAACCATGTCCATCGTGCCTAACAAGCATCAACCTATTCATACAAGTCGGGTGAAACATGCATGTGCTAATCAAACATGAAGGAAGGGCATACATATATGATTTTGCGGGTTTTCTGAACCAAACCAAGTGCAAGTAGCGCTAGATTTTAGCCTTTCGCATCATCACCACTACGAATTCCACAACGGCCCTGACTAATTAACCGCATGATCGTAGAAAAGGAGAAAAAATCCCCACCCAGTTCGTCGAACAGAGCAGAGCACAAAAATCCCCTCCAGTGAATTTTACCACGATCTACTACTTGGGGCCGTGAATTTGCAGGACTGTAGGAGCATGGAATGGATAATAAGGAGGCGCATACCTAGAGGAAGAGACAACCACCGACGATTCTGCGAAGTTGAAGAAGAAGAAGCCGATCTGGATGGATGATGACGATCTCCTCCGTGCGCTCCGTGGATATTTGGGCTCCTGTGTGCGCTCAACGGTGGTGTTGGGGCGGCACTGGCGACGGTGATGTGGACGGGGCGACGCTGGTGTCGGGGCGGCGTCGAGGGCGGCGGGGCGACGGTGGTGTCGGGGCGGCGCTGGCGACGGTGGTGTGGACGGGGCGGCGCTGGTGTCGGGGCGGCATCGAGGGCGACGGGACGACAGTGGTGTCGGGGCGGCGCTGGCGACGGTGGTGTGGACAGGGCGGCGCTGGTGTCGGGGCGGCGTCGAGGGCGGCGGGGTGACGGTGGTGTCGGGGCGGCGCTGGCGACGGTGGTGTGGACGGGGCAGCGCTGGTGTCGGGGCGGCGTCGAGGGCGGCGGGGTGACGGTGGTGTCGGGGCGGCGCTGGCGACGGTGGTGTGGACGGGGCGGCGCTGGTGTCGGGGCGGCGTCGAGGGCGGCGGGGCGACGGTGGTGTCGGGGCGGCGCTGGCGACGGTGGTGTGGACGGGGCGGCGCTGGTGTCGGGGCGGCGTCGAGGGCGGCGGGGCGACGGTGGTGTCGGGGCGGCGCTGGCGACGGTGGTGTGGACGGGGCGGCGCTGGTGTCGGGGCGGCGTCGAGGGCGGCGGGGCGGCGGCGTCGGGAGAGGAGAGGGGAAGGGGATCGCGGGCGAGGGCGAGGGAGAGAGAGGGGATTGATACGAAGTAGGGGCGGCACAATACTAATGGCGCACCACCCCTCGGTGCGCCATAAGTACATACATGCTAATGGCGCACCTCACCCTGGTGCGCCATTAGTATATTTTTTTTATTTCTGCTCGAGCCAACAGGTTATCTACCACCTGACCTGATATACATCAAGTCTTCTCTACTAGCTCGACTGGTCAGCAGCTAGTTCTCACACCAGGAGGTCCTGGGTTCAATTTCCAGGCTCCACAAATTTTTTTATGCATTTAAAATGTTGTTTGATACTTATTTGTGTTTAAATATGTTCAAACTTGTTTAAATCATAACAGTAATATTTTTTTATAAGACAGTAATAATTTTTTAAAAAATATCATCAAACAGTAATGCCGGTGGAGCGGGGGAGGGTGCGGGGGGTGCGGGGGGTCGGCGGCGGCGGTTGAGTAGGGGAGGGGTGCGGGGGGTCGGCGGCGGCGGTTGAGTAGGGGAATCGAGGGTGCGGGCGGTCGGCGGCGGCGGCCGGTGGACCGAATCTGGCAAGGTGGGATAGCGATCGAGATGGAGGGGGATCGAGATCGAGTGTCCATGAAATTAAAAAATATTCATGATAGTTCAAAAAGTGCCCATGAAATACAATCGAGAAATGAAGTCTACGATTTAAATACAATCGATCTTAGCTAGCTATCTGTTCACAATCTTCTTGCCCTTCTTTTTCGCAAATGGAGTTCTTCTATGGAACGAACGTCCTTTACGTAGGGTGGTCCTGCTTCTTTTTGTGGTGTATGCTGCTACTTCATCATCACCGTCATGTTCGATCCTCGGGTCGCCGTACTTGTCGAAGTCTTGCTCATTGGCTACTCCATCCATTCCGATGATCTTCCTTTTGCCTCTCCTCACGACAACACGACTGGGCTTTGGCGGGTCGGTAATGAAGAAGAATTGGTCCACTTGGGAAGCCAGTACCCATGGCTCATTTTTCGCGGTGACGTTTGCGCCCGCGGTCTTGGATTTGGCTTCGGGTATAACTATGGTGGTGAAATACCGGTCTTCTTTTATGACATTCTTGGCCCATCTGACATGGAACATCGGGACCTTCTCTCCAGCGTAGCTCAGCTCCCAGATCTCCTCGATCCTTCTGTAGTATCTGTCCTTGTCGTTATCGGTGTAGGATTCCATCGTTACCCCGGAGTTCTGATAACCATCGCTCTTCATGTCCTTGGCCTCGGTATAGAATGTGTAGCCGTTGATATCGTACGCCTCATAGGTCATCAGGTTGTGCTCGGCGCCCTGTGACAAGGCGAATATGAGTTGTTCTTCCGCGGAAGAATCCTCATGTAAAGGGTACGACAGAAGCTTCTGCTTGAACCAACGCGTGAAACATGAGTTGTGCTCTTTGAGTATATATCCGTCCGTCCTCTGTTGGCCTCGGTCATTGTACGTCTTCTTAATAAAGGTTTTGTGCTCTACCACCCAAGGATCGACAACGTCTATGTGTTGTAGCGCGACTAGGTTTGCTCTTTCAAAGTCGGCGAGTCGACCCTCGAAGTTGACATGCATTTCGCGGAGACCCTCATGGTGACCCCATCCAGCGAGCCTGCCAAGGTGCCTGTTGACGGGCAGACCAACGGGGTTCTCGATGCCTAGATAATTCGTGCAGTAGGAGATGCACTCTTCGGTCAGAAAACCCCTGGCTATGCTTCCTTCTGGACGTGACATGTTGGGAACGTATCCTTTGATGACACCATTCATCCTTTCGAACGGCATCATGCTGTGCAGGAACGTCGGCCCGAGTTGGATGATATCCTCCACTATATGGACCAGCAGATGCACCATAACGTCGAAGAATGCGGGCAGGAAGTACATCTCAAGCTCGCATAGTATCACCACGATCTCTTCCTGTAGCCTTCTGAGTTGCCTCACGCCAATCGACTTCCGAGAGATGACGTCGAAGAAGTTGCATAGGCCAAATAGCGTTTCACGGACGTGCGCGTCCATGATCCCACGGATTGCAACTGGAAGTATCTGCGTCATCAGCACGTGACAGTCATGAGACTTCATCCCGCTGAACTTCTGCTTCGCTGGGTCTAGGTATCTGCTTATCTTCCCGCGTAACCGTAAGGAAGTTTTACTCCTAGGAGGCAGGTGAAAAACTGCTCGATCTCCTCCTGACTTAGAGTGAAGCACGCGGGAGGGTAGTCATTTCCGGTCTTCTTGGCCTTTTTGCCTTTGCGACGACTTTCTGTGTCCTGCTTCGCCTCATCATCATCATCATATATAGCGTGAAGCTCCTGCCTGATGCCCATTGATTTCAAGTCTGCCCTTGCTTTCGGCCCATCTTTGGTCCTCTCTGGCATGTTGAGCAGGGTACCAAGCAGACTCTCGCACACGTTCTTCGTGATATGCATGACATCAAGGCTGTGAGGCACACGGTGGATCTTCCAGTACGGCAAGTCCCAGAAAACAGACCTCGTTTTCCATAGCTTCAGCAGCGGCTCTAGCGCCTTTCGCTTCTTTCCCGGCTCTGGCACCTTTTGCTTCTTTCCCGGCAGTGGGCAGTCTTTCCAATTTTTCAACAGCTTGTCTATTTCCTCGCCGCTCCTCGTACACGGGCGTTTTCGGGGTTCGGTTTCACCATCGAACAGATCCTTGCGTTTCCTCCATGGGTCATCGTCGCGAAGCCACCTTCGATGTCCCATGAACACGGTTTTCGAAGACCCGGGATCTTTATCTAGCTGGTGATACGTTGTGTCATCCATGCACCTTACGCATCCAGAAAATCCGTGGACTACCTGCCCCGCGAGATATCCGTAACCGAGATAGTCGTGCACTGTCGTGAGCAGTGCGGCTCTCATAGGAAAATATTCTTTCTCTGCGGCGTCCCACGTATTGACTGGCGTTTTCCATAGCGTGTCTAGCTCCTCCTTCAGCAGCCCCAGATACAGATTGATGTCGTTCCCTAGTTGTTTCGGCCCTTCAATTAGCATACTCATGTGAATGTACTTCCTCTTCATGCACAACCAGGGGGGAAGGTTGTACATCCACACAAACACAGGCCAGGTGCTATGTGTGCTTCTCTAGCTGCCAAACGGATTGACTCCATCGGTGCTCACGCCCAGCATGATGTTCCTTGGATCCTTCCCAAATTCTGGGTATTCAAAATTCAACGCTTGCCACTGGCTCGCATCCTTAGGGTGACTCAGCATCTTGTCTTTTTTATCTATCTCCGGATCATTTGCGTCATCTTCTCGCTTCTTCTCCTTCCTATCTGCGTGCCAACGCAGGAGCTTTGCTACCTTAGGATCCGCGAAATACCGCTGCAGACGAGGAGTGATCGGAAAGTACCACACCACTTTTCGAGGAGCTTTCTTCCTCTTCTTGTATCGAGTGACGCCGCACACCGGACATATGGTAGACTTCGCGTGCTCGTCCCGATAAATGATGCAATTGTTCATGCACACATGGTATTTCACGTGCGGTAAATCCAGAGGACACATGATTTTCTTCGCCTCCTCCAAACTGGTCGGGCACTTGTTCCCCTTTGGAAGACGTTCGTGCTAGAATGACATGTTCTCGTCGAACCATGCATCAGTCATTTTGTGTTTTACCTTCATCTCCAGAGCCATGAGCGTTACTTTCAAGCGGGTATCCTCGGGCCTGCATCCTTCATACAATGGAGTAACCGCGTCTAACTCAAGTTGATCCATCTTGGCTTTCTCTCGGGCGGCAGCTCTTGCGTTATCCGTCTGCTTGAGAAGAAGCTCTTGAATATGAGGGTCCTGCACCCAGCCCATGGATGGTCCAGCGTCGTCTGCTCCGCCGGCATCATCATCATGTCCTGCATCTTCTACATGATGACTGTGTACAGCATCACCGTCGTGATCATCTCCTGGGGATTCTTCGTCTTCTCGCCCGCCCAAGCCGTGGTGGTTGTCTTGCTGCCCTTCCTCATTTCTTGCCCGGCCCCCATGGATGACTTCGTAGTCATCTTCATCACCTTACCACCGATAGCCATCCATGAAACCACGCAAGAGCAGGTGGTCCCGCACCTGCCCGGAATTCGGGTCCGCAATAAGGCTCTTCAGCTTGCATCTTCGACATGGACATCTTATCTCCATCTCGTTCTTTTGAAGCATCTCAGCCTTCGCGGACCTCAAAAACCTATTCACGATGCCTTCGGTCATCGTGCGGACCATGGTCGCCTGCGGGGTAGAGCAAAACGATATTTTAGAACCAAGAAAAAAATTGGCATGACTTTCCCTAAAAATAGGACCAAAAAGAATGCTTAATGCCAAAATTCTCGCCGAAACGGAAATGAATCAACATTCTGGCAAAATATTGGCAACTATCGCATTTCAAATACCGGTACACCTCCAAACACAAACACATATGCAACACCACAAACATATGCAACACCACGATTATACATAGATCTAGCTAGGCCATAAAAAGTGTATGTGCACATTGTTGTAGGGAGAACAACATAAATATAGCTTCCCCCCTTACTTACCTATCAAAACAAGGTAATCTAACCACTTAATTTGAATGAATCTATGGTGGAAATGAGGTGAAAAAGAGGAGGCACCCGAGACAAGGAGGAGGCGGTGGAGAGAATGAAGTGGGGAGAAAGTGAGTGTGGGAGGAGAGGCTGTCCAAAATATCTTGTTGCTGCCCACTTACTAATGGCGCACCAACCACAAATGCGCCATTAGTAATCCAGGTTACTAATGGCGCACCCCCTGGTGGTGCGCCATTAGTAGTTTTGCAAAAAAAAACATACTAATGGCGCACTCCCCCACGGTGCGCCATTACTAGTTTAAACTAGTAATGGCGCACCGTGGGAGAGTGCGCCATTAGTAGTTTTGCAAAAAAAGGAATAAAAAAATAATAAAAAAACAACATTAGTGGCGCACTCTCTGACAGGTGCGCCATTACTAGTTACAACTAGTAATGACGCACTTCCTATGGATGCGCCATTAGTATGTTTGGACAGGCGCACTAGTTCAAAAAAAAATTGATACTAATGGCGCACCATGGGCTAGGTGCGCCATTAGTAGTTTCAACACTAATGGCGTATCAGAAGGTGGTGCGCCATTAGTATATACTAATGGCGCACCACTTGTCTGGTGCGCCATTAGTGTCAATCCCATCTATAGCCCTTTTTCTAGTAGTGAAACATAGACAAGCAAAATACTATCAGGTACTAAGTTCATGATAAATTTAAGTTCAATTAATCATATTACTTAAGAACTCCCACTTAGACAGACATCTCTCTAGTCATCTAAGTGATCACGTGATCCAAATCAGCCAAACCATGTCCGATCATCACGTGAGATGGAGTAGTTTTCAATGGTGAACATCACTATGTTGATCATATCTACTATATGATTCACGTTCGACCTTTCGGTCTCCGTGTTCCGAGGCCATATATGTATATGCTAGGCTCGTCAAGTTTAACCTGAGTATTTCGTGTGTGCAACTGTTTTGCACCCGTTGTATTTGAACGTAGAGCCTATCACACCCGATCATCACGTGGTGTCTCAGCACGAAAGAACTTCCGCTACGGTGCATACTCAGGGAGAACACTTCTTGATAATTTAGTGAGAGATCATCTTAAAATGCTACCTTCAATTAAAGCAAGATAAGATGCATAAAGGATAAACATCACATGCAATCAATATAAGTGATATGATATGGCCATCATCATCTTGTGCTTGTGATCTCCATCACCGAAGCACCGTCGTGATCACTATCGTCACCGGCGCGACACCTTGATCTCCATCGTAGCATCGTTGTCGTTATGCCATCTATTGCTTCTACGACTATCGCTACCTCTTAGTGATAAAGTAAAGCAATTACAGGACATTTGCATTTCATACAATAAAGCGACAACCATATGGCTCCTGCCAGTTGCCGATAACTCGGTTACAAAACATGATCATCTCATACAATAAAATATAGCATCACGTATTGACCATATCACATCACAACACGCCCTGCAAAAACAAGTTAGACGTCCTCTACTTTGTTGTTGCAAATTTTACGTGGCTGCTACGGGCTGAGCAAGAACCGTTCTTACCTACGCATCAAACCACAACGATAGTTCGTCAAGTTAGTGCTGTTTTAACCTTCGCAAGGACCGGACGTAGCCACACTCGGTTCAACTACAGTGAGAGAGACAGACACCCGCCAGTCACCTTTAAGCAACGAGTGCTCGTAGCGGTGAAACCAGTCTCGCGTAAGCGTACGCGTAATGTCGGTCCGGGCCGCTTCATCTCACAATGCCGCTGAACCAAAGTATGACATGCTGGTAAGCAGTATGGCTTATATCGCCCACAACTCACTTATGTTCTACTCGTGCATATGACATCTACGCATAAAACCAGGCTCGGATGCCACTGTTGGGGAACGTAGTAATTTCAAAAAAATTCCTACGCACACGCAAGATCATGGTAATGCATAGCAACGAGAGGGGAGAGTGTTGTCCATGTACCCTCGTAGACCGAAAGCGGAAGCGTTATGACAACGCGGTTGATGTAGTCGTATGTCTTCACGATCCGACCGATCCAAGCACCGAACGTATGGCACCTCCGAGTTCAGCATACATTCAGCTCGATGACGATCCCCGAACTCCGATCCAGCAGGGTGTCGGGGATGAGTTCCGTCAGCACGACGGCGTGGTGACGATGATGATGTTCTACCGATGCAGGGCTCTGCCTAAGCACCGCAATGATATGACCGAGGTGGAATATGGTGGAGGGGGCACCGCACACGACTAAGGAACGATCACGATGATCAACTTGTGTGTCTATGGGGTGCCCCCTTCCTCCGTATATAAAGGGGGGAGGAGGAGAGGGCCGGCCTATGGGAGGAGGCACGCCCAAGGGGGGCAATCCTACTCCAAGTAGGATTCCCCCCTCTTTCCTATTCCAAGTAGGAGAGGGGAAGGAAGGGAAGGAGAAGGAGAAGGAAGGAGAGGGAGGAAAATGAGGAAAGGGGGGCCGGCCGCCTAGTCCAATTCGGTTTGGGCTAGGGGGGCCGCGCGCCCTGCCTCCTTTCTTCCACCACTTGGCCCATGAGGCCCATTGCTTCTTCCTCGTATTCCCGTAACTCCCCGGTACCCCCGAAAATACCCGAATCACTCGGAACCCTTCCGATGTTCGAATATAGTCGTCCAATATATCGATCTTTACGTCTCAACCATTTCGAGACTCCTCGTCATGTCCCCGATCTCATCCGGGACTCAGAACTCCTTCGGTACATCAAAACTCATAAACTCATAATATAACTGCCATCGAAACCTTAAGCGTGCGGACCCTACGGGTTCGAGAACAATGTAGACATGACCGAGACACGTCTTCGGTCAATAACCAATAGCGGAACCTGGATGCTCATATTGGCTCCTACATATTCTACGAA
This sequence comes from Triticum timopheevii, assembly GCA_963921465.1. Classification (NCBI taxonomy): domain Eukaryota; kingdom Viridiplantae; phylum Streptophyta; class Magnoliopsida; order Poales; family Poaceae; genus Triticum; species Triticum timopheevii. The sequence goes on along the minus strand of OY997274.1, from coordinate 441,952,121 downwards.
GATCTTTATCGGTCAAACCGCATAACAACATACGTTGTTCCCTTTGTCATCGGTATGTTACTTACCCGAGTTCAATCTCAATACCTAGTTCAATCTCGTTACCAGCAAGTATCTTTACTCATTATGTAATGCATCATCCCGCAACTAACTCATTAGCTACATTGCTTGCAAGGCTTATAGTGATGTGCATTACTGAGAGGGCCCAGAGATACCTCTCCGACAATCGGAGTGACAAATCCTAATCTCGAAATACGCGAAATCAACATGTACCTTCGGAGACACCTGTAGAGCTCCTTTATAATCACCCAGTTACGTTGTAACGTTTGGTAGCACACAAAGTGTTCCTCCGGTAAACGGGAGTTGCATAATCTCATAGTCATAGGAACATGTATAAGTTATGAAGAAAGCAATATCAACATACTAAATGATCAAGTGGTAAGCTAACGGAATGGGTCAAGTCAATCACATCATTCTCCTAATGATGTGATCCCGTTAATCAAATGACAACTCATGTCTATGGTTAGGAAACTTAACCATCTTTGATTAACGAGCTAGTCAAGTAGAGGCATACTAGTGACACTATGTTTGTCTATGTATTCACACATATATTATGTTTCCGGTTAATACAATTCTAGCATGAATAATAAACATTTATCATGAAATAAGGAAATAAATAATAACTTTATTATTGCCTCTAGGGCATATTTCCTTCACCTGCCCAAGATTCAATCAATAAAAAAAACTATTATGTGAATTTCATCGATGATTTCAGCAAATTCACATGGATGTATATCCTGAAACATAGATTAGAAGTTTTCAAAGTGTTTCATGAGTTTCAAGCACTAGTTGAACGACTTTTTGATCACAAGATTATCACCATGCAAACAGATTGGGGCGGTGAGTATGAGCGCCTCAACTCTTTTTTCGTCAAGTAGGGATTACACATCATGTGTCATGCCCGCATGCCCATCAACAGAATGGGTCAACTGAGAGAAAACACAGGCACATTGTAGATGTGGGCCTCTCGCTTTTAGCTCATGCTTCCATGCCCTTAAAATTTTGGGATGAAGCTTTTCTAGCCACCACTTATCTTATCAATCGCACTCCTAGCAAAGTGATCGATCTTGATACTCCCTTGGAAAAATTGTTCCATGAAAAACCCAACTACCAGGCCCTATGCACCTTTGGTTGTGCATGGTGGCCGAATCTTCAACCCTTTCGTGCTAAGAAGCTAGAACTCCGTTGAAAACAATGTGTTTTTCTTGGCTATAGCAATATTCACAAAGGGTTCAAGTGTCTTGATGCCAAAGAAGGACGTGTTTATATCTCTCGAGATGTCATCTTTGACGAAACAAATTTTCCCTTTGCCTCGCTCAATCCAAATGCCGGCGTTCCTCTTCGATCTGAAGTCCTTCTTCTTGCAGAAACTGCCCCATCCGAACATCTTGATCATAGGGACGAACATATAGCTAATCCTTTGGTTAATCTTCATAAAAATCCTGTTATAAATTTTGGTGGAAATTCTGTTGTGTGCCATGATTTTATGCAGCAGCAGCAGCAGACAGACGCGGAACACGATGCAGATTCAGGTGCTGCGCCAGATCCAGCCAGCGGCGATCACCGAGAAGATTTTCTCTCGCCTTCCGTGCCGGATAGCGGGATCCGTACTGCATCTGCCTCGGGAGCGGATCGACCTAGCCTTGCCACAACGCGTGTCTCCTCGCGGGCTCGAGGGCGTGGGCACTGTGGCGCACTCAGGGTCAGGTGGACCCGCAAGCAGTGAGGCGCCGCTCTCCACCCACCAAGTGGTGCGGTCTCCTCCACACGGCCGCGCGGGCTAATCCGGTGCATCGCTGGCGGGCGACAGCATGCACCTCAGATCTGCTGCTGTCTGGCCAGGCGTGTCCCATGCAGGTGCTAGCGATGGCGACAGGATCCCCCTTGGATCTAGTGCGGCTGGGTCAGGCTCAGATGGAGCGACCGGATCCTCTGTGCAGCCATCTTCTGCAACAATTCCTGTGTCTCCACCATGAACGAGATCTCAACATGGTATCTTAAAACGAATAGTACGTACGGATGGTACGGTACAGTATGACAAGGGGCGGCGTTTTGTTGGTCTTGCTGTCACAGGAGATCCGAACACTTTGGTAGAGGCATTAGAGAATAAAAATTGGAAGAATGCAATGAATGAGGAATATAATGCTCTTACGAAAAAATAGAACATGGCATCTAGTTGTTGGAAATATGCCCTAGAGGCAATAATAAAATGGTTATTATTATATTTCTTTGTTCATGATAATTGTCTGTTATTCATGCTATAACTGTGTTATCCGGAAATCGTAATACACGTGTGAATACATGGACAACAACATGTCCCTAGTAAGCCTCTAGTTGACTAGCTCGTTGATCAACAGATAGTCATGGTTTCCTGACTATGGACATTGGATGTCATTGATAACGGGATCACATCATTAGGAGAATGATGTGATGGACAAGACCCAATACTAAGCATAGCACAAAGATCGTGTAGTTCGTTTCGCTAGAGCTTTTCCAAATGTCAAGTATCATTTCCTTAGACCATAAGATTGTGCAACTCCCGGATACCGTAGGAGTGCTTTGGGTGTACCAAACGTCACAACGTAACTGGATGACTATAAAGGTGCACTACGGGTATCTCTGAAAGTGTCTGTTGGGTTGGCACGAATCGAGACTGAGATTTGTCACTCCGTATGACGGAGAGGTATCTCTGGGCCCACTCGGTAATGCATCATCATAATGAGCTCAATGTGACCAAGTGTCTGGTCACGGGATCATGCATTACGGTACGAGTAAAGTGACTTGCCGGTAACGAGATTGAATGAGGTATTGGGATACCGACGATCGAGTCTCGGGCAAGTAACGTACCGATTGACAAAGGGAATTGTATACGGGGTTGATTGAATCCTCAACATCATGGTTCATCCGATGAGATCATCGAGGAGCATGTGGGAGCCAACATGGGTATCCAGATCCCGCTGTTGGTTATTGACCGGAGAGGCGTCTCGGTCATGTCTGCATGTCTCCCGAACCCGTAGGGTCTACACACTTAAGGTTCGGTGACGCTAGGGTTGTAGAGATATGAGTATGCAGTAACCCGAAAGTTGTTCGGAGTCCCGGATGAGATAACGGACGTCACGAGGAGTTCCGGAATGGTCCGGAGGTGAAGAATTATATATAGGAAGTCAAGCTTCGGCCATCGGGAAAGTTTCGGGGTCACTGGTATTGTACCGGGACCACCGAAAGGGTCCCGGGGGTCCACTGGGTGGGGCCACCTATCCCGAAGGGCCCCATGGGCTGAAGTGGCATGGGAACCAGACCCTGGTGGGCTGGTGCGCCCCACCCAAGGGCCCAAGGCGCCTAGGGTTGGAAACCCTAGGGGACCGTTGCCCCCCCCCCCCCCGAGGGGGCATGCCCCCCCTAGTTGGAAACCCTAAGGGGGCCGTTGCCCCGGGGGCTGCCGCCGCCCCTCTAGATGGGATCTCCAAGGGGGGCATGCGCCCCCCTAGCCCCTATATATAGTGGAGGGGAGGGAGGGCAGCCGCACCCTAAGCCTTGGCGCCTCCCTCTCCCTCCCGTGACACCTCTTCCTCCTCCAGTAGCGCTTGGCGAAGCCCTGCTGGAATCCCGCTGCTTCCACCACCATGCCGTCGTGCTGCTGGATCTCCATCAACCTCTCCTTCCCCCTTGCTGGATCAAGGAGGAGACGTCTTCCCAACCGTACGTGTGTTGAACACGGAGGTGCCGTTCGTTCGGCGCTCGGTCATCGGTGATTTGGATCACGACGAGTACGACTCCATCAACCCCGTTCTCTTGAACGCTTCTGCTCGCGATCTACAAGGGTATGTAGATGTACTCCTCTCTCTCGTTGCTAGATGAACTCATAGATTGATCTTGGTGAAAGCGTAGGAAATTTTTTATTTTTTGCAACGTTCCCCAACAGTGGCATCATGAGCTAGGTCTATGCGTAGTTCTCTTTGCACGAGTAGAACACAATTTGTTGTGGGCGTAGATGTTGTCAACTTTCTTGCCACTACTAGTCTTATTTTGCTTCAGCGGTATTGTGGGATGAAGCGGCCCGGACCGACCTTACACGTACGCTTACGTGAGACAGGTTCCACCGACTGACATGCACTAGTTGCATAAGGTGGCTAGCGGGTGTCTGTCTCTCCCACTTTAGTTGGAGCGGATTCGATGAAAAGGGTCCTTATGAAGGGTAAATAGAAGTTGGCAAATCACGTTGTGGCTTTAACGTAGGTAAGAAAACGTTCTTTCTAGATCACCTATAGAAGCCACGTAAAAACTTGCAACAACAATTAGAGGACGTCTAACTTGTTTTTAGAGCAAGTGTCTTGTGATGTGATATGGCCAAAGTTGTGATGAATGATGAATGATATATATGTGATTTATGAGATCATGTTCTTGTAATAGGAATCACGACTTGCATGTCGTTGAGTATGACAACCGGCAGGAGCCATAGGAGTTGTCTTTATTTTTTGTATGACCTGCGTGTCATTGAAGAACGCCATGTAAATTACTTTACTTTATTGCTAAACGCGTTAGCCATAGAAGTAGAAGTAGTCATTGGCGTGACAACTTTATGAAGACACAATGATGGAGATCATGATGATGGAGATCATGGTGTCATGCCGGTGACGAAGATGATCATGGAGCCCCGAAGATGGAGATCAAAGGAGCTATATGATATTGGCCATATCATGTCACTATTATGATTGCATGTGATGTTTATCATGTTTTTCATCTTGTTTACTTAGAACAACGGTAGTAAGTAAGATGATCCCTCATATTAATTTCAAGAAAAGTGTTCCCCCTAACTGTGCGCCGTTGTGAAGGTTCGTTGTTTCGAAGCACCACGTGATGATCGGGTGTAATAGATCCTAACGTTCGAATACAACGGGTGTAAGCCAGATTTACACACGCAATACACTTAGGTTAACTTGACGAGCCTAGCATGTACAGACATGGCCTCGGAACACGGAAGACCGAAAGGTCGAGCATGAGTCGTATAGTAGATATGATCAACATGAAGATGTTCACCGATGTTAGCTAGTCCGTCTCACGGGATGATCGGACACGGCCTAGTTGACTCGGATCATGTTTCACTTAGATGACTAGAGGGATGTCTGTCTAAGTGGGAGTTCATTAAATAATTTGATTAGATGAACTTAATTATCATGAACTTAGTCTAAAATCTTTACAATATGTCTTGTAGATCAAATGGCCAACGCTCATGTCCACCTAAACTTCAACGCATTCCTAGAGAAAACCAAGCTGAAAGACGATGGCAGCAACTATACGGACTGGGTCCGGAACCTGAGGATCATCCTCATAGCTGCCAAGAAAAACTATGTCCTAGAAGCACAGCTAGGTGAAGCACCAATCCCAAAGAACCAAGACGTTATGAACGCTTGGCAGTCTCGTGCTGATGATTACTCCCTCGTTCAGTGCGGCATGCTTTACAGCTTATAACCGGGGCTCCAAAAGCATTTTGAGCAACACGGAGCATATGAGATGTTCGAGGAGCTGAAAATGGTTTTCCAAGCTCATGCCCGGGTCGAGAGATATGAAGTCTCCGACAAGTTCTTTAGCTGTAAGATGGAGGAAAACAGTTCTGTTAGTGAGCACATACTCAAGATGTCCGGGTTGCACAACAGCTTGACTCGGATATTTGCTTGAAATATTAACTTCAATTCCTAGAACATCTCATATGGTCCATGACGTTCAAAACGTCTTTGAAGTCCCGATTCTTAAGCTGTTAAGCATGGTGCACTAAACTATCAAGTAGTCATCATTTTGAGCTAGCCAAACGTTCATAACGTCTGCATCTGCTCCTGCAATAGGTTTGTCACCTAGCGGTGCATCAAGGGCATAATTTTTCTATGCAACAATGAGAATAAACCTCTGATCACGGATCCAATCTGCATCATTGCTACTAACATTTTTCAACACAATTTTCTCTATGAACATATCAAAATAAACATATGAAAGCAATAATGCGAGCTATTGATCTACAACAAACATAGACAAGCAAAATACTATCAGGTACTAAGTTCATGATAAATTTAAGTTCAATTAATCATATTACTTAAGAACTCCCACTTAGACAGACATCTCTCTAGTCATCTAAGTGATCACGTGATCCAAATCAACCAAACCATGTCCAATCATCACGTGAGATGGAGTAGTTTTCAATGGTGAACATCACTATGTTGATCATATCTACTATATGATTCACGTTCGACCTTTTGGTCTCCGTGTTCCGAGGCCTATCTGTATATGCTAGGCTCGTCAAGTTTAACCTGAGTATTCCATGTGTGCGACTGTTTTGCACCCGTTGTACTTGAACGTAGATCCTATCACACCCGATCATCACGTGGTGTCTCAGCACGAAGAACTTTCGCAACGGTGCATACTCAGGGAGAACACTTCTTCATAATTTAGTGAGAGATCATCTTAAAATGCTACCGTCAATTAAAGCAAGATAAGATGCATAAAGGATAAACATCACATGCAATCAATATAAGTGATATGATATGGCCATCATCATCTTGTGCTTGTGATCTCCATCGCCGAAGCACCGTCGTGATCACTATCGTCACCGGCGCGACACCTTGATCTCCATCGTAGCATCGTTGTCGTTACGCCATCTATTGCTTCTACGACTATCGCTACCGCTTAGTGATAAAGTAAAGCAATTACAGGGCGTTTGCATTTCATACAATAAAGCGACAACCATATGGCTCCTGCCAGTTGCCGATAACTCGGCTACAAGACATGATCATCTCATACAATAAAATATAGCATCATGTCTTGACCATATCACATCACAACATGCCCTGCAAAAACAAGTTAGACGTCCTCTACTTTGTTGTTGCAAATTTTACGTGGCTGCTACGGGCTGAGCAAGAACCATTCTTACCTACGCATCAAAACCACAACGATAGTTCGTCAAGTTAGTGCTGTTTTAACCTTCGCAAGGACCGGGCGTAGCCACACTCGGTTCAACTAAAGTGAGAGAGACAGACACCTGCCAGTCACCTTTAAGCAATGAGTGCTCGTAGCGGTGAAACCAGTCTCGCGTAAGCGTACGTGTAATGTCGGTCCGGGCCGCTTCATCTCACAATGCCGCTGAACCAAAGTACGACATGCTGGTAAGCAGTATGACTTATATCGCCCACAACTCACTTATGTTCTACTCGTGCATATGACATCTACGCATAAAACCAGGCTCGGATGCCACTGTTGGGGAACGTAGTAATTTCAAAAAAATTCCTACGCACACGCAAGATCATGGAGATGCATAGCAACGAGAGGGGAGAGTGTTGTCCACGTACCCTCGTAGACCGAAAGTGGAAGCATTATGACAACACGGTTGATGTAGTCGTATGTCTTCACGATCCGACCGATCCAAGCACCGAACGTACGGCACCTCCGAGTTCAGCACACGTTCAGCTCGATGACGATCCCCGGACTCTGATCCAGCAGGGTGTCGGGGATGAGTTCCGTCAGCACGACGGCGTGGTGACGATGATGATGTTCTACCGATGCAGGGCTTCGCCTAAGCACCGCAACGATATGACCGAGGTGGAATATGGTGGAGGGGGGCACCGCACACGACTAAGGAACGATAACAATGATCAACTTGTGTGTCTATGGGGTGCCCCCTTCCTCCGTATATAAAGGGGGGAGGAGGAGAGGGCCGGCCTAGGGGAGGAGGCGCGCCCAAGGGGGGCAATCCTACTCCAAGTAGGATTCCCCCCTCTTTCCTATTCCAAGTAGGAGAGGGGAAGGAAGGGAAGGAGAAGGAGAAGGAAGGAGAGGGAGGAAAAGGAGGAAAGGGGGGCCGGCCCCCTAGTCCAATTCGGTTTGGGCTAGGGGGGGCGCGCGCCCTGCCTCCTTTCTTCCACCACTTGGCCCATGAGGCCCATTACTTCTTCCTCGTATTCCCGTAACTCCCCGATACCCCCGAACCCGAATCACTCGGAACCCTTCCGATGTTCGAATATAGTCGTCCAATATATCGATCTTTACGTCTCGACCATTTCGAGACTCCTCGTCATGTCCCCGATCTCATCCGGGACGCAGAACTCCTTCGGTACATCAAAACTCATAAACTCGTAATATAATTGCCATCGAAACCTTAAGCGTGCGGACCCTACGGGTTCGAGAACAATGTAGACATGACCGAGAAACGTCTCCGGTCAATAACCAATAGCGGAACCTGGATGCTCATATTGGCTCCTACATATTCTACGAAGATCTTTATCGGTCAAACCGCATAACAACATACGTTGTTCCCTTTGTCATCGGTATGTTACTTACCCGAGATTCGATCGTCGGTATCTCAATACCTAGTTCAATCTCGTTACCGGCAAGTCTCTTTACTCGTTATGTAATGCATCATCCCACAACTAACTCATTAGCTACATTGCTTGCAAGGCTTATAGTGATGTGCATTACCGAGAGGGCCCAGAGATACCTCTCCGACAATCGGAGTGACAAATCCTAATCTCGAAATACGCCAACTCAACATGTACCTTCGGAGACACCTGTAGAGCTCCTTTATAATCACCCAGTTACGTTGTGACGTTTGGTAGCACACAAAGTGTTCCTCCGATAAACGGGAGTTGCATAATCTCATAGTCATAGGAACATGTATAAGTCATCAAGAAAGCAATAGCAACATACTAAACGATCAAGTGGTAAGCTAACGGAATGGGTCAAGTCAATCACATCATTCTCCTAATGATGTGATCCCGTTAATCAAATGACAACTCATGTCTATGGTTAGGAAACTTAACCATCTTTGATTAACGAGCTAGTCAAGTAGAGGCATACTAGTGACACTATGTTTGTCTATGTATTCACACATGTATTATGCTTCCGGTTAATACAATTCTAGCATGAATAATAAACATTTATCATGAAATAAGGAAATAAATAATAACTTTATTATTGCCTCTAGGGCATATTTCCTTCACCTGCCCAAGATTCAATCAATAAAAAAACTAGTTTCATCGATGATTTCAGCAAATTCACATGGATGTATATCCTGAAACATAGATTAGAAGTTTTCAAAGTGTTTCATGAGTTTCAAGCACTAGTTGAACAACTTTTTGATCACAAGATTATCACCATGCAAACAGATTGGGGCGGTGAGTATGAGCGCCTCAACTCTTTTTTTCGTCAAGTAGGGATTACACATCATGTGTCATGCCCGCATGCCCACCAATAGAATGGGTCAGCTGAGAGAAAACACAGGCACATTGTAGATGTGGGCCTCTCGCTTTTAGCTCATGCTTCCATGCCCTTAAAATTTTGGGATGAAGCTTTTCTAGCCGCCACTTATCTTATCAATCACACTCCTAGCAAAGTGATCGATCTGGATACTCCCTTGGAAAAATTGTTCCATGGAAAACCCAACTACCAGGCCCTACGCACCTTTGGTTGTGCATGGTGGCCGAATCTTCGACCCTTTCGTGCTAAGAAGCTAGAACTCCGTTGAAAACAATGTGTTTTTCTTGGCTATAGCAATATTCACAAAGGGTTCAAGTGTCTTGATGCCAAAGAAGGACGTGTTTATATCTCTCGAGATGTCATCTTTGACGAAACAAATTTTCCCTTTGCCTCGCTCAATCCAAATGCCGGCGTTCCTCTTCGATCTGAAGTCCTTCTTCTTGCAGAAACTGCCCCATCCGAACATCTTGATCATAGGTATGAACATATAGCTAATCCTTTGGTTAATCTTCATAATAATCCTGTTATAAATTTTGGTGGAAATTCTGTTGTGTGCCATGATTTTATGCAGCAGCAGCAGCAGCAGACAGACGCGGAACATGGTGCAGATTCAGGTGCTGCGCCAGATCCAGCCAGCGGCGATCGCCGAGAAGATTTTCTCTCTCCTACCGCGCCGGACAGCGGGATCCGTACTGCATCTGCCTCGGGAGCGGATCGACCCAGCCTTGCCACAATGCGTGTCTCCTCGCGGGCTCGAGGGCATGGGCACTGTGGCGCACTCAGGGTCAGGTGGACCCGCAAGCAGTGAGGCGCCGCTCTCCACCCGCCAAGTGGTGCGGTCTCCTTCACACGGCCGCGCGGGCCAATTCGGTGCATCGCTGGCGGGCGACAGCATCCGCCTCGGATCTGCTGCTGTCTGGCCAGGCGTGTCCCACGCGGGCGCTAGCGATGGCGACAGGATCCCCCTTGGATCTAGTGCGGCTGGGTCAGGCTCAGATGGAGCGACCGGATCCTCTGTGCGGCCATCTTCTGCAATGATTCCTGTGTCTCCACCATGAGCGAGATCTCAACATGGTATCTTAAAACGAATAGTGCGTACGGATGGTACGGTACGGTATGACAAGGGGCGGCGTTTTGTTGGTCTTGCTGTCACAGGAGAGCCGAACACTTTGGTAGAGGCATTAGAGAATAAAAATTGGAAGAATGCAATGAATGAGGAATATAATGCTCTTACGAAAAAATAGAACATGGCATCTAGTTCCTCCAGCAAAGGGGAGAAATTTAATTGACTGTAAGTGGGTCTATAGAATTAAAAGGAAGGCAAATGGAGAAATAGACAGATATAAGGCTAGACTAGTTGCAAAGGGCTTTAAACAAAGATGGTATAGATTATGAGGATACCTTTAGCCCTGTTGTCGGTGTCAAAACCGGCGGATCTCAGGTAGGGGGTCCCGAACTGTGCGTCTAGGCGGATGGTAACAGGAGACAAGGGACACGATGTTTTACCCAGGTTTGGGCCCTCTTGATGGAGGTAAAACCCTACGTCCTGCTTGATTAATATTGATGATATGGGTAGTACAAGAGTGGATCTACCACGAGATCAAGGAGGCTAAACCCTAGAAGCTAGCCTATGGTATGATTGTTGTAATGGATGTTGTCCTACGGACTAAACCCCTCCGGTTTATATAGACACCGGAGAGGGCTAGGGTTACATAGAGTCGGTTACAATGGTAGGAGATCTACATATCCGTATCACCAAGCTTGCCTTCCACGCCAAGGAAAGTCCCATCCGGACACGGGACGGAGTCTTCAATCTTGTATCATCGTAGTCTTGGAGTCCGCCGGACGATGATAGTCCGGCTGTCCGGACACCCCCTAGTCCAGGACTCCCTCAGTAGCCCCTGAACCTAGCTTCAATGACGATGAGTCCGGCGCGCATAATGTTCGGCATTGCAAGGCGGGTTCCTCCTTTGAATAATCTAGAGAAGATTGTGAACACCAGGATAGTGTCCGACTCTGCAAAATAAATTCCATGTTCCACCGTAGAGAGAATAATATATACACCAGTTCAATCTGCTGACGTATTTTGCGGCATGACGTCACACCACTACCAAGTCTTTACTTGAATCGTTTTTTATTATACCGTCTCAGCGCGTTTAGCGAAGCAGTTTCCTTGGCACGTCTTGTCGAAGCAGAGACCGTGTTCCCCTTATTCCGGGATTCTCATCAATACGAACGTGGGTAACCCAACCGCGCCCATCGCCACGCCTCCTCTATCGAAGGCGAGTCCTGAACGGTCACGGAGACGGCTCTTGGTATTCTCCCTCTTTATAATTGGACCAAGGCTCATTCCTTTTCTTCAATCTTCCATCGAATCTTCTCCTTGCTCCAAGTTCCAACACCCAGAGCCCCAGATTCGGGCGCTTCGTACCTTCAACAATGTCCGGCTCCGACCTTCAGGGCCGGTGGATGCCCTCCTCCGTTACGGAGGAGGACGTGCTAAAGCTGCGAGAAGCCAAGTACCTGTCCTACGAGATTTCGCACAGGTTGCCCGCCGAAGGGCAGGCCATCCCCACCCCCGAGCCCGGCGAGTATGTCGTCTTTGTATCCCACCTCCGTCGGGGTTTAGGCTTCCCGACGGTTCCTTTTGTGAGAGGGCTCATGTTTTACTATGGGTTGGAATTCCACGACTTGGCTCCGGAGTCTATCCTCCATATCTCTGCATTCATCGTCGTCTACGAAGCCTTCCTCCGCGTCACCCCCCACTTCGGCCTATGGCTGAAGACCTTCAATGTGGAGCCGAAGATGATCGGGGGGCATCAAGCAGAGTGCGGCGGGGCGGCCGTATGCAGGAGGGCCGATGCCCCGTGGCCCGAGGGCTCCTTCCAAGAGGAGCTCGGCTTGTGGCAGCAGGAGTGGTTCTATATCACCGCTCCAAAGGGCAGCAGGCAGAAGCCGCCGCCTCCATTCCGCTCGGGACCTCCACGACGGTTGATGTCGTGGGTCAACCAAGGGCTCAATTGGGGGCCGTCAAAAGACGTGCCCCTATTGCAGGGCCGGATTCGAGACCTCCAAGCGAGGGAGATTGATCTGGTCGTGGTGGTGCAGGTCATGCTAATTAGGCGTCTCCTGCCCTGCAAACGCCGTCCTCTCCGGCTATGGGAGTTCAATCCGGAGGGACCACGGATTCTCCAACACTTCATGGGTACGACGCCCGTGGAGATGTACAAGTTGTTCTTCGGATCACAGGAGGTGTGTCCGAAATTGACCGAGGATGCCGACCTAAGCTGCAATCGCCCGGATACTCAAGTAAGTAGCTCAGTGTTCGGACGTACCATTTGTTTGCCTTTCTACAATTCGCCTTTTAACCTGTTATCCTTCAACAGGAGTGGATAGCGCAAGCAAAGCTGATACGGTGTCCGGCCCCCCTCCCAGAGACCGCGCCGGAGCCCGTGCTGGTCAGAATGTTGGAGGTTGCGCCTTCTGAAGAAGGCGAAGGGGAAAACAGAGGAGCTACCGCCTCGCCCAAGGGGGCGCTTGAAGAAGGGGGGATCGAGAATCCCTCCCTCCAGGGGAGAAGAGGACCGCCTCCGAAGACCCGGAGGCCAAAGCCCCTAAGCAGGGGAAGAAATCTTCACCAGAGGGTCCTGCGTCCGGGGAGGCCCCGGCCGCACAGTCTTCTCTAAAGAATCAGCCCTCCAGCGAGCCGTGAGTAAAAAAGAGGGAGTTTGTTAATAAGAAACATCCCTATTTGTGCTTCTGAGGATAACCAAAAATTTTACCTTGTAGTTCGGACCCGCGACCTTCTCAGATGAGCTCGTCTTCGGGGGATCTTCGTCCGGAGATGATGGAGAGCGAGACGCCTCCGTCTGTTGCGCCGTCGGATAGGGTAGACGAGCCTGAAGTGTCATCACGGAGGGTATCCCCGAGCCCGGCAGAGCCAAAGAGTTCGGCGCCGACTAGTGTTCGGCCGGGGGAGCTGAAGGATCTGCTTGAGAGGGCGTCCATCTCAGAAGATCACTGTGCATTGATGAGTACGGTGATTGGAAAGATTTCGTCCGCCGAAAACGGATTGCATAATGCCGTCAGGAGTTTGCTGGCGGGTTTTGAGGTACGTAAAAACGATGCGCCTTTTTGACAGTTTTGCACATGAAAGTGCGCCCTGTATAGATAGTAGCCCCTGAGACTCGGTAGGTTGTCGAAAGCGACAGCGCGCCGAGGATCAAAATCGCAGGTATTGAGTGTCGCCTTTCCTATGCAGGTGGCGGATAGTCCGGGGGCTAGCCGGACTGATGGAGTTGCTGAATTAATGCGGCAACTCGATGTGGCGGATGAAGACATCGCGCTAGTCAACAAGCATCTTGATGAGTCGCAAGGTAAATTGAGTCTCCGCAGTCACCTATTAAGGGAGCTAAAGCCCACCTCTTACAATATTTATGCTTGACGCAGATGGTGTTGCTGCTGTGGAGAGCCTTCGGGCAGAACTTGCTCAAGCCACGGAGCAAGCCAGAAGGAGTGATGCGGCTGCCTCGAGGGCGGCCGAGGAGTTAGAAGCCGAAAGGGCTGCATACTACCGAAGCAGAGAAGAGATGGCCGAATTGGCCGTTAAATTGAAGGATGCTACCGACCGCAATGAGGCTCTTGAAAAGGAGTGCCTATTGGAGCGAGAAGACCTGGGGAAGGCCACCGCCGAAGCCAAGGATGCCCGTTCTGCAATGCGGGCTATGAAGGAGGAGCTGCGTCAGGCCGGAGACATTGTGGCTGGCAAGCCTTTTCTGCTACGCTGCAGGTTTACGGATCCAAAGTATGCCCAACTTGGCCAGCTGTGGGGTCCGGAGGATCCATATATGGACTTAGCGGCGAGTGCGGCGGATGTCGTTGTGCACTTCCGAAGTCAGAAGGATCACAAGACGGAAGAGCTATTTTGGTCTCAATTCCATAGTCCGGATCGTTCACTTCCGCTGACCGATCGGTTGGCCGAATGGGCTGAGCTGAATAGGTTGTCCGGACTTGCCATGACGGATATCGTGACTCATGTCTGGCCGGAGAGGCCCAAGCCGACGAGCTATTTTGGTTTATTGCAGGAGTTTCTTGGGGCGGTGCCGCATATCAAGGAGATGAAGCGGTCGGCCTGCATAGAGGGTGCGCGGATGGCCCTTGTCCGTGTGAAGACACATTGGACAGAGATGGATGCCACCGCTGTTGCAACCCAGGGTTCGGACGAAAGCCGGTTACCCGCCGAGCACTATTTTGGGGAAGTTATGCGTGGTGCTCGTGTAATAGAGTCGCAGTGCTCGAAAAATGTCACGTTCAAATGAACATTTTATTTTGTAAAACAATGGTTATGATGTAATCGCTTTTTATACTTGTGCGTTCCAAGTATTGAAATATCTCCTATGCGGCCATTTATGTATACGTGTGTATAACCTGAAAGATGGCAGTCTTCGGCTTCAGCCCCACGCACAAGGTGCGGGGGTGTTCGCAAAAAATAGCGCATTTTCACACTTAATCCGACGTCTCGGTCCTGTTGAGGAGGTGGTAGCGTAGCAAATGAGGCAACCGGACTATGATGCTTAATCACTTTCACTTAGCCATTGGAGTTCGAGGGTGGGGCTACGATATAGCCCCTGGGGGCACCGCGCTCTCCGAATTCGGGGCGCGTGTGTGCCTGACCGGGAAACGGTCCTTCGTCAAAGCGGAGGAATTCTAAACATTCCGGTGGTCGATCGAGTGGTTGACCAGTCTCTCGCTGTATCATGACAGTCAGTTTTCGGCTTTCTCTACTGAGGTGCTCGCCCAGCCGAACTGGGGCACAATCGCAGTAGTTCTCCTGGTGCCGCGTTAGCCGATGATGCGGAACGTAAGGCAGCAAAACACAGGAGCCGGGAAAACCCAACATTTGACCAAAGACATGATTCGGAGCTGATGCATATAAGGCCTAACTCGAGACGCCGAACACTCCCTAAGGTGTTCGGTCTTTATAATAATGGGCAGAACAATGCCCTAAGCCCCTAGTGTCCAGGTACGGCCAAGGTCCTCTAACGCGGCCGATGCCAAAACGTCAGGCTCCACTCTGGTTATAATGAGAAACCAAGGGATTATAGCAACAAGAGATAGTAAAAAAGGTTTACGCAGGGTCTTAATCTGAAAAGAATCCTTGCGACGGGTCCCTACTGCACGTCTGCGCCTGTGTCTCCGTTGTGTCGTTATCCTGGACGGGTGTGCATGTTGTTCATCTGTAAAAAGAGAGGAACTTAGTTTGAAAGGAAATCGTGCGAAAAAAGTATATGAAAAATATTAATAAGTAAAGCGGAGTCTATATTAGCTCATTGTTGCTTATACCCACAGCCCCTTGTGAAGGGGTGTGCGGCTAGGGAGCCCCTAGCTTATTTATGCCGGACTCGTCTAGCCGTGTCCGGGGTCTTTAAATGACCCTCGCAATGAAATGATGCCACGTGGACCGGGCATTTTAAGTGTAAGAGATGCGTAATGTGGTATGGCATTGGAGCGGACAAAATCTTCACGTCCCAATAGTGCTTGATAGCTACTTTTGAACGGGGCGACATGAAAGATTAGTTTTTCGCGTCGGAAGTTGTTCGGTGACCCGAACACAACTTCTAGTAATAAGGAGCCTGTGCACTTGGCGTAAGGGCCTGGCGTCACTCCTTTAAAGGAAGTGCGGCTATGTCGAATTTTAGTAAGGTCTATCCCCAACTTGCGGATTGTGTTTGGATATAGCAGGTTTAAATCGCTGCCTCCGTCCATCAGGACTTGTGTAAATTGAAGCCCGTCGATTATAGGATCCAATATCAGAGCAGTCCATCCTGCATTTCGAACACTTCTGGAATAATCCAGGTGGTCAAAAGTGATTGGTTTTGACATCCAATCTCGAGGTTCCGCTGGGGTGGACCGTGCGAGACCCATCTTAGCGGGTGCCGCATTGTTTTTCCGTATTATCACATGAAGTGAGTTTACTGCTTTGACTTCTTGTGGGAAAGTATTTTGTTTTCCGGTGCTCTGCTGGTGGGGTTTATCATCATCCTCGCTTGATGCGTCGAGCCCCTTGTGTTCGGCGTTGGGTCGGCCGGACTGTTTGAGAACCCAACAATCTCGGTGGGTGTGGTTTGCAGGCCTTCCGGGGGTACTGTGGATTTGACATATCCGATCCAAAATTTTGTTTAAATTGGATAGCTCATCACTGTTATCCTTAAGAGGCAGTGTTTTGTTGTTTGACCGCGAGCTTTTGAATCCGGCGTTGACCGCCGTATTCTTTGGGCTTTTTTCTTTATTCTGGCGCTGATCCTTTCTGCGCCGTGATTTTCCGTTTCCATCTCTAATCTCGGATGTACTCGGGTCGCTGGTGCTGCATCTTGCTAGCCAGCTATCTTCCCCCGCGCAAAAGCGGGTCATGAGGCTTGTTAGCGCAGACATTGTCCTCGGCTTCTCTTGGCCGAGGTGTCTGGCGAGCCATTCGTCTCGGACGTTGTGTTTGAAAGCTGCTAAGGCTTCGGCGTCCGGACAGTCGACTATTTGGTTCTTTTTAGTAAGGAACCTGTTCCAGAATTTGTGCGCTGACTCTCCGGGCTGTTGAGTTATATGACTTAGATCGTCTGCATCCGGAGGGCGGACATAAGTCCCTTGAAAATTTGCTCTAAACGCGTCCTCAAGCTCTTCCCAACTTCCAACAGTGTTTTCTGGGAGGCTTTTGAGCCAATGCCGAGCTGGCCCTTTGAGCTTGAGGGGTAGGTATTTTATGGCGTGGAGGTCATCTCCTCTAGCCATGTGTATGTGTAGTAGATAATCCTCTATCCAGACTCCAGGGTCTGTTGTTCCGTCGTAAGCCTCTATGTTTATGGGTTTAAACCCTGCTGGGAATTCATGATCCAAAGTCTGTTAGATCGTCGACAGTGGCTACAAAGTGGGTGGTGGGTGGGCTTTGAATTTCTTCGTCGTCCGCATCCCAACCATCCTGGCCATAATCCGGCCAGGGCTCTCCGGATAGCGAGAGATGCTTTAGCGAATTTAGAATGTCGCCAAAGGGCGAGTGCTGAAAGATGTCCGCAGCAGTGAACTCCATGATCGGCGCCCAATCGGATTCGATTGGCAGGGGCGCTGGAGGTTCGGAGTCCGGCAGGGAGTCCGACACCTCGGAGTCACGAGCTTTATAGGGGACAAGGTCAGTGTTCGGCTCCATCGCCGCGGAAGTTGCAGCCCCCGAGGTGGTGTCCAGCCACCGGTCCTCGATCTGGGCGATCGGCTCCGGACTGAGGGCCGGAGTGGATTCGTGTGCGGCCACCAAGGCACTGTCCGGTGGCAGAGCTAAATCATGCCCATCGTGACAGTGCGGCACGCTCGGCTGTGGCTCGAGTCCATCGAAGATCAAGTCCCCGCGGATGTCGGCCGTGAAGTTTAGGCTTCCGAACCTGACTTGACGGCCAGGAGCGTAGCTTTCGATCTGCTCCAGATGGCCAAGTGAATTAGCCCGCAGTGCGAAGCCGCCGAATACAAAGATCTGTCCGAGGAGAAAAGTCTCACCCTGGACGGCGTTGTTGTTGATTGAAGAAGCCATCGAGCCTATCGGTGACGACATAGAGGAACTCTCAATGAAAGCACCGATGTCGGTGTCAAAACCGGTGGATCTCGGGTAGGGGGTCCCGAACTATGCGTCTAGGCGGATGGTAACAGGAGACAAGGGACACGATGTTTTACCCAGGTTCGGGCCCTCTTGATGGAGGTAAAACCCTACGTCCTGCTTGATTAATATTGATGATATGGGTAGTACAAGAGTGGATCTACCACGAGATCAAGGAGGCTAAACCCTAGAAGCTAGCCTATGGTATGATTGTTGTAATGGATGTTGTCCTACGGACTAAACCCCTCCGGTTTATATAGACACCGGAGAGGGCTAGGGTTACACAGAGTCGGTTACAATGGTAGGAGATCTACATATCCGTATCGCCAAGCTTGCCTTCCACGCCAAGGAAAGTCCCATCCGGACACGGGACGGAGTCTTCAATCTTGTATCTTCGTAGTCTTGGAGTCCGGCGGACGATGATAGTCCGGTTGTCCGGACACCCCCTAGTCCAGGACTCCCTCACCTGTTGTGAAAGCAGCTACTGTCAGACTTGTTCTCTCTGTTGCAGTATCAAACAATTGGAGTCTTTATCAATTGAATGTGCAGAATGCGTTCCTTCATGGCGTTCTAGAGGAAGAAGTGTATATGAGACAACCACCTAGGTATGAGGTAAAGGAGAAGTATCATTATGTATGTAAGCTTGATAAGGCTTTATATGGTTTGAAGCAAGCACCTAGAGCATGGTACTCTAGGCTAAGTGAGAAACTCCAAAGACTTGGATTTCACCCATCCAAAGCTGACACATCACTATTCTTCTACAGCAAATGCAAAATCACCATTTTCATGCTAGTATATGTTGATGATATTATTGTTGCAAGCTCATCACAGGATGCAACCAAAGCATTGCTTGAAGATCTAAGGAGAGACTTTGCTCTAAAAGATCTTGGTGATTTACACTACTTCTTGGGAATAGAAGTAAAGAAGGTTAAAGATGGCATAGTCTTGAGTCAAGAAAAGTATGTGTCAGATGTGTTAGAATGAGCAGGTATGATGAATTGCAAGGTTTCAAATATGCGTCTCTCAACTTCCAAAAAATTGTCCAAGGAAGAAGGTGAGCCTTTAAGTGCCGAAGAATCTACAAACTATAGAAGTGTTGTAGGTGCCTTGCAATATCTAACACTTACAAGACCTTGTATATCTTTTCCTATCAATAAAGTATGTCAGTTCTTGCATACCCCTACTCTTGCACATTGGACAACAGTAAAGAGGATCTTGAGATGTCTAAGGGGCACTATGAGCACAGGTTTGAAAGTCACAAGGTCAACATCAACTTTGGTGAGTGCATTCTCTGATGCTGATTGGGCATGTTGTCCTGATGATAGAAGATCAACAGGGGGCTTTGCCGTTTTCTTTGGACCAAATCTTATATCATGAAGTGCACGAAAACAAGCTACTGTGTCAAGATCAAGCATAGAAGCTGAGTACCAAGCCTTGGCCAATGCTACGGCAGAATTAATAGGGGTTCAAACCTTGCTAAATGAGCTTCGTGTTAATCACTCTCCTGTCGCACGATTGTGGTGTGATAATATTGGTGCCACATATCTATCAGCAAATCATGTGTTTCATGCCAGAACAAAACACATTGAGGTTGACTATCCTTTTGTGCGAGAGAGGGTAGCCAAGAAGTTGCTTGATATTCGGTTCATTCCCACTAATGATCAAGTTGCAGATGGTTTCACTAAAGCCTTATCATGGCGCAAGTTAGAAGAATTCAAGAACAATCTCAACTTGGTGAAGTTATGATTGAGGGGGTGTGTTAGAATACAATATATGTATATACAGTTGGATATAAAACCGTATATACTCTTTAACTTGCGTGTATTACAATTTTGTAATTTGGTAGTTAGGTTAGTGGCTTCGATCCTTATCTTACGGTTAGCTAACTTGAGGATCAAGCCTAACCTAACTGCCGAATCTTGTAAACCCTAGCCTATGGCTATATATAACACGTAACGCGTCCCTGCTAGGCATACGCTTCACACCATCTTTCAATGCTAAGATATGAATGCCATGTCCATTATTAACAAGCTCTCATCTTTGATATATAGGTTGTTGCCCACATTTAGGGCTTGTTCGGTAGCTCGCCAACTCCTAGCTTCCGCAAATCTGCGAGTGGAGCTGATCTGAACGGCCCAACTCCAAGAAGCTAGCTTCTTGAATCGGAGCAGCGTGCACGTATAAAAACTCGGAGCCGCGATCCAGGAACCGGGAATCCTGGAATTGGCATTCTTTATGAGCAGATGCCATAGCTAAGTGACTCGAGGGGGTCGCGTACCGGTTGCGCCCAGAAACGCAACCAGCGCTCACAGCCGCGTCCGAGTGGGCTGGCCCAAGAACAAAGTGCTGCGCGTAAAAATTACACAGAAAATTGCTAGAGACAGGATTCGAACTAGCGTCGTCGCCCTTCAGTACAGGAAGGGTAACCAGTCAACGACCTATCTGTTACTAGCTCTTTACATCGCAAAACATTTAAGAACTAATGATAAACGCACCATTTATTGCACATTAAATAGTACCATTCAGATTTTTTAATTATTTAAAAACAAGTTCACAGATTTCAAATGAAGATTATGAACATGCCAAAATTTTCACCAAAATGGAAAGAGTTCACGAATTCAAAAGAAGTTAATTTTTTTTAAAAAAATCAATGAAAAAATTGCAAGTTCGAAAACAGTTTATGAATTTGGGAAAAACACAAAAATTGAAAAAATGTTCTGAGTTTGAAAAAAGGTTCAACAGTTTTGGAAAATGTTCATCAATTTTGAAAACAAGTTCAATGAAATTAAAAACATTTATCAAATTTGAAAAAAGTTCATTGAATTTTAAAAAAAGTTCACTGATTTTGAAAAAAGCTCATCAATTTTGAAAATAAGCTCATCAAGTTTAAAAAAGATTCAGCAATTTGAAAAAATAGTTCACGAATTTGAAAAAAGTTCATCAATTTTTGAAAAAGAGTTCATCAAAATTGAAAAACTTTCATCGAATTTGGAAAAAGTTCATTGAAGTCTAAAAAAGTTCACTGGTTTTGAAAATAAGCTCATCAAATTTTAAAACAGATTCATTCATTTGAAAAAATAGTTCACAAATTTGAAAAAAGTTCATCGAATTTGAATAAAAAGTTCATTGAATTTGAAAAATAGTTCATCAAATTTGGAAAAATTCATCAAATTTAAGAATAGTTCACCAATTTTGGAAAATATGTTCATCAAATTTGAAAAAAAGTTCATCGAATTGGAAAAGAAAAAAGAAAAAAGAAATAAAAAGAACAAGAAAAAAGAAAAAAAAGAATAAAAACATATGAAAACTAAACGACGAACTGGGAAAAAACACGATGAAGCTACTAATAAAAGAAAGAAAAAGCATGTTGCACAAGTCGAGGGTTCTTGGTGTAGTGCTTCGCGCTGTTACCTAAGAACGCAGGGATCCCGAGTTCAACTCCTATCTCGACGTCGTTTTTAGCTGTCTTAGAACAGGGAAACAAACGCTACTTGGGCCCGCCCAGCGCGGGGCGCTGCTGGCGCCCGTTTGGGGAATACACGTTAACGGGTGCCTGCAGCGCCAAATAGGATTCGCCTACCGGTTCGCCACTTCTATCTCTTCTGTGCTCATGTGTTCGACTGGGCCCTAGGGCCCACTTACCTGTTGAGCTGACTGGGCTCCAACCCACCCAGGCAGGTTAGCCTGCTGGCGCGTAGGAGAAGCTGGAGTGAGGAACCGAACAAATTTTCATTGATTGCAATCCGTGCAAGAAGCTGGCATTGGGGAATAGAAGCGAGATTTGCGGAGGACATTCGAACAAGCCCTTATTAGTCGGCTAGCTAGAGATGAGTGATCCATGTATGTCTCTTAGGTGTCCACTCTCCCATCTATGTAGAATTTTGTGCAAAAACACACTTTTGATGAGCGACTGGTCCAATGGCACACGCTATTAGCCTATTACACTAAGGCGAGCATTTGGAGGCCGTGTTGCTCCTTCATGTTTGCAGACTAATGTTCGAAAGTAAGATTGGCAAAATGCTTGCAGGGGGCGCCAGCCGTTTAGGACTAGTACAATGTAAAAATTCAACTCTGCCAATTTTGATTGCAATCACCGTGCTTCGAGCATAAATTGATGCAACTTCTTTTCTTTTAAGGAGATAAATTGACGCAACTTGATCCCACCATTGGTACTTTGGCCTGTGAAATCCCTTGTGTGGATAAGTGAGGTGCAGCTTGTGCCATCAGTGATAGGCTCCAACGAGTCACAAAACAAAGGGAAGGAACATTGAAATCGCCGAGTTTTTTTTTTGTTTCTTGTTTGAGGGGTAATTTTTTTTTTTTGACGAAAAGTTTGAAGGGTATGAAAAAGGAGGTGCAGTTTTTCTTAGACAAACTCGCGCCTATTGCAGGCCGTCTATGGGCCCAAATTTGAAGATGGCGGCCCAAAGAAGGAAGAATAAACAGAAAGGGGAGGTCCAGTAAACGTCCCAAGGTTCAGACGAAGTGCCGAGCACGAAACATAGCGGCGCTGCAACCTCTCCGCCCCCACGAAGAGAGAGAAAACCATGGCGGCGGTCGGCGGCGCGGGCAACGGAGCCGGCGAGGAGGCAGGCGGGGCCGAGTTCTACCTGCGGTACTACGTGGGGCACAAGGGCAAGTTCGGGCACGAGTTCCTCGAGTTCGAGTTCCGCCCCGACGGCAAGCTCCGCTACGCCAACAACTCCAACTACAAGAACGACACCATGATCCGCAAGGAGGTCTTCGTCTCCCCCTCCGTGCTCCGCGAGGCCAGGAGGATCATCCAGGACTCGGAGGTTTGTTTGTACCCCGCGTTCCTCCTTTTCTAGTCACGAACAGAGACCTAGGGTTAGGGTTTTGTGCCGACGGTGATGGGCGAATCTCTGCTGGATTGGCAGATAATGAAGGAGGACGACAGCAACTGGCCGGAGCCCGACCGCGTCGGCAGGCAGGAGCTCGAGATTGTCATGGGCAACGAGCACATCTCCTTCACCACCTCCAAGATCGGCTCCCTCGTTGACGTCCAGACCAGCAAGGACCCGGAGGGCCTCCGCATCTTCTACTACCTCGTCCAGGTAATCCATTCACATTCTTTCCCAATCAACGTTAACATGATTTGCGCCATGTCAGCAATGTGGATTCTATGCTTAGGTCAGGTGTGAGCTTTGCTATTGGAATATAGCTTAACTGAACATTGGTCTTATTCACTTGGTCGCATATCCAGAGTCCTTAGTGGTAGCAGAAACTCAATGTTTGTCTAGGGGTATTGATGCTTGGTACAAACTGGGAAGACCTTTTATGGCTTTGCCCATGGGTGACTGAGTCTGAGTATTCCTTGTGCTAAACTCATTTGTAATATACCTGATTTAATAGTAGAATGGAACTTAATTAGCTCAAAGTAATCTACTGACTGTGAGATGGTTATTGCGGTATTGCCATGCCTTCTTGATTTTTGAGATAAATGACCAGTCAATGGTTAACAAGATGTCAAATTGTCTTCTTCGTCATCCTCTATTAACCAAGAAAGAACCAATTTCTTACAAAACGTGCTAATATGATCGATTAATGTTTTATACCCCATAGGAACCTAGCATACCTGATGTCTAAAGGAAGCAAAACAATATATACCACATCACATCCACCTTTTGGTATGTAGTGTTTACAAGCGACTAAGCTAAAAACTCAAAACAAAAGAAGGTCAGCAAATATAACATGACTTCAAGAGGTCAACATCTGTTCTTATTCTGAACCTTTCACTCTACTCGGCACAACCTGTACCTGTAGGGATGTGGTGTAAGGAAGAAAAAACTGAATTATATGGAAACACAAAAAAGAAAATGAACAAGAAAGGATACAAGAGTGGACTGTTCCTCCATAATATCAATATTGTTTCTGGATAGCCATACAACCCACTAGTCTGTGACAGTGCCAGTTAATGATTTCTGTTTTGGATGACCATATACTTCTTTGTCTACACTAGCACTGAGGAAATGTCAGCTCTTCCTGTGGATGATCATATACTTCTTTTGTCTACGTTAGCACCCAAGATCAATGTTCAGGATATCGGTAACTTGTAGCTGCTTGTTCGGGTGAGGAGTAGGGATTAATCGGGGAATTGGCCTATTAACTGAATTTATCGGTAGGTTAATTAGGGCCATATCTATATATCTTAGCTACATAGGAGCATGCAATGTACTTAATGCCTAAATATGCTATTGTGATGCTGCTGCTGCTGCTGGTCTCGAAGATAGGGAGGGGGAGAGGGGGCGGCGACCTGGAGCCGTGCTGCTGGTGGTGGTCACGGAGAGAGGGAGGGGGCGGTGACCTGGAGCTGTGCTGCTGGTGCTGGTCTCGAAGAGAGGGAGGGGGCGGCGAGCTTGAGCAGGAAGAAGCTCGGAGAGGGGCGGCGGCGGCAGCTTCTCCAGACTCCTCCAACGAAGGAACGGGAACGAGGGAACGAAGGAGGGGAGAGTGAGAGAGGGAACAGGCTGTGACCTAAAATACCCAGATCTGGAAAAAGGAGGGAATGGGTCAAAATTTTGGGCCCAAGTTTCTCTCCAGTTAATTGGGCCAATAGGATAAATCGGCCTGACAACTAGTTAACGCCAAGGATAAGCTGTTATCGCATCGGTGACCTACGGAATCAGGATAAACTGGCCGATTAACTTAAATATCGGCTGATATTTTTAACAGTGCCCAAGATATATCAATTCTTCCCATCCTCTTTCAGTTGTACCTCTGTGAGGCTGTCACCATATCGGTTTTTTGGGAACAGTTAAACATATGAAGCACAGATGTAGCTCCCCCCCCCCCCCCCCCCCAAAAAAAAATAAAAATAAAAATTATCTTAAAGTAAGAGCACTCATTACGTACAATAGATAAAGAAATTGCTCTGTTGTTTAATGTGGATTTAAATTTTGCAATTAAGAGATCTGGAACAATGTGGTTTGCTTAGTAGAACTTAAAGGGCTAGCTGTTTTACCAAGCATATTTTGTGGTATGGTTTCTTATTAACTGTCAATAATCTGCATCTTTGTTAGCCTTTTTGGTTGCTCTGTTAATCAACATCAACACATTTGTAATATATCTCCTGCTTTCACTACCTGAGATCTTGAAAACTATGTGTGGACGGTGTGAAACAAAGATGGAGGTTTTGGGTTTTTACTAATAATATCAGTAGCCGTTTTGAACACAATCAGTTTAGAGTTCCTAACCAGACCGACTATTCTAGATGTAAACACAGAAAACATGGTAGTGCTATACATCAGTATAATCCATGGATGCATCAGGGTCCCTTAGAGATTTTGCAAGTTCTGTACGGTTTACACCTTATAATAGACTTGACTGAGTTCATAATATGGTTAAAAAAGTTGTTCGAGTCTGAGGTCGGTTAGGTGGTCACCTCTGGCCTTTAGCTACCTGCTCTGAAGCTTGCTTTCCTATCTGTTGCCCAGTATGGGTTGTAATAACTAGCTATGATGCTAATTTCTTTTGTTTTCTGTGCTTCATTTCTAAACTGGTAACCTCAGCATATTTGCTTTCTCTATAAAGTTGGGCCTTAGAGGCCTTCTGTCTAAAAAAAATAACAGGAGAAAAATTATAGTTTGTTGCATGTTCTATTTTACTATTTTTGGGGACCTATTGTTTAGTGAATTAGGTGATGTACTTGCATCTCAAGTTGACAGTATGATACCATATGGAAAAACTGAAAACCTTCTATGTGATGGGGTGTGTTAGTGGAAAGAGATAACATGTTCATTTTGCCTTATTTCTGGACATTCTTAAATTGGTTCTTCTACCTAATGAAAATATCCAAACTCTTCTGTACCATAGATTTATCATTACATCCTTAGTCTTCTGTTAGGTTTCCTTAGTGGACAACTGTCATGAGCGACCATGTGTTAATAATTTCCTAGGCACATTAAGGAACTGTTAGTGGCATGTGCATTATAGTTAAAAAGTTTAAAGTGGGGCACAAAACCACATAATTAGCTGCTGCTCTTAACCCCACCAAGGCAAATGGACTAATTAGTTTAAACTGTTCTGAGGATAACTAGTATTTTGTTTTTTCACAATACTGTATGCCTGTAACTGAAAACTATTCCTAATGTTTGTGGATGTTTTTGTTTGCAGGATCTTAAATGTTTCGTGTTTTCACTTATCAACCTCCACTTTAAGATCAAGCCTATTCAACTTTGAGCTCTGTTTGGTTCTCCCGGTTGTGTTGTGGTACTGCAAGTGTTAGAGAATTCTGTACTTATGTAATACGCAATGAGTTGCTCCTGGTGCGGTTTTGGTATGCGTTGAACACTGTGGGTGATCCCTTTTGGCATCGCCTGAGGTTGTTGGATTGTGCAAACTTCGAGTGCCCATTGATATTTATATGCATGTTTGTTTTGCAGTCTTGTGCCTTCTTTTTTTTTTTATCAGTGCAGCAGCACCTTGTACCACTTTTTATTGTTTATGAACAAAGGCCTCCTGCTGCCTTCTTGACTGTCCATCACTAGTTTGCTGATCCATCAGGTCATGCACGGCTTCGATCAGGATAGATCTTTTGATTTTTGACATTTCTTTCATGAATCATGAGTTTTGCACTTGTGCTAGCAAAACTGACAAACAAAAGAGATCCCCAAGTAGCATTGGCGATAAAGCTTTTGGCATCTACAGATTCTTTAATGAGTTGTGCACCTGTGCTGGCAAAACTGACTAGTAAAAGATACCCAAGGTGATTAAAGGCTCCTTTTGGTTCCTTTATTTTGCAAAGCGGAATAGTGTGATTAAAGGCTCGATTGGGCCTATGGAACTTCATCTTTAGCCTGTGATTAAAGGCTCCATCTTTAGTGTGGATTAGTGGCATCTATGGAGCACTGTTTGGTGGCCAGCAAGCCTTCTTTTGGCTTTCGCAACGACATAGGCTACCTCCTTTCATGCAAAAGGGGGTCAGATCTTATTACATGAGAAGAGTCTCATGAACATGATTATGTTCTCCTCCCATCAGATGCAGGCATGCCACTATTGTAGCATTTACCCTCTCGTGTAAACGGTAAACATTTCTAGTAGCGTAACAAGTAAAGATGAATATGGTGCAAAAGGAGGTCAGATCTTCTTACGTGAGAGGCTGCCCAGCAAACTGTCGTTTGGGGCATCTGGACACAACAAACGTGCTTCAGCAGATGATGTATCTTTAAATGGCGATGTAAATTTTTTGGGCAGCCCCTATATTTTGGTCAAATACTGCATATTTGCAGCAGCGTGGCCGGTGTTGTAATTATTTTAGGCAGACAGGACCACATGAAAAATAGTCGTTTACATCACATTGTGACAGGTGATGTATATGCAGAACGCAGCCGTTCACATCACCTTGTGCCAAAAGCGCTGTGTGTACCATGATATATTTTAGGGCATCACATTTACATCATCTGCAAAGGCAGAAAAATTATGGATGTCCACAAACCTTCTCTCTCCGCTCCTGCCCTAAAACTTTTTCTAGGTATCCTGTTTTGCATCATCTGTTGGAGATGCTCTAAGAAAAGTCTCATGAACATGATTATGTTCTCCATCAGATTCAAACATGCCACAGTATTATGGCCTTTCCTCTCTCCGAAACAGGAAACTTTGTAGTAGTGGATAACAAGAGGAGGCTATACTAGTTGAAAGGGAAATGCAAAAACGATAGTAACTTGGATGAGAAAAAAGAGGATCATTACCACTCGCTCCGTCCCATAATATAAGAAAGTTTTTGACACTAGCATAGTGTTAAAAACGTTCTTATATTTTGCGATAGAGCGAGTAGTAAGGAGGAGAAAGAAATAGGAAGTTGATGAATCCAAACCCCCTAATTCAGGTGCACCCAGTAAAGAAGGAAACAGTGTGGGACAAACATGCTTTGCTGCTTTTCAGTTTTATCCCCACTCCATCATAAATTCGGGGTGAGCATGTTACTTCACTCTCTCCTGCTTTCCTTTCCTCCAAAATCCAAATGGTCCAAACAGAAAAGATTCATCATCTCGTTGGTCCAAACAGTCTTATCTTTCATGTGCTATATGATTTTCACCAACCATCATTACCTGGTACCGCATATTTATTTACCTTTTAGCCAAAAAATTAACCTTTTTCCCTTGTGCATATCCCCAGTGCAGTGGCCAGTTTTTTTCTTCTTCAGTGCAATGGCCAGTATTTTTTCCAGTGCAATGGTAAGTTTGTCTATATGAATAGGGCATTTTGGTGACCGAGCTCCATGGAGGCCGACATTTTGAAAAAAATCGAAATTCAAAATTTTCAGTTTCAAAAAAATCTGAAAAAACATACATGTATATAAGGATGTAATGTATATGTGTGTAAAATTTCACGATGAAATACTTTCAATCATAGCCTGTACAAAAAGACAAAACCATGGACTTTGAGCAATGAACAGTACATGTGTTCAACAACCACATTTTTTTTGCATGGCCCTCATTTCAACGTATTTCGTCATGAAATTTTGCACACATGTACATTATGCCTCTAGGTATATGTGCAATTTTTTTCACAATTTTTTGAAACATAAAGGTTTGAATTTTGAATTTTGCAAAAATCGGCCTCCATGGAGCTCGTCTACCATTCAGAATTTTCGTATCTATATATCTTATATAGACAAACCCTGCCTGCAAGTCATTAAATAGCTATTTTTTTACGCATGCGTGCTTCCACATCATCAAGATTAGCATCCATCCATTTAGGCTTGAGAATCCCTCTACCATGCAACATGCATTAATGCATTTTAAGTGGGTTTAAATCGTATTGCATTAATTTTAACATGCAGACTTTTCGTGTCAAGTTTTTTTTTTGCCTATGCAAAAAACTCTGGCATAGTTTAAATCAGAAGAATGGAATTTGTATTCTAGACAACATTTAGAAAATAGATTTCCAATTTACGGCTACACGCAAGGTATCATCTAGCTTTTATAACATTCAGTGCAATGGCCAATTAGCTGGGTAGGCCTTTTTGTGTGTGTGGTGCTTTGTTTTCCATGCAACACGGGTTAGGGCACCATTAAAGTGAAATGGACCCTAGGCTACATCGAGCCCTTCACTCCAAATTTCCCAGAGGACAAACATTTCCAGGAAGGCAGACATGATAAGAGAGGATTGCTTTTTATGCATAGGCCTATTGTTAATGGCGCCTGGCCAACATTGAGTGTCAGATTGAGCCCGTTCCAGTGAGCTTGGATGGAAGCCATTGATCTGAATGCAATTTCATATTCTAAAGAGTGCACAGACATGTGTAGAATGGGTGCTAGCTTCCTCTTATTACATCATCTATGTCAGTCAAGATGATCCATATTCACAATAAATGGAGTCAAGTTTTACAAAATTTGACCCAGTTTAAAGAAAACTAGCTACATGTACAATACCAAATATACATCATAGGAAAATATATTTCATCATGAATCTAAAGGTATTTGATTTGGTATTCTAGATCTTGATAATCTTTTCTCTAAACAAAGTCTGAATTAAAAAAATGTAATACACACTATATTTTAGGACCGAGAAAGTATTTTGGAAACTCCCACGATTTCCAAACCACAACTTTCTTGTATGCCACATTTAATTACCTATGCAATTCTTATTCATGGATATTTCAAAACTATTTGGCACTATACAGAGGTGGCGCCAGGCCCCGGGCTAGGGTGTGGTGGAGAGATCCTTTGTTGACTGTAGCACAAATGGCTAAGTAGCGCATTGTATCTACTTTAGCTATACCAACTTGCCTATGACGGGCGTTGATCCTGACTCTGCTACTGGCACTATATATCTCTTGGTCTTATGCCTTCAAGCCATGACGAGTTTCAGAATTTTAATTTTCACCATCACAACAGCCACCGTTGTAACCCAACCTCGTTATATAGTACTCATGCCATTGAAAATTGCAAGACATATGTGTATCTACTCCCTCCGTTCGGAATTACTTGTCTCGGAAATGGATGTATCTAGATGTATTTTAGTTCTAGATACATCCATTTCCGAGACAAGTAATTTCGAACGGAGGGAGTATAAATAGAAGGTTTTAACCAACAAATGCTTTATCAATATACCGTTTACATGACATGAAACTGACATGTTAGATTCGTTCCCAACATGAGTTCTTATGATTATGATTATATATCATGTACACCGCTTATTAACGATGCAAATGTTGACAAAGACTTGTCTTGATGGCACAAAATATGTCCTATATTTTGGAAGTAGGAGGCATATAGGTAAATATATCTTGCTAGCATTGCACGGTCTAAACACTACTCCCTCGGTTCACAAATATGAGATGTTTTGGATATTTCAATATAGACTACATACGGACTGAAATGAGTGAACAAACACACTAAAACATGTCTATATACATCTGATTCAGAAAAAAGTTACTCCTTCCAATCCATATTACTAAGCGATCTAATTTTAGGTGAAATTTCTGGGAACTTTAGATATCAAACTATTATGAAAATTGGAAAAAGTGATGCTCCATGAAGTATCAAGTACTAGAATTCAACAGATGTCATCAATAAACTTTAGTTTTGCACCATCGTCAAATTCACATTTGCTATGGATCGAAGCTCACTCTTTATAATACTCCATTTGTATTTGTATAAGGCATATTTGTTTCAATAATACAAAATTTTGACCAATAGTTGCTTTGTTAATTTGTGGTTCATGTGACATGCAATTGGATGTCACTAGATTTGTTTCTGAAATATTTATCATGAACTGTGATTTTGTACTATGCAAGCCACTTATTAACGGGGTAAATATTGGTTAAAGACTTGTCTTGATGGGACAAAATATTGGTCACTATATTTTTGAACATTGGGCAACAAAAGCAGATAGATACATGTTTTTTTACTAAAATTTTGTTTGTATTAGATTAGTAGAACATTAGATATGATCAGATATATGGTACTTGAACTCATACACACACAAAAACGACCCTAGACAAAGGGGACATAATAACTACGACAGTATGACTCAAAGTTCTTGTCAAACCTGCATCTGAACTTGTACAACGTGGAGAAATCCAACCAACAGAGCAAACTTGTAGAGAAATAAATCTCGTTGAATCGCTGTAATAGCAGACCATCGCGTACGATGGAGATTGGAAACCACGCCAAGATATCGGCGGAGGTATCAGCCCGATCTAGGCATGCATCTGCACTAGTATCATCAAACCAAGCCGATAGATACATTTTGTTTTTCTAAAAGAGATGATAGATACATGTTGGTAACATTGCACACAGTAAAATACTGTGATTTGAAACTAAGTAGGTTAATGGGTTTCAGGAAAAGTTCAAAGATCTAATTCTAATTATTGTGAAAAGTAAAATAAATAAGCAGGTAGTGCTGCTCCATACTGTTATTTGTACTTTTTTGAACTATTTTAGTCCCCAAATCAAACATGATCAAGTACCAGAATTCAAGAAATATCTCATCAATATTATTAGTACTAGTAGTTAACTGAGTACACTGCACTTAGTATAGTACTAAAAACGTAAGGAGACTTAGCACGTGTCATTACACGTACGCTACACTAGTTACAACTATACGTACTTGTGGTTACATCCTTAATTAATTTACGAGATAGCTTGTGCGCAGTAGGCATCGGTCATAGTATATTGGTTCGTAGCAGCTTCCTTCAGCCGGTGGCGCTGAGGAGGGAGATGATGTCGAGCGACACGGAGCAGAGCTGCTTGAGCGCCTCCTCCCTGGCGGCGAGGTCGGCCGGGTACGCCCCGGGCCTCTGGCGCCGGAAGAGCGCCTTGCACACCTGCGGGTACTCCGCGGCGGCGCCGACGTAGACGGCGGCGTAGTCGTAGTCCTGCTGCGCGATGGAGCCCCTCGCGGCGGCCAGCGCGTCCCGCGCCTCGCCGTACTTGGCGGAGCAGGTCCGGAGCAGCGCCTGCACGGTGCCGTCAACGGCGGCGCCGCCCTGCGCGGTCACGTTGGCGCCGAGCGCGGCCGCGGAGGCCGACGCGTTGGAGGCGGCGGCGGAGACGGCGATGGCCGAGAGGCCGCGCACGTCGGCGGTGGTGCTGGAGGGGTCCGCGGCGAGCGCAGCCACGCAGAGGTCGTAGTAGGCGGTGGAGTTGCAGGTGGTGCGGACCAGCGCCGCGGCCACCGGGGCGGTTGGCGCGGGCGGCGGCGACGGCGGCGGGGAGTGCTTGGCGTGGCCACCGTGGCCGTGGTGCGAGGTTGGGCCTGAGCGAGAGCCGAGGGCGCTGGGCGCGAGGAGGGAGGCGACGAGGAGCACCAGGGTGGCGGTGGTGATGGCCATTGTTGGAGCCATTAACTGGAAATTGCTACGAAGAAGGCAGCTAGCTTCTTGCTGTGAGATGCTCGTGGCTCTGTGGAAGAGGAGAAGCTGCTTCTTGTTGTGTGTGACTGCCTTTGGAGAGGGAAGAGCTGTGTGCTTGTAGGTGCTGTTTGCTTGTGTTGGTGGGAGAGAAGGCAAAGGGGGTGATGGGGTTTTATAGGAGGAGGAGGTGGGATTACCTGGCTAGTCTAGTCCATCCTTATGGCTGCCAAAGTTGACTCCTACTGTATATAATCAACCTAATTATGTTGGTGATCAAGTGGAGCAGTCCGTGGAGCAGTCCACCATGTCATATGCTTCCTCTCTTCTTCTGCACTCCACCTCCATTTTTTTTATGACGCTCGGTCAGAGTGCTGCTGCATTTCATAAAAAAGAAAGACTGGCTTGTCGAAAATATATACTCCCTCCATCCTGTGCCCCATCTAGATACACCCATTTCAGCGTCAACTAATTCCGGACAAAAATAGTACTACTATTGGTATGCTTTGGTCAGCTTTTTGTTATTGCACATGACCGTCAGCAATGGCGGAGCTAGTGGCGGGTTATGCTTGGAGCTGACGTAGCTTGAGCGATAAACTCTCATGATTTTCAGTACTTTGTAAGATGATGAAATTGCAATGGATGTTGTTAATAGACCTAGGGTTATAGCCATATAGCTGGCCTAGGCCTATCTTCGCCACTGACCGCCAACAGAATATTTGTCATGTAAAAATACAATTAGTAGTCTTATAACAAAATTGAAACACCTCCTAATTACAGGAACATGAACAAAGGCAGAGTTGAGTCTTTCAATGTCAAGATGATCACTGTCCTCGGCATGTGCATGGGGTCCACATGCACGTGCCGAGGACAACGATCACTTACACGAGTGCATGCTACCTCAATAGTGTGGCTACTTCACCATCCCTCGTCTTTTTTTTGGTCGACGCCAGGGTGGAGTCAACCTCCCCTAGGTATAGGTTGTTTGGAGAAGATAAATAGTAAAATACCTAAAACTTTGATGGTTACCGCAAAACTGGCTCTCAAATTTAGATTTTATTTTCTAAATTGTGTAGCTTGGCGGTGAAACTATATATCCTCTTACCAAGCATCTATCCCAAATAGCCGATACTTCTGCCCAATTCATATCTATATATGGCGGGGGGTCCAATGTGCATGACATCAATGGTCTAGATCCTAGGAAGAGAAGTCACTAGGACCCAAAAATCCTTGGACTCGTACAAATAGCTGCCCTTGTTTGTTTTTCATCTCCTTTCCGCAACTCACAAGCTTACCGTGGTTTTACTAATATGTAACTAGAAAATGAAATTGTGAAATGAATACTTTAAAGATTGTGTGATGTGAAGACGAAAAATAAGAAATACTAAATGTTTAGAAGTGTGCAAATAACTTTGGGTGGTATAGCTTAGGCAAAATCTAGCTAGACCGGATGCTCCACTATATATATCTAATATAGAAAAGAATCCTTGCTGTGGATGGCTATGTAATTCCTTGGAGTGGGACACTATGAGTACACTACTAATATATATGGACACATGTTGTTTCCTCTTATATTGCAGTGCACTAACAACCCAATCGATGATATTGGCTTGTTTTGGAACTAAACGGGTTATTTAACTTGGTCTCGACAAGTAGCAACTGATGACATTGTGCACAGTGGCGGAGCCAGGATTGGAGTATAGGGGGGATCGAGTACGTATATTGATCAAATCTCGTTGGTAATTACTCATTGCTCCTACTAAAATTGTTGATTGTTGGGGGGGGGGGGGGGGGGGGGGGGGCGGCCCCTGCTCGTCCCCCCTGGCTCCGCCCCTGATTGTGCACTACACTACTAAGAAAAAGTACTCTTGCCGTTGGTATTCTACATATATTTAATTTCGCTGCTGTAGGACTGTACATGTTTCTCGTGCGTGTATGCGCCCTAGCTTGTTGATAACAACGATAATGTCAGTGCTCACTCCACGACAAACATACTTAATCCCCTTTTCAGGGGAAATTTTTTGTCAGGCGCTGGACATTTCAATTTTAACCGTGTGCTACAAAAATATCCATGTAACTAAGAATATGGACGTTTGGTTCCAGAAAATTAGTAAATAAAAAATCAAGAAAATTTGAGAATATTGTTGAAATAAACTTGACCTTCCATTGTGCTCATAAGAAAAGTTTCACAAAAGAAAACCACGTTGATTTCAGGGCAAAAAAAAATACTAGGCAAAAAAGTGTCAACAGTGACTTCTATATAGCAATAGATTTTGGGTTTTTGCCCAAAAATCAACGGTGATTTTTTATTTGCAAAACATTACATACTGCAAAAGAAAGTCAAGTTTATTAACTGAATTTGTTTGATTTATTTTTAACTATTAACATTTTCACATATCGGGTGTATATACACCCATGAACCAAATAGCATTTTGTAAGGGCATCTCAACGTGGACCCTCAATCCGCCCGCATCTGTTCGGATCGCGCAGTCCGGACGTATTTTTCCATCCAATGCGGTCCTGTATCGTCTGCTGGTTGGTCCGGGCGTCTTCTTTTTTACCGCAAACTGGAGGCAAACTCCGGGGGTGGGGCGGGGGTGGGGTGGGGGGCTTTGCGGGAGTCTGGACACCAGCCACGTAGGACTCTGCCCCCTAGGCCAACTAAAATCCTCCTCCTGGTCCCCCATTTTTTTTCTAGTCCACAACTGCTCCCCCATCCTTTCATCCGCACCCTTGCCGTCCATTTCCGCCGTTGTACCTCTTTGGCCGCCGCCCAGGCATCCTCGGATGTCTGCATACCCCACCACAAAACTGTCGGCCTTGGACTACACCGATGTCCACCCAGGAATCCCTTCGCAGTCAGGTACCCTCCGCATCCCGGTCGACGCAGTCCATGGCGGGCACCGCACTCGGCAGGTGTTCGGTCAAATGTCATTGAGCTTGTTTTTTTTTTGAACTTCTTGTTGTTTTCTAGAGAAGCATGATGGAGGGGTACTTAGTGTATGAGGATGAGTTGTTGTGCGATGTGTGGTTGGCCATTTCTGAGGACTTTGTAGGCATGAACAAGGGCCCCATCTTTTAGTAAAGCTTGCATGCGTCGTTTCATGGGTGAAATAACATGGCGCCCTATAACATGCACACAATGTGAAGTCGCTAATGCATCGATGGTACACCATCTACAACTCCATCACGAAATTTTGCGGTGCGATTCACCAAGTGGAGACAAGGTGGCCATTGGGCGCATCAGCCATAGATATCATAAGTGTTGCTTCTATTACTCTACATGTTGGTTAATTCATTTATTTACTCAATGTTGATGTACACGCTATATAGCCTGCACACGCTGCTATGATGTACTACATGACCGAGGGTAGACCATTCACGCACATATAGATGAAGCTCAAAGGGCAGTTTGTGTGGGACCACATATGCCAGTTTCAGTCTCTAGTATTGTTGAATTTGGAGTAAATGATTTCGAAAAACTTGTTGAACATCCAGTTACCTTGTTGAATTTGAACTATTGTTGTACTAGAGATATTTACATGGATGAATTGTGCTATTTATATAATTACTTTTAGTGTTGCGGGCTATTTTTTACTTTCTCCGTCCCAAAATAAATGTCCCAAACTTAATACAACTTTGTATGAAAGTTAGCACAAAGTTGAGACGCTTATTTTATAAAGGAGGGAGTATAATTTATGTCCGAACTTTGCCGAATTCCGTCGTTTTTGTACGAATTTCTTCCGGTTTGTTAAAATCCAATTTGAAATGTATGAGCCTATGGTTGGATGGCTGGCTCCCGTATCAGTGTACGCAGACTGGTCCCCCTGATGGCCTGATCTGCAGACAGATGCACATGTATGTATGTAGTTTCTCCTGTGTATTCAGTATCCATTATCCAGCAGTACGTAAGCCAACTACTCCCTCCGTTCCTAAATACTTGTCTTTCTAGAGATTTCAACAAATGACTACATACGGCGCAAAATGAGTGAATCTACACTCTAACATATGTCTACATACATCCGTATGTTGAGTCCATTTAAAATGCCTAGAAAGACAAGTATTTGGGAACGGAGGGAGTAGAAAATATGTGTCACTTAATTAGATTTCTCCAACTTTGACCACGAACCCACAAAAACCATTTGGATTGATTGGTTTAGTGAAAACACTAACGGTTAAATTAAGTTGTGTGTCTGAGGCTTTTTTTGAAACCCCAAAATGACCTGCGTTGCTGAGAGACTAGGACTTGACTTGACATGCCATGCCAGAGGAAAGGTGGAGGGTCGAGTTAGTGGTTTCGGAACTCCTTTCGCAGCTACACATATAGACGTGTTGACTGTAGGTGGAATGGAACCCCTGCTTCTTCGCCCCGTCAGCTACTCGGCCACTAGCCGAGAAAGTGTTTGACTGTTGCATAGAAAGGGAGGTTGGCAGTTGGCAGAATCCGGCAGGGTTCCTCAAAGAAAATTGAAATAGTCGTCGACGAAACACGACGAAATGTACGTCGAACAAGTTAACGCGCCCGTGGGTGCTGTTGCTGTTGCTACCACGACAGCCTAATTAGCTCGGTAACGTACGCATCAAGTATCTAGCTAGGAGTATTAGGTTAGGCACTTGATTAAGTGCTTCGTAGTACCGTGGTAGTAGTAGCAACTAAGTAAGGACATTTTTAACCTTTAGGCCAGCTGGTTAACTGCATGCATGCTTTGGTAGATTCGAGTACATTCTGGTAGTGCATATATTGGACCTCTTTGATCTTTTCGTGCCTAATCGACGGCGTAATGCTTGTTCGAGAATCGTATGTACTCGAGTACGCGGGAAGTCGCTTTAACTAAGGTTAGGCCAAATCTAACCGGTCCCTTGTAAAATAGTGGAGGATCCGACGAACAAATCTTGATGGTGGAGGATTTTTATTTCACTAAATTTTGGTCAGACCTAACCAAACTTCTAATTTAACAGAGTAAAAATCAAATTTGCATAGTTCAACATAGAGTTGATTTAAACAATCGAAATTGGACACATTAAACATCCGCCTTGCCTTGACATCCCACCGGACATGAGTTTTAAACATAAACTTAAACTTAAAACTAAACATGAAACTAAACAAAACTAGACTTCGTCATCATCATCATCCTTATAGAGGTCGAGCCATCTTGTCTTGACATTCCACCGCTCATGGGGTCCGGGCCTGTGCCGTGGTCACCGGAGTCGAGGAAGAGGCGCCACCACTCTTCAATGTCGAACTCCTCCTCGTCCTTGTTGCTGTCATCACGGTCGTGCTCCTTATCGTCAGTGATGATGATTACCTCCCTATCAACTGCGCGCTCCTAGAAGATCGTCTGGTCCGCCTCCACAAGCTCGGGGTACTGGCGGCGGAGGTCCGCCATGTACGCCTCGTTGACGGCCTCCACCGTGATGAGCTCGCTCGCCTCCTGGTCCTCCCGAGCCATTGCCTCATTCACCACCCTCGGCGGCGGTGAGACGGGCTCGACGGACGCCAATGTCCGAGGGAAGTCGAGGCACGCCGCCTCGCCGTGGAACCTGACCTGCCGTCGGTCTTATTTGAGGGCGGAGAGCTTCGCGTGTGGAAGGACCCGAGCCAGCTCTTTGCGTGGGTCTCGCGATCGGTTATCACTAGTAGAAAACGGGGCTTTGATCCGGAGCATTAGTCCCGGCCGGGTTTGGGCCCGGGACTAATGTGATCACTAGTCCCGGTTCGAACGGCTAGGAGGACGGGGCACGGCCACCTTTAGTCCCGGTTCTAATGGGGCCTCTAGTCCCGGTTGGTGATACCAACTGGGTCTAAAGGGGTGGTGGTAGGATGGGGCCCCTGCGAGCCCCTTTAGTCCTGGTTGGTATCACCAAGCGGGACTAGAGATAGACCTTTAGTCCGATTTGTATCACCAACCGGGACTAAAGATATCACTATATATAGATGTTTCGTCCAGCCCAAGTCTAAGCTTTTTTCCTTTCTCTCCTATCTGTTTCCTTCCCCTAGCTCGGCTTTATTTTTGCCAAGATTTGTCAAGATTTGAGGCACCCCATCTAGCCAATGATTCTAAAAGGTTAGCAACTTCATCTTTTCATCTCTCATTGCTAGTTTAGCTTGTCTCATGCTCTATAAGCATAGTGATTTGTGGGTTTTAGTTTGGGAGTAATTATGTGGGAGTTTATTTGATTTATAGGCAATTTGAGCTCAAATTAACTTCTTAGTTTGCATATGTGTAGGTGTGGTTTACTTAGTGCCTTCCCGTCCCCGTCCTCACCGCCGTCGATCACCCGCGCCGTCCCGCCGCCAGCACCACCTTGGTGAGCCTCTTGTGCTTATCCTTTTTGTAAAAAAAAAAAAATCTTATTTGTATGATTTAGATAGTTACATGTATAATTTTCTTACTTGTATGATTGTTTGTTATATATAGTTCCATGGTTTTGATATCCGTCCCCGTCGGTCCTCATCCGGTTTATGATTCGGATGTGGTATATTATCTTTTATAACTATTTGTTTCATTTCATGTTTATGACAATTATGCCCATCAAGTTGACATAGATATTTTTATCTAGGAGGTATGTGAACCAAAAATTGCAACCGACCCTCTTGTCAAGAAGTTAAATTTAGTTGAAAAAGAAAACGATTATTTGAAAGAAAAAATGAAAAGAATTGAAGAGAAGATGAAATTGGAGTTGTATGTTGCAGACGTCCTCAATGATCACAAGATCAAGATGGATGCAATGCGCTTGAAGATTAGAAAATATGCCATTAATAAAGAGGCTTGGTATCATTATGTTGTTGGATCAATTATTACCTTATTTTCGATTTTGATCGCATTCTTGTTGCATTTAAATGCTTTAGCTAGATAGTTGTATGTTGTTTTATGAGAAGTGTGTATGAACTTGTATTAACTTGATCACTTCGATGTTGTGTAATGAAGGTGAGCCGACAATGGATGTACGATGACCGACGCTCTCCCCAGTTTATTAATGGTGTGCAAAGTTTTCTGTGTGTGGCTGAGGCAAACAAGCGAAAATGTATTATGTGTTGTCCATGCGGTGTCTGTAAGAATGATAAGGATTACTCTACCTAAAAAATCCTTCACAGCCACCTGTTTCAGTCCGGTTTCACGTCTGGCTATAACTATTGGACCAAGCACGGAGAAAGAGGGGTTATAATGAAAGACAATCAAGAAGAAGAGGATGATGACAACTATCATAGGTTCCTTGAATACGATGGTACTTCAACGGGGGAAGCTGAAGAAGAGGCATCAGATGAGCCAGCTGATGATCTTGGTCGGGCCATTGCTGATGCAAAGAGAAACTACGAAAGTGAAAAGGAGAAGTTGAAGTTGCGGCACATGTTAGAGGATCACAAAAAATTGTTGTACCCAAATTGCGAAGATGACAAGAAAAAGTTGTGTACCACACTGGAATTGCTGCAATAGAAGGCAGAGAATGGTGTATCTGACAAACGATTTGAAAAGTTGTTGAAAATGTTAAAGAAGATGCTTCCAAAGGATAATGAATTGCCCGACAGTACGTACGGAGCAAAGAAGGTTGTCTGCCCTCTAGGATTAGAGGTGCAGAAGATACATGCATGCCCTAATGACTACATCCTCTACCGCGACGAGGAGTACGAGAATTTGAATGCATGCCCGATATGCGGTGCGTTGCGCTATAAGAATGATGCGGCTTGAACTACGTCTGTATTTCCCCAAAGAGGAAGGGATGATGCAGCACAACTACGGTAGGTATTTCCCTCAGTGATGAGACCAAGGTTATCGAACCAGTAGGAGAACCACGCAACACTACGTAAATGATAACCGCACACAAAGAACAAATACTTGTAACCCGCCATAAAAGAGGGGTTGTCAATCCCTCCCAGGTAAAAAGATAGATAAAACTGTAGTAGATTGGATAAATAGATCTCGCGGGAACGCGAGATAAAATAAATAACAATAAATTGCAGCAAGGTATTTTTGGGTTTTTGGATTAATAGATCTGAAAATAAAAGAGACTAAAAATAGATCTCGAAGGCAAATATGATAAAGAATAGACCCGGGGGCCGTAGATTTCACTAGTGGCTTCTCTCGAGAAAAATGGCATACTGTGGGTAAACAAATTACTGTTGGGCAATTGATAGAACTTCAAATAATTATGATGATATCCAGGCAGTGATCATTATATAGGCATCACGTCCAAGATTAGTAGACCGACTCCTGCCTGCATCTACTACTATTACTCCATACATCGACCGCTATCTGCTACTTCTTGAGTTTGCATTTGTTTTTTCCTTGAAGAGGAAAGGGTGATGCAGCACTATAGAGATAAGTATTTCCCTCGGTTAAGAACCAAGGTATCAATCAAGTAGGAGAAATGCTCAAATCCTCAATAAATGCACCTGCACAAACAATTAAACACTTGCACCCAACATGATAAAGGGGTTGTCAATCCCTTCACGGTCACTTGCAAATGTGAGATTTGATAGAGATAGATAAAACTAAACAAAAAATAAAATATTTTTGGGTTTTTTTGGTTTATAGATCTGAAAATATAAAAATTACAAAATAGTAGATCTGAAACTAATATGATGGAAAATAGACTCGGGGGTCATAGGTTTCACTAGAGGCTTCTCTCATGAAGGCAAGTAATATGGTGGGTGAACAAATTACTGTCGAGCAATTGATAGAAAAGCGCAAAGTTATGATGATATCCAAGGCAATGATTATTCAATACAGGCATCACGTCCGTGTCAAGTAGACCGACTCCTGCCTGCATCTACTACTATTACTCCATGATGTCTGCTAGAACTACGTTGGTATTTCCCCAAAGAGGAAGGGATGATGCAGTATAGCGACGGTAGGTATTTCCCTCAGTGATGATACCAAGGTTATTGAACCAGTAGGAGGACCTCCTCACACCACGTAAGCAACACCTGCACAAAAATAACAAACACTCGCAACCCAACGTGTTAAAGGAGTTGTCAATCCCTTTCAGGTACAACGCCTCAAGATAGGCAAATAACGTGAGATAAAAGTTGTAGATGGGATAAATAGATCACAGAACAAATAAATTGCAGCAAGGTGTTTTTGTATTTTTGGTTCAATAGATCTGAAAATAAATGCAAAGGAAAATAGATCGCAAAGGCAAATATGATGAAAAGAGACCCGGGGGCCGTAGGTTTCACTAGTGGCTTCTCTCGAGAAAAATAGCAAACGGTGGGAAAACAATTACTGTTGGGCAATTGATAGAACTTCAAATAATCATGAGGATATCTAGGCAATGATCATTATATAGGCATCACGTCCAAGCTTAGTAGACCGACTCCTGCCTGCATCTACTACTATTACTCCACACATCGACTGCTATCCAGCATGCTTCTAGTGTATTAAGTTCATGGAAAAACGGAGTAATGCAATAAGAACAATGACATGATCTAGACGGGATCCGTTTATCTATTGCGGAGATATAGATCCAATCTTGCTATCCTTAGTAGCAACGATACATACGTGTCGTTTCCCCTTCTGTCACTGGGATCAAGCACCGTAAGATCGAACCCACTACAAAGCACCTCTACCCATTGCAAGATAAATAGGTCAAGTTGGCCAAACAAAACCCAAATATCAGAGAAGAAATACAAGGCTATAAGCAATCATGCATATAAGAGATTAAAGAAGACTCAAATTACTTTCATGGATAAAAACATAGATCTGATCATAAACTCAAAGTTCACCGGATCCCAACAAACACACCACAAAAAGGCTTACATCATATGGATCTCCAAGAGACCATTGTATTGATAATCAAGAGAGAGAGAGAGAGAGAGAGATAGAGAGAGAGAGAGGAAGTCATCTAGCTACTAACTACGGACCCGTAGGTCTACAAAAAACTACACACACATCATCGGAGAGGCACCAATGGAAGTGGTGAACCCCTCCATGACGGTGTCTAGATTGGATCTGGTGGTTCTAGACTCTGCGATGGCTGGAATTGATTTTCGTCGACTCCCTAGGGTTTCTAGAATATTGGGGTATTTATAGAGCAAAGAGGCAGTTCAGGGGGCACCCGAGGTGGGCACAACCCACCAGGGTGCGCCTGGGCCTCCTGGCGCGCCCTGGTGGGTGCTGCTCCCCTCGAGCCACCCCCAGGTGCTTCCTTGGCCCACTAGATGTCTTCTGACCCAGAAATATCCTCCAGGAGTTTTGCTGCGTTTGGACTCCGTTTGATATTGATTTCCTGCGATGTAAAAACATGCAGAAAACAACAACTGGCACTGGGCACTATGTCAATAGGTTAGTACCAAAAAATGATATAAAATGACTACAAAATGATTGTAAAACATTCAAGAATGATAATATAACAGCATGGAACAATCAAAAATTATAGATACGTTGGAGACGTATCAACATCCCCAAGCTTAATTCCTGCTCGTCCTCGAGTAGGTAAATGATAAAAATTGAATTTTTGATGTGGAATGCTACCTAACATGTTCATCATATTTCTTTTCTTTATAGCATGGACTTATGGACTTTTATATGATTCAAAGCAATAGTCTAGTTTTGACATGAAGACTTTAATACTCAAGCATACCAACAAGCAAGCATGTCTTTAAAAATATCAACACTAAAGCAAGTTATCCCTAGCCCATCATGTTCAATCATTGATACATTCATGAAACACACTCGAATGTTAGCTACACCCAATTCTCAAATATGATCATAGTGCCCCTTAGTTGGTGCTTTATAAGAGAAGATGGAGACTCAAATTCAAAATAAAAATTGCATAAGTAAAAGAAAGGCCCTTCGCGGAGGGAAGTAGAGATTTGTAGATGTGCCAGAGATCAAAGCTTAAATTGAGAGAGAAAAATATATTTTTGAGAGGCATACTTTTCCCACCAACGAAAGCGACTTGGAGCATCCCAACACTTTCCATGATAGATACATCATAGGCGGTTCCCAAACAGAAAATAAAGTTTATTCATTTTTCCACCATTACTTTCACTTTCCATGGCTAGCCGAATCCCCGATTGCCCTCCACACTTTCCAAGGAATTTATTATTTGATAACATAAAGTAAATTCATTTTTCATTTCGGGACTGGGCATCCCTAATACCTTTGTCGTACTCACGTCCAATGACAAGTGAATAAACACTCATCATGAGAATAACACATCTAGCATGGAAAATATTGGCTACTCTTCACCGCCTCGCGAGCAGTAGAGCACACAAAAAAGAAATTTATTTTGAAAATTAGAGATGGCACATGCAAATTTGCTTAGAACGACATGGAAATACCACATATAGGTAGGTATAGTGGACTCATATGGCAAAACTGGTTTAAAGGGTTTTTGATGCACAAGTAGTGATCATACTTAGTGCAAAATGAAGGCTAGCAAAGATTGAGAAGCGACCAACCAAAAAGCGAAAAATCTCGTACCCGAGCATTAAGCATAAGTAACACCGAATAATGCACCATAAGTAGGATATAAATTTTATTGCATAACCATTGACTTTCGTGCTTGCATAGGGAATCACAAACCTTAACATCAATATTCTTACTAAAGCACAATTACTCGTCAACATGAGTCACATATCATATCGTCATATCTCAAAATCATTACTAAGAATCAAGTTTATTTTGTCCAATGATCTTCATGAAAGTTTTTATTATATCCTCCTTGGATATCTATCACTTTGGAACTATTTTCATATGTTGCTTTTGATGAGCTCAAACAAATATAAGTGAAGATCATGAGCATAATTTTTTTTCTCTCAAAGTAATATAAGTGAAGCAAGAGAGAATTTCTTAAAATTTTACTAATTTCCAAATAAACCTAAGTGAAGCATGAGAGCATTTCTTCAAAAATAACAAAGCACACCATGCTAAAAAAGATATAAGTGAAGCACTAGAGCAAATCCGTGGCTTTAGAAATTTAAGTGAAGCATAGGAGCAAGCATAGCATAATTTTTTGCTCTCTCAAAAGGGTGTGTCCAGAAAGAATTCAACACTTAAGACACAAAGCAAAACAAGCAAAGACTCATATTATACAAGACTCTCCAAGCAAATCTCATATTATGTGATGAATAAAAATATAGATTCAAGTAAAATACCGATGGTTGTTAGAAGAAAGCGGGGAAGTGTTGGGGAATGTAGTAATTTCAAAAATTTCCTACACACACGCAAGATCATGGTGATGCATAGCAATGAGAGGGGAGAGTTTTGTCCATGTACCCTCATAGACCAAAAGCGGAAGCGTTAGAACAACGCGGTTGATGTAGTTATATGTCTTCACGATCCGACCGATCCAAGTACCGAACGTACGGCACCTCCGAGTTCAGCACACGTTCAACTCGATGACGATCCCCGGACTCCGATCCAGCAGGGTGTCGGGGATGAGTTCCATCAGCACGACGGCGTGGTGACGGTGATGATGTTCTACCGACGCAGGGCTTCGCCTAAGCACCGCTACGATATGACCGAGGTGGAATATGGTGGAGGGGGGCACCACACACGGCTAAGGAATGATCACGAAGATCAACTTGTGTGTCATGGGGTGCCCCCTTGCCCCCGTATATAAAGGAGGGAGGGGGGGGGGGGAGGTGCGGCCGACCCTAGGGGTGCGCTTGGAGGAGTCCTTGTTGAAAATATGCCCTAGAGGCAATAAT
The DNA here is from genome assembly GCA_963921465.1 of Triticum timopheevii. Classification (NCBI taxonomy): domain Eukaryota; kingdom Viridiplantae; phylum Streptophyta; class Magnoliopsida; order Poales; family Poaceae; genus Triticum; species Triticum timopheevii. The sequence goes on along the minus strand of OY997274.1, from coordinate 441,907,223 downwards.
AAAAGGTTATTATTATATTTCCTTATTCATGATAATTGTCTTTATTCATGCTATAACTGTATTATCCGGAAATCGTAATATACGTGTGAATACATAGACCATAATATGTCCCTAGTAAGCCTCTAGTTGAATAGCTCGTTGATCAACAGATAGTCCTGGTTTCCTGGCTATGGACATTGGATGTCATTGATAACGGGATCACATCATTAGGAGAATGATGTGATGGACAAGACCCAATCCTAAGCATAGCACAAGATCGTGTAGTTCGTTTGCTAGAGCTTTTCCAATGTCAAGTATCTTTTCCTTAGACCATGAGATCGTGTAACTCCCGGATACCGTAGGAGTGCTTTGGGTGTACCAAACGTCACAACGTAACTGGGTGACTATAAAGGTGCACTACAGGTATCTCCAAAAGTGTCTGTTGGGTTGACACGGATCGAGACTGGGATTTGTCACTCCGTATGACGGAGAGGTATCTCTGGGCCCACTCGGTAATGCATCATCATAATGAGCTCAAAGTGAGCAAGTGTTTGGTCACGGGATCATGCATTACGGTATGAGTAAAGTGACTTGCCGGTAACGAGACTGAACGAGGTATTGGGATACCGACGATCGAGTCTCGGGCAAGTAACGTACCGATTGACAAAGGGAATTGTATACGGGGTTGATCGAATCCTCGACATCGTGGTTCATCCGATGAAATCATCGAGGAGCATGTGGGAGCCAACATAGGTATCCAGATCCCGCTGTTGGTTATTGACCGGAGAGTCGTCTCGGTCATGTCTGCATGTCTCCCGAACTCGTAGGGTCTACACACTTAAGGTTCGGTGACGCTAGGGTTATTAGGAAGACTTGTGTGTGATTACCGAATGTTGTTCGGAGTCCCGGATGAGATCTCGGACGTCACGAGGAGTTTCGGAATGGTCCGGAGGTGAAGATTTATATATGGGAAGTTGTCATGCGGACACCGGAAAGTTTCGGGGGCATATCGGTATTGTACCGGGGCCACCGGAGAGGTTCCGGGGGTCCACCGGGAGGGGCCACCCCTCTCGGAGGGCCTCATGGGCTGCAAGGGGCAGGGAACCAGCCCCTGGAGGGCTGGGCACCCCCCCTTGGGCCCATGCGCCTAGGGTTGTGGGGGAAACCCTAGTGGGGGCGCCCCCTTTGCTTGGGGGGCAAGCCCCCCTCCCTGGCCGCCGCCCCCCCTCTAGATCTCATCTAGAGGGGCCGGCCCCCCTTGCCCCTTCCCCTATAAATAGAGGGGTGAGGGGAGGGCTGCAACACACAACCAAGGCGCAGCCCCTCCCCTCCCCAACACCTCTCCTCCTCCGTTAAAGAGCTCGGCGAAGCCCTGTCGGAGTACTGCCTCTCCACCACCACCACGCCGTCGTGCTGCTGCTGGAGTCTTCTTCCTCAACCTCTCCTTCCCCCTTGCTGGATCAAGAAGGAGGAGACGTCATCTGCTCCGTACGTGTGTTGAACGCGGAGGTGCTGTCCATTCAACACTTGGTCATCGGTGATTTGGATCACAACGAGTACGACTCCATCATCCCCGTTCTCTTGAACGCTTCCGCGCGCGATCTACAAGTGGTATGTAGATGCAATCTCTCTCCCTTGACTCGTTGCTTAGATGAGCTCATAGATGGATCTTGGTGAAACCGTAGGAAAATATTTAATTTTCTGCAACGTTCCCCAACAATGGCATCAGAGCTAGGTCTATGCGTAGTTCTCTATTGCACGAGTAGAACACAATTTTGTTGTGGGCGTAGATCTTGTCAACTTGCTTGCTGCTACTAGTCTTGCTTTGCTTCAGCGGTATTGTGGGATGAAGCGGCCCAGACCAACCTTACACGTATGCTTACGTGAGACCGGTTCCACCGACTGACATGCACTAGTTGCATAAGGTGGCTAGTGGGTGTCTGTCTCTCCCACTTTAGTTGGAGCGGATTCGACGAAAAGGGTCCTTATGAAGGGTAAATAGAAGTTGACAAATCACGTTGTGGCTTTAACGTAGGTAAGAAAACGTTCTTGCTAGATCACCTATAGAAGCCACGTAAAACTTGCAACAACAATTAGAGGACGTCTAACTTGTTTTTGCAGCAAGTGTCTTGTGATGTGATATGGCCAAAAGTTGTGATGAATGATGAATGACATATTGTGATGTATGAGATCATGTTCTTGTAATAGGAATCACGACTTGCACGTCAATGAGTATGACAACCGGCAGGAGCCATAGGAGTTGTCTTGATTATTGTATGACCTGCGTGTCAATGATTCAACGCCATGTAATTACTTTACTTTATTGCTAAATCGTTAGCCGTAGTAGTAGAAGTAATAGTTGGCGAGCAACTTCATGGAGAGACGATGATGGAGATCATGATGATGGAGATCATGGTGTCATGCCGGTGACGAAGATGATCATGGAGCCCCGAAGATGGAGAACAAAGGAGCTATATGATATTGGCCATATCATGTCACTACTATATAATTGCATGTGATGTTTATTATGTTTATGCATCTTGTTTACTTAGAACGATGGTAGTAAATAAGATGATCCCTTACAACAATTTCAAGAAGTGTTCTCCCCTAACTGTGCACCGTTGCTAAAGTTCGTCGTTTCGAAGCACCACGTGATGATCGGGTGTGATAGATTCTTACGTTCACATACAACGGGTGTAAGACAGTTTTACACATGCAAAACACTTAGGGTTAACTTGACGAGCCTAGCATGTAAAGACATGGCCTCGGAACATAGAGACCGAAAGGTCGAACACGAGTCGTATGGAAGATACGATCAACATGGAGATGTTCACCGACGATGACTAGTCCGTCTCACGTGATGATCGGACACGGCCTAGTCGACTCGGATCGTGTAACACTTAGATGACTAGAGGGATGTCTAATCTGAGTGGGAGGTCATTGTAATAATTTGATTAGATGAACTTAATTATCATGAACTTAGTCTAAAACCTTTGCAAATATGTCTTGTAGATCAAATGGCCAACGCTCATGTCAACATGAACTTCAACGCGTTCCTAGAGAAAACCAAGCTGAAAGATTATGGCAGCAACTATACGGACTGGGTCCGGAACCTGAGGATCATCCTCATAGCTGCCAGGAAACAATATGTCCTAGAAGGACCGCTAGGTGATGCACCCGTCCCAGAGAACCAAGACGTTATGAACGCTTGGCAGTCTCGCGCTGATGATTACTCCCTCGTTCAGTGCAGCATGCTTTACAGCTTAGAACCGGGGCTCCAAAAGCATTTTGAGCAACACGGAGCATATGAGATGTTCGAGGAGCTGAAACTGGTTTTCCAAGCTCATGCCCGGGTCGAGAGATATGAAGTCTTCGACAAGTTCTATAGTTGTAAGATGGAGGAAAATAGTTCTGTCAGTGAGCACATACTCAAAATGTCTGGGTTGCACAACCGCCTGTCCCAGCTGGACATTAACCTCCCGGACGAGGCGGTCATTGACAGAATGCTTCAGTCGCTCCCACCAAGCTACAAGAGCTTTGTGATGAACTACAATATGCAGGGGATGGTGAAGACTATTCCTGAAGTATTTTCAATGCTGAAGTGAGCAGAGGTAGAAATCAAGAAAGAACATCAAGTGTTGATGGTCAATAAAACCACCAAGTTCAAGAAGGGAAAGGGTAAGAAGAACTTCAAGAAGGACGGCAAGGAAGTTGCCGCGCCTGGTAAGCCTGTTGCCAGGAAGAAGTCAAGCAATGGACCCAAGCCTGAGACTGAGTGCTTTTATTGCAAAGGGAAGGGTCACTGGAAGCGGAACTGCCCCAAATACTTAGCGGACAAGAAGGCCGGCAACACCAAAGGTATATTTGATATACATGTAATTGATGTGTACCTTACCAGTACTCGTAGTAACTCCTGGGTATTTGATACCGGTGCCGTTGCTCATATTTGTAACTCACAGCAGGAGCTGCGGAATAAGCGGAGACTGGCGAAGGACGAGGTGACGATGTGCGTCGGGAATGGTTCCAAGGTCGATGTGATCGCCGTCGGCACGCTACCTCTACATTTACCTACGGGATTAGTTTTAAACCTTAATAATTGTTATTTAGTGCCAAGTTTGAGCATGAACATTGTATCTGGATCTCGTTTGATACGAGATGGCTACTCATTTAAATCCAAGAATAATGGTTGTTCTACTTATATGAGAGATATGTTTTATGGTCATGCCCCGATGGTCAATGGTTTATTCTTAATGAATCTCGAGTGTAATGTTACACATATTCATAGTGTGAATACCAAAAGATGTAAATTTGATAACAATAGTCCCACATACTTGTGGCACTGCTGCCTTGGTCACATTGGTGTCAAGCGCATGAAGAAGCTCCATGCTGATGGACTTTTAGAGTCTCTCGATTATGAATCATTTGACACATGCGAACCATGCCTCATGGGCAAAATGACCAAGACTCCATTCTCCGGAACAATGGAGCGAGCAACCAACTTATTGGAAATCATACATACCGATGTGTGCGGTCCAATGAGCGTTGAGGCTCACGGAGGATATCATTATGTTCTCACTCTCACTGATGACTTGAGTAGATATGGATATGTCTACTTAATGAAACACAAGTCTGAGACCTTTGAAAAGTTCAAGGAATTTCAGAATGAGGTAGAGAATCAACATGACCGAAAGATAAAGTTCCTATGATCAGATCGTGGAGGAGAATATTTAAGTCACGAATTTGGTACACACTTAAGGAAATGTGGAATCGTTTCACAACTCACGCCGCCTGGAACACCTCAGCGTAACGGTGTGTCCGAACATCATAATCGCGCTCTATTGGATATGGTGCGGTCTATGATGTCTCTTACTGATTTACCGCTATCATTTTGGGGATACGCTCTAGAGACAGCTACATTCACTTTAAATAGGGCACCGTCTAAATCCGTTGAGATGACATCGTATGAATTATAGTTTGGGAAGAAACCTAAGCTGTCGTTTCTAAAAGTTTGGGGATGCGATGCTTATGTCAAGAAACTTCAACCTGAAAAGCTCGAACCCAAGTCGGAAAAATGCGTCTTCATAGGATACCCTAAAGAAACCATTGGGTATACCTTCTACTTAAGATCCGAGGGCAAGATCTTTGTTGCCAAGAACGGATCCTTTCTGGAAAAGGAGTTTCTCTCGAAAGAAGTAAGTGGGAGGGAAGTAGAACTCGATGAAGTACTACCTCTTGAACAGGAAAGTAGTGCAGCTCAGGAAAATGTTCCTGTGATTCCTACACCGACTGGAGAGGAAAATAATGATGATGATCAAGGTACTTCGGATCAAGTTGCTACTGAACTTCGTAGGTCCACAAGGACACGTTCCGCACCAGAGTGGTACGGCAACCCTGTCCTGGAAATCATGTTGTTAGACAACGGTGAACCTTCGAACTATGAAGAAGCGATGGCGGGCCCAGATTCCAACAAATGGCTTGAAGCCATGAAATCCGAGATAGAATCCATGTATGAAAACAAAGTATGGACTTTGACAGACTTGCCCGATGATCGGCGAGCGATAGAAAACAAATGGATCTTTAAGAAGAAGAAGGACGCGGATGGTAATGTTACCATCTATAAAGCTCGACTTGTCGCTAAGGGTTATCGACAAGTTCAAGGGGTTGACTACGACGAGACATTCTGTCCCGTAGCGAAGCTGAAGTCCCTCCGAATCAACGTTAGCAATTGCCGCATACTATGATTATGAGATATGGCAGATGGACGTCAAAACGGCATTCCTTAACGGACATCTTAAGGAAGAACTGTATATGATGCAGCCGGAAGGTTTTGTCGATCCTAAAGATGCTAACAAAGTATGCAAGCTCCAGCGATCGATTTATGGGCTAGTGCAAGCATCTCGGAGTTGGAACATTCGCTTTGATGAGATGATCAAAGCGTTTGGGTTTATGCAGACTTATGGAGAAGCCTGCGTTTACAAGAAAGTGAGTGGGAGCTCTGTAGCATTTCTCATATTATATGTAGATGACATACTTTTGATGGGAAATGATATAGAACTTTTGGACAGCATTAAGGCCTACTTGAATAAGTGTTTTTCAATGAAGGACCTTGGAGAAGCTGCTTACATATTAGGCATCAAGATCTATAGGGATAGATCGAGACGCCTCATAGGTCTTTCACAAAGCACATACCTTGATAAGATTTTGAAGAAGTTCAAAATGGATCAGTCCAATAAAGGGTTCTTGCCTATATTGCAAGGTGTGAGATTGAGCTCGGCTCAATGCCCGACCACGGCAAAAGATAAAGAAGAGATGAGTGTCATCCCCTATGCTTCAGCCATAGGATCTATTATGTATGCCATGCTGTGTACCAGACCTGATGTAAACCTTGCCGTAAGTTTGGTAGGAAGGTACCAAAGTAATCCCGGCAAGGAACACTGGACAGTGGTCAAGAATATCCTGAAGTACCTGAAAAGGACAAAGGACATGTTTCTCGTTTATGGAGGTGACGAAGAGCTCGTTGTAAAGGGTTACGTCGACGCTAGCTTCGACACAGATCTGGATGACTCTAAGTCACAAACCGGATACGTGTATATGTTGAATGGTGGAGTAGTAAGCTGGTGCAGCTACAAGCAGAGCGTCGTGGCGGGATCTACATGTGAAGCGGAGTACATGGCAGCCTCGGAGGCAGCGCATGAAGCAATTTGGGTGAAGGAGTTCATCACCGACCTAGGAGTCATACCCAATGCGTCGGGGCCGATCAAACTCTTCTGTGACAACACTGGAGCTATTGTCCTTGCCAAGGAGCCCAGGTTTCACAAGAAGACCAGGCACATCAAGCGTCGTTTCAACTCCATCCGTGAAAATGTTCAAGATGGAGACATAGATATTTGCAAAGTACATACGGATCTGAATGTCGCAGATCCGTTGACTAAACCTCTCTCACGAGCAAAACATGATCAACACCAGAACTCTATGGGTGTTCAATTCATCACAATGTAACTAGATTATTGACTCTAGTGCAAGTGGGAGACTGTTGAAAATATGCCCTAGAGGCAATAATAAAAGGTTATTATTATATTTCCTTATTCATGATAATTGTCTTTATTCATGCTATAACTGTATTATACGGAAATCGTAATACACGTGTGAATACATAGACCATAATATGTCCCTAGTAAGCCTCTAGTTGAATAGCTCGTTGATCAACAGATAGTCCTGGTTTCCTGGCTATGGACATTGGATGTCATTGATAACGGGATCACATCATTAGGAGAATGATGTGATGGACAAGACCCAATCCTAAGCATAGCACAAGATCGTGTAGTTCGTTTGCTAGAGCTTTTCCAATGTCAAGTATCTTTTCCTTAGACCATGAGATCGTGTAACTCCCGGATACCGTAGGAGTGCTTTGGGTGTACCAAACGTCACAACGTAACTGGGTGACTATAAAGGTGCACTACAGGTATCTCCGAAAGTGTCTGTTGGGTTGACATGGATCGAGACTGGGATTTGTCACTCCGTATGACGGAGAGGTATCTCTAGGCCCACTCGGTAATGCATCATCATAATGAGCTCAAAGTGAGCAGTGTTTGGTCACAGGATCATGCATTACGGTATGAGTAAAGTGACTTGCCGGTAACGAGACTGAACGAGGTATTGGGATACCGACGATCGAGTCTCGGGCAAGTAACGTACCGATTGACAAAGGGAATTGTATACGGGGTTGATCGAATCCTCGACATTGTGGTTCATCCGATGAAATCATCGAGGAGCATGTGGGAGCCAACATGGGTATCCAGATCCCGCTGTTGGTTATTGACCGGAGAGTCGTCTCGGTCATGTCTGCATGTCTCCCGAACCCGTAGGGTCTACACACTTAAGGTTCGGTGACGCTAGGGTTATTAGGAAGACTTGTATGTGATTACCGAATGTTGTTTGGAGTCCCGGATGAGATCTCGGACGTCACGAGGAGTTCCGGAATGGTCCGGAGGTGAAGATTTATATATGGGAAGTTGTCATGCGGACACCGGAAAGTTTCGGGGGCATATCGGTATTGTACCGGGGCCACCGGAGAGGTTCCGGGGGTCCACCGGGAGGGGCCACCCCTCTCGGAGGGCCTCATGGGCCGCAAGGGGCAGGGAACCAGCCCCTGGAGGGCTGGGCGCCCCCCTTGGGCCCATGCGCCTAGGGTTGGGGGGGAAACCCTAGTGGGGGTGCCCCCCTTTTCTTGGGGGGCAAGCCCCCCTCCCTGGCCGCCGCCCTCCTCTAGATCTCATCTAGAGGGGCCGGCCCCCCTTGCCCCTTCCCCTATAAATAGAGGGGTGAGGGGAGGGCTACAACACACAACCAAGGCGCAGCCCCTCCCCTCCCCAACACCTCTCCTCCTCCGTTAAAGAGCTCGGCGAAGCCCTGTCGGAGTACTGCCTCTCCACCACCACCACGCCGTCGTGCTGCTGCTGGAGTCTTCTTCCTCAACCTCTCCTTCCCCCTTGCTGGATCAAGAAGGAGGAGACGTCATCTGATCCGTACGTGTGTTGAACGCGGAGGTGCTGTTCGTTCAGCACTTGGTCATCGGTGATTTGCATCACGGCGAGTACGACTCCATCATCCCCGTTCTCTTGAACGCTTCCACGCGCGATCTACATGTGGTATGTAGATGCAATCTCTCTCCCTTGACTCGTTGCTTAGATGAACTCATAGATGGATCTTGGTGAAACCGTAGGAATTTTTTTAATTTTCTGCAATGTTCCCCAACAGTCCTACTCCCACCGGGAGTAGGACTCCCCCCTCTTGCCTTGTCGGAGAAGGAAGGGGGAAGGGGGAAAGAGGAAAGGGGGGCGCCGCCCCCCCCTTCCTTGTCCTATTCGGACTAGGGGGGGGGGGGGGAGGGGGCGTGCGGCCAGCCCTGGCCAGCCCTCCTCTTCTCCCTTAGGGCCCATGTAGGCCCATTAACCCCCCCCCCCATGGGGGGGGGGGGTTCCGGTAACCCCCCGGTACTCCGGTAAAATCCCGATTTCACCCGGAACATTTCCGATATCCAAATATAGGCTTCCAATATATCAATCTTTATGTCTCGACCATTTCGAGACTCCTCGTCATGTTCGTGATCACATCCGGGACTCTGAACAACCTTCAGTACATCAAAAACTATAAACTCATAATATAACTGTCATCGTAACGTTAAGCGTGCGGACCCTACGAGTTCGAGAACTATGTAGACATGACCTAGAACTTTTCCCGGTAAATAACCAATAGCGGAACCTGGATGCTCATATTGACTCCTACATATTCTATGAAGATATCTATCGGTCAAACCGCATAACAACATACATTGTTCCCTTTGTCAATGATATGTTACTTGCCCGAGATTATCGTCGGTATCTCAATACCTAGTTCAATCTCGTTACCAGCAAGTCTCTTTACTCATTACGTAATGCATCATCCCGTAGCTAACTCATTGGCCACATTGCTTGCAAGGCTTATAGTGATGTGCATTACCGAGAGGGCCCAGAGATACCTCTCCGACAATCAGAGTGACAAAACCTAATCTCGAAATATGCTAACTCAACATGTACCTTTGGAGACACCTGTAGAGATCCTTTATAATCACCCAGTTACGTTGTGACGTTTGGTAGCACACAAAGTGTTCCACCAGTAAACGGGAGTTGCATAATCTCATAGTTGTAGGAACTTTGTATAAGTCATGAAGAAAGCAATAGCAACATACTAAACGATCGAGTGCTAAGCTAAAGGAATGGGTCAAGTCAATCACATCATTCTTCTAATGATGTGATCTCGTTAATCAAATGGCAACACATGTCTATGGCTAGGAAACATAACCATCTTTGATTAATGAGCTAGCCAAGTAGAGGCATACTAGTGACATTAAGTTTGTCTATGTATTCACACATGTATCATGTTTCCGGTTAATACAATTCTAGAATGAATAATAAACATTTATCATGAAATGAGGAAATAAATAATAACTTTATTATTGCCTCTAGGGCATATTTCCTTCAGTCTCCCACTTGCACTAGAGTCAATAATCTAGATTACATAGTAATGATTCTAACACCCATGGAGTCTTGGTGTTGATCATGTTTTGCTCGTTGAAGAGGTTTAGTCAACGGGTCTGTAACATTCAGATCCGTATGTATCTTGCAAATCTCTATGTCTCCCACCTGGACTTGGTCCCAGATGGAATTGAAGCGTCTCTTGATGTGCTTGGTCCTCTTGTGAAATCTGGATTCCTTTGCCAAGGCAATTGCACCAGTATTGCACAGAAGATCTTCATTGGTCCCGATGCACTAGGTATGACACCTAGATTGGAAATGAACTCCTTCATCCAGACTCCTTCATTTGCTGCTTCCGAAGCAGCTATGTACTCCACTTCGCATGTAGATCCCGCCACGACGCTTTGTTTAGAACTGCACCAACTGACAGCTCCACCGTTCAATATAAACACGTATCCGGTTTGTGGTTTAGAATCTTCCGGATTAGTGTCAGAGCTTGCATCGACGTAAACATTTACGACTAGCTCTTTGTCACCTCCATAAACGAGAAACATATCCTCAGTCCTTTTCAGGTATTTCAGGATATTCTTGACTGCTGTCCAGTGATCCACTCCTGGATTACTTTGGTACCTCCCTGCTAAACTTATTGCTAAGCATACATCAGGTCTGGTACACAGCATTGCATACATGATAGAGCCTATGGCTGAAGCATAGGGAACATCTTTCATTTTCTCTCTATATTCTGCTGTGGTCGGGCATTGAGTCTGACTCAACTTCACACCTTGTAATACAGGCAAGAACCTTTCTTTGCCTGATCCATTTTGAACTTTTTCAAAACTTTATCAAGGTATGTGCTTTGTAAATGTCCAATTAAGCGTCTTGATCTATCTCTATAGATCCTGATGCCCAATATGTAAGCAGCTTCACCGAGGTCTTTCATTGAAAAACTTTTATTCAAGTATCCCTTTATGCTATCCAGAAATTCTATATCATTTCCAATTAACAATATGTCATCTACATATAATATCAGAAATGCTACAGAGCTCCCACTCACTTTCTTGTAAATACAGGCTTCTCCAAAAGTCTGTATAAAACCATATGCTTTGATCACACTATCAAAGCGTTTATTCCAACTCCGAGATGCTTGCACCAGTCCATAAATGGATCGCTGGAGCTTGCACACTTTGTTAGCACCTTTTGGATCGACAAAACCTTCCGGTTGCATCATATACAACTCTTCTTCCAGAAATCCATTCAGGAATGCAGTTTTGACATCCATTTGCCAAATTTCATAATCATAAAATGCGGCAATTGCTAACATGATTCGGACAGACTTGAGCATCGCTACGGGTGAGAAAGTCTCATCGTAGTCAACCCCTTGAACTTGTCGAAAACATTTCGCAACAAGTCGAGCTTTGTAGACAGTTATATTACCATCAGCGTCAGTCTTCTTCTTGAAGATCCATTTATTCTCGATGGCTTGCCGATCATCGAGCAAGTCAACCAAAGTCCATACTTTGTTCTCATACATGGATCCCATCTCAGATTTCATGGCTTCAAGCCATTTTGCGGAATCTGGGCTCATCATCGCTTCCTCATAGTTCGTAGGTTCGCCATGGTCAAGTAACATGACTTCCAGAATAGGATTACTGTACCATTCTAGTGCGGATCTTACTCTGGTAGACCTACGAGGTTCAGTAGTAACTTGATCTGAAGTTTCATGATCAATATCATTAGCTTCCTCACTGATTGGTGTAGTTGTCACAGGAACCGGTTCTTGTGATGAACTACTTTCCAACAAGGGAGCAGGTATAGTTACCTCATCAAGTTCTACTTTCCTCCCACTCACTTCTTTCGAGAGAAACTCCTTCTCTAGAAAGGATCCGAATTTAGCAACGAAAATCTTGCCCTCAGATCTGTGATAGAAGGTGTACCCAATAGTCTCTTTTGGGTATCCTATGAAGACACATTTCTCCGATTTGGGTTCGAGCTTATCCGGTTGAAGTTTCTTCACATAAGCATCGCAGCCCCAAACTTTAAGAAACGACAACTTTGGTTTCTTGCCAAACCACAGTTCATAAGGCGTCGTCTCAACGGATTTTGATGGTACCTATTTAATGTGAATGCGGCCGTCTCTAAAGCATAACCCCAAAATGATAGTGGTAAATCAGTAAGGGACATCATAGATCGTACCATATCTAGTAAAGTACGATTACGACATTCGGACACACCATTTCGTTGTGGTGTTCCGGGTGGCGTGAGTTGCGAAACTATTCCGCATTGTTTCAAATGTAAACCAAACTCGTAACTCAAATATTCTCCTCCACGATCAGATCATAGAAATTTTATTTTCTTGTTACGATGATCTTCCACTTCACTCTGAAATTCTTTGAACTTTTCAAATGTTTCAGATTTGTGTTTCATCAAGTAGATATACCCATGTCTGCTCAAATCATGTGTGAAGGTGAGAAAATAACGATACCCGCCGCGAGCTTCAATATTCATTGGACCACATACATCAGTATGTATGATTTCCAATAGTTGCTCGATCCATAGTTCCGGAGAACGGCGTTTTAGTCATCTTGCCCATGAGGCATGGTTCGCAAGTACCAAGTGATTCATAATCAAGTGATTCCAGAAGTCCATCAGTATGGAGTTTCTTCATGCGCTTTACACCGATATGACCTAAACGGCAGTGCCACAAATAAGTTGCACTATCATTATCAACTCTGCATCTTTTGGCTTCAACATTATGAATATGTGTATCACTACTATCGAGATTCAATAAAAATAGACCACTCTTCAAGGGTGCATGACCATAAAAGATATTACTCATATAAATAGAACAACCATTATTCTCTGATTTAAATGAATAACCGTCTCGCATCAAACAAGATCCAGATATAATGTTCATGCTCAACGCTGGCACCAAATAACAATTATTTAGGTCTAAAACTAATCCCGATGGTAGATGTAGAGGTAGCGTGCCGACCGCGATCACATCGACTTTGGAACCATTTCCCACGCGCATCGTCACCTCGTCCTTAGCCAATCTTCGCTTAATCTGTAGTCCCTGTTCCGAGTTGCAAATATTAGCAACAGAACCAGTATCAAATACCCAGGTGCTACTGCGAGCATTAGTAAGGTACGCATCAGTAACATGTATATCACATATACCTTTGTTCACTTTGCCATCCTTCGTATCCGCCAAATACTTGGGGCAGTTCCGCTTCCAGTGTCCAGTCTGCTTGCAGTAGAAGCACTCAGTCTCAGGCTTAGGTCCAGACTTGGGTTTCTTCTCTTGAGAAGCAACTTGTTTGCTGTTCTTCTTGAAGTTCCCCTTCTTCTTCCCTTTGCCCTTTTTCTTGAAACTGGTGGTCTTATTGACCATCAACACTTGATGCTCCTTCTTGATTTCTACCTCCGGAGCCTTTAGCATTGCGAAGATCTCGGGAATAGTCTTGTCCATCCCTTGCATATTATAGTTCATCATGAAGCTTTTGTAGCTTGGTGGCAGTGATTGAAGAATTCTGTCAATGACACTATCATCAGGAAGATTAACTCCCAGTTGAATCAAGTGATTATTATACCCAGACATTTTGAGTATGTGTTCACTGATAGAACTATTCTCCTCCATCTTAAAGCTATAGAACTTATTGGAGACTTCATATCTCTCAATCCGGGCATTTGCTTGAAATATTAACTTCAACTCTTGGAACATCTCATATGCTCCATGACGTTCAAAACGTCGTTGAAGACCCGGTTCCAAGCCATAAAGCATGGCACACTGAACTATCGAGTACTCATCAGCTTTGCTCTGCCAGACATTCTTAACATCGTCAGTTGCATCTGCAGCAGGCCTGGCACCCAGCGGTGCTTCCAGGACGTAATTCTTCTATGCAGCAATGAGGATAATCCTCAGGTTACGGACCCAGTCCGTGTAATTGCTAGCATCATCTTTCAACTTAGCTTTCTCAAGGAACGCATTAAAATTCAACAGAACAACAACACGAGCCATCTATCTAGAACAAACATAGACAAGCAAAATACTATCAGGTACTAAGTTCATGATAAATTTAAGTTCAATTAATCATATTACTTAAGAACTCCCACTTAGACAGACATCTCTCTAGTCATCCAAGTGATCACGTGATCCAAATCAACTAAACCATGCCCGATCATCACGTGAGATGGAGTAGTTTTAATGGTGAACATCACTATGTTGATCATATCTACTATATGATTCACGTTCGACCTTTCGGTCTCCGTGTTCTGAGGCCATATCTGTATATGCTAGGCTCGTCAAGTTTAACCCGAGTATTCCGCGTGTGCAACTGTTTTGCACCCGTTGTATTTGAACGTAGAGCCTATCACACCCGATCATCACATGGTGTCTCAGCACGAAGAACTTTCGCAATGGTGCATACTCAGGGAGAACACTTCTTGATAATTTAGTGAGAGATCATCTTAAAATGCTACCGTCAATCAAAGCAAGATAAGATGCATAAAGGATAAACATCACATGCAATCAATATAAGTGATATGATATGGCCATCATCATCTTGTGCTTGTGATCTCCATCTCCGAAGCACCGTCGTGATCACCATCGTCACCGGCGCGACACCTTGATCTCCATCGTAGCATCGTTGTCGTTACGCCATCTATTGCTTCTACGACTATCGCTATCGCTTAGTGATAAAGTAAAGCAATTACAGGGCGTTTGCATTTCATACAATAAAGCGACAACCATATGGCTCCTGCCAGTTGCCGATAACTTCGGTTACAAAACATGATCATCTCATACAATAAAATATGGCATCACGTCTTGACCATATCACATCACAACATGCCCTGCAAAAACAAGTTAGACGTCCTCTACTTTGTTGTTGCAAATTTTATGTGGCTGCTACGGGCTGAGCAAGAACCGTTCTTACCTACGCATCAAAACCACAACGATAGTTCGTCAAGTTAGTGTTGTTTTAACCTTCTCAAGGACCGGGCGTAGCCACACTCGGTTCAACTAAAGTGAGAGAGACAGACACCCGCCAGTTACCTTTAAGCACGAGTGCTCATAACGGTGAAACCAGTTTCGCATAAGCGTACGCATAATGTTGGTCCGAGCCGCTTATGGTGATGATGTTCTACCGACGCAGGGCTTCGCCTAAGCACCGCTACGATATGACGGAGGTGGAATATGGTGGAGGGGGCACCACACACGGCTAAGGAACGATCACGAAGATCAACTTGTGTGTCATGGGGTGCCCCCCTGCCCCCTTATATAAAGGAGGGAGGGGGGAGGTGCGGCCGGCCCTAGGGGTGCGCCTAGAGGAGTCCTACTCCCACCGGGAGTAGGACCCCCCCTCTTGCCTTGTTGGAGAAGGAAGGGGGAAGGGGGAAAGAGGAAAGGGGGGTGCCGCCCCCCCTTCCTTGTCCTATTCGGACTAGGGGGGAGGGGGCGCGCGGCCTGCCCTGGCCGGCCCTCCTCTTCTCCCTTAGGGCCCATGTAGGCCCATTAACCCCCGGGGGGTTTCGGTAACCCCCCGGTACTCCGATAAAATCCCGATTTCACCCGGAATGTTTCCGATATCCAAATATAGGCTTCCAATATATCAATCTTTATGTCTCGACCATTTCGAGACTCCTCGTCATGTCCGTGATCACATCCGGGACTCCGAACAACCTTAGGTACATCAAAAACTATAAACTCATAATATAACTGTCATCGTAACATTAAGCGTGCGGACCCTATGGGTTCGAGAACTATGTAGACATGACCTAGAACTGTTCCCGGTCAATAACCAATAGCGGAACCTGGATGCTCATATTGGCTCCTACATATTCTACGAAGGTCTTTATCGGTCAAACCGCATAACAACATACGTTGTTCCCTTTGTCAACGGTATGTTACTTGCCCGAGATTCGATCGTCGGTATCTCAATACCTAGTTCAATCTCGTTACCGGCAAGTCTCTTTACTCGTTACGTAATGCATCATCCCGTAGCTAACTCATTGGCCACATTGCTTGCAAGGCTTATAGTGATGTGCATTACCGAGAGGGCCTAGAGATACCTCTCCGACAATTGGAGTGAAAAAACCTTATCTCGAAATATGCTAACTCAACATGTACCTTTGGAGACACCTGTAGAGCTCCTTTATAATCACCCAGTTACATTGTGACATTTGGTAGCACACAAAGTGTTCCTCCGGTAAACGGGAGTTGCATAATCTTATAGTTGTAGGAACTTTGTATAAGTCATGAAGAAAGCAATAGCAACATACTAAACGATTGAGTGCTAAGCTAACGGAATGGGTCAAGTCAATCACATCATTCTTCTAATGATGTGATCCCGTTAATCAAATGACAATACATGTCTATGGCTAGGAAACATAACCATCTTTGATTAATGAGCTAGTCAAGTAGAGGCATACTAGTGACATTAAGTTTGTCTATGTATTCACACATGTATCATGTTTCTGGTTAATACAATTCTAGCATGAATAATAAACATTTATCATGAAATGAGGAAATAAACAATAACTTTATTATTACCTCTAGGACATATTTCCTTCAGGAAGCCACTCGGGGGCATCCCCAAGCTTAGTTGCTTGCTAAGTCTTTGAATATTATCTTGGGGTGCCTCGGCCATCCCCAAGCTTAGCCTTTTGCTAATCTTATTCCTTCATCCATCGTAAGATAACCCAAAACTTGAAAACTTCAATCACACAAAACTCAAACAAAACCTTCGTGAGATATGTTAGTATAAGAAACCAAGCCAATACTATAAGTACTGTAGAAAACCTATTATTATTTTATTTTTTCATTATATCTACTGTGTTACAACTTTTCTATGGCAAAAATTCATCAAATAAAACCATAGAATCATCAAAACAAGCACACAACGCTAAAAAAAACAGAATCTGTCAAAACAGAACAGTCTGTAGCAATCTGAATATTTCGAATACTTCTGAAACTCCAAATATTCTGAATAAATTGGTGGACGTGAGGAATTTGTCTATTAATCTTCTTCAAAAATAATCAACTCAAAAGCACTGTTCTGTTAAAAAACACAAATAATCTCGTGAGCGCAAAAGTTTCTGTTTTTCAGCAAGATCAAATAAACTTTCACCCAAGTCTTCCCAAAGGCCTTGCTTGGAACACACACTAATTGAAACACAAAAAACACAGTCATAACAGTAGCATAATTGTGCTAACACACAGGAACAGAAAGCAAAAAGCAAAAAGCAGAAATAAATTTTATTCATTGGGTTGCCTCCCAACAAGCGCTATCATTTTACGCCCCTAGCTAGGCATAACGCGTAGGATCTAAGTGTTATCATATTTGGTTCTAGATCCATAAGATGCCCTCATGATTGATTCATATGGTGGCCTAATTCTTGTCCTAGGGAAGTGTTCCATTCCCTTTTGCCGGTGTACAAAAGTAGGGGCTCTGCTTTTGACCCCTTTACTTGTGCACGGGCAGTTAGAGCCACCCGCCACGGCCACGCATAACAGGGCAGGAAAGGAAAGCCGGAGAGAGGCCAAAGGCACAAGACAGGCAAAGCAACGACAAGGACCAAGGCCACAAAGATCAGATGGACGAAGCAGGTTTCTCCGGCAAGGACCCTTGCCGGGGCAGCCTCAGCGGCCCCGGCAAGACCCTTGCCGGGGCAGCTCGCCCACACCAGCTGAGCGAGCCACCTTTGAGCCTGCCAATGCTAGATAGACGCGTCGGGACAGGGCTCGGGAGGCACCTCCGTGGTGGCATGAAGATCTTTGTGAAGACAAAGAATAGTCAAGATCAAATGAGGATAGGAAGGCAACCATCCTCACCGAAGAAACCTGCAAGACCCCCGGCAAGATCCTTGCCGGGGACGCCTGCGCGCCACGGCAAGACCCTTGTCAGGCCACCCGGCAAGACCCCTGCCAGGCCACCCGGCAAGGCCCTCGCCAAGCGCGCCAGCAGGGCCACTGCTAGGCCCGCGCCAGCCAAGTCTCCGCCGCCGTTCGCATGCAGCTGCCGAGCCAATCGGCTGGGCCAGGCACCTGCGTGGCAGCATACATCCCTTCGTGGAGGCTCCACCACCGCGTCAGCTCAGCTACCTGCTTGCCTACATGGTACCGCATGCATCGCTGGCCAGGGCGCGTGTCGAAGCAAGAAGGAGCGACGACAGATGGGACGGGCCTCGCCCCCGTCCCCGATAAAGTGAAGGGACACCTAAGCCTCACATTAAATGCACTTTGTCCTGTAATACCAGCGATAAGCTCACAGCACTGTAGCACTTTCCACCTCCTGTGTGCCACTATGGCAGCCCCTTTCGCCTATAAAAGGAGGCCCATGGCGCACTGGAGAAGGATTCGGCTCTTTCGAACCTAGCAGCACCCAGAGCTAGTTCAAGAGCTCAAGAACACTAAATACATCCACCAAAGCAAGATCGTAGGGTTTTACGCATCTTTGCGGCCCGAACCTGGGTAAATCCCCTTTGTGCCGTCTGCTAGTCCCACTCTTCTCACGATCCCCGTGCCCTGTAACCGTAGTAGGGATTCCAGTGATCCCATAGGTGTCATTTCCCACCAACATCTTTGGCGCGCCAGGTAGGGGGCGCTCAATTGTGAGAATCTGGCCTAGCAGTCGACCTAGCTGTTCTTCATCGCCACGGCTCCTGCGGAGAAGGCAGCCAAGAAGGCGGCACTGCCCATTGGCGCGAAGGACGCCGAGGCGGCGATGAGAGAGCTAAGTCATGCTGAATTTTAAGTTTTTCTCCTTAAATATAAGGTTATTATCCTCGATGGTTCGGCCTGTGTATGGAGAGCCTGTACACAGAGGGGCCATCCCGCGATCGGCAACGCCCTTGTTCTGTTTCGAGTCCGCTTAGCAGTTCAAGCGGCCGCGTCGAGAGCGGCAGGGTAGCCTTTCGCCATCGGCAATGCTCTCGGTTCTGACTCGAGTCAAGCTTGACAGATCGAGCGGCCGCGCCAAGGGCGGTAAGGTGCTTTGCCCGGAAACAAGCACACCCGACAGGCTAATTGGGATCCGTCCTCAAAGCTCCGCCCTGGGTTTATGTGCCAGCATGCCTACCCGGTCGATGTGGGGTGGACATACAAAGGAAAATCGAATAGGAAAATAACATGCATAATTTCAGGGGCACTGCAGAGTTATATTGCACAAATTGCCGCTGCGGTTCTAACTAAAGATAGCATTGTCTTGGTCATGAACCTGCAGCGGCGACGGAGAACGGGGTGCCTAGTCCCGGCGCTGGCCCTCCAACCTCTTGATATTGTTGATGCGGTTGAGGATGGGCTGGATACGCTCGTTGAGCGCCTCGATGTCGGCATCCTCCGGCAAGCTCTTCAGCACAACTTCGAAATCGAGGTCTGGGTGCCAGTGCGCAATCTTGGTGAGCACCCTGGTCATGGTCCCCCGGCAAAGTATCCGGGATTCCTCGGCCAGGGAGGCCACCCGGTTGGAGTGAAGCGGCCTCATGGCGCCGACGACCTTCTCAAAGTATATGGTCAGGTTGGCATTGGGGCTCAGGCTCGCTTCCGGGGCGTACCTCATCTCCGGCATCCCCATAATGGCCAGCTAATCAGCGGCCGAGTTTGCAACTACGGCAAGGCGCTCGAGCCAATGTTTCTCGCCCGCCTCGTGGTCCTTGAGGCTGGCGGTCTCGTTCATCAGCAACTGCTTCTCCGTCTCTAGCTCCTTGGTCAGGATCCCCTCCTGGGTTCTGGCCTCCGACAGCATCTCCTCGAGCTCTCCTAGCTTCAGCTTGAGGTCTTTGATTGAGATGTTGGCTTCAGAGAGTTCTCCAGCCTTGCTGATGACCTCGCCTTGCGCCTCCGTCAGGGCGCCGTTGAGCGTATCCCTCTCCTGGGCCAGCTTCAGAGCTTGCCCCTCCAGCTCCTTCAGCCTGCCGGCGTAGGCCTAAGCCTGGGCGTTGAGTGCTTCCTGATGCCTCCGCTCCAGCTCTTGGGTCCGCTGCAGGACGAGCTTGCCCACCTCTTCGTCCTTGCCGCGGAGCGTGGCGGCAAGTTTCTCCTCGCGCGCGGCAAGGTCCTCTTCCTGGGTCTTCAGTGCGGCCTCGTGCTGGGTCCGGGTGGCTTCAGTTTCGTCGGCCAACTTCTTCGCCATCTCCTGGGCCTTCTCGACGTCGGCCAGCTTTAGGGAGAGCTCCACCTCACGGTTGGCCAGCTCACCCTGGGCGGCCTTCACTTCGTCCTGGGCCTGGTGGAACCAGTCTTGCGCCTCGGCGACGCGCCCTCGAAGGTCCACCTCCACCTTCTCCACCAACACAGTCCTGGACTTGGCTTTGTCCAGACGGGCGCGGTGGAGCGCCTGAAGCTTCCGGAAGCTGGCACCCATGGCCTGGAGCCGCTCCTCCTCCTGAGAGCCGACGCCACCGACGCCCGGCTCATCGACGACCTCGAGCCCGGCAGCGGCGAGCGCCTCCTCATCGAACACCTCTCCCTCAAAGGGAGCCCTGGTGCTCGACGCGCCAAGGAGATGGACGAAGAGGTTGTCGCTTACCCTCAGGTACCTACCGGAGCTAGAGGCAGCGAAGGAGGAGGGCAGATTGTCAAATGCCACCTCCGCAGCAGTGGCCTTGCCGGCTTCCCCGGCAGGCCCCTTGCCGGGCTCTTCAGCGGGCCCCTTGGCGGCGTCCTCAACGGCGCCCCCACCGCTCTCCTCGACAGCAATCTTCTCCGCCTCCGCCGCGGCATCCGCGGTGACGTCCTTGATGGTGGTGTCGACGTCCTCTAAGGAGGGGTCTGGACGCCAAGAAGGAGATAGGGCGGAGCCAAGATCGAAAGCCAGTAAGGAAAAGAGGAAAAAAAAGAACGCGATCGGAAGTGGAGAGCGAGTGGCTTACTCGTGCCGTGCCGAGAGGAGGAAGTCCCTTCTCCGCCGAGGTCTGGCATCGAGGCGAGGCCACCGACGCTCGTGTTCTCCCCCTCCTCCTCCATGCGCATGGCCTCGGTGCTTGGTGCCCTTGCCGGGGACGCCCCTCGGGGCGGCGTGGTTGACGGGGGCAGCACGATGGGAGAAGCCCTCTGCGGCTCCCCTTGGTGTTGCTCCCCTCCTACATCCACGGTAGGATCAGTACCAAAGCGTCATGCATTACACACGTTGACAAAGGATGGGTGATGGACTCACGCTGGGGGCTGGGCTGGGGGCTGCTGTCCGGGCTGCTCGACACCACCAGTGGCGTACTGGAGGTGCCTGCCGGGGGCTGGCCACTCACCGAAATCCTGGCCCTCTTTATCCTCTGGGCCAGCGTCTCCACATCCCTGCAAGATGAAGACAAGTGAGCAACGCCATCATGGGAAGTGTAAGGAATGAGGGAGGAAAGCAGAAGCTTACTCTTCATTCCCTTCTCCTCTGTTGCTTTCCTTTTTCTCTCCGGGCTGAGAGGCCCGAGGTCGCTCTCCGGGATGAGAGGCTCGAAGTCAAACGCAATCCCCGCATCGAAGTTTACCAGCGAGAGGGAAGGCGATGGCGTCCGGGCGCGCTTGGACGATGAAGAAGCAGATGTCTTCTTCTTCGATGCCACGACTTTCGCTGTTTTCTTCATCGCCACCACCCTCGTCTGGCGCACGGGCGCTTCCTGGGCTTGTTGCAGCTGCACGGCCCGGTTGAGACGGACCGGCTCGCCGGGGGTGGCCTGCCGCAGGACCTGCCTTTTTCCGGTGATTGGGGGATCGATAGTCGCGGTCCTCTCCTCCTCGCCTTCCTCCTTTGACAAACCATCGGCAGCGTCTTCAACAAGGGGAGCCCTGGTGTCAGCGCCTCTGGCCTCCCCAGTGGCTGCTGCCCACCGGGCGAGCTCCCCCTCCTCCACCTCCGCCGCGGCCTTGTCCACCACGCTGCCGACCTCCTTGACGATCTTTGCCTCCTCCTCGGCAAGCCTCGCCTCCTCCACCCTGGCGGCGATATAGTCCAGCTCCGCCGGAGAAGTATCCTGAATAAGCCACGGCTCGGCGGTGACATACACTTCATGCAAGGTGTCGAAGAACTCCTGCACTGTGAGCCCGTCCGGCTCAACCCAGTTCGGGTCAAGGCCATGCGCGTTGAAGAGCGGCATCATGGCAATGATCTTGTTCTGGCGAGAGTTGTTGCTCAGTGGGACCACTCCCACCGGCAGCTTGAAAACGGGTGTCGGTGTCAAAACCGGCGGATCTCGGGTAGGGGGTCCCGAACTGTGCGTCTAGGCGGATGGTAACCGGAGACAAGGGACACGATGTTTTTCCCAGGTTCGGGCCCTCTTGATGGAGGTAAAACCCTACGCCCTGCTTGATTAATATTGATGATATGGGTAGTACAAGAGTAGATCTACCATGAGATCAAGGAGGCTAAACCCTAGAAGCTAGCCTATGGTATGATTGTTGTAATGGAGGTTGTCCCCTACGGACTAAAGCCCTCCGGTTTATATAGACATCGGAGAGGGCTAGGGTTACACAGAGTCGGTTACAATGGTAGGAGATCTACATATCCGTATTGCCAAGCTTGCCTTCCACGCCAAGGAAAGTCCCATCCGGACACGGGAAGGAGTCTTCAATCTTGTATCTTCGTAGTCTTAGAGTCCGGCGGACGATTATAGTCCGGCTGTCCGGAAACCCCCTAGTCCAGGACTCCCTCAGTAGCCCCTGAACCAGGCTTCAATGATGATAAGTCCGGCGCGCATAATGTTCGGCATTGCAAGGCGGGTTCCTCCTTTGAATAATCCAGAGAAGATCATGAACACCAGGATAGTGTCCGGCTCTGCAAAATAAATTCCACATTCCACCATAGAGAGAATAAAATGTACACAAGCTCAATCTGCTGACGTATTTTGCGGCATGACGTCACACCACTATCAAGCCTTTACTTGAATCGTTTTTTATTATACCACCTTAGCACGTTTAGCGAAGCGGTTTCCTTGGCACGTCTTGTCGAAGCAGAGATCGTGTTCCCCTTATTCCGGGATTCTCATCAATACGGACGTGGGTAACCCAACCGCGCCATTGATGGTGGCGCTTGGGAGATAAGCGAGTTTTACCAGGCTGGTGGGGGATGCATAGTCTTCGCCCGCCTATATATAAGGGATAAGGATTCACCTTTTCACCCACGCCTTCTTCCTCCTTTGCTTATCCACCTCCGCGCACTCAAGCTCCAGCGCCCAAGTTCGCGCATCTCGTCTCAACCTTCTCCGACCATGTCCGGAGGGGGAGGCAAATGGTTGGCTTCCACCGTTAAGGAGGAGCATATCACAAAGCTGCGCAGCGCCAGATACCTTTCCGGCGACATCGCGCATCGGCTGCCCGACGAGGGGCAGCTCATCCCTACCCCCGGGCCCCATGAGAGGGTTGTTTTCCTTCCCCACTTCCTCCGCGGACTGGGCTTTCCACTTCACCCCTTTGTCCAGGGGCTCATGTTCTACTACGGCCTGGATTTCCACGATCTGGCGCCGAACTTCATCCTCAACATCTCGGCGTTTATCGTCGTGTGCGTGGCCCTCCTCTGCATCCGGCCCCACTTCGGCTTGTGGCTCAAGACCTTCAACGTCAAGCCGAAGGTAGTGAAGGGCACGCAGGCGGAGTGCGGAGGCGCCATGTTGGGCAAGATGCCCAACGTCCTCTGGTTCGAAGGGGCCTTCGTGGACTCCGTCAAGGGGTGGCAATCGGGGTGGTTCTACATCATCGAGCCGCGCGACCCTACGTGGGCGGCGGCCCCCGAGTTTAGATCTGGTATCCCTACGCAGCTCACCTCCTGGAAAGAGAAGGGCTTGCTGTGGGGTAATTCGACGGAGCTGACGGGACTCCGAGCCTGCATCCAGAAGCTGGTGAACAAGAAGCTCAGGCTCGTCGACATGGTCCAAGTCATGCTCGTCCGCCGGATTCTCCCATGCCAAGAACGAGCATTCAATCTGTGGGAGTTCAATCCGGAACAGCACCAGACGCTGAGCGGGCTCTTTGACACGACGTACGAAGGCGCCTGGAGGGTGCTGTTTAAGGGCGCTGAAGCCCCCGCATCCGCGACGGAAGATCGCGGATTTCACTCGCAGCATCCGGCTGACGAGGTAAGTGATTCTACCCCTTTACGGGACACTTATTGTAAATAGATTGATTCTAAGAGGGTTTCAGTTTCCCTTTTCCTTTGACAGGAATGGATGAAGAAGGCCGAGCAGCTCATCTACCCGGCTCCCATGCCAGAAGACCCAGTGGGTGCCCGTCTAGCGGGGCTGCTGGTTCCGGCACCGCATGTGGTGCCGGAGAAGAAGGCCAAGAAGGTGGCCACGGGCACTCGAAAGAGTTCCCGTTATCAAGCGTCCGACGACGAGGCGAACTCCGCCCCCGAAGACGACGAGGAGGAAGAAGACTCTCTCCCGGAGGGGGGAGAGAGAGGAAAAGGAAGGCTTCCCCAACAGGGGAGGCCGAAGGGTCCAAGAGCGGGAGAACTATTCCCCCGGACAGCTCTGCCAACACCGACGTTGGCGACGAGGAGTGGCCTCCAAGGGCCAGGCCTCCGGCCAGATCGTAAGTATCCGGATCCCTGATATGCAATTTCTTTTGTGTCACATAGTGTCCTACTAATGCCGCAGATTGCCCGCAGTCCGGCCGATGATGATCTTCCCGCTTCATCGAGCGGGTCGTTGGCCCCTTCGGATGTGGATTCCCTTCTGACTGCCTCCACCCCCCGCGCCGATGAGGACGCCGAGGTGGGATCCCAGAAAGGGACCCATCAGGAGGAGGCTCCGGAGGCGCCGCAAGGTAGCCTCCCGGACTTTGCGCCGGACTCTACGCCGGAACCTGCAGTGGTTCCAGAGTCCGGCAGGCGGCCCCTTCGAAAGAAGGGCAAGACTGTGACGCCGGCGGCCTCCGTCCAACTGGAGGCGCCGGACAACTTGCTGGAGGCGCTCAAAGGCGCTTCCATCGAGGAAGAACACCGCACTATTATGAGTGTGGTGATTCAGAAGGTTCAGCTCGCCAAGAGTGGGCTGACCGAAGCCTGCAGTAGCCTTCTAACAGGCTTTGAGGTAAGAAGTTAAAATTATGTAATGTAATACCGCTTAACAGTAGCCCCTGATGCTCGGCTTGGTGTTCGGAAAGAAAAGCCGGACTGAGGATCTAAAAAGATATTCGCAGGTTGCTAATAAATTATGTCAATATGGGTTTGCAGGCTGTGCTGCTGACCTCTGCCGCACTGACTGCGGAGGTTGGTGCATTAAAGCAAGATCTCGAGCGGTCCGAGCGAGAGCTCGGCCATGCCAAGAGGCGGCTCGAGGACAAAGAAGGTGAGTAGCACCACTTTGAATTTTTACCTTACAGAAAAGGATTTTGGTTGCAATAAAATTAACAAGGATAATACGTGTACTGCAAGGGCCACACACGAGGTGGCAGCCCTAAAGGAGGCTGTGTCCGCGGCCGAACGCAGTGCGGCCGCGGAACGGGCAGAGCAAGAAAAGCAGGAGGCACAGGTGGCGGCAGTGCGGCAAGAGCTCCAGGCTCTCATGGAGAAGCATGAGAGTTTGGAGCGCGACTCCAAGACTCGAGAGTCCGAGCTCGCCTTGGCTCTCGAAAGTGCCAAGTCCGCCAAGGCCGAGGCCCGTAAGGCCCTTCAGGAGGTTGAAGATGTGAAGAAGATAGCGGCAGGTAAGGCATTTTTCATGCAAAGCAAGCATGTTAATGTAAACTACCTGACACTTACCCGCATTCGGAGCTCTCCAGGTGTGTTTGCAGATCTGCCGCGCAGTGCATCCGATGCCGCCGCATTCTACCGTGGCGAGGAGGGGAGCTCAACGGAGGTCTTCTGGTCTCAGTACTCTGAGGCCGGCCATCCGGTGCCCCCGAGCGACCAGCTGAAGCAGCTGGTCGAGCTCCACAAGGTAGCTGAGGAGGCCATGAAGGGCCTTATAGTCCGGCTGTGGCCTGGACAGACCATGTCTGGGAGCTACTTCGGCCTCGTGCGGTGGCTGGTGGATGCGTGCCCCTGGGTGGATGTCATCAAGCGCTCCGCCTGTATTGAAGGTGCTCGTCGGGCCCTTGCCGCGCAAAGGTGCACTGGGGCAGGCTGGATGCGGAGAAGCTTCTTACTGACCCGCCGCCAGCGGGCAAGGAGTATCGTACGCCCGAAATGTACTATAAGACTGTCCTGAAGGGTGCCCGCAATATTGCGGATGAGTGCCCCCGAGATGTAATTATTGAGTGAAAACTTGCTATGTATTATCCTGTGCGCTGAAAACTTTGTTCATATGCGCTACGCAACGCTTGTTTAATTTAAAATATTACCTTCTGTGCGGCCGTTTATAAAATCTAAGAGATGGCAAGTCGTTGGCTTCAGCCCCCAGGCCACGAGTGCTGGGGTGTTCGGGATAAACTTGAGCACTCTTGTTCCCATTTTTGGGTCCATATAGGGAGGTGCTCAACACAACGAACAAGGCAACCAGACTTATAATGCTTGAACACTCTCACTTAGCCATAGAATTCTATAATTTTAAATTTCGGCGAAGCCCCTAGTATTCGGAAGACCGAATTAGGGGCGCTATCCACGCCTTCGTCGGACATTATCCAGAACTTCGCTCGAAGCGGCATGAGTCTTTAGGGACCCGAAAAGACCTCTCGAACAGCGACCAGTCTCTCGCCTTATCATGCCGGTCAGTTTTAGCTTTCTCCAGTGAGGCGCTCGCCCGGCTCAACCGGGGCGCAATCGCAGTGGTTCTCCCAGTGCCACCTTAGCCGACAGAACGGAACGTAAGGCGCTAGAACGTGGGAGCCGGGTAAACCCAACTATTGACCCAAGACACGATTCAGAGCCGATTCATATAATGCTATAAGTTCGGGGTGTCGCACTTGTGAAAGTGTTCGGACTTATCACACCATAATGCGGGGAACATAAGCCCCTCGTGTATTCGGCCGTACCAATAATATACGGGTGCGAGATGTCATTAATGAACATATGTGTAAAGTAATGCAATAACAGGAAAAAACGCTGCATTATTTATTAAAGAATTCTGCTATGAGTGCGGAATGATACAAATGGTGCGGTAAGCAAGGGATTGGACTAATCAAACATGTCCCCCTCCAGGGATGGGCTGCGGACTGGTGGATATAATCAGATTTAATGCTCATAATGGAGACCACCTGAGTGTTTATCGCAATCTTCTTTCTTCCCTGGCTGTTGCATCGTGAATTCGGCGGGTTCACCGCCGGACAGGGCCTCTGGTGAACGGAGTCCTGTGTACATAAAGAAAGAAAATAATAACAAAAAGGAGTGACACACTTGTGAGCCCCTGGTGTGGTCGAGCCGCACTCTGGGTCTATCGTGGTTGTGTCCCTTCCCCTAGGCCCATGGTATCTCCAGAGCGTAATGATGTACGCGGAGGGTTGGTCTTGCAATTATGCGAGGGCTGGGGCTGGGGCCGCATTGCTACACGTGCTCGGAACGTGCCAGGTGGTCTTGGTTGATGTTGCTCCGGGCGCGTTTGGCCGTGTCTGGCCGTTTAACGGCCGGACTCGAATATTGCCTTAAAAGGCTGCTCTGTACTTCTGCCGCGAGAGCCGCTGTGTGTTCCTCCGTTCGGAGAGAGCGTTCCGTATTTCCATTGACCGTAATGACTCCGCGAGGGCCTGGCATCTTGAGCTTGAGGTATGCGTAATGCGGTACCACGTTGAACTTTGCAAACGCAGTTTGTCCGAGCAGGGCATGATAGCCACTGCGGAATGTGACTATGTCGAAGATTAACTCCTCGCTCCAGAAATTGTCCGGGGATCCGAAGACCACTTCCAGTGTGACTGAGCCTGTGCAATTGGCCTCAACACCTGGTATGACACCTTTGAAAGTCGTCTTTGTAGGTTTAATCCTTGAGGGGTCTATGCCCATCTTGCGCACTGTATCCTGATAAAGCAGGTTCAGGCTACTGCCGCTGTTCATCAGGACTCTCGTGAGGTGAAATCCATCGATGATTGGGTCTAAAACCAATGCGGCAAATCCACCGTGGCGGATACTGGTCGGATGATCTCTTCGATCGAAAGTGATCGGGCAAGAGGACCATGGATTGAACTTAGGGGCAACTGGCTCCATCGCATATACGTCCCTTAGTGCACGCTTTCGCTCCCACTTGGGTATATGGGTTGCGTATATCATGTTCACCATCCGCAGTTGTGGGGGGAATCCCTTCTGTCCTCTATTGTTCGGCGGTCGGGTCTCTTCCTTGTCGTCGCTGTGCAGCCCCTTGTCATTGTTTTCGGCAATTAACTTGCCTGCTTGCTTGAACACCCAACAATCTCTGTTGGTGTGATTAGCTGGCTTTTCAGGGGTGCCATGTATCTGGCATAAGCGGTCGAGTATTCGGTCCAAATTGGACGGACCCGGAGTGGTTCTTTTGAATGGCTTCTTCCGCTGACCGGGTTTAGAGCCTCGGAATCCGGCGTTAACTGCCGTATCCTCCTTGTCGTCGTCGTTAATGCGGTGTTTATTTTTGCTTCGACGCGACCTGCCATTGTGGTCCTTAGTATCCGGACTGCCAGAATTTTTACTAAGGTTGTTGCTGCGAGCTAGCCATGTTAGGGAACGTAGTAATTTCAAAAATTTTCCTATGCACATGCAAGATCATGGTGATGCATAGCAACGAGAGGGGAGAGTGTTGTCTACGTACCCTCATAGACCGAAGCGGAAGCGTTGACGCAACATAGAGGAAGTAGTCGTACGTCCTCCCGGTCCGACCGATCCAAGCACCGTTACTCCGGCACCTCCGAGTTCTTGACACGCGTACAGCTCGATGACGCACCCCGATCTCCGATCCAGCAGTGGCGCGGGGAGGAGTTCCATCAGCACGACGGCGTGGTGACGATCTTGATGTTCTCCTGTCGCAGGGCTTCGCCTAAGCACCGCTACAATATGACCGAGGTGTAATTTCGTGGAGGGGGGCACCGCACACGGCTAAGGAACGATCTCAATGATCAACTTGTGTGTCTAGGGTGCCCCCTACCCCCGTATATAAAGGAGGGAGGGAGGAGGAGGCCGACCCAAGGGGGAGGCGCGCCCTAGGGGGGCAAACCTACTCCAAGTAGGTTTGGCCCCCCCTTTCCTATTCGGAGTAGGAGAAGGAAGGAAGAGGGGGGAGGAGAGAAGGAAAGGGGGGCCCGGCCCCCCTCCCAATGCGGATTGGGCTTGGGGGGGGGGGGGCGCCCCGTCCCTTGCTCCTTCTCCCTCCATCCCACTAAGGCCCAATAAGGCCCATATACTTACCGGGGGGTTCCGGTAACCTCCCGGAGCTCCGGTATATTTCCAATCTCACCCGCAACCTTTCCGGTGTCCAAATATATCCGTCCAATATATCAATCTTTATGTCTCGACCATTTCGAGACTCCTCGTCATGTCCGTGATCACATCCGGGACTCCGAACAACCTTCGGTACATCAAAATACATAAACTCATAATGAAACTGTCATCGAAACCTTAAGCGTGCGGACCCTACGGTTCGAGAACAATGTAGACATGACCGAGACATGTCTCCGGTCAATAACCAATAGCGGGACCTGGATGCCCATATTGGTTCCTACATATTCTACGAAGATCTTTATCGGTCATACCGCACAACAATATACGTTGTTCCCTTTGTCATCGGTATGTTACTTGCAAGGCTTAAGTCTCTTTACTCGTTCCGTAATACATCATCTCACAACTAACTCATTAGTTGAAATGCTTGCAAGGCTTAAGTGATGTGTATTACCGAGAGGGCCCAGAGATACCTCTCCGACATTCGGAGTGACAAATCCTAATCTCGAAATACGCCAACTCAACAAGTACCTTCGGAGACACCTGTAGAGCACCTTTATAATCACCCAGTTACGTTGTGACGTTTGGTAGCACACAAAGTGTTCCTCCGGTAAACGGGAGTTGCATAATCTCATAGTCATAGGAACATGTATAAGTCATGAAGGAAGCAATAGCAACATACTAAACGATCGTGTGCTAAGCTAACGGAATGGGTCATGTCAATCAGTTCATTCAACTAATGATGTGACCTTGTTAATCAAATAACAACTCCTTGTTCATGGTTAGGAAACATAACCATCTTTGATTAACAAGCTAGTCAAGTAGAGGCATACTAGTGACACTCTGTTTGTCTATATATTCACACATGTATTATGTTTCCGGTTAATACAATTCTAGCATGAATAATAAACATTTATCATGATATGAGGAAATAAATAATAACTTTATTATTGCCTCTAGGGCATATTTCCTTCAGTCTCCCACTTGCACTAGAGTCAATAATCTAGATTACACAGTAATGATTCTAACACCCATGGAGTCTTGGTGTTGATCATGTTTTGCTCGTGGAAGAGGCTTAGTCAACGGGTCTGCAACATTCAGATCCGTATGTATCTTGCAAATCTCTATGTCTCCCACCTGGACTAGATCCCGGATGGAATTGAAGCGTCTCTTGATGTGCTTGGTTCTCTTGTGAAATCTGGATTCCTTCGCTAAGGCAATCGCTCCAGTATTGTCACAAAAGATTTTCATTGGTCCCGATGCACTAGGTATGACACCTAGATCGGATATGAACTCCTTCATCCAGACTCCTTCATTAGCTGCTTCCGAAGCAGCTATGTATTCCGCTTCACACGTAGATCCCGCCACGACGCTTTGCTTCGAACTGCACC
Organism: Triticum timopheevii; assembly: GCA_963921465.1. Classification (NCBI taxonomy): domain Eukaryota; kingdom Viridiplantae; phylum Streptophyta; class Magnoliopsida; order Poales; family Poaceae; genus Triticum; species Triticum timopheevii. The sequence goes on along the minus strand of OY997274.1, from coordinate 441,876,587 downwards.
AACTGACAGGTCCACCGTTTAATGTAAACACGTATCCGGTTTGCGATTTAGAATCGTCCGGATCAGTGTCAAAGCTTGCATCAACGTAACCATTTACGATGAGCTCTTTGTCACCTCCATATACAAGAAACATATCCTTAGTCCTTTTCAGGTATTTCAGGATGTTCTTGATCGCTGTCCAGTGATCCACTCCTGGATTACTTTGGTACCTCCCTGCTAGACTTATAGCAAGGCACACATCAGGTCTGGTACACAACATTGCATACATGATAGAGCCTATGGCTGAAGCATAGGGAACATTTTTCATTTTCTCTCTATCTTCTGCAGTAGTCAGGCTTTGAGTCTTACTCAACTTCACACCTTGCAATACAGGCAAGAACCCTTTCTTTGCTTGATCCATTTTGAACTTCTTCAAAACTTTGTCAAGGTATGTGCTTTGTGAAAGTCCAATTAAGCATCTTGATCTATCTCTATAGATCTGAATGCCCAATATGTAAGCAGCTTCACCGAGGTCTTTCACTGAAAAACTTTTATTCAAGTATCCCTTTATGCTATCCAGAAATTCTATATCATTTCCAATCAATAATATGTCATCCACATATAATATTAGAAATGCTACGGAGCTCCCACTCACTTTCTTGTAAATACAGGCTTCTCCAAAAGTCTGTATAAAACCAAATGCTTTGATCACACTATCAAAACGTTTATTCCAACTCCAAGAGGCTTGCACCAGTCCATAAATGGATCGCTGGAGCTTGCACACTTTGTTAGCTTCCTTTGGATCGATAAAACCTTCTGGTTGCATCATATACAACTCTTCTTCCAGAAACCCATTCAGGAATGTAGTTTTTACATCCATTTGCCAAATTTCATAATCATAAAATGCGGCAATTGCTAACATGATTCGGACAGACTTATGCATCGCTACGGGTGAGAAGGCCTCATCGTAGTCAACCCCTTGAACTTGTCGAAAACCTTTTGCAACAAGTCGAGCTTTGTAGACAGTAACATTACCGTCAGCGTCAGTCTTCTTCTTGAAGATCCATTTATTCTCAATTGCTTGCCGACCATCGGGCAAGTCAACCAAAGTCCATACTTTGTTCTCATACATGGATCCCATCTCAGATTTCATGGCTTCAAGCCATTTTGCGGAATCTGGGCTCACCATCGCTTCTTCATAGTTCGTAGGTTCATCATGATCTAGTAGCATGACTTCCAGAATAGGATTACCGTACCACTCTGGTGCGGATCTTACTCTGTTCGACCTACGAGGTTCTGTATTAACTTGATCTGAAGTTCTATGATCATCATCATCAACTTCCTCACTAGTTGGGTTTGACGTCACAGAAACCGGTTCCTGTGATGTATTATTTTCCAACAAGGGAGTAGGTACAGTTACCTCATCAAGTTCTACTTTCCTCCCACTCACTTCTTTCGAGAGAAACTCCTTCTCCAGAAAGGATCCATTCTTAGCAACAAATGTCTTGCCTTCGGATCTGTGATAGAAGGTGTACCCAACTGTCTCCTTTGGGTATCCTATGAAGACACATTTCTCCGATTTGGGTTCGAGCTTATCAGGTTGAAGCTTTTTCACATAAGCATCGCAGTCCCAAACTTTAAGAAACGACAACTTTGGTTTCTTGCCAAACCATAGTTCATAAGGTGTCGTCTCAACGGATTTCGACGGTGCCCTATTTAACGTGAATGTGGCCGTCTCTAAAGCATAACCCCAAAACGATAGCGGTAAATCTGTAAGAGACATCATAGACTGCACCATATCAAGTAAAGTACGATTACGACGTTCGGATACACCATTACGCTGTGGTGTTCCAGGTGGCGTGAGTTGCGAAACTATTCCACAATGTTTTAAGTGTAGACCAAACTCGTAACTCAAATATTCTCCTCCACGATCAGATCGTAGAAACTTTATTTTCTTGTTACGATGATTTTCAACTTCACTCTGAAATTCTTTGAACTTTTCAAATGTTTCAGACTTATGCTTCATTAAGTAGATATACTCATATCTAATTAAATCATCAGTGAAGGTGAGAAAATAACGATATCTGCCACGAGCCTGAACATTCATCGGACCACATACATCTGTATGTATGATTTCCAACAAATCTGTTGCTCTCTCCATAGTACCGGAGAACGGCGTTTTGCTCATCCTGCCCATGAGGCACGGTTCGCAAGTACCAAGTGATTCATAATCAAGTGATTCCAAAAGTCCATCAGTATGGAGTTTCTTCATGCGCTTTATACCGATATGACCCAAACGGCAGTGCCACAAATAAGTTGCACTATCATTATCAACTCTGCATCTTTTGGCTTCAACACTATGAATATGTGTATCACTACTATCGAGATTCATCAAAAATAGACCACTCTTCAAGGGTGCATGACCATAAAAGATATTACTCATATAAATAGAACAACCATTATTCTTTGATTTAAATGAATAACCGTCTCGCATCAAACAAGATCCAGATATAATGTTCATGCTCAACGCTGGCACCAAATAACAATTATTTAGGTCTAATACTAATCCCGAAGGTAGATGTAGAGGTAGCGTGCCGACCGCGATCACATCGACTTTGGAACCGTTTCCCACGCGCATCGTCACCTCGTCCTTTGCCAGTGTTCGCTTAATCCGTAGTCCCTGTTTCGAGTTGCAAATATTAGCAACAGAACCAGTATCAAATACCCAGGTGCTACTGCGAGCTCTAGTAAGGTACACATCAATAACATGTATATCACATATACCTTTGTTCACCTTGCCATCCTTCTTATCCGCCAAATACTTGGGGCAGTTCCGCTTCCAGTGACCAGTCTGCTTGCAGTAGAAGCACTCAGTTTCAGGCTTAGGTCCAGACTTGGGTTTCTTCTCTTGAGCAGCAACTTGTTTGCTGTTCTTCTTGAAGTTCCCCTTCTTCTTCCCTTTGCCCTTTTTCTTGAAACTAGTGGTCTTGTTAACCATCAACACTTGATGCTCCTTCTTGATTTCTACCTCCGCAGCTTTCAGCATTGCGAAGAGCTCGGGAATCGTCTTATCCATCCCTTGCATATCATAGTTCATCACGAAGCTCTTGTAGCTTGGTGGAAGTGATTGGAGAATTCTGTCAATGAGGCTATCATCCGGAAGTGTAACTCCCAGTTGAATCAAGTGATTACAATACCCAGACATCTTGAGTATATGCTCACTGACAGAACTATTCTCCTCCATCTTGCAGCTATAGAACTTACTGGAGACTTCATATCTCTCAATCCGGGCATTCTTCTGGAATATTAACTTCAACTCCTGGAACATCTCATATGCTCCATGACGTTCAAAACGTCGTTGAAGTCCCGGTTCTAAGCCGTAAAGCATGGCACATTGAACTATCGAGTAGTCATCAGCTTTGCTCTGCCAGAAGTTCTTAACGTCGTCAGTTGCATCAGCAGCAGGCCTGGCACCCAGCGGTGCTTCCAGGACGTAATTTTTCTGTGCAGCAATGAGGATAATCCTCAAGTTACGGACCCAGTCCATGTAGTTGCTACCATCATCTTTCAACTTAGCTTCCTCAAGGAACGCATTAAAATTCAACGGAACAACAGCACGGGCCATCTATCTACAATCAACATAGACAAGCAAGATACTATCAGGTACTAAGTTCATGATAAATTTAAGTTCAATTAATCATATTACTAAAGAACTCCCACTTAGACAGACATCTCTCTAGTCATCTAAGTGATCACGTGATCCAAATCAACTAAACCATAACCGATCATCACGTGAGATGGATTAGTTTTCAATGGTGAACATCTTATGTTGATCATATCTACTATATGATTCATGCTCGACCTTTCGGTCTACGTGTTCCGAGGCCATATCTGCATATGCTAGGCTCGTCAAGTTTAACCTGAGTATTCCGCGTGTGCAAAACTGGCTTGCACCCGTTGTAGATGGACGTAGAGCTTATCACACCCGATCATCACGTGGTGTCTGGGCACGACGAACTTTGGCAACGGTGCATACTCAGGGAGAACACTACTTGATAATTTTTAGTGAGAGATCATCTTAAAATGCTACCGTCAATCAAAGCAAGATAAGATGCATAAATGATAAACATCACATGCAATCAATATAAGTGATATGATATGGCCATCATCTTCTTGTGCTTGTGATCTCCATCTCCGAAGCACCATCATGATCACCATCGTCACCGGCGCGACACCTTGATCTCCATCGTAGCATCGTTGTCGTTTACGCCATCTATTGCTTCTACGACTATCGCTACCGCTTAGTGATAAAGTAAAGCAATTACTGGGCGTTTGCATTTCATACAATAAAGCGACAACCATATGGCTCCTGCCAGTTGCCGATAACTTTGGTTACAAAACATGATCATCTCATACAATAAAATATAGCATCATGTCTTGGCCATATCACATCACAACATGCCCTGCAAAAACAAGTTAGACGTCCTCTACTTTGTTGTTGCAAGTTTTACGTGGCTGCTACGGGCTTAAGCAAGAACCAATCTCACCTACGCATCAAAACCACAACGATAGTTTGTCAAGTTGATGCTGTTTTAACCTTCACAAGGACCGGGCGTAGCCACACTTGGTTCAACTAAAGTTGGAGAAACTGACACGCGCTAGTCACCTGTGTGCAAAGCACGGCGGTAAAACCAGTCTCGCGTAAGCGTACGCGTAATGTCGGTCCGGGCCGCTTCATCCAAGAATACCGCCGAACCAAAGTATGACATGCTGGTAAGCAGTATGACTTATATCGCCCACAACTCACTTGTGTTCTACTCGTGCATATAACATCAAGCCATAAAAACCTAGGCTCGGATGCCACTGTTAGGGAACGTAGTAATTTCAAAAATTTTCCTACGCACACGCAAGATCATGGTGATGCATAGCAACGAGAGGTTAGAGTGTTGTCTACGTACCCTCGTAGACCGAAGCGGAAGCGTTGACGCAACGTAGAGGAAGTAGTCGTACGTCCTCCCGGTCCGACCGATCCAAGCACCGTTACTCCGGCACCTCTGAGTTCTTGACACGCGTACAGCTTGATGACGCACCCCGATCTCCGATCCAGCAGAGGCGCGGGGAGGAGTTCCGTCAGCACGACGGCGTGGTGACGATCTTGATGTTCTCCTGTCGCAGGGCTTCGCCTAAGCACCGCTACAATATGACCGAGGTGTAATTTCGTGGAGGGGGGCACCGCACACGGTAAGGAACGATCTCAATGATCAACTTGTGTGTCTAGGGTGCCCCCTACCCCCGTATATAAAGGAGGGAGGGAGGAGGAGGCCGGCCCAAGGGGGAGGCGCGCCCTAGGGGGGCAAACCTACTCCAAGTAGGTTTGGCCCCCCCCTTTCCTATTCGGAGTAGGAGAAGGAAGGAAGAGGGGGGAGGAGAGAAGGAAAGGGGGGGCCGGCCCCCCTCCCAATTCGGATTGGGCTTGGGGGGGCGCGCCCCGTCCCTTGCTCCTTCTCCCTCCATCCCACTAAGGCCCAATAAGGCCCATATACTTACCGGGGGGTTCCGGTAACCTCCCGGAGCTCCGGTATATTTCCAATCTCACCCGCAACCTTTCCGGTGTCCAAATATATCCGTCCAATATATCAATCTTTATGTCTCGACCATTTCGAGACTCCTCGTCATGTCCGTGATCACATCCGGGACTCCGAACAACCTTCGGTACATCAAAATACATAAACTCATAATGAAACTGTCATCGAAACCTTAAGCGTGCGGACCCTACGGTTCGAGAACAATGTAGACATGACCGAGACATGTCTCCGGTCAATAACCAATAGCGGGACCTGGATGCCCATATTGGTTCCTACATATTCTACGAAGATCTTTATCGGTCATACCGCACAAGAATATACGTTGTTCCCTTTGTCATCGGTATGTTACTTGCCCGAGATTCGATCGTCGGTATCCAATACCTAGTTCAATCTTGTTACTGGCAAGTCTCTTTACTCGTTCCGTAATACATCATCTCACAACTAACTCATTAGTTGAAATGCTTGCAAGGCTTAAGTGATGTGTATTACCGAGAGGGCCCAGAGATACCTCTCCGACATTCGGAGTGACAAATCCTAATCTCGAAATACGCCAACTCAACAAGTACCTTCGGAGACACCTGTAGAGCACCTTTATAATCACCCAGTTACGTTGTGACGTTTGGTAGCACACAAAGTGTTCCTCCGGTAAACGGGAGTTGCATAATCTCATAGTCATAGGAACATGTATAAGTCATGAAGGAAGCAATAGCAACATACTAAACGATCGTATGCTAAGCTAACGGAATGGGTCATGTCAATCAGATCATTCAACTAATGATGTGACCTTGTTAATCAAATAACAACTCCTTGTTCATGGTTAGGAAACATAACCATCTTTGATTAACAAGCTAGTCAAGTAGAGGCATACTAGTGACACTCTGTTTGTCTATATATTCACACATGTATTATGTTTCCGGTTAATACAATTCTAGCATGAATAATAAACATTTATCATGATATGAGGAAATAAATAATAACTTTATTATTGCCTCTAGGGCATATTTCCTTCAAGCCAGCTATCCTCTCCCGCACAAAAGCGGGTCATTAATGATGTGAGCGCTGCCATGGATTTTGGCTTTTCCTGTCCTAGGTGCCGGGCTAGCCACTCGTCGCGAATGTTATGTTTGAAGGCTGCGAGGGCCTCTGCATCCGGACAGTCGACGATTTGGTTTTTCTTTGTCAAGAACCGTGTCCAGAACTGTTTGGCCGATTTGTCTGGCTGCTGAATTATGTGGCTTAGGTCATCGGCGTCTGGTGGTCGCACATATGTGCCCTGGAAGTTGTCGAGGAATGCGGCTTCGAGGTCTTCCCAACACCCAATTGATTCTGCGGCAAGCTGTTAAGCCAATGCCGAGCTGGTCCTTTAAGCTTGAGTGGGAGGTATTTGATGGCGTGGAGATCATCGCCGCGGGCCATATGGATGTGAAGGAGATAATCTTCAATTCAAACCGCGGGGTCTGTAGTGCCATCGTAGGATTCAATGTTTACGGGTTTAAACCCTTCAGGGATTTGATGAGCCATTACTTCATCCGTGAAGCATAGCGGGTGTGCGGCGCCTCTGTATTGAGCAATATCACGACGTAGCTCGAGTGAGCGTTGTCTGCTCTGTTCGGCCCGGCCGGAGTTGTTGTATCCGGTGCGACGGTATTCGTCGTGGGTCTTGGTGCGCCCACGTGATCCGTTGGTGGATCTGGATTGCCTTGCTTTGTCCTCCAATATATCTCGCAAGTCCGGCACGTTCCCTCTTGGCTTCGTACTTTTGGAGCGATGCCGCGGTACGGTCTTGGTGGAGGGCCTAGATGCCTCTCTGTCTCGGCCACGGGGTGGTCGGTCGGCCGTATTGTGCGCTGGCGATGAAGGTATGTATGTTTCCTCCTCTAATCGGGGGAGCAACTTGCGTCTTGGGTAGCTTTTGGAGGGGCATTCGAGTTCATACTCTTCGGCCGCGAGGACCTTGGTCCATCGATCGGCCAGCAGATCCTGATCAGCTTGAAGCTGCTGCTGCTTTTTCTTTAGGCTATTTGCCGTGGCGATAAGCCTGCGTTTAAAATGCTCTTGTTCGACGGGGTCCTCGGGCACGACGAATTCGTCGTCGTTGAGGCTTGCCTCGTCTTCGGAGGGAGGTATATAATTATCATCCTCGACCTCTTCGTCTGCCGCCCTCTCGTGAGGGCTTGCTTCTGCATCCTCCTGCGCTGAGTCTTGCTGGAGGGGATTATCTTCGGCACTCTCTGGGGTATTATTATCTCCTGTGCCTGAATCTCCATTCTTGCTGTGGCGGGATTTAGAGCGGCGCCGCTGTCATCGGCGCTTGGGCTGTTTCTTTGAGGAATCTGCCTCCGCTGCTTCTTCACCGTCCCCCTCTTTTGGGGTGTCCACCTTGTATATGTCATATGACGAGGTGGTCTTCCAGTGCCCTGTAGGCGCTGGTTCTTGTTCGTCTCCGGCATCGTCGTCCATACCGTCGATATCCTTAGAGTCGTAGTCTAGCATGTCTGTTAGATCGTCGACAGTGGCTACAAAGTGGGTGGGCTTTGAATTTCTTCGTCGTCCGTATCCCAACCGTCCTGGCCATAGTCCGGCCAGGTCTCTCCGGATAGCGAGAGATGCTTTAGTGAATTTAGGATGTCCCCGAAGGGCAAGTGTTGGAAGATGTCCGCGGCGGTGAACTCCATGACCGGCGCCCAATCAGCTTTGATTGGCAGGGGCGCGGGAGGTGCGGAGTCCGGCAGGGAGTCCAGTACCTCAGAGTCACGAGCTTTACAGAGGACTATGTTAGTGTTCGGCTCCATCATCGTGGAAGTTGCAGCCCCTGAGGCGGTGTCCAACCACCGATCCTCGATCTGGGCGATCGGCTCCGGACTAAGGGCCGGAGCGGATTCGTGTGCGGCCACCAAGGCACTGTCCGGTGGCAGAGCTAGATCATGCCCATTGTGATAGTGCGGCACGCTCGGCTGTGGCTTGAGCACGTCGAAGATCAAGTCCCCGCCGATGTCGGCCGTGAAGTTTAGGTTTCCGAACCTGACCTGATGGCCAGGGGCGTAGCTTTCGATCTGCTCCAGATGGCCAAGTGATTTAGCCCGCAGTGCGAAGCCGCCGAATACAAAGATCTGTCCGGGGAGAAAAGTCTCATCCTGGACAGCGAGGTTGTTGATTGAAGAAGCCATCGAGCCTATCGGTGACGACACAGAGGAACTCTCGATGAAAGCACCAATGTCGGTGTCAAAACCGGCGGATCTCGGGTAGGGGGTCCCGAACTGTGCGTCTAGGCGGATGGTAACAGGAGACAAGGGACACGATGTTTTACCCAGGTTCGGGCCCTCTTGATGGAGGTAAAACCCTACGTCCTGCTTGATTAATATTGATGATATGGGTAGTACAAGAGTAGATCTACCATGAGATCAAGGAGGCTAAACCCTAGAAGCTAGCCTATGGTATGATTGTTGTAATGGAGGTTGTCCCCTACAGACTAAAGCCCTCCGGTTTATATAGACACCGGAGAGGGCTAGGTTTACACAGAGTCGGTTACAATGGTAGGAGATCTACATATCCATATTGCCAAGCTTGCCTTCCACGCCAAGGAAAGTCCCATCCGGACACGGGACGAAGTCTTCAATCTTGTATCTTTGTAGTCTTGGAGTTCAGCAGACGATGATAGTCCGGCTGTCCGGACACCCCCTAGTCCAGGACTCCCTCAACGGGCTCCTTGTCGACCTTGCCGGCCTTCGCGGCGGCCCTGGCAAGCTTGCCGGACCGCTCGACCTCGCCCTCATCGTCAACCTCGAGCTGGAAGATCCGTTTGCAGAGATGGGCGTGCCTCAGCACCGTCGGGTTGTTGTCGAGGCCGGGGCGGAGCCTCATGATGTCGGCGGCGTTCACAAAGATCCAGGCCCCACCTCCCCTTGTCGTGCAGAGGGGCAATTCGCCGGTGGATGAAGTCCGCCTTGATCATTTCGAGGGTGAGCCCGGCCTAGGCAAGACGAAGAATCCTGGTGGTGGCGATCGTAAGCTTCGCGTCGTCGGTGTCGACGTCGCCCCAATCGCCCCCACGGACCGGCGGTTTCTCGCAAACCTCGTAGAATGCTGGCGGGTCCTCCTCCTCAATCCAGCACCACCGGCCCCGCCATTCTTCCCACCTCTCCATCGTGGCGTCGTCCAGGTATGCCCCCTTGGCCCTCGGGATCCAGGCGATGCAGCTAGCAATGGCGCCCACTTTTTTGATCCGAGGGGAGAATTAATGGCGAAAGAGCGCCGTGCTGGGGTGCACCCCGACGAAGCCCTCGCAGAGATGTGCGAAGAGAGCCATGCACGTGTGGGGACCCCGACTCATAAGTCGTGATCACCGAATGCACGTGTATAGTGATCCCAGAGATCAATACTCACTGAACACACAGAAGCTGAATAACAAGAGGCTTACATCACATACATACCGTATTACACAAGTAGGACCATTATGGTCAAGTCTTGAGTATAACATTGCAGCGGAAATCTTTGTCGATAACTTGGACCCGTGCGATCTGCCTTAACCCTACAGGCATTCTGAGTGGGAAGCATCCTAGCTCGCATGTTCGTCACCGAAATATTCTTCATCATATCCTGTTCTTTCATGCCTGGCCAATAAAATAACCAGTGGCAAGCCAATGAGTACTTTGAATGTACTCGCAAGCAACCCATGTTTTGGTTCAAAATACAACAATGCATGATATAGGTAAATTTTTGCGGAAAGCTAATTTTGTTGTGCTATGACATGTTCAACAATTGGTAAAACATGCATCATACAAATTCAAGTAACCGTAGGGACTGGTTACAGATATCAACATAAATGGAGTGGGCATCAACCCAACTCAAACATGCCAAGTCCTTTGACGGGACCCAAGTAGTTCTTACCACTTATCCATACACACTCACCAGGTTTCGTAAACATGTGGACATAGCCCAAGTGAGGTTACCCAACTGTCCTTGACCGTGGACACGTCTATTCGAATAGTTTTACACTCTGCAGAGGTTGCACACTTTACCCACAAGATCCGGGAACTTCTATGTCAGCCACGACCCGCGGTACCTCAAGTACCCGGGGTAAGCACCCGATCACTATCTTTCCCTAGACGACACTAACATGGAGTCCACTCGATTGGTAGTAACCCCCGTGCCCAACATTTCACAACTTAAAATTTGTGGAGCCTTGCTCCCATATTCATCACATACCACTGGCACGGGGTACCAACGGTGTGTTCGGTGCCCCATAAAAATGTTCTTGGCCGCCCTACCTAGCACGACCCTGTCCCGAGAGAGCGCAACAACAACTCTCCCATCACTAGTAATGCGGGCTCCAAGCTAGTGTCGGCCTAGGTAATCAATAATGCCCTTTCCCATATAAGGGTAGAGTTGTTGCGCATGTATGGTTTGAATAACTGTCGCAACTTAAACCAATCCGTTTTGAAAACAACACTCACACTTTCCTCGGTACACCACTTCGTCATCAAGTGGTTACCCAACTCATTATCTCCCTCGGGCATAGGTGGCACCCGATAGGGTTTTCGAAAAGTCTTCTGTAAATACTTTGTCTCCATCACCATGCATATTCCCTGTCCCATTTGCGTAGCAACTACTATAGAATCCTATCTACTCCCACCGGCATAACCCTCATAAGGAGGTAGGGTCATGCACCATGCAAGTATCAACGAGGAAGTAACAGAGGCAACCCATCAAGGTGGTTACCACCTCGTCATGATTCCGTTGCAACAACAATATTGTGCTATATGACATGCGTAAAAAGGGTTTCATAGACATGGTGAAAGGGCTGCTTGTCTGGTTCATCAGATTCTTCAAATCTTCTGGTCCTTCTCAAAGTATTTCGTCTACATCGTCAACTAACGTTGGAAACAATTATAGTAAGCAACACAACAAGGCAAAAAATAAAAATGCTCTAAAAATATTAATTTGACTTTTCTAGGACTCCTCTGGTTATATGAAAAATAACCAAAGTGGTTTCATTGGGATTGGATCAGCGAATATTTCTGAACATTTTGATATGATGGAATCAATGGATTTAATGGATCTGCAAGTTTTCCATAGAATGTCTTTTTATAAAAATGAGTAAAAGTACCCATTAAATCAGGCATAATTTTAGAAACATTTAGAATTCTGTTTCACTGGATTTGGAGTTCAAATGAATATTCTATGGATTTTTGAAGTGGGATTATGTGGATAAATGACCTTTTTAAAGGGTCCAGTGAAAACCAAGAACAACAAAAAAGTCTACTGTGGCCCATTAAATAGAACATGATTTATGGAGTCAGTAGAAATTTGATTCATCGAATTTGGACACTATTTGAATAGTTTATGGATTTTTGAAGTTCACTGGAAAAGAAAAAGGAGAATATTTGGGTTATACCTAAACTGTGCACAGGGCGCAGTTTAGCACTGTAGCACACTGGGCCGGCCCAGCGGCTCGACCATGCGGGCGACGGGGCGACGTCGAAGGTGCCCAGGCGCAACCCGCCTCCACTTGCCAGTGTGGCTCGATGGCTGGGCCACTAACAAGCGAGGCCCGCTTGCAGGGCCTTCGTCTTCCTCTTCCTCCCGCGCGTTTGCCTGGCCGAGGGAGCAGAGAGCCCCGACGATGACTGCCGGTGCTACGGGACACCTCCGGCAACGCTCTGGCAATGGATGATCTTAGGAGGCCGCGCCGAATCCACCTGGGTGCTTTTCGCACGCCGACGAGGGCCATAGCGGCGACGGCTTGGACGGCCGCGAAGGAGGCCGTCGGCCATCTTCGGCCACGAGTGCGTGGTGTTCCTAGGGATGAACGACGGCGATGGAGGGCCTCGAGGTGGTGGTATGAGGGTACTAGAGTGGCTAGGGAGAGAGGAGAGGCTCGGGATAGCCCGGATTTAGGTGGAGCCCGACGGCGGCACTCTAGCCATTGCGGTGAACGGAAGACACGGGGAGAGGTGTGGGTTTGTCCAGGGGTGCACGAGAGGGAGAGGGAGCCAAAGGAGTAGAGAGGGGGCTCGGGGGTGGCCTTAAATAGCCGTTCCGTGGCTCACCGTGGACGCGGTGCACGGGGGCCGTGGCAATGGCTCAGGCGGCCAGGGGAGAGAGCGAGGGGTTGTCTTTGGTGCTCGTGGGGGTGGTGTAGGGTGCCGGGAAGGGAGAGAGGGAGCGGGGCGAGCTCCGGGTGGAGCCACGATCTCGCACACGCATTGGAGGGCTCGGGCGGCTCTGGGCACGCGTGGCACGGGAAGGACAAAGAGGGGAAGGAGGGGGCCAGCCTGGTGGCGTGTTGCGGACGTCGAGGCACCTCGACTGGCGCAAGGGGGAGGCTTGAGGTGGTCGGGGGACGCGGCATCAACGGTCGGGAGCACGTTGACGTGCTCCAGAGCGTGCAAATGGCCGGCACCCGCGGCTTTTTCTCGCGTCCTCACACGCTCACTTGTGTCTGGAAGCTGCAGGGGGGAGTAAACAATGTGACAATGGCATTGGGTGCCCTGGGGATCGACTGGAGTGAGGAGGGAGGTTGAGAGAGAGAAATGGTGCTGTCCAGAGAGGGAAAAAGAGCTTTTCACCCCCACCATCATGGCTCCTCGGGCAGCGAAAGATGCAGGGGTTAGAGGAGGAGCAGATGAGGCTGTGGGAACAAGTTGAGCTCATTTGAGATTAGTGGAAATGGACAAAACATGCATTTTAAATTTCTGCCAGAAGGTGTTCGATGGTGGTTTGGGCAAGCAAATGGATTCCAAATGATATGAAGATTAACAGGATCAAGTGTCATATAGAAATGAGGTTGCTCACCAAGTTGGAGCTCATTTGAAGAAAGTTGACAATGCAACTTTGGTAAACCCTAGAAATTAGCAGAAATGAACTTTCCAAGATTTAGTCATGAAAATCTATTCTCCTTGATGCACCACTTGGTGTGGTGTCATCATTTGAGGTTCTGAACATGTCCACAAAAGTTGAGGTCAAAAGGAGAAAGTTGCCAATGTAGAGTTGTTCAAATTTGGTTCAGGACAGGAAGGGTTTTGGGGCACTTTGATCAAGATAACATTCTCTCCAACTTGTGGCATTTGGTCTAGATGAATAAATAGACCATTGGAGCATGTTCACAAGGTTTGAGAACATTGGGACATGTTTGGCAATGTAAAGTTGCTCAAACTTCAATGTGGACATAAATGGTTTTGAGGGGATTTGATGATGTTATATTGTTCTCCAAGACATGATACTTGTCAAGATCATCCACCATGCCATATTTGACATGCTAGAAGTTTCTTGGAATTTTTGGAGAATGTTTCCTTTGTAAATATTTCAAAAGCTTGAAATATCCAGAAAGGGTTTTTGAGGGGTTTGACCAATATTTTGAACACGACCATGTGTTGAAACTTTTATATATGGAAAATATATGTCCACTGAGTTTCCCTAAAATTTCACAAATACTTTTAAATCATAAAAATAATTTTAACCTATTAAAGACCATTTCTAGCCTAAAGAAAAAGCCTTTAAATAAAATAGGAAAATTACTTTTAAAATTATATTTTTGTGGTTTCTGAGTGTCCTATATCTAATAGGAGTCAAATATAATTTTTGGAAGATTTTTCACACCCTTAATTAAGTACTTGTAGTTCAAGTCTCAATTCAGGAGTTTTTGGAAAACCTAATTTAGAAAATACTTTTTGGCCAAAATATTTTTGCAAGAAATTATTTTTAGGTCCTACACACATGGCATGATCATTGGGCAAGGTTTTGGATCAAGTAGAAGGAATATAAGAGTTGGAGGATTTATTTGATTTTTAGAGAACTTGCAACCAACACACAAAAATGAAATCAAGCAAGGTCCAAAGCACTCAAAAGTTTTTGTCAAACCACAATTTATAATGTTTTATTATCTTAAGTGTTGTGGCATGAAAATCAGGGTGTGACAGACCTACCACCTTACAAGAATATCGTCCCCGAGATTCCCAAACTAGGCGCGGAAAGGAGTATGGAGACTTGGATTTGGGGTAGTCTTCAGTCCTCATACTGCTTCTGCTTCTGAGTGGTGCTCCATTGAATCTTGAAGTACCTGGTGTTGTAGCTTTGTGTATGACGCTCTCGGTTGATCCAGGTTGCTAAGGGGTCTCTCGCGTTACGTCAGGTTGGATCGGAGGTCGGTGGCTTGACGATCGATGTTCTTGCAGAGATCAGGCTTATCAGGAGGTTGGAAACACTTCTAGGGTTGTGATGCATGGAAAACGTTGTGCACATTAGGTAAATCAGGTGGCAACTCCAGCTGGTAATTGTCTTCTCTTCGTCTTGTAGTGATCTCAGAGGGGGTTGTTAAATCTTCGAGTGATCTCAAAGAGGGCCGATGAATCATGGTGTGGGTTTCCTTGTCATGGAAATGTTGGGTTCCTTTGAGAGAAGTGGCCTGTAGATACACCTGGTCTTTGACGCGGAAGTTTACTTCTTGACGATGGTGGTTGGTATAGTTCTTCCTCCTTGACATGGCAGCCTTCAGATGTTCCCTAACCAGTTGAACGGTCCTTCTACCGTCTTCGGATAGTCAAGTAGGCCACCAAATATAGATGACAATCAACCTGTCCAAGTACTCCATGAAGACTTCTTCATGGGGTACATAAAGTAGGCTGGGGTATTGGTGGTGGTCTCGTTTGAGTATCGGCCAAGGTCTTATCGATCTAGAGCCAAAGCCCAAGGTCAGGATCCGACCATGTTGTGGCTTGGTAGGGCGTAAGGGTTTCAAGGATTCTAGTGCACAAGTGAACGTTCATTATCTTATCCTTGGGCACGATTTCGGAGAGGCCAATTGTTCTATCTAGTCCTTTAAACAAATAACCTTATACCACCGAAAGCATCAACTCTTGTAGGTCAGCTCCTATCATCACTCATGCTATTATTATTCTCAGGACTTCCAAGAGGAGGTTTAACAGGATCATACATGTCTACGATCGCCAAACTTGTATGTATGTCTACCCCTAAAAATCCATGGGTAGAGCATACAAGCCACTAAGCTTCAATTAAACATGACAATCCAAGTGCTCAGCCATTCTTCCAAGGTCCAAGGTAGTGCATCTCTATCCTGAGGAAAAATGTCGTATGCCACCCCAAGATCTTGTTGCCTTCCCATGAATCAACTCCAACAGCCCATTAACTTCCATCAATCACGACACAATCCATTAATTCTACAAATCCAATATTTATGATGTTCCACATGATCTCATAATGTCCTATAATCCCAAGATACTTGAAAGGGCTATCTTTGGTATAGTCAGTCCACCGATTCCCATTATTGGGGTCGGGTAAACTCCAAGGTCAGGCTTTATATAAGCCCCTAAATCAACTCCGACAATTAACCCAATCTCCTAGTTTATCGTCCACCGAGAAACATGGTCTCATGATCGAGATCTTCAGTCTAAATCCAACTTACTCCGAACCATGTAGACTTACTCAGCACCTTTACTCCACTAGGATCACCTATTAATCCAAATCTCATGTCCTACGAGAATTCATACACGTTTCCCCCAAGTCATTTTCATAACAACTATCTCCTATCAATGTCCCTGGCTAAGTCAAATCCTTATACTCCCAAGGATTTTAGCTTGCGATCATAATTGTCCTACTAAATCCAATTTACTCAGGGGCAAAGAGAGTCATGCTACTCTATTGACTGATCCCACCAAGTTCTTCTTCCAATATGAAAGCCTTGCAATCCACCCAAGAGTCTCAGATAATTCCTCAAGGTCACTGATATAAACTCATCAAGTCATTTATCCTCTGTTCCTACATCCTCAAATTGGTCTTCCCAATGGCATCGTTAGTTCTCGTGCTATATTAGGATCGTAATGTGCTAGTTTACTATGTCCACTAGTTCCATATTGAACCCAGTGATAAGCAAGGTTACTGGGGCTTAACTGGTTCTCTTGAAATTCTGTTGGTTAAGCACATGGTTAAGGATTCGAGCTGGGGTATCTTGTGAACTCTCAAAGGGTCTAGGAATGGGTTTCTAGTCTGGAGGGTTAAACATAACTCTATGGGGTAGCACTCAGTCGTGGAGGTTGTAGCAAAAAGTCTTCATTGCTAGTTGGTTGCCGAGGTGGAATTCTTGGTGCATCTTGTCTTGCTAGCCTTCAGTTGATGAGAGAGATGAGAGGGATAAGTAGCATAGAGGAGGGGGATGCCTAAAAGGGGGTTCTATAGTGCAAGTTCAAACAAACAAGTGACGAAAGGGCCAACAAAAGAAATAAGGTAAGGAAGGTGATATAGTCGCGTACTTGTTGCCTAAGGCAAAAGTTGCGACCTAACTTAAAACACAAACAAATAAAAACAAGCAACACGCAATCATGGTTCTATTCGAACCATCATACGGACTCGACTACGCATAGGGGGTACACGACTCATCTTACCCTACGGATTCTCGGACTCAGTAGTCATGCCTTGTGCCTCGTGCTATCTCCTGAGTTTTCCTCAGGTGTTGTTACGTCTCTTGTTTGATGAAACGATCTGGGTTGAGCCTGAAGAATCTTCAACAACTTCTCACCTGATGAGGTGATGGGGTGAAAGTAGCTCCTCGTGGCTCGCATTGACTTGGTATTCTCTTGTCTTCTTAATCAGGACAATCACTTTTGCCTTTTTAAGCTGTCGGCGGTTCCAGGTGCCAGTCCTTTATGCAATGACATTAACAAGGCATAATAGAGGTCTAATCCGTCGGACACATTGTTGACAATATCGTCACTAAGAGCGGGGGATGAAGAGAACCGTTTTCCTTCTCACTATAGTGAGGCGGACCAAATGGCTAGGTTTTCATCCATCGGTGGTTGCGATGCAACAACGATAAGGACATGGTTTCTCCATTAGCGATGTATATCATGATCTTTCATTTCCTATGCTCTGATCATCATAGGCTAAGGTCGCATCATCTTGGGGCAGTGTCAAGGGTGTGACCATCTTCTGGGTTGTCACATCCCTAGTTCTGATATGACCTAGACTAGCTAGTCATGTGTGCATCATGTTTAAATTCCATTTAAATTTGAAATGGGGATTTGTGAAACCCTCATAATCCTTTCTGGAAATGACCCAGATAAAAATTTCTTCAATTTGGCCCAAGTAAATGTTCCTGTTTTTCTCTAAACAAAATTATCAGAAAAATTCAATCTATCCATCTGTACTAGTTTGATGCATGACAAACCAACTTATACCTACTGTATAAGTGAAACACTAAAATGGCTTATATAAAGAGCTTATTTTGGTGATGCATTTGAATCTTTGGTTCAAATGGATTTCATCCAAATAAAAGCTAGTTGCATTAGCTCAATCAACATCACATCTACATGCCATGTTCATGCATCATATTGTTGCCTATGTTTGTGTATTGATTTCCGACACTGTTCCTTCTCGATAGGTCCTACTCCGGAGACCGTTCCAGAGTACCTGTCTGAGGAGTAGTGCCACCCTATTGATCTACCAGGCAAGCAAACCCCCTTGTTCATTCCGATACAATCCTACTCTCTCGCTCCTGCTCTCAGTTATTGCATTAGGACAACAACGCTTCAACTGCTACTTTGTGCTGCTGCAGTTGAACCCATTCCTCTGCATGACCTGTCATTGCCACAGTAAATAGTTGAAACCCACTAGCATTTGTAGGAGTTGATGGAGCCATGTTGTGTTCCTACCATGCCATGCCTTCTATTGCTTAGAGTTGTGTTAGGTCTGATTCATTGGGAATGAATTGGAGTGTTATGATATGTTCTGGTGCTGAGAGTTAAGTGTGTGAACACGATTTGGTAAAGGTAGCGGTGAGAGGCCATGTAGGAGTAGATGGTGGGTTGTCTCACTGGAACCGTCCTTAAGCACTGAGTTCTATGTATGTTGTCCAATGACTCGATACTACCACACATTGGGCTCCGGGCGCTCCAAGCCCTCTCGACTTATTGACCAACTTGATCTCTGTCTAGGAGTCGCAACTAGTTTCTGGTGTTTGTAGGTAGTGTTAGTAGTCTACCAAGTGGCACCCAGCCAGGTGGGCTTGGGACAGACTAGGCACAAGTGGCACGGTGTACCAAGCATAGATCCATCCGGCGAGGTGGGCTTGGGAACCCTGCACACATCGTTTGGGGCCATGAGAGACACCCCGGCCGGATCTCCTTGCGGATGGAACCCGAATAGGCGATAAACCTGGACTAGAGTCTTGTGTGGTTAGTTAGGTCATGGCCAACACCCTCGCCAGGCCTCTGCTTGAAGGTTGCCGAGATACATGACGTGTGCATGGCGGTAAGTGGCGAGAGCGTGTGTGAAGAAGTACATCCCTGCAGGGTTAACATGATCTATTCGAATAGCCGGGTCCGCGGTTATGGACTTCTTGGATGCTTACATGGTACATAGACAACTTGAAGTGGATACTATAAAATGCTCAAGATAAGTGTGAGTGCTATGGATGGCCTTCTCGTAGGGAGACGGGGATGAATCCATAGTGGTGTACTGTGTGGTGATTAGTGGACTCGTGTGCGCCATATCACCTCAAAGAAGTTTCTCGTAGTCGTAGAACAGGATAGCCACTGAGTCAAAGCTGGCTTGCTGCAACTAAACCCCACTTTACCCTCTTGATACAAATGCATGTATGATAGGATCTGATGTAAGTCTTGCTGAGTACCTTTGTACTCATGTTGCTTTATTTATGTTTTTTTCAGCGGAGACTTCGGTCTTACTAGTGTTCTCGTGGACTTCGGCAAGTAGCTTGTACCTCAGCTACGATCTTGATCGGATGTTGTAGATAGTCAGGCTCTTCAGCCTTTTTCATTTGTAGATGTCTGTATTCAGACATGTAATGCTTCCGCTTGTTGCTTGTTTTCTCTGAATGTTGGGTCATATGACCCCTGCTTGTAATAATGCTATGAAGGCTCTTCTGAGCCTTTATCTATATGAGTTGTTGAGTTATGCTGTGATGCCATGTTGTACAACACATACTTGCATGTTATGCATACGTGTAATGTGTATTGCTATGTGTGGGATCTGACTATCTAGTTGTTTATCCTTAGTAGCCTCTCTTACCGAGAAATGTCTCCTAGTGCTTCCACTGAGCCCTGGTAGCTTGCTACTGCTCCGGAACACTTAGGTTGGCCGGCATATGTCCTTCTTCGTTCCTGTGTCTGTCCCTTCGGGGAAATGTCACACGGTGTCTACCGGAGTCCTGTTAGCCTGCTACAGCCCGGTTTACCGGAGTCCTACTAGCCCAGTTGCTACAGCCCGGATTCACTCGCTGATGACCGACACGTTCGTTGCTGGGTCATGTATGCCTGCCCCTGTAAGTTAGTGCCACTTTGGGTTCACAACTAGCCATGTCAGCCCGGGTTCCTTGTCATATGGATGCTAGCGACACTATCATATACGTGTGCCAAAAGACGCAAACGGTCCCGGGCATGGTAAGGCGACACCCGTGGGAATACCATGTGTGAGGCTGCAAAGTGATATGAGGTGTTACATGCTAGATCGGTGTGGCATAGAATCGGGGTCCTGACAGCTTTTCTGACCAATATTTTTAGAGAAAAACGGGACCATTTACTTGGGCCAAATTGAAGCAATTTTTATCTGGGTCATTTCCAGAAATGATTATGAGGGTTTCACAAATCCTCATTTCAAATTTAAATGGAATTTAAACATGATGCACACATGACTAGCTAGTCTAGGTCATACCAGAACTAGGGATGTGACATTGGTCTTCATGTCCTCATTCCTCGAGGATGTACCTTATGTTTGTATCGTCTTGTTGTGGTGTCGCCAATCTTGTGTTCAGAAGATGTGGGTGAACGTATGGCTAGGCATCTTCCTTCTAGATTATCCATGAGGTTTACAAGGAATCCCATGGTCAGGGGCATAAGGAGTCTAGCGACCATTTAAAATTTTGAAGGGGAAGAGATCAATAAGGAAATTATATCTTAGTTTTCAAAAAACTAAGAAGGGGGAAGAGAAGTATAGATAGTTTTTTTGAAAATTAGTAATAGTTTTCAAAATAGTTTTACCCTAACTAACGACCATGCTAACTAAGGCTTCCTATAGTCAGAATGGCTCTGATACCAGCTCTGTGGGGACCCCGACTCATAAGTCGTGATCATCGAATGCACGTGTACAATGATCCCAGAGATCAATGATCACTGAACACACAGAAGCTGAATAACAAGAGGCTTACATCCATACATACCGTATTACACAAGTAGGCCCATTATGGTCAAGTCTTGAGTATAACATTGCAGCGGAAATATTTGTCGATAATATGGACCCATGCGATCTGCCTTAACCCTATAGGCATTCTGACCGGGAAGCGTCCTAGCTTGCATGTTCATCACCGAAGTATTCTTCATCATTCCTGTTCTTTCATGCCTGGCCAATAAAATAACCAGTGGCAAGCCAATGAGTACTTTGAATGTACTCGCAAGCAACCCATGTTTTGGTTCAAAATACAACAATGCATGATATAGGTAAATTTTTGCGGAAAGCTAATTTTGTTGTGCTATGACATGTTCAACAATTGGTAAAACATGCATCATACGAATTCAAGTAACCATAGGGACTGGTTACAGATATCAACATAAATGGAGTGGGCATCAACCCAACTCAAACATGCCAAGTCCTTTGACGGGACCCAAGTAGTTCTTACCACTTATCCATACACACTCACCAGGTTTCGTAAACATGTGGACGTAGCCCAAGAGCGGTTACCCAACTGTCCTTGACCAAGGACATAGCTATTCGAATAGTTTTACACTCTGCAGAGGTTGCACACTTTACCCACAAGATCCGGGGAACTTCCGTGTCAGCCATTACCCGTGGTACCTCAAGTACCCGGGGTAAGCACCCGATCACTATATTTCCCTAGACGACACTAACATGGAGTCCACTCGATTGGTAGTAACCCCCGTGCCCAACATTTCACAACTTAAAATTTGTGGAGCCTTGCTCCCATATTCATCACATACCACTGGCATGGGGTACCAACGGTGTGTTCGGTGCCCCATAAAAATATTCTTTGCCGCCCTACCTGGCATGACCCCGTCCCGAGAGAGCGTAAGAACAACTCTCTCGTCACTAGTAATGTGGGCTCCAAGCTAGTATTGGCCTAGGTAATCAATAATGCCCTTTCCCATATAAGGGTAGAGTGGTTGCGCATGTAAGGTTGGAATAACGGTCGCAACTTAAACCAATCCGTTTTGAAAACAACACTCACACTTGCCTCGGTACACCACTTCGTCATCAAGTGGTTACCCAACTCATTATCTCCCTCGGGCATAAGTGGAACCCGACAGGGTTTTCGAAAAGTCTTTTGTAAATAGTTTGTCTCCATCACCATGCATATTCCCTGTCCCATTTGCATAGCCACTACTATAGCATCCTATCTACTCCCACCGGCATAACCCTCATAAGGAGGTACGGTCATGCACCATGCAAGTATCAACGAGGAAGTAACAGAGGCAACCCATCAAGGTGGTTACCACCTCATCATGATTCCATTGCAATAACAATATGGTGCTATATGACATGCGTAAAAAGGGTTTCATAGACATGGTCAAAGGGCTGCTTGCCTGGTTCATCAGAGTCTTCAAATCTTCTAGTCCTTCTCCAAGTATTTCGTCTACTTCGTCAACTAACATTGGAAACAATTATAGTAAGCAACACAACAAAGCAAAAAAATAAAAGTGCTCTAAAAATATTAATTTGACTTTCCTAGGACTCCTCTGGTTATACGAAAAATAACCAGAGTGGTTTCATTAGGATTGGATCAGTGAATATTTCTGAACATTTTGATATGATGGAATCAATGGATTTAATGGATCTGTAAGTTTTCCATAGAATGCCTTTTTATGAAAATGAGTAAAAGTACCCATAAAATTAGGCATAATTTTAGAAACATTTAGAATTTGGTTTCACTGGATTTGGTGTTCAAATGAATATTCTATGGATTTTTGAAGTGGGCTTATGTGGATAAATGACCTTTTTAAAGGGTCCAGTGAAAACCAAGAACAACAAAAATGTCTATTGTGGCCCATTAAATAGGACATGATTTATGGAGTCAGTAGAAATTTGATTCATCGAATTTGGACACTATTTGAATAGTTTATGGATTTTTGAAGTTCACTGGAAAAGAAAAACGAGAATATTTGGGTTATACCTAAACTGTGCACAGGGCGCAGTTTGGCACCGCAGCACACTGGGCCGGCCCAGCGGCTCGGCCACGCGGGCGACGGGGTGATGTTGAAAGCGCCCAGGCGCAACCCGCCTCCACTTGCCAGCGTGGCCCGGTGGCTGGGCCACTGACGAGCGGGGCCCGCTTGCAGGGCCTTTGTCTTCCTCTTCCTCCAGCGCGTTCGCCTGGCCGAGGGAGCAGAGAGCCCCGACGATGACTGCCAGTGCCACGAGGCATCTCTGGCGACGCTCTGGCTATGGATGAGCTTAGGAGGCCGCGCCGAATCCACCTGGGTGCTTTTCGCACGCCGACGAGGGCCGTAGCGGCGATGGCTTGGACGGCCGCGGAGGAGGCCGTCGGCCATCTTCGGCCATGAGCGCGTGGCGTTCCCGGGGATGAACGACGGTGATGGAGGGCCTCGAGGTGGTGGTATGAGGGAACTGGAGTGGCTAGGGAGACAGGAGAGGCTCGGGATAGCCCAGATTTAGGCGGAGGCCGACGGCGGCGCTCCGGCCATTGCGGTGAACGGAAGACATGGGGAGAGGTGTGGGTTTGTCCAGGGGTGCACGAGAGGGAGAGGGAGCCAAGGGAGTAGAGAGAGGGATCGGGGGTGGCCTTAAATAGTCGTCTCGTGGCTCACCGTGGACGCGGCGCACGGGGGCCGTGGCAACGGCTCGGGCTGCCAGGGGAGAGAGCGAGGGGTTGTCTTTGGTGCTCGTGGGGGTGGTGTAGGGTGCCGGGAAGGGAGAGAGGGAGCTGGGCGAGCTACGGGTGGAGCCACGAGCTCGCGCACGCATTGGCGGGCTCGGGCGGCTCTGGGCACGTGCGACACGGGCAGGATAGAGAGGGGAAGGAGGGGGCCAGCCTGGTGGCATGTTGCAGACGTCGAGGCACCTCGACTGGCGCAAGGGGGAGGCTCGAGGTGGTCGGGGGACGCGGCGTCAACGGTCGGGAGCACGCTGGCGTGCTCCAGAGCGCGCAAATGGCCGGCACCCGCGACTTTTTCTCACGTCCTCACACACCCACTTGTGTGTGGAAGCTGCAGGGGGGAGTAAACAATGTGACAATGGCATTGGATGCCCTGGGGATCCATTGGAGTGAGGAGGGAGGTTGAGAGAGAGAGAAATGGTGCTGTCCAGAGAGGGAAAAAGAGCTTTTCACCCCCACCATCATGGCTCCTCGGGCAAGGAAAGATGCAGGGGTTAGAGGAGGAGCAGATGAGGCTGTGGGAACAAGTTGAGCTCATGGAGATTAGTGGAAATGGACAAAACATGCATTTTAAATTTCTGCCAGAAGGTGTTTGATGGTGGTTTGGGCAAGCAAATGGATTCCAAATGATATGAAGATTAATAGGATCAAGTGTCATATAGAAATGAGGTTGCTCACCAAGTTGGAGCTCATTTGAAGAAAGTTGACAATGCAACATTGGTAAACCCTAGAAATTAGTAGAAATGAACTTTCCAAGATTTAGTCATGCAAATCTATTCTCCTTGATGCACCACTTGGCGCAGTGTCATCATTTGAGGTTCTAAACATGTCCACAAAAGTTAAGGTCAAAAGGAGAAAGTTGCCAATGTAGAGTTGTTCAAATTTGGTTCAGGACAGGAAGGGTTTTGGGGCACTTTGATCAAGATAACATTCTCTCCAGCTTGTGCCATTTGGTATAGATGAATAAATAGACCATTGGAGCATGTTCACAAGGTTTGAGAACATTGGGACATGTTTGGCAATGTAAAGTTGCTCAAACTTCAAAATGGACAGAAATGGTTTTGAGGGGATTTGATGATGTTATATTGTTCTCCAAGACATAATACTTGTCAAGATCATCCACCATGTCATATTTGACATGCTAGAATTTTCTTGGAATTTTTGGAGACTGTCCTTTGTAAATATTTCAAAAGCTTGAAATATCCAGAAAGGGTTTTTGAGGGGTTTGACCAATATTTTGAACATGACCATGTGTTAAAACTCTTATATATGGAATATATATGTCCACTGAGTTTCCCTAAAATTTCACAAATATTTTTAAAGCATAAAAATAATTTTAACCTATTAAAGACCATTTCTGGCCTAAAGAAAAAGCCTTTAAATAAAATAGGAAAATTACTTTTAAAATTATATTTTTGTGGTTTCTGGGTGTCCTATATCTAATAGGAGTCAAATATAATTTTTGGAAGATTTTTCACACCCTTAATTAAGTACTTGTAGTTCAAGTCTCAATTCAGGAGTTTTTGGGAAACCTAATTTAGAAAATACTTTTTGGCCAAAATATTTTTGCAAGAAATTATTTTTATGTCCTACACACATGGCATGATCATTGGGCAAGGTTTTGAATCAAGGAGAAGGAGTATAAGAGTTGGAGGATTTATTTGAGTTTTAGAGCACTTGCAACCAACACACAAAAATCAAATCAAGCAACGTCCAAAGCACTCAAAAGTTTTTGTCAAACCACAATTTATCATGTTTTATTAGCTTAAGTGTTGTGTCATGAAAATCAGGGTGTGATAGACCTACCCCCCTTACAAGAATATCGTCCCTGAGATTCCCAAACTAGGCGCGGAAAGGAGT
This sequence comes from Triticum timopheevii, assembly GCA_963921465.1. Lineage (NCBI taxonomy): Eukaryota > Viridiplantae > Streptophyta > Magnoliopsida > Poales > Poaceae > Triticum > Triticum timopheevii. Next base: position 441,851,291 of record OY997274.1, on the reverse strand, counting down.
ATGGAAACTTGGATTTGGGGTAGTCTTCACGTCCTCATACTACTTCTGCTTCTGAGTGGTTCTCCATTGAATCTTGAAGTACCTGGTGTTGTAGCTTCGCGTATGACGCTCTCGGTTGATCTAGGTTGCTAAGGGGTCTCTCGCGTTAGGTCAGGTTGGATCGGAGGTCGGTGGCTTGACGATCGATGTTCTTGCAGAGATCAGGCTTATCAGGAGGTTGGAAAGACTTCTAGGGTTGTGATGCATGGAAAACATTGTGCACATTAGGTAAATCAGGTGGCAAATCCAGTTGGTAATTGTCTTCTCTTCGTCTCGTAGTGATCTCAGAGGGGGTTGTTAAATCTTGGAGTGATCTCGAAGAGGGCCGATGAATCTTGGTGTGGGTTTCCTTGTCATGGAAATGTTGGGTTCCTTTGAGAGAAGTGGCCTGTAGATACACCTGGTCTTTGACGCGGAAGTTTACTTCTTGACGATGGTGGTTGGTATAGTTCTTCCTCCTTGACATGGCGGTCTTCAGATGTTCCCTAACCTGTTGAATGGTCCTTATTCTGTCTTCGGATAGTCAAGTAGGCCACCAAATATAGATGACAATCAACCTGTCCAAGTACTCCATGAAGACTTGTTCATGGGGTACATAAAGTAGGCTGGGGTATTGGTGGTTGTCTCGTTTGAGTATCGGCCAAGGTCTTATCGATCTAGAGCCAAAGCCCAAGGTCAGGATCCGACCATGTTGTGGCTTGGTAGGGCGTAAGGGTTTCAAGGATTCTATTGCGCAAGTGAACGTTCATTATCTTATCCTTGGGCATGATTTCTGAGAGGCCAATTGTTCTATCTCGTCCTTTAAACAAATAACGTTATACCACCGAAAGCATCAACTCTTGTAGGTCAGCTCCAATCATCACTCATGCTATTATTATTCTCAGGACTTCCGAGAGGAGGTTTAACAGGATCATACATGTCTACGATCGCCAAACTCGTATGTATGTCTACCCCTAAAAATCCATGGGTAGAGCATACAAGCTACTAAGCTTCAATTAAACATGACAATCCAAGTGCTCAGCCCATTCTTCCAAGGTCCAAGGTAGTGCATCTCTATCCTGAGGAAACACGTCGTATGCCACCCCAAGATCTTGTTGCCTTCCCATGAATCAACACGAACAGCCCATTAACTTCCGTCAATCACTACACAATCCATTAATTCTACAAATCCAATGTTTATGGTGTTCCACATGATCTCCTAATGTCCTATAATCCCCAGATACTTGAAAGGGCTATCTTTGGTATAGTCACTCCACCGATTCCCATTATTGGGGTCGGGTAAACTCCAAGGTCAGGCTTTATATAGACCCTTAAATCAACTCCGACAATTAACCCAATCTCCTAGTTTATTGTCCACCGAGAAACATGGTCTCATGATCGAGGTCTTCAGTCTAAATCCAATTTACTCCGAACCATGTAGACTTACTCAGCACCTTTACTCCACTAGGATCACCTATAAATCCAAATCTCATGTCCTACGAGAATTCATACACGTTTCCCCAAGTCATTTTCGTAACAACTATCTCTTATCAATATCCCTGGCTAAGTCAAATCCTTATACTCCCAAGGATTTTAGCTTGCGATCATAATTGTCCTACTAAATCCAATTTACTCAGGGGCAAAGAGAGTCATGCTACTCTATTGACTGATCCCACCAAGTTCTTCCTCCAATATGAAAGCCTTGCAATCCACCCAAGAGTCTCAGATAATTCCTCAAGGTCACTGATATAAACTCATCAAGTCATTTGTCCTCTGTTCCTGCATCCTCAAATTGGTCTTCCCTATGGCATCGTTAGTTCTCGTGCTATATTAGGATCGTAATGTGCTAGTTTACTATGTCCACTAGTTCCATATTGAACCCAATGATAGGCAAGGTTACGGGGGCTTAACTGGTTCTCTTGCAATTCTGTGGGTTAAGCACATGGTTAAGGATTCGAGCTGGGGTATCTTGTGAACTCTCAAAGGGTCTAGGAATGGGTTTCTAGTCTGGAGGGTTAAACATAACTCTATGGGGTAGCACTCGGTCGTGGAGGTTGTAGCAAAAGGTCTTCATTGCTAGTTGGTTGCCGAGGTGGAATTCTTGGTGCATCTTGTCTTGCCAGCCTTTAGTTGATGAGAGAGATGAGAGGGAGAAGTAGCATAGAGGAGGGGGATGCCTAAAAGGGGGTTCTATAGTGCAAGTTCAAACAAACAAGTGCCGAAAGGGCCAACAAAAGAAACAAGGTAAGGAAGGTGATATAGTCGAGTACTTGTTGCCTAAGGCAAAAGTTGCGACCTATCTTAAAACACAAACAAATAAAAGCAATCAACACGCAATCATGGTTCTATTTGAACCATCATACGGACTCGACTATGCATAGGGGGTACACGACTCATCCTACACTAGGGGTTCTCGGACTCAGTAGTCATGCCTTGTGCCTCGTGCAGTCTCCTGAGTTTTCCTCAGGTGTTGTTACGTCTCTTGTTTGATGAAATGATCTGGGTTGAGCCTGAAGAATGTCAACAACTTCTCGCCTGATGAGGTGATGGGGTGAAAGTGGCTCCTCGTGGCTGGCATTGACTTGGTCTTCTCTTGTCTTCTTAATCAGGACAATCACTTTTGCCTTTTTAAGCTGTGGGCGGTTCTAGGTGGTAGTCCTTTATGCAATGACATTAACAAGGCATAACAGAGGTCCAATCCATCGGACACATTGTTGATAATATCGTCACCGAGAGCGGGGGATGAAGAGAACCGTTTTCCTGCTCACTATAGTGAGGCGGACCAAATGGCTAGGTTTTCATCCATCGGTGGTTGCCGATGCAACAACGATAAGGACATGGTTTCTCCATTAGCGATGTATATCATGATCTTGCATTTCCTATGCTCTGATCATCATAGGCTAAGATCGCATCATCTTGGGGCAGTGTCAAGAGTGTGACCATCTTCTGGGTTGTCACATTGATATCTATTTATGGGCATCTCCTTTACCACACTTGTGCTTCAAAGTAGCACCATGATCTTCATAATAGAGAGTCTCCTATGTTGTCACTTTCATATACTAAGTGGGAATCTTTCATTATAGAATTTGGCTTATATATTCCAATGATGGGCTTCCTCAAAATGCCCTAGGTCTTCGTGAGCAAGCAAGTTGGATGCACACCCACTTAGTTTCTTTTGTTGAGCTTTCATATATTTATAGCTCTAGTGCTTTTGTTGCATGGCAATCCCTACTCACTCACATTGATATCTAATGATGGGCATCTCCATAGCCTGTTGATACGCCTATTTGATGTGAGACTATCTTCTCCCTTTTTGTCCTCACAACCACCACCATATACCAGCATAGTGCTATGTCCATGGCTTGCGCTCATGTATTGCGTAAGAGTTGAAAAAGCTGAAGCGCGTTAAAAAGTATGAACCAATTTCTTGGCTGAAACCGGGGTTGTGCATGATGGGAGTATTTTGTGTAATGAAAATGAAGCATGGCTTACTATATGATTTTGTAGGGATAAGCTTTCTTTGGCTATGCTATTTTGATAGGACATGATTATTTGTTAGTATGCTTCGAAGCATTATTATTTTTTATGCTTTATAAGCTTTTATCTTGAATCATTTGGATCTGAACAATCATGCTACAACAAAGAAAATTAAATTGATAATTATGCTAGGTAGCATTCCACATCGAAAATTCTGTTTTTATCATTTACCTACTCGAGGACGAGCAGGAATTAAGCTTGGGGATGCTTGATACGTCTCCAACGTATCTATAATTTTTGATTGTTCCATGATATTATATTACCCCTTTTGGATGTTTATGGGCTTTATTTTACACATTTATATCATTTTTGGGACTAACCTACTGACCGGAGGCCCAGCCCGTATTGCTGTTTTTTTGCCTATTTCAGTATTTCGAAGAAAAGGAATATCAAACGAAGTCCAAACGGAATGAAACCTTTGGGAGCGTGGTTTTTGGAACGAACGTGATCCAGAGGACTTGGAGTGCAAGTCAAGAAGCAATCAAGGCGGCCAGGAGATAGGAGGGCGCGCCCACCCCTCCTGGGCGCACCCCTGTCTCCTGGGCCCCTCGGGCGGCCACTGACGTACTTCTTCCTCCTATATATACCTACGTACCTCGAAAACATCCAGAGATCCAATGAAAAAAATTCCACCGCCGTAACCTTCTATATCCGCGAGATCCCATCTTGGAGCCTTCGTCGGTGCTCCGTCGGAGGGGGAATCGACCACGGAGGGCTTCTACATCAACACCATAGCCCCTCCGATGAGTTGTGAGTGGTTTACCACAGACCTTCGGCTCCATAGTTATTAGCTAGATGGCTTCTTCTCTCCTTTTGGATCTCAAAACCATGTTCTCCCCCTCTCTTGTGGAGATCTATTTGATGTAACTCTTTTTGCGGTGTGTTTGTCGAGATCCAATGAATTGTGGGTTTATGATCAAGTTTATCTATGAGAAATATTTGAATCTCCTCTGAATTCTTTTATGTATGATTGAGTTATCTTTGCAAGTCTCTTCGAATTATCAGTTTGGTTTGGCCTACTAGATTGATCTTTCTTGCCATGGGAGAAGTGCTTAGCTTTGGGTTCAATCTTGCGGTGTCCTTACCCAGTGACAGAAAGGGTTGCAAGGCACGTATTGTATTGTTGCCATCGAGGATAAAAAGATGGGGTTTATATCATATTGCTTGAGTTTATCCCTCTACATCATGTCATCTTTCTTAATGCGTTACTCTGTTCTTATGAACTTAATACTCTAGATGCATGCTGGATAGCGGTCGATGTGTGGAGTAATAGTAGTAGATGCAGGCAGGAGTCGGTCTACTTGTCACGGACGTGATGCCTATATACATGATCATGCCTAGATAATCTCATAATTATTCGCTTTTCTGTCAATTGCTCGACAGTAATTTGTTCACACACCGTAATACTTATGCTATCTTGAGAGAAGCCACTAGTGAAACCTATGGCCCCCGGGTCTATCTTTTATCATATAAGCTTTCAATCTACTTTTATTTGCATCTTTACTTTTTGCATCTATATTATAAAATACCAAAAATATATTTATCTTATCATACTATCTCTATCAGATCTCACTTTCGCAAGTGGCCATGAAGGGATTGACAACCCCTTTATTGCATTGGTTGCAATTTCTTTGTTTGTTTGTGTAGGTGCGTGGGACTTTTGAGGAGCCTCCTACTAGATTGATACCTTTGTTCTCAAAAACTAAGGGAAATACTTACGCTACTTTGTTGCATCACCCTTTCCTCTTCAAGGAAAACCAACGCAAGCTCAAGATGTAGCAACATGCACCGCAGCTAGTTCAAGAGCTCAAAGAATAGAAATATATAGCCAAGCAGGATTAGGGTTTTACGCACCAGTGCGGCCCGAACCTGGGTAAAAATCCCCTCGCACTGATTGCTAGAACCGCTCTTCGTGCAGCTCCTCTCCCCGCCAACCGTATAAGGGATTCCTGTGATCCCATAGGTGTTCGTTTTACCCGACACACATTGACGGGAGACTATTTTGACATGATCCTACACGGCAACGGCGCTAGAAATTCCTTTTGATGTCTGCTAGAACTACGTCGCTATTTCCCCAAAGAGGAAGGTATGATGCAGTATAGCGACGATAGGTATTTCCCTCAGTGATGAGACCAAGGTTATCAAACCAGTAGGAGAACCTCCTCACACCACGTAAACAACACGTGCACACAAATAACAAATACTCGCAACCCGACGTGTTATAGGGGTTGTCAATCCCTTTCGGGTACAACAGCTCAAGATAGGCAAATAACGTGAGATAAAAGTGGTAGATGGGATAAATAGATCGCGGAACAAATAAATTGCAGCAAAGTATTTTTATTTTTCGGTTTAATAGATCTAAAAATAAATGCAAAGGAAAATAGATCACAAAGGCAAATATGATGAAAAGAGACCCGGGGGGCGTAGGTTTCACTAGTGGCTTCTCTCGAGAAAAATAGCAAATGGTGGGAAAACAATTACTGTTGGGAAATTGATAGAACTTCAAATAATCATGATGATATCCAGACAATGATCATTATATAGGCATCACGTCCAAGATTAATAGACCGACTCCTGCCTGTATCTACTACTATTACTCCACACATCGACTGCTATCCAACATGCATTTAGTGTATTAAGTTCATGGAAAAACGGAGTAATGCAATAAGAACAATGACATGATGTAGACGAGATCCGTTTATCTATTGCGGAGGTATTGATCCAATCTTGTTATCCTTAGTAGCAATGATACATACGTGTCGGTTCCCCTTCTGTCACTGGGATCAAGCACCGTAAGATCGAACCCACTACAAAGCAACTCTTCCCATTGCAAGATAAATAGATCAATTTGGCCAAACAAAACCCAAATATCGGAGTAGAAATACGAGACTATAAGCAATCATGCATATAAGAGATCTAAGAAGACTCAAATAACTTTCATGGATAAAAACATAGATCTGATCATAAACTCAAAGTTCATTGGATCCCAACAAACACACCTCAAAAAGGCTTACATCATATGGATCTCCAAGAGACCATTGTATTGATAATCAAGAGAGAGAGAGAGAGAGAGAGAGAGAGAGAGGAAGCCATCTAGCTACTAACTACAGACCTGTAGGTCTACAAAGAACTACTCACACATCATCGGAGAGGCACCAATGGAAGTGGTTAACCCCTCCATGACGGTGTCTAGATTGGATCTGGTGGTTCTGGACTCTGCGGCGGCTGGAATTGATTTTCGTCAACTCCCCTAGGGTTTCTGGAATATTGGGAGTATTTATAGAGCAAAGAGGTGGTTCAGGGGGCACCCGAGGTGGGCACAACCCACCAGGGCACGCCTGGGCCTCGTGGCGCGCCCTGGTGGGTGCTGCTCCCCTCGAGCCATCCCCAGGTGCTTCTTTGGCCCACTGGATGTCTTCTGTGCCAAAAAACTCTTCCAGGAGTTTCACTGCTTTTGGACTCGGTTTGATATTGATTTCCTGGGATGTAAAAAACATGCAGAAAATAACAATTGGCACTGGCCACTATGTCAATAGGTTAGTACCAAAAAATGATATAAAATGACTATAAAATGATTGTAAAACATCCAAGAATGATAATATAACAGCATGGAACAAAAAAATTTATAGATACATTGGGGACGTATCACTCCACACATCAACCGCTATCCAGCATGCATCTAGAGTATTAAGTTCATAAAGAACGGAGTAACGCCTTAAGTAAGATGACATGATGTAGAGGAATATACTCAATCAATATGATGAAAACCCCATCTTTTTATCCTCGATGGCAACAATTCAATACGTGTCTCGCTACCCCTACTTTGTCACTAGGTGAAATCATGCAAGATTGAACCCAAAGCTAAGCACCTCTCCCATTGCAAGAAAAACCAATCTAGTTGGCCAAACCAAACGATAATTCAAAGAGAAATACAAAGATACCAAATCATGCATACAAGAATTCAGGGAAGATTCAAATAATATTCATAGATAAGCTGGTCATAAATCCACAATTCATCGGATCTCGACAAATACACTGCAAAAGAAGATTACATCGGATAGATCTCCAAGAACATCAAGGAGAACATGGTATTGAGAATCAAAGAGAGAGAATAAGCCATCTAGCTACTATCTATGGACCCATAGGTTTTAGGTAAACTACTCACGCTTCATCAGAAGGGCAATAGATTTGATGTAGATGCCCTCCATGATCGAATCCCCCTCCGGCAGGATGCCGGAAAAGGCCCCAAGATAGGATCTCATGGGAACAGAAGGTTGTTGCGGTGGAGAAGTGTTTTCATGGATGCTTCTGGTGGTTTTGGAATATATGTGAATATATTGGAGGAAGATCTAGGTCAAGGAGTCACTGAGGGGCCCACAAGGTAGGGGGCACGCCCCCCTAGGGCATGCCCTCCACCCTTGCCGCCGCCTCGTGGTTCTTCTGACTTGCACTCGAAGTCTCCTAGGTGTCTTCTGGTCCAATAAAAATCAACATGAAGTTTTATTCCATTTGGACTCTATTCAGTATTCCTTTTTTGCCAAGCTCAAAAACCAGGAAAAAACAGAAACTGGCACTGGGCTCTAGGCTAATAGATTAGTCCCAAAAACAATATAAAATAACATATTAGTGCATATAAAACATCCAAAACATATAATAAAATAGCATGGAACAATAAAAAATTATATATATGTTGGAGACATATCAAGCATCCCCAAGTTGAATTCTTGCTCGTCCTCGAGTAGGTAAATGATAAAAACAGAATTTTTGATGTGGAATGCTACGTAACATATTTATCTATGTAGTTTTCTTTATTGTGGCATGAATCTTTAGATCCATAAGATTCAAAACAAAAGTTTAATATTGACATAAAAACGATAATACTTCAAGCATACTAATAAAGCAATCATGTATTCTCAAAATAACATGGCCAAAGAAAGCTATCCCTACAAAATCATATAGTCTGGCTATGCTCCATCTTCATCACACAAAATATTCAAATCATGCACATTCCCAATGACAAGCCAAGCAATTGTTTCATACTTTTGATGTTCTCAAACCTTTTCATCTTTCACGCAATACACGAGCGTGAGCCATGGACATAGCACTATAGGTGGAATAGAATATGGTGGTTGTGGAGAAGACAAAAAGAAGGAGATAGTCTCACATCAACTAGGCATATCAATGGGCTATGGAGATTCCCATCAATAGATATCAATGTGAGTGAGTAGGAATTGCCATGCAATGGATGCACTAGAGCAATAAGTTTATGAAAGCTCAAAAAAGAAACTAAGTGGGCATGCATCCAACTTGCTTGCTCATGAAGACCTATGGCAATTTGAGGAAGTCCATCATTGGAATATACAAGCCAAGTTCTATAATGAAAAATTCCCACTAGTATATGAAAGTAAAAACATAGGAGACTCTCTATCATGAAGATCATGGTGCTACTTTGAAGCATAAGTGTGGAAAAAGGATAGTAACATTGCCCCTTCTCTCTTTTCTCTCATTTTTTTCTCTTTTTTGATCGTCTTCTTTGGCCTTTTTTATTTTTCCTCACATGAGGCAATGCTCTAATAATGAAGATCATCACACTTTTATTTACTTACAACTCAAGAATTAAAACTTGATACCTAGAACAAAATATGACTCTATATGTTTGCCTCCGGCGGTGTACTGGGATGTGCGAAGACTCAAGAGTGACATGTATGAAAAATTATGAACGATGGTTTTGCCGCAAATACTATGTCAACTACATGATCATGCAAAGCAATACGACAATGATGAAGTGTGTCATAATAAACGGAACGGTGGAACTTGCATGGCAATATATCTCGGTATGGCTATGGAAATGCCATAATAGGTAGGTATGGTGGCTGTTTTGAGGAAGGTATATGGTGGGTGTATGGCACCGGCAAAAGTTGCGCCGTACTAGAGAGGCTAGCAATGGTGGAGGGTGAGAGTGCGTATAATCCATGGACTCAACATTAGAAATAAAGAAATCACATACTTATTGCAAAAATCTATTAGTCATCGAAACAAAGTACTACGCGCATGCTCCTAGGGGGATAGATTGTTAGGAAAAGACCATCGCTCGTCCCCGACCGTCACTCATAAGGAAGACAATAAATAAATAAATAAATCATGCTCCAACTTCTGTACATAACGATTCACCATACGTGCATGCTACGGGAATCACAAACCTTGGCACAAGTATTTCTACAATCCACAATTACTCACTAGCATGACTCTAGTATCACCATCCTCATATCTCAAAACAATCATAAGGAATCAAACTTCTCATAGTATTCAATGCACTTTATATGAAAGTTTTTATTATATCCCTCTTGTATGCCTATCATATTAGGACTAAATTCATAACCTAAGAAAATTAGCATGCTGTTAAAGAGACTCTCAAAATAGTATAAGTGAAGCATGAGAGTTCAACAATTTCTATAAAATAAAGCCACCGCCATGCTCTAAAAAGATATAAGTGAAGCACTAGAGCAAAATTGCCTAGCTGAAAAGATATAAGTGAAGAAGAGTATTCTAATAAATCACGATTCATGCGTGTCCTTCTAAAAGGTGTATATAGCAAGGATGATTGTATCAAACTAAAAAGTAAAGACTCATATCATACAAGACTCTCCAAGCAAAACACATATCATGTGGTGAATAAAAATATAGCCTCAAGTAAAGATACCGATAGACGAAGATGAAAGAGGGGATGCCTTCCGGGGCATCCCCAAGCTTAGGCTCTTGGTTGTCCTTGAATATTACCTTGGGGTGACTTGGGAATCCCCAAGAGGATATTGCCACTCCTTATTCCATAGTCCATCAAATCTTTACCCAAAACTTGAAAACTTTACAACACAAAACTCAACAGAAAACCTTATGAGATCTGTTAGTATAAGAAACTAAATCACCACTTTATGGTACTTTTGTGAACTCACTCTTTATTTATATTTGTGTAATATCTATTGTATTCCAACTTCTCCATGGTTCATACCCCCCGATACTACCCATAGATTCATCAAAATAAGCAAACAACACATAGAAAACAGAATCTATCAAAAATAGAACAGTTTGCAGCAAACTAAAAACTTTGAATACTTTTGCAACTCCAAAAATTCTGAAAACTTAGGACAACTTGGGCAGTTTTTATATCAATCTTGTGTAAAAAATTCATATCAAAAGCACGCTTCTGTGAATTATGAAAATTATTTTCCTGGGCGCAAAAGTTTCTGTTTTCTAGCAAGACCAAATCAACTATTACCGTAAGCCATCCCAAAGGTCTTACTTGGCACAAACACTAATTAAAACACAAAACACATCTAACCGGAGGCTAGATGAATTATTTATTCAAAAAAGCAAGGAAAAATATTGGGTTGTCTCCCAACAAGCGCATTTCTTTAAAACCTCTTTGCTAGGAATTGATAATTTCAATGATGTTCACATATAGGCATCACGTCCAAGATTAGTAGACCAACTCCTGCCGAGATCTACTACTATTACTCTACACATCGACCGCTATCTACTACTTCTTAAGCTTGCGTTGGTTTTTCCCTTGAAGAGGAAAGGGTGATGCAGCATAGTAGAGATAAGTATTTCCCTCAGTTAAGAACCAAGGTATCAATGCAGTAGGAGAAACGCGCAAATTCCCAATAGATGTACCTGCACAAACAATCAAACACTTGCACCCAACGCGATAAAGGCGTCAATCCCTTCAAGGTCACTTGAAAAGGTGAGATTTGATAAAGATAGATAAAACTAAACAAAAGATAAAATATTTTTGGTTTATACATCTGAAAATAAAAAATAAAAAATAGTAGATTGGAAACTAATATGATGGAAAATAGACTCGGGGGCCATAGGTTTCACTTCTCTCATGAAGGCAAATAATATGGTGGGTGAACAAATTACTGTCAAGCAATTGATAGAAAAGCGCAAAGTTAGGACAATATCCAATACAATGATTATGCAATGTAGGTATCATGTCTGTGTCAAGTAGACCGGCTCCTACCTGCATCTACTACTATTACTCCACACATCAACTGCTATCCAGCATGCATCTAGAGTATTAAGTTCATAAAGAACGGAGTAACGCCTTAAGTAAAATGACATGATGTAGAGGAATAAACTCAAGCAATATGATGAAAACCCCGTCTTTTTATCCTTGATGGCAACAATTCAATACGTGTCTCGCTACCCCTACTTTGTCACTGGGTGAAATCACACAAGATTGAACCCAAAGCTAAGCACCTCTCCAATTGCAAGAAAAACCAATCTAGTTGGCCAAACCAAACCGATAATTCGAAGAGAAATACAAAGATACCAAATCATGCATATAAGAGTTAAGAGAAGATTCAAATAATATTCATAGATAAGCTGATCATAAATCCACAATTCATCGAATATCGACAAACACACTGCAAACGAAGATTGCATCGGATAGATCTCCAAGAACATCGAGGAGAACATGGTATTTAGAATCAAAGAGAGAGAAGAATCCATCTAGCTACTAGCTATGGACCCATAGTGTTGGGGATATGCCCCGCGGTGTAAACCGGCCGGAAGGATAAACCGGCCGGACTTGGCGATTCACCGGCAACCTGCACAGACCAGACGGTTTACAGCTCATTGGTAATCCGGCGGACGGGCCAGAGGAGTGACAAGACCCGGTGGCCTGTCTGGCGGTTCATGAAGGCCGGTTCAACCATTGTGGGCCAGTTTAAGAGGAAAGGAATATTTGCCTTACAAGGAGTTAAGACTAGGACTTGTATCCGGTTTGTATTAGAGATAGACTAGTCCTAATCCTAATAGGACTCCACATGTAAACCGCCCCTTTAACATATATAAGGAGGGGCAGGGCTCCCCAAAGGGGGAGAAGTTAAGAAGATACAAGCTACAAGCAAGAAAAAACAATCGTAGGGCTAGACACAAAGAGGAGAGCCGGTTTACAGCGACTCCCTCGTGATGATAATGAGATCTAGCCTCAAACATCATGTAGGGTTGTTACTGGATGATGTTTCCCGGGGCCCGAAGCTGTCTAAAACCTTGTCTTGTGTGTTGATCCGCCCTGCGTCTCTCATCCCATTCAACCCCTCTCAAGCTACCACATAGATGCGTTGGCCTCGCGACTAAGTCCTGACACTAAGGACATCTGCCGTGACAAATCCACGACAGTTGGCGCCCACCATGGGGCCTGCGCACGATGATGATGAGTTCTTGGAGGGATCTTCCCAGGGATCAAAGGATCGGCACTTTTTTCCGATAAAGATTTTTGAGATTGAAGTTGAGGAAGAAATTACGGTTCGGTGTTCTTCTGCCTATCGATACGACCCGACTCGTCGAAACCGAATAAAAGATCAGTTTCCTCTGCTATTATTGCGTGTCGCCGAGACCGACAAGTATAAACGCACGCGCAAGTGGGCAAGAGTCAAATCCCAGGGCGTTCTCATAAAGCGATCTGCTATGTCGTCACAAGTGGAAAGAAAAACTGTCCAAGGCAGGTTGATTAACATGTCAAAAAAAAAGAGGGAAACAAGCCACGACCCGGTCTGTTCAACCGGTTACTAATCGGAAGCAACCTCCGCTGCAACCTCGCTTCACGGGCGCCTCCGCTGCCACGGTGAGCCGGCCCTGCCGCCTCAGGCCGCCCCTCGCTCGGGTTCACGCCGAGCCGCCGGTCGCCGTCGTCACATCCGCAACTATCGCGGTGCCGCCCCAGGCCGCCTCCTCCGCCTCTGAGTTTCCATGCCTCGGGCCGCCTGCTGCATCCCGGTCGCCGGCTGTGCGTCGAGCGCCTCACTTCTGGGCAGGCCGTGCCTCTGTTCCGAACCGCCGGGATTTCTCCAGCTGCGCCCTTTCTGTGTGATCGCACCAGGCCGACCCCACTGCGGTCTCAAACCGCCCGCTGGCCCTACAAGTCGCCGGCCCCTGCCGTCGCCTACTACAATGAGCCGCCTCCAAATCATCTGCCTCGAGCTGTGGAATCCGTGCTTGACCCGGTTTCACACCACTGGCCTGACATCTTCGCCTCGAGCACCTACTGCCTCTGCGGTCGAGACGAGCAGCAGCGCTTCCAACCCGTCAGGTCCGCGACCCGCATCGCCTCTGCTACCACAGCTCTGCTATGGCCGGCGCGCCTCTGCCATTGCAGCCTCAAACCGGTGCCCCGCCATGGCTCTTCGCTGCCGTCAGGGGCCTCAGGGCTCCCTGCACCGCCCGCGCTCCGCCGCGACGGGCTCTCCCAGTCTCCAGCTTGGCCTTACACCGGCTGCGAGCCACCCCGATTCAACGCGTCTCCGCTTCTGTCGCGTATCCGGCTGTGCTGTGGGTCACGTCCGTCAAATTTTTTGAGTCGCCGCCGGGTCAAGCCCCTGCGTCCTCGCTGGTGGTGGCCTGCCTTCGCCTTATTTCTACGCTTGCGTGCCTGCCGCCCGAGCGGCCGCGCAAATTTCCCGTGCGTGTTACGACGCCGTGCCTACGCCCGCTGTTGTTTTCGTTTTTGCACTGCATGGATTGTCTCCTTCACGGTGCCGCGGCCCGGTGGCTCCGTTTCTGCTGGCTGTCAAGTTGCCCGTCGCCGGTTACCCGCTGGGCTCCCGCGCGACCCCGACTGCGCCCTTGCATGCTCACTTGAAAGCTGCTAGCTGTTTCTTGAAGAAAGGAAAGTAGGGAGCGGACTGGGAAGTTGGGAAAGAAAAGAAAGAGGCTGGCGCTCCTCGGTGAGTTCTCCAAAATCAGCCATGGTCCCACAAATAACTAAATGTATTAGTACAATTATCATCAGGCTTTGGCACGATGGGGTCATCATACTCCTCGGAAGAAGATTAAAACCAAAGCGTGACAAAGGGTCAACCCCCGAGTGATCCATCCATTGGTCTGTCAGCACAAGAAGAAAAGTCAAACCAACAACAAATTGGAGGAGGATTTGGTCGTGGGTGCAGGCCGACTCTGAAACATTTCCAACCTCGCGCTGGTTATACCTGCTCCACTCCGCCTCTGCTTCAACAGCCGTCGTCGTCTGAAGGCCGCTGCAGTCAAGTATTATTCCATTGGATGTCAGGAAGATGCAGTACATCAACTAGTAAACAGAAGCTGAGAAGGAAAAAAGAAACTCTGCTCGAGGGGCCGTGTGTGCATTGTTCTGGACTTATTTAAAAAGGAAGAGGAGGAGAAGGTCCCGTGGAGACCTCAGGCACTTGAAGACAAGAGAACCAATCAATTCTTTTGTCAAAAACAAAATCAGCACTATGCATTATCCAGCATCAGCGTTCGTGTTCATCCGGCAAAAAATATCAGGTGATATCTTTCCTCTGTATTTTATCAGTATTTTAATTTGTCTAAGAACAAATTACTTGGCATGTAATATTGTTTCGCAGACAATTGTTCACCTTAGATGAGGCGTTATACTGCGGGTATGGAGCGCACTGGCAATGTTCTTGTACCGGCGTTTCGTCCATACCATACTACCCGGTGAACGAACGTGTGCAAGTCGCCGTCCTTGTGACCCGGTTTACATCAACTAATCGGGACCGTGCCCGCGATTGACTCGCCGTCCGCACGACTTACTACGCTTGTGATTGATATTTTCACCTGCACCGTTTGCAATGCTGCGGCTGACTGTACCTACCGGCTGATTTTTATGGTCTCCTTGTTATCACAACTGGATCGACCTCCGACAAAAACCAGGTGCTATTTACCTTATTTTTAAGCACATATTAATTCATCCGAGAAAAGCTACTTTGCCCTTTTGTATTTTATATGCAGGAAAATTATCCATCACAAAGTGGTATTATAACGCGGAGATGGAGACACGCCAAACATTATTTGGCACAGGTGGTTGTCCTTACTCAACGGATTCCCCCACCGGTTTACAACGCCATGGTCGATTCATCTGTTTGCTCGTATGGCCAAGTCGCCCGTCTGTGCTGGCTTACAAACATCACGGCCGACTCGCCCGTCCGCACCGGTTTACCACGCTGCGGCCGGTTCACCCGTGATTGATTTCAGCTTCATACAGTTATCATCAACTTCATGGCGGGTTATTTTCGGCCCAAACGGATTAGGTGATATCCATCTAAATCTATTTTCTTGATATATGTTGTTTTTACCAAGGAAACAATTACTTTGATCTGTATATATTTTTATACAGGACAATCATTCACTACAAATATGGTTTATACCATGGGTATGGAGCACGGGCTGACAATGTTCTGCCCGGCGATGGTCCGTAACATATTACCCGATGAATGGACGTGCACAAGCCACCGCCCGTGCGACTCGGTCTACATCAACTAGCCATCCGCGCGGCTTACCGCGCCTGTGAGTGACTCGCCGTTCGCACCGGTTTACAACCCCGCGGCCGACTCATCGGTCTGTGCTGCCTCTGAATTCGCGGTCGTCTTTACCGTTCATCTATTGCGGCCTGGTCAACATCAACACACCAGGGCCGCACCTGTCTGCATGAGCTGTTTATTGGGTATGAGCAAGTCACAACTTGGGTAGCCCGGTTTTCTTTCAAGCAAAATGGAGGCAAATTATTATATACTATCAACTGCTGTCTACACTGGGTGGTTCACTAGGCAGGCGCACAAGTCGCCGCCATTATAGTTTGGTTAAATTCAAATCACCAGTTGGAAGGAACCATTGGCCGAGTTGCTGACATGGCTCATACGGGATCATTTATAACCCGCCGCAGTCACCTCAACCTTCTGTTGGATTCACATCATGCTATCAACACCAATGATATACAAGTTATGCCGGTTTATATCACGGTCAAATATGGAGAGTTTCAAGCCAACTCCTCGAGTCACCTTGAGACTCGGGGGCTACGATGACATGACTCAGCAAATCTTGCCAGTTTTCAGCAAATTTAAGAACCCCAGGACGATGGAGGGAAAGATAACCCGGTCCAGGAGGCTACTGTTATTTGAAGGCCGTCAGAAAATTTCCGGCTTAGAAAGTATATGACAATTACAAAATCCCGGCTCAATGAAGAAGTTCTGGGTCATCAGAAAAGATTCCGGTTTAAAATCCGGCTCAAGGGAAGCCAGTCTCACTGAAGCTCTCAAATCCGGTATAAGAATTCCGGTTCAAAAAGGAATTAACTTCTCGCAAGTTCGAGTTTAAAGACCGTCAGAAAATTTCCGGCTGCAAATGAAGATTCCAGTTTAAAATCTGGGTCAAGGGAAAGATGTCTCCCACAAAGCTTTGAAGCTCTCAATATCCGGCTCAAGATCCCGGTTCAAGAATAATTTATCTCTTGCAAATAGTTAAAAATTACCGAAGAGGATCTGCTGCCATGATGCGCGGTTCAAACACGGGTATCCCGCCTTATTGGCCTAAACATATTATTGATCATATGGGGGTTTCTGCTTCATAAAGCGGGGTCTCTGTTCTTTTTACATCATGCGTGGTTACACGGAGGATCTGTCTTAAAGCGGCCTCCGGTTTACCCCTTGACATTTTCTTTTTATATATCACTTGGGGCCTTGGTCGTGTCCGAACCAACGCGACACCTCTTGATAGGCGACAGCCACCAGATCACTTGGGGACATGGTCAAGTCTGAACCAGTCACGCCTCTTGATCGGCCTAAGGCCACAAGATCACTTGGGGGCTTGGTCGAACCCGAACCATTGCCACGCCTCTTGATTTGGCATATATGCCACGAATCATTTGGGGACCTGGCTGACTTGAATCATTGTCACTCCTATTGGGGGCATGGTCCTGTCCGACCATGGTAACACCATCTGATCAGCTCAGTATAGCATGTTTTTTGCAAACGGTTTTTATCATTGCCTTTGCTTCCATATTTATTTTATAGCTATTCCTTAATTTTTGTTGTGTTTCGTTTAAACCAACAACACTTTTTACCGGTTCAGCTGACGGATTTGGTTCATTTTTAATCCGGAGGCTATCTGCCCGGTTTGATTTTCTGTTACCATCCTATTATGGAGTAAACCGGTGTTTATCAACCCGGCTTGGCTTTCAACTACAAGTTGTCAGTACACAATCAAGTTATAATCTGGAGACTATCAGCCTGGTCTGGTTTGACTACAAGTCACCAGTATTATATATGGTTAATCCGGTGTTTATCATAAACCCGGTACGGTTTTATCATAAACCGGCACAGTGTGAAAAGAGTTATCATTACTCAAGATTGGGGTTATCACCCTTACTACAAAAAAGTTGGT
Organism: Triticum timopheevii; assembly: GCA_963921465.1. Taxonomy (NCBI): domain Eukaryota; kingdom Viridiplantae; phylum Streptophyta; class Magnoliopsida; order Poales; family Poaceae; genus Triticum; species Triticum timopheevii. Next base: position 441,833,537 of record OY997274.1, on the reverse strand, counting down.
AAACCAATGATGTGATTCAATGTCACAGGTATGATATATTTCATGTTTGATTATTCTTAAATGCAGCCTTGGTTATAAACCTAGGTTATATGTTGGGCATTATGACCCGTCCGGCGGTAAACCGCCAGGACACTTTAAACTTGTTGTATGCAGAGACAGGTTGAATAAAGCATGATTATAAATTATCCGGTGTTTATTAAACCGGCCTGGCTTTAAGACGATAAATCGCCAGTCTATGATGAGAGATCGTCCGGTGTTTATTAAACCGGCCTGGCTTTGGACTATAAGTCGCCAGCATATATTTGGATTGCGCCGTTGGAATTATGCGCTTATAAATCATTGGGTATATTATTCAAATAGCCAACATGGCTGGATTTTTATTATGGTTATTAATATTATGATTGAGGTTTTCAAAGTCGCTTTAGCGCAATGGCTATCATATTATCAATGGATATGATTTTTATTCTACATTGAAGGAATAGTCCCGAGTTGCTTCAGGCTTACAACCCGGCACTTGGGGGCTACATTATTTAAGTTGAGATTACATCAAATATACAAGTTTCATGTCGCTGCAAGCATGCACCATGAAACTTGGGGGCTAATGCAAAGTCATTTTTTGCTCATATTATTGAAGACCCGGCTCATCACATTATAATGAGCTGGCCCTTGGGGGCTACCAATTGCTCATGTCAACAATTCAAGGTACACAACTTTTCATTGTATTGAAGGGTCCACTGCTCAGTTGGTAAAGCACAAGGCTCTTAACCTTATGGACGTGGATTCATGCCCCATGATGGGGGTTACATCATATGATGTTATTTTCATTGAAGTATATATCAAGTCCCAGCTCAATATTATCTTACTGAACCGGCCCTTGGGGGCTACACTGGTTGAAGTTTTTATGAGCATCAGGAAATTACAAGTCCCAGGTCGCTGCAAGCATGACAACCCGGCACTTGGGGGATACATAATATGGAGTATTCAGTTTTTGCTAGTGATTGGGATGAACAACATGGATTTTTTCGATAGTGACAGTATTTATATTGAAGCAAGTCTTAAGCCATCACTTTGTTCTACTCAAGACTTGGGGGCTACAGGTATTATATTATTATCAAGGAAATATTTTCAAATTCTCTGTTTGAGCAAACTAGATTAACCCGGCGTCACCAATCATTATGACCCTGTGGCTGCAAACCGATGTCATCAATAATCATAAACCGGTGTTGGCAACAATCATGAACCAGTGTCTGCAAAGATCATGACCTAGAGTTATCAGATTTTATAACCCGACAGTTTTTGGCAATGATAAGCCGGCAAGTTCTGCATCTTCAAACCGGTTGAATATCAGATGAGTATTTCAAGACCAATATTTCTTAAACTAGCGCTTTGGAAGCCGACTTAAGTGGATTATTCTTCACAATATTTTTCTATAAGAAGCCAACATCAGCAATTTGAGTATGAAGCTGGTTATTGACCCGGATTTTCTAGAAGGAGGAAATGACAAGGACTTAAGGACAATCAGGTACCGCTATACAAGAATTCTTAACCCCGAGCACAACCTGTCAGAATTGTTCTGGTGTTTATTTGGAGCATAAGTTTACCATGGATAAATCCAAGCTAAACTTGGGGGCTAATGTTGGGGATATGCCCCGCGGTGTAAACCGGCCGGAAGGATAAACCTGCCGGACTTGGCGATTCACCGGCAACCTGCACAGACCAGACGGTTTACAGCTCATTGGTAATCCGGCGGACGGGCCAGAGGAGCGACAAGACCCGGTGGCCTGTCTGGCGGTTCATGAAGGCCGGTTCAACCATTGTGGGCCGGTTTAAGAGGAAAGGAATATTTGCCTTACAAGGAGTTAAGACTAGGACTTGTATCCGGTTTGTATTAGAGATAGACTAGTCCTAATCCTAATAGGACTCCACATGTAAACCGCCCCTTCAACATATATAAGGAGGGGCAGGGCTCCCCAAAGGGGGAGAAGTTAAGAAGATACAAGCTACAAGCAAGAAAAAACAATCGTAGGGCTAGACACAAAGAGGAGAGCCAGTTTACGGCGACTCCCTCGTGATGATAATGAGATCTAGCCTCAAACAGCATGTAGGGTTGTTACCGGATGATGTTTCCCAGGGCCCGAAGCTGTCTAAAACCTTGTCTTGTGTGTTGATCTGCCCTGCGTCTCTCGTCCCATTCAACCCCTCTCAAGCTACCACATAGATGCATTGGCCTCACGACTAAGTCCTGACACTAAGGACATCTGCCGTGACAAATCCACGACACATAGGTCTGAGGTAAACTACTTATGCTTCATCAGAAGGGCAATAGAGTTGATGTACATGCCCTCCGTGATCGAATCCCCCTCCGGTAGGATGCCGGAAAAGGCCCCAAGATGGGATCTCATGGGAAAAGAAGGTTGCGGCGGTGGAAAATTGTTTTCATGGATGCCTCGTGGCTCTTCTGACTTGCACTCCAAGTCTCCTAGGTGTCTTCTCATCCAAGAAAAATCATCGTGAAATTTTATTCTATTTGGACTCCGTTTAGTATCCCTTTTCTGCGAAGCTTAAAAACAAGGAAAAAATCTGGCACTGGGCTCTAGGTTAATAGGTTAGTCCCAATAATATAAAATAGCATATTAATGCATATATAACCTCCAAAACATATAATATAATAGCATGGAAAAATAAAAAATTGTAGATACATTGGAGACCTATCACTATCCAGCATGCATCTAGTGCATTAAGTTCATGGGAAAACGAAGTAATGCAATAAGAACGATGACATGATGTAGACAAGATCTATTCATATAGGAATAGACCCCTTCTTGTTATCCTTAATAGCAACGATACATACGTGTCATTTCCCCTTCTGTCACTAGGATTGAGCACCCTAAGATCAAACCCATCACAAAGCATCTCTTCCCATGGCAAGAAAAAATGATCTAGTCGGCCTAACTAAACCAAATATTCAGAGAAGAAATATGAGGCTATAAGTAATCATGCATATAAGAGACCAAAACTCAAATAACTTTCATGGATAAAATAGATCTGATCATAAACTCAAAGTTCATCGGATACCAACAAACACACCGCAAAAAGAGTTACATCAAATAGATCTCTAAGAGACCATTGTATTGAGAATCAAAAGAGAGAGAGGAAGTCATCTAGCTTCTAACTATGGACCCGTAGGTCTACAATGAACTACTCACGCATCATCGGAGAGGCACTAATGAGGATGATGAACCCCTCTGTGATGGTGTCTAGATTGGATTTATGGTTTCTAGAACTTGTGTCTGCTGGAATTGTGTTTCGTCGGCTCCCTAGGGTTCTTGGAATTATTGGGGTATGTATAGAGCAAAGAGTCGGTGCGGGAGGCGGCCGAGGTGGGCACAACCCACCAGGGCGCGCCTGGGCCCCCAGAAGCGCACAGGTGGGTTGTGCTCCCCTCGGAGCCCCCTCTGGTACTTCCTTAGCCCAACTTGTGTCTTCTGGTCCAAAAAAAATCTCCAAAAAGTTTGCTGCATTTGGACTCCGTTTGGTATTGATGTTTTGCAAAGTAAAAAATAAGTAAAAAACCACAACTGGCACTGGTCACTATGTCAATTGGTTAGTCCCCAAAAAATGATATAAAGTTGCTATAAAATGATTGTAAAACATCCAAGAATGATAATATAACAGTATGAAACAATCAAAAATTATAGATACTTTGGAGACGTATGAAAGATCAGCCGCAATGACCCTAGTGATGTTGAGGGCGAGCACCCTAGGAAGAGGGTTCCTACCAAGGTGATGTGGTATTCTCCTATAATACCATGATTGAAACGTTTGTTCCGAAACAAAGAGCATGTAGAGTTGTTGCGATGGCACAAAGAAGATCGTAAGAAAGACGGAATGTTGAGAGTACCCGCGGATGGGTCGCAGTGGAGAAAAATGAGAGGAAGTGGCCAGAGTTTGCAGATGACACAAGGAACTTATGGTTTGGTGTAAGTACAAATGGCATTAATCCTCTAGGGGAGCAAAGCAGCAGTCATAACACCTGGGATGTGACTCTATGTATCTAACCTTTCTCCTTGGTTGGGAATGAAGAGGAAGTTCATTATGATGCCAGTGCTCATCCAAGGCCCTAAGCAACCCGACAACGACATTAATGTGTACCTAAGGCCATTAGTTGACGAACTTTTACAGTTGTGGGATATAAAAGGTGTACGTGTGTGGGATGAGCACAAACAATAGGAATTTGACCTACGAGCGTTGTTGTTTATAACCATTAATGATTGACCTGCTCTTAGTAACCTTTCAGGACAGACAAACACGGGATACAATGCACGCACGCACGCACTATTTAGATGAGACTGAAAGTACATATGTGGATAAATGTAAGAAGAATGTGTACATGGGACATCGTCGATTTCTTACGATCAGGCATCTATTAAGAAAGAAAGGCAAGCATTTGAAAGGTGAGGCAGATCACCAGAAGAAGCCTGGCCACCGTACTAGTGATGATATATTTGATATGGGCAAGGATTTAAAAGTAATCTTTGGAAAGAGTCCTGGCAGACAATCTGTTCTGAATGATGTTGATGGACACGCACCCATGTGGAATAAGAAATCTATATTTTGGGAGCTACCCTATTGGAAAGTCCTAGAGGTCCACTCTGCAATCAACGTGATGCACGTGATGAAGAATCCTTGTGTGAACCTGCTAGGATTCTTGGGCGCATATGGGACTACAAAAGATACACTAGAGGCACGGGAGGACCAACAACGTATAAACGAAAAATACGACATGCAACCAAAGTAGTATCAAGGTCCTGCCAGCTACGGTCTTACCAAAGAAGAGAAGGAAATCTTTTTTGAATGCCTGAGCAGTATGAAGGCCCCGTCTGGCTTCTGACCGAATATAAAGGAAATAATAAATATGGTAGAGAAAAAAAAATCCAAAACCTAAAGTCTCATGACTGCCACGTGATTATGATGCAATTACTTGTAGTTGCATTGAGGGGGCTTCTACCGAAAAATGTTCAATTAGCCATTATGAAGCTATGTGCATTCCTCAATGTAATTTCTCAGAAGGTAATCGATCCAGAAATCCTACCAAGGTTACAAAATGATTTGGTCCAATGTATTGCCAGTATCGAGTTGGTCTTCCCACCATCCTTCTTCCATATTATGACACACGTCCTAGTTCACCTAGTTGAAGAGATTACCATTCTGGGTCCTATATTTCTACACAATATGTTCCCTTTTGAGAGGTTCATGGGAGTCTTAAAAAATATGTTCGTAACCGTGCTAGGCTATAAGGAAGCATCTCCAAGTGCCATGAAACAGAGGAGGTTATTGAGTTTTGTGTTGACTTTATTCCTAACCTTAAGACGATTGGTGTTCCTCAATTGCGGCATGAGGGGAGACTGAGTGGAAAAGGCACGCTAGGAAAGAATTTAGTAATAAGTATGGACGGGCATTCTTTCACTCAAGCACACTAGACAGTTCTACAAAATTCCACCTTGGTGGCTCCGTATATCGAGGAACACATGGATATTGTACACTCCAAGTACCTAGAGCAGCCTGACCCCTAGATTAAATGTACACACATGGCGACTTTCGGTGGTCGGTTGCAAACACATCTCATGAATAACACCACTATTGGAGATGAGCTATACTTGTTGGCCAAGTTACCATCTTCGACTATATTGACTTTCAAAGGCTACGAGATAAATGGGAATACATTTTACACGATCGCACAAGATGAAAAGAGCACCAACCAAAATAGTGGTGTCCGCTTTGATGCAACAAACAACAATAGGAAAAAAATACACATATTATGGTTACATAGAGGAGATATTGGAACTTAATTGACTATGGACCTTCTTTTGAGGTCCCTTTGTTTTGGTGCAAACGGGTCAATATGACAGGAGGCAAGGTAAAGGAAGATCCGCAGTATAGAATGACAACAGTGGATCTCAACAATCTTGGGTACACAGGCGGACCATTCGTCCTAGCCAATGATGTGGCACATCTTTTGTATGTGAAGGACATGTCTACCAAACCGAGAAAAATATAAGATAAGGAAGCGAATACATTATATGATGAGTCAAAGCGCCACATAGTTCTTTCAGGGAAAAGAAAGATCGTGGGAGTGGAGGACAAATACAAACATGTTAGAAGATTATGAAAAGTTTGATGAAATTCCTCCCTTCACAATGAAGACTGACCCACGCATCATGTTAAATGATGAAGATTCTCCATGGTGCAATCATAAGCAAGGGACACACGCGAAGAAAAAGTTTTATACCCCAAGATCCCACTATGGGATGTGACCGGCTTCACCGTCATCACTTTCTCTCTAGTGAGTTTCCGTACTCAGAGATAGAAAGTCCCACTTCGGACAACCGAAGGGAATCTTTGTAAGAGCTAGGGTATATATGTGTTTTGAGTGTTCCTAGGTGGACACCGAAGCGTCGGAATCCAACCAAAAAGCTAGGGCATTTTAGCATTTGAAACATGATTTTTGAATAATTATTTATTAAGTTATGAATTTTCAATTATTCATGTCCATTTAGTATTTTAATTATACAAAGGAGTTAATCAATGCAATTATGTCCAAACAAAATATGAATGTGTAGGTTATGTTGAGATAAAGAATTTGACATCTTATTTGCTCCATTTTGTAAAGTGAGGGTTTTCACCCCTCAATTATTGAGCTATGGAAGAGAGAGAGTTACTCGAGGTAGAATATGACTAGGGTGAGCTCTGGTAAAAATTGAGCTAAAGAAGAATCCATTTGGTACCCAATCATTGACCACAAGATTTTGGCAGAAGGTGTTTTATGATGAATATAGGTACTTAGAGGAATCCAATGGCTTTGTAATTTAACGGGAATGAGCTTGGTATAAATTTGAGCTAGTGTACAAATTTTTAGCTCATTTGAAGAAACTTGGCAATGTACATATTTCAAACCCTAGAAACGGGAAGAAATGGTTTTTTACAAGCTTTGATCAAGTTAAATTGTTCTCCAACTTGTGCCACTTGATGGGGGTGATGCTCATGACCATCTGACAATGTGGTAAAAAAATTAGATCAATGGGAGAAAGTTGCCAATGTAACTTTGTCAAACCCTAGAAATGGGCAGAGTTGGTTTCGGCATACTTTGACTAAGCTAATTTGTTATACTTGATGCACCACTTGGCCTAGATTAATATTTGGACCATTTTAGGAGGTGTACCAAGTTTGAGCTCATTTGGATATGTTTACCAATGTAAAGTTGCTCAAACTAGAAAATGGACATAGATGGTTTTGAGGGGATTTGATGATGTTATCTTGTTCTCCAAGACATGGGACTTTTCAAGATCATCAAATATGGCATTTGTGACATGCTAGAATTTTCTTGAAATTTATGGTGAATATTTCCTTTGTAAATATTTCAAAAGCTTGAAATATCTAGAAAGGATAACTGAGGGTTCTGACCTATGAAAGACCATTTCTGGCCTTAAGGAAACACCTTTAAATATGAATTTGTAGTTTATGTTAACACAAACAATTTGACATCTTATTTGCTCCATTTGGCTTAACAGAACTGAAGATATGAATTTTTTTCAAGTCTAAAATAATGTCCTCAATTACTGTATTTAATTAATAAGTGCCAAATTAATTATGCAACTTCCTGTCAAAATGGTACTAGTTCATAGAAATGTTCAAGATGAATCCACAGAAATTTGAATCAATTCATTTGGTTTAGTTTTCAAATTGTTATGCATTTTACAAGAATTAATTTCAATATGTAAAATTGAATCTATCAAATAATTTCTTCAAAATGAAAATTAATTGAAAGACACCTTTAGTCCCGGTTGCAACCACCAGCCGAGACAAAGGTTCCTTCTCCCGGGCAAAATTTGGGCCGCCGAAAAGGACCTTTAGTCCCGGTTCGTGGTTGGATCCAGGACTAAAGGTTGGCCTTTAGTCCCGGTTCGTGGCTAGAGCCGAGACTAAAGGTCCCGCATATATAAGTGGTGTCCCGGGGCCAGCCACTGCCTGGGAGAACAGATTGAACCACGCCGCCAGGCCGCTCGTCTTCAACCTCCGACCGCCAAGATCGCCTCCGCCGCCCGTTCGCTCCGGTCCTCCTCCAAGCTCACCTCCGCACCATTGGAATCGCCGTGAGCCTCTCCCTCGAACCCCCTCTCTATTTTCTCTGTTGCATGATGTAGCCATCATACCACCTACACCCGAACCCGCCGTCGACTGCGCTCACTATCGCTGATGCTTCGATGACCATTTGGTCCCGGGCGCGCGTCCATCGTATTCACCATGCCGCGTAGATGTCGTAGGTGCCAGCCGCGCATCGCCTAGGCCATCACAGCCGCATGCCCTTGCGTGCCCGAATATCGGTCACTGCTGCCGAGCTCGTGGTCGTCGTCTCCGGCCACCACTGGCCCGACCACCACCCCCATCGAATGCGTGCCGGCGAGATCTCTCCAACGAGCGCAGCCGCACCTCGAATGGTGGCCTGTAGGCCAAACCCGCAGCTCACCGTCGCATCTGCCCCGCCGGCGGCTTAACTCTGGTGGGTTTGACCACATTTGACCGGGGGTTTGACCACCTCGAGTCAAGTGGGCTATCCCCCTATTTATTATTTAGTTTAGATTTAATTAAATTGGTTTAGTCACTGTGATACTGACATGCGGGTCCCACTGGTCAGTTTGACCTAGACCCCACACGTCAGGTTTGACCCTAGCTGACTCAGTTGACTACTGATGTCAGCATGATGTCATGTTGATGCAGTAACTAGTTTTCTGGATTTTGGATAAATCAGGAAATGATTTATTTATTTTAGAAAATACCCGAACTTTGAAAAATCATATAAAATAAACCGTAACTCAGATGAAAATAATTTATTTAGGAAAGTTCTCAGAATAATCCAATGAATCCATTTAGCAATCCGTTCATCTGTCACATGCCCCTAGCATGCTGAACATGGAACCGTCCCCCTCTCTTTATCTGTCCGGACAAACACTGGGAAAACTCCTCCGGATGTTTTCCCTTTCCATCGGCAACGTGTAGTACCGCGTTAGAACACCCCTAGCAATGCATAAGCTCATGTATCATATTGTTGCATTGCTATGTATTGATTGCATCTAACGAATTGTTCTTCTCGATACTATGACTCAATTTTTGCTTATTGAATGCATTCTAATTTAAATACTAAATTGTTTCATCTTTCTTCTGGATTAGTTAAGCTATGGACGATAGCAGAGACCATGAAGAGGACATCATCTTCGACATGATATACTCCTCCCAAAACCAAGAGAATGAACCAGATGATGGCTCACAATTCCTGAACGACTCCGGTGAGGGCCTTGAGGAAGAACCAAGAGACGATGGGCAACAAAGAATGATGGCGAAGAAATTGTTGGACAATTAACAAAGTTCGGCAAGGTATATATATATATATATATATATATATATATGTCGGAGTAATGGGCCACGGGTAGCCTAACCCGAGTCCCTGAGCCTTTCAGGATTTTGAGCCAGCTTCGCCCCATGAGATCTCAGAATGAAGCGCCGCCTTCCGGTGGCCGGCTAGCTCAACGGCCGGCTACCCGAAGACGGCCATGCACCAGCAGATGGCACAAAGACGGGCCGACTCCTAGCAGACGGCCTCCATAGAGGCCGACTTCTAGCAGGCGGTCGCCCGATGCCCTCAGAGTCCGCGCCCTTCATCAAGAGGACAAGACAGGGTGAGGCTACAGTGTAGTCCCTCACCCTGGAATCCCGGACTTGGCATGGCCACAGTGCCCCATACAGGCGGAGATCTCCGCACGGCGCGGCACTGTTGCCACTCCCCCCTTGACGTCACTCCTGACAAGCGGATCCCTATTCCCACGACGGCCTGTCGGTACGGCCTGTAAGCGGCAGGCCCTACCAGGCAGTGAGAGCCCGGAAGACGGCGGAAGCCAGATCAGCCGAACGTGAGAGAGGCCGGCTTCCAGCAGGCGGCCAGTTCCTCCCTCGAGGCCCGTGCACCATTAACCAGATAAGACGTGATGTGGCTACAATGATCTCCCACCAGGCGGCAGGACTGTAGCCACGCTCCCCTAACCAAGCCTGCGTCATTGACATCACGGCTATAGTTATCAGCCACCAACCAGACCCGCCAGCGGCGGGGGCGGCCTGTCAGCTCCGTACCAGGCCAGTCAGCGGGGCCCACCAGGTGGTGGGCCCCAGCTGCCGGCGGAGAAGCCGGCGACCAGAGACACTAACAGCCGGGTCTGGCACCCGACCAGATTACCATTGTTCCCCTGGGGGGTAGGCCTATATAAACCCTCCAGGGCACCCATGCAAAGGGTTCCAAACCTGTTAGAACTAGCTTCCACCCTAGAGGAAGAAGAGAGCTAGCTCTGCCTTCTTCTACCTCTAGCATACAGCTTGAGGAGCACCATTGTATTCACTAGTGCCTTAGTGATAATGCGGGGACCCCGTAGAGCAGGACTAGGGGTGTTATCTCCTAGGAGAGCCCCAAACCTGGGTAAAGTGCGCCGACGTACGTGTCTACACCTCATCCCGCTTCCAGGCACTGGTGACGTTCTACTCTCTCCCACCATGATAAGCCATCCTTTGGCATATGTTGCGCCCTACCCCCGACATTTGGCGCCCACCATGGGGCGAGGTGCACCATCATCCGGAGATCTACTCTGGATGGGAACCTTGTTTCTTCCTGGCGAGCGCAGCCAGCCCAGAACGCCCGACGGCGTCAGCCTTGACCGCTGCATGGCGCGGAGGTCGGCTGCGCGGCGATCTGCCTCGCCGACCTTGTGGGTGAGATCCGCCTCTCCGACGAGCCTGCATCCGATGCAGGCACCGACTGCCCCAAGAGCCACCTCGTCAGCCTCCTCGACCAGCTTCAGGTCGCCAGCGACTGGGAGTCTATTGGCTCCACCAACCTGATGATTGTCGACTCCGACAAGACGTCACGTGACACATTCCCCACCAACGTGGTGGTCTATGACGAGCCGCCTCCTCGTGAGCACAGCGGCGGGAGCACCGTCACGGAGGTGCTTGTCATCCATAGTGGCGAGCACTCAGACAGAGGCGCTCGAGATCCACTCGATGCGGCGCTGCGAGACTTGTTAGCGCCCATCCCAGAAGACGCAGACGCTGAGATGCTGGAAGCACGCCACGTCCAGCTCGTTGAAAGCGCCAACTGACTGGCCAGCATGCGACACCTCTCGGAAGCCTACTGGCGCGATATGGACGGAGCCGTCGGCGACACGCCGGCTCCTGAGGGGCCTAGCCACATCGGTTCGATCCGGCAGCATGGCGCGACCATCGCCAGCATGTTCGGGACGGATCGTCCTGTCTACGCCACGCCTGCGGAGAACATCCAAGCTGCCCAGGCGGTGACAGATGAGCTGGACAAGTACGAAGGCGACGAGCGTCATCACATGACGGAGCGCGTCCAGCAGCTCCTTGACGCGGCCGCCGAGCAGCATGAAGCCGGCTGCCGCGCCGAAGCGCCTGTCTGGCGGAACGATGAACCGCCTCCTCGCCAGGATCATGGCGTGACATCCCGGACGCTGACTGGTGGCGCCCGCGGTAGAAAAGGCAATGATCCGGCTACCAGCCGCACTCGGACTCACCTATCCATCGAGCGTGACGCAGACGGCCGCCCCCGAGCTATGGAGCGACAAGGCGCCCTACTTCCCCCTCCGCCTCACGGGGAAAGGCATCCCACTCCGCCGCCTATCTCGTACCCGACACTCGGCGACCGCCTTGGCCACCGAGAAGGAGTCAAAGAGAACGACGCCCGCCATCGGATCGATCGCCTCAACCGCTCCTTGGTGCTAGAAGAAGAAGATGCGTTGGGCCCGCCCTGTTTCGGCCCACAAATCCGAGATGAGCCTTTCCCTTGAGGGTTCACGCTCCCAATAGATATGCCCAAATACACAGGCTCCATGAAGCCGGACGACTGGTTGGTCGACTACTCCATGGCCGTCAGCATAGCGAACGGCAACAAGCGCGTTGCTTTGAAGTACGTCCCGCTCATGCTCCAGGGCACAGCCCGGACGTGGCTTAACAGCTTGAAGCCCCGCATCATCAACAGCTGGGTTGATTTCACTGAAGCCTTCATCTGCAACTTCACCAGCATGTACAAGAGGCCTCCCAAGCCCCGTCAGCTCTCCTTGTGCGCCCAAGGGCCCAGCGAATCGACTCACGACTATCTCACGTGCTGGGCCGAGCTACATAACTCCTGCGAAAGCGTGCACGAGGTGCAGGCCATCGAATACTTCACCGCCGGGTGCCGAGAGGGCACCCTCCTCAAGCACCGGCTTCTCTGTGATGAGTTGGCGACTCTCGACGAATTGCTGATCATTGCCGACAAATACGCCACGACCGACTCCTCCATGAAGGTGGAGATTCAAGTCGACGCAACCGGCAAGGTAGCCCCGCAGGCTCCTTGGACTCCGGCTGGTGACACTAGTCGGCGACAGCAACCAAGCGACAACAAGCGCAAGGCCACACAGCCGGCTTCCACCAGCTAGCAGGTGGCGACAGTCGAGGACCAGCAGCCGAAAGGGCAGCCTCCGCCAAAACGTCAGAAGGGCGGCAAGCCCAATTGGTTGCCCGCCTTCTCGTATGAGCAGACTCTTGATGCACCCTGCAAGTTCCATAGTGGTGTGAAGCCGTCCAACCACACCACTCATAAGTGCCATTGGGTCACCAGAATCGCTAAGGGAGATGGACTCCTGCCTCCTCCGCCTGTCGGCCCGTCGCCTCCTCCTCCTCAGCAGCCGGCGGTTCGGCCAGTCGGCGCCATACAAGATGAGTATCTAGTGGAGCATGGAGCCTACGTTGTGTTCACCAGTGTGGCCGATGAGAGACACAACAAACGGCAGCAACATCAAGAAGTACAAGCAGTGGCATCAGATACTCCAGAGTTCATGCACTGGTCTGAGAAGCCCATCAGTTGGAGCAGGGCTGACCACCCAGAGGTGATGCCCTCTCCTGGTTCTTATGCCCTGGTCTTAGATGCCACCTTCGCAACAGAGAGGCAGGCAGCTCGTTTCTCCCTAGTCCTGATAGGTGGTGGCAGCAGCATCAATATCTTGTACCGTGACACAATGGAGAAGTTGGGAATCAAGCAGAAGCAGCTTCACCCCAGTCGGACTGTATTCCATGGCATAGTCCCTGGCATTTCCTGCTCACCAATCGGCAAGACCCAGATCGATGTTCTCTTCTAGGACAAGAATCACTTCCGCCGAGAGCCAGTATGGTTTGAGGTGGTGGACCTTGAGAGCCCCTACCATGCGCTAGTTGGCCGGCCTGCTCTGGCCAAGTTCATGGCGGTCCCCCACTATGCTTACCTTAAGATGAAGATGCCAACTACCAAGGGAATCCTGACCATAGTCAGAGACTACAAGAAGTCATCCGCCCGTGCTGCAGACAGCAGCCGACTGGCCGAGTCCCTTGTGATTGCAGCTAAAAAGCGGCTCCTTGACCGGGTTGTGGCAATGGCAGGCAAGCAGCCGGAAATGTCACCCATCCCCAAGGAGTCGGAAGTCGAGGGCTCGTTCAAGACAGTGAAGGAGACTAAGAAGATACCCTTGGACCCGGAGCACCCGAAGAGGCACGCTGTCATAGGTGCAAACCTTGACAGCAAATAGGAAAGCGAGCTTGTCGATTTCCTCCTTGAGAATCGGGACATCTTTGCATGGTCTCCCAAAGACATACCGGGTGTTCTGACGGATTTCGCCGAGCACAAGTTACATGTCTGACCCGAGCAAGGCCGGTTAGGCATTCCTTGCGCCACCTGTCAGAAGAAAAGAGAAGAGCCGTTGGAGAAGAAATAGCCCGGCTTCTAGCTGCCGGCTTCATCATGGAAGTATTCTTTCCGGAATGGTTGGCCAACCCAGTTCTTGTGCTGAAGAAGAACAAGCAGTGGCGCATGTGTATTGATTATACCAGCCTCAACAAAGCTCGCTCCAAAGATCCCTTTGCCTTGCCAAGAATTGACCAAGTGATAGACTCCACAGCTGGATGCGAGCTGTTGAGTTTTCTGGATGCATACTCGGGGTACCACCAGATCAAGCTGAACCTGGCCGATAGGCTGAAGACCGCCTTCATCATGCCATTTGGAGCCTACTACTACCTGACCATGACGTTCGGCTCGAGAAATGCCGGCACCACGTTTCAGCGTCGCATGCAGAAGTGCCTCCTCAAGCAACTCGGAAGAAATGCCCATGTTTACGTGGATGGTGTGGTGGTGAAGACGGAGAAGCATGGCACGCTGCTGGAAGACCTCAAGGAGACATTTGAGAACTTGCGTCAATTTCAAATCAAACTCAAACCAGAGAAATGCGTCTTTGGAGTACCAGCCGGCCAGCTTCTTGGCTTCCTGGTCTCAGAGCGCGGCATAGAGTGCAACCCTGTGAAGATGAAGGCCATCGAGAAGATGGAGGTGCCCACCCGACTACTGGACATGCAGAAGTTCACCAGCTGCCTGGCATCAATCAGCCATTTCATCAGTCGGTTTGGCGAGAAGGCTCTTCCTCTGTACCAGCTCATGAAGAAGACCACTTTTTTTGAGTGGAACGACAAGGCGAACGAAGCTTTCCTCCAGCTCAAGAAGATGTTGACCACTCCGCCTATCCTGGCGGCCCCGACTGATAAAGAGCCCATGCTTCTCTACATTGCCGCCACCAGTCGGGTGGTCAGCACAGTCATAATGGTAGAGCGCAAGGAGGAGGGCAGAACACTGCCAGTCCAAAGGCTGGTGTATTACTTGAGTGAAGTGTTGTCCGCCTCCAAGCAAATCTACCCCCACTATCAGCAGATGTGTTATGGCGTGCACTTTGCCGCCAAGAAGCTAAAGCCCTACTTTCAAGAGCACCCAATTACTATTGTCTGCACTGCTCCTCTTGCTGAGATCATTGGAAGCCGAGATGCTTCAGGCCGAGTGGCCAAATGGGCCATAGATCTGGCCCTGATACGTCCATTTTGCATCATGCTTTTATATCAATATTTATTGCATTATGGGCTGTTATTACACATTATATCTCAATACTTATGGTTATTCTCTCTTATTTTACAAGGTTTATCATGAAGAGGGAGAATGCCGGCAGCTGGGATTCTGGCTGGAAAAGGAGCAAATATTGGAAACCTATTCTGTACAGCACCAAAAGTCCTATTTAATGATGTGTTTAGGTTTACCTTAATACTTATTTTGTAGTTGCGGATGCTTGCAATAGGGGTTAATCATAAGTGGGATACTTGTCCAAGAAAGGGCAGTACCCAAGCACCGGTCCACCCACATATCAAATTACCAAAGTACCAAACGCGAATCATATGAGCGTGATGAAAACTAGCTTGACGATAATTCCCATGTGTCCTATGGAGATCTTTTCTCATTATAAGAAATTGTCCAGGCTTGTCCTTTGCTACAAAAAGGATTGGGCCACCTTGCTGCACTTTATTTACATTATTTACTTGTTACTCGTTACAATTTATCTTATCACAAAACTATCAGTTACCTACAATTTCAGTGCTTGCAGAGAAAACCTTACTGAAAACCGCTTATCATTTCCTTCTGCTCCTCTTTGGGTTCGACACTCTTACTTACCGAAAGGACTACGATAGATCCCCTACACTTGTGGGTCATCAAGACTCTTTTCTGGCGCCGTTGCCGGGGAGTGTAGCGCTTTTGGTGAGTGGAACTTGGTAAGGAAACATTTATATAGTGTGCTGAAATTTTCTATCACTTGTTACTATGGAAACTAATCCTTTGAGGGGTTTGTTCGGGGTATCTTCACCCCGACCAAAAGAGCAAAGAGTTGATCCTCAACCTACTGAACCTACTGAAAATATTTACTTTGAGATTCCTTCGGGTATGATAGAGAAACTGCTAGCTAATCCATTTGCAGGAGATGGAACATTGCATCCCGATTTACACCTTATCTTTGTGGATGAAGTTTGTGGATTATTTAAGCTTGCAGGTATTCCCGATGATGTTGTCAAAAGGAAGGTCTTCCCTTTATCTTTTAAGGGAGATGCATTGACATGGTCTAGGCTATGTGATGATACGTGATCTTGGAATTATAAACGATTGAAGTTGGAATATCACCAGAAGTTCTATCCTATGCATCTTGTTCATCGTGATCGTAATTACATATATAATTTATGGCCCCGCGAAGGAGAAAGCGTCGCTCAAGCTTGGGGGAGGCTTAAGTCAATGTTATATTCATGCCCCAATCATGAGCTGTCCAGAGAAATGATTATTCAAAAATGTTATGCTCGTCTTTCTCCCAATGATCGCAACATGCTCGATACTTCCTGTGTTGGTTCTTATATGCTAAAGACTATTGAATTCAAATGGGACTTATTGGAAAGAATTAAATGCAACTCTGAAGATTGGGGTTTCGACGATGGTAAGGAGTCAGGTATGACACCTAAGTTTGATTGTGTTAAATCTTTTATGGATACCAATGCTTTTCGTGGATTTACCGCTAAATATGGGCTTGACTCCGAGATAGTAGCTTCTTTCTGTGAATCTTTTGCTACTCACGTCGATCTCCCTAAGGAGAAGTGGTTTAAATATAATCCTCCCATTGAAGTAAAATTAGTTGCACCTATTATAGTTGAAGAAAAGCCGTCACTTATATTGATCCTATTGTTCCTACTACTTATGTTGAGTAACCTCCTTTTCCTGTTAGGATAAAGGATCATGCTAAAACTTCGGCTGTTATTTGTAAGAGTAATACTAGGACTTATACACCTCCTGAGCAAATCAAAGTTGAACCTAGTATTGCTATTGTTAAAGATCTCTTGGATGATGATTTAGATGGGCATGCTATTTATTTCTGTGGTGAGACTGCTAATATTGTTAAACCCGATGCTAAGATTCATAGAACTGTTGTAGGCATGCCTGTTATTTCTGTTAAAATAGGAGATCGTTGTTATCATGGTTTATGTGATATGGGTGCTAGTGCTAGTGCTATACCCTATGACTTATTATATAAATAAATTATGCATGATATTGCACCCGCTGAAATAGAAGATATTGATGTTACTATTAAGCTTGCCAACAGGGATACCGTTAATCCAGTTGGGATTGTTAGAGATGTTGAAGTCTTGTGTGGGAAGGTTAAATATCCTGCTGATTTTCTTGTTCTTGGTTCCCCACAAGATGACTTTTGTCCCATTATTTTTGGTAGACCCTTCTTGAATACTGTTAATGCTAAGATTGATTGTGAAAAGGATACTGTTACAATTGGCTTAGAGGGTATGTCTCATGAGTTTAATTTTGCTAAGTTTCATAGACAACCTCGTGATAGAGAATCACCTAGTAAGGATGAGATTATTGGTATTGCTTCTATTGTCGTGCCTCCTACTGATCCGTTAGAACAATATTTGCTAGACCATGAAAACGATATGTTTATGAGGGAAAGAAGGGAAATAGATAAAGTGTTCCTTCAACAGGAACCTATTCTGAAACATAACCTTCCCGTTGAAATTCTAGGGGATCCCCCTCCACCCAAGGGTGTTACCGTGTTTGAGCTCAAACCATTACCAGATAATCTTAAGTATGCTTATCTTGATGAAAAGAAAATATATCCTGTTATTATTAGTGCTAACCTTTCAGAGCAAGAAGAAAAAAGATTATTGAAAACTCTGAAGAAGCACCGTTCTGCCATTGGATATACTCTGGATGATCTCTAGGGTATTAGTCCCACATTATGCCAACACAAAATTAATTTGGAGGATGATGCCAAACCAGTTAGAGATCATCAACGACGATTGAATACTAAGATGAAAGAAGTGGTAAGAAAGGAGATACTAAAGCTCCTTGAGGCAGGTATAATTTATCCCGTTGCTGATAGTGATTGGGTAAGCCCTGTCCATTGTGTTCCTAAAAAGGGAAGTATTACCGTTGTTCCTAATGATAAAGATGAATTGATCCTGCAAAGAATTATTACAGGTTATAGGATGGTAATTGATTTCCCTAAATTAAATAAAGCTACTAAGAAATATCATTACCCTTTACCTTTTATTGATCAAATGCTAGAGAGACTATCAAAACACACTCATTTCTGCTTTCTAGATGGTTATTCTGGTTTCGCACAAATACCTGTGTCAGCTAAGGATCAATCGAAAACTACTTTTACTTGCCCTTTTGGTACCTTTGCTTATAGACGTATGCCTTTTGGTTTATGTAATGCACCTGCTACCTTTCAAAGATGTATGATGGCTATATTCTCTGACTTTTGTGAAAAGATTTGTGAGGTATTCATGGATGATTTCTCTGATTATGGATCCTCTTTTGATGATTGCTTGAGCAACCTTGATCGAGTTTTGCAGAGATGCGAAGACACTAGTCTTGTCTTGAATTGGAAAAAGTGCCACTTTATGGTTAATGAAGGCACTGTCTTGGGGCACAAGATCTCCGAGAGAGGTATTGAACTTGATAAAGCTAAAGTTGATGCCATTGAAAAGATGCGATGTCCCAAGGACATAAAAGGTATAAGATGTTTCCTTGGTCATACCAGTTTTTATAGGAGGTTCATTAAGGAATTTTCTAAAATCTCTAGGCCTCTGACTAATTTATTGCAAAAATATATTCCTTTTGTCTTTGATGATGATTTTGTAGAAGCATTTGAAATACTTAAGAAATCTTTGATCACTGCACCTATTGTTCAGCCACCTGATTGGAATTTACCCTTTGAAATTATGTGTGATGCTAGTGATTATGCTGTAGGTGTTGTTCTAGGGCAAAGAGTTGATAAGAAATTGAATGTTATCTAGTATGCTAGTAAGACTCTTGATACTACCCAGAGAATTTATGCTACTACTGAAAAAGAGTTCTTAGCAGTTGTGTTTGCATGTGATAAGTTTAGACCTTATATTGTTGACTCCAAAGTTACTATTCACACTGATCATGCTGCTATTAAATATCTTATGGAAAAGAAAGATGCTAAGCCTAGACTCATTAGATGGGTTCTCTTGCTCCAAGAATTTGATTTGCATATTATTGATAGAAAGGGAGCTGAGAACCCCGTTGCAGACAACTTGTCTAGGTTAGAGAATGTTCTTGATAACCCACTGCCTATTGATGATAGCTTTCCTGATGAACAATTAGCGGTCGTTAATGCTTCTCGTACTGCTCCTTGGTATGCTGATTATGCTAATTACATTGTTGCTAAATTTATACCTCCTAGTTTCACATACCAGCAAAAGAAAAAGTTCTTTTATGATTTAAGACATTACTTCTGGGATGGCCCACACCTTTATAAAGGAGTAGATGGTGTTATTAGACGTTGTGTACCTGAGCATGAACAGGAACAGATCCTACGCAAGTGTCACTCTGAATCATATGGAGAACACCACGCTGGAGATAGAACTGCACACAAGGTATTGCAATCCAGTTTTTATTGGCCTACTCTCTTCAAAGGTGCTCGTAAGTTTGTCTTATCTTGTGATGAATGTCAAAGAATTGGTAATATTAGTAGACGTCAAGAAATGCCTATGAATTATTCTCTTGTTATTGAACCGTTTGATGTTTGGGGCTTTGATTATATGGGACCCTTTCCTGCCTCTAATCGTTATACACATATTTTAGTTGCTGTTGATTACGTTACTAAGTGGGTAGAAGCTATTCCAACTAGTAGTGCTGATCATAACACTTCTATTAAAATGCTTAAAGAAGTTATTTTTCCGAGGTTTGGAGTCCCTAGATATCTTATGACTGATGGTGGTTCACATTTTATTCATGGTGCTTTCCGTAAGATGCTTGCTAAGTATGATGTTAATCATAGAATTGCATCTCCTTATCATCCGCAGTCTAGTGGTCAAGTAGAGTTGAGCAATAGAGAGCTCAAATTAAATTTGCAAAAGACTGTCAATAGATCTAGAAAGAATTGGTCCAAAAAATTTGATGATGCATTATGGGCCTATAGAACTGCATACATAAATCCTATGGGTATGTCTCCATATAAGATGGTTTATGGAAAACCTTGTCATTTACCTCTAGAACTTGAACATAAAGCATATTGGGCTATTAAAGAGCTCAACTATGAGTTCAAACTTGCCGGTGAGAAGAGGTTATTTGATATTAGCTCACTTGATGAATGCAGAGCCCAAGCCTATGAGAATGCCAAGCTATTCAAAGAAAAAGTCAAATGCTGGCATGACAAAATGATACAAAAGCGTGAGTTTAACGTAGGTGATTATCTGTTATTATTCAACTCTTGTTTAAGATTTTTTGCAGGAAAACTTCCCTCTAAATGGGAAGGTCCTTATGTTATCGAGGAGGTCTATCGTTCTGGTGCCATAAAAATCAACATCTTCGAAGGCACAAGTCCGAGAGTGGTGAACGGTCAAAGAATTAAACATTACATCTCAGGTAATCCTGTCAATGTTGAAACTAATATTATTGAAACCGTAACCCCGGAAGAATACATAAGGGACACTTTCCAGAACGTTCCAGACTCCGAAAAGGAATAGGTATGTGGTACGGTAAGTAAACCGACTCCAAAACAATTCTAATTGCAACTTTTATCAGTTTTGGAATATTTAAGAACTTTAGGAAGAAATAAGTAGTCCGGGAAGGACACGAGGCCTCCACGAGGGTGGAGGGCGCGCCCACCCTTACTGGGCGCGCCCCCCTGTCTCGTGGCCACCTCGTGTGCCTTCCAGACTCCGTTTTCTTGCACTTTACGTATTTTGGTCAGTAAAAATTCATTATATAATATCTTGAATGTTTTGACCACTGTATCACGCAAATATCCTCTGTTTTCGTTTCAAGCTGTTTTCTGTTACAGATCTAGAGCATCCTGGCGTCTCCAAGCGCTCCCAAGGACAAGTTTTTCGAGAGGGTTATTAACCCCTATCTCGCGGAGGTGCTACAACACCTCAAACCATTGAGATGCGTGAGGGGGTGATGCACATTCGCGATGTGGAGGGACCAAGGCATACCGAAAGCGTGGAGACAAAGCTCGAAGCCGTGGAGCAGCAAGTTTTCAAGTGCCAAGGGATGGTGGAGCGTGGACTCAACGCCTACCAGATGATGATTATGGAGTTCACCAACAACCACAAGCTAGATGCCAAGGTCATTGGGGATACCATCTTCAAGCTTCAAGAGAAAATCGAGCACCTCCAAGCCCAGATCTATGACCTGCAAAACCAGAACTGTGAGTATGAATATAGATTCAAGAGGATGAGTTTGGCTCCAGATTTAAGGATCCCGGAGACTCGATCATCCTTATATGATGGTGAGCCTATGCCTTGGAAGATGGACGACAAGCCTACATCATCAACAACTCCTACTTCACCACCCCCGAGGACATAATTACATGGGTATGGGCACTCCCCTTGGCAACTGCCAAGCTTGGGGGAGGTGCCCCGGTATCATATCACCATCACACTCCTATCTTTACCGTTGTATTTAGTTCGACCCTTTTAGTAGTATTTTGATCTAGTAGATTGAAGTTTTAGTATCAAGTAGTTTTGAGTTTTGCTTTATGATCTCTTTATGTAATCGAGTCCATGAGCTATCTATAATAAAAATTAGTGTTGAGTCAAGGGCTTTGCTATCTTGCTATGATCTTGAGAAAGTAGAGAATAAAAGAGTTCATATTGATCATATGGTTAGTGATCACTTCACACATAGAAAGTATGAGGCATAAAAGTTGTTGAGAGTTGATAAATGTAGTTTTGGTCATCGTTGCAATTAATAGGAAGTAATAAGGAAAGAGAGGTTTCACATACAAATATATTATCTTGGACATCTTTTATGATTGTGAAGCACTCGTTAAGTATGACATGCTAAAAGAGTTGACGTTGGACAAGGAAGAAAACGTAATGGTTTATGTTTTCTCACATCTCAGTTAAAGTATATTGTCATTGACCTTCCAAACATGTTGAGCTTGCCTTTCCCCCCTCATGCTAGCCAAATTCCTTGCACTAAGTAGAGATACTACTTGTGCTTCCAAATATCCTGAAACCCAGTTTTGCCATGAGAGTCCACCATACCTACCTATGGATTGAGTAAGATCCTTCAAGTAAGTTGTCATGTTGCAGACAATAAAAATTGCCCTCTAAATATTTATGACTTATTAGTGCGGAGAAAATAAGCTTTATACGATCTTGTTGTGGAAGCAATAAAAGCGACGGACTGCATAATCAAGGTCCACATACAAGTGGAAATATAAAGTGCCATTCTTTTGCATTAAGATTTCATGCATCCAACCCTAAATGCACATGACAACCTCTACTTCCCTCTGCAAAGGGCCTATCTTTTACTTTATGTTTTTACTTTATGCTTGAGTCAAGGTGATCCTCACCTTTCCCTTTTTCATTTTATCCTTTGGCAAGCTCCTCATGTTTGAAAGATCTTGATACATATATCCAATTGGATGTAAGTTAGCATGAACTATTATTGTTGACATCACCTAAAGGTCAATACGTTGGGAGGCAACACAATAAGCCCGTATCTTTCTCAGTGTCCAGTTGAAACTCTATAACCACAAGTACCGCGTGAGTGTTAGCAATCGTAGAAGACTACATGGTAGTTGAGTATGTGGACTTGCAAGCTCTATTTTTGACTCTTTCTGATGTTATGATAAATTGCAATTGCTTCAATGACTGAGAATATAGTTTGTTAGGTCCCAATGAAGTTTCTGAACCATACTTGACATTGTGAATTGGTTGTTACTTGAGCATAAGAAATCATATGACAAAATCTATTTATGTTGCTGTTATAAGAATGATCATGATGCCCTCATGTCCGTATTTTATTTTTATCGACACCTCTATCTCTAAACATGTGGACATATTTTTCGATTTCGGCTTCCGCTTGAGGACAAGCGAGGTCTAAGATTGGGTGAGTTGATACGTCCATTTTGCGTCATGCTTTTATATCAATATTTATTGCATTATGCGCTGTTATTACACATTATATCTCAATACTTATGGCTATTCTCTCTTATTTTACAAGGTTTACCATGAAGAGGGGGAATGTCGGCCCTTCGGTGTCCACCTTCTGCTATATGAAGGCTTTTACCCTGGAAAAAATCGTGGGCAAGCTTACGGGACGAAACTCCGCCGCCACGAGGCGGAACCTTGGCGGAACCAATCTAGAGCTCCGACAGAGCTGTTCTGCCGGGGAAA
The DNA here is from genome assembly GCA_963921465.1 of Triticum timopheevii. Lineage (NCBI taxonomy): Eukaryota > Viridiplantae > Streptophyta > Magnoliopsida > Poales > Poaceae > Triticum > Triticum timopheevii. The sequence continues at coordinate 441,810,386 of OY997274.1, read as the reverse complement.
CTTCCCTCCGAGAGGGGGAAATCATCACCATCGTCATCACCAACGATCCTCTCATCGGGAGGGGGTCAATCTCCATCAACATCTTCACCAGCACCATCTCGTCTCAAAACCCTAGTTCATCTCTTGTATCCAATCTTGTATCCAAACCACAAATTGGTACCTGTGGGTTGCTAGTAGTGTTGATTACTCCTTGTAGTTGATGCTAATTGGTTTACTTGGTGGAAGATCATATGTTCAGATCCTTAATGCATATTATTACTCCTCTGATTATGAACATGAATATGCTTTGTGAGTAGTTACGTTTATTCCTGAGGACATGGGCGAAGTCTTGCTATTAGTAGTCATGTGAATTTGGTATTCGTTTGATATTTTGATGAGATGTATGTTGTCTCTCCTCTAGTGGTGTTATGTGAACGTTGACTACATGACACTTCACCATTATTTGGGCCTAGAGGAAGGCATTGGGAAGTAATAAGTAGATGATGGGTTGCTAGAGTGACAGAAGCTTAAACCCTAGTTTATGCGTTGCTTCGTAAGGGGCTGATTTGGATCCATATGTTTAATGATGTGGTTAGGTTTACCTTAATACTTCTTTTGCAGTTGCGGATGCTTGCAATAGGGTTTAATCTTAAGTGGGATACTTGTCCAAGAAAGGGCGGTACCCAAGCACCGGTCCACCCACATAACAAATTATCAAAGTACCGAACGCGAATCATATGAGCGTGATGAAAACTAGCTTGACATAATTCCCATGTGTCCTCGGGAGCTCTTTTCTCATTATAATAAATTGTCCAGGCTTGTCCTTTGCTACAAAAAGGATTGGGCCACCTTGATGCACTTTATTTACTTTATTTACTTGTTACTCGTTACAATTTATCTTATCACAAAACTATCTGTTACCTACAATTTCAGTGCTTGCAGAGAGAACCTTACTGAAAACCGCTTATCATTTCCTTCTGCTCCTCGTTGGGTTCAACACTCTTACTTATCGAAAGGACTACGATAGATTCCCTACACTTGTGGGTCATCAGGCCCCCTACACCATCTACTACCAGCCTTGCACCGCCATCAAGTCACAAGCGCTGGCCGACTTCCTGGTCGACTGGGCCGAGACCCAGTACCTGCCGCCAGCGCCAGACTCTACCCATTGGTGGATGCACTTTGATGGTTCAAAGATGTGCACCGGTCTGGGAGCCGACATCGTCCTCACCTCTCCCAAAGGTGACAAGCTCAGATATGTGTTGCAAATCCACTTTGCCGCCTCCAACAACGTAGCTGAATACGAGGCACTCATACACGGGCTCCGGCTTGCCAAGGAACTCGGCATTCGCCGGATCCTGTGCTATGGTGACTCCGACTTGGTGGTCCAGTAGTTGTCAGGCGACTGGGACGCCAACGATGCAAATATGGCAAGCTACCACTTCCTCGTGCAGCAACTCAGCGGATACTTTGATGGGTGCGAGTTCCTCCATGTGCCAAGAAATGACAACAAGAAAGCAGATGCCTTGGCACGGATCGGCTCCACCCGGCAAGCAATACCAGCCGGCGTCGCTCTACAACGCCTCCTCAAGCCGTCTGTCAAGCTATCACCAGAATCAGACTCCATCTTCGTGCTAGCCCCTCCTGAAGCAGTCGGATCTGACTTGAGAGCCCCAAAAGCCGGCATGGGGACTTCGGTAGGCGGCCCGGGCACTACAGCAGTCGGCTCGGGGACTTCGTCAACTCAACAGGCGGCAGCCAACTCCAACCCACCGCCTCCCAGCCCAACCGCCCTTATACAAGTTGCAGTCGTGGCAGTCGAAGAAATAGCAGCACCTTAATGGGCTCAGCCCATCCTCAACTTCCTGGTGAACAAAGAGCTGCCGACCGATGAGATTGGCCTAGCCCGATAGGTGCAATGACGGGCAGCAGCATACACCATCGTGAACAAAGAACTGGTGCAGCGCAGTGTCACTGGTGTGTACCAGCGTTGTGTGGAGCCGGACCAGGGCCAAGCAATCCTCAAGGATATCCACCAAGGCGAATGTGGTCACCACGCGGCTTCAAGATCACTTGTTGCCAAAGCTTTCCGCCATGGTTTCTTATGGCCGACTGCTCTAGAAGACGCCAAAGAGTTGGTCCAGAAGTGTAAAGGGTGCCAGAATTTCCGCTCCAAGCCACACTTGCCAGCTTCTGCGCTCAAGACAATTCCCATTGCCTGGCCCTTTGCCGTCTGGGGGCTGGGCATGGTGGGGCCATTCAAGACGGCTCGCGGCGGCATAACTCATTTGCTTGTCGATGTGGACAAGTTCACCAAGTGGATAGAAGCAAATCCAATCAAAAAGCTGAATGGGCCGACTGTCGTGACTTTCATCGCCGACATCACCACTCGGTACGGCATACCACACAGCATCATCACTGACAACAGCACAAACTTTGCCAAAGGAGCCTTGGCTCGTTTTTGCGCGACACAGGGCATCCGACTAGACTTAGCGTCCGTTGCCCATCCGCAGTCAAACGGCCAAGTAGAGCGAGAAACATCCTCATTTTGTCCGGCACCAAGCCCCGACTGGTCGAGCCTCTCGAGCGTTCGGCCGGCTGCTGGCTCGATGAGCTGCCGGCCGTCCTCTGGAGCCTGCGCACAACTCCAAACAACTCAACCGGCTTCACGCCCTTCTTCCTCGTCTACGGTGCCGAAGCCGTCATCCCGACGAACATAGAATTTGACTCCCCACGAGTCACCATGTACACCGAGGCGGAGGCCAAAGAAGCACGAGAGGATGGCGTCGATCTGCTGGAAGAGGGGCGGCTGTTGGCACTCAGCCGGTCCACCATCTACCAGCAGAGTCTGCGCCAATACTAAAACCGCGAAGTCAAGCCAAGATCCTTCCAAGAGGGAGACCTTGTGCTCCGGCTGATCCAGCGAACAGCCGGCCAGCACAAGCTCTCGGCACCTTGGGAGGGCCCTTCTATTGTCAGCAAGGCGCTGGGCAACGGTTCGTACTATCTAATTGACACTCAGAAGCCTAGGGCATGCAAAAGAGATGACTCAGGCAAGGAGGCGGAGAGGCCATGGAACACAAACCTCCTCCGAAGATTTTACAGTTAAAAGCAGTATGTATCACGCTACCTTTTGTATTAAGTACGAAAACTCCGGGTCCCCCGAGAAGAGCTCGGGGACTACCCTCTTGGCGTTTTATTATTCTGCCTATGAATGTGGTGTTTTATTATTCCGCTTGGCATCGGGTTCCATCAGTCGGTCCGGAGGCTCACCACCTTCTGCTATGTGTCGTTTCCTGCAGTCGGACAATTAGTGTGTCGGCACCCAAAAACTTCTCCTGTCAAAAGCCGCAGCTCGCAGAGCGACTGTACGGTGGACGGGTTGCAAAGCTGTCACATCCCTAGCTTCTAGTGCTGCCTAGTGTTTGCATCATGTTTAACTTTTCAAATGAATTTGAAATGGGGATGTTCAAACCCTAGCATCAAAAGGAATTCAAATAGGTTCAAGCAAAATATTTTTCTATGATTTCAAAATGCCCTTTAAAAATGTTCATCATTTCTGGATCAAGGTGGAAGCATCTACCAAAAATGGTTCACATTTTTGCAGGACATAATTAGGCTTTGAATTAATTCAAACATATTTGAATTGGAGCTATTTAAATGCTATATATATTTTAGGTGCTCCAAAAATGTTGGAAATTGTTATGGGTCACTGGAATAATTCAGACAGCACCCCTAATTATTTCCAGGATTTTATAAAATGGTTTAGTATTTTACTAAATCAAAACAAAACAGAATAAATAGAAAAACAGAAAGCAGAGAGAGAGGGGTTTACCTGGCGCTCACCTGGCCTGGCCGAGCACAGCCCAGCCCACTGGCCTGTGCCAGTCGTCGTTGTCCTCCCGCTAGTCGGATAGGGCGCGTGCCCGACGCGCGCGTGCGCTCCGCGCGCCACGCGAGCTCCCTGCCTGCCTGCGTCCGCGCCGCCCTGGATGCCTCCGTGCATGCCACGCAGCCTCCCCGACCGCCCCTCACTCTCTCTCGAGCTCTTCCCCCTCCTCTGCTCTCTCTCCCTCCCATTCCCGAGCACAGCCGTCGCCGCCGCTCGTCGTTGCCGCGACCACCGACCTCCCCGCGCCCATCCGAATATGTCACGAGCTCCGACTCGACCCCCGCGTCCTCTACACCAAGCCAGGCGCCGCCAGGAGCTCCGTGGCGACGTCCCCGACCCTATCTTCCTCCTCGGGTCGCCGGAGATCCCCTTCGCCGCCCGCTCGCTCGTCCTCTTCCCCGAGCCAAACAAGCCGCCCATCCAACTCCCTGTGAGCCCCGTCGTCATCTTTCCCTCTCCCCTTAGTCGATTTCTCGCTGTAACGCCGATGACCGCGAGTCCCGTATGCCGCCGCCGCATGAGCTCGTCGCCGACGAGGCTCCGGTGACCAAATGGTCCCGTGCGTGCCTACGTTGGGTTCGGGAGCTCTTGTAGATCACGTAGGTGCAAACCGCTGGTCCTCCCGCGCGCCGTGTCGTCGATTCCGTCGACACCCGAGCTCCGGCCGCCGCCTAACTCGCCGCTACCGCCGCTACAGACCACCTCGCGCCATCTCACTGCCACCGCTGGATGCGCACTAGACCCAGCCGTTGTAGAACCCAACCGCGTCGCAAGCCGTGCCCTGTGGGCGATTCCCGAGCCACCTCGCCTCCGTGTTCGCGTGCTCGCCGGCGTTCAACTCCGGCGTGCTGACATGGCACCGTCATTAGGAACTAATTACCCCACTAATTAACCTCCTCTGTCACTGACATATAGGCCCCTTGCCCAAATTAACCCTGGGATTTATTTCTTGTTTATTTTAGATTAATCCAGTGGCCCCAAGCGTCAGCTTTGACCCTGCTGACGTGGCCGTTGACCGGACCCACACGTCAGCTACACTAGCCAGCTCTGTGACACTGACCCGTGGGTCCTACGCGTCAGGTTTGACCTGGACCGTGCCCCGTTGAGCTGCTGATGTCATGGTGATGTCAGGCTGACGCAGTATTCCTTTTCTGGAATTTAAATAAATCTTAAATGATTTGTTTAATTCAGAAAATATCCAAAACTTTGAAAAATCATAGAAATTCAACCGTAACTCCAAATAAGATAAATTATATATGAAAAATGATCAGAAAAATCCAATCTACCCATCTGTACCATTTTCATGCATGTCAGAACAACTTATAGCTACTGTTTAGGACAAATCAAATGAATGGCATTTAAATAACCATATGTGGAGTTTGAATTTGAACCATGGGTTCAAACCAACTACACTTAATTGTGTTGCTAGTTAAATTAGGCCAAATCACATCATATTGCCATGACATGATCATGCATCATATTGTGCATTGCATTGATTGTATATCTTCTCTGTTGCCGGTATTTGTCCCCTCTCGGTAGACGTGGTTCCGACGATGAGTTCGATGACACCAATGAAGAACTATATTATCTTCAGAAGTGCCAGGCAAGCAAAACCCCTTTGTTCATTCCGATACAATCCCACTCTCTCGCTCCTGCTCTCTTTTACTGCATTAGGACAACAACGACTCAACTGTTACATGCTGTGGTAGTTGAACCCCTTTATCCTCTGCATGACCTGTCATTGCCACAGTAAATAGATGAAACCCACTAGCATGAGTAGGAGTTGTTTGAGCCCCGATGTGCCTACTCATTCATGCTTGTTTGTCATGCCTGCTATTGCTTAGAGTTGTGTCAGGTCTGATTCATCGAGGATGAATTGGAGGTGTGTGAACATGTCCTACTGTTGAGAGCTAAGTGTGTGAACACGATTTGGTAAAGGTAGCGGTGAGAGGCCATGTAGGAGTACATGGTGGGTTGTCTCATTGAAGCTGTCCTTAGGAACTGAGTTTTGTGTTTGTGATCCATGAACAGCTACTACCACGCATTGGAATGCTTAAGTGCCCCTCTCGACTTATTAATCAACCTGATCTCTGTCCAGGAGTTGCAACTAGTTTCTGGTGTTTGTAGGTAGTGTTAGTAGTGTACCAAGTGGCACCCGATACAGGTGGGCTTGGGACAGACTAGGCACAGTGGCCTGGTGTACCAAGTGGCACCCGGATGGTGGACTTGGGAACCCTGCACACATCGTTTGGGGCCGTGAGCGACACCCCGGCCGGATCTCCTTGCGGATGGAACCCGAATAGGCGATAAACCTGGACGAGAGACTTGTGTGGTTAGTGAGGTCGTGGCTGACTCCCTCGCCAGGCTTCCGCTTGAAGGTTGCCAAGATACACGAGGTGTACATGGCGGTAAGTGGCGAGAGCGTGTGTGAAGAAGTACACCCCTGCAGGGTTAATATGATCTATTCGAATAGCCATGTCCGTGGAAAAGGACTTCTGGGTTGCCTGTACAGTTCATAGACAAGTGAAAGTGGATACTCTAAAATACGCAAGATAAGCGTGAGTGCTATGGATGGCGTTCTCGCAGGGAGACGGGAGCGGATCCATAGTGGTGTATTGGTATGGTGAATATGTGGACTCGTGTGCGCCACCTAAAAGAGTTACTTGCAGTCGTAGTTCAGGATAGCCACCGAGTCAAAGCTGGCTTGCTGCTGTTAAACCCCATCACCCCTTTGTTGATAATGATGCATATGTAGTTAGTTCTGATGTAAGTCTTGCTGGGTACATTTGTACTCACGTTTTTCTATTTTATGTTTTTGCAGAGAGACTTCCGTCTCACTAGTAGTTTCACGTGGACTTCGACGTTTAGCTTGTTACCTCAGCTACGATCTTGTGCCCTCGGCAGGATCGGGTAGATAGTCGGGCTTCTCAGCCCTTTTCATTTGTAGATGTCTGTACTCAGACATGTTAAGCTTCCGCTTGTGCTTTGACTTGTATGCTGTGAGTGTTGGGTAATGAGACCCATGTTTGTAATATCTCTCTCCTCGGAGCCTATTGAATAAAGGGACATTTACATATGTGCCCCTAACTCGAACCCACTACTCAGATTTGCCCCTAATTTTTAGGTATGCTCAGTTTTGCCCCTCTGTCGTTAGTGTCACTAATAGAAATGCCCTTCCGAGCCGTTACCGTCCAGTCAAAGGGTGTTGACCGCTATCTGGGCGTTTGTTGGACATTTTGCCCCTGACTACATGTGTCACTTACAGGTGGGACCCACTGAAGAAAAACAAAAATGAAAACCATATCCACTCTCTCACTCACTTACATGTGGACCCATCACAAAAAAAAGAAAAAAAAGAAAAACTCAAACCATCGGCGTTAAGCCGCCGGCGAGCCATGGCAGAGGCCATGGGAGCCCTGTCTAGCAACCAAAACGGTGTTGATTTCATCCTGCGCGCACGCCTGGGCTTGCTCAGACTCGAACTGAAGTGGCAGGACGAGCAGGGACGGCTGGAGTGTCGGCCATGGCCGAGGCCAGCGGCGGCGCCGGTCGAAGCATGGTGGCAGAGGGGCTGGAAGGCACGGGAGAGAGGGGATAGAAGGCACTGGGAACAAGGCCTCACCGGGTGCATGCCAGAGTGGTAGAAAGGACTCCCGAGGCCCGATGGCGAGCACATGTACCCAGTCTACGGCCGCCGGAGCGAGGTGCCATGAGGAGGGGGTTGTACGTAGAGGAGCTCATCGGAGAGTTGTCTGGAAGATCCACGATGACATATGGATCTCAGGGACGGTAACTTAGCGTCAGGGGATCACGGATGACGGCGAATCAAAAATGGCGGCCGATGGACAGATCCGGCAGAGATGGCTTCGGTTGAGAAGTTAAAGGGCACCCGACGTCTCAATCTTCGGTGTGGTGATTCCCAGCTTGACGGCGGGCATCGGGGACATGGCGGTGTGGCCTCTCGACGACATTGCCATGGGAGCGGCGATGCTCAGGTGAGCACGTGAGCGACATGCCCTCGGACTTGGCAGAGGGGGAGGATGACCAGCCAGTGGGCTGGCCTCGCTGGGTCGTCCTGGGCCAAAAGGTAAGCGTGTCCTTTCTCATTTATTTTTTAATTTCTGTTTTATTTTTTTCCAGGGGTAAAAATGTCCAGTAGACGCCCAAAAAACGGTCAACGCCCTTTGACTGGACGGTAACGGCTCGGAGGGGCATTTCCATAAGTGGCACTAACGGCAGAGGGGCAAAACTGAGCATACCCAAAAATTAGGGGCAAAACTGAGTAGTGGGTTCAAGTTAGGGGCAGAACTGGAATTGGCCCTTGAATAATATACTTGAGTTGTAGAGTCATGTTGTGATTCCATGTTGTATTTGCACATATCGAGCATATTGTGTGTATGTTATTGAAATGCTTGGTATGTGTGGGATCTGACTATCTAGTTGTTTATCCTTAGTAGCCTCTCTTACCGGGAAATGTCTCCTAGTGCTTCCACTGAGCCATGGTAGCTTGCTACTGCTCCGGAACACTTAGGCTGGCCGGCATGTGTCCTTCTTCGTTCCGATGTCTGTCCCTTCGGGGAAATGTCACGCAATGAATACCGGAGTCCTGTTAGCCCGCTACAGCCCGGTTCACCGGAGTCGTGCTAGCCCAGTGCTATAGCCTGGATCCACTCGCTGATGACCGACACGTTCGATGCTGGGTCATGGATGCCTGTCCCTATAAGTTTGTGCCACTTTGGGTTTACGACTAGCCATGTCAGCCCGGGCTCCTTATCATATGGATGCTAGCGACACTATCATATATGTGTGCGAAAAGGCGCAAACGGTCTCGGGCAAAGGTAAGGCGCCACCCGTGGGGATACCGTGCATGAGGCCGCAAAGTGATATGAGGTGTTACATGCTAGATCGATGTGGCATTGAGTTGGGGTCCTGACATCTTTGGTATCAGAGTTTGACTGCCTGTAGGATTACCAAGCCAAACTGGTCGAAGTTGAGTCTAGAAATTCTTTAGTTATTTAAGGGAATTGATTGTGGAATGGAACGTTAGGCTCTTTTTACTCCTTATACCTTATGCCTTCTGATCCGAGTCATCTTATCTTTCCTACGGGGTTAAGGAACTAGGCTTTCTCTTCTTTCTACCAGGATCACGTGTTACTAATCCGTAAACTTATAGGATTGTTGGTCAAGCCTCAGTTAAGTTCCTACTACTTCCATATGTTAATTGTTGATCTCGAATCCTTGATATTGTGCTTCTGAGTGGCGATGCCACCATTTTTGTAGCATGTCTAAATTCTTTTGAGCATTTATAGCCGTTATGCTGTCCGAGTCATCCCAGGTTTCTAAACAATCTGATGCATTTGCAAAATCCTTTCCCTCTGGTTTCGATGTTCCTTTAGGCCAGGTTAATCACACTAATTGCCGAGTTGAGGTATTCTATTGCCTCGACGTATATGTTGGAGTTATTATTATGACCCTAGGTATCCTAGAGTATCACCTAGTAATCTGGCTATGTTTTGCATTCCCAGTGTGATGATTCTGGCCATCATTCTCGAAAGCATCCCGCGATGCCATTTTAATAGTAGGTATTCTACTCCTGGGTTTTTGAGCCCAAGATTCACCTTACCTCATGTTGATAGCATTTGCTAGTTCCTTTAGGTTATTAGTAACCTTTGTGATAGTCCTTGAGGTCCATGGTATTTCTTACTTCCAAATACCATGAACCATTCTTGGCAGAAGTTCTTTTGAACTAAAAGATCACAACAAGAGTGCTCTCGATGAGTTCCCCTTCTATATTACGATTCTGCCAAACCTACCTCTTTGCATGGGTTATCCGGAAGAAACCTGTTGAACTTGGTTTGACATACTAATCTATGCATCCACAACTCAGAAAATCGTATGTTCTTTTGAGTTGTCCCCCTTTAGTTGTATTCTAATCCTCGTCTATCAATTGATAGTAAGGAGTAGTTGTGCAATCGTGTTTATCGATGCCTATTACTCTTGTGGTCCGTCAAGCCATTCTATTCCGGAATGACTAGGAGAAACAAACTCCAGTACCTTATGCATTTCTAGGATTGGGTCAAAATAGTTGTGTTCCGCAGATCAAAATGCTAATCTAGCTCTTGTTCTGTCCTACCTTGGAGTATTACCCTCTTTATATTAAGAATATCATGGGAATTGCACACCATCCTATGAACTCTTGATACAGTGATACTTCTCGCCATCATTATTCATTCCTCGGTTCCGTGTTATTGTAACCAGAACACTGAGAAGTGAATCGTGATGTGTGAACTCAATACTCCTAGCAACTCCGTTGCTTGGTAGTTAAAGGACAATAATTTCATTCTTAGTGTGTTGGTTCTTGAATCATCATTCTAAGATAGATTGTGCTACCTAGTCCTTATTTCTGGTGCACTTTCGATCAATGAGTTAGGATTTTGTCAACCTTGCTTTGTTGATCATATCGTCTTGCCCTGAAAAGCAAGATTGTTCTCGAGCTTAGTAACATATCAGTGGTTCGTGATTTTCTGAACATCTTGTCGGAAGTATCACCAGGTTGTCACCTGACCGCTATGTTGAGCTCGTGATCAAGTTGGTTTCCTATAAACCACCCTTTCTCCAAGCATCTGTGTCGGATACCCTGAGCTAGTTGGTTAAGCTAAACAACAACTTGGAGAGTTGGAGGATAAAAGCTTAACTCACCTAGCTCGTTTCAAGGGATATCTTTGTGTGAGTGTGTGTTGAAGAATGATGATATATTCATTGATTGATCCTCGTGGTCAATTGTTGGATCTATTTTCTTACCGAAGCTTTGATTTGAGTGTGGGTTATCATCAAATCAAATCAGAACCAACGATGGTCGTAATGTTGTCTTACTCGTGGTTGTCTCCTTGAGCATACACCATTACATCCTTTGGTCTGACCAGTGCTATCACCGTGTTCACACAATTGTGGAACTCCTATTATATGGAAACCTGGATGAATTGTTGTTGAGCCCATCAGCAACATTGTTATCTTCTTCATGATCTGTGTTGAACAACCAGCTAGTATTGGAAAACTTTTATAAGCGTTATCTTCATGACCCGTCCGTGAAGCATATGTTTGGACAAAAAAAGTGAGTCCCTCTAATTCATGTGCATTTGATGCAAGTTGCTGCCATGAGTTTGAGAAGGCTTGTTTTACCTCCTCCAGAATCATCCCAAGTCAGTCATGCACATGCAAAGTATTCTGTGGTCTGTTAGACTGATCATCTTCGTTCCATATGAACTTCGTAGCACACTAAGCCACTGATTGATTTGTTCAAGGAAAAGAAGTCTAGCACGCGTAAAGACTTCGAAATCCTTGATGATGGTTCCCCACCTGAACTCGGTAGTGTTTTATTATAGGATTACTACGTGGTCATGCTTGTCTTGGACAACGTGTTCACACGTATGTAGCAGAACCAACTCATGTTTTGGAGCTTGCTATCGTAGTTCATTTCCCGAGAATCTTGCAACGTCATCTCGTCGATTTGTGTTGCAAACTTTCATTTTTATTTCTAGACTTGATGAGTCTGGAATTTCCTGACACCAACCAGATCTGAATCTCAGGCAGTTATGATGGTTGGAACGTTTCCCAAGAACTATAGTATCAGTCTCTCTGTAACCCGGTAAAGTGGATGTCGTGGCCAATACACCCAGCCGGAAGACCTATTACTATAGTATCCTGATTTAGAAAGTTGGCCACTTCCCCATAAGGATTTCGTAGGATTTACTCCAGTAGTTACTCCTTATGGATTCTTGTGCTCCCGAAGTCCGACCTTTTTACTTGACGTTCTAGATATGAAACCATATCTATGAATGGGTTGCACTAGCACATCAAGGAGAACATTAGAAGCAGAGTGCTAAATGTCTCTCGGTCGATCATCCAGATTTTGTTCCCTTGGCCCCGCTAAGGTGAAATCTGAGAAGGTTATCTTCCTTTGCATCTGCATCGTCCATCGCTGCTCATCATGGTAGTACGTTGTGTTGCCAGGATCCTTGACACGGATGTTGGGCAAACCTTGATGAATATGGAAATGCTCAAGTTCTTGAGAGCACGCGCACGCGCTAGGTGTTATCATCGGCACTAACTGGGATTCCTCTCAGTTTCCTCGGTTATGCTATAACTTTTCAAGAAGTGGACTCACTCTCTACTGTTGAGCTTCTCCCCGGTTACTAAAAAACATCCCTTGTGTAGTTTTCAACAAGGTAATCCACATCATCCATTCTAGTCCGAGTATGTTATTCTTTCGAACTTCTCCAAATGATCGATTGTAATTTGCCTTAAGCTGGTATAAAGAGTTTCAATGATCTTTGAATCAAAGGTAATTCTTTTTGCCACTTAAGGGATGATTCTACGAGTCACCTCCTCTAAGATGTCTCGTTATGGTATCATGGCAATTCAACTCCTCGCTACGTTGTCAACTGTTCACTACCTTGTTAAGTGTGAAATTGTTGTCTACCTAGTAAACCTTCCTCATCTGTTTCACCCCATCCCTTCGGATGTTTGCTTCGTGTCTCAGCCCGCGAGATTTATTAATGTCTCACTCCGTGAGTTGATCCTGAGTTGTTCGGTCTTCTAGAAGATCGATCCTGCTAGAGTTCTCCCTTTCCTCTCATTGTCCTGTTAGTTGGAGTTCTCAAAGAAAGACGTCGAACAAAGGTGGTGATCGAATCAACGCCCCTATGAACTGCAACCTGGGTCGTGAAGATTGTGTTAGTTTGCGTTCCCCCTTCATCTTACCCTACGCTTGAATCTCGGGACGAGATTCTTGTTTAGTGGGGGCGAGTTGTCACATCCCTAGCTTCTAGTGCTGCCTAGTGTTTGCATCATGTTTAACTTTTCAAATGAATTTGAAATGGGGATGTTCAAACCCTAGCATCAAAAGGAATTCTAATAGGTTCAACCAAAATATTTTTCAATGATTTAAAAATGCCCTTTAAAAATGTTCATCATTTCTGGATCAAGGTGGAAGCATCTACCAAAAATGGTTCACATTTTTGCAGGACATAATTGGGCTTTGAATTAATTCAAACATATTTGAATTGGAGCTATTTAAATGCTATATATATTTTAGGTTCTCCAAAAATGTTGGAAATTGTTATGGGTCACTGGAATAATTCAGACAGCACCCCTAATTATTTCCAGGATTTTATAAAATGGTTTAGTATTTTACTAAATCAAAACAAAACAGAATAAATAGAAAAACAGAAAGCAGAGAGACAGGGGTTTACTTGGCACTCACCTGGCCTGGCCCAGCACGGCCTAGCCCATTGGCCTATGCCAGTCGTCGTTGTCCTCCCGCCAGTCGGACAGGGCGCGTGCCCGACGCGCGCGTGCGCTCCGTGCGCCACACGAGCTCCCTGCCTGCCTGCGTTCCCGCCACCCTGGATGCCTCCGCGCACGCCTCGCAGCCTCCCCGACCGCCCCTCACTCTCTCTCGAGCTCTTCCCCCTCCTCTGCTCTCTCTCCCTCCCATGCCCAAGCGCAGCCGTCGCCGCCGCTCGTCGTTGCCGCGACCACCGACCTCCCCGCGCCCATCCGAATATGCCACGAGCTCCGACTCAACCCCCGCGTCCTCTACACCAAGCCAGGTGCCGCCAGGAGCTCCGTGACGATGTCCCCGACCCCTTCTTCCTCCTCGGGTCGCCGAAGATCCCCTTCGCCGCCCGCTCGCTCCGACGCTTCCCCGAGCCAAACGAGCCGCCCATCCAACTCCCTGTGAGCCCCGCCGTCATCTTCCCCTCTCCCCTTGGTCGATTTCTCGCTGTAACGCCGATGACCGCGAGTCCCGTATGCCGCCGCCGCACGAGCTCGTCGCCGACGAGGCTCCGGTGACCAAATGGTCCCGTGCGTGCCTCTGTTGGGTTCGAGAGCTCTTGTAGATCACATAGGTGCAAACCGCTGGTCCTCCCGCGCGCCGTGTCGTCGATTCCGTCGACACCCGAGCTCCGGTCGCTGCCCAACTCGCCGCTACCGCCGCTACAGACCACCTCGCGCCATCTCACTGCCACCGCTGGATGCGCACTAGACCCAGCTCGCCGTAGAACCCAACCGCGTCGCAAGCCGTGCCCTGTGGGCGATTCCCGAGCCACCTCGCCGCCGCGTTCGCATGCTCGCTGGCGTTCAACTCCGGCGTGCTGTCGTGGCACCGTCGTTAGGAACTAATTACCCCACTAATTAACCCCCTCTGTCACTGACATATAGGCCCCTCGCCCAAATTAACCTTGGGATTTATTTCCTGTTTATTTTAGATTAATCCAGTGGCCCCACGCGTCAGCTTTGACCCTGCTGACGTGGCCGTTGACCGGACCCACACGTCAACTACACTAGCCAGCTCTTTGACACAGACCAGTGGGTCCTACGCGTCAGGTTTGACCTGGACCGTGCCCCATTGACCTGCTGACATCATGGTGATGTCAGGCTGACGCAGTATTCCTTTTTTGGAATTTAAATAAATCTTAAATGATTTGTTTAATTCAGAAAATATCCAAAACTTTGAAAAATCATAGAAATTCAACCATAACTCCAAATAAGATAAATTATATATGAAAAATGATCAGAAAAATCCAATCTACCCATATGTACCATTTTCATGCATTTCAGAACAACTTATAGCTACTGTTTAGGACAAATCAAATGAATGGCATTTAAATAACCATATGTGGAGTTTGAATTTGAACCATGGGTTCAAACCAACTACACTTATTTGTGTTGCTAGTTGCATTAGGCCAAATCACATCATATTGCCATGACATGATCATGCATCATATTGTGCATTGCATTGATTGTATTTCTTTTTTGTTGCCGGTATTTGTCCCCTCTCGGTAGACGTGGTTCCGACGATGAGTTCGATGACACCAATGAAGAACTATATTATCTTCAGAAGTGCCAGGCAAGCAAAACCCCTTTGTTCATTCCGATACAATCCCACTCTCTCGCTCCTGCTCTCTTTTACTGCATTAGGACAACAACGATTCAACTGTTACATGCTGCGGTAGTTGAAACCCTTTATCCTCTGCATGACCTGTCATTGCCACAGTAAATAGATGAAACCCACTAGCATGAGTAGGAGTTGTTTGAGCCCCGATGTGCCTACTCATTCATGCTTGTTTGTCATGCCTACTATTGCTTAGAGTTGTGTCAGGTCTGATTCATCGGGGATGAATTGGAGGTGTGTGAACATGTCCTACTGTTGAGAGCTAAGTGTGTGAACACGATTTGGTAAAGGTAGCGGTGAGAGGCCATGTAGGAGTACATGGTGGGTTGTCTCATTGAAGCCGTCCTTAGGAACTGAGTTCTGTGTTTGTGATCCATGAACAGCTACTACCACGCATTGGAATGCTTAAGTGCCCCTCTCGACTTATTAATCAACCTGATCTCTGTCCAGGAGTTGCAACTAGTTTCTGGTGTTTGTAGGTAGTGTTAGTAGTCTACCAAGTGGCTCCCGGTACAGGTGGGCTTGGGACAGACTAGGCACAGTGGCCCGATGTACCAAGTGGCACCCGGATGGTGGATTTGGGAACCCTGCACACATTGTTTGGGGCCGTGAGCGACACCCCGGCCGGATCTCCTTGCGCATGGAACCCGAATAGGCGATAAACCTGGACGAGAGACTTGTGTGGTTAGTCAGGTCATGGCCGACTCCCTCGCCAGGCTTCCGCTTGAAGGTTGCCGAGATACACGAGGTGTACATGGCGGTAAGTGGCGAGAGCGTGTATGAAGAAGTACACCCCTGCATGGTTAATATGATCTATTCGAATAGCCATGTCCGTGGAAAAGGACTTCTGGGTTGCCTGTACAGTTCATAGACAAGTGAAAGTGGATACTCTAAAATACGCAAGATAAGCGTGAGTGCTATGGATGGCATTCTCGCAGGGAGACGGGAGCGGATCCATAGTGGTGTATTGGTATGGTGAATATGTGGACTCGTGTGCACCACCTAAAAGAGTTACTTGCAGTCGTAGTTCAGGATAGCCACCGAGTCAAAGCTGGCTTGCTGCAGTTAAACCCCACCACCCCTTTGTTGATAATGATGCATATGTAGTTAGTTCTGATGTAAGTCTTGCTGGGTACATTTGTACTCACGTTTGCCTATTTTATGTTTTTGCAGAGAGACTTCCGTCTCACTAGTAGTTTCACGTGGACTTCGACGTTTAGCTTGTTACCACAGCTACGATCTTGTGCCCTCGGCAGGATCGGGTAGATAGTCGGGCTTCTCAGCCCTTTTCATTTGTAGATGTCTGTACTCAGACATGTTAAGCTTCCGCTTGTGCTTTGACTTGTATGCTCTGAGTGTTGGGTCATGAGACCCATGTTTGTAATATCTCGCTCCTCGGAGCCTATTGAATAAAATACTTGAGTTGTAGAGTCATGTTGTGATTCCATGTTGTATTTGCACATATCAAGCATATTGTGTGTATGTTATTGAAATGCTTGGTATGTGTGGGATCTAACTATCTAGTTGTTTATCCTTAGTAGCCTCTCTTACCGGGAAATGTCTCCTAGTGCTTCCACTGAGCCATGGTAGCTTGCTACTGCTCCGGAACACTTAGGCTGGCCGCCATGTGTCCTTCTTCGTTCCTGTGTCTGTCCCTTCGGGGAAATGTCACGCGATGAATACCGGAGTCTTGTTAGCCCGCTACAGCCCGGTTCACCGGAGTCCTGCTAGCCCAGTGCTAGAGCCTGGATCCACTCACTGATGACTGACACGTTCGATGCTGGGTCATGGATGCCTGTCCCTGTAAGTTTGTGCCACTTTGGGTTTACGACTAGCCATGTCAGCCCGGGCTCCTTATCATATGGATGCTAGCGACACTATCATATACCTGTGCCAAAAGGCGCAAACGGTCTCGGGCAAAGGTAAGGCGACACCCGTGGGGATACCGTGCGTGAGGCCGCAAAGTGTTATGAGGTGTTACATGCTAGATCGATGTGGAATTGAGTCGGGGTCCTAACAAAAGCGGTGCCCGCACGAAAAATGGCTAAGGAAAAATGCGCACATAGCCAGGGCCGGCATCCCGCCTCTCTGACTGGCTGCCGAGCAGCCGGCCGACCGGCTTCTACTTCCCTTGCCAACACTCCAAATGGCTACATACTTGCCTTCCCGTAAATAGCTAAGTACTCGACCTAGCTGCAGTCCACAGAGCGGCTGTTTGGCTGGCAAGAGGGTAGCCAGGGGAGGGTGACAAAGGAAAAAAAGCAAGGAGTAGAAAGCAAGAAAAGTTAGAAGTCGGCAAACAAAGCATAAATTGCGACAAAGGATATTTACATAGCAAAAGGCCCATTGGCCAGCATTCAACAGAGTTTGATATACACCCCGCGGGTGGAATTGTGCGAATTTAATCAAAGTTTGTCGAGACTGATAAGCAGAAAAATAAATACAACAGCCTAAGGAGCAGCAGAGGGTTCCAGCTGAACGGTGGAGTCAGCGGTGCCGGTTGGAGCAGCAGAGGGTTCCGACTGGACGGCCATGTCGGTAGCACCGACTGATGCAGCAGGCGGCTGGATGGCGGTGTCGGCAGCGTCGGTTGGTGGAGCGGACGGCTAGGTAGCAGAGTCGGCAGCGCCAGTTGGTGGAGGAGACGGCTGGTCAGTCTCCGCCTGGTCACCCCCAGCAGAAGTCGGCGCGCTTGAGCGCGGTCGTTGCTCAAGGCATGGTCAGGTTTAGGCCGGCCATCCATTCCGACCTCAGGCGCGTCCTCCTTGCTTTCCTCGTCCTCTGGCTCCTCCCCTTCATCGCTGGAATCAATCACCTCGGCCGAATCCTCACTGTCCTCCAGGTTCAGCCCGAAGCACTCCAGCGGTGCCTCGGCGCCTTTGTCAACTAGCTCCAGGACAAAGACGCTGGTGTCCGTGTAGTCGGCAATCATTGCCACCCGCTTGACAAGGCCGTCCTCCACTGCTACCAGCTCCTCCTGTGCCTCTAGCCAAAATGTGGTCAGCTGGGCTAGATCTAGCCCAGGATACCATGCCTTGACAAATTCTAGAGCCTGGCGCACTCCAGCCCGGGCCGAGGAGCCCTTCCAGGCTTCCAGGCGACCGACCGCCACCTCCAGCCAGTCGGCAGTCCAACTAGGAGTGCGCAGAGCCGACACGCCTGGCCAGAGGGCAGAGATCGCCTGGGCCCCGACGCATTGAAGACGGCGCAACATCTGGTGAGCTGGCCGAAGGCGGGCCTGGATGCTGAGGAGTTGCTCGTTGAGGGTCCGGGGGGCGTCAGCGGCAATCTGCACGCCTTCCGCCCTCCACTCCTAGAGATAAGCCTCGATGGCCTGCTTCGCGGTGACAGAGTGGCCTGGGAAGAAGTCTATTTGGATGAAGGGCCAGGAAGCCAGAAGTTAGAAGCCAGCAGTCGGTCTGAATAGAGGCCAGCGATTCAAAGAAAGGAAAAAGAAGAAGTTTACCGTGGACCATTTCCTCGATGATGCCGAAGCCGGCAGTCAGCGGCGCCTCCTTGTCGGCCCAGGCGGAGCGCTCGGTCTCAAACTCAGTGAGGAGGTCGGTCTTCCTCGTCTCTGCCTCCTTCTGAGCCGTCTTGAGACGCTCCGGCTGCTCCGACAGCTACGTGACCAGCCGGTCATGCTCCTCGGCCAGCTTGCTGCACTCCGCCTCCTTAACACGCAGCACGGTGTTGGCCTTGCCTAGCTGCTGCTGCAAGGCGGCGTTGGCCTCTACAAAAAGAGAATAAGAAAGAGCGTCAGCACTCAACAAGGAAGGGATGCAGTTGCCGGGGAGATCCGACCCGACTGCTCAGCAGTCGGTCCGAATCTCGGGGACTACAGCCCGCGGGTGCGCTATCGCGCCTCCGCAGAGAAAGAAGTCATCAATAGTCAACAAGAGAAATACAGTTACTGGGAAGATCCGGCTTGACTGCTCAGCAGTCAGCCCGAATCTCAGGGACTACAGCCCGCGGGTGCGTCAGCGCGCCCCCGTGGAGAAAGAAAGACAAGACTTACTCTGGCTCTCAAACAAGTTGGCGGTCTGCTTCTCCAGCTCTCGGACTCCGGAGTTGAAAGTGGCTGCGCGAAGGTTGGTAATCCTGCAATAGGGATGCCAGACGAAGTTAGCACTTTGTCACGCCCAAGATGCGACCCTATCCTAAAGGAACTCGAAGGTCCCACCAAGGATAGAAGCGCATCTTGAAGACGCTTTTGCAAGGTGGATATCATTACATCAACATTACATAATAGATGGGGATACATACATAAGGCATACAATGCCACACGAATACAACATCACAATACATCAGAGCACCATCCGACTACGGATGAAACACAAACAGAAACTCAAACGACATCCACCCTGCTAGCCCAGGCTGCCAACCTGGAACCTATCCCCTGATCGAAGAAGAAGCAGAAGAAGAACTCCAAAACAAGCAAGCATCGCTCTTGCGTCAAGATCATCACATAACCTGTACCTGCAACTGTGGTTGTAGTAATCTGTGAGCCACGAGGACTCAGCAATCCCATTACCATGGGTATCAAGACTAGCAAAGCTTAATGGGAAAGGAAGGGGGTAAAGTGGTGAGGTTGCAGCAGCGACTAAGCATGATATGGTGGCTAACATACGCAAATGAGAGCGAGGAGAGAAACAAAGGAACGGTCGTCAACTAGTAATGATCAAGAGGTGATCCTGAACTCCTACTTACGTCAATCATAACACAGAAACCGTGTTCACTTCCCGGACTCCGCCGAGAAGAGACCATCACGGCTACACACGCGGTTGATGCGTTTTAATTCGGATCCGGTGTCAAGTTATCTACAACCGGACATTAACAAATTCCCATCTGCCACATAACCGCGGGCACGGCTTTCGAAAGATAATACCCTGCAGGGGTGTCCCAACTTAGCCCATGATAAGCTCTCGCGATAAACGAAGGATATTCCTTCTCCCCGGGAAGACCTGATCAGTCTCGCAATCCCGGCTACAAGACATTTCGACAGTAATAAAACAAGACCAGCAAGACCTCCCGGCATGCCGACATCCTGATAGTAGCCGCGCGTATCTCGTCTCAGGCCACGACCGGATGAGCACTTCGTACAACTAGAACCAGCCCTCAAGTTTCCCCGAGGTGGCGCTGCAAGTGGCTCTAGTTTGGACCAACACTTAGACAAGCATTGGCCCGGGGGGGCTCAAATAAAGATGACCCTTGGGATGCGCGACTCCCAAGGGAAAAAGTTAATAGGTGAGGCAAATAGTAAAACCAAAGTTGGGCCTTGCTGGAGGAGTCTTATTCAAAGTGAACTGTCAAGGGGGTCCCATAAATCACCCGACCGCGTTAGGAACGCAAAATCCGGGAACATAACACCGGTATGACGGAAACTAGGGCGGAAAGAGTGGAACAAAACACCAGGCATAAGGCCGAGTATTCCACTCTTTACCAAATATATAGATGCATTAATAATATAAGAGATATTGTGATATCCCAACATAACCCTGTCCACCATGGAGCAATCTTCAACTTCACCTGCAACTAACAACGCTATAAGAGGGGCTGAGCAAAGCGGTAACATAGCCAAACAACGGTTTGCTAGGAAGGGTGTCAAAGGTTAGAGGTTCATGGCAATTTGGGAGGCTTGAAGAGCAAGTTATAGGAAGCGCAGCAAAGCGATAGAACGAAGCAACTAGCATAGCAATGATAGTAGTGAGATCCAGGGTAACGGTCATCTTGCCTGAGATCCCACAAGGAAGAAGTACGAGTCCATGAAGAAGACAAGCGGACGTAGACGAACCAAGCGTAGACGAACAAATCCTCACGATCGCAATGAAACGGGAACTAAGAAGCAACATCGGAAAGAAACAAACAACATGGTAAACACACCAGCATAAACATGTCATGATGCACAAACAAGTATGATGCATGTCCAGTTTAATGAGGCATGGCATGGCATGGCAAAGTGCAACAAACAACACTACAAATTAAGTGGAGCTCAATATGCAACGAGTTGCATATTGACGGAACACCACATTCAAGTATTTAGTTCACTCTCGTTTATGCTACTCATCAATATTAAATGTTGTTAAACATGGCAAGGGGTGAAGCATAATGAAACTACCTAACTAGACAAGTTTAAATGAGGCCGGAAGAACAAACAACAATTCCGGAAAATCCTCATATGCAATTGATGAATTTGCTACTTTTCTTCCCTAAAACATATTTTAAAGTTGTTAAACATGAAAATAAAGTGGACCATGTTAAACTAGGCATTTTTCCACCCCATTTACATATAAAGTTTATTAAATTCGGAGTTACGGTTAAATAGTTATGAAATAAATCATTTTAGCATGGCATAGGAGCAAATTAATGTAAAAAACATTTTAAACATATTAACATGGGATGAAAGTGGCATATTATGAAACTAGACAAAATTCTAAGCATTTTACATGTTTAAATCATTTTAATCCGATGCACGGTTAATTAGTTATTACATGCATGAACAAGAGGGACTAATCTGTAAACATGCAGTTTTCTCAGCATTATTAGGCAAAATCGCAGACAGGAAAAAAAACAACGTTGGGCCGAAACTGGCTCGAAACAGAACAGAGGTGCTGGAGAGGGGCTGCTCACCCATGGGCTCTTGGCCCGGTTCGGTGGAGGCAGCAAGCCGGCGGGGCAAGCGGGCCGGCTGGATCTGTGGAGGGAGGATGGCGCTGGGCCTCGGTCAACTGACGAAGAGGAGGCGGCCCAAGCGCGCGGAGGCACGGTCAACAGGTCAAGCGGGATCGCGATGCTCGTCCTCTGCTCGATGCAGAGCTGCGGGCGGCGCCTGGAGCAGAGCTCCGGCGAGCGAGGCGAAGGGGCGGCGAGGCGAGGGACTTGGCGGGGCGACGACTCCCTGATGGCGTGGAGCGAGGCAGAGATGGAGCTTCAGGTTTGGGTTCGGGCGGCCATGGTGGGGAGGCGACGACGCGGACCCGGCGGGAATAGGCCGGAGATGGCAGCGGGGCAACGAACGGGCGCGGGAGAACGGACGGGTCCGGCGCGCAGGTACCAGATCCGGGCTTCCAGGGGACTTCGAACGCCGGTGGAGACAAATCAGTGCGACGGCGAGCTCCTGTCCATGGCAACAGAACAGAGAGCGGATTGAGAGAAAGAAACCGGAGGAAGGAGAAGAAAGGAGAGAGGGGCGTGGCAGGTGCTCAACTGCTCGTCGGCGGCAGCTGAACGGAGGCGGCCGGACCTGCAGGTCGAGGTCACCGGCGGGCTGGGTCACCGGAGCGGCACGGTGACGAGGCCACCCATGGCTTCTGGTACGACAAGGCGAGGGAGTTGGATCGGGACTCCTATCCCCCTGATCGAGAGCTCGGCTAAGGAGAGATGGGGCTCAGGCGCAGCGAGACTGGGGTGTTGTAGGTGGATCGCGATGGAGAGGCGGAGTGGAAGGAGAGGTGGCTGGCTCGGGTTGGTGTGGTGGTGAACACGAGGAAGGGATGGATCTGGATCCCGAGGAAGATACGGTAGGCGGCGGCGGCTCGACGGAACAAGTCCCTAGATTTTAGGGTTTGTCCAAAATGACTAAGGGTGGACTATATATACCTCACAGATTAGGTCAAGGGCTATCTTGGTCCCTCGGATCGGAAACGGACGATCGCGAAAAAATAGCTAGGGAGTCCAAATAAGAAAACGGAGATGTTTTATAAATGTTGGGGGATGATCCGGATCCAATGGTCATGACTGCCCGGGTCGGGTTCGGAGAAGTTTCGGACGCGCGCGAGGGGGCTGCGAGCTGGCAAGAGAGGTTAGGTGGTCGGACAAGAGGGAAACGAAAACACGGTTGGTCTCGGGACGGCCACCGAACGCAACGGAGAGAAGCGAGGAGCGGCAACTACGAGCGGGGTGTGAGTTTTATGAAAACATGCGGATGCAATGCACATAATGCTATGAGATGAGATGCATGACATGAACAAAAATGCAAAACAAAAGACAAAACCCAACCATGAAAGAAAATATCATATCGCCTCTCCAGAAAAGGCAAGAGTTGGAGTTACGAATAAGGAAAGTTGTATCCGGGGCGTTACACACTTAGTGCTTGCAAGTTAAAGTTCCAGACCGCCTGCTCAGCAGCCGGCCCGAAACTTGGGGACTACACCCAGTGGGTGCGCTGGCGCGCCCCCACCAAGGAATAAGAAGATCAAAAATAAAGAAGGGAGAAGCTTACTCGGATGGCTGCTCGCGAGTTCAGGAATGCCTCGTTGCACCGCTTAAGAGCGTCGGCTTCGGCCCGGAGCTTGGCCTAGACGTCGAGGGCCGCCTGGTTCAAGGCTCCCGTCCCGCCTCCGCGCACCCAGCCAGAGGGCGCGGCGCCGGTCGCCTCGGTGTCCGGGACCAACGAGCTCGCGGCGCTGGCCTCCAGCGGTCGCGGTGTTGAGACAGCCTTCGCAAGACGGTGGTGCACGGGTGTGCGGACCTCAGGAGTTGGGCCCGTCACCACCTCGTTCCCGACTGGTGGCACTAGCGGGGAGGCCAGCTGCCTGTCTTGCACTCTGCCGGTCGGCGGTGGCGGAGGCACGATGACGTCTGGCATGGCAACGTCGCTGCCCTCCCTCTCTATGACCGGCTGCTCGTCACCGGCTCCCCCAGTCGTTGCCACAAACTCCAGCGGAGGTGGTGCGGAATTCAGGGGAGCCACGAGCAGGGGCTCCTGGCGGCGCGTGGCCTCTGCAAGCCGCTCCTTTGCCACGGCATCAGCCTTTGCCTGCGCCAGCTTCCTCAGCGCAGACGCCTCCGCCTTGTCAGCCTCCGCCTTCTCCAGGCGGGCGGCTTCCTGCTCCTTGCGCACCCCCCGCGCGTTTTGCTCCTGCGCCTCCTGGAGGTCGGCGGCCAGATCGATTCGCCGGGTGGTGTTGGAAGTCTCCGCCGACCTGATGACCGAGGCGGCGGCTGACTTGTTGAGGGTGAGCGGGGCCCTGAGATAAGAAAGCAAGGCAAAAAAAATTGTTAGGCCAGATTGGCAAGAGAGGAAAACGCAAGAGAAATACTTACGCCGACACCATGGGCGGAGCCTTCGGCTGCCTCTGGAACTTGGCCACCTTTGCTGTGGCCTGTTTCCGCCTGGTCGCCGCGGCCGGGCTCTTGGGTTTCTTCGGCACGCTGCCGAACAGGGCGGCGCCCTGTTTCTGCTTGTGCTTGGAGCCTCGAGCAGACGGCCCAGCGGAGGGGCCCGCGCCTATGTTAGCGGTGCTCCGGGCAGGGTGCGGCTCGTCCTCCTCCTCCTTCTCGTCGTCAGGCCAGGTCTCCACGCCGCCCCCTTCCTCAGAGCCACCCGCTCCATCGCTGCCGCCTACGGTGTCGTCCTCCAAGGCGGCCGCCCCCAAGTCGGGGTCGTCCTCATCGCTCATCTCCCGGTCTGGCTGGTAGTCACCACCCGGCCCCACGATGGCAGCCGTCGCCGAGGACATGTAGATCTGCGCTCCAAAGAAGGAACAACTTCATACAAGATCAAGACTAAAGCAAGAACTAAAAAGAAGAAACTAAGAGACTTACGGCAGGCAGCGGGTTGTCACGGGAGTACGGCCGCTTCCTGAACCGCCCGGACCCCTTCGACACCTTGAGGTCGGAGATCTCGGTCACCATCCAGGCCACCTCGGCAGTCGCCATCTCCTTCGTGCACATCCGGCTCAGGTCGTGGTGCCCGCACATCCGACAGATCAGATGAGGACGGCCTTGGAGCGGGAGAACCCGACGCTCGATGAAGGCGATCAACAGGTCAGAAGCCATGAGACCCTCCACCTCCGTCAGCACCCGGAGTCGGCTGATGGTAGCGGCCGTGTCTGCCGACACGGGCTTCGAATTGTAGCCCCAGTAAGGCCGAAGCCCAACAGGGGGGCCAGCCTCGTAGGGCGGCAAGTTGATGAAGTCGACTGCCGGGTCGACGTTCTCCACATAGAAGTACGATTGTTGCCACAGTTTCACCGACTATGACAGCTTGATGACCAGGAAGGTGTTCTTCTTCGATGGCCGACGCATGGCGACGAAGGCGCCACACTCAGCCGCTGTATCCTTGGCGGAGGTGCCCAGTTTGGCGTAGAAGAAGGCTCCCCACAGCTTGATGGTGGGGAGGATGCTGAGGTAGCCCTCGCACGCCGTGATGAAGGCGGACAGCAGCGTCACGGTGTTGGGCGTTAGGTTGTGCGGTTGGATGTGGTTGAACTCCATGAATGAGCGGAGAAACCCGCTCACCGGGAGGCCGAAGCCGTGGAGGAAATGCGAGTGGAAGACGACCCGCTCGCTCCCCTGCGGCGCCGGCGAAATCTCCTCCCGTGGCGGCACCTGCACCTTGACGAAGGACGCGTTGGGCATCCACCGCGTGGCCTGGAGAAAGGTGAGGTGATCCTCGATCACCGTTGAGCCGTCCAAGTCTCCTTCCTTCTCGCGCGCCATGGCGTCCGAGCGGAGCTACTTGGGGAGGAGGAGCTCGACGAGGCAAGCTGCAGCGGCGCTACGGCAGGCACGGAGCAGCAGTAGTAGAGAGAGGAAGAAGAAAGAGTAGGGAGGAGGGCGCGCGTGCTCCACCGCTCCCCTGCCTCCCCCATACTTATAGCCCTCGGGCTGCGAATCCAAGGGGGCGGGACGTGGGATCATGGGATTAACTGAACCCACGACCCCGCGACCCCCCAATTACTACGCAGAGTTACTGCGCAGTAACTCCCACGGGAATAGCAACCGCCCGCCTCGGCCACAGCGGATCCGCCCGCGTGCCGAGGCTCGGTGGTGGCGGCCCCGGCCCACTGTCACGTCCCATCAAGAGCGTGGGGTGGCAGGCTGACCAGGCTGACATGCGCCGTGTGGCGGGCGACAGGCCTGGGGAAGCTTAGCAGGCACGGCATCTGTTTCCCGCCTTGGCTTTCGAAATCGGCGAACGGGCCCGCCTTGTCAAATCAGGCTCCGGTAGCCGGCGCGTCAGAAGGTGGACCAAGCATTCGATCGGAGCCCGGCGAGGAAGGAAACTGCTGAGGCTTCAAGGCCTGTCGGCCGTGACGCCTCACCAGCTTCGAGGACTACTGCCGGAGTAATGGGCCACGGGTAGCCTAACCCGAGTCCCTGAGCCTTTCAGGACTTTCAGCCGGCTTCGCCCCACGAGACCATAGAATGAAGCGCCGCCTTCCGGTGGCCGGCTGGCTCAACGGCCGGCTGCCCGAAGACGGCCAAGCGCCAGCAGACGGCACCAAGATGGGCCGACTCCTAGCAGACGGCCTCCGTAGAGGCCGGCTTCTAGCAGGAGGTCACCCGGTGCCCTTAGAGTCTGCGCCCTTCATCAAGAGGACAAGACGGGGTGAGGCTACAGTGTAGTCCCTCGCCCTGGAATCCCGGACTTGGCATGGCCACAGTGCCCCGTACAGGCGGAGATCTCCGCATGGTGCGGCACTGTTGCCACTCCCCCCTTGACTTCACTCCTGACAGGCGGAGCCCTGTTCCCACGACGGCCTGTCGGTACAGCCTGCAGGCAGCAGGCCCTACCAGGCAGTGAGAGCCTGGAAGACGGTGGAAGCCAGACCAGCCGGACGTGAGAGAGGCCGGCTTCCAGCAGGCGGCCAGTTCCTCCCCCGAGGCCCGTGCACCATTAACCAGATAAGACGTGGTGTGGGTATAGTGATCTCCCACCAGGCGGCGGGACTGTAGCCATGCTCCCCTGACGAAACCTGCGTCATTAACATCACGACTACAGTGATCAGCCAGCAACCAGACCCGCCAGCGACGGGGGCGGCCTGTCGGCTCCGTACCAGACCAGTCGGCGGGGCTCACCAGGCGGCGGGCCCCAGCTGCCAGGGGAGAAGCCAACGACCAGAGACACTGACAGTCGGGTCTGGCACCCGGCCAGATTACCATTGTACCCCTGGGGGTAGGCCTATATAAACCCCCCAGGGCACCCATGCAAAGGGTTCCAAACCTGTTAGAACTAGCTTCCACTCTAGAGGAAGAAGAGAGCTAGCCCTACCTTCTTCTACCTCTAGCATACAGCTCGAGGAGCACTATTGTATTCACTAGTGCCTTAGTGATCATGCGGAGACCCCGCAGAGCAGGACTACGGGTGTTATCTCCTAGGAGAGCCCCGAACCTGGGTAAAGTGCGCCGGCGTACGTGTCTACGCCTCATCCCGCTTCCAGGCACCGGTGAAGTTCTACTCGCTCCCACCATGATAAGCCATCCTTTGGCATATGTCACACCCAACCCCCGCAATATATATATATATATATATATATATATATATATATATATATATATATTAGGTCTTTGGTGATCATTAGATGTATTAATTGATTTGTATATACATATATATATATATTAACAAATATTTATTCTTTTAGCCCTCCAGATTGAGCCAATCTTCTAGAAGGGTACGAGGTCGGCCCAAAAAGTTGGCTGATGGCATAAAGAAACAACATCGATGAAGTGGCAGAAGATGGCGAACTGATTGCTCCTCAATAGAATGACCGTAAATTTATAAATCGATGTGGAGTTATTGTTAGGGACAACATCCTGATCGCCGTTCAAGAAAGGAATAAACCAAAGGAAGATCGGGCAGTTAGTTATGTCGACAAAAGATCGAGAAATTTGCTTTGGGATACGCTCATGTCACATTTCAACCTACCAGATGGTCTCACAAATGGCCAACCTTTGAAAGTCAAGCAGTATGCTCTTAAGAAGATGGCCACACAATTCCCCAGCTGGAAGAAAATATTACAAAGTGATTATATCAAGGCAAAAAGGAAGACTCCATAATTCATTGGAGCACTAGAGAAGGTAAATGATCACTGGGACTTATTTGTGAAGTACAAGTAATCGGATGCAGCTAAGGAAAGGTCGAGAAAAAATAAGAAAAATGCTGCCAAAAAAGAGTATCACCATGTTCTAGGGACAGGTGGCTACAAGAGAGTCATGCCTAAGTAGGAAGCAGTTCAGGCCAAGATGCTTGCTGATGGGGTCATTCCAAAAACATCAGATATTCCTGAGAGGTCCAAGAATTCGTTTTATGCGCATGGGGAAAAGTTGGACCCAGCGGTAGGGGAGATTATTGAAAAGGCAGATCTTAAAACGGCCTCGGATGCTTTACTTGAAGCAATAGAAGATGGTCGAAAGGCATTGTTCCAGCCAGAGAGAGAGAGAACGATGAGCTTACAATCGCCCTCGGGAATCCTGTACATGGATGACGAACATGAGGCAAAGGCGTTGTTCCATGGGTCTCGGAGTGGAATGACACTTATAGAAGCCATCAGAGGAAAAAGAAGCAGGATGCAGACCGGCTTTAGAAGGTAGAAACAAAGAACGCAGAGTTGGAATGCATGTTACGGCGGCAGCAGGAGCAGATCGACACAATTAGCTAGCAAAAGGGCACCTCCTCGGCAGGAACAACCAGATCCAGCATTGGATAGTACCATCCCATCTATGCAGAAAAGCAGCATGGGTTCCATGGGGGTTGATGTCTACTACACAACTTTCTTCTTGTAGACTCATGTTGGGACTCCAAGCGCGGAATTTTGTAGGACAATAGCAATTTTCCCTCAAGTGGATAACCTAAGGTTTATCAGTCTGTGGGAGGCGTAGGATGAAGATAGTCTCTCGCAAACGACCTTGCAACAAAATAACAAAAAGTCTCTTGTGTCCCCAACACACCAAATACAATGGTAATTTGTATAGGTGCACTAGTTCGGTGAAGAGATGGTAATAAAAGCGTAGTAATGATAGTAGATATTGATTTTTGTGATAGGAACAATAAAAGACAGCAAGGTAGCAATTGATAAAACAGAGCACAAACGGTATTGCAATGCTTGAAAATGAGGCCTAGGGTCCGTACTTTCGCTAGTGCAATCTCCCAACAATGCTAATATAATTGGATCATATAACCATCCCTCAATGTGCGATGAAGAATCACTCCAAATTTCTTATCTAGTGGCGAACATAAGAAGAAATTATTTGTAGGGTATGAAACCACCTGAAAGCTATTCTTTTCGATCAATCTATCATAGAGTTTGTACTAAAATAACACCAAGCTATTCTTTCCGATCGATCTATCCAAGAGTTCATACTAAAATAACACCATATGATACACATCAACCAACTCTAATGTCACCTAGATACTCCAATGTCACCGCGAGTATCCGTGAGTTGATTATACGGTATTGATCAAACAATTTCAGATTCATAATACTCAATCCAACACAAAGAACCTCAAAGAGTGCCCCAACATTTCTACCAGAGAAACAAAGAGGAGAACATGCATCAACCCCGATACCCCATTGTCACCTCGGGTATTCATAGCAAGACATACATAAAGTGTTCTCAAATCCATAAAAGTATTCAATCCGATAAAATGATATATCAAAGGGAAAACTCAATTCGTCACAACAAAATAGAGAGGGGAAAACACCATATGATCCAACTATATTAACAAAGCCCGCGATACATCAAGATCGTGCCATCTCAAGAACACGAGAGAGGGAGAAAGAGAGAGAGAGAGAGAGAGAGAGATTAAACACATAGCTACTGGTACAAACCCTCAGCCCCGAGGGTGGACTACTCGCTCCTCATCATGGTGCCTGCCAGGATGATGAAGATGGCCACCGGTGATCATTTCCCCCTCCGGTAGGGTGCCGGAACAAGGTCTATATTGGTTTTTCATGGCTACATAGGCTTGCGGGAGCAAAAATTCGGATCTATTGACGCCCCTAGGGTTTCTGGAATATTTGGGAATTTATAGGGCGAAGAGGCGGTGCGGGAAGCCACTGAGGTGGGCACAACCCACTTGGGCGCGCTTGGCCTCTTGGGCGTGCCCTGGTGGGTTGTGTTCCCCTCGGAGCCCCCCTCTGGTACTTCTTTGGCCCATCAGGTGTCTTCTAGTCTAGAATTTTTTTCCAAAAAGTTTCTCTATGTTTGGACTCCGTTTGGTATTGATTTTCTACGAAGTAAAAAACAGCATATGGCACTAGGCACTATGTCTATAGGTTAGTCCCAAAAAATGATATAAAGTTGCTATAAAATGATTGTAAAACATCCAAGAATGATAATATAACAACATGTAACAATCAAAAATTGTAGATACGTTGGAGATGTATCAGCATCCCCAAGCTTAATTCCTGCTCATCCTCGAGTAGGTAAATGATAAAAACATAATTTTTGATGTGGAATGCTGCCTAACATGTTCATCACATATTCCTTTCTTTTGTTGCATGGACATTTGGACTTTTATATGGTTCAAAGCAATAGTCTAGTTTTGACATGCAGATTTCAATACTCAAGCATATCAACAAGCAACCATGTCTTTAAAAATATCAACACTAAAGAAAGTTGTCCCTAGCCCATCATGCTCAATCATTAATCCATTCATGAAACACACTCACATATTAGCTACATCCAATTCTCAAGTATGATCATAGTTCTCCCTAGTTGGTGTTTTATAAGAGAAGATGAAGACTCAAGTTAAAATAAAAATTGCATAAAGTAAATAGAAAGGCCCTTCGCAAAGGGAAGTAGGGATTTGTAGAGGTGCCAGAGCTCAAAGCAAAAATTGAGAGATAATTTTTTTTTCAGAGGCATACTTTTCCCGTCAACGAAAACGACCAAGTAATTCCCAACACTTTCCATGCTAGATATATCATAGGCGGTTCCCAAATAGAAAATAAAGTTTATTCCTTTTTTCACTATTCTTTCACAATCCATGGTCGTATCCACGGGTGCCTTCCATACCAACACTTCCCAAGGAACTTATCATTTGACAACATAAAGTAAATTTATCTTTTATTTCGGGACTAGGCATCCCTATTACTGCCGTACTGTCGTGTAATGACAAGTTAATAATCACTCATCTTGAGAATAACACATCTAGCATGGAAAATATTGGCCACCCCCTGCCACTTCATGAGCGGTACGAGGACACAAAAAGGAAATTCATTTTGAAAATTAGGGATGGCACATACAAATTTGCTTAGAACAGCTTAGAAATACCGCATATAGGTAGGTATGGTGGATCATATGGAAAAACTGGGTTTAAAGATTTTGGATGCACAAGTAGTATTTCTACTTAGTACAAGTGGAGGCTAGCAAATACATTGAGAAGCAACCAACCAAGAAAGGAAAAATCACATAAGCAAGCATTAAGCATAAATAAAACTGAATAATGCACCACAAGTAGGATGTAATTTCATTGCATAACTATTGACTTTCACGCTTGCATAGGTAATCACAAACCTTAACACCAATATTATTACTAAAGCATAATTACTCACCAACATGACTCACACATTATTATCTTCATATCGCAAAACTATTACAAAGAATCAAGTTTATTTTGTCCAATGATCTTCATGAAGGTTTTTGTTATATCCCTCTAGAATATCTATCACTTTGGGACTAATTTCATAAGTTGCAATTGCTTTTTACAAGCTCAAGCAAATTCAAGTGAAGAACACGAGCATAAAATTTTCTTCTCTCAAAATGATATAAGTGAAGCATGAGAGAATTTGTTCAAAAAATTACTAACTCTCAAATAAATCTAAGTGAAGCATGAGAGTTTTTCTTCAAAAAAATTAAAGCACACCATGCTCAAAAAGATATAAGTGGAGCACTAGAGCAAATGACAAACTACTCCAAGAAGATATAAGTGAAGTTCAAGCAAGTAGTTAAGTAAAGGGGTAGCTAATTAAGGACTCTCTCTTATTTAAAACCTTTCAGATCTAAGTATTTTATTAAAACAGCAAGCAAAATGAAAATAAAATGACATTCTAAGAATAGCACACATCATGTGAGGAAGCAAAAAACTTAGGCTCAACAAATACTAACTGATAATTGTTGAAGATGAAAGTTGGGATGCCTACCGGGGCATCTATCGGTGTCAAAACTAGCAGATCTCGGGTAGGGGGGCCCAAGCTGTGCGTCTGAGGATCAATGGTAGCAATGGATGAAGGGACACAATGTTTACCCAGGTTCGGGCTCTCTTAAAGGAAGTAAAACCCTATGTCCTGCTTGATTGTATTCGATGAGTATAGGGGTTACAAGAGTTGATCTACATCAAGATCGTAATGGCTAAACCCTAGATGGTCTAGCTTATGAGTATGATGATAGCCTCTACGGACTAAACCCTCTGGTTTATATACACACCGGAGGGGCCTAGGGTTTGTACAAAGTCAGTTCACAAGGGAAGGAAAAAACACATCCAGACTCTAATCTTGCCATCCACGCACATAGGAGTCCTACCCGAACACAGAGGATGGCCTTTAGCTATCACGGCCCATTCAGTCTGGCCCGCATCCTCGAGCCGGACACCTGAGGACCCCCGAAACCAGGACTCCCTCAGTAGCCCCCAAACTTGCCTTCAATGACGATGTAGTATGCGGACTCATGTCTTCGGCTTTGCAAGGCGAGTTCTTCACCATACTCCGGATTGATGATAGTCCGGCATCGGCTTCTGAGACCAGTCTTTATGATTCCTTCCTGTCGTCGCCTCAATTTCCATGCGTTGAGTGAATGCGAATGGTCTGTAACTTTCTACAATTTAACCCTTTACCAGGTGTGGGTGGCGTCTATATAATGAAGTTAGATCCCCAATGCCACCTCACATTGCCCAAAGACCACCGGAGCAGACCACGAAAAACTTCAAACCATGGCAAGGGCCCCTAACTCCCCCTTGCGCCCCCATGGCCCTCAAGAGGGGGATTGGCTAAGCTGCTCAGTATCCCACCTTCAGCTGAGTCGACTTCAGATACAAGGATATCCCCCCCCCCCCCCCCCGCGGATGTAGTCCCCGTGCGGGCGGGATTAGCCTCTATGGGCGATGATGTGTTAGCGGAGAACTTCCCCAACCCTAGCCAAGAGGAGAGGGTGTGCTTCATTCCATTCCTTCTACGCAGCGTATGATTTCCAATCCACCCCTTCCTCAGGGGCATATTGGAATTCAATGGGATCCAACTGCACAATCACACACTAGGTTCTATTCTGCACATCTCAGGTTTTGTTGCTCTCTGATTTGTTTTTAGGCTGTGAGGCTCATTTCGAACTATGGAGAAAGTTCTTTTGCCTCGTCCCCCGTCATAAAGGCAGTGGGTCTATATTCGAAGTGGGTGGCACCGAAGTATGGCGCATAGTCGGATCCGTCTACCCTATTGGAACTCCAAAAAGGGGGCCGAAGAGTAGTCTTCGAAATGGTTTTACATCAAGGATGTTCCCCTTGCGGACCCAGTTCGGCACGGACTTCCCAAATTTTCCAGCGCTCCTTTGAAGAAGCTACTCAACTAGCGCCCCAAGTCCCCCAAGCAAGAGGATAGTGAGGAGGTAATGAGACTGGTTAGCAAGGTCAGACTACTTGCCCATTCCGGACTCTCCATCACTAAAGTCATGGCCATATCAATAAAATGATGTATCCAGCCTCTCCAATCCAGAGTAGCCCCTTTATGGTGCTATAACAAGGAGGAGGACGCGTCTCGTTGTAGGCGAGAGGGTCCGGATAACCAAGCTGCTTTGGCTGCCATGCTGGCCGACCTATATAAGGGGGAGGAAGAAGAATTCGCCCACTTGAATTGTCGGGAAGGTTTTTCTATGTATAACCCCATCGAATGGGTAAGTTGATCATTTATGAGCATTTATTTTTTCCTTATCGTTGGGATTCACTAATCAAACTACTCTGGTTGCCTTTAAGCAGACTTGGAGGCAGGTAGTCGAAAACATCCATTGCCCCCCCCCCTTAGCCAGAGGACCATGCTCGCAACGAAGACCCCGGATTCCATGAGGATCCGGATATATTTGTAGAATTTGATGATGGAGTTTACTACCACGCGAGCCTTGATGACTCAGAGGTAGCTATTATGGCCGACTACCCCGGCCTCTACCCTTTCTTAAGGTAAGTGTTCATAAATCATTCTAAAACATAGATACCTCCACTCGCATCTCACCCACCGCACTGAACCATGTTTTATAGGATCGGTGCTCAGCAAGCCATACCCAAGCACGGGCAGCGAAAAGAAAGACAAGACTTCATGGGGCAAGCGTGTGAAATGAAAGGGGATCGAAAGCGCCACTAAGGCTCCTCAATCACCAAACAGGTACATTCCTCACTTCATGCCTAGGCATAAGGCCGAATTATCATTTTCTTCCTACTATCATCTTAGGAGAGGTACACGGCGGACCGTACCAAAGATCCCGGCCAGCCGAGCTACCGTCAATCCGGTGCCGAACTCATCAGCTAGGACGGGGGCTCATACGGGGTGGCGCCAACTCATCCGCCTCAAGAGGATTCAGATAATGTATCCATCACAAATTCTAAAGTAGAGAGCGCGATGAATCATCGATGTCTGAAGGAGACCCTGCGCACTTCAGCCTTTACTGAGCAGGAATTTGCCGCTCTTAGTGCCGTGGATGCCTATATCCGGGCCACTCGGGATGGACTCGCTGCATTGCTCACTTATTTTCAAAAGATATACATATAATAGTTTGTGTAATTTTAATAGATATGTGCCAGTAGCCCCCAATAGTTAAAGCGGTAGAGACTAACCGATTTCAGGATCGTTATACCTGCAGGTTCTCAAAGAGAAGAATATCGCACTGTCCCAGGAGCTCGAAACAAACCGGACACAGCTCAATGCTGCTGTCGCAGAGCTTGAAGAAATGAGGAGCGCTCCCATGACCGGGGCAAAATAAAAAACTGGAGGAGAAAGTGAATAAGCAAGCCGAAGAGATAAAGAGCTTAAAGGCTCAACTCTCAGATGTGCAGAAGGAGAGCCAAACGTTGAAGGGCAGCATATTCGGTATGACTCTTGAACCATCCGGAGGACTTGCATAATCCTATAATACGGAATGTTATAATGTGGTTCTTGCAGGTCTGTTAACCGGCCGTCACAAAGAAGTGTCCGGGTTCCAAGGCGACGTTCTAAAAGAACTATCAAAAGTGCACGAGTGGGCCCGGAAAGCCATAAAGAATATGGTCAAAGCCCTATGGCCTTCCAATGCCCCTCCCGAAAGTATGGGTGGTTGGCGGATTTGTTCAAGGGTGCTCGACGTCGTTTCGAGTTATGGAAGACATGTGCATGCCGAGAAGGTGCACCAGAGGCGTTGGCAGTGGTGAAGACGCGCTACACCGGACTTAATCCAAATCATATGGCCCAAGTTGGGCCTCAGGGGCCGCATGGAAAAGAAGTTCCTGTAAGCTTGGTATATGACCAAGTGATGATAGAGGCGAAATATTCGTAAGAAGACTATAAGCTAGATAGTCTTATAGATGGTGTAGAAAAAGAGTAGATGTTTGATTCTATGTAACAATTACTTTATCACCAAACTTTTATCTTCGACCGAACTTGTAAAAAAATTGTCATCGTAGGCCTTCAGCTTTAACCTCCGAACCAAGAAGTTGGAGTGTTTCTGGATACTATGTTGAATAAGAAACATTTAGTATGTGCGGAAACCAGGCAATCCGCTTGTATTTCTCAAACAGACAAAAAGTGTTTGGGGAGTTATGTTCTATTGCTGCTTAACATAAGAAACATCTTCCAAGAAAAATAGTTCTATTAGGGGTTCCTTTCCTTGGGTCAACATGCTGAATCATGCATGCCTAGGCTCGTATCCGAATTACGGGCAGCCTATTCCATATTTATTGCAAATGTAAAATAGTCTGTCGTTATTTGCAGACCAATTATTCCCTTAAGAACTCTAGATTTCGGCTTCACCCATCTAAGGTACAGATCCGGATAACCTGGTTGTAACAATCGCAGAGGTACTCCCTTTACACCCTAGCCGAACAATCGGGGACGTAGGGTATAAGCACAGGAGCAAGGCAACCTAGCTTGGCAAAAACTTAAGTGATAGAGGTGCATATAATGGCAAAAGATGTATAAAACAATCGACATATACAATCTAAGCTGTAAGCTCTTAATAATAAGCTTCATTAGAGAAGCCCCCAGGTATGGTGGGGTGTATACATTTAAAGATGTGTCCCCTAATAGTGCGGTAAATCTGAACATACCCTGGGATAGAAAAGGAAAACAAGAAAGGAGGGGAGAAAGGAAGAACCTAGTCAAAGTAAAACATAAAAAGTCTGAACTATGTGTAAAATCTTTGGAGCCATGCAGCGTTCCATGGGTTCGGCTCAAGGCGGTTATCCGCTACATTGCGAAGACGATAGGATCCTCCTGTAAGGACTTCATCTATAATGAAGGGCCCCTCCCATTTTGGTTTGAGCTTGTCCTTTTTCTTCTCTGGGAGGTATAAACAAGTTCTCCGACATTGTATGTCTTAGCCCGCACTTCTATGCTTTGGTAACGCCTGGCCTGTTGTTGATAAAATGCGGAATGAGCCTTTGCAACGTCGCGCTCCTCTTCGAGTCCGTCTAGGTCATCCTGCCGATCTAGTTCGGCTTCTCGCTCTTCGTACATGCGCACTCGAGGTGAGTCATGAATAATGTCGTGGGGCAATACCGCTTCTGCACCGTACACCATAAAGAAGGGTGTGTATCCGGTTGTTCGATTGGGCATGGTCCGCAGCCCCCAAAGTACGGAATCGAGTTCCTCAACCCAGTGCTTATATGATTCTCGTAAGGAGCGCACCAGTCAGGGCTTAATGCCACTCATGAGCAGACCATTGGCCCGTTCAACTTGGTCGTTTGTTTGAGGGTGGTATACATATGCGTAGTCGAGTTTAATGCCCAACTTTCACCTCATTGGCTATGAAATTGGAGCCATTATCAGTGATGATACTGTGCGGAACACTGTAACATTGTACCACGCCGGATATAAAGTCAATCACTGGCCCTGGTTGATTTTACTAGTTTAGCCTCTATCCATTTAGTGAATTTGTCTACCATCACCAGCAAATATTTCTTTTTGTGGCTTCCCCTTTAAGGAGGACCAACCATATCAAGCCCCCAGACCACGAAGGGCCAGGTAATGGGGATTGTTCTTAAGGCAGTGGGAGGCATATGACTTTGGTTGGCAAAAATCTGACAGCCCACACAGCATTGTACAAGGGCTTGTGCATCTGCTCGGGCCGTAGGCCAGAAAAAACCTGTCCAGAAAGCCTTGCTAACGAGGGCCCAAGCTGCGGCGTGATGATCACCCAGACTAGCATGTATTTCTGCCAAGAGTTGCCTTCCCTCCTCTTCAGAGATGCACCTTTGGAGGACTCCGGTAGCGCTCTTTTTGTACAGTTCACCCTCGTGCACTTTGTAGGCTTTAGAGCATCGAACTATGCAACGAGCTTCTTTCTGATCATCGGGAAGCTCCTGCCTACTAAGGTAGGCCAGGAAGGGTTCGGTCCATGGAGCAATAACAGCCATGATCTCATGAGCAGAGGGTGTTATTTCAATATCTGAACCCCCGATGGTATTTGCGTTGTGTTTGGCTGCTGGGGTGTGACCAAGTCCGTACTAGATTCTCTGCTCTCACCCTGCCATACTATGGATGACTTGAAGAGCCTTTCCACGAAGGTGTTAGGTGGTACAGGGTCGCGCTTAGAGCCCATGCGAACAAGGATGTCGGCTGCCTGGATACTGTCTTGAGCGACATGATGGAATTCAAGTTCCTCGAATTGAGCTGATATTTTTAATATGACATCTCTGTATGCCGCCATTTTTGGATCTTTTGCATCAAACACTCCATTGACCTGGGATATTGCGAGGTTTGAATCGCCGCGTACCTCGAGGCATTGTATACCCATGGAGACAGCCATGCGAAGACCGTGTAGAAGCACCTCATATTTGGCTGCATTAGTGGAGTATGTGTACATGATTTGTAACACGTAGCGGACTGTGTCCCCGGTGGGGGATGTCAAGATGATGCCAGCCCTCAGTCCGGCTAGCATTTTGGAGCCGTCAAAGTACATAATCCAGTTGGAGTATGAAGTATACTCTTTAGGGAGTTCGGCCTCCGTCCATTCAACGACGAAGTCGGCTAGCACCTAGCATTTAATAGCCCGGTGTGGCTTGTATGTTATTTCCAACGGTAGAAGTTTGATGGCCCATTTGGCTATGCGGCCAGTGGCGTCCCTGTTGTTGATAATGTCGTTAAGTGGTACTTCCGGTGCCACTGTGATCAAACACTCTTGAAAATAGTGTCGTGGTTTTCGAGATGCCATGAAGACCGTATAGGCTACCTTTTGGTAGTGGGGGTATCGGGATTTGCATGGTGTGAGGACCTCCGATACATAATAAACTGGCTTTTGGGTGGGGAATTTATGTCCCTCTTCCCCTTGCTCGACAACGAGTACGGAATTGACTACCTGGTTAGTTTTTGAGATATACAGCAACATAGGCTCGCCAACGCCCGGAGCAGCCAGGATTGGGTTACTTGCGAGCAGGGCTTTGATTTCTTCTAATCCGGATGTGGTAGCATCCGTTCATTCAAGGCTATCAGTGCGTCTTAGTAGCTTGTAAAGTGGTAATGCTTTTTCTCATAATCTGGAGATAAGGCGGCTTAAGGCCGCGACGCACCCTGATAGTTTTTGGACTTGCTTTAGGTCTGTTGGTATAGCCAATTGTGACAAAGCTCAGATCTTTGTTGGGTTTGCTTCAATTCCTCTATGGGACACAATGAACCCTAGTAATTTTTTGGGCTGGAACTCCGAAGACACATTTTTTCCGGGTTGAGCCGTATGTCGTATGTCCGGAGGTTGTCGAAGGTGAGTCGAAGATCGTCCACCAGTGTTTCGACATGTTTTGTCTTGATGACCACGGCGTCCATGTATCCTTCGACTGTTTTGCCGATTTGTTTTTCCAAGCATGTTTGAATCATACGTTGGTAAGTGGCCCCAACGTTCTTGAGCCCAAAGGGCATAGTATTGAAACAGAAAGGGCCGTACAGAGTGATGAACGTTGTTGCAGCTTGATCTGATTCCTTCATTTTAATTTGATGGTATCCGGAATAGGCGTCAAGGAAGCACATGAATCGTGTCCTGCAGTCGTATCAATGATCTGGTCAATGCGGGGTAATGGGGAAGGGTCTTTAGGGCAGGTCTTATTGAGGTCTTTGAAGTCGACGCAAAGGCGCCAGGATTTGTCCTTCTTTGGTACCATAACCAAGTTGGCTAACCAATCCAGAGGTTTAATTTCCCTAATAAACCCGGCCTCTAGCTGTTTGGCTAGCTCTTCTCCCATGGCTTGACGCTTGGATTCAAAAAATCGCCGCGGTGTCTGCTTCACCCCTACAAAAAAATACACTTCCGTGATGATACGTGTTTGTCACAGTAGGTCACGTTCTCATGCATGTACATCCATGACGATTTTATGACAGAATCAAGATAGTCATACCTGTGTTGTCGTAGAAGTGTTCCATGACATTACCAAAATTATCATCACGGAAGTGTCCACTTCCATGACGATAAATCGCGCGTCATAGAAGTGCTTTCGTCAAGGGTGGCTAACACGTGGCATCCACCGCAACGGCTCACCGTTAAGCTATCGGGTCCGGTTTTGGATCCGATAACCCATTAACAGCCCCGACCAATGGGGATTTTCTACGTGTAAAATCATCATTGGCTGGAGGAAACACATGTCGGCCCACCGTTGGGACAGATTTCATCCACTCATTGGACCGAAGGTGCCTATGATACGTTGACACGTGGCATGGCCCAACAGAGGCCCATTCATGTGAAAAGGTCAGCCCGTTTGACTTGGTCAAAAGGTGGCGGGCCGGCCCATGAAAAGCTTGTTAACGACCTATTCGCATATAGCCCATTTACAACCCGCTAACCCAGGGTCCCCTACGACCTTTCCGAATTAGGCCTGGCCGTCCAATATGATTCCAGCATGTTTTAACTTCTGGCCCATGTATGGCCCATGACGTCTTTCGGCCCATATGAGGCCCTTTGTAACTCTTGGCCCATTAACGGCCTGTGGTGAAACTGGCCCGTAATGAATAGTGTATCACTTTATACCCATTAACGGCCCATTATTCCAATCGGTCGTTTCCAGTCCATGTTATCTTTCGGCCTTCTCAGGGCCCATTTATTCTTGGGCTCATTTCCAGCATTCGGTTACTTACGGCCTGTTATTGTAACTTTCTACTTGTGGGCCAAATTCGCCCGTGGTTACATTCGGCCCGTTTGTGGCCCGTTAACCTGTTGGGCTATTTTCGTGTCAAAAAAAACCGTTGGGCTTTTTTCATAGAGTTATCAAAATACGGCCCGTTATGGTCCACGAATAGTATGACCCATGATTGGCGAAATGA
This sequence comes from Triticum timopheevii, assembly GCA_963921465.1. NCBI lineage: Eukaryota > Viridiplantae > Streptophyta > Magnoliopsida > Poales > Poaceae > Triticum > Triticum timopheevii. Next base: position 441,770,359 of record OY997274.1, on the reverse strand, counting down.
TTATACGCCCCATAGAAGGCCCATGGATCCTACCGCCCATAGAAGGCCCATGGATCATACGACCCGAAGAAAGTCCATGGATCCTACGGCCCGTAGAAGGCCCATGGATCCTACGGCACGTAGAAGGCCCATGAATCCTATGTCCCATATAGAAGACCAATGGATCCTACGGCCCATAGAAGGCCCATGGATCATACGGCCTGCAAGAGGCCCATGGTTACAACAGTCCATGTGTTGCCATGATTATTGTAGCCTAGTTACAAAAAATAGGTTATTGTGGCCACTAGAAAAACGTGGAAAAAGAACTGAAGTGACTACAAGCAAACAACTAAACAAGACAATAAGGAAATAAATAAGCAAGCAACTAACACTAGTCTATTACCGCTATTACACATATTACATCCACTTGGCATCAAAGTTCGCCACCAGTGCAAATATAGGGAACAAAGCAGCATATTACATACACTGGCCATCAAAATTGGCCACCAGTGCAAATAAACGTGGCAGTAAAACAAGAGCCTAACTGAAAAAACTTCATAAGAGCTCAAGAAACGTTATCCTGGGTATCCACCATGCTGGCAATAAGCTTAGCAAGCTTATTAGCTTTGTCCTGTTTGGTGCTAGAATCCTCCAACGCTTGTTGTTGCACCAGAAAGTAAGCATCTGAATGCTCCAGGGACTTCCGCACTCCTTCTGCTTCTTGTCGCAACACAGCTGATCGATGTCTTTTAGCTTGTAGTTGAGACTCAAGAAACCGAACCGATTCAGACAGTGAGTTTGAATAGCCTGTGCAAGCGGTAGTGGCTAGTAACTCGAACACTAAACCAAGACAGGACTTTGGGGTTGTCTCACTGTCTTCAAGATAGTCTTCCTTAGCTGTTTTATCAACTTTGTTGGAGACCAACAAGGATGTCTCACTATCTTGAACCTTATCTGCATTACTTCCTTTACCATTGCTTAATAAGGCACTCTTCCCCATATTCTGTCAGCATTATCAAAGAAGAAACAAGCAGACACATAACATGTTTAGCATGTACTAGTATATGAAACTCATTTCGATGAACCAGTTCATTAGTAAGGTGGACAGGATTAAACTACCAAGTCTTCTATTGCCAACTACTAGTACATAATAAAAGCATCAAACATACATATATCTATGTCCTATGGTCACTGCATTGTCTTGCCAAATCAAAATAGAGACACGGTTCAAATCATATCAGTTCAAGACAAAGCTGCAGTGAAAGAATACAAAGTGTGGGAAACTACACGGCACAACAAGATTTCAGATGGGTACCACGGGTCTACATATACAACAACACTATTGGCTCTATTGTGATGCTAGTAATGTGCATGATATGAGAAGTCAACTGTATACACAATTGAAATTGAAATCAACAGAGCTATTGATAAGAGCAAACCTGTTAAAGAAACATGTGTGAACATACCTACTATGCCATTGTAGTTCCGATTGGATCCTTCAATTTAAAAATTGTATGAGTAAATACAGTGATACAAGAGAAAAGCAGTATGCACGATAGCAATGGAATCTTAAATTAGAACAATTGTTCTTCAGGTTTAAGCACTTGTTATACATGAACAGAGTACAGTAAGACGCAAGAATATAGTACTTAAAAATATAAAATGTTCTCATAGACCTTACCACATTCTTGGTTCGGGACCAGTACAGAACAAGGCGTCCCTAGTCATCGTCCAGTAAATGTGTCTCAGGAGAACGTAAGGGAATTTGATGAGTTTCTTTGCCGGTGAAGTACGTTTTCTTCAGGTAATTCCGATACTGCCACCAAGCACTCTTGAAGATAGCAGAGGTATTAGCACAGGTTACCTCATCCTGAGTTTTCAAATCGGTCCTTCTCTATAGAGAAAAATGGGAAAATTTGCTGTATTATAACCATCATGGAGGTAGGACGTATGGGACAAAGCAAAGTAATTGCCATGAATAACATTACTTAAACTCCTAGACAAACACCTGCAACTGGAATTTTCCTTCATCTTCAGTGTAATATTTCCAAGATGGGAAGATACGCACATATGATTTAACAACATCAAATTCGATAGATGCTAAACTACGACTGGCTGGTTGTGCTTCCTCCACAGGAATAGGCGTACTAACTGGTGGAGTTGGGGTTCGCCGTGGTAGTACTGGCCCTTTGGGCACTGGAGCTGCCTTACTAACTGCTCTTGTTTGGGAGCTCTGTGGTGGAGATGGTACTGTGTCATCAGGAACTGGGTTACTATCTGCTGGGGTTGGGGCTAGATTGGGTGAAGCTAGTTCTCTGTCCATTGCAGTAGGGGTACAATCTGCGAGAGTCTGGGTTATGTGTGGTAGGGCTGGTTCTCGTGCATGTACAACCGGGGTGCTATCTCGACCAAGAGGTAGCACTATTTTATTTGAAGACCGTGTTTTTACTCTGCTAGATACTGGCATCACCCGCTCCAATTCAGATGGCTGATAAACAGGAAACATAGTTGAATGTACAGACATTGTATGAGAGACAAATGCAATAGATAGTGTGGAAAACAGAGGGCATGAAATAGTTGTCATGTATATTGTTTAACTAAAACGGATAGCATGACATAATTTCACATATATGATGTCTATCTAAACTGGATAGCATAGCATAACATAATTCAAAGATATGATGAATAACTAAACAGGATCGCATGACATAATTCACATACATGTTATCTAAGTAATCAGGATTGCATGATTTAATTCACATATGTGATTTATATGCTAAACAGAGGGCATTCGATATGATGTCTGAACTAAGAACATGGTGTTGAATATTGTGTATATGATGTCTAAACTATGCAATGCAAGATACCATATGCATGATATAAGGAGTATAATCGTGCCTAGTTAGAGCATACACCTCGGTGGGGGATCTGTCTCTAAATCCATCTCTAAGGAGCTATCGGGACCCAACAAGAGATCTGCTTCAATAGGTAGCACTATCTGCTCTGAAGGCTTTATTTTCACTCTAGATTTTTCCGTCTCCCACCCAAATGGTTGATTCATAGGAAGAGTAGTTTAATGTACAAACATTGTCGACAAATGGAAATGTAATGAAGAAAAGGATGGGCAAGATATCATTCAAATATACGATGCCTGGTTAAATAGGATAGCATTGCACATTTCATATATAGTATGGCTGGCTAAAAGACATGCGACTGCATAGTTCCCATATATGATATAGAAACTAAATAGGTGGCATTACAGAACATGTCTAAACTAAGTAGATGACATATATTATGTCAAAAGTAGGCATTGCAAGGCAACATATGCATGATATGACTAACATCATCATGCCAAGGTGAGCAAACACCTTGGGGGGTAAATAGGAGTGGCCAGCTGCGTCTGAATCTGCCTCAGAACAGATATCTTTCTCCGGATTACAATCTGGAGAGGAGGGGAGGGTTTGCCATTGAACACACCATGGAGCGATGTCTGCATGACATTGTATTGCAGCGCAAAACTCTTCTCTTTTTCTCTACATGTTCAGCATGACTGTGTACAATATCTGACATGCATACGAAAAAATATGGTGAGATTATGTAAGGAGAGCATGCAGAAATTTGGAGTGATGGTAACAACCAGTGGATGGATCCAAAAATAATGATAGAAGGGTGATGATTGCTTTACTATTTGTTTCCCACCCAGGATGAACAACATAGGCATACCCTAGGTGAACCAGATATTAGACAGAGATACTATTCATTGCTGCCTCGATATGTGCCCCACAACTAATTTAGAACTCAAGTTTGAACATTAATTTGGACCTGACTTGGAGTCTAAGAGGTGAACAGGATAATAAAGTAGCAGGTAATTTTAAGCAATGCATAACATAAGTAGAAACAAAAGAGTGCGACCTCTCTTGTGGACCCGTGTACTCCTCAGGTTCATTTGCTGAGTCGATGATGGTGATGCCGTTGTAGTGGGTGCCGGCGGCAGGGAAGGATATCTGAGGCGACGAAAGACGGTCAGGAGTCGTGATGTCTGGTTTGGTGGATGCTTCTGTCGATGGAGAAGCTCAGGTGAGGTGGACGACGTCGCGGCAGGAGCAGGAAAAACCACACAAAGTTCCCTTTGACACATACCTGTAACTGAAGTAATTCTGTAAGGGCTCATTTGGCTTGCATGATTCTAAAAATGTAGGGATAGGAAAAACACCGGAATAGGATAGGAATGCACATGGTAAACAGAGCATTTGTAAACACATGATTTCTGTCAACTTGGGTGTTTGGTTCACAGGAATTGGAAGAGTAGAGGAATGCAAAGAAACATGGCCAAAATAAAGTGAAACCATTTGAAAGCGTGTACAGTTAGTCACGGAGTTGAATGTATTTGATCGCGGCTATAGGAGCAGGCCGCCTGCTAGGCCACCGCCGTCTGAAGAAGTTCCACAGCCTTTCGAGCCTCGACCGCCGCAGGAGACTCACCTGTTACCGGGAGAGCCACCAGCCGTGATACCGTGGCAATCATGTTGTCCAACGGGTTAGAGAAGTGAATTGGAGGTGTTGAGACTCGCTGAGGCAGGTTTAAGTCACCGGGGGGGGGGGGGATCTGCTGTGCCGGGTCGAACTGTCGCTCCAGTCCTAGGTGCCTCAGAGGCCCGGGTCACGCCGGCCGGGTTACTTGGTCCTGCCCCGGGCGTATTGAAGAGATTCCTTGCCTCAAACTCCAAAGGTACACAACTCTAGTATCTCCTGTGAAAAAAGGTGTTTGATGCATTCTGATCCAAGCTTAAGCGAAAAATTTCTGCTTGAATCCGTTGTGATTCTGCATCCAAGGCGGCTCGCTCTGTTGCCATCCTAGCATTCTCAGCATTAAGATCCTACATGGCATGAGCTATCTCATCCCGCAACTTTGTAACGTCCACATTATGTTGTGCTTGATTCGTGGGGTATATCCACAGTCAGCAAAGTTTCCAAAGCCTCCAAGAGTTCGGATAAAACTTGAGCCGGTGGGCGCACAGGGTCACCTGCCCCAGCTGTCGCAGCGGCCGTAGCACCAGAGGTCATAGCCGCAGTGGTTGATGAATTCAAGACTTGTTGCATACTAGCCATGAAGATAGCTGCCCTGATCGGTGAGTCATAGGAGTCCGGAATACTGTCACTATCGGAACAGCCCCCAAGCCCACCATCTTACAATTGATAGATCGAATTGGTCTCGCCGGTTGAGGACTCCTCATTTGAGTAGATGGTTGTTTCTCCACCGGACACAGATCCGCCCTCAAGATCCACTTTGTGAGTAAAACCCACAAAAGCATGCATCACGGCAGCTTGAACCTTGGCTGGTCGCACGTGCTGAGTCGTCTCGATGATGTCGGTGCAGGTGTCCGGCTCAGGCTCCGACTCACTGATTTTGCCGATGAAGATGTGGATTCAGCAGAAGGGGACCCGGTACCCGTATTCAATTGAATTGGCCTCGGGACCCCGGCCTGCATCGTCGATGTAGATTTTGCTGCGGAGACTCTTGGTCATACGGCCCATGGTGTATCACTTGATCCCTGAGAAGCTGCTCTTCAAGAACTCAAAACCACCGTGCTCTGGCCCCACGGTGGGCGCGAACTGTCGTGGATTTAAGATGGCAGATGCCCTAGCAAAAGGACTTAGGTGTGGAGCCATCACAACTAGGTTAGCTTAAAGGGGTTGAACAGGACAAAGGACACACAGAGTTTACCCAGGTTTGGCCCCTCTCAATGAGGTAAAAGCCTACTCCTGCTTTTGGTTGTATTGCTTGGGTTTCGATTACCAGGGAGCGAATATGCTTGACCTAGTGCATGATTGATTGTTTCTTGAGTTAACCCGCTGCGGGTCACCTGATGACCCACAAGTATAGGGGATCTATCGTAGTCCTTTCGATAAGTAAGAGTGTCATACTCAACGAGGAGCAGAAGGAAATGACAAGCGGTTTTCAGTAAGGTACTCTCTGCAAGCACTGAAATTATCGGTAACAGATAGTTTTGTGATAAGGTAATTCGTAACGGGTAACAAGTAACAAAAGTAAACAAGGTGCAACAAGGTGGCCCAATCCTTTTTGTAGCAAAGGACAAGCCGGTACAAAGTCTTATATAAAGTAAAGTGCTCCCGAGGACACATGGGAATTATCGTCAAGCTAGTTTTCATCATGCTCGTATGATTTGCGTTCGTTACTTTGATAATTTGATATGTGGGTGGACCGGTGCTTGGGTACTGTCCTTCCTTGGACAAGCATCCCACTTATGATTAACCCCTCTCGCAAGCATCCGCAACCACGAAAGAAGAATTAAGGTAAACCTAACCATAGCATGAAACATATGGATCCAAATCAGCCCCTTACGAAGACATAAACTAGGGTTTAAGCTTCTGTCACTCTAGCAACCCATCATCTACTTATTACTTCCCAATGCCTTCCTCTAGGCCCAAACAATGGTGAAGTGTCATGTAGTCAACGTTCACATAACACCACTAGAGGAAAGACAACATACATCTCATCAAAATATCGAACGAATACCAAATTTACATGACTACTTATAACAAGACTTCTCCCATTGTAGCGAACATACCTCAAACGGTCAAGTCTCTATGCATCAATGTCATCCCTGGATCGGTAATGCTGACACGCACAGTACTTGAGGAATTATCACAGAGTTTCAATCACACACTTATTACATCGAGTCCTCATAAAGAGTATGATTACACAAAAATATCATAGATGAAGGCCATCTAAACTAGATAATTGCGGAAGCTTCGAAGGTAAATGAGTCCATCAACTCCAATGGCATAGCTGAGTGCAAAACAACAACCTATCGCACCTTATTCGTTGTCTGAGTAGTCTACAACATGAGACGTTGCAGCCATGTAGGTCAGCACATTGAATATGCTGGCAGAGTTACACTGTAAAGCAATGAAATCCAAGAACTATATCTACATGCAATATTTGGCTGGTGGAGTCTGTAAGTTTAATGGTTTTGCATAAAGCTAGTTTTTCCCTACAACAAAGGAGTAAATTTATTTAACTACTCCCAAGTTGACCAATATTTGAGAAGGTAAACCCAACTCAAATCCCAATTAAAAGTATCATCATTAACCCAATTCAAATTAATTAAAGTAATGTGATGAGATCACATCAATAGATTCAAGTACTAGATACTCAAGATGTCCATAACCGGGGACACGGCTAACCATGATTAGTTTATACACTCTGCAGAGGTTTGCGTACTTTTCGCCACAAGACTCGACCGCATCCATGATCGGATGATCGAGACATAGTCTTTCTGAAGCATAAACTCTCTACTAAGGGTGGACCGGTACACCTAGTTTCCCCTACATCTGCTAGTCCACCTCTTCAAGAGCTCATGCGACTTACTCCACTATGCTAGAGCCCATAATGTCTTGTGGCTGCACACGGAAGTTTCTAGCATGAATAATCTCGTGATCCCTTTGAGCCTGGGTGGCGAACCATAGGAAAAATCACACGGGTACTCCGGGATTTCCCAAAAACAGGTAACACTGGGTTCCCCAGGTGCCTCAACCAATCCACCCAGATGTATATTAAAGTTGCCACCTTAATGTTATCCATGATTAAATAACTCTCAAACTTCCATGTGTGAATCACGAACCAATCCCCGTCTACGAGCATGGCTAACCAATAATAAGCTTAATGTATATTCTCGGGGTGATAAAAAGGTATTAGGTTCCTACCTCAAGCACTACAACCAAACCACTTGTTCCCAGTCCTACTCATGCAAAATATTTGTGGAGCAATACTAATGCATAGTAAAAACTGGGTAAAGAAGAGGATGATCAAAGTGTAACCTGCCTTGCTGACGATCTACAAACTCTAGAGATTCGTAGTAATAAGCTTCACACTTCGGGTAATCTAGCGTAGACAAACAGTAGCATACATAAGCAATCTCACAAATGAAAGAACGAGAAAACCGAGAAAAGATCCAAATCAAACACGAAACGAGCAGACAGCTTAAGCTAACAAAAGACAAACCTAATGAAAATATTATCATGTGGATTAGATCTTAACAATAGGTACATGTGATTAGCTACGATTTGGAAAAAAGAATCAACTCAAACGAAGAAATGAAACTCCAAATACGAACGAAACAAGATCGTTTACTAATCTGGACTAAACTCAAATTTTACAGTACCAAAATCATGTTCAAGTTGGTTAACTGGAAAGAACAGAACGGTATGAAGATTTAGGCGCTGGTTTCATCTAATTTGGATAAACGGGTAAAAAGTTATGCTAGTTTAAAGATCAGGGGCTAATTCGTAGTAAAACTATTCGCGCATAGGTCCCTGGCCAAAAATAAACTAAAAAGAAAAACATACGGCACGAGCGTTCGCTAATAGAACAAATCTAACGAATATCGTCCGTTAAAATGAACTAATGAACGAACATTCGTTAAATAAGAAAAACCGAAGCTAAACCGATCTAAACCGAACCGAAAATTACACCCAAAAAACCGGAGTTCAGCCGGTTCATACTGGTTCGACGGCAATGGCGGTCAACGGCGGCAGCGATGCGGCGGCTCGGCACCGCGGGCGACGTGGGGCAACGGCGGAAGGTGACGGCGAGGGGCGGTGGCTACGCGGTGGTGGCGGTAGCGGCGACAGCAGCAGCTGGCAGAAGCACAGGTGAGAGGCGGCGGTGGCGCGTCTCGTCGGCGGCGCGGCTGCGGTTGAGGGCTTCGGGCAGCGGGATTGCGGCGAGAGGCGGCGGCGGACAAGGTCCAGGGGGGCCCCAGGTGCAGCTTATAAAGGGGGGGGCTCGGCCGAGGGAGGCGGAGTCCCGGGCGGCGGCGGCTCCTCCCGTGTCGTGGCCGGACTCGTTGAAGGCAGCGGCGGCTTGGGCCGGCTGGGCTTCGGCCCAGTTCGGTGGCCTAGAAACTTTTTTAAACAATTTCGCCGCAAGGGAAAATCCCAAATAAATATAAAAAATTCTAAAAATTCCAGAAACAATTTTCATCGTCCAAACCTAATATTTAGGACAAGATGAACATTTTTCTGGACTAATATGCAATTTTCAAAAATTTAATATTTTTCTAATTCAAATAAAGTAGCAAATAAAATACCAATAAAATCATAATTTGATTTTTAAAATTCTTTCTCCAATATTTCTCTTTGGATGAAGAAGTCATATTATCTTCTCTCATATATTTTTAATATGAAAAATAATTGGAGAGAAAAATAATAAAATTGAATTGATCCTTTTCTTCAAATTTGAAATAAATTCAAATATGAATTTTGTGAAACCTCCAACTCTCTCCTTGGGTCCTTGAGTTGCTTAAAATTTCTAGGATCACAACAAAATGCAAGAATAAATATGATATGCATATGATGATCTACGTATAACATCCAAATTGAAAAATTGGGATGTTACAAACCTACCCACCTTAAGATGAATCTCGCCCTGGAGATTCGGGTTGGTCAGCAAAAAGGTTTGGGTGGTCTCTGCGGAGATCTTCTTCTCGCTCCCAGGTGGCTTACTCCTCGGTATGGTGGCTCCACTGAACTTTGCAAAACTTGATAACCTTCCTGCGAGTAACTCGACTGGAAAACTCGAGAATCTTGACTGGCTTCTCTTCATAGGTCAAACCATTGTCTAACTGAATTGCTTCCAGTGGCACTGTATCTCTCAAAGGAATATCGGCCATCTCTGCGTGGCACTTCTTCAGCCGGGAAACGTGGAACACATTATGAACTCCTGACAATCCTTATGCCAATTCCAGCTTGTATGCAACTTCTCCCATGCGTTCCAAAACTCTATATGGTCCCACAAAATGTGGTACTAGCTTTCCCTTAACTCCAAAACGTTTAACTCCTCGAAGTGGGGACACACGAAGATATGCTCTGTCTCCGACTTCGTAAACTATCTCCTTGTGTTTAGTATCCGCATAACTCTTCTACCTAGACTAGGCTACCTTGAGTCTGTCGTGAATCAACTTAACCTTCTCTTCCTAGTCTTTGATTAAGTCTAGTTCGAACAATTGTCGATCTCCAACTTCATCCCACAATAATGGTGTCCTACACCTCCTTCCGTACAAAGCTTCGAAAGGGGCCATTTTCAAACTGGCTTGATAACTGTTGTTATAAGAGAACTCTGCATATGGTAAATTGTCATCCCAACTAGATCCATAATCTAGCGCACAAGCTCTTAACATGTCCTCCATAATCTCATTGACTCTCTCGGTCTGTCCATCTATCTGTGGATGAAAGGTTGTACTGAACTCTAGCTTGGTACCCAAAGTTTCATGCAACTGATTCCAAAACTTTGGCATAAACTGGGTTCCTCTATCTAATACAATGGTCCTCGGAACTCCATGCAGACATACGATCCTGATCATGTATATCTTGGCCAACTTAGCACTCGTATAGTTGGTCTTCACCCGGATGAAATGAGCTACTTTCGTCAAACGAGTCCTGGGTAATCCAGCGATAAAGTCCATGCCAAGCTTATCCCAGTTCCATTCGGGTATCGGCAATGGCTGTAGCAATCTTGCTAGCTTCTGATGCTCTGCCTTGACTCTCTGGCATACGTCACATACTGCTACATACTCGGCAATATCCTTCTTCATTCCTATCCACCAAAAACTTTCCTTCAAATCCAGATACATCTTAGTGTTTCCTGGGTGAATCGAGTATGGTGAATCATGGGCCTCCTGCAGAATCAAGTTCTTGATCCCGGGGTCATTAGGCACACATATGCGATCCTCAAACCATAAAGTGTCGTGCTCATCTTCACAAAATCCTTTAGCCTTTCCTTTACTCATCCTTTCCTGTATCTCTCCTTGTTAGTCTTCTGGGCTTCTATGATCTTACCCAAAAGAGTGGACTGAATTTCTAATGCTGCAACATAACCTCTCGAAACTATCTCCAAGCATAGCTCTCGAAGATCATCTGCTAACTCCTTGGGTAATCCTCCGGTTATGAGCGTGTTAACAAAACTCTTGCGGCTCAACGCATCTGCTACTACATTAGCCTTTCCGGGATGATAGTGCAATTTCGTACCATAATCCTTGATGAGCTCCAACCATCTCCTTTGCTTGAGGTTCATTTCCTTTTGCGTGAAGATGTACTTCAAACTCTTATGATATGTGTATACATCACAATGGTTTCCGATGAGAAAATGTCTCCATGTCTTCAGCGCATGCACTACGGCTGCTAACTCCAAATCATGTGTAGCATAATTCAACTCATGAGGTAGAAGCTGTCGTGAGGCATATGAAACAGCCCTTCCTTCCTGCATAAGTATAGCTCCAAGTCCTCGACGTGAAGCGTCGCAATGTACTTGGTAATCCTTACATTGGTCTGGGAGAATCAGCACTGGGGCTATAACCAAACGTTTCTTCAACTCCTGAAAACTGGTCTCACATTCCTCTGTCCATTTAACCTTGGTGTCCTTATTCAATAACTCCGTCATGGGCTTTGCAATCTTGGAGAAATTCTCAATAAACCTCCGTTAATAGCCTGCGAGTCAGAGAAAACTCCTGATCTCTCCAACTAATGTGTGTGCCAACCACTTAGTGATAGAAGCAACCTTGGTAGGGTCTACTGCTATTCCTTCCCCTGATATAACATGTCCGAGAAATCCAACTTCCTTTAACCAAAACTCACATTTGCTAAACTTGGCATACAACTGATGTTCCCTGAGCTTCTCAAGAACCAAACACAAATGCTCCTTTTGCTCTTCTTCATTCTTTGAGTAGACCAATATATCATCAATGAACACCATGACGAACTTATCCAAAAACTCCATAAACACTTTGTTCATCATATTCATGAAATAGGCAGGTGAGTTAGTCAGACCAAATGACATAACGGTATACTCATATAGCCCGTACCTTGTGGTAAAAGCTGTCTTAGGTATATCCTACTCTTGGATCTTCAATTGGTGATAACCTGATCGAAGATCGATCTTAGAGAAAACTTTAGCTCCTTGCAACTAGTCAAACAAATCATTCATCATTGGCAGAGGGTATTTGTTCTTGATCGTCACCTCATTCAGCGCACGATAATCAACAACCATCCTTAAAGATCCATCCTTCTTCTCCACTAGAAGCACTGGGGCTCCCCAAGGTGATGAACTTGGTTGAATGTAACCTTTCTCCAGTAACTCCTTTATCTGCGTCTTAATTTTCTCCATATCCTTTGCGGGCATCTGATACGGTCTCTTTGCTATTGGTCCGATGCCTGGCAATAGCTCAATCAATAACTCAATGTCTCGATCCAGTGGCATGCCTAGTAACTCTTCTGAAAATACATCGGGGTAATCCTTCACCACTAGTACTTCCTCCTATACAACTCCTGATAAGGAATTCACCTGAGTCCTCCTTGGCGCATGCCGGGATAAATACTTGATCCTCTTTCCTTCTAGGGTGATGAGAAGAATTGATTTACTGGTGCAATCGATGTTTCCTTCAAACTTGGATAGCCAATCCATTCCTAGTATCACATCCAATCCTTGTGACTCCAGAACAATTAGGTCGGTAGGGAAAACATGTCTGCCTATGGTTAGTGGCAACTGATAGCATCCCCTACTAGCCATATACTCCGCTCATGGGGAACTTACTAACATAGGTGACTTAAGGGCTACGGTTGGCAGGTTATACTTATCCACATACTGGCCCACTATATGTCCTCCTTGGCACAAGTTGCAAAACTTGTGCTTCTTCATGCTCATAGATCCTGCTGAAACATGGGCGGTGCGGAAAGCCTACTGAAACTGATCCCATGTAACAGTGTCAATGGGGTAAGTGGCGGTGAAATTCTCCCACCATGATGCTGCGGGTCCATCAAGGTGATGTGTGGCAAAGCCCACTCTCTCCGCATCTTTGCATACTGCAGTGGTCAACTCTCTTCTAATCTTGCGGAGCCAATCATCTGCAACAATCGATTCGGTGCTACTAGAGAACACCGGTGGATTCAACCTTAGAAAGCAGGCTAGGTGGTCAACAGGGGGTGGTGGTGGGTTGTTGTTGTTGTTGCCTTGGTTCTGGTTCTAAACTAGTATCTTCATCGAGGCATTCTGCTGTCGGATCAACTGAGTGAGCTCCGGTGGGAAGGCAAATCCATTTTCACGTCTCGGAGGCATCTTATGGGTTACAAGGGGTGAGAAAACAGAATAGAATGAGGTATAAGAGAGATTCGCTACCCATATGCTCATGAGACAAACACAATCAATATCACTTCATTCAATAGCACAAAAGATCATGCAATCGGTCTAACCTATGATTACAAACTCGATTCTTGCTAACTACTTGGAGGGAATAGTACTAGTTACAATGGTGGTCATCTAGAAATTTTCATCAGAGGAAGACTCCATGATATCTGCTCCAGCTTCGTCAACATAGTCATCATCGCTGTCATCATTTGCATCACTACCCGTGTCGGTGTCGTCCAGGATGATGTAGTCCTCTGAACGGATCTCTGTTGCTCGCTTGATATTCTCCACTGATATTCCCATCTTCCTCTTCAGGTGTTCATGCTTCTCCACTAGTATGGCAATCTCTTCCTTGTATCCATCGCATGTAGACTTGAGTTCCTCTTCTAGCTCGTTATTTCTGTTCACCAGTTTCTTGATCTTCTTCATGTGGATAATTTGTTGATTCTCTTGTCGACGAATATGATCTCCCATCTCTTGAATGTAGGCTTCAATTCATCCATCCCTCCTGGTTCGAATCATCTCCCATTTGTCATCTCGATGGCCACATATCTTATAAACGGTATTCTCTAGCTCCTTGTGGTACACTTCGCATATGCATCCAAAAGTGATATGGGCTGCCATGCTCTTTCCTATGCTCTAGCTTGGTGCATCCAGGTAGAAATCAATAGGCTCCGTTGTTGGTGCAAATGTCCTCCCAGGTACCTAGACTTTGATCTTCCAGCGCTCCTCTTCCGGTACAGATGTAGAGAAAGTCCCCGTGAAGCTTGGTAGTCCGATGTTGAAATACTTAGTGACTTCCTTCAGGTGGCGTCTGGAAGGGGTGTCGTCATCCGGCTGAGTGAACTTGTTCCCGGGATCCGCCATCTATAGAGTAGAAAGAGAGGAGAATTAGAATTGAGTAGAGAAGAGAAATCCTGTGGCTTATTCTAGTGGTCGCGTCCTACAGTCAGCGTGTGCTCTAATACCATCTTGTAGCGACCAGATCACAAACAGTCAAGTCTCTGTGCATCAGTGTCATCCCTGGATCGGTAATTCTGACATGCAAAGTACTCGAGGAATTATAACAGAGTTTCAATCACACACTTATTACATCGAGTCCTCAAAAAGAGTATGATTACACAAAAATATCATGGCTGAAGGCCATCTAAACTAGATAATTGCGAAAGCTTCGAGGGTAAATGAGTCCATCAACTCCAACCACATAGCTGAGTGCAAAACAACGACTTATCGCACCTTATTCATCGTCTGAGTAGTCTGCAACATGAGACGTTGCAGCCATGTAGGTCAGCACATTGAATATGCTGGCAGAGTTACACTGTAAAGCAATGAAATGCAAGAACTATATCTACATGCTATATTTGGCTGGTGGAGGCTGTAAGTTTAATGGTTTTTCATAAAGCTAGTTTTTCCCTACAACAAAGGAATAAATTTATTTAACTACTCCCAAGTTGCCCAATATTTGAGAAGGTAACCCCAACTCCAATCCCAATTAAAATATCATCATTAACCCAATTCAGATTAATTAAAGTAACGTGATGAGATCACATCAATAGATTCAAGTACTAGATACTCAAGATGTCCATAACCAGGGACACGGCTAACCATGATTAGTTTATACACTCTGTAGAGGTTTGCACACTTTTCCCCACAAGATTCAACCGCATCCACGATCGGATGATCGAGACATAGTCTTTCTGAAGCAATAACTCTCTACTCCGAGCGGACCGGTACACCTAGTTTCCCCTACATCTGCTAGTCCACCTCTTCAAGAGCTGACACGACTTATTCCACTATGCCAGAGCCCATAATGGATTGTGGCTACACATGGAAGTTTCTAGCATGAATAATCTTATGATCCCTTTGAGCCTGGGTGGCGAACCATAGGAAAAATCACACGGGTACTCTGGGATTTCCCAAAAATAGGCAACACTGGGTTCCCCAGGTGCCTCAACCAATCCACCCAGATGTATATTAAAGTTGCCACCTGAATGTTATCCATGATTAAATAACTCTCAAATTTCCATGTGTGAATCACGAACCAATCCCCATCTACGAGCATGGCTAAGCAATAAAAGGTATTAGGTTCCTACCTCAAGCAGTACAACCAAACTGCTTGTTCCCAATACTACTCATGCAAAATATATGAGGGGCAATACTAATGCATAGTAAAAACTGGGTAAAGAAGAGTATGATCAAAGTGTAACTTGCCTTCCTGACGATCTGCAAACTCTAGAGATTCGCAGTAACAAGCTTCGCACTCCGGGAAATCTAGCATAGACAAATAGTAACATACATAAGCAATAACTCAAACGAAACAACAAGAAACCCGAGAAAAGATCCAAATCAAACACGAAACAAGCAAACGGCTCAAACTAACAAAATTCAAACATAACAGCAATATTATCATGTGGATTAGATCTTAACAGTAGGTACATGTGATTAGCTATGATTTGCAAAAAGAATCAACTCAAACGGAGATACGAAACTCCAAATACGAACGAAACAAGATTGTTTACTAATCTGCACTAAACTCAAATTTTTACAGTATCAAAATCATGTTCAAGTTGGTTAACTGGAAAGAACAGAATGATACGAAGATTTAGGCGCTGGTTTCAACTAATTTGGATAAACAAGTAAAAAGTTATTCTAGTTTAAAGACCAGGGGCTAATTCACGGTAAAACTATTCGTGGATAGGTCCCTGGCCAAAAATAAACTAAAAAGAAAAACCTACGGCGCGAGCGTTCGCTTACAGAACAAATCTAACGAATATCGTCCGTTAAAACGAATGAATGAACGAACGTTAAATTAGAAAAACCGAAACTAAACCGATCTAAACGGAACCAAAAATTAAACGAAAAACTGGGGTTCGGCCGGTTCGTACCGGTTCGACGGCGACGGCGGTCAACGGCAACGGTGACGCGGCGGCTCGGCGGCACGGGCGAAGTGGGGCGATGGCGCGGCGGCGGAAGGCGACGGCGTGGGGCGGTGGCTATGCGGCGGCAGCAGCAGCAGCAGCAGGCGGCGACGCAGGTGAGCGGAGGCCGCGGCGGCGCGGCTCAGCGGCGGAGCGACTGCGGTTGAGGGCTTCGGGCGGCGAGGTTGCGGCGAGAGGCGACGGAGGACTGGGTCCAGGGGGACCCCGGGTGCTGCTTATAAAGGGGGGGCTCGGCCTCGGGAAGCGGAGTCCCGGGCGGCGGCGACTCCTCCCGTGTCCTGGCCGGACTCGGGGAAGGCGGCGGCGGATTGGGCCGGCTGGGCTTCGGCCTAGTTCGGTGGCCCGGAAACTTTTTTAAAAACAATTTCGCCGCGAGGAAAATCCTAAATAAATATTTAAAAAATCTAAAAATTCCAGAAACAATTTTCACCATCCAAACCTAATATTTAGGACAAGATGAACATTTTTCTGGACTAATATGCAATTTTCAAAAATGCAATATTTTCTAATTCAAATAAAATAGCAAATAAAATACCAATAAAATCATAATTTGATTTTTTAAATTGTTTCTCCAATATTTCTCTTAGGATGAAGAAGTCATATTATCTTCTCTCATATATTTTTAATATTGAAAAATAATTGGAGAGAAAAATAATAAAATCAAATTGAACCTTTTCTTCAAATTTGAAATAAATTCAAATATGAATTTTGTGAAACCTCCAACTCTCTCCTTGGGTCCTTGAGTTGCTTAAGATTTCTAAGATCACAACAAAATGCAAGAATAAATATGATATGCATATGATGATCTATGTATAACATCCAAATTGAAAAATTGGGATGTTACACCGATGTCCTCAGGAACAAATGTAACTACTCACAAATCATATTTATGTTCATAATCAGAGGGGTATTAACATGCATAAATGATCTGAACATATGATCTTCCACCGAATAAACCAACTAGCATAATCAGAGGAGTAATCAACACTACTAGCAACCCACAGGTACCAATCTGAGGTTTTGAGGCAAAGATCGGATACAAGAGATGAATTAGGGTCTGAGAGGAGATAGTGTTGGTTAAGATGTTGATGAAGATTGACCCCCTCCCGATGAGAGGATCGATGGTGATGACGATGGTGACGATTTCCCCCTCCCGGAGGGATGTTTCCCCGGCAGAACAGCTCCACCAGAGCCCTAGATTGGTTCCGCCAAGGTTCCGCCTCGAGACGGCGACGCTTCATCCCGAAATCTTCCTTATGATTTTTTCTAGGACAAAAGATACCTTATACCCGAATATGGGCATCGGGGGCCTTCCAGGTGGCCCACGAGGCAAGGGGTTCCCAGGGGGTAGGGCGCGCTCCCCACCCTCGTGGACTATGGGTGGCCCCCCTCTAGTGCTTTCTTAGCCCAATATTTTTAATATATTCCAAAACTGACTTTCGTGGAGTTTCAGGACTTTTGGAGTTGTGCATAATAGGTCTCTAATATTTTCTCCTTTTCCAGCCCAGAATCCCAGCTGCCGGCATTCTCCCTCTTCATATAGACCTTGTAAAATAAGAGAGAAAAGGCATAAGTATTGTGACATAATGTGTAGTAACAACCCATAATGCAATAAATATCGATATAAAAGCATGATCCAAAATGGACGTATCAACTCCCCCAAGCTTAGACCTCGCTTGTCCTTAAGCGGAAGCCAAAATAAAAAAATATGTCCACATGTTTAGAGATAGAGGTGTCGATAAAATAAAATACAGACATGAGGGCATCATGATCATTCTTAGAACAATATATATATATATATATATATATATATATATATATATATATATAGGGTGGGTCTATTATGATAACACCCTTAAGACCTTATTCTGCACACCAAAACGTCTTATTCTGCACACCACCAACAGATCGCGCCGCCGCCCCTCCCCTCCCGGCCTTCTACCGCGGCAGCGGCCTGGGCGAGCCGCCACCCCTCCCCTCCTGGCCTTCTTCCGCGGTGGCGGCCTGGGAGTGATGCCGCCCCTCCCCTCCCCGCTTTCCCCCGCGGCGGTGGCCTGGGAGCGACGCTGCCCCTCCCCTCCCGGCCTTCTTCCGCGGCAGCGGCTGGCAGCGATGCCGCCCCTCCCCTCCCGGCCTTCTTCCGCGGCGGCGGCCTGGCAGCGACGCCGCCCGTCGCCTCTCGGCCTTCTTCTGCGGCAGGCACTGAGCAACACCAGCCTATCGGCCTTCTTCCACGGCAGCAGCTCGGTAGCGCCGCCACCGAACTCCTCGGGGCCTAAAATTAGCTGTACTTCATCAGATGTGGATTGGTGCTGCCTCGACATCAAACCAATTCGAGCAAGGAGGAGTGTGCGCAAGGTTGCTTCATCCACGGTAGCTTCTTGGAATAAGTCTGCATCGACCTTCAGAGCAAATCCTCCTTCCCCGTCCAGACCGCCCATGAACTTCTGAAGGGCAAGTGGACTGCACAGGCGAACGTGAAAGTTGTGAAGGCGGACGAGAAGGGAACTTCCTCCTGTAAACGCAAGAAATCACTGCATCACGAGGTAAGCAGTACACTTCCTCAACCATCTCAGTGTAGTTATCATAGACAAAGCAGTACAAGCAGTACAACGCGTGATTATGCAGTACAAAACCTATGTAGTGCAGTTACTTCAGTTTGTTGTGGAGGAAAATGCAGTACGCTTGTATAGGTTCATTACGGATAACGATGCAGTGCGGTTGCTTCAGTTCACCTTGCGGGGTGATGCAGTCAGCATGCAATGCTTCGGCAGTACCATTTTGAACACATTGCAGTTCGCATGATTCAGTTCATTTAACCTGACAATGCAGCTCGGTCATTTTGTGTGCAGGAGATGACGTTCAGCAGATACAAAATGCCGCGCATAATTGACAGCACTGAGAACAACAACTTTCAGAAGAGTGGATATTCTTCTGAAAGAGATACTGGCTGGGTTACCCCTGATATTCCTCGTGGATTCTTCACGACGACAAACAGGGTGCAGTACTCTCCACAAGAAGATTTTTTCCAGGGAAGATGTAGTTGAAGATGACGATGATGTCACATTCGTCTGGGAAGGCACTCACCAACGCGATGATGAAGACGATGACGATGAAGATGAGCCGATAACAGTACTCAACCCGGAGTATAAGCACAAGTTCACTATGTTTGGACAGCATGTCCGAACAGACAATGATGACGCAGTTGAACATGATGTTGCAGCAGATGATGATTATGTCTATGATGATGTGCCACTGCTCCAAAATTTTCAAACCAATCCACCGAGACATCGTCACAACACTGGATTACCACCACGTCCACCTGCCGCACCCCAAAACAGAGCTCAGCGTCCACTTGCTGCACCAAAAAACAGAGCTCCAACCAGACCTGCTGCATCAACTTCGACACTGCGACCACCAACGGTGCCTCGGTCAAAAGTAAACAGTAGGTACAAATCCTCCTCACTGTTACCGCCGCGAGATCCTCAACTACACACATCTGCTATAACCCCGCCATGTCCAATACAACCCGGCGAGCTGCAAACACCATCAGGCGAACGACTCTACACACATGTAAGTTTATGGTCCAAAAAAAATAGTTGCAGTCCATTCAGATAACATTGCAGTGCACACTGATATTTCTTGTGAGGTTTGGCTAGGAACATTGCAAATGCTTTATTAAACTCGTATGCACTCCTCATATTTAAAAAACAGAACAGAACAAATTATCTCATAGAGCATTGCAATTAATGCAGGATAAAAACATGCCGCTGAACCTCGTACCTGCTGCTAGAATGAAGTTCACCATGTACGACAAGGCATGGGACTTTTACAACAATTATGCAAGATGTGCAGGGTTTGGTATACGCAAGAGGGCAAAACACAGGACAAATGCCTACATTGTCTGCTCAAGAGAAGGGGTGCACAAGCAGGCTGTGTCAGATTATCACCGGGTACGTCAGAAGACATCAAAAAGGATTGGCTGCAATGCAAAGATTAGAGTCAAAAAAAGGAAGGATGGCAAATTTGTGATAGAAATGGTTCAACTCAACCACAATCACAAGATGCTGGAAAGCCCCGGGATGCTTTTGCACATGCGATCGCACAAAAAAGACGATCCTTTGATAGACCAGTTAGTGAAAGACATGCAACTGGACAACCACACACATGCTCAGATGATGTCGACGCTGTCGCGTATGTCCGGTGGTCTGCAGTACATGGGACATACTAGCCGCGACTGGGTAAACAAGTAAGCACGTAACAGAGAATATCTCTTGAGCATTCTGTCTGTAATTATTCTCTATTTGATGAGATAAGTTTGCATTGTCTCTGAAAATGCAGGAAACAGAAGTTTGCCAGAGAAGAGTCTGAAGATGATGTCAAGAAACTTCTAGATTTTTTCAAGAAAATGCAAAAGATAAACCCAGAGTTCTTCTATGATTATGACGTTGATGCAGATAACCGTGTAAGAAATGTCTTTTGGGCGAACGCAAGTTGCAGAGGATCGTATGAAGATTTTGGAGACTGCGTTACATTTGACACGACGTATAAAACTAACAAATTCCACATGCCGCTGGGAGTGTTTGTGGGGGTGAACCATCATCTACAGAGCACCATATTTGCTATTGCACTCATGCGAGATGAAGCAATACCATCACTTGAGTGGGTTTTCAAAACCTTTCTGAGGTGTATGAACAACAAGCTGCCAATCTGCACGCTCACGGGTACAAAAAATAAAAAACACCTGCATACTTACGTTTTGTTTTGTGCACTTATATTTCTTCCATCTATCTTGCACACACGCAAACAACTTAATAAAAAAACACTGTTTGTCTCTTCTTAGACCAGTGTTCTTCGATGAAGGCAGCATTAAAAACTATCCTCCCACAAACTCTGCATAAGCTATGTCGGTGGCATATCATGAAGAAGTACAAGGACCACCTCGCCTTGCTGTATAAGGCGCACGAGAAGCTTAAGGACGAACTCAATGCAGTGCTGAACCACCCACTAATGCCGTCAGAATTTGAACGAGCATGGAAGAACCTCATTCAGAGGTACAACTTGCAAGATGACGAAGTGATGAATTCGCTGTAGGATGACAGGCACGAGTGGATCTCAGCTTACTACAAGGAAATTTTCTGTGCTTGGATGACTTCCACACAGAGAAGCGAGAGCATGAACCGCATACTGAAGAAAATTTTTGTCAGGGAGAAGCATGATCTCCATCTGTTTGCTTAGCAGGTGGACAAGTGCATTCAGACCAGGAAGGCTGTCGAGCACGCAGAGACAGTAGCAAATGAGGTAAACAAAATGTCAATCAAAAACTGCTAAAAAAATATGACTACGAAAACAAACAATTTTTTCATTTATCTGGATCATAACAGTGCATTTGTGATCATGCAGTCAGAGGTAAAAACAACAACAAAGTTTGGCTTCGAAGTTCAGCTATCAAAAGTGTATACAAGGGCAGTGTTTGCAGATTTCAAAGAAACACTCTACCGTAGCACTACATTCAGAGCAGAACGGTGCCCTGAGAACCTGACAAAGTATCTCGTACACCACTACAACAGATCGGATGCATTTGACTGGGCAAGGCATAATTTCCAAGTGGTCGCCGATGAAGAGAAAGGTGTCTATGAATGTGAGTGCAAACTCTGGACACACACAGGTGAGACTCCAAGAAAAAAAAATTCTAGATTCTCATAGTCATGCACGAAAGCTCACTTACTGAACTTTAAAAGTACACATGCATGAGTAATTCACAAAACCAAATGAAGTTCACTTCTTTAAAAAATGAACAAATAACAAAAAAAATATGTGTACTAATTTCATCCAGTTCACTTACAGAACAAAAAAATCATGTGTTTGTCTGCAGGCCTCTTTTGCGTCCATGTCTTATGCATGCTTTCTCATTTGAGAGTACTCAACATTCCTGAGGTGTACATCATGAAAAGATACACCCGTAACGCAAGATCAGATGCAACGTTTGACAGAAGAGACTACGAAAAAACAGCACCAGATGGAACCTCGCTTTTTTGCCGTAGAAAATTGCTGACAGAAACAACAATGGACCTTGCAAACAGAGTGACAAGGTCCGATGCTGGGTGCCACAGAGCATTGTCTCCTATGAGGACACTGATAGAGGAAGTTGACGTGCTCAACGAAGAAGAGGAAGAAGCAAAACTAAAGCAAGCAGAGAAATACCAACATGACAATAAAGCCGAGCAAGTAGAAAATACTGAACACATTGGAACTCGTGCTATCAAAAAAGAAACAATTCTTCCACCTTCTGTTTCAAACACAAGAGGAAGAAAGAAAGGGGGAGACGCAACCCAGAAAAAGGTGGCATGCAAGGAGAAAAATGATGACAAAAACAGTAAGCCACAGCCTGAGCTAGACAGTGATGGTCACCCACTGGGAGTAAGAATGTGCAGAACATGTAATGAAATCAGCGGCCACAATTCCACGATGTGTACAAAGAGAAATGAACAAGAAAAACGAGGACATGGAGATGCACAACAAAACAGAAATTCCACTCACAACACTAAGAAATGGACGAAACCGAGACATTGTAGCATCTCCAAAAAGAGGAAGAGACATAATTCAAGAACCTGCCTCAAAAGAAAAAGAAAAAGATCAGAAAATGAGGAAGGCGAAGAAGGTGAGATCGAAGAAGAAGATGATGACACAACTAAAGAAGAAATGGCTTATGAAGAAGCAGATGCAGAAGAGGAGGAAGAAGAAGAGAGTGAAGAGGACGAAGAGCGTGAAGAAACTGAAGAAACAGTGGCTTATGAAGAAACAGATGATGAAGAGGAAGAAGAGAGTGAAGAGACTGAAGAGAGTGAAGAGGACGAAGAACATGAAGAAACAATATCAACAAGACCACCACAAGGAAATGCTGCTGTACAGAAAAAACCGAGAACAACACCACTTTCAAAAAACAAGGTAGGAGCAAAGAAGGATGCAGTTCACAGCACTGGAAAATGAAAACCACCATCAACCAGCACGCGGGGATCAAAGAAGGATGCACTTCTCAGCACTAGAAAATGAAAGCAGCCAACAACCAGCACACGGGGAGCAAAGAAGGATTGAGTTCACAGCACTAGAAAACCAAAGCAGCCATCAACCAATGCGCGGGGAGCAAAGAAGGATGCAGTCCACATCGCTGAAAAACCAAAGCAGCCATCAACCAGTAAGCGCGAAACAAAGAAGGATGCAGTTCACAACGCTGAAAAACGAAAGCAGCCATCAACCAGCACGCGAGGGGCTACAAACACAAAGGTGTAGAGACAAGAACTAGCAACACCGCCATGGAAAACAAAAGAAAGTGCGACATTAGACACGCTCCAGTCACCGCGCAGAAGCAGCAGGTTAACGACCAAATAGATGAACAGACAATAAATTAATCGTATGCATAGCAATTTGCTTATCTCTATGACTTATGTATCAGTTTAAATTTTGTGTAAACCATGCAAAGAGAAAATGGTATATAGAGTATACCATATATATATAGCAGTCTTGAGTAAAACATTGACACATTTTGATTCAAAAACCATGTAAAAATTTTGTTAGATCGCTGCAGTCCAACAAGTAGTACATATAAAACGCATTTCAATATGAAGTATGGAACTTGCAAAAATGCAGTACGCTTCGAACTATCATGCAGTACTATAGACTAACTACATGTAGTACACACCATGCAAATTGGGAAAAAATGTGGAAACATGTAGTGCTCAGCTGACATATAAGCAGTTCACATATTGTAACCATGCAAACACAAATTTCCCGTTGAATAATAATTGAAGCGGTTCAGATCACAAAAAGTGCTTATTACAAAACACATCAAAAAGATGAAGTGTTCAACACGCAAAAGTACTTATTACAAATCAACCTCATAACCTTAGCCAATCATGTCAAACGTGATTCTAACAGTACGATCCTCGAGTTCAAAGAAGTTGAGGACAACAACTTGCTCAGACTTTAGGCCACTATCAATGACAAATTCCTTCCACCCTTTGTGCAGACACAGCCGCCCGTCAATGCCTACACTGTACTTGGCTGGTTTAAGGTATCCATTACCAAGAACAACTTGAAGAATTCCTTTCTTCTTGAGCCGCACATACCTAACAGCTCGTTGAGGAATTTTCTATAAAAATAAAACTGTTTGAGAACAAAACTAGCAGTACAATTCTCATGTTGTGAACAGAGATAGATGAAGGGCACAACAGTCCAACAAGTAGTACATATAAAACGTTTCAATATGCAGTATGGAACTTACAAATATGCAGTTCGCTTCGAACTATCATGCAGTACTATAGACTAGCTACATGTAGTATTACACACCATACAAATTGGAAAAAATGTAGAAATATGAAGTGCTCAACTAATATATAAGCAGTTCACATATTCTAACATGTAAACTAAAACATAAGCTACATGCACACGAGTAAAAAAAATAAAAACAAGAAAATAAGAACACATTGCAGTACACTTCAAAAAACAAAGAAAAAAGTGCATTCCTAAAATACAACAAGTTCAGAATACAATGGAATTATACAAAAAAAACACAAAGAAAAAAATCATATCTAACAAAACATACCATCTTGTAGTGAGTCTCCACATCTGTTGACGTAAGCTGATGGACAAAAGGACTCGTGCAGCCAAGGCCACGGCGAAGCAGCGCAGAATAGAATGCAGATACGTTGATCTGGCCCATATCCAATCCTTCTGTGAATATTGTACCATATGCAAGCTGCTCAGCTCACCCAGTTCGGCACAATACCTTCCCACCACGACGAGCACGACGGGCCTGCGAGCAAGCTGAACAATTGCAGTGCGTCGGCACACCACAACCATGGCCGCAGCAGAAGAGATACGCACAGGGGCCTGGAGCCATCGCAACAAAAACCTAGAAAAGCAAAAAAAATAATAGGCTGGAGAAAGAAGAGAACTTGCGGCTAGAGGAGAAAATGAAATGCAAAGGAAGGGTATAAGTTAGCCTTCATTTATATAAGAGGAATGCAAAAAGGTCAAAACTGAAAATTAAAGGGGACTTAATGGAAATTATGTTCCCAAGAATAAAGGACAATCAATAAAGGATTATGTTACCAAAGAAAGAGGAACGGAAAAAGAAGGTGTACTTTGGCTGCAGCAATTCCCACGAACAAAACCACAGATCATTAAAAAATAATACTCTAAAAAATTATAATCCACAGACCATTTTATGTGTGCAGTTCTCCAAATTCGCACCAGGAAGTTCACTATATGTGTGCATGAAGTGCAGTACGTGCTTTTTGGCACAAAGAAGGATGCACGCAGTGCAAAATGTGTACACCTGCAGCACAGAACTATGACGAATGCACTGCGCATAGGGGCACAAAAGTAGTGCACACCCGTACACTAAGAAAAAAGGATACGAAAGAGGAAAAACAATAAATAAAAATGATACCAATGCAGTGCACAAAAATGTAGCGCAGAAAATGTGCAGTACGGTATGCGTGCACATGCAGAATTGAAACTAAATCAATGCAGTGCACGCATGATTTACTAAAAAAAGCAGTGCACGCCCCAACGTTGAAAAAGTAACAAAGGAAAAAAAATTGACCACCCAGATGCTACCGGCCCCAGCCAGTCTCGTAATAGGTCTGCACCCACAGAAGGGGAGTCATTCTGAGTCACAGTGCATGGGGCCAGTTGCACATGGGCCCACATGTCATAGGCCATATAGCTGCGAGCGCCGTGTATAAGCGCCCAGATAAGTATACGGAGGAGTTCGACCAGTATGCCTCGCCAGCGCTTATAAACAGGTCGGGCGTGCCTTCCGCGGGCGAGGTGGGACTAAACATTAGGACGCACACACAGCAAAACGGGAACCAGGCCGTGCTCACAGGCCAACTTGAGCCCAAGTACGTCTCTAAACTAGCCGAACACAGGCCCAACAAGGCCGACTAAGAAAAAACAATAAGTTAAAAAAATGGGCCCCCCACCCCCTCCTTTCCCTACCCCTCCCGTACCAGCGACTGCAGTAAGTACAAGCAAAAATAAGATGCAGTACTGGCTATAAAAAATGCAGTGCATTACGTTACACGATGCAGTGCGGTATGGCAATCTAGTTCCCGATTACCCTACACGAATAAATAAACTCAAAAAACAGTGAAGTACGCACATGTATACACAAGTGCAGTACTGTATTCTAGAAGATGCAGTGCAGGACTATATACGAATGCAGTTCATTATCGCACAGGATGCGTGTATAAAACGTAACAAAATGCCCGTTCGCACAGAAAAGTGGTGGTTAAAAAAATTAATGATCAAAAATAAAACAAACCCACCTTAAAAAAACCCCACGTTCGCATACAACCACCCGATCGGAGCAGTTCCGTCGCCACAAGCACACGATCATAGATGCAAAACCAACCCACGATCCGCACAAACGCATCATCAGCGCGATCGTGCAGTTCATCCAACGAGGCCATCCCAACTCGCGCCCTCCCCTTAAATTCAGACCCCTGCCAAAGGCCTTCTCATCCACAACAACACAAGTATCCATTGCGCTCCCACCAAAATCGCCCCATATCAACGCAAAAGCACCAAGCCCTGCCACCGGCGATGACGTTCACCGACGAGTACAAGGGCGACAACGCCGTGGAGGCGCACGGCAACACCAAGTTGCACGTCATCCACACCAACGACAAGAAGCAGATGGCGATCACCCTCGCGCAGCACGAGCGCCACCTCAGCCTCCAGCGCCACAAGATCGTCGTCATTGATCTTGAGTACGACAACGACCCTGAAGCGACGTAGAAACCCGCCCTCTGCCAGCTCTCCATCGGCAAGAATCACCCGGTGCTGCTCTTCCAAATGAGCGACACTGAAAGGTGCACCGTCTTTGACAACTTCCTCGCCGACCCCAGGTACACCTTTGCAGGCTTCTCCATCAACGGCGAGAAAACCAGGCTGGAGCGCGTCAAACTGGAGGTCGCCAACTTCGTAGACATCTAGAAGGAGTGGAGGGTGCCCGAGGCAACCAAGTCGTTGGACTCCCTCGGAGACGTCTCCGGCGTGCTCATCGACGACTACTACAACAACATGAAGAAGAAGATCACCGACGACGAGCACCAGCGCTGGGTCACCCTGCCTCTGTCCAGGAGGCACATCGAGTATGCGGCAAAGGACGCCTACGCAGCGTATGAGATATGGAACCGCATCACCCTCACCCAAGACGGCCTTTGCCGTGCAAAGCTGGAGAAGGAGGAGCCCCCTAAGAAGCGCGCCAGGAGCAGCTGGGGATGGGGAGAGCCTGACTGGTGAAGAAGAAGATGGTGTCGGCCAGGAGCCAACAATGCCAGCGTTCTTTTAGAATTATCATCAAATTTGCTTTGTGTTCTTTGCTTATGTATTGTTAGTTTGCTTGTGTGCTGAACCTAGTTTGCTTGCCATGCACAATCGCCTGTAACGATGAACTCTGATTATGTTAGTTTGCTTTCTGTTCAACTTAGCTTGCTGGTGATGAAATTGTCGTATAGAATGCAAACAGGACGCATGCAGTGCAAGTTCTGCACGAATGTAGTACAGAATTTGTTGAATGAAGTCTTAACATACCCAACAAAGCAGTGCACGAACATAAATTTGAAAAAAGGAATACATAAGAGCAAAAACACAAATAGAAAAATGCAAAACATGTAAACTAATTCAATACAGTCCGGAAGTACACGAACGTACAGCATAGAACCATAATGAATGAAGTACATGTATGATTCACTAAGTAGTGCACTATAATACATTGGGGAAAAAAGACTATATAATAGAAAAAATACGGGAACAAAAAAATGAGAACTGTACATGCAGTACGAAATTCGTGCACATGCAGTACAGAACCCTGATCAATGCAGTGCACACCCCAACATTGAAAAAAACACATAGGGCAGAAAAATAAAAAGAAAAAAAAGACCACCCAGGTGCTACCGACCCCAGCCAGTCTCGTAATAGGTCTACACCCATAGAAGGCGAGTCGTTCTGAGTCACAGTGCATGGGGCCGGCCACAGATGAGCCCACAGGTCAGAGAAAATTGAGCTGCGAGTGCCGTGTTTAAGCGCCCAAATAAGTAACAAGAGGAGGAGTTCGACACTGAGGCCTCGCCACCGCTTATAAACATGTCGGGTGCGCCTTCCGCAGGTGAGGTGGGACTAAACATTAGACCGCACACAGCGCACCGGGAACCAGCCGTGCTCACAGGCTGACTTGGGCCCAATTGCGTCTTCACTACCCGAACACAGGGCCAACAAAGCCCACTAAGAAAAAACAATATGTTCAAAAATAAAACATCAAAAAGAAAAATGACAAATTTTTTTTTGAATGAATAACAACAAACAAAATAAAATGTGCGTAGGCACTGTAAGAATATTAATAAATAAAACGCAGGAAGCCCGATGTCAACGTACATATGCAGTCAGCGACGTACAACAATGCAGTTCTCCATGTGGAAGCACAAAGTATTATTTTTTTCTGAATTGCAGTTATCTTCACTTGCAATGCAGTATGGCTGAAATAAGAATGCAGCTCTGTTACTTAACCAAAGCACTCCGACACCCCCTAGCCACACTGCCCTCCATCCACACAAACGCTGTATTACCACAAAAATCAAGAGAAGAAAAGAAAGAACATCATCAAGAGAAGAAAAAAAGTACATCTGTGTGAATCATACTGCAGTACACTACGTGGACCTGAGCAGTTCTTTTCTGATAGTAAAGAAGTGCACTGACTTGGACAATTGACCGAAAACACAATCATCACATTTTCTGACAGTTGCGTCAATACATTGATCTAATCACGAAAAAAGAGGCGACGACGTTCCGGATTTCCAATGCACTAACAGGAGCCTCCTCACAGCAGAACATGTTGGCAGTTGCCACGTAACTTAAAATAGAGCCCCACCACGCTACCGCCCTGCTCCACCTCTCCCACGTCCTGTCAAGGAGAGCAAAGGAGAGCAGAGGAGAAAACACAACTGCTTCGTCCCCCCAAAAAACCCCATTGCATCTTCTTCTCCGCTCTTCCTTTCACTAACCCCTCTCTCTATAGCAAACACCAGAGTGCAGAGGAGAATCATGGCGGATGCACCTCTGTACAAGCAGCACCGCAAATACACCAGGGAGCTCCACGATGTCCACCTCCACGACAATCACAAGCTCCACGTCCATTGCACAAGCAAGGGCAAAGACGTGGACAAGATGCTGTCCACATTCAGGAGGAAGCTTGGCGGAATGCCCGTCAAACTAGTCGGCATTGATGTCGAGTACACACACTATGAGAAGCCACAGCGTGCAGCGGTGCTACAGCTATGCGTAGAAAAAGAATGCCTTGTCTACCACATATCTGCAGCTAAAGACAGGTAAGAATAACTGTTGCTTGTCAATATTGATTTTAAATTTTCTTCACTGCAATTTCCATAATATTTAACCTTTGGTTCTCATTCTTGAAAAAGCATGTCATATGAATTTATTGATAGTTTTGATCTGGCTCCATGTATGTCACTCATGTGTTCAATTCTTGAATTATATTATCTAGCAATACACGTAGTTTAATTATATTTTCTTCACTGCAACATTACCATACAAAACATGTATGAAATTAGGTTCAAGAATACAAGCATACACAAAACATGCATTGTTTATGCAATCTATTATCAGATTTACTAGTTATGTTGAACAAAGTATTAGCAACTGCTCAATGCAACAGATTCAGATATTCATATTGCAGTTCAGTTTCAGAAAAACACAAAAAAACATTGCTAGTTCTAAAGAAATAAACTATATTCACTCTATACAAATATATTGCAGGCCAATGGAACTAGACAAATTCCTGATGAATGATGAGTACACCTTCGTCGGATTCGCTATTGAAGGAGACAAAAGAAAGCTAAAGGTATCTGGTTTGGAGATCAACTCCGACAACTACATTGATATTCAGGTGGAATGGAGAGACCCATACAATAAAAAGAAGTTTGACTCTTTGGCTGATGTTGCTGGCAGGATGATAGACATTCACTACCATGACATGAAGAAAAAAATTAACCGCAAGGAGGACCATACTCTGTGGGGATTTTGCCCGCTGCCAGAAAAGCTTATCAAGTATGCAGCAATAGATGCATTCGCAACATATGAGTCATGGAGAATCATCTACGATGTCATAATGGGACTGGACAGGGCAAAAAGAGACAAAGAAGAAAAGAAGAAGAAGAACAAGACTGTAATCCAATACAACAACTAGAAAAAATTAGGGCTGTGTTTAGTTTCACTTTACTTTAGGTGTTGTGTTGTTGTTTGTTTCATGTATGCAAGATTTTGATAATGTCCGTTGCTTCATATCGAACATTTCTTTTATAAAAACAATGTCGGTTTGCTTGTGATCAATTGCTTTCGCAGAAATTAGTTTGCATTAGAACAAGTATCTACACAACTTTGAAAAATTTAATGAGTGATACCAAAACATACTATGCACATACAAAACATATTCAAAACCAACATTAAACAAAAAAAATTGGTAATCTGACTACAAACTCGTACATAAAAAAGAAAAAGATTAATGCAGTTCACAATCGTAAAAAAAGGAGTACACATGTCTCAACATGCAGTCCACAAAAAATAGTAATTATATAAAAATAAAAATTAATATTGATATATCTAAAAAAATATAATTCATATAGCTTTCTAAACAAACGTGAATACAGTTCACAAAACGAACATAAGGCAGTTCAAAAAGTGTATGCATGAAGTGCAGTACATGCATAAATGAAGAACGACAAGGGCCCCAACACACACACTTGCTAGACGAAGTGCAGTACTCAACGTTGGTGCAAGCAGTACAAATGACAAGGGCCCCAACACATAAATGAAGAACGATAAGGGCCCCATCAAAGGGGACGCGCGCAAAACCCCCCGGAGCAACACCCCTAAGATAGACAGGGGGCGACGGGGTATGACGGACTCGCCTACGCATGCGGCGCCGCGGCAAGCCGTGTCGCCGCCTGCTCCGGCTCGTTCCAGGCTCGGCCTCGCAGAGGGATGTCGAGGGGGGTCACGACCCCCCCTCCCCACCCCCTGCTCGGCCTCGCGCTAACGCATGCAGTGCGCTTGGTTGACATGCGCAGTGCGGACATTCTATTTTTCCATCAAAGGGGACGCGCGCAAAACCCCCGGAGCCACACCCCTAAGATAGACAGGGGGCGACAGTGTATGACGGACTCGCCTACGCATGCGGCGCCGCGGCAAGCCGCATCGCCGCCTGCTCCGGCTTGTTCCAGGCTCGGCCTCGCAGGGGGATGTGGAGGGGGGGTCATGACCCCCCTGCCCACCCCCTGCTCGGCATCGCGCTAACGCATGCAGTGCGTTTGGTTGACAGGCGCAGTGCGGACATTCTGTTTTTACATCAAAGGGGACGCGCGCAAAACCCCCGGAGCCACACCCCTAAGATAGACAGGGGGCGACGGGGTATGACGGACTCGCCTACGCATGCGTCGCCGCGGCAAGCCGCGTCGCCGCCTGCCCCGGCTCGTTCCAGACTCGGCCTCGCAGGGGGATGTGGGGAGGGGGGGTCGTGACCCCCCCTCCCCACCCCCTGCTCGGCCTCGCGCTGCGCTTGGTTGACAGGCGTAGTGCGGACATTCTGTTTTTCCATCAAAGGGGACGCGCGCAAAACCCCCGGAGCCACACCCCTAAGATAGATAGGGGCGACGGGGTATGAAGGACTCGCCTACGCATGCGGCGCCGTGGCAAGCCACGTCACCGCCTGCTCCGGCTCGTTCCAGGCTCGGCCTCGCAGGGGGATGTGGAGGGGGGTCACGACCCCCCCTCCGCACCCCCTGCTCGGACTCGCGCTAATGCACGCAGTGCGCTTGGTTGACAGGCGCAGTGCGAACATTCTGTTTTTCCATCAAAGGGGACGCGCGCAAAACCCCAGAGCCACACCCCTAAGATAGACAGGGGAGACGGGGTATGACGGACTCGCCTACGCATGCGGCGCCGCAGCAAGCCACGTTGCCGCCTGCTCCGGCTCGTTCCAGGCTCGGCCTCGCAGGGGGATGTGGAGGGGGGTCACGACCCCCCCTCCCCACCCCCTGCTCGTCCTCGCGCTAATGCATGCAGTGCGGTTGGTTGACAGGCGCAGTGCGGACATTCTGTTTTTCCATCAAAGGGGACGCGCGCAAAACCCCCGGAGCCACACCCCTAAGATAGACAGGGGGCGATGGGGTATGACGGACTCTCCTACGCATGCGGCGCCGTGGCAAGCCGCGTTGCCGCCTGCTCCGGCTCGTTCCAGGCTCGGCCTCACAGGGGGATGTGTAGGGGGGTCACGACCCCCCCTCCCCACCCCCTGCTCGGCCTCGCGCTAACGCACACAGTGCGTACAAGAACAATACAAAAATATATAGACAACTAAAAAATGGGGGGGGGCACCCCCCCATGTACCTTAATGTACAAACAATAAAAAAATCAACTACAAAATGCAACTATAGGCAAAAAGCAATGTGTTTTTTGTTTTGGCAAAAAAAGCAGTTCGATATCATAAAGCAATGCAGCTTCGGCATGCACACACGTGTAGCACTTTGCTTGAATGACAAAAAAATGCAGTTCTCTTATATTGGACGAAGAAGTTCGGCATCAAATGCGATACAGTTTATCAAACACATATCATACATATAAGCGTGACAAAATGCCAATTCGCATAGACCGTGGTCGTTAACAAAAAATAAAGTTATACACTTATATATATTGTATGAGTTATTGATTTAAAATACACATACATATACAAATTCATCCACATGCACTGCTGCATAAAAGAACAAGAAGAAACACAACGACAGAAAAAAAAAGTCTTTTTCATACATTATCTACCTTAGTCAGCACACACAAACACAACATCAGACCCTAGCTATTGTCCACGCACAACCTTTTGCACCCAGTAGAAAACAGTGCCCCAAATGACTGTTACTGTGTCTGCGACTGCGTATGCAATTGCGACAGTGAAGTGAGCCCGAGGTCCACAATCAGTTCACGTAACTCAAGCGGCATGTCATCATAACACAACATGTTCGAAGGATTGAACAGCAGCTAGAACATGTACTCCGCCTTCCAATCTTCAGCAGCAGGCTGAAAAAAGAAAACAAATGCAGACAAGTGATTAAAAAAAAGGTTGTCATAAAGAACAAAAAAGTGAAAAGAAAACAGAGAAGCTGTTACGTCGGATTTCAAAATTTTCTCAACTAGACGTTGGCCGTCATACAACTGCGTCATCCTCAGAACATAGATTCCGCACTCATTTGCTCCCTGCTCTGGCACTACCGGGTAAGATGGCTTCTCTGCCAATTTAACCCAGTCAGTGTGGTTCCTCGATTTATATATTTTTTCACCATAAATCGCCTTCAGCAGCTGAGTCATCCTCCTCATCTGGCAAAAAAAAAGAAGCACAAGGTAAGAATAACACACATCACGGATGAAAGTTGATATTCAAATGAACCAAAAAAAAAGTTGTTCTCAAACGTCTAAACAATCCCTCTTTTAAGTGCACGTGAGAAAAATGCAGTTCTGTCGCGCATATGTTGAAGTTCACTACATACGCAATTGCAGTTTATAAAAAAATACAGTAGGAGAAATACAAAAAAAGCTTTACGCTTGGCAAAGAAAAAATAACATACCACTTCAGTGCAATCTGCGTGGTAGTCAGTCCTGCGCCACCTTGTCGTGACATCAGGATGGCCAGTGTACTTCCTACTGTCATGGATATCAAGGGTCTGGCGATGCTGGTTCATCGTGTATAAGGAATAATGACCATCCTTGAATCGCGGCATCATAATCTGTTCGCATAAAAAAATGAAATGGAAAGTTCTTTCGACACGTACCACCAGGACCACTGTTCCAAAAATAACTACAAAAAGAAATGCAACAAACCAGGAAAAATAAATGACAAAAAACAATGAACTTACCAGTTTTGCATCCAATAGGTTTGCGCCGTCACTCACAAAAAATTTGAACTAGTTAACTGCATCTTCTAAAATAAACGAGCTATGCACAACTGGCAACACAGGATTTCCGTCATTATCTCTCACCACAGAGGTTTCCATTTGAAGAACATACTGCACACAAAAAAGAACAAAAAAAGGACATGAAAAAAAAAGAATAAACAATGCAAGGAGGCACATACATGAAAAAGCCAGTGCAGTAGGAAAGAATGATAGCAAACGTTTACCGTGATAAATAAAGGTGAAAGTAGCACACGTTCACCGGATTGATAAGCTAAATCCAATTCAGGGTCTTGCTTCCAGTACTTGATGACAAAATCCATGATATACGAATCCATTAAAGCTCCTTTGCCAAATGTATCATAGATATAGTCGATATTGTAAGTATCGACATCACCAAAAGGACCATGCACCATAAAGAACGCGTTCCTGCAGTAAACATACACAGATGGGATCAATAAAATTAGAATTAAAATCAAAACACACAGAAAGCATGAAAGGGCACACACATCACATAAAACTTCCTCGCGGTATTTGGTTACAAAATCTTTGCTGAGAACAAGATCCTTTATTTTAATCGCCTCATCCATATATCTGAACCTCGGAGGCTTCAATTTCTCTATAGAGCATCTCAACTTAAAAGCCCTCTCACCTGCCCTCTTGTTCGAAAATACTTCAACCTCATCCAAAGGAGGATGATTAATTGCTGCACTCCTAGTCCTAGTGACACGTGCACACGGTGTAACAAAATCATCATCATCAACATCATATACATCGTGTGGAGAGCTAGGTCGAGAGACACTTCCACCATCAGGTCCAGACGCCACATTTGTGTTCAAACCAGAATTATCTGGAGAGATTTCAATGACACAATCCTCCATAACCACATCAGAACCCTGGGACTCAAACAGTGACGTACAGCCTTCATGAAGCCCCCAATCAAAACCTAAAAATGTGCAGAAAAAACATGGAAGCACTTAGTACAAAACACAAAAACCAAAAAACATGTATAGAGAAAAAATAGAAATGCAGCCCACTCTTGTATACATTAATGCAGCCCACATCTCTACAGCAAAGCAGTCCACATATAAATAACAATGCAGCCCACTTATCTACATCAATGCAGCCCACACTTCTCTACATCAATGCAGCCCACATAAAAATAACAATGTAGCCCACTTCTCTACATCAATGCAGCCCACACTTGTATACAGCAATGCAGCCCACATATAAAGAACAATGCATCCCACTTCTCTACAACAATGCAGCACACTTCTCTACATCAATGCAGCCCACACTTGTATACAGCAATGCAGCCCACATATAAAGAACAATGCAGCACACTTCTATACATCAATGCAGCACACACTTGTATACAGCAATGCAGCCCACATATAAAGAACAATGCAGCCCACTTCTCTACAGCAATGCAGCCCGCACTTGTATACAGCAATGCAGCCCACATATAAAAAACAATGCAACCCACTTGCCCATAAAGAAGCGGAACCAAGCAGTAGTCAAAAATAAAATAAAGCGAGGATAAAGAAGTTCAATAAAACAACCTTTATCTGCAAAAATTAGAAGTGATGTTAAATCAAGGCAACACTTCTTCGATGTTAGCCAGCTATAGAGCATGGCCTTTCTGATGTACCCAATGTGCTCCACCCCAAACTTAGCAACTCGAACACCATCCCATGTCTACAAGAATTGAAACATATAGAATCCACAATCATGCCTGCAATAAAAAGAATAAAAAACATCAGTTTCACAAAAATGAAGTGAAAAAAAAACTTGAATGGTATGACACAGAAGGGCTGTAAAGAACGCACCCATTTGGCTGCAATGGGACAATGATATGTTTCAACACAAATCCATCAAGTGTGGGAGGATTTAGCGGCTCATCAGAACTCAAGCTACCTTCTTTCCATGCACGCTTGATATTTTTAACCATCCTCCTAAAAACCCTGACCGCATCAGGGATGCCAGGTTTGTTGAGCGAGTCAAGAAATTCAAACCGTCTTTCTTTCACATTTAACGCAACTACACAATAATGACCAACACCATCCCTCGTATCTGGCGGATCAAAAGTTGCAAAAAGGACCTGTTGGAAGCATGAAAAAATAAATAAAATTATTATAAGAAGAAAAAATAGAACGCAATAAAAACAAAACAGGCAAAATACACATAAAAACGTCTCACACCATATCCTTTTTATCAACACGCTCCTCGGCTTTTGAAGAGAACATCATTTTAACACTCCTGCCTACAGTACCACCATTCCAAATATTTGTCTGCCAAAACAAAACCAAAAATCAAATAAGCAAAAACAAGTCGTCGCATGAAATCAGAAAAGAAAATCAAAAAAAATAAAACAAAAATTTCTGCATTCTTACACAAATATGGTACGGGACAACCATTGTCGGAGATCCCTTAAACTTATCTACCAGCAAAGAAACCCCAACATCTGCAAGCCTTGTAGTGAGCATCCCTTTATCCCAAAAGGATTGACCAACTTCGCCAATGCTAATATCACCCATCTCAGTTTTAAAAGCAATCATGTCCCTGAATTTTTCATGAAAAACTCAAACATAAGATACTAAAATAAAATAACAACAAATAAAAAGGGGTAAATACAAAAATTAGATAATACATATGAACAAAACAATTTCTAAAAAACCATACTTCTTCTTCTTGTCCTTCCGAGCCCTTGTAACAGCAGCGTACAACTCATTGTATCTTTTCAGAAGAGCTGGATCAATGCTCGACGGTGTCACAACAGGAAGTTCATCATCTGTAATAAAAAATATGAAGTTCACTTATCCAAAGAATGAAGTTTAAATATTAAGATAAGGGAATTCTGCTAGCTATTTTGAAAATCATAGACAAAAGATCAAAGTTTCACTTATCATTAAACATCTAATACAGATACCATAGTAATTAAACAACATGAATGAGAAAAACATCAAACTGCATTGTTAAAAAAAATCTCTTGCCTTCAGTGTCAGAGTCTTCAGGCTGCTGTTCTTCAGAACTGAGCAAAATATTTTCTTGCATAGGTTGCGACGAATCCACCACAACCTCACTGGACTTTCCTTTTGCAGCAACATCAGCATTCTCTCGATTTACAACAGTCTGGTCAACAGCAGCTTCCTTAGATACTTCAACTACATGAGGCTCCACTATCGATACTTCCGGAACATCATTGGATACCAGAGAGAAAGGGGAAGCAACAACACTAGCAGCAGGGGCAACATTCTCCAGTGGCTTTTCAATGCCAACATCGGAATCTTCATGCCGACTAGTGGAAACAACATCATGGGATCCTTGAGCTATAGAAGGATCTGCACACTCAACGGCAACCGATACAGAAGGATCAACACTGCCACGACCATCAACAGCACAACTGCCCTGATTCAGATCAACATGGACTTCCATGTTTTGTTCTCCAACCTGTGGAAAGTTTAAAAAACACACAGTAACACAAAAATAAGCATGGGGATAACTAACACAACAACACACAGCACACTTATGTCAAAAGACTGCTGGCAACATACACATAACAACTACAGTCCACATATGCAAAACAACACCAACACACATGTGTCAAACACAACTACAACTGCAACCCACATATGCATAAAAAAAGAACTGCAGTTCGCTTTGACAAATGCTGCAGTTCAGTTATGTTAAATACTGAAGCTCACGTACGTAAATAAGTATGGATCACGCATGCCAAAAGAACTGCAGTTCAGTTCTGTCAAACCTTGAAGATCACACATGTAAAACTATTGCAGCTAACATACGCAAACGAAAATGCATATGGATGAACATAACAGCGTACATCAAGTTTATAACAGACAACAAAAAATTAGATTACAACCCACTAACAGAACAAGTAATACAACTATACCTTATCAGCTACAACATCCAGAGGGGACGCTGCATCAGCCAAGACCTCATCCTTCCCAGAGCCATCATAGGTCTCTTTGTGCACATCACGAGCAGCAACACCAGTCTACGGGCATAGAACAAACCAAAAACGAGAAATAAGATGGTACCTACCGAAAAATAAAAAAAATCCAACTATGCACAAGCAGTACACACTTCACAACAGAGAAGTACACAAAAAAAATATGGGAACCAAACAAATGCAAGTTCAAAGAAAAAGGGAAGCATGGCAGAACAGACATGGTAGGAGTATTTATACCTGACCAACTCCATCGTCTCTAGTTCCATCGACACCAGAAGATTCCACTCCAGCCTATAAAAAAATAGTGAGGAGCAGTCAACATAATACACAAAAAAAGAGGTTCAAAGACACAAAAAACCTAGAACATACATTATCAGCGCCAACGCCAGCGTCCTAACGGATCATTTCGTCCACAATATGCCCAACATCCTTCTCATACCGACCGCATTTTTCTTCTTGTGAATGTCTCAATTGAGCATATGAAGAACGAACATTTGTCACTGCAATCTTCAGGCTTTCAATCACACCACAATCAAAATTGTGAGCAGCAACAATATCTTCATCTCGTGGGCCATGGCCAATAGGGAAAAAACCAGCAACTGTCCTCAACCTATCACCAGAGGTTGGAAAATCTTCAGTCAGCTTCAAAACCTTCAGAAGAAGCTCATCAATCTCCTCATGTTTTCTGCCGCCAACAAATGTCTATTTATAAGAGCTTGTATTATCAAACATTTGTCGAGGCATAAAACCACGAGTATGCGGCACCTCATCATCATAGGTAGGAAGCTGACTACAGATAGGCTCATAAAACCTGGCATGAGTGCTAGGCCCCGCATCAGAACTGCCGTGTACAACTGCAACAGGACGGTTGTACACAATATCACCTGACGCCTTCCACTGCAAAAAAAGACAACACGCAAAGAGAAGTACACATGTGAGTACTAAAAAAGTTCACATTTATAATGGCTGCACATTTTTTTAAAACAAAATCTGATATTAAAAAATCAGGTGCACTAACCGGCAGCTTCCCAAATTTGTAACTTTCCAAGTAAATCTTTCCCTTCACAAGCACATCCTCATTGTACAACTTCATCAGGTCCTTGGTCATCAGGTATGACGCGCGTGGCGTCAACGTGTGCATGACTGAAAATTTGCGAAGCTTCAAGCAGTCAAGATACATAATCAGGGGGAGAATGCCACAACCCTCTGCACAATTCTGCTTGCTGCCTTCTGATTGCCACCTAACCACAGCTGCCTGCAAGTCATCAACAACAAGCTGACAAAAGTCCATCTAAGCCATAGCCGCATAATCCATGTTCTCTACCATCGCAGCAACTCTACCCATACGAACTGCAGGCCTTGGGCACAGCAAATTCTGGTAAAGTATCAGGAAGAACACCTTCACGGTAAGGTCAACACTCACATAATCATCTTCCTCCACCAACACCTATACTTTTTGAACGGTCAAAGCCAAGATCATCCTTGAGGGCAGTCAACGATTCATCATGACCGCTGGAAGCAGGCATGGGTGCAGTGTGACGTCCCATAGGTAAATCAAAAATGTGATGAACTGCATCACGATTGATTCGAAGAACCCTGCCGTTCCCAAAGTCCATTAACATGGTGGCAGGGTCAATCACTCCCATCAGATAGCACATAAGAATGCGCGACACATTTTTCTTTACTGTCAGATCAAAGACAACACCAAATCCAGCATCCCTAACACGGCTGCAATGTGCCTCTTTCAACAAAGAAGCAGCCTTGCAAACAGTGGGAAGCGACAAACGCACGGTCTTGTTAAATCGAGAATCATCTCCCTCACCGTCATCTTCAGTTGCATTTCTCTTGCTAGACTTCTTCCTCTGTGTAAAGGGAAATGCAGTCCACATTAGAAGATTAGGCATAAAAAAGAGACATAGAAAATACAGAAAGAATAACAAATGAAGGAAACAAATGCAGTGCACTTCAACAAACCTTTGGAGCAGCGTCCACCTCCTCGCCAGAATCACCACCAACATCTTCGTTGACATCATCATGGGCACGCTTGGGTACACTCTTAGATGAACCACAGTCTTTGCATCTAGAAGGATGAACACCCTTCACATAATCAGCAAGCACAAAGTCGTCGTCATCAGAATTGGGACCTTCAGTGACATGTAGTCATTTGCGCTGAGGATCATCACTTCCACCAGCTTCAGCAGTTCTCTTGCCAAGATTCTTCTTCATTCTAGCAACACGTGGACTCCGCCGAGGTGTACCACCTTCCTCAGCAAAAGTACTCAACGTCTTCTTCACCTTGCCAAATTTACCACCCTTGGCACCATCTGCAGATCTCCTCTGCTTCTCCTTCTCAGCAAACTCTTTTGACTCAATTTCAAACCTCAACTTCTTATTGCTTTGCTTCAACTTATGTTGACGAAGCTGTTCCGGGACCATCCAATCCTGTGTAACTTCCTCCGTACCATCAACAGACTGCGACTGTGTTTCAGACAAGACAGGACGTCTCTGATCAAAGCTCAAAACAACATTACCCTCTGCAAAATAATGGTCAATCAATTGAGTAACCTCCTCAAACCCAGGCACCCCAGTATGGAAAACAGACACTGTGTCAAAATAAAGTTTGACTATGCTCGTTAAAAATTGCACAAAAAGAACAAATGCAGTACAGTTAGACATATAAATGCAGTGCTCCAACCATAAACTCAAAATAAAAAATAATGCATTGTACAAAAAACTTGAATAAAACAACAATGCAGTTCACACATACATACAGTGGAGTTCACATACAAAAATAAATGCAGTGCCGCATATACTAAATTCACGGTTGTTCGCAACAAAAATGTCGAACTAGATAAAACAAAGCATACACAAAAATAAACAAATTAATCACATACCAGAAGGAGGGGTGTCGGTGTCCAAACCGGCGGATCTCGGGTAGGGGGTCCCGAACTGTGCGTCCAGGCGGATGGTAACAGGAGACGAGGGACACGATGTTTTACCCAGGTTCGGGCCCTCTCGATGGAGGTAAAACCCTACGTCCTGCTTTATTAATATTGATGATATGGGTAGTACAAGAGTGGATCTACCACGAGATCGAGGAGGCTAAACCCTAGAAGCTAGCCTATGGTATGATTGTTGTAATGTATGTTGTGTCCTACGGACTAAAGCCCTCCGGTTTATATAGACACCAGAGGAGGCTAGGGTTACACAGAGTCGGTTACAATGGTAGGAGATCTACATATCCGTATCGCCAAGCTTGCCTTCCACGCCAAGGAAAGTCCCATCCGGACACGGGACGGAGTCTTCAATCTTGTATCTTCGTAGTCTTGGAGTCCGGCGAACGATGATAGTCCGGCTGTCCGGACACCCCCTAGTCCAGGACTCCCTCAGTAGCCCCTGAACCAAGCTTCAATGACGATAAGTCCGGCGCGCATAATGTTCGGCATTGCAAGGCGGGTTCCTCCCTTGAATAATCCAGAGAAGATCATGAACACTAGGATAGTGTTCGGCTCTGCAAAATAAATTCCACATTCCACCGTAGAGAGAATAAAATGTACACTAGTTCAATCTGCTGACGTACTATGCGGCGTGACATCACACCGCTACCAAGCCTTTGTTTGAATTGTTTTTTACTATACCACCTCAGCAGGTTTAGCGAAGCGGTTTCCTTGGCACGTCTTGTCGAAGCAGAGATCGTGTTCCCCTTATCCTGGGATTCTCATCAATACGTGCATGGGTAACCCAACAGTTCCCGTCGCCACGCCTCCTCTATCGAAGGTGAATCCCAAACGGTCACGGAGACGGCTCTTGGTATTTTTCCCCTTTATAAGAGGACCAAGGCTCGTTCTTGTTCTTCAATCTCGCATCGAATCTCCTCCTCGCTCCTAGTTCCAACACCCAGAGCCTCTGATTCGAGCGGTTCGGATCCTCAATCATGTCCGGCTCCGACCTCCAGGGCCGGTGGATGCCCTCCTCCGTCACGGAGGAGGACATATTGAAGTTACGTGAGGCCAAGTACCTGGCCTATGAGGTTTTGCACAGGTTGCCTGCCCAAGGGCAGGCCGTGCCCGCCCCCGAGCCCGGCGAATACGTCATCTTCGTATCCCACCTCCGTCGGGGTTTAGGCTTCCCGATGAACCCCTTCGTGAGAGGGCTCATGTTCTACTACGGGCTGGATTTTCATGACTTGGCTCCGGAGTCCATCCTCCATATCTCCGCATTCATTATCGTCTGCGAAGCCTTCCTCCGCGTCACTCCCCACTTTGGCCTGTGGCTGAAGACCTTCAATGTGAAGCCGAAGATGATCGGGGGGCGTCAAGCGGAGTGCGGCGGGGCGGCCATAAGCAAAAAGGCCGATGCCCCGTGGCCCGAGGGTTCCTTCCAAGAGGAACTCGGGCTGTGGCAGCAGGAGTGGTTCTATATCACCGCTCCAAGGGGAAGCAAACAAAAGCCGCCGCCTTCATTCCGCCCGGGACCTCCACGCCAACTGATGTCGTGGGTCAACCAAGGGCTCAATTGGGGGCCGTCCGAAGACGTGCCCTCACTGCAGGGCCGGATTCGAGACCTTCAAGCGAGGGAGATCAATCTGGCCATGGTGATGCAGGTTATGCTAATCAGGCATCTTCTGCCCTGCAAACGCCGTCCTCTCCGTCTATGGGAGTTCAACCCAGAGGGACCTCGGATTCTCCAACACTTCATGGGTGCAACACCCGTGGAGATGTACAAGTTGTTCTTCGGACCGCAGGTGGCGTGTCCGGACTTAGCCGAGGACGCAGGCCTAAGCCGCAATCGCCCGGATACTCAGGTAAATAGCTCAGAGTACGGACATTCTGTTTATCTGCCTTTCTAGAGTTCGCCTCCTGACCCATTACTCTTCACAGGAGTGGGTGGCGCGATCAAGGCTGATAAGGTGTCCGGCCCCCCTCCCAGAGACCGCACTGGAGCCCGTGCTGGTCAGAATGTTGGA
Source organism: Triticum timopheevii (assembly GCA_963921465.1). Classification (NCBI taxonomy): domain Eukaryota; kingdom Viridiplantae; phylum Streptophyta; class Magnoliopsida; order Poales; family Poaceae; genus Triticum; species Triticum timopheevii. The sequence goes on along the minus strand of OY997274.1, from coordinate 441,727,284 downwards.
GGTCGCGCCCACAGAAGGGAGCGAAGGGGAAAACAGAGGAGCTAATATTTCGCCCAAAGGGGCGTCTGAAGAGGGGGGAATCAAGAACCCCTCCTTCCAGGGGGAGAAGAGGACCGCCTCTGAAGATCCGGGGGCCAAAGCCCCTAAACGGGGGAAGAGATCTTCCCCGGGGGGACCGGCGTCCGGGGAGAACCCGGACGCACAATCATCGCCAAAGAATCAGCCCTCCAGCGAGCCATGAGTATGAAAAGGGAATTTCATCAGTAAGAAAATACCTCCATTTATGCTTCTGTGGGTGACCGAAATTTTCATTTTGCAGTTCGGATTTGCAGCCTTCGCAGATGAGTTCGTCTTCGGGGGACCTTCTTCCGGAGATGATGGAGAGCGAAACGCCCCCGTCTACTGCGCCATCAGATAAGGCAGACGAGCCTGAAGTATCGTCACGGAGGGTATCCCCGAGTCCGGAGGGGCCGGAGAGTTCGGCGCCCGCTAGTATCCGGCCGGGAGAACTGAAGAATCTGCTTGAGAGGGCGTCCATCTCAGAAGATCATCGTGCGTTGATGCACATGGTGATTGGAAGGATTTCGTCCGCCGAGAGCGGATTGCGTAACGCCGCTATGAGTTTGCTGGCGGGATTTGAGGTACGCAAAAATGACGCACCTTCTATTTTTGACAGTTTTGCACATAAAAGTGTGCTCTGTATAGATAGTAGCCCCTGAGACTCGGTAGGTTGTCGAAGATGACAGCGTGCCAAGGATCAAAATCTCAAGAAATGAATGTCGCCGTTCCTATGTAGGTGGCGGATAGTCCGAGGGCTAGCCGGACTAGTGGGGTTGCCGAGTTAATGCGGAAACTTGATGCGGCGGATGCAGACATCGCACTTGTCAACCGGCGACTTGACGAGTCGCAAGGTAAATGAGTTCTCCACGGTCGCTTTATAAATGGGGTCAAAGCCCTCCTCTTGATAAATTATATGCTGTTGTACAGACGGTGCTGCTGCCGTGGAGAGCCTTCGGGCCGAACTTGCTCAAGCTAAGGAGCAAGCCCGAAGGAGTGACGCGGCTACCTTGAGGGCGGCCGAGGAGTTGAAAGCCGAAAAGGCTGCTCACTGCCTAAGCAGGGAAGAAGTGGCCGCATTGGCCGTAAAAGTGAATGCTGCCGACCGTAATGAGGCTCTTGAAAAGGAGCGCTTATCGGAGCGGGAAGACCTGAAGAAGGCCACCGCTGAGGCCAAGGATGCCCGCTCTGCAATGCGGGCCATGAGGGAGGAGCTGCGCCAGGCCGGAGATATCGTGGCTGGCAAGCCTTGTCTGCTGCGTCGCCGGTTTATGGATCAAAAGTATGCTCAATTTGATCGGCTGTGGAGTCCGGAGGATCCGTATATGGACTTAGCGGCAAGTGCGGCTGATGCCGTTGAGCACTTCCGGAGCCAGAAGGATCACAAGACAGAAGAGCTATTTTGGTCTCAATTCCATAGTCCGGATCGCTCACTTCTGTTGACCGACCGGTTGGCCGAATGGGCCGAGCTAAACAGGTTGTCCGGACTTGCCATGACTGACATCGTGGCTCATGTCTGGCCAGAGAGGCCCAAAGCGATGAGCTACTTCGGCTTACTGCAGCAATTCCTTGGAGCGGTGCCTCATATCAAAGAGATGAAGCGGTCGGCCTGCATCGAGGGCGCGCGGATGGCACTTGCCCGCGTCAAGGCGCATTGGACAGAGATGGATGCCACCGCTGTTGCCGCCCAGGGCTCGGATGAAGACCGGCTCCCCGCCGAGCACTATTTGGGGGAAGTTATGCGTGGCGCTCGTGTAATAGAGTCGCAGTGCTCAAAAAATGTCATGTTCAAATGAACGTTTTAGCTTGTAAAACAATGATTATGCTATAACTGCTTTTTATACTTGTGCATCCCAAGTAGTAAAACTTCTCCTATGCGGCCGTTTACGTATACACTTGTATAACCTGAAAGATTGCAGTCTTCGGCTTCAGCCCCCACGCACAAGGTGCGGGGGTGTTCGCAAAAATAGCGTATTTTCACACTTAATCCGACGTCTCGGTCCTGTTAAGGAGGTGGTAGCGTAGCGAACGAGGCAATACGAACTATAATGCTTTATCACTTTCACTTAGCCAGTGGAGCTCGAGGGTGGGGCTACGATATAGCCCCTTGTGGCACCGCACTTCTTCGAATTCGGGGCGCGTGTGTGCCTGACCGGGAAATGGTCCTTCGTCAAAGTGGGGAATTCTAAACATTCCGGTGGTCGATCGAGTGGTTGACCAGTCTCTCACTATATCATGACAGTCAGTTTTCGGCTTTCTCTACTGAGGTGCTCGCCCAGCCGAGCTGGGGCACAATCGCAGTAGTTCTCCAGGTGCCGCATTAGCCGATGATATGGAACATAAGGCAGCAAAACACAGGAGCCGGGCAAACCCAACATTTGACCAAAGACATGATTTGGAGCTGATGCATATAATGCCTAACTCGAGACGCCGAACACTCCCTGAGGTGTTCGGTCTTTATGATAATGGGCAGAACAATGCCCTAAGCCCCTAGTGTCCAAGTACGGGCATGGTCTTCTGACGCGGCTGATGCCAAAACATCAGGCTCCGCTTTGGCTATAGGAAGAAACCAAGGGAGAATAACAACAAGAGACATTTAAAAAAGGTCTACGCAAGGTCTTAATCTGAAAAGAATCCTTGCAACAGGTCCCTACTGCACGTCTGCGCCTGTGTCTCTGTTGCGCCGTTATCCTGGACGGGGATGCACGTTGTTCATCTATAAAAAGAGAGGAACGCTCAGTTTGAAAACGATGTGTGTGAAAAATATATGTGTAAAAGGAGAAATATAAATAAGTAAAGCGGGGTTTGTATGAACCCGCGGTTGTTTGTGCGCGCAGCCCCCTGTGAAGAGGTGTGCGGCTAGGGAGCCCCTAGTCTGCTGAAGCCGGACTCGTCTATCCGAGTCTGGGGTCTTTGAGTGACCCTCGCACTGAAATGATGCCACGCGGACCGGGCATCTTGAGTGTAAGAGATGCGTAATGCGGTATGGCGTTGAAACGGACAAAAGCCTTTCGTCCCAATAGTGCTTGATATCCACTTTTAAATGGGACGATGTGAAAAATTAGTTTTTCACGCCGAAAATTGTTCAGTGATCCGAACACGACTTCTAGTAATATGGAGCCTATGCACTTGGCGTAAGGTCCTGGCGTCACTCCTTTGAAGGAAGTGCGGCTGTGTCGAACTTTTGTAGGGTCTATCCCCATCTGACGGATTGTGTTTGAATACAGCAGGTTTAAGTCGCTGCCTTCGTCCATTAGGACTTTAGTGAATTGTAATCCGTCGATTATGGGATTCAATATCAGAGCAGTCCGTCCCGCGCTTCGAACGCTTCTGGAATAGTCCAGGTGGTCAAAAGTGATTGGTTTTGATATCCAATCTCTATTGTCTGCTGGGTTGGACCGTGCGAGGCTCTTTTTAGGAAGTGCCGCACTATTTTTCCGCATTATCACATGAAGTGAGTTTACTGCTTTGACCTCTTGTGGGAAAGTCTTTTGTTTTCCGGAGCTCTGCTGGTCGGGTTTATCTTCTTCGCTTGATGCGTCGAGCCCCTTGTGTTCGGCGTTTAGTCGGCCGGACTGTTTAAAAACCCAACAATCCCTGTGGGTGTGATTTGCAGGCCTTCCGGGGGTACTGTGGATTTGACATATCCGACCCAAGATCTTGTTTAAGCTGGACAATTCATCGTTGTCATCCTTAAGAGGCTGTGTTTTGTTGTTTGGCCGCGAGCTTTTGAATCCGGCGTTGACTGTCGTGCTCTTTGGGCCTTTCTCTTTATTCCGGTGCTGCTCTTTTCTGTGCCGTGATTTTCCATTTCCATCTCTTATCTCGGATGTACTTGGGTCGCTGGTGCTGCATCTTGCTAGCCTACTATCCTCTCCCGCACAGAAGCGGGTCATGAGGCTTGTTAGTGCGGACATTGTCCTCGGTTTCTCTTGGCCGAGGTGCCTGGCAAGCCATTCATCTCGGACATTGTGTTTGAAAGCTGCTAAGGCTTCAGCGTCCGGACAGTCGACTATTTGGTTCTTTTTGGTGAGAAACCTGTTCCAGAATTTCCGCGCTGACTCTCCGGGCTGTTGAGTTATATGACTTAGATCATCTGCATCCGGAGGGCAGACATAAGTCCCTTGAAAATTTGCTCTAAACGCGTCCTCGAGCTCTTCCCAACTTCCAACAGTGTTTTCTGGGAGGCTTTTAAGCCAATGACAGGCTGGCCCTTTGAGCTTGAGGGGTAGGTATTTTATGGCGTGGAGATCGTCTCCTCTGGCCATGTGTATATGCAGTATATAATCTTCTATCCAGACTTCGGGGTCTGTTGTTCCATCGTAGGCCTGTATGTTTATGGGTTTAAATCCTGCTGGGAACTCATGGTCCAGCACCTTATTGGTGAAACATAGTGGGTGTGCGGCGCCCCTGTATTTGTGTGTGCCGCTATCTTCGGACACTTGACGTGTTGCCTTGCTTCTTGGGGCCTTCTTCTTTGGCCCGTAGATGGACCTGGCTGGGCCATCTGTCCTTCCAAGTTCGTTGGTTGGTTTATGTGTGGCGCCGCTTTCAGAATTTGGCCTATCATCTGGCCGGCTATCCAACCAGGCAGCCTCTTTATTTTTTGACGGTGGAGGCTCTATGGCCTCCTCGTCGAATTCTGGTAGCAGCTTACGCTTCGGGTAGCTCTTTGATTGGTGGCCATTGCCGTATTTATCTGCGGTTTTGAGCACTTTGCTCCATCTCATTCTGAGGGTGTCTTCCGCTGTTTTGAGCTTCCGCTTTTCCTTCTTCAGGCTTCTTGCAGTGTTGACGAGTCTTTTCCGAAGGTTTTTGCTCTCCGGCGGCGTGTCCGGCATGAGGTCGTCCGGACTGTCGTTTTCGCCGGGCCTGGACTGATTATCTGACTCGTCATGTTCGAACGGTTGCTTATCTGCATGTTCGTCGTCCAATTGTGAGCCCTGCTGTATTATGGGCTTATTGGGAGCGTTGTTGTCGTCGAGGCGGGACTTAGGGCGGCGTCTGCGTCGCCGTTTTGGTTGTTTATCGGCGGCGTTATCTTCTATCGCGGCCTGTTGGTCCTCGTCATCGCTCTCCTTTGGGGTATCCACCATGCATATGTCATATGACGAGGTGGTCCTCCCGTGCCTTATAGGCTCTGTTTCTTGTTCGTCTCCGGCATTGTCGTTTATAGTGTCGATGTCGTCGGAGTCGTAGTCTAGCATGTCGGTTAGATCGTCGACAGTGGCTACAAAGTGGGTGGTGGGTGGGCTCTGAATTTCTTCGTCGTCCGCATCCCAACCATCCTGGCCATAGTCCGGCCAGGGCTCTCCTAATAATGAGAGATGCTTTAGTGAATTCAGGATGTCGCCAAAAGGCGAGTATTGGAAGATGCCCGCGGCGGTGAATTCCATAACCGGCGCCCAATCCGAATCGATTGGCAGAGGCGTGGGAGGTTCGGAGTCCGGCAAGGAGTCTGGCGCCTCGGAATCACAAGTTTCGCGAGGGACAAGATTAATGTTCGGCTCCATCGCCGAGGATGTTGAAGCCCCCGGGGCGGCGTCTATCCACCGGCCCTCGATCTGGGCGATCGGCTCCGGACTAAAGGCCGAAGCGGATTCGTGTGCAGCTACCAAGGCACTATTCGGTGGCAGAGCTAGATCATGCTCGAAATCACAGTGCGGCACGCTTGGCTGTGGCTCGAGTCCGTCGAAGATCAAGTCTCCGCGGACATCGGCCGTGAAGTTTAGGCTTCCGAATCTAACCTGACGGCCAGGGGCGTAGCTTTCGATCTGCTCCAGATGGCCAAGTGAATTAGCCCGCAGTGCGAAGCCGCCGAATACGAAGATCTGTCCGGGGAGAAAAGTCTCACCCTGGACAGCGTTGTTGGTTGAAGACGCCATCGAGCCTATCGGTGACGACACAGAGGAACTCTCAATGAAAGCACCAATGTCGGTGTCAAAACCGGCGGATCTCGGGTAGGGGGTCCCGAACTGTGCGTCCTGGCGGATGGTAACAGGAGACGAGGGACACGATGTTTTACCCAGGTTTGGGCCCTCTCGATGGAGGTCAAACCCTACGTCCTGCTTGATTAATATTGATGATATGGGTAGTACAAGAGTGGATCTACCACGAGATCGAGGAGGCTAAACCCTAGAAGCTAGCCTATGGTATGATTGTTGTAATGTATGTTGTGTCCTACGGACTAAAGCCCTCCAGTTTATATAGACACCAGAGGAGGCTAGGGTTACACAGAGTTCGTTACAATGTTAGGAGATCTACATATCCGTATCGCCAAGCTTGCCTTCCACGCCAAGGAAAGTCCCATCCGGACACAGGACGGAGTCTTCAATCTTGTATCTTCGTAGTCTTGGAGTCCGGCGGACGATGATAGTCCGGCTGTCCGGACACCCCCTAGTCCAGGACTCCCTCAAGGGGCCACACTTATAGGAGAAGATTCAATCGGCGAATTCACTTGATGTCCTCCCTGGACACCATGATCCTTACCACCAGGACAAGGAGAGACAATTGGTGTATCATTATGAGCACTGCAATCACCTGCTAGATTCAAAAAAAACAAGAAATAAGAAATTACAAAAACATCACATGACAAAATAATGCAAACGAACGCTGACAACTAACAGAGCATAACCCAATATGCAGGATGAATTAGGAAACTAAATAAACATCAAACAAAATAAACAAAGCCTAAGGAATAAGTACTCCACATACCCTGAACTCCTTCTCCTGGCCTGCTCGGCGAAGACATAGCGTTTCCCTGCAACACGAAGGACGAAGTGACAGACATAAGCAACAAAATCGGCGAAAATCTCACGAAACCCTAGATCCACATTGCTACACACAACTATCGACTTCAAAACAAGGTAAAATCGACTGCCTACGAAAAATTACACAACAAAAAGAGCTACAGCAACTACAAGAATCACAAAAACAAGACGAGGGGACGATCAACACCGAGCCAAGCGGAACATACCGAAGAAAAGTGTGCGGCGACGGCGGCGGGAAGGGGGAAGGGGGGCGGCGACGGGAACAGACAGGAAAGGGCTGTGGGAGCGCAGCGGCAAGGGCTCATGGAGCGGACAGCGACGCAGAATGCAGGAATAAGGACCTCTTGAGAGCGGCGGTTCTCCGGGTGACGGCGGTTGCTGCGCGCGATGGCGGTTTTGCCCGAGGGAGAGATGCCTCGGGAGAAACTGCAAGAGAGGAGAGGGGATTGTTCTCGGTCTCTTTCTCTGATAGCGGAGTGGTGGAATAGCCTGGAAGCGATATGTAGGAGGCCCGCGTGTCGCAAAAAGGGTCACAAAAAACGGGCCGGCCCAAAAACAGCCCGGACAAAATAAGCCATTCTACATCAAAACGCACATATTTCTAAAAAACAACAAAAAAACGCACATGATGCAGTTCTCTGTGAAGAATCATGAAGTTTAAAACAACAAATAAAATACATACAGTTCGTAAAAAAAGTTAAAATCAAAAACAAAACGCATGTTAAGAAAAAACATCCAAAAAAAGTCTACCTTCAAATAAGTGCCACACAAGAAAATGTGCCCCCCCCTGCGCTCTCCCCTTAAACCTCCCGTACAGTGCAGTAAGCACAGGCAAAAAAAATGCAGTATGCACTACTGGAAAATGCAGTGCGTTTCTTTACGGGATGCAGTACGCCATTATGCATTTCTTTACAGGATGAAGAAAAATGAGAACACGGAAAAGTAAACACAGTGCAGAAGTACACGAACGTGTAGTATAGTATCATAACCAATGCAGTACAGTTGTAATTTGCTAAGCAGTGCAGTCCCATACATTCGAAAAAAAATTACAAAAAAAGTAAAAACACGGGAACAAAAATGAGAACTGTACATGCAGTAAGGAACGAAGTTCACATCTAATACATAACCATGATCAATGCAGTGCACCAATGATTTACCAAAAATCAGTGCACTCCACGACATTAAAAAGCATACAAAGAATAAAAATTGATCACCCAAATGATACCGATCCCAGCCACACAGAAATTGACCACGTAAATGCGACTCTGAACTACCCGAACACAGGCCCAACAAAACCGACTAAGAAAAAACAATAAGCTCAAAAAAAAGTGGGCCCCCCTCCCATTTCCCTACCAGTAATGCCAGGGACTGCAATAAGTACCGGCAAAAACAAGATGCAGTATGGGACGGTAGAAGTATGCAGTGCATTCCGTTGCGCAATGCAGATCGCCGAAGCATATAGCAAAGACACGCAAAAAATGATGAAGTACACACATGTATACACTTCTGCAGTTCTGATTTGTACGCGACGCAGTGTGGAAGTGTAAGCAATGTAGTTATGTTGTCACGCAGTATACATCTATAAAACATGACAAAATGCCCGTTCGCATAGAAAAAAGTGGTGGTTAAAAAAAATGTGCTGATCAAAAATAAAACAAACCCACCTTAAAAAAACTCACGTTCGCATAAAACCACCCGATCGAAGCAGTTCCATCGCCACAAGCCCACGATCACAGATGCAAAACCAACCCACGATCCGCACAACCGCATCATCAGCGCGATCATGCAGTTCATTCGACGAGGCCATCCCACCCCGCGCTCTCCCCATAAATTCAGACCCCTGCCAAAGGTCTTCTCATCCACAACAACACAAGTATCCATTGCGCTCACACCAAATCGCCCCATATCAACGCAAAAGCACCAAGCCCTGCCACCGGCGATGACGTTCACCGACGAGTACAAGGGTGACAACGCCGTGGAGGCGCACGGCAACACCAAGTTGCACATCATCCACACCAATGAAAAGAAGCAGATGGCGATCACCCTCGCGCAGTACGAGCGCCACCTCAGCCTCCAGCGCCACAAGATCGTCGGCATTGATCTCGAGTACGACAACGACCCTGAAGCGACGCAGAAACCCGCCCTCTGCCAGCTCTCCATCGGCAAGAATCACCCGGTGCTGCTCTTCCAAATGAGCGACACTGAAAGGTGCATCGTCTTCGACAACTTCCTCGCCGACCCCAGGTACACCTTTGCAGGCTTCTCCATCGACGGCGACAAAACTAGGCTGGAGCGCGTCAAACTGGAGGTCGCCAACTTCGTTGACATCCAGAAGGAGTGGAGGGTGCCCGAGGCAACCAAGCCGTTGGACTCCCTCGGAGACGTCTCCGGCATGCTCATCGACGACTACTACAACAACATGAAGAAGAAGATCACCGACGACGAGCACCAGCGCTGGGCCACCCTGCCTCTGTCCAGGAGGCACATCAGGTACGCGGCAAAGGACGCCTATGTAGCGTACGAGATATGGAACCGCATCACCCTCACCCAGGATGGCCTTCACCGTGCAAAGTTGGAGAAGGAGGAGGCCCCCAAGAAGCGCGCCAGGAGCTGCTGGGGATGGGGAGAGTCTGACTGGTGAAGAAGAAGATGGTGCCGGCCAGGAGCCAACAATGCCAGCGTTCTTTTAGAATTATCATCAAATTTGCTTTGTGTTGTTTGCTTATGTATCGTTAGTTTGCTTGTGTGCTGAACCTACTTTGCTTGCCATGCAAAATCGCTTTGTAATGATGAACTCTGATTACGTTAGTTTTCTTTCTGTTCAACTTAGTTTGCTGGTGATGAAATTGTCGCACAGAATATCTGTGATAATTTGTTTTCTGTTGTCTTCTAATGTATCATTAGATTCGAGTAGTGCAGAAAACGAAAAATGAGTTGCAGTGTGCAAACAGGACGCATGCAGTGCAAGTTGTGTACGAATGCAGTACAGAATCTGTGGAATGAAGTCTTAACATACCCAACAAAGCGGTGCACGAACCTAAATTTGAAAAAAGAATACATAAGAGCAAAACCAGAAAAAGAAAAACACAAACACGTAAATAATCAATGAAGTACAGAAATATATGAACGTGTAGTACAGAACCATAATCAACGCATTACGCGTACAATTTACTAAGCAGTGCACTCCCATACATTGGGAAAAAAGATTACATAATAGCAAAAATACGGAAACAAAAAAATGGCAACTGTACATGCAGTACGCAATGCATACGCATGCAGTATAGAACCTTGATCAATGCAGTGCACGCCCTCGACATTGAAAAAAAAACACCTAAGGCAGAAAAATAAAAAGAAAAAAAATTGACCATCCAGGTGCTTCCGGCCCCAGCCAGTCTCATAATAGGTCTGCACCCATAGAAGACGAGTCGTTCTGAGTCACAGTGCATGGGGCCGGCCACACATGGGCCCACAGGTCAGAGAGCATACAGCTGCGAGCGTCGTGTTTAAGCACCCAAGTAAGTAACAAGAGGAGTTTGACATAGAGGCCTCGCCATCGCTTATAAACATGTCGGGCGCGCCTTCCGCGGGCGAGGTCGGACTAAACATTAGACCGCACACAGCGCACCGGGAACCAGCCGTGCTCACAGGCCGACTTGGGCCCAATTGCGTCTTCACTACCAGAACACAGGGCTAACAAAAAAAAAGAGGCCACTGAAAATAAAAAAAATGCTACATACCATACACAAACACAGGCCCAACCACGCGTTCGTAGTTCGTCGTGATATGACGATGCAGTTCACTATTCTCAAGTAAGCAGTCTTGTTGCTTCTTAAATGCATTCGTGTTCACTGAATCAGACCCAATCCACCACCTAACGCCAACCACACCATTTATTACTTCCATTGCTCGATTGGTTGCATAAAAACTTATCCATTCGTGCTACAGACTAACACAACTCCTCCCCCCGTTCCCCATTTTCCTCAAAACGTAGATCTAGGGTTCATCCCATCCATAGCTCTTCTCTGGAATTCCACTGAACCCGCCATGGACTGTAAGTGCGGGTGCTTGGCAAGGATGGCGCCGGTAGCGGACACATGCGTCTACGCAGAAGGTCTAGAGCTCACCAACACCGAGTGGCGCAGCATGCTCGGCTGCCTGATGATACCCAACAGGGGGTTTCGTGCGCCATTTCTTCATCGCCTCACAACCGCAGATCTACAGGAAAGTTGGGTATGTTTTTCCACTCACAATTTTGGACATAATCTAGACTGCAAATACACATCTGAATATATAGTTCAATCAATTTGTTCAGTAATATCAACAAAAAATACAAAACAGATTTGTATTGTTGTTTAGATCTGTTAGCTATTAAGACTAGATGCTTCCACCTATCTTTCTTCAGTACCACACCATGTATCGACACTAGCTAGATCAGAATCCCAACGCATGAACAAAAAAAGGGGTCAGTAGATAAGCGTTGCAGTTATCTTAACATGCTGGAGAAGTACACTGTTACTGACATTGCAGTGCACACATGTTGCAGTATAATATATATATCCTAGTAAAACTAGGAGTCAATTGCGTATATAAGTTTGTTCATACATTGCAACTACTTTACAAAATACAGTCATATGTATGTAACTATTTAAGTAAACATAACACAAATCATACTAAGTATAAAACAAAAACATTTGTTGTTTACTTATAAATTCTTTTTCCACCCATTACAATATGCAGAAATTGCCATCCACAATAAAATTTCATGCTCCGAGTTCAGGGAAGCTTACTTTGGAGACAGAACACAAGAATGGCTGTGGAGACATGCAAGTTGACTACCACATCGACTCTGAAGACTGCATCAACATAACTACTGGCTGGTAAGATTTTGTCTCCCGGAATGGCTTTGAGGCCGGAGAAGTGGCCATGGTCTTTTTCTACAAAGAAGAAGACTCCATCAAGTTTACAATATTTGCACTCTAGGCTGTCTAATATGAAGCAACCAATATTTCTAATGCTTTTCTTATGTTGTATGCTTTTAAAATTATGTCCATCAGACAATTTGAACGATGCCTATTTAAAGTATGCAACCTCAACTGCGTCATTTTATCATCCTTTTTAGACAAAAGTTGCTGTTGGCAGTAATGCAGTTCTCTCGAACACATAGTGTGGTACTAATAATAACAAAAAGCAGCCCTCTGAATAGTAACAAGGAAATGCAAATGGTAGAAACTTTGCAGTTAACATATGATGTTCAAAAACAATTCTCATAGTATGCAGTTCAAAAAATTTCTTATAATAACTATTCAGCTAACACAAGCGTATCATGGACCATCCATTCTAATAGCAGAATAGAACATTAACAACACTGCTAATGCAGTATAGAAATACATATTATGTAGTCATCTAGAACATAGAATTTAGTTTAAGAAAAGGAGAAATCTCATAAACAGCCATAACCACTGTAATGCAGCTACAACGAAGTACGCTACCAAAGAATTGCAGTGCACTACAACGTATGCCACGACTACAACAAATAAAATTAAAGCAGTAAAACTACAGACATGTGATAGACGGATAGAGGTGTCAATTTCACTCGCACTTCCATAACTCGCCTAAAAATTGTACAGCCACTAAACTATCGAAAAATACACCCGCAAAAATTTACATGGAAGACATTGCAACTTGACGAACAGCATCACCTTTCATTTAAAAAATGCGATTCAAAAAATGACAATTATACCCGCAATAGAATGAATTCAAACCTACAGCAACAGCAATTACAATATTCAAACACGCGTGGACGGGCAAAATCAAAAAAATCAACAAGAACAGAGGAGCGGACGAAGCTCACCCGCCTGCACAATCAAAATAACAAGAATTAAAAGCTAACTCCTAAAAATTAACAAATTATAGAGTGAACGGACCGATTAAAACGAACGCAATCAAATAATTCCTACTAAATAACAACATTCGAGCACACAAAAAATCGCATCTGACGCGAACACGAACGAACAGAGAAAGCTCGTCCGCCAAATCCCTCGATTTGCAAGCACTCTAGTATATTTTCCTGTAAATTAGAAAGAATAAAGCTAAAATGAGATGCAGACACAAACTGAATCATCCCGCCACACCCGATTCCACATAGAAAACGCGGGCGGAACACCGGAAAATTAAGCAGTTCTCCCGTGAAGCATTGCAGTGCCCAACGTAAAGAAGATGCAGTGCACTTGTGTTCAGCGTGCAGTGCGGAAGAGGTGTGCAGAATAGTTATTCTGCTAATATTAGCAGAATAGACCGTCTGTATCTGTTACCCTTTTTGAATTGACGGTTTCAGGTGGCTGTACTGATGTCTTCGAAGCGGTTGAACAGATGCTTTCAATTGTGTTTAACAGATCGTCTTCTTTACTTCAAAAACTTTTTGCAATTTTTTTATCGGAACGGGTCATGTAATATATCGTTGGAAAGCTCTTGACAACCATATTTCAAGTACATTGAACGTTTTTGCAAAATCATTATGGTTTAAGAGCAATTTTGAAAAAACCGTTTTTTTCAAAACTGAAAACGTGAATCGTATTTTGGACTCAATTTTCAAACGGTTTGTCAGAATTGAGCAAATAAGATGGCGTTAGAAAGCTGGTGAAAATCCGCATCTTACACATATATTTTTTTTTTCTAATTCTATATGATTTAAAAGTAATTTGAAAAACGGTGAAATTCTGGGCGAAACGTATTTTTACAATTTTTTGCAAAAGATTTGTCGGATTGACGCAAATGATACGGCGTTGGAAAGCTACGGAAAATGCGCAACTTTTTCGTATTGAAATGTTTTTCTAATTCCTTACAGTTTAAAAACAAAATCGAATACAGTCAAATTTGATTTTGAACGCGATTTTATTAAAAGTTTGTCGAAATGGGGCAAATAATATACCGTTGGATAGCTATCGAAAATGCGAAACTTAGTCGAGTTGAACATTTTCTCATATTTGCAGCCGTTGAAGAGTAATTTGGATTATGGTGAGACCCATCATGGTGTTTTTCCTTCAAAAAAACAGAGTACTCGTACTGATATATTTGTGTATTTGTATTGAGATATTTTTCACAGTAGTTTTGAATGGTTCCAAAAAAAGTACTTGAATGGATGTCTATATGATTTTGTACTGAGCGTGTTTTCACATACTAGACTTCACTTTGTATTTATTTAAAAAGTTTTCAATGTGGCAAGACACATCCTGTTGTTTTCCCGTCTGATAAACAAAGTACTCGTACTGATACATGTGTGTGTTTGTACTGAGCTATTTTTCACAATCCAGAATGTTCAAGGTGTTGATCACTTGAACTTGTAGAAATGTAACTTTTAGGTTTAGCTTAAAATGTGTTTCGACGTGTCATGATCACCGAACTTGCATGGTTTATATACTTGAATTCGCTGAATTTTCTTCTCCAAGAAATGTTTTTGTGTTTTATGATAGTAACCATTGATGCAACAATCCATACCGAATTTGATATGCCCTTTGAACTGATTATAAAATTCATACTGAACTGTTGGACATATGATAACGCATGAAAACAATTACATAATCATCCACGGGTTGTACATGTTGCAAACAATTATCAAATGCTAAGCTACAGTCTGTACACTTATTTTCTAAAATGTATTTAAGAAAGTCACACAATCTTCTATGAAATAGAGGAAAGATTTTTGTTTGTAATACAACATAAATGTTTGCTTAAACATATGTTGCACATCCTCGCAACCGGCAACGAAGCATGCCGTTGTACTGTCAAGGCAAGTACTAATCATCAGTACTAAAAAATTGTACAAGTATATATTGCGACATTCTACTGTTCCATATCAGCAAGATATTGAAGATAAGATTCCAAACGATCGTTAGGAGCATTAGAACTCAAAGATACTAGTCATGGAGCTCCTTCAAATTGGTGGCACTGACGGGGTGTTAGAGGATGGTCGTGAGCCTGCAAATCCAGTGAGGGAACTGAAACCAGCAGTAGCAGAGTACTTTGTCAACCCAGGATTGCGTATACACGTTTGTTGGAATGGAGCAGTGAAGTCTCACTAGCAGTACTTCTCATGTAGTAATACATGGACTTGCTGTTAAATATACATGGACCTGCTATAAAATACACATGGAACTGATCGTTTTCTAACCTGAGAACTGCAGAAAATTAGCAAAAGTGAGCCACCAAATTCTATATAGAAGTGCAGAAATTAAGACATCAAAAGCTTAAACAAAGTAGCTGGAGGTTTTTTAACACATCAGCATTTGAACTTCTAGTTGTTCTTGTCCTCGGAACAAAGTACCTTCATTTTTACCACCGCAAATAAACTCTTAAATACTTATGGCAAGCATATTTGAACTGATGTATCCTTTTTCTAGCTATTGAATTGCTAACCACCACAAATGAACTCTTCACTACTTATGAGTTTTTAAATGCATAATACAACGGGAAATGGGTTTCAATCATATGCTAGAAGATACCCCATGGAAAAACTAGAAATATGAGTGAGATAGGAAGAGTTGTACAAGAGTTGTTTCAACAAGAATCTACTCAACCTACAAAGACTACACCCACCAATCCATGTACCACTCGCTCCCTCATGTCCCCAACTCCATAATATGTACTAGCAGCTAACCTTAATACTGCAGACTTGTTGATCAACATCTGCCCACATTCCACTTATTGAATGAAGCCATGAATGTGTCCCTAAGAATAAAACAGACCAGATGAGAGGACGGCACACGAGATTGAGTTCCGGTTCAGGTGTTTGTAAGTTAGTGAAACATGTGACGAAGAATTGAACTCAAAAAACAAGATTTTTGGATATGGAAGAAGGCGTCAGACATTGGGTGAACCTGCTACCCCTACTCCTGTGGACTGGCGGCTCTGGTGTAGTGGAGCTGATGGAGGCGTGGTTCACGAGCAGCGGCTTGGCGCACCGGGATTTGGCCGCTATAGGGGATCCGCTACCCCTACTCCTGTGGACTGCCGGCTCTGGTGAAGTGGAGCTGATGGAGGCGGGGTTCACGAGCAGCGGCTGGGCGCGCCAGGATTTGGCTCTGTAAATATGAAGTGCAAATCACATTAAAGGTGAACTAAATATCTTCCTAGCAACCTCATCCAATTGCATTACTCATAACATGATCTATAGAGACTTACATCCCAAACAAAATACATGCAGAGATGGGCGACCACCAGCTTGTTTATATCTGAAATTTTAAGAAGCCAATGAACTTCAGCATGACAAGTAGATCAATACATCATGCAACTTACGTAGTTGCTTAACTCTAAACACATGGTCAAAATTTCAGTCACTTAAGAATTATAACAATAAAGCATTACCACACTAATTTACTTGTTTCACTATTAAAAATGGGTTTCAAACACAACTTCTAAGCAGACAGTGCTTACTTTTGCTCTCCCACTTGGAGTGAATAGGCAAAAAGAGAACGCATTACTTGCGCTAACAATCCGGAAATCCAATGAACACAAAAACATTAGAATTATTCCGATACCTCAGGCGAATGCCTCTGCATATGTTGCTTTTTAGATGCGTTGGTTGGACTGATCTCCTTCTCCCATCTAGACGGATAAATTGTAGAACTTGCACGTCGACGTCGCAAAACTCACACTTTGGACGGATCTCCGTCTTCCATCTGGACTGACAGTTGCAGAACTTCCATCAGTCAACTCACGAAACAAGCACGAATACAACGATATCAACGAGAAATCGTGAGGAGGAGGCGTGGTCGCAGCGGTGGATGAACTTGCATGAATACAACATGGAAAAGCTTATGTAATTGGACTTACAACCGGCAAGTAGATGAAATGAACAGAATACAATTATCGGTTGTACTATACACAAATAACATGGAAACACAGACGCAATCGAACTTATGATTGAAGCTACTTTGTAAGTTGTACTGATCAGTACTGTTAATTTGTTGTACCGATGAGCACTAGTGCTGATATAGCTAACACAGAGAAATTTTCATCTAGTGGACTTTAACATTATATTAGAAAAGCGAGCTAAAAAATAAACAACTAGATTATAATAGAAGCATTGGCTTATATTAGAAACATCAGCACACAGACTCACTGCTTTGGCGAAATGGAAAATACGTACTACATCTGCAGAATTTGTAAAAATCTGGTGTTCCTTTTACCTCCTTGTCGCTCTTCTTATCTCAGGAGGAAACTATAAGTGCATCTAGTGCCACCCCTAGTTGGTTTTGGAGTATTGACGACAAAGTTGGTTGAGGGACTGATGCGTTTGTGAGAATTGCAAGATAACGCAGGTAGTGTCCCTCATTGATTCGGTTTACCTACCGGAGATGACCCCTAAAAATGTATGAAGACATTGAAGACAATGGTGGTGTGAGAAGATATTCATATTGAAGACTATGACATGAGAAGACATTGTGCGAAGACTTTGGAGCGCGAAGACTGTGTGGCTTCGCTGTTTCTTTTTCTTCTTTGTTGAGTCATAGGAACCACCGTACTGTTAAGTGGGGTCCAAGTGAACTAAGTCAAAGTGACTGAAGTGATGCTCAACTCAAATCCTATGTCTTCGAGCGAAGACAATGAGAGCAAATCCTATCCAGAGCTGGATGAGTCAGCTTTACTTGTAGCCCAAGTAAAGTTGCCGCGTGTGTTTGAAATCTGACCATTGGAACACGTGTCAGTTCCTTAGTGACCCAGGGTCATTTTGAACAAATCAGGTCGGGTTGCCTAGTGGCTATAAGTAGCCCACCCCCTACACCATAAATTGGTGGCTGCTCAGAGTTTGTACACGGCTTTTGTCGTTTGAGAGCAACCCACCTCGAAGAATTTGAGAGAGAGAAATACTTGCGAGGACAAAGCCCAAACACCCAGAGCCAAAGAGTGTTAGGCATCACTGAAGTCTTTCTGTCTGTGTGACCTGAAGACTTATTACACTTGAGGACTGTGAATCCTCCAGCCGGTTAGGCGTCACGTTCTGAGCATCCAAGAGTCATTGTGGATTGCCGGTGAACGAAGTCTGTGAAGGTTTGGAAGTCTCCCTTGAAGACTTACCAGAGTGATTGGGCAAGGACTGGGTGTCCTTAGCTCAAGGGGAATAAGGTGAAGACACGGTCTTCTGAGTTAAATCTCAGCCTCCCTAACCAGACGTACAGTTGTCACAACAACTGGAACCGGTCCAACAAATCCTGTGTCTTCAACAAGCAACTGGTTCTATCCCTTCCAACCCTACTTAAGTTTGTCTTCGTGAAGTCATTGCCTATCTGTTTATCTGTTTGACTTCATTGCTTGACTACTATTGTTGATTGGCTTCACACTATCTTCCATCTTGATCTTTCTACCTAACTGCTATTAGTCCTGTACTTTCACATCATTACATACTTGACTATGGCTTGTTTAGGGTAGTTTATCTTCCGCTGCATATCAATTAGGTTGTTTCTGTTGTTTGTCTTCGAAACTTCCAAGTTTTGAAGACTTTCACAAAAATCACCTATTCACCCCCCCCCCTCTAGTCGATACTAGCACTTTCAATTGGTATCAGAGCAAGCTACTCCCTTGTTCTGTGTGATTCGGTTTAACCACCTGGAGTTTCAGCTATGTCGACTGCAGGGATAATCAAGGTCTCCGCTGCTTGACCCGTGTTCGACGAAACTGAATATCCCTACTGGAAGAATAAGATGCGCATGCATCTTGAAGCCATTGATGTCAACCTTTGGTATGTCGTCAAGAATGGCGTTCCCAAAACTGGTGAAGGTGTCACCCCCACTGATGTCAAGAAGTTCATTCAACTGGACTCTACTGCAAAGAACATCATCTGTGGTCATCTGACCAAAGGACAGTATGGCCGTGTGAGTGCTCTGGAAATGTCGAAGCTAGTCTGGGACTGGCTATCCAAGGTCAACGATGGCGTTTCAACCCAGAGAGATCAAAGAATCAGTGTTCTTCGCAACCTCTTCAACCGCTTCAAGAGAAATGACAACGAAAATTTCCAACTCACGTTTGATCGCCTCACTGATATCACAAATGAACTTCAAGCTCTTGGCTCAACTGAGATTACCAAGCATGAAATTGTCAAAACACTGCTGAGATCACTTGACAGCTCCTTTGACACCCTTGCTCTTATGATACAAGAACGTCCTGACTTCAAGACACTCGATCCGTCTGATATACTTGAGAGGCTCAACACACATGAGTTCCAGCTATCTGAGAAAAGAGATATCTATGGCCCAAACTATGGCCGAACTCGTGCTTTGAAGGCGAAAGTTGCTTCCTCATCTAAAGAAGAATCTGACTGCAGTTCTGAAGATCCTGAAGACATTGGAAGGGAACTTGCTATGCTTGTGAAGAAGTTCCAGAAATTCACAAAGAAGAAAGGCTTCAGAAAGTCTTCACGATCTAGCTCAAGGAATGATGAAGCTTCCACACATGATCACAAGAAGAGAACTTGCCACAAGTGCAGGAAACCTGGTCACTACATATCTGAGTGTCCACAGTGGGACAATGAGAAGAAGAAGAAGAAAAGCAAGGAATATGATTCCGATGACAAGAAGAAGAAGAAATCCACAAAATCTTCTAAGTCTTCTTCCAAGTCTTCATCATACAAGAAGAGCTCATCTGGCAAGGCTCGTGCTTTTGTTGGCAAGGAAATGGATTCAGAGGAGGAGTCTGCTTCGGAGGAGGCTGAGGTGGTGTCTGGAGAGGAGTCTGACCCTGGCGTTGCAAGTCTGGCTCTAGCCACAGCCTATGTTGCCAAGTCCATCTTCAACACTGAAGACAATGACTTCCACACCAACGCTGAAGCTAATGACGAAGACGATCCTACTCCCACCTACTGCTTCATGGCACGTGGTGCCAAGGTAAAATCACGCGATGCCTACTTTCAAACTTCAAGTGAAGATGACTCTGATTGTGAATCCAAACCCAGCTACAAAACACTTGCTAAAATTGCAACTGAACAACAAAAGGCTATGGAACATACTCAAAAATTGTTAGACAAAAGAGATGACCTGTTGGACGCTAAAATGACACGTTCACAGTCCTTAGTAGATGACATAAAAAATCTTCATGCTAAGTACCAAGAACTTGAGGGTCGTCATGAATCGCTCTCAACTACTTATGAAAGGCTCTCATATGATTATCTTCAAAGGAAACAAGAGCTTGAGAAATTGAGAGTGGCTCATGAAGATCTTCAAAAGGTGAATGAGTCACTTCGCGCCCAACAGATCAGTTCCGCTCAGGAAGGATTTGAACCACCATGTTTAAAATGCATTGAGCGTGATAACGCTACATCTGTTGCTGAATGTTCCACTGCTGCTACTATTTCATTGTCTTCATCTACTGATGTGATCACTAACCCCTCTGCGAAGGATACCACTGCTGTTGCTAATGAAAATGCTATGTTGAAGACATTGCTTGAAACAGGGATGTACAAAAGTTTGAAGGGACATCAGACTCTCTGCGATGTCCTCAAAAAGTAGATTCTGAACCAAAACCCTAGGAAAGAGGGTGTTGGGTTCGAAAGGAAAATGAATGTTGATGGCTCGTACTGGAAGCCTGAGCAGTACCCCAAAACCACATGGGTTGCTGCAAAGGAACCTTCAGTAGATCCATCCACCTTATCTGGCTTTACCTATGCTAATCCTATTGTTATTGATGAATCCTTTGATGCAAACTATAAGCTGTTCAAAAATCAGAATGGTGAAGTGTTTGTCAGGTACATTGGTACTAACTGTAGGAATGGACCACCTATGAAGAAGATCTGGGTACCCAAGCAGTACATTGAGAATCTTCCTGTGAATGTCGTCATGACACCACCAAGGAAGAAGACAAACCCCAGACCAACAGCTTCATGTGGCCCAAAGGCTTCATACAGATACAGGACTCACTTGAGTCACCCTAACGCCAATGTTTTGCAGGGAAATCATGCTCAGACTTATGAATATGAGCGTGTATCTTCGAACCGCTATGTTCATAGGACTAAGAACTTTTCTGCTTATTCATATGAGTATCATTCATCTCCTGCAAGGCTATTTGCTAGGGCTTCAAAGCCAAAATTCTCAGATGCTGCACTTAGACTCATTGCTTCTAAGCCCCCACTGAAGATGTGGGTGGCAAAGAAGAACTAACTCTCTTTTGCAGAAAACGGTCTCCAGCCAGCAATCAATGGCGTCCAATACTATTGCTGGGGACCTAAAACACATTGAGGACGCACGATAGAATGTCATTCTATATGCTTCACATATGAATTTCTTATCAGTCATACTATGTCTTAACCTTGTTATAAGCTGTGACTGTCTCTATATGTGTCAAATGCTTATGCTTCACAACACTCTTGTGAAGCCTATCCTCCTAACTGCACTGTAGGGTACATCACCAAAAGCTTCAGAATGGATTATGGACAGTGGATGCACAAATCATATGACTGGTGATCGAAGTCTTCTCATGGACTCAACCTTACGTCCATCCGACAAGAGTCACATTACGTTTGCTGACACTGGTAAAAGCAAGGTATTGGGTCTAGGTAGAGTTGCAATCTCAAAGGATCAACACATGGATAAAGTGATGCTTGTTGAATCCCTTGGTTTCAACTTAATGTCTATCTCAATGCTTTGTGACTTTAACATGATTGTGATTTGGCAAATATCGTTGCCTTGTACTAATGGAATCTGACAAATCTCTAGTCTTTGAAGGGTATCGAAAAGATGATCTATACATGGTAGATTTCTCAGCAGGTCCATAGCTTGCCGTATGTCTTCTCACAAAAGCTTCAGAATGCTGGCTCTGGCATCGAAGGCTGGGACGTGCTGGCATGAGGAACTTACACTCACTTGTCAAGAAGAAGCATGTCATTGGCATCGAGGATGTCAAGTTCAAGAAGGATCATCTGTGTGGTGCCTGTGAAGCTGGAAAGATGACAAGGGCAAAGCACCCATCGAAGAATATCATGACAACATCTCAACCCTTCGAGCTGTTACACATGGACTTATTTGGACCTACTCACTACTCCACCCTCACAACAACTGCCTGTCTCTATGGCTTTGTCATTGTTGATGACTACTCAAGATACACATGGGTTCATATAATTCTCTACAAGAATGAAGTGCAAGATGTCTTCAGGCGCTTTGCAACTCAAGCAATGAACAATTATGGTGTGAAGATCAAGCACATCAGAAGTGACAATAGCACTGAATTCAAGAACACTAGACTTGATCTGTATCTGGATACAATGGGAATCACTCATGAGTTCTCTGCTCCGTACACACCTCAGCAAAATGGCATTGTTGAGCGCAAAAACAGAACCCTCATTGAGATGGCTCGAACAATGCTAGATGAGTACAAGACACCAAGAAAGTTCTGGCCTGAAGCTATTGATACAGCATGTCAGATCATCAATCGTGTATACATCCATAAGCTTCTGAACAAAACATCATATGAGCTACTTACTGGCAAGAAGCCAAACGTCAGTTACTTTAGAGTATTTGGAGCAAGATGCTGGATCAAGGACCCCCATCACAAGTCAAAATTTGCACCTAAGGCTCACGAAGGCTTCATGCTTGGCTATGGAAAGGATTCGCACTCCTACAAAGTCTTCAACCTTTATCTATACAAAATCGTTGAAACTGTGGATGTGAAATTTGATGAAACCAATGGTTCACAGAGAGAGATCCTGCCAAGTACACTGGATGAAGCTCCCTCAAATGAGGCAATCAAGCTGATGGGAACTGGTGAAATCATGCCCTCTGAAGCACAAACTGAAGAGGAACTTATCATCTCTGCACCAAATCAACCTAAAGACAATACTCAGACCGAAGACAATCCTCCAAATGATGACAATGATCAGCCAGAGCAAAATCTTCGTCCTGTTCATCCTCGTGTTGCAAATGAAGTTCAAATAGAGAAGATAATTGACAGCATCAATGCACCTGGTCCACTCTCTCGATCAAGAGCAACACAGCTAGCAAACTTCTGTGGGCACTTTTCATTTGTGTCAATATCAGAACCCAAGAAAGTTGCTGAAGCTTTTATGGAACCTGAATGGATTCAAGCCATGCAAGAAGAACTTCAATAGTTCAAACTGAATAATGTCTGGGAACTTGTCAAGCGACCGGATCCTCGCAAACATAACATTATTGGAACAAAATGGATATATCGAAACAAGCAAGATGAGCATGGTCAAGTCGTCAGAAACAAAGCGCATCTTGTGGCTCAAGGATACACTCAAGTTGAAGGAATTGACTTCGATGAAACATTTGCTCCTGTTGCTAGGCTTGAAGCTATTCGCATACTGCTAGCCTATGCTAATCATCACAATATCTTGCATATCAAATGGATGTAAAGAGTGCATTTCTCAATGGCAAGATTGAAGAAGAAGTAGATGTCACACAACCACCTGGCTTTGAAGATCCAAAACATCCTGATATGGTGTACAAGCTAAACAAGGCACTGTATGGCCTCAAACAAGCCCCTCGTGCCTAGTATGATACAATCAAAGACTTCCTGAGGAGCAAAGGCTTCAAACCTGGATCTCTTGACCCTACTCTCTTCACGAAGACATATGATGGTGAACTGCTTGTGTGCCAAATATATGTGGATGACATAATCTTCGGATGCACCAACCAGAAGTACAGTGATGAGTTTGGGTACATGATGCCAGAGCAATATCAAATGTCCATGACGGGTGAGCTGAAATTCTTCCTTGGTCTTCAAATTCGTCAGCAAAGGAATGGCATCTTCATATCTCAAGATAAATACCTCAAAGATTGTCTGAAGAAGTTTGGAATGGAAGATTGCAAAGGCTACACGACGCCAATGCCAGCCAAACACCATCTTGGTCCCAACGACAATGGTAAAGAGTTCGATTAAAAGGTATACCGCTCCATGATTGGTTCTTTGCTTTATTTATGTGCATCTAGGCCAGATATTATGCTTAGTGTTTGCATGTGTGCTCGATTCCAAGCGGCACCAAAGGAATCTCATCACTTAGCTGTGAAGCAAATTCTTCGATATTTGGCTTACACCCCAACACTCGGATTATGGTATCCCAAGGGCTCAAAATTTGATTTGTTGGATTCTCGGATGCTGATTATGCTGGTGACAAGGTGGATCGCAAGTCTACATCAGGCACATGCCATTTTCTTGGTCGATCACTTGTCTGTTGGTCTTCGAAGAAGCAGAACTGTGTATCACTCTCAACTGCTGAATCTGAATACATTGCTGCTGGATCCTGTTGTGCTCAGCTTCTATGGATGAAGCAAACTCTCAAGGACTATGGCATCAATCTGAAACATGTACCTCTCTTCTGCGACAACGAAAGTGCCATCAAAATAGCCAACAATCCAGTTCAACACTCGAAGACAAAGCACATTGAAATTCGTCATCACTTTCTCAGAGACCATGTTATGAAGAAAGATATCGATATCATTCACGTCAACACTGATGAGCAACTGGCAGATATCTTCACAAAGCCCTTGGATGAGAAAAGGTTCTGCAAGTTACGGTGTGAGCTAAATATCTTGGAATCCTCTAATGTCCTATGATCAGGCACACATCCTAACACGTATGCATGTTGATGACTTAGATGTGCAACACACAAAGTAATGTATATCTTCAATCAATGAAGATTTACACTCTAAGTGTGAATACATTAACATGGAATTTGACTTCGGAGCGCCATGATAATTGTGCGCCGTGTCTGGGTCTAATACTTCCTATATGGTGGGTAACGCCACCACCAACTTTCTTTGTTTGAAGTGTTTCACTCATGGCGTTATAATGCAATGACTTCGCATTTGGTTTGTCTTCAGTTTCAATTTGTCTTCATGACTTTTTGCACTATGATGATTTGATTGCTTTCCGATATATACTAGTGTTCTGTCCTCTACAGCATTCACTTATAGCTATGTCTTCAAGATTGGATCTTTTGAACTAAGTGAATGTGATCGGACCCTAACCTCTCTATGCTTCCTATCTTAAACTCTATCTATCCAAATCATATGCATTCTATTGAAACCGTCGAATGTCTTCTCTGCGTCCTAGTCAGTAGAAGGCAAAGAGATAAACATTAAATCTGGTTTAAATATCTTATCTTTATTGTTGAAATCCAGAGAAGCCGGAACAACTCTCCGACATGCCTGGCGGGCATGGGAACGTGGGACAACACTGGGTATGTTGCATGCTTGCCACGTGCCCCTCAGATGTGAACCGCCAGGGGCACCAGAGTAATTACGCTGTGTCTCTCACCTACTTATAAATACTTGTCCCCTGCGGTAAAGAAATCCTTCTTCCACCTCTCCACCTCCATCAAAACCCTAGCACCACCGCTAGCTCGCGACGACGCCGGCGACGAAGCGCTTAGCTGCCGCGACTTCTCCGACGCCGTCCTCACGCCGGCTGCGGACATCGTCCTCTCCGCCGTCGCCGTAGGTGTCCTCCGTCGCCAAGTTAGGGCACGGTGGGCTGAACTGCTCGGTCTCCTATTCTTCCATCTAGCAGTTCTTCATGCGGTAATTATAACTCTATTTTACCACCTTTTTGATCTTCAAGATTCATCCTTTTTACCGAAAGTTGTTTCTGTCTGTTCACGTTAGATCTGTTCTGTCTGCATCTCATACTGCCTAGTCGATTCACTTAGATTTCCTCTAGTTTGATTCCTCACTTGTACTTATTCACGGATTGGTACAAATCTGGAACCAACTCACCTATATAAGTGAATGTCTTCGCATCATGAGGTCAATGTCTTCAAACTGATTTATCTTCAAAATCTTCTGAGAATGGATATGACCTCTTCCCCTTCGCTCGCATCTCTAAATGCTGTCACAGGTACATGTCCGTGGGAGAATCCCTTGGTTCTCATAGTCTGCATTCATTTGCAGAATACTTACAGCATCATATAAATTCTCCTGAAGCCAGTTCCTACTTGACCAGCAAGCGTAAATCTCTGAAGCCTTTGAACGCATTGAAGCCATTCAGTTTGAAGTTCATGGCTGCAAAAAATCAGCAAGGAAGGGTGGCAGACAGCACAGAGAAGGAACGTCTAAAGATCTGCCTGATGATTTAGCAGAACTATACAAGACAGATCCTGAAGAGAACTATCATCAGAGAAAGACGCGAATCCAATGGATTCGACGATATTGGGCTGAGGAGTGGTTCAAATACAAGTTTGTGACGAAGGAATATGCAGAGAAGAATGCCATCAAGAGACCTTGGGGAGATATTCTCTATCGAGGCCTTCATCCCAAGACCAGAGCTGAAGCCATTGACCAAGGCTTCTATCCTTGCATGGTCCGTGGCCCACAGCCAGAGAACGCAGATCCCACTTCACTACTCTGGTGTCGTGACGACTCTCTTTTCAAGCGCAACTACCAGTTTGCTGTGGCTTCGGCCAAGAAGAACAAGAAGTCCTTGGGCTTGGACTTCAACCCAGGTCCCTCTGCTCCCCGTGCTGACGGCTCCCGTGAAGCTAATCCCAATGAGATCGGCCCCTTATCCAACCTTGACGGCCTCATCACTTACATCATGGTCCAAGGTGCCAGAGTAGATCATTCTGACAATGGTGCTGACTCTGATGAAGCCCCTGCTCCTCCTCCAAAGCCGCAGAAGCAAAAGAAGTCAAAGGCTTCAACCTCAGCTGCACCTCTGAAGACTTTGCGTGCGAAGCCACTAGCCACTGCACCTCCTGAAGCCAGTGTGCAGTCTGAAGATCAATCCCGTGTCTCCAAGAGAACGGAGAAGAAAAAGCAACTTGTCAGACCATCTGATCAAAGAGCCTTGACTCCTGCTGCCATTGTGCATGAAGAACCCATTGATCTATCAAGTGATGAAGATCTTGCTGATGATGCTCTTGAGCTGCTGATAAAGAGCAAGGAAGAAGCAGAAATCTTTAGCAACCTGCCTCTCTTTGATGTGGCCATCATCCACAATTTCATTGATGAGTGGTTCAACACCCCCAATATCAGCTTTGAAGATTTACAGCTTCCCATTGGCCTCAGTGTCGCCTTCAATGGCGCCATTGCTTCTGAGCTCGCTCCCGCTCAGCACATCGTTGAGCTCAAGAACAAGATTGACTATGAGAAGGCTCAATTCAAGAAGCATGTGGCCAAGCTCAGTGTTCAAGACGTCAAAAACTTTAAGGTCATGCTGCATGAGCTTAAAGAAGCTTTTCTCAAGAAACGCCAAGAAGCTCAAGGCTCTCGAGAGCACATGAAGATTTTGGCTGATAAGTGTGTGCTTGCCTACAATGAGGCTAAGAAGCGCAAGTCACTTGGCCGTCCTGGCATTGACCACATGATGGCTGCAAAGAAGAAGAAGAAGCACCCTGAACAGCCTGAACCTTCAAGCCAAGTAGCCCCTCGCATTATCTTCCCAAGCAGCATGACTGGCTCGAAGCTAAAGGTCACCCCAACAGCTTCAGAACAGAAGAAGACGAGGGCTGCAAAGGCTGAAGCCAGAAAGAGGAAGCATATTGAAGCTTCTGATGCCGCTCCCTCCAAGAAGAAGTGCAAGACCAAGAAGACTAGGGCTGCTTCCACATAGCCCTTAGTCGTTGAACCCATTTCCATGGTTCGCCCAGTGTCAGAACATCAAGAATGACGAATGGTAGTCCATGAGCCTGCTCCCACAGAGGCTCATGTGGCTGAAGACATTCCAGCAGCTGAACCCTCCGCTGCTGAAGACATTGGTCATGATGACAATGTAGATGATGATGAAGTTCTTCCTCAGATCGAACATGAAGTGGTATCATCGCCTGTTCATACGAACAACGAACTCATCAGCATTGGTCGTCCATTGACGCCAATTGCTCAGGATGCTTCGTGGGCTGATCACCCACAACTCCAAGACTCCCCCAGTACTCCCCAATAACAACAACAAGCTACCCCCAACGTGCAAGAAGAGGATGAATACTTTCAGGCTCAGCCAACTCCATCTCCGAAGGTGAAGCCAGCACTTCGCAGGCTTCGCAGAGGACAAAGGCCTGAAGTCCCTCTGTCGAGCGTTCCAGAAGGAGAAGTGCAACATTCACCTGTTGCACGACAAGTATTTTCTGAACCTTCTCCAACTGTGAATGTCTCTGAGTCTGAAGCACATGCTGCTGAAGACATTCCGGCTGCATCAGCCGAAGAAAATGAAGAAGAAGTACGTGTTCCTACTCCCCCAGCAATTGAAGAAGAAGCAGTTCATGATCTGAACGTGCCTGTGCCCGACCCTCCTGCTAGTCAAGAGGAGGTTGACAATGTTGAGGCTGCCACCACCAACGCCAATGAAGCCAGTGACGTAGTCATGGCTGACGCTAATGTGGAGTCCGCACCAACCAATGTGCCTGAAACCAATGAGGTCACTATGCCTGAAGATTATGAGGCCCCTGCACCTGAAGCCAATGAGGATGCTGCACCTGAAGCCAATGAGGATGTTGCACCTGAAGTTAATGTGACAATTGCTCCAGAAGCACCTGCCGTGCAGCCTGATGCCTCCACTGTTGCACCTGCTCCTGTTCCGCCACCAAGGCCTCACACAATTGAGCAAGCATACAGTCATGGTCAGCTTACCACTGTCCAATGGCCTGTTCTCGTGCCTCCGCCTGCTGCCTCAGGACCGCAATTTGACTATCATGTTGAGCATAGGCCTCAGGTCCAGAAGCCAAAGCCCAGGTTGCCAAGGTTTCCAGGTACTGCCAACTCACCAGGATCATTCAATGCTAATGGCTTCAAAAGCCACAATACCTTCTTTGACAGCGCTAAGAAACCCTACTCCAAGCCAAGGATATCATCAGATCAGTTCTGGAGCTATCAGCAGAGAAGCTATTACTCATGCGTGCTATATGATCAAGGTCGCATTTTCCCTCATATGCGTCTTGACACTGAAGCTATTGCTGGACTGCCGTGCTTAGAAGAAGCACTTGACTGCTTTCGGGATGCTGGTCTGCTCCACTTTGTGACAGACAAAGAACATTGGAATGAAGAGCTACTGCTTCAATTCTATGCTACTCTGCACATTCACGGCTACTACAGGGACATCAAGACATGGGTTCTCGAGTGGATGACTGGAAATGTTCATCATGAAGCCAAAGCTATGGATATCATTGAGCTTACAGGGCTAGCCACTCCTGGAGAACTATATGAACCTGACTGTCAGCTATACCGCAATGCTGTGGAGAGCATCTTTCATAAGCCAGAACCCAATATGAGCCAGATGTTGAGCATGATGAAGCCTTTGCCATCTGAAGATGAGTATCCCACACATTTCTTTGTTGAAGACCTTGAGTATATGCCTCACACCATATATCATATCATCAGGCAAACTCTATGGCCAGTCAAGGGACACTCATCAGCAGCCAAGCTTGAAGGAGCTATGAAGACTTTGGTCTTCTACATTCTCAATGGCATCAGCTTCAACACTCAGGAATTCTTTATCAGGCAACTTGCTGCTTCTGGCTCTGACCTATTTGGTCTGAAGTTTTATGCTCCATGGGTCATGCGCCTCATCAATCGACACTCATCTGTCAATTATCAGTCCTCTGCTCGCAATCATATAATCTTTCTGCCAGAGGTTGATATGTCAGTTGATGCTATATACTCTGACCCTGCCAAGACGCCGCTTTGTCTTCAGAATGTTGAGCACCAAAGCTTCACTCAGCCTATTGAAGGAGTTCAAGCAGCAACACGAATCTATCCACGGGCTGGTAACACTCGTCTGCCTCATAGAGCGCCCACTGAAGCCACTGAAAGCACCATTGCACAAAGGCCTCGGAAGCATTCTCGCGTTCTCAATTACCGAGAACTTCTTGTGGCCCTTCATCAGAAACAGGATAAGCATCATTTCTGGCTCAAGAGACAGATGCAAAGCCTCTTGGTGGATGTCAATCGCATTCGCAACCTTGCCACCAAGAATGCCTTTGTTGCTCATGAAACCTGCCGGCGATCATGGAAGAGTTTGACCTTGCTCAGTGCTGAAGTTGATCTTCAAGACGATGGCTTCAATGAAAGATTCCAGTTCAACTCCACTCCTCCATGGACTTCTACTCTACGTCGAACTCCATCTCTTGAAGACTCTGAATATTCCTCCTCTGCGGCAACGGTAAATGCCAGAGTCATCGATGATGAAGATGATGCTACTTCACCACCTCCTACTACTGCGCATCGACACTGCACCAAGTTCGTCTGCACCGCCAACCAACGACGACAACCCTTCTGCTTCACCTACTCATGATGACGAGTAGCCGCTCTATGTCTTCAAACCTTTTTGGTCCTTACTGACAAAAGGGGGAGAAGCGTATGAGTTGATAGTCTTCAAGCGGGTTCTTATGGGCGGTTGCATTATATTTTGCTGTGTGCTTACAACTCTTGCGCTTTGAAACATTTGGTTCTTTGAGTTGTAACACCTAAACTTGATGGTCGTCTGCTACTTCTGCTACTTATTTGCTTTACTATGATGCGATGATAAATTCCGCATGTGCGATGATAACTTCCGCACTTAGATCATTCTGCAGACGTCCATTTTTCATTATGCATGTCATTCATATTGCTATATCATTTCATGCATGATGAATTATCTTCATAAGTTGAAGTGAATCTCCACAAGTACAACCTGCCATGTGCATTTGCATTCCAAAAGCAAATTACTTATATGCACATCTTCAGGGGGAGCCCTTGCAACTTATGAAGACAATTCCCTATCCTTACAATTTCACATACCTTATCCCCGTTGAAAACTTCAACCAGTTTGTCATCAATCACCAAAAAGGGGGAGATTGTAAGTGCATCCAGTGCCACCCCTAGTTGGTCTTGGAGTATTGACGACAAAGTTGGTTGAGGGACTGATGCGTTTGTGAGAATTGCAGGATAATGCAGGTAGTGTCCCTCATTGATTCGGTTTACCTACCGGAGATGACCCCTAAAAATGTATGAAGACATTGAAGACAATGGTGGTGTGAGAAGATATTCATATTGAAGACTATGACATGACAAGACATTGTGTGAAGACTTTGGAGCACGAAGACTGTGTGGCTTCGCTGTTTCTTTTTCTTCTTTGTTGAGTCATAGGAACCACCATACTATTAAGTGGGGTCCAAGTGAACTAAGTCAGAGTGACTGAAGTGATGCTCAACTCAAATCCTATGTCTTCGAGCAAAGACAATGAGAGCAAATCTTATCCACAGCTGGATGAGTCAGCCTTACTTGTAGCCCAAGTAAAGTTGCCGCGTGTGTTTGAAATCTGATCATTGGAACACATGTTAGTTCCTTACTGACCCAGGGTCATTTTGGACAAATCAGGTCGGGTTGCCTAATGGCTATAAATAGCCCACCCCCTACACCATAAATTGGTGGCTGCTCAGAGTTTGTACACGGCTTTTGTCGTTTCAGAGCAACCCACCTCGAATCATTTGAGAGAGAGAAATCCTTGCGAGGACAAAGCCCAAACACCCAGAGCCAAAGAGTGTTAGGCATCACTGAAGTCTTTCTGTCTGTGTGACCTGAAGACTTATTACACCTGAGGACTGTGAATCCTCCAGCCGGTTAGGCGTCGCGTTCTGAGCATCCAAGAGTCATTGTGGATTGCCGGTGAACGAAGTCTGTGAAGGTTTGGAAGTCTCCCTTGAAGACTTACCAGAGTGATTGGGCGAGGACTGGGTGTCCTTAGCTCAAGGGGAATAAGGTGAACACACGGTCTTCTGAGTTAAATCTCAGCCTCCCTAACCAGACGTACAGTTGTCACAGCAACTGGAACTGGTCCAACAAATCATGTGTCTTCAACAAGCAACTGGTTATATCCCTTCCAACCCTACTTAAGTTTGTCTTCGTGAAGTCATTGCCTATCTGTTTATCTGTTTGACTTCATTACTTGACTACTATTGTTGATTGGATTCACACTATCTTCCATCTTAATCTTTCTACCTAACTGCTATTAGTCATGTACTTTCACATCATTACATACTTGACTATGGCTTGTTTAGGGTAGTTTATCTTCCGCTGCATATCAATTAGGTTGTTTCTGTTGTTTGTCTTCGAAACTTCCAAGTTTTGAAGACTTTCACAAAAATCGCCTATTCACCCCCCCCCCCCCCTCTAGTCGATACTAGCACTTTCAGAAATGGCCTTGGCGAATCCAATTGTGTGTTATAAACTCTAAATCTGTATAGAGGACAGGATGGGTCTCAGGCTACTTAGAAAATAGAAGTACTAGCACTGAACATTTTCCACTTGTAAGATAAACATAAAATAGAAGTACTAGCACTAAACTAGCAGGATTACCTAAAACGTAGTATTTCTAGTCTGAGCAGAAGCATCTATGAAACCAGATTGCATGTCTAACCACAAACCA
Source organism: Triticum timopheevii (assembly GCA_963921465.1). Classification (NCBI taxonomy): domain Eukaryota; kingdom Viridiplantae; phylum Streptophyta; class Magnoliopsida; order Poales; family Poaceae; genus Triticum; species Triticum timopheevii. The sequence continues at coordinate 441,695,125 of OY997274.1, read as the reverse complement.
AGACTAACATGTACTGTTTGCTTAGTCTGGGATGGACTGTCAGAATTTACAAAGCCACTTAATTACCTTGAGTGCACACATGATTTTTGGGGATTTCCTCAAGATTATGCACAATAAAGCATATAGACTGAAAAGAACAGACAAGATGAATTGTAAACCAAAATAAATGGCTTCCGGGTTCCCCACATAACAACTAAAACTTCAGTACAACTACACATTTTATTGCTGCACTACTACTTAAACAAGGTAAATCAATAAAAAATCTGAACTGACAAACTTCTGCTTAATATCATTTGTGCATGTTCATGGCGGCAGTGATCAACTGTCAAGCATGTAGCTCGTGTGCGGGATGCAAATGCCCTCAGTGGTGGACGCAAATGTTCGTGTGCTGGACGCAAGTTCCCCATATATATGTCCCTGTATGAACTTACAGATTTCCATTTCTTTCTTTACATATAAAAAACTCAATGATTTTTTGTAGAATGAACACCTACTATTTTAACCAATTGAACTATTAAAGCATTGAAAAGTGAACTTTTATTGAGTTGTTTTACATAGCTACCAGTGGACAAAGATAAAAATTATGAGTTCCCTTAAACATAACCAAAACAAGCATTTGAATCGGCTATGTACCTCCACTCAAAGAGAGCTTGGACTTGCTACTATTCTTTCTCTACTATGGATGTGTGAACCTTCCAAAATTAAATCCAAAAATGTTGTGCACACACACTGTTTCCTGTGTACCAAACGACCATATAAAATATAAACCAGTATGTTTATCAGTGCATTTGTATCACAAAGAAATCGAAGCAGCAGTAAACATGAGCTACGGACAGTGAGAGAGAACTCGCGTGGGAGAAGAGTGCATGCCTTGCATCACCGAGCAAAAGGACCTTCGCGGAGGAAAGTTGAAGCCGACATCCATGTACTGTTGCTCGCGACAAACTCGGCCATCCTAATGCCATGGGGTTGGACTGAGGACGGCACACATACGAACGAGATGAGATGATCCAGCAGCAAAACTAGACTCTCCCTGACTTAATGGAGTGTGAACTTTGAAATTCTCTGCAACCAAAGTTGAAGAAGTCTTAACTGACCAAATAAAGCAAAAGAGCAAAACTCCTATATTACAGACTGGATACTAGTGTAGATAAATGGTTAAAAGAAACAAGTGTGGGGTTTCTTTTCCTAAATGTATCAGCATTTTTTTTGACAACCAAGATGTGGCCCAAGAATTGTGCACCTTCAGTCTCATAGAGTCACTGCCACAATTAATCTACATCTCTTCACCATGGGCACGTGCAAGGAAGCACTCAGCAATTTGTAGCAAGCTTTTTACTACCACACAAACAAAAACTCCTAGCTCGGTAAGACGCACTATGCAGAACGGAGGGATTCTCCATTTTCTCACTTGTCTGGATGATTAAGGAACATTAGATTTGTATGACTGTGTGCAGCAAGTTAAACTCCATTACCTAGCGCACTACTTTGTGTGACGTAGGGTTGTACGGACACACTCAGCATCAGGGAATTTCCAACTTGTGCAAGATCAAACTACATCCGTTCTCAGCAGTAAGTTTTGAAAATTTCCCAAAACGAAAACGACAATGAACGGACACCAGCAGCAACCTCTACTAGACAAGATGAACTTTGCTTTTTTTCATCCAATGAACTAAAAGGCACTGCAATTTTTCTAAACTTCCTTGATATGAACCTGTAGCCATACGCAAGTCTCGTTGTAGGAGAAAAGCCGGAGCGGCGCTGTAATGAACTGATATCTCCATAATAGAATAATTGCACACACAGACAAAAGAATGCATGAGATGCCCGTGGAGCTTGGGATCAATGGTGGAATTCTCAAAAACAAAATCGGCAATCAACAACAACTATAATCTATATATATATAAAGATAAAGTGTAAAAAGGAAAGGTGAAGACCACCATGAGTCTTGTATAATGTATAAAGATAGGCCCTTCGCAGAGGGGAGCAGAGGTTGTCATGTGCTTTTATGGATGGATGTACAAAATCTTAATGCAAAATAACGTCACTTTATATTGTCACTTGTGATAGGGACCTTTATTATGCAGTCCATCGCTTTTATTTCTTCCATATCACAAGCTCGTATAAAGCTTATTTTCTCCACACTAATAGATCATACATATTTAGAGAGCAATTTTTATTGCTTGCAACAATGACAACTTACTTGAAGGATCTTACTCAATCCAAAGGTAGATATGGTGGACTCTCATGGCAAAATTGGGTTTTAGGATATTTGGAAGCACAAGTAGTATCTCTACTTGGTGCAAAGAATTTGGCTAGCATGAGGGGGAAAGGCAAGCTCAACATGTTGGATGATCCATGACAATATAATTTATTTTGGATATAAGGAAACATAACCAATTACGTTGTCTTCATTGTCCAACATCAACTTTTTAGCATGTCATATTTTAATGAGTGCTCACAATCATAAAAGATGTCCAAGATAGTATATTTATATGTGAAAACCTCTCTTTCTGTATTACTTCCTATTAATTGCAACGATGACCAAAACTATGCTTGTCAACTCTCAACAACTTTTATTCATCATACTCTTTATATGTGAAGTCATCACTCTACATAAGATCAATATGATCTTTTTATTTCTTTTTATTCTTACTTTTTCTTTTATTCCCTCAAGATCATAACACGATAGCAAAGCCCTTGACTCAAAACTAATCTTTATTATATATAGCTCACGGACTCGATTACATAGATAGGGATCAACACAAAAACTCAAAGCTAGATCATACTAAACTTTATTCTACTAGATCAAGATATAACCAAAGAATCGAACTAAGAAAAACGGTAAAGATAGAAGTGTGATGGTGATACGATACCGGGGCACCTCCCCCAAGCTTGGCAGTTGCCAAGGGGTGTGCCCATACCCATGTATTTATGTCTCTTTCTTCGGTGGTGGTGATGATGGAGTTGTTGATGATGTAGGATTCTTCCTCAATTTGCGCTTAAGGATAGAATTTTGCTCCCTTAGGTCATCGATCTCCTGCTCAAGGCTTAATATCTTTTTGCATAGTTCCTGTTTGTTCTCCTACAAGAGATGAAAATGGGTAAACTCGATCTTAGGATTCTTTGCTCTATCAGGGAGGCTTGACTTTTTAAACTCCACGTGCATATCCCCAGGTTGAGGTAGTGGGACTTCATCTTCATCCAAGCTCGTTTCCTCCTTTCTCGTTGGATCGTAGTCTTCTTCTTCCTCCGTGGTACAACCACAATGCTCTGAGTTCCCGTAGACCTTGGGGTCTGCAAGGTAATCAGCCACATAGCTTTCTCCCTCTGAATCCTGGGATGACATATTGCTCTAATCTGCGGCAAAAACAACTCAAAACAAAAACAGAGGATTTTGTCATGGTACGGTGGTCAAAACCTTCGGGAGATTATATAATGAATTTTTACGACCAAAAGAAGTATCGTGCAAGGAAACGGAGTCCGGAGGGCACACAAGGTGCCCACGAGGAAGGGGGCGTGCCCTCCACCCTCATGGATGCCTCGTGTCCTTTCCGTACTACTTCTTATTTTCCTATTTTCTTAAATATTCCAAAATGGAGAAAAATTTCTATTAGAACTATTTTGGAGTCAGTTTACTTACCGTACCACATACCTATTCCTTTCCGGAGTCTGAAACGTTCTGTAAAGTGTCCCTTATGTTCCTCCGGGGTTACGGCGTCAATAACATTGGTTTCAACATTTATGGGATTACCTGAGATATAAGTTTGATTCTTTGACCGTTCACCACCTTCAGATTTGTGCCTTCGAAGTTGATGATTTTTATGGCACCGGAATGATAGACCTCCTCGATAAAGTAAGGACCTTCCCATTTAGAGAGTGGTTTCCCTGCAAAAAATCTTAAACGAGAATTTTATAGCAAAACATAATCACCTACATTAAACTCACGCTTTTGTATCCTTTTGTCATGCCATCTTTTAAGTTTTTCTTTAAACAATTTAGCATTCTCATAGGCCTGGGTTCTCCATTCATCTAGTGAGCTAATGTCAAATACCCTCTTCTCACCGGCAAGTTTGAAATCATAATTGAGCTCTTTAATGGACTAATATGCCTTATGTTCTAGTTCAATAGGTAAGTGACATGCTTTTCCATAAACCATTTTATACGGAGACATACCCATAGGATTTTTATATGCAGTTCTATAGGCCCATAATGCATCATCAAGTTTCTTGGACCAATTCTTTCTAGATCTATTAACAATCTTTTGCAAAATTAATTTAAGCTCTCTATTACTCAATTCTACTAGACCGCTGGACTATGGATGGCATGGAGATGCAATTCTATGATTAACATCATATTTAGCAAGCATTTTACGGAAAGCACCATGAATAAAATGTGAACCTCCATCAATCATTAAGTATCTAGGGACTCCAAACCTCGGAAAAATAACTTCTTTAAGCATCTTAATAGAGGTGTTATGATCAGCACTACTCTACCCACTTAGTAACGTAATCAACAGCTACTAAAATATGTGTATACCCATTAGAGGAAGGAAACGGTCCCATATAATCAAAGCCTACTAATATTACCAATTCTTTAACATTCATCACAAGACAAGACAAACTTACGGGCATCTTTGAAGAGAGTAGGCCAATAAAAACCGGATTGCAATACCTTATGTGTAGTTCTATCTCCCGCGTGATGTCCTCCATATGCCTCAGAGTGACACTTGTGTAGGATCTGTTCATGTTCATGCTCGGGTACACAACGTCTAATAACACCATCTACTCCTTCTTTATAAAGGTGTGGGTCATCCCAAAAGTAATGTCTTAAATCATAGAAAAACTTTTTCTTTTGCTGGTATGTGAAACTAGGTGGTATAAATTTAGCAATAATGTAATTAGCATAATCAACATACCATGGAGCAGTGCAAGAAGCATTTATGACAGCTAATTGTTCGTCGAGAAAGCTATCATCAATAGGTAATGGGTCATCAAGAACATTTTCTAACCTAGACAAGTTATATGCAACGGGGTTCTCAGCTCCCTTTCTATCAACAATATGCAAATCAAATTCTTGTAGCAAGAGAACCCATCTAATAAGTCTAGGTTTAACATCTTTCCTTTCCATTTGGTATTTAATAGCAGCATGATCAGTGTGGACAGTTACTTTGGAATCAACAATATAAGGTCTGAACTTATCACAAGCAAATACAACTGCTAAAAATTCTTTTTCAGTGGTAGCATAATTTCCCTGGGTGCTGTCTAGAGTTTTACTAGCATACTGAATAACATTTAATTTCTTATCAACTCTTTATCCTATAACAGCACTTATAGCATAATCACTAGCATCACACATGATTTCAAAGGGTAAATTCCAATCAGGTGGCTGAACAATGGGTGCAGAAATCAAGGCTTTCTTAAGTATTTCGAATGCTTCTACACAATCATCATCAAAGACAAAAGGAACATCTTTTTGTAATAGGTTACTAAGAGGCCTAGAAATTTTTGAGAAGTCTTTAATGAACCTCCTATAAAAAGCGGCATGACCAAGGAAACTTCTTATACCTTTGATGTCCTTAGGACACGACATCTTTTCAATAGCATCAACTTTAGCTTTATCAACTTCAATACCTCTTTGAGAAATCTTATGCCCCAAGACAATACCTTCATTAACCATAAAGTGGCACTTCTCCCAATTCAAGACAAGATTAGTTTCTTCACATCTCTGCAAAACTTGATCAAGGTTGCTTAAGCAATCATCAAAAGAAGTTCCATACACGGAGAAATCATCCATGAAAACCTCAACAATCTTTTCACAAAAGTCAGAGAATATAGCAACCATACATCTTTGAAAGGTAGCAAGTGCATTACATAAACCAAAAGGCATATGTCTATAAGCAAAGGTACCGAAAGGGCAAGTAAGAGGGGTCTTTTCCTGATCCTCTTTTGACACAGGTACTTGAGAGAAACCAGAATAACCGCCTAGAAAGCAAAAATGTGTATGTTTGGATAATCTTTCTAGCATTTGATCAATAAAATATAAAGGTAATGATCCTTTCTAGTAGCTTTATTCAATTTGCGGAAATCAATTACCATTCTATAACCTGTAACAATTCTTTGTGGGACGAATTCATCTTTATCATTAGGAACAACAGTAATACCTCCCTTCTTAGGGACACAATGGATAGGAATTACCCACTGACTATCAGCAACAGGATAAATTATACCTGCCTCTAGAAGCTTTAGTATTTCATTTCTTACCACTTCTTTCATCTTAAGATTTAACCGTCGTTGGTGATCAACAACCGGTTTAGCGTCTTTCTCCAATTTTATTTTGTGCTGGCATAGAGTGGGACTAATGCCCTTAAGATCATCAAGAGTATATCCAATAGCAGCATGGTGATTCTTCAGAGTTTTCAATAATTCTCTTCTTCCTGCTTTGAAAGGTTAGTGCTAATATTAACAGGATATATCTTCTTTTCATCAAGATAAGTGTATTTAAGAGTATCAGGTAATGGTTTAAGCTCAAACACGGGATCACCCTTGGGGGAGGAGGATCACCTAGGATTTCAACAGGTAAGTTGTGTTTCAAAATAGGTCCATGTTTAAAGAATACTTCATCTATTTCCCTTCTTTCATTCATAAACATATCATTTTCATGGTCTAGCAAATATTGTTCTAAAGGATCATTAGGAGGCACGGAAATAGAAGAAAGACCAATAATTTCATCTTTACTAGGAAATTCTTTATCATGGTGTTGTCTACGGAATTTAGCAAAATTAAAATCATGAGACATGTCCCCTAAACCAACAGTAACAATATCCTTTTCGCAATCTATCTTAGCATTAACAGTATTCAAGAAGGGTCTACCAAATATAATGGGACAAAAATCATCTTGTGGGGAACCAAGAACAAGAAAATCAGTAGGATATTTAACTTTCCCGCACAAGACTTCAACATCTCTAACAATCCCAATTGGTGAAATAGTATCTCTATTGGCAAGCTTAATTGTAACATTAATATCTTCTATCTCAGCAGGTGCATATCATGCATAATTTCTTTGTATAACGAATGAGGTATTGCACTCGCACTAGCACCCATATCACATAAGCCATGATAACAATGATCTCCTATTTTATCAGAAACAACATGCATGCCTACAACAGGTCTATGTTTATTTTTAGTATCGGGTCTAGCAATTCTAGCAGCTTCATCATAGAAGTAAATAACATGCCCATCAATATTATCGACCAAGAGATGCTTAACCATAGCAATACTAGGTTCAACTTTAATTTGCTCATGGGGTGTAGGTGTTCTAGCCTTACTCTTACGAACCATAGTTGAAGCTTTAGCATGATCCTTTATTCTAACAGGCAAAGGTGGTTTCTCAATATAAGCGGTACGAACAATAGGATCAACATTATAAGTGATAGTCTTTTATTCAACTTTAATAGGTTCTACTACTTTTACTTCAATGGGAGGATGATATTTAAACCACTTCTCCTTAGGGAGATCAACATGAGTAGCAAATGATTCACAGAAAGAAGCTACTATCTCACAGTCAAGTCCATATTTAGTGCTAAATTCATGAAAAGCATCGGTATCCATATAATATTTAACACATTCAAACTTAGGTGTTATACATGACTCCTTACCTTTGTCGAGTTCCCAATCTTCAGAGTTGCGTTTAATTCTTTCCAATAAATCCCATTTGAACTCAATAGACTTCATAATAAAAGAACCAGTACAGGAAGTATCGAGCATGGAGCAATTATTGAGAGAAAGCCGAGCATAATATTTTTGAAAAATAATTTCTCTTGAGAGCTCATGATTGGGGAATGAATATAACATTGACTTAAGCCTCCCCCAAGCTTGAGCGATACTTTCTGCTTCGCGAGGCCAAAAATTATATATATAATTACGATCACGATGAACCAGATGCATAGGATAAAACTTCTGATGAAATTCCAATTTCAATCGGTTGTAGTTCCATGATCCAATATCATCACATAGACTAAACCATGTCAATGCCTTTCCCTTCAAATATAAAGGGAAGATTTTCTTCTTGATAACATCCTCGGGCATACCTGCAAGCTTAAATAATCAACAAACTTCATCCACATAGATTAGGTGCATATCGGGATGTAATGCTCCATCTCCTGTAAAAGGATTAGCTAGTAGTTTCACTATCATACCCGAAGGAATTTCAAAGTAAACATTTTCAGTAGGTTCAGTAGGTTGAGGAGCAACTCTTTGCTCTACTGGTCGGGGTGAAGATACCCCGAACAAGACCCTCAAAGGATTATTTTCCATAGTAACAAGTGACAGTAAATTTCAGCACACTATATAAATTTTTCCTTACCAAATTCCACCTACCAAAGGCGCTTCACTCCCCGGCAACAGCGCCAGAAAAGAGTCTTGATGACCCACAAGTATAGGGGATCTATTGTAGTTCTTTCAATAAGTGAGAGTGTCAAATCCAATGAGGAGCAGAAGGAAATGACAAGCGGCTTTCAGTGAGGTACTCTCTGCAAGCACTGAAATTATCGGTACCAAATAGTTCTGTGATAAGGTAATTCGTAATGAGTAACAAGTAACAAAAGTAAACAAGGTGCAGCAAGGTGGCCCAATCCTTTCTGTAGCAAAGGACAAGCCTGGACAAACTCTTATATAAAGTAAAGCGCTCCCGAGGACACATGGGAATTATCGTCAAGCTAGTTTTCATCATGCTCGTATGATTCACGTTCGTTACTTTGATAATTTGATATGAGGGTGGACCGGTGCTTGGGTACTGTCCTTCCTTGGACAAGCATCCCACTTATGATTAACCCCTCTCGCAAGCATCCGCAACTATGAAAGAAGAATTAAGGTAAACCTAACCATAGCATGAAACATATGGATCCAAATCAGCCCCTTACGAAGCAACGCATAAACTAGGGTTTAAGCTTATGTCACTCTAGCAACCCATCATCTACTTATTACTTCCCAATTCCTTCCTCTAGGCCCAAACAATGGTGAAGTGTCATGTAGTCGACGTTCACATAACACCACTAGAGGAAAGACAACATACATCTCATCAAAATATTGAACGAATACCAAATTCACATGACTACTTATAACAAGACTTCTCCCATGTCCCCAGGAACAAATGTAACTATTCACAAATCATATTCATGTTCATAATCATAGGGGTATTAATATGCATAAAGGATCTGAACATATTATCTTCCACCGAATAAACCGACTAGCATCAACTACAAGGAATAATCAACAGTACTAGCAACCCACATGTACCAATCTGAGGTTTGAGACAAAGATCGGATACAAGAGATGAACTAGGGTTTGAGAGGATATGGTTCTGGTAAAGATGTTGATGAGATTGACCCCCTCCCAATGAGAGGACCGATGGTGATGATTTCCCCTCCCGGAGGGATGTTTCCCCGGCAGAACAGCTCCGCCGGAGCCCTAGATTGGTTCCGCCAAGGTTCCGCCTCGAGACGACGGTGCTACGTCCCAAAATCTTCATTATGATTTTTTTTCTAGGGCAAAAGACACCTTATACCAGAAGATGGGCGTCGGGGGGCTTCCAGGTGGCCCTGAGGCAGGGGGCGCACCCAGGGGGTAGGGCGTGCCCCCACCCTCGTGGACTGTGGGTGGCCTCCCTCTGGTGCTTTCTTCGCCCAATATTTTTAATATATTACAAAACTGAGTTTCGTGGAGTTTCAGGACTTTTGGAGTTGTGCAGAATATGTCTCTAATATTTGCTCCTTTTCCAGCCTAGAATCCCAGATGTCGGCATTCTCCCTCTCCATATAAACCTTGTGAAATAAGAGAGAAAAGGCATAAGTATTGTGACATAATGTGTAGTAACAACCCATAATGCAATAAATATTCGATATAAAAGCACGATGCAAAATGGACATATCATCACCCCTTTATATACAAGTTGATGCCCGGCGGCTTACAGAGTCTCGGCCGTCTCACACAAATGTGACCAGCTCAGTTTCTAACTAAGCTTGCCTTACAAAACAAGTCATCTCCTGACGGTTCACACCTTTGGGCCTTGAGTCGCCTCCGGGCCTTGGGCCTTCAATAAGCTTGATCCATGGACTGCCATCTTCATACTTAAGTCGCCAATGGCATGACCCGGCCCCTCCTGGGCAGGTCATACCTAGGAGTTATATCCCCAACAGTAACAGTGATAGCAATGATTTTGTAGCAAGTCTAACAGTAATGATAACAGTAGTAACTTAGCGGGAAAAATATAAGAGAAATTCCACGCATTGGATCAGTATATTCATTGGATGATATTCATCATATAACAGTCATAACCTATGGCGATACGACACTAGCTCAAGTTCATAAATATAATGTAGGCATATATTTCGTAAATAGTCATACGTACGTGCTTATGGAAAGAACTTGCATGAAATTTTTGTCCTACCCTCCCGTGGCAGCGGGGTCCTATTGGAAACTAAGGGATATTAAGGCCTCCTTTTAATAGAGAACCAGAACAAAGCACTAACACATAGTGAATACATGAACTCCCCAAACTATGGTCATCACCAAAAAGTATCCCGACTACTGTCACTCTGGGGTTTACGGATCATAACATGTAATAGGTGAATATAACTTGCAAGATCGGATCAAGAACATAGATAATGGTGATAACACAAATGGTTCAGATCTGAAATCATGGCACCCGGGCCCAAAGTGACAAGAATTAAGCATGGCAAAGTCATATCAACATCAATCTCAGAACATAGTGGATACTAGGGATCAAGCCCTAACAAAACTAACTCGATTACATGATGAATCTTATCCAACTCCTCACCGACCAGCGAGCCTACGAAGGAATTACTCACTCCCGGTGAGGAGCATCATGGATTTGGCGATGGAGAAGGATTGGTGATGACGAAGATCGAAGATCCCCCTCTTTGGAGCCCCAAACTGACTCCAGATCTGACCTCTTGATGAAGAACAGGAGGTGGCGGTGGCTCCATCTCGTGAAACGCGATAGTTCTTTCTTCCTAAATTTTTCTCCGAAAATGTGAATTTGTAGCGTCGGAATTAGGGTCTGCGGGGCCACTAGGTGGGGACAACCCACCTGGGCGCGCCAGGAGGGGGCACACCCTGGTGGGTTGTGCTCACCCAGGGCCCCCCCCCCCTCCGGTGGTTCTTGGCTCTGGTATTTTTCTTTTATTCCATAAAAATTATCCAAAAAGTTTCGTGCCATTCCAAGAACTTCTATTTCTGAACAAAAATAACACCATGGTAGTTCTACTGAAACAACATCAGTCCGGGTTAGTTTCATTCAAAACATGCAAATTAGAGTCCAAAACAAGAGGAAAAGCGTTAGGAGAAGTAGATACGACGGAGACGTATCAGTCCCTTACGAAGTAGCGCCTAAACTGGGGTTTAAGCTTCTGTCACTCTAGCAACCCATCATCTAATAACTACTCCACAATACATTCCTTTAGGCCCAAATATGGTGAAGTTCCATGTAGTCGATGTTCACATGACACTACTAAGGAAATCACAACATACATATCATCAAAATATCGAACACATATCAAGTTCACATGATTACTTGCAACATGACTTCTCTCGTGACCTCAAGAACAAAAGTAACTACTCACAATTGATAATCATGCTCAAGTTCAGAGGGGTATTAAATAGCATAATGGATCTGAACATATAATCTTCCACCAAATAAACCATATAGTAATCAACTACAAGATGTAATCAACACTATTAGTCACCCATATGTACCAATCTGAGGTTCTGGTATAAAGATTGAACACAAGAGATGAACTAGGGTTGAGAGGAGATGGTATTGTTGAAGATGTTGATGGAGATTGACCTCCCAAAGATGAGAGGGTTGTTGATGATGGTGGTGGCCTCGATTTCCCCCTCCGGGAGGGAAGTTCCCCCGCGGAATCACTCCGCCGGAGGGCAAAAGTGCTCCCGCCCAAGTTCCGCCTCGAGACGGTGGCGCTCCGTATCGTAAGTCCTCTCCTATTATTTTAGGTCAAAATGACCTATATACTAGAAGATGGGCATCAGTGGTGGGCTGGGCTGAGCACAACCCACCAGGGCGTGCCTGGGGGGCCTGGCGCGCCCTGGTGTCTTGTGCTCACCAGGTGGCCCCCCTTGGTAGTTATTTGCTCCAATATTTTTTTATATTCCAAAATATTTCTCCGTAACTTTTCAGATTATTTGGAGATGTGCAGAATAGGTAACTCTGATGTAGCTTTTTCAGGTCCAGAATCCAGCTATCGGCATTCTCCCTCTTTGTGTAAATGTTGCATATTACGAGAGAAAAGGCATTAGAATTACTCCATAAAGCATTATTATGGATAAAAACATTATAATTAATAGCGATAAATCATGATGCAAAGTGGACGTATCAACTCCCCCAAGCTTAGACCTCGCTTGTCCTCAAGCGACAACCGAAATCGAAAAACATGTCCACGTGCTTAGAGAGAGAGGTGTCAATAAAAACAAAATACGGGCATAGAAGCATCATGCTTATTATTATAACAGCAAAGAACTTTAACATAAAACTTATCACATAACTTTATCATATAACTTCTCATGAACAACTAACAATTCATCACATCATTGAAGTAAAATCATAAACTCTATTGAAAACTAACAAACTATGTTCTCAATCAACTTTGCAATTACAATTCATCATATTTCTAGGACAGGTCTCGTATCGGAGCCTGTTGGCAAGTCCACATACTAAACCATCATTTAATCTTCTATGATTGCTAACACTCAATGTATACCCATGAGCAAAAAGTTTCAACCAGACACATAGAAAGATAGGGGCTTATAGTTTCACCTCCCAAGGTATTCACCTCAAGGGTGATGTCAACAATAATAACTCATGCTCACCCACATCCAACTGGATATATGTGCCTAGATCTTTCCTCACCACATGATGCTTGCAAAAGGAGAAAATAAAATGGAAGAGGGAATAAAACTTTGACTCTTGCATAAAAGTAAATACATAAAAGTAAAAGATAGACCCTTCGCAGAGGGAAGCAGAGGTTTCCATGCGCTTTTAGGTTTGTATGCCAAATCCCTTAATGCAAAAGAATGTCATGCTATATTGCCCCTTATGATAGCAATGTTTATTATGCAGTCCATCACTTTTATTACTTTGCCATCACAAGTTCATACAACGCTCAATTTTCTCTTACACTAAATGATCAAACACATTTAGAAGCAATTTTTATTGCCTTATTGCACCGATGAAAACTTAATTGATGGATTACTCAATCCATAGGTAGGTATGGTGGACTCTGGAAATAAGATTTTGGTTTAAGGGTTTTTGGATGCACAAGTAGTATCTCTACATAGTGCAGATTTTTTGGCTATTAAAGATATTGACCAGGCCCACATGTTAAAGGATCTATGACAATATAACTTCGATGTGAATATGAACAAACATAAATCATTACTTGTCTTCCTTGTCCAACGTTAACAATTTTGTCCTATAATAATTAATGCGGGCTCACTATCAGTGTCAAAACCGGTGGATCTCGGGTAGGGGGTCCCAAACTGTGTGTCTAAGGCTAATGGTAACAGGAGGTGGGAGACACGATGTTTACCCAGGTTCGGGCCCTCTCTATGGAGGTAATACCCTACTTCCTGCTTGATTGATCTTGATGATATGAGTATTACAAGAGTTGATCTACCACGAGATCGTAGAGGCTAACCCTAGAAGCTAGCCTATGATTATGACTGTTCTTGTCCTACGGACTAAACCCTCAAATTTATATAGACACCGGAGGGGGCTAGGGTTA